>OW052241.1:2785000-7585000 GCA_932526585.2 Philonthus cognatus | reverse complement strand
TTTGAATATTATAGAACAGAGAAGACAAGTTGCTTCACATGGAAAGTGCAATTCTCAAAAGAATCTTGACATAGAATGAGATCCAGTTGCACCAAACACGATGAACTGGTTCAACTCTGAACTCCAGTTCAAGATGACATTAGAACAATATAAACTATCGTCTTGATCTAAAGGTTAGATTGAACTCGAGTTCGACATTTTTGAATATTAGAGAATAGAGAAGACAAACTGCTTCAAATGGAAAGTGCAATTCTTAAAAGAAACTTGACATAAACTGAGATCCAGTTGCACCAAACACGTTGAACTGGTTCAACTCTGAACTCCAGTTCAAGATGACATTAGAACAATATAAACTATCGTCTTGAACTAAAGTTCAGCTTGTACTCGAGTTCGACGTTTTTGGAGCAACTGGGCCTAAGGTGTTGTTAATCCTCTTTATTTAAGACTTTGACTATTAGAGAAGAGAGAAGACCAACTAAAAAAAAAAATGGCGAGGAGAATCTAGTTATTAAATATGTTTCTGGATGTCCAAAAATCATGGAGATGTCATCGTCATCGACTCGAAACTCGAATAAGGCCTCAAAAAACTAAATAATTTAAATATTTTTTTCCGTAATGTCGGCGGGATGAGAACTAAAATAAAACCATTTATGTTAAGTGCTAACAGTAGTGTGTATGATATTATAATTATTTGTGAAACTTGGCTGGACAAGGATATTAAAAATCTAGAACTTAAATTTAAAAATTATAACATCTATAGAGTGGATCGTTCTACCGATTCAAGTCATAAATCTCACGGGGGCGGTGTAATGGTAGCTGTTCTTAAAAACTTAGGTAGTAATTTTGTTAATATTGAGCGTAATACGGTAGAACAATTGTTTGTATCAATTTCTTTACCCAATGTGAACCTTATTATAGGCGCGGTGTATATTCTACCATCTTCCCCACTTGATAAATATGTAGACCACTGTTTAACTGTAGAATCTATCCTCGAACAATATCCTGAATCTAAGCTTCTCTTGCGCGGTGATTACAATCTATCTGCAGTTACCTGGTCCAATGATGAGCTTGGTTTGATAAATAACAATTCATCATCAATGCCAGCCCAATTAATTAGTGAGACATTTAGTGTTTATAATTTATTTCAAATTTGCAATCTACCGAACAAAAACAATATTTTTCTTGACTTAATTTTTGCTCACGAAGGTTTTACAGTATCAACAGCAACCGAGTTATTGTTTGAGGTTAAACAACATCATATACCATATTTAATTTCTTTGCCTATGTGTTCCTCTGACGAAAGGCTTACATTCAATGAATACGTATATGATTTTGTTCGTGCTGACTATTCTGTCATTAATGACTATTTATCAAACATCGATTGGCAAATGATATTAGACGGTACGATTGATATGATGGTTGATTCATTTTACGGTATACTATATAATGTTCTTGAGCGATATATACCACTGAAATGCATCAAGCCATCAAGTTATCCAATTTGGTTTGATGCTGAACTAATTAATGTAATTAATCGTAAACGGACCGCTCACAAAAACTACAAACAGTGCCAAACTTCTGAAAATTACAGTAAATTCAAAAATTTGCGCAAAAAATGTGTAAATCTAAGAAATATCTTGTACACGAAATATGTAAATTCAGTAAATGTAAGCATACATAATAATCCTAAGAAGTTCTGGAGCTTTGTGAAGTCTAAAAATTCGCTTTCTGATTTTCCAAACGTTATGCGTTTTAACTCTAAGACCAGCACCAATGGTTCAGATTGCGTAAATTTATTCGCGGACTATTTCTCCTCAGTTTATAGCAAAGATAAACCTTTAAACATGCCATCTTTCAATGTTTCATCAGAAGTTATTCATATGCCACTTAAAATATCCAAAAGCGAAATATTTGAGGCTATATCAAATTTAAAACACAGCAAGAGCACAGGCCCTGATGGAATACCCATCATATTTCTTAAAAATTGTATTTACTCCATCACAGTTCCAATATTTTTATTATTTGAAGCATCGTTGTCGCAAAATGTCTTCCCTAACTGCTGGAAGAAGAGTTATATTATACCTTTGTTTAAATCCGGCAAAAAAGATGACATTAAAAATTACCGAGGCATCTCATTACAATCAGTTATTCCGAAACTGTTCGATAGCTTAGTCTCAACTCAATTGAATTGGATGTGTAAAAATATGTTCATAAATGAGCAACACGGATTCCGATCTGGCAAATCTACCTCAACTAACCTTTTATCTTTCAGTGCATACATTATAAATGCATTTGAAGCTAATAGCTCGGTCGACACGATTTTTACTGACTTTGCTAAAGCATTTGATCGTGTCAACCATGAAATACTAATTGGAAAGCTTACTGCCCTAGGAATCCATGCTGATGTAGTCAATTGGTTTAGAAGTGTTTTAATTGATCGTATTCAGTGCGTAAAAATTAAAAACCATCTTTCTAAGGAAATAAAAGTGGATTCGGGTGTTCCGCAAGGATCACATTGCGGGCCGTTGCTGTTTTTAATTTTTATTAATGATATACATCGAGTCATTAAACATTCGTCGTTTTTGCTTTTTGCTGATGACTTGAAGCTATTCAAAAGAATCGACTCACAAAATGATTGCTTATTGTTGCAAGAGGACTTATTCTCAATTCACAACTGGTGTTGCAAAAACTATCTTTTATTTAATATTAATAAATGTAAAATAATGAGGTTTTCCAGGAAATTTACTCCTTTGGATTTTTCTCCTTCTTACTTTATAGACGGTTTTGAATTAGATGAGCTTGATGAAATTGTGGATTTGGGAATAACGTTCGACAAAAAATTGACATTCGGTAGCCATATTAATAGAATTTGTATGAGAGCTCTCAGGATGCTTGGCTATATAAGACGATTGGCAGTCGATTTATCTTCAACAGCATTCAAAGTCATTTTGCTTATGTTCGTTCCGTTCTTGAATATGAATCATGTGTCTGGTCACCATATCAAGTAACGTATAGCACAAAGATCGAAACAATTCAAAATAAATTTTTGAAAACATGGCTATTTAAATTAGGTTACAACAAAGATAAAAATATAAATTTAGTTCGTCAGGAGCTTACTATCGATAAATTATGTTGTAGAAGAACTTTCGCGGACTTGAGCTTCTTTTATAAATTAATTAGTAACCAAGCGGATTGTTTATATCTATTTAATCAAATTAATTTCTGTATTAACCCTTCGAATCGACAAATCAGACATCCAACACTGTTTTCCATTCCGTTCTATAAATCCAACTACGGTCTTAATAGTCCACTTTCTCGATTCATGCGTACGTCAAATAAATTATCCCTAAATCCAAATTTCGATCTTTTTGTTAATTCATATCCTAAATTTATATCTAATCTTAAGCGGTTAAATGTTTGTTGTTCTCTTTAATTTGCCAATTTGTAGACATGTTTTTGTATTTATATATATTTTGTATTATGAAATTTGAATTGTATTACTATAACATATTATGTATGGATTTTTCCGTAAATAAATAAACTGCTTCAAATGGAAAGTGCAATTCTTAAAAGAAACTTGACATAGACTGTGATCCAGTTGCGCTAAACACGTTGAACTGGTTCAACTCTGAACTCCAGTTGAAGATGACAGAACAATATAAACTATCGTCTTGAACTAAAGTTCAGCTTAAACTCGAGTTTGACGTTTTTGGTACAACCGGGCCTAAGGTGTCGTTTATCCTCTTTATTCAAGACTTTGAATATTAAATAATAGAAAAGACAAACTGTTTCAAATGGAAAGTGCAATTCCTAAAAGAAACTTGACATAGACTGAGATTTAGTTGCACCAAACACGCTGAACTGGTTCAACTCTGAACTCCAGTTCAAGATAACATTAGAACAATATAAACTCTCGTCTTGAACTAAAGTTCAGCTTGGACTCGAGTTTGACGTTTTTGGTGCAACTGGGCCTCAGGTGTCGTTTATCCTCTTTATTCAAGACTTTGAATATTAAAAAATAGAGAAGACAAACTACTTCAAATCGAAAGTGCAATTCTTAAAATAAACTTGACATAGTTACACCAAACACGTTGAACTGGTTCAACTCGGAACTCCAGTTCAAGATGACATTAGAACAATATAAACTATCGTCTTGAACTAAAGTTCAGCTTGAACTCAAGTTGGACAATTTGGTGGAACTGGGCCTAAGGTGTCGTTTATCCTCTTTATTCAAGACTGAATATTAAAGAATAGAGAAGATAAACTGCTTCAAATAGAAAGTGCTTTCTTGAAAGAAACGTGACATAAACTAAGATCCAGTTGCGTTTGGTGCAACTGGATCTCAGTCTATGAAAAAATGAAACTTGACATAGACTGAGATCCAGTTGCACCGAACACGTTAAACTGGGTTAACTCTGAACTCCAGTTCAAGATGACATTAGGACAATATAAACTATCGTCTTGAACTAAAGTTCAGCTTGAACTCGAGTTCAACGTATTTAGCGCAGCTGGGTCTAAGGTATCGTTAATCCTTTTTATTCAAGACTTTAAATATTAAAGAATAGAGAAGACAAACTGCTTCAAATGGAAAGTCCTATTCTTAAAAGAAACTTGACATAGACTAAGGGCCTGTTCCACCAAACACGTTGAACTGGTTCAACTCTAACCTCCAGTTCAAGATGACATTAGAACAATATAAACTATCGTCTTGAACTAAAGTTCAGCTTAAACTCGAGTTCAAAGTTTTTGGTGCAACTGGGCCTAAGGTGTCATTAAGCCACTTTATTGAAGACTATAAATATTAGAGAATACCGAGAAAAATTGCTTTAAATGGAAAGCGCAATTTATAAAGAGATTTGTATAAATTGTGCCTTTGATTTCAAGCAGTTTGTCTTTTATATTCTCTAATATTTGAAGTCTAGAATACAGAGGGTTAATAACATCTTAGTCTGGTTCAACTCTTACCTCCAGTTCAAGATGACATTAGAACGATATAAACTATCGTCTTGAACTAAAGTTCAGCTTAAACTCGAGTTCAAAGTTTTTGGCGCAACTTGGCCTAAGGTGTCATTAAGCCACTTTGTTGAATCCTATAAATATTAGAGAATACCGAGAAAAATTGCATTAAATGGAAAGCGCAATTTATAAAGAGATTTTTATAAATTGTGCCTTTGATTTGAAGCAGTTTGTCTTTTATATTCTCTAATGTTTGAAGTCTCGAATACAGAGGGTTAATAACATCTTAATCTGGTTCAACTCTAACCTCCAGTTCAAGATGACATTAGAACGATATAAACTATCGTCTTGAACTAAAGTTCAGGTTAAACTCGAGTTCAAAGTTTTTGGTGCAACTGGGCCTAAGGTGTTATTAAGCCACTTTTTAAATGGAAAGCGCAATTTATAAAGAGATTTGTATAAATTGCGCCTTTGATTGGAAGCAGTTTGTCTTTTATATTCTCTAATGTTTGAAGTCTCGAATACAGAGGGTTAATAACATCTTAGTCTGGTTCAACTCTAACCTCCAGTTCAAGATGACATTAGAACGATATAAACTATCGTCTTGAACTAAAGTTCAGCTTAAACTCGAGTTCAAAGTTTTTGGTGCAACTGGGCCTAAGGTGTTATTAAGCCACTTTTTAAATGGAAAGCGCAATTTATAAAGAGATTTGTATAAATTGCGCCTTTGATTGGAAGCAGTTTGTCTTTTATATTCTCTAATGTTTGAAGTCTCGAATACAGAGGGTTAATAACATCTTAGTCTGGTTCAACTCTAACCTCCAGTTCAAAATGACATTAGAACGATATAAACTATCGTCTTGAACTAAAGTTCAGCTTTAACTCGAGTTCAAAGTTTTTGGTGCAACTGGGCCTAAGGTGTTATTAAGCCACTTTTTAAATGGAAAGCGCAATTTATAAAGAGATTTGTATAAATTGCGCCTTTGATTTGAAGCAGTTTGTCTTTTATATTCTCTAATATTTGAAGTCTCGAATACAGAGGGTTAATAACATCTTAGTCTGGAACTAAAAGCTCTACGTTTAGTTAATTTCGTGTATAGATGGTATTTAAGGGCAATCTGATCAAAGCTGAAATTTTGAGATGTTTTTGGTTGTGTGATTTTTTCTTCTTTCGGCGTTGGATAATAAAATTCGATTATCTGAGTTATCTTCTGTATTCACCAGTATTTGAAGTTTTTCTCTCTAAAGGGGATTAATGACATCTAAGTCTGGAACTAACAGCTCTAAATCTAGTTTAGTTCGATACATAGATTATACAGAGAGTTTTATGTAACACCGAACATTTTCATAACGAGAATTTTTTTTTCGAAGTATTCATATGCATACGTTGCACATTTTCGATGCGTGGATTATTAAAAGAATTTAATTTGAAGCTTTAGGCGAGTGTTTTCCACTCCCAGGCTAAGCATGAAGTAAAATTTCGAGTTTAGAAAAGCCTGAAAATTTGGTTTGGTCGCGTAGCGCGAAGCGCGGAGCGGCCAAACCAAATTTTCAGGCTTTTCTAAACTCGAAATTTTACTTCATGCGCCAACGGTACAAAACACTGACATATTACGAAGTTTAAAACACACCGCTAAACTTTACATTGAATCAGTGTTTTGTACCGGTGGCGAATGAAGTAAAATTTCGAGTTTAGAAAAGCCTGAAAATTTGGTTTGGCCGCTCCGCGCTTCGCGCTACGCGACCAAACCAAATTTTCAGGCTTTTCTAAACTCGAAATTTTACTTCATGCTTAGCCTGGGAGTGGAAAACACTCGCTTAAAGCTTCAAATTGGATTCTTTTAATAAACCGAGCATCGGAAAATGTGCAACGTATACATATGGATACTTCAAAGAAAAATTCTCGTTATGGAAATGTTCGGTATTACATAAAACTCTCTGTATTTGATGGCAATCTGATCATAGTTGAAATTTTGAGATGTCTTTGGTTGTGTGACTTTTTCTTCTTTCGGAAATTGGATAATAAAGTGTCACAGATTCGATTATCTGCGCTGTCTTCTGAATTCACCAACATTTGAAATCTCTCTAATGAGGATTAATGACATCTAAGTCTGGAACTAACAGCTCTAAATCTAGTTTAGTTCGATACCTAGATTGTATTTGATGGCAATCTAATCAAAGTTGAAATTTTGAGATGTCTTTTGTTGTGTGACATTTTATTCTTTCGGAAATTGGATAATAAAGTGTAACAGATTCGATTATCTGCGCTGTCTTCTGTATTCACCAACATTTGAAGTCTCTCTCTAAAGAGGATTAATGGCATCTAAGTCTGGAACTAACAGCTCTAAATCTAGTTTAGTTCGATACCTAGATTGTATTTGATGGCAATCTGATCAAAGTTGGAATTTTGAGATGTCTTTGGTTGTGTGACTTTTTCTTCTTTCAGAAATTGGATAATAAAGTGTCACAGATTCGATTATCTGCGCTGTCTTCTGTATTCACCAATATTTGAAGTCTCTCTCTGAAGAGGATTAATGGCATCTAAGTCTGCAATTCACAGCTCTAAATCTAGTTTAGTTCGATGCCTACATTGTATTTGATAGCAATCTAATCAAAGTTGAAATTTTGAGATGTCTTTGGTTGTGTGACATTTTCTTCTTTCGGAAATTAGATAATACAGTGTAACAGATTCGATTATCTGCGCTGTCTTCTGTATTCACCAACATTTGAAGTCTCTCTCTAAAGAGGATTAATCGCATCTAAGTCTGGAACTAACAGCTCTAAATCTAGTTTAGTTCGATACCTAGATTGTATTTGATGGCAATCTGATCAAAGTTGGAATTTTGAGATGTCTTTGGTTGTGTGACTTTTTCATCTTTCAGAAATTGGATAATAAAGTGTCACGGATTCGATTATCTGCGCTGTCTTCTGTATTCACCAACATGCACCTCTAAAGAGGATTAATGACATCTAAGTCTAGAATTAACAGCTCTACATCTAGTTTAGTTCGATGTCTAGATTGTATTTGAGGGCAATCTGATCAAAGTTGAAATTTCGAGGTGTCTTTGGTTGTCTAACGTTTTCATCTTTCGATATTGGATAAATAAAATGTCATAGATTTGGTAATCTACGAATAGATTTTCCTTTTTCAAGGTCAGTTTGGAAAAGGAATGGCATACATGAGGTGGCAACCGATTTAAGCCTAGTTGCACGAAAAACGTTGAACGTTGAAATTTCGAGGTGTCTTTGGCTGTGTAACATTTCGTTCTTTCGACATAGGATTAATAAAATGTCATAAATTCTATAATCTAGGAATGGATTTCCTTTTTTAAGGTCAGTTTAAAAAAGGAACGACATACGCGAGGGGGCAGCCGATTTGAGCCTAGTTGCACCAAAAATGTTGAACGTTGCTATTTTGAGATGTCTTTGGTTGTGGAACGTTTTCTTCTTTCGACCAGAGCTGGGCAGGATTCGAATCATTCAGGATTCGAATCCTGGATTCGAATCCGTTTAGAGGATACAAATGAGGTATTCGAATACTTTAGTTCAACTGGATTCGTGATCCGGATTCGTTACATTTGTTTAAAAGGATTCGTATTCGAATCCAAATGTGGGTGATTCGAATCTATATAAAAGGATTCGAATCCTTATGAAAGGATTCGAATATTTATAAATGGAAACGAATATTTATAAAAGGATTCGAATACTTACAAAGTGAGGATTAGCATGAAAAATGTCTTCAGTGTGTTTTTAAATATTTCGTTGAATCACTGTTTTATACGCGTGGCGCATGAAGTAAAATTTCGAGTTTAGAAAAGCCCAGAAAATTTGTCTCGGGTCGCTGCGCGACCCTCGACAAATTTTCACGGGGCTTTTCTAAACTCGAAATTTTACTTCATGCTCAGTCTGGGAGTGGAAAACACTCGTTTAAATGAAGATACAAGACTGTCTCAGATTAAACCGAGTCGACCTTATACAGTAATGACTTTGATTTTGACGTCATGTGAGGATTTCCGCGCGTGATAAGGTCGGCTCGGCTTAAATCGAGACAACCTTGCACAGTAATAATCTTGGTTTTGACGTCACGTACGACTTTCACCGCGTGACGACATCGACCAAGGTGTGTAAGTAAGTTTGTCTTGATTTAAACGAGCCGACCACGTGAGGACTTCCACGCGTGACGTCAGCAATCAAGGTGGTTAGTGTATAAGGTTGTCTTAATTTAAAACCGAGGCGGCCTTGTTAGTTTAATTACATCGACTTTTCACGCCACGCGAGGAATTTCATGTGTGACGTCAGAAAGCTCCCTGTATTTCTCGGGGCATAGATATTTCTAATAAAATCAAACTGAATTTGCTATGAAATTCAAACATAATAAGAAAAACCAGTATATTTTCAATTTCACAATATTTCGGTGTTTTATCCGTTTTGCTACGCAACTAAACCAAATTTTCAGAATTTTCTAAGCTCTATATTTTACTTCGTGCGTAAACAAGGACAGTAAATCTATGTTAAATAACAATAACTAACATTTCTTAAGATATAAACTTTTTGTCTCGTGTAATATAAGGCAAAAGTAATGTCATATTATGAATTGGCTGCTATTTTATTAGAAATGACAAAATTGGGCAATGTTTTGCGTGAAAGTTAATTTAAAGGTGTAAAATTGATAATATAAAGTTAAAAAAATGATATCGGTCAAATTCAACATCTCTTGAGTTGATGTTGATTGTGCTCGTTTTACAACATTTTGAATTGTTGTTCGTAAAACATCTGACCCCAAATTGGTGATATCTTCTTCAATGTTGGCTTTCAAGACTTGCAAGGTTTGTGGTTTGTTGTGGTGAATACGAAATTTCAAAAAGACACACAGGGAGTGGAAACCCTCGTTCGAAACTTCAAACTAAATGCTTTGATAAGAACATTAAATGACTAAAAATGTTTTGAAAGATAATAATCTAGTTTTCAAAATTATGTTTAATATTATTTGAAGTAAAACTGACATGGTAGCCACAATCTGAAATGTTAAATTTTTTCGACATTTCCATGATTCAAGATTTTTTCCCTGGCCTTTTAATATAACTTTCTTCTGTGGGAAACCTCCATTTTGTTAAATTTTTTTCATTGTTTTTGTCAATAGTTAAGTTAATTTTATACATTTTTATGTGTTTTGTAATTTGCCTGCTGATTTTGACAAATTTAATAATATTATATGGCTTTTTTGTTAGTGTTTTGGTCAATTTGAATATAATTCTATGACTTTTCTGACTTTCCCGGTTTTAATGATATTCAGTGAATTTTGTATCTATGTAATTTTCAGGCATTCATCGATTTTATAATAGAGTTCAATTTGAAGCTTTAAACGAGTGTTTTCCACTCCCAGACTAAGCATGAAGTTATATTTCGAGTTTAGAAAAGCCCTGTGAAAATTTGTCGAGGGTCGCGTAGCGACCCGAGACAAATTTTCGGGCTTTTCTAAACTCGAAATTTTACTTCATGCGCCACGCGTACAAAACACTGATTTGAAGTGAAGTTCAGAAACACACAAATACATCTTTAATCAGAGTAACAGAGAATCAGATATTTAGTCTGTTATCAACGATGTTCAGTGTTAATAATAAATAATTAAATTTTAAATATTTTTGTTAAAACAACTGGTAACGATATTTATATATTAATAGTCGCAAAAAAATAATAAAATAAAATTCATTCTTAAAGGATTTGTATTCGTGATTCGAAAAAACGGGCTTCAAATCTTTGATTCGAATCATATTTATCTCTTACGAATCCTTTATTCGAGGATTCGTCATTCGAATCATATTAGGTAATTCGGATTCGTGATTCGAATCCTTTTTACGAGGATTCGTCCCAGCTCTGCTTTCGACATAGAATTAATAAAATGTTTGTTATGTAACGTTTTCTTCTTTCGACATAGGATAAATAAAATGTCATAAATTCGATAATCTAGGAAGGGATTTTCCTTATTTAAGGTCAGTTTAAAAATGGAATGATATACACTAGGAGGCAACCGATTTAGGCCTAGTTGCACCAAAAACGCTAAACGTTGAAATTTTTAGGTGTCTTTGGTTGTATAACGTTTTTTTCTTTCGACATAGGATAAATAAAATGTCATAAATTCGATAATCTAGGAATGGATTTTTCTTTTTTAAGGTTAGTTTTAAAAAGGAATGACATACGCGAGCAGGCAACCGATTTAGGCATAGTTGCACCAAAAACGTTGAACGTTGAAATTTCGAGGTGTCTTTGGTTGTGGAACGTTTTCTTCTTTCGACAAAGAATTAATAAAATGTCATAAATTCGATAATCTAGAAATGGATTTTCCCTTTTTAAGGTCAGTTTCAAAAAGGAACGACATATGCTAGGAGGCAGCCGATTTAGGCCTAGTTGGACCAAAAACGTTGAACGTTACTATTTCTAGATGTCTTTGGTTATGTAACGTTTTCATCTTTCGACACAGGATAAATAAATTGTCATAGATTCGGTAATCTACGAATTGATTTTCATTTTTTAAGATCAGTTTGGCAAAGGAATGACATACGCAAGGAGGCAACCGATTTAGGCCTAGTTACACCAAAAACGTTAAACGTTGAAATTTTGAGGCGTCTTTGATTGTGTAACGTTTTCTTCTTTTGATATAGGATTAATAAAATGTCATAAATTCGATAATCTAGGAATGGATTTTTCATTTTTAAGGTCAGTTTAAAAAAGGAATGACATACGCGAGAAGGCAACCGATTTAGGCCTAGTTGCACCAAAAACGTTATATATGAGTTAAAAATGTTATATTATCTTCTAGCTGAACTGATGACAGTTCCTATTCCTCTAATGTCACTTAGAACTGGAGCTTAGGGTTGAACCAGTTCAACTGATCCCTACAAATAATCTTCTTAGAAATTAATTATTATAGTTAAAATGCCTAGAACACAACGATTGTACGACATTTTTACCACTCCATATTTACCACCATATATTTTTTTACCACCAATTCTTTTTAACACTCCGGTTTTTTACTACCATATATTATTTACTACTAATTTTTTACCATTAGTTATCTTACAAATATTTCTGAAGTATTTACAAGTCTGTATAAAACATTCATTCGGTTCTATTTTTGATTTTTTGATTTTCTGGTTTGACATGTGTCTGTCAAATGTTAATTTAAACTTGAAATTTGAGGTTTGCTAGTCGTTTGAAGGTTTTTACGTTTATACATTTTTGCTAACGTTTTTTACGATGGTCGTGGAGCTTATTCAATCCACCAAAAATTACTTGCTCCATATAGATGGTATTTTGTATTACAAGCAAGATGAAAGAAAGGGAAGAGTTTTTTGGAGGTGCAGAAATTATCCCGCATGCAAAGGGCGAGCAACCACTCGATCTCATTTGACTCACGGCCAGGTAAACAATAAAGGCGAAATTACAAAACTAACAAAAAATTACAAACATTACAAATTGATCGTAGGCGATTGAAGTGATCCACATGTCGAAGAGGTTGAAGCCTTAAAAATTAAAAACTAATTTGAAAAGAAGAGCGGCAGCTCACCCCAAAACTCCACCTGCGCAACTTTTGAGGACGGAGTTACAAAATGTTCCATCAGGCGTACTGGCAGAACTTCCCGAAAGACCAAATTTGACGAAGAGTATCCAGCGTACCCGGCTGAAAGACATTCCCACCAACCCAATAACTATCGACGATCTCGGTGATTTGCCACAAAATTACAAGAAAACACTAGCTGCTGAAAATTTCCTTATATACGACTCTCGAGACAACGAAGACGCCTCCATCGGAAGACTGTTGATTTTTGCGACAAAAGAAAATCTTAAAAGGCTTGCAAGAAGTGAAACGTGGTATGTGGATGGTACCTTTAAAGTCGTCCCAAACATCTTCTTCCAGCTGTTCGCCATCCTTGGGTCCTTAGTCCAGCTACACCATGGCGAGGAAAAAAGAATTGCACTTCCCCTTGTTAACGCACTAATGGAGAGTAAAACTCAAGCCGCTTACGAAAAAGTGTTTGAGATAGTGAAAGAACAATGCATACTACATGGGCACAACATCATATCATCGACGATACTTACGGACTTCGAGCTTGCCATCATAAATGCTGCCAAAAAACTTAACCTTTCCCTGAGAGCATGTTTATTTCACTTACGACAGTCAGTCTATCGTCGAATTCAATCTGCGGGTCTTCAGCAATCGTACAACGATCCCGAAGATCGTTCCATTAAACAAGCCGCAACAGCATTTTGTTTTCCAAGAAATTGCAGATTATTTTGAGGATAATTATATAAGAGGCAGACCCGCGAGAGGAAGACGTCGTGCAACTGCACCTAGGTATTTTATGATACTGTGATACTATGATACTGTGATTTCTTATCGATTATTTATTCAGGTACCCACCAAGGCTGTGGAACATGTACGAGGCCGTGCTGCAGAACAAGTCAAGAACTAACAACATGAGCGAGGGGTGGCACAGTCGTTGGCAAGGATCATCCCAGCCTCTACGCGTTCTTGGCGGAGTTGCAGAAGGAGCAAGGGGATACTGAGACGATGCTTCGAGAGTTGGACTTGGGAAGAAAAATTAAGAGGACTGAAAATCTCTCCAGCGTCAAAGTGGAAGAACGAATTTCCAACATCGTACGCGATTATGAAACCCGTAAAGACGAAGACGAATTTATTGCTGAGTATCTTGGTCACAACATCCAATTTGGATGTACCCAATTATGATGTAAATCAGGAAAAATATGATTTGTAATAAAATATGATGGTAATAAAATAGTGGAAAAAAATATAGTGGTACAAAAATATAGTGGTAAATATAGAGTGGTAAAAATGGAGTGGTAAAAATGAAATGGTAAAAATGACCCCTAACGAACACAACATATGTTAGGTTCACCTTTGTAAACCAAATACATGTAATTCTTCAAAATGTTATATTATTTCTTTATTTTCAACTTACAGGTACTTCTAACGATCCAGATGAAAGTCCAGTAATAGCTAAAGCTGTATAAATGTACCACACATCGTCAGAAAAATATAAAAGCAACCATGAGACTATGAACGTCAAATTGGCAATTTGAAGGGCCTTTCTTCTTCCCATGCATTCAACTATTGCTCCTGAGACTACACATCCTATTGGCACGCAGATCATATACACAGAACCTAAAAAATATATTAACAATAACTAGTAAATTTAAATTAAACAAACCAAGTGACTTTATTTGCAAAACTTGTCAAATCAGTTAATCTATGGATAAAAGGGCACATGGTGCCTGAAATGTACATAGAGAATTAAAATAAAATAGTGAAGATAAAGGATATAACTACTATTAATCATTAGTAGTAATAAAATTGCTGCTGCTAATCAATAAATTACTTCAAAATTGAATTTGTGTTCAGTATTCCGGCACCAGATACCCACAAGGTCCTCTTCAGTGTGGTCCCGACCCAGTGCTAAGGAATACTGAACATTTCTGATTATTTCAAGTCAATATGTGAAAACTATTAATGGATTTCGATAGCTAACGCCATCTAATGCTTTATAGTGGCATCGTCATTGACATGTGCTTTCATAGTGGCATCGTCATTGACAATGCCACTATGAAGCATTAGATGGCGTTAGCTATCGAAATCCATTAATAATAAATAACTTACCTTCAGGCATTTTTCTTTTATTTATACATATTACAAAGCTGTTTTTATTTTCTCCTGGAGAATAGAAAGAATAAAAAAACCGTAGTAAGAATAAATACAGTAGTCAAATTATAATTGTTTATTCATGTGTTTTTAAAATTCGAGCGCCAGGAGTAATTTTCTGGTGCTTGAATTTTGAAAGCACATAAATAAACAGTTATAATTTGACTACTGTTTTTATTCTAACTACGGTTTTTTTTATTCTCTCGATTTTCTAGGAGAAAATAGACAGTTATAAATCAAACCAAGTGACTTCTATTCTATTATCAAAATGCAAAATTTTCCACTTGTTTATATTCAATTTGGTTCTCAATAATCACTTAATAAAACATTAAGTGATTAATGGGAACCAAATTGAAGATAAACAAAGTGCAACATTTTTATTACCGTGACAACAAACATAAAATCAACCAAAGTCGTCTAATAATTATAAATTAACACTTCAAAGCAGTATATTGTAAACCAAATTAAAGATAAACAAGTGCAAAATTTTTATTAACGTGACAACAAACATAAAATCAACCTAAGTCTTCTGATAATCATAAATTAACACTTCAAAGCAGTATACTGTAAACTTCGTAATATTTTAGAGTCTTATACGCGTGGCGCATGAAGTAAAATTTCGAGTTTAGAAAAGCCCAGAAAATGTGTCTCGGGTCGCGCCGCGACCCGAGACAAATTTTCTGGGCTTTTTTTTCCAGAAAATTTGTCTCGGGTCGCTGCGCGACCCTCGACAAATTTTCACAGGGCTTTTCTAAACTCAAAATTTTACTTCGTGCTTAGTCTGGGTGTGGAAACCCTTGTTAATACTTTCAAATTGAAGGCTTATAAAAAAATATACAGCGTATACCTACATCGCGATATACAGAGAGTTTTATGTAAAACCGAACATTACAACACATGTTGAATTTTAATTTTTGTATGTTCGATTCGTACTGAAACGAGTCTGAGCATTGAACACAATTTTAACACGTTGAATTTTGAAGTTAAATTTAAATTGGATTGTATATATAACTATTAGAAATGGCAGGTAATTAAATGCGATTCAGTGAAAATCGTGCAATGTTCGGTATTACATAAAACTCTCTGTATGTTTACCTAAAAGAAAAATGTTCACGTTGTTTGTTTTAGAAGAGTTCAATTTGAAGCTATAAACAAATGTTGTCCACTCCCAGACTAAGCATGAAGTAAAATTTTGAGTTTAGAAAAGCCCCGTGAAAATTTGTCGAGGGTCGCGCAGCGACCCGAGACAAATTTTCTGGGCTTTTCTAAACTCGAAATTTTACTTCATGCACCACACGTACAAAACAAAAATATTGTGAAATTATGTAAATTTAAACCTCACTTGAAATCAGTGTTTTGTACGCGTGGCGCATGAAGTAAAATTTCGAGTTTAGAAAAGCCAAGAAAATTTGTCTCGTGTCGCTGCGCGACCCTCGACAAATTTTCACGGGGCTTTTCTAAACTCGAAATTTTACTTCATGCTTAGTCTGGGAGTGGAAACCCTTGTTTATACTTTCAAATTGAAGGCTTATAAAAAAATATACAGCGTATACCTACATCGCGATATACAGAGAGTTTTATGTAAAACCGAACATTACAACACATGTTGAATCTTAATTTTTGTATGTTCGATTCGTACTGAGACGAGTCTGAGCATTGAACACAATTTAACACGTTGAATTTTGAGGTTAAGTGTAAATTGGATTGCCTATGTAACTATTAGAAATGGCAGGTAATTAAATGCGATTCAGTGAAAATCGTGCAGTGTTCGGTATTACATAAAACTCACTGTATGTTTACCTAATAGAAAAATGTTCACGTTGTTTGTTTTAGAAGAGTTCAATTTGAAGCTATAAACAAATGTTTTCCACTCCCAGACTAAGCATGAAGTAAAATTTCGAGTTTAGAAAAGCCCCGTGAAAATTTGTCGAGGGTCGCGCAGCGACCCGAGACAAATTTTCTGGGCTTTTCTAAACTCGAAATTTTACTTCATGCGCCACACGTACAAAACAAAAATATTGTGAAATTATGTAATTTTAAACCTCACTTGAAATCGGTTTTGTACGCGTGGCGCATGAAGTAAAATTTCGAGTTTAGAAAAGCCCAGAAAATTTGTCTCGTGTCGCTGCGCGACCCTCGACAAATTTTCACGGGACTTTTCTAAACTCGAAATTTTACTTCATGCTTAGCCTGGGAGTGGAAGACACTCGTTTAAAGTTTCAAATTAAGCCTTTTCAAAAACGCCGGCTGTCGGAAAATTTACAGCTGCATGCATACAGAGAGTTTTATGTAAAACCGAGCATTACAACACATGTTGAACGTTCATTTTCGTATGTTTGATTCGTACTGAAACGAGTCTAAGCATTAATCACAATTTAACTCGTTGAATTTTGAGGTTATGTGTAAATTGAATTGCCTATATGACTATTAGAAATGACAGGTAATCATTTGGGATTCAGTAAAAATCGTACAATGTTCGGTATTATATAAAACTCTCTGTATATACAGTAGTTAAAAGACAAATTCCATGAATGTATGTATGTTTTTATTAAATGGATAAAATTTACTCGAAACTTACTAATCCAAGAAATTCCATTTTCGTCAACTTTGATTGGTTCATCGGGATCTGCTAATCCTGAGATTATCAAAACTGGATAAGTGATAACAAAAGCAGCAAATAATAACAGAAGAGTGTGAACCGAGACTGCGATGCTTTGTGCAAGTGTTTTCCTTCTGTGGTCCACATCTACCTGCCTGAAAGCATACTTAAAATTATTCTAGAATTAACTAACTGTAGAAGAACTGAAAGTTTTATGAACTTAATTAAATTGATTAATTGTTACAACAAATACTAAACACAGATATATTTCAAACAAGATAAATTAAAATTCAAAACTATTTGAATTCGAGAAAATAAGCTTACGCTTCTTATAGTTTGCACACTTTAAACATAATATATAAAATTACGAAAAAACTATTCGTGAAAATGCAAACAATGTCTTAATTAATAATAATTAAGACATTGTTTGCATTTTGACGAATAGTTTTTTCGTAATTTTATATATTACAGATATATTTTTACTAACTGTATGTTTTTGAGTTTACGTGAAGTGATTATTACACTAAAAAAGATTGTAATTCCTTACTTCACTTTTTAATTTTATCGTTAGATGTACATTTCGAGACACAAAGTTTGTTATTGATAATGAGCACTTTGTGTCTCGAAATGTACATCTAACGATAAAAATAAAAAGTGAAGTAAGGAATAACAGTTTTTTTAGTGTATATTTTTACTGATGTCAAATTTTAAAATTGGCCAAAAAAAGTATGAATTTAATTTGATTCTCTTTGATCACTTGATGAAACAGATTAACTAATACCATTTTCAGGCATTTTTCGGTCTTATAAAAGTATTCAATTTGAAGTTTTGAACGAGTGTTTCCACTCCCAGACTAAGCATGAAGTAAAATTTCGAGTTTAGAAACGCCTTAAAATTTGGTTTGGTCGCGTAGCGCTACGCGCTACGCGACCAAACCAAATTTGAATGCTTTTCTAAACTCGAAATTTTACTTCATGCGCCACGCGTATAAAACATTGATTTAATTTAATTTAAATTTAAATTTTATTAATTGTTGCAACAAATAATAAACACGGATTTATTTTAACTGAGATGAAACTTGAAAAATAGCCATGAAGAAGTATACATTTAATTTGATTCTCATTGATCACTTGATGAAACATTTGAACTAATATTGAATTTGAATTAAAGGCACTTGGTTTGTTTCTCTTATATCTTTACTACCTTAACTAGTTTCGATTTATAATGGAATAATGTTGTTATTCCTTGAGAGCAACGATGAGTTGAAACTGGTTGGAGAAATAAAGATATAAGTAAAACGAATCGAGTGCAATTGATTCAAATTCAATATAAATAAAGTACTACTCTAAATCTTTATTTAGCATAACTTTCTACCGATGTGAAGATAGCCACGAATTTTCCAGCCACGGATTTGGGCGCCTCCATCATCACACGAATTATGAAACAGATTACCCAGAATTTCAAAACTTCATAACTCCCAAACCACATATTTAATTTTTAAAATGTCTTTACTAATTGATTAAACAATATACATAGAGCAATTATAAATAACCAGAATATTGTAACTCTTAATTGTTCTTTATTTAAACAATATATTGCTGTTCCGCGTATGTCACCATTCATACCAAATATTAAAAAAATCATATCTCTAAAAACTCATATTTTATTTTCCAAATTTCTTCACTAATTGTTTAAACAATATATCTAGACCGAGCATAGATGTTCAAAATGTTGTCACTCTTATTTGTTAATTATTTAAATAATGTATTGCTGTCCCGCGTATAGCACGGTTCATGCCAAATATTTAAAAAAATCATATCTCGTAAAACTCCTATTTTATTTTACAAATTTCTTTACTAATTGTTTAAACAATATATTTAGAATAAGCATAGATGGTCAAAATGTTGTCACTCTCATTTGTTAATTATTTAAATAATATATTGCTGTCCCGCGCATAGCACCGTTCATACCAAATAATAAAAAAATCATATCTCGAAAAACTCCTATTTTATTTTACAAATTTCTTTACCAATTGTTTAAACAATATATCTAAAACGAGCATAGATAGTTAAAATGTTGTCACTCTCATTTGTTAATAATTTAAATAATAAATTGTTGTCCCGCGTATAGCACCGTTCATACCAAATAATAAAAAAATCATATCTTGTAAAACTCCTACATTATTTTACACATTTCTTTACTAATTGTTTAAACAATATATCTAAAACGAGCATAGATGGTCAAAATGTTGTTACTCTCATTTGTTAATTATTTAAATAATATATTGCTGTCCCGCGTATAGCACCGTTCATACCAAATAATAAAAAAATCATATCTCGTAAAACTCCTATTTTATTTTACAAATTTCTTTACCAATTGTTTAAACAATATATCTAAAACGAGCATAGATAGTTAAAATGTTGTCACTCTCATTTGTTAATAATTTAAATAATAAATTGTTGTCCCGCGTATAGCACCGTTCATACCAAATAATAAAAAAATCATATCTTGTAAAACTCCTACATTATTTTACACATTTCTTTACTAATTGTTTAAACAATATATCTAAAACGAGCATAGATGGTCAAAATGTTGTTACTCTCATTTGTTAATTATTTAAATAATATATTGCTGTCCCGCGTATAGCACCGTTCATACCAAATAATAAAAAAATCATATCTCGTAAAACTCCTATTTTATTTTACAAATTTCTTTACCAATTGTTTAAACAATATATCTAAAACGAGCATAGATAGTTAAAATGTTGTTACTCTCATTTGTTAATTATTTAAATAATATATTGCTGTCCCGCGTATAGCACCGTTCATACCAAATAATAAAAAAATCATATCTTGTAAAACTCCTACATTATTTTACACATTTCTTTACTAATTGTTTAAACAATATATCTAAAACGAGCATAGATGGTCAAAATGTTGTTACTCTCATTTGTTAATTATTTAAATAATATATTGCTGTCCCGCGTATAGCACCGTTCATACCAAATAATAAAAAAATCATATCTCGTAAAACTCCTATTTTATTTTACAAATTTCTTTACCAATTGTTTAAACAATATATCTAAAACGAGCATAGATAGTTGAAATGTTGTCACTCTCATTTGTTAATAATTTAAATAATAAATTGTTGTCCCGCGTATAGCACCGTTCATACCAAATAATAGAAAAATCATATCTTGTAAAACTCCTACATTATTTTACACATTTCTTTACTAATTGTTTAAACAATATATCTAAAACGAGCATAGATGGTCAAAATGTTGTTACTCTCATTTGTTAATTATTTAAATAATATATTGCTGTCCCGCGTATAGCACCGTTCATACCAAATAATAAAAAAATCATATCTCGTAAAACTCCTATTTTATTTTACAAATTTCTTTACCAATTGTTTAAACAATATATCTAAAACGAGCATAGATAGTTAAAATGTTGTCACTCTCATTTGTTAATAATTTAAATAATAAATTGTTGTCCCGCGTATAGCACCGTTCATACCAAATAATAAAAAAATCATATCTTGTAAAACTCCTACATTATTTTACACATTTCTTTACTAATTGTTTAAACAATATATCTAAAACGAGCATAGATGGTCAAAATGTTGTTACTCTCATTTGTTAATTATTTAAATAATATATTGCTGTCCCGCGTATAGCACCGTTCATACCAAATAATAAAAAAATCATATCTCGTAAAACTCCTATTTTATTTTACAAATTTCTTTACCAATTGTTTAAACAATATATCTAAAACGAGCATAGATAGTTGAAATGTTGTCACTCTCATTTGTTAATAATTTAAATAATAAATTGTTGTCCCGCGTATAGCACCGTTCATACCAAATAATAGAAAAATCATATCTTGTAAAACTCCTACATTATTTTACACATTTCTTTACTAATTGTTTAAACAATATATCTAAAACGAGCATAGATGGTCAAAATGTTGTTACTCTCATTTGTTAATTATTTAAATAATATATTGCTGTCCCGCGTATAGCACCGTTCATACCAAATAATAAAAAAATCATATCTCGTAAAACTCCTATTTTATTTTACAAATTTCTTTACCAATTGTTTAAACAATATATCTAAAACGAGCATAGATAGTTAAAATGTTGTCACTCTCATTTGTTAATAATTTAAATAATAAATTGTTGTCCCGCGTATAGCACCGTTCATACCAAATAATAAAAAATCATATCTTGTAAAACTCCTACATTATTTTACACATTTCTTTACTAATTGTTTAAACAATATATCTAAAACGAGCATAGATGGTCAAAATGTTGTTACTCTCATTTGTTAATTATTTAAATAATATATTGCTGTCCCGCGTATAGCACCGTTCATACCAAATAATAAAAAAATCATATCTCGTAAAACTCCTATTTTATTTTACAAATTTCTTTACCAATTGTTTAATAAAGAACTAACATTCTGGTTATTTATACTCGCTCTATGTATATTGTTTAATCAATTAGTGAAGAAATTTTGAAAATAAAATATGTGGTTTGGGAGTTATGAAGTTTTTAAATTCTGGGGAATCTGTTTCATAATTCGTGTTATTTATGGTGGAGGCGCCAAAATCCGTGGCTATCTTCACATCGGTTAACTTTCTTTATAAAAAAAGTATGTTATATTTGCATACCTGTCAGCATCGACAACTATTTGATACATCCTTTCACAAAATTACACTAAATTTAATGATTTGTTGGATACTCTAATGGCATCCAATTTGTTTATAAATATATAAAGCAAAAAATACAAAGTGTTTCGGATATTGTGGCTTATTGTATTACAATGTTAAGCAGTATGAATCACGTAACTGCTCGAGATCCATTTTTTATCAAATCGACCCAAATAAGCACTAAAATTAATTCATGCTGGTGTTTATTGCAATTTCGTTAACTATACTGGCAATGGACAGTTCCAAGTCAAATCAACACAGTCTTTTACATTAACATCTCCATTTTTTTTTTAATTATAAGCGTATAAATTGATAGTGTTTGTGTGAAACCGTATTGAAATCCTAAACAATTTATAATTTTAAATATAAATATATACAGAGAGTTTTATGTAATACCAAACATTGTCAATGTTCATTTTCGTATGTTGTGTTTATCAAATCAAAGCATCCAATACGATTTGACACCTTTAATTTTTGCGTTAGTTGTAAACTGAGTTTCCTATATGACCATTAAAAGTTGGAGCCAATCAATTGCAATTAATGGCTCAACTTGTATATACAGGAAGTTTTTCTTTCAAATTTGCATGTCCCAAATAGATCGTATATGCTGTAAATCTTTAGATAATCGTTGTTTTGTTAAAAGAGTTCAATTTGAAACTTAAAACGAGTGTGTTCCACTCCCAGACTAAGCATGAAGTAAAATTTCGAGTTTAGAAAAGCCTGAAAATTTGGTTTGGTCGCGTAGCGCGAAGCGCGGAGCGGCCAAACCAAATTTTCAGGCTTTTCTAAACTCGAAATTTTACTTCATGCGCCACCGATACAAAACACCAACATATTACGAGGTTTTAAACACACCGCAAAGCTTTATATTGAATCAGTGTGTTCGCGTCAAAAATTCCACGAACTTTAGAAAATAAATTTGTACGTGACTTTTTTGTTATTTTGTAAAATTGTTGCTCTTGTCGTGAGAGACTGGCTTCATTTTATGACAACCTTAAGAGCCGAAGACCCGAAAAATAGCAAATAAATACTTTGTGTACAATTTCTTGTGTGACAATGGGTTTTCGGTTCTACGTGTCCGATGAGGCGCAATAGGCGTTAATCGGTCGCCGAAAAATGTTCGTCGAAGTTATAAAATGCAGGCCAGTCGGAGAGATAATTTATTCTGTTTTTTCCACTTCTATCTTCCTTCTTAGCATGCTCTATGTTCTTCTTTCTTTATCTAAAATTTCTCCCACTTTTCACACCCTTGTGAATTCTCGTCTTCAAAACTAAAAATCGAAGAGTCTTGTTTTGAACAGCAAACGAGTAAGTTCTCTCTTTGAATCGAAAACGTGAAACTTTGTATTTTTCTCATAACTTTAACTTGTTCTTTCACCGTGTATCTTTGCTCATTTTTCCTAATCTCCACTTCAATCTTTTCTTAACTTGATTCATTTCTTTGTGTTTATTGTTTATTTAAATTATTATGTTAACTTGATATTTGTAAATATTTATGTAAATAATCTGATGCACATTATTTGAGAATATACCTTTTATTACAAATTTTGTGTTTAAGTAATTTTTTAAACAAATCGCGTAATTCGCGTAAACACAGTGTTTTGTACGCGTGGCGCAAGATGTAAAATTTCGATTTTAGAAAAGCTTGAAAATTTGGTTTGGCCGCTCCGCGCTTCGCGCTACGCGACCAAACCAAATTTTCAGGCTTTTCTAAACTCGAAATTTTACTTCATTCTTAGTCTGGCAGTGGATAACACTCGCTTAAAGCTTCAAATTGAATTCTTTTAATAAACCGAGCATCGGAAAATACGTTGCACCGTATGCATATGGATACTTAAAAAAAAAATTCGTGTTATGAAAATGTTCGGTGTTATATAAAACTCTGTGTATATATATAATACTAAATATAAAAGATATATAGAATAATATATAAAAATAAACATATATTTTAAAACATGAAATTTAATCAAACATGGATATATCGTATGTTCAATTAAAAAAAACCTCTAACGTGCTATGGAAAATGTTGTAGGTTGGCAACTATGAAATTTTATATTACAATTATTATGTTTGACGTTTTATATGTCACATTTTAAAGCGCGTAGCCAAATTAAATTCAAAAAAAAGATTAAATCGTGGCACTCCAGAGGTTTTATTTTATTGAACATACGATATAAACCCTCTTCATTTCATGGCCAACTAATAAACAAAATTGTGTGATTACCTATTATAACAATATCGCTTGAAATAGAATCTATTTAAAAAATGTATACTTACATTTTTGTTTACAATATATTTAAACACAATAAAAGATAACAAAATATCAATCCCCTATAATCCATAAGTTTTTATGTAATTGTAATCATTACGCTTCAAGTTCCAGCGACGAACTGCTGTAAATATGCTAGGCGTTTATCATTAACAATCTCTCAAAATTATCAAGCGATTTCTCCAATTGGGAGAATGTCTGTACTCTTGTTGAAGGTCTCATTACTTGGGTTTTTCAGTTCTTCCTACTTGTACCAGACATTCTACATATTAAAAGTTGAACACACCTTAATGATACATGCATTATTTTTTACGATTATTAAAAAAAATTAAATAAAACAAGCAGTTAAATAAATAAATATATATTTGTTATAAAGCAGTTTCATCACAGGGATAATTGAATCGGTTTTGATAAGGGGCCATCTCCGCAATTATAGAATTATAGTGTTTTTAATTTAAATAACTTTATATATTCTCATATATTTCACCAAGTTCCAGATGTTTATATTTATAATTAATTCAAGAAATTATAGATTTTCATTTTAATTTAAAAACTGTCTAATTTCCATTCATTATTAGTCAGGTCAACGTATTATTTAATGAAGAAAACACTTGGTTAAATTTCACTAATATTTTGGTTTTTTATTCCAACTAGTTTCGACTTTGAGTCATTCTCCTTGAGAATAACTTAAAAGTCGAAACTAGTTGGAATAATAAACCAAAATATTAGTGAAATTTAACCAAGTGTTTTCTTTATTAAATCATAGTTAAATATGTTTCACCACTTGAAAGATGCGAAACTTGTTCAAGATATAGGTCAACGTATATTTTTTTATGTTTAAAAGGCATCATACGTAGAGTAGTTTTGGCCCGTTATCATATGGCACAAGTAGAGATAGTTATTGATAATGAGTGCTTAGCACTCGAAATATACATGTAGCGAATAAAAATAAAAGTGAAGTGAGGAATAACAAGTTTTTCATTGCGATACTAAGGAACAGAATTTAACATTTTTTTTTTTCTTGAATAACTTTCTCATTTATCACTTGGTGAAACATTTTGAAATAATATTAAAGGATAAATTAAAATCACAATTTTAAATAAAAAACATAATACAGGAATTTCCAAACACTGTATTAACAACAATCATTTTATAGATACCAATAATTTTATGATTTTATGCTCAGGTAATAAGGGACAAGTTTTAAATCTCAGAGAGGGCTTAGAAATTAATAAAGCCATAAAATGCGGGAAACACCTCGTCAACGACAACGAGGAGATTTGGAATTTCCCAATTGCAAAATCCCTTAGTACCTGATTATATATAAGCCGGTCGGTTTCTTCTGTAATCCACTCTTGATAATAAAAAAAAGCGAAACTAGTCGAGTAAATAGAAACAAATAGTGAAACAAACCAAGTGTTTTTAATTTATCCTTTAATATTATTTCAGAATTTAACAATCAGCTTTTTTTAAATTTAGGAGATGATCCCTTTTTAAAATGACCGATTAAATTGATTAAACATTTTTTATAAAGGAACTTCAATATCGGTAAACTTCTTATAACTATTAACCTCATTCGTATCGTTAATCAGATCGAAATTAATCCCGTATAAATCAGAAGACATTCGAGTCAGACCGCGATTCGCATTCGAATTAAGGTCAACACCATTCTTCTTCGCGAATAGTTGAGTAATCTCGATCAAAGACTTACCCTCGGTTTCGGGCAAAATAAAGTACAAAACTGAAATACCGAGGAAACACAGCAGAGCGTACGCGAATAAAATTCCTGGTAACGTGAGGAAATACAGGATGTTGAAAAAAAGTTTGTTGGAAGCGAATCCGAAAATGTAGGCAACTGCTGTTGATACTCCTACTGCGCAAGAGCGGATTTCTGTTGGGAAGAGTTCGCCGGTTAGGAGCCATGGGAGGATGCGAATACCTGAATTTGCGAAAAAGGCGAAGCCTAGGAGAAAACCAGCTGGGATCCAATTGTTTATTTCTTCTATATCAGAAGCTGAAATTGTGCTATTATCTAGCTTTTGATGGTTTACAAAAATTAGTTTTGAATTAGTGTTAATTAAGCTTGAGTCATTATTATTTTGTAAAGAAATTAAGTTATTAAAACCATTAACAGTAGCATAAGATGCAGCACCTATCAAACAAAACGCGCTTATAAGCAAAGTTATAAAAATAAGCACCCGCTTTCCTAAAATGTGAATAAAAACAACGCAGGCCAAACAACCTAAAACTTCAACAAGACCCAGCAAAGCAGTCATGTGGTATTTATTCATCGGCGTCTGAAAAGTCTCGAAAATTTCAACAGCGTACGTCTGCAAATTCGTAATCCCGTTGAAGTGCCTTAGGAAAAAAACAAACACCACTAATCCAAACGGCCGTAAGAACTTCATCTTGTTCGAAACTTGATCGTGCACCTGAGTTGTCTGATTCAAATCCGCGTGGATGTTCTTGTATTCAGCTTCGACTTCTTCGATGGGAATCCAGCCTCTTAACCAAGCCAAGTTCAGCTGGGCTTTCGAATTTCTTCTTTTTGAGAGGAGCCAGTAGGGAGATTCGGGTATTATTATTAAAAGGTTGATGGCTAGGATTGGGATTATTACGCTCATCAATGCTGCGTCTCGCCATTGGAAGAAGGTGCCTAAAAGGAATTCCAAAAGGATGCCGATGATGAAGGATACTGATCCGGTTGATGCTAGGATTCCTCGGAGTTTGGGTGTTGTTATTTCTGCTACGTATGTAATTACCTAAAAAATGAATTGTTCTGTTGGTAATTTATTTCCTTTAAGTATAATTGAAATAATGTAAAAAGGTTTATTCCGTAAATAAAGTATTATTATTATTAAAGTAATAATAATAAAAATAATAATAATAATAGTAATAATATTTATTTCCAGTGTCAAAACAAGTCAAGAGAAAATATATAGATCTTAGCTATGTATATACACGGTTTAAAAATTCGCCTGTGTTATATGGTTCCAAGTTACATAAGAAATCGAATAATAATTGCTTCATCTTTTTAAAATTGCTCGCATTTTTTATTTCTCGTGGAAGATAATTGAAGAACTTTAGATAGTTGTACAATGGTCCTTTCTCATACATTGCTAATTTATGAGATGGGTAGATGAACGTTGTCCCGTGTCTAGTATTATGTGCACTGTTTAGAGTCCAAGGATAGAATATGCTTCTATTCTTCGCTACAAATTTGATGCACTCGAAGATGAACATAGCAGGTACGGTTAGTATTTTCAGGTCTTTAAATACTCCCATGCAGCTCTCGATTCGTTTCATTCTCCTTATGATTCTAATAGCCCGCTTTTGTGCTACAAATATTTTAGACAAGTGTGTGCTGTTACCCCAGAAAATGATACCATACTTCATATGAGAGTAGATATTAGCATAGTAAAAAGTGTTTGCAATGTCATTGTTTGAGTTTTTAATGAGCATCTTAAGACCATAACATGACTTGTTGAGTTTGGCAGATAAGACATTAATATGTTTTGCAAAGCTAAGGGTTTCATCGAGTATGACTCCGAGAAATTTTGCATTGTCAGTAAAGTGAAATGCAGTGTTATTTAATGTTATATAATCGGGATTAGCTTGTGATTTGGTGGTTTTTAAAAGTATTGTATTGGTTTTGTCTGAGTTTAGAATTAGTCTGTTGCTAATGAACCATTCATTTATATTTGTTAGTAGTATATCTCCGTTGGTAATTAGATTTTCGTATGTTTCACCGATTATTTCAAGGTTTGTGTCGTCAGCATAGCAAGGGATTCCACAATCTGCATTTATATTTGTCGATATGCCATTTAAAAATATATTAAATAGAAGTGGCCCTAGTATACTTCCCTGTGGAATCTATACATCAGTCTGCAATACGTCGGATACAGCTTCCTGTGCTCCGTTGTATAGCTTTACTGATTGGGCTCGGTTACATAGGTACGATTCGATCCATGTATTTGCAACTCCTCGTATGCTATAGTGGTCTAATTTTGTTATTAATATTGAATGCTGAATCGTATCGAAAGCTTTAGTGAGGTCAAGGAACATGCCGCATACGACTTGTTTGTTGTCTAAAGCTGTTAAGACCAGTTGTATATATTCAAACAATGCAGTATCTATACTCCTACCTTTTGTGAACCCATGTTGGCTTTCGCAGAATAAGTGGTTTTTCTTAAAGAAGTTTAAGATTCTAGTTGACATGAGGGTTTCGAAAATTTTTGAGAAAGTACTGACGATACAGATTGGTCTATAGTTATTTAGATCGTCGGGATTACCTTTTTTATAAACAGGAGTAATTGTGGAGAATTTCAATTGATCCGGATATATACCGGTCTGGAAAGAACTGTTTACTATGTCTATCCGCGCAAACTTTCAATGTTGAAATTGGTGTGTTATCATAGCCATAGCTCTTTTTATTTTCCATGCGTGCAATCACATTTATTATTTCAGTTTCAGTTACCGGTTCTAAAAATATGCTGTCACTTTCAAAGGGTATTTTACACACATAACTGTCGACATTTTGAGGCATAAAACTTTTCAACAAATTTGGTGCTAAATTTTTAAAATGAATGTTAAACTCGCTAGCTTGTTGTACAATATCATTGTTTATTGGTAGGATGCATTTTTTCAATTTCTTCGTACCAACAACTTCATTTATGATTTTCCAAGACATTTTGGATTTATTAGACGATGTATCTAGTCTATTCTTATATTGTAAACAGCGTTCATTATTTAGTAGGTTTTTATATGTGTTAAGTTGCTTTTTGAGTGCAGGCTTATACTCAGACATGTACTGGGAAAGAACCTCATAGATGTGTAATTGATTTTTGCATTTCTGAAGCTCTGGTGATTTAAGTTTTAGTTATTAATGATTTCGATAGCTAACACCATCTAATGCTTCATAGTGGCATCGTCAGTGACACGAATGCACAAAGTGCATATACAGGTCACTGTTTCGTCCACGAGCGAGCAGAAATATCAAAATTGAATTTGTGTTCAGTATTCCGGCACCAGATACCCACAGACGCGTTTCGGACTTCAAGGTCCTCTTTAGTGTGGTCCCGACGATGCCACTATGAAGCATTAGATGGCGTTAGCTATCGAAATCATTAATAGTTTTCACATATTGGCTTGAAATAGTCAGAAATGTTCAGTATTCCTCAGCACTGGGTCGGGACCACACTGAAGAGGACCTTGAAGTCCGAAACGCGTCTGTGGGTATCTGGTGCCGGAATACTGAACACAAATTCAATTAAGTTTTAGTTGTTTAGTATTCGTTAGTGGAACTTTAATTAATGGACAGTGATTATTTACATATCTTGAAAAAATATCAATAAAATGTACATATTTCGTGTTAGTATCTTGTGCTTCATACACATTAGTAAAGAGTTCATTATTTATATTGGCAGAGAATTCTCCCAGTGCATGTTGAGAGAAAAGCCTGATTTTAGTGAAGGGATTTTTTGAATCTTGAGGAGAGTCAATATATTGTGTTAATATTTGCGCTTTGTGATCGGATATAAATAAGTTTATAACATCAGCACTATAATTAGAGTTGTCATTCACTATAATGTTGTCTATACAGGTGGCAGTTCCGTTGTAATGTATTCGTGTAGGTTCATTAACTGTTAAGACTGCATTATACGCCATTCACAGATTTTTAAAAGCTATAGTGTCATTGCATGAATCAAATGTATTTATGTTAAAATCACCTGCTATAATATATACTATTTGCTGATGTTACAAACTCAAGTATATCTTCAAGTTTGTGTAGGAACAGATTGATGTCGCCTTGAGGAGGCCTGTATATACATATAACATACATGTGTTTATCATCTGTTGCGTCATTGATATTATTATTTTTTTTTGTTCCTAATGTAGTTCAAATTTATCATTACTAATTAGCTTTAGTTTTATTTTATTATGATTTTTATTGATTTTTGATTATTTTTTGTTGTCCTGTTATTGGTGTATACTGTTGGGCAATAAAGTTGGTATTATTATTATTATTATTATTATTAAAGTGGAGCTCAGTGCCCGCGCATTCAATTTTTTTAATTTCTGAGATAGACGTGATGAAATCAAGTTGTTTTGCTGTTATTCCCGTTTTGCAATAAATTGCAACTCCTCCATGTTCTTTACTTGATCTACAAAATTCTGAAATTAGCGTATAGTTAGGAATATTGCAATACTTAATTTCATCCGTATCTTGCCAATGCTCTGTTATACATAGGATATCGATATTATTTAACTCATTAATAAGGTAAATTATATTATTTATACAATTGCTTAGACACTGTACGTTTTGATGTAATAGTTTAAAATGGTTACATTTCATGTTAGATTGAGCGTTGGGTGTAATATTATCTGTTAAGATGGGGGTATTTTCTTTAGGTTCTCGATAAAAAAATTATATCGGGAAAACATTATACCGCTGTCCCAAAAGTCTTCATTCATCAGTTTATCTAAAAGTGAAAAAGGCGCTCCTATCTTGAAACTACTGAAAGTGGGATTCGGATACTTAGAAATGATTTTATCACACGAAATATCTTTACAATTAAGTCGGTTACATAACAATAATTTCAGATCTTCTAGTTGTGTCTCCTTGGGGTAGCGTGCAACATGCAGCCATGCACGTTTTTCGACAGCCTTAAATTTTGGATTTTCATCACAACTTCTTTTTCCTACTAGGGCAGCTTGCTTTTTCAAGGGTGTTTTTCGTTTCTTTTTGTATTCGACAAGGGTATATCCATCGTTAGTAGCCGATTTGTTTTGAAGTACAGTTTTATTGCTTTCATGCGTTTCCAGTGGTTTGTTAATGATTTCTGTTTCCTTTTGATTGATCACCGTGATACCAACAGGGTTCTTTGTTGGCAGTCTAATAGAAGTTTCCTTCATTGTGCCTTTGGTTGATGACTCCGCTATCTTACAATAGGTGGTGCTTTTACAGGGTAGGTTCGTATCCCCGGTTACTTTATTTGTGTTTATTTTACGAGATATTTTTTTCAGCTCTGATTGGTTATGTTTAATAATGGAGAAGTGATCTTCCAGTGTGTTATTGATTTTACTGATTATAGTAAGAAATGACTGACCTTCTTGAAGAAAATTGTGGCAGGTTGAACATAACCACACTATATTCCTTTTTCCGTTAAGAAGCCTTAATTCGTTGTCCCTAAGGCCTGTACAGCTACCGTGTACGACTCCATTACATAATCCAAAGCATTTGGTTGTAATGTCACTACGGTTTTTTGTTTTTCGCAGGTTTTACACTTTGTTTGTTTATTCTGACTATCTTCGGCAGACGCCATATTTTATATACACATCACTTAATTAAAACGCAGTTATATTCCTTTCTTCACTTTTATTTTTCGATGCTAGATGTACATTTCGGGTACTATGTACCTATTAATAATAGCTAACTACCGAAATGTACATCTAGCATCGAAACATAAAGTAAGTATAAAAAAGTAACTTAGTTTTAATTAAGTGACTTAAAATCTTCACGTAACTCAAATAACTAAATTAAGTATACACATCACAAAGCAAATTACCAGGGGTTCGAATTTGAATAGCTTTGATTAGATGAAAAAATAGTGTTTCCACTCCTAGACTAAGCATGAAGTAAAATTTCGAGTTTAGAAAAGCCCCGTGAAAATTTGTCGAGGGTCGCACAACGACCAGAGACAAATTTTCACGGGGCTTTTCTAAACTCGAAATTTTACTTCATGCGCCACGCGTATAAAACATTGACAATATTGTGAAGTTCAAAATATACTGCGTATCATCACTTTGAGTAAATAACACATTTGGTTAAGATTTCACTGTTTATAAGTTGACACTGCAACAATTGTTTCGACTGTGTGGGGAAACAATTTTTGCAGTGTCAACTAATAAACAGTGAAATCATCAGGCTTATGTTTGATTTGATATATATATAAATTGTGTAAATATAAATAAAGTGTATAAAACGTCGCTCCGCATTTTCGGCAACAAAACCCCGCAACAACTGGCTTCCCAACGTGTGGCCGAATGCGCGGATGCATACTAGAAACAAAGCAAACATGACGACATTCCAAATCACCGCCGAGCTGCTCCAGGAACTGATCCAAGGCGTCAATGGAGGTGCAACCAAGCGGAACTTTACCCAGTGCACAGCCAGATTCAGCGGCGAACGGAACCACAACGCGGTAATGGAATTCATCAACCAAACAACAATTTATAAAAACGTCGAGGGAACCACCGACGCTGACGCCCTCACAGCTCTTCCACTTCTCCTTAAAGCGGATGCCCATAAATGGTGGAATGGAGTCAAGGACCAAGCGACGACGTGGGATCAAGCCACAATGATGCTACGTAAAGCCTTCGCTCCAAATAAACCGGATCACGCAATATACCGGGAAATATTTGGTACGGAGCAGACGGCCGAGCAAACGACAGACACATTCATCTGCGACAAACGCGACCTGTTTGCCCAACTAAGCGACAAACACACCATGGCAGTGCAGCTAAACATGCTATATGGCTTACTAAAAAAGTCGCTGAGGGACTGAATCCCAAGAAAGGATATCAGCGATTACGATGAGCTCCTCATAAAAGCTAGACTAGTGGAGGACAGCGCCCGAGAAGCAGAAATACCAGAACCCATTCCCCAAAAGAAGAGAGTGAGATGCGATTTCTGTCGGAACTTCGGCCATACAGCAGCCGAATGCAAGAAGCGGGCCAAAACAGAAGTACACGCGCCTAAACCAGAAATACGTCAATACGAGCAGCCACAAAACGAGCAATGAAGAGAGCCAATTAAGTGCTACGGTTGTGGAAAACCTGGCGTAATTCGGAGCAGATGCCCAAACTACAACGCAAAACCCAGCACAAGCTTCTGCGCTATCGAAGCAGCTACCCAGAAACACCGGCCTGCTGTACGGATATACACGGGAGGAAGCTCAGGAACGGCTTTTCTAGACACGGGAGTCCGCGCCAGTATAGCCAGCCCCAGTCTATACGACGCCCCCAGAGAACAGCAATATCCCGAAACAAGAGAGGTTATGAAAATTACGTTGGCAGACGGAATCACCAGGATCCAGGAGGTGACAAAAATTAAAGCTCACATCTTCCTTAAAGGAAGGGAAGTTAAAACAACGCTGATCGTCCTCCCGGACACTCCCAAAGCCCAGACCCTCCTGGGAATCGACTCCATAGAGGAAGCTGGGCTAGTAGTCAACTTCCGAACCAGAAGGTGGCACTTCGATGGTGCTCCCAACCAGACGTACAGGTTCGAATATAAAGACAGCTTAGATACTGAAGAAAGAGTAGGGACGAAAGACCATGGAATACAGTCAATGTTGGCTCAACACCAGCACATAAAACCCGTGTCACCGATCGCGGATCTGGGCCAGGCGATGAAGGCAAAATCGTCATTCAGCCATGCGAGGCTTATGGACCAGAATACGCGTGCCAGCCCAGAAAGGAGCTATTTTGGCAAACCTGGGGTCAAGGATCCAGATTCCGGTGGGAAGACGCCGCATGCCAAATCGATATGGCATGGGAATCGATGGATTCCAGCAGTGTGCTCCCGCACATAGAATTGGCAACAATCGACGCCGAAGCCGTCGCACTGAGGCAGGACGAGGGACCTCAACTTCTAATCAGCCAGCGCGGACAGGTCGATGCCGTTCTCGCAACATACGCGGGGGTGTTCCAGGAAGTAGGACCTCCCACAACGCTGTGCGACCACCACATCACCACTATAGACAGCCCGCCAATTTCCTCTCCTCCATACCGCCTGACGCCAGGCCGTACCGAAGCACTGCGCCAGGAGATAGACCTCCTGCTAGCAAACGGCACCATTGAAGAATGCGAGAGCGCTTGGTCGGCTCCCGTGGTACTGGTGCCCAAACGGGACGGGACATTGCGGATGTGCGTTGACTACAGGAGATTGAACGCCATCACCAAAGCAGACGTATACCCGATGCCCCGCATAGACGAGTTATTACATGCCGCTAACCAAGTACGTGGCCATGATGGATTTTAAAGCCGGCTATTACCAAATTCCCGGTAAAGACAGCGACCGCGATAAAACCAGCTTCGTCACGCCATTTGGGACTTATCGTTTCCGACGACTTCCATTTGGTCTGCGGAACGCCCCCGCTACCTTCCAGCGGCTGATGGACCGCATTCGCCGAGAGGTAGGAGTAACGATTTTCGCCTATTTGGACGATATCATTCTCACCTCACCAGACTTCGCAGCATTTATGAACGATCTCGCGCTGGTCTTAGAGAAGCTACAAACCAGCGGCCTACGACTCAACCGGTCCAAATGTCACTTCGCGTGCCCCCGAATCAAATACCTGGGACACATTCTTACCACCGAAGGCATCAGCACCGATCCAAATAAAGTAGACGCAATACAACAAATTCGCATACGGGGAAATCCATCCCAGGTGCAGTCATTCCTACAGATGTGTAGCTGGTACCGGAAGTTCATCGAAAAATTTTCCGAAATCGCACGTCCTCTAAGCCAACTCACGAAGAAAGCGCAAGCCTGTAGATGAACGGAGGTCGAACAGTCAGCTTTCGACGAACTAAAAAAGAAACTCACTACAGCCCCGATTCTCCGCCAAGTCGACCACTCACAGCCTTTCACTCTAATGACAGACGCCAGCGCCTATGCCATAGGCGCCGTGCTGTGCCAGGGCGAATCTGGAGAGCAGAAACCAATGGAATTTGCCAGCCGCCTACTCTCCGGTGCGGAGAGGAACTACTCCACCACAGAACGAGAGGCCCTCGCCATTGTGTGGGCCATCCGAGAGTACCGAGGATACATAGAGGAAACCTCGATAATCGTCATTACAGACCACCAACCACTAAGATGGCTGAAATCTCCATCGGGACGCCTAGCCCGTTGGGCACTACAGCTGCAGCCATATAACCTGCAGATCGAGTACACTCCCGGGAAAGCTAACGTCATCGCGGATGTATTCTCCCGCCTACCTAGGGATGCCCAAGACATCGCGCTGATCGCGATCGATGTACCCACAAAGACACCCCACGAAAGCAGACAAAAAGGCCGACTCCGAGCTTCGGAAGATTATCGATGCATTCGAGGGAAGCCGTCTCGAGGAAATCTCCCCATGGACTGCCAGAGGATATTTGTTATCGCAAGGATGTCTCTACCGATATAGCCTGAGCGACGACGATGAAGAGCCTCTTCTAGTAATCCCTGATAGCGAGAGTGCCGCCGTCGTGAAAAGTTACCATGATGACCCTACTGCAGGCCACTACGGAGCCGAGCGAACCCTGCATAAAATCACCAGAAGGTTTACCTGGCCGGGTATACGCCGCGATGTAATAGCCTACGTCAAACGTTGCCCAGAATGCCTGAAATATAAAGCTTCGAACGTGAAACCTGCCGGCCTCGTACAAACACCGGTGATGCAACAACAGTTCGAGGTTCTCGCCATGGATCTATTTGGACCTCTTCCCCCTGGCCCGAATGACGAACGATGGGTATTCATCATCGAGGACACCGCAACTCGTTGGGTCGAGCTATTTGCCATGTAGCACGCCACCGCACAGAATTTCGCTTGGACTCTAATCCACGAGGTGTGTTTCCGTTTTGGATTACCGCGTCGCATCATTAGCGACAACGGGACTCAATTTACCAGCTCCCTTATGCAGCAAATCACTCACAGTCTAGGAATAAAGCAGAGCCTTACTCCTGTGTACCATCCGGCAGCTAACCCGATAGAACGACGAAACCGCGAACTTAAGTTCCAATTGGCTTCGCAGCTCAAGGATAACCACGACCACTGGCCCGAGAAACTGCCAGCCATCAGGTTTGCTATCAATACGGCCATCTGCCAAGGGACTGGATACTCTCCGGCCTACCTAACGTTTGGCAGGAATCTCAGGACTCCGTACGAGGTTGGCACCGATCTAAGGACGATCATTGAGTCCGACACTTTCTCATCCGAGATTACCCCACAACTAATAAGACTCGCAGACTGTCTCTCAACCGCACGAGAAATCCACGAGAAGGAGCAGGACCGACGGAAGGCTTACGCGGGCGAAAAAGGAGTTACAGCCCCGGCGACCAGGTACTCGTGACAATCCACCCGCCAAGCTCTGCCCAAAGGAAGACGTCGTGCAAGCTGGCCCCTAAACGCGAGGGACCGTATATCGTGCTAGGACAGAAGGGACCCACATCATACGAGATCGCCGACCCAACCGCTCCTACCGAGGTCTTAGGAGTGTATCATTCATCAGCTCTTCGACCCTATGTACCTACCGACGCTCCACCACCAGCGCCAATTGCACCAATCCGAAGAAGAGGGCGACCACGGAAACATCCGGTAGCTTCTAACCACGGTTAGAAATCACCAGGACTACCTCCAGCCGATTTCTAGGGGAGGACTGTAGCAGCCACCGCTTAGTACCAGAGCGCTCCGCTAATACCCTCTTGGGGGCGCGCAACAGCCACCCTGCTACGTGAGGGCGTACTACCCTCTCCCGTAATCCACACCACCACCGCAGTATCTGACCGATTCGGGGCTATAAGTACCTGCTCCGAACCCCCAAATAGTCAGTCTTGGAAACTCGCTCGACTCAGCTTCACTATTTAGCTCCTGCTGGCGCTCCTGAATTGTATATATATATATATATATATATATATATATATATATATATATATATATATATATATATATATATATATATATATATATATATATATATAAAATGCGGAGCGACATTTTATACACTTTATTCGTAAAAATAACGTTACAAACTATACACAATTTATAACATTATCTAAAAAAGTTCCCTTTTTAATACTTTCTCGACATTTTGAACAATTCTCAATTGTTGACGTCTAGACATGACAATCAAGGAATTTTTCAATTGGTAATTTGTAGCAAGTGTCCTCCACTCCCAGACTAAGCATGAAGTAAAATTTCGAGTTTAGAAAAGCCCCGCGTAGAAAATTTGTCGAGGGTCGCGCAGCGACCCGAAGACAAATTTTCACGGGGCTTTTCTAAACTCGAAATTTTACTTCATGCGCCACGCGTACAAAACGCTGATTTAACGTGAAGTTTCAAATATACTGTTTCTGAAGTATATTTTAAACTTTACAATATTTTAGTGTTTTATACGCGTGGCGCATGAAGTAAAATTTTTAGTTTAGAAAAGCCCCGTGAAAATTTGTCTCGGGTCGCTGCGCGACCCTCGACAAATTTTCTAGGCGGGGCTTTTCTAAACTCGAAATTTTACTTCATGCTTAGTCTGGGAGTGGAAAACACTCGTTTAAAGCTTCAAATTGAACTCTTTTAGAAATCAACGAAAAAAAAATTTACAGTTAAAATAACTAAGAAAAACGAATGTGATTTTATAAAAATAATGACATACCATAGAATTGATACAACAATTGCGGGTATCCCTATTTTTTTTTTAAGTTCAATTTAAAGCTTGAAACAAGTGTTTTCCACTCCCAGACTAAGCATGAAGTAAAATTTCGAGTTTAGAAAAGCCCCGCGTAGAAAATTTGTCGAGGGTCGCGCAGCGACCCGAGACAAATTTTCGCGGGGCTTTTCTAAACTCGAAATTTTACTTCATGCGCCACGCGTACAAAACGCTGATTTAACGTGAAGTTTAAAATATACTGTTCTTGAAGCATATTTTAAACTTTACAATATTTTAGTGTTTTATACGCGTGGCGCATGAAGTAAAATTTCGAGTTTAGAAAAGCCCCGTGAAAATTTGTCTCTGGTCGCTGCGCGACCCTCGACAAATTTTCTACGCGGGGCTTTTCTAAACTCGAAATTTTACTTCATGCTTAGTCTTGGAGTGGAAACACTGTTTATTTCGTCTTATCAAAGCTATTCAAATTCGAACGCTTAGTCTGGGAGTGGAAAAACTTGTACGAAACTTTAAATTGAACGCTTCTACGAAAACCAACGAATTCCTGAACATTTACTACAGTGTATACACCGGGTTATTCATACTTAAAATCTTGACTTTAAAATTTCAGACTACTTACGGAAGATTCGATGCATCCTAAGAGAAATCCAGTCACTCCTAATCCTAAATATATCTGCCAGATTTGAGTTGAGAATCTGAACAAGAGCCAAGATGCAACTAAAGGAATATTGGCCATCTGCATTGTGTATCTTCTGCCAATCTTTTGAGATATCGGTCCTGATAGAAGGCAGCCAATCGGGACAAAAATTAAATTGATCGAACCTGTTTTTACGAGAAAATTGACATGATTTAACTTAGGTTAGTAATTGTAATAAAACATGAGAGCTTACTGGCATTTTGTTTCAGAGTAGACCATACAAAAATTATTGCGTCTAATATAAATAAAATTGCGATTTTTTGTATTGTGGAGGCTTCTACTTCGTTATACATGTTAATTTATTAATAAAAAACGGTTTAACTTTGTTTGTATAACACAATTTATTTTTATGTGACTGCAGTTTCGGCAAATTTAGCTTGCCATTATCAAACGTGTAGTGAAAAATTGCGATTACTTACTAATAGCAAAATGTTTTCAATAAATAATAAAAATGCGATTCTTTAGGCAATATACTACTATTAGAAGAAGAAAGAAATCTTAATTTCTGAGTTGGCTACAAAAGAGATATAATACATTAGGGTGGGTCGAAAAAAGGGTATTTTTTTAAATCGTCGATGGCCCCCCTAGAACTTAAGATTATCATGTCCTAAGAAGGTTTTCACCCAAGAAACATTTTTCTGAGCTGAACTGACCTAGCGCACGAGCCTAAAAAAAGGCCATTTTTGCACTTTTTTTACATTTTAATCTCCAACAAATCTAGATATGCTCAAATCAACTGCGGAATGACATGTATCAACGCGTATTGAGTCACTCTATAAGCCAGTCATACTTACTTGCATAGGCAAACACCTTTCTTCAACTCCCAGTGCTCCAAACATAGGGCAAAAATCAAAGTTTTGCGATTTCCGTAAGTTTTTTAAAAATTTTATTAGTTTTACTTAAACTTTTGACCATTTTTCATAAAAGAAAACAATTTTCACATGTAGTTTAATCACGGGATACAATCTTCTCATTCTTGAATGTCAAATAAATTATTAAAAGTCATTATTTTTAATAATTTATTTGACATTCAAGAATGAGAAGTTTGTATCCCGTGATTAAAATACATGTGAAAATTGTTTTCTTTTATGAAAAATGGTCAAAAGTTTAAGTAAAACTAATACAATTTAAAAAAAACTTACGGAAATTGCAAAACTTTGATTTTTTCCCTATGTTTGGAGCACTGGGAGTTGATGAAAGTTGTTTGCCTATGCAAGTAAGTATGACTGGCTTATAGAGTGACTCAATACGCGTTGATACATGTTATTCCGAAGTTGATTTGAGTATATCTAGAGTTGTTGGAGAATAAAATGTAAAAAAAGTGCAAAAATGGCCATTTTTTAGGCTCGTGCGCTAGGTCAGTTCAGCTCAGAAAAATGTTTCTTGGATAAAAACCTTCTTAGGACATAATAATCTTAAGTTCTAGGGGGGGCCATCGACGATTAAAAAAAATACCCTTTTTTCGACCCACCCTATAATACATATATACACTACATTTTGATTTTATATTTTTGCCACTCGGAAACTGGCTATCGACCAGCGGTCTTTCAGCCTACTACAATTATTTAGTTCGATTTCTAAAAAATATTCTTTTAGAAATACAATGCAAATTAATTACGTATTCAGTTAACAAATTACCTAACCAAGATATTTCCTCCACAGTGATTACCATCTCTTCTGTTGAATCTTCCAATCCGGCGATTAAAATTGTTGGAAAACCAAGTGACATTCCGAAACCAATCAAAACCATATTTTTGATCGATACTGCGATTATTTGTGGTAATGCTTCTCTAAAGTTCGACACATGTCTTCGAGATGTGTTGTGTATGTATCCAGTTGTACTAAAATGCAAGTTTTTTTACAATATATAAATATAGTTATTAATAAAAATGTCCCGAATTTTACATAAAATAAGTGACACATTAATATAATGCCTAACAAATTAAATATACAAGATGTAATTAGTATATTTAATTTGTTAAGCATTATAGGTTTGTTTGTTACATGAACTAGTGCAGCACTTTTTACACTTTTTTCACAGAATCTATTCGTTACATGAAATTGACGCCTCCAACTGTAAATGTGAAGCTACACTAACTTCAACTGTTACGTCGTAAACTTAAAGTCGGTTTAACTTAGTGCGGCACAAGCGAATAAACTTGTTTTGGTCTGTATCAAAACATTAACCTATAATTTCAAATATTTTACCTTATTAACGATACAAGTTTGCCATGAACTTCTATTGTTAATAAAGTAAAATTAATAAGTATATTAACGAGTAAATTAATATAAAAATGCATAATTTTCTATAAAATTTACGCTAACCTTCTAGTAAATGTGGAGGACATCTTATTAAAATAATCCTTTGGTCGGCACTCACTGCACAGCACTATTGTTTTTAACTGCCAAAAATCAATAGAAGTACAAAAACGGATTTTTTTGAACATGAGTTTTTTGTAGCAACTAATCGTTGTTGATATTTTAATAGGAACAAATAAGTCTAATACTTTAAAAAATCCATCATCTAATAATTAATTATGTATTTATCAAATTTAAAAAATATGGTGAGCTATTTGGGCGCTGCGTATAATTTAATGATGCCAAATAAAGAAAAAAGGTATTTGGAGGCGCCGGGTATCGATCCCGGTACCTCTCGCATGCTAAGCGAGCGCTCTACCATCTGAGCTACGCCCCCCGTTGCTTTGTAACAAATTAGCATGAACATAACGTAGTGTCATATTAATTAAGTCATCGTTTGCAGTTAATACAAACATTTTTGTAATTTTATTTTATTTTAATATTATCTTTAAATTGTGCAAACTATAACGTAAGCGTAAACTTATTTTACGGAATTTAAATAGTTTTGAATTTGAATTGTTGTTATAATATATTAAGTTGCCTATAATACATAGGTATGTTAAGTTGTCTATAATAAATTAGTATTTTAAGTTGCCTATAATAAATTCATATATTAAGTTGCCTATAATAAATTGGTATGTTAAGTTGTTTATAATAAATTGGTATTGTAAGTTGCCTATAATAAATTGATATGTTAAGTTGCCTATAATAAATATGTATTTTAAGTTGCCTATAATAAATAGGTATGTTAAGTTGCCTATAATAGATTTATATATTAAGTTGCCTATAATAAATTGGTATGTTTAGTTACCTACAAAAAATTGGAATATTAATAACTGTTTTTAAGTATACGTGAAGTGATTATTACACTAAAATAGACTGCTATTCCTTACTTCACTTTTTATTTGTATCGTTAAATGTAAATTTCGAGAGACAAGGTGCTCATTATCAATAACATGTTGAATTCTTACAACTATTTGCGCGGTATCACAGAGTATGGAGTAACAGAGTATTCACGCTGGCTGTGCGGGGTCAGGGGGAGCGGCTCTGTCAGGTGGCTCACCCAGCAGGCGTGTGATTTAGAGTAACTACTAGGTTTCCCCACTCTTCCCAATTCATTTGTATATCGGATCCGCAGAGGAATGTTTATATTTTTTCCTCTCTAACGGTACCGACGGAACGAAAAATGATGACGCTCGGTTTGTTTATTTTATCAAAATAAACAAATCGAGCGTGAATCTACACCATTCAATTTTTAATTCCACATATAATATTGAAATCTAGATTTACTCTCATGTAATGCAATTTAAATTAAAATAAATACAGTTATATGATACAGGTAGGGATTGGAATACCGGCATACCGGTTAATCGAAAAATTGCTCTTCAAAATGTACCGGTATTTTGGTAAATCATATCAACATTATGTACATTTATTTCACATCTTCAACTATACTTCTGACAAAAATAGTAGATCGATTATGTGTTTTTGAACTTCATAATAAATCAGTGTTTGTACGCGTGGCGCACGAAGTAAAATTTCGAGTTTAGAAAAGCCTGAACTCGCTTCGCTCGTGCCGCCAAATCCAAATGTTCAGGGTTTTTTAAACTCGAAATTTTACTTCATGCTTAATCGGGGAGTGGAAAACACTCACACAAATCCATGTTTTATATTTATAGATTTTTTAAATAGGGTTTTCACTAATTTCCACGATTTCTTATTAATCCACTTCTTTTGAAATGTTGTAACAGGTTTCAAGTTTTTGCCAAGATTTTATAGATAAAATTCACTTTGTATGCATTGAATGCAGGCTTTGTGCAAGTTATTTTTTAAACTTTTAACGAATTTCTTTAAGCTTATCAATTTATTGATGTTAAAAATATTTAAAATACATAGGCTGATATTTCTATAATTTTGACCCAATTTTAATCATAATTTAATTTGTATTTTTAAAAGTGCGGTTTGGATTTATTTTGAAAATCAAGAACACGAAAAAAGAAATTTCATTATGATTTTGAATCCACCGTTTTTAAGACAATCATACATATTTGGTTAAAAAAATGTACGTTTGTGGCAATATTTTAGGCAAATCTACTATACTATACAGGATGAGTTTTTTTTAATATTCTCTATGGGAATCTCGGAAACTCTAAGAGATAGAGATACGGTGCGGGTCACGTTGACACAAACCTGTAGGTAAACTTTAACTCAGACTTGTATTTAAATTTTACACAAGTATTGCATTTGTCATTATTAACAAAAAGGGCAAGATATCTCATCACCCCAAAGGCTGAATCAGTTCATATTATTAAAAAAGCATACAAAAGTGCCCTAATAATGTCAAAATATTATCCTTCTATCATCTATAATAAGTATGGTCTGAACTTTCAACTGTTTTGTTAATTATATAACGGATATAGCTAATACTCATCGTCCTGCATATTTTCTCCCCTTTACCCAAATCTCCATCTCTTACCATTTAGAAGATACCCATGCATGGGCTGCTTAATCGGGACACCCTGTATGGATTATTTAACTTTTTTTTTTAATTTAGTATACCTTCATGGAATTCGTTTAAATGTCAATTTTGAACTTGAAAATATTACAAAAAGCATTTCAGTGTTTTCCTCCCGGCAAATCCAAATTTTCACGCTTTTCTAAACTCGAAATTTTACTTCATGCTTAACCAGGTAGTGGAAAACACTTGTTTATAGCCTTAAATTGAACTTTTATAAACAATAGAAAGTCGGAAAATGTGTACTTAAATATTACATACTTACTTAATTTTAATATTTTTCATTACAAGAATATTTATATGGGAACAATAAATTGTAGGCGTTAATTCCAAAGACAATATATGTATTAAATAATCATCAATTTTATTTATTAAATTTGATTATACAATAAACAAAATATCCAAATTTTCAGGCGTTTCTAAACTCGATTTTACTTCATGCGCCACGCGTATAAAACACTGATTTAATGAGATGTTTAAAAAACGTATTCTTTTTAATCACTCTTGTTCCCTCATGAACACCGATAATAATAGAATAAACCGTTCAAAATACACGTTTTTATTTTTCAAATATTATATTATAAGCTCCCCCAGTTACCCCCTCCCCCCCCGCGTGGATCCGTGCCTGATTGACATAATTAGTTCTCAGGTAATACCTCGGCGGTGGCGGAGAACTTTGCTTAATCGCAGAGGAAACAATATTATTGTTTACTCTGTGGCTATATATTAGTGGAGATATAAAAGATCAAATTATCCATAAACTGAACGCATTAAAACCACTGAAATATAGTAATACTGGAACGCGCTCTGGCGACGCCAGCGCGAGCCGACAGAGATAGCGAGTAACGGGTCTTGTGTCTCCGTCGTACTTTTGTGCCGTGATGTACGCCGCCTGACTTTAGTTCTAATGCGCATGCGCGAGGAGCGTGAGACAACGACACAAGACCCGTTGGTCGCTGTCTCTCTCGGCTCGCTTTCTTAACCCAGCGATCATAGGCAGTGCGCGTTCCAGTATTACTATATTTCAGTGATTAAAACAATAATGTTTTTATTTCACATCTGTCAGTCAGCAGTAAATTGGTGTATGGGTCTATTGAAATATAAGTATATTTATGTTTACATTAACATTCCAATGAACGAATCATCCTTTAATATATGTTTTTGTGCCTTAAATCGCCATCAAAATTACAGGAAACTGTTTTGGTTGAAGGTTTTAATAGGTGGATGTTTTGATAATTGCCTCAGAGATGGCTACACTATGCAAACTATGGATTCTGAGTTACAGGCGTGATTACTCTGTTATTCTTTCCTCTGTGGCGGTATATATATCTAAAGAGATTTAGGAAAAACCAATAAGTATTTAAGCTAGGTGTTACAGGGGCCAAGGGTTCGGCATGGTTATTGGTGGGATTACATTCTCTGTGGGGTTATTTTTGGGTAAAAAATCTAATAATAGATTATTTAAGGGACTAAGATCAAAATTTAGCAAAACAGTTTTATTTTTGTACATTTCAATTGATTCAAGCATATTTAATCTACGATGACTTGATTGCTTTAAAAGTTTAATATTGTCAACCGAAAATGTGTGTCCAGTTTCTAATGAATGGTGTGCGACCGCTGATTTGTCCGGGTTTTGAGTTTTAAAGTAATACTGGTGTTCTTTAATTCTTTTTAATATATTGCGTATAAACTTGTATATGAAGTTGCCCATAATAAATTGGTACGTTAAGTTGCCTATAATAAATTAGTATATTAAGTTGCCTATAATAAATACATTGCAACAGATTTAGTATGAAGATGATAAATACATTGAAGTTAGTATTACTATAATAAACACAAACTATGATACACAGGGTGATTCATTAGCCTCTTTACAAACTTTGGCAATTAAATGTAGATTTAATTTCATGAAGAAATGCTCATATAAAGGCAGGTTCCATCTTTCTTTGTTTATATTTAAATTTAAATATAATGATTGTCTTTATGAGCACTAATAGGTAATCATAATTTAATGGAATCAGAAACATTTATTGTAACAAGCAGAAATCACAAACTTTTATTATAACGAAAAGAAAGCAAAATGTACCTACATTAAATGTTCATTAAAACGAAATTAAAGTAGCTCAAAGTTGATTAATACAATTATAACTTTTAGGAATGTGTAAAATACGTATTTATTTTTAAATTACATAAATAAAATGTAAACCTATATTTTTTTTGAAATTAAGTTTGTATCAGTTAATCAAATTTGACTGAATTTAAAACTTCATATGCAAGAAAAAATGAATAAACTTTCCTCCAACGTTAAAACAAACCTAATTGATTTACTGTAAGGAAAATTACACTCACTCAAAGCACTTTTTCGAGCTCAGAAAAAGTCTTCAGAGTTGATCGCTGAGGCTGATAATTGTTGAAAGTTCATCTTCACTTCTGTATAATGTAAATAAAACAATTGAAAACAATTTTAAATATATATTGTATACTCGTTACAATTGTTTCTTCACAGTGTGACTTCTTCAGACAAAGACATTTTCAGGTTTGTATTAAAAAATAACTGGGAAAAATAAAATATAAAAACGAATCAAAATTAATATCGACTTTCTGCAAAAAGTTTGTCTCATTGAGACAAGTCTCTAAATATTCATTGAAACAACTACTTCTCGAGCTAATACCCCGACAGATATTATACAATGAATATTTGATTTACACGACAGCTTTACTGTTCTATTCATAATTTATATGCAAAATGCAACATCAGGTCAAATTATTCTCTCACCAAACTAAATGAATTAACAGGAAATTGAAATAAATTGAAAAAATTACAGTGAATGAATATTAATGTAGTTGTATGAGTTACGTGAAGGTGTTAAGTCACTTAAATAAACACAGTTATATTCCTTTCTTCACTTTTATTTTTCTTGCTAGATGTACATTTCGGGTACTAAGTACCCATTATCAATAGTTAGCTATTAATAATGGATACTTAGTACCCGAAATTTACATCTAGCAAGAAAAATAAAAGTGAAGAAAGGAATAGAACTGTGTTTAATTAAGTGAATGAATATAATTTGGTAACTGAGAAAAATAATTTGGGCAGTACATTATTTCTTCCCAAATTATTATTTTCAGGTTTTTTTTTTGATACAAATTTAAAGATTTCTTCAATATGAGTATACTTTGTTTATTTTATTTTATTATAGAGGATAAAATATTTCATAGGTAAATCATTCGTTTAACATAATATTCGATGATTGATTCGTAAATAAAGTCAATCTATAATTGTCTTTATATGTTTTCATCGCAAGGAAGCGCCAGTAAAAATAACGCGGAGGCGTCACGACGCCGACGACGCTCCATTAAGGGGTCATCTCAATATCAAACGTGGACGTGATTAAACAAATCCATTTGTTTAATTTGTAGATAAAGACAAATAAGTTTACTTAAACAAAAACGGATATTTCTTAAACCTGTGTGTTCAGTAATAGACAATCAATCAATAAGTGTATGGTGATAAATAAGTTCTCTTCAAATATTTAATGTAAGTTTACATTAGAAATCCCACTGAGCAAATCCGTTTAATTATTGTTTCATAAACATTAAAACAACGTTTAATGATGCTACAATGTTGATATAATGTTATTTGTTTGTTTTTTGCTCAGTGGGATTATCAATTTTCATCATTACAATATTCATTATTTTATTTTATCTTTATTTATTGATATGAATAATTAAATCGATTGAAAAAATTAATACCACTTTTAACAAATTGTTCATTCTGTCTTGTGAATTTCGAAATATATATACGTTATTTGTTTGTTTTTTTGCTCAGTGGGATTATTAATTTTCATCATTACAATATAAATTATTTTATTTTCTCTTTATTTATTGATATTATTAATTAAATTAAAATCGATTGAAACAATAAACACAATTTTCAACAAATTCTTCATTCTGTCTTGTGAAGTTCGAAATACACGTAAATATTTTATTATTTTAATATTTTAATCATTACTAATTTTTTAAATGAATTTTTAAGTGTATTTTCAACTTCACATTAAATCAATGTTATATACGCGTGGCGCATGAAGTAAAATTTCGAGTTTAGAAAAGCCCAGAAAATTTGTCTCGGGTCGCTGCGCGACCCTCGACAAATTTTCACGGGGCTTTTCTAAACTCGAAATTTTACTTCATGCTTAGTCTGGGAGTGGAAAACACTCGTTTAAAGCTTCAAATTTAACTTAAAAAAAAAAAAAACAAGGAAAGATTTACAGAAAATAGGCTGAATTATGAATATTTGAAATTTTACTTTATGCTTAGTCTGGGAGTGGAAACACTCGTCAGTTGTTTCAAATTGAACATTTTTAAAAAACAAAAGCAACAAGCCCTGAAATTAGTAAATCTCAACAATTTTCAAAATCAGAATAATAAATATTGCTCATTAACATTTAACGGTTCCCCTTTGATTGCCATCAGCAAAAAACTAAAATCCTTAAACCTAACTCCTTCCTTTAAAACGGTCAATTCACTTAATAAATTCATTAGTAATTCTAAAGACAAATCTGATAAAACTACGAACTCTGGCGTGTATTTGCTGGAGTGTGGGGATTGCCCTAAGGTATACGTTGGACAAACTGGACGTAGCTTCCCAGATCGCATTTCAGAACATCAAAAATGCTTTCAATTTATGAAAACCTCCCCAACCTACGCCAATCATTTAATCGAATACCAACATAACTTTAATCCTAAATTCAAAATTTTGCACGAATGTAACAAAAGTCGTAAATTTAACTTATTAGAAGAATTAGAAATTAATAAATATAACAAAAAAGGTATTCTATTAAATGACCAAATAGAAGTAAACAATTCACCCTTAATCAATATTTAGTCGCTCAAAATTGTTTGTATTAGTTTCAGCCTAATACCCCCCCCCCTCCTATTAACTTAATTGCATTAGTATATAAGCTTTTACCTGTACTTTGTCAAATCATTATTTCATCTGTCTGATGAAGCCACTGTGTGGTGAAACATGTTGCAGTATTCAACAATAAAAGTGAAACCCTCCTAACTGTGTTGTTTTATTTCAAATAATAACTTAATTGCTTTAAAACAAAATAACCAAGATTTATTCTCTCGTCACCAAAGAAGTGTTGTAGATTTGTAACGATCTGTCGAAGTGTGTTTTTACAGTACATTCAACATCTGTTCAATAAAAATTTAAAAAAAAAATTGAATTGCTTTGAATTTTAATGAATGCAAGTTAGAATATTCTCTTGAGTTTAATCAACTGAATCAGTTATCAAAAACACATTTAAAGTTGATGAATTTGTAACAATTTATTATTAGAAAATAGGCTGAATTATGAAAAATTTGAAATTTTACCTTATGCTTAGTCTGAGAGTGGAAACAATCGTTAGTTGTTTCAAATTGAACATTTTTATCAAAACAGCGAATTGCTGAACATTTTCAGCGTGTGCATAGGAATACATTTAAATATTTTAGTACATTTTTAAGTTCCAGCCCTTTTTTTATTCCTCTAAAATATACGTACAGTATCAAAAGTAACCCGTTTTCACTTGCTCTAAAAAAATGTACAGACAATATTAAATTATAATCATTTTATACTTATGATAGAGATACTAAACACGATATTCGTGTGGGTGTCATTGAGTGAGTCATGTGACCTTTTTGAAGCAAAGTGAAAGTTGGATTCAATTTAGATCAAATTGCACGCCCGCGGTTTTAACAAACTCGATTGCCATATCTGTACCCAAACAAAAACACCATATGTTTCAAATATTATGTTGTAATAATTTAATACCATAAAATATTAATTATAAAGTTAACTCTAAAAGTTGATTTTAGGTAAAATTCTGCGCACTTATTTTTATCATTTCTATGTATGACTTATTCTGGAAACGTGTACGCTGTAAATTTTCAGGCATTTTCCGGTCTTGTAGAAGCGTTAAATTTGAAGTTTCGAACGAGTGTTTCCACTCCCAGGCTAAGCATGAAGTAAAATTTCGAGTTTAGAAAAGCCTGAACATTTGGTTTGGTCGCGTAGCGCGAAGCGCGGAGCGACCAAACCAAATGTTCAGGCTTTTCTAAACTCGAAATTTTACTTCATGCGCCACACGTATAAAACACTGATTTGATATAGTTAAATTTCACGATTTGAAATTTTAATTTTTTAAAAAGTTTTTTTTATTTCACTTAATTAATTGAGTTACAAAGGTATTTCATTTGTCGCAACGGTTATAACGATAAAGGACACGGAGATGCTTTCCGAACGAAAGTACGATTGTAATTAATTCATGCATGAGATAATTGTCCATGATGAAGAATGGGACGCTCTGGAACGTGCCTGCGATAAGGCGCATCATTCCTGGGAACTGTCTTCTCAGCATTTTGGTATGTGGATACCATTACATAACTCCTCCCTCCTTAGGTTTGAACGACCTCGTTCAATTCGGCAATGCGGGGGTGTCTTCTTGATTTGGATCGACCATCTTGATGCGAATGATTTTTCTTGGTTTGCAGAAAAGGTCGATAATGCGTGTCCTGAATTTGATAATGATGGCCGTGGCAAGTATTATTAACAATAATACAAGGCCGGTAAATCCATAATGAATTATGTGAACCAGTGGTTCCAAATGTAGTGGCTGATTCTTGAGTTCTTCAGCCTCTTGTTGAAGAATGGTTGGATCTTTGAGATGTCGCAGTTGAAGTTTTGCTTCTTGATAAAACTTCAATGTTTCATTTGAAATGTGGTACAATGTTAACTCGTACGTAGGTGTAGTGTTGACATATGTGGATTTTTCCAATATTATTCGGCATTGTGAACTGATTAAATTTGGTCCTTGTATAAATGTTCTATCTAGTTGTCCTTGACAATCTTCAATTATTTCAAGTTTTCTCTTTGATAGTACTAGTAATTGTCTATTACGCAGTACAGATGTAATTTGGTAATCGTTAGCAATTTTTATTGTTTTGCATTTGTTGGCATTCAATAAATTACAATCCTCTTGGGTCGGTTGTTGCAGACACAAGGTGATGATGTGGAAACTCTGGCAATCTTCGTTAGTCCAGTATTTTAAGTTGTTCATCTCGATTAGAAATGGTTTTGGTGGGACAATAACGATATCTTGATAATTCGGAATCGGGTAGATTTGAGAATAATTTGCGGAAATTGGTTTTAAAATGGGTATTTTGAGAAGGAATGTAATTGTTTCTTTTGTTCCTATTACCATAAGTTTTGATAACTCTAAAATGTTTAATAATTGAGTCGTTTCAATTGGCAACAATTGCTTTGGATTATAGATTTTCGTCAAGTAATTTTGAACAGTTATAAGTTCATCTATCGTTAAAAGTTCTAAATCTGGAATTCCTTTCCATGACAAGCTGATTGCGCGTTCAAGCAATTCTAACGTTTTTATTAAATGTTCTGAATGATAAACTTCGTTTTGTAATAATGTTCTTGTATCTTCGATAAACGTTAAACCTTCAATAAAATGTTTTGTTTTGTTTAAATTTGACATTAAGATTTCTAAATCACATGAATATCTTTTTGATAAATGATTTGCGAAAGTTGTTAGTTTATTTATTTGTTTCATTTCGGAATTTTGATTATTATGTAATTTCTGTAAATTTTCATTAATATTTTGCAAGTCGTCGTCGTCGAGATTTCCTGTAATGAATTTGATGGTTTTTCCTAGAATATTAGCCAATGCTCGTTTTGATTTATAACTTAATTTTCTCAGTAATAGTTCAATATTTCTGCAATTTAAAGCAAGTTGTTTATAAATTTGGTATGTTAGTTTATCTATTGAAGCATCTTTCTTTAGAGTTTCAGTGTTTGCTAATAGCTGTTTGAATCCTATTTCTAATTTTGATGTATTTACGAAAAATAGAAAATTATGGTAGTGGTCCATTACTTTTACTGGGCCTATGATTTCTTGAAAATAGCCGTTGTTTTTAATGGGTTTGACCTGAAGGGCCTAGTTGTGGTGAATCTGGAGGATCGTCACCGCCAGTATCGGGAACCTGTAAAGAAGTTGTTTTTCTTAGTTTCTTAACCTTTTTAATGTTAGCTGTGGTATTTCTTGATTTTTGAGTTTTTCCAAAAATTTTATTCGATTCTTGTTTCTCAACAATTACCTTGTCGTATATAGGATTAGCTTTACTGGGTTTTTTTCCTATTTACATAAACTTCGCGATTTTCTACGTTAGGCGGATCAACGCGGGTTTCGTTACGTTTTTCTAAAATGTTTTCGGCTAATTGCTTGTTTTTGAGGTATACTTGATCATAGAATGGTAGAATTTCTTGTTTTCTTTTTTCATTATACTGTTCGAATACAGTCATGTCTAAATCGAATTCTGGAGTTCTCTCGTAAGGGCCGTATAGTAAGTAAAAGGGTGAAAATCCGGTAGAAGAATGTATTGATTGATTGTAAATCGAAACTGCTGAAATCATTAAATTTGATGGAACTTAATTGGGATTTTTCAGTTTTAGTATTCTTAATTTTTCTATAATGGTTGAGTGAAATCTCTCTATTGGGGAATTAGAACTCGGGTTATTCACTGTTGTGAAATGAAGTTCAATTTTGTTCATTTTACAAAATTCTTTGAAGGTATTATTTTGAAATTCACGCCCCGCATCACAAACTATTTTTTGTGGAATATTATGGTGAGCGAAATAGTGTCTTAATTTATTTAAAACAGCCAAGCTGGTACCGTCTTTTATCCAGTATGATTGTCCATATCTTGAAAATAAATCAATAATCGTCAAAAATTTGGAATTTTGAAAGGAAAACGTGTCCATGTGTAACACTTCTAGAGGTCTCTTTGCTAATAACGGTCCGTCAAATTTTAATTTATACGGATGTCTCTCATATTTTGACTGTAAACATAAGTCACATTTATTGATTAAATCTGTAATAGTTTGTTTCATATTTGGCCAGAAATATTTGTCTTTGAGGTTGTTGTAAGTTTCGGTTATACCATTATGATTTGAATCGTGGTATTCTGTAACAATTTCTTTTTGTAATTCGTTATCAGTTACGTCACTGGTGATTTTATTGGTAATGAATAATTTTATTGAATTGTTAAAATGTTGTTTGCAAAGGGTTTCAAAAGGACGTCTGAGATTATTGTCAGTAAAATATATTCCATAACTTGAATTTGGTTTTAATGTGTCTTTCATGAAAGTTAATAAATCTTGATCAATTGAATTTTTGGAAATGGTTACTTTATAAGTATTTCTATTAAAGGGTTTAGTAAAACGGTTTTTATATGTTTCGCCGGTATTAAAATATATTCGATTAGGAAATATATTTAAAGATCTTTCTGAAATTGGAATGGTTTTACCGTTGTCTTCATCAGTTGAATGTACAGTATTGTCGCATTCATTTTGTTCAGTTAATGATGATCGCAAATTTTCTAGTGTTTTGGCATATTCAATTGGGTCTTCTACTTGGGAATTAATAATTCGTTCTATTTCTTCGTCATTGATATCGGGTAATTCGTCAATGTTTGCAATAACGGATTCTTCATCTTCTCTATTGTGAATTTCGATTCTGGAAAGGGCATCCGCTACTTTATTTTCTTTTCCTCTTTTGTAAATTATTTTGAAATCGAATTCCTCTAATTTTAATTTCCAACGCACAAGTCTAGAATTTGGTTCTTTAATTTTATAAAGCCAGACAAGTGGGTTATGATCTGTTTCTACAATGAAATTGCGACCGAAAAGGTATGGTCTGAAATGTTTGGTTGAATCTAAAATAGCTAACAGTTCTCTTTCAATTGTTGAATAATTTTTTTCTGCCGAATTTAAAGTTCTTGAATAGTAAGCTATTGGGCGATTTGATTGTGATAATACACCTCCTATCGATACATTCGATGCATCGGTGGTTAATTTGAATTGCTTATTAAAATCAGGATAAGCAAGAATTGGAGCGTTACAAAGAAGTTCTTTGCACAATTCGAAAGCTTGAATATATTCTGGGTCGGAAATATTAATTTTTGAACCTTTTTTCAAACATTTAGTTAATGGGCATACTACTTTAGCAAAATTTGAAATAAATTTTCGATAATAACCTGTAAGGCCTAGGAATGATTTTATTTCCTTTGTGGTTTTGGGTAACGGGTAATTTGTTATCGCTTCAGTTTTAGAAGGATTTGGTTAAATTCCGTCTGGTGTTATTACGTGACCTAAAAAGGATACTTCTCGTCTTAAAAACTCTGATTTATCGAGCTGTATTTTTAAATTGAATTCTCGGATTTTACTGAAAATTAGTCTAATATGATTAATGTGATCTTGAAGGGATTTGGAAAAAATTACAATGTCGTCCATGTAAACAAAGCAAAATACATGTAAGTATTCTCGAAGGACGTTGTCCATAACACGTTGAAATGTGCTAGGAGCATTTTTTAATCCGAAGGGCATTCTGAGGTATTCATAATGTCCTTGGTTAACTGAAAAAGCGGTTTTTTCGATAGAGTTAGGATGCATTTCAATCTGATGGAAACCTTGGGCTAGGTCAAGAGTAGTAAAGTACGTACACTTGCCTAAATTGTCTAATATCTCTTCAATACGTGGAAGTGGGTATTTGTCTTCAATTGTGTTTTCATTGAGTTTTCTATAATCAATCACCATTCTAAATTTTTTCTTTCCGGAAGCGTCTGATTTTTTTGGGACTAACCATACGGGAGCTCCGTAAGGTGAAATCGAGGGTCGAATTATTTTATTATCTAATAATTTCTGAATTTGATTTTCAATTTCTTGTTTCATGCTATGTGGGTGTCGAAACGATTTTACATAAATTGGTTCATCGGTTTTCGTTCGTATTTCGTGTTTAACAGCGTTACTGAATGTTAAGTTGCAATTTTCGTTATAAAATATGTCAGGAAATTTTTTACAAATTTTAAGAATTTCGTGTTTTTCTTCAGAATTTAAATGTGTTGTTCGAATTAATTCTGAGATGTTAAATTGTTTATGTAGTGTTTTTGGTGGGTTCCTAATTTCTTGATTCAAAATGGGCATCACGTCTATACGTTCTGAACAATTTAAATCTACATCTAAATTCTCGTCAAATGGTAACATGCAATAACCATTTTTCGAAATTGCAATGCATTCGGGTATGCAATAATCTGCTGATATTTTTATTTGCGGTATGATGACTTCACCATTATCTATTGTCACTGGAATTTTTACATGATTGCTTTTATTAATTTTGTGAGGAGAAATTGATTTTTTATTCAGTTCTAAATAAAAAGGAATTTTTATGTCGCACAATTCTAAAGTGTTTGTTTTGTAATTAATTGTCGCGTTTAATTTTTCTAAGTCGGACGTACCTATTAATGCGTCAAATTTTGGGTGCCAGTCAACGACATGTAAATGAATATCGGCTGGTATACCTAATTCTTTAAGAATTGGAAATTTTAAATTATCTTGGCAATGAATTTGATTTCCTAAACCGGAAACTGTAAACGGTTTTTGATACAAATATTGAGAGAATTTCTCGTATGCAAGTTTTGAATTTATAACGGAATTTGTTGCTCCGCTATCTACTAGAATTGTTAAATCTAAATTGGGCAAATAAATGAATGGTAATTTTGATTTTATTTTGATTGAATTTAGATCTATGTTCCTGATTTCGGTGAGGCTGTTATAGGAAAATTTTCAAAATTTTGTTCGTCATTATCATTTTCGTTAATCTCATACTCGTACATTTCTGTTTGATCTGCAAAATTATCAGTATCTGAAAATTGTTGGACTGATTCATAATCTTGAGAGAGTTGGGACCCTGGAGAAACTGGGTAAACTGGGGAAACAGAGTCAGTTTCTACATTATAAAGAGCTGAATAGTTTATATTTTGTCTTTGATTTGAATAATTTGGTACTTGATTAGTTCTTACTCTAGATTGAACAGACATTGGTGTTGGTTTATTCAGTCTAGACATTCCTGAGGAAGCTTGAGTTCCAAAAACTTGTTTATTTGTAGGATAAATATTTGGTTGTGCCGCTCGTGGCGCAAATACGTTTGGTTTTACGTACGATTGATTTGGAAAATTTTGTTGTTGAACGGGTCTCGGTTGAGAAAATTGATGTTGAAAATTTCGGTAATGTGGGTTTTGAGAAAATCGTGGTTGTGAAAAATTATTGTATTGATTTTGGTTAAGTCTGGTCAATTGTGATTGATTTTGAGAATTGGTGAATTTAGGATTTTTTCTGTTGTCATTGGACTTTCGGATGAATTCGCAATATTCCCATTCTTGTTTTTGATTATCGAAGAATGTACATTTATTTAAACACTGTTCGATGGTATCTAATTGAAAATTACTTAAATAGCTTCTGTATGGCTCTAACAAACCTATTTGAAAAGTTTTTAATGTTAATTTATCGTAATCAGTTTTCTTGTAATTTAAATAACTTGGATCTGTTATGTGTAAAGAAATATGTTGCATTAAGTCATTATAAGCTTTTAATAATCTACTGTAATAATCTAAGTAGGTTTCATTTTTTTGTTGAATACACTGTCTCAATGAAGATTCTAGAATTTCTTCGCTTCTTTGATCACCGTATTTTCTTAATAAAGCACTACGAATGGCGTTCCATTCAAATGCGTTTTGATAAGCGATAAAATCTCTAGCATCTCCTTTTATTTTTGATCTGAGAGAAAAACTAACTGCATAAGCTAAATCGGGTGATAATCTGCATTCTAAATGTTTGTGCAAATTATCAACTTCGGTTATAAAAATTGATAAATTTTGGCCTGGGTAATATTCTGGAATCGCGTTCATTAATAATGAAATTTCGTTTTTGTCAGTAATTAGATTACTTGAATTTACACTTGAATTTGTATTAGTCATTTTTGGATTTTGCGGAATCGGACTAAATCTAACGTTGCCTAAAATACTTGGTTTTATCTTATATCTAGGTGTTGAATTTTCTAACGTATCTAAATCGTCAGCAATTATTTCAATGTCGGTATCGGACATTAAATAAAATTGAATTGATTATTATTATTTTTTTTTTTTTTTTTTTTTGAAACAATTACACTTTTGGGATGGAAGAAAACAAAGGACTTACAGCACTAGGATCTGCATCGTGTGGTGTGTATTTCCCTAGATGTATCTTCTTTCCTCTTCGTTGGATTCTCGCACAAAGACTTGAAAGCCACCTGTTACTGTCTTTCACCAGGGATAGAAATCACTTTTCGTGGGTCAATCCCGTCGATTGATTAACAGTTCAGTCGCGAATATCCTGTTCGCAGCGCCAGTTAAATTTCACGATTTGAAATTTTAATTTTTTAAAAAGTTTTTTTTATTTCACTTAATTAATTGAGTTACAAAGGTATTTCATTTGTCGCAACGGTTATAACGATAAAGGACACGGAGATGCTTTCCGAACGAAAGTACGATTGTAATTAATTCATGCATGAGATAATTGTCCATGATGAAGAATGGGACGCTCTGGAACGTGCCTGCGATAAGGCGCATCATTCCTGGGAACTGTCTTCTCAGCATTTTGGTATGTGGATACCATTACATAACTATATGAAGTTAGAAATACACTTGAAAATATTTTTGAAATAGGTTTTTTTTTTATTATTTGCAAAACACTTAGATGTATTTTACTATAATTACAATCTGATCACAAATGGGTAATATTTAGCTAACTTAATTTACTAACGGTTTAATACTAAGGGTTTACTCATTAGTATCCGTTAGATTTTAATAACTTAATTACACTAATTAATGTGTACACTAGCACTATGCTCTGCTTTTGCACTAACACAATATTAAACTAACTGGAACGGTTTAGTCCGCTGTAGTCTTCTGGTCAAATTCGTGTTATCGAGGAGCTGGATGGCTTCGATGTTGACGTGTTGAAGAAGTCGCTGTTCATGACTCTTGGCAAATTTGTGTATTGTCTCATTAACAGTATCCATTTTCAAGTCCCTCTGGAGGTCACTGTTTCGGAACTACCAAGGAGCATTGACAATACTCCTCAGTACTTTATTTTGGTATCGCTGGATTATTTCTATATTGCTCTTTTTGGCACAACCTCACAGCTGGATGCCATATATCCATACGGGCTTAAGAATTTGTTTATACAGCAGTAATTTATTGTAGATTGACAGGGTGGAGTTCCGACCAAGCAGCCAATACATTTTTCGAAATTTGATGTCCAGTTCTTCTTTTTTCTTTTTGACATGAGCTCTCCAGCGTAGCTTAGCGTCCAGTGTAAAACCCAAATATTTAACTGTATCAGCATATGGTACCTGGATATCATTCATACTAACAGGGATATGTTGATTTCTCTTATTTGTGAAATTGACGTGGACCGATTTAGTCTCATTCAATTTGATTCGCCATTGCTTAGTCCAGATGTTATTTTATTTATCGAGGTTTGCAGATTTACTGCTGCTTCTTCGTGATCTTTGCCTACAGCCAATATAGCAGTGTCGTCGGCAAATATGGCTATCGGATCATGGTCTAATTGAGGTATATCGCTGGTGTATAATAGGTAGAGGACTGGTCCTAGCACACTGCCCTGTGGCGCACCTGCCTTTATTTCTTTTAGTTCAGAGAAAGCATCTTCCTGCTTAATTCTGAAAACTCTATCTGAAATGTATGATTCTAGTATTTGTGAATATAGTCTGGGTAGAAGTTTTCTTAATTTGTATTTAAGTCCGTTGTGCCACACTTTGTCAAAAGCTTGCGCTACATCAAGAAAGATAGTAGAGCAAACCTTTCTTTCTTCCAGTGACTTTTCAATTACGTTCGTTATTCTGTGGACTTGATCTATAGTTGAATGACATTCTCTGAAACCAAACTGATGTTCTGGTATTATGTTTTTGCCTTCAATAATTGGTTTTAATCTTTTGAAAAGTATTTTTTCAAACATTTTTGAGATTACAGGTAATAAAGAGATTGGTCTGTACGAAGAAACTTCATTTGGTGGTTTTCCAGGTTTAGGAATCATTATCACTTCTGCTACTTTCCATATCTTAGGAACATATTTTAATCTAAACGATGCATTAATAAGATATGTAAGTTTTACTTTTGCTTTACGAGGTAATTGTTTCAGAATTTCGCCAGTAATTAAGTCAAATCCTGGAGCTTTCTTAGTGTTAATGTGATCTTTAATTATCATTTCAATTTCTCTTGGGGTAGAGGGTCTAATCTCACCTTCTTCCTGGGTAATATTTTCCCAGTCCAGAATGGCTACACCTTCATTCAGTTGGAAAGTCCATTCAAGATATTCGGCAAACCTATTAGCCTTTTGATTATTGCTTTTTGCAATTAATTATCATTTCAATTTCTCTTGGGGTAGAGGGTCTGATTTCACCTTGTTCCTGGGTAATATTTTCCCAGTCCAGAATGGCTACACCTTCATTCGGTTGGAAAGTCGATTCAAGATTTTCGGCAAACCTATTAGCCTTTTGATTATTGCTTTTTGCATATGTCCCATCTGCACTTCTAATTGGAGAATTCTGCAAGATTGGTCTCTTCAGTCTCTTAGTAGCTTTCCAGAGTGAATAATCAGTTTTACCGTCATTTGTTAGTCCACTTAGTTATTCACTAATAGAGTCATTTTTAATTTTTTGAATCTCTCTTTTGAGTTGTTGTGTTGCGTTATTTACTCTAGTTTAATCTGCTGGGCATCTAGATTGGTGCCAGATTCTTCTGAGTCTTCTCTTTTCGAAAATAAGGGCTCGAATTTATTTGGGGTAAATATTACGTTTGGTTCGTGGGGTAATAATAGGGGTATTATCCCATGTAGCTTGTTGGATATTATCAACAAATTTTTCCGCTTCATAGTCTAGCTGGTCTTCGTTTCTTATTGAGGATGACAAGTTGATAGTGTCTTCAAGTTGAAGTTTAAAGCTCTGCCAATCGGTAAATTTGTTAGTCAATCTAGCAGGTATTTCCATTTGTATAATACTATCGCTTAGAGTGAGGACAATCGGAGAATGGTCAGAATTTATATCCCAAGCCTCTTCCACGTGCATGTAGTTAACAGACACATTTCGTGTTATGAAAAAATCAATTAAATCTGGAATTTTATTAGGATCTGTAGGCCAGCATGTTGGTTTGCCACTTGAAATTGTTTCGCATTTTAGTTGGTTGACTGCCTGTAGTAGTTCCTTTCCTTTTGTAGTTGTCAGTCTAGATCCCCCTTGAATGTGTTTAGCATTAAAGTCGCCTCCAATGATAAATCTATATCCCTGTTTATTTAGAAAGTCTAAATATTGTTCTTTTTTGAGAGCATGTCTAGGCGGACAGTAGACTGCAGAGACAGTGATATCGTATGTTTTTGTTTTAACATTTACAGAAGCGGCTTGAAATTCATCTGTTTTATATCCCATATCTTGGTTATGTTTAATTGTTTCCTTGATTATGATAGCACTACCACCTCTGGCTGAATTTCCAGAATGTATGGTATGATATAAGTTATATCCATTGAATTTGATAAAGGTCTCTCTTGTAAAATGAGTCTCGGAAATAAGACATATGTCAATATTTTGTATATCTAGGATTGCTTGCAATTCTTGTTGGTGTTGCAAGAGTCCATTGGCATTCCATTCCATAATCGTAAGGTTACTTGACAGTGGAGTTTTTGGGTATAGCTCCTTTAGTGCTATGTTCAAGTCTGCTTATACGTTCATCCATTTTTGTTAATTTCTCCATAATCTGCTGAAGAGTGCTTTGAATGAAAGTGTTTTGATCTTGCTTTTGGGATTCATTTTTATTATTATTTTCGGACTTGTTAATGACTGCTTATCTGTATGACTTTTCCTCTGTAATTGTACTGGCTACAGGTACTTGTTGGTTATTTCTCTGGGGCTGTTTGAAATAGGTAACAATAAAAATAACTGTATGTTTTTGAGTTTACGTGAAGTGATTATTACACTAAAAAAGACAGTTATTCCTTATTTAACTTTTTATTTGTATCGTTAGATGTATATTTCGAAACACAAAGTGCTCAATATCAATAACAAACTAGTGTGTTATTGACAATGAGCACTTTATGTCTCGAAATGTACATCTAACGATACAAATAAAAAGTGAAGTAAGGAATTACAGTCTTGTTTAGTGTAACAATAAAAATATTTAAATAACAAAATATTTACATTTTTCTATACACATTCTCAAGTTTTGAAACTAGTCACAAACTAATTAAAAACAATGTGGGATTAAGAAGTTAAATGTTTTGTTTTAAACTTAATCAAGAAGAGAAAACGCTAGTAAGAACTTTCAAATTGAACGCTTTAACAAAATAACGGACGCCTCATAAAGTATTGAAAACTTTGTTTATAAAAGGGGACACTGATTTTACTTTCTTATTGATTCAACTACAAGTTATTTCAAATACTAGAATGTATTGTGAATTAACAAAGTCTATAATCTTACAAATTCAGCTTAATTATTTCTAATTTTGAAATTTTAGAAAGGAACAAAATAAAAATTGGGAACTCTGCATGTTTCATATAATAGTTATTTCTTTCTTCGTGAATAACTGCTGGTCCAATTGCTTGCTTCCCGTTAAGTTTACCTACGATAAAATGCTTGGTCTAAGCTACACAATCGCTTCAAAAACAATGTTCTGTATTTTTTGGACTCATTTGGTTTTTCCCTGTTAACCCTTCAAAACAAAGTCTATAATCTTCCAAATTCAGCTAGATTATATCTAATTAAAAATTTGTTTAAATCAAACGGTGTAGACCAATAAATACCGTGCGATCGTTTAAATTATGATTTAGAGTTCTTTTTTGTGCTGTTGCCCACCGATGGAATAAATGTGAAGTTATGGTAAACCACGTGTTAACAGTCAGTAGTGCCAATCTAATTTAAAATTAAAGCCTACTTTAAATCATGTTTTAAATAATCGCACGGTATTTATTGGTCTACACCATTTGATTTAAACAAATTTATAATTAAAAATAATTAAAGTAAAGTAAAGTAAAGTAGAGTAAAGTAAATTTATTTACGGTAAACACCATTTGTACATAAAATTACAACGTAATATAATTAATTAAAAAAATATATATAAAAATCAAATATAACAGCTAATCGACGTAATTGTGCGTGTATATATAGTAATTATAGAAATAACATAAATTGAATAACATAAATCATAGAAATAACATAAATTGCACAAACTAGAAATGACGTTTTAGCCTAAACTTTAAATTAGATAGAGTTGTGTTGAAAAGGTCAAACCATGGATGGGCACAATATTCATTCGCAAGAGCCATTAAGCGAGTCATCGAATTGTGAGATCCGGAAACTGTCCTGTGAGACTCAAGATAAAATAATTGTTTTGATCTTGTTGTCCTGCATGGGACCAACAAATTTATTTGCTCCAAGAGGAAAGGTGATTCCAAAGATCCATTAATTATCGTTAGTAGTGTACATAAGTCAGATGTTATCCGGCGATCATGAAGTGTTGAAAGGTTTAGTTCGTTCAAGATGATCTTGTAGTCACCGGGGACATGTTGATATCCTTTCTTGTATTCCATGAAACGAAGGAATTTCTTTTGAACTGATTCTACCAAATTGATATGCAAAGAAGTTGATGGTGTCCAGATACAGGTTCCGAATTCCAAATGACATCGTACGAGCGAACAGTATAAGGTGTACATACATTCAATGCTTAAGTTTCTTCCAAACTACCTCACAAAACCCCACATTCGTAGAGCTTTGTTAGAAATATTTTGAATGTGTGTGGCAAAGGAGAGTTTAGAATCGAAGGTAATACCTAAATCCTTGATTGAATTAATCTTTGTGAGATTGGATGATCCGATGGTGTAGGTAAAGTTGACTTGGGTTTGGTTTAAGCTGAATTTGTAAGATTATAGACTTTGTTTTGGAGGGTTAAGGGGAAAAACCAAATTAGTCCAAACAGTTCACTATAGAGAAAGAAGAGAATGGCAAAATTAACTTTTTAGACCTCACATTAGCCATCAACAACAAGAAACTTCAATACGTAATCTATAGGAAACCAACCACAGCAGACACCATCATACAGAACGACTCATCCCAGTCAGAACAGATCAAGCGAGCAGCAATAAACTCATATATCCATCGCCTGTTATCAATTCCAATGTCCGAGAATGATTATAAAGAAGAACTAAACGCCATACTCCAAATTGCCAACAACAACGGGTATAATCAGGATACAGTCTTCAAGGTCCTAAAAAGTAGGAAGAAGATAATGAAGAAACACATCCTATACAGTCCGGGCAGCGAAAAAGATACAGAAAATAATATATTTGCAGCGATAAGATTTGTCTACAGTACTAGCACAAAAATTAGAAAACAATTAAGATCATACAATGTAAAAGCAATTGTAGTCAGAACAAATTTAGGTCACAAAATTATCAATAACAAAATAGAAACAAAGGAAAAACTAAAAAGATCAGGGATTTATAAAATAAATTGCAAATAATGCGTCAGCAGATATTCACGACGAAAGAAAGAAATATCCTATGAAGCATGCAGAGTTCCCAATTTTCATTTTGTGCCTTTGTAAAATTTCAAAATTAGGACTCATTTCGTGTTTCCCCTTGATATAATCTAGCCATTTGTATATGTTTCCTTTTCCATTCTTTCAGAAGAATTTTTAAACATTTCGACGAAGAGAGTACGTTTCTCACTTATAATCATGGATGAGGATGAAGGAATGGATCACGTGACCCAATTATCACCATCACCAACGATAGATCAACAACAAACTTTGAGTCTTCTAGATGTGCCCAACAGAAACGAAAGATCCAGTAGTGTTGACTCAAGTGGCAGTGACATGGATTTTCATGTATATTCTGGGGAATCTTTGTCAACTAAAGTGCCATCACAACGAGCAGTAAGTACTTAATAATATTAGTTTACAAAGTGGTCTATATCGACCCCATTTTGTTTTGGTATGGACAACTCATTCGCCGCCAATTTTAGTTTTGGCTGACATGTACCTCTTGCAGTTCGACCCAATTTCAAACTGCATGAGGTCCTTGTCAGCTAAAACTAAAATTTGAGGTGCAAGCGATGGAAATGAGGGTCCACGAGAGTGGATCCCATTTGAGCAGGTCATGTTCGAAATTTTGGTTTTTCATAAATCGAATAATTGGCATAACACAGATAGTAGCTATGTACTTACATATTACTTTCTTATAATAGACATATAAGTTAGCTTTGAAGTAGAATTTTTAAAAACATAAATGTTTATGAAACATGATGAAGATTTAGAGCTAGATTTAGGGAACTTTATGACGCTAAAGCATACCGTCATGGGAAAATTCGAAATTGATTGTGGGACCAATCTCGAAGCTTAATTCACGTCTGAACTTATCTTAAGTCATTATTGAACAGCTATTTGTAAATTATATTTTATTTTAAGAATGCGAGTATGTATTTAAAGTTATTTTAATCGAAAACGGCAGTTGTTATAACGTGGCTAAGCCATGCTAAACTCGGTTAAGTCACTATTGAAAAACTATAACTTATTCTTGATTATAGTTGAAGTGCCAGTTGTTCAAACATTAAGTTAAACAAGGCTTAATTCACTTCTGAACTAATCCTAAGTCATTATTGAACAACTAGAACATAGATTAAATTATATTCAATTCAAAAAATGAATAAGTTAAATGCTTTGTTTCGTGCTTAATCAAGAAGTGGAAACGCTAGTAAGAACTTCCAAATTGAACGCCTTGCCAAAATAACGAACGCCTCAAAAAGGTATTTAAAACTTTGTTTATAAAAGGGCGCACCGATTTTACTTTCTTGTTGATTCAACTACAACATATTTCAAATACTAGAATGTATTTTGAATTAACAAAGTTTATAATCTTACAAATTCAGCTTAATTATTTCTAAATTCATAGGATATTTATTTCTTTCGTCGTGAATATCTGCTGACCCATTTTTTTGCTTCCCATTAAGTTTAGCTACGTTGAAATGCTTGGTCTAATCTACACAATGACTTCAAAAACAATGTTTGGTACTTTTTGGATTCATTTGATTTTGATTTGATTTTGATTTTTTTGATTAAAAAATATAACTTATTCTTGATTATAGTTGATGTGCCAGGTGTTTAAACATTAAGTTAAACAAGGCTTAATTTACTTCTGAACTAATCCTAAGTCATTATTGAACAACTAGAACATAGGTTAAATTATATTTTTTGGGGCAATTTTTCAATTCGTGGCTAAGCTCACGCTAAACTCCACTTTAGTCAGTATTGAACAACTGTAACTCTGACTTAATTGTTCTTTAAGGGGCAGTTGTTAAAACATTAAACTAAACTCAATAAAGTGACTATTTAACAACTAAAACAGGCTGATTTATAGTTTGTACCTTATTTAATAACTTTGAGGAGTTTACTCTCAGAGGAGGTTCTAGAATCGGCTGTATCCCTCTACTACTGTAGTTAAAATACAATTGTTTAAATGTGCGTTCACTTATGCCTCGTAACTTGGCCCAAGCCACTATTTAATAACTTTAACTTAGACTTAATTCTAGTTTAAGGGCAAATTGTTCAATCTTTGAGCCAAACTTGTTTTAAGTAACTATTCAACAACTGGAACTTGTAAAAACGAATTAAAATTAATATCGACTTGCTGCAAAAAGTTTGTCTCCAAATATAAGTACTTCTCGAGCTAATAAGAACTGAATATATTTATTATGATTTCAAATCTGCTGACTTTAGTGCTATAAATAATTACATTTCTAGTATAAATTGGGAACATGTATTTAATAAACCAAATATCAACTGTAATGTGGAAGATTTTTACAATATTATTAAGTATGCAATTGATACGTTTGTACCGACTAAACTATTTAGAACATCCAACTATCCTAAATGGTTTAATCGTGAACTTATTCAATTAGTTAGGGCTAAAAAACAAGCTCATTGTGATTTTAAAAAAAGTGGTTGTCAAAGTGATTATGATAAGTTTAAAAGGTTGAGATCGTTATGCCGTGATTTATGTAATTCACTTTACCAATGTTTTATCACTAAATTCGAAAATAATATAAATCATAACTCTAGGTGTTTTTGGTCATTTGTAAATGAATTTCATTTTCAAATATCTCTATTGATACTTCTAATATTTTTAATTCAATTACTGGTTTATCTGATTCTTTAAATGCTGGGCCGGATGGTGTACCTCCTTACTTCTTAAAAAGATGTGTTTTCTCTCTTACTAATCCCATTAAGTTATTATTCAATAAATCTTTAACATCTGCAGTATTTCCTACTTATTAGAAGGACTCATTCATTAATCCGATATTTAAAGATGGTAAAAGAGATAGTATTGAAAATTATAGAGGTGTTTCCATCCAGTCCACTATCCCAAAGATATTTGATAAACTATTATCGGAACAACTTAGATGGAGCTGCAAGAACATAATATATAACCTGTTGTCATACCAGATGTATTTAATGAATGCTTTGGAAAGAGGTCTTCTAGTAAATTCCATTTATACAGACTTTTCTAAAGCCTTCGACCGTGTCAATCACTCAATTCTTTTGAAAAAACTCGAAGGTCTTGGCTTTAGTGACAATATGGTAAAATGGTTTTCCAGTTACTTAAATAACCGACAGCAGTTTGTTAAAATTGATAATTTTATATCTAAAGCAGTTCATGTGACATCTGGTGTGCCTCAGGGATCTCATTGTGGACCAATCTTGTTCTTGCTCTTCATTAATGATATTGGTGGTATCATACAAAACTGTAGGTACCTTATGTTTGCAGATGACTTAAAGATTTTTAGAGTAATTGAAACGGCTACTGATCAGAGACTTTTACAACATGATTTAAACAATTTATCTACCTGGTGTACCAACAACTGTCTACAACTTAACTTAAAGAAATGTATGGCTATATCTTTTGGTCGAAATAGACGTAATTTAGTTGAGTACTCTATAAATAACTACAATTTACCATTTGTTGAGAAAGTGCGTGATCTAGGGGTTATATTTGACTGCCGCTTAACCTTCATCCCACATATAAACAGTATTATAAGTAGATCTCTTTCGACGTTAGGTTTTGTAAACAGATTCTCTAAACAGTTCAGTATAAATACATTCAGAACTCTTTACGTTACTTTAGTTCACCCTCATTTGGAGTACTGTTCTGTAATATGGACACCACATTTTAACAACCACAGTGACTTAATTGGAAAGGTCCAAACTAGATTTTTATTACTTGCTTCACATAAGCTAGGTATTGCCCGGATAAATTATAGCCGATCTTATATGCTAAATGTATTAAATTTAAAATCTCTGCGCTACAGAAGAGTTATGCTAGATTTGTGCTTTGGGTACAAACTAATTAATGGCTTTGTGAACAGTAGCATATTGGTTGGGGCATTAAACTTTAATTTTTATTCATCCACTGTTCTACGAAACAAACCTTTGTTTCGTTTAAACACCCATCGCACAAATTATGACTCTAATAATCCTGTTTGTCGCATAATGAAATATTGTAATATACTAAATACATTTCCAAACTTTTAAATATTTTGTAATTCTTACAATATGTTTAAGCGCCACCTTTCGCTCATTGATTTTATAGTTGTTTTTTAATTGTATTTATTAGCTAATTGTAACTTGAATTTTATAACCACCATGTGCATTGTATTATTTGTTATATGTTTAATTTACACACATTTATTATTATATATATATTTAATGTAAAATGGAGATTTCCGTACAAATAAATAAATTAAATTAAATTAATACCCCGATAGATATTGAATTATACAATGAATATTTGCGTTACACGGCAGCAATGCTGTTCTATGCATAATTTATATGCAAAATGCAACATCAGGTGAAACTATTCTCTAACCAAACTAATAGAAACAATATAATTCAATATCTGTCGGGGTATTAGCTCGAGAAGTAGTTGTTTCAATGAATATTTGGAGACAAACATTTTGCAGAAAGTCGATATTAATTTTAATTCGTTTTTATATTTTGTGAATATTCTGCAACCTATTGAAAAACTCAATTTTTCTTTATGATAAATTGTCTTTATGTGAAACTGGAACTTGGGCTGAATTATTGTTAAACTGCAGTTGTTCAAATTTGCCTAATTTTAAGCCGCTTAACTTATGATGAATTAATTTCTCACTTAACTAGTGGTAAAACATATTTAATTAATATTCAGTTAAACAACCAAGTGTTTTAATCAGTGGTCTAATATCACTTAACTTAGCTTAAGTCACCGTTGAACAACTATAACTTTGACTTAATTCTAGTTTACGGGCCAATTGTTCAAACACTTAGACAATCTCTTCTTAAGTTACTACCCACTGAGCAAATACAACTATGTAATGTTTTATCAACATTAAAAAAAAACAACGTTTAATGTTGTTACAATGTTAATAAAAGTTATTTGTTTGTATTTTGCTCAGTGGGTATTGAACAACTGGAACATAGGCTGAATTATTGTTAAAGTTGCAGTTGTCGAAATGTACTTTTGTTTAAGCAACTTAACTTGGCTTAAGCTATTATTCAGCAACTTGAACTCCGATTTAATTCTAGCTCAAGGGCAGGAATTACTGTTAAGGTGCAGTTGTTCAAATGTGCCTTAACTTAAGCTACTTAACTTGGCTTAAGTCACGATCGAAGAACTATGAGTTGACTTAATTCTAGTTTAAGGGCCAGTTGTTCAAACTTTAAGTTTCAAACTCGCCACAGACCAAATAATAATAATAATAATAATAGTATTTATTTCCCAACAGATACAGAATATCCTATTACAGGGAAAATGTATATAAGAACATAGAACATAAGTATATTATAGATAACAATGCATAATTAATGTATAGTAAAATCAATAATAATATATAGCAATCGGACAAATATTGTTTTCAGAGCGACATAAACTTAGTCTATACCCACTGAGCAAATTCATTTAAGTAATGTTTCATCAACATTAAAACAACGTTAAATGTTGCTACAATGTTGATATAAGGTTATTTGTTTGTTTTTTGCTCAGTGGGTTCATGTCAAATCGCTCTGAAGATAATTTTATTTAATGAATATTATTTTTGTACATTAAAGTTCAAGATTACTAATTTTTGTCCATATAACTTCAGACAGTAAACAAGAATGATTTGTGCACTCGACCTACATGCATACAAATTCTTTTCTTAATATCAGGACACTTGATAATTACTCATAAATACAGACATATATCTGAATTCCCAACAAATGGGAAAATTCCTTGACGTTAATAGGAAACAAAGTCGTCATTCGAATAATTAAATGTGTGTCAGTGTTTATATGAAATATATCACGATGTTATATTTCATTCTTACTAATTTAATTTAATTTAATTTTTTACTAATAACTAATAACAAAAAATTTGTTTTTGAAGGAAAACAAATTGATTATTTTAAAAACTCATATACTTACATTTTCAAAAACAACGAATACATGAATAAATACAGCGTACTTATAAGGATATGTACATTTTAAAGAAAAAATCCCCTTCTTGAAAATATACATATCCCAATATGTATTTGATTTTGAAAATCCCTAAATTTAAAGCATTAAACGAGTGTTTTCCACTCCCAGATTAAGCATGAAGTACAAAATATTCTTGTTTAGCAATATATTTTAAATGCTGCTTAAGCAGTAGGTGTAAATTTAATACTAATTTAACAGTAGATTTTAATTTCACAATAAGTCAGTGTTTAACCCATTAACGGCCGAACAGTTATAAAGTTGACTTAAAAAGTTGATTTTTGGTAAAATTCTGCAATTTCCTTTATGATTTCTATGAATAACTTATTATTAACTTTTTCGATTATTACTCATTAAAAAAAATACATCAGTGCGTTTCTAACTTCACAAAATTTCAGTGTTTTATACGCGTGGCGCATGAAGTAAAATTTCGAGTTTAGAAAAGCCCCGTGAAAATTTGTCTCGGGTCGCTGCGCGACCCTCGACAAATTTTCTACGCGGGGCTTTTCTAAACTCGAAATTTTACTTCATGCTTAGCCTGGGAGTGGAAACACTCGTTCTAAACTTCATATTGCACGTTTTTATAAAAAAATCGATTAATGACTGAAAATTTACAGTGTATACATTTTGCATATTTAAAAGAAAAAATCACAGTATGTAGAATGTTTCTTTTAATAATGGAAAATGTATACTCTGTAAATTTTCTGGCATTAATCGGTTTTTTTATAAAAACGTGCGATATATAGTTTGGAACAAGTGTTTCCACTCCCAGATTAAGCATGAAGAAAAATTTCGAGTTTAGAAAAGCCCCGCGTAGAAAATCTGTCGAGGGTCGCGCAGCGACCCGAGACAAATTTTCACGGGGCTTTTCTAAACTCGAAATTTTACTTTATGCGCCACGCGTAATAAACACTGACTTATTGTGAAATTACAAATATACCGCTAAATTAGTATTAAATTTACACCTACTGCTTAGACAGCATTAAAAATATGCTGCTATACAAGAATATTTGAAATTTCCACTTTGTTCGAATAATTAATTACACTCAGGCTTTTATAAACTCGAAATTTTACTTCATGCGCCACGCGTATTAACCCATTAAGCGCCATTGGTGCATACACGCAACATTATAAATTTTTTGTTAATCAAATTACTAAATGCGTTAATTTTATATTTTATATTAATTGACCTGACTTGAAAATGTATGGAGAAAAATGTAAGTATTTTGTAATTAAATTTTTTCGGTTAATACTTATTAAAAAAAATACATTAGTGTATTTCTAACTTCACAATATTTCAGTGTTTTGTACGCGTAGCGCATGAAGTAAAATTTCGAGTTTAGAAAAGCCCCGTGAAAATTTGTCACAGGTCGCTGCGCGACCCTCGACAAATTTTCTACGCGGGGCTTTTCTAAACTCGAAATTTTACTTCATGCTTAGTCTGGGAGTGGAAACACTTGTTCCAAACTTTATATCGCACGTTTTTATAAAAAAACCCGATTAATGCCTGAAAATTTACAGAGTATACATTTTGCATATTTAAAAGCAACATTCTACATACTGTGATTTTTCTTTTAAATATGCAAAATGTATACACTGTAAATTTTCAGTCATTAATCGATTTTTTTATAAAAACGTGCAATATGAAGTTTAGAACGAGTGTTTCCACTCCCAGAATAAGCATGAAGTAAAATTTCGAGTTTAGAAAAGCCCCGCGTAGAAAATTTGTCGAGGGTCGCGCAGCGACCCGAGACAAATTTTCACGGGGCTTTTCTAAACTCGAAATTTTACTTCATGCGCCACGCGTATAAAACACTGAAATATTGTGAAGTTATAAACGCACTGATGTATTTTTTTTTAATGAGTAATAATCGAAAAAGTTAATAATAAGTTATTCATAGAAATCATAAAGAGAATTGCAGAATGTTACCAAAAATCAACTTTTAAAGTCAACTCTATAATTGTTCGGCAGTAAATGGGTTAAACACTTACTTCTTGTGAAATTTAAATCTACTGCTAAATTAGTATTAAATTTACACCTACTGCTTAAGCAGCATTAAAAATATACTACTAAACAAGAATATTCTAAATTTCTATTTTGTTCGAATAATTAATTACTTCTTGGAATCGAATAATGTGTGCAAAATAAAAATGATCGCAATCGTTGCAAAAATAGTATAATTAACGATGAAATAATTGCGATACATCAATCGACTTTAAAACGATTACAGTAATTTAATTGTTCGGCCGTTAATGGGTTAAACACTGACTTATTGTGAAATTAAAATCAACTGCTAAATTAGTATTAAATTTACACCTACTGCTTAAGCAGCATTAAAAATATACTGCTAAACAAGAATATTTTAAATTTCTATTTTGTTCGAATAATTAATGACTTCTTGGAATCGAATAATGTGTGCAAAATAAAAATGATCGCAATCGTTGCAAAAATAGTATAATTAATGATGAAATAATTGCGATACATCAATCGACTTCAAAACGATTACTGTAATTTGTTCACGTTCACTATTCGATGTCCCTGAATTTTAATTTAATTTTCCTTGATGTACACTTGAGCCAACATTTTTATGTGTGGTGAGATTAAGTATTCTGTAAACGAACTTACGGTGTATTTATTTATCATCAAATATGTGTACTTCGATAACAACTAAGTTCACCTTATACATCTATACCTAATATGGGAAGTTAAAAACAGATACCACAAAGAAAATATCCTTCCTTCCTCATTTCGCTTCGCCAGGTAAATACAAATTTTCGAGCTTTTATTTATTTATTTACTCAACGGAACCCTTATAAAAAATACATAATATAGTACGACTAACGAGCGATTATTTTTTGAGTAATTTCTATAAAAGCGATCCTTTTAGTAGTGTCAATCTAATTTAAAATTCAAAGCCTAGTCTAATTTATATTTATAATGATCGCACGACGGTATTTCATTTTATAATGCATTAAAAAACTGAATAACTTCTTGTGTTTGAATTCGCCATAGTAACAAAACATTCAATATCACCATGCAGTTTTTACATCATTTAAATATTTGCAATATTTAAAAAGGTCAACTCATAATCAAATGTACATAAAAACAATCGCAAATGAATCAATTTCAATAAACCCAAAGAGGTCAATTAAATTCACGACCCTGTGATTAATTTATGGAAATTCCAATACGTCCAAGTTTAGCGCGCGCATTTAGTAAACATTTATTTTAAAATCAAGTTGGCACGAATTCGTGCGGGATCGGCGCACGCCCATTTAACCGACCAATGGGAGGCGAGCACGCGGACGAGCCTCCGTTTTATCGATTACGAAAATAACACTCGGTCACGTTGGTACGAGAATTCCCTTGACTTTGGTGTTATTGTAGAAAATCCGGTAAATTAGAACGCTGAGACCGGTCTACCGCGAAACACCGTCAATCACGTGATTGTAAGCACGTTGTCCTAACGGGTGTTTCAGACTGAGTGAGCAGGTAAAAAAATGGACACACCCCCGAAGAAGAAAATAAGGTGATTTAATTAAAGAAATACACCTGCGTTCCCTTTCTATAGTAAACTTTAAAAAAAATGTGAATGAGCTTTGGCAGTTTTTTTTTTAGTACTGATTTTGCAGCATGTTTTTAATTTTATAATATTTTAGTGTTCTATACTCGTGGGGCATGAAGTTTAGAAAGTTTTGCCTGAAAATCCAAATTTTCAAGCTTTTCTAAACTCACTGAATAAACTCGAAACTTTACTTCATGCCTATTGTGGGATTGAAAAACACTTGTTCAAAATTTTAAAGTAAACGCTTTTAGTAATGAAAAAGCAATAAATGCCTAAAATTTTACAGTGCTGCATGAATACCCAGCAAACCAAATCATATAATATATACATAATATTTATGTAATACATATGAGATATATACAGCGTGTAAACGAACTACTGTATACAGGCTCTCTACCACATAAGGGGCAGCGTTTAAATAAACAATACCTGCATTTGAAATTACCATACCTTTAGTAGATAGCTCACAAATAATTATTAAAAATAATTAATAATAATAGGCCACATGTTTGTGGTATCTGGTATACGCACACATTGCGAATTTTAAGAGAGATTCCACATAGACTGGTAGTTTTTAAACGATTTCGATATCGAATTACACCATCCAGAGAAAAGTGGGTCAGATTGTGAAGAATTATGTCTATGTTATCGTTTTCATAAGTACCCATTGCTGACTAAATTCCGAATATTTTCTAAACGTGTTAATGAAATTCAATATTTTTCCTTATTAGGTTCACACTTCACTTTATCTCCACTTTTATTGAAATGTTTAGATAAGAGCGGCGAGGGTGGATGATTTTTAAATATAAAAATAGTTTGCTGTTTAGTCTATGGTGAAACTTATTCCATGAAACATCTACATTTTGTAACATGGCGCGATACGTTTATTCAAACATTGAATTGGCAGACATGTTTCTTATTTACGGTGAAACTCGGTGTAATTCCGCGGAAGCTGTAAGAATTTATCAAGAGCGATTTCCTGAACGACACTTACCACCGCCAAACCGATTTAGAAATTTATTACAAAGAGCACGCGAAACTGGAAGTTTGCAGCCCGTCGCCGTCGCCGGAGTCCCGGAGGTGGTGACCGTCCAATGCGATATTTGCGAGCGGAAGTTGAAATTTTGAATCTGTTGGAAGCGGATCCTGGTTTAAGTACCCGTATTATCGCCGCTCAGCTAAATGTATCGCACACATTTGTCAGCAGTGTTATACGAGACAATAATTTTTATCGGTATCACTACCAGCGTGTACAACATCTTCAACCCCATGATTTTCCCAAAAGAATTGCATTTTGTCAATGGATTTTGGCACAAAATGTTCAAAATCCTAACTTTACCAAAGACATTTTAGTGACCGACGAATCGTGCTTTACGCGTAATGGAAGTTTTAATTTCCATAATATGCATGTTTATGCAATAGAAAATCCTCGTGTTACGCGTAGAAATCATTTCCAGCATCGCTTCTCCCTTAATATCTGGGCAGGTATTTTAAATGATCAATTAATTGGGCCATTTATGTTCCCATTTAATTTGAATGGAGAACGATATTTACGATTTTTGCAAGATGACCTTTTAGATCTTCTAGAAAATGTACCCTTAGCGGTTCTTAGAAGAATGTGGTATTCGCAAGATGGTGCGCCAGCTCACTATGAAAGGCGCGTTAGAAGATATTTGGATGATGAGTTTCCAGGACGTTGGGTTGGTCGTGGAGGCCCTGTACCATGGCCTCCAAGAAGTCCGGATTTAAACCCCTTAGATTTTTTTCTTTTGAGGATACTTTAAAAGTGAAGTCTACACTACGGAAATTGACAATGCTGAAATGCTGATACAACGAGTAAACGCCGCGGCTAATACCATTCGTGAAAAACCTCGTGAAATGTTTGCTACTGTTCGTGCAAATTGGATACGTAGAGCCCAAATGTGCATTGAGTGCGGCGGACGTCAATTTGAACATTTATTGTGATTTTTTTTATACGTGACCCAGTTTCATCTAGTAATTCTAGACAGTGTGTGTGTGTGTGTAGTGCGTGCTAAGTAAATTATACGTCTCGCAGTAGTAACAGTAAATAAACAATACCACAAATGAGTGACCTAGTTTCATCTAGTCATTCGAGACAGCGTGCGTGTTTAGTGCGTTCGAAGTGATTTATGCGCCTCGTAGTAGTAAAAGTAAATAAAAAATACAACAACTTACGCCTCCACGAAAAATATCATGAACACAGGTAACCAGAAGTTCTCAAAAAGTAAAAAATGCATGAAAAATTATGAAAAATCCAATTTTTTTTCCGATTTTATTTTTGCTGCAATTGGTGTCAAAATATTTTGTGTATACGCCCTTAAGAGGATGTACATTAGTTCGATTACACGCTGTATATATCTTACATATATAATATGTGTGTTTGCTGGGTATATGAGTCGCCTATTTCCAAAAATCCCTAAATCCATCTGAAAACAATGGATTTAAGGGTTTTTGGAAGTAGGCGACTCATATAAACTTATATTCAAGGCTTAAAAATTTCGAAAGCTTGAACCCTCCTTATCCATTCCTCCCCCCTGGGTACGGCCTTCCTTATAATAAGAAAAACATAATGCTCTGGTTCTACGCTACTGGTTCTACCTTTAAACCAACGAAGGATGAATAATGAAAATGTTTTATAAAACCTTTACTATTTTGTAACACCTATATGAAATAAACTGTTTAGTTTTATTATCTGTGAAACTTGATGATAAATTTGCTAATTTTTTAATAAAATGTTTATCTAATTAATTATTATATTTTACACGCAGCGTCATTGAGACGGAAACTGAGGTGAGGAATTTTCTGCAGTTTTAATCTCTTTTTTTTTAATCAAACCACACTTTGCGTATTTCCACTAGGATTTCCAGATAAAACCGCTTGATTTTATTTGTATCCATTATGCACTTATTTCCTTCTAATGAATTAATGAAATCATAATTCAAATACGAATAGAATATGTAATTTTCATTACAAGTTCAAACATTAATGCATATCGAGTCAAGTGACTTGACATATTTACAAAATACTTCACGATTTAGTTTTAAAAAAAAACTTCTCGATTTGATTTGATTTTCAACGTTACTATTCTTAAACTGATTGGTTGAGTTAAGTGAAGATCAAATTAAATTGACGACTATTATTTGTTAAGTTAGTATTCATACGTAGTAACTTTGAAAATGAAGTCAAATGGAGAAGTAATTTTCTTAAGGGGGTATTACCATTCGGAAGTTTTAAAAAATTGATTTTATTTTTTTTGCATATTATGATACTTGATAGTATCTAGTTTCATGCCACCAAACCGTTTTACAATACGCGAATTCTTTAGTTAGTTTTTTGCTTGTTGAAGTAAACTATGCTGAGTAGGTGGCTGGGTGGAAATACGCAGAACTCAAACGAAAGTTTGAATGCTTGTGTTTGGAAGCTGACTTCAAAGCACCTCAACTGTGGTGCAAAAACCGTCGCTATCGCATCTTTCATAGCTACCAGCATCATCAACGACGGATACTCGGCAGTTTTTAAGACGATGGAGACACTGGGAATCCATATCGGCCTGCAAGCCAAGGCCTTCCGATGCAGAGCGCGAGACGTGGGACGAATTTTGCCTGACTCCAGCAGCTCAGAAGGCCATCCAACAATGCTGGCAGGAGCAAATCTTTAAAACCCAGTTTTTAGAGGAAGAGAAAAGCCTACTGTACAGAGCTGGCATAGCTGATTAAAGCCCAAAATCTCCAAAAATAGTTAAAACTTGTGTCAAAACTTTAAACGCGTTTTTCTCGAAACCACTTTTTTTTTCGCTGGCCGGAAACTTTCTTTTCAAACTATGAAACGGATCGACTTGAGCTTTTAGTTTTCGGTTCTCCACATTTTTCTCTGAAGTTTGAACCACCGTCATTCAAATATTTTAATATTTGATATTTTTCATAGAGCCTTAAAGTCAGAAAAAGGGGAGCAAAAAGCGACCACTTTTTTCGAATGGCCTCTATTTTGTTATTTATCGAGATTTTTTATTGTCGGTGGTTCAAACTCCAGATAATTTAATATAGATTAATGACTACTACTTCATATTACGTTTCAAATCACAGAATCGAAAAAATCTTTCCGGCCATGAGGAAAAACACGGCGGACATGGACTTATTTGAGGCCAGATTTAGAGGTCAAGCCGGACGATTGAAAATAATTAAAATTCATTTTTTATAGTTCATGAATCTATAAACAAGTTGCAAGAAACCGCAAGATCGCATGTATAAAATTTACCTGAAAAAAAAAATTCTGAAAAACCGCCAAAAAAACGCTATCCTAGTGGTAATACCCCCTTAAACTAAATCGTCAAGTATTTTTAAAATATTGAAATATTTATTAATCAAATAAAATATTTACAATAACATTTAAAAAATATATACCTCAATATTATTGCCTGTTGATTTATTAAATAATTAGATCGATTTAAAAAAAACTCCCAACATGAACATTTACGAACATATTTCACAAACACATGCGTACGCGTATTCTCTCAAATTCAAATAGTTTTGAATTTGAAATATTAACGTTGTCTGTATTTAGTAATATAAAATAATCTATTAATTATTGTAATAATTCCTTTCTTCACTTATTATTTTTATAAATCTAGATGCACATTTTGAGCACTAGGTGTTCATTTTCAATAGCAATAAAATTGACAAAATTATAATCTCTCTTAACTTATTAGTTGAAAAATAGTGAAGCAATAAATACAAATTTCATAGACTTTAGTGTACATATTAGTAGGTGCAAAAATTGTACTCTTATCGATTTTCTCTGCAAAGTTTACTCCTTCCACGTGAAATAAACCGCACATTCACCCCTATGTTTCTAAACAAGGTTGCGTAGATACACCCCACGTGCTTTTAAAAAATCCACAGAATTTGAGAAATATATTATGATTTAAAAAGGAAAACACTTGGTAAATTTCACTAATATTTTGGTTTTTTAATTCCAACTAGTTTCGAAATTCAGTCATTCTCAAGGAGTAGAAATATGTTGTTCAACTATCTCAATCTGGTCGCTAAGTTGAGTGTCATGCAGATAAAAAATCTGCTAGATTTGCTTGTTCAGGCTCTTCCAAACTATTATTTTAATTAATGCTCAATCAAGGATTGGAAACACTTGTCAGAAGTTTGAAATTGAATCAGAGAGCAATTTTGGCAAGTTTTGGATTCGTGCGACACTCAACTCATAGGCCAGATTGATATGGTTGAGTAATATGTAAATATGTACCTTAACAAAGATTAGATTGAGTAATCGCATGTTGTTAAAAATGTTGCTTTCTTAAATAACCATGAAAACATGTTTGTATTAGATTCTGTTTTATAGAATTTATGCAAGGTCTTAGAGTTACATACAAAAAACGATTGAAATTTAAATTCTTGAATGTTGGAGGTGTTCACTTCGCGGTATATTTTCAATTTGATACAAAGAAAACACTTAGCTTTTTTATACAATGATTACCGTGTAATTGGAAACTAGTCACAAAAGTAAAACAAAAGTGATTTTACTTTTGTGACTAGTTTCAATTACACAGTAATCATTGTCAAACTAAGTACTTAAAATACGAATTGCACAGGTATAGGAATTATATAGGTTATATCTAGAAAACTTCGAAGAGAGGGGTGTACTTCTGCTCAACCTGGTTCTTAAGGATGGAAATTCCCGGATTAATTTTTGCTTTGTGGATTTCAATGGCTTCCAGTAAATCCATTTTTCTACCGTTTTCGGTGAGATGGATTACCGAAAGTACATCCTTGCCGAAACTATGGTTTGTTTCTAACAAATGATTTGCAAAAGTTGAATTATCATGTTTTAACTTGTATGATCGATGGTGTTCTTTTAATCGGGTTTGAAAAGTACGACCTGATTGTCCGATATACACTCCTTCATAATATGGACATGTTAATCTGCAAAATACTGACTTGTACATACTATTTATTGGAGTTTTCGCATTAAAAATTAAATTACAGAGTTTAGTATTCGATCTAAATAACAATGTCAATGTCATTGTTTCGTCAATGTCTCGTTTTTTTAAATGTGGTATAAAAAAGTTTGTGTTTTCTTTATATCTAGTTGAAATTTACATGATTTTTGCTTAGATATAAGAATAACATTTCGAGTTATTTGTTATTTCTTTGAACAATCTAATTCTATTGGTTTTCACATAATTTATCAATAAACAACTGCCTATTTCATAACTATAAACAAATTATATATTTGTATGTATCAGTGTTAGTATTCATCGTAATTCTTTTTCTGATCAACTAACCTTTCAAAAACGAAATTTATGTACATAATTAATTCAGTACATCATCGTAATTTACATTTACTTAAGAAAAAGGACAAGGCTAGACACACTTTCAATTTAATAAGGCGCCGATAACCAAGTAGGCTAAAAAATGTCTCAATTTAGTTAGCGTAAATTTTGTAAATAATCAATTTTCGAAAATATAGCGTGTTAATCAGAATCAAGTAAATGACCAAAACTCAACTTAATTATAATAAAATATCATTAAGTTTTTTTGAATAAGTTTCTCATTTTTTATGTTGTTGCACACATTTAACTATGATTTTAAAAAGAAAGCACTTGGTTAAATTTCACGAAAATTTTGGTTTTTTATTACAACTATTTTCGACTTTGAGTCATTCTCAAGAAAATTCCTTGAGAGGGACTTAAAGTTTAAGCTAGTTGGAATTCCATTTTTAAAATCATTAATACATTTCGCTAGCATTTTAATATACTCTGAGTGTAGATAAATCACTCTGTTTATCCTTTATTGAGCTTACTTCAATTGTATTTTACCATCTATTTTCGTATAAACGTATTCATATAATGTAGGAAAATATTGCTACCAACAATAAATAAGATAGTTTATTTAGTTAATTATTATTTTCTACAGCTTTATTAACATTATTTTTATTGTCTGTAGGCAATAATGTAAACAAAGAAGGTGAAATTCTGAATTATTTTATAATTTAGAATTGCACTATTTTTTTCTTTTTTTTTTTAAATTAATTTATTTGTAAGAGGCCATAATAATATATTACAATAGTCATTATAACTAAGTACAAAACAGAACTGGGACGAATCCGCGTAAAAAGGATTCGAATCACGAATCCGAATCACCTAATATGATTCGAATCGCGAATACTCGAATAAAGGATTCGTAAGACATAAATATGATTCGAATCAAAGATTCGAATCCTGTTTTTTCGAATCACGAATACAAATCCTTTAAGAATAAATTATATTTTTTTTTTCAACCATTAATATATAAATATCGTTACTAGTTGTTTTAACAAAAATATTCAAAACCTAATTGTTTATTCATAACACTGAACATCGTTGATAACAGACTAAATAACTGATTCCCTGTTACTCTGATTAAAGATGTATTTGTGTGTTTCTGAACTTCACTTCAAATCAGTGTTTTGTACGCGTGGCGCATGAAGTAAAATTTCGAGTTTAGAAAAGCCCAGAAAATTTGTCTCGGGTCGCTGCGCGACCCTCGACAAATTTTCACGGGGCTTTTCTAAACTCGAAATTTTACTTCATGCTTAGCCTGGGAGTGGAAACACCCGTTGAAAACTTCGAATTGAACTCTATTATAAAATCGACGAATGCCCGAAAATTACGTAAATAAAAAATTCACTGAATATCATTAAAACCCGGAAAGTCAGAGAAAAGTCATGGAATTATATTCAAATTGACTAAAACACTAACAAATAAGCCATATAATATTATTAAATTTGTCAAAATCAGAAGGCAAGTTACAAAACACGTAAAAATTTATAAAATTAACTTAAATATTGACAAAAACAATGACAAAAATTTAACAAAATGGGGGTTTCCCACAGAAGAAAGTTATATTAAAAGGCCAAGGAACAAAATCTTGCGTCAGGGAAATGTCGGAAAAATTTAACATTTCAGATTGTGGCTACCATGACAATTTTACTTCAAATAATATTAAACAAAATGTTGAAAACGGTTATTATCTTTAAAAATATTTTCAGTCATTTAATGTTCTTGTCAAAGCATTCAGTTTGAAGTTTCAAACGAGCGTTTCCACTCCCAGACTAAGCATGAAGTAAAATTTCGAGTTTAGAAAAGCCCCGTGAAAATTTGTCGAGGGTCGCGCAGCGACCCGAGACAAATTTTCTGGGCTTTTCTAAACTCGAAATTTTACTTCATGCGCCACGCGTATAAAACAGTGATTTAACGAGAAATTTAAAAACACACAAAAGACATTTTTCATGTTAATCCTCACAATTAATTCGAATTATATTTGACGATTCAAATCCTTTTCTAAGTATTCGAATCCTTTTATAAGGATTAGAATCCTTTTGAAAAGATTCGAATCACCCGTATTTGGATTCAAATACGAATCCTTTAAAAAAAAATGTAATGAATCTTCCAAAAGGATTCGAATCCTGAATGATTCGAATCCTGCCCAGCTGTGGTACAAAATATTCTTTTATATAACTTGAATTTTTCAAATTTCGGAGTTTATATTTACTTGTATTACTTCATATGAACTTAATGTGGTCAAGTGGATAAGTAGCTAGACAATTACGAAGGAAATTCCCCTCTTAATATATAATTTGACTATTATTTGTAAGTGGCTTTGCATGAAAAGTATTTTACCTCAAGTATAGAGTAGTAAATATATAATATAATAGTATAAGGTGGAATTATCATTTAATTAATATTACATGCAGCCTTATAAAAATGGAAATCTTAAAATGGATGAGAACTTTACCGACGAATCTACCCTCAGCAAATCAGATAGGGTAAGTCATACAAATAAATCAGTTTTAATAAGAAGTTGCAGGTAATCGAATATTAAGAAAGTATGATGCTCTCATACTTTCATTAACTTTACATCGTCAAATGTTTAGGCTTTTCTAAATTATGTGCTGTACGTCTGTTTGCCATCTGCAAGTATTTACCGACAAACAGTTCTAAACTACACACTTACAATAAATAACTATTTTCTGTTTACCTTAACTTATTTCATATGATAATTTTTTATATCATATCTTTAGTTATAAAATTGTGTCAAAATGTATTTTGTAAAATGGATTTTTTGTTAAACAAATAAATAAATATATTCAATAAAAACACATCCTTAAAAAATGTAACATTAATGTAATATTAAAAACGCCCCATAAACTTATTAATATAATTTTCAACCCAAAAACAAAACTTAATCCCCTAGTTAGATCAGGCATTTATAAATTGAACTGCGAAAATCGTAAAGGTGTGTACATTGGACAATCTGGTCGTAGAATCGAAATAAGATTGAAAGAACACGAGCGAGCCTTTAGATTAAAACATAATAGTTCTACCTATGCTAACCATCTTTTAGAAGAGAATCACACTTTTGGCGAGGATGTACTTTCAGTAATCCATTTTGCCGAAAATTGTCGTAAAATGGGTTTACTGGAAGCACTAGAAATACACAAGGCCCGAATTAATCCCGGAATTTCCCTTCTTAATGACCAGGTTGACCTAATGTACACCCCTCTCTTCGAAGCCGTATAAATAGTTTTTAACGTGTAATTTGTATTTACTTTAGTTTGAGAATGACTACTAGATAGTCGAAACTAGTCACACAATTAAATGTAAGATTCAGTGGTTAAACAAAGTAAAAAGTGTTTTATTTACAAGTGTATTTAAGATGTACCACAAAGTGAACGCCTACAACACCAAACAATTATATTCAATAACTTTAACTTTAAACATCTAATTAAAACACAATACAAAGTATTTTAATTATCAGTTTATAGTTTAAAATGTTTCAGCACAGGTTAAGGAAGAAATTAATTGAATAAATAATTTTAAAATCTACAAGGAATTTTTCTTTTATGTATACATATTTCTATGCATACGCTGTAAAATTTCAAACATTCATTCTCTTTTTTTAAAATCGTTCAATTTGAAGTTTCGAACGAGTGTTTCCACTCCCAGATTAAGCATAAAGTAAAATTTCGAGTTCAGAAAAGCCTTTACATTTATTCAAAATGATTAATCATTTTCATAAATATTTCTTAACGCATACTCATAAACTGGTTATTATTAGTTAATTCTATTTTTCTTTTTAAGTTTTTAAACAGAATAATTGCACATTGTAAATTTCACCTTGTTGGAGAAATGAGTTCAAGTTTTTTTTTTTCACACAAATTTATTTCATTCTTTTTGTGGAATTTGTATGATACAGTCGACTGACTTGCAATTAGCACCAACAATAAAGAGGTTATAATCGCGTTGTTCATTTATCCTTGTAAACTTGTTCAAAGAGAATCACTAAATAGACTTTCTATCGTCTATTGTTAAAACCTTGAAAGTTACCAATACTTGTTGTATTGAGCAACTTTGAGTAAGTAAATAGCACCATGTGTTTGGATTAAACAATTACTAGTTAATTACAAGTTGTTGGAATCTTTGATTTATATAATTTGTGTTTTTTATTGTATATATTTTGTGTATTCACAGAATGCTTAAAGAATCGTTAGAATAACATTAAACACTTAACCTTGCAGCCTGGTTAAGTGATTGATTCTCGATAAGCGTTTTTACACTCAGTTCAAAAACTCTCAGCTCTATAGAAAGATATTCATGTTTATTGGCATTATTATAAACTTTCTGATTTTAAAATTGTATGTGTAAAGTGTGAACGAGGACAGTGATTAGATTAAAGTATTCACGGATTTGTTGTTTATACAGCGACACTTTTGCAAGTCTTCCTTATCGGATTCCAACCGGATGAGCGAAGGAGGTGGTGTTGGATAGGTTATCTCCTAAACAATGTTGATATAGAAAAAATCCGTGTATCTGTATCAGTTCCATTGAACCCAGTGACGAAAAAAAAAATTAATTGAATATGCAAAAATTAACCTTTCACATTTGCGTGACTCAAAGTATTCTAGTATAGCTGATTTATTTGGAGATATAAAGGACATTAAACTTTTAACGAGGTGTTTGTTGTATTATGAATACATAAAATTCTCTATATTTTATTATTCGGACCTAAATACCAATTTATAAAACTGGTATGTAGGTTTGAATAATAAAATATAGAGGATTTTTCTTTAGAAAACAAAAAAAAACTAGTATGTAGGTCTGAATAATAAAATATAGAGGATTTTTCTTTTATCTGCATACAGGGATTTTTTTTCTAGGTATACATATGGACACGTTTTTTTCTTTAAGTTTAATTTGAAGCTTTAAACGAGTGTCTTCCACTCCCAGACTAAGCATGAAGTAAAATTTAGAGTTTAGAAAAGCCCTGTGAAAATTTGTCGAGGGTCGCGCAGCGGCCCGAGACAAATTTTCTGGGCTTTTCTAAACTCGAAATTTTACTTCATGCACCACGCATATACGACACTAAAATATTGTGAAATTTATGTATATTCGAACTTCACTTGAAATCTGTGTTTTATACGCGTGGTGCATGAAGTAAAATTTCGAGTTTAGAAAAGCCTGAAAATTTGGTTTGGTCGCTCCGCGCTTTGCGCTACGCGCTACGCAGTTTATAAAGCTGGTATGTAGGTTTGAATAATAAAATATAGAGGATTTTTCTTTAGAAAACAAAAAAAAAACTAGTATGTAGGTCTGAATAATAAAATATAGAGGATTTTTCTTTTATCTGCATACAGGGATTATTTTTCTAGGTATACATATGGACACGTTTTTTTCTTTAAGTTTAATTTGAAGCTTTAAACGAGTGTCTTCCACTCCCAGACTAAGCATGAAGTAAAATTTCGAGTTTAGAAAAGCCCTGTGAAAATTTGTCGAGGGTCGCGCAGCGACCCGAGACAAATTTTTCACAGGGCTTTTCTAAACTCGAAATTTTACTTCATGCGCCACGCGTATAAAACACTAAAATATTGTGAAATTTATGTATATTCGAACTTCACTTGAAATCTGTGTTTTATACGCGTGGCGCATGAAGTAAAATTTCGAGTTTAGAAAAGCCTGAAAATTTGGTTTGGTCGCTCCGCGCTTCGCGCTACGCAACCAAACCAAATTTTCAGGCTTTTCTAAACTCGAAATTTTACTTCATGCTTAATCTAGGAGTGGAATACACTCGTTCGAAACTTCAAATCGAACGATTTTAAAAAAGACAATGAATGCTTGAAATTTTACAGCGAATGCATCGGGATATTTATCTATAAAAGAAAAATTCCTTGTATATTTTAAAATAATTTCTTTAATTAATTTCTTACTTAACGTGGTGAAACGTTTTAAATTATAAACTAGTAATTTAAATACTTGGAGTTGTGTTTTAATTAGAAATTCACAGTTAAAGTTATTGAATGGGAAGGTTTACTTTCTACAATATTTCTCAGATTTATATGAAATAAGTTAAAGTAAACAGAAAATAGTTATTTATTGTAAGAGTGTAGTTTAGAACTGTTTGTCGGTAAATAATTGCAGATGGCAAACAGACGTACAGCAGATAGTTTAAAAAAGCCTAAGCATTAATTTACTATTAATATCGATTATTCCCATCACTAGTTTATAGTTTAAAATGTTTTACTACGGGTTAAGAGGAAGTCGACCGCTCTCTAAACGTATAAAACTAAGCATAATGCCTTCTTAATTACATCCTTGTTTAGGGATGAAATATTTTGAAAAAATAGGTATACTTCAAGGAAAGTACAATCTTTAAGCATGTCTCAATAAAATATTTTATACTTTTACCGTTATTTTATAAAATAATATCAAACATTGGTAAACTAGCGAAATCTCGTTTCTAATTTAATTTTTGTCTGCAGTATCTATAAAAAATATTGGAAAACTAAATCAGTCACATTGTAGATAATTCCTTTGCAAAGATATGAGATTTTTTTCATTTATTTATTTGGTTAAATAGAGTCAGTAGGATGTCGCGCGTAAAACAGTTTTTTAAATTTTCTGAAACCTCAATATCGCGCGACATCCCAGTGAATTTATTGGACGATAGAAATAATTGGAAAAAATTATAATTATTCAAAAAGAATTCTTCTACAATGTGATTGATTTAGTTTCCCAATATTTCTTATAAATGTTGCTGAAAAATATTATATTGAAGATGCGATTACGCTAGTTTAACAATGTTTGATATTTTTTTATAAAAGAACGGTCAAAGTGGGAAATATATATATATATATATATATATATATATATATATATATAAATAATCTGTATTGCCTGTATAATTTACAAAATTCATATAAAAAATAGATTAAAAAAAATACAATGAGAATAATTAAAAATATTACTGGCAATTGGCTATCGGCCAGCAGCCTTTCTGCCGAGGTTTTTTTTTTAGGGGATATGTTGGGGGAATGATGTAAATGAAATTATGATATCAATGTTGGTTATGGTATGTGATGAATGGAAAGATTGTGTGTGAGGGATTTTTGAATTTAGGGAAAATGTTCTCATTTCTGGGGATGCAAAGTTGTGAAAGGATTTGAAAGTTGTATTGTTTTTTGAAGAATTTTTTGGATAAATCAAGGAGACGTTCGGTAATTGGGGTAACTTTTGTTCGGATGTAAAGGAGAATATTAGATGGGTAATAAAGTGGATTGAGTGGATGGCGAATTTTTGTAAGGGATCTCAGGGACGAACGTTCGCTGACTTGGATGTTGTGAAGTGTGGGATTGGGAGAAGTGGAAAATAGGATGGATCCGTAGTCTAACATAGGCCTGCATATCATTTTGTAGATTTTTGTGGCGTTTGTTGTTGTGATGCCAAGATTTCTGTATGTTAGACTACGGAAGTGTCTTGCTCTAGTAGTAATTTTGTTTTTAATTATATCTGTGTGTTTTTTAAAATTAAGTTTTGAGTCTAGGGTGATTCCAAGGTATTTTATATGGAGAGCTGGGGAGATAGGCTTATGACAAATAAAGATGTTGACACGAATATTGTTGCGACGGTAAGGAATAAGAAGTTGGGATTTGTTGGGATTTATTTTTATTCTCCATTTAGCAAACCAAAGCTCGAGGGAATCTATAAGCTGCTGCAGTGTTCGTAGTGCTTTGGATAGAAGTGGAAAATATTTTATTAAGACAGGCATTAAGATTCCACTTTCCTTAAAGTATGCTTATTTTTTAAAAATATTTCATCCCTAAACAAGGATGTAATTAAGACGGCAGTATGCTTAGTTTTATACGTTTAGGGAGCGGTCGACTTCCTCTTAACCCGTAGAAAAATATTTTAAACTATAAACTAGTGATGGAAATAATCGATATACTAATTAGTAATTAGTCGATTATTGAAATATATCAATATAATCAATTATTAAGCGGAAATTAGTATCTACTAATTTATGCTATTATTTGATCGGGTAATTACTAATTAGTAATTACTAATTTAAGCGATTATTTAATCGGGTAAAATAGTAATACTATTTTAAGCCATTATTTGATTGGGTAATTTAGGCGATTATTTGATCGGGTAAAAAAGTACATACTAATTTAAATGATTAAACTACTAAAAGGTTAAGTATAATATATAAAATTACGAAAAAACTATTCGTGAAAATGCAAACAACGTCTTAATTAATAAGACAACTCAAGACGATAAATATCCATTAAAACAACTACTTCCCGTGCAATGGATATTTATCGTCTTGAGTTGTCTTATTAATTAAGACATTGTTTGCATTTTCACGAATAGTTTTTTTCGTAATTTTAAATATTATGTTTAAAGTGTGCAAACTATAAGAAGCGTAAGCTTATTTTCTCGAATTCAAATAGTTTTGAATTTGAATGTATCTTGTTAAAAGGTTAAGATTAAGTATTAATTCTGAACTACTAATTTAATTGATTATAAAAATATATCGCATGTGATTTGTATTACAAATTTGTTCATTTTACACCTTCCCGCTCATCACATTTTTTAACTGATAGGTTAACTACTAATTTTTAACTACTAATTTAATCGATTATTAAAATATCTCGCTTTAAAATAATCAATTATTCCCATCACTACTATAAATTATTAATTAAAACACTTGATATTGTGTTTTAATTAGAAGTTTACATTTAAAATTATTTATTGAATGTAGGATTTACTTTCTATAATAATTCTCAGATTGATATGAGGGAAGTTGAACTTAAAATAGTTATTTATTGTAAGTGTACAGTTGAGAACTGTTTGTTGGGTTGGCAAATAATTGCAGATGGCAAACAGACGTTCCCTTGCAAAATTATGACGCTATATCCGGAAATATTGCGTCATGCGTCTGGAAGATTAACGGTCGATATTGGACACGTGAAGGGCACAAAGAATGGGAAATTACCGGACTGGGCTTTCAAGAGTATTTCTAAAGAGAGGATCAAATTAAGGTCACCTTGAATATGAAATGTATATTTAATTAATTTAATTAAAAACAACAAAACAATAATAAACCCAGTAGACATTTGCAGACTTAATTATTACTTTGACGAATAAAGCACTAATAACCTTTCTTCACACTTTAATTTGAATTACCAAATGTACATTTCGGGCACAAAGTGACCATTATCAATGGATTAACACTAAATTAAAAACAGAAATTTTAAAGTATATATGGACAGGTTGATTATAATACAAATGCGGTGGGACTGCAAAAATGGGAAAAAACGTAAATTAAGAGGTGAGCCGAGGGAATGAGGGTGGCGGTACAACCAGGTAAAGTGGATTAGGGAAAAAACACAGATTAAGGTGGTGCAATTAAATCTAATAATGTATTGTGAAGTGGACTTAAATCAAAATTCAATAATTTATTTTCCTGTTTTTTCATTTTAATGGCTTCTAACATGTTTAATCGATAATTTGATGATTGTTTTAATAATTTTATGTTCTTTATTGTGATTTTGTGACCGGTTTCTAGTAAATGGTTAGCCACTGCAGATTTTTCATAATTAAGATATTTAGCGTGTGCTAAGTGTTCTTTGAATCTAGTATTTAGATTATGCAGTGTTTGACCAATATAAACTTTATCACAATTACAACAATCGATTGAATGAATACCAGATTGGTCTAGTTCATCTGGTTTGTTGAATGTGTTCCCCAAAAGTTGCTGTAGTTTAGAATTAACATAAAACGCGGGGGTTAGGTTGAATTTTTTATATAATTTATTAAAGTGGTTTTCTCAATTAGGGGAATAAATTATCGAATGAATTTTGTATCTGCGTTGGGGTTAATCGGTGAAAGAGAGGTGGTATTATGAAGTTTAATTTTGAATTTATGCGTATTAATTAATTTGTGAATGGTCTGGGGGTTATATTTGAGATTTATCGCGATACTATGGATGATGTTGAATTCCTTTTCCCTATTTTTTGTGGATAATAGTATGCTGAGGGAAGAAAGGTTATTAGTGCTTCATTCGTCAAATTAATTTGATCTTCATGTAACTCACAATCAATTTATTTAATTATTACTTACTTATGTACGTTTGAAATTGGAATATGCATCACTGGTATGGTTCCAGCAAACAGCTTTAATTGAGAATGTCCAACGTAAATTTCTTAAATTTTTCTATATGAAATCCGAGGGGTTCTACCCGTGCAGAGGATTTGATCAAAACTTGTTGCTGCAGAAATTTAATGTTGAATCGCTGCAATGCTGTAGACGAAAAGCTTGTATTACTTTTTTGTATAACCTCATGCATCACAAGATTAACTGCTTCTGTTTGTTGCAAGTCGTAGGATTGCGTGTTCCAGCTTTCAACAGTCGGCATAAGCCTACCTTCAGCATTAGTTCTTTCAAGACGAATTTTGGTTTGAAATCACTAATACATGTTATGAGTAATTTATTTAATAGTTTGCCCGAAAGTTGTGATTTGTTCAACAGCCCTCTGAAATCAATCAAGTGTTTTATTGATTCGTAATGTATATTTTAAACTATTATTTTGTACAACGTGCTATATTTTTATTGTGTAATTTTAGGTTTACGGTTTATTAATTTTTTATATTCTTCATTTTATATTTTTTATATGTTATCTTGTAATTAGGATTCGTTTCCTGTGGGTAATGAATATAATATTATTATTACTACAATAATTAATAGAAATATTTCTATGTAAGACTATTTGTCTGTTGGTAATAAATATTATTATTAAAAGTTGCATATATTTCCAAGATGGTTTAAAACAACTCTCACACGAATAAGAAGCAATCACGCGTGTTACCCGAGTCATTTAATGAAGATGCACATTCAACAAACATCGATATGTACATGTGGTACAAAAGATGCAGATATTAATCACTTCTGGTTCTGGTGCAAAGGGGAGTGTGCAGCTCTGCACTGCACTTAGGCCTCATTAGGCCCATTGTGCCACCTCCCGTAGATCACCCATCCTCAGTTTAGCCAGTCCACCTTGTTTAGGTATTCTAGCATAGCTGAGGTGGGTAAATCTCTTATGTAGGCCATTGTAGGTCATCTATCACCCAATATGGACTCCCTGATTGACGATAGTGCCGGGCATTCACAAAGAAAATGAGATGCAGTCTCGTCTTCCATGCTGCAACCTCTACAAGATGGGGAGTCAACTATCCCCATCCTATAGAGGTGCCCGTTTAGTCCACATTGACCAGTAAGGATAGCAGTTAAGCGCCTGAAATTCCCTCTAGCCAGCTGCAGGTACCGTTTCGCTGATCTCTCATTGGGATACACAAGTGTTTCCTTAGAGAGCTTGCAGCCCTCGATATGATCCCAACGCATCCTGAATTTCTCCAAGGCATTGGTTTGTAACATGTTACACAGGGAGAGAGGAGCTAACCGCACTAGCGGCTCCGGTGAGAGTAGATTCATCCCAGCCGCAGCTCTTGCCAGCGCGTCAGCTCTCCCGTTACCTGTGTCTGTATCATGCCCTTTCACCCAGCATACTTCAATGCTGTTGTGCATTGCTGCCTGTCTGAATTTCCCGTGGCACTCTATTTCGGTCTCTGACGAAGCATAGGCTTTCTGCAGAGACAGAATCGCTTGCCTGCTATCCGTTAAGATTAGTATGGCTACATTTGTCACCTTGCCGTTTATGATGTACTCAGCCGCAAGTGTTATTCCCATCAGCTCCAGTTGCGTGATGGTTCCATGAATTCCCATCGGAACCTTTGCTTGGATTTTTAGGGTTTTAGAGAAAACTCCAAGGCCCGATCCTTCTCTCCTTTTAGATCCATCTGTGTAGATCCTTATAGCAGACTCTCTCATCCGCTTAGTAACGTTGTAAGGTGTGTTCCGTATTAGTGTTGGTACACAGCAGTCATTAACAGCCTCTAAAAGAGGTATATCTCTACAAACATTCCTCCAGAGGTATCCTCTAACTTCCCCACAGCTGTTACTGTTCCAAATCCCACTGCACTGAAGGCGAAGTATAGTCGCCATGGCCTCCTTCTCCACGTGGATATCAAGTGGTGGAAGGCATAGCATGACTTCCATCGCCATCGTCGGAGTAGTGTGCATGGCGCCTGTTACACTAAGACAGACTGTCCGCTGCACTTGCGAGATTTGCTTCCTCGTGGTCTTCTGTTTGGTTCTGGGCCACCAAACTGAAGCTCCGTAAGTCAGCATGGGCCTTATGACAACTGTGTACAACCACAGAGTCGTGCGTGGTTTCAAACCCCAGGTTTTCCCCACTGTCCGACGACATTGCCAGAAGGCCCTTATAGCTTTGTCTGTTTTGATGTCGATGTGCGCTTTCCAGCTCAGTTTGCTGTCGAGAGTGATGCCCAGGTATTTCACCTCGTCGCTGTACTGCAACATCGTATTCAATAATTTTGGTGCTTTTTTCGACACCTTCCTTTTCTTGGTGAACAGGACCATCTCCGTTTTGTCAGGGTTTACCGATAGGGAGTGATCATTGCACCACCTAGAAACTATGTTTAGAGCTCCTTGCATCTGGTCGCATAGGGCGTCTTCAAACTTACCACATACTAATATGACCAGATCATCAGCATAGGCTGTCACAAACAAGCCTAGTTGCAGAAATTCGTCTAGTAGGCTGTCCAGAACCATGTTCCATAATAGTGGTGATAAAACACCTCCCTGAGGACAGCCTCTGTCAATTTTACAGATTATACGTTCCCTTCCCTGTTCCACTGTGACTATACAATTGACCAGTGCATTGCCAATCCATTCATACATTTTAGATGGTACTCCGCGCTTGCTTAGCGCGTTTCCTATCTTCGGTATGGTCGTTTTATCAAATGCACCTTCTATGTCAACAAAAACACCTAGGGTGGATTCTTTAACATCCAATGTTCTCTCGATTCTGCTCACTACACTATGCAGGGTTGAATCAGTGGACCTCCCCCGTGTGTATGCATGTTGTGTCGCCATCAGTGGCTGTCTGACTAGAGCTGATGTTCTTATGTGCCATTCACAAATCCTTTCCTGTGTTTTAAGGAGAAACGAGGAAAGTGTAATTGGTCTGTATGCCTTGGGAGCAGTATTGTCTGCTCTATCGGGCTTCGGTATGAAAACAACCCTGGCTCGTTTCCAGACCTTAGGGACATATCCCATCACTTAATTTTAGCATGCCCTAAATACGATTACACCTCTCTAATTACGAAATTAATTAATGAAAATATGTCACTTCCTACATCAATAATAAATATTCTATATAATGCTACTCCCGATACTTATAACATATTATACAAACACTTCAACGACACAAAATTGAAAATATAAAAATGATCCAACGGTAATTTACTAACTCCTCATAACTCTATTGTAAAACTTCCATGGGCCTCCTGTACGTGGAAACCTGAATGCCGTGGCGGCCCTCACTGGCTAATTATAATATACAAAAAAAAAATCCTATCAACTCTTCCTGATTGTCGCAAAATGTTTATAAAAGAAAAAAAAATAATAGTATTAATAATAAATACATAAGAGATATGGCTGTGGCGAGAGCCTATGCCAGGATCATCGATTCAAATTTAAAAAAAATAGCATATTTAATTTCCAATGTAATTTAAAAATAATGGTCATTGACTTGCGTAACTATTTAAGTTCAATTAATTATTAACAAGCAACATAATTCATCTGCCAAATAAAGCATCAGTATCTTAGCAGAAAGTTAACCTTTATCACTGAACGTAATCCTTGCCGGCGACCAATTGATCCAATTAGACCAATTCTCTCGGCGAGTCCGAATTCAGGATGTTCCAATGCTGCGGCTCTAGACTCCGAAAAAGTCTCGAAGGGAAAAACTCAGCCCATTGTAATAAAAGCGCGGGGAATTAATGTGTGCAGGCGAGCACGTACGCCTCTGCTAAGGGGCTCGTCCTTCTTGGAAACGGGACTAGGCTCACAGAAATAATTGCACGCACCCACATTTTATCCATGAATGGATAGGTGAGTCATTTTAAAATACGTGGTGGGAAAATATAGAACCTACTCATTTCGTCAAAGAAGAGTCGGTACAAAATTAAACATTAGTTTAGTAGTTAATAATTAATTTCTGGAACTTACTATTTGTGTTTTATTCATTCAATAAATAATATATAGCGAATTTTTGTTTTAAGTATACATATGTATACGCTGTAAATATTCAGATATCTAAGCTTTTAACGAGTGTTTTCTAAACCAAATTTTTCTAAACTCGAAATTTTACTTCATGCGCCACGCGTAAAAACACTGATTTTATGTGAAGTTTAGAATATTCTGTAAATCTTCAGATTGGTTGTCCTTACAAAGAGTTCAAATTGAAGCTTAAACCGAGTGTTTTCCACTCCCAAGTTAAGCATGAAGTAAAATTTCGAGTTTAGAAATGCCTGAAAATTTGGCTCGGGCGCGTAGCGAAGCGGAGCGACCGAGCCAAATTAGGCTTTTCTAAACTCGAAATTTTACTTCATGCGCCACGCGTATTAAACACTGATTTTATGTGAAGTTTAGAATATTCTACTAAAGCAGTATGCTAAAAACGTGTATTCCGAACATCACGCCACATCAGTGTTTAGTACGCGTGGCGCATGAAGTAAAATTTCGAGTTTAGAAAAGCCTAATTTGGCTCGGTCGCTCCGCTTCGCTACGCGCCCGAGCCAAATTTTCAGGCTTTTCTAAACTCGAAATTTTACTTCATGCTTAACCTGGGAGTGGAAAACACTCGGTTTAAGCTTCAATTTGAACTCTTTGTAAGGACAACCAATCTGAAGATTTACAGCGTATACAGTATACTGGGGTGCGTATACTTAAAAGAAAAACCTCTTGTATTTTGATAAAGATATTTTTTTCCCAGTTGCATTAGTCTAAGCTTTTAACGAGTGTTTTCTAAACCAAATTTTCAGGCTTTTCTAAACTCAAAATTTTACTTCATGCGCCACGCGTATAAAACACTGATTTTATGTGAAGTTTAGAATATTCTACTAAAGCAGTATGCTAAAAACGTGTATTCCGAACATCACATCACATCAGTGTTTAGTACGCGTGGCGCATGAAGTAAAATTTCGAGTTTAGAAAAGCCTAATTTGGCTCGGTCGCTCCGCTTCGCTACGCGCCCGAGCCAAATTTTCAGGCTTTTCTAAACTCGAAATTTTACTTCATGCTTAACCTGGGAGTGGAAAACACTCGGATTAAGCTTGAATTTGAACTCTTTGTAAGGACAACCAATCTGAAGATTTACAGCGTATACAGTATACTGGGGTGCGTATACTTAAAAGAAAAACCTCTTGTATTTTGATAACGATATTTTTTTCCCAGTTGCATTAGGAACATGTTTATTTAAATTACTTGTGTGTTATCAATAGATATTAGTTGAGTTGTGAAGATAATTGCAAGTACTGGGAAATATTTTTAGTAGACTAAAAAATATACGAAACAAATAAAGTGATGTGATTTCTGCTGACGTTTATTAATTAGGAAATAAGTCACTTCCTAAAATTGAATTTTTGTAAATATCAAGACAAGATTCTAGAGCTGAGCCCAAGTTCTTAATGAAGATGTGGACAAAATGAACAAGTCGCGAGAACATGAGAACCTCTAGAAATGTTTAGAAAATATATTAGAGCAATTTAAATAATTACTGTACAATAATATCGTATGTTCATCAAAAAAAACCTCTAGAGTGCAATGGAAAATATTGTATGTTGGCAACTTTGAAATTATATATTATAATTATCATGTTTGACGTTTTATATGTCAATTCCTAAGGCCTGTAGCCAACTTAAATTTAAAGATAATTAAAATCATGGCACTCTAGAGGTTTTTTAATTGAACATACGATACATTATTATAGTTCATTTTAAGGAAAGAATTTTATTCTAGCGGGCTGTTTTTAAACTCAAAATGTTTGCTTCATGCGCCAGGCGTGTAAAACACTGATTTAGTATGCAGTTTACAAAATACTCAGGGATTAGTAACAGGAACGTCAACCAATGAGTAAGCTTTCTTATTTCAAGTAATTAATTTATTGAAATCAATCGGGCATTCGGAGATTATTTGTCTCCTTCTTCAGGGTTTCACATTACAAGATTAAAGGGAGTATAAGTATAACAAACATACATTTTTGTAAAAAAAACGTAACATGTTTTTTATACTTATACTCCGTTTAATCTTGTAGTGTAAAACCCTGAAGAAGGAGACAAATAATCTCCGAAAGCTCGGTTGATTTTAATAAATTGATTATTTGAAATAAATTAACACAGTTGGGAGGGTTTCACTTTTATTGTTGAACACTGCAACGTGTTTCACCACACAGTGGCTTCATCAGGCAGATGAAATAATATAAAAAAATATTATTTCATCTGCCTGATGAAGCCACTGCGTGGTGAAACATGTTGCAGTGTTCAACAATAAAAGTGAAACCCTCCCAACTGTGTTGTTTTATTTCAAATAGTATTATGGAGTTTCATCATGTATCCGCCTCATCAATTAAATATAAATTGATTACTTGAATAAGAAAACCTACTCACTGGTCGACGTCCATGTTACAAATCCCTGATTGTTTCAAGGAAGTACGAGCGTTACTTCCAGTGGCGTAGACAGGATTTTTACATGGGGGGAGGGGCTTCTAACTGAAGCGCAGAAAGAAAAAACAGTTTCTGTAATAGTTCAGGGTAGAGTAGTGGATTTAAATAGGATATATTGCATAATTGATAAGTACATGACAATGATATTGTAACGAGTTGAGAGTCAGAAGAACTCTGGTCTTGTCGTCTTCCGTGGTGGTATTTATATTAGATGTTGGTGCTGACTCGAGGTGATTGGGACGCTGATGGTCACAAGTTCACCGAGTAAAATGCTGACTTGTAGGAGTTGCGTAATCCGTCGGCTGGGCTGGCGGTCGCCGTGTCTGTCGTAAGTGGGGCACCAGGTGACCGTCTGGAATTGTGTTTGTTTGCGATTGCACTATTGAAGTGAGTAATGCTGTTTATGTTATCCGTATTAATCGCATCAATCGCTGACTTGCAGGAGTTGCGTTGTCCTTTGGCTGGGCTGGCGGTCGCCGTGTCTGTCGTAAGTGGGGCATCAGGTGACCGTCTGGAATTGTGTGTACGTTACGATTGCATTATTGAAATGAGTGATGCAATCGTATTTAATAATTAATAATTAATTTATGTCTATGGAGATTAGACATTCTGCCCGCCGGGAGTATGGGGCACCAGTGGTTGAAGTTGGATGGACTCGATTTTCCTTGGAACTGGATATCTTCTGTCATTCCTTGGTGTCTGGACTGTGCTGTATTCTGGAGACCTTCTGGATGCTGGAATGGGCGTCTTTGGAGGTTCGTTTTGACGTTCCGCTGGTGATCTTTTCCGATATTTCCTCCAGATTGTGTGGATAATTGCAATTCCCACCCCCAACATGCAAACTGTGCACAAGGTTGTGACGGCACTGGTCCATGAAGCGTGATATCTAATGTGCTTCCAGTTAATGGACGACAGCTGTTCCCCGAGTGCCACTTCTTCGCCGATTATGTCGGTTGCCATATGACTGTTTGATCTTAAAATGGATTTAAAATCGACCGGCTTCATAGGTGGTAATGTTTGTCCACCCATAAATGGAACGTCCGCCTTTTTGGAATATGTGGCCAAGATTGGTGTGGAGTCTATTCGGTTTGGTGTGAGAATCACATGTTGTGTGCGAATGGAGCAATCCTGTGTTATTTGGATTACACCCGTGGTGTTTAATTTAATATCCTCCCGTGTACCATTACAGGATATGGCTATCTTTATGGGCGACGGTGTGATGAAAAGCCATGTGTTTGACATGTGTAGTTGCTTCCATGTAATTGCGTGTAATGGAAACTTTTTTGTTCTGCATTGTAACTTATCTTCCCGATCAAATATTTGACTAATAACGCATTCGGGATGCGTCTCGATGTCCATGATTTGGGTAGGTGCGCAGAGGTACTCATGTCGTGTCAGAGTTCTGCAGGCGGAAAATTCTGCTTCTTGTAGATGGAAGTACAGTTGTTGATTGTAGTCAACTGCGATGATATCTTGCGATATGACTAGTGCCTCGTAATATGTACTGTTGATTTGACATGGTGTTGCTGTTGCTTTCATTAGAGTGAATTGCGATGTATCCACAATAAGAAAGTGCCCATGAATGTGTATTGTGTTGTTCTCTTGTTTGCTTTGAACGTTGACGATAGGCGAGGATAGAATTTGTAGATTGGATGGGAGCTTAGCATTTGCGCGTTTTATGATGGATTGTATCTGAAGGGGAGGGATTAGAGCATGGAAATTGTTTTCGCTGTATTGGATGTTTAAAATTTTGGAAAGATGATGGTAGGTTTCGCTGAGGTAATTGTGTGCTATTTGATAAGCACCAAGGAGATGGATATTTAATTTGTTTGAGTTGATTGCGGCATACCATTTTGACATTTCTTGAATTAGTTGGAAACCTTGGTTAATTTTTAATTGAAATTGTTGTAACTTCTTTGCCATGTCTTCTTCTGTATTGTTGAATGTTGCCATGGCTGATATCATCAATTTGGTTTGATGTTGTGCTGTATGGATGAGCTGCTTCTGATTGGCATTGAAATCTGTCGCTTTCTGGACGTAGATTCGCTTTTGGTTGATTAATTGAAATCTGTCGCTTTCTGGACGTAGATTCGCTTTTGGTTGATTAATTGAAATCTGTCGCTTTCTGGACGTAGATTCGCTTTTGATTGATTAATTGAAATCTGTCGCTTTCTGGACGTAGATTCGCTTTTGGTTGATTGACATTGAAATCTGTCGCTTTCTGGACGTAGATTAGCTTTTGGTTGATTAATTGAAATCTGTCGCTTTCTGGACGTAGATTCGCTTTTGATTGATTAATTGAAATCTGTCGCTTTCTGGACGTAGATTCGCTTTTGCTTGATTGAAATTGAAATCTGTCGCTTTGGCGTAGTGCGTGCTGACCCAAGCTTTCGGATTGAAGGGAACTAACTGGCGCTTAGGTTTGGTACGGGCTGACCCAAGTTAGCTTTTTTTGTTCGAAGGACCATAATCCGGTTCGAAGGACCATGTAATAGTTCAGGGTAGAGTAGTGGATTTAAATAGGATATATTGCATAATTGATAAGTACATGACAATGATATTGTAACGAGTTGAGAGTCAGAAGAACTCTGGTCTTGTCGTCTTCCGTGGTGGTATTTATATTAGATGTTGGTGCTGACTCGAGGTGATTGGGACGCTGATGGTCACAAGTTCACCGAGTAAAATGCTGACTTGTAGGAGTTGCGTAATCCGTCGGCTGGGCTGGCGGTCGCCGTGTCTGTCGTAAGTGGGGCACCAGGTGACCGTCTGGAATTGTGTTTGTTTGCGATTGCACTATTGAAGTGAGTAATGCTGTTTATGTTATCCGTATTAATCGCATCAATCGCTGACTTGCAGGAGTTGCGTTGTCCTTTGGCTGGGCTGGCGGTCGCCGTGTCTGTCGTAAGTGGGGCATCAGGTGACCGTCTGGAATTGTGTGTACGTTACGATTGCATTATTGAAATGAGTGATGCAATCGTATTTAATAATTAATAATTAATTTATGTCTATGGAGATTAGACAGTTTCTAAACTGTTTTTTCTTTCTGCGCTTCAGTTAGTCTGTCTACAGAATAATATAATTTGCATAAACATAAAATATTTCTATAGAATATTTAATTGATGAGGCGGATACATGATGAAACTCCATAATACTATTTGAAATAAAACAACACAGTTGGGAGGGTTTCACTTTAATTGTTGAACACTGCAACATGTTTCACCACACAGTGGCTTCATCAGGCATCTGCCTGATGAAGCCACTGTGTGGTGAAACATGTTGCAGTGTTCAACAATTAAAGTGAAACCCTCCCAACTGTGTTGTTTTATTTCAAAAAAAAATTTCTATAGAAACTATATAAAAAACAATATTCTTGAGGATGGTGACGTTGCTTGTGGGATGTTTCTAGACTTATCGAAAGCGTTCGATTGCGTAGAACATAAACTACTATTATCTAAACTTGAATCTTATGGTATCAGGGGCAACACACTTGCATGGTTTAAATCGTATTTAAGTAATAGGCGACAGATTGTTAAATTAAATATAATGGGTTCAACAACGTACTCGTCATCAAACGATATAAACATTGGTGTCCCTCAAGGCAGTGTTCTGGGGCCATTACTATTCATTATATTTACGAACGATATTACAAATCAATCTTTAGATAACAATGGGAATATAATCTCATTTGCAGATGATACAACAATATTGGTTAAGGCTAAAAACTACATAGAACTCAATACTTTGTGTGAGCGTCATTTTGATATCATACATAGTTGGTTCATTAATAACAAGCTTGCTCTTAATTCAACAAAAACTAAATTTGTAATTTTCCAAACAAGAAATGTCACTGTAGCGCCAAATACTCTATTAATAAATAATGATAATGTCTCCGTGAGTAATTCAGTGCGATTATTGGGAATAGAGCTAGATGATCATCTTAGATGGCGTGACCATGTATAGATATTATGCAAAAAATTAAGTGGAATATGTTTTTGCATACGAAATTTAAAAAATATGTTGGACACAACGAGTCTTAATATTGTATATAAAAATGTCTTTATTGCAAATATGCGGTATGGTATACGTTTTTGGGGACATAGTAACCTATGTACATCTATATTTATTATTCAAAAAAAGTCATTAGAACCATGTACAATCTAGGTTTCAATACCTCATGTAGAGGTATTTTTAAAGAGAATCGTTTATTAACGGTGTACGCGCTGTACGTTTTCGAATGCTTAACATTCATTTTTAAATACAAGCCCCTTTTTAGTGATAATAAAATTAACCATGATTATGACACAAGACACAGAGCCAATTACATAATTCCAAAACATAGATTAACAGCTTCTGAAAAAAATTTAAACTATAATTGCATAATACTTTTTAATCAACTACCTGAAAATATTAAAGTTATACAAAATAATAAAAAATATAAAATAGCATTATTTGATTTCCTCTGCGAAAAAGAACTGTACAGCATAGATGAATATTATAACTAATATGTATTTTTCACCCCGTCTTGACGCCTTTCTTCTTCACATTGCATGATTGTAACATTATTATTGTAATGTATTTTAGAAGAAATAAAGATGAATTATTATTATTATTATGTATAATATAATTTCGCGTTAAATCAGGGCGTGTGCAGATGCTTACTAACGCACAATTTTTTAATGATTTTAAACACGCGGCGATTTCAAATAGACAAAATAAAATTGATAGCAGCGACTAGGGGGGGGGGGGTTCTGACCCCACGTAACCCCTTCCAGGCTACGCCACTGGTTACTTCCACCTGAGTTTACAAAATATAACCAACTTGAATTGATTTTATAACCGATTTCACTTTGATAATATAATTTCTTTGCCCTCTAATATTGCATGATTCTGGTATTGGCGATTTAATTATACAATTTTCGTTGGGGTATTAGCCTGGAAAGTAGTTGCACCAATGAGTGTTTGAATTAGCTGTAGATAATCGCAGTTTCAATGTTTTTTTTATTACGGATTAGCAAATTTCGACGTTCCTCTACAAACAAATTATTTACATGTTTAAAGTGTTATCAATATTAAATGTTAAATAAATCTACATAATCTTTTGTTTAAACAATACCGTATTTTTGCATAATTATATTCAAATCCCACCTCTTTATGTACCATACAACGTCAAACAAGTCATTACCAACTTTCTCGCCAACAAAATCGCACAAATTAAGTAGCTCTAAGGTCGCGCAAACGATAATTACAAAAATAATCAGCTGGGGATTTTGTACCCGTGGCTTTTCGGTTTAGTCTGGATTTCCTGCGAAATTCTTTTATCCGATCCGATTGACCAACCAGGAACCAGTTTAAAGGCGAGCCCCCCCAGACACGAGTTGCTGACCCTTCCATCACCTTCGAAGCCCCGCGAAGCGCTCCAGTCGCAAGTTCGATTTCGGTTGGCGCGCACGCAGCCTTTTAAATTGTGTTTTAGTGGATTTTAAAAATTAATCGCTACATTATATTGTTAATCAATTAAAGAGTTTAATAAGTAAATGTATTCGGATAGTGCTTAAAAGTTACTTCTAGTAATTTAAGTGTGAAATATCTAATTTTGCGCTCTGTTGGAAACTGATTGAATTTATAGAATTGTGAAAGTTGGCGAGGCACAATGGGAGTGGAAAAATCGGTAAGTATTTTTATTTTTCCTAACAAATTAGATAAATAAATAGTTTTTAGTATATCTTTAATTAATATCTCCTTTAACCCGTGGTGAAACATTTTTGAATCTAATACTGGATGATTTAAATTAAATTTAAATTAAAACACTTGGTTTGTTTCACTTATTTATTAAGTGAAACAAACCAAGTGTTTTCATTTAAATTAAATTTAAATCATCCAGTATTAATAGTTTTTAGAGTCACTTTTAGAGTCCCACTGAGCAAACTCATTTAAGTAATGTTTCATCAACATTTAAACAACATTTAATGTTGCTACAATGTTAATATAACGTTATTTGTTTGTTGTTTTTTGTTCAGTGGGATGTATATTTTATTATTTTATTAATTTATACAAACTTCATTATTAGTAATATCATATGTTCAATAAAAAAAAACTCTATAGTGCCATGAAAAATATTGTAGGTTGGAAACTGAAAAATTATATATTATGAATATTATGTCTGATGTTTTATATGTCAATTCCTAAAGCGTGTAGCCAACCTAAATTTAAAAAAGATAAAATCTCAAAATAAGCTATTGACAATTGTCGAACGAGTGTTTTCCACTCCCAGACTAAGCATGGAGTAAAATTTCGAGTTGAGAAAAGCCGTAAAGAATTTGGATTTGGACGCGCAGCGTCCAAATCCAAATTCTGGCTTTTCTCAACTCGAAATTTTACTTCATGCGCCACGCGTATTAAAACATTGATTTATTCTAAAGTTTAAAATATTCTTCTCATTTCACAAAAATGATATAACTGTAGTATGTTCAATAAAAAAAAACCTCTACAGTGCCATGATTTTAATTATTTTTAAATTTAAGTTGGCTACACGCCTTATGAATTGACATATAAAACGTCAAACATGATAATTATAATATAAAATTTCAGAGTTGCCAACTTATAATATTTTCCATTGAACTCTAGAGGGTTTTTTTCTTGAACATACGATATAAATTATATTTCTTACGGCCGGTTTCATAATAAAGGGGTTAAAGTGACTCTAACAAAAGTTGACTTCAAGTTAAAGTCGACTTTAAATACTGATGCGTTTTATAATTAATTTCTGATATAACTTTAATAAAAGTCGACTTTAAGGTAATGAATCAAACATGATAATTATAATATAAAAATATGTAAGTTGGCAACTCTGAAATTTTATATTATAATTGGTTGGTAGTGCCTTTTTATAGTTATTTTTATTATATAATGTTGCACAATCCTCATTTTGATTGTTTATATTTTACACTTGTAAATAAAACACTTTTTACTTTGTTTAACCACTGAATCTTACATTTAATTGTGTGACTAGTTTCGACTATCTAGTAGTCATTCTCAAACTCAAGTCTTTAGTTTGAGACTTTAGTTTGAGAATGACTACTAGATAGTCGAAACTAGTCACACAATTAAATGTAAGATTCAGTGGTTAAACAAAGTAAAAAGTGTTTTATTTACAAGTGTATTTAAGATGTACCACAAAGTGAACGCCTACAACACCAAACAGTTTATATTTTAATTATGTCATTAGAAATGTCACAACAAACAATAAGTATAAATTATATCGTATGTTCATTAAAAAAAATCTCTAGAGTGCCATGGAAAATATTGTAAGTTGGCAACTCTGAAATTTTATATTATAATTATCATGTTTGACGTTTTATATGTCAATTCATAAGGCGTGTAGCCAACTTAAATTTAAAAATGATTAAAATCATGGCACTCTAGAGGTTTTTTCTTATTGAACATACTATAGTTATATCATTTTTGTGAAATAAGAAGAATATTTTAAACTTTAGAATAAATCAATGTTTTAATACGCGTGGCGCATAAAGTAAAATTTCGAGTTGAGAAAAGCCAGAATTTGGATTTGGACGCTGCGCGTCCAAATCCAAATTCTTTACGGCTTTTCTCAACTCGAAATTTTACTTCATGCTTAGTCTGGGAGTGGAAAACACTCGTTCGACAATTAGCAATAGCTTATTTTGTGTTTTTCTGTTTAATTAAAAAAAAATGCGATATTAAAAAGTCGCAAAATGGTAAATATTGAAAAGAGCTATGAAATTTGTTAACAGTGAACAAACACACTATGATTTTTTCCAGTAAAAGTTGACAACTTTTTTTAAATCTTGTAAATTTACCGAAAGCGTCAACATTTTAAATATCGAAGTCTTGAAAATGTATGTAAAACGTACTAAAGTTTGAAAATCTATGAAATTCACGAAAATCCTTAAGATATTGTTTTATAAAAAAAAATTGTCAAACAAATTATTGTTACATCTTAGAAATTTGCAAAAGATGTCAAAATTTTGAAGATTAACGAAAATCTTAGACATTCACGCAAACAAAAAAAAAAATAAAAAATTGACTAAAACATCGTTGACAATATGAGACTTATGAAGATCGTCTACGTTTTTAAATGTTACGAAATTTTAGGAAACTTCCGAGATTTTCAAAATTGGCGAAAAAGTGTCAATTTCTTTAAAATAAAGAAAATCATGGATGTCATTAGAGTTTTGAAGATTAATTGGAACCTTGTAAATTCATAAAAAAAAATCCTAATTTTTAAATCTAATGAAAATTTTGATAAAAAGTGTTACGATTAATCAAAACTGACAAAAATCATCAACATTAAGTTCAACGTTCGGAATTTTCTTAATTTTAGTAGATAATATATAAATAACATATTACAAATATTTGCAGCTTCAATTTTGGTGTTTTACAGAAAACTGAAATATTTGATTATCCATATATATCAATTTTATGAAAATTCATTGAGCTTTTAAGTATAATTTGTTTTTAAAAATCACACGCTGTTAAAATTAGTTTAAAACATATTTTTGGGCACCAGAAAAATTCCAGGGCTGAAATGATTAAATCACATTTGCTTCAAATATATTTTCCTACGTGTTGAGACCTTATTTTACTATTTTTTTAAAACATTTTTTGTGTTTCCTGAAGATTTTTGTTTAACTCACATAGGAGATTTCATCAAAACATGCAACATTTTGAATTCCCTGTACTAATTATATTATACTTACTATACTATACTTATGCTTCTCTATGTATGTACCGTGCGATCATTTAAAACATGATTTAGAGTAGGCATTGAATTTTAAATTAGATTGGCACTACTGACTGTTAACACATATTTTACCATAACCTCAAATTTTTTCCATCATTCAATTAGCATTCTGGGCAACCACACAAAAAAATGCCGCCTACTCTAAATCAAAATTTAAACACACTTGTAAATAACACACTTTTTATTTTGTTTAACCACTGTATTTTGCACTTAAACTGTGACTATAGTTTCGACTATCTAGTAGTCATTTTTAAGTCTGATAATGACCACTAGATAGTCAAAACTATAGTCACAAATTAAGTGCAAAATACATTGGTTAAATAAAGTAAAAAGAGTTTTATTTACAAGTTTATTTAAGATGTAACACAAAGTGAACGCCTACAACACCAAACACAAAACTTAAAGGATCGCACGGTATATTTTGTAAGAGGAATAAAGACTGCCTATTATTATTACTATTATTTTATATAAATAAATCAATTCAAGATATTAATATTTTTTGGGACACATTATATGTATAGCTACTTTTTAAATCACCATTAATTATCAACAGTTGTTATTAACATCGCCCCAATTTTACAGAAGCGAGTAATTAATCATGCAATTAAATAAATTTAGCACCCACAATGATTTAGTTTAAGTTTAAAAAAGCCATTATTATCAAATGAAGATGTGACATCATTTGCTCCAACAAATGCAACTAATAATCATTTAGGTTAATAAAACCTGTAGGAATTGTTTCTTTTTTGAATTATTCTCTTTTATTTTAATTACACCGTCAACATTTAAAACGCGATATATATTTAAATGTGTCCCCAACATTTTTCAAAATGCCACAACGTAAAAATGCAAATTACTCTGATAAGTGATGAATGTTAACATTTTGCTGCTTATCCTTGTGTGAATGTATTCAACATATTTTAAATATATGAGACCATATTATTTTTATTTAACATAAACAAATTCCTAAGTAAACAAAATTAATTAAATCTATATTCTAAAAAAAAAAAAAAAAATCTCGACACCCTAAAGGGTAAAAGGGATTTTAAATGATTATATATATATTCTAAAAAAAATAATAAATTACAAAGACGAACAAATAACGAAATTATTTTCGTTTAATCTGCAAACAATGAGTCCCAATTGATAAGACCACTAAAAAAAAGACAATAAATATCCATTGAAATAACCACTTCCCGCGCAAACATACTGCAGAACATTGAACCATACAATGAAATATCTAAAGTCCTATTTGTTACAATAAATTGCAGTTGATATGAAAAAATATATATAAATTAGTAAAAAATAAGCGGAAAATTAACAAATCACAAAACTAGCTAAATTCATTAATTTTATCCACTTATTTCACGAACAACCTCTTACATACACTAATGAACTAATATACTCACTGTTTGTTTTGAGTTATGTGAAATAATCAATCACTAATAAAACACGGTTTGATTTTCTTTTTTAATAAATTTGTGAAGAAAGGAAATCAAACCGTGTTTTATTAGTGAATGAACTAATAAACTAAGTAACTAAGTTTAATAACAAAACCAACCAAAAACAAGAAAAATTTATATAAAAACAGAGGGTAGAAAGACCTTCGATCGATAGCCCAAATTGACGTTAAATATTCATTCATTAAATTAGATATATTGTGTATTGTAATAATATTATCTTGTCAATAAAGATGTATAGTTGTTGTTTGGATAAATGTTAGCTAAAATATTGGATATTCTATACAAAGATAGCCTTTGTTTCAAAAGCAAGTGTTTTTCTTTTAAATTCGGGCCGATTCTGTAAGTAAAATGTTAAATTGAACGAATATTTTAGTATTTAACTTCACCTTCAAGACGAATTTCATATTTGTTATGTATACTAAGAATGTGAAGTTAAAAAATAACATACCCGTTAAATTTTACATTTTAATTACAGAATCAAGGGCGTTATCTATTTCATACTCAACGGAATAACGTATCAATCATGCGCCGATCCAACCTTGGTGAATTTTTGTTGACCCAATTAATTTGAATGATTTTTTGAATATTAGCGTGTTTTATTATTTTTCTTTGTTTGTTTAATATTATTTAATGTGCCGAATTCGTGCATCAGGCAGAACTAGCAATTTTTCAATTCTCTAATCCCTTAGGAATTAATTAATTTGAGATTTGTCGGTGAAACAAAAATCATTTTTCTTTTGTTTACCCACTAAGCAAAAAACAAACAAATAACGTTAAATCAACATTGTAGCAACCAGGGCTGTGAAGTCGGTGGATACAGTATCCGACTCCGACTCCTCAATTTAAGATAAAACGACTCCAGCTTCAACGTCCGACTCCGACTCCAACACCGGTGATTATTTGGAAATCATAAGGATTAAAGGGTACTATTAAAAACCACATGTATGTACAAGAAGTTCAAATGCAAAATTAACATGTATTTTTTTTTAAGGATTAACATGATCATAATTAATAATTTTAAAATTCTACGATATTAATAATGATTCGTTAAGCCACTATCACTCACCGACCGGATCTTTATACAAAAAGAAGACACTCTATAAAAAAAATGTAACAGTCGAAGAAAATTATCAAAATTAATTATTTAAAAATGCACTAATAATCGTGTTAATTCAATAAGCCCAGTAACACTATATTATTTTTAAACGTTACAAATTAGACATAATTTATTATTATATGCAAAACCAATAATTTTACACTAAATATATTAAAAAATACTTATTTTTAATCATATATTTAGAATTTAAATGCCTATCGAGACTTAATAAGAAGCTATGGGTACAGCATTTTTAAATTACGATTAACGAATAGCGTTACCTGAAGTGTTACGCTCAATTTTCGTCCATCTTACTTTTTATTTCGATTTGTCCGGAGTCGGAGTCGTAACTAATTTTCGACTCCGCGACTCCGACTCCGACCAAAATACCTAAACTCCGACTCCACGACTCCGACTCCGCAGCCCTGGTAGCAACATAAAAAGTTGTTTTAATGTTGTTAAAATTATTGTTTAAATGGATTTGCTCAGTGGGTACGTAGTTATTTTAAATACCATGATCAACTATGGACGTAGTATACTCTAAAACTAGTAGGTATCGATTTATTATTATTTTAAAGCCTCCCCTGTGCATAAATAAAAATTCCCGATTAAAATATGCGAACATTTGCCAATAGCCTTTGCCCGTGCTAGACACGAAGCTGCGCGTTAAGGGGTTAATTGTGTTATTTGCATATTTACTATTAATCTTTGTTTAAAATTCCCTGACTTATTGTTAAAAAAGCCTAATTTTCCTGACTTTTCCCGATGATAAAATCCCCTGACTTTTCCGGTCGGTCGCCACTCTTCAATAACGTTAACAAATTAGAGAATAAAATTGGTATTTATATTCATATGATAAATACATTTTTAAAACAGTTGTTAATAATAAATGGGGGACATTTACTAATATAATTGCTCTCTGGATCCGCCATTGGTTCCAATTACAATAGTGAAGCGAAGATACATATCATAAAACTAGAAAAACAAAACAAAGCATTGCAACAATAAAAATACTGGATGATGAAACATTGTTCAGTAAATTTCAAAGCGTAGGCACTCCATAAAAGTCTGTACGAACAAACCAGTTGTTAGTACTTTTAACATTTGAATCAAACAATTAATTTAATCATCACTGACGTTTGTTACATTACGTAACATAATTATTAATCATTAACATCTATAAATAGTTACATAAAAAGTAAAGGATTATTAAATACAAATCATCGCTTTAAAATTGAAAGTCATTGGATGCATAGAAAATATAATTAAATATAATTGTAACAACTACATTAATCATAACTATACGCAGTTTATTTTGAACTTTACATCCAACTATGGTTGTTGAGTGTTTTCCACTCCCAGATTAAGCATAAAGTAAAATTTCGAGTTTAGAAAAAACTGAATTTGGAAATCCAAATCCAGGCTTTTCTAAACTCGAAACTGTGAGCTGTAACTTTTCCAATAATCGTGTTTATTTAAAATAGTTTAATTTGAAGTCTTAAACGAGTGGTTTCCACTCCCAGACTAAAAATTCGTGTAAAATGCAAACAATATGTCTTAATTATTAAGACAAGTTAAGACAATAAATACCCAGTGAATATTATGAACTTTACATCCAACTATGGCTGTTGAAGCTTTAAACGAGTGTTTTCCACTCCCAGACTAAGCATGAAGTAAAATTTCGAGTTTAGAAAAGCCCCGCGTAGAAAATTTGTCGAGGGTCGCGCAGCGACCCGAGACAAATTTTCACGGGGCTTTTCTAAACTCGAAATTTTACTTCATGCGCCACGCGTACAAAACTCTGATTCGCAGTGCAGTTCAGAATAAACACGCCTTTAACATGCTGGTTTAGTAGGATGCTTTGAACTTTACTTAAAATTAATGTTTTTTACGTCTTTCGCTACTGTTTTAGTAGAATGCTTTAAACTTCACTTGAAATCAGTGTTTTATACGCGTGGCGCATGAAGTAAAATTTCGAGTTTAGAAAAGCCCAGAAAATTTGTCTCGGGTCGCTGCGCGACCCTCGACAAATTTTCACGGGGCTTTTCTAAACTCGAAATTTTACTTCATGCTTAGTCTGGGAGTGGAAAACACTCGTTTAAGATTTCAAATTAAACTATTCTAAATAAACACGATTATTGGAAAAGTTACAACTCACAGTTTCGAGTTTAGAAAAGTCTGTATTTGGATTTGATATCAATGTTTTACAGGCCTTTAGCTACTGCTTTAGTAGAATGCTTTGAACTTCACTTGATATCAGTGTTTTGTACGCGTGGCGCATGAAGTAAAATTTCAAATTTAGAAAAGCCCAGAAATTTTGTCTCGGGTCGCTGCTTTACTTAAAATTAATGTTTTTTACGTCTTTCGCTACTGTTTTAGTAGAATGCTTTAAACTTCACTTGAAATCAGTGTTTTATACGCGTGGCGCATGAAGTAAAATTTCAAATTTAGAAAAGCCCAGAAATTTTGTCTCGGGTCGCTGCGCGACCCTCGACAAATTTTCACGGGGCTTTTCTAAACTCGAAATTTTACTTCATGCTTAGTCTGCGAGTGGAAAACACTCGTTTAAGATTTCAAATTAAACTATTTTAAATAAACACGATTATTGGAAAAATTACAGCTCACAGTTTCGAGTTTAGAAAAGTCTGTACTGCTTTAGTAGAATGCTTTAAACTTCACTTGAAATCAGTGTTTTATTCGCGTGGCGCATGAAGTAAAATTTCGAGTTTAGAAAAGCCCAGAAAATTTGTCTTAGGTCGTTGCGCGACCTTCGACAAATTTTCACGGGGCTTTTCTAAACTCGAAATTTTACTTCATGCTTAGTCTGGGAGTGGAAAACACTCTTTTAAAGCTTTAACAGCCATAGTTGGATGTAAAGTTCATAATATACATTGGGTATTTATTGTCTTAATTTGTCTTAATAATTAAGACATATTGTTTGCATTTTACACGAATTTTTGTAGTTTTTTATATTAAATATAAGGGTGTTTATTTTATATTTTTATCCATATCAAGATCTTAAATAATTGTCTAAATTAAGAAAACGTTACCCTAACCAACGGCACCGAACTCTTCTTCGTTTTGGTGGCGTGTAAAAATAGGAAGAGAGGACACGAATTTAGCGTTTGCAAAGTCAAATGGGCTGGTGCTCAGTCGTTCACTGAATACGCGAGCACGTGTTCCTCAGTACGTACAACTTGTGTGCAGTTTTATCGTAGAACCATGGAGGACGATTTCAAGACAATCGATTTCACGACGCCGGAATTGCCAAAAAAGAAAACCGGACGTTCTGGCTTTCCTCCTGTAAGTAGCAGAGCGGTGGTTTACGCAGGATTTTTTATTTTTAAATGTTTTCACGAATATAAATACGATCGGCGTGGATATTTTTAAACTGTATGCTTATAGAAAATGCCATCGATTTGATGGTTAATAATGAAACACGAAATGTGAATTACATTTTTCGTATTTTGCTTAGTTGGCAAATAACGAATTTGTGAATAAAATAATTTTATTTTAACACTAATCGTACAAAAATAAAATTATTTTATTCACAAATTCGTTATTTGCCAACTATGCAAAATACGAAAAATGTAATTCACATTCCGTGTTTCATTATTAACCATCAAATCAATGACAAATCAAAAATTGTTTCGCCACACAGTAGATTTATCAGGCAGATGAATGATCATTTATCTGCCTGATGAAACCACTGTGTGGCGAAACAATTGTTGCAGTGTCAACTTAACCAAGTGTGTTATTTAATAAAAGTGTTGATAAGGATATTGTGTTTCAATAAGTGAATTTGTCAATAAATATAGATAAAGCTTGTATTCGACAACACTATTTTTTTGTACAAGAAAATAGTATACTATTTTCCATTATGGTGTAACACACAAAATATAACCAAAAGCAAATCTTGTACAATTTTCTATTATGGAAATAGGACATGTTCTATTTGGTTTATTTATATTTTATGTATTACACCATGATAGAAAATAGTATACTATTTTTTAAATCTCTATCTTGGAATATCAATATTTTGGTGCAAAATATTGATATTCCAAGATATCGATTTAAAAAATAGTATACTATTTTCTATCACGGTGTAATACACAAAATATGACTCAACCAAATAGAACATGTCCTATTTCCATAATAGAAAATTGTACAAGATCTGCGTTTGGTCATATTTTGTGTGTTACACCATAATAGAAAATAGTATACTATTTGCTTGTACAAAAAAATAGTATTATCGAATATAAGCTTTATCTATATTTACGCGAATCTTTTACAGTTTTGTATAGGATTCGTAATAATACACAAAATATGACCAAACCAAATAGAACATGTCCTATTTCCATAATAGAAAATTGTACAAGATTTGCGTTTGGTCATATTTTGTGTGTTACGCCATGATAGAAAATAGTATACTATTTATTATCCGGGATATCTTTTCTGGGATATCTTGGAATATCAATATTTTGGTGCAAAATAATCGATTTTTAATTTTTCAATATATCCCTAGTATCGATACAATATGGTCGGTATCGTTACATACGATACTAGTATTAAACGCGATATTGTATATTGATATTGTCATATTGTATTACAAAAGAAATAAAAAAATATTCAAGTTAAAACTTGCAGAAAAGTAAAAGTTAAAATTTCACAGGGATTTGTTTTCTTTTGAGTATACTTACACATAAAGCAAGTTGGTCAAATTTTAGAAAAACTGATGAGCAGTATATTTTAAACCTTACTTGAAGTCAGTGTTTAATACGCGTGGCGCATGAAGTAAAATTTCGAGTTTAGAAAAGCCTGAAAATTTGGATTTGCCGGGGCGCGACTCGCTTCGCTCGCGCGCCCCGGCAAATCCAAATTTTCAGGCTATTCTAAACTCGAAATTTTACTTCATGCTTAGTCTGGGAATGGAAGCAGTTTTTAGACAATAATCAAAATCTTAATTTAGTAGTTTTTGTTAATTGGAAGTAAAAATAAATAGAGTGGAAGGTTTTTTTTTTATAGAAATTCAGACTTTGGTTTGGTAAATTCTGAATATTTTTGTTTGTGAATTTTGTAGTAAAATGAATTTGGTTGATTAATTTTTCACTGAGAATATCAATAAAATCTTAAGTTTCATTGATTTTTGTTTGTGAATTTTGTAGTAAAATAAATCAATAAAATCTGCAGTTTCATTGATTAGAAGAATGTTTCTTTGTGGTTATTAAAAAAAATCTCTTCCATCAACTGTTGCTAATAATACATGCAATAATGCACCGTTAGATGTTCCTGTTGGCAGCCATTGCATTGCGAAACTGTTTTCTCCTTCGTCTTTAACCGTTTCTATTTTCTTCTTAGCATCGTGTTAATGTAGTATGCATATAACTGAAAATGTTATTTTTCTGTACATTTTGTAAACTATTACAGTGCAGCTAAGAAAAATATGGTAAACTGTCAATATTTTCATAAGTAATATTTCAATAGCTATAAAGCTTATATAAGACGACACAATTTTCTTGTACAAGAAAATAGTATACTATTTTCTATCATGGTGTAATACACAAAATATAACCAAACGCGAATCTTGTACAGTTTTGTATAAGAGATAGGACATGTTCTATTTGGTACACTATGATAGAAAATAGTATATATACTATTTTCTTGTACAAGAAAATAGTGTCGTCTAATACAAGCTTAAGATTGTCAACATTTTAGGCTTTTCTAAACTGGAAATTTTACTTCATGCTTAATCTGCTAGTAGAAAACACTCGTTTAAAGCTTCAAATGAGTTCAATGTTTTTTAAAAAACAACTAATATCAGAAGATAAAAACAACTCCCTGTATAAATAATTGCATTTTTAATATTTTAATAACATACTATTACATTGTTGTTATTAAATTATGAAATGTTACATTGTTGTTATTAAGTTATGGAAATGAACTGTTAATGACCCAGTATGAAGTGTATGAACGAAACCCGTCTGCCGGCTATTTTCTAGGCTGGGCTATAAATAATTTTACTACAGAGTAGAATGACCAAGTATCTTAAAATATGCACCGGCTTTCTAAAGCATCTATCAAAATGCAACGCATTCCAGTCAATCAATCTGCTATATTTAAAAAATTATAATTAGAAGATAAAATTAAAAATGCGTTTTATAATTATTTGTAATAATGTTTTTTTTTACTCGACACTTGAAATAACAAAAAAGTCATGAATTTAGAAATTGGTAATATTCTGTAATTTCAAATACACAACTAACTTCTAACAGTAAGAAAATTGATTTGATGAATAAAGCACTAATAATAACCTTTCTTCACACTTTTATTTGAATTACTAAATGTACATTTCGGACACAAAGTGACCATTATCAATGGATTAACTAACAAGGAAATTGGATTACTATAATTTCTTTATAATTAAAAGTTAGTCATGTATTTAAAATTACAAAATATTACTAATTCCCAAATTAATTTTTTGGCATGTTTTGATATCTTGATATAATCTTGCTTTTGTTTTCTCATTGCAGGGATTTAATGGCAGGCTAGCCTTCGCGATCATCGCAGCCGCTTTCAGTTCATCCTTTCAACACGGTTACAATACAGGAGTATTAAATAATCCACAGCAGGTAAGAAAAATAAACAAATTGTGACACTTTTCAAAATGATGAAACTTTAGAATTGTACATTAATGCCCGGTATTATAAACGATTAATAAATTATTAGATAACTATTTGTGGAGTAAATTTATTTACCTAGTAAACTAATGGGCAAATACAATTGCTACCAAATAAATAGCAATTCTAGAAGTAAATAATTTAATTGGTAGATTACAGACCGAAATTATACATTTTCATTATGGCCATAGCTGGAACCACCAATTTTTTAAATTGAATTGTTAATATTTCAAACTAAATTGTCAATCAAATTGGAAATTTAGTATAATTTCTTATAATTATAGAGAATAACCGTGGAATAGGGCAGAATTACACAGAACAAGAAAAAGAAAACCTATTAGAAATTATAAATGACCTAAACGAGTGTTTTCCACTCCCAGGCTAAGCATGAAGTAACATTTCGAGTTTAGAAAAGCCTGAAAATTTGGTTGGGTCGCGTAGCGCGAAGCGCGGAGCGGCCAAACCAAATTTTCAGGCTTTTCTAAGCTCGAAATTTTACTTCATGCGCCACGCGCACAAGACACTGATTTCAAGTGAAGTTCACTTGTTTACAATATTTCAGTGTTTTTAGTGTTTAATACGCGTGGCGCGTGAAGTAAAATTTCGAGTTTAGAAAAGCCTGATAATTTGGTTTCCTTATAATTATAGAGAATAGCCGTGGAATAGGACAGAATTACACAGAACAAGAAAAAGAAAACCTATTAGAAATTATAAAAGACCTAAACGAGTGTTTTCCACTCCCAGGCTAAGCATGAAGTAAAATTTCGAGTTTAGAAAAGCCTAAAAATTTGGTTTGGTCGCGTAGCGCGAAGCGCGGAGCGGCCAAACCAAATTTTCAGGCTTTTCTAAACTCGAAATTTTACTTCATGCACCACGCGCAGAAGACACTGATTTTAAGTGAAGTTCATTTGTTCACAATATTTCAGTGTTTTCAGTGTTTAATACGCGTGGCGCATGAAGTAAAATTTCGAGTTTAGAAAAACCTGAACATTTAGTTTGGTCGCGTAGCGCTTCGAGCTACGCGACCAAACCAAATTTTCAGGCTTTTCTAAACTCGAAATTTTACTTCATGCTTAGTCTGGGAGTGGAAAACACTCGTTTAAAACTTTAAATGGAACTAAATTTAAAAAAAGCGTATACATAAGTATAAAAATACCTGGTTATGTCTGATTTGATAAGCTCTAGGTCTTCGACTCCTTAGAATGTCTTGTGGTTCAAATTAATCACTGTCAGGGAAGTAGTATGAGCGAACTTAAATCTGACACGGATGATATGGTAGACATGATAACCGTAATGAAATTAATAAATACAAGTAGTAGAATCTAAAGTAATTATAATAATATAATACACTTTTGAATTTTAACTGTCAAATTATTTAGAGAATAAAATTTACTTGGTAGAAAAACAAACAAATAATTTACTGGGGAGATTTATTAGCTAAATAAAGTTATTTTGTGTTTATAATACCGAAATCTTTGGAATAAATTAATTTATTCCTGAAGTAAATTTTATTTAGGGAATAAAACGTTTTATAATACCGGGCATAATTAAATCTGAATTTTCTTTTTTCTAAAATGAATTGAAAAAATAATGGTTATTTTGAATTGATTTTCAGCTCATAGAAGCATGGATGTCCTCAGTTATCACAAACAGGACAAGTGTAGAGCCTCCACAATCACAAATTACCTTCTTGTGGTCAATAGCAGTGTCCATATTTTGCATCGGTGGAATGATTGGTGGTGTCCTTACAGGTAAAATATGCGTTTAGCTTTAGTACTAAGAATGTTTCTTTTACGTATACACATCCCGATGGGATATCGGTTTCTTGCCATTTTCTTGATTTGGTCTTTGTAAGACAAATTTGTTGTAGATTGCGTAAAGAAAAATGTTTTGATGTTATTTATAATTACTTGACCCCATTTGGGGTAGCGAAAGACGGGATGTTCGTGGAGGAGTGGTGGAGTCTGTCATTGACACCTCCAATTTGATACTCCTCAACACGGGATCCCCAACCCATTTCACCGTGTCGAGTGGAACATTCTCAGCAATCGATCTAACTTTCTGTTCGCCATCACTTGCCACACGTTTCCAGTGGCAAGTTCTGGATGACCTGTACGGCAGTGACCACTTCCCAGTCCTACTGAGTCTAACCAGCAATGAGAGGTTTAGTCAACGTACCCCTTGGAAATGGAAACTATCTCTGGCGAACTGGGAACAGTATCACCAAGCGGTGGTATTACCCCCGCCAACACACGACATAGAAAAATCCATCCGGGACCTAAGTCTCAGCATCCTAGCGGCAGCAGAGAGATCAATTCCAAAATCGGGCGGTTTTCTGACACGTCGACCTGTCCCCTGGTGGAACGACGTAGTTAAGCGAACAATTGCGGAAAAGAAATGGTCCCTAAACCGGTTCAAGCGATACCCAACGCAAGAAAATCTAATAACATTTAAAAGAGCAAGAGCAATCGCGCGTAAAACCATCAGAGAGAATCAAAGAACATGCTGGGAGGAGTATGTCTCCAGCCTCAGCACTGACTCGTCAATCTCCGATGTCTGGAGGAAAGTGCGGTCGGTGGCGGGCAAATGCGCTCCATCAATTACTTCTGCTATCGAGTCAGACGGAGGCACAGTACAAGGTCCATCCATGATAGCAGAGGTATTAGCAAAACATTTTTCCCTGACGAGTTCGTCCACAAACTACCGCCCTACCTTTTTGCGTCAAAGGGATACCGTCGAGACAGCTCTTGATTTTTCCGCAGACTCGGATATGATCTACAATCGCCCCTTTACCGAGGAGGAATTGGAAACGGCATTACGCCTAACCAACGAATCTTCCCCTGGCCCTGATAATATCCCATACGAGATGATCCGGCAGCTTCCAACTCCCGTCAGGGTTGGAATGCTGGACATCTTTAACCGTATCTGGAATCATGGGAGCTATCCGCGAGTCTGGAAGGAGGCTATTGTAGTGCCCATTCTAAAACCAGGCAAAGATCCGACCCAAAAGTCAAGTTACCGCCCTATATCTCTTACATGCTGCCTGGGTAAGCTGCTAGAGAAAATAGTAAACGCCCGCTTGGTTTGGATTCTAGAGTCTCGTGGACTCATTGTCAACTACCAGGCTGGGTTCAGAAAACGTCGCTCCACTGTTGACCACCTAGTCCGACTAGAGAACGCTATTCAAAATGCATTCCTCACCCGTCAACATTTAGTGGCGGTATTTTTCGATATTGAGAAAGCGTATGATATGACGTGGCGATACGGAATTCTCCAACAGCTGCACGAGTGGGGATTGAGAGGAAATCTCCCATTAATTATCTCCTCGTTTCTCAGCGATCGCAAAATTTGGGTGCGGGTGCAAGACAAGTTATCGTCCACCCACATACTCGAAAATGGTATTCTGCAAAGATCCACGATTAGTGTTACCCTGTTTGCAATAGCGGTTAATGGGATTGCAGCATCCGTCAGAGCACCAGTAGAAAGATGCCTATATGTCGACGACCTTGCTATTTATGTCACTGGCCCAACTACTGCCTTCTGCGGTAGAAAACTGCAAGACGCGATAGATAGGATAACACACGACGCTGAGCTGAGAGGCTTTACATTTTCCCCGGCGAAAACAGGGTGCGTACACTTTTGCCGTTTGCGCAGACCTCACCCGGACCTTCGTATCTTTGTTGGCGGATACCGCATTCAATGTGTAGAAAGTCATAAATTCCTAGGACTTACATTCGATAGTGCCCTGAGGTTTCGGAGGCACATCGACGCACTGGCAGCCAGATGTAAAAAAGCAATTAATATCATCAAGTGTCTAGCCAACATTAACTGGGGGGCGAGCAGGGAAGTACTACTGCGGCTGTATAAAGCCTTGGTACTGTCAAGGCTCGACTATGGCTATGCATCTGCCCGAAAGACCCGGTTAAAAGTCCTAGACAGCATACATGGAACAGGCATCAGACTCTCCCGTGGCGAACCTCACCATTTAGAAGTCTCTGCTGCGACTCGGGAATTATGCCACTGCACTACAGGCGCCTTGCATTCGCTCTGCGATATGAGGCGTCGGTAACGGCTGACCCGAGTCATATAAATTACTGTATTTTCGTCAACAACGAACAGTATGGGGCTTACCTCCGTAGGCCCACAATAACAAGACCGGTGAGTGTTCGAGCGCGTGCGTTTAGAGAAGAGTGGCAAATAGTCAGTCCAGCCTGCTTACCTTTCGGGTGGGGTGATGTTCCACCATGGACAATAAACAGAGTACAAGTTATCTGGGACATGTTGTCCCTTAGCCGAGAGGAATCTGATCCCCAGGTCATCTCAGCCCGATTTGACGACATAACAATACAACACAACTCACCTCATGCAGTATACTGACTGACGGCTCCAAAACTTTAAATGGAGTGGGGTCCGCGATTGTCATGGATAACGCGGCACATTCATGGTCGCTTCCCGCAGTTTGTAGCGTATACACTTCAGAATTGTACGCAATATGGCAAGCGCTGCGCTACTGTGATATGTCGTGCCACGAATCATTCCTCCTAGTCTCAGATTCCCAATCTGCGATACATAGCATCGCAAATAAGAAAGTGGATGATAAGTGAGTGCGCGATATACTGTCGACATACCAGCACCTGGTAGCAAGATCCCGAAGTGTAACCTTAGTCTGGGTACCCTCACATAGAGGGATCAAAGGTTATGAGCTAGCAGACGCTGCAGCCCGTCTGGCGGCTGAACAGGAGCATCCAGACCTCGCATTTTGCCGCCCTGATTACGTACAAAACTACATAAAGTCAGCGGTAAATGGCTTATGGCAGCAAGACTGGATACGCCTCGAGAGCAAACTCCGGATCCGCTAACGAGAAGAGAGGAGGTAGCTCTTGTTCGTCTCAGGGTGGGTCATACTAATCTGACCCATTCCCATCTTCTTACCGGCGACCCCGCACCAACATGCGACATATGTCACAACCCTCTCACGGTGAGGCATATATTGGAAGAATGTAGAGTCTATGCAACTCAACGCGATAGACACAGGCTTCCAAATGATATAGCTAGGACATTAGAACAGCGTTCGTGTAAAACCGTCATTGAGTTTCTTAGGGAGACAGGTCTATTTAAGAAAATTTAGGTGTGTAATGTGCTGAGCGTCCTTGTCTTAATGTTTGACATTTTGTCTGTCTGACTTTTTACGGCAGACATGTTACATGCGTTATTTATATTTATTACACTTTGATTTGTGTGTTTTGTATTTGTACTGTCCCAGCGTCCGAGCCATATACACCCGGTCGTTTTATTTTCTTTTATTTTTTTTTATTTTTAAAATGTTTACCTTAGCTATAGTAAACCGGCCAATGGCCACAGCAGTCGACGTCGGTTAAAAAAAAAAATACTTGAAATTAAACACTTTTAACCTTTTTTTTTTCACAAATGTATTCTTTACCAGATGCACATTTCGGACACAAAGTGACCAAAGGTTTGATACTGATCACTTTCTGTCCCAAATGTACAGTTGCGAGAGAAAAAAACTAGTACAGCAGAGAGCTTTAGCCACTTCTAAAACATCGTATTTTTTTTCTTGTAAAACAAATTTTTTATGTACAGGTCACAATTTTTTGTCTCGGCCAACAAAACAGTGCTTTAGTTAACATGCAATGTCTCTTATGCTAATACCATCTCTAAACGGATCGTTATTATCGTTTTTTGCGTTAATTAAATTACATTTTCGCCGATTTGTCAATTTGATTGACAATTTGAAAAATCAAAGTGAGTCCAGTTCACACAGCCAAATATTTTGCTGTACTAGTTGTTGTCTCACGCAACTGTACATCTGGTAAAGAATAAATTTGTGAAGGAAGGTTAAAAGTGTTTTTTTTTCAAGTTATTATCATCTTCACGTATCTCACCCAAATTCATTTACTAATAATTATTTATTACTTATATTTTTAGGTACTGTGGCGGATAAATTTGGAAGAAAAGGAGGTCTTCTATTCAACAACGTCTTTGTGGTGATAGCTGCAATTCTAGAAGGAGCCTCAAAGTCGGCAGGCTCCTACGAAATGATAATCCTCGGCAGATTATTCATTGGAATTAACTCCGGGTTAAACGCGGGGTTGGCCCCCATGTACTTAGCAGAAATTTCACCAGTAAGCCTACGAGGAGCAGTTGGAACAGTATACCAACTCGTCATCACGATTTCCATTTTGATCGCTCAGATATTAGGACTGAAGGAAGTTTTCGGTACTGAAGCCCACTGGCCTACTCTATTAGCTGTTACTGCTGTTCCAGCTATTTTCCAAGTAAGTCAGTTGGTTGAACAAAAAAAAAAAAAGGAAAATAATAGGTTTGTTAGTTTGTACTGAACTAAGTTGAACTGAGTTAAAGTGTGTGACGTAACAGTTCAAGTTAGTGTAACTTTACATTTATAACTGCAGGCGTCTAGTTCAGTGTAAATAGTGTAGAAAGCGTTGCAATAGTTCATGTAACGAACAGACCTAGGGCCAGTTGCACCAAACACGTTGAACTGGTTTAACTGTGAACTCAAGTTCAAAGTGATATTACAACAATGGGAACTGTCATCTTGAACTTAAGTTCAGCTTGAACTTGTATTCAACGTTTCTGGTGCAACTGAGCCTTAGTGTTCAAAAAACACATAATTGCACTCTAAGACTTATTAAATCCATTAAATTAAAATTCATAACTTTATGTTTTACATACGATTGAAAGAGGAATAATTCTACATTTTAGACTTGATTTGATGAAATTAGAAATGGTGTATAAAATGCTTTATATCTTTAAAATATGAATTGACAATGTATTGGTTATACGTATAAAGGAATAGTAATATTTTTTTTCTTTTTCAGCTAGTGACTCTTCCAATATGTCCCGAATCACCAAAATACTTACTATTGGGCAAGGGTCGTGAAGTTGAAGCTCAACGCGCTTTGACTTGGTTGAGAGGTAGCAGTTCTGTACAAGATGAAATGGAAGAGATGAGAAATGAATACGAGGCTGTTAAATTGGTGCCCAAAGTCAACATGAGGGAACTTATCTCCAACAGCGCGCTGAGGATACCTTTGATTATTTCGTTAACTATCATGATTGCGCAGCAATTGAGTGGAATCAACGCTGTAAGTACCAATTCTTCATGCATTATTAGGTATCCAGTTAGCCAGTCTCTGTATAAACTTTCGTAACATCGTTTGGATGCTGGATCCAATGATGTTAAATAAATTACAGGTGTAAGACTTAATTAATTTTGAAACTCAACCTAAAATCTCATTAGATGTAGTTATTAATGATAATTTTCGTGTTTTCCAAGTCCTCATTGTATTTACTATATATTTAATTTTTGCAGGTAATGTTCTTCTCGACGAAAATCTTCAAGGATGCTGGTCTCAGCGACGAAAGTGCCACTTACGCTACGATGGGAATGGGAACAATTAACGTCTTGATGACAGTTGTTTCGCTTGCTCTTGTAGAAAAAGCTGGAAGGAAAACTTTACTCCTCGTCGGTTTCTCGGGCATGACAATCGTTACATTGCTACTTACATTCGCCATGATCTTTGCAGTAAGTCTCATTCAGAAAAAAAAAAAACGATAATTTTAATATTTCTGTTATTCACTGTAGTGAACTCTTGAAGTTAAAATTGAATTTGTGTTCAGTATTCCGGCCACTATGAAGCATTCGATGGCGTTGGCTATCGAAATCCATTAATAGATTTCTTGAAGTTAACTTGAGAACAAGGCCATTGCCAAAACCTTCAGTATTATTTTGCTGCTAGGACTGCAACATTTTACAGCAATTGTCTGTCAATTCAGAATCCTAATAACATGTCCAATACTCTACAATGTACAAAAGTCTGGGATCTCTCGGGCTCATAACTATTTTTAAGTTTTCTTTCTCTTATGTTTTTCAAGCGCTTGCTAGGAATGTACACATTGAACGCCATTTTAAACATTCAATGTAGAAAACTTCAAACAACCTTTTCATATGAAAATAATCTACATATCTTTAACATTATCATCCAGTAAAGCGTTTTGAAATCGACGTCGTGGAACAGAAATTATTTAACTTCGGGCGAGTCAAATATGTCGGACTATGAAATCGCGCGGAAATTACTCGAAAAAGCTTAAGGGGATTATCGCAGTGTAACACGCCGATCGTGTTGGAAAGACCCACATAGTTTAGAGTAGCTCATCCGATACCAAATTTACAGGACAAGTGGGGCGAATACAGTCAGAGAGAAAAGCGGCAGTTCACTGTGCATTTGTGCATTGCTCCTTGTCATGAACGGATAGGGTCTCGCGTCGCGTGGAATAGACGAAAAAAAAAGCGTATAAAAAAGACGGATCGAAGGAAAGTGTCGATTCGTATTATTTAAACACGCTGATAATACATACAAACTATGTATTGTTTTTAATTCGTTAGAAAGCGATCCTGTGTTATTTTTCGGTATTTAAAAAACCGATGATTCTTATTTTTGTTATTATAACTAATTATTTTTACTTTTAAGACTCCAGTTTCAACAGCTGAACAAACTATGTGTTTTATTTTATTAAATTAGAGATTATTTCTTAAAAATATAATAATAAAATAATTCATGTTCATAAGCTCCTTGTGAATATTTATATGCCGGATATACAGAGAGTTTTATGTAACACCGAACATTTTCATAACGAGAATTTGTCTTTTAAGTATACAGAAGCATACGTTGAACATTTGCCGATACTAGGTTTATTAAAAGAATTTAATTTGAAGCTTTAAACGAGTGTTTTCCACTCCCAGGCTAAGCATGAAGTAAAATTTCGAGTTTAGAAAAGCCTGAAAATTTGGTTTGGTCGCGTAGCGCGAAGCGCGGAGCGGCCAAACCAAATTTTCAGGCTTTTCTAAACTCGAAATTTTACTTCATGCGCCACCGCTACTAAACACTGATGCAATAGAAAGTTTATCGGCGTGTTTTAAACTTCGTAATTTGTCAGTGTTTTGTACCGGTGGCGCATGAAGTAAAATTTCGAGTTTAGAAAAGCCTGAAAATTTGGTTTGGCCGCTCCGCGCTTCGCGCTACGCGACCAAACCAAATTTACAGGCTTTTCTAAACTCGAAATTTTACTTCATGCTTAGTCTGGGAGTGGAACACACTCATTTCAAGTTTCAAATTATTTGTTTTAACAACGAGTATCTAAAGATTTACGACATATACTGTGTAATTCTCACATGTATACTTGAAAGAAAAACTCCCTGTGTGTACAAGTTGAGGCATTAATTGCGATTGATTGGCTACAGTTTTTAATGGTCATAGAGGCAACCCAATTTACACATAACTTAAAAAATAAAGGTGTCAACATTGTATTGGATGAACATGTTCGGTGTTATATAAAACTCTCTGTATATGAAAAAAACGGAACATAGGATTTTCAATGATATTTTTTATATAGGAATATTATCTTTGATAACTGCTATTGCCATGAAAATAATGTATATTAATTTGGCCTCTGCCAAATTGGGTAAATACCCCAGATTTTGGGGAGAATTTCAATTTTTATTTTATCCAATATTCTAGTTTTTATGAATGCAACAAATAAATAATAGATTGAAAAAAATTAAACGGACAGCTGCTCTGTTTTTTTTATAATTAGTACAGGATTTACAAAATGATGATGTGTATAAATAGAGGATTGCAATAACATTCAATTGCAATTCATTTATTTCTTATTTACTTACTATCAAAATATGACTCATCATAAATCAGCTAAATTTGAAATAAAATATATTGGGTTCTGTGCAATGTTGAGCAAGAAGCTTGTTATTTGAAATGCATTATAATAACTACCTTATTATTATTATAGTTCTATTTTTTCTAAAATAATTAACAATGAATATGCACGCAGTTAAACCCTACATTTTTGTAAACATTCGTCAAACATATATTACCTGTGTTCAGTAAAAAATAGTTGATTTGTAACATTAATCTACGACAACGTCATATTGGTGACGTTATTCTCACTATTCTTATAGTTTTGATATCATTGATTCGTTGATGAAGTCGCAGTTGGTTCAAATATGTTCGATTGCTAGAAACTTTACAATTTACTTTAATAGTTTTATTGCGAGAAGTTTAATGGCATTTAACAACTGTTTTAACAACGAAAGATTTAAGACGAAATAATGATTTGAACAAGACTGATTGTTATTCGATTGCTTCTGCTTATTAATCAGCTTAAAACACTTTAAAAATAATTTAATAATACCGACACTGTCAAATAATTAGGAAAGCCAATATTAAAAGTATATTACACATCTTTATTTAAATTAGTGAAACATTTCGTGTTTTCTATATTAGTGAACATGCAGTATAAAAAAATACTTATCCCATTAGTAGTCAGAAAGCATAAAAATAAAACACTAGTACAATAAAATATCGATTATAATTGCGAAATATTAATTTTACGAGAATAAATGCTAACGACGCGAGTCGTTTTTGTTAACTATGATTGAGAAAAGAAAATAAAAACAAACGCGAAGTCGCGCAACGTTCACCGGCCCAGGGATAAACGCTGGCCGCATGCTGCTCGCCCCTCCAATAATTGTGCAGATGAGTGTACAACGCGTTCAACTAAGAGAAGATCCGCAAGGCGGCGGTATTTTACGGTCTTATTTTTTAAGATTTTTATTTTAACCTGACTCGGGCATGAGCTATCGCATCCTTATGAAATGTTCACATTATATTCCTTATAGTATAAACTAGTAAGATATGGGAATATTTTTTTTAATTTTGAAAAATATTACATTATTTTTTTCATACCTCTGAAAGCAAATTGTTAGAAAAAAAGTACTTCGATATTTTACTAGATAATTGAGCTTAATATACGTTGTAAAAATTTCAACTTTCTAGGATCTTTAGTTTTTAAATAAACCTGACATTAAATTTCAGACCTCTGTTATATTCCCCTTAAGTTCAGATTTTCGCCCGTTCCAAAGTGCGTAGAAAAAGTCCCCTATAGAAAAATTGACATGATTATTTTTACAAAATCTGCTTTAAGAACATTGGAAGCAATAAAATTAGCAATTACATTAATGGAACGTGCTTTCTTTAGAAGCAAAGGAATGTATTATTTAAAATGTTAAAATACATAAATTGCAGGATAATTCTGTTTTATCTAATGTTCGTTGGGGTATTAGCCTGGATTTCAACGAATAATTTAATTCAAACATTCATTAAAACCCGGGCTAATACCCTTAAGAACATTGGACGAAACAAAATTAATAATAAAATATAAAAACGAATTAAAATTAATATCGACTTTCTGCAAAAAATTTGTCTCCAAATATTCATTGAAACAACTGCTTCTCGAGCTAATACCCCGACAGATATTGAATTATACAATGAATATTTGCGTTACACGGCAGCACTGCTGTTCTATGCATAATTTATATGCAAAATGCAACATCAGGTCAAACTATTCTCTAACCAAACTAAATGAAACAAAAGGAAATTGAAATAAATTGAAAAAATTACAGGGAATGAATTTTAATTGTCTTAAGCCATCTATAGACGCGTTTCGAGATTTATCCCTCATCAGTATAGCTTTGCTTTAGACATTCAATACAAAAAATATTAAAATAAAATAAACAGGAAACTTACAGGAATGTCGAAGTGTGTCGTCCAAACAGGTACATAAAACTGGGGCGAGTGAAAAAATTAATGATAATCAATGTTTGAATTAATCTTAGTAAGACAAATTAGTTACATTAGGTTGGCTAATAAGTTAAGGCAGTTTTTTATCAAGTCGTGGCCAAACTTTTGAACCTTCCCCATGGACTGATATTGTACCGTGGACGCGTCTCAATTTTTCCGATAAATCAATCGACGGTTGCCGCGGATCTTCGAGAAGAAGTTGATTCAATCGCTCCTCATCGAACTGAACAGGGGCCTGTTCGGTCCGAGCCACGTCTTTCAGGTAAAAATTGCCATCATTGAATCGCTTAAACCAATTCTGAGCCGTTCTCTCAGGCGCAGCTTCTTCTCGTACGCCGGGCGTAAATCTCTCGGGCAGCAGCTTCAGCGGCTTTGGTACCTTGGTTAAATACAAAAAGAAGATGGTGTCGGAAATGCAAATTTTTATCAATTTGACACTCGATCTTAATGATCTGAAAATGTACAAAAATCAAAGCAAATATTGAATTGAAATACACTATCTTGTAGACTAAAGTAAATCTCTTTAAAATAACATGACATTACGCCAAAACATTATATTGTTACCACGCCATTTTCAACTAAACAAAAACCGCCATGACTTACACTGGTCTGCAAAAAAAATTTTTTTTTCGAGCCCTGACACCATTCCTGCTGATTCTTATGTAAAATGACCTCCTGAATCCGAATATGACCTCCGTTTTCCCCCATCACCCACCGTTATCGGAGGAGGCCCCCCCACCTATTTTTATCACTTTTCGATAATTTGGAGGGATGAAAAGGATTATTTTAGCCTTTACATTTCTTCTGAGGGGCTAGAGAGGTGAAAAGTTCCAAAACATGAACATTTGTAGCAAGGATGTAGATTTGGGGGGGATTTGCCCCCTTAAATTGTAAAAAAATCATTAAAAATGATCAATTTTTTCCGTTTTTTTCGCAGATTTTTCACTTATTTTCTACATATTCCAGCTTCCATTCCCCCTCATCCTCCCCCAAACACCCCCAAATAATAAAAATATATTGCAACAATATATAGCAACAATTATAAAAATATATAGCAACAATAATAAAAATATATAGCAACAATAATAAAAATATATAGCAACAGTTCGGAAGATTCACTGTACCACGCTGGCGCTCTCAATACTCCCCCCGTTTCCCCCATCCATTGGAGGGGTGAAAAAGATTATTTTAGCTGTAAAAAATAATAAATAAAAAGTAAAATAATAAATGTAAAATAATAAATTCCTGGGCAAACCTGTGAGCGCGAGGTATTGAGAGCGCCAGCGTGGTACAGTGAATCTTCCGAAATGTTGCTATATATTTTTATTATTGTTGCTATATATTTTTATTATTGTTGCTATATATTTTTATTATTGTTGCTATATATTTTTATTGTTTGGGGGAGGATGAGGGAAGATGGAAGCTGGAATATGTAGAAAATAAGTGAAAAAACTACGAAAAAAACGGAAAAATCGATCATTTTTAAGGATTTTTTTACAATTTAAGGGGGCAAATCCCCCCCAAATCTACCTACTTGCTACAAATATTCATGTTTTGGAACTTTTCACCTTTTTAGCCCCTTAGAAGAAACGTAAAGGCTAAAATAATCCTTTTCATCCCTCAAAATTATCGAAAAGTGATAAAAATGGGTGGGGGGCCTCCCCCGAAAACGGTGGGGGATGGGGGAAAACGGGGGTCATATTCGGATTCAGGAGGTCATTTTACCTAAGAATCAGCAGGAATGGTGTCAGGGCCAATTTTCATGCCGACCAAGTGTTATTAGCCAACCTGATAGATTGCGTAAAGCACTCGGCACTTTAAATACCCATATGCTAAAAATGCTCTACATCTAAGAAGTAGAAATTTAATTTATATTTCTTGTTTGCTTTTTGTTTAGCAACAATCAGCGGCGATGAGTTACTTCTGCATCGCCCTAGTTTTAATCTTCGTGATAATGTTCGCCACTGGTCCAGGATCGATTCCATGGTTCCTCGTTACTGAACTATTCAACCAATCAGCCAGACCTGCCGCGACCTCTTTGGCTGTTGCCATAAATTGGACGGCGAATTTCATGGTTGGTCTAGGCTTCCTACCACTTCAGGTGAGTAACCACAGCTGGGCGGTACTCAAGTACAAGTACTAAAAATTTGTACTCAGTACTTTGTAATTAAATATCCAGAATTGTACTCTGACGTTATCGTTATGTCACTTTTCAGGCAATAATGGGTCCGTACATCTTCTTGATCTTCACAGCAATCCTGATCCTCGTCGTGATATTCGTCTACAAAAAAGTCCCCGAAACGAAGAACAAAACAATGGAAGAAATCTCCGCCATGTTCCGCCAACAATCCTACCAGTAAAAAAAAAAACAACCGGCTTGCCTTTTTTATACAAATAAAAGAAAAGAAGAGAAGTCATTTCAAAAACGACTGATTTTAATCGCAGCGAAAGAGTCGCTGCCATTTTACATTTGATGTACATACTCGTGCCTGTTTAATATAATTTTTTTGTATGTTGATGTAATATTGTATAATCTCAGAGCAAATAATTTATTTAGTGTATAGGATTTTAGGTATATCTCTTTTTAATAATTTGTACAAAGTACGTCTCGTTACATTCTAGTCCAGTTTTAGATCACCTCCCAGAATATCATTTATATTATTATTGTACTGGGTCAGCTACAACATTTTATTTCAGAGTAGGCTAAGAATGAAAAAGTTAGTAAGTGTACATATACTAATATTATATACTATCGTATGTTCAATAAAATAAAACCTCTAGAGTGCTATGGAATATATTGTTGGGGTTGGCAACTCTGAAATTATACATTATAATTATTATGTCTGACGTATATGACAATTCCTAAAGCGTCTAGCCAACATTAATTTAAAAAGAGATGAAATAATAGCACTGTAGAGGTTTTTTTTTATTGAACATATTATAAATTATATTATTATACACTAATATTGCTACAATAAAGTACCAATAAACAATTGAATCATTTAGAAGCAAAGGTACACCCCTTTGCTTCTACTAACAAAAAAATGAGAAATCCAGTTTTAAACTTTAAGTTATATTAAAACCAGCAAACAAAATAGCAGAAGGGTTATGTGGATTTACATGAAATATACTGAACAACAGTATCTATCAATGAAAACTCTGTATCTCTTTGCTAATTAACAACAAAACTGTTACCCTTTTTCAAATTTGCATACACACCTTTTTGCTTCTAAGTGCCTCAAAATGATTTGATATATACACTGAGTGATAGTTCAATCAGGTATACATAGGGATTTTAGATGTAAACCACATTTATACATTTAGGGGGCAAATGCATAAATGTCTACAATATAATCTAGGGTCATTTTAGAAAAAAAGTACAGAAATTACAAAAAAAAACTTACGTATTAGAGAGCTATCTGCTTATAATATCACATCGTTTATGATTTTCTACCAACTCTTAAAAAATACCAATATTTAAAATAAAAATAGCTTCAAGCAGGGTAGCAGGAAACAATATGGGCATTTTCAGCATGTAATTACAGCATTTAGAGATCTAATACTCCACTTTTATGCCTAAAATCATTAACACCCCACTCGTAGCTTTTAATGAAGTCCCTTTCACGATTCTAGACAGATCGTATCGAGAATAATGAATGAAAATGTGTGTTTCTGAGGCCATTTATTTAAAATTTTCAAAATTGCATAAAAAAATAGTAAATGATGTCGATTTTTAACTAAATAGTGACCCAAATACGCAGGATTTTTTGCTTAATTTTTGTTTACTCTTGTACTTTTCCTCCAAAATTACCTTGGAAGCAGGACAATGCATCATTTTGGTTTTACATGTTTGACCCCTATGTGTACTTGATTGAATCGAATCAACACCTGGTATATATTATCAAGTATAGCTAATTTCATTTAATTAGCTGAGAAATAAGAACACATTTGTGCTTAAACATCAAAAGTCATAAGATGTGACTTGTTACCACAATTCACTTTTGATAAGTTACAAAAGTGAATTGTGGTATCGAATTGGCATTATTTTTAGGTAAATGACTTAATTAATTGTACAGATAAACACCACAGAGATACAAATATGTTCACATTTTTGTAAATTTCTTGCCCAGTTAAATAAAATGAGCTCTATCTTCACAACAATTATTTCTGTAGGATTACAAAATGTAAAAAAAAATAGACAACAATATTAAATTTCAACTCAGATTACTCTGTAATAAAATGATTTTTAGGTAAATGACTTAATTAATTGTACAGATAAACTCCACAGAGATACAAATATGTTCACATTTCTGTGAATTTCTCACCTAGTTAAATAAAATGAGCTCTATCTTCACAACAATTATTTCTGTAGCATTACAAAATGTAAAAAAAAAAATAGACAACAATATTACATTTCAACTCAGATTACTCTGTAATAAAATGTTGTGGCTTTTCCCTTATTATACAAAGTGTGTTGAGAATTTGTTAAAGAAAAAAATGTAAATTTTTACAAAAATATATTTGTATACCTAACAAAGCTTTCGCATTATTTAGAAAAAGAAACAGGGGCCGAAACATAAAGACATATCCAACGCTACCAACTAACGTACCCTAATACTTTATACATTTTAAAACCACTGTTCGAAAAAAAAAAAAACGCATGCCTTTAGCCTTTATCTTTTCCTTCGCTCAATTAGCCTTTGTTGTCGTCTTCGTTTATTGTGTTTAATTAGCCAATATGAGCTGAATATTTATATAATTTTAAGTTATTTATATATATTATATGCTTTTAAGGATAAATAATATGGTAACTGTATCACAAAATGTCCTCCAGAGTCCAAATCAGTTGCTCCCGTTGTCCGTGGCCGAGGAGACCATCACGTACTTGACGGTGATGGCGAAGACAAAGAATCCCACAAAGACGGCGAGGTTGGCCAGGCAGCTTTGCAGCCCCGTCTGATCCGATGATGATTTTTTCTGGTTCTCGGCTTCCGTCGCGGTTTTTTGAGCTTTTTTTCTTAACGCAATCTCATCCTAAAAAAATGTATTTATACAATAATAGTTAACCTTGTACTGAAAGATAGATGGGATCCGGATTAAGTAAGTAAATAAATGGTACATATAACAAACCAACTTTTTAAACAGGAATACTCCATATTTTTGGAATATAGTAAATTTTAACTAACTATTTAAGTTAAATTTGCGATTAGGTCCCGCAGCATATACCTTGTGCAGCATCCAGAAACAATTTTTAATGCATCGTGGCATGCTGCCCAAGCCGTAGAACTAGTATAACTATAAAGACATATAAACTAGGTGGCCTGAACGTTTAAATCCCTTCCAATTTTTGCTTTATTATTCTGTTACAATTAATAATATTTGTATAACTGGAACAAAAACTTGATCAGGTAATATTTTTATTTTTATACAGTTGGCGATCAACGTGTTAATACACGGCTATTGAAATAAAGATGTTTTTAAGTACAGAATTTACCTGAATTAAGATATACATGGAATTGTTCTTTTTAGTAACCTACATTCCACAGGAACTAGAGTATAAAACAGAAAATATGGAAAAACAGAAAAGGAAGAATAATATTGTAATTAAAGGACTGAACTTTGAAGATAGTAATATTGCTGGAAGAATAAAAGAATTTATAAGAAATAAACTGAATATAGAAACCACGTTAACAGCATATAAAATTAACAAGGGGACTAAAAATGAGATGATTATAGCAGAAACTAAAACCTGGAACGAAAAACAAGATATAATGAAGGCCTAAACCAAAATGTTTCGTTGTGAGTTACGTGAAGATGATTTTAATAAAATAAAACACGTTAGTAATCCTTTTTCTTCACTGGTTCAGCCTAAACCAAGCTGAAGGGCAAGAAGATATACCTAGATAACGATCTAACAAAGAAAGAAAGGGAAATACAACAAGAAATTAGGAGCATAGCAAGAGAACAAGCTAGTCAAGGAAAACAGATTAAAGTAGGGTACCAAAAACTAGTGATAAACAATGAGGAATTTAAGTGGGACGCAAGAGAAAAGGGGCTTACGGCTGGTGGACGAAGAGCGGACCAAAAAAACTGATACAAGAAAGAATAACAGCTAACTCGGATACGATGCGAACAAGCACGATCAAGGACACGAATAAGGCATCATTAAATATAGTCGACAGATTAACAGGAGAACACGGAAAAGAAAGGGTATCAAATGGGACATGTGCAAAGAAAAATAAAGCGAAACGGATGAGTAATAAAGAGGATAGTATAAGAATAGGAACTTGGAATGTAAGAGGTACGCACGGAGAAGGAAAACTGAAACATTTAGTGAGGGAGTTAAAAAAGTTCCAGTTCGATATCATAGCACTGCAGGAAACGAAACAATCAGGCAACGAGGCGATAGAAGTTGAGAACTGTGTGTTCCTTAATAGTGGTGGAAGTAATAGGAGATTAGGAGTAGGATACATAATAGGAATGAAAATAAAACCACTAATTATAAACTTTAAAACAGTATCAGTCGGATATGCACATTAAGGATCAGAGGAAAATACCAAAAAATTACATTTATTAATGTCAACGCCCCAACAGAGGAGAAGGAGATTGAAGTAAAAGAGGAATTCTACAACCTGATCAACAGAGTTTACGAAGATATACCAAAATATGACATCAAAAAATAATAATGGGCGACACAAACGCTAAGATAGGCAGGGAAAGAGTGTATATGCCAACTATTGGTAAGTACAGTAAACACGAAGCAACAAATGAGAATGGAAAATTAATGATAGACTTTGCAAAGGAAAAGATGTTAAGGGGATTATCGCAGTGTAACACGCCGATCGTGTTGGAAAGACCCACATAGTTTAGAGTAGCTCATCCGATGCCAAATTTACAGCACAAGTGGGGAGAATACAGTCAGAGAGAAAAGCGGCAGTCAGTTCGCTGTGCATTTGTGCATTGCTCCTTGGCATGAACGGATGGGGTCTCGCGTCGCGTGGAATAGACGAAAAAAACAGACGGATCGAACGAAAGTGTCGATTCGTATTATTTAAACACGCTGATAATACATACAAGCTATGTATTGTTTTCAATTCGTTAGAAAGCGTTATCGGATCCTGTGTTATTTTTCGGTATTTATAAAACTGATGATTCTTATTCTTGTCATTATAACGCATTATTTTTACTTTTAAGACTCCAGTTTCGACAGCCGAACAAACTATGTGTTTTATTTTATTAAATTATAGATTATTTCTTAAAAATATAATAATAAAATAATTCATGTTCATAAGCTCATTGTGAATATTTATATGCCGCACATATATGAAAAAAAACATAGGATTTTCAATCATATTTTTTAAATGGGAATATTATCTTCCCTAACTGCTATTGCCATGAACATAATGTGTATTAATTTGGCCTCTGCCCAATTGGGTAAATACCCCCAATTTTGGGGAGAATTTCAATTTATATTCGGTCAAATATTCTAGTTTTTATGAATGCAACAAATAAATAATAGATTGAAAAAAATTAAACGGAAAGCTGCCCTGTTTTTTTTTATGTTTAGTACAGGGTTTACAAAATGATGATGTGTATAAATAGGCTCAGTCAACTTAGCCCCCCGAAGTTCGACTTTTTTGAAAAAAGCGATTGCGCTAGACCGGCCTTAGCTAGCGCCACAAAAATTAGAGCTAGCGCCATTTAGACAAGAAAACTACGGGGATTTGAACTTTCGGGGGGCTAGGTTGATGCTAGTCCCCCGAGTTTGGATTTTTTAAGTTTTTTTACACTATTCGGATTCCTCAGAGCTAGCGCTACCAATTTAAAAGCCAACGCCACTCCCACAGCCCCAAAAAATGATAAAACATTTTTAACCCTGGCCCCCTAAAATGAGATGTTTTTAACCAAATTGGGTGGAAAATATAACTTAGAGCTAGCGCCAACAGAATATGACAAAAATATTCTCTCAAAAATATCAGGTAAAAAAAAGTTCACGTCCAAATTTTGATGCAAGAGCTTTCAGATCCTGTATGCGTATTACCATTTACTTCCTGAATTTTAATACAAAATGATGTTTGGCATATAATATACCGCTTTCAACAAATAGTTCGGCGTTGTAATTACTTTATTTATGTTCATAGACACTGGCTATTAGAAACATGATGCCTAGTAGACAGTAGCGTAACTGACAATTGTGTTTTCACTCCTAGCTAATTTAAATCGTTATTACGCAAGAACTTACCTTACGATTTAAGAAACTCTTTTGGCATTGTAATTACTATACTAATATTTATAAACACTGGCAACGAGATTGCTTGCACTAGTAAGACAGTGGCGTAACTGACGATTGTTTTTGATAATTGAAATCGTTATAACTCGGAAACTAACCGTACGATTTCAAATTTTTGTTTGGCATTGTAATTGCTATACTGAAGTCTATAAACACTAACAACGACATAGCTAGTGATATTAAAGGATAAATTAAAATCACTTGCTTTGTTTCACTATTTGTTTCTATTTACTCGACTAGTTTCGCTTTTTACGGCATTATCAAAGTTCACTCTTGATTCACTCTTGATTCACTCTTGATAATGCCGTAAAAAGCGAAACTAGTCAAGTAAATAGAAACAAATAGTGAAACAAACCAAGTGTTTTTAATTTATCCTTTATTATTATTTCAAAATGTTTCACCAAGTGATAAATGAGAAAGTTATTCAAGAGATAGCTAGTGCTAGCAAGACAGTGGCGTACCTCACGGTTGTTTTTTTTATGATAACTTAAATCATTATTACTCGGTGGAAAACACTCGTTGGGAGTTTCAAACTGAACGCTTTTCAAAAACAATGAATGCCTGAAAATTTACCTAGTATACATCGGGTTATGTGTGTACCTAATCAAAACATGGGTATCTTTTCGATGCTACAAAATTGTGATTAAGCTCCTTTCGTTGCTATTCAATTGACTTCATTTTCATTCTAACACAATCTATCTTAATATCCTGATTCTACGATATACAGGGAGTTTTTCTTTAAAGTAGACGTATTCCAGATTCACTTTATTTTGTTTAAATCTTTAGATATATGTTGTTTTTACAGGAATTCAATTTGAAGCTTTAAGCGAGTGTTTTCCACTCCCAGACTAAGCATGAAGTAAAATTTCGAGTTTAGAAAAGCCCCGTGAAAATTTGTCGAGGGTCGCGCAGCGACCCGAGACAAATTTTCTGGGCTTTTCTAAACTCGAAATTTTACTTCATGCGCCACGCGTATAGAACACTAAAATTTTGTGAAATTTGTGTATATTTGAACCTTACTTGAAATCAGCGTTTTATACGCGTGGCGCATGAAGTAAAATTTCGAGTTTAGAAAAGCCCAGAAAATTTGTCTCGGGTCGCTGCGCGACCCTCGACAAATTTTCACGGGGCTTTTCTAAACTCGAAATTTTACTTCATGCTTAGTCTGGGAGTGGAGAACACTCGTTTAAAGCCTTGAATTGAACTTTTGCACCCAATTTGATTAAAAAAATCTCATTTCGGGGGGCTAGGGTTTAAAATGTTGTATAATCTTTTGGGGTTGTGGGGGTGGCGCTAGCTTTTAAATTGGTAGCGCTAGCTCTGAGGAATCCGAATACTGTAAGAAAACTTGAAACATCCAGCATCAACCTAGCCCCACGAAAGTTCAAACCCCTGTAACTTTCTTGTCTAAACGGCGCTAGCTCTAATTTTTGTGGCGCTAGCTAGCGCTAGCTAAGGCCCGTCTAGCGCAACAGTTATTTTTTAAAAAGTCGAACTTCGGGGGGCTAAGTTGACTGAGCCGTATAAATAGAGGATTGCAATAACATTCAATTTCAATTCATTTATTCCTTATTTACTTACTATCAAAATATGACTCATCATAAATCAGCCAAATTTGAAAAAAATATATTGGGCTCGGTGCAATGTTGAGCAAGAAGCTTATTATTTGAAATGCATTATAATAACTACCTTATTATTATTATAGTTCTATTTTTTCTAAAATAATTAACAATGAATATGCACGCAGTTAAACCCTACATTTTTTTAAACATTCGTCAAACAAATATTACCTGTGCTCAGTAAAAAATAGTTGATTTGTAACATTAATCTACGACAACGTCATATTGGTGTTATTCTTACTATTCTTATAGTTTTGATATCATTGATTCGTTGATGAAGTCGCAGTTGGTTCAAATAGGTCCGATTGCTAGAAACTTTACAATTTACTTTAATAGTTTTATTGCGAGAAGTTTAATGGCATTTAACAACTGCTCTAATAACGAAAGATTTAAGACGAAATAATGATTTGAACAAGACTGATTGTTATTCGATTGCTTCTGGCTTATTAATCAGCTTAAAAAACTTTAAAAATAATTTAATAATACCGACACTGTCAAATAATAAGGAAAGCCAATATTAAAGGTATATTACACATCTTTATTTAAATTAGTGAAACATTTCGTGTTTTCTATATTAGTGAACATGCAGTATAAAAAAATATTTATTCCATTAGTAGTCAGAAAGCATGAAAATAAAACACTAGTACAATAAAATATCGATTATAATTGCGAAATATTAATTTTACGAGAATAAATGCTAACGACGCGAGCCGTTTTTGTTAACTATGATTGAAAAAAGAAAAGAAAAACAAACGCGAAGCCGCACAGCGTTCACCGGCCCAGAGATAAACGCTGGCCGCATGCTGCTCGCCCCTCCAATAATTGTGCAGATGAGTGTACAACGCGTTCAACTAAGAGAAGATCCGCAAGGCGGCGGTATTTTACGGTCTTATTTTTCAAGATTTTTATTTTAACCTGACTCGGGCATAAGCTATCGCATCCTTATGAAATGTTCACATTATATTCCTTATAGTATAAACTAGTAAGATATGGGAATATTTTTTTTAATTTTGAAAAATTTAACATTATTTTTTTCATACCTCTGAAAGCAAATTATTTAAAAAAAAAGTACTTCGATATTTTACTAGATAATTGGGCTTAATATACGCTGTCAAAATTTCAACTTTCTAGGACCTTTAGTTTTTAAATAAACCTAACATTAAATTTCAGACCACTGTTATATTCCCCTTAAGTATTGTCAGTTTTATGATAGGAAAGAAATCTTTAAGGGAACATGGCGGTCACCAGATGGGAAAACTGTGAATCAGATTGATCATATCTTAATAGAAAAACTGGAAGAAAAGGCGCTGAAAAGTATTAGATCGTATAGGGGACCAGATGCAGATAGTGACCATTTTTTGGTGGGCGCCAGACTAACACAAATAATACCCAGCATCCGAAATGAATTCGGAAAGAAAAAAGCAAATAAAAGAGTAACGAGACTTAAAAGTAAGGAGGAGCAGGACAAATACAAGGAAATAGTCGACAAAGAATTGGAAGATATAGGACAGAGTACGAGCATAGAAGAACATTGGTTGAACTTAAAAAATAAATTATGGGACTCTGCGGATAGATGCAGTAAAGAGGAAAAGAAGAAAAAGAAGAAGTGGTTTGACGAGGACTGTGAAAGAGAGTTGGAGATCAGGAAGAAGTCAAGGTTAATAATGCTGAAAGAAGAATCGGAAAGAGCTAAGCAGAAATATGAGCAACAAAGGAAAACAACAAAAAATATCTTAAGAAAGAAGAAAAGAACCTACTATGAAAAAGTAATACAAGAAATTGAAGAGGACTATAATAACAACCAAATCAGATACCTATACCAAAAAGTGCGAAAGCCAAATCGGTATTTTACAAGACAAAGGAGGGATACTGATTGCGGGAGAAGAAGACCAATTGGGAAGATGGAGGTAGTATTTTAACGAACTGTTGAATGAAGAAAATGATGAAAGAATTCCACAGCCTAAGCGAGTAGTTAACCTGGATTTACAGTTGGCGCCAAGTACAGATCAAATAGAAGACATTATTACGAAAATGAGGAACAACAAGAACCCGGGTAGTGATGAAATTCCAGCGGAGTTATTTAAGCATGGGGGTAGCAAATTGGTAGAGTATATACAGAGGTTACTGGAAGAAGGAAGAAATGCCAGAAGAATGGATAGAAGCCATAATCTGTCCTCTGCACAAAAAAGGTGACAAAAGCGAGTGCCAAAACTACAGGGGCATTTCACTACTAAACGTAGCATTTAAAATACTGGCAACGGATTTAAAGAATAAATTAGTGAGTGAAGTCGAAGATAAAATAGGGGAGTACCAGTGTGGGTTTAGACGAGGAAGGAGCACGACAGATGCAATATTTACATTGAGAGAAATACAAGCTGAGAGTTTTGAATTTGAGAAACCAACGGTAATGCTTTTCATTGATTTCAAAGAAGCATATGACAGAGTCAAAAGGAAAGCCATTTCTGAAGCGTTGAAATATTTCGAGGTCAGTGAGAAGCTTATCAACATGATTCAAATGACATTGCAAGACACTGAAAGTAAGGTCAAAATTAATAACAACGTCAGCGATAGCTTCAAAATTTGTCAAGGAGTAAGGCAAGGGGATCCGCTATCTTCTATCCTTTTCAGCCTAGTACTAGAAAAAGCTATAAGAGACGCCAACCTAAACAGAACGGGAATCGTATATAGGAAGAAACACTAGTGCATAGCTTTTGCTGACGATTTAGTAATACTAGCCAGAAGTACGGAAGAACTAATACGAGTAATTACTAGGTTGGTTGATAGAGCAAGAAATATGGGGTTGATAATTAACCAAGCGAAATCAAAATACATGGAATGGACGAAAAAGGATTTTAGAAAGGGGACACAGATAACAATAAAAACGAAGAATAATACAGAACTAGTATTCGAGGAAGTAGACAGATATATGTATTTAGGAACGTTGTTTACGAGGGAACCTGATAATGGAATGGAAATCGAAGCGAGGGTAATGGCAGGGAATAGGTGCATGGGGGGACTAAACAGGATACTAAGAAGTAAGAACATTTCTAGAAATGCCAAACTGAAGCTATACAAAACAGTATTAAAACCGACGGTAATGTACGCCTGTGAAACATGGACAATGACTAAAAAGGAACAAACAAGGTTGGAAGTGTGGGAGAGGAAAGTTCTAAGAAAGATATTTGGAGGAAAAAAGGTCGGAGAACTATAGCTAAGACGAACAAACAACGAAATTAAAGAAATGTTCAAAGAAGCAAATATAACAGGGGTAATACAAGTGCAAAGGCTGCGCTGGTTAGGCCATGTACAGAGGATGGAAGAAACCAGACTACCAAAAATAGTACTTACCAGTATAATAGGAGGAAGGAGGAAAAAAGGAAGACGAAGGACGAGATGGAAAGGAGAAATATAAAAGGACATGGAGAAATTAGGAATTACCGGATGAAAACAAAAAGCAAAGAACAAAAAGACATGGAAGAGCATTATCAATCAAGCCATGGGCCAACTAGGCTCGCAGTGCTAATATATATATACATTCGACATGTATACTTTGTAAGTGTTCTAGCGCTTGTTGTTTTTATAAAAGTATTCAATTTGAAGTTTTAAAAGAGTGTTTTCCACTCCAGACTAAGCATGAAGTAAAAGTCTGAAAATTTATCTTGAACAAGTTTCACGTGTTTTCACGTGGTGAAACATATTTAACTATGATTTAAGCAAGGAAAACACTTGGTTGTGAAAATTTGATTTGGTCGCGTTTTTAAAATTTAAATAATCGCACGGTATATTATTAATATGCTATTACATTTTAAGTCATGATATGAAGTTAATAATAATGCATCAATTTTATTATTAATCTTACCTGCATGTTTTGCGCTATGTCCGGAAACAAATCCTTGAACTGAGAATTCTTCAAGTTAAATTCCAACGACTGGTATGCCAACTGACGCTTTTCATAATCGGAAGTTTCTATGCTACCTAATGTCGGGCTTTTTTCAATCTAAGATGCATATAAAAATTTGGTAATCATAATTTTAGTACAGATTTTATAACAGTATTAAATTACTTGATTAAAACGCAGTTATATTCCGTTCTTCATTTTTATAAAAGTGAAGACTGCGTTTTAATTAAGTGACTTAAAATCCTTACGTAACTCAAATAACTACATTAAGTTTAAAATTACACTGAATAAACGTGAATATAAACAAATAAGTTAGTAATCATTATACAATGAAACACTTTTAACTTTGTTTGTATAACACGTTTTATTTAATGTGACTGCAGTTTCGACAAACAGCTTGTCATTATCAAACATGGAATTTGTCGAAACTGCAGTCACATTAAATAAAACGTGTTATACAAACAAAGTTAAAAGTGTTTCATTGTGTAATTAACATGTATAACGAAGTAGAAGCCTCCACAATACACAATTTAGTAATCATTATGTTCGGAAAGTATAGATTTTATAGCAGTCTCAAATTGCACTGCGTAAATGTTAATGTAAACAAAAAAGTTGAGTTTCAACAAATAGTATAGTTAGTATCGAGAACAATAAGAATTTTTTACCGGTCGAAGACAATTGTTTGAAGGAGAGAGCGGAGCGAGCAACAACTCCAATTATTGTCTAAAACCGGTATTGTAACACATAACCTAAAAAACTTAAACTGTAATTCTCGTATAACCGCCAGTATTTCTTTAATCCATTAACGACCGAGCAGTATATATATATATATATAATCAAATGCCGCTCTACCCATTCGGGTGTGTGGCAGTGGAATCTATTTGTATATAAATGTATTCCACTCTTTTTTATTTCGGGCTATCTTCTTTGCTTCGGGCATCGTTGTTCCTCTTTTCATTAAGTTCTTCTCTATTGTCTTGGTCCATGTATCCTTTGGTCGTCCACTCTTCCTTTTTCCTTGTGTTTTGGCTTCCCAAACTCGCTTTACTTGTACCGTGTTGTTCATCCTCTGCAGGTGCCCAAACCAGCAGAGTTGTCTTCTTTCTATGAACTCCTGTAGGGACTCTATTTCTAGCTCACTTCTTATTTCTTCGTTTCTGTTTCTGTCCATTTTCGATACTCCTTTTACTCTTCTAAGATATTTCATTTCTACTGCCTGCAGTTTACTTTTTTGTTGTTGTGATAGTACCCAGCTTTCACATCCGTATGTTAGTGTAGGTCTGTATATTGCTTTAAATACATTGATTTTGGTTTGTTTTGAAATTTCCCTTTTGTTGATAAATCCTTTATTCATTGCATAAAATACTTTGTTTGTGTTCTCTATCCTTCTGTTTATCTCGGTATCATTTCTTCCTCTTTCCTCTATCATAACCCCTAGGTATTGCATTACATTTACTTGCTCAAGCTGATGTTGATCGATTTCAATATTTAAATTGGTGTTTTCCTTTGTAATAGCCATAACTTTGGTTTTTGTCTTGTTTAGTTTCATTCCACTCGCTTTTATTACTTCATTCCAGGTCCGTAGGTTGTGTTGTAGTATTCTTTCATTTTTTGCGATTAATACTATATCGTCTGCGAATGCGCACTCGCTAAGCTCTATTGTTTGTAGGTTTTTGTAGCCTATATTTATTGATTTGGTTTCCTGATTACTCTTCCTTATGATGTCATCCATGAATGTAATAAAAAGTAGTGGGCTAAGTGCACCCCCTTGTCGTACTCCTACTTCGGTAGTGAACTTCTCCGATTTCATGTTTTTGATCATTACTATGTTGTTCGTGTTCTTATAGATCGATTTTACTACTGCAATTAGTTTGTCGTTTACATTCCTTTTCCGTAGACTTTCCCATATCTTTGACCTTGGTACCTTGTCAAATGCCTTTTCCATGTCAATAAAGGCCATGTATATCTCCTTTCCATGCGCTAATGTCCTGTCAATAATTTCCTTTACCGTGAATATATGGTCTTGTACACTTCGGCCTTTTCTGAATCCACTTTGTGAATCGGATAGTGTTGGTTCTATTACTGTTCTTAATTTCATCTCTATGATCTGTTCGAAAATCTTTAGTGCCGTACTTAATATTGTTATGCCTCTGTAATTATTACAGTTCTTTTTATCACCTTTTTTGAATATTGGCAGTATTAATCCCACAGTCCAGTCCTCCGGGATTGTTTCTGTTTTCCAAGCCATATTACATAGTTTCAGAAAATGCTGTAATCCAAGCTCTCCCATATTTTTTAACATTTCAGTGGTTATTTTGTCAATCCCGGGAGCCTTTCCATATTTAATTTTCTTTATTGCAGCTCTTAATTCTTCTACTGTGATTTGGTCTTGTTCATCTGCCGCTGAGATTAGTTTCTCGGTGTCTATATCTACTTCCGCTACTTCTTCTTTCTCGGTGCGTGCTACTAGCAGTTTTTCGAAGTATTCTTTCCATCTCTTCATTATTACTTTCCCTTCCGTCACTGTGGTTCCATTTTCATTGCTATTGAATCGCTGTCCTCTTTATTATTGTTCCTGAGATTTTTTAACGTCTTGTAGAAAAGTTTTTGATTACCTTTGCTGTCCATTTCTAGTTTTTCGCCAAATTCTTTCCATGTCTGTTGTTTCTCGTCCAGTACTAACTTTTTGACTACTTGTCTTTGTTTCTTGTATGCGTTGTAGGTTACATTTGACTTGTTGGTTAGATACATTTGCCATTTCTTCTTTTTTATTTTTACTTGTTTTTTTATCTCTTCTGTCCACCATGCTGTTTGTTTAACTTTATTGCTTACTCTCGTTACCCCACACACTTCTTCTGCTGCTGTTAGTACTGTACCCTTAAAACTTTCCCACAATGTTTCTACCGTCGTGTTTATATTATCTGATTTTAAATGTTCCATTTTGTTTGTTATTACTTGTTCGTCTTTTCTTGCAATTTCATCGTCTCTTAGTTTATAACTTTTTATGCTTATGTTGTCTTGCCTTTTTTTCAATCCTGATCTATTTTCTTTATTCGATGTTTCAAACTCCCTTATTTTTGTTATTAGCAGGAAATGGTCACTGTATATTTCGTAGCCTCTGTTTACACGTGTGTCTATTACGGTATTCATACTATCTTTTTCCACGATTACAAAATCGATTATTGATTTCTCACCTCTGCTTTGTTGTTCTCTGGTATACCTGTGTATTTCTCTATGTTTGTAAAATGTGTTAGTAATTACCAGGTTATGTAAAAGACCGAGCAGTTATAGAGTTAATTCTAAAAGTTTTAGGTAATTATTAATTATTAATTTTTCTTTTAAATATACATAAGGTATGCGCTGTAAATTTTCAGGCATTAGTCCATTTTATATAAAAAGGTGCCATGTCAAGTTTCGAACGAGTGTTTCCGATCCCAGACTAAGCATGAAGTAAAATTTCGAGTTTAGAAAAGCCTGAAAATTTGGCTCGGGCGCGTAGCGAAGCGGAGCGACCGAGCCAAATTAGGCTTTTCTAAACTCGAAATTTTACTTCATGCGTCACGCGTACAAAACACTGAATTATTGCGAAATTAGAAATACACTGAATTTTTTTTTAAATAAGTAACAATCGAAATATTAAAATATTTAAATAACAAAATATTTACATTTTTCTTCATATATTTTAAAGTCAGGTCAAATAATATAATATATCAAACTAACTTATTAAGTAATTTCATTAACAAAAAGTGTAACGTCCACCCCGAGTCCGCGCCAAGCGCGCGACCCTTCGCAGGTAGCCAAGGCGGCCGCCGAACCGCGTCGTACCCCTACCAGGGAAGGACAGCATCCCTCTCCACTCCCACTCACTCATACACCAGCATCGCACCCTACTTAAGGGGAAGCCGCCCTTACAATCGTCAGTCTGTTAGCGCTCGTCTTCTCGGCCGAACAGCTCTCTTTAGTAACGCTCGTCTACTCGGCTTACTAAATACTAAATAGTGAGTGGGAGTGGAGAGGGATGCTGTTCTTCCCTGGTAGGGGTACGACGCGGTTCGGCGGCCGCCTTGGCTGCCTGCGAAGGGTCGCGCGCTTGGCGCGGACTCGGGGTGGACGTTACACTTTTTGTTAATGAAATTACTTAATAAGTTAGTTTGATATATTATATTATTTGACCTGAGTTTAAAATATATAAAGAAAAATGTAAATATTTTGTTATTTAAATTGTGAAGTTGGAAATTTATTATTTTTTTTAATTTATTTATTATGATTATTATTACATAACATGAGTACATATATTTTCAACAAATTAACATCCGTTCTATAATATATTTCTTTTATATTGAGCAGTGTTCTGCTCAACGTAATGAATATCCAGATGTAACAATAATAGTTCAAAGCACCTAAGTGAGTGAACACTTGTAGCGTGCTGACATGAAGTTCTTAGAAATTTTGTGCAATATATGATACATAATAATAATAATAATAATAATAATAATAATTTATTTCTCAACAGACCAGGTCCAATTACAGAGAAAAATATATTTAACGTACAATACATTAAAGTACACATTAAAAATAAAAATAAAAAGAAATGTATACATTAAAAATACACAATATAGAAAACAAATATATATAAATTAAAACATACATGCGCCAAATATGATCTATAAGAAACACGTTTTTAAAACATTTTCGAATTCAGTAGTGTTATTACAAAAGATATCGACAGCGTACTGAACCTCATGATAATTCCTAATCATATTGATGACGGGTGAAAATAAGTGGTGATTTGTACGAGCAGTATTATATGAAAATGAGTGCATGCTTCTTGAATTTATCCTCGGAATTGTAAAATTAAGCAACGATAGGAAAGATGTATTATCAATATTATTGTGAATGAGTTTATGAAGTTCACAAATTGATATATATTTATGTCTATTAAAAACAGACATAAAATCAAATTCACGTAAGAGGGCGCTGTACCTTACATCAAAGGTAGGATAGATGTTGTACTTGCGATAGTATAAATATCTTAGAAATTTCTTTTGTATTCTCTCAAGTGAATTTATATGAATTTTATAATAAGGAGTCCATACGCAAGCACAATAGTTTATTTTACTGATAATTAGAGAGTCGAACAGTCGAATAATTGATGATAGGTCAGAAAAGTCACGACTATTTCGAATAATGAATCCAAGTAGCCTGAGACAATCATTTACAACCTTTGTAATATGTTCCTTAAACGATAACGTATTATCAAATATTACTCCTAAATCCGTGTGGCTGGTGGTCCTTTTAATAGAAGCATTACATATTTGATAATTAAACAGAACGGGCCTACGAACACAAAAATAGGATACGATGCAACATTTTGAAATATTGATATTCAGTCCATTGTCTGAGCACCAACTGTGCATCGACTGCAAATTATGTTGTAAAGATACACAGTCTAACTCCGTTTCAATTACACGGTATAATTTTATATCATCTGCATACATGAGGTAGTCACAGGTTAAAGAATCAATTACGTTATTAATAAAAACAAGAAATAGTAAGGGGCCCAGGTTTGAACCTTGCGGAACCCCACTTTCAGCAGAAAATTGACTCGACTGAAACCCTATGCACGAAACAAATTGCTGCCTGCCACATAAATAAGACTTAAGAACAGAAATTACATTATCGTTGATATTGTAATGCTTTAGATAATTCAACAATTTATCATGTGGCATTCTATCAAAAGCCTTACTTATATCTGTATAAATAACATCAACTTGCTTTCCACGATCAAGTTGATCAGATACAAATTGAGTTATATTTAATAAGTTAGACTGTGTACTTTTTTTCTTCATGAAGCCGTGCTGATGAGGGGTAATGAAAGGAGAAACAATTTTATAAATATGATCGTACAGAATGCTTTCAAACACTTTAGAAAAGTTTGAAATTAATGCGATTGGTCGATAGTTTTCGATGCAACTCCTGTCACCCGATTTATACACTGGAGTAAGTCTCGTTAACTTCCACCGGTTTGGAAAAGTTCCCGTTGATAAAATTAAATTAAAAATGATTGTCAAAGGTCGAGACAGTTGGTTAGCACAATCTTTTATAAAAAATGCTGGTATTTGATCAGCACCTGCCGTCATTTTGGGTTTAAGAGCTTTCAAATAACAAAGGACTATATCATCAGTTATAGAATAGTTTCCTAGAATATTACACACAAGATCACAATTAATATCACACGCAGTGCTGTTACGTTTATATGCCTTTTGAAAATGGTCACCGAATCCTTGAACAATGCCTCCACCTGTTATTTTATTGTCCCCGCCAAGTGACATGAGTCCAGGCAATCTGGATTTCTTCTTCTTTTTATTGACGAAGGACCAAAATTGTTTGGGATTTTTGGATAAATTCGTTTCGGCAGTTTTGATGAAATTTTGATACGCTTCACGAGTCTTGTTCTTGAGGAGGGTTCTGGTTGCACGGTATTTGGATGCGCTAGCATCGGTTTTATATTTTTTCATTTGACGATGCTGCCTGCCTTTACTTTGGGACAATCTTCTTAATTCATTATTAAACCATGGAGGAAATGCATTAGAATTATAATTGACTCTTTTCTTGGGAATGAATTTGTTCAGTACGTCATATATAGTATCATAGAAGAAATCACATGCTTTATCAACGTCATGTATACTTTCAAGTTCTATCCAATTAATTGCTGACATTTGCATATATGCTTCATATAATCGGTAAGTTTTGAAATTATAAAATTTGATTCCTGTTTCCGATGAACTACTTGGAAAGTTAATTTGTTTTAATATCTGCACATCAATATTTAAAGCCGGGTGGTGATGGTCTTCAGCAATAATGACGTCATCAGCTTTATAAACAGTGCAAACAGCATTAACAGGAACATTGACAAAATCTAGTATTCGATCGTTGATATTACAAATATTATTGCATTGTCTCAGATTGTTGAATGATATAAAATTCATAAAAGATGCGACCTTGTTACATTTTATGTTTGATATTGTGTTTGTTTTATAATTTGGCAGATTAAAATCTCCACATATAATTGAGTTTTCGTTGTTAAAATGTTCCCCACAATATTCAAATAAGTTAACATACTCGTCTATTGATGTAGCAGGTGGAATGTAAAGACAAATTATGGCAAAACTATTGTTATTATTAATAATTTCTACGGCAACTATATCAATATTGACAACAAGACAATCAACAGACACACGAGTACATTGAATGCTGCTTTTGACTGCAATCAACACTCCTCCTCCTTTGCAACGTTGCCTGTCAGATCTGAAAACTACATATTTGTCAGAAAACAATTCGTTATCATACACCCCATCTTTGAGCCATGTTTCTGTCAGCAAAATGAAATCGCTGCTACAGGTTAACGAGTTGTTGTATAAATCTATTGTTTTGGTATTTAGCCCGCGAACATTTTGATAATAAAAATGCATTTGACTGGTCTGTTGAATATTTAAAAATTTTGTTTTTTCTCAGAAGCTTCAACTATTTTGGGTACTCCGCGAATATATTTTATTGTTAGGTTTGTTTCGCCTCCTTCTTTGCGTCGGGTTAATTGTTCTCTTAGTAGTTTCAAATGCTGTTGTTGATAAGGTGTCAAATCAGATTTTATATTTGTCCTATTCAGCTCCCTACTTTTCTTTAAGATATCTTTAGCTATTTTAACGTCGGATAATATAACTTTAAGAGGACGATCACCATTATTACCTTTTCCGAGTCTAATAACTTTGATAGGCTCTGCAGACAAACTAAAAGATGTTAATATATTTTTCACTGCTGTCTTGTCATAATTTATTCTATCATTAGTTTCATCACTATCGGATTCTGGAATTTCATACATAATAATGTTCTTAGATCTATTGCTCTGCTCTTCAATCTCAGATATAACATTAAGTGTAAGATCTGATAAATCTGGGCTAGTTCTATTTTTTAATAGTGTCAGTTCCTCTTTTAAAGTTCTATTTTCCAATTCCAAGGTAGTAATTTTATTTGTTAATTTTTTAATTTCATTTAAGAACTCATTTTGTAGATCTGCAAATTGTGCTTTTAAAATATCAGAAAATTGTGAATTATTTATTGTGTTAACATCGGGAAAATCACCAGAGTTACTGGGAAGTGGTGATTTTAAATTATTAGCACCATTATAAACTTCACATTTTGAGCAAAACCACTTGTCACCATTTTTCTTTTTTGCCTCGTCCTTATATAATTCAATTTGAAATTCATCTAAATTTACACAAATCGCGTGAAACCATTGTTTGCATGAACCGTTACATTTAATTACTTTATCCCACCGATTACTAATGGATTTCTTGCATATGCCACATGTTTGCGTCATTATTTATAAAATTAAAGGAAGTATTAAGGTAATTAAAAACAAATACACAAATCTTCACGCTGCACGGTCGTTCGCAGCGACTATAGTTAACACAAACAGGAGAAGTTGACCACGGATGGGAAAACAAAAGAAAACAGAGGAAAAATTATAGATTTAACAATCAAATTATTTAAATGATACAAATAATTAATAATCAAATTGTGTAGGACGTTGACCTCGAGGAACGCTGACCTCGAGGAACACAGCTCGTTCGCCGAAATGAGTTGAGGGTAAAAAATAAAGCAACACACGTGAATTTTTATCGATAGCCTGCTCTGATTAATTAACGTTAAATCAAACTTCGCTACCTAAGTTTACAACAAGTGAATATAAAAATTCACCAATGGTATGATTGTACTTAGCTCAATTAGATCACCGAATTGCTATTTGTTTCAGCTCGGAAATCCTTTTCTTTTTCCAAAATACAAAGGATCACACAAAAACACAGTTCACTCTCTCACGTCTCACGTCTCAAATGTTGTTTTAGTTTACATAATGAGTACCGAAAAATAAATATATGATATGTGTTTATTTTTCTAATATTTTTGAGAATTGAGGATAATTTTCGAAGATATAAGATTTTGAAAGTTGTGAGAATTTTTTTTTGTTATTTTGTTTGATATGTTGGGGAAGGAGAGTATAGGTTTTGGGGATTGTGTAGGTGAATGATCTGAGGCTAAAGGCTGATTTGCAATTAGGGATATAGAGTCTAGTCTTACTTCGTGTGTCATGGTTTGATCTCATGTAGTTTAAGGCATTACGATGTTTATAAGCATATGTACAGAGACTGTGGAAGTACAGGCATCTAATATTGGGTACAGAAAATATTTTAATATTTCGATTGTTACTTATTTAAAAAAAAATCCAGTGTATTTCTAATTTCACAATAATTCAGTGTTTTGTACGCGTGGCGCATGAAGTAAAATTTCGAGTTTAGAAAAGCCTAATTTGGCTCGGTCGCTCCGCTTCGCTACGCGCCCGAGCCAAATTTTCAGGCTTTTCTAAACTCGAAATTTTACTTCATGCTTAGTCTGGGATTGGAAACACTCGTTCGAAACTTGACATGGCACGTTTTTATATAAAATGGACTAATGCCTGAAAATTTACAGCGCATACCTTATGTATATTTAAAAATAAAATTAATAATTACGAACCACGATTACGCTGCTCACCGCCTGAAACCCCAGCCCGTGACTACGCTACACCCGGTACCGCGTCAAGACATCAACCGAGAACCGCTCGACATCACCCAGCCCTACGCCTGGAACAACCCCTAGCTGCCGTGAAGAAACCCTAGCCGCCCATGCCCGCTCTCCGCACCGACAGCTACACCACATACATTCTTATACGATTCTGTACATTTGTAAATAAACGGCTACAACCATAACCAGCGTGTTATAAAAGTTAATAATGTTGCCTTTTTAATGGCGCTTAATGGGTTAAACGTTAAACACTAAACGTCTTATAAACCCGGCATATAACTTGCAGAATAACGTGAAGGTTACATTATAATTGTCAAATTTCAGAGCTGCCAACCTGCAGTATTTTTTATCAAATCTCACTTTAGATTTTTCTTTGGAGTTAATAATATTTTTTCTTACGTTTTCATAAATGTATTGCGACGTATTTTTTATTTCGTTAATGTAGTCTGTTTGAATTTCTTCTTCGTCAAAGGTTAATTCGTCTTCTGCGTTTCTAATATGACCAAATATAATTTCTTGGGGTGTATACTTTGTCGTCGATGATCTACTATTATTATATGAAATTATTGAATAAGATAATCCTTGAATAATAGGTTTTCCAGGATTGTCTATGTTCGCGCTAAACATCGCGAATTAAGTGTTTTTTTATATATTTTTATAAATTTGTGTGTTATTTCTATTTCTTTGGATATTTTGTAAACATTACATTCGGGTTGTGAAATATTTGACCATTTTACAATTCATTGTATCCTATCTGGTACCTGCAGCCTTTGTGTCGCAGAGGCAGGGTGCGTTTTATAACTTCAAACTCATGGAAATCATCGTAAACCGAGCGGTAAAACTCATTGTCAAAAATTTTGGAGCAGACAATGGTTTCCAACAGTACGTGCCTTAAATTCCGTAATAAAGATTGAGCTCTCATCCAAGACTCAATAAAAATAAGTTATAAAACGCAGCCCTGACCTAAAATATTTTCTCATGAATTTCCTTCCCCATCTTTCTCTTTTCTGTGCAAAATTACTATCATCTCTTTCCAAACATTTTCCCCACTTTCAAAACTTTCAATCAATCCTGTGCTTCCTTTAGTTTTCATTCCACAACATCCCTTCAACTGAAATCATTCTAATTCCAACCACGACACAAGTAAGTTTAAAATATCTCAACTAATTGTGAAACTTTGTTGTAATTTATTTTCTTGTATTTTTTCAATCCTTAACTTGTATTTTTTTGTCATTTATTCTTGTCATTTATTAATTTACTTTATTTATTTTTGTTATATTTTTGGTTTGTATCATTGATTAAATAATATATAAGATAGGAAACGCAATGCATTAAAAACGTGACCCCAAAAATTGTCCAGCTTTGGCGTCGACACCAAGTAGGCGGTCAACTGAACTACACTATTTAAAATCTTACAGATATCTAGTTTGTGTAGAAGTTGAAGACCGGCGAGATATTTATGCGCTCCTGATACTCTCCTCGAGCGGAGCGGTTAGCAAGTAGGTGCGGACGTCCCGGGAAAGTGAGGGGGTTAGATCATTGGTTTTGGCTGATGAGTGTGCGTGAACAAGCAGACGGCCGGCGATTCTTTTAATAGTTTTCAAAATGAATGTAAAACGTAATAATTGCGTTTATATTAATTGTCATATAAACAGACACAAAAATCCAGAAATATCATTCTTTAAATTTCCAAAAAAAGATGAAAGTAGACAAAAAATATGAATTGAGAATAGCGGTAATATAAACTTATTACAGTTAAAAACAATAAACTGCATACGAGTGTTATATGCGAAAAACATTTCGCTTCAAAATATATCATGAAAAATGGTGCTAGAAAAAATGTTCGCGAAATTCCTTCAACTTCAGAAGAAAACGTATTTAAATTGAAGTTGCCAATAAGAAAGTGATATGGAAAATTACCAATAAACGAAAATGAAATTTCTACTGTGGAGATGGTGAGTTTTTAATATTCAGGACCGGCGTGTGCGGGACAAAATAGTCGTAAGAAAAAACAAGGGGGGGGGGGGTTACCGCTTGTAGTGCCCAAAACATATTTATTAATAGGCTTAATTAATGACAGGGATTCGCGAAAAAAAATCTTAAGGTGTCCGTTTTTAGAGCTGCTCTATGGGTGATCGCAGTGACGGATCCAGAGAGCAATTTACGGGGGGAGGGGTATTGACAATTATCTGTTGTATTGTTTCAAAATATACAGGGTGCCCGTTTTTCGAGCTGCACTATCTCGCTTATTTGAAGAGATGGAGAATCGGTTAAATGGAGGCAAATTTGCGTATTTTAGTGCATACTAATAATTTGCTTTCACATTTCATACATCTTTAATTGTTTCGATGTAATTTGAAAAAAAAAAGATATTTTCGATATTTCAAAATGGATCATATCTGTCATTTGTAATTTTTTCCAAAATTTCTAAAAACATTCTTATAGCCCGATTTATGAACTTACCTCATAAACAAATTAAATCTGCAAACGATTCGTTATTGTTTTTCCAAACACGACTTTTGTTTTTGTTATGGGCGCATATGGAGATATCAGAGCTGGGATGAATCCTCGAAAACATGATTCGAATCACGAATCCGATTCACCTAATATGATTCGAATCACGAATACTCGAATAAAGGATTCGTAAGTAAAAAATATGATTCGAATCCTCATTTTTGAATCACGGATACAAATCCTTTAAAAATAAATTTGAATCTATTATTTGCAACCAGTAATATTTTATTCCATCAGTTTCTATTAACAAGCATGTTCATTTACCGACTAAATATCTGATTATATAATGATTTTAATTAATGATGATATATGTGTTATTGAACTTTATTTTGAATCTGTGTTTTATACGCCTGACGCATGAAGTAAAATTTCGAGTTTAGAAAAGCCCCGTGAAAATTTGTCGAGGGTCGCGCAGCGACCCTCGACAAATTTTCACGGGGCTTTTCTAAACTCGAAATTTTACTTCATGCTTAGCCTGGGAGTGGACAACCCTCGTTCTTAGAAGTTTCAAATTAAAGGATTACTCTAGATTACTAAGTTTATTACCAATTTACAAAGGCTACAGCTCGAAGGACCAATCATGGTCTTCGGAGACCGAAGGACTACAGGGAATCGAAGTTTATTTACAAGAAAACAACGAATATCTGAAGGTTTATAGTATGGATAGGAAAGAAAACATCCAATTTTGAAAAAATATCGAAGTTGGGTTGGTTTTCAGTGCGTTTTTAACTTCACTTTAAATCAGTGTTTTATACGCGTGGCGCATGAAGTAAAATTTCGAGTTTAGAAAAGCCCCGTGAAAATTTGTCTCGGGTCGCTGCGCGACCCTCGACAAATTTTCTACGCGGGGCTTTTCTAAACTCGAAATTTTACTTCATGCTTAGTCTGGGAGTGGACCGTCAAGATTTTCTACATGTCGAGATTTTTGATATTTCTAGATTTATGTCGATTTATTCACAGTTTGTTATTGTATTAAATGCAACTTTAATATTAAATAAAAACGGTTTTTTTAGGAATAGAATATTCACCCATTAAGAGCCGAATAAATTATAAAGTTAACTCTAAAAGTTAATTTTAGGTAAAATTTTGCATCTTTTTCTATGATTTCAATGAATGATTTATTATATTACATACGTCGATTTTTTAAAAGAGTTAAATTTAAAATTCAAACGAGTGTTGTCCACTCCCAGACTAAGCATGAAGTAAAATTTCGAGTTTAGAAAAGCCCCGCGTAGAAAATTTGTCGAGGGGCGACCCGAGACAAATTTTCGCGGGGCTTTTTTAAACTCGAAATTTTACTTCATGCGCCACGCGTATAAAACACTGATTTAAAGTGAAGTTCAAAATGCACTGAAAACCAACACAACTTCGATATTTTTTCAAAATTGGATGTTTTCTTTCCTATCCATGCTGTAAACCTTCAGATATTCGTTGTTTTCTTGTAAAAAAACTTCGATTCCCTGTAGTCCTTCGTTCTGCGAAGACCATGGTTGGTCCTTTGAGTTGTAATAAACTTAGTAATCTAGAGTAATTCTTCAATTTGAAACTTCTAAGAACGAGTGTTGTCCACTCCCAGACTAAGCATGAAGTAAAATTTCGAGTTTAGAAAAGCCCCGTGAAAATTTGTCTCGGGTCGCTGCGCGACCCGAGACAAATTTTCTACGCGGGGCTTTTCTAAACTCGAAATTTTACTTCATGCGCCACGCGTATAAAACACTGATTTCAAGTGAAGTTAAAAATATATATATATTAACGTTGGATATTTTTCATGGTTAAGTAACCAAATATGCATTCACAAATATTTGAATTATTCGAAAATTTTAATATTTATATTCAAATATGAATAATTTAGTGATTTAAATATTCATATTGGAATATTTAACAATTTGAATTAATCGAATTCGAATCCCAGCCTTAATAGCGATGATTCGAATTATTTAGGAGGATTTGAATCCATGTATCAGGATTCGAATTTTAGGATTCGATTCCTTTTATAAGGATTCGATTCCTTTTATAAGGATTCGATTCCTTTTATAAGAATTCGAATCCTTTTATAAGAATTCGAATCCTTTTATAAGGATTCGAATCATCTACGTTTGGATTCGAATACGAATCCTTTTAAAAAAATGTAACGAATCCGGATCACGAATCCGTTTTCACTAAAGTATTCGAATACCTCTTTTGAATCCTCTAAAAGGATTCGAATCCGGGAATCGAATCCTGAATGATTCGAATCCTGCCCAGCTCTGGGAGATATGCATATCATTGAACAGCATTTTTTACGCTGATTTCAATGATGAGCTAAATGTTGACTTTTGCAAAATGTATTGTTTTTATTATATGTAACCATTGAAACAATTGAGCAATGTCCACAAAAACTATTTGTTTGTATAAGAAAATGTAACCAATTATTAGTAGACTTCCGTGTAAATAGCATTTCAACTATTCCATAGCAACTTGATATTTTTTGGTTGACATCACAGTTATCTGACACTTAAAAACATGGAATATCTGTGAATATGATTTCATTGCAAACCTTTGTTTAAATTCAAAAGAATTGTAAAGTTTTTTGGCAATTTTCTCGGTAAATACTTTTCTTAAATTATTGAATAAATTACCAAGTCAGTCAGCTTAATACGCTTTAAAAATAATGTAATAAGACCGGTACTGTCAAATAATTAGGGGAGCCAATATTAACACATTTCAAATTTGACATGTAAATCCCTATGGTCCGAAATATTTAGAATACAATCCAATTCAAGATATAATAGTAGGAACTAGGACGAAGTCAAGCTATTGGAAAAAAGGGATTAGTTTTTATGATTAGGGGGCTATTTAAAAAATGGAAACAGCCCATCTCTTATTATATTGCGGAACGCCCAGTTCCAGGAAATATTTTAAAAGATTTAGTCCTTTTTAATATTAAAAAGTGTATGTCCATTGGACTTACAGTAAAATCAATTGTATGTGATCAGGACTTTAACAATAGACGTGTTTATAATTTATTAAATATTTCAAAACAAAATCCTTTTTTTAACTATGAGGAAAATAAAATGTTTGCCCTTTATGACGCCCCACACCTATTTAAATCTATAAGAAATAATTTAGCTTCAACAGACATATTTGTGGATGATTTGCGTGTGTCGTGAAATGACATAGTACATGTTTATAATATAAATAAATAATTTCAATTATCATCATGTTTAACAAATATTACAAACTGGCACATATATCCAATAACTTTTGACAAAATGTCTGTAAAACTTGCAGTTCAAGTACTAAGTAGGAGGATGTCTACAGCGATCGAAACTGCTGTAAATACAGGTAAGTCTTCAAGCGGAAACAATACAGCAAGCTTTTTAAAAATTATTAACGATCTTTTTGATTCGTTAAATAGCCGCACGCTATATGATCAAAATCCATATTAGAATGGATTATCAGATGAAAATAAAGTCGTGTTAGAGACATTAAGAAACGGATTGGTTTATTTAAATAAAATTAAAGTTTATTCTAAAACTATGACTGAACGAAAGAATGTTTATTGCTTTGAGGGCTTGGCACATACAATTACAGGAATATTACAATTATTCGACGACATTAAGAACAGTGGGCATACATTTTTGTTAACTAATCGTCTTCAGCAAGACCCACTTGAAAATCTGTTTTCGGTCCTAAGGAATCGAGGTGGCTATAATAGCAACCCCACGGTTAAGGGTTTTCGACAGGCATTACAACAATCAATGCAAATAAGATTGCTGGAGACTATTACCGACAATTCAAATTGCGAGTTAAATGATGATAAACAATTATTTAATTTATCTGAAGAAAATAAAGACAGGTACATTTGATAATACATTAAAGTTAAATTGTTTTTATCGTGGGCCATAGGATTTTACATACTAAAAATGATACCTTGTGTTAATGTATTTTATCATATAATTTTGAAGCAAATTTTTATTGTTAGTAATAAATGCATTATTTTTCTTCACGATGCGTTTAATTAGAATAACTTAAACATGTTTTATTCCATGTAAAAATAAAATAAATAACTGTGCACAAATAATGAAAGTGCCTTGAATTTCAGATTGATTAGTAAGATGATTAATTAACCGTGTATACTGTTGAAGAACGAGTGGAATTTGTAATGGCAATTATAAGAGGTTTGTCCGTTTTCGAGCAAAGGCATTTCAAACAATTTCTGTGATATTTTTTTGGATTTTTGTTATTGTTCTATTTCTATTATCTGCTAACAAATTATTAAATATATTTTTTTAATGGAATAAAACATGTTTATATTATTCTAATTAAGCGCATCATGTAGAAAAATAATTGATTCATTACTAACAATAAAAATTTGCTTCAAAGTTATATGATAAAATACATTAACACAAGGTATAATTTTTAGCATGTAAAATACTAAGGCCCGCGATAAGCAAAAGATAATATATAACTAAAAGTGGCCGTTTTCTTATTAATGCAAAGAATACGGCCACTATCAAGGGACATAAAAAATAGGCAGAAAAAAGCAGCGCGATGAACAAGCGATCTATGTGCGCCACGTTACATTCGAAGCAAGTATCAGGAGAGCATAACGAACACAACTGCACAGTTAGTTCTATAATACGTCGTTCATATGAGTGGTGTCTCCAGCTGACTGAGACGTGTAAGGCGTGCAAGGGTGGTTGTATATAGTTTTCATGAGCACGTTATTATCCATACAGTTTCGCTTCTTATACTACTTATTCAATGTTTGTATATATATTCAGATGCACATTTATTTAATAAATAGTTTGTTTATTTATGATACAATGTGTTTATTTTAATTAACTATAAAAAATCGTTGAACTCGTAAACAGTCTATATGAAAGCTTCTTAAAGAATCTAACAGGGTAGCATGGAATCGTTCTACTACGCCATTAGATTGGGGGTGTGCGACAGCACTAAAAGTTAATTTAAATTTGTAAAGTTTTGCTATATCCTTTAAATATTTATTATCGAATTCATTTCCAACATCTGTGTGAATTCTTTTAGGTATAGGGAAATGTTGGAAGTATATTAGTAATTTATTAATTACTGAAATTGCTTGTTTGTTTTGTACTTTATATGCTTGAGCATATTTGGAGAAATTGTCTACTATAGTTAGTATGAAATGTCACAGGTTTTATTTTTATTAAACATGCAATATTACGCATAAAGAGCATTTCACCCCGTACGTACCATGAAGCTTAAGAGTCCGGTTAGGATGGTGGACACGCTCCAAGCGGGATTCCAAGTGTCCGGGTGGTAATCCGATATGCTCAAGCATAACCTCGTGTTCGTCTTAAATCTACCGCTCGGAGTTATCATGAAAATGGAAGGTGGCTTGAAGGGAAACTCCCTCGGGAAGACGAGCTTACCGTGATAATAACCGCCTTCGTACGGCGTGGCTTCCGGCCCGCATACAACGTAATGCCTACAAAAAATACAAAATATCAAATGTCACAGTTAAAATAATGAGTATATTTCGAATTCAACGCTATCTTGAATTCGAGAAAAGATTGGTTAAGCTTTTTATTCTCAGAACGAAATATACGAATTTTCTTGTAATTTTATATATAATAATAAGAATAATAATAATGCTTTATTTCTCAATAGAATTACTTCCAATTACAGAGAAATGTATAATGATATCTAAAATATAGTGTAACTATTACTAATAATAATACATATAAAGAAAACATGGAAAATTTGGAGTGTATAAATCTTGAAGTATGGATATATATAAGGTTGTGCGCTATAGATAATTACTTATAAAAATGCATTCCTGATTAGCTGGGGCGTTACATTGAATATATTAATATTTGGGTTATTTGTATTTGTATATACAGGGAGTTTTTTTTTAAGTATAAGTATTCCAAATTCAATAGTAGGGGAGCCCTAGCGGGGATTTGGGGTTTTACTCAAGCCCGACAGAATAAGTAAGGGGAGATAGCTTGCACCCTGTTAATGAACTACCACCATATATGAACCCTTAATATAGGGGGGTTTGCTTAGGACAACCCATCAGATTAGTAAAAAAAAATCGATCCCCAAAAATACTCGAGCGTGTCAGATTAAGCTAAAGTAAGTTAATTATATGCAGAAAAGTTTACATTTCAATAATCTGACGATTTGAATGTGACGTAAAGAAATAGGCGAGTCACAAAGTTGCAAAAAAAAACGTTACCTGGTTTTACTCGAGCGCGGTTAACTTTTTTTTCATTTTGTAGGCAATAATGTAAGGATCACGGAAATAATATAATCTGATGATTTCTACATGCCGAAGTAGCTGAAATCATCACTAAAGTGTGGTGCAGCTACAGAGAATTTTATATTTGCCACTACGCGCCTCTCTGCCCTTCTTGCTCTTTCTCTGTCTCTCACTCTTTCACACCGTCCCCACCACGGCCTTATACCCATACAGATTGTTAAAAAAAATTGTTACTTGAAAATCTATATATATATATATATATATATATGTATATATATATATATATATATGTATATATATATATATATATATATATATATATATATGTAAGTAACCAAATGGTCACACAAAGACCTCCCTTTATTTATTCTTTTGTTACGTAATACATTTCCTTTGTTCTATATGCATAATTGTTATCTTATAATTAAAATGCTTATGTTTTATATTTTAATCGCACCTTATTATAATCGCAATTATTGTAAGTTAGTCTTAGTCTGTGTCGCAACGAGTTTGCATCGCTCGTGAAATAATAAAATCGCTTTTTAAAAAGACCAGTTATTCCCTAAAACCTATAATTGGCGCAGTCGGTAGGATGCCCAAAAGAATAGTATTCTTTTCGTGTTAACGATTGATTGGGTATCAGTGTAATTCCCGCATTCGAAGTGCAAAAGAGTTCTCCGAAAATCGAGAAATCAGCTCGAAATACATCGGTGCGAGAGTTTAAGTCATCACGTTATCGTGTCACCTGTGAGTTCTCTTAAAATCGAGAATCCACGCTCCAGGGTCATCTCCACGTGAGGACATCGTCGTCAGCAGCTTCACACGGACTCCGCTGGACGAATACCAGATTGGATTACTGCGATGAAAACGCTGTCGATAATTCTTTCGTGAGTAACAAGTTCTTTAGAGGCTTTTTATTTCATGTTATTATCTCGTCAATCGAGATCAGACTCAGATTCAATCCCTAATTCTTTCCCTTCCCGAGATCGATCGCGATCACCTGTTCCAATAATGGCAAACCCAGCAGCACCAGCAGTTGCACTGCTTAAGGCAGAATATCTGTCTATGATTCCCGACTTTAACGGTGAACCCGAATTATTATCGAGATTTATTGAAATCTCAGAAAAATTAGTGCTACCAGTTTTACGTATTTTCGTTATTTTCATAAAAATGTAGAAAATAACGAAATTAATAGAGACATTGAACTCCCCCTCCCAGGATGTGCAAGAATCTAAGGGGTGAGGAGTAACCAAATGGTCACACAAAGACCTCCCTTTATTTATTCTTTTGTTACGTAATACATTTCCTTTGTTCTATATGCATAATTGTTATCTTATAATTAAAATGCTTATGTTTTATATTTTAATCGCACCTTATTATAATGACAATTATTGTAAGTTAGTCTTAGTCTGTATCGCAACGAGTTTGCATCGCTCGTGAAATAATAAAATCGCTTTTTAAAAAGACCAGCTATTCCCTAAAACCTATAATTTATATATATATATATGTATATATATATATATATATATATATATATATTATTCATATACAGGGTGGGGCATAGGAATCAAGTGTTTTTGAAATAATAATAAAACTATTATTTTTTACTCTAAAAAAAAATTATTGGTACTACAACATAACTAATAATAAATCATTTTGAAATATTCAAGTACGGAAAATTACATCTGGCATATGATGTCCGTTTTCATTGATACACTGTTGCAGCCGTTCACGAAAATTGCCCTCCACTCTTTCCAGCATGTCTCTGTTGATTAGGGAGATTTCATGACGAATCGCTTCCTTCAAATCGTCTAACATACGGGGCTTGGCCTCGTAAACACATGACTTGAGGTACCCCCATAGAAAAAAATCACAAATCGATAAGTCGGGAGACCGAGGAGGCTACAAAACGTCACCAAATCTCAAAATTAGACGATTTGGAAACAGGCGGCGAAGAACAGCCATAGATGCTCTGGCGGTGTGTGCCGTGGCCCCATCTTGCTGGAACCACAAATCTTGAATATTCACACCTCTTCTTTGCAATTCAGGTATGAAAAAGGTATTCACCTGCCTTGGGCATAACAAAAAAGTCGAGTCGCCTTGAAGTCAGGAAGTGGACTCGCAACAAACACAAGGAATACTGGGAAAACAGACCAGGCCTTAACCATAGTAAGGCCCTTATAAAAGGGCCTAACTCAAGCCAAGCTGCAGGACTACTAACATTGAGTAGGGCACAGCTGAAAACAACCATAGGACTGCTCACAGGCCACATGACTGTTAAAGAGCATCTAAGGAAAATCGGGCTATACAACGGCGACACCAACTGTCGCCTCTGTAATACGGCACCGGAAACAGCTATGCACGTTCTGTGCAGGTGCAATGCGCTGGAGAGCAAAAGACGGCTCATATTTGGGAACAGACAAATGGAACCAAATGATTTCCACGCGCAACCTCTGAAGGACCTGCACAAGGTAGTGCAGGGCATCGAGTTCGGAATAGTTGCGTGAGTGTAATAATATTGGGGCAGTACAATAAGCCACCTAGGCTGCAAAGCATCCGGATCCGAAAGGAAGACGGCCCCCACAGGAAAAAAAAAAAAGGTATTCACCATATGAATGTAACGCTCAGATGTTACTGTAACGGTGACCCCATTTTCATCAAAAAAATATGGGCCAATGATGCCTAATTTTCCCACCGCACACCAAACTGTTACCTTAGGACTATGCAATGGCATCTCATGTAACTGTCGTGGATTCTCGTCAGCCCAGTACCGGCAATTTTGTTTATTGACGGTCCCGTTAAGGTGGAAATGGGCTTCATCACTCATTACTAACAACATGTTTTCATTCTCCTCAAAAAGTTGAAGCATTTGTTGTGCGAAATTCAAGCGTTGGGCGTAATCTCTTACATTTAATTGTTGCGCAACCGCTATTTTGTATGGGTGAAAATGTAATTCACCATGCAAAATCTGTCGTACAGTGCGATTGCTGATTTGAAGTACAGCTGAATGTCGACGTGCAGAGCGGCATGGGCTTCGCAGTAATGCTTGTCTCACCCTTTCAATGTTCTCAGGAGTACGCACAGTACGTTGATGACCGGGCGGCTTTCTTTTCATTATTGAACCTCCTGTTCGAAGGTTATTGACCCAGCGCAAGATGGTGTCTCGGGCAGGTACGATGGATATTAAATCTTCTGCGAAATTCACGCTGTACTGCAGTCACCGACTCGCCACTTCGAACAAAACAATCATACACGAAAATGCGTTGCTCTAGCGTCCACCGCACGATGTTGGCAAATGGCAACTGAGAAAGTGAAATGCTTCGAGTCGAGAAATGGATTGTAATAAACCGCGCGGCCGAGTACTACCCAAACCAAAAACACTTGGTTCCTATGCCCCACCCTGTATAAGCATTACTGACTGTTAACAAATAGTTGACCATAACCTCCAATTTATTCTAATACCACATTTTATTTTAATCTTGTGAGAAATTAATAATAACTAAGCATATTTTTAACTTCATATGAAATCATTGTTATACACTTACGTGCAAAGAAAACGGCCCACTCGCTATTTATTTTTTATTTTTTCCTAATAGCATTACTTTTGCAATGCTGCGAATTAACTTTTGGTATTTTACGATAAAATAGACAATCAGGGTATAGAAAAAAAAACAACATATTGTACTTATTACTTTATTTAATGAACAATAATCATAACAAATGAAATTTAAAGATACGCTTTCCATTCGACATTATGGATAAAGTATCAAGATGTCTACGTTCTTTCACTGTTTTTGCTTTTTTGTTTTGATCTTCAGTGGCTGTGGGTATAAACCCACTGAAGGTTGGTGTGTTCATTATGGTTTTAAGTGCTGTAGATTGTGCCAGATGGCTTAATGTCAGCCGTTCTACCTTCCAATGTCTATTTGATAGTCTATTTTATCGTAAAATATTAAACGTTTTGTTTGTTACTTTGCAACAATGATTTTATTATTAACAATAAAAAAGAATGAGTGGGCTGATTTCTATGCACTTGAGTTTATATGTCTGGCGCATGAAGTGAATATTTCGAGTTTCCTAAATCTGGAAGTGGAAAACCCTTGTTGGTAAAGTAATGAAACCTGTAATAACAATTAATTCTTAAAAAAAAATTAACAACAAGATAATCGAAATGAAACTCTTAAAGGTTATGAACGGAACAACCGTTTGAGTTTGTTTTCCATTTCCTTTAAGAACTCATTCATTAAACATTCTAATAGCTGTTGAACAAGGGTTTTCCACTCCCAGGCTAAGCATGAAGTAAAATTTCGAGTTTAGAAAAGCCTGAAAATTTGGTTTGGTCGCGTAGCGAAGCGGAGCGACCAAACCAAATTTTCAGGCTTTTCTAAACTCGAAATTTTACTTCATGCGCCACGTGTGTAAAACACTGATTTCAAGCGAAGTTTAAAATATACTACTAAGATTACGAATTCTTTAAAATACAGTTTAAAGAATAATTAATTCAAATATTTGAAAATGTTCAAATATTCGTTCAAAAACATTGAAATATTCAAACAGGTGATTGTAATATGTATATTTGAATATTCAAACACTTGACTGAATTAATCATATTTGAACCTCAGCCTTAATATAAACGTAAACGTTCTAAAATCGTTTAATCAAAATGAATAAAGCATCGTCGTTATAATTGCATGGTTTCCTACGTTCACGTGAACAATCTATGTGGTCGGCAGTCTGGGTGGTCATCATCAATCATCACAGACAGTGGTCACAAGAATGGAGAATTGGTGTACACAACAAAAACTTATATTGAATCCAAAAAAGTCACAAATTATACAGTTCTCAAACAAAAACAAAAATATAGACACCTGTAGTATTTTAGTAAAACGTTGCGAAAAGACTATCAAAGTAGATCGTGTCACAAAATTCCTTGGGGTGCTAATAGATAATCACCTATCGTGGGAGGATCATGTATACCATGTAATAAAAAAATTAAATTCAGCTCATTATGCTCTGCTCGTCTTAAAAAACCTAGTGGGAACAAAGGTACTTATTGCATATTACAACGCACACGTTCGTTCACATTTAGAGTATGCCAATATTATCTGGGCAAATTCGGCACATACGGGCCGTATATTAATCCTTCAGAAAAAAATAATACGCCTAATAGCAAATAAAAGGAGAGATGAACAAGCAAAACCTGTATTTATCCAACTGAAAATAATGACAGTTTACTCACTGCTATTATATAATTTATGTCTTTTTGTAAAAAAGAATATGACTAAATTTTGTAAGAACTCAGACATAAACACTGGTATGCAAACAAGGCAGAGCAATGCACTAAGTATTCCCCCTCACAGAACAGCGCTATACCAAAAAGGGCCAATTTATTTGGGAGTGAAAGCATACAATGAATTACCGGAAAATATAAAATCTTTAAACAATACAAAGTCATATAAAATCGCACTGAAACATTTCTTCATTGAAAATCCGTACTATTGTGTAAATGAATACCTTCACTCCGAAACAAATTGAATGGAAATATTTTAAACTATTAGTATGTATGTTCGTCTTGTATGTAAGGGTTTGTTTTATACACATTATAAACGACAGTGTTTAATCTTAACGTACATATACATATATATTATAAACTGACTAATTTATAAAAACCTGACATATATATGTGATTACGCATATATTGTATATTTTTAATTTACCACCTAGGCTGTATTATATATTATTACTCCATGTACATTGACTTGTGAAAATTATATTAATATAATATGTAACACCAACAATATATAAATATAATATAAATAAATAAATAAATAAATAGTTCGAGCGAAATTTTCAAGTTATGATTTAACAAAAAAAATAATAATTTTTAATTTAAATAGTTTACAAAAAGTTGTCTTGTAATACTTACTTAATAAATTTAAAGACCAGATCGATAAATGATTTATTATTTTTATTATATAGCCTTGAATCTACACAACAAATGTATTCATTCAAATCACTGTTTATGGAACACAAAGGATATACAATTTAGAATTAACCTATCGAATGCATAAATGTAAACCTAATAACGAATGAAATTCCTTCGAATAAATTTTCATCAACGGCACATAAATTGCATTACACACACACACACACACAAGAGACTGAATCAAAACACTCACCATTCGAGTATATTTGAGGGCAACGGCTCGGCGGTTATGTACGGAACGGGATCCTTGTTCAACCTCAAATAGTCCTGTTTCAACCTGGCCGTGGCACTGTTCGGCTTCCTATTCGACATGATTTTTACTCTCCGCAGCTCTGCCAGGGTGAATTTACAACAATAGGCGATTGATGATTGGGAATGTTACAGGAATGTAGGCATTACGTCCTCGAAGTAAAATTGGGCTGACACTAAGGAGGGCGGGTTCACTGAGTCCTTGTGCACGTTCTTCGAAATAGCGGGATGCGGGGGTGTTTGGGGTACGCAGCGTACGTGTTTCTACATATGTTTTGACTGGGCTTATATTTCTGACATTTCTCCACTACGCTGACAGATTTACTGACGTAACCATGAATGGGCGAAAGTGGTGGACCGAAGCGCGCCAAATTTAAATTTTTCATTCATTAATCATCTAGGTATTAAATTTATAAAGGTAAATTTAAATTAGTTGTTATCTAAACCTATTCAATATTATATACATAACAAATTTTTATTATCAGAGGACAATACAAAATATTAAATATTATATACATAACAAATCTTTATTATCAGAGGACAATACAAAATATTAAATACATTATTGTTTATAATCAATAAATATAATTAAAATAAACTTCCTCTTGATAACTGGTTATCGACCAGAGGTCTTTCCGCCGCATTCAATATTATATTTTAACAATCCTACAAATCGATAAATGATTGTGCAAATGTACAATCTCTAACAATATCATGAAATACTGAGAGAGTTGTTATTATAAGTATAAAAATGAGCTGTAAATATTTAGGTACGGAAATATTATGAAATTAAAAATATACTGGTTTAGTATTGTATTTACAACTTTACAATATTTTAGTGTATTATACGGGTGGCGATTAAGGTAAAATTTCGAGTTGAAAGACTGAGTTTCAATTTTGAATTTGGATTTGCTGGCGCGATACGTTTCGCTTTGCGCAAATTTTCAGGCTTATCTAAACTCGAAATTTCACCTTATGTTTAATCATGGAGTGGAAATTCTCGTTAAAACCTTTAACTTGAAGGTTTTTTGAAGACAACGAATGCCTGAACATAGACAGTGTATATAGCGTGTTATCCAACACACAAGTTGGCAGCAAGTGCGGACGCCATCTTATTCTGTTATTCAAGCAATAATTTTGATTTGTTATAAATTATTTATTAAACAAAATCGCGTTAAAGCATTGTTTTAATTAACTGACTTAATAAATAAATTTAAGGAATAATCTTCACTCTTTGAATTAATTTATATATTTGAAGTTGGCAGCATGCGCGCACGCCATCTTCAGGCGCAGTTCGGAATAACGTCGCTGTGTAAAGTGTTAAAGAAACGTTCCTCTTTAAAACCGCTTTAGGTAAGTAAAACTTACTCAAATTAAACAACCCAAAAATAAGAACATATTCTTCATTAAATTCCGGGCATTTTGATGTACAGCTCACATGCAGCGCTTGCGTTTACAACTTATAATCAGGAAGAAAACATGGCGCAGTTTTCGCGTGTGTGTTGATGTAATGAAGAAAGTATATGTCTAAATTTAATTGAAGGGCTCCGCCGTATAACGTTGTAAGCGACAAAAACATGATTTTTCAAAAAATGAGACAAAACGTATTTTTAATAAATAGAATGAATCGTTTCAGCGACGGCTCACAGCCTAACTTCAGGGTAGTCCAGAGACCCAAGCTAATATGTATCCCGGGAAGTAGTTGTTTCAATGAGTGTTTGATATAGTCTTTGTAAGACTAACTTGTTGTAGATTGCGAAAAGAATCGCACTTTTAATGTTTGAAGTATTCTGCAACCAAGAATTGGCAATTTCATTTATACTTAATATGTATCCGTTATTGAAAGGTGACTTTGTTGTGCAATTCCTTGTATTTATAAAACGCGATCCCAACCTCAAATTTTGTGTTCCTTGGCACTGTGGCTGACCCTGAAATTAGGTTGCGAGCCGTTGCTGAATAGTTTATAGCTTTATTGACGTCAACTAAAACGTTGTTGCCATTTATAACCTAGAAATGAAACTTCGCAAAAGTTGGCGCTTACATCGATATTCAGTGGAACCCTTCAATCGTTTGTTAGTGTGTTGATGTAATACAGAAAGTCTATAACTAAATTTAATTGTTTGTTAGTGTGTTGATGTAATGAAGAAAGTCTATAAATAATTTCAAATAAAGAAAGTGTTTGGCTAAATTTGATTGTTTGTTACTAAACTGTGCAAGAGGAGTAAATATGTGCTTGTGGACTTTACAGCTTTTTGTTTTGATGTCGGAGGACCTGCGATTTTTTGCCGAGGAGTTAAAATGGCGTTGAAATAAAAATAGTAGTCTTCTGGAGGCATTCTCAACTAACTTAAATTACCTAATAAGTATTCAGAGATGGTTTCCAAAGCGGCGTTCTGTCGACTCAAAATGGTAAGTAAACATAATTTATTCAGCAGTCGTGTTTTTTTCTTCAAGTAATTGTTACTTTCCCCCATGTATAAAATATTTCGTTCGGATCGTGACACAGTGTTAACAGGTCGATCAAAGGGCGGCGGTGTGTAGTGGCGGCTAAATATAATTTAAATATTGACTTAATACCTACTGGCCATATTGAATCAAAAATTCCAATTATTGACCTTTGTGTATGCAAAGTTAAAATTGATTCAATTTATTTATATCTAATTAACGTATATATACCACCGGACACAATAACCACCGATATAAAATCATTTTTCGATCTATTAATCCAAATAGATTTTAATGATAACCCTATACTCTTTGCAGGTGATTTCAATTGTCTAATTCTATCAGCGTGCAATATGTCAGAAAAAGCGCAAATAATTTCAAACGCATGTACATTTCTCGGTTTAAACCAATTCAACTTGATTCATTGTTCTGGTAACATTTTGGATTTAATATATTCCAGCTTAGATTGCAGCATTACGAGAGAACCTGATCCCTTAGTAAACGAGGATGCTTATCATCCTGTATTAACATTATCTTTTCAATGTTCTTTCAATATGTCTCCTAGCAACATTAATGTCACCAAACTTAACTTCAAAAGAGGCGATTATTTATCTTTGTATTCCTACTTAGGTTCTATCGATTGGAACTTCTTGTCGAGTTATTCCAATGTTGATTTTGCACTTAATGAGTTCTATAATGTGTTATATAGTGCACTTTTTCAATTTATTCCGCGACATAAATTTAAACAAAAGAGAAAATACCCCCCCCCCCTGGTTTACTAATAATATTATACAACTTATTAAAGAAAAGAACTATTGCCGTAAAAATATCAAACGAGACGTGACGCTTGAAGCCGAATTCAAGAAACTTAGATCTCTCATTAAGAAAAATATGAATGTTGCACATACTGACTATATAATAAACATTGAATCACAGCTTACTAGCGATCCTAAACGGTTTTGGTTGTATATTAATTCAAAAAAATCTAACCCTTCGAGAATTCCTGCAGAACTTAAGTATGATGATGAGGTATATCAAACTCCTGATGCAATTGCAGACGGCTTTCGTAAGTACTTCGAATCTGTTTTCATATTACCATCTGCGACGACTACAACTATGAACCTCAGCAATATACCTTCATTTTCTTTTGCGGAAGTATGTGATAGAATGATCTTTAAACATTTAAAGAAGCTCCCAAATAGATTTTCGTCAGGTCATGATAACCTACCAGCTTTCTTACTCAAAGATTGTGCTTCTATTCTCTGTTATCCACTTGCACTTATTTTTAACCTGTCTCTAAAACATCAATTTTTCCTAGTAAATTTAAAATTACATCAATTTGCCCTATACCGAAGATGTCCACTAATCATCGAGATATTGCAAACTATCGACCAATAGCAATACTTTCTTATATTGCTAAAATATTTGAGAAAACACTGTATGATCAAATTTATTTTTATACTTCTCCATATTTATCACATTATCAATATTTTATTCCTACATGTTATTTATTGCTTTAATGTTGTTAATTTCAATTGTAAAAAAGGTGAATTCCGTAAATAAAGAATAATAATAATAATAATAATAATAATAATAATAATAATAATTATCAGCACGGTTTTATTCCGAGACGTTCTACGGTAACAACCTTGACTATTATTACACATGATATTGCTAGATCATTAGATTCATCCGGGCAGATTGATGTAATATATACTGACATGTCAAAAGCGTTTGACAGAGTTGATCATACATTGTTACTTGAAAAACTTAATTACTTTGGTTTTTGTGATCATTCCACTTCACTCATTTCATCTTATCTTTCATGTCGTGAATCATATGTACTGATAAATAATTTTAAGTCTAATTCTTAGTTTCCAAGTTCGGTGGTCCCTCAAGGCTCCATACTGGGTCCATGATTATTCAATCTTTTCATTAACGATCTTTTCAATCTACTAAAGTGCAAACACCTTTTATATGCTGATGATTTAAAGATTTTTTCAACAATTACGAATTCAGATGATTGCATAAGTTTGCAAAATCAACTTAATGTTATTTCGAATTGGTGCAGTACAAATAAACTTAATCTGAACAGCAATAAGTGTAAATTTGTCTCCTTTACAAAAAAATCCAAACCAATTACATTTAACTATGTCGTGAGTAACAATTCTATTGAGCGAGTCAATGTCTTCAAAGATCTTGGTGTTTGGTTTGATGATAAATTTACATTTACTCCTCATATTCAATCTCTTGTTAAAAGTTTGTTTAAAGCATTAGGATTTATCCATCGTAATTCTGCGAACTTGAGAAATCCGAATGCTTTGAAATCTCTATTCAATGTTTATGTACGTTCAAAGTTAGAATATGCTTCATTAATTTGGTATCCACAATCTCAACTTCAGATTAATCTTGTGGAAAGTGTTCAACGAAGATTTCCTAAATTTTTATACCTGAAGACTGGGGGGCATTATCCTGAGAGAGGCTATGATCATTCTCGTTTGCTTGAGAAATGTAATGTCGAATCTCTTGAGTGCCGACGTTACAAGTCTGCTATCTCATTTATACATAAACTATTTAATAATCATATCGACAGCCCCGATATTTTACAGCTAATTAGTTTGCATATACCTACTTTCAACAGTAGATATAAGACCACATTTAATATCAGTTATAATTAGACCCCGGATTATATGCAACTTTTTTTCTTTTCATTAAAAAAATGTGAAACTAATCATAAAACATCTTTTATTTATTCTAGAACTGATCTATAACGACATATGCGAATATGCAAAAAATATTCCGAAAATATGCAAAAAATATGCAACATTTTTTAGGTTCTAAGAGGTTTGAAATGATTGTACAACAACATTAAGCTATATAGAAATACATATAAGTATTTTTTCGACATTTTCGGAGGTCAAACTATGCCTTTTGTCCGTTAAGATCATTTTATATGCCGAAAATGATCGCTCTACATCGCACGAGGTAATAGGCACGTACATGCATTTAGAAAGTACACTCGGATTGACATCAGGAATTTCAGTTGCCTCCCCGCCGATCAATATATCACTAATTTTTGATATACATTCAAAACCTGGATTTCTCGCCAAAACATTACTTAATTTGTCTTGGTATATGATAGCGTTTCTCCCTTTCAGCATGTTTACCACGTTCTGAACTGTTTTTATCAAATTCAAAGAATCGCTTTATCAAAGGGGGAAATTAAGGTGTTGCCTTCTGGGAGACAACCACCCCGATTTTGAGAAATTTATATTGAATTATTGACCTTGTTCTCAAAATCGGATCACCCTCGATTACCTAGTAGCTCGTAGGCAGAGATACCACACAGTCACTTTTAAAACAAAATAAAACATCAAAATACTCACCCTGTCATCGTCAGGTCCTGGAACAGCATTTTCCCAGAACAACTCACTTTGTATATATATTTCTTTAGGTTATAAGAATTGAAATGATTCGATAAATGAAAGAGTACGATTTCAAAAAAAACATTTACAATGGTGTTTATTAAAAATAAACAAGAGTTGACAATTACCGAAATATATATACAAATAATACAAAAACAACTATCACCTTACGCGACGCGACTCTTACGTTATTTGTTGGATTTAAAACAAAAATAATATTATAACAACACTCGGATTTCGGATGACCGCAAGATTCAGAAGATTGATACCGATTACTGTCCTCCCCCTGAACCATCAGTTTCGATAACCACCCTCTCCCTTCCCATGATCGTCGCTAGGTGGGATGTGGGAGATGGAAGTGGTTAAGGCTCCTGTTAAGGCTCGGGGTGACATGCGCAAGTCTATTGCGTTCACTCATTTTGCGCGCCCTGGCGCATGCGGATCATCCAACCCGAATTACTAGTTGAATTGCCGGTATTTTATGCAAATTCCAAGTAGCCGGGCAGTAAATACCGTCTCTCCCTAATCCGGAGGGCGGTACTGGACGGTGAGCCTTTCGTGACCAAATCTGTCTTGCTATTGTTTTGGTCACGAACTGCCGTAATGGTGAAAATTTCCCGGCTTAGGGCCGCTACTTGGAATTTTGCATTTTACGACCCAAACGAGATTTGCGCCGCGTAAGGCAATAAAATCAAAAATTCTAAAACCTACAAATGAAATAAAAATGACTAATCCTATAATTACAAATATTTACAAAACCCGAACGATCAGTGTATGTAGACGAACTTAGTTCATTTCATAATAAATGATTATGAAAGTGAATTTAAAAATGATTAATAAAAATTATGTGGGGTCCGTTGTTATCGCGAAATGAAATTAAACTATATAAATCGCCGAAATAATCATAGTTGCGGCGTTTCCGGTAAAACGCCGGTAACAGCTTAGCAAAAGACCTCTTGTCTCCAGTTTTGTAATAACTTCCGGCAAGAAACCAAAATTTGCTTTGACGTGTGCGAGATCTGCGAAGAGTTGAGGTTGTTCGAGAACTGCCCTTGCTTCTGAGATAGCCTTTGCGTCGTTGGGATCCAGCTGCCAGATCACCTGTAAAATTCGAATTCAAATAATGACCGCATTTTTCTAATCACACTTCGTTCTCATAATTATTCATAAGCGTACCTCTTTAATTTCATGCATATGTTTTGCATAAAACAGTGCTGCGTTCAGCCAAGTTCCCCATCTCGTCAGTATTGGCTCTGGGGGTAACGGAACATCGGGTAGACTGGCTCGATCCAATTGTACCCGAAGTGGAGCTTTGCGGAAAATTTTCTTGACTGACGGAATTAAAGTGTTGACTAAATCAAAATTATTCCGTATCGTTTCAGCCAATCGATTTAATCCATGAGCCGTACAGGTCAAATGAATCAAGTTGGGATAGAACAATTTCAGATTTTGTCCAGCTTTTAGCATGTAAGCTGCCGCATCAGTCACCAACAACAAAACTTTGTTATTATTTCCTCCGGGCCAAAATCGCAACAAAGCCGAATTAACAAATTTTGCTATAGTAGTACTGTTTGTCTTTTCGATTTCTTGACTTGCAATTAAGTAAGATTTTCCCGGCTCGTTTTCCGTTAAGATACCGACTATTAAATTCACTATGTAGCGGCCCACGGAATCTGTCGTCTCGTCGACAGATATCCACAAATAATTGTCGCCAATATCTTGTTTGATTTTCGCCATTTTTGCATCGAAACATTTTTGAAGGTAATTTTTCCGAATTGTGGATTCATCGGGGACATTGCAGTCAGTGTACTTCTGGAGAAAGTTTTTAAACGTGACGTTTTCTAAAGAACTCCAAGGCAAGTTTGCAGCCACCATAGCCTGGCATAAATCAAACTTGAAATCAACCGGTTCTCCATTGTCACTACTGGAAGCACCGTTGTTGGTTGTTACAACTGCTTCCCGGTGCATCGCTGTATTGACATGCTGAGTGATTTGAGATTTCCTGCTCACAGTTATCTGTAAAAATTAAAATACTTATTGTTAAAATGTGTTTACTAATGCAGGTAATATTTCAGGTAGGAGTGGCATTTTTACCGACCGCACCATACCAATGGTAAGGAAGGTATTGTGATCGCAAAAAAATTGACCCCCCATTTTTTTACGGAAATATACGTTTTAGGGCCCCAGGAGTCCGAATCAAGTGTTATCTCAATGACGTCGGTCCGTTGGTCTGTCAGTCTGTCTGTCTGTATACCGATTTTAGTATCAAAACGAAATGCATTTTATACAGAAATAAGGTTTTGTTAAAAAAAAGTAGGATTCAAAAGACTGGCACAAGCTTTTGGAAGTGACTGTCATGCCATTCCTACCTGAAGGTATCATTTCAAGTGTAATGTTTATAAATATTCTATGTATTATAAATTTCATATTTCATAAATATACTAACCTTTTTGTCACATTTGACGCAGAGAAGCCATTCGTCAGTCAATTGAAACACATTTTTGCTGTAGCATTTCAACCACTGTTTTATTTTATTTTGCTTTTTTTAGAAATTTTCATGACTGCTTGGAGTTTCTCAGAGTTGCTTCCAAGACAGTTTCTCTCAAACTGAATTATAAGTTATAATTTTTTTAATGAAAAGAAAAAAAGTTGCATACCATCCGGGATCTAATTATAACTTTATAACGCAGTCGCGGGAAGCACTTGTGTTGATATCATTTTTTACCAGCAAAACAGAATGATTCGAAATAATATAGGATCAAAACATGAAGAATCGCGAAAATATTACATCTGCTGTGATGCAAAGACATTGTAGGACGTGTGCAGAATATATTTCAATTATTACATGCTTAAAATTTGCGTATATGCATCAAATATGCAAATATGTAGAATATATGCAGAATATGCAAAAAATATGCAATATGCAAAATATGCAAAATCCAATGTGCATGAATCGGCTTCAAATTTGTTGAAACATATTTGTTTAAAACTCTCGTACAAATATAATGGACAGAAAAAAATATGCAATTGCATATAATCCGGGGTCTAGTTATAATAGATTAAATTTTAGCGCTAAATCACCCATCAGCATAATTTGTAATAACTTTAATCAACTACCTCCAACTTGTGATATCTTTTTTGAATCACTTAAATCCATAGTCGCTTTATGTCAATCAAATAATTAGGTTTTTATTATTTTTTTGTTCATAATGTTATAATACACTATTATTGTTGTTATTCTTGTACATTGTCTTGTAATTGGGAAATCTTTGTTTCCTGTTGGGCAATAAATATTATTATTATTAAAAGAAAAGTATTGTTTAAGTTATTTCTTACAAAAAGGATGAAGGTATATATTTATGACAACAAGTTGTTTAATGGAACTACTATTTATTAAATATTTTTCACTTCGGGTTAAACAAGACATTATTTCATCATATAATACGTTGTATTTTTCTTTCTTAAAGTTATCTTCAAAATATTTGCAGTAAGCAAATACTTGTTTATCTTTTAGTTATCTTTGGTAAATAAAAAAGTTAAACTTATTGTCGTAGCCCACTGAGCAAATAATAACCAACAAATAACGTTATATCAATATTGTAGCAACATTAAACGTTGTTTTAATGTTGATGAAACATTACTTAATTGTGTTTGCTCAGTTGAAGGGATCAACAATGTCACGTCAACATAATAATTTTTACAATGAAACACTTTTAACTTTGTTTGTATAACACGTTTTATTTAATGTGACTGCAGTTTCGACAAATTTAGCTTCTCATTATCGTGTATTGTGTAATTAACATGTATAACGAAGTAGAAGCCTCCACAATACAGAATATAATAATTTTCGATACTTTGTAAAAGATTGCTGACGTCGACAATGTTGAAAGTTAATTCGATTAGTATAACATACAATCGAACTATTCAACAAAAAGCGATGTAGTTTTGACAGAAAGTTTTAGAGTTTAAAGAGTATCTAAAACTCATAACCACAACGTATAGGGTGTTTTTGTTTTAAGTATACATATGCCAATTAAATTTCAAATTAAACTCTTAAAAAAAAAACAACGAATATCCGAACATTTATAGCACAAATGTTCGGATATTCGTTGTTTTTTTTAAGAGTTTCATTTGAAGTATTTAACGAGGGTTTTCCACTCCCAGGTTAAGCATGAAGTAAAATTTCGAGTTTAGAAAAGCCTGAAAATTCGGTTTGGTCGCTCCGCGAAGCGGAGCGGCCAAACCAAATTTTCAGGCTTTTCTAAACTCGAAATTTTACTTCATGCGCCACTCGTACAAGACATTAATTCAAGTGAAGTTCGCTTGTTTACAATATTTCAGGCTTTTCAGTGGGTAATACGCGTGGCGAATGAAGTTTTTGTTCCAAGTTTACATATTCCAATTATCTGCTGTGAATTTTCACATTTTCGTTTTTTTTAAAGAGTTCAATTTGAAGCTTTAAACGAGTGTTTTCCACTCCCAGGTTAAGCATGAAGTAAACATTTCGAGTTTAGAAAAGCCTGAACTTTTTTTTGGCTTCGCGAGCAAAACCAAATTTGGCTTTTCTAAACTCGAAATTTTACTTCATGCACTACGCGTATAAGACACTGATTTCAGGTGAAGTTCGCTTATTTACAATATTTCAGTGCTTTCGGTGTTTAATACGCGTGGCGCATGAAGTAAAATTTCGAGTTTAGAAAAGCATGAAAATTTGGTTTGGCCGCTCCGCTTCGCGGAGCGACCAAACCAAATTTTCAGGCTTTTCTAAACTCGAAATTTTACTTCATGCTTAACCTGGGAGTGGAAAACACTCATTTAAAGCTTATAATTTAACTCTTAAAAAAACGTATACAGAGAGTTTTATGTAACACCGAACATTTTCATAACGAGAAATTTTCTTTTAAATATACATAAGCATACGTTGTACGTTAGCCGATGCTGGGTTTATTAAAAGAATTTAATTTTAAGTTTTAAACGAGTGTTTTCCACTCCCAGGCTAAGCATGAAGTAAAATTTCGAGTTTAGAAAAGCCTGAAAATTTGGTTTGGTCGCGTAGCGCGAAGCGCGGAGCGGCCAATCCAAATTTTCAGGCTTTTCTAAACTCGAAATTTTACTTCATGCGCCACCGGTACAAAACACTGATTAATGTAAAGTTTAGCGGTGTGTTTTAAACTTCGTAATATGTCAGTGCTTTGTACCGGTGGCGCATGAAGTAAAATTTCGAGTTTAGAAAAGCCTGAAAATTTGGTTTGGCCGCTCCGCGCTTCGCGCTACGCGACCAAACCAAATTTTCAGGCTTTTCTAAACTCGAAATTTTACTTCATGCTTAGCCTGGGAGTGGAAAACACTCGTTTAAAGCTTCAAATTAAATTCTTTCAATAAACTGCTTAGTCTGGGAGTGGAAGACACTCATTTCAAGTTTCAAATTGATTTTTTTAAACATGAGTACCTACAGATTTACGACATATACCGTGTAATTGGGACATGTATACTTAAAAGAAAAACTCCCGGTGTATACAAGTTGAGGCATTAATTGCTCTTGATTGGCTACAATTTTTAATGGTCATAGAGGCAACCCAATTTACAAATAACTTAAAAAATAAAGGTGTCAAATTGTATTGGATGAACATGTTCGGTTTTATATAAAACTCTCTGTATATATGTATACTTAAAAGAAAAACTCCCTGTATACATTATAATTACATGCTTTGTTCAGAATTAATTGTACCTTATTTCAGGACTAAGCTTTTCTCTTATTTTATAAATATTTTTACTTATTGGTTAACCCCCCACAGAACCAAGACTCCCCCTTGGTTCTGTGGGGGAGTTTACCAATAAGAGAAAATGTCTATAAAATAAGGGAGAAACTCAGTATTACAAAAACGTTAGGTGGTGAACAGTCCTGAAATAAGCTACAATTAATTCTGAACTACATCCTAGTATGTAGCGTTGTTACGAGTAGGTATATAAAAAAGCAAAATGTTAAAAGCGATAAATAATTTTAATTAAAATATATTTTATACAGAAAAATGTAAAATACAGCAACATTTAAGCGTCCGCTCCCTTCGCTTAATTATTCAAAAGCATTAGAATTTTTTATATCCACCCCCAGCCCAGCCCAGCCCCAGGCCCAGACCAGAAAGAGTACACGAGAGCATGGAACGCGGTGTGTCTTTCATTTACTTCAAGTTCCGCCGTGTTTATGCTTTGTTATACACACACATTTCCTACGGGACCGTTTCCCGTCGCTGTTTTTCTGAATATATGCCCTCCTTTTACATCGTCCTCATCACAATATATCTGTTTCCTTCCAGAAATCGGAGCCCTTCCTTAATTCTTGTAAACTTGCTCCTATTTATGACATAACCCAACCAACATTTATTACATAACATCGCGCACAGCACAATGTCTTCGAGATTTATATTCTATTTTGCGCGCCGGGATACTACATAAAAGAAAACTCTTCCTTCTCTCTATATATATGTTATATGATTTTTTTTCCCAACAGAGTCGCTCCTCAGCTCGCCCTTCTTGTTTATTTTATTACATATTGCTTTATATATTTACTTAACAAATAGCCCAAGGATGCTTCATACCTAATTTATGAAAATAAAAAATTACCTTATCGAACATTTTTATTATCGTCTTTTCTACTCTACACGATTTTTCGTATATGAAACTAAACTAACAATTGTTATTAATCGAAAACTTCGAATGGACATTTGCTTATTTCAGTTCTCTCAAAATTGAACATTTGTTACTACCGTGCAATCATTTAAAACAGTGGTCTCCAAACTACGGCCCGCGGGCCAAATCCGGCCCGCGACTTGCATGAATCCGGCCCGCGATTGTTTGTAATTTTTTTTGTAAATGTCATATTTTGAAATATTGTAACAATTGTTCCTTAAATTTTTCATAATTTTATAAAATTAATCGGATCTTGGCCGACTTTATTATGTAGAATTGTATTTGTGGCCCGCGAAGAAGATAGTTTGGAGACCCAGGATTTAAAAGTAGGATTGTTTGTCACATGAGGTGGTGTCGCTTAGCGTCCCTGCACTGCCATCTCCGTGGTCTTTTTGTCCGCCTCAGGATGGTTTACTCCCTGTGCACTCCTGTGTCTTCTATTAAGTTCAAGAGTATCAGCCAGTGAATTTTCTTTAGCTCTATTTCAGGAAGCACAGGCTTCTCGAATTTCTCCGTGCGTTGCCTTTTATGGGTTTCGCTTGTACACAGTAGGTGTTAGAGAGTTTCCTTTTCTTCCAAACATCCACCACATAGGGGGTTTTTCTCAATTCCCATTCTATATTTCTGCTTACTCAGGTCACAGTGTCCAGTCCAGTCCTGTGATTCTTCGTAGTTTTATTCTACTCAGTCCTGACAGCGTCAATATGCTGCTAGGTACCGGACCATCTAGGAAGAGTCTTGTGCGCCTCATTCCCTTTTGTTGTTCCATGTCTTTTTGTGTTCTTCTGCTAACTTGCGTCCGTTTATTTCCTTTCCGGTTTCATGAGGTATTTCGAAAGCGGGTTCAGGTCCTATATATTCCCCTGATATCCCTTGTCTAGCCAGCAAGTCGGCTTTGAATTTTAAATTAGATTGGCACTATTGACCGTTAACACATAGTTTACCATAACCTCAAATGTATACCATCAATTAGCATTCTGAGCAACAGCACAAAAAATGCCGCCTACTCTAAATTATAATTTTAATGATCGTACCGTATAATCATGTAAGTTTCAAAGTTTGCATCTTTGCATCGTGCCATCTTACTTTCAAATATAATAATTTAATCAAATCACATTTTACCGACATATTATACGAAATTGAAGATCGTCGCAGAAGATGTAACAATTTAATGATTTACAATGTACCTGAATATACTAAAGCGGACCCAAAGTTGCAAAGTGAAGAAGATCTGTGTGCAATTCAAAATACTTTAAATCCCTTATCACTGGAATTTAAGCCAACACATATTTACAGAGTTGGCCGTAAAGGCTCTAAACCAAGACCAATTAAAGCAATATTAGAAACCAATGATCTAGTAAAAAATATTAGTTCCAAAACTTATAAATTCAAAGATAATCTTATAAAGTTCAACTACGATCGTACCTTAATGCAAAGGAAAGAGTTTAACGAGCTGAGGGAACAAATGGAGGCGAGAAAGAGTAACGGCGAACAGGACATGATCATCAAATTTATATCAGGAGTTCCAAAAATTGTGAAGGCAGCAGGAAACCGCGCAAATCAAGCCAGTTCTATTAGAAATGCCGTTGAAAAAAACTAAATATATACTATCATAACGTAGGCGGCATGCAACCAAGTTAAACACTTTCATGTTAAATGTGATTTGCTCTATGTATGATATCATTATAATTACAGAAACTTGGCTAGATAATAATATTGATAATGTTGAGCTCAAATTAAAAAAATACTATATTTTTAGAATGGACCGTTGTTCTGATTCAAGCAATAAATGTCGTGGCGGTGGTGTTTTAATTGCGATTCACAACAGTTTGTCGTGTAATCATATTAATATAAAATGTCGTTCTGTTGAACAGTTATTTGTATCTATTTCTTATTTTGATATCAATTTGATTGTCGGTGCTGTTTATATTCCTCCGGGTTCACCACCAGACAAATTTAACGACCATTGTCTTGTTGTTGAATCCATATTGGATAAATACCCTAACTCAAAAGTGCTTATTTGTGGCGATTATAACCTACCTGATGCTGAATGGTCTAATGATGATTTCGGCCTTATTAATAATAACACTTCTTTATATCCGGCTCAATTACTTAGTGAGACTTTTAGTTTTTATAATCTCTCTCAAATCTGTACTATACCTAACGAAAATAGTGTATTTCTAGATTTAATATTCGCGCACGACGGATTTTTAATCTCAAGAGCATCCGACTTGCTTTTCGATGTAAAACAGCACCATGTGCCATATCTTATTACAATGCCTTCACACATACCCGTTAAATCACTTCAATTTAATGAATACATTTATGACTTTTCACGTGCTAATTATTCTGATATTAACATCTATTTAAATTCTATTGAGTGGCATATTATATTAAAGGGTCATATTGATAATATGGTCGATATATTTTACACCATATTGTATAAAGTCTTTGAACAATTCATACCAATGAAACGTATAATGTCATCCACGTACCCAGTCTGGTTTTCTTCTGAATTGATTAATTTAATTAAACAAAAACTTGTTGCGCATAAAGTGTTTAAGGAATGTAATAATTCTTCAAATTACCAGAATTTCAAAAATCTACGAATTAAATGTGTATATCTAAGAAATCAACTATATGAACAATACGTCAATTCAGTTAACAATGACATTGCTAATAATCCTAAAAAATTCTGGAGTTTTGTAAAGGTAACTAATTCTGTTCCTGAATATCCAAATATAATGTACTTTAACGCCAATAGAAGTAGCAATGGTTTAGAATGTGTTAATTTATTTGCGGATTATTTCTCCACCGTATATAGTACGGATAAACCTACACTTATACCGACCTTTCCATGTACTTCTGAGGCAGCTTATATGCCAATCAGATTATTTAAAAGTGAAATATTCGAAAGTATTAATAATTTAAAAAATAGCAATGGCATAGGCCTTGACGGAATTCCTTCAACTTTTTTAAAGAATTGTATTTTTTCTATCACATCGCCATTATTCATTTTATTTGAGGCATCTGTCACACAAAACACATTTCTCGAATTCTGGAAGAAAAGCTATATAACATCAATCTTTAAGTCTGACAAAAGGGATGATATAGCTATATCAATACAATCCGTCATACCAAAGTTGTTTGATAAACTTGTTTCTGTCAAACTCAATTGGATGTGTAAAAACATACTTTTTCAGGAACAGCATGGATTCCGTAGTGGCAGATCGACATCAACAAATCTTTTAACTTATACTTCATTTATCATTAATGCATTCGAATCTAGCCATTCAGTAGATACCGTGTTCACCGATTTTGCCAAGGCTTGTGATCGCGTTAATCACGAAATTTTAGTGGCGAAATTATTAGCGTTAGGGTTCCATGCCGATGTTGTCAAGTGGGTATATAGCTTTTTAATTAATCGTATGCAGTGCGTAAAAATTAAGAATTTTATATCCAACACCATTCAAGTGCCCTCAGAAGTTCCCCAAGGCTCGCATTGTGGTCCATTGCTGTTTTTACTATTTGTTAATGACATTTCACGGGTTATAAAACATTCCTCATTTTTGCTCTTTGCCGATGACCTGAAATTGTATAAGGAAATTGTATCGGTTGACGATTGTTCATTGCTGCAAGATGATTTATCATCTGTCTTTAATTGGTGTCTACAAAATCATTTGTTTTTTAATGTTCAAAAATGCAAAACAATGATTTTCACCAGAAAAACAACTGTTGTACGGTTTGATTATGCAATTCATGGTCACCACTTAGAACAACTAAATGTTACCAAAGATTTGGGTATTACCTTTGATAGGAAATTATGTTTTGCCAGTTATATTAACGCAATTTGTAATCGAGCTTTGAAAATGTTGGGTTATATAAAAAGAATGGCTAAGGACTTGTCGCCAGCAGCATTTAAACGGGTTTATTTCGCTTTTGTACGTTCTCATCTAGAGTATGGATCTTGTGTATGGGCACCATCACAACGCGTTTATATCAGTGCTTTGGAAAACGTACAAAATAAATGTTTAAAGGTGCTTGCGTACAAGTTAGGTTTCGATTCTAGCACAAATTTAGAGATATTATCATCGGAACAATGTATTGATAAACTATGTTGTCGCCGGGTGTATGCCGACTTGTTGTTTTTTCATAAATTAATTTGTAATGCTGTTAATTGTTCATATCATTTATCACAAATTAATTTCAGTATTAATTTAACCAATCGCCCAACTAGACATTTACCTATATTTCGTCTTCAACTTCATAAGACAAATTACTGATATAATAGCCCACTTTCAAGGTTTATGCGAACAGCCAATACATTATCTGTACATCCAAACTTTGACATTTTCAACTCTTTCTCACCCTCACAATTCATGGCAAGACTTAAGCGAATAAATATTTGTAATTTTTCTTAGTATAATAAGTCAAATTTATATTATATTATATTATATTATATTTATATTTTATTATTGTATTATTTGTATTAAATTTTTGTTGTTGTTGTAGTAATTATATTTAGTTAAATATTAATTTGTAAAATGGATTTTCCGTTAAATAAATAAATAAATATGTAAGAGTTTGGTCTTAAATCTAAACAAAAGCTACATAGTTCAGCCTCACGTAGTGTTTGTAATCCTTTAACATCCAATCAATCACATCCTTTTCATTATTCCTTATCCTAAATTCTTTCTCATTGAACCTTATCCTTCAAAAATTCATGTTCCCTTATTTATCCCCGGGGAAGGCAGATGATATTGCAAAGGCTGATAAGTCTGTCCAGATTTTAACTTAATTTTAATAAGATAAATTCAAATTCAAAACTATTTGAATTTGAGAAAATAAGCTTACGCTTCTTATAGTTTGCACACTTTAAACATAATATATAAAATTACGAAAAACTATTCGTGAAAATGCAAACATCCCCTTTCTCACCTATAAATACCGACCATATTTTTAACTCATTCCATTTCTGTGTACCTGTTCATTCCACACACAACACTTTTTCCAAGTAAGTTTATTTTAATTTTATTCCTATTCTTTTTTTAAAAACGTCATAAGCAAAGCTATACTGAAGAGAGATAAATCTCGAAACGCGTCTATAGATGGCCTAAGACATTAGTTTTAATCCAAGTCCTTTTACTTCTAATTTTTTTTGTTATCTCTCCTTTCATTTTAAATTTGTATTTGTTAGTTGGTTTTAAGAGAATTTGACCTAAACGTTACATATACTTTAATAGAGCGTTGTAACAAATTAAATTAAATAAGATTTTAGATATTTCATTGTATAATTCAATATCCGGAGGTGTATTTGCACGGGAAGTAGTTGTTTCAATGGATATTTATAGTCTTAATTTGTCTTATTAATTAAGACATTGTTTGCATTTTCACGAATAGTTTTTCGTAATTTTATATATTATGTTAATTTTAATATTTCGTAAATGCATTCAATCCTTTATTCAGTTATTCATCCAGTTAAGATATTTACTGATATAGAGAAAAAATGTAAAAACTATTTATTTTGTAAAGGCGATAACAATAATTAAAGTAAAAGAAATGTATTCTACTTCTATTACTATCATCGCCTTTATAAAATAAATATTTTTTAAATTTTTTCTCTATATCTCAGTAAATATCTATCACATCTCAGCAGTATCTATATTTAAACTCAACTTTAAATCAGCGATTTATACGCGTGGCGCATGAAGTAAAATTTCGAGTTTAGAAAAGCCCCGTGAAAATTTGTCTCGGGTCGCTGCGCGACCCTCGACAAATTTTCTACGCGGGGCTTTTCTAAACTCGAAATTTTACTTCATGCTCAGTCTGTGAGTGGACGACACTCGTTTAATTTTCGTTAGATTTTCAACATATCGAGATTTTCATTAATTTATAAAATGTTCATAATATGTTTAATATTTCTTCATTTTTTAAATTTTCATTAGATTTAATATTCAATAACCAGAATTACGTAATAGAAGAAAATGTTGAATTTTCTCGAAGTCAAATTTTATGGAACAACAAAAATTTCACAACCATGTGTAATATGATGATGGAATTAATTTGAGGTTATGGTAAACTATGCGTTAACACCTAGTAGTGCCAATCTAATTTAAAATTCAAAGCCTACTCTAATTTATATTGTTAATGATCGCACGGTACTTTTGGAACACTTGGATTCATTCTGAAAGGCCTAGATCGTCTGCAAGGTGTAGATAGCTAGACCGAATCTGAAAGACCTAGGTCAATTCTGAGAGACATAGCTGAAGCCTTGAAGATATATGTTAAGACTTTAATGTTTACACTATAATTCGAAGGACCAAATGGGAAGCTCCCATTAATTATAAATGCAAGTGTTGATTTTGCACGATTTATTTAAAGTAAAAAACTAAGAAATAAATCTCTATCGCAGAGGAATGAAAATATATGTTTGCGGTTCGGTTTCTGAATGGTGAGTGATGCGTTTTTCTTATTTCTTATTTTGCTCTCTTCGAAGCTGTTGGGGGTGGTTCTTCTCCCTTCTTCCGAAGAGTGAGATGATCTAGGTGCCACCCCATTGATGTTTACAATTTCCGGGGGAAGAATGTTCGTACGTTCTGTTGCCGCTAATTTTGTCCGTGCTGTGCCCCTGTACGTCCTTGGGATGTCCGCCTTGATCGTTTATGGCCCTTTTGTTCGCCTAGAACGTGTCCTCGCATAATTTTGACGAATAAGCTCTTCCGCGAAGAAGCTTTCTACTCCGTCCAAGGGCGGTCCCATCCTACACAATGACGTAATGCAGCCTGTCTTCTCTCCAGGGTGCCTGAGAGCGTAGATAATGAGCGCTTCATCCCTCTCAGGTAAAGAACCCGCGCCTTCACAAGATCCGTTAATCCGCGATCGCGGCAAAGTCCTGAATTGGCGGCAACAATATAGATCAAGTTTGGAATACCTAGATCAGGAATGAAAGATGTTTTGTTGAAATTGTTTTGAAATATATACAATACGAATGTGGAAATCTGGCTGACCTAGATCCATTCTGGAAGACCTAGATCGTCTAGAGCAGTGATGGGGAAACTACGGCCCGCGGGCCAAGTCCGGCCCGCGGAAAGGTTTAATCCGGCCCGCGGAAAGGTTTAATCCGGCCCGTTTAAGAGTGCCGTCGTGAGAATGTTCGAACGCGTTTTTACCTCGTAATGTGACGACCCGCATAAAAACTACCTACCTACGATTAAGCATTATTCCTTGGCCCGCTACGATTGTCTGGTTATTACAAATGGCCCGTCTTAAAAAAAGTTTCCCCACCACTGGTCTAGAGGATGTAAATACAATTTAAAAGACCTAGATCGAATCTGGAAGACCTAGATCAATTCTGAGAGACACAGATGAAGACTTGCAGTTTTAGATCAGGTTTGGAACACCTAGATCTAGAATGGAAGAAGTTTTGTAGAAATTGTTTTAAAACACATACAAGGAGGAAACAGAATGTGGAAATCTGAAAGACTTAGATCCATTCTGGAAGACTTAGATTGTCTGGATTGTGTAGATACAATTTGATCGAATCTGGAAGACCCAGATCAATTCTGATAGATGAAGTCTTGCAGATCTAGATCGAATCTGAAAGATCTAGATCAATTCTGAGAGACATAGATGATATATTGAAGTTCAAGATCTAGTTTGGAAGACCTTGATCAAGAATGGAAGAAGTTTTGTTGAAATTGTTTTGAAATACATACAAGGAGGACACAGAATGTCTTTTCAAAAGGAAAAGGGTTCATAATGAAGGCCCTTAGTGTCTCAACCATAAAATGTCTATAAGCCTCTCTTCTTGTATTGAAACTGTTTGAAAAAGGAAATGTCTGTATTTTTCGAGAATGACTCAACGTCGAAATAAAAGTCGGAATAAAAAAAACGGACATTTTAGTGAATTTGTATGACGTGTTTTCTTTTAAATCAACTTTGGTAGACTAAGATCCATTCTAAAAGACCGAGATCAAGTCTGGAAGACAGATCCATTCTGGAAGACCTAGATCGTTTGATTTATTTAGATACAATTTAAACAACCTAGATCGAATCTGGAAGACCTGGATCAATTCTGAGAGACATAGATGAAGTCTTGCAGTTCTAGATCTAATAAGAAAAACCTAGACGGAATCTGAAAGACCTAGATCAATTCTTAAAGACGTAGATGAAGTGTTGAAGTTCTAGATCTAGTTTTGAAGACCTTGATTAAGAATGGAAGAAGTTTTGTTGAAATTGTTTTGATATACATACAAGGAAGCCACAGAATGTGAAAATTGAAAGGGAAACGGTTTATATTGAAGGCCCGTATTGCCTGAACTATAAAATTCCCATTAGTCTTTCTTCTTGTATGTAAACTGTTTGTAAAACGCACATTTCTGTATTCCTAGAGAATGACTCAACGTCAAAACTAGTCGGAATAAAAAAAAAAACACATTTTCTTGAATGTGTATGTATGAAGTGTTTTCTTTTAAATCAGGCTAAAGTGTGTTACTAGAAATATTACAAACGAAGTCCCATAGCAAGTTTGGAAGATCAAGTCTAGTAGACACATCTATTTTAAAAGACCTAGATTAAGTCTGGAACACTTAGATCCATTCTGGAAGAGCTAGATCATCTGGAAGGTGTAGATACATTTTGAAAGATCTGGATCGAGTCTGGAAGACCTAGATCAGTTCTTTTGCAAAGGGCGAAGCTACCCTCTGAAATGGAATTGATCCAGACTTAAGATAAAGAGATTAAGAGTCACAATCGCTTTCGGCGACGGGATGGATTAGAATATTGAATGATTCAAATCCTGCCCGAGGGCAGGTAGTGGCCGAGCGGTAACGTCGCCGGTCGGTAAATGGCCCGGGTTCGATTCCCGTGCACGGGGAAGTGTTATTTAAAATGAATATCTCGTTTGGTCCCTGGGTGTAATGTGAATGTGCCGTAACGTTCTAATCTATGTTAAAAATATACAGACAGTTTTATATAACACCGAACATTTTCATAAAATACGATTTGACACATTCAATGTCAATGTTATGTGTAAATTGGGTTGCCTATATAACCATTACAAATTGTAGCTAATCAATTGCAATTAATGCCGCAACTTGTACATACAGGGAGTTCTTCTTTTAAGTATACATGTCCCAATTACAGCGTGTATGCCGTAAATCTTTAGATAATCGTTGTTTTTTGAAAGGAGTTAGATTTGAAACTTAAAATGAGTGTGTTCCACTTCCAGACTAAGCATAAAGTAAAATTTCTAGTTTAGAAAAGCCTGAAAATTTGGTTTGGACGCGTAGCGCGAAGCGCGGAGCGGCCAAACTAAATTTTCAGGCTTTTCTAAACTCGAAATTTTACTTCATGCGCCACCGGTACAAAACACTGACACTACGAAGTTTAAAACACACCGCTGAACTTTACATTGAATCAGTGTTTCGTACCGGTGGCGCATGAAGTAAAATTTCAAGTTTAGAAAAGCCTGAAAATTTGGTTTGGTCGCTCCGCGCTTCGCGCTACGCGACCAAACCAAATTTTCAGGCTTTTCTAAACTCGAAATTTTACTTCATGCTTAGCCTGGGAGTGTAAAACACTCGTTTAAAGCTTCAAATTGTATCCTTTTAATAAAACGAACGTGGTAAAATGTACAACGTCTGCATATGTATACTTAAATGAAATATTCTCGTTAGGAATATGTTCGGTGTTACATAAAACTCTCTGTATATAAATCATCGTTAGTAGTTGATGATAAAACCGATGCCAAACATAAAAACAAAAAAAAAATCCTGCCCGGCTCTACCTCGCACTAGTTTTGTAAATCACTATTTTGTGTCTCGGATAACAGAAAGTAGTGATTTACCAACCAGTAGATTGCAAACAAATACTGCATCTGTATATTTTGTATAGTTAGACAGCATAAATTCGCGATAAAGTTCATATTTGTAAGCACTTAGGTAAATAATTTGTATGTATAGAGCTTAAAAAAGTTTTATTAGTTTACATAATGCTAGTTTATTAACATGTGTATTAGATACATTAAGTATTTTATGCAGTGTATTATAAAGCAAAAGTAACTTTTTGCAAACAAGGATTGAATAATAAATGAAGTTCAGTTTGGCCGAATAAGTAATATATGAATGCAAAACACTATCAAAGTTGCGACATAAAAGCCGTATAATCTGCGAGCTTACTTTATCCCTATTTAAAAAGTGGATCATTTAGAAGTTTCGCAAAAAGAAGGAAGGAAAGAAGGAGAGCGCAGAGCGGAGAAGAGAGTTAGTAGTATCAGTGGGTTGTATCAGTGTGACTGAGTCTCGGGAGAGGAATTCTGAACAGTGAAAGCCATTGTGAGTGACAGATCCTGGCAGATGGAAAGCCCACTTCTTGCATACGAATTGGCTACTTGTGCCAAGAGTTGTCAGACGCGCAGATATTTACGGCGGCCGTTTTCTCTCCCGGACGATGCGCAACTTCCACGCTTTATGCAGATAAGCTGCTTTAATTGGCCGGAGGAATTCTATCTAGGCCTGCAATTTCTGTCATTTTTACCTAAAATACCGCCGCGAAACAAAATACACCCTCTTTCCCTTTTACATGTTATTCCACGGGGCGGAAAAACTTTTTCACGGAATAAATTTCTTTTTATCACTCAAATAAACGCTAAAGGTTTTTTTTTCTTCCTCGGGCGTGTTTAAAAATTCAATTATGTATGTGTTACACATTCGCTTTATTTATTATTTTTCGTTCTTGTTTAAAGGAATAAATTCAAACGAAAATAACGAAACTTGAAAGAGATCTCTAATTATTAGTACCCGGCGCATTCACCAAAAGCATTTGCCTCGTGTAATAATAATCAATAAATGCTATTATATTCTTATTCATTTATTTATTCTATGATTTTTCTTTAAATACGTGAAACTGCAAATCCACGAATTTATACATTAAATAAATAAAGTGAACTTTGTTAAATAAGTAGTAAATATTATTATACATCTAATAATAGTAAAGGATAAATTAAAAAAACACTTGGTTTAGTGTTTTTTAATTTATCCTCTAATATTATTTCAAAATGTTTCACCAAGTGATGAATGAAAAAGTTATATAAGAAATACTGTACATCGAATTTTTCTTTTAAGTATACTTTTCATATTCCATATTCATATTTTCATATTCCATTAAACTTCAAATCTATGAATTTATTATAAAAAGTGAACTTTGTTGTATGTATAAGTGGTAAATATTTTATACGGCGAATATTTCTTTTAAGTATACTTTTAAATGTTCCAAAATTTTGCTCTAGACGTTCCAAATAATGATAATAAATATTTCAACAATTAATTAACATGGGATCAAACACAAGCAGTATATTTTGAACTTCACTCTTAATCAGTGTTTTATAAGCGTGGCGCATGAAGTAAAATTTCGAGTTTAGAAAAGCCTAATTTGGCTCGGTCGCTCCGCTTCGCTACGCGCCCGAGCCAAATTTTCAGGCTTTTCTAAACTCGAAATTTTACTTTATGCTTAGTCTGGGATTGTAAACACTCGCTAGGAGCTTCTAATTGAAAGCTTTTATGAAAACAAAGAATGTCTGAAAATTTACTTAGAAACATCGTGATACGTATACTTAAAAAAATCCCTGTATTTAAAAATGTATGATTTATTTTTATATGTAATTACCTCAACACTCCTATTCTACTTTTATTTATGTTGACGTTTTGTCAATTGCATTTTATCGATTTGTACAAAATAATACAAATATCGAAAAATGTATAAATCGAAGTTTTTCTTGAAATCGTCAATTATTACAATTGCTGATGATGGCAGTCAATGCGATTAGGTTAGAAAACAATGACAACAATTAGATGACAGTTCTAACCAAATAACACAATGCGGCAAATTCAATTATATTTTGTTCTGAATTGAAGTCTGAATACGAAAATGAAAAATTTATGTGAAAGAAAAAATATATCTAACTGTTTTTTGCGATATCGGGCCTTGATTTCAATTTCTCTCATTTCAATTTTTGAACGAGTGTTTTCCACTCCTTGATTAAGCATGAAATAAATATTTCGAGTTGAGAAAAGCCTGAAAAGCCTTTGGTTTGGTCGCTCCGCGCTTCGCGCTACGCGACCAAACCAAATTTTCAATCTTTTCTAAACTCGAAATTTTACTTCATGCTTAATCTGTAAGTGGAAACACTCGTTCGAAACTTCAAATTGAACGCTTTTATAAAATAGAGGAATGTCTGAAAATTTACAGTGTATACATTATGAATATTTAAAAAAAAAATTCCAGTATTCAATGAGTCATTCATAGAAATCATAAACTCGTCAACTCTAAAATTACTCGGCCGTTAATCTGTTAAGTGCAGAAATATTTGCAAATATTTAACGAAACAACACATATTAAAACCGGTTTCAATCAATAAATCCATTCGCTTATCACCAAACACGCAAAAAAACGCAGGCGAAAATCGGAGATAATTGCTTTCTTTACGGATTTATTCACCTATTCGACCTCAGTTCTGGCCGATTGAATACACGGTGCGTATCACGTCTTCACTTTTCAAAAAATACAGTTCGGTTTTTGAGTTTTTAAGTGCTAGTGTTTATTTACATTAACGATAGTAATTGCTGTGACTGGTCGACAAAGCTAAGGCAATTAATTACGCAAAAAGAAGTGCTACTGTTTTGATTGGTTGTGAAGTTTTGATTAACGGAATATTAAAATTAAAATCCAATGCTACAAATTCGGATATATAGGATCGACTTTTATTAATTAAAAGGTTAGTGCGATGGTTTGCTTTCTTACTATTTGGGCTTTGAAGCCAGGGCCATATATTTTGTAAAAGAAGAAGAATAAAAAGAAGAAGAAGGGGATGTTTTTGTTAAAAGTGTTGTTGAATCTGAAAAATAAAGAGTTTCAAAGAAGCTATTGATGCTTAGAAACTGAAAATTATTAGAGCACTTAAAAATTTATTAGATTTTCTTTGTGTGTTTTGCACTTACAGAAAGATTAAACATCATTTATTTATTTATTTTTGGTGTGGATTTTCACTTATATTATGATAAGGCTCACACAATGAAAACACACGTTGACCTTTCAACAGTTCACTTTATTCTACTCGATTCACACACACAAAAAACATATGCGCATTCCTATGCGCGTCTTTATTAAAATATAAAATAAATATAAATTCGAATACATTACATAACCCCCCTTTTTTAAATATTGGAGTTGTCGAATCGATTGGGTTTCTTTAATTGACTTCTACGTCTTAAACATCGAGTAGTACCCGAAGTTTCGGCATTTCCAATTTGTGAGGATTGCGATACGCTATTATTTACAATGTCGTTCTTATTTTCTAAATTGACTTCATGCGGAGGTTGAGTACTGGAAGATAAGCTAAGGATTTTAATAATTTGATTAACATGCCTCTTCCAGACTAAACCCTCTATTGTTTTCACTTCGTAATGTTTTTTCCCAAATGGTCGTAATATTCGCGCTTCGCACCATTTTCGCTTCACTTTTTCGTTAATTTCGAACTGCACGTTTCTGCTTCCTCCCGCATTCTCAATTTGTTTCATTTGTTTTTGTCTTACTACCTCATCTGTAGAATTTCTTAACAAATCTAACTTACATCTTAAATTACGTCCTAACATTAATTTCGCAGGTGACTCATTTGTAACAGTATGGGGTGTATTCCTATATTGAAACAAAAATTTGCTCAATACATTGTTTATTTCTATATCGCTTTTAGCGTTAGCTTTAATTAAAATATGTTTAATTTGTTTCACACAACTTTCAGCCGCACCATTGCTAGATGGATGGTACGGGGCACTGGTCATATGTTTTATACAGTATTGTGTGCAAAAATTTTGAAAAATATCGCTGGTGAATTGCGTTCCATTATCCGAAACAATTTCCTTTGGTAAACCAAATCTCGCAAAAATTTCAATTAATTTAGTGACTGTAGCTGTGGAGTCAGGACTGTTCATTTTAAAACACTCTAACCACTTAGACGTAGAATCTACAATTACTAAATAACTTTTATTATTCAATGGACCTAAATAATCAATATGGATTCTAGTCCATACTTTTTCATGCCAAATCCAAGGACTTATTTGTGTCTTGGGAGGGGCATCTTTAAAATTATTACATAATGTACACTGCTTACATAGATGTTCAATGTCTTGATTTAAGTTTGGCCACCAAATATATCCACGGGCAAATAATTTAGATTTTACAATTCCCATATGATTTTCGTGAATTTCTGCTAAAATTGCATTTTGGAATTTTTTAGGAATTATTAATCGATATCCCCACATTAAAATTTCTTGTTCTACACTTAACTCATGTTTTCTGATAAAATACGGTTTAAATTCATCATTTGGGCATTTATTAGGCCATCCTTTTAAAGTGTAATCAATAACTTTACTGAAAATAATATCTCTACTAGATTATCTTTTAATATCTTTATAATTAATTGGCAATTTTACTTTATTATCTAATAGGTTAATGTAACTATCAAAGGGGGAAAATTAAGGTGTTGCCTTCTGGGAGACAACCACCCCGATTTTGAGAAGTTTATATTGAATTATTGACCTTGTTCTCAAAATCGGATCACCCTCGATTACCTAGTAGCTCGTAGGCAGAGGTACCACACAGTTACTTTAAATATAATGAAAAAGAAAAATATAATAATAAATAACTCACCCTAAACATCAGGTCCTGGAACAGCATTTACAGGAACAACTCACTGTGTATATATATATTTCGTATTTTCAGGTAAATGCAAAAGGTTCGTTAAATGAAAGATTAAGGTTTCCGAAAACATTAACAAAGGTTGTTTATTACAAATAAACAAATACAAATAACGAATTTACAATCAGAGAAATATATATATACAATTAAATAAAACTACACCTTACGCGACGCGACTACTTCTTAACGGTTCGACCACTTCGTAAACAAAAATGATTTATACAACACTACTTACTGGTTACCGCACTATTCACCAGACTCAAGACGATTGTTGTTCACCCCCGTGAGCCAACAGTTTTGTTAACCACCTTCTCCCTTCCCGTAATTCTCGCATGGCGGGATGTGAGAGCTGGAGGTGGTTAAGGCTCCTGCCTCTGATTGGTTCAGCGGTTAGGGGTGGCGTGCGCAAGTGAGTTGCGCTTGGTCATTACGCGCCTTGGCGTAAACGGATGATGCAATCGGCATCCGAATTGCTAATTATTTGTTTAATAATCATAGCTTTTATATATTAAATTAATGCTGATAATTATTATTATTATATAGATACATACATATATCCATATATATCCTGGTTCTAAATCTTATGGTTGTTGTCACTTTGAAGTGTGCAAGTTTTCATATTTCTGTTGTTAGTGAGTTTAGAAATTATCGTATGTTTACATAAGTGAAATGATCGGCCGTTATAAAAAATGTACAATAATTTACGTATCTACTATGTCTGACGTGATTGATTTAGCTATCAATAAAACAATCCGCGAAAAGAAAAGAAAAATAAACATGAATAAATATTCGGTATTTTCCCTTAATCCGAATTCCAAGCAGCTAGGTTGTAAATGCAGCCTCTTTCGTAATCCGGAGGGCGGTGCCTAGCTGTAAATCGCCGAAATAATCATAGTTGCGGCGTTTCCGGTAAAACGCCGGTAACATAACTTGTATCGTTTTCATAAAAATTTACTCTAGAAATTGCATTTTCTTTATTAGTTATCGGTAATCTTGACAAACAGTCAGCAGAATTATTTTGAGATTTAACATAACAAATTTCAAAACTAAATGATGACAAAAAATGTGCCCATCTTTGTAACCTGCTTGTTGCCATTACTGGTATGCCTCTTTTAGGACCAAAAATAGCAAGTAAAGGCTTATGATCTGTTGCCAATATAAATTTATTTCCAAATAAGTATTGATAAAATTTTGAGACTCCAAATACTATTGACAGGGCTTCTTTATCGATTTGGGAGTAGTTTAATTCTGCTTTGTTTAAAACACGAGAGGCGTAAGCAATAGGTTTTTCAACTTTACCATCTATAATATGTGCTAAAACTGCACCCACTCCTACCGATGAAGCATCTACTGTTAATTTTAATGGAATATTTGCATCAAAATGACTCAAAATTGGTTTAGAAATTAATAATTCTTTACACGACTTAAATAACTGTTCACACTCATCATTCCAATTAAATTGTACCTCTTTTTTCAATAATTTATATAAGGGGTGCAATAAAGTACCACCATTTTTTATAAATTTATAACAAAAATTTACCATTCCTAGAAATGATTTTAATTCAGTAACGTTTCTAGGACGTGGGTGTCATGATAATTAATTATATTTAAATACTAGTTGTGTCATCTAGCGGCCACAGCGCAAACTGCTTGCGTTGTCTTAGAATTTAGTTTTTGTTAATGATATAAAAAAGAATATATTTTATTGCCAGTTGAATAAAGCACGCTGTTAAAGTAACACGTATTTTAATGTTTCGCCCGTTAATTAAATTATAAATTAATAATATAAAACAAAGTAAAATAACGTAACATGGCGCAGTCGCGTATTTAAACATAGTGAAAAGTATTTAAACAATAATTTAAAAAGGTGTTAAGTGTACTATGAAAATGGAAGTGGCTAGAGGGGTAGCTCCGATGATAATGGAGGGTAACGTGTCCAGCAATTGGAAGTTCTGGAAAAGTCGGTTCCTAAATTACTTAGCTGCAACGGAGTACTCCAGTAAGAGCGAAAAAACTCAGTGCGCACAGCTACTTCATTACATTGGTGAAGAAGGATTTAGAATTTATAATACGTTTACATTCGCCCAGGATGAGGAAAATAAATTAGATTTATTGATACAAAAGTTTGATAAACACTTCGAACCCAAGAAAAACGTTGAATTTGAACGTTATAAATTATTCACACGAAAACAAAAAAATGGCGAAACTGTAGAACAATACGTGACAGATTTAAAAAATATATCCTTATCATGTGAGCTAGGAGAGTTGAAAGACGATCTCATAAAAAGCGTTTTAATATGTGGTGTTGCGAGAAATGAAATGAGAGAGAGGCTGTTAGAAAAGGATAGTATAAAATTAGAGGATGCGATAGCATTGTGCAGGAATATGGAAAGTTCGAAGGTCATCGCTTCAGCATTGGACGACGAGGAGGAAGAAAAAATTAACGTAGTCAAGCGAAGGATGGACAACGATAATAGATGGCGACAGGGTGGAAATGCATCAGGACATACAGGATCAACAACAGCGACAACGTCGGCGAATCAACTCAATGTGCGCAAGTTCAAAAATTCGCGAGTAAAGTGCGGGAGATGTGGAAAAATGCATCCGAAATTCAAATGCCCTGCGTATAATCAAAAATGTGTGAAGTGTCATGGCCAAGGTCATTTTGCGCGTATGTGTAAAGTGCAGCTGATTAATGTGGAACACGAAGAGGAGCAGCAAATTCAATTGAACGAAAACTCTATTTTTATAGGAAGCGTCGAAGAAAATAATAACAAAAGGAATTGGACGGTTTGTTTAAAAATTAATAACATTTATGATTTAAATTTTAAAATTGATACAGGGGCTTCAGCAAATTTAATTCCTAATCACTTGTATAAAAAAATGCAAAATGAAAATTTAAAGAAATCATGCGTAATTTTAACAACTTTTACAAATGATAAAATTCCTATACTAGGTGAAATTAATTTAAATTGTACTTATAACAACCAAAACAAACTTATTAAGTTTTATATTGTAGATTCACCTCAATCTCCGGCAATACTAGGGCTTGAGTCATGCATTGAATTAAATTTAATTAAAAGAATTAATCAACTAGATAAAGTAGAGTTCATTCATGAGTATAATGATTTATTTGAAGGAATTGGCTGTTTCTCAGAGCCATATGAAATAAAAATTAATAATAATATTGTTCCAACCATTAGTGCTCCACGTAAGATTCCATTGTCTTTACACGAAAAATTAAAACAGACACTAAAAGAAATGGAAAAACAGAAAATTATAAAACGGGTAGACGAACCAACTGATTGGGTTCATCCGATGGTTATTGTGAGAAAAGACAATGGAACCTTACGAATTTGTTTAGATCCCACAAACTTAAACAAAGCTATAAAAAGGGAGTATTTTCAATTACCTTCTTTTGAGGAAATAACTGCTAAAACGGCAGGCGCTAAATTTTTCAGTCACTTGGACTCATCGCAGGCTTTTTGGCAAATATCATTAACAGATAACAGCTCAAGGATTTGTACGTTTGCAACTCCTTTTGGACGTTACAGGTTCTTGAGGCTGGCATATGGACTAAAATGTGCATCTGAAGTTTTTCATAAGAAATTTAGCGACATATTTGACATAGATGGTATAGGTGTTTATATCGATGATATAATTGTTTGGGGAAAATCAGTTGAGGAACATAATACAAAATTAAAACAAGTAATGGAGATAGCAAGAAAAAATAATATTAAATTTAATAAAGAAAAATGTAAATTTTTAAAAACAGAATTATTATTCATGGGTCATATAATTAACGAAAATGGAATAAAGCCAGATAATTCAAAAATTCAAGCAATAATCGAAATGCCTAAACCTAATGATGTAAAATCACTGCAACGTTTTTTAGGCATGGTAAATTATGTAGGGAAATTTATAAATAATTTAGCTGAAATTACAGCACCATTAAGAAATTTAATTAGAAAAAATAGCATGTGGAATTGGACAGACATACATGATAAATGTTTAGAGAAATTAAAATCAATTTTAACAAAAACACCGGTATTACAACATTATAAAGTAAATAAAAAGACTGTGTTATCGGTTGATGCTTCCAAAGATGCTGTAGGTGCAGTTTTACTACAAAATAAAATGCCCTGTGCATATGCATCTAAAGCATTAACGGATACACAGAAAAGGTGGGCACAGATCGAGAAAGAGTTATTTGCAATATTATTTGGATGTGAGAGATTCTCTCAATTCATATATGGTAAGCAGATTGAAGTTGAAACTGACCACAAACCTCTGGAATCAATATTTAAGAAAAGTTTAAATGATTGTCCGTTAAGATTGCAGAGAATGCTCTTACGGTTACAGAAGTTTGATTTAAAAGTTTATTATAAACCTGGTAGTAAATTAGTTGTTGCAGATACACTTTCTCGAGCCTGTATTAATTCAAATAATCCTAAAGATATAGAACTAGAAAAATCAATTGAAGGACATGTATGTTTAATAAAAGAAAATGTAAAAATGTCAGAGAAAAGGAAAGTAGAAATGAAAATAGACACATTAAAAGATTCAATTTTGAGTAAAATTTCAGAATATATTAAAACAGGGTGGCCACCACAAGAAAAGAACACAGAATTAAAATATTTTTATAATTTAAAAAATGAAATTTTTGAACATGATGAATTATTATATATACAAAATAAATTAATGATTCCTAAAATACAAATTCCACAAATATTAAAAATTTTACACTACACACATCTAGGAATAACAAAAACAATTAGTTTAGCAAAAGATTTACTTTTTTGGAAAGGAATGTCGAGTGATATAACAAATTACATAAAAAATTGTAGAACTTGCATGAAGTTTCAAAATTCAAACGCTAAAGAACCAATGATGTTAAGAAAAATGCCTGAGCTTCCATGGCAACATGTGTCATGTGACTTATTTTACTTAAATAATAGCAATTATTTATTAGTAGTAGACAACTATTCCAAATTTGTTGAAATTCAAATTTTAAATGAAAATACCAATTCGATGACAATCATTAATCACTTAAAGTCAATGTTTGCTCGATATGGAATACCAGAGATTGTGTATTCGGATGGAGGTCCACAATTTATATCCATTAACTTTAAAGAATTTAGTAATCAGTGGCAATTCGAACACATAATTTCTAGTCCATATAATAGTCAGTCGAATGGTCAAGCTGAGAGATCAGTACAGACAATTAAAAAAATATTTAAAAAATCTTTAGAAGAAGGAAAAGATTTATATCTTACATTATTAAATCTTAGAAATACACCTATAAGTGATTTAGGCTCTCCAGCCCAACTATTAATGTCCAGAAGGTTGAAGAGCTTAGTCCCAATCAACAATAATTTATTAAAACCAAAAATAGTAAATTTGAAAGAAAAACAAAAAGAATTATTTAAAAATCAATTGAAAGGCAAATTTTATTATGATTTTAAAACAAAACAATTGCCTGTATTGAAGAAAGGAGAGAGAGTGAATATACAATTTAAGAAAAAGTGGAAAAAGGGAATGATTGTTAAAAACATAAGGCCTAGACTATACCGTGTCAAAACTGAAGATGGTCAAACCTTAGATAGAAACCGAAGGTTTTTAGCAATAATTCCCAATAATGACAATGAACCTACCGATGATTGTAACCATCATACTAACGAGCAGGAAGTTTCATTCAATGCAAGCATGGATGATTCGTTTTCATATAATCCACCTACTCATACAAAATGTGGCAGACCTGTGAAAATTCCTGATCGTTTTGGTATTAATAATTAAATTATGTAAACATTATTTTATTGTGAAAAGGGAGATGTCATGATAATTAATTATATTTAAATACTAGTTGTGTCATCTAGCGGCCACAGCGCAAACTGCTTGCGTTGTCTTAGAATTTAGTTTTTGTTAATGATATAAAAAAGAATATATTTTATTGCCAGTTGAATAAAGCACGCTGTTAAAGTAACACGTATTTTAATGTTTCGCCCGTTAATTAAATTATAAATTAATAATATAAAACAAAGTAAAATAACGTAACAGTGGGCAATTTTTTATATCATCTACCCGTTCAGTAGTAGTGTGCAACCCTTTTTTGTCAATTATGTGACCTAAGTACTGTATTGATGATTGCATGAACTGGCATTTGCTTAATTTTACCTTGAGTCCACTATCAGCTAATCTTCTAAATACCAATTCCAGACACCTTAAGTGTTCGTCATCAGTATCCCCTGTGATTATGATGTCATCTAAGTAACATGCAACACCCGGTATATCGGCTAGCAACTGTTCCATCATTTTTTGAAAATAGGCGGGACCATTGGTAATGCCGTACGGAAGTCGAGTATATCTAAAAAGACCCATATGAGTAGATACTGTTACATAATCTCGTGAATCTTCTGACAATAGCACTTGCTGATAAGCTTCTGACAAATCAATCTTAGAAAATGTATTTCCTCCCGTTAATTTATTAAACAAGTATTCAATTCGTGGCAACGGGAACCTTAGAATTTCTAAATTTGGATTAACAGTTAATTTGTAATCACCACAAATTCTGACGGAACCATTAGGTTTTAAAATTGGTACTATTGGAGTACCCCAGTTAGAATAGGTAACTGGTTCTAAAACCTTTAATTTAACTAAACGTTCTATTTCATTTTCTACCTTTTTTTTTAATGAAAATGCAATAGGGCGTGCTTTAAAAAATTTAGGTTCACAATTTTCTTTCATAATTAAAGTAATTTTATCTTTTGTAAACGTTCCCAAGCCATCTTCAAAAATTTTGTAATATTTTTTGCTTAATATATCAACTTTGCGAGGTACGCTTGAATTATAAAAATTATTTTCAACCATATTGCTATTCATGCCAATGTTAAATAACCTTAAAGCATTTCTTCCAACTAATGGAACTCCTCCATTTTTAATAATGTACATTTCCATATTATATTTAATTTGATTGAATATTACATTTAAATTTAATTTACCAAGGGGTTGAAAACTGAATCCAATATAATCTTTAAAAATTAAATCATTTTCTAGAAGTGGATATTTTTCAAAATGTCTGCGATAAATTCTTTCGGATATCACAGTATGTGTAGCACCCGTATCAATTTGAAAATTGATAGGAACATTTTCAACCAGCAATTTAACGTAAAATGGATTGATATTATTAATTTCATTGAAATTAAAAAGATCTGTTTGGTTTAAATTTTCCTGATTAACCATCTGGTGCGACAAAATTTTGTGTGAGTTTTTATTATTTTTAATTTTACACACATTTGCTAAATGACCTTGTTTTCCGCAATTATTACAAGTAAATGATTTATATCTACATTCAAAAGTCTGATGGTTCATTCTTCCGCAAACCTTGCACTTACTATTATGCGAAAACTGTTTTTCTTGAGCATTGGCGCCACTGGATTTCTGTATATTAGAATGAAATTGTTTTTTATACCTTGTAATTTGATGAACTACCGATTTCACTTGAATACGCCGCTCTTTTGCCGCCGCACAGTGGTACGAAACGCCGAAAACGCGGTCATAATTCGAAAAAATGGTCCAACTTACGCGAAATTGCGTATATAAGGGTTTTTAAGGTCGGGAAGAACGAATATGAAATCAAAAATGTTCAAAAACAAAATGGCGGATGCAATATGGCGGACAAAAAAATAAAAAATAGAGTTATGTGTATAAAATTTCGGTTATAAGGGTTTTTGACCTCGCTGATTACGGAAATCAAGTTAAAAATAATAAAAAACAAAATGGCGGATCCAAAATGGCGGACAAAAAAGTTAAAAATCAAGTCTCACGTACAAATTTTCGGATATAAGGGTTTTTGACCTCGCTGATTACAAAAATGAAGTTAAAAATGATCAAAAACAAAATGGCGGATCCAATATGGCGGACAAAAATGTTAAAAATTGAGTCTCACGTACAAATTTTGGGATATAAGGGTTTTTGATCTCGCTGATTACAAAAATGAAGTTAAAAATTATCAAAAACAAAATGGCGGATGCAAAATTTAATTAATACAGAAATAATAAAACATTTATGGTTGTCATGTACAAATGTTTATTAATTGTGCGCGTATCTTGTCACTCGTCATCGCTCGAGGAGTCGCTGACTTCTGCTTCACTTACAGTTTCCGTCACTGCTATCAAATGAATCGCGTCGGGAGACAACTTTTTAATGTTTTTTCGAGGCTCTTTACGGAGAGTTGAAATGTATGGGTCGGAAGTTGCTAGCAGCCTCAAAAAAACGTCTTCCATTGTACTAACGCGCGAAGATTTCCGAGAGAAATCCTCGCGGTATTTTCGAATAAGTTTGTTTGATGCCTCCTGCGCTTCTTCGGAAAGCATACCGATTGGCAAAATGGCGTATTTGACAATTTCCGGTCCGTGAACAAGCAGTTTGTGGATCGACGTCGGCATGTAATACCACGGATACAGCTCTACAAATAATCGAGCTGTATCCAAGGTATACTCGCGGAATGCATCTACATTTACATCACGGCCACTAGAAATTACTTGAAGGATGGCATGGAATCTTAGAATCAAATTTACATCTAGGCCCGTGATTGTCGCAGAGGTTTTCGCGTTCTCAAAAAACCGTCTCGCCGTGTTCCCGTCGTTGGTGCTACCAAATCCCTGTTTGGGAACGTCTACAAGAAGACCCAATTGGTTTTTGAAGCTATTTTGAATCGTGACTTTTCGCGCTTCTTTGATTTTTTTGTCCTCGCCTCGCGCTTGCCATTTTTTTGTTTCGAGCTGATAACTTATGTGCAGGCAACACTCAAAGCATCGTATCCACGCATGGAGTGACGACATGCCATATCGCAGGTTATGGACAGTAACCGGCTTACTTAAAATCAAGTCAAGATTGTTAAAATCTCGCGAGGTTGCACCACACAAGTAACAGCGTTGAGCAGATTTCGTTGAAGTGACCGCGTTACAAGCTTTTCCATCTATCATCGTCAACGCTAAATCGTAAGAAATTGAGACTTCTTTCCCGGAGATGACCGTTTTGTAGGGGACGAGTTGTTTGATCTGGTTCTCAAAATACGCTGCTTCAAACATGGACGTCTCAGGAGTTTCGCGCATGAATTGCAAACGTAACGGCCTACAAAATCGCGTAGACGATGGTTTGCTATTGCACCACACAACCTCTTTTTTGTCGTTCAGGCAAAACAATTTTAACGGCACCAAAGATGTATACATAATGGTCGCATCAGAAATTGTTTCATCTGAAAACTTCATCTTGTAAGTGCTTTGACCGGATGTGCCGTCAAAGCCCCACTTACAAATCAGTTGCATGTTACTATGATCTTCAAGTGCCGCGATCAGATCTTTTTGAAGTAAACAAATTCGGCTGGCTGTGTGGTCCAACAAAGCCTGGAGCTTAACCTCAGCTTTGGACTCGATTACTGATATGTAATCCTTCGGCGGATAGCAATCAGTCTTCGCGGCCAAGATACTGGTGTACGGAGGATATAGCTTGCATCCTGCCTCAACCGCGGAGTTACGCATTTGTTGGTATTTCCTTCTGGACAACCCCATATCCAAAAAGAGTGACAGCGCATGATCCGGGTCAAGTGAATGCGAAGTCGGTGCTGCCTGTATTGCAGCCTCAGATGGATTTCTCGACACCTCTTTGACGATTTTCGAAGCCTGCAGTTGTCCTTGACTGCGTAAACTCATACCTGCCGCATACGATAATTCTGCTGCATCGAAATTCTCCCGCAGATTCTCCGTTCTTCTGCGCTTCGAACGGTCAGATAATGTAGAGAATTCTCCCGAATGACGTCCTCTCTTCCTTTCTAAAGAAAAATCGTATGTTAATTTTGAAATTATGAATTATATAAATTGTTCGTCTTATTTTTCCATGAATGTGAATCGTTTTTTCCTAACATTATCAGGACAGGAAATTTCGTGTAACATTTTATGTGATATTTTTAATAATTTCAGATACGCTAAATTGAGACAAACAATTTTATATAACATCGTATATATAATTTTTAAGTACGTAAGATTATGCTACCTGGCGCGTTCGCAGTAGCAGCTTTGGAGATCTCTGGAGAACTGACAGAAGGTGGAAATACTATTTTTACAGCTAGCCAGTTTTTATTGTGCTTAAAGAATTCGATGTCTTTTCTTTGTGCCTTCTCATATTTCGACCTCATCTTGTTAAACAATATTGCCAGTTGCGACTTGAGATCGGGCATTATTTTCACTGATTCTCCTGAAACAAGGTAGAAAAAATTGATAAAAAGTTAATTATATCATTAATTTATTAATATTTACATTAATTAATAAATTTGTTATTTACCCTTTTCCGATGATAGCCGAGTCTCTAGTTTTGTCACCATTTCGCCTAATGCGCTCTTTAAATGATCTTTCATTAAGACGAAAATTTCCTTTCGCGTCTTTATCATTGATCCTGAAAAAATCGCAATAACATGTATTTGTTAAAATAATGTTTTAATGTTCACTTTTATTATTTCTATTAATTTATATTTAATAAAACTATTCATTTAAATTACTATCTATGGCTTAGTATAATTTCGTTCATATAGTGATAAAATGTTAATAAATAATATAATAGTTCAATGCGTAATATTTGAAAATACAACCACTGAAAATAAAAATGAAATAAGTATATAAGAGCATAAATTGAAAAACTTAATTTGTAAAATCACGCAAACTATAAAAATTACGAATTAGTTAACTAATTAATAATTATTATTAATTTTAATTATTATTAATAATAATTAATTATTACAATTTCTTTCTAATAACTCATTGGTTAACTATCTAATAATTATATATATAACAATTATTGTAAATAATTAATTAATAACAAACACGCAAGTTTGCGCAAGTTTTTTTTTTACAAATATGAAGGATATCATTTATATTTTAGGATGCAATAACGGACATCGTGGAAATCCGTGGAAATTTAAACTATTTTGATGCGTTTTTAAATTGAAATTTTGACACTTTCCACAAATTTGCCGAAAAACAGAAGTTATAAATAATGTGCGTTAAGACAGATTTTTAAAAATATTCATCCGGGAAATGTCATACATACCGTCTGGAATAAAGTCCATTTTGTCGCACAAGAATCAGCCAAACACACAAAAAGTAGTGAGGACATGAAGTGCGCTCTCCAAATTGTCACTTTCTGGCGTGGCGAGAACGCGTGAAAGCGGTTAGGTTTGGACCGGATTAGTGGCTCAGGTATAAGCAGTGGGCCGTTTACGCCGGTGGAATTTGGTACTCTAGGGTACTGTATTGCCAACATGATGGGTTAAAACACTGATAAAAAATTTTTTTTTTTCGAATTATGACCGCGTTTTTGGCATTTCGTACCATTGTGCGCCGCCTCCTTATTTTGAGCTATTTGCATCATTGTCTCCAGCGTAGGGGTTGGCTTCGAAGTGGGGTCGACTTCCAGAAGACGATCCAATATGGGGCCGTTTCCAATTCCCACGACGAACAGGTCCCTCATGACGGTGCTGATTTCCGTATCAAAGCCGCATCCCGCTGATAAACTCTTGACGCGCGCTGCCCAGACCGCTACGGACTCCTCTTCATCTCGGCGTGCGCTGTAGAATTTTATTCTTGCCGCAAAATATGATTGTACCGGACTGAAATGCTTCACTAATTTCTCTAGTAATTCTTCATAGGATTGTTCTACGATATCTTCAGGTACACATAAGTTTCGTAACAATACATATGTGTCTTCGTGTAAAATATTTAATAGAATAGCACGCTTTTTGGTTGCGTTTTTTTCGAAGTTATTCGCCACGATAAATTGTTGAAGTTTTACCTTGAAAACTGTAATATCGTTCTTCTCGTGATGAAACTCCCTTAAACATCCAATTAGACTACTGCCAGCACTGGTCTCTGCCGTTTCCGCCATCGTAGGTGGGTTTTTCTATTCCTCGTCGCCAATTTTTGGTGTGGATTTTCACTTATATTATGATAAGGCTCACACAATGAAAACACACGTTGACCTTTCAACAGTTCACTTTATTCTACTCGATTCTCACACACAAAAGATCCACAAAAAACATATGCGCATTCCTATGCGCGTCTTTATTAAAATATAAAATAATTATAAATTCGAATACATTACAATTTCCCAACAGATACATCTAATTACAGGGAAACATTGTATTAATAATAACAATAATCAAAGTATTGTTTATTTCTTTATGGTTTTATGTATTTCTGATCTGCATGCATCTTTTGTTATATATTTATATAAGTTATGTTGTATTTAATTTGTAATAATGATATAGCCCTGTTATTGGACTTTACAGTCTGTTGGGTTATTACCAAATAAATAAATAAATAAATAACAATAAATGTAAAGTAAAAAATAGTCAAAAAATATGAAGAAATAAAAAATAGCATACAAGAAACAACAATTAAATTTAACATTAAATAATGGTAGAATAATAATATGGTACGACCACATATAAATAATAGTATATTTCGTAATGAGAGTGGTATGCAGCATGAGTGGACATGTTGGGCACGAGCCGCGCAGCGGCGAGTGCAATATTCCGCGAGTATGTAATTGCGATACCACTCGAGAAACGTACGATACTTTACCTACGCCCTAACAAAATAAACAATGACCATGAAAGAACAACTTATTTATTCCAATAATTTTTAATAGTAATATAACAATGATGACAAATAAATGACTACTTGATCAATATACAGGATATTTTTCTTTTGGGTCAACATACGCATAAAGCTGTACATTTTCCGACCTTCGTTCTTTTTTAAAAGAGTTCAATTTGAAGCTCTAAACGAGTGTTTTCCACTCCCAGACTAAGCATGAAGTAAAATTTCGAGTTTAGAAAAGCCCCGCGTAGAAAATTAGTCGAGGGTCGCGCTAGCGACCCGAGACTAATTTTCACGGGGCTTTTCTAAACTCGAAATTTTACTTCATGCGCCACGCGTATAAAACACTGATTTCAAGTGAGGTTCAAATATACCTAGAGTTCACAATATTTTAGTGTTTTATACGCGTGGCGCATGCAATAAAATTTCGAGTTTAGAAAAGCCCAGAAAATTTGTCTGAGGTCGCGCAGCGATTTGTCACGGGGTTTTTCTAACTCGAAATTTTACTTCATGCGCCACGCGTATAAAACACTAAAATATTGTGAACTGTATGTATACTTTAACCCCACTTGAAATCAGTGTTTTATACGCGTGGCGCATGAAGTAAAATTTCGAGTTTAGAAAAGCCCAGAAAATTTGTCTCGGGTCGCTGCGCGACCCTCGACAAATTTTCATGGGGCTTTTCTAAACTCGAAATTTTACTTCATGCTTAGTCTGGGAGTGGAAAACACTCGTTTAAAGCATCGAACTGAACTCTTAATAAAATAACAACGAATAACTAAAAATTTAAAGGAAATAAGCTGAATTTGGAATACGTATACTTTAAAAAAAAAAACTCCCTGTACATCAAAGAAATACCATTTGGTTGTGCGGTAAGCAATTAGCTGTTCATTATTGTGTAAAAGAAATGTTGTCGAGTTTAAATATGAAATAACTAATAATTTTAACAAATGTTTATCCCGTTTAATTCTCTTTAAATAAACGCAAGTCGAATTAATAAACCTGCACCGATTTGTGTAAAGCGCGCTGGCATTTCAGGGGTGGCGTTGTTTAATGATTGCTTAATGAAAGACTTAACCATTAACGCGAATGGTAATTTAATATTAAAGTAACCGACTGGTTGTGTGGGTGTTGGTGTGTGTGTAGTGGAGTATATCAATCGCGGTGTCGGCTGTTGATATGCGAATATCTACTTTATGGGCCACCTGTTGATCCAAACCACCCCTAAGCTAACGGATTTAACCCCACACTTGACGAAAGCTACCGCCAGGGAAAGAGGGGTCGGGAGGGGGGGGCAGCAAAGGGAGGAAGTCGAGTTACATTACAGTAGACACAAAAAAAAAACAAGGAATTGTATTATGTTTAAGGGTTGATGTTTTCTGGAGTGGGAAAAAAGAAAGTTGGGGGTTTTGGATTCCAGCAGAGATTTAAAGATTCTGCACAAGTTGAATTAATTTCTCATTAAACACTTGATGAAACATGGTTAATGAAAAATACTTTCGAAACAAAATTAAACACAGTTATTTCATTCACAAACTCTTTATATTCTGACTAGTTTTAATTTTCACAGTCATTTGTATCAAAAAAACCTCTAGAGTGCCATGATTTAATCTTTTTTCAAATTTAAGTTGGCTACTCACTTCAGGAACTAACATATAAAACGTCATATAATAATTATAATGTATATTTTTAGTGTTGCCAACCTAGAATTTTGTCCATGGCACTCTAGAATTTTTTTCTAATTGAACATACGGTACTAAACAATAATAATAATAATTTATTTCCCAACAGAAATACACATTTCAAATTACAGGGAAAAATATACAAAATTCTAGCAGAAAATTATTACATATACAATATTTAATTCAGTTAAAAAATACTTAACGATATCTGACATAGTGACTAAATTAATACAGCGGACATTTGGTTAATAAATTGTTTACGACTACAACAAAAGATATCAGCAACGTTTTGAGAGTTATTATAAACGTTGATAATTACGTAAAAGTTTGAATTAAATTGCTAATACTTGGCTGTACAATAGTTTAGAACATTTAAATCAGTGATGGGGAAACTACGGCCCGCGGGCCAAGTCCGGCCCGCGGAAAGGTTTAATCCGGCCCGTTTAAGAGTGCCGTCGTGAGATTGTTGAACGCGGTCTTACTTCGTAATGTGACGACCCGCATAAAAACTACCTACCTACGATTAAGCATTATTCTTTAGCCTGCTACGATTGTCTGGTTATTACAAATGGCCCGTCTTAAAAAAAGTTTCCCCACCACTGATTCAAATTATGTAAAAATTGGTACTAGCCTGAATAATCATATTTAAAATTGTAAAACAATCCTCGGTGATTAATTTTAAATAAAAAGTGTCAAGTCTTTTGGACAAAAAATAATTTAGATCTATACAATACAGGGTGTCCTCAGATTCATTCTCAACATATTGATCTCCGTTATTATAACAGATAGAAATTTGGTTAAATGGGATGAAATACTCTTTAGCCAAAATTGTACTAAACTCTATAAAAAAAAACTTTTAATATTTTACGTAGTTCAGGCGTTATAGCGAAAAAAGTGAATGTTTGTTTTTTATTTTCTGTTATAGCTAATTTATTTTCAGAGGAAGTCGATTTTAATTTGCACGTTTTTAAGGGACTTTTTTAGTAGGAATCTTGTTATGTATTTAGATTTTCGAAAATTGTTATCATATTTGAGTTACAAAGGTCAACTTTGTTTTTTCTGATAGGAGTCATAGTTGTCTATCGTAGCATTAAAAGGAATGTATAATTTTTAATGTCTAATAGGATAACTTATAATAAGAACAACAAAATAGATTATTTTAACACTGACAGATGGACAATTGAAGCCTCTGAAAAAAAAAAGAATAAGGAAAATTTGTCTTATAATAATTATTTATTAAAAACGGAGCGCTTTGAAAAATATTTAGACTTTAGATAAAACAAAGACGCAGGGGAAAATAGAACAGTCTAATCATTTAAATGCCTATAACTTAAGTTAGGCTTTACCGAATTTAACAAACTTAAGCTGTTTTGATAGATAATTGAATGCACTTTAAAATAAAATCTACACAGATTTACTTTAGTTTAGATATTAAACGTCAGATGGCGCGATTTAGATAATCACCATATTATCTCAATTTTGTTTAAATTTTCAAATCGGAAGGTATATGTTAATGACGTTAGTTAATTAAAATGAGAAATTGTGTGAAAACTGGTGGAAACCGCATCTCGATATCTTTTTTTTAACCGAAGATATAGTGAAAATTTGTCAGAATGGGGTATTTTACTATTAAATGAATTCAAGGTCCTCTTCAGTGTGGTCCCGATCCAGTGCTGAGGAATACTGAACATTTCTGACTATATCAAGACTATATGTGAACACTATTAAATGAATTTGATAGCTAACGCCATCTACTGCCCCATAGTGGCATCGTCAATGACACAGTGCACAAAGTGCATATACAGGTCACTGTTTCGTCCACGGAGCTATACTCTGTTTGTGAAACCAGAAAACAAATATCAAAATTGAATTTGAGTTCAGTATTCCGCACTAGATACCCACAGACGCGTTTCGGACTTCAAGGTCTGTCTACGTTTGTATTGTAAAATACCCCAAAATTGAATTCGAGTTCATTATTCCGCACTAGATACCCACAGACGCGTTTCGGACTTCAAGGTCCTCTTCAGTGTGGTCCCGATCTAGTGCTGAGGAATACTGAACATTTCTGACTATATCAAGCCAATATGTGAACACTATTAAATGAATTCGATAGCTAACGTGATATTTGTTTTCTGGTTTCACAAACAGAGTATAGCTCCGTGGACGAAACAGTGACCTGTATATGCACTTTGTGTACTGTGTCATTGTCGATGCCACTATGGGGCAGTAGATGGCGTTAGCTATCAAATTCATTTAATAGTGTTCACATATTGGCTTGATATAGTCAGAAATGTTCAGTATTCCTCAGCACTGGATCGGGACCACACTGAAGAGGACCTTGAAGTCCGAAACGCGTCTGTGGGTATCTAGTGCGGAATACTGAACTCAAATTCAATTTTGGGGTATTTTACACTAATAGCGCCCTCTGGCCATTAAGATAGAAACTAAAGTAAATCAGAGTACATAATAGTTTAAAGTGCTCTCAATTACCTATCGAATTATTTTAGGTTTATTAAATTTAGGTAAACCTATTTTAAGTTACAATCATTTTAATGGTTAGAGTTATCTATTTTCCCTTGCATCTTGTGTAAAAGCCAAAAAAAAAACGATAAGGTACTTCAAATCGAGCAAAGTTTAGCGTTAATTAAGAATGATATATTTTTGACATAGCCTAATTTGGCATTTTTTTGATAAATCCTTGTTTTTCCCTTTGCAAAGCTAGATTTAATTAAATTATTTATTTTGAAAATCAGGAGAATGAACTAAAGGGATATTTTTCAGTGGGCGATTTATTTTGTTATAATTCTATTTCATGCGCCACTCGTATAAGAAACTAATTTCAAGTGAAGTTCACTTGTTAATAAACTTTCAATGTTTTCAGTGTGTAATACTTCATGCTTAATATGAGAGTGGAAAACGCTCGCTCAAAGCTCCGAATTGAATTCTTTTAAAAAAGCTTATCCATATGTAAACTTAAACGGGAAATTTTCTGTATTTTATCACGTTATCTTAATCTGTTTATGTTTTTAATGTATTGTGTTCAATTGAAGATTCCATAATACATGAACAAATACAAATACAAAAAATGTCTACAATAAAATCTATTATATATATATATATTTTTTAATTTTGGGTTTTACGTCATCTATTTCCGCTGCTAAGGCCAATCATGACGCCGGAGATTAGGTCTACAGCTATCCGGGAATTTTGCCGAACCCGGTGGGAGTTCCAACCAACCGGTAGGGATCTTTAATGTGCACGCAACATCCAGGCAGTACACGGGTCCTACATGCATTTAACGTCATATCCGACGGAGTGTTTGGCATTTTTATCCTAACCTATATAAATGCAGACAACTTGTTAGGCCGGTATTTGAACCCCGGTCCGTGGCGTGGCAGTACAACACTCTAACCACTACACCACCAAGCTGCCCAAGTAATATATTTTTATTTGTCCAAATCTACTTCAGGGTCTCATAATTTTAAGATGTGAAAGAATTATATATTTTTTTGTGTTGAATATTAAAATATGCTTATTTCTTAGTGGATCTTGAGAATTTTAAATAAATTCGACTATTGATACGGTTTCGGTAAGCTTTTGAATTAAAGTGTTCAATTTGGGAGTCTCAAAGTTTAAACTTACGATGCAATGTTATCGTTTTCTGGACTGAATAATAACAAATTGTGATTTTTGAAAAATTCAGGCTTTTACAGTTTGTAAAAGAAATCTATCTTATTCTGAAAAAATAAATCAACCAAACTTCAGATTTACTTGTATGAAATTTATAAAAATTACTGTTACTAAAATAAATAGAGTTGATGTTTTAGTCAACTTTTAGTGTACAAGATTTTCCTACCAGTTTGACTAATTTTTAACGTTATCAAATTAAAAATTAGTCAAACTGGTAGGAAAATCCTGTACACTAAAAGTTGACTAAAACATCAACTCTATTTTAGTCATAAATTATACAATAAAAAAAAAACTGCAAAATAAGTTCATGATTTGTCGTCTAACGAGTGTTTTCAATCCCAGATTAAGCATGAAGTAAAATTTCGAGTTTAGAAAAGCCTAAAAATTTGGCTCGGTCGCGTAGCGAAGCGGAGCGACCGAGCCAAATTAGGCTTTTCTAAACTCGAAATTTTACTTCATGCGCCACGCGTATAATACGCTGATTTAATGTGAAATGGGATTTAACCAAGTAACAGGTGAAATACGTTTAGAATGTTAGTCATCAATTGTTTAAATAACAAAGTACTACGATGGACACATCATCATTTTTTGTACTTGTTTTTTATAAGTTTAGAAAAATATATTTATGAAATTAAATACTAACTCAAATCCCCCCCCCCCCATCACAAAAAGCTATCTACCCCAGATTGATTTGAGATTATAAATAATCTTGGATTTACTCACATATTGGATTAACATAACATATAAATAAAGAAAAGTGGTCTTTGTTATTTTTTTTAATTCTCGTTGACCTCTTGAATATAAAACAAATGAGCCTAAATATCTACTAGATTTAAAATTATATTTTAATATGGACCATATTTGGAAATGGGCAAATCTAGCAAACTTTTTACTATAACTTCAGTTAAGATAAAGATATTAGGATGAGGTTTCTACCATTTTTCTCAGTATTTTACGCTGTAATGAATTAGTGTAAGAGAAATAGTTCTCTTACACTTATTTATTACAGCGTGAAATGCTGAGAAAAATGGTTAAAACCTCAACCTAATATCTTTATCTTTACTTTACAATTTAAAATTTTTAACAAAATCTAGAAAATAGTGTTTTGTTCAAAAAAGGCCATCTGGCGTTACTATAAGAACTAATGTAAAAGAGATTAAAACGTGTTTTAAAAGTTCTTTAAATTACCTATCAAACGAGACCAATTTCAATAATTTTGGTTAATCGTAACTAAAGTTACATGCAGTTTAATGATCAGACGTTACCGCTTTACTCAATTTTAATTAGTCACTTGTTTCGTTATCTTACATATATAAAGTAGGGGACTTTATATATGTAAGATAACGAAACAAGTGACTAATTAAAATTGAGTAAAATTCTGCGTAGATTATGATTTGTATATTTTCAAACTAGCTTTGGTTAGCAGTTCTATGATAAAAACCCGTTTATGTGTTTGGCGATAAATGTTACGCCCTCCAGCGACGGAGTTAGGAACTTAACAATAATTTTCAGTGATTTCTCTTGGCTACTTTTATTATGAATTTTTTTACGCCAACATGCTACGCTGCATAGTTTCTGAGGTGCAGCCGGTGGCCACGCTTAATCAAACACCCGGTACATTTACAGTTTGTTTTTATTTTAAATGGAACTTTAATAATTAATGAATATCTTTTTTTTGTTTTAAATAAACATAATGTTTACGCTGTAAATTTTCAGGCATTTGTCGATTTTATAAAATATTTCAATTTAAAGTTCCAACGAGTGTTTCCACTCCCAGACTAAGCATGAAGTAAAATTTCGAGTTTAGAAAAGCCCTGTGAAAATTTGTCGAGGGTCGCGCAGCGACCCGAGACAAATTTTCTGGGCTTTTCTAAACTCGAAATTTTACTTCATGCGCCACGCGTATAGAACACTGAAATATTGTGAAATTAGAAATACACTTTAAAATTGAGTAATAATTAAAATATTTAAATAAAAAACATTTTTCTTTACACATTCTCAAGTGAGGCCAAATACTAAAATACTATTAAATTAACTTATTTAGTTAGTAATTAAAAAATAATTTAACAATGTTGAATAACTCTTATTAATTCTATTCTACATTAAGTTGGAACGTAGGTATTTATTTTTTGGATCGTTATTATTCATGTTTGACATAACCTCACAATAATTGACATTTAGCACTTTTTTTAAAAGGCACACTGATTATAATTTTTGAAAAATATTATTTTAAATAGAAGATTTATTTTAATTTTCTTTCGGCAAAAATATTGAACAAAAAACGAAAAATTGGGCATTATTGGATTCAGAAAAATGATGTCTAATGTAATAAAATTAAAAAATTACAGGCAGCCATTTGAAAATGTAAGGTTGGCTTTTATTTGGCAATGAAGTTAATATTGACAAAAATATATATTACTGCCATTTCTTAGTATTTAATCGACTTTTAACTTTGGTTTATAGTTCAATAAAATCAATCAATAAATAAAAGACTTATGGCTTTGGACGTTATTTATAAAACACCCGGTATAGAGGGTGTCTACGCTAAACCGTTCGTTAAAAGTTTATGGAGTTGCAGTTGCACTAAAAATTTGAAAAAAGTACTTGTCATATGGTTGAATCAGTTCTCCTCATATGAAATATTTTCAACTTTATATCACTTCCGGTTCCACCGGAAGAAGCACCAAATTTGTTATGTTAAATAGAACACCTTATTATATATTAGTAATTTTTTGGATTCCTCGTTTAAATTGCAACATATTTTATCCGAACATATCTACACTTATCTCTTATAGTTTTCAAGCAAAATAAATATTTCTATAATTTTGACCTCTAAAAGCCATCTTGAAATCTGTCTGTAACTTCTCTTTTACTAGGTTTTTCTAAACTTAAGATTTTACTTCATGTTTAATCAGGGAGTTTATATAAAACAACAACCGCTTAAACATTTACAAAACATGCATCGAAATGTGTATACTATATTTTTTTTTCTTCAACAAAATACAATTTATTGAATTAATTCGTAAATAATAATTGTTGAAAATTTATAAGAAAAGTTATTATAAAAGTGGAAATAGTTCGGACCATTAACATAATTCATCGCACCGCATAATTGTAATAATATGAGCGTAATTAAGGGCTGTTATTATCTAGGGACAGGTAACTTGTAATACCTGATAACTTTTAATGTTCTTATGTTTGCACCGCCACATGCATCAACTCTTTATTCGCACACAAGAGTTAATTACTCTCTAATTGGCCATACTTTAAAACAGTGCTTTGCTCTCGTCCTGAAAACTTTTGCCCGAGTCGCTCGCCCCATTACGACCTCCTAATCTTTTATTCGCGCTTATTAAAATGTATTACACAAATCGCGACATTTATTACAATATTCTTTTATAATTTAATATTTATTATATCAAATATAAAAAAAATATGGATTTGTTAAAAAATTAATTCAATAAACTACAAAAGTGAATAATGCTAATGAATTGAAATACTTTGATTTACAAACACATACGTTAAACTATTGAAAAAGGGCACATCGTGCTTGAAATGTACATTTAGAATTAAAATAAAACTGTGAACATTAAGGAATTCTACTACTTACATATCTAATACTCTTAGTTGGTTAGGTTTAAAATGAATAAAACAAGTGTTTCCTCGAATTCAGGGCAATAAGCAGGATATTTAGTTATAATTTGTTTTGTGTTTTTTTTTATATGTTAGTATAACGTTATTTTATTGTTAATTGTGCAAATATTATTATAGAAAATATTAGTTTTATTTGACGTGTGTAAGAGTTTATGTTGTTAGCACTAATAAGGATTTCTATTCTATTCTATTCTGTTATAAATGAAGCTACCCAAAATGTACATCTAGCATAGAAAAATAAAAGTGAGGAAAGGAATATAACTGCGTTTAATTTAAATATATTCCTACAAGATGTAGCGCTTCTTTTATTTTTTTTATTCCAAAACTATTCACAGAAAAATTAATTCTTGCATTTTTTCGCTACATCTCGGTAAATATTAAATACCATCACATATAAGCGTTATATGCTTTTAACTTTACTGTAAATCAGTGGTTTATACGCGTGGCGCATGAAGTAAAATTTCGAGTTTAGAAAAGCCCCGTGAAAATTTGTCTCGGGTCGCTGCGCGACCCTCGACAAATTTTCTACGCGGGGCTTTTCTAAACTCGAAATTTTACTTCATGCTTAGTCTGGGAGTGGAAGACAATCGTTACGTTAAAATATGTAAGAAATGTTAAAATGTGTATCGTAACTGTCACAAAGAGAAAAAAATTACATGGCTATTTCAGTTCAATTCAAACTCGTGTCAAGTTGGCACGATTGGTGCACGCTCATAAGGGGTTTTCATGAATTTCAAAGATTTCATTGACATTCAAAATTTGTCATGAATTTATCAAGATTTCTGTTAATTTGCGTTAAATTTAAAAATGTTGACACTTTTTATCAATTTTTGTATCCTATATTTTGCTTTTTTGTCAATTTTCTAATTTTTTTAGTTAGTTTTTAAAATTGCGACTCTTTTCGTGAAATTTCAAGATTTCTGTTGGTTTAAAAAAATGTCCTACAGTTTGACCTAAGTCAAGCTGAAACAAAAGACTTATGTCAGTCAACCTAGTGATTTACAGACATAAATTCACATTTTGGCTATTGTGACATTATGACTGTATAAAAATCTACGTTCATTTTTAAAAATTGATCACCATCACATCTAAGCGTTATATATTTTTAACTTTACTGTAAATCAGTGGTTTATACGCGTGGCGCATGAAGTAAAATTTCGAGTTTAGAAAAGCCCCGTGAAAATTTGTCGAGGGTCGCTGCGCGACCCTCGACAAATTTTCTACGCGGGGCTTTTCTAAACTCGAAATTTTACTTCATGCTTAGTCTGGGAGTGGAAGACACTCGTTAGTTTCAAATATATCACATCGTAGTGAAAAGTATCAATATTCAAAATATCGATCATTTTCGATACCAGATATATGTACAGTATATATTTTTTTACTTTATTTGTAGTAGGAAATGATTTACACATGCATTACAATTGTCATCATGTTAAAAGAATTAAAATATAATAATGAAAAATAATTAATAAACTACATATAAATTTACTTAATTACTAAGATTATTATTAATATTTACAATTATTTATTGCTGTAAATTATTTTTTTAAAGCCTTCACCTAAGATTAATAATATTGCCAAGACTAGTTTAATGACGGTCAGGAAATTATTAAAATTCACCTTTTACAAAATAATAATAATAATATTTCAATGTTTTATACGCGTGGCGCATAAAGTAAAATTTCGAGTTTAGAAAAGCCCCGTGAAAATTTGTCTCGGGTCGCTGCGCGACCCTCGACAAATTTTCTACGCGTTGCTTTTCTAAACTCGAAATTTTACTTCATGCTTAGTCTGGGAGTGGAAAACACTCGTTTTGTCGATTTATAAAATAATAATAATAATAATAATAATAATAATAGTTTATTGCCCAACAGACTACAGCCCAATTACAGAGCAATTTCAATAATAATACAAAAGTGTAAATTACAGATTGAACTAAATATAAAAATATAAAACACTAAACACACAAATATAAATGTATGATATTTATACACATATATATGACAATTAAAAATATTTAAAAGATAACAAATAATATCATTACGAGAATAAATCTTAATTAAAATGTTGCAGCACACTTTGTTTAAAATCATGTAATGATTGACCGAAAATATCACAGCTGGTTTGAATATCATTATAAATTTTGCACATTTTAATTACAGGGGAGTTTGAGTGGTGATTTGTACTGGGAATAGAGTACCTGAACGTATGACAATTTCTCATAGATGACTTTGGGACATTAATCTGAATATCATTCAAGGTCAGAGAGTCATCTATGTAGTTATTTAGTATTTTAAACAGATATAAAACTGCGACAATTTTATGATTTGTATGAATTGTTACACATCCGAAGTAATTTACTAAGTCGTCGTAACTACCTCTTTCAGGGTATACCCCATGTGAGGAAAAAAACAAGTATTTTAAGAATTTCTTCTGTACGGACTCAAGATAATTGACATATGTGTCATAATGGGGAGACCAAACCGGAGCACAGTAGTTCAATTTACTCATGACGAATGACACGTATAGTCTAATAATAGTAGTTTGGTTGCTAAAGTTCTTGCTGTTTCGTATTATAAAACCCAAAATACGATAGCAGTTCCTTACCAACTGACAAATATGTGAATTAAATGTGAGTCCGCAATCAAAGATTACACCGAGGTCTTTTATTTCAGTTATTTCCTTCAACACATGATCATCCAACATATAAGCAAACTCAACTTTATTTTTCTTGCGAGAATACGTCATAAAGGAGCATTTACTTTTGTTCAGGTACAATCTATTGTCGACGCACCACCTAATTAATACATCGAGATCCTCCTGTACCTTAATACAATCAGTGACATCGTTTATTGCACTAAATATTTTTAGGTCATCTGCATAAAGTAGACATTGCGATTTAAAAGAACCAAGTAGGTCGTTAATAAATAATAAAAAGAGCAAAGGGCCAAGACTAGATCCCTGTGGAATCCCGCTGGTTGGAGTATAACATTTTGAGATTGATCCTTGATAATAAACAAAGTGTAACCGATTATATAAATATGACTGAATCACACTGACCACATTTGAATTAATATTAAAAGTATTTAATTTTTCTATAAGAATGCCATGAGATACAGTATCAAACGCTTTACTAAAGTCTGTGTAAATCACGTCAGTCTGGCGTTTATTATCTAATGCTGAAGATACAAATTGCGTAAACTGTAATAGATTGGATGTTGTAGATTTCCGCCTCAGAAAACCATGCTGCTCACTAGATATATCACTGTTTACTAGAGAAGTTATATGCTCGCATAAGATAGATTCCAGGGTTTTTGAGAAATTGCTAACGATGGCAATTGGTCGATAATTTTCTGCGCTGCTTTTATCCCCCGATTTAAAGACGGGACACACTCGTACATTTTTCCAAACATCCGGAAAACTGCCACGTTTCAATATAAGATTGAAGATATGGGAGACAGCGGGGGCTAATACATGAGCACAGTCTTTCAACACCAACGACGGCACCTGGTCCAATCCCATTGTTAGTTTTGAACTTAATTTCTTTAAATGAGTAATAACTAACTCTTCGGAAATTCTGAAATCTCCCAAGTGTGCATATTTCTCTATCTGCTTGTAATTCTTATTATCTTTGGCAATGTGCACGGAGTTGAAATGATCCGCAAAGCAGTTTACGATGTCACTAGCTTCAGTATACAGTTTATCTTTATACGTTACGGAACCTGGAATTCTAGAGTTCCCTTTTATGGAATTAATGTAGCTCCAGAATTTAGACGGATCTGTGTTGACTCTATCTTCCGCTGTTCTGATATAGTGGGTTTTGGCTTTTCTTATTAATATTTTTAGCTCATTTCTGACCATAACGAATTTGCTTTTGTCATCAATCAGTTTAGATTTCCTATAAGTCAGACGCAGTTTATTCTTCTTTGCAATAGTGGAGATAATTATTTTGTTAAAGTAAGGAGGATAATTTGAAGTTTTACTACTCTTTTTAAATGTTGGTACATATAGATCAAAGGCTTCATATATTTGCTTATAGAGCATGTTGCAGGAATCTTCAATATGAGTGTTGATTAATACTGCATCCCAGTTTATGTTTGCAATATATGAGTAGAGTAATGGGTAGTTTGCTCTTCTAAAATTATAATTTCCAGAAATGTCACCAGTAAAGTTGCTTGAAATATTAGTTGGCAGTGAAATTGTGCATGATAGTGCTGGATGATGTATATCCTCTTTAATTAAATAGTCATTTTCCTTTTCAACAATGCATTCTATATCATTTGAGGCTAAAACGAGATCTAACAAAACTCCGTTTCCATTTGGGACATAGTTAAACTGGTTGAAGTTACAGAAGTTTATAAAATTATTAAAAGTACTTAGTTTATTTACATTAGTTGCAATGTTTTCTATATTGCTGATGTATTCCGGGATATTGAAGTCGCCCAATATTACAGTGGGTTTAGAAGTGTTAATTTGGTTAACTAGTTCCTCCAATATGTTCTCATAGGTTGAGGAGTTAAGATTAGGCGGGATGTAAATACACATAAGATTCACGGTAGAGATATCACCTAGGAGCTCAACCGCTACACATTGAATGGGAATATCATCAGAGAAAGATAGTGAAATTTTTCTTGAAATAAACTTGGCGTTAGCAGCAATAAGTACCCCACCCCCTATACGATCCGATCTATCATGACGATATACATTATAGTTGCGGGGAAGAATTTCTGTGTCAGTAAAAGAGTTATCCAGCCAAGTCTCAGTGAGAAATATAACATCGTAAGAGTTACAACAAATATTATCATGCAAATCCTGTAATTTATTACGTATACTATTTGTGTTCTGATAGTAGCAATTTAAGCTCTTGTTATTGCTTGTACGGTTCTGTTGGGAGTTTAAACATTTTTTGTCTGTTGTTTTTTAACAATTCTGGGTTGATGGTTTATATATTTAAGAGATAAGTCCTGTTCTCCATTTTGTTGTCTTTGTTTAAGTTGGTTCAGAACTTCGTTTAACTCTTTTCTTTGCAGAGGTGTTCTATCCGGGTTAATTTTTAGATGCGATGGCAGCATTTTAGTATTCTTCATAACTTCTATCACCTGTGACGAATTTTGAAGTATCACCTTCAATGGTCGCGGCGATTCGCTTATGCGTCCTAAACGTATAGCAGAGACAACCCTAATATCTGGAATTATTCTTTCTAGTACAGAATTGATAGCATTTATGTCTGTTGGTCCGGTGGTTTCTTCATTGGACAGTTCATGCTCAGGGAGAGCGTGTATAATTAAATTTGTCTCACGGGCGCGACGGTCAGTTAATTCATTTATTAGCGAATTACTGTTTGACGTAGCATTTTGCTCTAACATATCAATCCTGTGTTCAAGAGAGGTGACAGTGGATTTCAGCTGCTGATTTTCTAATTTAAGACTTTCAATAGATTCAACAGCAGTTTTTATATCAATGATATCAGAGCGCTGATTTTCAAATTGTATGAGTAGGCTCGCTAGTGAGTTCTTTATTTCGCTTAATGCGAAGTGGGAACTAATTGAATTCGGTTCGACTGATGGATTCGGTGATGGCGGTTGCAAATTGTCCGTGCAACAGTAAAAATCGTCATTATTCAAAAATACCGGTTTTTTAACTTTTAGCGAACAACTTAAATGATAAACTTTATTGCATTGTAAACATTCAACTTTGGATTTTACAACAGGTTTTTTACATTTGTTACAATTTGTTCTGTCCATCCTGAGGTAATTACAATGACAATGTTAAGACAAGGACACTCACTTCACGCCAGCTGTGCCCTTAGCGGCGACTTTGAAATAAAAACGATAACACAGGTTGACTGGGCAACGGTAAGGAGGAGGGCAAGAGTACACGGGGAAGATTAGTAATTATGACTCATTCAATCGATTCATTGATTGTTAAAATTCAAACCGTAAATAAAAATAATAATTCGATACAGAAAAAAAAACACAAACAAAAAAGAGGAATGAGACGAGCGTTTCGGATTGTATGCGAATAGAACAAATTGTGAGCTATTACCTATTCTGTGATAGAGTAAATAATAAATTCACTTACGCCATTCGATAGCTCTAATTGTTTTGCACATATTGGTATATTGCACTACTTGTTAAATTTCAAAAAACTATGATTTTAATGACAGAAACACGGAGCCGATATACACGCGTGTTGGGCTCATTGTTGCTTTTTTTTTTTATGAGATTTTCGATATTTTTAGATATTTGCGATTTAGACAAATTTCATGAGATCAGTATTTCAAGATTTTAAAAACTATGTTACTGCATCGTACTTCTTCCGCGAAAAAAATACCAATACGGAGGTGTGCAATTAGTGAGAAAAAATAATATATTTAAAAATTTTAAAAATATTACCGATTTAAATAATTTATCAGAAGAAAAAACCTGTGAAATAGCTGTCCACTGTTTCCTTTACTTAATATATACGTCATTGTAGTATATCGTTCTCCTGCATGTAATTTTAAGGATTTTATGTCTATCTTAGAGAAACTGTTGGACATTTATTTATTTATTTATTTATTGTATATTACCCAACAGCCACGAAGGCCAATTACAGGACAAATTAAAAAGAAAAAAAAAATAAAAGACAGTACAATACATTCCTAAATGATAGAACAGATACACGTATATGTATATACATATACATATTCACATACAAGAACACAAGAAAAATACACTTACACTTGAGTCACGTTACTTATCAATTCACTCATTAATCTTCGCTCGCTGCATGTATAAAATATATCTATATTTTTGCAATGGCTATTCACTGTTTTACACATTGACAAAATCGGCGAGTTCATGTGATGATATGTACTTGATGTACTTAAATAGAATGTATGTTGTAGTCTACTATTTTGGCGTGGTACATAAAAGTTCAGTAAAGATAACAGTAATGAGTCATCGATTTTGTGGTGAATTAACTTATATACAAACATAATTTGAGCTAAAGTGCGCCGGTGTTGCAGTGATACGATACCAAAATCACGTTCCAACAGTTCTGATGAATAACCCTGCGCAGGATATATCCGGTATTTCCTATAGTACAATGTTTTTAAAAATTTCCTCTGAACTTTTTCAATTTCTGAAATATGAATAGTGTAGTGCGGACTCCATACAACCGAGCAGTATTCTAGGCGACTGCGGATGTACGCATAATAGAAGTTGATTAACGGTTGCGTAGTTTTAAATAATTTGGTATTTCTTATTAAAAATCCCAATAGTTTGTAACCGAAACTAGTGATATAATTAATATGGTCATTAAATGTAAGTTTCTTATCGAAATAAATACCAAGATCTTTGAAGCAGGTAACTTGTTGAAGAGGCGCATTATTTATGTTATAATTGAAATGTATGTTTGTATGTTTCCTACTATAGGTCATATGTTTGCACTTATCTATATTCAACCTGAGCCCATTATTAGTACACCAATTATTAAATTTAGCAAGGTCCTGTTGTAGTGCCAAGCAGTCATTAGCGTTATATATGATTCTAAATAATTTGAGATCATCGGCATACATTAAATAATCAGAGTTAAAAAATTACCGACATCATTAAAAAATAATAAAAATAGTAACGGTCCCAAGTTTGACCCTTGAGGCACACCACTTGAAGAGACAAAGGTATACGACCGAAAACCTTTATATTCCACGTAATTAATTCTGTTTGTTAAGTAACATTTTATGAGTTTCACTACACAGTCACTCAAGCCAAAAGTATGAAGTTTTTTTATTAACAAATCATGTTGAACAGTGTCAAAGGCTTTCGACAAGTCGGTATATATAACATCTACCTGATGCCGATTGTCTAAAGCTCCAGAGACGGCTGTTGTAAATCTACATAAATTAGTGACGGTTGATTTTCCCCTAACAAATCCGTGTTGCTTTGTTGACAGATACCTCTCAACGTGATTAAAGATAAGTTTGTACAGCATGATCTCAAAAATTTTGGCAAAATTACTAATTAAAGATATTGGGCGATAATTATGGATGTTATCGGTGTCTTTGTTCTTGTGAATTGGTGTAATTTTGGAGGTTTTCCAGAGAGTGGGGAATTTGTTATATTTTAGCATCATGTTATAAATATGTAAAAGTGGCGTTGATAACGCATGCCTACAGTCTCTAACAACAAGTGCTGGAATATTATCAGGGCCCATTGTAAGGTTCTGTTTTAAAGAATTCGCAGCAGTCATAAATTCATCCAAATTAAATGCTCCAAATGATAATAATTCGTTATTCGATGGTATATTTGCTTCATCATATGTAATGTCTATTACTTTATAAACGGATGAAAAATAGTCAGCAAATGCATTCGTTATATCTTGCGGTTGGTCAAGCACATCATTACCTATTTTAATCAAACCTGGAATTCGTGTTTTTCCTTTGCGTTCATTAATATATTCCCACAGTTTTTGAGGTTTACGTTTAATGTCAGATTCTATAGAAATTAAATAATTTGAAAAATCTGTTTTTATGTTTACTTTAACTAGTTTCCTATAAGCACAAAACTGTGATTTGTTAAAATTAGTTTTGAATTTTTTTAAAATTTTCATATAATGCTGCTTACGCCTAATACTCTGAATGGTTAAACGTGAGTACCAAAACGGAAAATTATGAGATTTACTAATTTTAAAGGGTACACATAAGTCTATGTAATTATTTAAGATTTTATAAAGTTCATCGCAAGCTAGGTCAGGATCGCTCACGTTAACAACAGAATCCCAAGTTGTTTCAAGTATGAGTTTATAAAGCATGTTAACTATTCAGAAGCACGTCCTTATTAGTGGCGATTTTAATGTAAGATTTAATGAAGATGATCCGCGTGCAGTTAATTTATGTGATTTGTTAGCGACATATGGCTTATACAGTACCGTAAATTTTGCAACAAGGAAAATAAATTGCTTAGATAATGTCTTTTCTAACATGCTAAATATCAAAGTGAATTCAATTGATGCAGGTCTGTCCGATCATATTGGGATTCACACTCAATTAAATTTAAAAATAGATACTTGTAATACTAAACAGATTATTAGACCTATCACTCAAAAAGGTAAATTCAGACTTTTTAAATCACTCGAAAGTACAAATTTTGATTATTTATATAGCTTTGACATGAATATTGATGACAAGTTCTCAACATTTATTTCTACTCTAGAAAATTATATTATTCACTGTTTTCCTGAAATACAAATATCTTTAAATAAAATGCACAAATGCTACTGGTTTAATGATAATCTGAAGCAAATGAGAGAAACGCTTTTATTTTTAAAAGATGCAAGTGATCGACTACCACAACTTATAACAAACTACAGCAAATATAGGAAATTATATAATTTAACATTAAGAAATACCAGAAAAGCAGCCAGTTCTGAATTAATACAAAATAGTAACAACAAGTCAAAGGCTATGTGGTCTTTTATTAATCACAAAAAAGATCATAATAATATCCCCTGTACTATTGATGCTAACGATCTCAGTCATTATTTTGCTTCAGTTCCTGAACAATTAATTAGCCAATTACCAAGTAATATCATGGATCCTATTCATCTAATGTGCAGTCAACGCAGCTATACTACCCACAAGTATTTTGCCTTCCACGAGGTTAGTCAAGTCGAAATTCGAAGTATAGTCTGTAATCTTAAAAACTCTACATCTCGAGATGGAATGACGTCTGGTATTATTAAATCTGTAATTAGTGTGATCATTACACCCCTCACTAATTTAATTAATGAAAGTATTAGAACGGGGTATTTTCCTAGTGTTTTAAAGATGGGCTGTATAGTACCTATTCACAAAAAAGGTCCAAGGACGGAATTTAACAATCACAGGCCAATTTCAATTCTCCCAATTATTTCCAAAATTTTGGAAAAGGTGCTCTTCAATCAAATTGTAGACTACCTCTCGGAAGAGGATATTTTGTGTGGCAACCAATATGGTTTCCGTGGTGGAAGATCTACTGGTGGCGCAATCGTCGCTTTGGTTAATGAGTTAATGCAATCGTCGCTTTGGTTATGGAGGGATTAGACTCGAATCTGTCGAGTGTTGCGTCCTTCCTTGATCTCAGTAAGGCGTTTGATTGCGTCTATCACGATATTCTCCTTCGGAAGCTATATTTTTATAATTTTAGCCCATTTAGCCCATTAGCTGTAGAATGTTAAATAGTTACCTGGGAAATAGATCGCAAAGAGTTTTTCTAAACGGTGGCCTTTCATCTGCTACAGAAATAAAATATGGGGTGCAATAGTTGGGCCCCTATTATTTTCAATATATATAAATGACCTACCAACAGTCGCAAATAATTCATCAATTATTTTGTATGCAGATGATACAACTTGTATAGACAAAGCACGCGAATTGCATATTGCCCAGGAGAGAAATTGGGACGCTATTAATGATATCTCAAAGTGGTTGGTTTCAAATAATCTCTCCCTAAATGCAGAAAAAACAATAAAAGTGACATTTTCCCTTAAAACTAATATTGAAACATCCTCAGTCCGTTTTCTAGGAATTATACTAGACTCAAAATTAAACTGGAATGCACATGGTATGCATACATCAGGAAAGTTATGCAAAGTCATATATTTACTACGACAGTTGCAGTCGTACCTGCCCCTCCCATCATTAAAATCTGCTGTCTCATAATAATCTTGCATATGGGCTGCTATCGTGGGGGCATTCTGCTATCATCAGTCGTTTGTTTGGTCTACAGAGGCGTGCATTGCGAACTATTGTAGGCCTAGGGTACAGAGATGACTGCAAGCAAACATTTATTGATCTGCAAATATTAACTCTTCCGAGTGCTTTTATATTAGAATGTATCATGTACGTAAGAATAAATATTGAGAGCTATGTTACTAATTTTCAATTGCACAATCACGATACAAAACATAAAATGGACATTAGCTCAAAACAGCTTCGATTGTCAAAATATATGAACGGTGTAAATTATTACCAACCTCGCCTGTACAATGCGCTTCCAGACACGGTCAAATCACTACCGCGTAATCAACTTAAACAAAAACTGAAGGCGTACCTTAATAATAAGGCGCTTTACTCAATTCAGGAATGCATGTCCAATGGTTTCTCTGAATTTTAAATGTTGTTTGTTTTTAATTGTAAGCTTAACTTTAATATTGTTTAAATGTACCTCCTATTCATTGACTATTTTAAACTTAGTGTATAAGCTAATATTTCAATTTGACATGTGTAAACATTTGGTATTAACACGAAGATTTTATAAATAAAAATAAATAAATAAAATAAAAAAATCAATTTACAGAATGGTAATGAAGACTTTTGATATTTCGCAAACATTTCAATTTTTGTCGATTTATAAAATTTTAGTGAGATTTTCAATATTTCGAGATTTTGATCAATTGATAAATTTTTAATCAGATTTTCGTTGCTTCAAGATTTTCGTTGCTTCAAGATTTTCGTAAAATTTTCAATTATTTATAAAATTTTATTGAGATTTTCAAAATGTTCGGTATTTCTGGATTTTCTTCAATTTATAAAATTTTCAAAATCTCGCGATTTTCTTAAGATTTTCAATATTTCCAGATTTTAAATTTATAAAATTTTATTTAGATTTTCAATATGTCGAGATTTACGTCAAATTATACCATTTTAACAGACATTTTCATAAGATTTTTATATTTCAAGATTTTCGTAAATTTATAAAATGTTCATCAGATTTTTAATACTTTAAATTTTTTCGTGATTTTTTTCCATTAGTTTTCATCAATTTTTAAAATCTGGACAATTTTCATGAATTTAGACAAATTTCATGAGATCAATATTTCGAGATTGTCATCAATTTATAGAATTTTGATGAAGATTTTCGATATTTCGTGATTTTCGTAGACTTTTCAATTTTTGTCGATTTAGAAAATGTTAATGTGATTTTCAATATTTTGAGTTTTTTTATGAATTTATAAAATGTTTATCAGATTTTCGTTACTTGGAGATTTTCCGAAAATGTTAAATTATTGTCGATATTTCAAGATTTTCTATTTATAAAATGTTAATTAGATTTTAAATAAATTTTGTATTGTGGACGGTTCTACTTCGTTATACATGTTAATTTATTAATAAAAAACGGTTTAACTTTGTTTGTATAACACAGTTGTGTTATACAAACAAAGTTAAACCGTTTCTATTAGTTATTAATAGATTTTAAATATTCACTGATTATAGAGGCTTCTACTTCGTTATACATTGTTGAACATAAATAAAACACTGTTTATTACTTTGTTTGTATAACAATTGGTTTATTTGGTGACTATACTTTCGATACTACACGTATCATTATCAAACCGTTAGTAACAAAAAAACTACAAAGGAACATTATTTATATTTGCAAATTTTCTAATAACAGCGTTAAAGAGGGGGCTGTATTTAAGGTCAAGCTGGTCGTTAATTACGGGAATTTCCCGATTGGCGCGGGCTCTGTGAATCTCCAAAGACTCCTGATTGTAAGGGAGTGTATATAGGTCAATCTGGTCGTAATTTTAAGACCAGACTCAGTGAGCATCTTAACTCTTTTCGGCATAGATTAATTGATAAGTCATCTTTCGCCAAACATTTCATTGAAAATAACCATTCTTTTGGCGAGGATGTAATTTCAGTTATTCACTTTGCCGAGAAGGGTAGAAAGATGGACCTCCTGGAGTCTTTGGAGATTCACAGAGCCCGCGCCAATCGGGAAATTCCCGTAATTAACGACCAGCTTAACCTTAAATACACCCCCCTCTTTAACGCTGTTATTAGAAAATTTGCAAATATAAATAATGTTCCTTTGTAGTTTTTTTGTTACTAACGGTTTGATAATGATACGTGTAGTATCGAAACTATAGTCACCAAATAAACCAATTGTTATACAAACAAAGTGATAAACAGGATTTTAAATATGTCGAAATTTTTGTCAAATTTAAAATTCTGAACATAGAAATTTTCAAAAAATGTTGATATTTATAGATTTTCGTTAATTCATAAATTGTTGTAATACTGGATGATTTGAATTAAAACACTTGGTTTGTTTCACTTATTTATAAAAGTAAAATAAGTAAAACAAACCAAGTGTTTTAATTTAAATCATCCAGTATTAGATTAAAAAATGTTTCACCACGGGTTAAGTAAAAAAATTAATTAAAGATTTAAAATGTTGCATTAGACCTTTAATATTTCAAATTTTTTTTCAATTCTTCATGATTATTTTTTCCCATTATTTTCATGAATTTTTTAAAATCTTTATAATTTTTATGAATTTCTACTTCTAAAATCATTTCAATTTTCGTCCATTTCTCGGATTTGCGTTGATATTAAAAATGTTATATGATACTTTTCATGAATTTTCAAGAGATTTTTCTCAGTTTTTAATTAATTTCTTAGATGATGGTTTATTATAAAAACGACAACACTTTTGACAATAGCCAAGATTTAGATTAATTTTACAATATTAATCTTTCTTTTTATAATTTTAACGCTATTGTTATATATCCAAGATTTCTTTAAATTTTCAAGATTTTTCACTTTTATATAAATAAAACAATTTAAACACTTTCAAATATATATTGTGGATTCGCTACAATTGTTTCGCCACACTGTGGCTTCTTCAGGCGAAGAAATGATCATTTCCTAGCCTGAAGAAGCCACAGTGTGGCGAAACAATTGTAGCGATTGCACAATATATATTTGAAAGTGTTTAAATTGTTTTATTTATATAAAAGTGAAGATTTACTTTCAACATTTATCAGCCTTATCAATCTTTTTTTTTTTCAAGATTTTTGTTAAGTTTTAAAATCGAATGACATTTTCTTGTTTTTTGCGGCCAAGTTGACAATATTAGTTAGGTTTTTGGTTTTAGCAGCGGAATTAATTAAGTAAATATCTAAAATGTTCTTTAATTTTCAAATTCTCGACGTTTTGACGAAGTCTCAAGATTTTCGTCACTTTTGAAAATGTTGACTCTTTTCGTAAAGGTCCAAGCTTTTCATCGGTTGTTGTAAAAATTCATGATTTCAATTTTAAATTGAAAATTACATCATTTTTTTCCTTTTTAACAAATTTCATTTACTTTCTTAGTATTAAAAATTTTTCAACTTTTATCAATATAACTTTTTTTTCTACACAATAGAAACAAACAAAATAAGATATTGACAATTGTCGAACGAATGTCTTCCACTCCCAGACTAAGCATGAAGTAAAATTTCGAGTTTAGAAAAGCCTAAGAATTTGGATTGGCCGCGTAGCGAAGCGGAGCGGCCAATCCAAATTAGGCTTTTCTAAACTCGAAATTTTACTTCATGCGCCACGCTTAAAAACACTGATGTACAGTGACGTTTTGAAAACACACGCACACAACAACGATTATAGGCAACCTAATACACGTTAGAGTTATTGGGTTGCCTATAATCACTGTTTAAAACAATTTTAAACAAGTTGATCCACTATCAAAGTAAAGCAGTAAAGTTATATCCCTGCAAGTACACTTATATGAAAAATTCTCTTTATAATAAAATATAAATGTTAGAACAGTTAATATAATAAAAACAAGACTTTGGATTTGGACGCGCAGCGTCCAAATCCAAATTCAGGCTTTTCTCAGCTCGAAACACGAGTATAAAACACTAATTTCAAGTAAAATTCAAATATTGACATCCTAGCAGTTTTTGTGAATTTTCTAAATTTTCATTAAACTTTTAGTATTTTAAGACTTTTCTTGATTTAAAAAATTTAACATTTTTATGAGATTTTCAATATTTTGAAATTTAAATTTCTTGGATTTTTGTAGCTTTCGCAATTTTAACGGTTTTTGTGAATTTTCTGGCATAAATATTAGTTCTAAAATTTCGAGGTGAAACATCATAGTAATTTCCCCCATGTTAGATACTTGAAATAATAGCTTTCACCTACCTAATTTTCCAAAAATGTTTCTTATTCCTTTTAAACTTTGTTCGTAAAACTCACTTATATTTCTAGTTTACCACAAAATATTAATTATGACAAACGTCATTTATAGCAATAGCTCACTTATTCAAAGTAATTAATTCGAAAAATTTACCTGTTTAAAACAATTTTAATAAAATAACTAAAAGAGCTACGACATAAAGTAAATACGCATTAAATGCTTATTTTTCGATTATCTACAACTTTTCTTAACAAGATTTTTTAATACTGGATGATTTAAATTAAATTTAAATTAAAATACTTGGTTTGTTTCATTTATTTAAATAAATAAGTAAAACAAACCAAGTGTTTTAATTTAAATGTAATTTAAATTATCCAGTATTAGATTCAAAATGTTTCACCACGGGCTAAGTGAGCAATTAGTTAAAGATATAAGATTATTTAATATGATCAATATTAAAGAAAAATCCAAAAAACGCTAAGAGTAAACTACCACTTCCGGTTTCCGCATTTTCTCCAAACGTTGATCGAATACTACTATTCTAATAAAAATCTTTAGTTTATAGTGTCATCTTAGCAGCTCAATCGGTTTAGACTTTATCGTGGCGACAGAAGAACAGAATTACAGAAGGACAAAAATACAGGACAGACATTTTTCAAAAATGGTCTTATTTAACTCGGGGGACCCCACTAAAATTTTTGATTCGAAAATGTTCGCGAAAACAATACTTTCCCTTTGTTTTGCATATGGGGAAAGTAAAAATTTAGCATATAAAAGATTCAGTTATTTTGCAGCAACGAATAATCGGCGATGAAAATTATTTTCGAGGTATGGATGAACCCAATACCTTCTCTTTATTTCTGCTGTAATAGTAGTATGCTATCATTACTTCTTCAACACTAGAATCACAAGATAAATTCAAATTCAAAACTATTTGAATTCGAGAAAATAAGCTTACGCTTCTTATAGTTTGCACACTTTAAACATAATATATAAAATTAGTTTTTTCGTAATTTTATATATTACTAGAATCACTATCATCTTTTCCCTCTCTTCAGTTGATAGTGATTCTAGTGTTGAAGAAGTGGTGATAGCATACTACTATTACAGAAGAAATAAAGAGAAGGTTCTGGGTTCATCCATACCTCGAAAATAATATTCATCGCCGATTATTCGTTGTTGCAAAAGAACTGAAGAGAACCCATGGTGCAGCAATTTGAAATATTTCATCCAGCATAAATACTGTGTGAATTATAATATTTAAAGTCTCTATGTTCATGAGTGAATAAATTTAATAAAATCCAATTTAATTGCGAAAAAATAAAAATAGTAACATCAGCCGTTATTCGAAGCTCTTGTTTTTTCCCCCCGTGCTTCCTCTTCCACCGCTCGGATAAGACAATGGGCAATATCGTGAATCTTATAGCTAAGTAACCCTTTAGTCCAATATATCACAGACCATGAATGTCGAGATTTAAATCAGAGCGTTACGTTAGTAAAGTGTGTCGTATAACTAAATGGCGCTTCTTTATTTTACACGGACAAATAACGAGAGCGCGCGGATTAAGGATTCTTTCTCTCTGGACGAGTTATAGGCACTTCCTTCCGTAGTTGGAATTAATTGGCCATTCCCGGGCCCATCTATTAACATCCGCCGCCCTTAACTTGCATCCCTTCACTATATCTCGAACGACGGCGTTTTATCCACGCCTCGGCACACAAAAAATCTTTTCAAAAAAGAAGAAAAAAAAACCTGAGGCCTCAGGAACGGGCGCGTTTAATGAGGGATTAAAAAATAATTGCAAACTTTCTTGTGCTACTTAGAATTTTATAGCTGTTCTGATCGCCAGTTTCTTTACTTATTTATATAAATGGTGTGTGAATTGGGATTTATGCATTTTGTGTCTACATGTATTTTAAAGAAAACTTTCTCTTTATATAAAGTTTTTTTTCCTTTTAAGTAAGGTAAAGTAAAGTAAATTTCTAACTGTTTTATTGAGTTATGTGGAGTATTTAATCACAATGAAAAACACTGCTATTCCTTACTTCACTTTTATTTTCATTCGTTAGATGTACATTTCGAGTGCGAAGCACTCATAATAATAATAATAATAATAATAATTATAGCCTTTATTGCCCAAACGGAAAAACCCAATACAAGAAAAAATCAAAATAATATAATAGATTCAAAAATTACAGTAATAACATTACAGATATAGAAAATGTAAAATATAGAAATAAAGAGAAATAAAAAAATAATAAAAAGAACAAATTATAACACATAATGAAAAAAAATAAACGCACTTAACGATAAAATGATAACATGAAAATGATTATTATTAATGATTATGATTATGATCTCTTAACATTACAAAAAATGTCATCGAAATGTTTATTACCATTTATACATTATCAATAACTAATGGTCTGTTTCACTATTTGTTTCTATTTACTCGACAATATTATTTCAAAATGTTTCACCAAGTGATAAATGAGAAAGTTATTCAGGAAATAACTAATGGTCACTTACGAAACTGAACAAAATAATAAAATCCCTTTACTCGATCTACTACTAACAAACAATAAAATAAATAACAAAATAGAAATTAATGTATATAGAAAACCCACACATACTTTTAATTATATTCACAATTCTTCATCAACACACTTTAAACACAAACTTTCAGGATTTAACAGCATGATTTTTAGAGCTTTAAATCTTTCTCTTTCAATAGAATATAGAAAAAATGAATTAACACTAATAAGAAAAATAGCTATTTCATTAGGTTACAGCAAATTCACAATTAACAAACTAATTAATAGACACAAAAGAAACAAAACAATAAACTCCGTCACAAATCTCACACCACAAAAAGAAAGAAAAAATAACAAATTTGCTAGGTTTATGTATAAGATAGATAGATAGATAGATAGATAATTTATTTCTGCATATTGCCATACATAGTACAGATACAGTTGTCAATAATAATCAGCACATTTACAATAGTTTATAAAATTCGTCTATAGTATAGATGCAATTGTCAATCAAGGGTTTTTTTAATTTTGCTTTGAAACATTTAAGATTTAATTTTTTATAAATATCAGGAAGCTTGTTATATATGAAACTACCAGCATAGAGAGGGGACTTTTTATATCTTTCACTAGAGGGTTTCTGTAGATATATGTTCTTTAAACATCTTGTGTTGTGATCATGGATATTGTTACTTCTTTAATAGTGTTTATTGTGATCGTGAATGTAGCACAACAACTTCAGTAAATATATTGATGTTAAAGTTAGTATATTTTTTGTTTTAAATGCCGTTCTGCATGATTCGTTATGCTTAATATTAAATAATAATCTTATGATGCGTTTTTGCATTACAAATATTTTGTTCGCACCAGTGGATTGCCCCCAAAAAACAACTCCATAGGTTAGGGCCGAATAGACCAAACCAGTAAGCCATTTATGTCTAATACCTCTCTTAATCGTGTTATGGCAAAATAGGATTTATTAAGTTTGGAGAAGAGTTTGTTGGTATGTTCATTCCATGCCAAATTACCGTCTATTTATATTCCTAGAAATGTCGTGGATCTGCTTATTTCAGTAATGTTATTATTTATACTGATTGTAAAGTTAGAAGGATTTGTTCTATTATAGAATTCTATAAAGACTGTTTTAGAGTAATTGATAATTAGGTTATTTGAGTTACACCATGCATTGAATTGGTTAAGCATATTATTTAATTTATCATCACATGTTTTTACACTAGATCCACTAACAATAACCGATGTGTCATCGGCAAACATACAGATGTGTGAGTCGATCATATGATCAGGTAGATCGTTGATAAATAGAATGAAGAGGAGAGGAGAGGACCTACACTACCTTGTGGTACACCCAAGTTTATGTCGAACAATTCTGACGTTGTGGTGTCTATTTTAACCTGTAATTGTCGGTTTAGTAGGTATGAGTTTATCCAGTTGTTAATTGGACCTCGGATTCCAAGCGAGTGAAGCTTCGTGGCAATAAATGCATAATCTAAAGTGTCGAAAGCTTTCGACAAGTCGAAGAACGCACCAACAACTTTGTGATTTTTATCCACTTCATCGTATATGTGCTGGATAATATTAATTGAAGCTGTTTCAGTTAAATGGTTGTGCCTAAAACCGTGCTGTTGGGGACTGAATTTATTAAATTTATCCATGTATTTTACAATTTTTGTGCAGACTACTTTCTCGATTATTTTGGAAAAGGAGCTAAGCATAGATATTGGTCGGTAGTTCTGCACATCAAGGGTTGAACCTCTTTTATGAATTGGCCTAATACTTGACAGTTTAAGGAAATTTGGAAATTGACCTAGCAATACTGACTTATTTATGATTTTAGCAAGCGCCGGTGCTAATTCATTACTGCATTTTTTAATCATTGCGATCGGTATCTCGTCATGGCCAGTTGAGTGCTTAGATTTCAGTTCACTCATTGCAATGATGACATCTGATGCAGTAATAGGATTAAAATACATGGATGTTTGTGAAACAGTGTTTGTTGTGGTGCAGTTCTTCGACATTATGCCATTGAAATGATTATGCTTTTGTATGTTTATATTCGTCGAGAATTGTTCTCCAAAAATGTTTGCAATTTGATTTAAATTTGTTATTACTTTATTGTTAGTATTAATTTTTGGTGGAGTGGCCTTTTTTTTTATTTTTTTTTATGTGGTTATTAATAATGTTCCATGTTATCTTTGATACATTTGGAGATGAATGTATTTTATTTGAATAGTATTCTTTTTTACATTGTATAATTGCTTTTCTGTATTTATTTTTAAGAGGTCTATATTTATTATTCATTTCGTTTGAGACTACAACTTTACGAAGCCAGTTAAAATTTTTTAATTCCTCTGACAGAGTTCTTAAGGATTGAGTATACCATGGTAAACTTTTTGTTGGTTTCTTAGTTCTTTTGGTCACAAGGGGAAAACATTTATTGAAACATTCGGAAAAGCAGTCCCAGAATTCTTTATATGCAACATCAATATTTGTGTACTCTCTATAGGAAAGGTGTGGCCTTGTATTAGAATACATATATCTGAATTTAGAGATGTTTTCGTCAGTAAAATATCTAGCGCACTTTGTTATATTTTTTATTTGATTTTTTACGATGGTTATTCCTTCGCAGTTTAAGATCTGTGCAGTATGGTCCGATATATTCGGCTCCACAATACAGAACGACTTACTTCCTGAAGCTGTTGTTACTATGTAGTCAATTTCAGTCATGCTTACATTAAGTCCATTTCTGCATACTCTGGTAGGTTCACTATTTAGATTAAAAGAAGATAAGTTAAAAGATTTAAATAGATTTTGCAGAGTAACTGAGCTATCATTGTGGATAAGATTATTTATGTTTATATCGCCGCAAAGAAATATATTTTGATACTTTTGTGACACAATACAGAGCAATTCAGTTAATTGACAAATAAAAACCTCAAAATCACCGTTTGGCGATCTATAAATGCTGATGATACATATTTCACAAGTGCTATTGTTGAAAATAGTTCCTGAACATTCAAAGTCTATTTCAATATTAAACTTATTTGCATAATCAAAGGTTTTACATGCATTTGATATTTGTTTTTTTACTAGTATAGCCGTTCCGCCATGTATGTGATTGCGACGACAAAATGATGATATTACAACATATTCCTGCATAATAAGACAATCAATATGCTCACTCGTCATCCAATACTCACTGATACAAAAAACGTCTGGTTTATGATGATTTAAGAATATTTCAATCTCACTAATTTTATTTTTTAAGCACTGAACATTTAAATGCGCAATTTTAAAGCAATATTCATTTAAGCTTATGTTGTTTCCATGGAAGGTGCACCGTTCGTAATTTGTTGATGATTTGGGGAGGCTGCTGCTTGAAATTTTTTTATTTTTGGAAACCTGAAGCGTCTAACTGCTGCTCCGAGCGGCCAAATGGATGAGTCATATACTTGGCCTACGTCATTGATTGGAAATGAAGCTTTGAATGATATCATATTATCATTATTGATATATTGTTCGATTTGAAATTTGATGTTTGGTGCGCTGTGTAGTAGGTGGTTTTTTAGGTCTTCAGCGGTTGTCTCTGGGTTTAGTCGGTGAACATGGAGATGTCCTTGTTTATTGATAGCTTTTACATAATTTATATTAGCATTTGTTCCAATAATTGTTTTATTAGAGTAATTATTATTTTTCCTATAATTGTTAACTGTGCGATGTTTTTTTGTTATCTTTTCCTGGTCGGATTCGAGTTTGTTGTCCTCTGTAGAATCGCGTTCGATGTCCTCTGTGGAATCGCGTTCAATGTTTTTGTTGGGGGCCTCGGTGGCCGAGTGGGTAGAGACCCTGCCCACAGACCAAGGGGTCGCGGGTTCGAATCCCGTCCGGTGGAATAATTTATGAATAATAAATTATTCCATCCGGGTCCATGGATGTAGCGTGAATGTATTGTGGCGTGAAATCGAATTGAATAAATGAGCAGTAGTTAATTAATTAAATTAAATAATAATACAATGATAGATGGCTGTATGGAGAAATCCGAGGCCAATGAAACCAAAAAAAAAAAAAAAATGTTTTTGTTTTTTACACTGTTAATATATTTCGGCGATTTATTGGTGTTTTGTTTAGATTCTGTGTTTGTTGTACAGATACCCTTGTTTGGTTTTATTCGGGCGTCTTTGATTGAAGGTTGTTTATCTATAGATGGCGTCACTTTGTCATTATTAATATTATTATTATTCTGTGATAACGTAATAATTTTATTCAAGTCCTTTATACGCATTTCAAGGTGCAAGTTAAGTTTATTCAGCGTACTTACATGAGATTTTAAGTACATTATTTCTTTATGGTTATCCATATCGTCGTTATCGGGAACTTGCCTCTTTGAGGTTAGGTCCGTTGAACAGCAGTGTAAATTGGAGGAATCGTCCACAAATATTCCACATTTAAGTAGAACACAGTCAGCATGATAGTTACTTTCACAATTCACACAAGTAAAATATTTTTTAACAGTTACACTGCACACTTTACAAGTAATTGTTTCTTTTGGTGACTTTCTGGGCGCCATTTTGATTAACGAATGTTACAACAACAACAACAACAGAATTTCTAATCAATTCATAAAGATCTTGAATAAATTCAATATGACTCCTGCATTTTATAATAACAACAAATTGAAAACAATATTAGACAATCAATTTACAAATAGAAGCCACTTAGAAGAGTCCGGACTTTATTCAATTAAATGCAATGATTGTGATAAATTTTACATAGGCCAAACTCATCTATTAAAAAGATTCAATGAACATGTATATCATGTCAAAAATAATAACATGGATAAATCCGCTTTAGCTGACCATAATTTAAAAACAGGACAAGACTTTTCAACAGACAATATCACATTACTAAAACAATCATCACATTTTCGATTAAATATGTTAGATGCCATAGAAATGCACAAACATAAAGATAAATTATTAAATTTTGATTTAAGTCCTTTGAAAAACCCTTTGTTAAACCTTTTACAAGTTCCGAAAAAGTGTAATCCCATCAACAGTCCGTAATTTTAATCCCCTTAATGTTGTTCAGCCTTGCGACACCTTATGTAAATAAAATTAGGTTTTTCCCATCTTTGTCAGGTATATATAGTTGCGCACCTAGTTGTAAGATGGGGCCTCGGTGGCCGAGTGGGTAGAGACCCTGCCCACAGACCCAGAGTTCCGTCTGGTGGAATCATTTATGAATAATAAATTATTCCATCCGGGTCCATGGTTGTTCACACTACAACCATGGACCCGGATGGAATAATTTATGTGTTGTGGCTTCCTAGATGTAATTTCGATATAGAATTGGTTAAAAAAACAATAAAATACAGATTGATGGCTAATGGTCATAGTTACCAAGGCCAATAACACAAAAAAAAAGTTGTAAGACCATTAGTTATTGATAATGAGTGCTTTGCACTTGAAATGTACATCTAACAAATAAAAATAAAAGTGTAGTAAGGAATACCAGTGTTTTTTATTGTAAAGTAAATTTACTTGTAAATAAAACACTTTTTACTTTGTTTAACCAATATATTTTGCACTTAATTTGTGACTATAGTTTCGACTATCTAGTAGTCATTATCAAACTATACTTTTAGTTTGATAATGACTACTAGATAGCAGGGTTGTTAATAATCGTTTTTATTCATTTTACTTATAACAAACAGTTTTTTTCATTGAAACAGCGTTTAAAACATCAACAATTGAAAACATGTTTAAAACATGTTTAAACATGTTTAAAACAGAACATACAGGGCATTTTTCTTTTGAGTATACATATCCCGACAATTACAGCGTTTATTTTTTAATTTGTGTGAATTTGTTGTTTCAAAGCAATTAATTCAAGGCTTTTAACGAGGATTTTCCACTCCCAGACTAAGCATGAAGTAAAATTTCGAGTTTAGAAAAGCCTAAGAATTTGGATTGGCCGCGTAGCGAAGCGGAGCGGCCAATCCAAATTAGGCTTTTCTAAACTCGAAATTTTACTTCATGCGCCTCGCGTAAAAACACTGATATACAATGAAGTTTAAGAAACACACACATACAACAACGATTATAGGCAACATAATATGCGTTAGAGTTATTGGGTTGCCTATAATCACTGTTTAAAACAATTTTAAACAAGTTGATTTTGATTTTTTTTTTAATTGCATGAATTTGTTGTTTCAAAGCGGTTAATTTAAGGCTTTTTACGAGGGTTTTCCACTCCCAGACTAAGCATGAAGTAAAATTTCGAGTTTAGAAAAGCCTAAGAATTTGGATTGGCCGCGTAGCGAAGCGGAGCGGCCAATCCAAATTAGGCTTTTCTAAACTCGAAATTTTACTTCATGCGCCACGCTTAAAAACACTGATATACAATGAAGTTTAAGAAACACACACATAAAACAACGATTATAGGCAACATAATATGCGTTAGAGTTATTGGGTTGCCTATGATCACTGTTTAAAACAATTTTAAACAAGTTGATTTTGATTTGTTTTAATTTGCGTGAATTTGTTGTTTCAAAGCGGTTAATTTGAGGCTTTTAACGGGTGTTTTCCACTCCCAGACTAAGCATGAAGTAAAATTTCGAGTTTAGAAAAGCCTAAGAATTTGGATTGGCTGCGTAGCGAAGCGGAGCGGCCAATCCAAATTAGGCTTTTCTAAACTCGAAATTTTACTTCATGCGCCACGCGTAAATACACTGATATACAGTGAAGTTTTAAAAACACACGCATACAACAACGATTATAGGCAACATAATATGCGTTAGAGTTATTGGGTTGCCTATGATCACTGTTTAAAACAATTTTAAACAAGTTGATTTGATTTTTTTTTAATTTGCGTGAATTTGTTGTTTCAAAGCGGTTAATTTGAGGCTTTTAACGGGTGTTTTCTACTCCCAGACTAAGCATGAAGTAAAATTTCGAGTTTAGAAAAGCCTAAGAATTTGGATTGACCGCGTAGCGAAGCGGAGCGGCCAATCCAAATTAGGCTTTTCTAAACTCGAAATTTTACTTCATGCGCCACGCTTAAAAACACTGATATACAATGAAGTTTAAGAAACACACACATACAACAACGATTATAGGCAACATAATATGCGTTAGAGTTATTGGGTTGCCTATGATCACTGTTTAAAACAATTTTAAACAAGTTGATTTGATTTTTTTTTAATTTGCGTGAATTTGTTGTTTCAAAGCGGTTAATTTGAGGCTTTTAACGGGTGTTTTCTACTCCCAGACTAAGCATGAAGTAAAATTTCGAGTTTAGAAAAGCCTAAGAATTTAGATTGGCCGCGTAGCGAAGCGGAGCGGCAAATCCAAATTAGGCTTTTCTAAACTCGAAATTTTACTTCATGCGCCACGCTTAAAAACACTGATATACAGTGACGTTTTAAAAACACACGCATACAACAACGATTATAGGCAACCTAATATACGTTAGAGTTATTGGGTTGCCTATAATCATTGTTTTAAACAATTTTAAACAAGTTGATTTTGATTTTTTGATTTTTTTTTATTTGCGTGAATTTGTTGTTTCAAAGCGGTTAATTTAAGGCTTTTAACGAGGGTTTTCCACTCCCAGACTAAGCATGAAGTAAAATTTCGAGTTTAGAAAAGCCTAAGAATTTAGATTGGCCGCGTAGCGAAGCGGAGCGGCAAATCCAAATTAGGCTTTTCTAAACTCGAAATTTTACTTCATGCGCCACGCTTAAAAACACTGATATACAATGAAGTTTTAGAAACACACACATACAACAACGATTATAGGCAACATAATATGCGTTAGAGTTATTGGGTTGCCTATGATCACTGTTTAAAACAATTTTAAACAAGTTGATTTTGATTTTTTTTAATTTGCGTGAATTTGTTGTTTCAAAGCGGTTAATTTGAGGCTTTTAACGGGTGTTTTCCACTCCCAGACTAAGCATGAAGTAAAATTTCGAGTTTAGAAAAGCCTAAGAATTTGGATGGGCCGCGTAGCGAAGCGGAGCGGCCAATCGAAATTAGGCTTTTCTAAACTCGAAATTTTACTTCATGCGCCTCGCGTAAAAACACTGATGTACAATGAAGTTTTAAAAAAACACATACAACAACTATTATAGGCAACATAATATGCGTTAGAGTTATTGGGTTGCCTATAATCACTGTTTAAAACAATTTTAAACAAGTTGATTTTGATTTTTTGATTTGTTTTAATTTGCGTAAATTTGTTGTTTCAAAGCAGTTAATTTAAGGCTTTTAACGAGGGTTTTCCACTCCCAGACTAAGCATGAAGTAAAATTTCGAGTTTAGAAAAGCCTAAGAATTTGGATTGGCCGCGTAGCGTAGCGGAGCGGCCAATCCAAATTAGGCTTTTCTAAACTCGAAATTTTACTTCATGCGCCACGCTTAAAAACACTGCTATACAGTGACGTTTTAAAAACACACGCATACAACAACGATTATAGGCAACCTAATATACGTTAGAGTTATTGGGTTGCCTATAATCACTGTTTTAAACAGTTTTAAACAAGTTGATCCACTATCAAAGTAAAGCAGTAAAGTTATATCCCTGCGAGTACACTTAAATGAAAAATTCTTTTTATAATAAATTATAAATGTTAGAACAGTAAATATAATAAATATATCATGATAAATATCGTGTTATATCCCTGCGAGTACACTTAAATGAAAAATTCTTTTTATAATAAAATATAAATGTTAGAACAGTAAATATAGTAAAAACAATGATTTATATTTTTAAGGGGTTTAATTAAACCGTTCTTATCTACCGAATTGATTGGTATTCCTCATACGTGCGCCCGATTGTTTTAATTGTTTCTGCGCGCTCCGTGTGTGTGGGGGGCACGTATATTCAAAGTGCCCTTAATTTTGCAGCAATGACACGGCTAAACACACGAATGAATATAATATCCGCGTATCTAAAACGTGCAAAACGTACACATACATAAAATATAACCAATTTGAGAGATACACAAATAACGACGATTCCTCGAGGGCGCCCTCCATCAACTCATTCCGCGTATTTTATTGGTTTGATGTATTTGTTGTATACATTTTATTCGTTATTTATCCGTTAAGGGCATTCAATTTTAATTCTCCCGCCTATATTTCATTGCGCTGGGTTATAAAATAAATTTATTAACATGTTTTAAATTTATGGTGGACGCGCCGGGGAAAAAACGAACAAAAGGGATTTCTTTCGGATGTGTTAAATAGTAATGTCTGCGCGGAGCTAGGGTGGCGTAAAATGGAGTCTGAGGGGGTTATCTTTTTTTGATAAAAATAATCTTTCCTGTGTGGGTTTAGCGTTGTGAAATGTTGGTGGCAATATTTGCATTGGTCCGTAAGCTATTTATCTAGATCTTGGGTTCTTTTGAGCGGGACGCGATTACCCCGCAGCCATTGGGGCTGATTCACGGGCACCTTGTGACATGGCTCCATCAGACCGGACCATTTCTATGCAAATTCTCCTCCGCTGTTCGTTCGTTCGTTCGTTGGGTCTCTCTCGACTCGATGCAATATTAGCTGCTCTGTTTATCCTATGGCCCATTGCAACTGCATTGCCGGTAAATTAACCCTATCTACTCTAACCAGGCCATATCAGCGTTTTTAATAGGCACTCCACTCTACCAGGGATCATTCTTTATTTATTATTACGCTAATAACAATATCCTATCATGTATATTATGATAAAACTTCATATTACCTTTACTATGTAAAATAAAAACTACGCAAGTTTTGTTTACTAATTAAATGCTAGGGACATAGCGCATACATTTCTTTTCACTACATGATATAATCATCATAAATATTTACAGATCACCCATAGGGGATTTAAATACATTCTTAAATGTCTTAGTAAACACACTGAATAATATTTCTCTTGACAAGAATATTATACTAGGGGGAGATTTCAATGTACACTTTCTTACTGAAGATTACAGAGCAGCCGACGTAATCAATCTCCTGGCCTCATACGGACTCTGTCCCTTGGTCACTTTTAATACTAGAATGAACAACTGCCTGGACAACGTATTCACGAACATGCAAGAAACAGAAATTAATGTCACACGCTTAGACTATTGCCTATCCGACCATGCTGGTATCCATATTAGAGTGTCCAGAAGGATTTCGGAAAAAACGCCACTCATACGCGTATCACGACCCATAACAGAAAAGGGAAAATTCAAATTGTATCAGGTACTACAAAATACAGATTTTTCATTTATTAACAATTATCAATGTGTCAGTTCGGCGTTCGAATCATTTCTACAGTTGCTGGAACAATACTTTTTAAACTGTTTCCCAACTAAAAAAACGTTAGCCAGAAATAATCATGTTGTTTGGTATAATAACAAATTAAAAACTATGCGTGAAAACCTCTCGCTAGTAAAGGAGGCAAGTACAAGACTTCCTGAGCTTAAACAAACATTTAACAAATTGAAATCAGAATACAAGACTGCCCTATGTAACTCTAAAAAAAAGGCTAATGCAAATTATATTGATACATGCACAAATAAACCAAAGGCAATGTGGTCCTTAATTAATTATAAGAAATCGAACTGTGATAGCAATAACTGTGATATAGAGCCGGACGATTTTAACGTGTTCTTCACCACCGTTTCGGAATCCATAAAATCCGACCTACCGCAATCTCAGACAGACCCACTAGAATTTATTAAAACTGATACTTCCCTCACAAACTACCTCACATTTGAAGAAGTGGGCGAGATTGACGTGCGTGAAGCTTTAATGACTTTAAAAAACTCAAATGCTCGAGACGTGTACGGTATGACATGTGGCTCAATTAAATATGCGATAGACGTAATTATAACTCCTCTAACCAAATTATTAAATGGTTGCATTCGCAACACCGTTTTCCCAACCTGCCTAAAAATAGCAACGGTCATACCTGTACATAAAAAGGGCTCCGTTGCAGATATCAATAATTACCGCCCGATTTCTCTTTTGCCCATCATTTCAAAAATATTTGAGAAATTGCTTTTTAAACAAATTTTGCATTTCTTGGACGAAAATGAGATACTAACGGATAACCAGTACGGGTTTCGCGGTGGACGTTCTACGGGGAGCGCGGTTATTGCTTTTGTTGAGGAAATCATGACTGGTTTCGAATCTGGTCAATATTCAGCGGCACAATTCTTCGACCTCAGCAAGGCTTTCGACTGCGTTCCTCATGACGTCTTGCTGCGAAAGTTGTACTTTTATAATTTTAGTCCAGAATGTTGTCGGTTAGTGTGCTCATATCTACAAAATAGGACACAGCGTGTCACATTTAAAAACCGCACATCAGCACTTGCTGAAATCACATGTGGTGTACCCCAAGGGTCTATTTTGGGACCACTGCTATTTTTAATATATGTCAACGATTTACCTCCACATATCAGCACCGGTACAATAATCATGTATGCAGATGACACAACTTCAATAAACAAATCTAGTAACTATGAAAATGCTCTGCAACACAGAGATTATATAAATAACAAAGTCGCGATATGGTTCAACTCCAATAAGCTCTCTCTCAATGCAGCAAAGACGGAAAAACTTACTTTTTCACTCAATGCTGGCAATGAAGAACACGGGTCTTGCAAGTTCCTCGGTTTATGTCTTGACACCAAGCTAAGTTGGAGAGAGCATGAAAAAGACCTGAGCAGTAAGCTTAATGGCGTCACTTTCTTACTTAGAATGCTAAGTAAGTCTGTACCTTTATCAACACTTATGGCTGCGTATCATGCTCTCTTCCAATCGAAAATCAGATACTGTATCTTGGCCTGGGGACACTCGAGTATTGCATCTCGTGTGTTCAGTTTACAACGTCGAGCAGTCCGTATCCTAGCGGGTATAGGATATAGAGATGAATGCAAGAACCACTTTCAAAGCCTGAAAATCCTTACATTGCCAGGCCTGTTCGTTTTCGAATGTCTACTGCATGTTCATAAAAATGCAGATAATTATGTCACACATAACCAAATTCATGGACACAATACCAGAAGTCGTGATCAAATTTGTCCCCTAAAATTAAGACTATCTAGGTGCCAGAACAGCTCAAGATTTTATGGGCCAAAGTTATTTAACATCCTTCCACAGACAGCGAAATCTCTCCCCAATAAGAAGTTTAAGAATATTCTTAAAAATTACTTAACAAATAAAGCATTTTTTTCAATTGATGATTGTATCTCAAACAACTTTTCCGATCTTGGATTGTAACGTGTACCCTATTTTATGTGATCAATGCTTAAAGTTTTATTCTAAGCCATTAATTATCTAGTCTGATGGGCCGCCTCTTTTTTAAAATGTCTGTGCTTGTCTGGTGGATTTGTCATTTTGTGTGATTTTGTGTTATTTATATATACACTGATTTTATTCTACTTCATTTGTACACCTATTTTCTAGTTTTAATTAATGTATTTAATCATAAATAAGATATTTAAGCCATTAGTCTAGTCTGATGGACCGCCTAAATTTTGAAATGTTTTGCCGGTCTGTTTAACAGTGATCCGTATTTTATTTATATATACACTGATCTTATTTTATTTTACTTGCACACCTTTCTTATAGTTGTTTAATGGCCCATATATATATATATATATATATATATATATATATATATATATATATATATATACTTAGTTTATCTTACTCATTAATAGATTTTAAGTTTGCAATACTGCAATGTATATCCAGTTTAGGTATTCCTTCTCATATATTTACTGACGTGTGTAAACCTGTAAGTCTTAGCACGAATAAACATTATTATTATTATTATTATTATTATCATAGTGATGTATCGTATGTTTAATAAAATAAAACCTCTAGAGTGCCATGGATAATATTGTAAATTTAACGTTTCTAACGAGTGTTAGAAATCTATCAAAGATTAAGCATAAAGTAAAATTCCGAGTTTAGACTGGCAGTTACGTTACCGTAAGGTGTCAAATTGTTGTGTTGAATGTGTGTGATAAATTTTTTATTCAAAAGCAATATAGTAATTGTCGGCGACTTCAATCTAAGTGAGTATGTAACTAATCCAACTCTAAACCAACCTAATTTAAGTTTATATAATTGTATTCAGTTTCTTGGGCTCGAATAATATAATATAATTCATAATAATCGTATTTTAGACTTAGTCTTTAGTAACTCACATTGTGTAATAAGTCGTGTTCATGGTCCTCTAGTTGCTGAAGATGAACACCATCCCTCGCTTGAACTTAATATCGGTTTGTCTGTAGATACAAGTAATGCACTTTCATCAGCAATATTCAAAAATAATGCTTTTTCAATTTTAAAAAAGCTAATTTTATTGATTTGTACAATTCAATTCTTGAAATAGATTGGTCTGATATCCTTACAATTCAATCTGTAGAAAATGCGTGTTCGTTCTTTTATACAAAATTGTATGAAGTATTTCATGACAATGTCCCTTTAGTTCCTATAAGTCCTTGTAAATTTCCGCCCTGGTTTTCAGGTAAGCTTAGAAGTAAGATTCGGGAGAAAAAATAAATACTTGAAGTTAATAAATTCGAATCCTCTCTCCCAGTTTTTTAAAATTCGATAATCTAAATTAAGGTCAGAAGTAAAATTGCTTTCCGAAGCTGATTACACCTCTTTAATAAGTGATTCTGAAACCAAGATTTCCAAGGAACCGGGCAAGTTCTGGAACTTTATCAATTGCATCCGCCATGAATCCTCTATCCCTCCTGTCATGGAATATGAAAATCTTTCTCTATCTTCACCACTTGATATAGTGAATGCATTTGCTGCACACTTTTCTAAATCATTTACTGTTTCCACTAAACCTGTTATTAATGCTGTTTATAATAACCTTAACACTGTAAATGATTTTATTAGCATTTCTAAGGTTACAGATGATTTATTAATTGATGCCCTTAGTAAGCTAAGTAATAAAGTCACCGCGGGCCCTGATGGTATTCCTGCGGTAGTACTTAAGGATTGCCGCAATATGCTTGCATTTCCTCTATCTCATATATTTAACTTATGTCTCCTTCACAATACCGTTCCTAACCGCTGGAAAAGTACGCGCATTGTACCCATTTTTAAATCAGGTAATAAAAGAGATGTCTTTAATTATCGACCTATAGCTATCATCTCAAATGTTGCAAAATGCTTTGAGTTGATATTATGTAAATTCATCAATCCCTACATTAATAACAAATTATCATCTAGGCAACATGGGTTTAGACCTAATAAATCAACGTTATCCAACATTTTGCAAATGACGCAAACTCTCTCGGATTATTTAGACAACCGAATCCAAGTCGACGTAATTTACACCGACATATCAAAAGCTTTTGATTGGGCTCTCAACAAACCTATGTAATTTACTTTACAATTACCTTACCAACAGACTGTTATTTGAAGAATACAAAGGGTTTAAGTCTCATCAATTTATTGCTTCTTCGGGTGTCCCGCAAGGCTCCAACCTCGGACCGGTACTGTTTAATTGCTTTATAAACTATATTGCTGATGTAGTTAATCATAACATGTTAATGCTTGCAGACGATTTGAAAATTTATCATCCTATAAATACTTTAGACCAGAGGTCCTTTAGACCAGAGGTCCAAACTACGGCCCGCGGGCTAAACCCGGCCCGGCAGGCTATTTTATCCGGCCCGCCAAGGATTTTGAAAAATTTCGTAAAATATAAATGTAGCGTGGCGCGTCGGTATTAGATCTCGCGCAGATGAAGAGCGCATTCGGTTAGAATGAGCACGGTAGCACGCTCGAAAAAGTACAGTCTGGTATTCAAGTTTTTTCTGTATTCTGCGATACGACTCGGCCGCTCGACTACATGAATGATTTTGTACTCTGACTGTACGTAGGCGGCGCGGAGCGGCAGACTGCACTCAACTGCAGTGCCTGCAAAGCTATAAGATTGTCCACGACAAACCAAAAATTCGTCGGCCGCGGAGCTTATTTACATTCTTTACAGTTGATATATTGTAAATTGGTATGTTTAGATTTATATTTAATATATTATAACTTAATTATTATGTTAATATTATTTTTTAAAGTTGAACATGGAAACAAAAAGAAGAAAAGTAGATGACGAGTGCCGTGTTTTTAAAGAAGAATGGGGATTCAAATATTTCTTTGTGCAATCGCAGTCAAAGAATGGTAAAGCTATATGTGTAATTTGCAATGACACTGTTGCTGTAATGAAGGAATACAATTTACGTCGACATTATGAAACAAAACATGCTTCAGCTTACTCACAATCTAAGGACAAGCAGCGTACTGAAAAATTTGAAAAAATGAGTCGTAGTTTGTCTTCTCAGCAAAATTTATTTAGGAAGGCAAACTCGGAAAATGAATCATTGACTTTAGTTAGCATAAAAGTTGCTTATTTGTTGGCGAAAAAAGGGAAACCCTTTATGGATGGAAACATCATTAAAGAGTGCATGATGGAAGCTGTTGGGGTATTATGTCCGGAAAAGGTGAAACTTTTCAAAACGATAAGTCTTTCCCGCAATACTGTTGCTCGTCGAATTGACGATATTGGCAATAATATACTCCACCAGATTTCTGGGAGAGCGCAGCGTTTCACTCACTATTCTATCGCGATGGATGAATCGACCGACGTTAGTGACACCTCACAACTCTTAGTATTTGTTCGTGGAGTTGACGACGATCTTAATGCCACCCAAGAATTAGCATCGGTTAACAGCATGCATGGCACTACAACTGGAGCAGATATTTTTAAGGAACTACAACAGACGTTGACCAAATATAACTTAGACTGGAATCGATTCCAAGGTGTGACAATTGACGGAGGAAAAACATGTTTGGTGCAAATATTGGGGTAGTTGGGCTAATAAGAAAAGCATAAAAAGTATAATCCACCAACAAGCTCTATGTGTAAAACATGTCGACATGAGCTGCGTTTTGAAACCAGTTGTTTCTGTCGTAAACTTTATTCAATCACGTGCACTCAATCATCGCCAATTTCGATCTTTCCTCGAAGAAATTGAATCTGAGTCTGTTGACTTATCGTATTATACAGCAGTTCGATGGCTTAGCTGTGGAAAAGTGTTATTGCAGTTCTTCAAGCTCAGAAAGGAAATTAAAATTTTTCTTGCGGAAAAGAATCACCCTGAACCGCTTTTATCGGATGCAGAGTGGCTCTGGAAGTTGGCAATTTTTGCAGATGTCGTGACACACGTAAATAACTTTAATTTAAAGCTCCAAGGTAAAAACAACTTAATTTGTGATTTATTCGAGCAAATCAAAGCATTCATAGCCAAGCTGATATTGCTCGAAAGTCATATGAATGAATGTAATTTCTCCCATTTCACGTGCTGCGAAAAATTTAGTACAGAAACTGACGAAAGATTTCCCACCATATTTTCAGTAAAAGTAATCGCGGATTTAAAACTAGAATTTCAAAAGCGTTTTTCTGATCTTGACATAAATTCAAGGGAAATTCGGCTGTTTCAAAATCCTTACGACTGCAACTTTGGCGACGTTTCAAGTAAGTTTCAAATGGAAATAATTGATCTTCAAGCTAGCGATCAAATCAAGAACAAATACAAGGAAGGAAACTTGATCGATTTTTACAAATTTTTGGACGCAAAAGAGTTCCCAAATTTAAAGCAATTGGCTGGTAAATTTATTTCTATGTATGGCACTACCTATATGTGCGAACAAACTTTTTCCAGGATGAAGTATCTGAAATCTAAATATAGGGCAAATTTATCGGATGATCATTTGCAATCATTGCTAATAATTGGTGTTTCCGATTTGAATCCCAACTTTGAAGAAACTCTCCAGGAAAAAACCCAGTTCCACCATTCCCATTAAAAATTGCATGAAATAATTTTATAATAATATAATTTAGACATGTTTGTTTAGTATTGTTATATCTGTAATTTACTATAAAAAATAAAATTCAATGCTGCTTTACTTGTAATAAGGTTTTTTAATTCACATATTTTCGATGCTTGGCCCCCGCTAATGAATTTAAATACCAAACTGGCCCTCGCAGCAAACAGTTTGGACGCCTATGCTTTAGACCCTGGGTCTCCAAACTATCTTCTTCGCGGGCCACAAATACAATTCTACATAATAAAGCCGGCCAAGATCCGATTAATTTTATAATATTATGAAAAATTTAAGGAACAATTGTTACAATATTTGAAAATATGACATTTACAAGAAAAATACAAACAATCGCGGGCCGGATTCATGCAAGTTGCGGGCCGGATTCGGCCCACGGGCCGTAGTTTGGAGACCACTGCTTTAGACGATTGTGTGTATCTTCAGCATAATCTCGACCTGATAGTAACGTAGTGCAAGAACAACAGCATCACTTTAAACGTTTTAAAATGTAAGACATTGTCTTATACTAGGAATAAGTCACAAATAACGTTCGATTATATGATTAATGGCTCTGTATTATCCCATGTTGAGACTTTCAAAGACTTGGGAGTGTTATTTGACAAGAAACTATCTTTTAATAGTCATGTCATGAAAGTAGTATCGATCGAAAATCGCTCGTTGGGCTTCATTATACGAAATACTAAACCTTTTAAGAATATCGATGCTATTAAAATACTATACTATTCGTTTGTAAGATCTAAACTTGAATATGCCTGTTGCGTTTGGGATCCATACTACGCAAAATATTCTTTGATGGTCGAGGCCATCTAGAAGAAATTTGTCAAATATCTTCACTTTAAGAAGTATGGTTCCTATCCTGGGACTGATTGTGATTATAATTATATTGAACTATTGCGTGAATTCAACTTACACTCCTTAGAAAATCGCCGAAAATCGCATGCAGTGACCACCTTGTATAAAATACTCAACAATCGAATCCATACGATTGTTGAGTATTTTATACAAGGTGGTCACTGCATGCGATTTTCGGCGATTTTCTAAGGAGTGTAAGTTGAATTCACGCAATAGTTCAATATAATTATAATCACAATCAGTCCCAGGATAGGTCCCAGGCTCTGACTTACTTGCACGAATTAATATTAATGTGCCTGTTAATAAAAGGAACAAACGTCTCTTCCAGTTATCAATCCCAAATACAAATATTATGCTCAAGTCACCAGTATATTCAATGTGTTCATTATATAATAATGTATTATCACTTCATCCGGATATTGACATATTTAATTACATATCTTCTAAGGCGTTCTTCGACTTGATTGTTGAGTATTTAGAATAATTTGCGCTCATATTGTATTGTATTTTGTTATTTTGTGTATACTGTTTTTCCATTATTGTTTAGTGTTAATCTTTATTTTGTAATGTTTCATATCTTGTAATCAATCTGTAACTGGATTCGTCCGTTGATTGAAATAAATAAATAAATAAATTGTTTAAAGGGAATGGCAAAGCTATACTGATGAGGGATAAATCTCGAAACGCGAAAAACGAAAAACAAAAAAATTATTCAGGCCATCTATAGGCCTGAATAATTTGACCCAAATTTTTATATTTGCAGTAGGTTACTGTATCTAGCAGAAAACACTTATTATATAAAAAATTGAATTTGTGTTCAGTATTCAATTTTGATATTTGTTTTCTGGTTTCACAAACAGAGTTCTGCTCGTTCGTGGACGAAACAGTGACCTGTATATGCACTTTGCCACTATGAAGCATTAGATGGCGTTAGCTATCGAAATCCATTAATACTTGTTATATAATTCAATGTCCGTCGGGGTATTAGCTCCGGAAGTAGTTGTTTCAATTAGTGTTTGATATAGTCTTTGTAAGACTAACTTGTAGAATAAGTAAGTAAGTAAGTAAATAGTAAGTAAATTTATTGATATGATATGTCATGAAAAATTGATAAAAGTACAATATATTATAACAATGTTTACAGGTATTCACTAAATAGTGACACAATAAAAAACATAAAATATTAACACAAATATACACATACATATAGTGTAAAATATTTATATTTCTTTCCGTCCATAGCTTGTGGTGATGTTTTTAAGATATCACAGTGTTAAAGAAATCATCAATACAATATAATTCAGCCGATACTAAAACTTTCAGAACTATATACTTGAATTCTTTCCTCGAGAGGTCTTTAAGAGCATAGGGCACATGGTTGTAGAATTTAACAGCTTGAATTAATAAGAAGCTTTTATGTGTTTTGCTTAATCGATGTATAGGTATGTGTATATCAGCCATTTTTTCTGGTATTGTAATTATGCAGGTCTTTATTTCAGTGATGTGATGGTTTTTTATCAAACATGTATAACAAACAAGCAAAGACATATAGTGCTGGGACAGTACATATGTTAAGCTGAATAAAGTGTCCTCTACAACTCTCCTTCATGCTTAATTTAGCTAGTATTCTTATTGCCTTTTTTTGTAAAATGAAGACTTTATTACTGCATGGACTGCAACCCCATACTAAAACGGTGTTTACAATTAGAGTGTGAATGATTTCAAAATAAGAAGCTTGTACTGTATCGAAATTAGCATTCTCCGATATTCTCCTTAGGAGATACAGATTTCTGCTTATCCTACTGCAAATATTTTCCACGTACTTATTCCAAGTTAGTAGTGGATCAAGGGTTACACCTAAGAATTTTACAAATTTGTCTCTGTTGGTACTGGAGAGGGAAAAGCTTATTATTTCTGTCTTGCTTGGATTGATAGCCAGATTATTGCTATTAAACCAGTCTACTGCCTCCTTTTCAAATCTCAGTTCGGCTACCGAAGATGTACATTTTCTTATGAGAGTCGTGTCGTCTGCGTATTGATAATAATAATAATAATAATAATAATAACAAATTTATTTCCAATGGAATTACAGTACAATACAATTATACAACAATTACACGAAAACAAGTCAACAAAAAAAAAATACAATGTATATTTACATATTTAATTTGTACAATAGACTTCATCCATATTATATGGTTCTAATGCTACAAGTTGATTGTAGAGTGATTTTTTCATTGCCGTGTATGACTTTGCTTTCTTTATCTCTTTGGGGAGATGATTAAAAAGCTTGAGACAAGTGTAATGAGGTCCTTTCTCAAAATAACTTGATTTATGAGCAGGATAACTATACTCAACTCCATGTCTCATACTATACACATCTCTCAAACGATGCTGCTCAAATAAGTGTCTATGTTTCCACAAGAACTTGATGCATTCAAATATGTACACTCCGTAGAAAGTCAGTATGTTCGCACGTTTGAAGTAGCCCCTGCAACTGCTGTCATATTTAAGTTTGTACATAATACGCAGTGCCCTCTTTTGCGTCACAAATAAAGAATGTATGGCACTACTATGATCCCAGAATATTATGCCATATTTTAGGTTTGAATAGAAATAAGAGTAATAGAATATTCTCGCTATTTCAATATTTGCATTTTTTGATAGAATTCTCAACCCATAACATGCTTTGTTAAGCTTTTTCCCTAATATATCTACATGTTCTTTATAATTTAATGTTTCGTCCATCGTTATACCTAAAAATTTAGAATGGGATGTGAACGAATAGATTTTATTATTTAGAGAAATTGATTCTGGAGTACTTATTCTCTGACTTATTTTGAAAAATGTGCAATTGGTTTTTAATGTGTTTAGAATCAGTCCATTATTTATGAGCCATGTTTCTGTCGATTCCATAGCAACATTGCCTTGGCTTTTTATACCCGTATACTCCGCACTAGACGGTAATATATTAGTGTCGTCTGCGTAGTTAAGAAATCGACAAGTATCCTCCATGCCAACACTTATGTCATTCATAAAAATTATGAATAGAAGAGGGCCCAGAATACTGCCCTGTGGAATGCCCTTATTGATATCCAGGACATCTGATAATACATTCGACCCACTCGATGAATCTCTTATCTTCACAGTCTGTTTTCTGTTCAGTAGGTATGATTTTATTAACTTATTTTCAGTTTCTTTGATTCCATAGTGGAATAGTTTAGTTAAGAGTATCGTGTGTTCGATTGTATCAAATGCCCTGGATAAATCCAGGAACACACCACAAACCAGATCCCCTTTGTCTAAGCATGAATAAATAGCTTGTAGATAGTCAAACAGTGCTGTTTCAACACATTTACCCTTCAGAAATCCATGCTGGGAGTTACTAAATATACGATTGTCATTAAAAAAGTGTATTATTTGGGTTGCTATTAAAGATTCCAGTAGCTTTGAGAAAGTACTTAGGACACTTATTGGTCTGTAATTCTCAAAATACTGCCGATCACCTTTTTTATAAACGGGTGTGACAATCGCATATTTCATATCATCCGGGAACATTCCTGTCTGTAGGGAGTAATTGAAAATGTGTTTTAGGGGTTCTATTATTTTATGAATACATTTTTTTATTACAATGGCTGGGATTTCATCGGAACCACTGCTCATTTTATTGTCTATTTTATTAACAATGTTTAAAATATCGGTATTAGAAATGGGCTTAAATTTAAAACGATAATTATTTGCAGGTATATTACATATATAATTATTAGACTGAGGAATTTGATTTATAATTATTTTTTGTGCAATTTCTTTAAAAAATGTATTAAATTCATTGGCTTGTTGTTGTGGATTTTCTGTGAAAGGCAATATAAATTCTTTTTTCTTTGTATTTACAAGGTCTGATATTATATTCCAGGATGCTTTAGATTTGTTGGTTGAATTATTTAATTTATTCTCATATTGTTTATTTTGTTCTGCTTTTAGTAAGTTATTGTAATGTATTTTTGCATTTTTTAAGTGAATTTTTTATTCCGGAAAGAAGACGATAAGAGTCTCGTATAAATCAATAGATTTTTTACATTGTTCAATTTCCGTATTTGTAATGCGAGATTTAGGTACGTGCTTTTGTCACATTAATATTCAGATCATTAGTATACAGCACAAATAACAAAGGTCCAAGAATTGTCCTTTGCGGAATTCCTTGGTTTAGGTTTACAGAGTAGGAGGTATTACCCTGAAAAGATACAAACTGTTTTCTATTGTATAAAAATGATCTGAAAACTGATAGTGCTGTACCACGAACTTCATAATATTCAAGTTTATACAATAGGTTGTCCCATGACACTGTGTCGAACGCTTTACTAAGATCCAAAAAGGCTGCAGTAGTGGTATCGCCTCATTCATACCCGAGCATGATGTCTTCAGTTAAGTCCTGCACTGCGTGCAGAATTAATTTTTTTGGAATATAACCATATTGACTGTTACTGATGAATTTTTCTATAAAGGAGTACAACCGGTTTTTAATCGCAACTTCGTAAACTTTGGAAAAAACTGGTGTAATACTTATGGGTCTGTAGTTTGTAGCTAAGTGAATGTTACCTTTTTTATGCACTGGAATAACCTTACAGCACTTTAATTCGCTAGGGAAGACGCCCTCTGTGAATGCGTTATATATAAGGAGTTCCAGTGTAGGACTAACCAATTGTGCTATTTCCTTTAAAAAATTTACACTTAGGCCGTAAACGTCTATAGAATTTGAAGACTTGAGTGATATAATGATCCTTTCAATTTCGTAAGAAGTGATCGGTTCTAGAAAAAGGGAATTATTTGTGTTAATTTTTAGGTTATTCAGATATGTTTTGAAGTCAAGACTATTGCTTTGTAGGAGGTTATTGATTTCTGTAACTGAATTACTAAAATGAGCTTGTAAGGAATTTGGTGTCAAATTTGCTGTCGGTGCTGGTGTTGATTTATTGTGCTCTTTTATTATTTTCCACATTTTTTTTGGTCTGATTATTGCTGCAGATATTCTCCTGTTATTATGTGCTGTTTTGGCTGCTTGTACATTCAATTTGTAAATGTGTTCTAACCTTTGTATTTCATCTTTCAGAAATGAATGCCTGGTGTGTCTGTAAATTGTTATTATAGCTTGTATATTATTTTGTTGTTGTTTTAGTTCGTCTGTGTACCAGCATGAATTATTAAGTTTATTTTTCCTAACTTGTTTACGATCTGTGGGGAAACAGGTGTTAAGACTACGCATAAATTCATTAAAAAAGATTGCGAAAATAATTGCACTTTTAATGGTTAAAGTATTCTGCAACCAAAATTTGGCAATTTCATTTATACTTAAGATATTCGTTGATTGTGTAGAGTTCAATTTGAAATTTGTAGCAATTGTCATCCACTCCCAGACTAAGCATGATGCCTGGTGTGTCTGTAAATTGTTATTATAGCTTGCACATTATTTTGTTGTTGTTTTAGTTCGTCTGTGTACCAGCATGAATTATTGAGTTTATTTTTCCTAACTTGTTTACGATCTGTGGGGAAACAGGTGTTAAAAGTAGGCATAAATTCATTAAAAAAGATTGCGAAAATAATTGCACTTTTAATGGTTAAAGTATTCTGCAACCAAGAATTGGCAATTTCATTTATACTTAAGATATTCGTTGATTGTGTAGAGTTCAATTTGAAATTTGTAGCAATTGTCATCCACTCCCAGACTAAGCATGAAGTAAAATTTCGAGTTTAGAAAAGCCCCGCGTAGAAAATTTGTCGAGGGTCGCGCAGCGACCCGAGACAAATTTTCACGGGGCTTTTCTAAACTCGAAATTTTACTTCATGCGCCACGCGTATAAAACGCTGAAATATTGTAAAGTTTAAAAAATACTAGCCATTATTTTGTTCGGTTAATTGAGCAATAGTGGTAAATCTTCTAAGCTGATTATACATACTAGTTTTATTTAAAAAATTTGATCAATTTTGACAGCTTTTTGTCAATTTTCAAGTAGATCATTTCTTTAGCTAAGAGTATTTTATTTTCTAAACGTTAGATAATTGATTATTTATTTTAATTTTGGTGAAAACTTGCCTGCAACAGTTTTCAAATGTATGATTTTTTAGTATCTAGAGGGGGGCACCCCCCTGAATGACATATTTTAAAGTAACGAGTGTCTTCCACTCCCAGACTAAGCATGAAGTAAAATTTCGAGTTTAGAAAAGCCCCGCGTAGAAAATTTGTCGAGGGTCGCGCAGCGACCCGAGACAAATTTTCACGGGGCTTTTCTAAACTCGAAATTTTACTTCATGCGCCACGCGTATAAAACGCTGAAATATTGTAAAGTTTAAAAAATACTAGCCATTATTTTGTTCGGTTAATTGAGAAATTGTGGTAAATCTTCTAAGCTGATTATACATTCTAGTTTTATTTAAAAAAATTGATCAATTTTGACAGCTTTTTGTCAATTTTCAATTAGATCATTTCTATATCTAAGAATATTTTATTTTCTAAACGTTAGATAATTAATTATTTATTTTAATTTTGGTGAAAACTTGCCTACAACAGTTTTCAAATGTATGATTTTTTGGTATCTAGAGGGGGGCACCCCCCTGAATAACATATTTTAAAGTAACGAGTGTCTTCCACTCCCAGACTAAGCATGAAGTAAAATTTCGAGTTTAGAAAAGCCCCGCGTAGAAAATTTGTCGAGGGTCGCGCAGCGACCCGAGACAAATTTTCACGGGGCTTTTCTAAACTCGAAATTTTACTTCATGCGCCACGCGTATAAAACGCTGAAATATTGTAAAGTTTAAAAAATATTAGCCATTATTTTGTTCGGTTAATTGAGCAATTGTGGTAAATCTTCTAAGCTGATTATACATACTAGTTTTATTTAATAAATTTGATCAATTTTGACAGCTTTTTGTCAATTTTCAAGTAGATCATTTCTTTAGCTAAGAGTATTTTATTTTCTAAACGTCAGATAATTAATTATTTATTTTAATTTTGGTGAAAACTTGCCTGCAACAGTTTTCAAATGTATGATTTTTTTGTATCTAGAGGGGGGCACCCCCCTGAATGACATATTTTAAAGTAACGAGTGTGTTCCACTCCCAGACTAAGCATGAAGTAAAATTTCGAGTTTAGAAAAGCCCCGCGTAGAAAATTTGTCGAGGGTCGCGCAGCGACCCGAGACAAATTTTCACGGGGCTTTTCTAAACTCGAAATTTTACTTCATGCGCCACGCGTATAAAACATTGGCAATATTGTGAAGTTTAAAATATACTGCTTATCATCACTTTGAGTAAATAACACATTTGTTTAAGATTTCACTGCTTATTAGTTGACACTGCAACAATTGTTTCGACTGTGTGGCGAATCAATTGTTGCATTGTCAACTAATAAATCATCAGACAGATGATACAGCTTATGTTTGATTTCGCGGTAATAAATTTTAGAAAAGTATAATCAAATCTTGCGATTTCTAAATTCCGGTCTCAAACGTATTCAGGTTTGTTGTTGTATGTAACTTGCCACATCCATATATGTATGAAACATGTATGATCTACATTTTGTAATAGCTTTAAGTATTTTGTATATTTAAATCTCAAAACTGGATTTTTTTTCCGTAAATAAATAAATAAATAATATGGTTTCTCTTCACTTCTCTTCATATCGTATGTTCAATTTAATAAATCTCTAGAGTGCCATGGGAAATACTCAAGGTTGGCAACTCTGAAAATATACACTATAATTATTATGTCTGACGTTTTATATGTCAATTCCTGAAGCGTGTAGCCAACTTAAATTAAAAAAAAGATAAAATCATGGTACTCTAGAGGTTTCTTTTTATTGAACATACGATATAATACATTATCATCGATAAAAACACAGTTATAATGAGGAAATACAAGTAAACAACTTAAAATACGAATATAAGTAGGTGAAATTGCAGTTTGTAAATGTTGTATAAATTGTAGTTGAATCCAAGTTAAATGTTTCGTTTGGGAGGGAAATTGAAGTGTTGAGAGGTGCTTTAAATAAACTAAAACTAGTCGACGTTAAGTTGCCATCAGTTTGTAGTTTACGTTGACAAGCAGAATGTTTTAATTAGCATGTACGAGATTAAAGTAGCTAATCAGAGCGGAGCAGGGCCGTGGCCATTTCCTGGGAAGAGAGGTGCAGATGACCACTAACACTAACACCGACGCCGACGCTAACACCGCCACCGCCGAGGCGACGTTGCCGCTCCCGCACTGATGTCCGGTCATTTTCCGAGGGCTAATGTCCTTGTCCCAACTTGGCCGATCCTTTGGAAGTCACATTACTCCGATCCAATTGGGCCCTAAATTGGCTCTATCTTGACACCTTCCGGTCGTTCCATCTCGAATAAACCGACCTGGCTGTATGAAAATTACCTCCGAGTTTTATTGCCGCCCCTCGTTCCACTTTACAATATGTATATGCGGGGTGTTAATCCTCCCTTTCCTCATCTTCTCCATACCCTGAAATTCCTACAAATGCTAAATCATTTTTAATGTATCGCTTTGTATACGTTTCGTCAATAACCCCTAGAGATGTATCAAACTTAAGGGTCGTTAACGGTTTTTGCTTTGATAGTTTTAGGCATTTATTTCTATTTGTAAATAAACATGGTGGAGACCAATTTGGAGTTCTAAATTTCCCTGACTTTTTCCTGATGACAGATTTTTTTCTCTGACCACTTAAAATAATTGTTATATGCAATTATTTTAAGTGGTCAGGGGTAAAATCTGGCACCAGGGAATAGTCAGGGATATTTAGAATTCCAAACCAAATATATAGGGAAGAATACAGTTATTTAAGTTATATTAAGAGGTAAAAAGAAAACATATTATGATGAACGAATGTAGAAATTGCACGAATTTAGAAATCGCAAAATTTATTAACGCAAAATCAAACTTATCATAAGGCTGTATCAATGGCCCAATGAAGCCACTGTGTGGCAAAACAATTGTTGCAGTGTCAACTAGTAAACGGTGAAATCTTAACCAAGTGTGTTATTTACTCAAAGTGATGATAAGCAGTATATTTTCAACTTCACAATATTGTCAATGTTTTATACGCGTGGCGCATGAAGTAAAATTTCGAGTTTAGAAAAGCCCCGTGAAAATTTGTCTCGGGTCGCTGCGCGACCCTCGACAAATTTTCTACGCGGGGCTTTTCTAAACTCGAAATTTTACTTCATGCTTAGTCTTGGAGTGGACAACACTCGTTCTTAGAAGTTTCAAATTAAAGGATCCCTCTAGTTTACTAACTAACTAACATTTTAAAAAAATTTTCTAATTCTGTTTTAATATGTGTATGTGATTTACTTAACTTTGTTATGTTCATTTTTTGCATCGCTTAATTTTATGCTTAGCAGCCTAGTTTGTTTTACTTATACATTTATTTATATACTCCTGACCTGTGCAAAACAATATTGTTATGATCACCAATAAATACTTACTTACTTACTTACTTACTTACTAACTTTATTACCATTTTACAAAGGCTACAGCTCGAAGGACCAATCATGGTCTTCGGAGACCGAAGGACTACAGGGAATCGAAGTTTTTTACAAGAAAACAATGAATATTTGAAGGTTTATTAACGCAAAATCAAACATATCATAAGGCTGTATCAATGGCCTAATGAAGCCACTGTGTGGCAAAACAATTGTTGCAGTGTCAACTAGTAAACGGTGAAATCTTAACCAAGTGTGTTATTTACTCAAAGTGATGATAAGCAGTATATTTCCAACTTCACAATATTGTCAATGTTTTATACGCGTGGCGCATGAAGTAAAATTTCGAGTTTAGAAAAGCCCCGTGAAAATTTGTCTCGGGTCGCTGCGCGACCCTCGACAAATTTTCTACGCGGGGCTTTTCTAAACTCGAAATTTTACTTCATGCTTAGTCTGGGAGTGGACAACACTCGTTCTTAGAAGTTTCAAATTAAAGGATCCCTCTAGTTTACTAACTTTATTACCATTTTACAAAGGCTACAGCTCGAAGGACCAATCATGGTCTTCGGAGACCGAAGGACTACAGGGAATCGAAGTTTTTTACAAGAAAACAATGAATATTTGAAGGTTTACAACATGGATAGGAAAGAAAATATCAAGAACTAGATTCTCACTCTGAAGAAGAATGTCATGATATTCCTAAATCAGAATTTATACCTGAAAACGTTTCACAGCCACATTCAATAACTCAACCAGAATTAAACAAATTAGTACGAGATTTAAAATTGACTAAGGAACAGGCTTAACTCGTGGGTTCAAGAGTACGTGACCAAACCAAATTTTTAGGCTTTTCTAAACTCGAAATTTTACTTCATGCTTAATCTGTAAGTGGAAACACTCATTAGAAACTTGAAATTCAACATTTTTAAAAACAGGAATGTATCGCTGTCATTTTACAAGGGATGCATGTACAATGGCGGCCGACGAAATGTGAACGATGTTTATTAGCTATGTGAATATGACTTTTAATCAGGAGCATCGCGTTTGTGCAAAAACAAACATTTGATTGACAGATTTATAAAAGTCATCCGAAAATATGCCTAGACATCCATCTTTAGACGAGAAGAGCAGGACAACAGCTAAACTAGAAGAAAACTGGTCTCTTAGCCGAGTGGCTGCTGATTTGAATGTAAGCAAAACCTGCATACATAATTTGAAAAGGCGATTTGAAATAAGGCAAGATTTAAGAAGGCCACCCCGAATTGGAATAGGAAGGGTATCTAATGAAGAACAGGATGTTGCATTGGTGAATCATCTTAGAGAAAATCCATTTGATAGTGCCTTAGATGCTCGAGAAGTAACGGGTTTTGCGGGGTCTACTAGAACTGCTCGGAGACGTATTAAAGCTGCAGGTCTACAAAATTATCAAGCAGCCAAGAAAGTTTTTCTCTCAGAAAACAATAAACAACGAATATTGGAGTTTGCCAACGAATTTGTGTATCGTGGGGATGATTTTTGGAACTCGGTCGTCTTTTCTGACGAAAAAGTATTTCAATCATGTAGTAATGGGAGCCTACGAGTTTATAGACCAATAAACCAAAGGTATGAAGAAGGATTCACCCGTCCAATAACAAATAGTGGTCGATTTTCTGTTAATTTTTGGGCTTGGGTCAGTGTAAACGGACTCGGAATAATTTGGAAAATAGATATCCATTTAAATGCTATTAAATACAGGGATATTTTAGAATATGTAATGTTGCCTTCAGTAACACAAACATTTCCGAAAAAATTTATATTTCAACAGGACAATAGTCCTATCCATACAGCAAGAATTGTGACTCAGTGGCTAAATGACCACCATCCAAGTATTGCCTTGGCCTGCGAAGGGCCCTGATCTCAATCCAATTGAGAACGTTTGGGGATACCTACAAAAAAAGATTTACTCAAGAGATTTTAGACCTATGAATGCAGATGAACTTCACGAAATTGTTGAAAATGCATGGGAGGATTTCGCTGACAACTACAATATGAGGAATCTAGTTTCATCCATGAGTACACGTTTGGCAAAAGTTATCACAGCAAATGGTGGTCCTACAAAATATTAATTTCATAATTTCTACTTATATTAAGAATAAATATGTTTAGCATTGTAATTAGCAATTGAATAATAGTCCTTTAAAACCTAAGTTACGCCACTGTTAAGAGTTCTGATAAATCTGTACAGAATTAGACAATTTCTCTATGACAACAAAATACCGTTCACATTTCGTCGGCCGCTATTGTACACTTAAACGACTTTCTTTGTAAGTATAAATCATTTAAATAAATAATAAAATTACACAGCCTTTTCTTTAAGTTCAGTAGATTAGTTATAGTTGTAAGTAAACAAATTTTGATGTTACAGAATTGAATATTGGTAATATTTAGTTTGAGGAAATTGAATTTGTTGGCCTCTAATCGAATTTTGTCTTAATCGGCATCCATAGACCACGTACGCGTTGTAGTTAGCGAAATCTGGGCTAAGTCCGTGAAGAGGGTCGGTGTAATCACAAAACCAGGAGTATGAGGAGTGCTCTTCGGCTGTAACAGTGGGCGAGGAGTGGAAATCGGCGCGCGGTTTTACGGTTTTACGAGCCCTGAGCGGCGTAATCAGGATGTAACGACTGTCCGGCGTCCGGCGTCGCTGCGACATCTGCACCGACCGTCTTGTGTTTATGGTCTGTCCGACACCGGTATTAACACATCCAATAACCCACGGACACGACATTACCCAGATATGAATGACGTGACCACCGCACAGGTCCTTTACGAACTCGACGAAACCGACCCAATCTCGCCCGTCCCTCCCATCCGCCCGCCCGCCTGCCTAGCTTATGCCTTATACAACATCCCTCTATTACTTTTGGCTTTGTAATGTCCCGAATATCGTCGCCATTCCGACGTAGATAATATTCCGTATCGGACGACCCCCCGAGACACGGGCTTTTCCTAACAGTTATTACGCGCTTATCAACCTACCCTACATGTCAATACCCTCTATATTCAATTTTATTCTAAATTATGGCTTAATAACCTAAACTATCAATTTTACAAGGAAGTTCGTTAATATTTATTAATTTGTTTTTGAAAAATGCTTGTCTAATCTCTAAGATTAGACATACATTTAATTATTAATTATTCCTTTGCGATTGCATCATTCGTTCAATAATGCAATCACAACATAACACAATTCCGGACAATTACCTGATGCCCCACTTACGCAAGAATGACGACCGCCAGTCCGGCCGATCCACGGCAACAACTTCTGCAACTCAGCGGTGGACTCGTGGACTTTGTAACCATCGGCGTCCCAAATCGCCGGGCAAACGCTACCAGTCAGCACCAACATCAAATATAAATGTACAAGATGGCCTACTGACCAAAGTTATTTTGAATCTCAAATTGATTACAACCATGTCATGTATTCAAGTTATTATGTTACAATATATACCTATTTTAAATCCACTACTCTACCCTGAACTATAACAATGCTAATGCAAAATTCCCGGATAGCTATAGACCTAATCTCCAGCGTCATGATTGGCCATAGCAGCGGAAATAGATGACGTAAAACCCAAAATAAAAAAAACAATGCTAATGTTTTTAGTATATTACGTAACGAGAGTGGTATGCAGCATATTACATATGAGCGGACATGTTGCGCACGAGCCGCGCAGCGGCGAGTGCAGTATTCCGCGAGAATGTAATTGCCATACCAATCGAGAAACGTACGATACTTTACCTACGCCCTAACAAAATAAACAATGAGCATGAAAGAACAACTTATTTATTGTAATAATTTTTAATACTACCATGACAATGATGAAAATTAAATTACTACTTGATCAATATACAAGGAATAAAGCTGTATATTATCCGACATTCTTTGTTTTTTTTAAGAGTTCAATTTGAAGCTTTAAACTAGTGTTTTCCACTCCCAGACTAAGCATGAAGTAAAATTTCGAGTTTAGAAAAGCCCCGTGAAAATTTGTCGAGGGTCGCGCAGCGACCCGAGACAAATTTTCTGGGCTTTTCTAAACTCGAAATTTTACTTCATGCGCCACGCGTATTAAACACTGAAAGCTCTGAAATATTGTGAACGAGTAAACTTCGCTTGATATCAGTGTCTTATACGCGTGGCGCATGAAGAAAAATTTCGAGTTTAGAAAAGCCCAGAAAATTTGTCTCGGGTCGCTGCGCGACCCTCGACAAATTTTCACGGGGCTTTTCTAAACTCGAAATTTTACTTCATGCTTAGTCTGGGAGTGGAAAACACTCGTTTAAAACCTCTTTTCAAAAACAACGAACGTCGGAAAATACTTTTCCCTTTAATATTTTTGCTGAACAGTTTGCAGTAACAATAACTTTCCTCTGTAAATGTTTTGTTTGTATTTATAGATACAGAAAGTTTTCATTTAAGAATACGTATTTCAAACTCAGCCTATTTTCTGTAAATCTTTAGATATTAGTTTTTTTTTTCAAGTTCAATTTGAAGCTTTAAACGAGTGTTTTCTACTCCCAGACTAAGCATGAAGTAAAATTTCGAGTTTAGAAAAGCCCTGTGAAAATTTGTCGAGGGTCGCGCAGCGACCCGAGACAAATTTTCTGGGCTTTTCTAAACTCGAAATTTTACTTCATGCGCCACGCGTATTAAACACTGAAAGCACTGAAATATTGTGAACGAGTAAACTTCGCTTGAAATCAGTGTTTTATACGCGTGGCGCATGAAGAAAAATTTCGAGTTTAGAAAAGCCCCGTGAAAATTTGTCGAGGGTCGCTGCGCGACCCTCGACAAATTTTCTACGCGGGGCTTTTCTAAACTCGAAATTTTACTTCATGCTTAGTCTGGGAGTGGAAAACACTCGTTTAAAACCTCTTTTCAAAAACAACGAACGTCGGAAAATACTTTTCCCTTTAATATTTTTGCTGAACATGTTTGCAGTAACAATAACTTTTCTCTGTAAATGTTTTATTTGTATTTATAGATACAGATAGTTTTCATTTAAAAATACGTATTTCAAACTCAGCCTATTTTCTGTAAATCTTTAGATATAAGTTTTTTTTTCAAGTTTAATTTGAAGCTATAAACGAGTGTTTTCAAATCCCAGACTAAGCATGAAGTAAAATTTCGAGTTTAGAAAAGCCCCGTGAAAATTTGTCGAGGGTCGCGCAGCGACCCGAGACAAATTTTCTGGGCTTTTCTAAACTAGAAATTTTACTTCATGCGCCACGCGTGTAAAACACTGATTTCAAGTGAGGTTCAAATATACACAGAGTTCACAATATTTGAGCGTTTTATACGCGTGGCGCATGAAGTAAAATTTCGAGTTTAGAAAAGCCCAGAAAATTTGTCTCGGGTCGCTGCGCGACCCTCGACAAATTTTCACGGGGCTTTTCTAAACTCGAAATTTTACTTCATGCTTAGTCTGGGAGTGGAAAACACTCGTTCAAAGCTTCAAATTGAACTCTTCAAAAAAAACAACGAATAACTAAAGATTTAAAGAAAATAAGTTGAATTTGGAATACGTATACTTTAAAGAAAAACTCCCTGTACATGTCATTTGGTTGTACGGTAAGCAATCAGCTGTTCAGCTGTCAGCACGTAATGTACCTGTCAAAGCTATTACGTGCATTAATAAAAACTGTTATTCCTTACTTCAGTTTTTGTGAAAATAAGTGAAGTAAGGAATAGCAGTCTTTATTAGTGTAATAATCACTTCACGTAAACTTAAAAACATACAGTTATTACATGCATGTGCACGTAATGTTAATCGTACTTGTCAAGATGACAGTGTGGTATGATGCGGTTGATAGGGCATAGGTAAAATGTATTAACTAACAAGTGTCTATAAACTGTCGGCATCACAGTAGGTTCTGACTGGAGAAACATACGTCGTAATAAGACATGTAATTAAATTTATTTGACGTTTCCGAGATTCACCGAATTTCATCATTTTATCCAAGATAAGAGACAAGGGTAATGTGACAGCTTTAATTTTACTAGATTACTCTAAAGCATTTGCTACAGTAAATCATGCAACTCTTTTAACGATCCTCGAACACCTCGGATTTGGATACTCTGCAATATTACTCATACATTGTTATCTTTATAATAGGAAACAGTGCGCCAAAATTGAATGTAATACCTCAGAACTACTTAATATCCATCAAGGGGTCCCTCAAGGGTCAGTCCTCGGCCCTCTTTTATTTTATCTCTATACCACCTTAATTTTAAATATATTGGATAATTGTAAAGGGCATATGTATGCAGATAATACCCAAATATTCTACTCAGTTTGATACGGCTAATGCTTAGATAAATTCCGATATAGATAAAATCTACGAATTCTCCAAAAAACCAAATCTAAATACAACACCGGCAAAATTAAAGGAACGCAGATAAATTTGATATTTTTTTCTCCGTGCAACTTTTTTTTGGGCAATTTCAGCGGCATGTCGTACAACCAAGGTAAACTAACTAATAGCAGTTCCTTTTGCAAAGCTATGTGCCATTGTGAATCCTCTTAAGAAAATAAACCAAAAAGTAGCGTTTTTGCTCTAGAAGAATTATACACTTTGACTTTGTTTAAACATGTAATAAATAAGAGAAATTAAACATATTATTTTTTAATATCGTGTAGTGCCTCCACGAGCTGCAGTCATCCGCAGTCATCCGCCTTCCCATACTTCTGATGACGCCGTCGACCAATTCTTGAGGCAAATTATCCCATTCTTCAATTAAAGCAGCTTTCACTTCTTCTGTGTTTTGGACAGCAGGAATTCTTGACCTAAGTCGTCTACCTAGTATGTCCCAGACATGTTCAATCGGATTCAGGTCCGGAGAACATGCTGGCCAATTTATTTTTGTTATACCCATTTGGTTTAAATAGGCAATTACACAGCGAGCGACGTGCGGACGAGCATTGTCTTGCATTAAGACAAAATTTTCCCCAATATGTGGAGCGAAAGGTATCACATGGTCTTGCAGGATATCCCTAATGTACCTATCCGCATTTAAAGTGCCGTCCTGAATCACCACCAACTCTGTGCGTGCCCCTAAACATACGCCGCCCCATACCATAACTGAGCCTCCACCAAAAGAGACAGCAGGAGTAAAATTAAATGGTGCATTTTGTTCTCCTTGACGTCGATACAAATTTTCCCTACCGTCAATGGAATTTACGCAGAAACGGCTCTCATCCGTAAACAAAACATGACCCCATTGGTCATTATTCCAATGCTGGTATTCTCGAGCGAAGTCTAGTCGCGCTACTCGATGTCCTCTCTGAAGTTTTGGGGCTTTTATTGGCACATACGACTTCAAACCAACTTCTTTAAGTCTTCTTCTTACTGAACGTTCACTTATATTGGTTCCACGAACTTCTTCCAGTACGTTAATTGTTTGAACTGCAGTTTGCCGTCTGTTTCGCAGTGTTTGCAACGCTATAAATCGATCATCTATGGCAGTGGTTGAGCGTTTTCTACCCTGACCTCGTCTTCTGACATACAAACCAGTCTGTCTCCAACGGGTAACACTGCGATGGATCGTTGATTTTGATTTTCCAAACATTTGGGCAACCTCTCGGAAGGTCCGACCATTTTCGATCATTTCTATTGCCCTAGCGATATCAGTCAGTGCTAAGTCACCCACTGCTAAGGCATTTCGTGTTCTTGGTTTCATAAAACGTAATAGCCGAGACTTCCTAAACATCAGTACAATTACGAGGTTGTACGTATCCCTTGTCCGGCCCCACCTTGAATACTGTTGCACTATTTGGAATCCCTATAGCAGATCTGACGTGAATATCATCGAGAGGGTCCAAGTTAAATTCACAAAATTTATCGCCTACAAGTTTGGGATTATCGGCGATTACATTGAGGTGTTGCATGTTTTGAATATAGGTACGTTGGAGCAGAGAAGAAGGAATGCAGATGTAATGGTAGGATACAATTTAATGAACGGGGCGATTGATTGCCCCTATTTACTTAGCCATCTGAGTATAAACGTGCCTGCCAGAAGTCTGCGTTCTTTCGATCTGTTCCACGTGAGGTATTGTAGAACTGATTATTCCAGAAATGTTGGCATGGCCAGAATCGCCAGAAACTGCAATGCCATCAATGCCGATTTTGGTGTAATTAGCCGGAATGCATTACAGCATATTCTCCGACAGAGCAGGTAGTTGTTCTTTTTAATCTGTTGTTTGTACTTTATTCTTTGGTCGTTTGTATTTTAATTTATTGTTCGTATTTTAATCAATGTTTGTATTTTAATTTATTGTTTGTATTTTAATCTATGTTTGTGTTTTAATCTATTGTTTGTTTTTTACTATTCTAAATTGTATATTTTAACTTAAGACTGTATATTAAATGGACTTCCGTATAAATAAATAAATAAATAAATAAATAAATAAATTATTAACTGGTTGATAACCAAATTGACGATTGTAAATAAAAAAAAACAAATTCGAACGATAACTTATTAGAAAATACGAACTTTTGTCCAAAGAAAACACGCGTTTCAAATGTAAGGCAACAATTAACACAATACTATACAACTTAAAGAGATGTCAACATGTAATTACAAGTCTCAAGTTTTAACTAATGTTTTAAAAAATGACATATGGTAGTAGGAAATGCGACGCCGTCTAGATCTAGCCAGTAAAAAAAGAAATTTAATGAATAAAATTAAATGTTGTATCCGTTCCTTTAATTTTGCCGGTGTGTGTATAAATCGAATAAAATCCCAACTCTTACTACTTGGTCCAAAAAAAGCATGTAGGGATATTTCAGATAAAATTAACATAAAAATAGAGGGCAAAAATATACTACTTAGTAATAATGGTAAAAACTTAGGGGTTATATTGGACAACTCGTTTAGGTACAGAGCACACATAAATAAATCTTTAGTAGTTGCATACTTAAATCTTAAAAAACTATACACTCGTTATAATATCTTTATTTCATAGCTAATATCATAGGGGGAGGTCCCCAAAATGCACTTCCATCTAGCTCAGGGATTTGGGGATGGAGAGCACGAGCAACTAGTCCGTAAAAAACCAATCCAAGACGACAAATTTATTTACAAAAAAACCACAGTAATAAAAAAAACACCGCACAAAATAGCAACACGGCGGCAAATAGTAATTAATAGGCGTAGTGGGCGTTGGCAGTGGCAGCTTGGTCGTCAGAGGTGGTGAGTGGCGGCAGCAAAGTCCAGACAGAAGCGAAGAGGTCTGGTTCAAAACAATACGGTCCAGACGGCGTCAAAAAACCCGGATATATCCGAAAGGCGTCCACGGGGTCCATAAAAGCACCGGTAAGCTCCGGAAAGGTCTGGGCGGCGTCGGAAAAGTCCCGAAGGCGTCGACAGGTCCGCGGAGATAACAAAGTAGGGAAAGGTCCGGAAGACATCGAATTTGTCAAAAACGATGAGAGGGAGCACTGGCAGCAATTCCGGATCTTCTGATTAGCACACTTGCACTAATTAATACAATTTGACAAAAAAAAAAAACACCACGAGTTGTCAAAAAAAAACTTGTACACCACTGACAACATTTCACTTAGACTTGTTGCTGCGTTTGTTACTGGTTTGCCACTGATAAAGAAGTGCCGTCCTCCATTATGTATATGCGGGAAACGAGGGTAGAGAGGGATAGTTTCTTTGGTGAACGTGAGCAGCCCGCCGAAATTAGCCGAATCTATCGCAATTACAGACATTCGACGAATCTCGAGATTTTTGGAATCTCATCTAATCCGTTCTTCGGAAAGAAGAATGCAAAAGATTATACAAATCTTTTTTTCAGAAAAACGGACTGCCACGGGCTACCAATCCTCTTGCTAGGAGATCAGCTCGGAGTCCACTCCAGGTGTTCGGCCTCTAGATATTCGTAGGTGTGGCCTCATTGGCCTGTACCACCGCGACTTTTGCGGATCTATTGTGGATTGTTCGGCCTCTAGTCGTTATGCAAATTATCTGAGATAATCCCTGGTCGGTCCTCAAGTAATTACTAGGGATAAACTAATTTTACATACAAAAAAAATAAAATCAGAAATTAAATTTTAGTTACTGATGACTTAAAGAATCGCCGGTAACACTGAAAGTGATTCATTAACAAATAACCAAGTATTCTATGATTCCAAATCCAAATTCAAGTTTTTCTAAACTCTCAATTTTACTTCATTACTTCATTACCAAAGATAATCTCCGATTGGGTCCTCGAGCAATTGTTTGAAATGAACTAATTTTATATACGATAAAATGTAAAAGTTTGTTATTGATAATGAGCACTTTGTGTCTGGAAATGTACATCTAACGATACAAATAAAAAGTGAAGTAAGGAATAACAGTCTTTTTTAGTGTAATTGAATTTGTTGCCACGATTAAAATGATCCAGACTTCTCCACGCCATTCCATTTGTTTGGACCCCCAAAAGAAGCAAGCGATTTGACAGCAACGAAAGAGAGGAAACCGTTTGTACGCAATTCGTTACATACCTGCTTCATTTTACGATAAAAGAGTTAAAAAAAACTTACAAAACTTTTTGAAAACTGTATTTGAAATATAGGATACCTACTATGTAGAAAATAGTATGTTCAGTATTCTACAAGCATGGGATCGGGAGGCCACTGATGAGGATGTTGCAGTCCGAAACGCGTCTGTCGTTATCCTGTGAATTCATTCAATTTCTAACACATGCTTTGACTGTTCATGAAATGATTTTACGCTGAGGCCATTAAGTTTGCAAGAAGAAGACTGAGAGGGACACTTCAGCTCACCGCTAGTCCACATACAAAACTATGTGCGTACCTGAGTTATAGACAAGCGGGCATCCAACGGCGGAATGAGACTAAAAGATTGCATAAGGATTAGCGTGGAGATGATAGGGACCCCTTAACTCCCCGCTAGTACACTAAAAGATTGCATGAGGACTAGCGAGGAGGTGAGAGAGACCCCTTAACTCTTCGCTAGTACACATATGAAACTATGTGCGCACCCAATGGCGAATAGGACCAGGGAATTGCATATGGGCTAGCGGGGAACTGAGAGGAACACTTCAGGTCCTCGCTAGTCCACATACAAAACTATGTGCGCACCTAAGTTATAGACAAGCGGGCATCCAACGGCGGAATGAGACTAAAAGATTGCATAAGGATTAGCGTGGAGATGATAGGGACCCCTTAACTCCCCGCTAGTACACATATGAAATTATGTGCGCATCCAATGGCGAATAGGACCAGGGGATTGCATATGGGCTAGCGGGGAACTGAGAGGAAGACTTCAGCTCCTCGCTAGTCCACATACAAAACTATCTGCGCACCTAAGTTATAGACAAGCGGGCATCCAACGGCGGAATGAGACTAAAAGATTGCATGAGGACTAGCTTTGAGGTGAGAGAGACCCCTTAACTCTTCGCTAGTACACATATGAAACTATGTGCGCACCCAATGGCGGAATAGAACCAAGGGATTGCATATGGTCTAGCGGGGAACTGAGAGGAACATTCAGCTTCCCGCTAGTCCACATTCAAAACTATGTGCGCACCTGAGTTATAGACGGCAGGCATCCAATGGCAGAATGAGACTAAAGGATTGTATGAGGAATAGCGAGGAGCTGAGAAAGCCCCTTTAGCTCCCCGCTAGTCTACATACGAAACTATGTGTGCACCTGAGAACAGGCACGCACCTAATAGCGGAATGAGACTAGGCGATTGCATGAGGACTAACGGGAAGCTAAGATGGACCCCTCAACTCCCCGGTAGTCCACATACGAAACGAGTTATACACAGGCGCGCACCCTTAAGACCATCCAGAATTTGTATCACTTTTCCTCACATTGTTGAAGTTGTATATTATTTTAGTCTTCTTGTTGTTGTTTCTATTTGCTTAAAATTTTCACCTCGCTTACCGCTGTACTAAATAGCTGAGTGGAAGTCATGAGAAACCAGTTTTTACGATTTTGGAGCCAGGAGATTCCTCTCCTACTTTGCCCATGACTTTTCCTTCTAATATCGACTGCAGAAGTTGGTATCTGCTGTCATTTCTTATGATATGTCCAATCGAGTTAATGTGCTTTTACTGTGATTAATATTTCTCTGCGGCAATCAAATTTGCTATTTTCACCTTGTTTACCGCTGCTCTAAATAGCTGAGAGGAAATCATTGAAAACCAGTTTGTAAAGTTTTGGAGCCAGGAGATTCTTCTCCTACCTTGCTCTTGACTTGTCCTTGTAATATCGACTGCCGAAGTTGGTATCTGCTGTCATTTCTCATGATATGTCCAAGGTACTCGAATTTATGTGCTTTTACTGTGATTAATATTTCTCTGCGTATTTCCAATCTCTAGAGAAAAAGAAGAACAAGAAGCAGAAGAACAAGAAGAAAAAGAACAAGAAGAAGAACAAGAAGCAAAAGAACAAGAAAAAAAACAAGAAGAAGAACAAGAACAAGAAAACATTTTGTAATATTTGCCTTTGTAATCAAATCCAAAAAAATAGTAATGTGTAGCACTTTCCCCGTCACCCAAACAATTGATAATTGGCATAATAAACTAATTTCACTTTTCAATCGGTTAAAAACCACTTCACATTAAACCAGTGTTTTATACGCGTGGCGCATGAAGTAAAATTTCGAGTTTAGAAAAGCCTAATTTGGCTCGGTCGCTTCGCTTCGCTACGCGCCCGAGCCAAATTTTCAGGCTTATCTAAACTCAAAATTTTACTTCATGCTTAGTCTGGGAGTGGAAGACACTCGTTTGTTTCAAATTAAAACCATTGAAAGTTGACGTAATTAGTTTATAATCATTTTGTTGACGTAGAATGTTCTGTGTTGTTATAACAGAATGTTAATCCGAATACATTTCTAGCTCTTTCATGACATAAAACTTGCCTTTTTTGATTTTTAAACTACAGAAGATGAAACCTTCTCAGGTTGTTCAAATGTAATCAATCAATATTAAAGAAACATCCAAAAACATTGCTAAGAGTAAAGTACCACTTCTAGTTTCCGCATTTTCACCAAAATTCGATCGGATACTACTATTGTAATGAAAAGCTGAGGTTTGGTGTCATCTTAACAGCTCAATCGGTTTAGACTTTTTCGTGGCGACAGAACAACTGAAGGACAAAAGGACAGAAGGACAGAAGGAGAGAACGACCAAAAGGACCAGAAGGACAGAAGGACAGAAGGACAGAAGGACAGAAGGACAGAAGGACAGAAGGACAGAAGGACAGAAGGACAGAAGGACAGAAGGACAGAAGGACAGCAGGACAGAAGGACAGAAGGACAGAAGGACAGAAGGACAGAAGGACAGAAGGACAGAAGGACAGAAGGACAGAAGGACAGAAGGACAGAAGGACAGAAGGACAGAAGGATAGAAGGACAGAAGGACAGAAGGACGGAAGGACAAAAGATCAAACCTTCTCAGGCTGTTCAAATGTAATTAATCAATATTAAAAAACATCCTAAAAAATTCTTAAGAGTAAAGTACCACTTCTGGTTTCCGCATTTTCACCAAAATTCGATCGGATACTACTATTGTAATAAAATTAAGTTTAATGTCATCTTAACAGCTCAATCGGTTTAGACTTTATCGTGGCGACAGAACAACTGAAGGAGAGAAGGACAAAAGGACAGAAGGACAGAAGGACAGAAGGACAGAAGGACAGAAGGACAGAAGGACAGAAGGACAGAAGGACAGAAGAACAGAAGAACAGAAGAACAGAAGAACAGAAGGACAGAAGGACAGAAGAACAGGACCAAAGGGCATAAGGACAGAAGAACAGAGGGACAAAAGGACATAAGTTTGCAAGGAGAAGAACAAGAAGAAGAAGAACAAGAAGAAGAAGAAGAACAAGAAAAAAAAGAAACACAAGAAGAAGAACAAGAAGAAGAAAAAGAAACACAAGAAGAACAAGAAGAAAATATTTTACATTTCTGACGTTTAATGTGAAAACCAGTGACGTTTATTCAGTTTTTAACATGAGACCCAAAAATCATGTCCATCATAATTGAGGGGCTCAGTGGAAAGATAGTACAAGTCTCATGAGATTGCTTTGAATATATTACAGATAAAGTTTAACTTTTATAGAAAACCCTGTGGACGTCTAATTAAAATCATTGTATAATATATTGAAAGATAAACTTATTCAATTGTACAATTTTTTCTATCACTAAATATGAATCTCATTTTAAGATATCTGTATTCATACCAATGTTTAAGAAAATGGCACTTGTACTACTTTTCCACTGAGGCTTTCAATCCACCGAGCCTCTCAATTTTAAAGCTGCAATACTTATACGAATAAATACAATTGTACGTTCAATTCGAATTCAAAGTCTTGCCTTAGGATACATCAGTAAAGGCCTATAGTGCCATACACAATGTACTTGTACGTAAGTTATCGATTGGAATATAAGGTAATAAATATAGAAAATATATTAAAGAAAGGGATTTATTGGTGATTCGTGTTGGTAATATCATGAATAAGATTTACAAGGTCTGCGAGGGTGAGTTGACATCTGGCGTGCACTGCAATCGATTATTTAATATTTATCGTAGGCGCTAATGTCGTTTGTTAATGGCGAATTAGGCTATTTCATCAGGCAGGGAGGATTGGGCGGGGGAGAGAAAAAGCCCTCATCCACGTTTCGACATAAATCTGCAGAGGAGCAGAATAGTCCAGGGCCGAGCCACGTCTTGTCTGTAATAGAATCATTTCGCTAGAATGATCCCTCCAAGGTACATCTAGATGCGGGGCGACGGTCCACACATAAATTCACTCTTTAATTACCCCCCCAGCTGTCAAATCGGTAGATCTGACGGTTTTATGACAATTTATCGTCCCGTTTCGAAGGGAGGGTTCTTGCGGTAATGTCGTCCTGACTGACGGACAACTATGCATTCAAATTGGTTGTTTTACTTGCGCGGGGGCGTGCAGTTCTGCCGATCACTCAGAACTTTAGCCCCCGTTGCCGATGCTGCCACGGGGGAATTACCTTATTTCCACTGAGCCATCCTCTCCGAATGGAAAACGCGAAAGAAACGGTCGGGGCATTAACTTTTACACTCGCAATTCGCAATCAAACAAATTGCGCGCGCCCAAATGCGGGACGACACGTGACTGAAAATTATTTATAATTAGTGGTTAGGGGTGGGTTTAAATGGGGGTGTAAATTAACCGCAGTCCTCTTATGTTTTAAATTATTTTTTTGCGCCGCATTAATGACACTGTGCCGTTGTTGCGCTGCGGAATATAAATGCGTTCGTCCAGGGCAGAAGGGATAAGGGTTGGTTGTGTAGGTTGAGGGACACCTATCGCACACGTCCAATGCCTATGGACTTTATATCTTGTATTAAATGAAACTTTACTGGACTACGGCTATTATTGTGGGATGCGGGGATTCGGCTCTGTTTATCCAGGTATCTTGGGTCGTGGTGATGGACAGGATTTCTACGTGTGTGGAATTCGCCCAATTACACCACGCTCTAACATCATCCTTATTTCTTGCTATTGCGCCGTTATTTGACTAATAAAATAAATGGACCAATATCCTTGTCTCACGATACTATCTTTTATCGCTTTATTATTTCAAGGGATTCTACATGTATTTGATTACATTATATTAAACCACATTATCGTTATCAGAATCAATTATATCAGGGATTCTCAACCGAGCTTTATTTTTGGCTTTTCCAAACTCGAAATTTTACTTCATGCTTAATCATAAGGGACTAGACAAGTCTGAACTCTCACACATTATTTACAGTGACACATTATTTATTTATTTATTCTTACGGGTGGCCAATTACATAGAAAAAATAACATATATAATAAAAAATACAATAATACAACAATACAAGAACATTACTTATGAGTTAGAATCTAAAACTACACGACACGTACGTTTAAAATACTTCAGACTAACTCCGAACATATCAATTAAATTATAATATTTGTTAAAGTTATGTATTAAGTAATTATAAGGGCTATTAAAACCAAATACTGATTTGTGAAATTCACAAGCAAGAAGTTGCTGATGCCGCGTTGTATGTCTGGGGATAAAAAATGATAAAGATGACAATACATCCGAGCAATCGATTAGATTGTTAAATAAGCGATAAGCAATACAAAGCGATGAATAAATTCTTCGTTTATATAGTGGAAGGATATCAAGATATTTGAGCATCATATCAAAATTGTCATAATATAAATGACAACGAGAACAAATAAGATTAACCATTTTCTTTTGGACGTGCTCAATGCTATTGATATGACATTTGTAATTAGGGGACCATACGATGGAGCAATAATCAAGGATAGGTCTAACGAATGATTTGTATAATGTTATAAATGTTCCGATGGATGTGAAGTGTATTGACAGTCGTTTTATAAAGCCAATTAATTGCAATGCTTTTACCAAAATTACATATATATGACTTGTGAATTGGAGCTTACTGTCAAAAAATACACCTAAGTCTCTGATTATATCAATTCTCTCTAAGATATGACTGTTCAGAGAGTAATCAAAACGCCACAGTATACTTTTTTTCTTTGAGAAACGCATAAGTTTACACTTATTTATATTTAAGTTAAGATCATTGTCATCACACCATCGCATGATCCTATTTAAATCAGTTTGGATTATGTTGCAGTCTTCCCAACAGTAGAATATTGGAGCTAATGTTTTAAGTTATCCCAATCATTTTTATCCTAATCATTTATTTATTTAGTCTGGACTCTCACACATTATTTAGAGTGACACAAGACCGAACGACTATGGGCCCGTTCATCAAAATGTTCAACATTCATCATCCAGATTCTTCTTCTTCTGTATGTACAAGTGGAGGCATTAATTGCGATTGATTGGCTACAATTTGTAATAGTCATATAGGCAATCCAATTTACACATAACTTAAAAATGAAAGGTGTCTAATTGTATTGGATGAAAATTTTCGGTGTTACATAAAACTCTCTGTATACATTATCCCGAGTTAAATGTAAAGTTTCCAACGAGTGTTTCCACTTCCAGATTCTTCTCCTTCTTTAAGTGCCTTCTCAATTACCGAAGATTGGCAACAATCATGGTATAGGGCCCGTTCATCAGAGACAACAGTTGGGAGTTTACTGCCAGCTGTTGGGGAATTCTCTGATGACCAATTCGTTAATCGTGAACGGGTTTGGGATTTTTGCAATCGTACAAAATAGACCAACCAAAATACCGTTCATTAGATACCAACATACATCACATACATAGATTTGTCTGTGATGTATGTTGGTATCTAATGAACGGTATTTCGGTCGGTCTATTTTGTACGATTACAAAAATTCAAAACCCGTTCACGATTAACAATCCGGTCATCAGAGAATTCCCTAACAGTTAGCAGTAAACTCCCAACTGTTGTCTCTTATGAACGGGCCCTATATCATGATTGTTGCCAATCTTCGGTAATTGAGAAGGCACTTAAAGAAGGAGAAGAATCTGGAAGTGGAAACACTCGTTGGAAACTTTACATTTAACTCGGGATAATGTATACAGAGAGTTTTATGTAACACCGAAAATTTTCATCCAATACAATTAGACACCTTTCATTTTTAAGTTATGTGTAAATTGGATTGCCTATATGACTATTACAAATTGTAGCCAATCAATCGCAATTAATGCCTCCACTTGTACATACATTTTTCTTTTAAGTATACATGTCCCAATTACAGCGTACATGCGAGAACTTATTAATCCCCCAACAACATGGATTCTGCAGTGGACGTTCAACTCTAACAAATTTACTAATGTTCAACACACCTTTAATAAATGCTTTAGAAGCCGACTTACAGACGGATTGTATTTATACAGCCTTCTCAAAGGCTTTCGACCGGGTGCATCATAAAATATTATTAGAGAAACTATCCAACGTAGGTCTGAGCTATAATACGATCAAGTGGATTAAAAGTTTTTTATGTGAAAGAACACAATTTGTTAAAGTGGATAATTGTATTTCTAAATGTATTAATGTCTCGTCTGGTGTGCCTCAAGGCTCACACTATCGACCATTGTTCTTTTTAATTTTTATTAATGACATTGCACAGTATTTAAACACGTCTAGTTTTCTCATGTATGCTGATGATCTGAAAATATTTAGAACTATTTCAAATTTCAATGACTATAAAGCATTACAAGAAGATTTGTCGTCTTTGGAACGATGGTGTTTGACTAACAAGCTATATTTAAATATTAATAAATTTAGTAAAATCATTTTCTCTCGTAAAAAGAACAATGTTCCATATGACTATGTGATCAAGTGATCAACAATAATATTCTCGCTAATGTTGATGTTATAAACGATTTAGGAGTACTATTTGATAGTAAAGTGTCATTTAAAAATCAAATAGCTTCAATAGTATGTAGGGCAAAAAAAGGCTAGGGTTTGTCAGACGTTTTTCTTTCAACTTTTCTCCACACACATTACGGCTTTTATATTTAACTCTCGTCCGTCCAGTGTTGGAATACGCTTCTCCCGTGTGGTCACCTTTTGTAGATTGTGACATCCTTAAGTTAAAAAGTGTGCAATTAAAATTTTTCAAAATCTATTCTTACCGTGTAGGATTCAGCGATCACGACAGAACCGATATTAGTACAATATTAAGTATACCACATTTGCGAACACGTAGATTAGTAGCTGATTTGTGTGTGTTATATAATGTAATTAACGGATTTCTAAACTGTAGTGATCTGTTAGCGCAGTTAAATTTTAGTACTTTACCCCCACAACTACGGAGACATCAACATTTATTTAGATGTAAGATGGCCGACGCTGAGGTCGTCCTGCCAAGTGCTCCGCCAAAAGAGCCCGTCTTATGCTGTAAACGCTGCAAAATTGTGGCTTTATCCGGTCCCATATGTTGCATATGCGGAACCCAGTATCATAATAGTTGTGCATCTCGCGTAAAAAAGTGCTGTGATGTCGAACTTCAACAAAATAGTGATATCATCGAAGAAGTGGAAAACAGTCCGGCCATTTTTAAAACGTTGAAATTGTTAGTGGTGGAACTACGAGAAAATAATAAACTACTCAAATTCAAAGTGGAATCATTAGAGGAAAAGGTGATGTCATTACAAAACTTAGATCTGCAGAAGAAAAAAGCAAAAAATATACGAACAGTAAATCCTTCCGTTTCAATAACTGACGTAGACAACTTAATGTACGCAAAACGTCAGCGCGCATCGAATGAACACTCATCACGCCAAATGTCAAACGTCAAAACATCAACAATCGTAAACAAACCGCCGATAAGTGAACACTGTACGCAACAACAACTGTAAACAATGTGCCCTCGACCAGAGAAAGCAAAGAAGTGGAACCTGAAGAAGAAAACAATACGGGCTTCACCAAAGTTAGTTATCATAAGAAAAGGGTCATAAAAAATCCTACTTTCATTGGATCCAAAAGTACAGGGCTTTCATTAATTCCCGAACCCCACGTGACTAAATTTAAAATTGCCGCGTAAATTATTGTATTTGTACGTTGGAGGCTTTGAAAAAAGTAACCAAACGTTACTAAAGTCAAATTTGACATAAACGTTGGTGCACGCGGTGCATCGTTAAACCAACCTTTGAGATCTTACAAGATTCGCCCGGAATTTTCAGGTAAGCAAAAATTGTTTAATTATTCTGAAACATTGAGTTTTATTTCTATTTATTTTGCAGAGTCAGTTTGCTAGGATGAGCAAATACTGCGAAAATTAATAAAAATTAGTTACATTTTTGAAGATGAGCCTATTTTTTAATCATTTTAAATATAATATTTTCAGTCGTCATAAAAATACGCCGGCGAATAAATATTTTTAAATCTAGGGAATTTTTGTGTGAGCCATACCACCTTGTACATTTGGTTGCCTATTATTTTTGGTCACGTGGGGTTCGGGAATTAATTAAAGCCCGGTAACCGAAAATGCATTTACATCAACCGAACGAAGACAATGGGTGCACATATACAGAGTGAGTCCAGGAACCAAAGAAGAAACGGTAGCCAAGTATGTAATGGATATTCTAAACACCAATGATGTGAAGTGCCACGTACTCACTCAAACCGATGATGTATGTTCTTTTAAAGTTGGAATTAAGGAATCTATGATTTCGAAATTATTGGTAGAAGATGTGTGGCCTCCTGGGGTGGCAGTCCGTGAATTCATCCAATATAAAAATTCAAAAAAACTTGGAAATTTTCGTCAACATTCACCAAGAAAATTAAACACATAATACATAACGATCAAGAAGAACTATTATTATTACTTCATATAAATATCTGCTTACTTTGAAAAAAGGAATGTGAACTGGAACATTACATTGTGTCACAGAAAGTGGACGTTGTCTCTATCAACGAACACTGGATGCGACAGGAGGAGATCGAACTGCTCCAGATAGGCTCATATAGTGTTGCGAATTCGTTCACCAGGAAGTCATCTATGCACGGTGGAACATTAATACTGATCAAAAATAACTTCCAACAAGATAAATTCAAATTCAAAACTATTTGAATTCGAGAAAATAAGCTTACGCTTCTTATAGTTTGCACACTTTAAACATAATATATAAAATTACGAAAAAACTATTCGTGAAAATGCAAACAGTGTCTTAATTAATAAGACAATTTAAGACGATAAATATCCATTGAAACAACTACTTCCCGTGCAAATACACCTCCGGATATTGAATTATACAATGAAATATTTGAAATCTTATTTAATTTGATTTGCTACAACGCTCTATTAAAGTATATGTAACGTTTAGGTCAAATTCTCTTCAAACCAACTAACAATACAATTTAAAATGAAAGGAGAGATAGCAACAAATTAGAAGTGAAAGGACTTGGATTGAAACTAATGTCTTAGGCCATCTATAGACGCGTTTCGAGATTTATCTCTCTTCAGTATAGCTTTGCTTATGACGTTTAAAAAATTAGGAATAAAATTAAAACAAACTTACTTGGAAAAAGTGTTGTGTGTGGAATGAACAGGTACACAAAAATGGAATGAGTGAAAATGATGGTCGGTATTTATAGGTAAAAAGGGGATTATGTCATTAGCAGGTATGAAGAATGTGAGACCTTATTATTTACCTTACGGTACAGTTCAAACAAGATAAATTCAAATTCAAAACTATTTGAATTCAAGAAAATAAGCTTACGCTTCTTATAGTTTGCACACTTTAAACATAATATATAAAATTACGAAAAAACTATTCGTGAAAATGCAAATTAAGACACTGTTTGCATTTTCACGAATAGTTTTTTCGTAATTTTATATATGAAAATAACTTCCAATTTAAAACTCTGCCAAGCATTGATAAATTGTCAATTGGGGTATCGTGTGAGGTCTGCGGTGTACTGTTAATAGACTGTGATACTATTTTTATTTCAATTTATAGATCTCCTTTAGGAGATATTAATATATTCTTAGACACTATTACAAATTTACTAAAAGAGGTAGATCGTTTACAAAAATCTGTGATAATTAGTGATGATTTCAATATTGATTTTAATACAAATTCTCCTCTCAAACAATCTTTCTGTGATATAATGAACAGTTTTAATTTCAGGCATATCATACAGGAGAATACTCGAGTTAAAAAAACAACAGCAACTTGCATCGATAATATACTAGTCAATGGCAACATTTCCCACAAAACTAGCATAGTAGAGTCATTCTTATCTGATCATTATGGAATCTTGATGGGCATACAGGTCGGTAAGATAACAAGAAATCAGAAAATGAATTCTGTAAGATCATTCTCAAAAACCAATTTATTGAATTTTAAACAGGCTTTGACTGTTCTCAAATTTTACTTAACAATGACCCCCAAAAGTGCTACGATGCATTTCACACTCTCCTAATAAACGCAGTTAATCATAGTTGTCCCTTAAAACCTATGCATTTTAATAAGCATAAAACCAAATTCCCTTGGTATACTAAAGAACTTTCAGAACAAAAACAAATACTAGATGTTGTAACATCAATTAATAAAGTTAGACCTTTAAGGGACTCAACTGTCTTAATGCATGCACTGAAACAAGACTACAGAAATAATATTTCTGTGGCAAAAAAAGCATACACCAACAATAAAATAATAAACTCTCTTAATAAACTAAGAGAAATGTGGCGTACAATTAACAGCCTGAGTAACAGGAAAAGTACTAAAACTAATGTATCTGAGTTAAAACCTGATGAATTTCAAACACACTTTATTGATTCACTGATTATAGAGGCTTCTACTTCGTTATACATTGTTGAACATAAATAAAACACTGTTTATCACTTTGTTTGTATAACAATTGGTTTATTTGGTGACTATACTTTTGATACTACACGTATCATTATCAAACCGTTAGTAACAAAAAACTACAAAGGAACATTATTTATATTTGCAAATTTTCTAATAACAGCGTTAAAGAGGGGGGTGTATTTAAGGTCAAGCTGGTCGTTAATTACGGGAATTTCCCGATTAGCGCGGGCTCTGTGAATCTCCAAAGACTCCAGGAGGTCCATCTTTCTACCCTTCTCGGCAAAGTGAATAACTGAAAGTACATCCTCGCCAAAAGAATGGTTATTTTCAATCAAATGTTTGGCAAAAGATGACTTATCAATTAATCTATGCCGAAAAGAGTAAAGATGCTCACTGAGTCTGGTCTTAAAATTACGACCAGATTGACCTATATACACTCCCTTACAATCATTACAGGTTAACTTATATATTCCTGATTTGTAAATACTTGGTATCATTTTATTGAATCTGTTACTGGAACTGGTGCAACTGTCCTGCATCAACAACAAAATGATTATATGAGATTATTACATAATCGCAAATCAAATTCAATTAATTCTTTTTTTCTTTCACCAACTGATAGAGAGGAAGTGAAATGCATCGTATCACAATTTAAAAACTCAACAGCGGTGGACTTTTATGGTATGAATATCATAATTTTAAAAGAAATATCAAATAAATTGTCAGATATGCTTGTGCACATAATAAATTTATGTTTAGAACATGTTTATGTTCCCGATCAGCTTAAAATAACAAAAATAACACCTATCCACAAGAAAGGGGAAAAACAGAAAAATTATAGGCCGATTGCTATAATTCCTGTAATTTCAAAAGTTATTGAAAAAATTGTATATAAGCGGCTGTACTCATTTGTTGATAAAATGCTTAGCAACTGCCAATTTGGCTATAGAACAGGTAGGTCAACATTAAGTGCTATGTGTGAGCTATCGAACAATATACTAGATGCCTTTGAGAATGGAAGCACGCTTGATTCTGCCTATTTAGATTTGTCCAAGGCGTTCGACTGTGTGAGCCATGAGAAATTACTAAACAAATTAGCACATTATGGTGTGAGGGGACAGGCTTTAAATTGGTTCCACTCGTATTTATCTAATAGAAAACAAGTCGTATGTCATAACGGGCAGTTATCCCGGCTTGAAACTATCAGCAGCGGTGTCCCGCAAGGATCTATCCTGGGGCCACTCTTGTTCATAATTTTCATTAATGATTTAGAAAGTAACATAAATAACATAACATATATGTTCGCAGATGACACGACACTCATTCAAGATATGAAACAAGAAAACTCTAGTATACGAGACGGAATCAAACAGGCTAATTACTGGTTTGAAGCCAATTCCCTCACAATAAACACCAGAAAAACGAATTACCTCACATTCGATCTAAATAGCAATGACAATAATTACCATATAAAATTTCTAGGTGTATATTTTCAACCAAAATTAACATGGCAAGCACAGATCGAATACTTAAGTAAAAAAATAAATAAAAACACATATCTATTGTGAAAAGTTGCTGAGCATTCAGATGTACTGATCATAAAAATGACATACTATGCATATATACACTCAATAGTGGGACAAGGAATATTACTATGGGGAAGTTCACCGCATGCTGAGAGGATATTTATCCTTCCGAAGAAGGCCGTTCGCATAATTGCGGGAGTGAATAATACAGTGTCGTGCAAAACTTATTTTAAATCTTTAAACATCTTGACAGTTCCATCGATATTTGTTTTACAATGCCTCCTGTATATCAAGCGCAAGGAAGCAAAAGTTCCAAGGCATCATAGTATTCACAATCACAATACTAGAATAAAAGAAAACCTAATCACTCCAAAAGTTAGACTGCAAAAAACACAAAATAATTATGAGTACTTTTCTATAAAAATGTTCAACAAACTTCCTCAAGTTGTTACCGATCTTCCCATCAAGAAATATAAAGCAAAAATTAAAGCTGTACTGAGCGAAGAATCCATTTATTCCTTTAAAGAATTTTTTGAAATAAAATGGTAGGGTAATTCTGTCCAAGCTAATATGTGATATTTACACTCATCATTGTTACTTTATTTATTTTATTTTTTTTTATGTTTATCATGTTATGCAGACCTTTATACGATACCCATTTGTTTATGTTTTGTAATGTGCACATTATATTCTCTATTTACAAATTTTAAATTGTCATGTTTTGTCCAATTTACAAATTTAGTAGTTATGTCATGTCCTGTATACAAATTTTGAAATGTCTTATTCTGTCCAATTTACTTTCAATTATCATTTTATGTCTAATTTTTATTGTTGTACAATATACATCTTTTACACTTTCCGTCCCATATACAAATTTTAAATTGTCTTGTTCTGTCTAATTTACTATTTTGAACTGTTATGTCCTGTCCATTATACAAATTATTTTAAACAACACTGAAGAGTTAGTAATATTTATATTTTTTATACATTTATTTATTATTATACATTATTAGGTTAATTTATCCAACCTCCTGGCTACAGACCTTCACTAGTACTAGATTATTTACTATTGACAATTTTTTTTTTGTTTAAACAATTCTTATATATTATTATAAAATTTTCTTTCTGACAATGTGATGCCAATTTGGTGATAAACAATAAAGATTTATTATTATTATTATTATTATTATTAGGATTCCATACCACTCGACCAATTACGGTTACAATAATCCAATTTCTAGAGCAATGCGCACATACAATTCATTGCCAAATTATATTGATTTATTTAATTTATCTCGTAATGAATTTCGGAAACGTTGCTTGTTGGCGGGGTCTTCGATAAATTCATAAATTTATATTTTGTCTATTTTTATTTTGCATGCGATATTATTTTGTTAGTTTCTTTATTTTAATATATTTGTCCAGTAGTAATATAATTTTTGTAAAATTGTAAAAGTTTATACGTTTATTCAATAAATAAATAAAATAAAAATAAATATATGCCGATAATCTTTAGATACTTATTGTTTTTTTAAGAGTTCAATTTAAAACTTGAAATGAGTGTTTTCCACTCCCAGACTAAGCATGAAGTAAAATTTCGAGTTTAGAAAAGCCTGAAAATTTGGTTTGGACGCGTAGCGCGAAGCGCGGAGCGGCCAAACCAAATTTTCAGGCTTTTCTAAACTCGAAATTTTACTTCATGCGCCACCGATACAAAAAACTGACATATTACGAAGTTTAAGACACACCGCTAAACTTTACATTGCATCAGTGTTTCGTACCGGTGGCGCATGAAGTAAAATTTCGAGTTTAGAAAAGCCTGAAAATTTGGTTTGGCCGCTCCGCGCTTCGCGCTACGCGACCAAACCAAATTTTCAGGCTTTTCTAAACTCGAAATTTTACTTCATGCTTAGCCTGGGAGTGGAAAACACTCGTTTAAAGCTTAAAATTAAATTCTTTCAATAAACTGAGCTTCGGCAAATGTATAACGTATGTTTATGCATACTTAAAAAAAAAATTGTTACGTAAAAATCTCTGTATGTATACTTAAAAGAAATATCTTGTGGTGGAGGCGGTTACTTTGTGATACATTGTAAATATTTAAATAATTAACACTGATTACTTTTTTGTATTCACTTTTTATTTTGTACTGTGACTAGTTTCGACTCAACAGCGAGTCATTCTCAAACTAACTACTTAGTTTGAGAATGACTCGCTGTTGAGTCGAAACTAGTCACAGTACAAAATTAAAAGTGAATACAAAAAAGTAATCAGTGTTAATTATTTAAATACTTAAAAGAAACATTTCCTGTTTTGTAAGTAGTTTTAGTTACTACATGTTTGATAATGGCAAGCTAAATTTGCCGAAACTGCAGTCACATAAAAATAAATTGTGTTATACAAACAAAGTTAAACCGTTTTTTATTAATTATCAAGAAACATTTCCTTTATGTTTCAGTCTGCAGCCCCGCCAATAAAAATTCTCACGAATCATTCATTTTAAAAATTAATTAACCCCAACCTTTATTAACACCAAATTGTATTTATGTAACAATTAATAAAAAAAAATTATCCAATTTGAGCGCAGATTAAAATACTTAGCTGTAAAGCAGAAAATTGTATAAGCAATCATTTACAAAATTTCGGTGTAAGATCGCAACCGAGCGCCCATAACAGTTAAGCAGGAGTTTTTCACACACCGTCGGTAATTTTTATTAGAGCAATATCTTCTGCTTCCACCCTCACTCTTCTGTTGGGACTCATTCTCAGTCAACCAATTAAACGAACGTATTTTAAAGAAAACGCAATTTCTATAAATTGTTATTATGCCCTCCTAAAGGTATTGGAAACTTAACGTCAGTAATGCTTTTCATAAATTTCGGAGGGATGGTGGTTTGGGTAGGGGGGAGCGGAAACTCCGGCCCGCGAAAAACCGGAACATTATCTTCTCCCACTCTTAAATAACTTCGGCCTTGTATATACAAGAACTTATTACTAATTACTTTTTGCTGCACCCTCGTGTAAAGTATTACCTTGGGGAAAAACGAATTACTCTATATGTTATTTACTTCACTATAGTTTCACTAATTGTCTTATTCAATGGAATTTAATCTCCATTATCGTGTTTTTGGATTGCCAATTTAAAATTACTTCCTTACACAATGTTACTTAGCACCAGAGCTGGGCAGAATCCTCAGAAAAATATGATTCGTCAAAAATTACTGTCACACATCTCCCTAAAAATAATGTTTCACTATAAGGGGTGTTGTGAAACATTATTTTTAGGGAGATTTTTTTTGTTGGTTTGTTTGGCATAGGTATTACCATTCAGCCCTAACGTTGATTTCTAATATCTATATTAACATATATTTCGACTATTTGGACGTCACAACACATTCACACACATCCATGGAACCGGAGACGAGTATTTTTCGTTAGAAAAATTACTCGCCTCCGCTGGGAATCGAACCCAGATCACCTCCGTGTCCGATTGGCGAAACCGGCGGCTCAACCGCTCGGCCACGGCGGCCCCTGGGGATTATTTTTAGGGAGATAGTCTTTTTGACGAATCAAAATTTTCTGAAGATTCTACCCAGCTCTGGTGCTAAGTAACCTTACTTGCTACATTATCTAAACTAAATAGCCGCATATTCATCGAAACATTGAATGTTCATGTAAAATTCGTTTTGTGTGTTGAAAACTAATTCAACGACAATAATTTTGTAATATTTGCCTTTGTAATCAAATCTAAATAAATAGTAATGTGTAGCACTTTCCCCATCATGTAAACAATTCATAATTGACTTAATAATCTCATTTCACTTGTCAATCGGTTTAAAACCATTTTCCATTAAATCAGTGTTTTATACGCGTGGCGCATGAAGTAAAATTTCGAGTTTAGAAAAGCCTAATTTGGCTCGGTCGCTCCGCTTCGCTACGCGCCCGAGCCAAATTTTCAGGCTTTTCTAAACTCGAAATTTTACTTCATGCTTAGTCTGGGAGTGGAAAACACTCGTTTGTTTCGTTATTCAAACCATTGAAAATTGACGTAATAAGTCTATTATCGTTTATTTGACGAAGAATGTTCTGTCTTGGTAAAACAGAACGTTAATCCGGATAGATTTCTAGCCTTTTCATGATATAAAACTTGCCTTTTTTTGATTTTCCAACTAAAAAATTGCTTAAAGCAAACTACCACTTCCGGATTCCGCATTTTCACCTTAACAGCTCAATCGGCTTAGACCTTATCATCGCGACAGAAGGACAAAAGAACGGAAGAACAAAAGGACAGAAGGACAGATGGACAGAATGACAGAAGGACAGAAGAACAGAAGAACAGAAGGACAGAAGGACAGGACAAGAGGACAGAAAGACAGAAGGACAGAAGGACAGAAGGACAGATGGACAGAATGACAGAAGGACAGAAGAACAGAAGGACAGAAGGACAGAAGGACAGGACAAGAGGACAGAAAGACAGAAGGAGAGAAGGACAAAAGGACAGAAGGACAGAAGGACAGAAGGACAGAAGGACAGAAGGACAGAAGGACAGAAGGACAGAAGGACAGAAGGACAGAAGGACAGAAGGACAGGACAGAAGGACAGAAGGACAGAAGGGCAGAAGAACAGAAGGACAGAAGGACAAAAGGACAAAAGGACAGAAGGACAGAAGGACAGAAGGACAGAAGGATAGAAGGACAGAAGGACAGAAGGACAGAAGGACAGAAGGACAGAAGGACAGAAGGACAGAAGGACAGAAGGACAGAAGGACAGAAGAACAGAAGGACAGAACTACAGGACAGGAGGACAGAAAGACAGAAGGACAGAAGAACAGAAGGATGGAAGGACAGAAGAACAGAAGGACAGAAGGACAGAAGGACAGAAGGACCGAAGGACAGAAGGACAGAAGGACAGAAGGACAGAAGGACAGAAGGACAGAAGGACAGAAGGACAGAAGGACAGAAGGACAGAAGGACAGAAGGACAGAAGGACAGAAGGACAGAAGGACAGAAGGACAGAAGGACAGAAGGACAGAAGGACAGAAGGACAGAAGGACAGAAGGACAGAAGGACAGAAGGACAGAAGGACAGAAGGACAGAAGGATAGAAGGACAGATGGACAGAAGGACAGAAGGACAGAATGACAGAAGGACAGAAGGACAGAAGGACAGAAGGACAGAAGGACAGACGGACAAAAGGACAGAAATATAGTTAATGCAAAATTCCTTTTGTGCATTGAAAACTAATTCAACGATAATAATTTTGTAATATTTGCCTTTGTTGATTACAAATCAATAGTAATGTGTCCATCATAGCACTTTCCCCATCACCTAAACAATTGATAATGGACATAATTAACTCATTTCACTTATCAATTGGTTAAAGACCATTTCACATTAAATCAATGTTGTGTACGCGTGGCGCATGAAGTAAAATTTCGAGTTTAGAAAAGCCTAATTTGACTCGGTCGCTACGCTTCGCTACGCGCCCCAGCCAAATTGTCAGGCTTTTCTAAACTCGAAATTTTACTTCATGCTTAGTCTGGGAGTGGAAGACACACGTGTGTTTTATCATTTAAACCATTAAAAATTGACGTAATAAGTTTATTGTCCTTTTTTTGAAGAAGAATGTTCTGTATTGTTAAAACGAAATGTTAATCCGGATACAGTTCTAGCTTTGTTTGAATTTTAAGCTACAAAAGACAATAATTTCAATTTCAATAAAATAACTAGAAGAGCTACGACATAAAGTGAATACGCAATAAATACTAATTTTTCTATTATCTACAACTTTTCTTAGCAAGATTATTTTATATGATATATGAGAAACTTCCAAAAAATGCAAAAAGTAAAGTACCACTTCTGGTTTCCGCATTTTTACCAAAATTCAATCGGATACTACTATTGTAATTAAATGCTTAACTTTATAGTGTTATCTTAACAGCGCAATCCGTTTAGACTTTATCGTGGCGACAGAAGGACTTAAGGACTGGTCAGAAGGATAGAAGGACAGAACAAAAGGACAGGACAGAAGGATAGAAAGACAGGACAGAAGGCCAGGACAGAAGGACAGGACAGAAGGATAGAAGGACAGAATCACAGAATCACAGGAAGACAAAAGAACAGAAGGACAGAAGGACAAGACAAAAGAACAGAAGAACAGCAGGACAGAAGGACAGAAGAACAGAAGGACAGAAGGACCGAAGGGCAGAAGGACAGGACTGAAGGACCGAAGGACAGAAGGACAGGACAGAAGAAAAGAACGACAGAAGGACAGACATTTACTAAAAAAGGTCTAAATCAAGTCGTGGGACCTCAAACTGTATATATCCACTAACATTTTTGAATTGAAAATGTTCGCAAAAACAATAATTTCCCTTTGTTTTGCATATGGGAGAAAGCAAAAATTAGTAACTCTGGTCTACATTTTGAGGCGACGAATAGTAATACAAAACTGAGATCATGTCGACTAACGAAATTGACACTTGTTGGAACACCTACTACTTTGGATATTGATATTGAAATTATTTCCATCATAGTCAAAAAATAAAATTATAAAACTGCTGTGGCGGCCGTATACCGACCGCCTAACTGCGATGTCCCCACGTTTCTAAATGAGTTTGAAAACGCGTTAGCTAATAATTTTCCATATACTGAAAATGTAATTTGTTGTGGTGATTTAAACATCGATATGCTTAAGCATGAAAATAGTGAGTACTCTCTTCTGTGTGACGTGCTGGATAGTTTTGAACTAACCCAAATTATAAATGAACCTACTAGATTTACAGATCATCATTTCTTTAGGACGTAATTATCTCTAATCAATTGCATTATACAAGTAGTGGTATTTTTGACTGTCCTTCTTCTGACCACGATAGAGTTTACTGTATTGTTGCACTTGATATTAAACAGCACAATAACGAACAAGTATTTACATTACGTAACTTTCGTAATATAAATATAAATTTATTTAAAAATGATATACACAAATACAACAATTAACTTTGTTTATATAACTGAGGATTTTATTGTGACTATAGTTTCGACAACTTTAACTTGTCATGATCAAACATAAACTTTATGTTTGAAAATGACAAGTTAAAGTTGTCGAAACTATAGTCACAATAAAATCCTCAGTTATACAAACAAAGTTAATTGTATTATTTGTGTAAATAATGATGTATAACGAAGTAGAAGCCTCCATAGTGAACAGTTTAAAAATGATTTACACAATCTACCTATGCATCATATCATTAGAACTAAAGACGTGAATGACAAACTATTTTTGTTCAATAAATACATAATAGATCTATTTGATTGTCACGCCCCTCTAATCCCACGTAAGAAATCCAAAAGATCTAGTCCACGGATAATCTGAAATTATTGTTTAAGTTACGAGACAAGGCAAAATCGCGTTACAGGAAATCTGGTAACCCGTCACATTGGGACTACTTTAAAAGCTTGAGAAATTTCACTAATACTGCTGTAAAAAATGAAAAGAAAGCATACTTTACATACGTTTGCAATAACCGCGGTACACATTTTATGTGGAAACACATCGAGTCTCTAGGCCTTTAAAAAAACAGATTAGCATTCCCAAATCCTTATCTAATACTGATGCAATTAATAATTATTTTTGCAAGAGTTTACCCAGTAATAGTAATACAGCCATTCCGAAAATAGATATCATCGATCTGGTGCTTCTTTCAATTTCAAATTAGTAGATGAACACACAGTAGCGCAATTTTTATTTCAAATAAAATCTTCGGCCACTGGATACGATAATATTAATACTGTCATGTTACTCCTATGTTGTCCATATATTGTGCCTTATCTGACCCATATTGTAAATTCGAGTATATTAGATAGTGTATTTCCTGATTGCTGGAAATATGCAATAATTAAACCTGTTCCTAAAACAAATAATCCATGTGAGCTTAAGGACTTAAGACCGATAAGCATAATGCCTACACTGTCTAAACTATTTGAGAAAATAATTAAGTCTCAACTATATGATTATGTTAATAAAAATGAAATTTTACCCGACTTACAATCTGGATTTAGACCTGGTTACAGTTGTGAAACCACACTGTTAAAAATTACTGATGGTATTTTGTCATCTACAGATAAAGGGCTTATGACAATATTGGTGCTGTTAGATTTTAGTAAGGCCTTCGATACAGTTAGGTATGACACTCTTAAATTGATCCTGCGATGGGGCTTGAGGAATCTGCTGTACTATTATTGTCAAATTATGCTAGCGACCGAAAACAGTGTGTACAACTCGATTATTCTAAGTCAAACTTTATTGATATAAGACAAGGTGTACCGCAGGGTTCTGTGTTGGGCCCTTTATTGATTTCTATCTACACATCAGATATTCTTTCCCAATTGCAGTTTTGTTGTGGGCACATGTATACAGATGATAGTCAACTCTACTATTCTTTTCATCCAGAATCGTATCGTGAGGCTAAAATAAATATTAACTCCGACTTAAAACGGATTTATGAATATTCAGGTATGCTAGATTTAACCCTAAACCCAGTCAAATCATCTTATGTCATTTTTGACAAAAAAACAATCATGTAATCAACTTTCGAATGAACTTAGACTTTCAATAAATGGATCAGTGATACCGTATGTGAAGGATGCCAAGAACTTAGGCGTAAATATCGATAATTCATTCCGATATAAAACTCATATAAACAGATTTATTCGCGCTGCTTATATTAATTTGAAGAAATTGTATCCTCATCGGGCATGCTTACCTGAGAATATGAAGATTGCTCTCTGTAACGCATTTGTCTTGTCACACTTTACCTACAGTGCATCATTATATAATGCAGCAATTGACAAAGTTACGTCAAATCGTATTCAGAGAGTCCAAAACTCTTGTTTGCGTTTTATCTATGGCATTCGGAAATTTGACAGAATTTCTCATAAATTGGTGGATACGGGATGGCTGAGCATGTCTAATAGGCAAGAATACCAGACTTTGTGTTTATTTCATGAACTAATAATTACCAAATCACCACCATATCTGTATAATAAAAGTACATTTCGGAATGACGTGCATAACTCTAATACTCGATCTAAAGGACTCTCCAAACTACGGCCCGCGGGCCAAATCCGGCCCGCGACTTGCATGAATCCGGCCCGCGATTGTTTGTAATTTTTTTTGTAAATGTCATATTTTGAAATATTGTAACAATTGTTCCTTAAATTTTTCATAATTTTATAAAATTAATCGGATCTTGGCCGACTTTATTATGTAGAATTGTATTTGTGGCCCGCGAAGAAGATAGTTTGGAGACCCAGGCCTTAGACGAACGGTCATTCTCATTTCAAATTTACAAAATGTACAACTCGATGCCACCTAAATTAAAAATGTGTAACTTAAATAAGTTTAAAGTCGCAGTTAAAAAACAATTATTACAGCAATGTATTCAATGATGATAGTATTTTTCATTTTTCTTTTTGTTACTTTTCTCTTAAGTATAAATATATTATAAATAATACATTTCTATTATATACTTGATCACTAAATTTGATATAGATATCACATTATGTTTAATTCTTTTCATATTGTAAATCTTATTAGTTCTAAGGTTTGGATGGCAGAACAGTTTGGGGTATACTCTAAAACTGAATCCCGCCTTAAGATTAGATAGTAGTAATCTTTTTTGTTATTTTGGTCACTCATATCAACCATGTATGTTATGTTTTTACTATTTGGCTAATAAAGAAATTTATTATTATTATTATTATTATTTAATTTAGCACGTCCTTAATTGACGGTGAATAAATGGACACGGTTTTTTAAAACAAGTGTCCATATCGCTATGGAGGGAGATTGAGGTGAGAACGAACTATTGCTGTGGTGTTTAGAATTACAGACTTTTGGAGCTGAATGTAGGTGAGTGGAGGTTGCTTAATTTTTAGGAGGCTATCGTGCAGTTTCTTTATTATTATTATTATTCAGCAGATATTGACTTGTCTCACAACTCCCAACTCTAGCCTACTTAAACGAAACATTTTCTGTATATTCATAAATTTCTAAGAATAATGTCAAAGCTAAAAATATGAATGGATTCGAGAATTGGAATGTTGATATGAGAAAGGGTAGGTAAAACAACATTTATTAGCAGACGCTGCTCCTAATGTGCGGATGTAATTGATTTAAAGCTTAAGCCTCTTACGATGTAAAATATATTTATCTGACGCGTAAGTGTGTGTGTGTGTCGGTATCCGTTGGGTAAACAGCAAATCATCCAAAAGCATACAGATATTACACGGGGCTAAACCAATAAGTTATTATAACCTCCCCCCCCCCCTCTCACCCCTTTTCGTTTATAACCGTTCCATATCTCTCAACTTATAAACCGTCCCTAAATCTCGCCCGAGCAAATCTGTAAGCGTAGGAACACATGAGCACGTTTATAGTTAAGATCGCAGAGATCCCGAAACCATCCGAGCATGCAATAAACTTCCAGCTTAAGTGAACCGCATGACTGCAAGGTAAATGTTGGAGTTTTGGGTGCGGGGATGTTAAAGGGACGCCACATTTTCATTATTTATGACGTCATAGCGGAGGAGCAGAGTGGCGGAGGTCGTCGCCTATTCGCCATCCGAATTTCGGGAAAGACCAAGTTTTAGTTGGTGCTAATAATTGCTCTCTCTACTTCTGTGTCTGTGTGTGTGTATAACTCATATAGCTCGGATACTCTCGCGATTGTATTAGGGAGATATCTTGAGCAAACTCGCGCCAAGAATCTACTAATGTCGCAGCTGATTTACGATTCTTGATTCCAAGTATTTGCATTAAACGCCGACCTAATCTGTTATGTATTGATTGTTAAATTCTCCCTTAAAATATTCATAACCACCCTCCGACCCTCGCATCATAAAACAATTTACCATTATAAAAGGGACGCGTGTGGAAACATTTTTTCCGATCTAATAAACTATCCGCACCAAACTACAAACAAGGCAAATACCTTCAGGTTATCTTTCTTATATTACCTTTTGCACCCATTTCACACCCATCCTTTATCATCCTCAATCCATTCCGTAGAATCGGAATTGATATTGGGTTATTAGCAACCCCGAGCGCGCGTGATTAGTATTATTATAGGTGTAATGAGAGCCGGTTACCATAAGATGAGTTATTGTAGTCGAATCCTGCAATGCTATTGCAATAACAACACCGGATAATCCGGAGAGCAATTATTAAGGCGCGCATCAATTAAGCTAATGACCTCATGAGGCTGATTGATAGCCGAGCTCGATTACCGGTTAACTCTCTGTCCCGATTGTTTAGTCACCATTCTGGATAATTTGGTTTTTGGTTTACACTGACATCATCAAATTTGTTCGATATAAATCATTGCATATCGGTGAATTATTAGGTCATACAATTGAATATACAGTGTGTTCCAGTTTAAAGTTCCACTTGGAATATTTTTAGAACCATGCACCGAATGAAAAAAAAATGTTTTAAATAAAAGTTTATTGATTTGGAGGAGGACATCCAATTCTGTAAGAAAAGTCAATCCCCCACCACCAGCGGAGGCTGGGAAAGGGGTAGCTTTGAAATCTTAAATGGGAACACTTATTTTTTATTACAGATTTGGATAGAGGAGGGGGTAGCTTCAAAATCTTAAATGAGAACCCTTATTTTTTACTACAGATTTGGATAGGGAATCTTAAATGGGAACCCTTATTTTTTTATTATAGATTTGGATAGAGCGTGGAAAAGTAACTTTGGAATCTAAATGGGAACCCTTATTTGTTTATTATAGATTTGGATAGAGCGTGGAAAAGTAACTTTGGAATCTAAATGGAAATCCTTATTTTTTTATTATAAATTTGAATAGAGCGTGGAAAAGTAAGTTTTATCTAAAAACATTCTTTTTTACTTTGATAGATAGCGCTGAAATCAACAAAATTGTTTTTATTATGTACATTTCTCAAAACCAATGAAAAAGGTGTGCTATATTAAACATAAAACATGACAAAATTTTAGAATCTACCTAGAAATGAATAAAATTTGACAGGATGTAATTGAAATTTAAATATCGTCACGGGATATATCAAATGAAGGTTAAAAACCATTTCACATTAAATCAGTGTTTTATACGCGTGGCGCATGAAGTAAAATTTCGAGTTTAGAAAAGCCTAATTTGGCTCGGTCGCTCCGCTTCGCTACGCGCCCGAGCCAAATTTTTAGGCTTTTCTAAACTCGAAATTTTACTTCATGCTTAGTCTGGGAGTGGAAGAGACTCGTTTGTTTCATCATCAAAACCATTGAAAATTGACGTAATAAGTTTACTTTGATAGATGGCGCTGCAATCAACAAAATAGTTTTTATTATGTACATTTCTCAAAACCAATGAAAAAGGTGTGCTTTTTGTAAAATTAAAACATAATAAAAGTATAGAATCTACCCAAAATTGAATAAAATTTGATAGGCTGTAATTGAAATTTAAATATAGTCACGAGATATATCAAATGAAAGTTAAATTTCTATTCGAAATATTTATGAGTATTTTTTTATTGAATTAAATTCAATTAATTTTGAATAATTGCTGATCATTTTTAACTTTTGAAATTATTTCTTAGGCTTTATTTTACATAATTTAAGCTTTTCCAATTTGTTCGTCGAAATTTAGTAATACACAAATAATGCACAGGAATTTGTTTCCGTTCTAAATTTGAAGTAAGAAATAACATCAACTCGTGTAAATAAAACACTTTTTACTCTGTTTAATTACTATGTTTTGCACTTAATTTGTGACTATAGTTTCGATTATCTAGTAGTCATTATCAGACTTTTATAGTCACAAATTAAGTGCAAAATATAGTGGATAAACAAAGTAAAAAGTGTTTTATTTACAAGTGCATTTAAGATGTACCACAAAGTGACCACCTACAACACAAAACAACATTAACTCTATTTATTTTAACTCATAAACTTGACAATAAGGGAAATTGCAAACTAAGTTCCTGATTGATCGTCTAACGAGGGTCTCCACTCCCAGATTAAGCATGAAGTAAAATTTCGAGTTTAGAAAAGCCTGAAAATTTGGATTTGCTGGGGCGCGCGAGCGAAGCGAGTCGCGCCCCAGCAAATCCAAATTTTCAGGCTTTTCTAAACTCGAAATTTTACTTCATGCGCCACGCGTATAAACCACTAATTTACAGTAAAGTTAAAAATATATATAACGCATTTTTTTTTAAATTGCTCGATGTGATGAATTAAATAATTTAATTATTATCCTTATATCTTAAAAAAATACACTAGTGTAAGTAGAAATAAAATAATTTAGTTAAATTGAGTAAAATAATAATATGGAAACGAGTAACATTTAAAAAATAATAAGGAAACATTACGAACGTGAAAATGCAGCCTTATTTCGAAACAAAACCGCATTTTTGTGGTTTGTAATGGAAGCATAAAAATACTTCGTGCGGGCGTAATTACTTTTCTTTTCACATCGCAAAACAGAATCCATTATCATTGCATCTATAACGCGGCATTATACATAACATTAACCCTTCTCAATATTTTTATCGTTGCATCTCTCATTTCCCCCCAACAACACGCAGAATACCGTTGCAGTTGCATTCCCTCATCCCCCCAAAGTTATATTTTCTTCGGAAACCGTCTCCTCCCGCATTTGCATACAAGCTCATCTCTCTCTCCTCTCAGCCCTCAACTAAGTGGCAACATAGATCGCGGTTATTGGAACCCTGGGTGAGATAAAGAGCGTTAGTGTTAGTCTGTATCGCGGATGCATCCCTCATCCCTCCACCGAGAGGTAGATTCCTGCCAGATATGGAAATCATATAGGGTGCTTGCTTGCGCTTATTTACGATATTAGCGTAACTAGAAATGCAGCGCGTCTAATAATATAAATATCCGACGAAAATTTGCTGTTATTATTCCGTGTATCGCCGCAAATAACTTTTAATAACTTCCCTTTTGTTGCTTGCTTGCTTGCTTGCTTGCTTGCGGCGTACTTTATAATGTGCTTCGGGAATGGATTTATTGTTTCCATTTGCTGGTCTTTGTGAAAAAAGGCCCGGGGTGACTTTAATAAAGAACGGGAGGGGTTTCATCTCTGCTTTTTCGGAGTTATCTGTGCTGAGGGTGAAAATTAATTTTTGCTAAATAAAATATTCGATGCGTTCCCGACAAGTTCCATGTAATAAATTTCGGTGTAATCATGTTTCTCTTTTATTAAATGTCTCTTAAATACTGTCAGATTTAATTATTCAAATTTATTTAAAACTACAAACATCTCTACTAGCGCGGGAATTTACAAATACAAACATCTCTACTAGCGCGGGAATTTACTTTAAAAAGTTGCAATGAAAAAAAATGGTTAGAAAATGAATACCTGGAATGTTCCGATTTTAGAAAATATAGCTGACATTAAGTTAGTATTCAAACTATTTAATGGATATTTAGATTTCCCTGATCTGTTGGAATTGGTTGGTATAGGGGTTCCACCGCGCTCTCTTCGGTCTGACATTACATTCCATATCGGCTACAGTCGCACGGATTATGCGAAATATTCCGCTTCTGTTCGGGTTTTGCGTCACGCAAATATTTTAAATTTTGACTTATTTAATGGGTCCTTTTCATTATTAAAGCGCCTTTCAAAAGATTTGTAACTTTTCTTGCTTAGTTTTAAGTTTAGTGTTTGTCCATATTTGTTTTTTTTTGTATACTGTATTTTTAATGTAAATGGCAAGCCGTTGAAATAAATAAATATCGATGTTGCCATCAAGATCGTAGCTAGAGAGGGGATATGGGGGTTAACCCAGGCCTGTTGAGGTCAGGAGATCTCCTAACCTAGAAAGCTCGGTCAGATTTTAATTAATCAAATTTATTTAAATACACAAACATCTCTGCTAGCAAGGGAAATAAATTTAAAAAGTCGTAATGAAAAACACTGTTAAAAAATTAACACTGGGAATGTTCCGATTTAAAGAAATATATCGATGTTGCTATCAAGATCGTAGCTAGAGAGGGGATAGGGGAGTTAACTTACGTCTGTTGAGGTCAGGAGATCTCCAAACCTGGAAAGCTCGGTGAGATTTTAATTAATCAAATTTATTAAAATACACAAACATCTCTGCTAGCAAGGCAAATAAATTTAAAAAGTCGCAATGAAAAAAACTGTTAAAAAATTAACACTAGGAATGTTCCGATTTAAAGAAATATATCGATGTTGCTATCAAGATCGTAGCTAGAGAAGGGATAGGGGAGTTAACTTACGCCTGTTGAGGTCAGGAGATCTCCAAACCTGGAAAGCTCGGTCAGATTTTAATTAATAAAATTTATTTAAATACACAAACATCTCTGCTAGCAAGGAAAATGAATTTAAAAAGTCGCAATGAAAAAGACTGTTAAAAAATTAACACCAGGAATGTTCCGATTTAAAGAAATATATCGATGTTGCTATCAAGATCGTAGCTAGAGAGGGGATAGGGGAGTTAACTTACGCCTGTTGAGGTCAGGAGATCTCCAAACCTGGAAAGCTCGGTCACATTTTAATTAATCAAATTTATTTAAATACACAAACATCTCTGCTAGCAAGGGAAATGAATTTAAAAAGTCGCAATGAAAAAAAAAAACTGTTAAAAAATTAACACCAGGAATGTTCCGCTTTAAAGAAATATATCGATGTTGCTATTAAGATCGTAGCTAGAGAGGGGATAGGGGAGTTAACTTACGCCTGTTGAGGTCAGGAGATCTCTAAGCCTGGAAAGCTCAGTGAGATTTTAATTAATCAAATTTATTTAAATACACAAACATCTCTGCTAGCAAGGGAAATAAATTTAAAAAGTCGCAATGAAAAAAACTGTTAAAAAAGTAACACTAGGAATGTTCCGATTTAAAGAAATATATCGATGTTGCTATCAAGATCGTAGCTAGAGAGGGGATAGGGGAGTTAACTTACGCCTGTTGAGGTCAGGAGATCTCCAAACCTGGAAAGCTCGGTCAGATTTTAATTAATCAAATTTATTTAAATACACAAACATATCTGCTAGCAAGGGAAATAAATTTAAAAAGTCGCAATGAAAAACACTGTTAAAAAATTAACACTAGGAATGTTCCGATTTAAAGAAATATATCGATGTTGCTATCAAGATCGTAGCTAGAGAGGGGATAGGGGAGTTAACTTACGCCTGTTGAGGTCAGGAGATCTCTAAGCCTGGAAAGCTCGGTCAGATTTTAATTAATCAAATTTATTTAAATACACAAACATCTCTGCTAGCAAGGGAAATAAATTTAAAAAGTCGCAATGAAAAACACTGTTAAAAAATTAACACTAGGAATGTTCCGATTTAAAGAAATATATCGATGTTGCTATCAAGATCGTAGCTAGAGAAGGGATAGGGGAGTTAACTTACGCCTGTTGAGGTCAGGAGATCTCCAGACCTGGAAAGCTCGGTCAAATTTTAATTAATCAAATTTATTTAAATACACAAACATCTCTGCTAGCAAGGAAAATAAATTTAAAAAGTCGCAATGAAAAAAAAACTGTTAGAAAATTAACACCAGGAATGTTTCGATCTTAGAAAACATATCGATGTTCCTAGCTAGGGAGGGGATAAGGGGGTTTACCCACGTTCGTTGAGGATAGAGAATCTGCAAACCTGGAAATCACGTGACCTAGAAACAAGCTCCGCAGTAGGTTGTTTGCAATCCTTGCTGTGTGAGCAGTAGCCCTGCAATCCTTGCTGTGTGAGCAGTAGCCCTGTCTTGCTGAAACCATATGACTTCTTGTAGGTTTAGCCTCCGCAGTTGTGGAAGAATAAACGTGGTAAACATATCCACTTATCGATTTTGGGTGAGTGTTACCACTATTTTACCCTCTTCAAAATAGAAGGGGTCAACAACAACGTATGTTAACACGAGCTGCTCTATCGACCACTGTTCTATTGCGACTGTTAACAAAATGGCCGTCCATAGGTTGGGTAACATCCCATACAAAATGTAAATTCTTGCTTAGTGACCCACTTTGAATATGGAAGAAATAGTACTGTTGCAACGCATCTTTTGGCACTCGAGAGGAAAAACTTCTAAGGATAAATATATTGTTAGCAATATGTTTCGAAAGCGTAAACGCCATCTAATGCGCCTTAGCTCAAGTAGCGTTTACGCTTCCGAAACATATGCGAAACATATGCAAATTGCACAGATGTTCAGTATTCTTCAAGCACTGGTTCAGGACTATACTGATGATTGCGCTGAAGCCTGAAACGCGTATATACACTCGACCGCAAAAAAAACCGCGCCACTTGAAAATTCACGTTTTTTCATGAATATTCAAACAGCCATAACTTCGGTCGATGTGGATGAAATTTGATGAATTTTTGAGTTTTTGGAACGCTTAAGTTTTCTCTTTAAGAACACATAAGTGGATATAACGAAGTTTAAGCACTTATGCATTTAAAAGTCCTACCAACAAAAAAAAATTCAGAATGTTAGAAATGATAAAAGTTGAGAAGTTATACTGTGCCCAAAAAAAAAAAAATCGTAGCTCCACTTCAAAAAGAGCGCAACAAAATTCCATCATTTTCCTTTGAAATAAGCGAAAAATCATGTCGATCCAATGATTTGGCTCGAACTTATGGCAGTTTTTTAAAAAGTGTATTTTGGGGCATAACTTTGGCGGACAGGCATAACTCTGCTCGCAAACCTGTGACAAATTTCATTTTGCAATGAAAATGCAAAAAATTGTCACCCAGCCAAAACATTTATTTGGCAGTAGGTTTTTTCGGTAGAGGTGAAATGCAAGTTTATGTAAGGCTTTTGCCTTATTTCAGGCCAACATTAACTTCTGCTCATTGAGTTTGGGGAAAAAATCAATTTTCTCAAATTGTCATAACTTTACTCCAAATCAATTTATCGATCTGAATTTTTGCGCATATTAAAGGAGAAGGACTAAATTTATTCTGGATATCCCTTGCTCGAAGCCACAATTTTTTTTGCGCATTGTACAAGTTAACAAAGTTAAAAGTTTTAAAGTGAAAAACGTTTCATCGCCTTTAGGGGGTGAAAGGGGTTAAATTGTGAATGTTTAAAGATCTGACTAACATGCCTCAAAGAGAAAACTTCAAGCTTTTTAAATCGCATGTCACAGGTTTGCGAGCAGAGTTATGCCTGTCCGCCAAAGTTATGCCCCAAAATACACTTTTTAAAAAAACTGCCATAACTTCGAGCCAAATCATTGGATCGACATGATTTTTTGCTTATTTCAAAGGAAAATGATGGAATTTTGTTGCGCTTTTTTTGAAGTAGAGCTACGATTTGTTTTGGGCACAGTATAACTTCTCAACTTTTATCATTTTTAACATTTTGAACATTTTTTTTGTTGGTAGGACTTTTAAATGCAGAAATGCTTAAATTTCGTTATATTCACTTATGTGTCCTTAAAGAGAAAACTTTAGCGTTCCAAAAACTTAAAAATTCATCAAATTTCATCCACATCGACCGAAGTTATGGCTGTTTGAATATTCACGAAAAACGTGAATTTTCAAGTGGCGCGTTTTTTTTTGCGGTCGAGTGTAGTTATCCGGTGAATGAATGAGTACTGAACACATATTACATATTCTATTCATACATATTCTTCATATTCTTGATATTGTTAGCAAGCTTGTTTGCTAGTTGCTCACAAGACAAGACCAGTTCATATGTGCATCCAATTGGGTAGTGTTAATACCATTCGATTTTAGTAAAAATAAAACTTCGCTTGTTTTCAAAAATATTCTTGTTGGAGTTACGTAAAGTGTTAGTTATAGATACATAAGTAGTAATTAAATTCCTACATTTTCACTGTTTTATTTTAACAATAGAAGTACATTTCAGACACGATGTGCCTTTTTCAATAGGTTAATGTATTTGACAAATTAGTACTGTTCTGTCGAAATTCAGTTTAAGAGTAACTCGCAAATCATTTAGCAGGTTGTACTAAGGAACTATCAGATTAGGATGTTGTTGATCCTGAATTGGTCTCTGTGGTATCATCAGCAAAAGTGTGGCTTTTAATTTGGGAAAACAGTTTGGAAAGTCGTTAATATAAAAAGAACCTTTATTGGCAAACTGTATTACATGTTTACTAGCTACAACTAATTGCTACCCCCTTCTATTCCTCCTGTTTTCCTACTCTTCTCCCAACTTCTCCAGAGAGATGCTACTATCTAAACATGACCTCGATACGCGCCGGTGGTGCCATCTTTCTTCGCTACGCGCCCGAGCCAAATTTTCAGGCTTTTCTAAACTCCTTACCCGGCCCCATCCTCTCTCATCCATTGCGTCACTCTTCTATTCTCTCTTACTTCCACCCATTCCTCCTTCACCCCCTCGCATTCCTCCTGCTTGTTAATATATATTTAAAACAAAAATGGGGCAAGGCCTGACCCCTGAGGAACACCGTTCTTGACTATTACTACAGACGACACCTGTGAGTTTTATTTAGGCTGTAAACTGAGTTCGTGTAGAAAAGTAGGAAGAAATCATTCGAAAGCTTTCAGGGTGGAAAATATAACAGTATAGTTTTTTGATAAGTGTAGAATAAAGACACAGATAAATCTGAAAATAGTGTGTGTGCGTGTGATATTTGTTTACACTTATTCTGATTCACCCTGTTCCATTTTAAAGTACCACCTGGAATATCGCGTACATTTTTTCAGGGTCGCTTTAAGTAATAAGTTAAGTAACTAGCAGTATATTTTAAATTTCACTATTAATCAGTGTTTTGTACGTGTAGCGCATGAAGTAAAATTTCGAGTTTAGAAAAGCCCAGAAAATTTGTCTCGGGTCGCTGCGCGACCCTCGACAAATTTTCACGGGGCTTTTCTAAACTCGAAATTTTACTTCATGCTTAGTCTGGGAGTGGAAAACACTTGTTTAAAGCTTTAAATTGAACTTTAAAAAAAAACAAGGAATATCTAAAGATTTACAGAAAATAGGCTGAATTTGAAATACGTATTTTTAAATGAAAAACTTTCTGTATCTATAAATACAAACAAAATATTTACAGAAAAAAGTTATTGTTACTGCAATAATGTTCAGCAAAAATATTAAAGGGAAAAGTATTTTCCGACGTTCGTTGTTTTTGAAAAGAGGTTAATTTGAAGCTCTAAATGAGTGTTTTCCACTCCCAGACTAAGCATGAAGTAAAATTTTGAGTTTAGAAAAGCCCTGTGAAAATTTGTCGAGGGTCGCGCAGCGACCCGAGACAAATTTTCGGGGCTTGTCTAAACTAGAAATTTTACTTCATGCGCCACGCGTATAAGACACTGGTTTCAAGCGAAGTTTACTCGTTCACAATATTTTTGTGCTTTCAGTGTTTAATACGCGTGGCGCATGAAGTAAAATTTCGAGTTTAGAAAAGCCCAGAAAATTTGTCTCGGGTCGCTGCGCGACCCTCGACAAATTTTCACGGGGCTTTTCTAAACTCGAAATTTTACTTCATGCTTAGTCTGGGAGTGGAAAACACTCGCTTAAACCTTCAATTTAATCTCAATTCAAATACGACGAATATCTAAAAAGGTGTAGTATATTGGGGTATGTATAATTAAAAGAAAAATTCCCTGTACCTATATAATATGAGATAAGATCTAGTGCGTGTGGTGACATTTACGAGATAACAATTAAATTAATTAAAGATGTTATTGATGTTATTATAGAGCTACTTACCAAACCTATTAATTCCATAATTATTACTGGTAAGTATCCTGATGTGCTCAAAATATCAAAAGTGCTACCAGTTCACAAAAAAGGTGATCCAAATGATTGCAATAATTACCGACCGATAAGCATACCTCCAATTTTCTCGAAAATTGTGGATAAAATCCTGTTCAAGCAAATTATTGGACATTTTGAGGAAACCAATTCCCTAAGCGACGATCAATATGGGTATAGACAAGGCAAATCAACAACCAATGCAATACTAGATCTGTGCCAGAGCATTATAGCATCATTTGAGTAGGGTCAGTATTTGTTTGCCTCATACATTGATCTTTCGAAGGCGTTTGACTGTGTTTCTCATACATTATTATTGAGAAAATTATATATGTACAATTTCAGCCCACTAAGTTGTAGGCTGCTGATATCATTTCTTTCTAGCAGATTACAATCTGTGTTTCACAATGGCGAAATGTCAGAATTGCTAGAAGTAAAATGTGGTGTCCCACAAGGCTCTACTTTAGGACCTTTACTGTTCTTATTGTTTGTAAACGATTTCCCTGACTATATGTCAAATTGCAAAGTTGTCCTGTTCGCGGACGATACAACAATCATCAACTCATTGCCAAACCTGAATGCTGGTTTGGAGGAAAATAATGTCTTGCTTGAAAAAGCAAAAATTTGGATTAATGCCAACCTCTTGACTCTGAATGCTAATAAAACCGAAACAGCCATTTACAGCTTGAATACGCAAGAGCCTTATCAACACAAAACGGTGAAGTTCTTGGGCATTCATATAGATAATCATCTACTGTGGAACCGCCAGGGCGATGTATTAGCTGCAAAATTAAATAAAAGCATCTTTGTTATCAGGGGTCTAAAAAAACAACATCAGCCCTCACATGCTAAGAATCGCATATTTTTCCCTTTTTCAGTCCCATCTCTCATACAACATTGTGGCATGGGGACATTCCTCCATTAGACACAGGCTCTTTGGTATTCAGAGGAAAGTGGTAAGAATACTTGATAACTTAGGTTACCAAGATAACTGCAAACCAGCATTCATAAAGCTAAAAATATTAACACTACCTTGTCTCTATGTCCTGCAAAGTGTGCTATTAATTAAATCGTATTACGACGACAACAAATTAAACCAACAAAGGCACAATTATCACAGGAGAACGAAAAGTGACTTAAGCATTCCCAACCTCAGGCTCCAAAGATCCAGGAATTGTCAGAACTATTATGGTCTGAAATTTTTCAATCATTTACCGGATAGATTTAGGGAACTAAATTTAGTAAATTTCAAGAAATAAATTAAGATAATTCTTATCAAAAATGCCTTCTACTCCATAGAGGACTTTCTAAAGCATAGATTTTAGTCATGATTTATTGCTCATATACTCTGTACGTATGTATAAATAATCGTTTTTATTTAAATTTTGTGTTCGTATACGCATTTGTGTAATTGTTTATATCAGTAAATCTTAAATACCTAAACTTGTAAAACTTGTAAACTCTGACTTGTGTAAGCTCTGCTATAACACTAATAAAACATTATTATTTTTTTTTTATTAATAGATAGAATAGCATATTTTTAATTTAAATTGTTTAGTTAAAGCTATTAAGAAAGCTAAATAGTTTCAATTTGGACATTTCAGGAAGTAAACATATTTTTTTTGTATTGTGGAGGCTTCTACTTCGTTATACATGTTAATTTATTAATAAAAAAACGGTTTATCTTTGTTTGTATAACATTTATTTTAAAAATAAATTGTGTTATACAAACAAAGTTAAACCGTTTTTTATTAATAAACATATTTTTGTTACATTATGTATAACATACACGATTTAATTTTTTGTATTATTATAAAAGCTCATTATAACAGTTCGCGCTTATAAATCCCCATACTACACGACACAATAAACATGGTCTAAAAAATAAATCACGTCGCTTAATAAGAACGTTTACAATGCAACATAAAGTGCGCGATAATAATAAAGTTCAGTGTAAACCGAGTGTATTGTTTATTAGTTAAACGTACACATAGAAACAGTCCCATATTAAATCTGAAACTTAATTATAATTGAAATAATTTACAATATAAACAGTTAGTTGAACAGCGCAGTAATATCTAACGGTTATTATTATATAAGTCGGAGGGGTCGTTGTTGATATAGTTGTCATATCTCATGGTAATAATGGTGTCACATGGCGAAAGGGCGGGCCCTCAAATACCTCACTAACAACAACAGTTGCTCCAACTATACGCTAAGATTGTTCCAACTATTTGCGGAACTATAATTGCCGATAGAGTGGTGAATTATCGAAAGCCTAAGAGATGCTAATTGTTTTACTTTACTGCATACACGCTATAAACACTATTATTAACACCAGTCGCACCCGAGCACACAAAACCCATTGTTACGATCTTATAGGGTGGATAGAGGCCCACCTCCATCATTGCTGTTTATATATTTTAGCTGAACTGTTAAGATTGTTATCCAATTTAAAATTTATTGCTAATACTAATGTATAATACTAAATACTAAACTTAGTCATTATTATAAGGGGTAAGTTTTTTTTTCATGGTCTCTGTGGGAATCTCGGAAACTATAAGACGTAGTTCAGAAGTAGTTCAGTTTTACGAGCCGAATAAAAATATATTTGCGAAATTTTTAAAAAATTCAAGGGTAATATGATATTTTTAAAATTGTGAAAAGTGTCGGTGTTTTCAAATCGATTTTTTTCAGTTATTAAAACAGACATAAAAAGAGTAACGTTAACTTGTTTCTCATTGATCACTTAGTAAAACATTTCTATTAATATATAGGTATTTGATTGAAATTCACTTGCTTTGTTTTACTAATAAATTGTTTTATGTACTTAATAATTAATTTTCTATAATTTTCGTATTAATAATGATCACTATAATTTATCCTGCTTTTATTTTTCTAAATTTCTCTATTTAGTTTATATTTTATTTACATATATATTTTATATTTGATTTATCTTTAAATTTTGTATTTATAAAGATCAATGTAATTTGTCCTGTTTTGGTTTTTCCGTTGGACAATAAAGACTATATTCTTATTAATATTATTATTTATTTTTAACTAGTTTCGGTTTAATGCCATTTTTAAGAATGGTGTACAAAAGAGCAAAATTGATTATATATACTAGATGTCGGCATTTCACGTTTTTTCCCGCCTTTATGGCTTTACTTGTTTCTAAACCCTCCCGATAATTCAAAACTAATCCCTTATTACCCGAATGCAACATTTTACAGTCGTTTAGTAAAATAGATTATCAAATCGAACTAAACACAATTAAAACAATAGCAAAAAATAACGGTTATAAACAGGCATTAGTTGATCAAATGATTAAAAAGAAAAAACAAAAACAATTTCGGAAGTATTTTTATAGTGTGACAAAAATAGAAAAAACCTATTGGAATAGATTAGAATACGTCAATAACCTCTCACAGAAAATGAAACAAACAGATAAGGGAAAGGACAACAACATAATTTTGACTAATTCTGTTAACTTAGGGAAAATATTAGTCAATAAAAAAATTAAAACAGACAATAGTAATAATAAAAAAAGCGGAGTATATGAGCTGAAATGTGATGACTGCGATGCAATATATATAGGGCAAACGGGCAGGTCTTTTAAAACGAGATTAATAGAACATAGGAAAGATATTCTAAATAATAAACATACCACGGGGTTCGCAAAACATTGCAGAACGGCTAATCACTTTTTCAGCTCAAACGACTGTAAAATGTTGCATTCGGGTAATAAGGGATTAGTTTTGAATTATCGGGAGGGTTTAGAAATAAGTAAAGCCGTAATGGCGGGAAAAAACGTGGTCAATGACAACGAGGACAACGAGGAATTAGAGCGCTCATTACCTGAAATGCCGACATCTAGTATATATAATCAATTTTGCTCTTTTGTACACCATTCTTGAAAATGGCATTAAGCCGAAACTAGTTGAAAATAAATCAATTTATTAGTAAAACAAACCAAGTGAATTTTAATCAAATACCTATATATTAAAAAAAAAGTAAATAGTAAAAGCTTTAGATCATTTTACACCAAATAATAAAATGTTATCAGATTTTTTCTACTAACATTAGTTTTCGAGATATAACACAAACTTACATTTTTTTTAAATGGAAACCATATTTGGCCATGTCATCATTTAAAAGAGTTTTTCTTTTCTCTTTAATTAGATATCTCACTTGACATTCTATTTCATATTAGCAATTTATAATCACCTACCCATAAAAATTAAAAAAAATAAATAACTACAAAGAAACTAAAATAGCATTATATACTTATTTATTTCATCTGAAGCCATATACAGTCCCTGGCCATATTATTAGACTCAGTCATAATATTTATATTTTTTCTGTTTTTAAGACATATAGCGCCCACTATTACAGACACACTATATTTAAGCTTGTTTGGTAAGGGTTATGTTATGTTATCACGGTCGATAATACAGATTTCTAATCAAATGTCAAATTACTTGACATTGTTTGTAATTCCAAGTACAAGTATAGTTGTTTTAAAAGTTCGTTTTGTTGAGTTTAACAGTTGGTTTTCTAAAGGTAAGTGATGAATGACCAAAATATAGTTTTCGTAAATATTACTTTATATAATTAAAACATTTTTAACTCAATTACTTGTAAGAAAAATTAAAAACCAGTGGTTTGACATTTCGGTGCTATTGTTTTAGATGGGGAGGTGTAAAGATCTTTCTGTAGAGCAAACTTCTTCTATAAGAGCACTATTAATTAATACCAGCCTTAGCCAACGGCAGATAGCGGCAAGATGTGGAGTATCGCAGTCCTCAGTACGGCGGTTAAATAAAAAAATTAAATCTAACCAGCCCACCGATGCAGCTAGGAAAGGTCGGTGTGGTAGAAAACGGCTTCTAACTCCCCGGAAAAAGCGGCAACTTCGAAATATTGCCGTAGAATTTCGAAGGGGTAGTCATGCCCAAATAAGAACAAAATTTGAAGAAGCAGGGTGCAACGTGTCTGTCCGTACAGTGAGGCGCAACCTGTACCATCTTTTTTTTTTCAATTGTCGTAGACCAGTAAGAAAGCCAAGATTGACACCAAGCATGGTACATAATAGGTTGGCTTGGGCCAATATTCATAAACAGTTAACTGTTGATGACTGGCGGATAGTATGTTGATTGACACCTCTTAATAATATTTTTTCTTAGCTGTTTTTGCTTTATTACAGACTTGCTTCAGTGATGAGTCAACCTTTCAAATTCTGGATAATAAGTCACAGTTTGTCAGACGACGACCTCACGAAAAATTTAACTCCGACTGCGTTATAAAGACCATCAAGCTTCCTGTGTCTGTCATGGTATGGTCTGTCATCAGTGGAAAGGGTCTGGGGCGTTTGTACGTGGTCGAGGGAACCATGTGGCAAGACCAATACAGAAAGGAATTGGAAACGAAACTGCTTCCGCAGATGCAGGAATGGTTTGGTGATGGCAGAAAAGTATTTATGCAGGACGGAGCACCATGCCATACTGCAAAATTAATAAAAAATTTTTGGAAGAAGAAAATATTCCACTTTTACCATGGCCGGGCAACTCTCCGGATATGAATCCTATTGAGAATGTTTGGGAATGTTTGAAGAGAGAGCTGGCCAAAGAAACCATAACAACGAAGGTTCAACTGATAGAATGCATTGTATACAATTGGAACCACAATGAAAAATTAAAACAAATTGCTTTAAACTGTGTTGACAGCATGCCAAGAAGAGTTGCTGCACTAGCCGCATCGAGGGGTGGCTTAACAAAATATTAATTTACCATTCCTTGTGTGTGTATTTTTTAATTTTTTTGATTAATAGTATTCTAGAACATGACATCTATTTATTACTATCACTTACACGATTATTATCTTCGTAATAATAGTTAAATCATCAAAAAAACTTAGATTTGGTTAGTGAGTCTAATAATATGGCCAGGGACTGTAGTCTCAATGAATATTATTCGGAACATTTTATCTAATAAGTTTAAGTTGATTCGCAATTTCATTTATACTTATGTTTGAACGGTAACGTGACCGCCAGCCTAAGGTGTCAAATTGTTTAGAGGGAATGGCAAAGCTATACTGATGAGAGATAAATCTCGAAACGCGTCTATAGATGGCCTGAATAATTTGACCCAAATTGTTACATTTGCAGTAGGTTACTGTATGTAACAGCAAACACTTGTTGTATAATTCAATGTCCGTCGGGGTATTAGCCCAGGAAGTAGTTGCTTCAATGAGTGTTTGATATAGTCTTGGTAAGACTAACTTGTTGTAAATTGCGAAAAGAATCTCGGCACTTTTAATGTTTAAAGTATTCTGCAACCAAGAATTGGCAATTTCATTTATACTTAATAAGTTTAAAATATCTTTCACAATGTTCTTATTAATCACTTGGTGAAACATGATTAAAATAAAATTTGAAATAAAAACACTTGGTTTGTTTCACTAACGTTTTACTTATTATTCCGACTAGTTTCGGCTTCTAGCCATTATCATTATATAATGGCTAAAAGCCGAAACTAGTCGGAATAATAAGTAAAACGTTAGTGAAACAAACCAAGTGTTTTTATTTCAAATTTTATTTTAATAAGTTTAGTTTAGGAACTGTAATATGTGTTGTCTCCATAGTTATAAGCTTTTAGTTATAAAGTCACCCTGTATAAATTGTTATTATATTTTATCATATACAAGTCCTTGCACTTTAGTGATTATTCGTTTATTGTAAATTAACTGCTTTACATTGTATTTTAAATATGTACTCCTATAGATTTATCAATTAAAATTATCATTAATAATAATATTTTAGTAAATAACAGACTTAGTTAAGATTTAATTGAAATTCAATTAAACTAACGTTTTAAAAGTGCTTAATAATATTAAATAATGTTTTGTTAATCTAAACTGTAAAGCATTTAACTTACGTGCTATTATTTAAGTAATAAAAGCGATAAACCCAGACGTGCATTAAATATTTTAAAATTCCAAATTCGCATAGATAAATTATATTAAGCACGATGTCAGACAGTGTCAAGTAAATCTGTAACTTTATTAGCGGACCGCTGCTGGCCATTAGCAAAACCAAGACCAGTATAAAAACATAATGTGTCCATAAAAGCCCTCACGCTACTTGAGTCTACTATTTACTACAAAACTCTCTTTCTCTTTCTCTCTCTCTCTATTTTTTCACATCCCTTGTTTTAACCCCCGCATTTTTAATCCAATTTCCTACGTTAATTAAATGACTATATTATGCATTACATGCATGAAATGTATTTAGTCTTTGTGGTACGTCATCGAATGAATAAGAAATGCACCAGCTTGGATGAAGTTTGTTGGTGGGATTGGGAAAGTTTCACGAGTTTTCAAGTGTGTCTCAATTAGATATATAATATTAATAATATTATCTTTTCACTTGAAGGAAATTCCGTGTTTTTAAATTGCGCTTTTTAATTAATTTCCTTTCCTGAATGCATGCTATTAATTGTAATTATAAGTCTATATTATAATTAATTATTATTAACTTGTTTCTCATTATTCATTTGGTATAACATTTCTACTAAATATAGGTGTTTAATTAAATTCAGTTGCTTTGTTTTACTAAAATAGTAAATTTTTAGTAAAACATACCAAGTGAATTCAATTAAACACCTATGACTTAATAAAGATAAAACTTGGTTAAATTTCACTAGTATTAGTGAAATTTAACCAAGTGTTTTCTTTATTAAATCATAGTTAAATATTTGACGAATAAAGCACTAATAAATTATTTCACCACGTGAAAGATGAAAAACTTGTTCAAGATTAAACACCTATAATTAATTAATTATAAATCGTGCTTTGTGTTAGCGAATAGACCGAATAATAATTCTGGGAAAGACAATTAAATAAGATATTTTTTTGTGCGCAAGCATTTAAAAACATTACCAAATATTAAACAGAAAAAACAGCTCCTAGTTTAAAGACCTAATTATTTATAATCAATTAAACACCTATGACTTAATAAAGAAAACACTTGGTTAAATTTCACTAGTATTAGTGAAATTTAACCAAGTGTTTTCTTTATTAAATCATAGTTAAATATTTGACGAATAAAGCACTAATAAATATATTTCACCACGTGAAAGATAAAAAACTTGTTCAAGATTAAACACCTATAATTAATTAATTAAAAATCGTGCATTGTGTTAGCGAATAGACCGAATAAAAATTCTGGGAAAGACAATTAAATAAGATATTTTATTGTGGACAATCATTCAAAAACATTACCAAATATTAAACAGAAAAAACAGCTCCTAGTTTAAAGACCTAATTATTTATTGTCAACGCTGAATATAGACTAATAATTTAATTTCGTGATATTTTTATTAATTAAAGATAATGTTTTAAAGTGTTTTTATAATTTAACTGTTATCAGTGTTTTATACGCGTGGCGCATGAAGTAAAATTTCGAGTTTAGAAAAGCCCCGTGAAAATTTTCTACGCGGGGCTTTTCTAAACTCGAAATTTTACTTCATGCTTAGTCTGGGAGTAGAAAACCCTTGTTTAAGGTAATTATGTAAATGCTATTTAATAATCCACGTATGACTTTTACCCCTAAAACAACGACGTTGCGATTTATTTTATCTGTAAATTAGTTCACAAATGTATCGAATTAGCGATAATTAAAACAATCGGTAAATGGGATTACCCCTAATGCGTATTAAAATGATTTTACGAATCAAATGAAAGCAAATTTTATCTTTAATCATTTTCATTTCATTTCATTTTCATTTCAATTATTTAAACGGGAAACCCCTATTACATAAAATACATACATGACAAATACTTAACATATAATAAAATATTGCAAACTTAATTAGAATAACTAGATTATACACTAAAATTATACATTATACACTAAAATATTGAATTAACAATTATATAAATTTATACAAGTTATGTTTAAAGTGGTTATGTGACAACTCAAACAAATTAAACCATGGCTGTGAATTAAATGTATTTGCCGATCTCATCATCCTACTTATAGGGTAGTTATAGGTGTAGTTTGATCCGAAAGTCTTCAATCGGAAAAGAGGCATTGTTCTATGTCGACGCGTGCTCGATAATATTTGAAAATCCAAATCCAAAATTTCTGAATGGACTGATTGATTGCCCTGAACTCCTTCAGGGCAATCAATCAGTCCATTCAGAAATTTATGAAGAGTACATAGATCGATGATATGACGCCGCTTAGCAAGCTGTTTCAATTTGAATTTCTCCATTACATCATCATATTTTTCCTGCTCATGAACAAGACCTAGCTTGAATTGTAGTGTACGCAGAAATTTCTTTTGGACCGCTTCTAATTGGTTAATATTACATTGCGTGTGAGGTGTTCAAATCACTGACGCATATTCCAAGTTCGGTAGTATAAGGGCAGAATACAAACGACTTAAACAAGTAGCATCTAATTGTTTGCAAAATCTCCAAACAAAGCCCCAGGTTCTAAACGATTTAAAACAAATAGATGCAATGTGCGAATTAAAATTCATTCTTGTGTCAAACATCACCCCCAGGTCTTTCAGTTCAGATGTTTTTGAAATGACATGATCCCCAACTATGTAAGTAAAATCGACGATGTAATTTTCTTGAATTAATTTCTCATCTGGCACTTGGTGAAACATATTACACTATGTAAAGTTAATTAAAGGAAAGGCACTTGGTATTGTTTCACAATTAAATCTTTATTCCGACTAGTTTCGGTTTGTTAGACTATTTTCAAAGGAATGTACAGAAAAAATTATTTCCTAAGTATATATACAATATTTTTGTTTCAGGTAATAAGAGAAGTCAGAATTGGGGAATTCCAAATCTCCTCGTTGTCGTTTACGATATTTTTCCCCATTTTTATGGCCTTGTTAATCTCCAGGCCCTCTTTGAGGTTTAGTGCGTATCCCTTATTACCTGAATGCAAAATCTTAAAATTATGCGGATTAAAGAAGTGATTGAATGCGATGCAATGTTTGGAAAAGCCAGTTGTTGGTTTATTATCTAAAACAGATTTTTTATGTTCTTTCATTCTGATTTCAAAAGATCTGCCGGTTTGTCCAATATAAATTGCATCGCATTCATCACACTGTATTTCATAAATTCCACATTTCTTTGAATTATCAGTTTTCGACTTATTGTTTATTAATAGTTTGCCTAAATTTAAAGGGTTTGAACATATAATATTAAAGTCTTTTCCCCTACAATGACTGACTATATTATATGACAGGTCATTAACAACGATGTTATGTTTACGAGTGAATGTTAATACATTACACTTCTCGGTATTTAGATATAGTTTATTCACTTCACATCATTTATATAATCTCATCAGATCATCCTGTAATAGAATACAATCTTCAATTGAGCGAATGTTTCTAAATATCTTTATATCATCAGCATACAACAAGTGCATGCTATTTACTATATAATCATCGATGTCAGTAATAAACTTGTGGCACCCCAGATGTTACGGCTATCGGATTTGATACAAAGTTATTAATTTTCACTATCTCTGTCGTATTTGTCAGGAACGAGGTTAACCAACGAATAGTTAAGTTGTCAAATCCAAGGGAAGTGATTTTATTTATGAGTACAGCGTGGTTGACTCTATCAAATGCCTTGGAGAAATCTAAATATATTGAATCAACCTGTATATTACTATCTAAGGCATCGTTAATGAATTGTGTATAGCATAGTAGATTCGATACTGTAGACCGTTTAGGTACGAAACCATGTTGTTTCGATGACATAGCAGACTTAGTCAGCTAAGAGATTTGTTTTGATACAATGTTATCCAGCATTTTCGGGATGGTAGATTGTAAACAAACTGCTCTATAGTTTTTAACCAGGCGATGTTCACCTGATTTATAGATTGGATAGATGTAGCTTGTTTTCCAGTGTACTGGAAAATCTCCAGATCGCAGGGAGTTATAAAATAATTCATAAATAGGACCACATAATGAATATACACAGTTAATCAAAAGATAATTACAAATTCCATCATATCCTATTGTTTTGCATGGGCGCAGATGAGTTATTTCATTAAATACTTCAGATTTAGATGTTTCCAATTTTGTATCGTTAACTATATTACCCATCATTGGTTCTGGACTATTAATATTGTTACATTCTCCAGAGTATACGGAAGCAAAATACTTCCCAAATAAGTTTGAAATTTAATTTCCATCAGTACCATTACTTGAATCATACTCCATCAAAGCAGGTATACTATCATTCTTTCGGACCTTTCTGACATGATTCCAGAAGTATTTTGGGTCGGCGTATAACTTTCCTTCAATAAAAGATATATATTCATTATACAACTTATCGGATAGTGTATTAGACTGGCTATGAAGTGATTTAAAAATTAAGTAATCTTCATGTTTTCCAGATTTTTTGTAGTTATAATGAGCAGTTTTCTTCTTATGAATGAGAGATTTAAGTTCATTTGTCATCCATTCTGGATAGACATCACTCTTTATACTGACTACTTTATAAGAGACATAACATTCAATTCCGTCGTTGATTACATCATAAAAATATTCGGTTTTCTTATCAATATCAGAATTAAGTAAATCAGAGTTCCATTCAGCGGAATTAAACTTAGAATTGTAAAACATATTCAATGCATCAAAAGTAGTTGCATTGTACAGATATATTTTCTATTCAGTTTTTATTTTATTATTGGCAGTGTAGGTACTGTAATGTTATATGCCGGGTGATGTGCACTTATATTAGACAGAAAATTGAAAAAAATAAGTCCAGAAACACATTTCTAGAATTTGGTATATAATTGATTTGAGTTAAGTTTAAAAAACTGAATGCATAAATTATAATTTTTGCTTTATTGTCATAACTTCTTAAAGAGTATCCATTAATATTCCATTTTATATTGGGGAGGTTATAATCGCCACAAATAAGAGACAAATTTGAGCCTTGTTTTTCAATAATATCTTCCAACTCTGTACAGTGATTAATATAATTATCTATTGAGGAACTAGGTGAAATATAAACACCTCCAATAATATACTTACATTTATTTATTGACAAAGAAACAAATAAATGTTCAATTGAATTATTGCTCCAAATGAATGAAGATTTTAAATGCTTTTTTATAGCAATCAGTATCCCCCCACCCATAACTTCACCATTTACACTACGGTCAGATCTATACACATTATAATTTTTAAGTTGAAGTTCTGTAGTTGACATTGCTTCAAATAACCATGTATCTGTTAAAATAATAATATCATAATCATTACAGCTAATAGCCAACATTAAATGTTTAAGTTTTGTCCTCAATCCGCCGCAGTTTTGGTAATAAAGATTTAGTTTTTTGATTTTTGGGGAGATGAAAGATTAGATGTAGTTATATAAGGAACATTGTTGTTATACTTTATAATAAGATTGGTTTCACCGTTCGATTCTCTCTGACGTAACTGTTTTAAAATAGTTCATTTCATTCTTTGTTTTATCTGCACGGAAATGTCTCTTTTTACACCCTCTTTGGAGTTACTTTTCAGCACTTCAATCGCTTCTATCTTAGTTTTAAATATTAATATTAATGGACGTGGCACATCAGATGGTAATTTTCAAGTCTAACTATTTTTGAAGGCTTAGCGCACACTGCACGTTGTTCCAGTATTGATTGAACATTTTCTAAATCAGTTTTAATTCGATTTTCAATTAAAGTTTCATCGGATTCCTTCAAATTAAATAGTAAAACATTGTTTTTTCTCATCTGCCTGTCTTCCACTTCAGCTAATATCTCTTCAAAATTGTTACTGGATTGGTTACCAGACGAGTTAGATTTAGTTTCCAATTCAACAATCCTTGATTCTAAGTTACTTATACATGTATCAATAAGTTCTTTTATTTCTTTTTTAAAATCAATAAATTGTTGTTTAATTGCTTCAAGAAGATGATTATGTGATGAGTTACATTTTTTGCAGCGCCAATATGGTTTTATATTGTTAATTGCAGACAAATCTGTATTTGATAGGTCTGAACATCTAATATGAGTAGACTTATTGCATGTAGAACAGGCTATAGAGGGAGTTTTTGGAGTAACTTCTTGATCACATTCAATACATTTATTAACCATTGTCAACTTAAATTAATAAAATAATCTATGTATATCAAACAAATAAGGACTAAGGACAAATACACGGATACACGCTTCACACCTGCGGGGCCCGTCGCGGTGTCTTTTAATTAGACAAACAAAAAAATAGGCCACGGAAGGTAAAACAATTGATACAAAGGAGGATTATTGAAAGACAATTTATTAATGGAATATTTCCAAAATAAATTCGTATTGCTTTTGTTCAGTTATTTCAGATCTTCCCCGCGCATACACAGCCTTATGCTTATGATTTACTGCACGTGAAATTTTATAAAATAAATTAAACACTCGACAAATTCTATACCAATTTAAATAAGAGTTACTCCCTACAGGGATCGTACTTATCTTGATTTGGTCAGCGATTTTAATGACATTTTTTTAAGGCAACCCTCTTCAATAACAAGGAATAGCGGAGCGATACACTGTACTCGTTGACTCACATTAATTATTAGTTCTTCAAATTAATCAATTAAAAAAATATAAAACAAATTAATATCAAGTTTATGCAAAAATGTAGTTTACTATATGTAAAACTTCTCCAAATATTCATTGAAACAACTATTATTTAATTACTTCTAAAAGAAATACAATTGTTTAGAAACTTTTACAATAGGACGATTTAAATAGAAAAAGTGCGAAAATCACGAAACATTCTATTCTTACGAAAGAAAGTGCTGAAACAAAATATTAATTGAGAAATCCAGACAATTATTTGAGGCACTATGTATTTACAATTCAATTACTTTTTTATTCAAGCTCTTAGTCATATTTGCAGTTAAATAATTATTTTTTTATTTAATGATAAATTAATTGCGTACCGTACACAAAGAAAATCAAAACGTTGTTAAAAAAATATAACTGTAGATCTTAAGATTGTTCAATTTCTTGTGAAAAATATACAGCCCTCATCGTTTTTGCATTTAATAAGGAAAGGTCTGTGCTTTTTGTATTTATAACTTCGCAATATTTCAGGGTTTTATACGCGTGGCGTGTGAAGTAAAATTTCGAGTTTAGAAAAGCCCGATTGCCAAATTTTAAGGCTTTTCTAAACATGAAATTATCCTGGAGTGGAAGCACTAGTTCGAACCTTAAATTAAATTCTTTTATCCACAACCACTCTATAATATTATAATTATACATGCTAAGAGTCAATAATAATGACGTTTATTATAAATAGGTTATGAAACCTGTGAGTAATATTTTGACTTATCACTGCTCAACTGTGAATAATAAGAAATCACTACAAAATCAGGATACCTCATGTTAATCAATTTTGACATAAACAAAAACAATTTATAAATTGTGTGCAAATTGTGTTAATTGTGTTGTGATAGTGTGGTTAATAGTTTATCGAAGGTGAAAGAAGCAACATGGAATCCGATCCTGACTTGTTGACACCCCCGGAAATAAGGGACGCGGCAGAAATCGCTTCCATCAATTTGTTGCCTAAAAAGTCTCGCAACATATACCAAAGTACATACAACACGTTTTGTGAATGGAAAAAGGAGAAAAAAGCACATTCTTCAACTGAGTCGGTAGTTTTGGTGTATTTTACTGAATTATTAAAAAAATACAACACTTCATCGTTGTGGCAGAAGTATTCGATGCTAAAAAGTACATTGAAAATCTTTGAAAACATCAATATTGGAAACTACGGCAAACTTCTAGCTTTTTTGAAAAGAAAAAATGAAGGGTCAACTCCGAAAATAGCCAACACTTTCTCCCCAGAAAATGTTAACAGTTTCATTGCAAATGCACCGGATGACAAATTTCTTGCAACAAAAGTAAGTTTTAAATTATTTTAATATTTTTTAAAAATTGCAGTAATTTTTTCTTCAGGTTGCATTAATTATGGGTTTAATGAAGCGCCCATTAAACTCATAATTAATGCAACCTGTCGTTCAAATGAGCTGTATAACATGAAAATTAAAGATAAAGAAGACCTTAATTCCTGCTATATGATTAAGGTGCCAACCACAAAAACTAAAATTTGTAGGAAATTTACAGTAATTTTTACCACATTGTAAAAAAATATTTGTGCCTCCGAAAGCAGATAAACTGTGATTATTTCTTTCAAAATTTTCAAAATGGAAAGTGTACTAAACAGCGAATTGGTATTAATAAATTTACAAAAATGGGAAGGGATATCGCCAGTTTTTTGAAATTACCCAATCCTGAGCAATATACAGGCCATAGCTTTAGAAGAACCTCAGCCACCATTTTGGTTGATGCTGGTGGAGACATCACTGCGTTAAAACGTCATGGAGGATGGAAGTCAACTGCGGATGCAGAAGGCTATATTAACGATTCTTTGGAAAACAAAAAGGAAACGGCCAGAAAAATTGCATCGTCAATAGAATCGACAGCAAATAATGTAACAGCTGCATCTTCCAGCACAAATTCCGTTAATTTCGATATTTTGGATCAAACCGTAAATCTTGGTGTACCCACTTCAATGCCCCCTATTGTGTTTAATAATTGTTCTAACGTTACTATTAACATTAATCCTAATAAATAGTATTATTATATGTATTTCTTAGTTATAATTAAAAGTAAATGATTTAATGAATTATGTTCTTATTCCTGAAAAGTTGCAGTAAGCAAGAATGAATATACATTTTGTGGTTGTGGATAAAGTATAGTATTCTACTCGCGCATAATGGCGATTAATCATTCGAATGATTTACTCCACTCGCCTGCGGTTCGTTCCGTAAACCTCATTCACATGATTAATAGCTTTCATTATGCGCTTGTTGAATAATATACTATTATAAAATCGACGTATGTAATATAATAAAAATAAGTGCGGAATTTTACCTGAAATAAACTTTTAGAGTTAACTCTATAACTTGCTCGGCCGTTAATAGGTTAATATTTCTAAGAAAAAAGTATTAAAGTAGCATTTAAAATTATAACAAACTGCGAATTAATTACTTAACAGAACACACGGATTAAGTATAAACCAATAAACAATTTAAACAGTTGATAAATAAAGCACTAATAACCTTTCTTCACACTTTAATTTTTATTCCATATGTACATTTCGGACACAATGTGACCATTATCAATGGATTAATACTGACTATTAGTATTTAGTATTAATCCATTGATAATGGTCACATTGTGTCCGAAATGTACATATGGAATAAAAATAAAAATGTGAAGTACGGTTATTAGTGCTTTATTTATCAATTAAATTCGATCTTCACGTAACTCACTCAATCAATTTAATTTAAACAGTATTACAAAGCTAATTTTGTTTCAAGGCATACTATACATTTATTGCCAAGAAATCACGCGAACAAGATTTATTATAATAAATTTCTGGCATAATTATTAAATTAAAATCAAATTATCGTGCATAATTGGATTCAGAAAAACAATGCCCTATTTAATAAAGTAATAAAAGTATATATAACCATTTATAAATTATCTGTATCTGTAACCGTTTCCGCTCTCTAACCGTAAGTTATAAAACGTCGTTTTTCTGAAGTGAGCCCCCATACCACCGGCCTTGCTACTCTGTACATGTGGCCTGCAAAGAAAATAGTTTGGAGACGCCTGGGCTAACTGATCAATTGATTTTATATGTTTTATTATTGATTAGAGTTGTAATAATTATTTAAAACTCAAATATGTGTGCATGGGTTAGTTAGAAATACAGAAAACTGTTATTTGAAATTCATATATGTGAATGTAAAATTGAATATATTCGTTATTGTATTATTAATATCTATTTAATTAACACCTACTTTTATTGATACTTTCAATAGATTGTAGAAAGTCATTATTATAAGTACAAACAGAGAGAAATAAAATAAATGCAAATAAAACAGTAATGTTATTTAAAAATACTGTATTATAAAGAAAAATTATTCAACAAATTTGTAGGTAAACAAAAAAGATACAACGGTACATGTAATAATTACAAATAACAAACAAATCTATTTGATATGTCTTTAGATTTATTATAGTATTTTTTTTTATAATTTACTGTTTATACACAGGGAATAATTTTAGTAAATAAAATAGGAAACATTAAAATAGTTGCATAAAATTGAGTTTTGAATTTATGCGAAGTCAATAGGGAGATAAATATTTATGTAATGAGCGCGTGATGTAAAATAACAATAAACATTGGTTTAGTCTGCGTGCCTAGTATTTATAGTGTGCATAAATAAAATGTTCGGGGGCGTATTATAGTTAATAATGAATAACCGTAAAGTAGAGAAGTGCCAAAAGTAACATTAACACGTGACACACGAACGGGTCGCATTTTCAGTTTTCAGTGAGGCGAGGGAAATTTTGGGCGCTTTCAGCACACGTGCAGCAGACACGTGTAGAAATCACAGCGAGCCAATAAACAAGCGGCACGGGTGTGGCTAGATAAATTGAATAACACTTGCAAATAAGCACTTATAATGCTATAGTGCGTACAGCAACAACAAGACAGACGATATATATCGATGCAACAGCCGCTGACTATTAGCGAACATTTTATGGCGGTCCTAATTACTGCAATGTCCTAAATCACATATGAATATTGTCGCTCGCTGCTGATAATCATCTCCACCGGGCGCTTCATATGTTATATCCCATCTGCTTGTTATATGTTCAACATTCAACATCCAACCTATAACAGCTAACACCCCCAAATCTACATCGCCTTTTTATTAATCACGCCGCGGGTGTGTTTAATTTTACACTTTATACCTACAAATCATAAAAATCGTACTTTCTATGAACTTGCTCAAACTAAATGTATTCTACTTTTATTATTATTATTATTATTATTCCAAAACTGTTCACAAAAAAATTATTCTTGCATTTTTTCGCTACATCTCGGTAAATATTGATCACCATCATATCTAAACATTATATATTTTTAACTTTACTGTAAATCAGTGGTTAATACGCGTGGCGCATGAAGTAAAATTTCGAGTTTAGAAAAGCCCCGTGAAAATTTGTCTCGGGTCGCTGCGCGACCCTCGACAAATTTTCTACGCGGGGCTTTTCTAAACTCGAAATTTTACTTCATGCTTAGTCTGGGAGTGGAAGACACTCGTTACTTTAAAATATGTCATTCAGGGGGTTGCCCGGGCTCCAAAAAATAACAAAAAATCATACATTTTAAAATTGTTGCACGTAAGTTTTTACTAAAATTAAAATAAATAATTAATAACCACTTTTATTATGAAGTTTTTATTAAAAAAATATTATTGCCTAAAATATACGGTATTAATTACAGAAATATATTATTTGTACTTCTAGAAACATATCAATTTTAAATATTAGTATTGGATTAAGCGTTATGGAAATAAAAAAAAATGGTGATGGGTCCCTCATAGCACTTTGCCTATTAAATATATGATGATTTTAATATCAACAATATGAAAAAGTGGCTCGAACTAAATTTATTCTACTTTTATTATTTATATTCCAAAACTATTCACAAAAAAAGTAATTCTTGCATTTTTTCGCTACAACTCGGTAAATACTGATCACCATCACATATAAGCGTTATATATTTTTAACTTTACTGTGAATCAGTGGTTTATATGCGTGGCGCATGAAGTAAAATTTCATGTTTAGAAAAGCCCCGTGAAATCAACACCCCCAAATCTACATCGCCTTTTTATTAATCACGCCGCGGGTGTGTTTAATTTTACACTTTATACCTACAAATCATAAATATCGTACTTTCTATGAACTTGCTCAAACTAAATGTATTCTACTTTTATTATTATTATTATTATTATTATTATTTCAAAACTGTTCACAAACAAATTATTCTTGCATTTTTTTCGCTACATCTCGGTAAATATTGATCACCATCATATCTAAACATTATATATTTTTATCTTTACTGTAAATCAGTGGTTAATACGCGTGGCGCATGAAGTAAAATTTCGAGTTTAGAAAAGCCCCGTGAAAATTTGTCTCGGGTCGCTGCGCGACCCTCGACAAATTTTCTACGCGGGGCTTTTCTAAACTCGAAATTTTACTACATGCTTAGTCTGGGAGTGGAAAACACTCGTTACTTTTAAATATGTCACAAGTGTTAAAATGTGTATCGTAACTATCACAAAGAAAAGGAAAAAATAACATGGCGATCTCATTATAGTTCAATTCAAACTCATGTCAAGTTGACACGATTGGTTAAATGTCGGCTTGCGACTTATATCAACTGTCATTATAGTTTAAATGTCGGCTACCGCCGACTTATGTTAGCTGTTAGCTGTTATTATAGTCCAAATGTCTTGTACGTCAATTGTCATAGTATTTAATTGTATGTAAGTTCAGTGAATTTTTTGACTAAACAATCTGTTAATTTTGCACAATATTCTAGTGAGTTTTATGAATTTGTAAAATTTGCACATCTTAAAAATCTATAGAATTGTGGGTAAATTCAGTGAATATTATGACTGATTAATCTGTTAATTTTGCACAATGTTTTAAAAATGTATTGGTTTATATTCAGTGAATTTTATAACTGAACAATCTGTTAGTTTTGGACAATATTATAAAAACTTATTGTGTAAATTAAGTCAATTTTATGACTAAAAATCTGTTAATTCTACACGATGTATTAAACCTAATATATGTTTAAATAATCGTGTAAAATTAACAGATTTTTAGTCTGTGTAAATTGTAATGATTCGACCCTAGGTATTATACAAATTTTTAATTTGTATTTTATTTACGTTGTGTTGTGTATTTAGTAACCCTTTTAATTTATTTAACAGATTCGTTGTTTTTGTCAATATGCATTATCGTAAATACTGTGTCTTCTTTTCTCTTTTTATGACCAGGAATATGTGTGGACAATAAATAAAACAGGATGTGAGTTTAACGGATGCAAAGTTTATTGACCTCAATTATGACATTTTTAATTAATTTGTGTTTCTTAAATTATTTATATTTTCAAAATACTTTATTTTCGTTTGTACTTAGAAGCCATGTGCATTTTAGTTAAACTCAAAAAGTATATGACTCTACTTGTGGGAGCAAAATTAAATAACCCCTGCATTTGCATTACGAGATGGGAAACCCACAAAAACCATTTTCGAGCTTACCAGACAACCAACTAGCGGGAACACTCCTCTGATTAGCAAGCAGATCCCGAGGTCATCCGTTGATTGTTTTGTGTCATTAACTAGCGGGAACATAACTCTGCAGTACTAACTCGGGACGACCACACCCGTCAATTGTTTTTGAGCTATTAACTAGCGGGAACATAACTCTGCAGTACTAACTCGGGACGACCACACCCGTCAATTGTTTTCAGGCAATTAACTAGCGGGAACACTCCTCCGTTTTTCAAGCACAGCTCGACCACACCCGTCAATTGTTTTTGTGCTATTAACTAGCGGGAACATATCTCTGCAGTACTAACTCGGGACGACCACACCCGTCAATTATTTTCAGGCAATTAACTAGCAGGAACACTCCTCCGTTTTCTAAGCACAGCTCGACCACACCCGTCAATTGTTTTTGTGCTATTAACTAGCGGGAACATAACTCTGCAGTACTAACTCGGGACGACCACACCCGTTAATTGTGATCAGCAATTAACTAGCGGGAACACTCCTCCGTTTTCCACGCACAGCTCGACCACACCCGTCAACTGCTTTTGTGCTATTAACTAGCGGGAACATAACTTTGCAGTACTAACTCGGGACGACTACACCCGTTAATTGTTATCAGGCAATTAACTAGCGGGAACACTCCTCCGTTTTCCACGCACAGTGTGTGGTCGAAACACCCGTTAACTGTTTTGTATTTTTTTTTTGTTGTATAGTTTTTATATTTGTTGTATAATTTTGATTTTGTTGTGTTATTCTTATTTCCCTCTGTGATTTGGAACTTGTGGTGCTTTTCGTGATGTTCTTCTTCCGAACTGTTTCTTGACTCTCCTGACTCTCCTAAAACTTCCCATTTTCAACTGTCCCCATTTACATTCAGATACTCACTGTCCCTGTCCCGGTCCCAAAACTAACTCCTTTTTAGAATCGTTTCTTTGCTGCTCTCAAAGTTCTCCCCTCCCCAAATTTTGTTGCTTAAATTTTATCTCCTACCATATATGGTCACAAAACCCTTCCCTCTCTGACGTCAACTTCATTTCCCTGACTTTGCACACTTGTTGTGTTTCCGTTCGTTAAACCCTGAACCGAATCTTTCTGTATGTCTTAGCATTTCTCCACGCTCCGGTACTTGTTTAAGGCGATGCTGCATTTGTTATTTCTTCACATAAAAAATTGTTATTCTCGTATTCACTTGATGTTGATTTTTCTTTATTATTTTCTTGGGTGATTTTTGTATTAATATTTTAATTTAATTTCGTCAAAAATAATATTTGCACATGACCCCTACTGACCCATTACAAAATTCTGTGTAAATTTAGTAGGTTTTATGAATATTAACAAATTAATTAAAAATTGGTTAAGTATAAACTTATAATAACATAAACAGAATTTTAAAAATATTTAGTATTCTGTGTAAATTCAGTACATTCTATGACTGATAATCTCGTAATTTTACACAATGTTTTAAACGTATATTGAATTTTGTGTAAATTCAGTGTTTTATGACTGAATAATCTGTTAATTTTGCACAATGTTGTAAAAATACTGTCTGATAATTTTTTCTTAATTTCAAATTTTATTATTTATATCTGTCTAGTTTTCACATTTTCTTGCGCTATTTCTTTATAAAACTTAAACAATAATCTTATTTTTGAAAAAAACTAATCTAACTCCTTTAAATTCTTTACTAAGTCATTGCATTTTATGCTGACTAATTATCTGTCAATTTTCTCCGAAATTATTAAAGAAAATATTAGCCGTAATAAGCAATAAATTGAACTGTTAAATTAAATTCTGTATGGTCATTGAATTTTATGCAGATTTTTTTTGCCTGTTGATTTTTCCAGAAATGTAAATAAAAGTATTCGCCTTACTAAAAAATAAATTTAATTGTGGCTTACCAATTTTGAAAAAGTAACTAAATTTTCCTAAACGTAAAAAATCATTGATTGATTGAGTAGATTTGATTTAATTTTAACTATAGATTTAGTTTGATTTATTTATTTCAAACCAGCCTATTTTTGAAATGTTCAATAACTATTTTAACTAGTTCAAACAAGATAATTTCAAATTCAAAACTATTTGAATTCGAGAAAATAAGCTTACGCTTCTTATAGTTTGCACACTTTAAACATAATATATAAAATTACGAAAAAACTATTCGTGAAAATGCAAACAGTGTCTTAATTAATAAGACAATTTAAGACGATAAATATCCATTGAAACAACTACTTCCCGTGCAAGTACACCTCCGGATATTGAATTATACAATGAAATATTTAAAATCTTATTTAATTTGATTTGTTACAACGCTCTATCAAAGTATATGTAACGTTTAGGTCAAATTCTCTTCAAACCAACTAACAATACAGTTTAAAATGAAAGGAGAGATGGCCTAAGACATTAGTTTTAATCCAAGTCCTTTCACTTCTAATTTGTTGCTATATCTCCTTTCATTTTAAACTGTATTGTTAGTTGGTTTGAAGAGAATTTGACCTAAACGTTACATATACTTTAATAGAGCGTTGTAACAAATCAAATTAAATAAGATTTTAAATATTTCATTGTATAATTCAATATCCGGAGGTGTACTTGCACGGGAAGTAGTTGTTTCAATGGATATTTATTGTCTTAAATTGTCTTATTATTTAAGACACTGTTTGCATTTTCACGAATAGTTTTTTCGTAATTTTATATATTATATTTTAACTAGTGTTTTCCATTACTTGATTAAGCATTAAGTAAATATTTTAGACTTTTCTAAACTCGAAATATTTACTAAATGTGCCAGGCACATTAAACACTGGTTTAGTGTGTAGTTTTTTTAGTAGAGGGGAATTTAACAGTTCCCTCAAATCCCTCAAACCCTCAAATCTAAAAAATCAGACGCAAATCGGAAATTACCCTTGCGGTAATTAGACGAATGTACGACCGAAAATGGGGGCTCAAACCAGGAATGGTATACTGGCTGTACACCAGAGTGGTCAGACCCGCAATCATGTATGCTGCTTTGGTATGGTGGCCTAAAGCCACACAGCATACAACCATACAAATACTCAGCAAGGTTCAAAGACTTGCTTGTATTAGCATAACGGGGGCTATGAGAACTACGCCCACTGCAGCCATGGAGACGGTTCTAGACCTCACACCACTTCATATTCTGATAGTGGGGGAGGCAAGACTGGCACTCTATAGGCTGCAATTATCATGGGTCAACGTAAGAGTTGATACCCCACACAGAAGACTCTTGACAGACATAGGGGGACCTCTCGTGCAAATGAGGTCGGATCATATGGTAGTCAGATATCTTGAAAATTCACTCTTTAAAGTCACTATTCCAGACCGCAACGAATGGAACGGCTTTAGGGAAGATATACACAAACAAAGTGTGATCTGGTACACGGACGGTTCTAAATCAACCACAGGTACTGGATCAGGAATCTATAATGAAAACATGAGGACAGGCTATGCTCAACCATTGGGTAGCCTGGCATCAGTCTTTCAAGCAGAAATATTCGCAATCATAGAATGTGCGAGAACCAACATAGAGAAGGACTGTCGAAACAGGCAAATCTATATCATGTCCGATAGCCAGGCGGCACTGAAGGCTCTCCAGAGTCAAAGGACTTCATCCAAACTGGTATTGGAATGCTTCAATACCCTGAATGACCTAGCGAGACAGAACAAGGTTACGCTTGTCTGGACGCCGGGTCACTCTGGTATTGCGGGTAATGAAAAAGCTGACGAGCTAGCAAGGCAGGGAGCCACCATTTCATTTATGGGACCCGAACCTGCCTGGGGCATAACAAAAAAGTCGAGTCGCCTTGAAGTCAGGAAGTGGACTCGCAACAAACACAAGGAATACTGGGAAAACAGACCAGGCCTTAATCATAGTAAGGCCCTTATAAAAGGGCCTAACTCAAGCCAAGCTGCAGGACTACTAACATTGAGTAGGGCACAGCTGAAAACAACCATAGGACTGCTCACAGGCCACATGACTGTTAAAGAGCATCTAAGGAAAATCGGGCTATACAACGGCGACACCAACTGTCGCCTCTGTAATACGGCACCGGAAACAGCTATGCACGTTCTGTGCAGGTGCAATGCGCTAGAGAGCAAAAGACGGCTCATATTTGGGAACAGACAAATGAAACCAAATGATTTCCACGCGCAACCTCTGAATGACCTGCACAAGCTAGTGCAGGGCATCGAGTTCGGAATAGTTGCGTGAGTGTAATAATATTGGGGCAGTACAATAAGCCACCTAGGCTGCAGTGCATCCGGATCCGAAAGGAAGACGGCCCCCACAGAAAAAAAAAACAGTTCTCTTTGTTCGTTGAGTAGGAGGTCGGTTTTTTCGAATCTCTTAATTTCTAAGTTTTCCAGTAAGTTCAATTTCCTTCCTTTTTTCTCTGTATGGAGGATCTGGAATTCCTGATTGAAGTTGTGGTTTTCGGAAAGCAGGTGATTTGCATAGTTTGAGCTGTTTTTTTGTTTTTCCCATGCACTTTTATGTTCTGCAATCCTTTCTTCAAAAGCTCGTCCTGTTTGTCCAATGTATATTTTTGGGCAGTCGTTGCCTGTAAGCACACCGATCGAGTTTGTTTACTTTGTCTTTATTATTTTTAATCAATTTTCCCAGGCTGTGATTACTTTAAAATGCTACTTTAATATCTATTTTTTTCATTTCTTTGCTGATTTTATGGCTTGAGGGTCCATTGAAAGTAATAAAGGCATAATTGCTTTTATTTTTTGGAATGATTAAGGGACTTTCTTATTTTAGGAAAAGTTGTATACAAGGAATAATATTCATAATATGAAAAAGTAAGTGAAAATTAGTTCAATTGAATTCGAATACCAATATTCGGAACATTCATAATACAAAGTTATGGATAAAATACATTTTTCTAAATATGAAAAATGATTTTAAAGCACTTACTTATCATAAAATAATAAAATAAAAACGCAATTTAAGACTGTTGACATTTTGCAGAAATGTCTTGAGAATAAAAATTTATATATGAAAAAGCTTGGTTTTGCTAATTTACACTTTAAACCGTCTAATCAATGAAAAACATGAACATATTTTGAGCAACAGTAATTTTGAACTTTTTACTTTCCCCCGTATGTAATACAAAGGGAAAGTATTGTTTTCGTGAAAATTTTCGAATCAAAAATTTTTGCGGAAATATCCGTTTTGAGGTCCCCTGAGTCGAATAAGACCATTTTTGAAAAATGTCTGTCTGTCTGTGTGTCTGTGTGTGTGTCTGTGTGCGCTGTACCGCAAAAACCGCTAAAGATATCGAGATGAAACTTGAAACTTAAGCTTTTTGTTACAATCGGAAGAACTGAAAACCTTTTGGTGAAAATCGGAAAACCGGAAGTGGTACTTTACTCTTAGCGTTTTTCAGTTTTTTCAGATTTTTTCAATAAATGTTCATCAAACAAAAAATTCTTTCAAATAAAAGTTGTAGATAATAACAAAATGAAGATGAATTGTTCATTTACTTTTTGTCATAGCACTCTTAGTTTTTGAGATATTTCAAAAGTTGTGTGTTTTATCTAGTTATTGAGGACCACTTCGTAATATGTTATAAAAAGAAGAACGTTTTTCGGGAACTTTCAAACACAATTTTCTACAGGGTGATTCATTAGCCTCTTTACAAACTTTGAAAAGTGATTTAATACGCAATTTACGGGGGAAAGTACTATGGTGGACACATCACCATTTTTTTTCTTGAGTCAATCCCGACATTTCGCTGTAGACTCTTATTTTATGTCTTCATCTGATTACCCAGAGTCAACTGAATAATTTTTTTTCTTAGCTAAATCCTGAGGTTTTGGAGAAGACTTTCATTTAGGAAATAAATGAAAATGTCCTCCAAAACCTCAGGATTTAGCTAAGAAATCTGATAACTGATATCTGATCTGATAACCCAGAGTGTTATCTTGGTATTTAACTTTGAACCACAATTTGCAACTTTAAACAAGCGTCTTCCACTCCCGGGCTAAGCGTGAAGTAAAATTTCGAGTTTAGAAAAGCCCCGCGTAGAAAATTAGAAATACAAAATCCATGTAATCCCTGTAGTCTTTCGGTCTCCGAAAATCATGATTGGTCCTTCGAGCTGTAGCCTTTGTAAATTGGTAATAAACTTAGTAATCTAGAATGATCCTTCAATTTCTTCTAAGAACGAGTGTTTTCCACTCCCAGACAAAGCATGAAGTAAAATTTCGAGTTTAGAGAAGCCCCGCGTAGAAAATTTGTCGAGGGTCGCGCAGCGACCCGATACAAATTTTCACGGGGCTTTTCTAAACTCGAAATTTTACTTCATGCGCCACGCGTATAAAACACTGATTTAAAGTGAAGTTAAAAACGCACTGAAAACCAACCCAATTTCGATATTTTTTCAAAATTAGATCTTTTCTTTACTACCCACGCTGTAAACCTTCAGATATTCGTTGTTTTCTTGTAAAAAAACTTCGATATCCTGTAGTCCTTCGATCTCCGAAGACCATGATTGGTCCTTCGAGCTGTAGCCTTTGTAAAATGGTAATAAACTTAGTAATCTAGAGTGATTCTTCAATTTGAAACTTCTAAGAACGAGTGTTGTCCACTCCCAGACTAAGCATGAAGTAAAATTTCGAGTTTAGAAAAGCCCCGCGTAGAAAATTTGTCTCGGGTCGCTGCGCGACCCGAGACAAATTTTCACGGGGCTTTTCTAAACTCGAAATTTTACTTCATGCGCCACGCGTATTCAACACTGATTTAATACGAATCTAAAAATGCACTGAAAACAACCCAACTTCGATATTTTTTTTAAATTGTAAGTTTTCTTCCCTGTCCACGCTGTAAACTAGATATTCGAATATATTTTTTTTCTTAGCTAAATCCTGAGGTTTTAAAGAAGACTTTCATTTAGGAAATAAATGAAAATGTCCTCCAAAACCTCAGGATTTAGCTAAGAAATCTGATAACTGATATCTGATCTGATAACCCAGAGTGTTATCTTGGTATTTAATTTTGAACCACCTATAAAACACAACTTGCGTTAATTTGACTCTAAAGGAATTTCCCCGGTGTTCCTCAGGGCTCCAATTTCGTTCCTCTTTTTTAGCTAAATCCTGAGGTTTTGGGGAAGACTTTCATTTATTTCTTCATATGATAACCCAGAGTGTGTTGAACCCATTTTTCAATCTTGGTATTTAATTTTGAACCACCTTTAAAAAACAACTCGCGTTAATTCGACTCTAACGGAATTTCCCTGGTGTTCCTCAGGGTTCAAATTTCGTTCCTCTTTCTTAGCTAAATCCCGAGATTTTGGAGGAGACTTTAATTTATGTCTTCTTCTGATAACCTAGAGTGTGTTGAACCCATTTTTACTTTCCCTTTACTAATACAAAGGGAAAGTATTGTTTTCGTGAAAATTTTCGAATCAACAATTTTAGCGGAAATATCCGTTTTGAGGTCCCCTGAGTCGAATAAGACCATTTTTGAAAAATGTCTGTCTGTCTGTCTGTCTGTCTGTGTGTGTGTGTCTGTGTGCGCTGTACCGCAAAAACCGCTAAAGATATCGAGATGTAACTTGAAACTTAAGCTTTTTGTTACAATCGGAAGAAATGAAAAGCTTTTGGTGAAAATCGGAAAACCGGAAGTGATACTTTACTCTTTCAGTTTTTTCAGATTTTTTCAATAAATGTTCATCAAACAAAAAATTCTTTCAAATAAAAGTTGTAGATAATAATAAAATGAAGATGTATTGTTCACTTACTTTTTGTCATAGCACTCTTAGTTTTTGAGATATTTCAAAAGTTGTGTATTTTATCTAGTTATTGGTGTGTGACAGTGTATGTGTCGCTACAATTGAAAAATGTTTCAAATAAAAGTTGTAGGAAATGAAAAACTAAAGATTTTTTGTGGACTCACTTTTTGTCATAGCACTCTTAGTTTTTTAGATATTTAATAAATAGTGTTTTTATCTAGTCATTGATTTGTGTCAGTGTGTGTGTTGATACAATTGGAAAATGTTTATAATAAAAGTTGTAGGTAATAAGGTATTAAAGATTTTTTGTATATTCACTTTTTGTCATAGCACTCTTAGTTTTTGAGATAATCAATAAATAGTGTTTTTTATCTAGTCATTGGTTTGTGTCAGTATGTGTTGATCCAATTGAAAAATGTTTCAAATAAAAGTTGTAGTTATCAAAAAGTTGAAGACATTTTGAAAATAATAATGCTACAAATATTTTAAAAGTGATTTAATACGCAATTTACGGGGGAAAGTACTATGATGGACACATCACCATTTTTTTATTAGAATTAATTTTGTAAAATAAACCTTAAATATTGTGTTTTTATTTTATTAATCTTAAAGTAGGTATAAGCAATAATTTAAATTTAGTTTAATAGTTTAATACACGGTTTGAACAAAAAGGTGGATGCGCCGGGTACGCGATTTACCTATATATCATTAGATATATATCATATTTATCATGATATATATCGATATTTATAAACTCTGATATACAAGGTAGCCAGAAAATAAGCGACAAGTACCTAAAGCTTTTCGCTTATTTTCTGGATACCTTTTATATCAGAGTTTATAACTATCGATATATATCATAAAAAATATGATATATATCCGATGATATACAGGTAAATCGCGGAACGCTGATTAAAACAAATCATCGAACGTTAATTCGTTTTGAGTAGAAAATCCAAATCAAAAATATTGTATGGTTCTTCATTAAGGCTCAGGAGACCTTTGAAGTTCTAAATATGTGACTAGAAATCAGTAATATTAATTTTTTTTAAATAGAAACATTTCTATTAACAACCAGCTAAGCAATGCAAATGTTTGTGAATGTCTAGTCGATTTTTAATAGCAAAAAAATATCTGGTCACATATTTAGAATATTTATAGCCTTGTGTGGGTTACTAAATAGTCGTACAATAATTATTTTGTGTTTTTTTTTTTACTTTTTTTAATTATTAGTTTTTGACATTTATTTTAACTTTTAAAATGTTTATCTACTCACTCAAAACGAATTACTACTCAACTACTCAACTACTCAATGAATGAATCGCGCTAAATAAAGCTTTTCACTGATTTTCTGACCCAGGGTGGTCAGAAATCATATCATAGATATTCATAAAATGCAAACAAAAACAAACATCGCGCGTCGCCGGTTAAAATTCTCTTGATTCCTAAGTCAAACCTCGACCCGAGTTACAAAAGATCTTTTAGGTCGAGGTAACTTCGAAAGGCCCAGAGGCCACACGACCCACCGACCCCATAACATAACATAACAAGTCAAACCTCATAGATTCTTCTTTTACAAGAACTTAATACATATCAGATAAATATTGATATATATCCGGTATTTTAATAAATATCATGAAATTTCCGAATGTGTACTTGTAATTATTAGAATTGTTATATTTTCAAATCTTTACACTGTTTTTCTATTGCATTTCACTTTATATCGAATGTGTATCCCTTTATGTATATTTCCCATTTATTAAATACATTTCCCTACATAGCACTACATTTCCCCATACAGGGAATTTTTCTTTTAAGTATACATATTTCAATTAAGCGTATGCGTTTTGAGTCATTCGTTGTTCTTTCACTGAGTTCAATTTTAAGTTTAGAACGAGTGTTTTCCACTCCCAGACTAAGCATGAAGTAAAATTTCGAGTTTAGAAAAGCCTGAAAATTTGGTTTGGTCGAGTAGCGCGTAGCGCTACGAGACCAAACCAAATTTTCAGGCTTTTCTAAACTCGAAATTTTACTTCATGCGCCTCGCGTATAAAACATTGAAATATTGTAAAGTTCAAAATATTCTTGTCTAGTAGAATATTTTTAATCCTGCTGTAGCTGTTATTTTTTAAATACCAATTTAGCAGTATATTTGTAAGTTCAAAATATTTCAGTGTTTTATACGCGTGGCTCATGAAGTAAAATTTCGAGTTTAGATAAGCCTGAGTTAGGATTTGGACGCTTTTTATATCTAACATATTTCACCTTTCCATTATTTCCTTTTCGTTTTTACGGAATTATTCTATTTTCCGCTATTATTTGCAATTTGGTACTCGGCGTTTACTTCACAACTGCAACAAAGTTCAAATAGATTTATTTATGGGCAGGTGGTGGCCGAGCGGTAACGTCGTCGGGCTGTATCGCTCGGCGAGCCACAAACTCGGGTTTGATTCCCGTGCACGGGGAGACTTTATTTAAAAAATAATTTCTCGTCATGTCCCTGGGTGTGGTGTGAATGTGTCGTGACGTCTAAATATATGTTAAATTAATTAATAAAATCATCGTTAGTGGTTGAATGGCTAGAACCTATGCGCCAAACAAACAAAAAAAAAAAGATTTATTTCACACAACATTGGGTAAATTACGTAATTATTTATTTAAAGAAATAAATGTTAATGCTTAGAAATTGTATACCAATTTTACTATATTGACTCAGTCCTCGATAAATTTTATGATGTCGTTCTAATTTTGTTTGTGATTTTAATGTGTTATATTTTTTGTAGCTAGATGTAAACTATTTATATATGTCTTTGTCATTTCTTTATTGTATTTGCATGGCTTTTATTATTGTTATCTTTAAATTACTGTACCTATATTTTTATACTACATGTATGTTGCTGTAAAATGGTTGATCCGTTAATAAATATTATTATTATTATTATTATTTTGTCTGTTGTGATTTTGAGTGAAGCTCAAAATATAAGTCTTTAGTGTAGTGCTTTAGTAGCATATTGTGAACTTTACAATATTTCAGTGTTTTATAAGCCTAGTTTGTTCATCCCTTGATTGAGCATGCAGTAAAATTTCGAGTATCTAAAAGTCTGAAATACTATCGTATATCTTTCACTATGTTCTCATTAATCACTTGGTGAAACATGATTTAATATATAAGTATCAATATTATTTTAATAAAAATCACTTGGTTCGTTTCACAAAATATATATTTTGTGAAACGAACCAATTGATTTTTATTTAAATAATATTCATACTTATATACTATCGTATGTTCAATAATAAAAACTTCTAAAGTGCCTTGGAAAATATTGTAGGTTGGCAACTCTAAGATTATATAGTATAATTATTATATCTGACGTTTTATGTGTCAATTCCTAAAGCGTGTAACCAACTTAAATTATAAAATAGATAAAATTATGGAACTCTAGAGGTTTTATTTTGTTGAACGTACTATATTTGTGTTCTATCATCAATTAATCGATGTTATCTGATAGTTTTGTGATTAAAAGAAAATGTATATCAGACAACGAAACGATTATTGACATTAAGGTATTACTGAAAAACCAATTGAAATAATATTCATACTTATATACTATCGTATGTTCAATAGTAAAAACTTCTAAAGTGCCTTGGAAAATATTGTAGGTTGGCAACTCTTAAATTATATAGTATAATTATTATGTCTGACGTTTTATGTGTCGATTCCTGAAGCGTGTAACCAACTTAAATTATAAAAAAGATAAAATTATGGCACTCTAGAGGTTTTATTTTGTTGAACGTACTATATTTGTGTTCTATCATCAATTAATCGATGTTATCTGATAGTTTTGTGATTAAAAGAAAATGTATATCAGACAACGAAACGATTATTGACATTAAGGGATTACTGAAAAACCAATCGAAACATCCGCAATCATTTAAACAGTCCCTTAAATTGGATGCGAGAACATTAAGGTTTCCGTCATAAATTTCCCCGGCGAAAGGAACGAACGCAAACAGAAAACGGCGAAAGCACTCTCCATATCCTGTTGTTAGGAATCTATCTTTTTCGTTAGCGTTTTAAATACAGAAACGCATTTACAAAAGGAAACCATAAATCCGAATAATTGATGTTTTAAATTATATATATAGTATGTATTCCAGGGTTTAATTTATACATCTGCGCGTACACGTAACGAGGAGAAGAGGATAATTTCGGCGCGGGACGGAATATAATGTATAAATCAAATAAATATATACGCACGTGAAGGGGTGGATTAGAATAATGGGCCCGTGGCTGGCTGCGAGAAGCGAGAAAGAGCGCGTGATTGAAGTTATCTGGGCTATATATTTTAAGGGCGGGTTAGGCGTTATAATTGCACAAAAGCTTTGTTACTCTGCTGGAGGAATAAAGGGGTCCACGCTTGCATTTACGAATATATGAGGGAAGATTGCCTCAATAATAATAACAACAGTTGATATGACAATGGGAAGGTGTAACTTGCTGTTCGGATAAACAAAGGTGGCATGATTGCCTTACAAAATGCTTGTTTTACATTTTCTATTATTGTGTTTTACTTAAATATTATTAATAAGCGCAAGAAATTAATTCTGTATTGTACAGGCTTTTACTTCGTTACGTCATGTTTGGCAATGACAAGGCTTAAGTCAAATTTGTCTAAATTTGTCGAAACTGCACACTCACACTTAATAAAAAAATGGTGATGTATCCATCATAGTACTTTCTTTATTATCTAAACAATTGATAACACTGCACCACAAAAAAATATGTTTTTCGTGTTTCCTGCACAATATTAGTCAAATTATATTCATTTTATGCTAAAAAAATGAAAATGACAATGAAAATGTTTTATTAGCTCTAGTTTCTGTGATACATCGTAGGTATAACGTTATCGTGATCTTTTTACTTTTCTCTTGTATGCGAGTTCCGGAGCGTCCCTACACACAAACCAACAGTAATCCACTAGCATAGCGATCCTGATATCTTCGTTCCATTACAGAAATATCCTAGTGGAACCTTTCCCCATGTTCATCACTAACAGCACCACAATTGCGAGGAAAGAAGTCTATCTAGGTGGGAGTAGAGAAAATGGATCTTTAGGGACATGTTACATCCGAGTTGATGGTATTTTTCCAGGAGTATTTTTACTAACTGACTGTAGTTTTCATCTCTTTTGTTTCCTAAAAATCCACGAATCACTCCCTTCAGAGCTTCCCAGGCTTTCTTTTCTTTACCCTCCAAAACTTCGTCAAACGCAGGATCCCTAACAAGTTGACGAATTTGTGGCCCGACAAAAATACCCTCTTTAACCTTTGCATCACTTAGTTTCGGGAATTTGTCTCTCAAATACCTAAAAGCCTGTCCATCTTTGTTCATACTTTTGACAAAATTCTTCATTAAACCCAATTTAATATGTAAGGGTGGAAGAAGAAAATCTTTTGGGTCCACAAGTGGCTCAGCAACGATATTTTTTTCGTAAGTATTGAGATTTCTTGCAGGCCAGTCTGCTCTTATGTAATGTGAACTTCTGTCTCTACTATCCCACATACACAAAAAGCAGCAGTATTTAGTGTACCCCAATTGCATTCCTAAAAGTATAGCAATGACTTTTAGATCACCACAAATTTTCCACTTGTATTCATTGTAATTGATTGATTCGAGGAGAGTTTTCATGTTAATGTAAGTCTCTTTCATGTGAACTGCATGGCCAATAGGAATAGAAGGAAGACGGTTTCCGTTGTGCAGTAATACAGCTTTTAAGCTTAGCTTAGATGAGTCGATGAATAACCTCCATTCTGTTGGATCATAGTTCATTTTGAGACAATTCATTAATCCATAGACGTCGATACAAACAACAAGATTGGTATTCTTCTCAAAAAAAGAGAGCATGTTTCGCTGACGTTTTCTATATTGTGAAACTCTGACATCGTGTTGGAGAAGATTCCACTGCTGTAGTCTTGACCCTAGAAGTTCTGCCTTCTCCTGTGACAAGTCTAGATCTCGAATGAGATCACTTAATTCTGCTTGACTCAATCTGTGTGGCGTTACTAGTGTATCATCTCTTACCTCAAAATCAGGGTCATTTGATGTGAAACGCTTATTTGCTTCTTCTTCTTCTTCTTCCATTTCTACCTCATTTCTACCTTTATTTTCCAAATCATAAATTTGTGGTGGGGTAGGAACTGGTAAACTATCCGAATGAGGAATAGGAATGTTGCCATATAAACCTAACCTTACACTTCCATCTAAATGGGCATGTGAATAGGCAAAATTGCAGGTATTGGAGTAACACTAATCCTAAATTGAATCATCAAAAACCTCTGCATTCACCCAAGGTTACTGTATGGGCAGCTTTGTCAGCAAGAGGCATTATTGGTCCATACTTTTTTGAAGATCGCCGAAGAAATGCTGTCACAGTGAATACAGAGCGGTATATTGCCATGCTATAGAACTTTTTTTTACCAGCGCTACAGGATTTTGATGGTTTTAATCAACGATCGTGGTTTCAGCAAGATGGGACAACATGCCACACTTCTAACGGCTCATTAAGTGCTGTTCGCGAAATTTTTGGACAAAAAGTGATATCCAAAAGAGGTGCCATTAACTGGCCACCTCGTAGCCCGGACTTATCCCCACTGGACTTCTTTCTTTGGGGATACCTTAAAAATAAAGTTTTCAACAGCAACCCAATGTCCCTAGAGGAATTAAAGAAAAATATTCGAGAGGAAATGCAAAACATTCCACGAAACACTTGTGAGACCGTCATTGAAAATTTCCGCTCCAGGTTGCAGCAGTGTCAAAATAGTCAAGGATCACATGGATGATGTAATTCTTTAAAAATAAAATCCCTATTTGTTTACTTTAATAATAAATAGAAAGTTTTTATCTCACATAACTAAATACATTAATTGAGAGTTACGTGAAGATCAAATTAATTTAACGAATAAAGCACTAATAACCTTTCTTCACACTTTTATTTAAATTACCAAATGTACATTTCGGACACAAAGAGACCATTATCAATGAATTAACACAGTGTCAATCTGTTAAAAGTGATCAAATATGCGGTCGATTCGGGATGACATTATTGTTACTATAGGTATAATAAAGTAGTAGAATAAAAACATTTGTAGAGAACACACGTGTATCAGTTACTCTTCAATACAAAATTGTGTATGTGAGTTGAGACCTTTCACTCTTCGATTTACACCTCTAATAGGTTATGGGCCCAGATCAAAGTTTTTTTAACTCCTACACAATTTGAAATTATAATCGACTTATAAGTCCAAATAATTAAGACTAAAGTCTAAAGCCAATCTACGAACATAATTATGGCTGGTTATACACGCATTGAAACACTGAACAAGGAAAACTACGATACATGGAAAATGCAAATGGAAACTCTACGTGTGAAGAACGATGCTTGGGAATATGTGAACGGAGACATAGTTAAACCTGAAGTTGCGGTTGGGGATCCTGCGTCGGTTGAAACTTTAAAATCATGGTCAAACAATGATAACAAGGCAAAATCGGATATTATCCTATCTATACACCCTTCAGAACTGAAACAAATTAAAGGATGTACGACTTCACAGGAAAAATGGCTAAAACTGCAGGGAATATACCAATCAAAAGGACCAGCAAGAAAAGCCACTTTATTAAAACAACTCACACTGCAGAAAATGGAAAATGGTGATGACATACGTGAACATGTGCGTACATTTTTTGACGCCAAAGACAAACTGGAAGAAATAGAAGTGAATATTAATCCTGATTTGTTAGCAATAATGCTACTATACAGTTTACCACCGTCTTACGAAAACTTCAGATGCGCGATTGAATCACGCGATAATCTTCCTTCGCCAGACGATTTACGAGTGAAAATCGCTGAGGAAACTGATGCTCGGACAAACGAAGTGCGCGTAATGCCAAATGCAATGGTGGCAAAGAAAAATTCTTATTTGCGCAAAGAAAAGTTGGTTAATGAGAATTCTGAAAATAACAGGGAATTCAAGTTTCGATGTCATAACTGCGGAAAGGTTGGTCATAAGGCAATTGAGTGTCGCAGCAAGAAACTTAAAGGTACAAGACAATACTTAAAGAAGACTGAAGGAGTAAGTTTGGGGATTGAAGAAGTCCAATTAACATCTTCGGATGGTCAAAGGGATAAAGTGTGGTGTCTTGACAGTGGTGCGACGTCACATATTTGTAAGGAACCAAGATTCTCGGAAATAGACGATTCAAAGAGTGGAATATTAAAGCTCGCAAGTAATACGTCAACGGAAATTGTTGCTAAAGGTGCTGTTTTATTCAATTCCAAAGTTTAGAGAGAAATTAAGAATATTAAACTAAAGAATTTACTACAGGTTCCCGATCTCAGATCAAACTTAATGTCAGTGTCAAAAATAACAGATAATAATTGTCAAGTGACATTTCGAAAAGATCACGCAGAAATAATTGGAAATGACGGATTGACGAAATTAATGGAAAAACGAATTGGAGACCTCTACTATGTAAGTGAATTCAACGAAGAGTGCAGTTCAGTTGGAATGGAAACTAACAGATCATCAGAAGTGCTTGAAATGTGGCACAGGCGAATGGGTCATCTGAACATCAATGATTTGTTGAAAGGTACACGAGATAAATCTTTATTAGGCATTCATCTCGGAAAGTGCACAAATAAACTAGAATGTAAGATCTGTTTAAGGGGGAAAATAACTCGTACTCCATATCCTAAGAAATCAGATCGCCAAACTACTGCTTTAGAAATCATTCATTCAGATATCTGCGGTCCAATGCAAACAGAATCAAATAACAGGGCGAAATACTTTATTACATTTATTGATGATGAATCCCGTTGATGTGAAGTGCGATTTCTAAGGACGAAAGATGAAGCTTTTGATGCATTTAAGGAATTCAAATCTAAAATTGAAAACAAAAGGAACTTGAAGATCAAATGCCTTCAAACGGACAATGGAACTGAATACTTGAGTACAACTTTTACTGAATACTTGAAGAAAAATGGTATTGAACGAAGGTTAACAGTCGCTTACAACCCGGAACAAAATGGAACCGCCGAAAGAAAAAATAGAACTCTGGTGGAAATGGCCAGATGTCTTTTAATCCAGTCTGCTCTTCCTTCGTCGTTTTGGGCTGAAGCTGTAAATACTGCGAATTACATTCGAAATAGATGTCCGACGAAAAGCTTAAAGTGACGAACACCTTACGAGAAATGGACTGGAAGGAGTCTAAATGTAAATTATTTCAGAGATTTTGGAAGCAGTGTTTATGTAATGAACAGAAAACCAGGAAAAAGTAAGTTTGAAGAGCGCGCTGTGAAAGGAATTTTTCTAGTCTACGCTGAACAATCTAAGGGATATCGTGTATGGATTCCAGAGAAAGGTAAAGTGGAAATAACTAAAGACATTAAATGTTTAAGATATTCTCAAAATCTGGTGTCAAAAGTCTATGAAGACGTATTCCCCGATGAAGAGATTATTAAAAACAATGCTACAGTTGAAAACCATGAAACAGAAATTGAAATTAAAACCATAAACCAAAGTGAAACATCTACTCGAGAATTTCAGAAAAGTAATGGATCAGACGTAAATAGAAACTCTGTTGAAGAGGAAGTTATTACGAAAGAATCTAGAAAAGGACCAGGCAGGCCAAAGAAAATCTTAACTGGACGACCAGGACGGCCAAGAAAAGAATACCATCAGCAAATAGGAACAACAGAAGAAATTTATCTTGCAGAAGTGTCTTTAAAGGAAGCAATGAACGGCCCGAATGTACAAGAATGGTACCGTTCTATATCAGAAGAAGTGAAATCGATAATAAGACATGAAACTTGGGACATTGTTCAACGTCCTCATAACAAACAAGTAATTGGAAGTCGTGTTATATTAACAAACAAATTTAATCCAGATAGAACTTTAGACAGAAGAAAGGTACGCATTGTGGCACGTGGATTTTCTCAACATCCAGGTATTCATTTTAACGAGACGTTTGATCCTGTTGCTAGATTAGAATCTATTCGGTTATTACTGGCGCTAGCAGCTCAACATGGTATGACAATCAAGCAATTTGACATTGCTACAGCATTTTTAAATGGCTCGATTGAGGAGGAAATATTTATGGAAACTCCACAGTTCTTGAGAGAAGCGTTAGAAATTATAACACAAACACAAGATAAACACAGTGTCATTAGAAGGAAAGCTGAATGTATGCTCAATGAATTAAAATTTGATGATAAAGTGTGTCTTCTAAAGAAATCACTGCATGGACTACGTCAAGCAGGAAGAAATTGGTATACCAAGTTAAGTAGTGTTATAATAAGCTTCGGAGCAACAAAATCAAATGCGGATAATTGTGTGTATTATCTTGGACAAGGGGAAGATGCTTTAATCATTGCCATTTATGTGGATGACATGATAGTTATTTCAAGAAGTACTGTGTTGATTGAAGCATTTAAACAAACACTTCTTAATGAATTTGAAGTAAAAGACTTAGGAATACCAAAATACTGTCTAGGTATAGAATTCTCGAAAAAGGAAAACGAAATCTTAATTAATCAGAAAGGATACATTAAAGAACTACTGAATCGTTTCGGAATGATGGACGCCAAGCCGGTATCCAGTCCCATGGATGTAAATGTTAAGTTGATGAAGGAGGAAAACTTAATGACTGAAGAATCAACTTTACCATTCAGGGAATTGATAGGTGCGCTTATGTACCTGGCCGTAGCTACAAGACCAGATATTTCGCACGCAGTAAGTCATTTAAGTCAATTTAACACAAGTTTTGAGAAGATACATTGGACAGCAACGAAACGAGTACTAAGATACCTTCAAGGTACGATGGATTTAGGACTTACTTATGGCACTCCAAAAGAAAAATTAAGAGGATATGTCGACGCTGCTTGGGCTAGTTGTCCAATTGACAGGCGATCATACACAGGATACGTATTTATGTTAAATAATGGTCCTGTATCTTGGAACTCGTGTAAGCAAAGAACGGTTGCACTATCCTCTACGGAAGCGGAATACATGGGATTAGCTGAAGTAACAAAAGAAGCAATCTACCTTCAAGGATTTTTGTCAGAATTGGGATTTGGAGAATCAGAAGCAGTCCAAATTTCAAGCGATAACATGGGAGCTATGAAGTTGGTTGAAAATCCTATATTCCATGCCAGAAGCAAGCATATTGATGTAAGGCATCATTTTGTACGTGATTCTTTGAAGAATGGAATCATAAAACTTAATTATTTGCCAACAGAGGATATGGTTGCTGACATTTTCACAAAAGGATTATCAAGTGCAAAACAACAACATTGTGTGAAATTACTAAAGATGTAAGATGTTTATTGTAATAGTAAATAGTCATCCACTCTTCGAGGGGAAGTGTTAAAAGTGATCAAATATGCGGTCGATTCGGGATGACAATATTGTTACTATAGTTATAATAAAGTAGTAGAATAAAAACATTTGTAGAGAACACACGTGTATCAGTTACTCTTCAATACAAAATTGTGTATGTGAGTTGAGACCCTTCACTCTTCGATTTACACCTCTAATACAATCCATTGATAATGGTCACTTTGTGTCCGAAATATATATTTGGTAATTCAAACAAAAGTGTGAAGAAAGGTTGTTAGTGCTTTATTCCTCAAATTCACATAACTAGTTTCTTTTAAATCATAATTTGAAATGTAAACGAACTTTTGGTTCACCCTGTATTACATATGGGGGAAAGTAAAGTAAGTAAGTGTTGTACACACAAAGTAAAAGCATCAAATAAATATTTCGCACTTAGTTATAAAAGTGCTTTAAGGTTAAATGGGTGCAGCACACGTTTATAAATGTGTTAAATATGAGGCCTGATTTGTACAAAATAGCAGCAAAATATTGATAGCATTAAATGCTATCACTATTTTGCTGCTATTTTGTACAAATCAGGCCTCATATTTAACACATTTATAAACGTGTGCTGCACCCATTAAATTTAATTATACCACTAAACAAATTGATACATTAATAAAATTCTAATTTGCAACATTATTTACTTATCTCAGCTAAACTCACTTAATCACCAGCCCAGTTTAATTCATTCTCCTGCTAGAGTACAAAGTGTACCAACCGAGGACACTGACGTGACGAAAAGCGGACGTTTGAAGGATTTCCCGAGCGCACTCCAACAAAGGTAGATTAAGTGGGTGTAATAAGATTTAATAGGGGGGTGTGTTGGCTGATAAAATATCTTAGACAAAATCAGAAATTTATTTTTCGCCAAACCCTTAAAGTGATACTTATTTCGGCGCCGTTATCTCACGCCTTACAATCAGCGAGAAATGTTAAATTGCGAGGATTAAACGGTCTTGTCTTCACGTAACCTCTGATTAATAGACTCTGTCGGGTAATTAATTTTCTTCTTAACAATGTACAGACTTGTGAAATGTTCGCGATTATCATTAACTGAATAATCAAATGATTGTACCCAAACGCACCGCCTATTAATAAGACGAACAATATATTTAGAATGAATGAAACAGACAAAAAACATTATTTATTTATTTAACAACAGAAAGATACATTTTTTGTTATGTTGTAAAAAGGAGACATTTCTAAATAAATAAATATACAAATAAGTAAACATTAAAAGTGCGATTCTTTTCGCAATCTACAACCAGTTAGTCTTACAAAGACTATATCAAACACTCATTGAAACAACTACTTCCCGGGCTAATACCCCGACGGACATTGAATTATACAACAAGTGTTTGCTGTTACATACAGTAACCTACTGCAAATGTAACAATAAATAAATAATAACGAATCTCGAAACGCGTCTATAGATGGCCTGAATAATTTGACCCAAATTGTTACATTTGCAGTAGGTTACTGTATGTAACAGCAAACACTTGTTGCATAATTCAATGTCCGTCGGGGTATTAGCCCGGGAAGTAGTTGTTTCAATGAGTGTTTGATATAGTCTTTGTAAGACTAACTTGTTGTAGATTGCGAAAAGAATCTCGGCACTTTTAATGTTTGAAATATTCTGCAACCAAGAATTGGCAATTTCATTTATACTTACAAATAAGTAGATATACATATCTGTATGTAGGAGGTAAACTACATCAAGTCACATTTTTTGTATACTGTTGTAATCAAGCTTTTTACTCTATCGAGGGATGAATAGATCTGAAAAATTTAAAAAATGTGACATGGTGTAGTTAACCTCGCACGTCCAGATGATAAAATGAGATTCACTATATCCCAAATATCTTTCACCTTTTTTAAATATATGCCAAAAGATTTCCCAATTTACGAAACGAGTTTCACTCTATACGAAATACATTTCGCTTTAATATTTTTGCTGGACATTTTTGCAGTAATAATAACTGTCTTCTGGAAATATTTTATTTTTATTTATACATATGTAACAATACTTACGTCAGCATCCATTCTCCAAATAACGAGTCCTCTTAGTTCATTGCTAACATGCATTTTTTGACGAACTACAGCCATATTGCTGACAAGTGAAATGTAATTGACAAACTGTGATAAGGTTTTGGCATACAGGGATTTTTTTCTTGAATATACATATGCATACGTTTTTTTTAAGTTCAATTTGAAGCTTTAAACGAGTGTTTTCCACTCCCAGGCTAAGCATGAAGTAAAATTTCGAGTTTAGAAAAGCCCCGTGAAAATTTGTCGAGGGTCGCTGATTCACTATATCCCAAATATCTTTCACCTTTTTAAATATATGCCAAAAGATTTCCTAATTTACGAAACGAGTTTCACTCTATACGAAATACATTTCGCTTTAATATTTTTGCTGGACATTTTTGCAGTAATAATAACTGTCTTCTGGAAATATTTTATTTTTATTTATACATATGTAACAATACTTACGTCAGCATCCATTCTCTGAATAACGAGTCCTCTTAGTTCATTGCTAACATGCATTTTTTGACGAACTACAGCCATATTGCTAACAAGTGAAATGTAATTGACAAACTGCGATAAGGTTTTGGCATACAGGGATTTTTTTTCTTGAATATACATACGTTTATTTTAAGTTCAATTTGAAGCTTTAAACAAGTGTTTTTCACTCCCAGACTAAGCATGAAGTAAAATTTCGAGTTTAGAAAAGCCCCGTGAAAATTTGTCGAGGGTCGCGCAGCGACCCGAGACAAATTTTCGGGCTTTTCTAAACTCGAAATTTTACTTCATGCGCCACGCGTATAAAACACTAAAATATTGTAAAATTTATGTATATTCAATCTTCACTTGAAATTTGCGTTTTATACGCGTGGCGCATGAAGTAAAACTTTCTGCGCTGAATGAATGTAAAGTCGCAGCCTAAATTTATATAAAGTTTTAAAGGGATATTTAATTTTGGTAGCTTCATGTCTCATATATTCTCAAAAGGGTTCTGATTGTTTGTTCTGATTCAGCCAAAAAAGGTATTTTATAATGTGTTAAAAGTTATTCCATTGGTGTTTATAGTTATTACGTGGAACAACTATAGAAGGGAGATAATGTTTTTGAAAATTATAAAATTTCCATTGATGAATATTTATCGATATAGTTATTTTCTGAATAGAGTCTAACGGTGTGGGTCTGTCCTCTGATAATTAAACATTATTATACGGCCGGCGGCGGATGTGCTAACAAGTAAATATGTATAATACCGGCATTAAGTTAATGATTTTATCCTACGCAACAACTGCACATTACCGAAGAGTATAATTGTCAATAATCTTGGCCCTGATATTAGGAATTACGCGGATTGTAACGGGGCTCGGATGAGCGGGAATGCTGAATGAAAGCTCAATGCCGGACACGCTGATATGCGCTCGATTTGCATAAAAACTTGATAAATGCGTCAAAGTCGTAATGGATTTGGGTATTGGGTATTATTGATTTATAACAGTTTTGTCAGCTGGAATTGTTTCACTAAATGGCTCTAATTATATAGCTTAACCTCCAGAGACTCATACCGGATGGGCAGGTGGTGGCCGAGCGGTAACGTCGCCGGTTTGTATCGCTCGGCGAGCCACAAATTCGGGTTCGATTCCCGTGCACGGGGAGTCTTTATTTCAAAAATAATATCTCGTCGTGACCCTGGGTGTAGTATGAATGTGTGTGATTGTCCGAATGAATAGTTAAATACTACAAATTGTAAATTGTAATAAATTAATTGATACAAAAATATATAGATTGATGATGGCTAATGGGCAAGTTCCCAAGGCCAGGCAACAGCCAAAAAAAAAAAACTCATACCGGATCTAAGTGCATTAACTTAAGTCCGGTATAAGTCTTTGGAACTTAAGCTACCAAATTAGCATATTACGTAACGAGAGTGGTATGCAGCATATTACATATGAGCGGACATGTTGCGCACGAGCCGCGCAGCGGCGAGTGCAGTATTCCGCGAGTATGTAATTGCTATACCACTCGAGAAACGTACGATACTTTACCTAACAAAATAAACAATTAGCAGGAAATAACAACCTATTTATTTTAATAATTTTTAATAGTACCTTAACAATGATGAAAACTAAATTACTACTTGATCAATATACAAGGAATAAAGCTGTGCATGTTCCGACATTCGTTGTTTTTTTAAAAGAGTTCAATTTGAAGCTTTGAACGAGTGTTTTCCACTTCCAGACTGATTCCAGCTGATTGCTTACCGTACTACCAAATGACATTTCTTTGATGTACAGGGAGTTACGTATTCGAAATGAAGCTTATTTTCTTTAAATCTTTAGTTATTCGATGTTTTTTTTTAAGAGTTTAATTTGAAGCTTTAAACGAGTGTTTTCCACTCCCAGGCTAAGCATGAAGTAAAATTTCGAGTTTAGAAAAGCCCCGTGAAAATTTGTCGAGGGTCGCGCAGCGACCCGAGACAAATTTTCTGGGCTTTTCTAAACTCGAAATTTTACTTCATGCGCCACGCGTATAAAACACTGATTTCAAGTGAGGTTTAAATATACATAGAGTTTACAATATTTTAGTGTTTTATACGCGTGGCGCATGATGTAAAATTTCGAGTTTAGAAAAGCCCCGTGACAAATCACTGCGCGACCCGAGACAAATTTTCTGGGCTTTTCTAAACCCGAAATTTTACTTCATGCGCCACGCGTATAAAATACTAAAATATTGTGAACTCTATGTATATTTAAACCTCACTTGAAATCAGTGTTTTATACGCGTGGCGCATGAAGTAAAATTTCGAGTTTAGAAAAGCCCAGAAAATTTGTCTCGGGTCGCTGCGCGACCCTCGACAAATTTTCACGGGGCTTTTCTAAACTCGAAATTTTACTTCATGCTTAGTCTGGGAGTGGAGAAAACTCGTTTAAAGCTTCAAATTGAACTCTTAAAAAAAACAACGAATAACTAAAGATTTAAAGAAAATAAGCTGAATTTGGAATACGTATACTTTAAAGAAAAGCTCGTACATCAAAGAAATGTCATTTGGTTGTACGGTAAGCAATCAGCTGTTCACTTGTCAGCACGTAATGTACTTGTCAAAGCTATTACGTGCATGTGTACGTAATGTCAATCATACTTGTCAAGATGACAGTGTGGTATGATGCAGTTACTAGGTAAACGTATTTTAGCAATAATACATAAATTGTAATTGTTGATTACTGAAAGTAAGAAATTTGAGTTTTATAAATATTTAATATAAAATGTAAATTAAACAAATTACAATGTATATAGATTTATAGAGTTATGTGTTATTGTATGGAGCAGAGTGTATGTTTGTTAATTTAGAATTCAGCGCGTGTAATTAGGTTTGATAAAGTTGTTTAATTAACAGTAGGTGATAAAATTTTACGGTTGACAATAAAGGACAGTTAGGACGTGAAAATACACGTGTTGGTCCGTCATAAATAGAATGGCCGTGAACGGGGTGGACCGGGGGTAAGGGACATGAGGTGAAGTTGAGAGTTGAGAGATAACCTAATCGAGAATTCTGTCCTTTAAATTTTATATACATACATACATTCATACATACATAGGATGCCGGGGCCTTAACACAGCCGAACAATTAATGCAATATAAAATTAATGCGGCGTGTATTTTACGCTTGTAGAGGACCGTGTTTAGAGTTGTTGGTAATTTGATTCGTCTAACCGTTGTCAGCTCGGATGGGGCACTTGACGACACGTGACGTCGCTAATTCGATCAGCTTCCGGTCGGACCCGAGGATGGCGCTCTGGCTCTGCCACACCGCAATGTCCCGTCACATCGCCAACGTTCTGATTACACGAGATGTTACCTAATACACTAATACACTAATACCATGCTACATTGCATGTTACACGGAAGTAATGGGAGATGATGGCCAAACAGCCATACAACTCACCCTCCTACATAACCTGCCCGACTGCCGTTCAATTCGAGGCAATTCAATGCCGTTTGACTTTACCTTCATATTGTTCACAATCCATCGGCTAACTACAAATTTATTGCCATTCTATAGTTAGGACGTGACCACTAATTTGCATTTCAAACTTATGATAGTTAAATGTTAACCGACTTAACTGGAAAGACATATCGTCCAATTGACAGTGTTCTATGGACCTCGCCTGTAATATATTCCGTAATGGCCTATTAATTTGAATTTCTAACATACGGTACATAATTCAGGACGATATTGCTCTACGTCCACCATAATTTACAATTCCTGTTAAACTTGATTTATTACTTCTTAGGATCCATTTAAAATTATTTATTATTACCAAAATACAAAAATAAACACATAAAATTGCAATCATGCGTAAGGAATGGGGGGTGTATCCAAACTTATAGGCAGCAGTGCAAGCATTTTTATTTTATAAGAATATATATAAAAAAATGGTGATGTGTCCAATATAGGCAATCAAATTCAGTTCGACTAATGTTCACTATTAACTAAATTTACTGCAAATATTATTAATATTGTTGATTTTTTGACAGAATAACTTAAAGTAGAAATTGTTAAATTATTAACTCGGTAAATATCAAAACTAAATACCTTTTTGTTCGTTTAGAATTGTTGTTAATATGATTGATGTTTAAACAGTTTACAATTGACATACTAAAATTATTTCACTCGTCAATTGGACAGTTGACAATCGTGATGTTAGTATATTAATATCGCGTTAGGTTAGTAATCATTCTCACAGTAAATTAGTGGTTTGCACCCATGGCACATGAAGTAAAATTTTGAGTTTAGAAAAACCTGAATTTGGATTTGGTCGCTTCGCTGCGCGACCAAATTCAAATTTTCAGGCTTCTCTAAACTCGAAATTTTACTTCATGCTTAACCAAGAATTAGAAACACTCGTTCATAGCTTCAAACGTCATCTTAACAATAACAATATTTTTTTTATAAGAATTTTAATTGTTAACTGTTTAAATGGCGAAGAAAGTGCTATGATTGACACATCATGATGATGATGTGTCAATCATAGCACTTTCTCCGCCATTTAAACAGTTAACAATTGACATACTAAACTTATTTCACTCATCAATTGGACAGTTGACAATCGTGACATTAGTCTGTAAATATCCTTTTAGGCTAAAAATCATTCTCACATTAAATCAGTGTTTTGTGTTTTGTTAAATCAGTGGATTTGGTCGCTCCACTTTGCTGCGCGACCAAATCCAAATTTTTAGGCTTTTCTAAACTCGAAATGTTACTTCATGCTTAACCAAGAATTAGAAACACTCGTTCATAGCTTCAAACTTCATCTTAACAATAACAGTATTTTTTTATAAGAATATTAAGAAAAATGGTGATATGTCCATCATAGCACTTTCTCCGTCAGTTAAACAGTTGACAATTGACATACTAAACTTATTTCACTCGTCATGTGGACAGCTGACAATCGTGACATTAGTTTGTCAATATCGCTTTAGGTTAAAAACCATTCCTACAATAAATCAGTGTTTTGTACGGGTGGCGCAACCAAGGATTAGAAATCTCGTTCATAGTTTTAAACTCAATCTTATCAACAAAACTAAACAAACAAAAATGTATTTAGTTTTGATATTTACGGAGTTGATAATTCAACAATTTTTACTACAAGTTATTTCTACTACAAATTATTCTATATTGAGCTACTCTCTGTCGAACACGATTGTGAACTATCTGCAATAGAGATTGTTACCTGTAAGATAATTATTATAACTGTGTATAGAGCCCCTCTATCAAATTTTAACACATTCCTATCAGTAATTGAGACTCTTTTCACAAATATCACAAGTAGGATTGTAATGATGGGAGATTTTAACATACATTTCAATGCACAAAATTCCGCAAATTCGAGCTTTGCTGACATTTACACCTGTTATGGGTTCGAAGCCTTAGTTCGCGAACCTACAAGAGGAACTAATTGCATTGACAATATAATAACAAACATACGACCAAATATAACTGGCGTAAAAGCCCTTGAACCTTGCCTCTCAGATCACAAAGGGTTAACAATGAAAGTAAACATTCCTAATATTAATATGCAAAATAATAATTTTGTTTATAGACCAATTAATCATCGAGGTCTATATATGTTTTACAATACGTTGTCACACAAATCTTGGGAATTCATTAATTCACATATTGAAATAAGCGAAAAATGTAACTTATTTATCAATCATATTTCAGATGCAATAACAGATGCGTTTCCATACAAAATAGGGAAATCCAAATCTAATACCAGTTTTAAGCCTTCTTGGTTTGATTTGGAATTGCGGAACATGCGCGAACAGCTAATGTTTCTAAAAGAATGGAGTACTGCTCGCCCTACTGCAGAAAATAAATCAATCCTCAACGACTTTAAGAACAATTATAAAAACAAAATCCAATACAAACAACGTTTATCGAATGATAACTATATTGCTACATCTAGCAATCCCCAAAAAGCAATATGGAACATTCTAAATTACCACAAAGCTACAAATCGCAATAAAGTGTCATGTGATATCTCCGCAGATGAATTCAACACAGACTTTGGTACTGCTGCAAAACACCTCATCAACTGTCTTCCAAAAACGAATGCAGACCCACTAACGTATGTCAAAGCACAAAATAGATGTACATTTAATTTCAAACGAGTGACTTACAACCAGGTTAGAAACATCATTGATAATCTAAAAAATAAAAAGGGCACTGATGTTCACGGTATGAATGCAAAAATAATTAAAACAGTAAAAGATATTTTAATAATCCCCTTAACTAAATTAATAAACCAATGTATAGATTCTTCCACATTTCCAACATCTCTTAAACTCTCAAAAATTATACCTATTTATAAAAAAGGAAACGTTAACGACCCAGGTAACTATAGGCCCATAGCGATAATACCAACAATAGGTAAAGTTTTTGAGTATGTCTTAAAAAAACAACTATACGAGTACTTCCACTGTAACAAATTATACCTATTTATAAAAAAGGAAACGTTAACGACCCAGGTAACTATAGGCCCATAGCGATAATACCAACAATAGGTAAAATTTTTGAGTATGTCTTAAAAAACCAACTATACGAGTACTTCCACTGTAACAAATTATTTAATGCATGTCAATTTGGTTTTAGGCAAAATAAATCAACTTGTGATGCAATCCAGGACTTGACTAATTTCATTCTATCGGGATTTGAACGTAATGAATACATCGGATGCGTCTTTTACGACCTATCAAAGGCCTTCGATTGTATGTCGCACGACATATTCCTAAGTAAGCTGCCTTCTTATGGTATCAATGATGATTCGATTGCTTTGTTAAGTTCTTATTTACAAGGCAGACAACAAATGACAATACATGGCGGAACGCTTTCAAATGTAGATTACATACACACTGGGGTACCTCAAGGGTCTGTCCTACGACCGCTTCTATTCTTGATTTTTATCAATGATTTGACAAATTGTGACCCTAACTCAAGTTTCACTTTGTACGCAGACGACACTACGTGCTACCAATCAATGAAACATCTCCCTGTATTGCTGGATGGTCTCGGGGATACACAATCGAAGGTTATAGAATGGTTAATCAGCAATCGTTTGTTGCTGAATGAAAATAAAACATCTAATATGATCTTCAGTCTAAAGGACTGCTCAGATATTGTCAACAAAAACGAAACCAAATTTTTAGGGGTTGTGCTGGACCCGGGATTAACGTGGAGTAATCAAGCTGAATTTATCTGTAAAAAGATTTCAAAATATGTGTACTTGATCCGCAGTTTAACTAAATTAAATAATTTAACAACCATGTTAAATTGCTATTACTCGCTGGTACAATCACAAATAAATTACTCCATCTTGTCATGGGGCCATACCACACATATTAAACGTATATTTGGGCTTCAACGAAAATGTATACGAGCCCTACTCCAATTACATTTTCGCCAAGACATTAAAAATAACTTTAAAAACTTAAACATCTTAACAGTTCCGTCATTATATATTTTAAGGTGCCTGCTATTTGTAAAAACGAATCTACATATGTACACAATTACAAAGGAACATCACAGTTATAATACAAGAATTTCTGACAACGTTAAGATAAAATATACTCGTATTTATAGAACAAGGAATAGTGAAAATTATTACGCTCCACTATTTTACAACAAATTGCCAAATCAAAATCTTTAAACATAAAAATGTTTAAATCACAAGTGAAACGATTACTGTGTTCAGGGTCCTATTACAGTGTTAATGACTTTCTGAACGGTGACTTGTTAATATAAACATATGTATAATATTAGTAATTTTATTATATATTTAATTTTTGTCTTGTGTTTCGTGAAAATACTATATGCGCTGATCATGTAAAAAATGTCTGTGCTTCTATGTCTTGTAATTACCTGATTTTATACTATTACATGTATGTTTTGACGTGTGTACAGCTATGCTTTTAACACTAAATAAATTGAAATCAATCGTCGCCAATAACAATATTGAAATCAATCTGGCAAAAAATCAATAATAGGAATAATATTCGCAGTAAATTTAGCTAATAGTGAACATTAGTCGAACTGAATTTGATTGCCTATATCCAAAACATCTATTAGCGAAAATAGTGAATAGAAAAACCAAGTGTTTTTAATTTATCCTATAATATTATTTTAAAATGTTTTACCAAGTGATAAATGACAAAGTTATTCAAGAAATATCCATTAGGGATGTTTTGGATAATATATTTAGTGAAATAAGTTCTTCTAATTATAAAAAATTAATTTAAAAAAAATAAAATAATAGAACAAACACACAATTTAAAACTTTACATTTGCCAAAAAAGTCTTGAGAATAACAATCAAAATATAAAAGCACCTTAATTTTGTTAAAACTTAAAGCGCGGTCCTTACGTTGAATTTTACACTATATAACTTCTAATCATAAAAAAATACGAACATATTTTGAATAACAGTAATTTCTAACTTATTCCATTTGAATTAATTTTATAAAATCAACATAAAATATTATATTTTTGTTATATTAATGGTACAAGTGATAATTTTCATTTAAACAAAATCAATATACTTCTGGATGAGCAATTGCCATATACAGACGTTTAGTTTTCCAGCTGTTAACGATGCTACTTAGGCAAATGGGCATTAGATGGCGTTTACCCTGTCGAACATATGTAAATTTTAATTTACTTCAAAATACTATATTTAAAAAAGGTGCATGCGCCGGGTTCCGTGATTTGTTGTGATCGGGGTGTGGCAATATGTATCATTATATTTATCATGGATATTTACAAATTGCAAACAAAAATTAAACATCGCCGCCGAGTCAATAAAAACAATGGATACAAATAAAATTTTAGAAATAAACGTAATTTTTATATTTTACATCGTTTATAATTTAGTTATGGTTATTACAAAATAATTACATCGAGTGACCGCTCTTTTGATACAGGGTGATTAAAATTCGAAAGCTACTATGGTATCTCCCCTATCACAAAACATAGTAGGTCACTTACTAATAATCTGCTTACAAATTTGTGTTTCTTCCAACTGTTTGCAAAGCTCTAACTAGAAAAAAATGATGAATTTGTCATCGGCAATCGAGGCCTACGTGACTTCTGGTGTGAGAGTTAAGCCGAGAAACCCGAAGATGCGAAGGTAGCTGAAAATATGTAGATAAGGGGAATAACGGGAACTTGAAGAAAAAGGCATTAAAGAGCTGGCGTTTTCAAAGAGTGGTTGGTTTATAAACATGTGTTAGTTTGTGAATAAAACGAATTGAATTACTGCAACGCTGATGTTTTATTTTACGTTAAATTAATTTATAACAGGGGGGATATAAAAAACTGAGGGGGGGGGTTAAAAATATTGTTTTTGCTCTTTTCCATCTTTCCCATCTTTTAATTTTCCTAACTGTTCCAATTTTGATCTTTTATAAAGAAGATTCTCTAAATGCTATTATTTATATTCTTGTTATTTACTTTTAATAATAAAATTATTGAAAATTAGGAATCTAGTTATCTTTGCGGAAAATATTCGAATATTTTGCCCGGCCAAATATTCGCTGTCAAAAGATTCACGTAATTCGTATGGGATTGGCTAATTTCTAAGTAATACGCCATTTTGATTGGTACAATTTTTTAAAGTCCGAAGTGGCCCAGGAAACTCTAATTATAATAAAAAATCCATAACAACATTGTGTCAACTCATTTCATGTTAGATATGAAATGGAAGGTGAGGGCGATTTTCATCGAAATAATTGCAATTTTTGGTAAGGGGTATAGAAAAATTTCACAAAAAAATATTTTTAAAATATTAAAAAAAGAGACACTCATACCAATATCAGTAATAATGTGCGCTATTTGATTTTGAGAGCAAAAAAATATTTCGCAAACATTTTCTCCTTTCAAAAATTTTAGAAAACTTATCAACCTATTAAATTTGATCATTGAGCGCCCGTACTAAGGACAATTTTTAAGTCCTAAAGACTTTTTGTACATCAAATTAAAGCCCTTTTAATATTAAACAGTTAGCTCTCTGAATAAATTAAATCAGTTCACTTTTTCATGAAATAGATCACTTTAAATACACCAAGTCGAAAAACTGAAAAATGTGATTTTTTAATAAAACGTCGATTAAGGGCAAACTTTTCGAAATATACAAAACATATTTAAAAATGATGTTTCAAGAATTGAATATCCTTCAAATCGCTTTTAATTACAAATTTGTATCATTAAAATTGTATTCATAATGTATGTTTAAAGTTAAGGTTTTATTTTTTCTACAGTTTTTAAACGATTTGTAAACGTTTTATTCAGTGATTTTAAACGATTTCTAAATATAGGTGCTTAATTGAATTCACTTGGTTTGTTTTACTAAAAATATTTTATTTCAACTAGTTTCGGCTTAATGCCATTTTAAAGAATGATGTACAAAAGAAAAAAAATGGTGTTATATACTAGATGTCGGCGTATCAGGTAATAAGCGCTTTAATTATCGGGGAATTGCAAAGCTCCTCGTTGTCGTTGTCCACATTTTTGCCCGCCTTTATGGCTTTACTTATCTCCAGTCCTTCTCGATAATTTAAAACCAATCCCTTGTTATCTGTATGCAACATTTTATAACCGTATGAACTAAAAAAGTGATTAGATGCGATGCAATGTTTTGCGCAACCCGAGGTCTGTTTATTATTTAAAATATCCTTCCTATGTTCTTTTAATCGGGTTTTGAAGGACCTATCCGTTTGCCCTATGTATATTGCATCGCAGTCATCACATTTTAGTTCATACACTCCACTTCTCTTATTTTGGCTATTATCTGTTTTAATTTTATTATTAACTAAAATGTTTCCTAAATTTACAGTTTGTCAAAATTAAAAAATTCTAAAGCTGATATGTTGGTGAAATAATTGCTTTCTCTAAAAAATAAATAGATAAATTCATTTCTGTATACCTGTTCATTCCACATACAACACTTTTTCCAAGTAAGTTTATTTAAATTTCATTCAATAGTTTTTAAATAAGCCATAAGCAAAGCTATACTTATAATAATAATAATAATAATAATAATAATAATAGCCTTTATTGTCCAACAGGATTTCCTACTTACAGAACAATATAATAGAAGGTAAAGTGCAAATAAACTTAAGTATTACAAGAAAAAAAATATACAGAAAATTAAATTACTTTTTATAAAAATAAATCGTCGAATGACTTTTCTGCGCAACGACACATTGTGAAAATTGGCGACCGCTAGAGAGACATTAGTTTTAAACCAAGTCTTTTCATTACTAATTTCTTGTAATTTCTCCTTTCATTTTTCATTTTTATTTGTTGGCTGGTTTAAAGAGAATTTGACCTAGATTTTACATATACTTTGATAGAGCGTTGTAACAAATCAAATAAAATAAAATTTTAAATATTTCATTGTATAATTCAATATCCGGAGGTGAATTTGTATGGAAAGTAGTTGTTTCAATGGATATTTATCGTCTTAAGTTGTCTTATTAATTAAGACACATCGTTACATTTTACACGAAAAACATTTTCGTAATTTTATATATTATAGAATTCATTATTTCTGATATTGATAAGATTAACTGTCTATTATCCCTCACACGTTGCAATTACATTTATGTTTAATTTCTCGTAGGTTAAGTGGAAGATCAGTAACAGGTTAAGCTGACTGAACTTCGCCTACGCTTATAAGTATTTATTTTGTATTTATTTTTTGTATGACAAATAAAGGCATATATTATTATTATTATTTTTTCTTTTTCAGATTTTTAAAGAAATCTATATTTTCATCGAAAAATTGCAGAATTTGGTGAGAGGTAGTATTTATGAAAAAATATTATTTTTAATCGCTATCATTAAATGTAATTGAAATATTTAATAACGAAACTTTTTAGTAAAACGAAAATCAGACTTCACATAAATCATTCACTAATTTCCTCGCCGGAAGATTGAAAAGTTGCAAAACGTAACACATTCACATCGCCCGAGCCCGGGGAAAGGGCGAAACTTTTTTGGAATAGTAAATTTCCTTAATATTTTGCGCTTTTGCGCCAGTCATAACCATGAACTGCACTGAGTTATATCCGTCTGAAGCAATATGCCGTCTCCTGAGTTGCGAATAAATTTCTCAAGTTCCGCGATCCAATAAACAATAATCATTACTGTCTGGAGTTGTTCGAGTCGTTTACCGGTCGCAATCCCTTCCTTCACTTTTCCGGCTAACTCTACTATACGGCCACGGAAATATTAGAATAAACACGAGTTTTGTTTAAAAATAAGGAATTATTGCGAATATGGAATACGCTCGCTGGATTATTTATAAGAAAGGCTTCCTTCTAACTTATATAATATATAAGTTAGAAGGAAGCCTTTTTTATAAATAATCCAGCGAGCGTATAATATATATATTCATATAAAATGAAAAATAACGTAACTCGTCGGCCGGGTACCACTTTTATTATAAAGTTTTTTTATCAAAAAATATCATTGCCTAAAATATACGGTATTAATTAATTACAGAAATATTTTACTTGTACTTTTCTATAAACATATCAATTTTAAATATTAGTATTGGATTAAGCATTACGGAAATAAAAAATGGTGATGTGTTCCTCATAGCACTTTCCCCGTTAAAGATATGATGATTTAAATATTAACTATATGGAAAACTTGCTCAAACTAAATTTAATCTAATTTTATTATTTTTATTCCAAAGCTATTCACAAAAAAGCAATTCCTTCATTTTTCGCTACAACTCAGTAAATATTGATCAGCATCACATCTAAGCGTTATATATTTTTAACTTTACTGTAAATCAGTGTTTTGTACGCGTGGCGCATGAAGTAAAATTTCTAGTTTAGAAAAACCCTGTGCAAATTTGTCTCGGGAAAAATATTTAAAACCTAATTATTTATTATTAACACTTAACATCGTTGATAACAGACTAAATATCTGTGTTACTCTGAAAAAAGATGTATTTGTGTGTTTTTGAACTTCACTTTAAATCAGTGTCTTGTCGCGTGGCGCATGAAGTAAAATTTCGAGTTTAGAAAAGCCCCGTGAAAATTTGTCTCGGGTCGCTGCGCGACCCTCGACAAATTTTCTACGCGGGGCTTTTCTAAACTCGAAATTTTACTTCATGCTTAGTCTGGGAGTGGAAACGCTCGTTCGAAACTTCAAATTGATTGCTTTGATAAAAACATTAAATGACTGAAAATGTTTTTAAAGATGATGATCTAGTTTTCAAAATTTTGTTTATCATTATTTGAAGTAAAACTGACATGGTATCCACAATCTAAAATGGTAAGTTTTCCGACATTTTCCCGATTCAAGATTTTTTTTCCTGACCTTTTAATATAACTTTCTTCTGTGGGAAACCTTCAGTTTGTTAAACAGTTTTCATTGTTTTGGTCAATATATAAGTTGGTTTTATAAATTTTTACGTGTTTTGTAATTTTTATGATGCCTGCTGATTTTGACAAATTTAATAATATCAGATGTAATGTAATGTAATTTAATGTAATGTAATGTAATGTAATGTAATGTAATGTAATTTATTCATTTCTCACCAGAGGGCTTACATTCGTCATAGTATATGGTATACAAAATAATATTTGGCATTACAAAATCAGTTTAAAATAAATACAATATTAAGCTATCGATAAAACTAAATTACATAAAATATTAAATAACACAGTACAAACAGATTAAAATTTAAAACCTTCAAATCCACCAGAAATACACTCCTCAATGCTAAAAAATGCCTTGTTTACGAGACATTAATTTATTGCACGTAACTCAAAGGACCTCAGAAATGTCGACACGTTAACTAAAATATACAATACATTTGTACGGACCAAACTAGAGTACTGCTCTATTATCTGGTCGCTTGCTCAATTAACCAACTACAGAGCATTCAAAACAAATTTCTAAAAATGATTTATTTAAAAAAACACCGAGCTTATCCTGTTCAAAATTACAATCACGATAATCTGCTTCGAGAGTTCAATATGCACTCCCTCGAAACACGTCGGAAACTATCTTCTCTGTTATTTTTACACAAACTACTAAATAATGAAATCGACAATATCCACTTAATGTCAAAACTTAATTTCTATGTACCAAGATTGAATTCCCGAAGCAGATGTACATTTGCATACACCGTGTCGAGAACTAATGTTCTCCATTATTCTCCCTTAAACTGCATGGTACGACACTGTAACAATGTTCCAGACATGGATATATTTAATGTAACCTCCCTTGATATCAGAACCTCATTGTCACCGTTAATATGTCTTTTCTTTTGTTTTTTGTTATCAAATATGCCATATAATTTATCCACTACTCTACTTTATTTCTACCATTTTGTATTAATGTTTATTTTTAGTTAGTATATTTAAAAAAAAACTGTATTTTTCTCTGTAAATAGAATTTATTCTGCTGAGAAATAAACGATTATTATTATTATTATTAATACTTTTTTAAAGTTATCATACGACTTAGCTTTTACTGAAGGGGGCAGTAGATTAAATATTTTTGGTCCATAATAATTATATGCATTTCTGCCCTTCTGCAATCACGCTCGTGCAATACATAATAAATGACTAAATGACTCTAGTATCATGGCCGTGGATGCCATCATGCGTTGTATATTTATTAACGTTTTTACGAACATATAATAGAGACTCCAATATAAATAAACTTGGTATCGTGAGTATTTTGAATTTAATGAATTGGCTTCGACAGTCATCACGATATCCAATCCCTCCTAATATTCTAATAGCTCTTCGTTGTAGTTTGAAAATGTTCACAGTCTCACTGGAGTGACCCCATACCAAAATGCAGTAGCTAGCATGTGATTGGAAAAGTCCATGATACACAGACGACAGTGCATATTCAGGCAGTGTAGTTTTTAGGTTTCTTAAAAGGTATGTGTTTTTACTCAGTTTATTACCAAGGAGTTTCACATGTTCCTTTCAGTTTAATTTGGAATCAAGGGTAACCCCGAGAAACCTAGCAGTGCCATCCTCTTTATTGCCTCCTTTTAGAGAAAATGTAACATTTACAGTTTTAGTTGTATTCAAAGAAAGTCGGTTGGCATTGAACCAGTGGGACACTTTATTGTTTACAATGCTCCTGTTATTCTGAGCATCTTTAAATGTATCCGATATGCTCAATGCAGGCGTACATTATAATAATTCCATCATCGATGTGAGCAGGTAGGTCATTTATGTATATCAAAAAGAGCAGGGGGCCAAGAATGGAACCTTGAGGGACCCCATATGATATACCAGCTGGTTCAGATGACATTTCTTTAAATACAACACGTTGAGTTCTATTTTGCAAATAGGAATTAAGTAGACGGCAACTCTCCGGATTAAAATTATAGAAATATAACTTCCGCAGTAGAACGTCACCTGGGACACAGTCAAATGCCATGCTAAGATCAAAAAAAGATGTTGCATAGTATTTTTCTGTCTCATAGCAATTTGTAATTTCTTCTACAAGGACCCGGACTGCGTCTCCAGCTGATCGTCCTCTGCGAAAGCCGAATTGATTGACGTCCAGTAAATTGTTATCATCTAGAAATATGATAATTTGATTAAACAGTATTTTCTCAAATATTTTAGAAATAATAGGCAATAAAGAGATAGGTCGGTAATTATTAATATCATTATGTGACCCTTTTTTATGTAAAGGAATGACATTAGCTATCATGAGGCAATCAGGAAACACATTACTTCGTATACACAAGTTAATTATTTAAGTGACAGGTGTTATAATCGTATCTTTGATGTATTTTATCACACTGACAGTCATTCCGTATACATCTCGGGCGATTGAGTTTTTTAGTGATATAATAGTTTCACGAATTTGAAATTCGCTCACCTCGGCAAATGAAAAATACTTGGTAGTAATACTAGAATTAGCAGACATTAGAGTACTGGGATCTACATTACTATTTGGTAAGTTTATTACAATCTTAGAAGCTATTGTGGTAAAAATCATATTACTCTTCCACTTCTTAAGATATATATAAAAAAAATCATTTGGCATTATATCACAGTTATTGTTTATATCACAGCTTATTCGTTTGGTTTTAACTAAAGACCACATCGCCCTAACTTTATTAGTGGATTGACTAATAAAATGTTCATTTGCTTTCAATTTTGATTCTAGAAGAGCAGTTTTGTATCTTTTTTTAAATTGAATTTAATTTTGTTTAAGTCCAGGTAATTTTAAACTGGTCTCCTTCAAAAATTCAAGTGTTTCTCGCATTTTTTTAAGATCACTATTATACCAAACTACTTCATTGTTAAATGTACGAGTGACTTTAGTTAGAAAACATTCACAAACATATTGTTTAATGATATTTATAAATTTGTAAGAAGACAAATTAGCGCATTTCTCTCTATATATAAAGGAAAAGTCGGTATTTAGTAATTTGTGATATAATTGGAATTTACCTTCTTCTGTGATAGGCCGAATAGTACGTAAGATTTTTTATTTTTTTATTTTTTTAAACCATTTATTGAGGATATAAAATACAATATTTAATTCCAATATAATATATAAATGTGGTTAGTAGTGTTTAACGGTTTGCTCTTCTCGAAGCTACAAGCTTGTAAAGAAGTGGAAACTTTCACAGTTTTATGTAATAACTATATTTACTTAAAAACTAAAATAAAAGTTAGTCTTAATATAAATGATTATTAATTAAGCAAAAAGTAAAAATAACAAAATTAACCAAAGAAAGTAAGAATCTACATAATTAGAAAAACAACATGAATGAAGTCTGAACCATATTATTAATAGAAAACAAACAATTTTATTCCATTCTTCCCAAAATCATAGACATTTCTTCCGAATTGACATTTTTGATATGCTTTTTTAATTTATATTTGAGCTCCTTGAAGTTGTTTATGTAATTTAAATTAATTATTTTAGAGAGATAGTTATATACTTTCACAGTATAATACATATAGCTCGTTGATGAAATTGTCTTTTTAATTATTTTGTTATACGAGAAATGATTTGTTGCTATTCGTGTTGAGTATGAATGAGTATGAGGGTGTAATAAGGATGGGCATGTTTTATTTTTGTACATATATTTAGCTATTGCCGTAAAGTAAAGCTTGTTGAGATCTGGAACACCTGAGTCTTCAAAGATTTGACTTGATGAATATGTATATGGCTTTCTATACATCGTTTTAAGGAGCAATTTTTGAGTTGTTACGATATTACTCCTGTGTGACTTCAAACAACCTCCCCATACCAATAATCCATATGACAGTATAGATTGCACAAAAGCATAATAAGTCATTTTTAATGCGTTTAAGTCAAGAATGTGCTTTAATTTATTAAATAGATAAATACAGCTCCCAAGTTTACTGTTAATCATGGTTGTGTGTATATCCCATTTCAGGTGTTGATCTATTGCTATACCTAAGTAGTTTATATAACTTACTCTCTTTATTGCTGTGCACTTACAGCCCAGGTTTCTTGTACAATTTCCTTCATGGATTTTTAATTCATCAAGGTGAGGTAAGTTATTTTGATATGAAGAGAAAGCTATTAGTTTTGTTTTATCAAAATGTAGACTGAGCAGATTACAATTAAATATCTGTTTTAGGGTTATTATTTCATTCGTCGCATTTTGAAATACATCATTCCAATTATCTCCTACCACATGTACCATCGTGTCATCAGCGAATGATGTTATACTAATGGTTTCTGATTCCACTGGTTTAATTATATCATTCGTGTATATGATAAAGAACAGTGGTTCCAGCACACTACCTTGTGGTACCCCCACGTTTATTGTTCTTTGATTACTTTTGATATTATTCAAGTCAACGTATTGATTCTATTATTTAAATAACTTTTTATCAATTCAAGTGGTTTTCCTCGTATACCATAGAGTTCAAGTTTATCGTATAAGATGTCATGACATACCGTGTCGAACGCTTTTGGCAGGTCAAGCGCTATAGCTACTGATGGTTTTCTCTCATCTATTGCATCATATACATTTCTTATAAAATCAGCTAACGCATCCTCCGTGCTTAGTCCTTCACGGAAACCAAATTGATTTGGTGAAATTAAACCGTGCTTAGTTAAAAACGTATATATTTGCTTCTTAATAATTTTCTCAAATATTTTAGAAATCGTCGAAGTGAGTGCTATTGGCCTATAATTTTTTGTATTATCTTTATTGCCACTTTTATAAATTGGTTTAATGACCGCCTGTTTTAATCCATTTGGATAAATCCCTTGTTCAAAGCATTTATTTATTAGTTTAGTTAAAGGAATCGCTACAATTTCATCTATTTCCTTTAGGGTGTTGCCTGTTATATCATCACAACCTGCACTTTTATTTTTTTTAGTGACTTTATGGCAATGATTATATCCGTTTCTATAATCGGATTAAAATATAGCGAATGAGGGTTTATCAAAGGGGGAAATTAAGGTGTTTCCTTCTGGGATACAACCACCCCGATTTTGAGAAATTTATATTGAATTATTGACCTTGTTCTCAAAATCGGATCACCCTCGATTACCTAGTAGCTCGTAGGCAGAGATACCACACAGTCACTTTTAAAACAAAATAAAACATAAAAATACTCGCCCTGTCATCGTCAGGTCCTGGAACTGCATTTTTCCAGAATTGTATATATATTTCTTTAGGTTATAAGAATTGAAATGATTCGATAAATGAAAGAGTACGATTTCAAAAAAAACATTTACAATGGTGTTTATTAAAAATAAACAAGAGTTGACAATTACCGAAATATATATACAAATAATACAAAACAACTATCACCTTACGCGACGCGACTCTTACGTTATTTGTTTGATTTAAAACAAAAATAATATTATAACAACACTCGGATTTCGGATGACCGCACGATTCAGAAGATTGATACCGATTACTGTCCTCCCCCTGAACCATCAGTTTCGATAACCACCCTCTCCCTTCCCATGATCGTCGCTAGGTGGGATGTGGGAGATGGAAGTGGTTAAGGCTCCTGTTAAGGCTCGGGGTGACATGCGCAAGTCTATTGCGTTCACTCATTTTGCGCGTCCTGGCGCATGCGGATCATCCAGCCCGAATTACTAGGTGAATTGCCGGTATTTCCCTTTATGCAAATTCCAAGTAGCCGGGCAGAAAATACCGTCTCTCCCTAATCCGGAGGGCGGTACTCGACGGTGAGCCTTTCGTGACCAAATCTGTCTTGCTATTGTTTTGGTCACGAACTGCCGTAATGGTGAAAATTTCCCGGCTTAGGGCCGCTACTTGGAATTTTGCATTTTACGACCCAAACGAGATTTGCGCCGCGTAAGGCAATAAAATCAAAAATTCTAAAACCTACAAATGAAATAAAAATGACTAATCCTATAATTACAAATATTTACAAAACCCGAACGATCAGTGTATGTAGACGAACTTAGTTCATTTCATAATAAATGATTATGAAAGTGAATTTAAAAATGATTAATAAAAATTATGTGGGGTCCGTTGTTATCGCGAAATGAAATTAAACTATATAAATGGCCGAAATAATCATAGTTGCGGCGTTTCCGGGAAAACGCCGGTAACAGGTTTATGCGAATATTATGGTCGTAATTATTGTTACCCCTTGTACCCATTTTTTGTGTCATATTTGCTCCAATATTGGCGAAATAATTGTTGAACTCATTTGCCATATCAAAATCAGTGAATATTTTGTTACCTTGGGCATTCTTTAGATATTTTGGTGCAGTTCTATTTTCAGTTATCTTAGTGGAATGTTTTATGATTTTCCACATCACCTAAAACATTTAAAAAAGTATTAAAGTTACCGCTTGGTGATTTATATACATTAATGATAATAGTATCATACATGGAGAAGTAAGATGCAGATATTTCACAATGCAGTTCTAGCGACATTTTATTTAAATTCTCAAGTTTGTTGAAATGAGTATTACTCTTTGCAAGTTGCATTACTTCTCCATGCTGATAATCAGATCTCGTGAACTCTGATGCTATTGAGTAATTAGGAAATTGAAATGTGAACTTTTCATCGCTTTTAAGCCAGTGTTCACATAAGCAAATAACATTGAATAAGTATGAGTGATCAATTAGGATTGCTTCTAATTCATTCAATTTATTTCTAATGGATTGAATATTTAAAAAATATATATTAAGATAATTCATTTCGTTATTAGCTGTATCAATTTTTAAGTCTGTTGTTGGATAACCGATGTTTTTCGAAAATTCTCCGGTACTGATTTTCTGCTTTTTGGAAAGTTAATCCTGCGAATCTTCACACGTGCAGGCCATGTACTAGGAGACATTAATTCGCTTAAAATTTTAAAATCTGCTCCCAATTTGAAAGCTTTATTATCTCCTTTTGTTTCTAATTTAGTTAAAAAAAATATGGCTTTTTTGTTGGTGTTTTGGTCAATTTGAATAAAATACCATGACTTTTCTCCGACTTTCCCGGTTTTATTGATTTTTTATATTGAAAATTACGAAGTATTCGTCGATTTTATAATAGAGTTCAATTTGAAGTTTTGAACGAGTGTTTCCACTCCCAGACTAAGCATGAAGTAAAATTTCGAGTTTAGAAAAGCCCCGCGTAGAAAATTTGTCGAGGGTCGCGCAGCGACCCGAGACAAATTTTCACGGGGCTTTTCTAAACTCGAAATTTTACTTCATGCGCCACGCGTACAAGACACTGATTTGAAGTGAAGTTCAAAAACACACAAATACATCTTTAATCAGAGTAACACAGATATTTAGTCTGTTATCAACGATGCTCAGTGTTAATAATAAATAATTAGGTTTTGAATATTTTTGTTAAAACAACTGATAACGATGTTTATATGTTAATGGTTGCAAAAAATAATAAAATCAAATTTATTCTTAATGGATTTGTATTCGTGATTCGAAAATACAGGATTCGAAACTTTGATTCAAATCATATTTATCTCTTCCGAATCCTTTATTCGAGTATTCGTGATTCGAATCATATTAGGTGATTGGGATTCGTGATAGGAATCCATTTCACAAGGATTCGCCCCAGCTCTAATAAGAATACATAAGGATATTAATGTAGTTGTATGAGTTACGTGAAGGTGTTAAGTCCCTTAATTAAACACAGTTATATTCCTTTCTTCACTTTTATTTTTCTTGCTAGATGTACATTTCGGGTACTAGGTACCCATTATCAATAGCTATTGATAATGTACTAGGTACCACCCGAAATGTACATCTAGCAAGAAAAATAAAAGTGAAGAAAGGAATATAACTGTGTTTAATTAAGTGACATAAGGATATGATATATAAATGTGGTAAATTATTACGTCATATATTAATCATTTTTGTTGATTTTGGGGAATTTAATCAAACTGTAATAGTTGGGTTTTAAAAATAAATCAAATCAAATCATTTATTTGGTGCTAATACACAAAGTCATATATTAATAATTTTTGTTGATTTTGGGGAATTTAATCAAATTGTAATAGTTGGGTTTTAAAATCAAATCAAATCAAATCATTTATTTGGTGCTAATACACGAAGTTTACACAAGTCTAATACATATCAATTAGCTAACTATACAAAGGTTGTAAGTAAATAAAATTAAAATAAATTAAGGGACAATACAGACACGATAATATTAATTACAAAAATAATTCAAGCCTCAATAGAAATTGGGCAACTTACAATCAAATCAGTAAATCTATTAGATAAGCAATCCTCTATAGCATAAAATGCTTTAGATATAAAGTATTTTTTTGAGGCAATTATAGAATTTGGCATCAGTCAGGTCTTTTATGCCCTGTGGTATGGCGTTGTACAGTTTACGTCCATAAAAGTTGATCGCATTTTTGGTTTTAGTTAACCGTAGTTGGGCTGGGTATATCAGATGCCTACGCCTAGTTAGATGGTTATGGATTACATCATGCGTTGTGTACTGGTTAATGTTTTTTCTAACATACGCAATGCATCTTAACATGTATACACAAGGTAGTGTAAGGACATTCATTTCAGTAAAGACTGGTTGGCAATCAGCCCTGTAAGGAAGGGAGGAGATTACTCTCACGGCCCGACGCTGAATGCCAAACAGTCCACCAAGAATAGGTGAGTGGCCCCATGCAAGAATTCCATAGGTAAGATTCGAATGAAAATAGCCAAAATACGCAGTTTTTAATGCTGATTGGGGTAAGGAATGGGTCAGGTGTCTTAGCAAAAATATAATTTTACACAACTTCCCAGAAACAACGTATCCATGTGCACGCCAATTTAGTTTGTTGTCAACATGTATACCCAGAAATTTAACACACTCATTAAGCTCGTTTCCGTTTCGCAGTGAGAATGTTAATGTCTCGGTTTTACTTACGTTACGTGCTAATTTATTGGATGAGAACCATTCCGATGCCTTCAATGCTGTCACTGCACTATTCTGTAGAGCCGAATGTACATCCCTAGATCGGTTAATCAGAGTGGTATCATCAGCATACTGGACTATTTCCGATTTATTTACTTGCAAGGCATATAAAGTATAAACAGCAACGGTCCAAGGATTGATCCTTGTGGTACACCTAAGTCAATATTTGTTTCAGCCGATAATGTACCACTGACCAATACCTGCTGCCGCCTATCACTCAAGTAAGAGGCTAACATTCTACAACTATGTGGATGCAGATTATAAAAATACAGCTTCCGAAGGAGAATCTCATGAGAAACGCAGTCAAAAGCTTTGCTCAGATCTAGGAAAGATGCTACTGTAGACATACCTGAGTTGAAACCTCGGGCAACTTCTTCCGTTAGTGCAAGAACTGCGTCCTCGGTTGACATACCCCTTCGGAAACCGTACTGACAGTCACTGAGCGTATTCTGTGAATCAAGGAATAGAGAAAGTTGTTTGCACAGATTTTTTTATATTATTTTTGAGATGATAGGCAGCAAGGATATTGGTCTATAGTTATTAATATCCGACTTACTCCCCTTTTTGAAGACTGGAATGATGCAGCCTCGTTTAAGTACACTTGGGAAAATGGACTCGTTTATACAACAGTTGATTAATTTTGTCAGTGGTGAAATAATTACATTAATCATGCCTTTAAACAAATTTGTAGACATTCCGTATATGTCTCGTGCATGAGAATTTTTAAGACATCTGACTACACTCCCTACCTCATTCATACTTACTTCCTTAAATTGGAAATATGCCTTGTGCGTTAGGTTAGATCTGTATAGGAATTCTGTGGGATCTGTATTTGAGAGTGGCAGACTATTATAGAGTTCAGCTCCTGCGGTGCTAAAAAAAGTATTAAATGAATCCGGATGAATATCGTTTACCCTTTCCTTTACATGATGATTATTTTTCATGAGTGACCACATTGCCATTGGAATGTTATTGGATTGTTTTATAAATGTATCATTAGCAGACACTCTGGCATTTCTTAGTGCTAATTGATATTTTTTTATAATTTATATAAGTGACTTTTAGTTCAGAATATTTATTTGCCCCTTCCTTCATTAAAAGGACTGTTTCGCGCATTTGTTTTAGATGAGCGTTGAACCATTTAACTCTATTACTGTGTTTGTTACTCACACGTATTGAATTCTCTGGGAAACAGTCTAACATATAATTTGATATTAATTGGAGAAATATTGAAAATTTTGCCTCTAAGTCCATATCATGTTCATGGACAAAACTGAAATCGGTATCTTCTAATAGTTTATACAGATTGAACTTACCCAACACTGTAATCGGTCTTACAATGCGATATTTATTTCTTACATGGGAAACCTGATGGAGTTTTAGCTGAATGTAAAGTTCATTATTTAGTATTTTCAATATTTAACACTTATTTAATATTAAGTAGGTTCTTTTATTCTGGGTGAGGTTAAAATAACTTGATGTTTTTATATAACGAATATCAATTCTATTTTCTTAACTGAGAAACTTATGAATATTACAATACAATATATTTAGAGACTTAAACTAGCTTGCTTAACGAAGTATATTGAATTTAATCGGAGTAAGTAATATTTTTACTGTCTTGCGTTCGAGAGTCAAATCAGAAGTGCCCGAAATAAAATCTAATAGTAATGAATAATGGTTCTTCGTTAAGCAAATAATGCGTAAGAAGGGGCACGCATAAGCCGGGGTGAACTTTATAATCTTTAGCGGAATTTTTCTATTAAGTACAAATTCTAATTAACTATTTATTCTTCCCAGGCTTATCTGTGCTCTAGCATTAGCAAATGCATTCTGATAATAACATTTAGCAATGAATAATATTTAAGTAAAAATAAACAACAAACATCAATAAGTGAAACAAACATAAATAACTTTAAATATGATTATCAAAAATGCACGATACTAAAGTATTAAATTATATAAATGAAATAAATATACAGATGGGTACATTACATGATATGAATTCCCACATGATCGGACAGGCCTGTGTCGATTGGGAGAACTGATAATATAGCATTATCAATGTTAGAAAAAACATTATCCAGGCAGTTAGTGTTCCTAGTGTTAAATGTAACCATGCCAGCCAATCCATAGGATGTAAAGAGATCGCAAAGTTGAGTTGCCCGTGCGTCATCGCTATTGAATTTGACGTTAAAATCACCTCCAATTATAATTTTTCTGTTAATATGCAGATTATCCAATAAATTACTTAGAATACACAGAAACGTATTAAAATCTAGAACGTATTAAAAATAGTTTTCTTATTGATAATACATATTATTGCTATTTGTATTATTTTACTATTTATTTGTGGTTTTTTGTCGATACTTCTGTTGAAATAAAAGATAGATACATTATCTTTATTTTTATATTTGGGAAATTTTAATGTGTTAATTTCACAATTCTTAATTTTTATATTTGTATATTTTATTTAAAATTTGAATTATTTTCTCTATAACCGAATTGGTTGGACATATATTAGGATACAGTTCGAGAAGTGTAATAAATTTTTGATAAATTTATGGTTTGCGGTGGTATACATTACACAATCAAATGGAGACGTGTACACGCAACGAGCACGTTTCAGTATTAGGCTGCAATAAATATCGATAAAGTTTTGATCGGTAGATGTGTGTGTATGTGTGTGTGAGTTCGATTGGAGCAGTGATGTGTAGAAATACTCGCATCAGCGTAACTCACATTCCACACCATAAAAGCCATAAACTAATCAAAGGTCCATGATGAATCACACTACATAAATAAAGTAAATGGCGTTTGGAATTGGCGTGAGTTATTATTCCATCTCTGGACGCAACTATATCAAAATGGATAGGGCTCTGTTCGCATTAACAACGGTTTTCGGTTTTTAAACTCGCCGGGATTCATAATGAAATTCCGGCTGTTCATCATTAATATTTATCGGGAGTGGAGGACGGCGGTTGTTTATCTCTCGCGATTCGTTCTACCGGATAACTACCACTGCTGCAAATATCATTTCAATAAACAATTACTAAACTTTTTTCCGTCCGCTCTTGTTGTTATTGAATTTCGAATTTCCGAGTTTCGAATTCGAAAGAGCTGCGCTCGCGCGCACAATCAGGGTCACGCACCGATGCGCAACAATCAGGCTAATCTCTACACGAGCTTAATTATCTATGTAATTATGTGCACTTTTATCTTTTCTAATCACTATTATTTTGTAATTAACTCTTTAGCAGGTTGTGTTTTCATTTAATCCAATTTTACACGTGAGTTAATCAAAGTTAAACTTGTTTTATCCCAAATCAAAATCTTTTTGATTTAATGCAATTTTGCAAAGAGAGCGTTTTCAGTGTGTAAAGTGAATTATTTGTAAAATTTAGTTTTTTTAAGAAAATGTAAATAACATACAGGGTTGGGCAAACGTATGGAAACACCGGATGTCTGACTAAACGATTCGTGCGATAAAAAAAATCTCTTAATATATATTTTCGTAGTCGACCTGAAAAAGGTTGAGAACCCAAATTAATAGAATTCCTAATAAAAGAGGCAATTATTTGGATTTATTTTTTTCAAACATTGGTGAAGATATAGAAATTGCAAAGGCTATTGATCAGTTATGCCGTTCTGATGTACACCATTATCCGTATATTTTAGAAGTAAATAATCAAAAGTTTGAATATATTATTATGCCAGCAATTCGGATTCACGATTTTAAACGTGCAGATTATTTTGCTTTAAATAAATATTTTTCTTCTATCGATTGGGTTCATGCTTTGAACACTAATGATATTAATATAGCTACTGATAATTTCAATAACATTGTATATAGTGCATTTGAAAGGTATGTACCATTAAAATTAATAAAAGTTTCAACTTTTCCAATTTGGTTTAGCAGTAACTTAATTAAACTAACTAAACAAAAAAAGAAAGCTCATGCTGTTTTTAAAAGTTCTGGTCTTCAAACTGATTACGTATATTTTAATGAATTACGGTCAAAATGCAAGAGACTTAACAATGAACCGTACACATCCTATATTGCTAAAACAGAAGTAAATATAAACATTAATCCTAAATCTTTTTGGAAACACGTAAATCAGTGCCGTAACTCATCTAGTCTTCCGAAAAACTTATATTTACGAGATAAATTTACAAACTCATTTAATGATTCAGTACAATTATTTGCCGAATATTTTTCAGCGGCGTATACAATTGATGATCAGTTTGTGGTACCCAATTTTGAAAATCAGCCAATAATAAATTTTTGCAATGTAAATGTTACTCTTACTGACGTCTTTAACTCATTGTCTAATCTGGATAAATCATGCAGCGCAGGCCCTGATGGGATTCCAGCCTATTTTCTGGAAAAGTGTAAATATACTGTAGCTAAACCAGTTCTTGATTTGTTTAATCTATCTTTATCTTCCAGTATTATTCCTCAAAGTTGGAAAAGTAGCTACTTGACACCAATTTTTAAAAGTGGCAGAAAACAGAATATTGAAAATTATCGAGGAGTAGCTTTGCAATCCACAATACCAAAAATATTAGATCTGTTAGTTTCTCAACAAATAGTGTGGAACTGTAAAAATATAATAGTTGATTAACAGCACGGTTTTATGAAGAACAGATCAACTGTATCAAATATTACTTTCTAAGATACATACCTGTCGAACGCTTTAGAGAAGGGCTGTCAAGTTGATGCTATTTATACGGACTTCTCTAAGGCTTTCGACCGTGTTAATCATCGAGTTTTGTTACATAAATTAGCGTCTCTCGGTTTTGGGGGCACTATTTTTAAATGGTTAATAAGCTACTTAACAGATAGAAAACAGGTAGTCAAGATAGGTAATACAATATCTACAGAAATTAGTGTTACTTCTGGGGTCCTACAGGGCTCCCATTGCGGGCCAGTATTATTTGTACTATTTATTAACGATGTTGGCCAGTATATTAAATATAGTAATTATCTTCTATTTGCCGATGACTTGAAATTGTTTAAATCTATTAAATGCCTGGATGACCAACATAAATTACAGTTGGATCTGAATAGTTTGTCCACGTGGTGTGAAACTAACAAATTATTTTTTAACTTACAAAAATGCAGCTCAATTTTATTTTATCGCCGTAACAGAATGAAATTTAATTATGCGATATGTAATCATGCATTGCTTTGCGTTGATAACATCAAGGACCTGGGTGTCATATTTAATTATAATTTCAACTTTAGCCATCATATTAAACGCATATCTAACAAAGCACTGGAAGTCCTTGGTTTTATTGGACGCTTTTCGAAAGATTTTAATGTTTCCGTTTTACTTAAATTATATACTTCCTTGGTCAGACCTCATTTGGAATACACATATGTCGTTTGGTCTCCTCATACGAGGGTACTTTCAGCAGAGCTGGAGAAAGTACAGAGTCGCTTTTTGCGCTTAGTTTCTGCTAGGCTAGGCAACACTAGATACCAATTCAGCAATAGTACTATGCATAATATGTTGTGTCTCAGCTCGTTGGAAAATATAAGAATAATAAATGATTTGTGTTTTCTATTTAAGCTTATACACGGCGAGATAGACTGCCAAAGCTTATTAAAACAATTAGACTTTTATGTGCCTGCTAGAGGTCCCAATAGATCGAAATTTTTATTTTATTTGCGCTATCATGCAGTTAATTACGCAAAATTTAATCCAATATGCAGAATGATGAGTTACTGTAACGAATTAAACAATAACAATCATTTTTTATTACATCGTTCTTCATTTTCAACATTTAAGGCTAATTTGAAACGAATCAATTTATCCGCTATTGTTAATAATGTTTTATCTTAATTCGAATTACTTAGTTTGTGAACTCATATAATTTTAATTCGATATTATATTATACAATCTAGTCTTTACTGTGATATTTTGCTCATCAATTACTGATATTAATTTCAATATGTTATTTGTACAATTTATTAGTTGTTTATGTATTTGTCTTTGTACCGATTTGTTGATTTTATCTCTAAATAATGTATTCACTCTTTAGTATTTTTTATTATTATCATTTTAACTCGCGTAAAGTAGGAGTAACATGAACATGTCTAATACAATTGTTATTTTTCTGTTATCCACTCTGTATATATAAATATACTAATATTATAAATTTATGTAAAAGGAGATTCCGTAAATAAATGAAATAAATAAAATAAATAAACCCTAGGTCTACTGTATAAAGGTTTTTTAAGATTTACTATATTTAACAGAGCTGGGCAGGATTCGAATCATTCAGGATTCGATTCCCGGATTCGAATCCTTTTAGAGGATTCAGAAGAGGTATTCGAATACTTTAGTGAAAACGGATTCGTGATCCGGATTCGTTACGTTTTTTTAAAAGGATTCGTATTCGAATCCAGACGTAGATGATTCGAATCCTTATAGAAGGATTCGAATTCTTATAAAACGATTCGAATCCTTATAAAAGGATTCGAATCCTTATAAAAGGATTCGAATCCTCATACACGAATTCAAATCCTCCCAAATAATTCGAATCATCGCTATTAAAGCTGGGATTCGAACTCGATTAATTCAAATAGTTAAATATTCTAATTTGAATATTTAAATCACTAAATAATTCATATATGAATAAATACTTTAAATTTTCGAATAATTCAAATATTTGTGAATGAATATTTGGTTACTTAACCATTAAACATTTCCAACCTTAATAGTATATTTTTAACTTCACTTGAAATCAGTGTTTTATACGCGTGGCGCATGAAGTAAAATTTCGAGTTTAGAAAAGCACCGTGAAAATTTGTCTCGGGTCGCTGCGCGACCCTCGACAAATTTTCTACGCGGGGCTTTTCTAAACTCGAAATTTTACTTCATGCTTAGTCTGGGAGTGGACAACACTCATTTCAACTTTAAATTTAACTCTTTTATAAAATTATCGTATGTAATATAATAAATCATTCGTTGAAATCATATAAAAAGATGCAAAATTTTACCTAAAATTAACTTTTAGAGTTACCTTTATAATTTGCTCGGCTCTCAATGGGGGAATATGCTATTCCTAAGAAAAACCGTATTTATTTACTATTAAAGTTGCATTTAATATAATAACAAACTGTGAATAAATCGACGAAAATCTAGAAATATAAAAAATCTCGACATGTACAAAATCTTGACGGTCCACTCCTAGACTAAGCATGAAGTAAAATTTCGAGTTTAGAAAAGCCCCGCGTAGAAAATTTGTCGAGGGTCGCGCAGCGACCCGAGACAAATTTTCACGGGGCTTTTCTAAACTCGAAATTTTATTTCATGCGCCACGCGTATTAAACACTGATTTAAAGTGAAGTTAAAAACGCACTGAAAACCAACCCAACTTCGATATTTTTTCAAAATTGGATGTTTTCTTTCCTATCCATGCTGTAAACCTTCAGATATTCGTCGTTTTCTTGTGAATAAACTTCGATTCCCTGTAGTCCATCGGTCTCCGAAGACCATGATTGGTCCTTCGAGATGTAGCCTTTGTAAAATGGTAATAAACTTAGTAATCTAGAGTGATCCTTTAATTTAAAACTTCTAAGAACGAGTGTTGTCCACTCCCAGACTAAGCATGAAGTAAAATTTCGAGTTTAGAAAAGCCCCGCGTAGAAAATTTGTCGAGGGTCGCGCAGCGACCCGAGACAAATTTTCACGGGGCTTTTCTAAACTCGAAATTTTACTTTATGCGCCACGCGTATAAAACACTGATTTAAAATGAAGTTCAATAACACATATATCATCATTAATTAAAATCATTATTTAATCAGATATTTAGTCGGGAAATGAAAATTTTTGTTAATAGAAACTGATGGAATAAAATGTTACTGGTTGCAAATAATAGATTCAAATTTATTTTTAAGGGATTTGTATCCATGATTCAAAAATGAGGATTCGAATCTTTGATTCAAATCATATTTTTCACTTACGAATTCTTTATTCGAGTATTCGTGACTCGAATCATATTAGGTCATTCGGATTCGTGATTTGAATCCTGTTTTTGAGGATTCATCCCAGCTCTGATATTTAATCGCTATTCATCTAATTCCAATAAATATGATATATAAAATTACGATAAAGTTCGTATAAATTGCAAACAATAAGTTTTATTTAATAAATCCAAATAAAATTCTTATTCAAATAGTTCTGAATTTGAAATATTTATCAATAAATATAACGAAATTACTTTAGTTAAAAATGCGTGTTCCTAAGGTATTCGCAGTGAAATTCGTGAATATATCTTAAAATAAATTCGAAAGCGGTATCTTAAGAATTAACGTCGGCTAGGGGTTGAGGAGCGGAGTATAAAGGGTGAGGAACAACCGAATGCAAAGCCTGATTTACGTTTTTCGTTGCGACAGATTTTAATGTTATTTCGAGTCACAAATTGTTTAAATAGCGTCATGACTCAAGGCGGTGACGCTAACTGGAACTCATTAGACCGTTCAGTTCGTTCTGAGAGGATCCACCTTATATTTATTCATAATATTGAAATGAATCCGGATCTTAAGCTTAATTTATCTAATAGTATTTCAAGTTGCGGAGAAGCAACCCCCCAGCCCCGAAAGAAAAGGGAGGGAAGAGTTTTAAATTCCCTCTAGTGGTGGATTTTCGGGTTACGCTGGTGATAAATCAAATTAATAGAATTTTAATGTGATCGTTGGCAAATTGAACGCGCGATGAGTTGCGTTTATTTAATTCCTTTTTTTCTCTCTTCTGTTAATTGGAGGCCGTAAATAAGTTTCAATCAGGCGTAATTATCATTACGTTAAGTGGGGTGAGGAATGCAAGGGGTGGGTGGAAGGTTGAGGAGACGAGGACGGTTTGTTTCAAGTTAAGAGTTAAGGAAACATTCGCACTCAGGGCGCGCAATCAAATCAGCATTTCATTGGCCTTCTCCGGGTTGGCGCTCTCTGAAGTGAATTGATGAAAGGACACGGAATTAATTCAACAATTAGCAAACAAAAACGACGGTTGCACCCATCGACGTAACGTTTTGCCAATGTTCATCTTGGCAGATATTGCCTTTAATTTGCAACTCCTTGTGCGAGAGGTGAGGCGAGGAATGTTAATTAAAAGCCCTTCCTCCTTTCGATATCTCGTCTCGTCTCATCTAATTAGTGCATAGGATCACTCACATTTTACACAACTTTAATACAATCCCCGTTTTTTTTCTCCCTCTCTGAATTTGAGACATTTTAAAATAGTAAAATAGATTTGTGGATTTGAAGGCAAGAACAATCAAATTATGTAGAAACACTAATTTTTACGAATATATCTTCAACTTCTTTGACACAGACTGCATTTTAAGGCGTTCGTTGTTTTTTTCATGAGTTCAATTTGAAGCTACTAACGAGTGTTTCCACTCCCAGGTTAAGCACGAAGTAAAATTTCGAGTTTAGAAAAGCCCCCCCGGAGGAGGAGGGGAGAATCTATGATTGATCACATGAATGGCTGGGTCAGTCAGGGACCTGATGCGATTGGCAACAGAACATCCAAGGTAGACTAGCAGACCGTCAGGAAAGTGGTCACCTACGACAGGGTTAAATGGGCAGTAAACTCTTTGAACCTTTTAAATCGCCAAGGCCTGATGGAATCTTACCCATCATGCTACAGAAGGGTTCTGGTTCTTTTGGGGAGTGCGCATTTCTGCACTGCACTTAGGCCTCGTTAGGCCCATTGTGCTTTCCGCCCGCTGCTACGACGCCGGAGATTAGGTCTACAGCTATCCGGGAATTTTGCCGAACCCGGTGGGAGTTACAACCCACCGGTAGGGATCTTTAACGTGCACGCATCCAGGCAGTACACGGGTCCTACATACATTTAACGTCATATTCGAGAAGACGGAGTGTTTGGCATTTTTATTCTAATCTATATAAATGCAGACAACTTGTTGGGCCGGTATTTGAACCCCGGTCCGTGGCGTGGCAGAACAACACTCTAACCACTACATCACCAAGCTGCCCGCTTGGTGATGGGATCGGAACTTCTGTGGCGACGGCTCTGCGAGATCCTAAGAGCCAGCATGGCCCTACGATATCTGCCGAGAATATGGAGGCTAACCAGAGTGGTTTTCATACCAAAGACTGGCAGAACAGAGTATTCTCGTGCAAAGTTGTACAGGCCCATTAGTCTGGTGTCATTTGTACTGAAGACAATGGAAACAATTATGGACAAGCATATCAGTGGGAGGGATATTAGTATCCAACCCATTATCCCAAGATCAATATGCCTATCGTCCAGGTCAATCAACGGAGACAGCTCTCAGCCGACTAACAAGGAATGGTGAAACTGCTCTGGAAAACAAGGATATCCTACATGTTGCCTGCTTGGATATAGAAGGTGCAATTGACAATACATCCTTTAACTCTATAACCGCTGCCCTAAGAAAGCAGGGGTTGAAGGAAACTAGCTGCAGGTGGATTTACTGTATACTAAGGCAAAGAATGGTTTACACTACGTTTGCTGACCAGACTAACATCCAGGGTGGCCGGTGGTTGTCCTCAGGGAGGAGTTTTCTCACCCCTGCTGTGGAACCTGGTCATGGATGAACTGCTAGTGGAGCTCAACAACGAAGGATACTCTTTCCTAGGATACGCAGATGACCTAGCTATTCTCATTGAGGAAAAATGTAACAACACAATCAGAGAGCGCATGCAACGCGCTCTGAACGTGGTGAACAAATAGTGTACCAAAGAAGGACTTAAAGTCTCACCCTTTAAGGAAACCCTTGTACCATTTACACGCAGGTGGAAACTAGAGGGCCTAGGACCTCTCTTTCTAAATGGTGTTAACCTAGAAATGTCGGGTGAGGTGAAGAACTTAGGAGTAATCTTTGACTCCAAGCTAACTTGGACCTCGCACATCTCAAAAATCAAACGTTAATCGGAAATTACCCTTGCGGTAATTAGACGAACGTACGACAAACAATGAAGGATGGTATACTGGCTGTATACAGAGGGGTCAGACCCTCAATCATGTATGCTGCTTTGGTGTGGTGGTCTAAAGTCACGCAACACATAACCATACAAACCCTCAGCAAGATTTAAAGGCTTGCTTGTGTCAGCATAACGGGGGCTATGAGAACCACGCCCACTGCAGCCATTGAGACGCTCCTAGCCCTCACACCACTTTATATTCTGATAGTGGGGGAGGCAAGATTGGCACTCCACAGGCTACCGCTATCATCAGTCGACATAAGAGTTGACACGCCACACAGAAGACTTTGAGACATAGGGGGACCTCTCTTGCAGATGAGGTCGGACCATATGACAGTCAGATATCTTGAAAACGCACTCTCTGAAGTTACTATTCCAGACCGCAACGAATGGAACGACTTTAGGGAAGACATTCATAAACATAACATGATCTGGTATATGGATGGTTCTAAATCAGACACAAATACTGGATCAGGAATCTATAATGAAAACATGAAGACAGGCTATACCCACTCGCTGGACTGCCTGGCATCAGTCTTTCAAGCCGAAATATTCGCAATTATAGAATGTGTGAGAACCAACATAGAGAAGGACTGTCATGGCTGTCCGATAGCCAGGTGGCACTGAAAGCTCTAAAGAGCCAAAAGACTTCATTTAAACTGGTGTTGGACTGCTTCGACACACTGAATCACTGGCGAGACAAAACAAGGTCACACTTGTCTGGACGCCGGGTCATTCAGGTATCGAGGGAAATGAAAAAGCTGACGAGCTAGCAAGGCTTGTCTTGGGCATCACAAAAAAGTTGTGTCACCTTGAAGTCAGAAAGTGGATTCGCAACAAACACAAGGAATACTGGGTAAACTGGGCTTAACCACAGTAAGGCCATTATAAATGGACCTAACTCTAACCAAGCTGCAGAACTACTGACACTAAGTAGGGCACAGCTATACACAACTACTAACAGGCCTTGTAACGCATTTTGTTTAATACCCCTTAGACAGAATGCATATTGTCTACACAATGGGCGAAATGTCATACGAATGCAATTTTATTCGGCTATAAACTAAGTAAACAGCTGTTCGCGCCGTGGCACCCGCCACCTAGCGGATTTCTGTATAAGCAGCATCGGTGTCGGTTGCGTTTGAGTTGCATGGTGTCAGTTGGTTTTTTATTGTGTAACGTCATAATTTAATGCTGTTCGTGGTATTTGTTCGTACAAAACCGATGTAAATATGCATGTCATAATAAGTTGCGGCTTCAGCTGAAATTGTGCAATATAACTGAATAATTTAGTTACTTAATATGTTATTGCAGTGATATAAAATCCGGAGAGTTTAGACTGCTTCAAACCATTTCATGAGAATTACTTACCATCGTTAATTGTTGCTGTTTTCTTCATATTTCTCGACACCAACCGAGAGGTTCGTCCGGTGTCCACCGGGACTTAAGTATTCTATGCTGGTGAGAAAATGGTCGGGTTGTACGAAATACTCCTGGGGTCTTCCGATTTTCTATCTCCAACGAAATGTTTATTGCAGATTCTGCTGTGCTTTGATGGAATCCACGGTTTTTTGTCGCCGCTAAATAAACAAGAGTAATGTATAATAATAATGTTTTTATTTAAACAAACGAGGTTTTGTATTTAGGGTATTAAATGATGCAATAGAATTTCATTTCAAGTAGTTGAATTTGTTTAATTTGAAATATTCGCTATGTAATCCCTCTATACAATTGTATTAATTTATAATAATTTTTAAAAATTACTGCAAACTTCAATCAAACATGGCACAAGTATATACTTCTTTTAATTATCTCAGTGAAGCAATGAGTTTCGAGCATCTTCATATTTGTATTAATGACCCCAACCTTCCATTCAACACTGACATTTCAATCGTTTGCAGAACTTCGCGTACAATCATTTTTAAGAATGGCGAACTTGTTGTAAAGTAACAATTACAATGTCAACGGATATGTGCTGAAATATTAACTTTGACTAATAACAATATACTTACCCGACACGTCGTACAGGGGCAATCCACCTCGCTTTCCGCTCCGTTTCCCATGGTTTGTATGGGAACGAATAAAAAGAGACGGAGCCATCACTTTTATATTTACTGGTGCATCCGACGACACAACAACTTTGATTGCATTTAGCTCGCTTCGGCTCAGAACTCATACTTCTGCCCAGAACTCCCGTATGACGAAATGACAACCGGCACCGATGCTGCTTAGGCTTAAAACCGCGTGGCGGCGCTGCAATCGCCGCTTACTTAGCCTATTGTCTAAAAACTTTGGAATATTCGCATTATGTTTGGACAAAACGCGTTTTGTCCGCAACATATACATCGACATACTACAATTTAGTTAGTCTTGATGGGGGGGGGGGGGGGGAGCCACCTCCCTGGGTACGCGCCTGATTCAGGATATCCATGATTTCAGAGTCTTAATCAAATTTATATCGTATTATATAAATGTTCTGATTTTATAATCAAAACTTGAAATTCAAGTTGAACGGACAAAAACGTCCCCTCCGCGCAAAACGGATCTGAATTATGTATAAAGACACCCCAATAAATAATATTTCGGACATCTCATATACACACGCTGGCCTGGTTTTAATCAGACTCGGGGCAAACGTTATTGTAATCCAATTATATACGCGAATTGATGTGATTTATACCGAAACGCTCCTCCGAGTCGGAATAAAGTGAGAGCCCGGCCGATATTTTCTCGCAAAAGGGCTGAAAGTGATGTCTTTAATCGAAACCTGGGCGTCACAAATCAACCAAAAACCGTTTGACAGTGTCATTAAGAACGGCCCGGGCTGTCAGCCATACTTCATGCCCAAGCTAGACGCATCATAAATACAGGGACGTATTCAATAGGTTTTCTTAACGAATAATAAACGCTGATTCGAAAAATAAAAAACTTGGTTAAATTTTACAAATATAATAGTGAAATTTAAGCAAGTGTTTTTTTTTTCAAATCATAGTTAAAATTTCTTGAATAATTTTCTCACTTATCACTTGGTGAAACATTTTTAAATATTGATAATGAAGGTTTACATTACATTACACTTGATTTGTTTCACAATTTTTTACTTTACTATTTACTCGACTAGTTAAATATTATTCACCACGTGAAAGATGAGAAACTTGTTTCTAATCAAAATGAAATACAATTTTTTTCACCTAATATTAGTTTGGTTACATCAAACTCACTATTCATTTTCACCTTTGCTAACGATGATAAAAAGATATCACGAAGTTCAGTATGGAGTTGATACTTATCTAACAATGAGGCAGAATTTTTGAGTACATTAAACGAGGGTTTTCCACTCCCAGACTAAGCATGAAGTAAAATTTCGAGTTTAGAAAAGCCTCAAAATTTGGATTGGCCGCGTAGCGAAGCGGAGCGGCCAATCCAAATTAGGCTTTTCTAAACTCGAAATTTTACTTCATGCGCCACACGTATAAAACACTGAAATATCGTAAAGTTTAAAATATACGGCTTTAGCAATCTAATATGTAGATGTGAATAAAACGTGAGTCAAATTCTGAGCTGATCAAATTTTTTAAGACAATGATTATAGGCAACCCAATAACTCTAACGTATATTAGGTTGGCTATAATCGTTGTTGTTGTGTGTGTTTTTTGAACTTCACAGTAAATCAGTGTTTTTAAGCGTGGCGCATGAAGTAAAATTTCGAGTTTAGAAAAGCCTAATTTGGATTGGCCGCTCCGCTTCGCTACGCGGCCAATCCAAATTCTCAGGCTTTTCTAAACTCGAAATTTTACTTCATGCTTAGTCTGGGAGTGGAAAACACTCGTCAAAAGCCTCAAATTAAACGCTTTAAAACAACGAATTCCCGCAAATTTTAAAAACGCTGTAATTATCGGGATATGTATACTCAAAAGAAAAATGCCTTATTTATTCTGTTTAAAACACGTTTTCAACATGTTTTAAATATGTTTTTTAATTGTTAATGTTTTAAACGCTAATATATTAGAGAAATTTAACCAAGTGTTTTAGTTTAATACTGGATGATTTAAATTAAATTTAAATTAAAACACTTGGTTTATTTCACTTATTTATTCTTGATGATCACCAATGGTCGAAACTAGTCGGAGAAAATATAAATAAGTAAAACAAACCAAGTGTTTTCATTTAAATTTAATTTAAATCATCCAGTAATAGATTAAAAAATGTTTCACCACGGGTTAAGTGAGAAATTAATTAAAGATACAAGTGTTTTAGTTTTTAAATTATAGTTAAATATGATTCACCACGTGAAAGATGAGAAACTTGTTTAAGAATAATTAACACTGTTGTATGTATCATTTCTTCACACTTTAAAGTGGGAAGGAAGGATATATACAAGGATGTAAATTATTCGTTAAATGTCCTCTTCAATAATCTCAACAAAAAATATAATTCACCACGTGAAAGATGAGAAAATAATAATTAACAACAATATTTAACACAATGAAACACTTTTAACTTTGTTTGTATAACACGTTTTATTTAATGTGACTGCAGTTTCGACAAATTTAGCTTGTCATTATCAAACATGGAGTAACTTAAACTAGAGGTTTTACAGGTATATATACACAATTACAAGACAGCGGTAAAAATGGGGGTGTACATTAGGTCAACCTGGTCGTTAATTAAGGGAATTCCCGGATTAGCGCGGGCTTTGTGTATCTCTAGTGCTTCTAGCAAATTCATTTTACGACCCTTTTCGGCATGATGGATTATGGTAAGTACATCTTTTCCAAAAGTGTGATTTTCGTCTAAAAGGTGTTTTGCAAAAGACGACTTATCACTCTGTTTAAGCCGAAAAGAGCGCAAATGTTCCCTCAATCTTATGTTGAAATTACGACCAGATTGGCCAATGTATATCCCTTGACAATCTGCGCAAGTTAATTTATATATTCCGGATTTATTAAATTTATCTAATTTTGTTTTACTATTAAAGATATGGTTATTGATTTTACAGTACGGTTTAAATGCAACTTGAATATTATGCTTTTTTAGGATATTTTTAACTTGAAAACTGACATTACCAAAATAAGTTAACGATTTATATTTAATTGTTTCTTTTTCAAATGATATTCCAGCGTATAATAGATGTTTGATGTTATTAAATTTCTGTTTTTTAAGAAGTCTATCAACCAAATCACAACCATAACCATTGTTAATAGCCATAGCTCTAATCAAGTTAATTTCCTTCTCGAAAAAATTAGCTGACAAAGGGATTTTTAAGGCTCTATGAATCATTGAATTGAATGCAGCAATTTTATGTTTATAGGGATGTCTGGAATGGTTAGGGATAATTGAGTCGGTAAAGGAAGGTTTTCTAAAAATGTCAAAAGAGAGTTTGTTATTTATTCTGGTAATAGACAGATCTAAATATTTAATGTTGTTATTGATTTCGGTTTCAGCTGTGAATTTAATTTTAGGGTGAAGTTTATTTATGAAATCTAAAAATTGAGTGAGTTGTCTATCAGTTCCCTGGAAACAAGCCAATATATCATCGACGTAACGGTGCCACATTTTAATATGTTTTTTAGCTAGTGGCGAATTTAATATTATTTTTGTAAAATTATGCATAAATATATCTGCTAGCAATGGACTTAAAGGGCACCCCATTGCTAGGCCTTCTGTTTGTTTAAAAAATTTATTGTTAAATGAGAAAAAGTTATTATTTAAGATGATTTCTAAGCAATCCAAAAATTCTGTTTTTACTGTGACATTAATATTACATTTATCGAATGATTCTTCTATTAGTTTAATACACTCTGATGGAGGAATATTAGCAAACATATTAGTTACGTCGAATGATACAAGCCTATATCCTGGTTCCATTTTAATGTTAGTTAAATTTGTTGTTAATTCTACTGAATTTTTAATTGAATGAGGATCTCTGAACTCGGTTAGTTCCTTATAAATTGAATTAAGATGGATGGACATATTACGCGCTGGGGAATTCATATAGGATACTACGGGACGGATCGGTGTATTTTGTTTGTGGATTTTGATTAGGCCATATAATCGGGGAGGAATCGGATTCATCGGAAATAAAGAAAATTGATTACAATTCGGAAAAATTGCGTGTGATTTCTTAAAACATTCTTTTAGAGAAGTTTGTAATTCAGTAGTCGGGTCTTTTTTCAATTCAACAATATCTGAGCTATCCAGGAATTCTTGGACTTTTTGTAAATATTCTGTTTTATGCAAAATAACAACCGAGTTCCCTTTGTCTGCTTTTGTTATTATTAAATCGCTCACTTTTACTTTATTTTTAATTGAATTTACTGTTTTTTGATCTATGGGTTTGCTGGTGGTGCTGTTTTTAATTATTTTGGCAATTTTGTATTTCGTTGAATCAGAGTTGTTTACCTCTTTGAGGGCCAATTCTGATTCAACGATCAGTGTTTCTTTATAACTATTGGAAATGACATGTGGGGAATATTTGGGGCCAGATTCTAATAATTTAAGTTCTGTATTGGAAAATAAAATGTTACTGTTATTAATCACTCTGGGATGAAACGTATATTGTCCAGATGTTGTGGTATTTTCTACTGCTACCTTGGCTTCTTTTACTTTTATTAACTTGTTGAGTTTCTTCCGTTGTGTTTGGAATTTCTTGTGTGCAATGCGGCTAACTTTTTCACGTACGTAGTCATCGAAGAGATCAAATTCCACCGGATGTAAATGTTTGGTGAGTTCACAGTGAAGCACTTTAAGGTATGTGTAATATTGGTCACGTTTTTTAAACCAATATTTCACTTCTTCTTTAACCCATGTGGTTAAACCGGATTGTATGGTTTTTTTAGCTGCTACTGTTTTGCACTTTGTTTTTAGTTGAACATATTGTGGGGTCACTTTTAGCTTTAAACACTGTTGATTGAACTTGATGTTGAGTGCTGCTTGTTTAACTTTTAAACGTAGTTTAAGATACATTTTTGTCTTTTCTGTTACACTAACACTTACTAAATTCTGTATTGTGGAGGCTTCTACTTCGTTATACATGTTAATTACACAATGAAACACTTTTAACTTTGTTTGTATAACACGTTTTATTTAATGTGACTGCAGTTTCGACAAATGTAGCTTGTCATTATCAAACATGGAGTAACTTAAACTAGAGGTTTTACAGGTATATATACACAATTACAAGACAGCGGTAAAAATGGGGGTGTACATTAGGTCAACCTGGTCGTTAATTAAGGGAATTCCCGGATTAGCGCGGGCTTTGTGTATCTCTAGTGCTTCTAGCAAATTCATTTTACGACCCTTTTCGGCATGATGGATTATGGTAAGTACATCTTTTCCAAAAGTGTGATTTTCGTCTAAAAGGTGTTTTGCAAAAGACGACTTATCACTCTGTTTAAGCCGAAAAGAGCGCAAATGTTCCCTCAATCTTATGTTGAAATTAAACATAAGATTGAGGGAACATTTGCGCTCTTTTCGGCTTAAACAGAGTGATAAGTCGTCTTTTGCAAAACACCTTTTAGACGAAAATCACACTTTTGGAAAAGATGTACTTACCATAATCCATCATGCCGAAAAGGGTCGTAAAATGAATTTGCTAGAAGCACTAGAGATACACAAAGCCCGCGCTAATCCGGGAATTCCCTTAATTAACGACCAGGTTGACCTAATGTACACCCCCATTTTTACCGCTGTCTTGTAATTGTGTATATATACCTGTAAAACCTCTAGTTTAAGTTACTCCATGTTTGATAATGACAAGCTAAATTTGTCGAAACTGCAGTCACATTAAATAAAACGTGTTATACAAACAAAGTTAAAAGTGTTTCATTGTGTAATTAACATGTATAACGAAGTAGAAGCCTCCACAATACAGAATTTAATATTTAACACTCTTATATTTCTTCTTCGCACTTTAAAGTGCAAAGAAAGGATACATACAACATCCTTTCTTTGCACTTTAAAGTCCGAAGAAGAAATATAAGAGTGTTGAATATTCGTTAAATGTCCTTTTCAAGAAACTCAAAAAAATACATTGATACGTTTTCTTGGTTTTCGAGTGGAATTAATATTCGTTATTGGCCATTGTTTCTTGTTAAGGGCTGTTTCGTAGGGCGAGAGGGGTGGCAAATTGGTTCTTTGCCCCCTGGGCGCCGGTGTCCGCTGGGCTGTAAAGTGACGGCAAGTTTGCGTGTTCGAATTCCATTCTGGAAGTTGCATTTGTGGCGGTATTAAAGATAAAATACGATTTTTCACCCTAAACAGCGGCGATCGTGTGCGACGATGAAAAGCCCTTCGGGAATTGTGGAATGTATTTTATGGACTTTATGACTACTTATTTCTAATATGTTTTTTTTTTTAGGGGGAGGGGCGGGGGTATTCCGGTATTCCACTGTTGTTTCTAATCAAAATAAAATACGATATTTTTCACCTAATATTAATTTGGTTACATCAAACTCACCATATATAGTATTTTTAATACCCATTTGGAATATCCCCATCCTTATTTATCCAGCATGAATCAGATGAAACAAAAAATTACCAACAAAAATGAACGTCGATTACCAATTAGATGTTACGTCAAAAGTTTGATGTCTGTTAGAGTCTTTAAATCACGTAAAAATATTCCGCTGAATCCAAAAAGCTTATACTTAATCCAGTAAGTTATTTTTAAAATGAATAAGGCAGTTCCAAAAGCGTCCGAAGTCCTAAAAGTTCTACAAAGCACAATATACAACCTACAAGATGAAAACAGACCAATGGATTTCGAATTTAAAAGGAATATGTCTGCAAACGTTTCCCTGAGCAAAACTTGAATTACGAAGAATACTCTGCATTTTTTAAGGGAAGTGATTTACAAAATGTATGCCCGAAAGGAACGTATTACTTTAGAAACTATTTACTGGCAATTTATGGAAGAATCACCAGAAATTGAGATCTCGAAGAGTTCTTTATTTTATGGAATATGTCTTTCCCTGAGCAAAAAGGGATATTTTTCTTTCATTTAACAAGACGTTTTTTGCTCCAGCTTTTGAGCAAAAAACGTCTTGTTGAATGGCTTGGAAAGAAAAATATCCCTTTTTGCTCAGGGAAAGGTTTGCAGACATATTCCATCTAAATTCGAAATCTTCCAGGTTCTAATTGTGTTATAATAATAGCATAACCTCCATATAAATGATTATGTTCCATATTATGAAATTAATTAATATTACCCCACCAATGCTCTAGGAATAATAGTTTAGATGTCAGCCCTTTGACATGACATGTTCCTAACCTAATTTTGTGCGTGAGTTCAAGAAGTCACATACGTTAAGTCACTAAAACGACTGGTTCTTCCAAATAGGTATTAAAAATACTATATTTTCACCTTTGCTAATGATGATAAAAAGATATCACGAACTTCAGTATGGAGTTGATACCTTTCTAACAATGAGGCAGAATTTTTGAGTACATTAAACGAGGGTTTTCCACTCCCAGCCTATAATCACTGTCTTAAACAATTTGTTCAGCTCAGAATTTGACTCACGTTTTATTCACATCTACATATTAGATTGCTAAAGCCGTATATTTTAAACATTACGATATTTCAGTGTTTTATACGCGTGGCGCATGAAGTAAAATTTCGAGTTTAGAAAAGCCTAAAAATTTGGATTGGCCGCGTAGCGAAGCGGAGCGGCCAATCCAAATTAGGCTTTTCTAAACTCGAAATTTTACTTCATGCGCCACGCGTATAAAACACTGAAATATCGTAATGTTTAAAATATACGGCTTTAGCAATCTAATATGTAGATGTGAATAAAACGTGAGTCAAATTCTGAGCTGAACAAATTGTTTAAGACAGTGATTATAGGCAACCCAATAACTCTAACGTATATTAGGTTGGCTATAATCGTTGTTGTATGTGTGTGTTTTTTGAACTTCACTGTAAATCAGTGTTTTTAAGCGTGGCGCATGAAGTAAAATTTCGAGTTTAGAAAAGCCTAATTTGGATTGGCCGCTCCGCTTCGCTACGCGGCCAATCCAAATTCTTAGGCTTTTCTAAACTCGAAATTTTACTTCATGCTTAGTCTTGGAGTGGAAAACACTCGTTAAAAGCCTCAAATTAACCGCTTTAAAACAACGAATTCCCGCAAATTTAAAAAACGCTGTAATTATCGGGATGTACACTAAAAAAAAAAAAAATGCCTCGTATGTTCTGTTTTAAACCTTTGAGTCCGGATTTTTTAAAATAGAAAAGTTAATAATTAACGTTGAAAAATTATAATAGGTATTGAAAAATGAAACTAGTTTTATTAAACACAATTATGTATTTATCTAAATTAAAAAAAAATGGTGCTTCCAAATTGGGACCACCAGTAAAATGTAGTTACAAAAAATATTTGTTGGGGGGTAAATTAGTTTAAGTGGACTGTATTTTTATTTTTAATCAGAAGTGCCGGCATCGGGGGCGCACAAAGGTTGACGTATCTAATACTGCCACTTACCTTTAGTCCATTCGCACCGCTAACTTCCGATTCGAACGATGTAGGTGGTTTTCTGAACACATTAACTACATTCACAGAACAATTACAATTGTCAAAAATTCTTTTGCGACACACGCACTCGCCATGCCACTCGAACGACTCTTCTTCTCCGCCGATTTCGGTGGTGCAAGTGACAGTATTTTGACGATAGATACCGCCACCATACAAACCCCCAAGATGCAAAGCAGTTTTCTAATTCACGACTGAACAATATTACTTAATGTCTATGAAATTCTTTGAAACAATTTCGTTTGTTATCAAGGCACAACCCTACATTGCAACTTTCACAACGCCAACGAGTGCGATGAGGATTAATCTTCGTACTACAAGGGGTACATCTCACCTTCGTTCCATGGATCGGCATATGTGCAGCTTCACTTGTCCTTTTCTCTATCGGAACCGTAACTTTGAATCTGTTTACAGGTTTCTCATTTAGTGATGGTCGTCCCTTCTTTGATCTGTTAGGTGATGAACCTACTAATCCGTTTGATACGGCAATTTAAAATTCTTTTAGTGTCAAATGCTAACCCTCACCTTGCTGAATAAACATAATATATGCGTTGACAATAGTGACATCAAGTAAATGCCAGAAGATTCGATGCCACCATTTTACAGACTTTTTGTCGATTTGATAACATGCTTTTAACATGTCAGCCTTGTCAACATATCCCATGTGTGCATTATAGTCTTTTACCAAAGTGAAGCAGTAGAAATCTTCTTTGGTTCCATCTTTCTTCTTCCTAGATATAGTCGCTTGGTCAGGTTGATGGAAGTTGCTTAGGAATAATATTGGCTTTTTGTCTATCCATTTTAAAATGAAAAGACCTTCCTCACTTACACGCCAATCAGAATCTCCTCTTTTCATGTTTCGTTCATTTCCTAGATCCTGGGGAATTCCTTTTCTTCCTTTTCGTAAAGTACCACAGGCGTAGATTTTACATTTCAATAAATCTTTCATCGAGGAAACGGAATTAAAAAAATGTTCAAAGTAAATCTCATATCCTTTCCCAATCAAATCATTAGTGAGGTCTTTTACAACTCTACTTGCTAAATTCTTTTCATCAGCGCGTACCCACATTTTATATCCCCTTTTTATAGGTTTGAGAGGTAAATATTGACGTAATGAACTTCTACATTTAAATTTAATCATGCTTTCATCAATAGACTGTCGCTTTGTAGAAAAATAGTATTTTTTAAAAGTTTCTTCTAATTTGTCTAGAAGGAGTGTTACTTGATACAATTTATCGTAGTTCTGAGTGCCTTTCTTTGGAATCAACGTATTATCGTTTATATGTAAATTTTTCAAGTGCCACGCAAATCGATCACGAGACATTATACTGGAAATATACTCATCTCTAATTTCCCGTTTTGAGGACCAATAATCCTTGTAACTTGGCAATTTTTTATGCCCATAATTATGTTTATAGCCAAAAAACATTTCATTTCTTGGCCACTAGTAGGTACCGGATTAGTTCCTTTGTTTTGTACTTCATACACATTTGTTTAAAACACTAAGGTGTTTACAAGATCTTCTGAAAATAATGCTAAGAAAATACCTGCTGGTGTGTCAATTTCGTCTGATATATTTGGACTTGTTCTTTCTCCAAATTCTTTAATTGTGTTTGTTACGGAATGTCTGGACCACTTTGTTTGTTCGTCAGTAATATTTTTAACAAAATTTATAAGCAGCAATAAATCATCATCCTCACATTCACTATTTTCTTCCTCAACTTCCATAAACCCTCCAGAAACATCTTTTGCAATAAATTCTTCCTCACTGGTTTCCGAAGTTGCAGATCCATCACTTGGAATTTCATCCAATAAAGCAAACACATCTTCACTGGTCAGATTGTTAAGATCATATAATTTATCTGAAATGGAATAATATACATAGTATAGTACCACTGTACCATATGGACCCACCTTTTCAAAAAATGAAAATAAGGTGAAAATTGTTAAATTTAAGTTTTGTATTTATTTACGAGGGTAGATTGAAAAGTTTCCGGAATGGGCAAGAGATGGCGCATGGCGTATCGTGAAATCGTTATGATGGTTGTCAAGGCTAACCAATTTTAGGTAAGCTGTCAAATTTTCACACACGTGCGTCGTTCCGTTTTTGTTTACTAGGATATGTTGTGAAGCAAGTCAGGCACCTTTGGAAAAATGGATAAAAACGAATTTCGTGCAGTCATCAAACATTTCTGGATGGATGGGAAAAAGGCTACGGAGATACAAGATATTTTGCAGGAAGTTCATGGCACATCCACACCTTCATTTTCGACTATTAGTTTCTGGGTGAGCGACTTCAAACGTGGCCGTACGAGCACCAAGGATGAACCACGCAGTGGACGTCTAAAAACGGCCACAAATGAAGAAATGGTCGACAAAGTCCATGATCTCGTGTTAGCCGATCGACGAGTGAAGTTGCGCGAAATAGTAGAGACCACGGGCATCTCAACGTGTGCAAAATATCGTGCATGAACATTTGGGCATGAGGAAGCTGTCGGCGCGATGGGTGCCGCGTTTGCTGACTATGGACAACAAGCGAAATCGTGTGACCACTTCGAAAGAGTGTTTGGCCTTGTTAAAGCGTAATCCAACGGATTTTTTTCGCCGATTCGTGACCGTGGACGAAACATGGATCCACCACTACACACCAGAAACCAAGCAGCAGCCGAAACAGTGGATTTCTCCAGGCGAATCTGCTCCGAAGAAGGCAAAGACTGTCCCATCGGCTGGAAAGGTCATGGCCACCGTTTTTTGGGATTCGCAAGGTGTGATACACATTGACTTTTTGCAGAAGGGAAGAACTATCACGGGATAATACTACAGCGATTTATTGGATCAATTCGACGGCATATTGAGGGAGAAACGGCCTCATTTGCAGCGGAAAAAAGTGCTCTTCCACCACGACAACGCGCCGGCCCATTAATCCCGAATCGCCAATGCTAAATTGGTTGAATTGGGCTACGAGGTGGTGCCGCATCCCCCGTACTCTCCAGACCTGACCCCGTGCGACTTCTTTTTGTTCACAAACATGAAGACTTGGCTCGGAGGCAAGCGCTTTACGTCAAATGAGGAGATCATCGCCGCTACTAAAGCTTATTTTGCAGAGTTCCCGAAATCAAATTTTTCTGAAGGCTTAAAAAAGTTGGAGCACCGCTGGGAAAAGTGTATCGCCCTGCATGGGTACTATGTTGAAAAATAAAAAATAAAACCTGTTCAATTACTGCGTTTTCTTGCCCATTCCGGAAACTTTTCAATCTACCCTCGTACATGTAAAAGGAAAACATAAGTAATCAATTTATTACTTACCCATTGTTGAAATTCAATATTTAAATACAAAAGTTAGTTATTAAAAATTCACTGTCTAGAACCATTACGACACTTGTTTTTAACTACAATAACCGATGTGCGTAAATTTCAATCATTTTCGTGTTGTAACATGTCTTAACGCATGACTCACGCTGATGGTTCCAAGTTGTGTGTACTAGGACGCTAAGAAATAATTTGTAATGTACCCATCTGTATTTCATTTATATAATTTAATACTTTAGTATCGTGCATTTTTGATAATCATATTTAAAGTTATTTATGTTTGTTTCACTTATTGATGTTTGTTGTTTATTTTTACTTGGATATTATTCAAGTTATTTTAACCTCACCCAGAATAAAAGAACCTACTTAATATTTAAATAAGTGTTAAATAAACTTTACAAATTTATAAATAGGTGGTTCCAGTGGGAAGCTACTAGGACTCAAAGGGTTAAACAGGTTTTAAACATGTTTTTATTTGTTAATGTTTTAAACGCTGCTTTAATGAAACAAACACGTTTTCTAAAAAAACTGTTGGTTTAATTAAAATGAAAAAACGTCTTTTTTAACAACCCTGCGTGTTTTTAAATGAACACCTGATATAAATAATTTGACTAATAAAGCACTAATAACCTTTCTTCACACTTTTAAAACTGTGGAGAAAGGTTATTAGTGCTTTGTTCGTCAAATTAATTTGATCTTCACGTAACTCACAATCAATTTATTTGATATAATTAATGCAAAACATATCATTGATTAAAATAATGGCAAATCATATTATTAAGATTATTGGCACATGGAAGTGCAAAGGTAATTCACACACGGTTAACAATAGAGTTAAGTGAATACAAATAAAACGATTCGAATATTAAAATTAAAATGAAAAAACGTCTTTATTAACAACCCCGCGTGTTTTTAAATGAACACCTGATATAAATAATTTGACGAATAAAGCACTAATAACCTTTCTTCACACTTATAAAACTGTGGAGAAAGGTTATTAGTGCTTTATTCGCTAAATTAATTTGATCTTCACGTAACTCACAATCAATTTATTTGATATAAATAATGCAAAACATATCATTGATTAAAATAATAGTAAATCATATTATCAAGATTATTGGCACATGGAAATGCAAAGGTAATTCACACACGGTTAACAATAGAGTTAAGTGAATACAAATAAAACGATTCGAATAATGAAGAAGTAAGTAGGGAGTATAGTAGTCGATGGCGGTAATAATTTAAATATTATTGGCCGAAGAAGCGAAGCCGTGAAGCCCATTGAAGCGGTGCGAATGAACGGCGCCTTGCTTATTTAACTCGGGCAATAAAACAAATAATAATGGGTTAGAATTAAACACTATGAAGTCTCAAACAAAATTAAGTTTATCCATAAATTTGATTTAAACGGTGAACTGAGTGGAACTCGGGTGGGGCCAGGCCGAGCTTTAAGACCTTTGATGCAATTAAACATGATTTGTTCTGGCTCATTTGCAGCGCGCTCTGAAACAATCCACCGATGACGAATGGCCATTTCAACCGAACAAAGACTTATCTGAGCGATTGTTAACTTAGTTCGGCATTACCCTCCCAGCTATATACCCTCAGAAACGCAGAACTCGGAATTTATTATTCCACTTAGGGAACTTATTTGTCAGATTGTAAATTTTTGTCTGAATATTCAGAATCGCCCCGAACTACAATTCAACCCCGAACGGATTTAAATCATCCCGTTTTTTGGTGGGGTGCGCTAAATCAATCCTGGTATCCTTGCGCTTGACGCAGATTATTTCAACTTCCAATTTATGCTTTTTTTTAAATTTCGTGGTTGTAATAAAGTTGTACACATTTATTAGCCGAATATGAGGTAAATAAAGCATAAGGAAAGAGAGCTCGCGACGGTATTTAAAGCTTATTTCTTGTGCTGTCCCATAGAAGATGATTAATTGACGCAGTATTTTTGTCAGCAATAATTTCAGTTTTCGTTTCCACACCGGAACTTCCGTATACTTATACTTAAAAGAAAAACGCTCTGTATATGTTTGCTTCGGAGGAATAAAATAATTATAAACCATATTTGAAGCTATAAACAAGTGTTTTGCACTCCCAGACTAAGCATGAAGTAAAATTTCGAGTTTAGAAAAACCCCGTGAAAATTTGTCGAGGGTCGCGCAGCGACCTCAGACTAATTTTCTGGGCTTTTCTAAACTCGAAATTTTACTTCATGCGCCACGCATATAAAACACTAAAATATTGAAAAATGTATGTATATTCGAACTTCACTTGAAATTTGTGTTTTATACGCGTGGCGCATGAAGTAAAATTTCGAGTTTAGAAAAGCCCAGAAAATTTGTCTCGGGTCGCTGCGCGACTCTCGACAAATTTTCACGGGGCTTTTCTAAACTCGAAATTTTACTTCATGCTTAGTCTGGGAGTGGAAAATACTCGTTTAAAGCTTCAAATTGAACTTTTTTGTGGTTGTAATGAAGTTGTACAAATTTATTAGCTGAATATGAGGTAAATAAAGCATAAGGAAAGAGAGCTCGTGGTATTTAAAGCTTATTTCTTGTGCTGTCCCACAGAAGATGATTAATTGACGCAGTATTTTTGTCAGCAATAATTTCAGTTTTTGTTTCCACACCGGAACTTCCGTATACGTATACTTAAAAGAAAAACTCTCTGTATATGTTTGCTCCGGAAGAATAAAATAATTATAAACCATATTTGAAACTATAAACGAGTGTTTTTCACTCCCAGACTAAGCATGAAGTAAAATTTCGAGTTTAGAAAAGCCCCGTGAAAATATGTCGAGGGTCGCGCACAAATTTTCTGGGCTTTTCTAAACTCGAAATTTTACTTCATGCGCCACGCGTATAAAACACTAAAATATTGGAAAATGTATGTATATTCGAACTTCACTTGAAATCTGTGTTTTATACGCGTGGCGCATGAAGTAAAATTTCGAGTTTAGAAAAGCCCAGAAAATTTGTCTCGGGTCGCTGCGCGACCCTCGACAAATTTTCACGGGGCTTTTCTAAACTCGAAATTTTACTTCATGCTTAGTCTGGGAGTGGAAAATACTCGTTTAAAACTTCAAATTGAACTTTTTTGTGGTTGTAATAAAGTTGTACAAATTTATTAGCCAAATATGAGGTAAATAAAGCATAAGGAAAGAGAGCTCGCGGCGGTATTTAAAGCTTATTTCTTGTGCTGTCCCATAGAAGATGATTAATTGACGCAGTATTTTTGTCAGCAATAATTTCAGTTTTCGTTTCCACACCGGAACTTCCGAAGTAAGTTTAACGGTAACGCGAGGACGACGCTTGATATATAGCTTAAGCGTTAATATACCACGTTATTTTATGTTATTCATGTGTTCCTATTCAATTGCAACAAATATTAATAATTCATTAATCTTCATGATTTTATTTAATTAAAAAAACTCTTAATTATTCTGCTATCAATGTTGTATTAATATTTTCTTTATTCTGTAAATGTGAGCAACTTACAGATAATAAGAAATATTAATTATGTATGCTTTTATTATTAAAACAAGTTAAAAAAATTATTTTTATAATCACAATGTTTGCATTATTCACAAAATAATAATGTTAATAAGTGAATTTTAATTGAAATCAGCGTCTTGTACGCGTGGTGAATGAAGTAACATTTCGAGTTTAGAAAATCCTAAAAATTTGGTTTGTTCGCATACTAAACCAAATATTCAAGCTTTTCTAAACTGGAAATATTACTTCATGCTTAACCCATTAATGGCCGAGTAATTATAGAGATAACTCTAAAAGCTGATTTTAGGTAAAATTCTGCACTTCTTTTTATAATATCCATAAATGACTTATTGTATTACATACTGTGAATTTTTCTTTTAAATATACATAATGTATATGCTGTAAAATTTCAGGCAATGGTCGATTTTACATAAAAACGCGCAGTATGAAGTTTAGAACGAGTGATTCCACTACCAGACTAAGCATGAAGTAAAATTTCGAGTTTAGAAAAGCCTGAAAATTTGGTTTGGTCGTTTCGCGAAGCGGAGCGGCCAAACCAAAATTTCAGGCTTTTCTAAACTCGAAATTTTACTTCATGCGCCACGCGTATAAAACACTAAAATATTGTGAAGCTAGAAATACACTCACATTATTTTTATTTAATTGAGTAAGAATCGAAATATTTAAATAACAAAATATTTACATTTTTCTCCTTACATTTTCAAGCCAGGTCAAATAATATATATTAAATTAACTTGTTTAGTAATATAACTAGAATGTATCTAGTACTACGCTCCGCTGGAACTACCTACGGGTACCAAGCTAAAGCTTATTTATCACCGCTCCGCTGGAACTACCTGCGGGTACCAAGCTAAAGCACGCAGAAAGCGTGAGGGATTGTTGAAATCAAAACTAAAAAATGTTTAATGCATTGAAAATACAATATTAGCAAAAATAGAGTGATGGCGGGGGAAAGGAGGAGGGTACGTAAGCCTAATGTTTGTGGTTGGAGAATGATGTGTTGTTGAGGTAGTAAGGATGCGGTGGATGGAAAAAGCAGTATGTATATTAAAAGGATTTTGCTGCTCGCTAACGCTCACCCCAGCTCGCTTCGCTCGCTTGCCTGCTCGCTTCGCTCGCAAAAGGCTCGCTTCGCTCGCAAACTGAATCGTGCTTAGCTTTGATTTTTACACTTTTGAAATCGCTAAAATATCGTTACACTTGCTACTTGTATTTATTTCGTTTAAAATTTAATTATTTTTAAATTTTATTTAATAAAAAAAATACTTCCGGCTAAAAACAAAAACACTTGCCACAAAAACGTCATAGAAAAAAATAAGGAATTTTTTGATACCGTTAACAGAAGTTTTTTTTTTCAAAAAAATCCAAAGGGTACGTACCCCTTGATTCGAAATTTAACATTGAAACCCGCATAAGTCTGTCCTTGTCCCACTCATGGCTTTTGATAGCCAGCGCATCAAAATTTTCCAGAATTGCTAAAAACTAAAAAATATTTATTGCTCCGGTCCTACTTGAGCTAGATAATTAAAATTTTCAGCATTTATACAAATTTATATTTCCTATCTACTGGTACAATTCCCATTATTGTACTGTATCAAATACTAAAACAAAGAAAATAAAATTTATTTATTTAATTAATATACTAAATTTCAAAAAATCTTTTTCCTATCCAAATTGAGCTGGATGAATGAAATTTTTAGCTTTTATACATATTTGTATTTCCTATTTATTGGTATAATTGCAGCTGTTTCACTATTCTAAATACTATAGCAAAAAAAATAAAAATTGTTATTTTTAAATAATTTAAAGAGTAAAAACAATTCTATTTTCGATCGAAATTGAGCTAGGCCAATAAAATTTACAGCATTTATAGAGATTTGTATAACCTATTTATTAATCAAAATTTCCATTGTCGTACTACAAATAATAACGGAGCTAAAAAATAAAAACTGTATTTTTAATTCGCCGTTTTAGTCTGAAAAGGGGTTTTGAAGCGCAGAAAAAAAAATACTAATGTCCGCTCTAACACAGCTGGATCAATGAAACTTTCAGCATTTATGCAGATTCGTGTTGCACATTTACGGTCGAACTCCCATTGGTCTACTATTATTATGACGGAAGTAAGGAAACCAAAAATGTAATTTTTGGTGATATTTATATTTCATTTATTAAAAAAAATACTTCCGATTGAGCAGAAAAAAACACTTCTCACAAAAACATCATAGAAAAAAGTAAGAAATTTATTGATACCATTAACGAAACAATTTTTTTTCTTCAAAAAATCCAAGTGCAGAAAAAATCCAAGCGCAGAAAAAAAAAAAACTAATGTCCGCTCTAACACAGCTGGATCAATGAAACTTTCAGCATTTATGCAGATTCGTGTTGCCCATTTACGGTCAAACTCCCATTGGTCTACTATTATTATGACGGAAGTAAGGAAACAAAATATGTAATTTTTGGTGATTTTTACATTTCATTTATTAAAAAAAAAATACTTCCGATTGAGCAGAAAGAAAAACACTTCTTACAAAAACATCATAGAAAAATGTAAGAAATTTATTGATACCATTAACAAACAATTTTTTTTATTTTTCAAAAAATCCAATGGGTACGTACCCCTTGATTCAAAATTTAACATTGAAACCCGCATAAGTCTGTCCTTGTCCCACTCATAACTTTTGATAGCCAGCGCATCAAAATATTCCCGAATTGCTAAAAACTACAAAATATTTATTGCTCTGGTCCTACTTGAGCTAGATAACTGAAATTTTCAGCATTTATACAAATTTATATTTCCTATCTATTGGTATAAATCCCACTATTGTACTGTATCAAATGTCGTACTATAAATAATAACGGAGCTAAAAAATAAAAACTGTATTTTTAATTCGCCGTTTTAGCCTAAAAAGGGGTTTTGAAGCGCAGAAACAAAAAATACTAATGTCCGCTCTAACACAGCTGGATCAATGAAACTTTTAGCATTTATGCAGATTCGTGTTGCACAATTACGGTCAAACTCCCATTGGTCTACTATTATTATGACGGAAGTAAGGAAACAAAATATGTAATTTTTGGTGATTTTTACATTTTATTTATTAAAAAAAAAATACTTCCGATTGAGCAGAAAAAAAAACACTTCTTACAAAAACATCATAGAAAAAAATAAGAAATTTATTGATACCATTAACAAACAATTTTTTTATTTTTCAAAAAATCCAACCCCTTGATTCAAAATTTAACATTGAAACCCGCATAAGTCTGTCCTTGTCCCACTCATAGCTTTTGATAGCCAGCGCATCAAAATATTCCGGTATTGCTAAAAACTAAAAAATATTTATTGCTCCGGTCCTACTTGAGCTAGATAACTGAAATTTTCAGCATTTATACAAATTTATATTTCCTATCTATTGGTATAAATCCCACTATTGTACTGTATCAAATACATACTGAAACAAAAAAAATAAAATTTATTTATTTAATTAATATGAAAAATATAAAAAAAATGTATCTCTTATCCAAATTGAGCTGGATGAATGAAATTTTTAGCATTTATACATATTTGTATTTCATATTTATTGATATAATTGCAGTTGTTCTACTGTTTTAAGTACTATAGCAAAAAAAATAAAAATTGTAATCCGTTTTCATGTAATCACTTTTTGTATATATACCCGTATTGTTTCCAGTTTTAGACACTTCATGTTTGATAATGGCAAGCTGAATTTGCCGAAACTGCAGTCACATAAAAATAAATTGTGTTATACAAACAAAGTTAAAAGTGTTTTATTGTGTTAAAATAAAAATTGTTTTTTTAAATAATTTAAAAAGCAAAAAAATTCTAATTCCGATCTGAATTGAGCTAGGTCAATGAAATTTTAAGCATTTATAGAGATCAGTATTACCTATTTACTGATCTAATTTCCATTGTTGTACTATAGATATAAGCGGAGCTAAAAAATAAAAATTGTATTTTTAATTCGCCGTTAATACTAACTTTCATCCTAATAGAGCTGGAACGATGAAATTTTCAGCATTTATGCAGATTTGTATTGCCCATTTATGGTCCAACTCCCATCGGTCTACTATTATTGTGACGGAAGTAAAAAAAAATTGTAATTTTTCGTGATTTTCACGACTGCGCCAACATAAACTTAAATATTTCAGCAAATATCTAAAAGATAAGAAGCGATCCGGGGCATATAAATGGTACTACCCTAGAGTATATTCGATAAAAATTTCAGCCCTCCACGGTAAACTCACAGGGAATGGTGAATTTTTTTCTTCGATTTTTCGTAAAAAAATAGCATTTTAAAAATGTTGAAAATTAGTGAACTTTGTGAATTTTTGACAGGCCCCAGGCGCATGGGGCACACCTTAATAAGTGACCTTTTGGCTATCTGTGAGTTTTTTTTTAATCGGATAAGTTATCGTATAAGCCCTGGGTCTCCAAACTATCTTCTTCGCCGGCCACAAATACAATTCTACATAATAAAGTCGGCCAAGATCCGATTAATTTTATAAAATTATGAAAAATTCAAGGAACAATTGTTAGAATATTTCAAAATATGACATTTACAAAAAAAATTACAAACAATCGCGGGCCGGATTCATGCAAGTTGCGGGCCGGATTTGGCCCGCGGGCCGTAGTTTGGAGACCACTGGTATAAGCGAACAAAATGGCGGAGGACCGAACCGGATATTTTCTCAATTGTGGGCCCCACAATGGGGCCCCGGTAAAAAGTTTGTACATCAATTGAAAGCCCTTTTAATGATCTACAAGATTCTAAAAGCAAATATTTTTTTGGAGCTTCCGCTCGGTCGCTATAGTACTTTAAACTTGAAGGACATTTTGGTTTCAAAAAAACCGTTGCCGCCCCCGAGGTGGCGATCGGAGGCGGCGCGGCCGCTATAATTCTTGTAGAACACGTCAAGAACTACAGTTTGCTGTAAAAAAAGTCGAGGTAGCTCATTGCATAAGAGCGGTATTATGGTCCAAAGTTTAAAATTGTTTTAGATAATTGCGGGCCCTCGGGGGGCGGCAGAAGTGCGAATAAAAATTTATTTTAAGGCAAACTGCAAGGCGCATCCGATGCCGTTGACCGAAATTCGATCGGATATCGCAGCTTGAAGCTACGGCAAAAAATGTGAAAATTCGGAAAACCGCCCCCAAATTACTTGGATTTTTTTTTCTCGGCCCCCAGTGAACCGACTTTATTCTGCTAGTCCGCTGTCACTGTAAAACAGTTGGGACTACTACCTGATTTTTTTTTAGTGGCCGTAATATTTATGGTTTAGACAGTGACCTGATGGTCCCTTGCGCAGTTTTGCGAAAATGTCGACGTTTTTTTTCTCTTTTTCATCCCGCCCCCGGGGGCATTGATTTTAAAAAAATCCTCGCTCATAGACTTTTTTGTGGTCCTTCCGAATTTAAAAACCGCGATTTTTTATCTCTTTTAGTTTTGTCAAACAAAATTGGAAAAGTCCCGATTTTGAGAGGGGCGGTGCGCCCCCGTCTGATAGTTTTGTCTCGGGGACGGAGAAGGCTCAAACGGCTCTGCAAGTGGGTTTTTGCACCCCCCCTTACCTGTTTAGTATATATTAATTAACCAAACATTTATAATGTTGCGTGTACGCACCAATGGCGCTTAATGGGTTAATCAAGGTGTGGAAACACTTATTAGTAGCTTCAAACTGAATTCGTTAAACAAAAACAATGATTTATTTTTTTCTCTAATTAATCGCTCAAATATGAAGTAATGTGTAATGAAGTTCTAGTGTTCTGAAATGTGATGCTTAAAAATACAAAGCACATCTTTATAATTAGGACTTGATCTTTTGATACATTTCTTCAATGAGCTCAGCAATTTTTCTGTTGGGCTGTGAAGAAAGGTCCGTAAGGTGGCAGAAATACAATGGGAAAATCATTTGATAAAAGAGGAAACTCATTTGACAAATAGTGAAATATTTTAATATCTTGAATTAATTTCTCATTTGGCATTTGGTGAAACATATTAGAATATGTAAAGGTATTTAAATTAAAAACACTTGGTATTGTTCCACAAATTAAAACTTTATTCCGACTAGTTTCGGTTTGTTAGACCATTTTCAAAGGAATGTGATTCCTTTTTTTTATTTAAATAACTTTACATAGTGAAATATGTTGATATAAAACTAACATGTGTGATTTTCATTTGATACATGGTGAAAATCAAACGAAAAACCTTGTAACACTCGCATGATTATTTAAATTTACATTACTGAATAGTAATAGTTGTTATTTAAATAAAAGTAGTAAGCATGAAGATAGGAAAGTGTAATCACACCGAAATAGCGCAATAGCGTAGAGAGCGCTGGAATTTGAAATTTATCCGATGCAATTCCACCGTTATTTTGATGCAATTACAATTACCCCGACCCGCCCTTTTTATAATTTAATTAGTCCACGTAATACAATTAAGCAAGGTCTTGCGAATGGTAATTCAAGAATAATAATTATTTAACGTTGCATCTAAGGACGCGGGACGCGGCAGCGCAACACAAAAAGAATAACTGTTCCAACATTACTAAACACAGAGCGGGGGGGGGGGGGGGGTAAAGACAATGCAAGTGAACAAGTACCGGTGTACTCACACATACAATTAACTTTAACTGGATGTGCCACGTAATTACACACACATCCGCACATTTAATATCATCAAAGACGTGAACGAACTGAAACTGAATAGGATATAGGTGTATAATAAAACTTGACGATGGTAAGCGTTAGTCAGAAGCAATAATTCCGTTTGTAAGATTTATGGTGTATGAGGTGAGGTGATATGCACAAACGTGCGCTGTCCGCTTGGTTACCACATCAAAGGCCGAAGAGGAGTTGTGTTTCGGGCTGAGCTTAGCTTAACTTTGTCCACGCTATTACGGGGATGACGGGTCTAAGCTCCGAGGCCGCATACCTATGTTATGTTCTGTGTCTCCAAAGATGAACAAACTTACGGCTGATCATTAATTCTAATTCATTATTTAACACCACCTGTGTTGCCAAATTATTAATCCATTTTAGCGTAATAACGTATGTAGGTATCTACATTTGGCATTTAGTAATTCGGCTTTTGAACAGTTTAATTGATATCTATTAATGGTGGCTGCGCCGGGTCTAATTAAATCAGTCGTTTTGGAAAAAAAAATCCGGGACACCCTGTATATACAAGGTGTCTCGTAAATGTGGGGAAATAGCTTAACAATAGATTCCTAAGATTAAAATATGAGGATTTAACATAATTTATCTATATCCAAAAGTTTACGGTTAAGCTGTAATTAATCTTCAAAGTTCAAGAAAATAATATTAATATTATTTATAACAATTGAACGCTATATTCCATCCGATTAAAATTAATTATGGTTGATTATCATAATATAACACATTATTTCAGTTATTATGGTCATCATCAATTAACAAGAAGCATAAAAAACAATAGTACCACAACATAAAAAATAAAATATGTTTTTATTGGCGCACCTAATAAAATTTAAAAAAATACATTTTGAAAGATTAGTTTATTTAAAAGCTATTTTATCTCTTAATAATGTTTGATATCTTGTACGGTTTTGCCACAAAAAAATAAAATGCAAATAAATAATTTTTTATCATTTAGTTAAAACGAAATCTAGTTTTTCGGGTGATTAAAAATACTTGTTTTTTCTTTGACGCCGCCATTGTTTAACAAACATCAATTGTGTATATAATAAATTGATGAGTGTTTCTTGAGAATTAATTGTAATTTTCATTATGATTTATAATTATTCATATTTCTCCGGAGCAAACAGATACAGGGAGTTTTTCTTTTAAGTATACGTATTCCAACTTCAGACTATTTTCTATAAATCTTTAGGTATTCCTTGTTAATTTTTATTAAGGTTCAATTTAAAGCTTCAAGCGAGTGTTTTCCACTTCCAGACTAAGCATGAAGTAAAATTTCGAGTTTAGAAAAGCCCCGTGAAAAAAAAAACAACAAATATCTAAAGATTTAAAGAAAATAAGCTTTTCCAAATCAGAACAAATTTCTAGGATATTCTAGTTGTTGTTTCTCAAAGTTCAATTTGAAGTTATAAACGAGTGTTTTCCACTCCCAGGCTAAGCATGAAGTAAAATTTCGAGTTTAGAAAAGCCCCGTGAAAATTTGTCGAGGGTTGCGCAGCGACCCGAGACAAATTTTCTGGGCTTTTCTAAACTCGAAATTTTACTTCATGCGCCACGCGTATAAAACATAAAAATATTAGGAAATGTATGTATATTCAAACTTCACTTGGCACATTATTAAAAGACAAAAAAGCTTTCAAATGAACCAATCTTTGAAGTATTTTTTTAAAATGTTTATAAAGTGCGTCAGTAAAAACGTATTTTAGTTTTTATGCTAAAATATTGTAAAATTTATGAATATTCAAACTTTATTTGAAATCTGTGTTTTATACGCGTGGCGCATGAAGTAAAATTTCGAGTTTAGAAAAGCCCAGAAAATTTGTCTCGGGTCGCTGCGCGACCCTCGACAAATTTTCACGGGGCTTTTCTAAACTCGAAATTTTACTTCATGCTTAGTCTGGGAGTGGAAAACACTCGTTTATAGCTTCAAATTGAACTTAGAAAAAGAAACAGCAAATATCTAAAGATTTAAAGAAAATAAGCTTTTCCAAATCCGAACAAATTTCTAGGATATTCTAGTTGTTGTTTTTCAAAGTTCAATTTGAAGGTATAAACGAGTGTTTTCCACTCCCAGACTAAGCATGAAGTAAAATTTCGAGTTTAGAAAAGCCCCGTGAAAATTTGTCGAAGGTCGCGCAGCGACCTGAGACAAATTTTCTGGGCTTTTCTAAACTCGAAATTTTACTTCATGCGCCACGGGTATAAAACATGAATATATTGCGAAATGTATGTATATTCCTCAATTTTGAAAAACCATATTTTTGGGTTTTCGAAAGCCTAATATTGCCACCAAGTTTCATCAGAATTCCCAAAACAGTTTTGAAATTATAATGTTTTTATGTTATAGTTTTTGTGCAACCTTGGATAAAATTACTCATACTTAACATTCAGTGGTGAATAACTCAAAACCTATCGATGGAGTATTTTTGGATTATTGAATATTTTGAAAGAACAATATATGCTGAATATCCCCAAAAAATGCATCTAGATATCTCAAAATATTTAGAAGTTATGATTGTTGAAACTTTAGTTTAGAGAGATTGCATTAAAATTACACACATTCGACGTTTAATTCAAACATATGTAAAACATGTACTTTTGTTAATACATCAATAAATATGAATATGAATATGAATATGAATATGAAACTAACTCAAAAACTATCGATAGGGTATTTTTGGATTATTGCATATTTTGAAAGAACAATATATGCTGAATATTTTCAAAACATTTCATGTTGAAATCTCAAAAGTTTTAGAAGTTATGATTGTTTAAAAGTTTAGTTATGAAAAATTTCATTAAAATTACACACTTTCGACGTTTATTTCAAATTAACTTAAAAATTATAAATAGTGTTTTTTTGGATTATCGCATATTTTAAAAGAACAATATATGCTAAATACCCTTAAAAAAATGTATGTAAATATCTCAAAAAGTTTTGAACTTATGAGAAATTTAATTACAATTACACATTGGACATTTAGTTCGAAATAACTCAAAAACTATTGATGGTATTATTGCATATTTTGAAAGAACAATATGTATTAAATATCCTAAAAATATATCACGTAGATATCTACAAAATTCAAAAAGCTATGGTTGTTTTCGGACACATTTGACCATTAAATTGAAATGAATGTAAAACTATGGATATGGAATTTTTGGATTATCACATATTTTGAAAGAACAATATGTGCTAAAGATCCTGAAAAAAGTCATGTAGATATCTTACAAATTTTGGAAGTTATGATTGTTTAAGACTTTAGTTATGAAAAATTTCATTAAAATTACACACTTCCGACGTTTATTTCGAATGAACTTAAAAATTATAAATGGTGTGTTTTTGGATTATCACATATTTTGAAATAACAATATATGCTAAATACCCTAAAAAAAAATATGTAATTATCTCAAAAAGTTTAGAACTTATGATTGTTTAAAACTTTAGTTTTGAGAAATTTAATTAAAATTACACACATTCGACATTTAGTTCGAAATAACTCAAAAACTATTGATGGGGTATTATTGAATTATTGCATATTTTGAAAGAACAAAATGTTCTAAATATCCTGAAAAAATATCACGTAGATATCTACAAAATTTAAAAAGCTATGATTGTATTTATCAAATTTTATTAAAATTGGACACATTTGACCTTTAAATTGAAATTAATGTAAAACTACGGATATAGTATTTATGGATTATCACATATTTTGAAAGAGCAATATGTGCTAAATATCCTGAAAAAAAATTCTGTAGATATCTTCCAAATTTTAGAAGTTATGATTGTTTAAAACTTTAGTTATGAAAAATTTCATTAAAATTACACACTTTCTACGTTTATTTCGAATGAACTTAAAAATTATAAATGGTGTGTTTTTGGATTATCACATATTTTGAAAGACCAATATGTGCTAAATACCCTCGAAAAAATGTATGTAAATATCTCAAAAAGTTTAGAACTTATGATTGTTTAAAACTTTAGTTTTGAGAAATTTTATTAAAATCACACACATTTGACATTTAGTTCGAAATCACTCAAAAACTATTGATGGGGTATTATTGGATTATTGCATATTTTGAAAGAACAATATGTACTAAATATTCTAAAAAAATATCACGTAGATATCTACAAAATTTAAAAAGCTATGATTGTTTTTATCAAATTTTATTAAAATTGGACACTTTTATATAAATAAAACAATTTAAACACTTTCAAATATATATTGTGCATTCGCTACAATTATTTCGCCACACTGTGGCTTCTTCAGGCGAAGAAATGAATGTGGCGAAACAATTGTAGAGAATGAACAATATATATTTGAAAGTGGTTAAATTGTTTTATTTATATAAAAGTAAAGATAAACTTTCAACATTTATCAGCCTTATCAATCAAAATTGGACACATTTGACCTTTAAATTGAAATTAATGTAAAACTACGGTTATGGTATTTTTGGATTATCACATATTTTAAAAGAATAATATGTGCTAAATATCCTGAAAAATGTCATGTAGATGACAAATTTTAGAAGTTATAATTGTTTAAAACTTTAGTTCTGAGAAATTTTAATAAAATTACATATATTCGACGTTTAATTAAAAATAATTTAAAAACTATAAAAGGGGTGTTGTAGGGTTTTTACATATTTGAAAAGAATTATCTATGCTTAATATGCACACAGAATTTTATAAAAATTTCAAGAATATATAAGGAGTTATGTTTTCTTGAAACTTTAGTTTTAAGAAATTGCAAAAAAATTTCACATATTTGACGTTAATTTCGGAATAACTCAAAAAATATCGAAGGAGTTTTATTAGAATATTGCATATTTAAAAAAATACAATATACGCTTTAAATCCTCCAAAGTAAATTGAATATAATTGGTTATTAGAGCTTTATTCGCCAAATCCTCCAAAAACTGTTTAAAACTTTCACTCTAAGGAATTCCATTGAAATTACAGATATGCGACGTTAAATTCGAAATAACTCAAAAACTATTGATAGGGTATTTTTGGATTATTCCATATTTTAAAAGAATGACATATACTGAATATCCTGAAGAAATGTCATGAATATATCTCAAAAAATGTAGAAGTTATAACTGTTTAAAACTTTAGTTCTGGGAAAGTTCCTTAACATTACACACATTTGACGTTTAATTCGAAATAACTCAAAAACTACGAATGGGGTGTTTTTGGATTATTGCATATTTTTAAAGAACAATCTATAATTAATATTTACACAGAATTTCATGAAAATATTACAAATATTTTAGGAGTTATTTTTACTTGAAATTTTAATTCAGAGAAATTTCATTCAAAATACGCACATTTGACGTTTAATTCGAAATAACTCAAAAACTATGAATGGGGTATTTATGGATTATTGCATATTTTTAAAGAACAATCTATGATTAATATTTAAACAGAATTTCATGAAAATATTACAAATATTTTAGGAGTTATGTTTACTTGAAATTTTAATTCAGAGAAATTTCATTAAAAATACGCACTTTCGACGTTTAATTCGAAATAACTTTAAAACTATGAATGGGGAGTTTTTGGATTATTGCATATTTTTAAAGAACAATCTATGATTAATATTTACACAGATTTTTATAAAAATATTACAAATATTTTAGGAGTTATGTTTACTTGAAATTTTAATTCAAAGATATTTCAATTAAAATACGCACATTCGACGTTTAATTCGAAATAGCTCAAACACTATCGAAGGGGTGTTTTTGGATTATTGCATATTTTCAAAGAACAATCCACTATTAATATTTACACAGAATTTCATGAAAACATAACAAATATTTTAAGAGATTTGTTTACTTGAAATTTTAATTTGGAGAAATTTTATTAAAAATACGCCCATTCGACGTTTAATTCGAAATAACTCAAAAAATATGAATGGGGTGTTTTTGGATTATTGCATATTTTTAAAGAACAATCTATTAATAATGTTTACACAGAATTTTATAAAAATATTACAAATATTTTAGAAGTTATGTTTACTTGAAATTTAAATTCAAAGAAATTTCATTAAAAATACGCACGTTCGACGTTTAATTCGAAATAAATCAAAAACTTTCAATGGGGTGTTTCTGGATTATTGCATATTTTTAAAGAACAATCTATTTTTAATGTTAATACAGAATTTTATGAAAATATTACAAAAATTTTAGGAGTTATGTATACTTGAAATTTTAATTCAGAGAAATTTCATTAAAAATACGCACGTTCGACGTTTAATTCGAAATAACTCAAAAACTATGAATGGGTTGTTTTTAGATTATTACATATTTTTAAAGAACAATCTATGATTAATATTTACACAGATGTTCATAAAAATATTACAAACATTTTAGGAGTTATGTTTACTTGAAATTTTAATTCAGAGAAATTTCATTAAAAATACGCACATTTGACGTGTAATTCGAAATAACTCAAAAACCATAAATAGGGTGTTTTTAGATTATTGCATATTTTTAAAGAAAAATCTATGAATAATATTTACACAAAATTTCATGAAAATATTACAAATATTTTAGGAGTTATGTTTACTTGAAATTTTAATTCATAGAAATTTCATTAAAAATACGCACATTTGACGTTTAATTCGTAATATCTCAAAAACTATGAATGGGGTGTTTTTGGATTATTGCATATTTTAAAAGAACATTCTATGATTAATATTTATACATAATTTCATGAAAATATTACAAATATTTTAGGAGTTATGTTTACTTTAAATTTTAATTCAGAGAAATTTCATTCAAAATACGCACATTTTACGTTTAATTCGAAATAACTCAAAAACTATGAATGGGGTGTTTTTGGATTATTGCATATTTTTAAAGAACAATCTATAATTAATATTTACACAGAATTTTATGAAAATATTACAAATATTTTAGGAGTTATGTTTACTTGAAATTTTAATTCAAAGAAATTTCAATTAAAATACGCACATTCCACGTATAATTCGAAATATATCAAAAACTATCGAAGGGGTGTTTTTGGATTATTGCATATTTTTAAAGAACAATCTATTAATAATGTTTACACCAAATTTTATGAAAATATTACAAATATTTTAGGAGTTATGTTTACTTGAAATTTTAATTCAGAGATATTTCATTAAAAATACGCCCATTCGACGTTTAATTCGAAATAACTCAAAAACTATGAATGGGGTGTTTTTGGATTATTGTTAATTTTTAAAAAACAATCTATGATTAATATTTACACAGAATTTCATGAAAATATTACAAATATTTTAGGAGTTATGTTTACTTGAAATTTTATTTCAGAGAAATTTCATTAAAAATACGCACATTCGACGTTTAATTCAAAATAACTCAAAAACTATGAAAGGGGAATTTTTGGATTATTACATATTCTTAAAGAACAATCTATGGTTAATATTTCCACAGAATTTCATAATCATATTACACATATTTTAAGAGTTATGTTTACTTGAAATTTTAATTTAGAGAAATTTCATTAAAAATTCGCACATTCGACGTTTAATTTGAAATAACTCAAAAACTATCGATGGAGTGTTTGTGGATTCTTGCATATTTTTAAAGAACAATCTATGATTATTATTTACACAAAATTTTATAAAAATATTACAAATATTTTAGGAGTTATGTTTACTTGAAATTTTAATTCAGAGAAATTTCATTAAAAATACGCGCATTCGACGTTTAATTCGAAATTACTCAAAAACTATAAATACGGTGTTTTTGGATTATTGCATATTTTTAAAGAACAATCTATGATTAATATTTACACAAAATTTTATGAAAATATTACAAATATTTTAGGAGTTATGTTTACTTGAAATTTTAATTCAGAGAAATTTCATTAAAAATACGCACATTCTACGTTTAATTCGAAATAACTCAATAACCATGAACTTCTCTGAATTAAAATTTCAAGTAAACGTAACTCCTAAAATATTTGTAATATTTTCATGAAATTCTGTGTAAATATTATTCATAGATTGTTCTTTAAAAATATGCAATAATCTAATAATAATATTTTTAAAGAACAATCTATGATTAATATTTACACAGAATTTCATGAAAATATTACAAATATTTTAGGAGTTATGTTTACTTGAAATTTTAACTCAGAGAAATTTCATTAAAAATACGCACTTTCGATGTTTAATTCGAAATAACTCAAAAACTATGAATAGGGTATTTTTGGACTATTGCATATTTTTAAAGAACAATCTATGATTAATATTAACACAAAATTTTATGAAAATATTACAAATATTTTAGGAGTTATGTTTATTTGAAATTTTAATTCAGAGGAATTTCATTAAAAATACGCACATTCGACGTTTAATTCGAAAAGACTTGAAAACTATGGAAGCAGTATTTTTGGATTATTTTATATTTTAAGAGAACCACATATTTTGAATATCTTCAAAAAGTTTCATGGGTATATTTCTTAAAATTTAAAAGTTATAATTGTTTAAAACTTTAGTTCTGGAACATGTCATTAAAATTACATACATTCGACGTTTTATTCAAAATAATTTAAAAACTATAGAAGGGGTATTTTTGGATTTTTGCATATTTTTAAAGAACAATCTATGCTTATTATCCACACAGAATTTCATAAAGATATCTCAAAATTCACACTTGTATGAGAATTTTGAAGATTAAAGAATTTTGAACCTAGCACTAAATTTCTTTAAAATTTCAAATATCTCGAAAACTGTTAAATTTACAGGTTATGTTGTTTATAATTTTTTTTACTGAATTATATTTAGAATTTAAATTAAAAATAAAAAATATAGCATTCTATTTAAAATAAAGAAGTTTGTGTTGACTTCCGGTATAACCATTAAATAATCTTGTAAATATTTTCATTGAAGCGTCATCTGTTTGCTCCTGAAAAATAAAATAATTATAAACCATATTTGAGGCTATAAACGAATGTTTTCCACTCCCAGACTAAGCATGAAGTAAAATTTCGAGTTTAGAAAAGCCCCGTGAAAATTTGTCGAGGGTCGCGCAGCGACCCGAGACAAATTTTCTGGGCTTTTCTAAACTCGAAATTTTACTTCATGCGCCACGCATATAAAACACTAAAATATTGAAAAATGTATGTATATTCGAACTTCACTTGAAATCTGTGTTTTATACGCGTGGCGCATGAAGTAAAATTTCGAGTTTAGAAAAGCCCAGAAAATTTGTCTCGGGTCGCTGCGCGACCCTCGACAAATTTTCACGGGGCTTTTCTGAACTCGAAATTTTACTTCATGCTTAGTCTGGGAGTGGAAAACACTCGCTTGAAGCTTCAAATTGAACCTAAAAAAAAAAAAACAAGGAATACTTTAAGATTTACAGAAAATAGGCTGAATTTGGATACTTATACTTAAAAGAAAAACTCTCTGTATCTGTTTGCTCCGGAGGAATAAAATAATTATAAACTATATTTGAAGCTTTAAGCGAGTGTTTTCCACTCCAGGACTAAGCATGAAGTAAAATTTTGAGTTTAGAAAAGCCCCGTGAAAATGTGTCGAGGGTCGCGCAGCGACCCGAGGTAAATTTTCTGGGCTTTTCTAAACTCGAAATTTTACTTCATGCGCCACGCGTATAAAACACTTAAATATTGAGAAATTAATATATATTTGAACCTCACTTGAAATCAGTGTTTTACACGCGTGGCGCATGAAGTAAAATTTCGAGTTTAGAAAAGCCCAGAAAATTTGTCTCGGGTCGCTGCGCGACCCTCGACAAATTTTCACGGGGCTTTTCTAAACTCGAAATTTTACTTCATGCTTAGTCTGGGAGTGGAAAACACTCGCTTGAAGCTTCAAATTGAACCTAAAAAAAAAAAAACAAGGAATACCTGAAGATTTACAGAAAATAGGCTGAATTTGGAATACGTATACTTAAAAGAAAAACTCTCTGTATCTGTTTGCTCCGGAGGAATAAAATAATTATAAACGATATTTGAAGCTATAAGCGAGTGTTTTCCACTCCCAGACTAAGCATGAAGTAAAATTTCGAGTTTAGAAAAGCCCCGTGAAAATTTGTCGAGGGTCGCGCAGCGACCCGATACAAATTTTCTGGGCTTTTCCAAACTCGAAATTTTACTTCATGCGCCACGCGTATAAAACACTTAAATATTGAGAAATTAATATATATTTGAACCTCACTTGAAATCAGTGTTTTACACGCGTGGCGCATGAAGTAAAATTTCGAGTTTAGAAAAGCCCAGAAAATTTGTCTCGGGTCGCTACGCGACCCTCGACAAATTTTCACAGGGCTTTTCTAAACTCGAAATTTTACTTCATGCTTAGTCTGGGAGTGGAAAACACTCGCTTGAAGCTTCAAATTGAACCTAAAAAAAAAAACAAGGAATACCTGAAGATTTACAGAAAATATGCTGAATTTGGAATACGTATACTTAACAGAAAAACTCTCTGTATCTGTTTGCTCCGGAGGAATAAAATAATTATAAACAATATTTGAAGCTATAAGCGAGTGTTTTCCACTCCCAGACTAAGCATGAAGTAAAATTTCGAGTTTAGAAAAGCCCCGTGAAAATTTGTCTCGGGTCGCGCAGCGACCCGAGACAAATTTTCTGGGCTTTTCTAAACTCGAAATTTCACTTCATGCGCCACGCGTATAAAACACTAAAATATTGGAAAATGTATGTATATTCGAACTTCACTTGAAATCTGTGTTTTATACGCGTGGCGCATGAAGTAAAATTTCGAGTTTAGAAAAGCCCAGAAAATTTGTCTCGGGTCGCTGCGCGACCCTTGACAAATTTTAACAGGGCTTTTCTAAACTCGAAATTTTACTTCATACTTAGTCTGGGAGTGGAAAACACTCGTTTAAATTGACTTTTTTAAAAAACAACGAACGTTGAAAAATTCTGCTTAAAATAATGCTTTTCAGCTCGGATTTCTAAGTAGGAAAAAAAGTAAAATATGCGCTTTAGAAAGCACCAAATTAAGTAAAAGAAGCATTATTTAAAATGCTTTAAGTATTGTATGTTTTTTTGCTTAAAATAATTCTCTTTTGCTTAAATTGGCGCTTTTTAAAAAGCTGTTTTCCATTTTTTTGTGCTTAGAAATCCAAACTCTATTGATCACAATATTACTGATCAATAGAGTTTGGATCGTTATCTATATATAGAAAATTAGATGCCACGCTAGTTACAATTTCTTTCAATTAAACAAATTTATTTATTAAACATGTAGACACAAGTTGTTAGTTTATTGTATTCAATGTATCTGTTGTTTTTTTTTTTCTTTCACAAATTACTTGGGCAAGACCAGGGAGACGAGAGTTTGTAAAGACATGACCAACCCGGTGGTGACCATCACGAGGGTACTTTGGAAGAAGATCTTGTCCTTTGCTCCGAGTTTGAGGAAGACCGGTACGCCGTCGTCTCTACCAAAGACTTTCTGCATTGACTTCAACGCCTTTACTTTACCGGACCTAACGGCACTCTGGCTGATCTGACGCCCGCTGATCTGATGCCCACTGATCTGACGCCCGCTGATCTGGCCCCCCAAAACCACCGCTTTCCTCAAAGAGTTCATTTTTTTGATAACTTACGAGGAATAATCTGCGGACGAATGAGAATGTGGGTACTAGTTGTTGTTAAATATGATTAACTTAGCAATTATATTGAATAAACTTACCAAATAGATTATGACGGCGTAATGGATACCAGATCTCTCAAAAATCTGTCAAAATGTCATAACCATCTATAATCTGTTTTTTTTTTCAATATGACTAATCATTTTTTTCTTGAATAACTTTCTCATTTAGCACTTGGTGAAACATTTTGATATTATGACCAATCAAATTTGACAAGAACTTAATGGTGTGATGCAGGTTGTGTGTTTCAGATTAGGACAAAATTAATCACATGTTGTGTTAAATAAATAAATTGATTGTGAGTTACGTGAAGATCAAAATTGTGTTTCATCAGTGTATCGACTTCTAGGAACGCATTATTCCTTACAAATTATAAATCTAAATTATTAATCGTGTTCAAGAGGGTACAATACTTCTTTTCCGAAGTCGTCCAGTTGAAACAATCGTGCATTATTTTAACAGAAGTAACGAACACATTTTACTTCATTCTTAACAAAAGAGTGGTAGACGCTTTAAATTGTTGTTTTTTGAAGAAATTAACGAATGTTTTAACATTTATAGCGTAAATATCGGGATATACACCTTAATTATTTAGGTTACGTTAAAATTGTGTTGCCTATATGACCATTACAAATTGTAGCCAATCAACAGCAATTAATACCTCAACTTGTAAATTCAGGAAGATTTTCTTGAAAGTATACATGTCCCAATTACAACGTATAAGCCGAAAATCTTTAAATAACACTAGGCAACAAATTTAGGAAAAAGTTTTGTTTATTTAGTTTTTTTGACTAATTTTAAAGCAACTCAATTAATAATGCATAGCTATGAAGTATAAAGACTGCACCTATTCGATTTTGAAAAATATGGATTTTCTGGAAATACATTTGTTTCATTGTAATGCAATATTTTATTTTATACATAACAATTTAAAAAGGGAACTCTGAACTAATAACTATCCAAAATACAATCTACAGCTGTAACAAGCTTAAAACGATAATTTTGTTACTATTTAAAATTAAATAAGTAATTTTTTCTTCATATAATGAACAGTATTACTTTCCCTAACCAAATGCCAAATATATCGGCTATTCCCTAAATAAGTGCACACTTTTTGGGGGTACATCAGGGATTTTAGCGAATTTCACATATATTATAAAGGCTATCAAGACATGCTGTTTGGTTGTTACTAGAAGTTAAACAAATTATTGTGTTAAAAGTTATAACAATATAAACTTTTAGTACACTTTTATTTTGAACTCAAAAATATCGTAAACCGTTACCTATACAACAAAAGTTATTCTGTACTTTTTTGTGCTTAAATGTTCAAAGTTTAAGATACATTTTTTTCTAAAACAAAAAAACTTTATTTATATAGATTTTTTTTTAATATATAAAACATATTTCAAACAATAATCAAATACTCATGTTTTAATTTTCTTAAAAAAAATATATGTTGTACCCTGATCCTTCCTAAGAATTTTTCCGTTTTCAAAAGAATGGGCACTTTAAAATTTTTTGAGATATGACTTTTTTACACGAGCGCTACATTGACATTAGGCGCTCCCGCCAATGGTGTAATGGCTCGGATCGCGGTGAGCGCCTCGCGTCAATGTAGCGAGCGCTCGGGTAAAAAATCATATCTCAAAAAGTTTTAAAGTGCCCATATTTTTAAAAACGGAAATATTCTTAGGAAGTATTTTATTTCCACGACTAGTTTCGGTCAGACGACCATTATCAATGTGGTTTTTTGATAGTAATCCTTGTAAACCACATTGATAATGGTCGTCTGACCGAAACTAGTCGTGGAAATAAAATATTGAATTTGTGAAACAAAAACCAAGTGTTTTATTCTATCAACCTTATATAAAAAGTGTAAAGATGTTTCACCAAGTGTTAGATGAGTCAACAATCAAAAGTTCTTAGGAAGGATTGGGGTATAACATATATTTCTTTCAAGAAAATTAAAACATAAGTATTTGATTATTTTGTGAGATTTGCTCTAGTAAAAAAATCATATCTTAAAAAGTTTTTATGTGCCCATCTTTTTGAAAACGGAAATATTCTTAGGAAGGATTGGGGTATAATATATATATTTTTTATGAAAATTAAAACATGATTATTGATTATTTTGTGAGATTTGTTTTATTTATTGAAAAAAATCTATCTAAATAAAGTTTTTTCGTTTTGGAAAAAAAAATTATTTTAAACTCTGAACACTTAAGCATAAAAAAGTCAAGTATAACTTATTCTGTATCAGTAACGGTTTACGATATTTTTGAGTTCAAAATAAAAGTGTACTAAAAGTTTATATTGTTATAATTTTTGAAACAATCATTTGTTTAACCTCTAGTAACATCTAAAAACCATGTCTTGATAGCCTTTATAATATATGTGAAATTCGCTAAAATCCTTGATGTACCCCCAAAATGTGTGCACTTGTTTATGGAATGGCCGATATATATAAATCTCCCATCATCCTCTCTTTCCACCTGCCGTAGCAGAATCTGTCCATATTGTAAATATCTAGATGGAGCCTCTGCTCATGTTCCTTAACCGTATATTCTAAATTTAATCTAAAAATTCCCAAATGATATTGCAAAAACTGCACCTTAAATCACATTTTGCAACCTAACCTTTTATAATTTTTGTTACTATTTTAAAAAGTTATAAATTTTCACTCAGTAAGTACAAAGAAAACAATTGATATTTCTAAAAGCATACCAGGAATTTCTTTCAGTTGTTTTTATTCTTTCCTCTATTTCTTTACATTTTAATTAAACATAATATATAAAATTACGAATATGTTATTCGTGAAAATGCAAACAATGTCTTAATTAATAATTAATTAATTTTATATAATATGTGTAAAGTGTGCAAACTATAAGAAGCGTAAGCTTATTTTCTCGGATTTAAATAGTTCTGAATTTGAATTTATCTTACTTCAATTAGGTCTAAATTTGCGAAGCATTGAAAATACGGCTTTTATTTTAGCAATTAGCGCACTAGAAAATATTCTTCTAATAAACTGGAAAACTTTTGAAGTTATTTGTAAAGCCTTAACGATTTGTTTTATAAGTCTAAGTGTAATGTGAAGCGGCAAAAAAGAATTTTAATTATTGAAATTAAAGATTTATGAATAAGGTCATTTTGACTAGGAATTCATTGTTTCTGAGATGCCACTCCCGTTTAAGATATTGTTTTTTGTTTGCTCTAATATCCCTAAGATATAACACCATAAATGTTACAATATACAACTCCTGTTTGTAATAATAACTTTCATTGGATTGTTTTCAAACTCCCTATGTCGACATTTTAAGAGGAAGTCGACCGCTGTCTAAACGTATAAAACTAATTATACTGCCGTCTTAATTACATCCTTGTTTAGGGATGAAATATTTTGAAAAAATAGGTATACTTCAAGGAAAGTACAATCTTTAAATCCGTCTCAATAGAATATTTTATACTTTCACCGTTATTTCATACTAGTGTAAACTTTATGTACTGGCACGCAATAAATATATTATTATTATTATTAATATTATTATGAGCGTTTCTCAGGGGTTTGTCCTGGCATTATAAAAAGGAAACGGGCTAAGCCAAGTTACCTTTTTATTTATTGTAAGAATGTTCTGGTTATTGAAAGTGTTGACAGTAACACAGCTTTTTGTATATTTTCGTGTGTATATACGGGTATGTTTAGTACGTCCAGATTTTGTGTAAACGTTTTAGGAGTGATTCCCGTTATGACAAAGGGTAATATTCTGACCTTCTCTTGTTTCCATATTCTTTTTATTTCGATAGCAAGTGGTTGGTAATTTTCAATTTTTTCCCTATATTTTTTTTGTATGTTTTGGTCGCTAGGTACCGCTATGTCAATAAGATATGTTATTTTGTGTACTTTGTCAATTAGTACTAGGTCAGGTCTATTAGCTGTTATTGTCTTGTCTGTGAGTATTGTGTTGTCCCAGTATAATTTGTGTGTGTTTGATTCCATCACTTGTGTCGGTTTGTATATGTAGTATGGGTCCGAGTTGGTGGAAAGATTATATTTTTTTGCCAGTGTTTGGTGTATGATTTTTACAGCATTATTATGCCTCTTCGTGTATTGGGTTGCCGCTAAAAGTTTGCAGCCGCTGGTTATATGGTCAATAGTTTCCGGGAACAGGTGACATTTGCGGCAAGCATCATTTACTATGTTTTCTTTTATGATGTATTTTTTGTAGTTAAGTGTGTTAATAACCTGGTCTTGTATGGCTATAGCAAACCCTTCTGACTCCGGAAATAGGCGACCTTGTACGATCCAGCGATATGTTGCGTGTCTGTCTTGGGTCGCTAGTAATATTAATGTGCTTCCCATGAAGAGGTCTTGATGCCCATCTCTCAGCTAAAGTGAGTGTGAGTTGTCCGTGTTGTATTCTATGTTGTTTAGGCTAAGGTTGAGTGGAGTATATTCTTTGTCGGCATTTATAATTGCTCTGTGTATACTTGATGTTTTCGTGTGGAAGTATTGTCTGAGTGTTGTAATTTGTTTAGTATAAAGCTGTATTATGTCGATCATACCTCTTCCTCCTTCCTTGCGTGGTAAGTAAAGTCTCTCTGTACATGCTTTTGGATGGTGTATTCGGTATTTTGTCATAGTTTTTCGTGTAGTCCTATTTAGTTCTTCTAGGTCCGTTTTTGTCCATTTTATTATACCGAACGAATACGTCAGAATAGGGATAGCGTAGGTATTTATCGCCTTTATCATATTCCTGGAGTTCAGTTTCGATGAGACTAACTGCTGCAATCTATCTTTGTATCGTTCCTTTTTTTTTTTTAGGGGCAGGAAACGGAAGTTAGGGTTATTTCTGCCCTAGCCCGCAGCCGTGTGGCCTATTATACTTCTTCCGTTACCGTAGTTAATCAAAAAGCTCTGTCTCCTTGGCTAGTCCCAGCAGCCTTTCGATCATCTTTCCCTTCGGGAAGTGGCTTGGATTCCCTTGGCCAAGGTTTGCTTCCCTCCAGGTGGAAAGTGCCTCGCACTCGAAAAGTACATGTGAGGCGTCTTCATCCTCTTCCAGGCATAGTCTGCATATTGGATCTTCTGTGAACAGTTTCATGTTATGCAGGTGCTTCCTTAGGGTACAGTGTCCAGTTATCAGTCCTGTGACTATTCTAAGGTTGTTTTTACTGAGTCTGAGGGCCTCAGTTGCTAGTTCTTGGCAGGGTTTTTCCATCAGTAGTTTACTGTGTCTATGCCCTGTCAGGTTTTTCCAGCACTCGGTGTGTCTTTCTAGGGTCCACTCTTTTGTGCTTGGTCTTATTGATTTTTTGGGAATCGGTAGCATTGGTTCTGGTCCAATGTAGGGTCTGCGTGATCCAATCTTTGCCAGAGCATCGGCTTTCTCGTTGCCATCCTCCCGTGTGTCCCGGCGTCCAGCGTAGTGTTACGGTGTTTTCCGTCGCCAGTTTCGGCAGGTTTTGGATGCACTCCCATGCTAGCTCAGATTGGATCTTATAGCTGTTGAGTGCTCTTAAAGCGGCTTGGCTGTCGGTGAGGATCAGGATCTTTTGCCTCTTATATCCCCGTCGCAGATTTTCCATGGTACATTGGTTGATCGCGAAGATCTCGGCTTGATGTGCAGTTGCCATCCTCCCCAGAGACACGTAGATGTCACATTTTGGGGTTACGCCGTGAATCCCAGCGCCTGCTCCATCGTTCCCTTAACAAGGCTTTCGTTTTTCTGTGGTCTATCCTAGTATTTTGTTGAAACCCTAAGTATTTATATGTGTCGTGTTTGTTCATGTTCTCGAGTAATTCGTTGTTTAGTATCTCTTCAGTGTCTGCCTGTTTCCATTTTCCCCTTTCCATGTGTAGTGTTTTACATTTTTGTATTCCAAACTCCATGCATGTATCTGTTGTTATGGTTCCGGTGATTTTTAGGAGGGATTATTATTATTATTATTATTATTATTATATCAAACATTGGTAAACTAGCGAAATCTTGTTCCTAATTTTATTTTTGTCTGCAGTATCTATAAAAAATATTGAAAAACTAAATCAGTCACATTGTAGATAATTCATTTGTAAAGATATGTGATTTTTTTCATTTATTTATTTAGTTAAATATAGTCACTAGGATGTCGCGCGTTAAAAAGTTTTTCTGATTTAGTTTCCCAATATTTTTTTATAAATGTTGCAGAAAAAAATTATATTGAAGATGTGATTACGCCAGTTTAACAATGTTTGATATTTTTTTTTATACAGAACGGTCAATGTGGGAAATGTTTTATTGAGACAGGCAATCAGATTCCACTTTCCTTAAAGTATGCCTATTTTTTCAAAATATTTCATCCCTAAATAAGGGTGTAGTTAAGACGACAATATGCTAAGTTTTATACGTTTTGATAGCGGCCAACTTCCTCTTAACTGATTTATTAAAAACATTTGTACTAAACAAAATCCTGACAGCTGAACAAAACAAATATATTGAAAATAATCAATGTCATAGCCTGCTTCATTCCAGAAGAAAACATTGTAATAAACAAATTTATTGTTGCCTAGTGTAATTGTTGTTTTTGAAACATAAAATGATTGTGGTTCACTCCCAGACGAAGAATGAAGTAAAATTTCGAGTTTAGAAAAGCCTGAAAATTTGGAAACTAAAAAATAAGTTTGATAACTTAACGAACGTATTGAAAAATTCACGAGTCGTAAAATTTTGAAAATAAATTAAAATCATGGAAATTCACGAAAATTGACAGGATTTTAAAAATTGAACAAAATCTTAAAAACCCTCAAGATTTTGTAAATTAATGAAAATATTGTATAAAACCAGTGATTACTTTTTAACGAATGTTTTCCACTCCCAGACTAAGCATGAAGTAAAATTTCGAGTTGAGAAAAGCCGTAAATAATTTGGATTTGGATGCGCAGCGTCCAAATCCAAATTCTGGCTTTTCTCAACTCGAAATTTTACTTCATGCACCACGCGCATAAAAACACTGAATAATTGTCAAGTTTAAAATATTTAAAACATTTTTTTATTAGGTAACCATTTTTCGACATACTTTAAAATGTTGTTAAATTTCAATATTCATTGACGTTTTATCACTTTTCAACATTGTTTTCAAAAAAATTAGTGAAATATTCTTAGTGATTTTATTTTAAATTTAATTTTTTTTAAATATTTAATCATGTTTCATCAAGTGATCAATGAGAAACAAGTTGAAAATATATTGTTTTCAAATTTAAACATTTCATCGATTTTCGATTTTTTAAAAACTCTGGCAAATTTCAACATTTATACTTTGACATTTCATCAATTTTCCATGGTTTGCGCACCACTGATCGAGCATATAATATTAATAATAATTCTTCATTTCTCAACAGAATAGTTTCCAATTATAGAGAAATTTATTTATTTCTTCTTTATTCACCCAACAGAACAACGTTCCAATTATAGGGAAAATTTACAATAATTTAAATTCACATATAAAATATCACAAAGAACAGTAAGATGTGACTAAAAAATGTATAATGATAACAAAGATATAATGTTACTATTACTAATAATAATACATAATAAAAGAAAACAGAACATTTTGAGTGTATAAATCTCGAGGTATGTATGTATATAAGGATGTGCGCTATAGATAATTATTTATAAAAATATATTCCTGATTAGTTAGGGCGTTACATTAAATATATCAATATTTGGGATGTTATTGCAATTTCGAATCATACGACATAAAGGGGAGTAACAAAGAGCATATAATTCTAGATAACGACAATAAACTCTATTATTATTATATTTTGACCAATTTCACTCTAATAAAAAAATGTAGAGGTTATGTTTCAATGTTTTTGTTTAACCCTTTTAGGACAACTGGTTACTGCTGCTAACCACAAATTTAAAATAAATTGTCTGTCTACTGGTTTCTAGTTAAAACCACGGTGCAATATGTGTTGCCTATGTAACAGAAATAGTGCTTGTATAGATTTCATGTTGGTATCATTGTCTTGGAGCTTATTTCAGACTATTTATTGTGGCGATGTGCACATGTCGGGATACTTATAGGTTATGTGTATCTTAGTTCATCAATTTTGTGAGGTTACTGAACGAAATAAACAAAATGACACGTGAGTTATAGTCATAATAATACCAAAAATAAGTAGCTTTATATATTACCTCCTATTTTCAAGAATAAATGCTTTTTTTGTACTTTATAAAACATGGTCTTTGTTGCTAACCACCAGGCACACAATGTGTATTTTTATTTTTGTTGAAGTATAAATATTGAATCAAGCTGTGTGCACAATTTTCAGTATAATATAGTACAAATTTTGTTTTTAGCCATGAATAAAAAGTGGAGTATTAGAGAATTGGAAAATATGACGCAAGATGAAATATATCCCTTTATCGATGATATACCAAGTGATGCCTCAGAATCTGATGAAGAGGAATTGGAAAATGATGAGTTATTGGTGGAAACTGAACGTCATGAAGATGATGATGAAGATCTTATAATTAGTGATTGGGAAAGCGAGGATGACGTACCGCTATCCGTTTTGCAAATGCAACAGCGAGGGGATGACGTTATTTGGACAAACAATTCCTCAAATGTAGGAAATGTAAATCCCTTTTTAGAAGATAGTGGACCAAATATTCCAGAAGACATTGAAACTCCAACCGAAATATTTAAATATCTGTTTCCAGAGAGGTTGATGGATGAAATTGTTTTTCATACAAATTTGTATGCGACACAGAACAATGGTGGTAACAAAAATTTTGTGCCAATAACAAGTAATGAAGTAAACACGTTTTTAGGCGTAAACATGATAATGAGTTTGAAAAGGATGCCTAGCTATCGTGATTATTGGTCAACAAGAATGGAAATGAGGGATAGCTACGTCAGTTCGTCAATATCAAGAGACAGATTTTCCTGGTTGCTTACCAATTTGCATCTTAACGACAATGCTATGCAACCTAAAAAAGATCATATAAATTATGATAAACTCTACAAAATTAGGCCCCTCCTCAACACCTTATCAGAAACTTTTATAACATCACTGAAACCAAGCGAACATCAATCAATTGATGAGTCGATGATAAAATTCAAAGGTCGAAGCACTATTCGACAATACATGCCGATGAAACCGACGAAACGAGGGTACAAGGTTTGGGTGCGAGCTGACCGAAGCGGTTACATGTGTCAATTCCAGATTTATACTGGAAAGGTCAATCATGGGACTGTAACAAATTTAGGCAGTCGGGTTGGCACGGTCCGTAAAGGAAGAAAAAATCTGCCCGAATTCAAAGCGGACAAGCAATTGAAGAGAGGAGATTCAGACTGGCGGGTATCAACGGATGGTATAGTAGCTCTCAAATGGATGGACAATCGCAGTGTTTTGTTTCTTGCGAATTATATTGATCCCTCAAATAACTCTATTATCACAAGAAGAAAAAGAGATGGGTCTGTAGAAGAGGTTTCTTGTTCCCTTATATGTAATCTATATAACAAACACATGGGATATGTGGACAAATTTGATATGTTACTTTCACTGTATCAAATCGACAGAAAATCCCATAAATGGTGGCATAGGATTTTTTGGTTTTTTGTAGATGCTTGCGTTGTAAATGCATATGTTTTATTTCGAAATAGATGTCCAAACGAGATGCCATTGAAGATGTTTCGCCTTTCAGTTGCGAGCGGCCTAATTGGTGCTGCACCAGAAAACCTAAAGCGTGGTAGAAAATCTGAAGATATGCCAGGAAACAAGTACAAAAAATATGTGCCACAAGAACTAAGGTATGATAAAGCTGCACATATGCCTGAACGGGCACAGTCTCTAAGAGGTGCACACTGCAGCACAACAAAAGAAGTGCATAGAACAATTTGGAAATGTTCTATTTGCAATGTGGGCTTGTGTCCTAATAAAGACAGGAATTGTTTTACATTATTCCACACAAAATAATAAGGTACCACAAGTGCCTCCTGGTTACCAGCGCTAACCACATCCTGGAGGATAATCAGGACATGATTTAAACATTTTCTTCTCATAATTTGCTATATACACTTATTTGTAAATAATTTTTAGAAATAAAAATGTGTTAAGTAAAATATTTTTATTCTGTCCTCAAAGGGTTAAATTCATGAAATGCACCTTTTTTAATTGAAATGTACTTCTAACGAGAGTGTTATCCACTCCCAGACTAAGCATGAAGTAAAATTTCGAGTTTAGAAAAGCCCCGCGTAGAAAATTTGTCGAGGGTCGCGCAGCGACCCGAGACAAATTTTCACGGGGCTTTTCTAAACTCGAAATTTTACTTCATGCGCCACGCGTATAGAACACTGATTTAGTGTTAAATTCAACATATATAAAATCAGTTGTGAATTGTTGTTTTTCGTATGATTATTTATTGTACTCAGTAAAGTACTGAGTACAATAAATAAAAATACGAGAAACAACAATTTAAAATTTTGAGTACTCATAAATGTACTAAACACTCGTGATTACGTACTTGTACTTAGTACTCGAGTACAATTTGCGTAGAGTACTTGTACTTAATAATCCAGTATTATTTGTACTCGGAACAGTTTTGACTAGGTTATTACTAATTGTTAAGGCAGTTAATAATTGACAGTTCATTTTCACTTTGATTTAGTTTAAATAAAACACTTATTACTTTCAAACACTTTATTGTACTCGCGACAATTGTTTCGCCATACTATGGCTTCTTTATTATTCTTCGCTTGAAAAAGCTACAGTGTGGCGAAACAATTGTCGCGAGTACAATAAAGTGTTTTTAGTTTAATTCAATTTATTTACGGAATCTCCATTTTACAATCTATATTTTCATTTACAAAGAATAGTAATACTAATAGTAAAAACATAACATAATTGGTGCGTTAAATTTAAACATGTTACTTCACGTCTCAAAATGGTTCAATAAATCCTTAAAATTATAAATTTATTATTGCTCAACTTTACTGTTGAATGACAAGACAAGCAATCGTTAATAAACGTAAAAAAATACATAATTAATCTACTAAATATTTCATGACATTGTATATATAAAAATATAAATAAAATGTAATATAATGTATAAACGTTTGTATCACAGAATAACTCACAGTGTCTTCGCTAAAGCAAATTATCACAGATGGAATATCACGTAAAGATATATAACGCAAACATATATGTATAGAAAAATGACAAACAGTTCTAGCAACTAGCAAAGTACAAACGAATATAATGAATTAATACAAAGTAACAGAATAAACCGATACAAATCACCGGGACAAGATGGGATCTATCCAGTGCTCTTGCAGCAAGGGCTGGACCACCTTCTACCGGTGCTATGTAAACTCTTCAGGGGCAGCCTGGCACTAAAACACGTGCCAACTACCTGGAAGAAAGTCAAAGCGGTCTTTATCCCTAAGTCTGGGAAGGACTTAACCCAGCCAAAAGGTTACAGACCAATTTGCCTGACATCGTGCCTACTTAAGACGATGGAAAAACTAATTGAAAGACACATAAGGGAAACCTCACTTCTAGAGAGGCCGCTCCACCCCTTTCAGCACGCCTTTCAAGCTGGAAAATCATGCGAGTCTGCCTTACACCAACTGGTAGTTAAGGTAGAGGCCTCGCTGAAAAACAAAACAGTGGCTTTGGCTACATTTCTCGATATTGAGGGAGCGTTTGACAACACCTCTATCAGAACGATCGTAAGAGCAGTCGAAAGTCACGCTGTGGAAACCACGATAAGCTCGTGGCTACGATCCATACTGACGGACAGACTAGTAATTACGGACCAATTCCAAGAAAAAATCAGCATAAAAGCCAAAGGTGGATGTCCTCAGGGGGGCGTTCTATCCCCCCTTCTATGGGACATGGTGGTGGATGAGCTACTCACGTTACTAAACGACTCAGGATATTACGCCCAGGGATATGCGGATGACATTGTCATTCTCGTCACGGGAAAATATCCAACTACTATAACAAGCATCATAAACAATGCCTTGAAAACTGTAGATTGATGGTGTGGGGAGGTGGGGCTAAGCGTTAACCCCACCAAGACTACGGTCATCCCCTTCACAAAAAAGAAGGAAATGCGCGGGCCTCAAACCCCCAACCTTCTTTAACCAAACTCTACAACTAACCAATGAGGTCAAATATCTAGGTATCTGCCTAGATACAAAACTCACATGGAATCGTCAATTAAAGCACACAACCGACAAAGCAACAAGGACGCTAATGACAACAAAGCGTGCTCTGGGAAAAACATGGGGTCCTTAATCCAAAAATGACCATGTGGATATATAATGCAATAGTAAAACCCATGATCACCTACGGATGCACCACTTGGTGGCCGAAAGTAGAACAAAGTACTGCACAGGCAGCTCTATCTAGAGTACAGCGACTAGCCTGATTATGCATAACTGGCGCACTGCGTACAACACCAACAGCCTCAATGGAAACCCTACTAAACCTCCAACCGCTGGACCTAGTGGTTAAAAGCGAGGCCAGACTAGGGGCATATAGGTTGAGGACAACTGGAAACTGGCACCCCACAGGAAACCACTCCAGAATAGAACAGGTAGTTACCAAACCTCTATTACAAATGGGAAGTGACTACATGATACCACGCTACTCCCTGAAGAGACCCTTCACAATAGAATGTGAGGGGGACAACGAGAAGCGCAACCCTTCACCTGGAACCCTGATCTGGTACACCGATGGGTCAAGAAGAGAAGGTGGAGCAGGCGCTGGGATTCACGGCGTAACCCCAAAATGTGACATCTACGTGTCTCTGGGGAGGATGGCAACTGCACATCAAGCCGAGATCTTCGCGATCAACCAATGTACCATGGAAAATCTGCGACGGGGATATAAGAGGCAAAAGATCCTGATCCTCACCGACAGCCAAGCCGCTTTAAGAGCACTCAAAAGCTATAAGATCCAATCTGAGATAGCATGGGAGTGCATCCAAAACCTGACGAAACTGGCGACGGAAAACACCGTAACACTACGCTGGACGCCGGGACACACAGGGGAGGATGGCAACGAGAAAGCCGATGCTCAGGCAAAGATTGGATCACGCAGACCCTACATTGGACCAGAACCAATGCTACCGATTCCAAAAAAATCAATAAGACCAAGCGCAAAAGAGTGGACCCTAGAAAGACACACCGAGCGCTGGAAAAACCTGACAGGGCATAGACACAGTAAACTACTGATGGAAAAACCCTGCCAAGAACTAGCAACTGAGGCCCTCAGACTCAGTAGAAACAACCTTAGAATAGTCACAGGACTGATAACTGGACACTGTACCCTAAGGAAGCACCTGCATAACATGAAACTATTCACAGAAGATCCAATATGCAGACTATGCCTGGAAGAGGATGAAGACGCCTCACATGTACTATTCGAGTGCGAGGCACTTTCCACCTGGAGGGAAGCAAATCTTGTCCAAGGGAATCCAAGCCACTTCCCGATGGGAAAGATGATCGAAAGGCTGCTGGGACTAGCCAAGGAGACAGAGCTTTTTGATTAACTACGGTAACGGAAGAAGTACAATAAGCCACACGTCTGCGGTGCTAGGGCAGAAATAACCCTAACTTCCGTTTGCTGCCCCTAAAAAAAAAATAAACAGAATAAATAATTAGACATCAATAAAATAAATATCAATAAAACAAATATTATTGAGACGTAACAGCGACATCGGATAAATTTATGCGACGTAAATGAGTTTTAAACTGCCTAATTGTCGATGAAAATAAAACAAAATTCTGATTGTCACCTGACTCATTAGCATACCTCATCATACAGTCGATAGGATTATACATGCCGTAGTTAGTAAAATGATATGACAAACGGAATAAAGGTCTGTGTCTTGACTGAAGACAGCGAGGTATGTTAAAACGCAATGACTCAACCAGAGCACCGCACCACAGTTTAAAAACCCATTCACCAGCTTATAAAAAAAAGTCAAGTCTAAAAACAGTCTTCTTTCTGAAAGCGAACTAACATTTAGTATCGTTAGCATTTCACTGTGGCTAAAGTCTACTATATTCCTAACCATTCTAAAAGCCATTAATTTTAAAAATTTGCTCTGAACCATTTCAATTTGATGAATGGCATTTTTAGAATAGGGTGACCATACCACTGACGCATATTCCATGTGTGGGCGTGCAAGAGATAAATATAGCGACTTGATTGTCGAATTACTAAATTTCTTGCTGAATCTATTAATGAAACCTATAACTTTTAGGGACTTATTGCACACATATGAAATATGCTCCCTAAAGTCAAGTTTTGGGGTAAAATATACACCCAAATCCTTGACAGTGGAGACCTGTGCTAAATATTGACCTGCAATTGAGTACGCAAAGTTCTTAACACGTCCACGATAAAAACGCATTTGGAAACATTTATTTAGATTCAAATCTAAATTATTATTTATGCACCACACCATAATAGCATTTAGGTCTTCCTGAAGTTCTATCTGGTTTGATTCAGACATAACTGTTTTAATAATCTTAAGGGGGTATTACCAATCTTTTTTTTCAAAAAATCGATTTTTTTTCCATTTTTTCGGTAGTTTGGAATGTTTACTTTCATCCCTCCAAGCCGTTTTCCGATCCGCGAATGCGTTCTCCAGTTTTTCGCGCATTGAATGAAGAAGTGCAGAGGCTCGAAAACGACTCACCGCGCGCAGCTGTGCGGTCGGGACTGATAATACTCTGCTATGATATTGTCGATCTCAGATGTTTATTATTTCGGTTGGAATCAGTGTACATGTGACTTGCGTCCCGCGTGCTTAACCTCAGTTGTAAACATGCCGAATTTAAAGCGCAAAGGCAAAAAAGGTGGTGCTGGTTTTGTCACCAGGAAGAAAACGAAGCATTTTGCGGAAAATCAACACACCAATGATACTTCGCGAGTGAGCACGTCGGCCGAAAAGCTGCGCAGTGGGTTCGAAGATATTTCGGACAACCCCAACAGCTGCTACGTGTTGCTGAACTTTCTGACGGTGTTCAACTTCCTGTCAACAACTCTGAAGTGCAAAACTTGTGATAGGGACGTCACTTTCTCGCGGTCTGCAATTCAAGGCCTTGGATTTAAACTACTGATCGAATGTGAGTGCGATCCGCGTTCAGTGTCGTCTTGTGCTCGAATTGGACAATCATACGAAGTCAATCGTCGTCTGATGTTCGTAATGCGTCTTTTCGGAGTCGGACAGCGGGGCGTAAACTGCGGGCTGATGGACCTGTCAGATGGATTCGGAAATTCAGCGTACGTCGCCTTCCTGGAGAATCTGTACGTTGCGGCGAATGCTGTTTTCCAGTGTGTTTGCAGCAAAGCAGTTCAAGAAGAAATCGCAAAAAATGAACAACATGGAAACACACCAACCCAACTGTCAGTGTCGGGTGACGGCTCCTGGAAACGGCGCGGTTTTTCATCTCTCTACGGTATAACTTCGCTGATTGGGACTTATTCGAAAAAAGTCCTTGATTGCGTCATAAAATCATCGTATTGTCACGGGTGCAGTTTGAAGAAAGGTTGTACGGGCACTCCTGAGTACGAAGAATGGCTGGCTCAACATGCAGAGGAATGTCTTGTCAATCATGACGGAAGTTCGGGGAAGATGGAAGTCGACGCGGTTCAAGAGATGTTCGCTAGGTCAGAAGAGCTGCATGGAGTTCAGTACAAATACTACATCGGGGACGGCGACACGAAAACCTTCAAGGCTCTTCTCTCCATGGATCCCTATTCCGATTTGACCGTGCAGAAGAAAGAATGTGTCGGGCACATTCAAAAGCGGATGGGTAGCAGACTTTGTGCAGCGAAGAAGCAAAACAAAGGCATTGGGGGTAAAGGATCAGGCAAGTTGACAGACAATTTGATAACGCAGTTGACGATATACTACGGTTTGGCGATCCGACGACATGCTAATTCGGTTGAGGACATGAAGAAAGAGCTACGTTTTTACATAAATGTTCAACCGACAAGGACCCGAAACACGACAATTGCCCGGAAGGAAGCGACAGTTGGTGCAAGTGGCAGGCGACGAAGGCTACAGGTACCCTGGACCAGTTTCACCACGATGCGCCGCTAACAGCCAAAGTTCAGAACGTCATTCGGCCCATCTACGAGGCTCTTTCTGAGGACGATCTGCTCAGGAGGTGCCTCGGTGGGCACACGCAGAATTCTAATGAAAGCTTTAACGCCTGCGTGTGGAAACTGACGCCAAAGCATTTAAACTGTGGGGCGAAAACAGTTGCAATTGCAACTTATCTGGCAACCGGAATATTCAATGATGGGTTTTCGTCGGTGTTAAAAGTAATGAGCACCCTGGAAATCCGCATCGGCCTGCAAGCCAAGGCTTTTCAGGCGAAGATAGATGAGGAACGCAAGCAGCGAGCGGAGCAGCGGCTGACTCCAGCGGCTCGGGAGGCCCTCAACCGCTGCCGACAGGAGCAAGCATCCCGAAACCAGTTTTACGAGAAAGAGGAGGAAATCTGGTATGGTGCTGGGATAGCTGACTAGTGGTAAGAACCCCCAAAATGGTTTTAAATCATGCCAAATCTTTAAACGCGTTTTTCTCAAAACGACATTTTTGTTGACGGGCGAAGACTTTTCTCAAAAACTATAACTTATATTGACTTGAGCTTTTGCGATTTCTGTTCCTTATTAAATTCTCTGGAGCTTCTCCCACGGCCAATTGAAAATATTAACATTTAATATTTTTTAAGCGCGTTGAAACAGGAAAAAATGGGGTCAAAATCGACTGTTTTTCTTCACATGGCCGCCATTTTGTTAATTTTTGAGATTTTTGCATGACAGAGGGAGAAGCTCCAGAGAATCTTATACAGATTATTAATTGCATACCAATTTCTGTTTCAGATGAGTCATCTCCGAAAAAACTCTTCGCCCGTCCAGGAAAACACGGCGAACATGCACCCATTGGCCGCCATTTTTATAAAAAACCACGGGTCAAAAACAAAAAAAAAACTTCTGGATACTCTTTTTCGTTTAATAAACAATAATCAAAAGTCAAAAGGGCGAATAGTATTCATTTTACCTCGAAAAAAAATTGTTGAAAAACGGTAAGATCATCAGCGTATAAAAGAAATTGGCTATTTTTCAAAGTAATAAGTGTTTTATTTAATCTTAAATAAAAGTTCCGACTTAATTAAACTGTAATGATATTAGCAGCAATTCTATTATTAAGACTGAATGTGTCTGATGTTAGTGTGTTGTGAGAATCGCGTAGAATCTTGAAATGTTATATTTCAGTTAGAAAACTCGTAGCTGCAGATATCCATGGCATTAGTTAGGGTCAAGCTGGTAAATGATTATTATAGTGGAGCGAAATACATTCGGTACAAAGTGGCGAGCGATAAAAGTTTATGTGTATTACGTTCCGACGTCGTCGGACGAAACGACGGGCGATGTGTGACGGTCCGGCAATTGCCGCATGTTTATACGGTATCAGGATAGCGCAACTAGGCCGTAAACCAGCTCTTAATTAACCTGGACTTAGTTCCGGAGGCAATGCCGATGAATAAAGCGGCGTTTAACCTTCACTCGGAATTGTGCCTTAATGAAGACTGACGATGACGCTGCGAATATGGCTGTTGTTGTTCGTGTTCTAGTACCACTACTAGGGGACATAGGAGCAATCAAACGATGCCATCCTCCACCAAGGGTCACGGAAACATTAGACGTACAACATTTCACATGATAACATTCAATAGATTCAACTTCTATTCACATAATTTAGTTATAATTTCCCTTTATGTGCAAATCACCCATAAGCAAAAGTTTAACCCATTAACCGCCATTGATGCATACACGCAACATTATTAATTTTTGGTTAATAAGTTACTTAATAAATTAATTTGATATATTAGAAAAAGAAGAAAAATGTAAATATTTTGTTATTTAAATTAGCCATTTATTTTGAAAGTGGCCTATCTCCATTTCTCAATTTTTGATTTTTGACTGTAATTACCTTTATAATGTGAGGTTTTTAGTCATAAAAACAATTTGTGGTTAAGTATATTTAAAATATAAATTATATATTTAACCACAAACTGTTATTTATGTGAGAAAACCTCAAATTATGGATATAATTTTAGTCAACAACAAAAAATTGAGAAATGGAGTTAGGTCACTTTTAAAACAAACGGCTCAAATATTTCGATTGTTACTCATTTAAAAAAAAAAAATAATGTGAATGTATTTCTAACTTTACAATATTTCAGCGATTTATGCGCGTGGCGCATGAAGTAAAATTTCGAGTTTAGAAAAGCCTGAAAATTTGGTTTGGCCGCTCCGCTTCGCGGAGCGACCAAACCAAATTTTCAGGCTTTTCTAAACTCGAAATTTTACTTCATGCTTAGTCTGGGAGTGGAATCACTAGTGTAAACTTCATACTACACGTTTTTATATGAAATCGACGAATGCCTGAAATTATACAGCATGTGCACTATGTGTATTTAAAAGAAAAATTCACAGTATTTAATACAATAAGTCATTCATAGATATCATAAAAAGAAGTGCAGAATTTTACCTAAAATCAACTTTTAGAGTTAATAAAACTGAGAATACAACTCACAGCCTACTAGAACGAATTTTCAACCAATGAGATTATTGAAAGCTGTAGGTACATGTCTATCACCGCGATGATAAAAAACAAAAGAAGCAGTGATAAGTTGTTCTGTCATTCGAAACGTCAAATTGGACAAAAATCGCTGGGGTAAAGTTTCGTGTAGTGACATTAATAAAAAAGTGAAAAGTGCGAAAAACACCGTCATAAACAAAGAATCTCAGTGGCGGCAGTTTACGAACTTTTGTGCGGGTAAAAAAATTCACAATCAATGGGTAAACAACAATATCACAGCTATCGATAATAATGTTGAGGGACTCGCATTATTTTATTCTTTATATTCTCTCACTAAATATAACTCGTGATATGATTAATTATCGTATGTAATACCACAAGAGGTTGGTTTTGGCCGGATATTTTTTTATTTAGACGAGTGCGAGGTTGTCTAGCAATTTTAACGAGAGAAAACTTGAATGACAAAAACACGAGAGCGAAGCTCGAGTGTTTTTGTCTATACAAGTTTTCTCGAGTAAAATTGGAAAACCACGCACGAGTTATAAAATGAAAAAATATCCTCCCAAAACCAAACCTCGAGTGGTATTTGATAAGATAATTCCATGACAAAGGTGTATTGTCATTCTAAAATCTGTCATCCGCTCTTGCAGCGCTGCCAATGTCCTATTAAATTTCTTTTAGTTTGTAGAAACGTTTCGCGCAAGAATAATTTATATTCAATGCATTAGTAATAATTAATCAGTTACGCACTTTTAAATTAAACAGCAAACCGCTATTAGAAAGTGAGGATTATTTTTTCTCCTTATTGGGAACGGCATAATTTCCTCAAAATACTATAAAACTTGTGGTGGAGGCGGTTACTTTGTGATACATTGTAAATATTTAAATAATTAACACTGATTACTTTTTTGTATTCACTTTTTATTTATCATTCTTTTTAGTTAGTTTGAGAATGACTCGCTGTTGAGTCGAAACTAGTCACAGTACAAAATAAAAAGTGAATACAAAAATGTAATCAGTGTTAATTATTTAAATACTATAAAACAGGTCTATAATTTTATAATATATTTCTTACAAAAATGACATTGAAATTATATATTATTAGGAACTATTAATATAATTATTTGTTTAAGGGAAATGAACAATTATGAAAAACACAATTATTGAAAACATTTTGCCCCGTTGAGGAACTCGTAGTTGATGAAGTTGACTGCATAGCTAAGGAGGGAGTTTCTGTCCGCAAGTTTTGGATGATATTTGAATGATGCTCTTGATCTAGTTGCAGATATGGTTTTATTGAAGTGGCCGTGCTGTGTCCTGTTATTTTAATTAGTTCTTGTTCGCTAACTCCTGCTTTACATAAATTAGACACAGCACTAGAGCGATGTGAATGATTTGTAATTTTCTTTTCTTTTATGTTAAGTCTAATTTTATCCGCCGATATTTTTGTCCACTTCATTATTTCATTAACACCTATGGGCATATTTTTAAACCATGGTCTCGAATGATCTCGGTTCCAAACTAGATTAGGCGTCAAAAATAATCTCTCACTCTTTATGTTTGGGGTTCTCTTACTTAAGATTTTGTTGAACAATCTGACAGGGCATAAATCTTTATTTTCTCTATTTTCAATGATCCATTTACTATCACTGCATTTTTTTGAGCCTCCCTGAGATGTCTTTGAAAAAATAGTGTTGTATTCTATTCGTCCTGTTTGTACATTGTTATTGAAGAAAGAAATTGTCCTTGAAGAAAGTAATTTTACATGTTGCTGCTTCCCCGCCTCTCCACGCTAATTCGTAGGAAACTATATGAAAAAATTTTTATTGGAGTCCAATTGGTGTGTTTTCGTCCCATAATAATGCCATTTTATTAATATCTAGCTTAGTCAGAGCCACCGAACTCTCTTTTCTTTTATCAATAACAGCTTGCAATTGCTTGCGCTTTGAATCACGAGCATCACGTGCTTTTCTAAATTCAATGTGCGAAAAAGGGTCAAAAGTTACTTTAAATTTTTCAAAATATAATTGCTGAAGTAATTTTGCTACCGTGTTGAACATTGTTTTTACCACATACTCCTTGTAGTCCTCTCCATTCCTTTTTTTCGTGTTGAAATTCCAGCTCATCAAAATATTGGCGATGTCGTCAATTTTCTGTGGCGTAGTTATGTCAAAATTTTGTTCCTTGCAAAAATGTTCAAATTGGGTCTAAATTGACGATTTACTTTTTTTGGTATTTAGCGGCACTGTTAAATTTATATTACTTATAATTTCCTCCTTGGAAATTGTTCCGAAACGATTTGTGTGACAATTATGCATTACGTAGTGATTTGACGGATTGAACTTAACGTCACTAATTCAGCGCGATCGTACAGTCGTTGGCATGAAGAACGTAAATAAGATAATTTTAAAATATCCACTTGCATTTTTACTTCTGCGATTTTGTTTGTTAGCAAATATGCATGATTTTAGGTTGGAATGGAATTATCGACGATATTTTGTCGTTAAAACCAAAGCAGCACATTCAACTCGTGCTGCGCACTCGTTGAATCTGCAGCTCGGTTTTAACTCAAAAATATCATCGATAATAATCATACTACAGTATTTTTCAGGAATGTTGGCAGTCACGTCATCAATTTATGTACGTATCAAAGACAAGCAGTTATTCTACCATTTTATACTATTATATGCGCATCATCGTAGTAAATAATGGAAACGTATGTCTTGTGACTCCTGATACAAGTACCGACAGCAGTGCTCACCGTTTGGAAACGTGAGGCGATACATTAGACAAAGACGCTATTATAGTGCTTGTCTACCCCAGCACAACGCTTCCCAGAAACGTCAGTAGCATCACTATCCGTTCCAAGTTTTCAAGTTTCCAAGTATTTCTGTTTGTTTTAGTTTTTTTGTGAGCTGTTCGTGTTTTTTTATGGTGTAAGTACGTGTAGAATTAATTGTTTTGTGATTAGATCTAGTTTTTTATAACCATAAACTCAAAATGCCTGAAAAAAGACTTACTGAAGTAGCCTATGATTATTAAATTAATGGACTACTTCAACTAGGAAAAATGCAATAGAAGTCCCATTTTATCTTTAGATGCAGTCTACGAGGTGAATTGTTAAAATAAGGAGAGCTGTCGGTGAGGGAAATCTCTTCGTTATTTTGCATGCTGGTCAGAGTACAGGTTTTGTGGAGAATGCTTCCCTTATTTATGCAACAACTTCAAAACTTGCAGACTGGTTATGGATGCACCTTACCACAGCGTATTCGTAGAAAAGCAGCCCAAAATTTCTTAGAGGAAGGCACAGATCACACATTGGCTACAGGATAGCAATAAACCTGTGGAAGTAACAAGTTCAAGGCGGAACTGTTAGCCCTAGCCAAACGATATGCTAGACCTAACAGATATGTGGTAGACGAATATCTGCTCGAACATGGCCATGAAATATTGCGACTCCTACCATATCACTGCGAATTTAGACGAGAGCATCAGCAGGAGGGATTTGCAGCGCGACTACTTATATAATGAATTTTGTTTGTAATAAAACGTACTTTTCCTCAATTACCGATTTGACTTTTCCGGGAGTGTTTTTTATGTACGCGACTACGTCACTAGCTGGGTGCCTTGTTATTTTTTACATTTTGCCCGAAACTGAAGGGAAGAATTTGGTTGAGATTAACATTTTGCTGGTAAGAAGGATATGGGGTGTCATGTTTATAGGAAGCCAAAGAAAAATGATGATGTAGTTTTTTTTTACTTCATGCGCCACGCGTATAAAACACTAAAATATTGTGAAATTTCTGTAAATTCGAATTTCACTTAAAATCTGTGTTATATACGCGTAGCGCATGAAGTAAAATTTCGAGTTTAGAAAAGCCCAGAAAATTTGTCTCGGGTCGCTGCGCGACCCTCGACAAATTTTCACGGGGCTTTTCTAAACTCGAAATTTTACTTCATGCTTAGTCTGGGAGTGGAAAACACTTGTCTAAAGCTTCAAATTGAACCCATTTAAAAAACAACGAATATCGAAAATTTTACAGCATATAAATAATAACATTATACCTAAATATAATAATAATATAATAATTACCTAAAAGAAAAATTCACTGTATGTTGCTTGTATTAGGATTTCGCCAGGAAATTGAGGATACCATATTCATATTTTATATTTTTGTAGCAAAACCGTAGAAGATAGCCATTATTAACAGACAAAAAAAGCTTTCAAATGAGGCAATTTTTCAAGTTATATTTTTGTAATTTTTATAAGGTGCGCCAGTAAAAACGTATTTTAGTTTATATATTGTAGTACTACTGTTTTTTTTGATACTGCTTATCAATCAATGATGACCATAATAACTTAAATTATGTGTTTATTCTGATAATCAGACATAAGAAATTTCAGTCAAATCGAATAAACGAGGTGTGGAAATTAAGTGATGATACTGATTTTTTAAATTAGTTTTATTCGAATAAAATTACAATTGAATGTTGTCTCCTTCAAAGTAATTCCCTTGGGAAGCCACACAGCGTTGGAGACGTTTCTTCCACTCCTCAAAGCAGTGCTGGAACTCGGATACTGGGATAGCCTTCAGCTGGTCGGTTACAGCCGTTTTAATGTTTTCGAGTGTCCCAAAATGACGTCCCTTTAGATGAATTTTCAATTTAGGGAAGAGGAAAAAGTCAGCAGGACTCAAGTCAGGTGAGTAAGGAGGCTGAGGAGCCACAGGAAAATTTTTATTGGTCAAAAACTGGTTTATTGATATTGCTGTATGACACGGCGCATTGTCATGATGCAGGATCCAATTGTTCTTGATGTGTGATCTCACACGAATGATCCTTTTTCGGAGTCTTTCAAGAAACTCGCGGTAAAAGTGTTGATTTACTGTTTGACCTTGAGGCACAAACTCTTTGTGGACGATTCCCTGGCTATCAAAGAAACAAATCAGGATGCATTTAATTTTTGATTTGCTAATTCTTGCTTTTTTGGGCCTTGTTGTTTTTGGGCGTTTTGTTTCCGGGTCGTATTCAAACACCCAACTCTCGTCACCAGTGATGACATGTTCCAAAAAATGTGGATCATTTTCAATCGATTCCAAAAAGTCAAGGCACCTATCCCTTCTAATGTCCTTTTGTTCCCGCGAAAGGTTTTTTGGAACCATTTTCGCGCAGATCTTTCTCATCCCCAATTCATTGGTCAAAACGTGATGAACGGTGGTGTGACTCAAATTCAACTGTTCCCCCATCATTCTGATCGTTAACCGACGATCTGAACGCACAAGTTCCCGGATTCTGTTGACACTTTCATCGGTTCTTGCTGCTGCAGGCCTTCCGCTGCGTGATTCATCTTCCATCGACTCTCTTCCTTCTGAAAATGCCTTAAACCATCGGAAAACCTGGGCTCTTGACAAAACACTGTCTCCGTAGGCCTGCTGAAGTTTTGCAAAAGTTTCTGTTGCACTGTACCCAAGTCTCAAGCAAAACCTGATAGCACACCGTTGCTCGAAATTAATATCACTCATTTTTAGAACGCACTTCAAAATACGGTTTCACGAGAACAATGACTACGCACAGCGTAATGACTCGATCAAGTTCAAACTTGTACTGAACGCCTATCGCATGTCCATCTGTCACCCCTCCAAGCCACGTGCTTCCAGTGTTGCCGTATCGAACGCTATGCTGCCAATCTCATCACTTAATTTCCACACCTCGTAGCTCCCTCCACAACTCCTGACATCCTGTTATGCACAAGCAATATACAACACTTAATCCATAATGTAGTACTAAACCGAAACCTAGGTTCCGATCACCTATCAATCCAATTCTCCCTGAATAGAGATCCACCTACCCCTATTCCCCCCACAATCATTTACAGACATAAAGACTGCGACATAGACAAAGTGACAAGAGACATGACAAACTTTATACAATCCCATCAACAAATAAACCAGACATCCATTTCCCTGTTCCTGTCTAAACTAGCAAATAGTATACAAAAACATACCCCAATTTATACTAAAAAAACCACACAAATATCCCCTCCCAAAATTCATCCTAAGATTAATCAAATACAAAAGACAGATTTACAGAGACATCCGACAAACAGGCGACTATAATCTAAAACAAACATTTAACAAACCTAAACAAAGACATACAGAGACATCAGAGAATACAAGACGGACATGTAGATAAATACGTGCAAGGACATTAACGAAAAGCAAAAGATTACTGGAATGCTATCAAAAAACTATCGAAATATAGAAAGAACGATCCTCTCCACAAAATAAAACATCCTCTAACAAACGATATTATCACTGACCAACAATCAATAGCAGATACGTTTGCAGACCACTTCGACAAAATATACAAATTTACCTATGACGATACATATGACAGCGACTTCCTAAACCACGTAAATGACTGGTATATTTCCTTTAAACAAATCCCCGCATCCCACTCACATGACGATGATAGAACTAATATGGGCACAGGCAAAACAATATTATGATGTTCATATAGACGAAAAAGGATATGGAGGCAATGAAGTGTTGGCCATGTGGTGCAAATCCTTAGAAAAATGTACTCCGGAAAGGTGGGACTCTGTTGTTAGACACACAGAATAAATTATCGACAGATGGTACATCAGCTAAAACGTTCTGGATAATGTGCCAGAATTTATTATTCGTATTAGGGATGGGAGTAGTTCAGACGATGATGTAACAGACAGTAATAATGATTAAATCAACTTCCACCAAATTACCGGGTGTTGATTCGATCAAGAATACGTAGGGGTTTATCATGTAATACCACATCTATGCATTTTCCTGCTTCTCCGGTCATTTTAGAGGAAAGGTCGCTATTGGGTTAATATCCAACGTCGTTAACTATTTTTAATCGTGGTTTGAAAATTAGATAATTCACCCACACAAACAAGATTTCTATCGCGTCCATTTTAAAAATCATGAAATCGCGATAGAAGTGAAAATAAATATTTTTTTATTAAAATTAATTGTTTTGAATTTTATTATTATTGTACATGGAATAATGTCAATCTCATAACAGTAATCATTCTTTCGGGATTTTATTTTGTAAGTGCATTCCAATAACGTATTTATTGGCATGAGTTTTTCCTAAGATTACATGTTGGAATGCAATTTCTAGGGTTTCAATGCAGGATTCAGTAAAAAAATTAAACACAAAACCCCTTTTTAACGTCACGCCAATGTGCACAATTACATATGACCTTGAACAGATTGATTCGGAATTTTATAATTGATGACGTGAGTGTAATCATTCGTAAAATAGACTGTACTCGTTATATTATGGCTGACAATAATTTTAAAATTACAGCCTGATTTTAAATCTAATAACTTACAGAACTTACCAGTCTAGTATCAAAGATTATTAAGTATTTTAGAATATTTCAAGATTACCATTTAAAAACAAACATTGCTATAGTAAGTGATGATCTACAGCATTGATGGTAAACGTGTATAGATAACTCACTATAAAACTTTAGTTGACTTAGGAAAAGGTATCATCACCACGTATAATAAAAATGGAATCACATTTGAGGTTTCCCGCTCGGTTTCCCGAAGTCATCTGAACACAATGAGCGTACGTGCACAGTGACGGAATTTTGAAAGGCCGTGTCTCAGTTTTATCGGCGATTCAGCCGCATGTCTGAGACCTGCCCGTAAAATCTGAAGACCCAACCCGAGAGAAAAATTATCACTATTATTATTATTATTCCTTACAGTGTTGATGTACTTCCTCACCTTAAAACATTGAACCCTGGAAACAGACTTCAAAGCGAAATATGTACTATATAATAAATTCGGTAGCATTTATTCAGAGCAGAGAGGGGGAGAAGGAATAATTTTTATCCATCCAATTACCTACTCTTCCATTCAGCAATTCTTGAATAATATTTCAAGGGATTGAAGAAAATAAAGGGAGAACGTTCCTCACCTCGGAGGGCTAAAGCGGTTTGATTTGTTAGCGCAGTTAATTGAAATCCGGGGGCAATTACACTATGATGCACGATTCCGTCTCGCGTCTCCCCTTTTCTCCGCCTGTCCTTCTCCATCTTTTACCGCCCCCCCCCCAAAGGGCTTATACACAAAAGCTGCCCCTTTATTTATTATTCACTGACTCATTGTTGTATTACCTTTCTCATCATCTTTATAATCAATATTTAAATAAGACCAAGAATCAGTGTTGCAGTGTTGTAATTTAAAATTGATAACATTAGTAAAAAAGCAAGGAAACAAATCCGTATGTGGGAGGTAAACTACACCAAGTCATATATATATATATATATATATATATATATATATATATATATATATATAATATTTTTATTTACAGACTTATAACAACTTCATTTTTACAACTCGAATAAATAATTTGATTAAGAGGAAGTCAACCGCTCTCTAAACGTATAAAACTAAGCAAACTGCCGTCTTAATTACATCCTTGTTTAGGGATGAAATATTTTGAAAAAATAGGCATACTTTAAGGAAAATGGAATCTTAATGCCTGTCTTAATAAAATATTTCCCACTTTGACCGTTCTTTTATAAAAAAATATCAATTGTTAAACTAGCGTAATCGCATTTTCAATATAATTTTTTTCTGCAACATTTATAAAAAAATATTGGGAAACTAAATCAGTCACATTGTAAAAGAATTCTTTTCGAAGAATTTTAATTTTTTCCAATTATTTCTATCGTACAATAAATTCACTGGGATGTCGCGCGATATTGAAGTTTCAGAAAATTTGAAAAACTGTTTTACGCGCGACCTCCTAGTGACTATATTTAACCAAATAAATAAATGAAAAAAATCACATATCTTTGCAAAGGAATTAACTACAATGCGACTGATTTAGTTTTTCAATATTTTTTATAGATACTGCAGATAAAAATAAAATTAGGAACGCGATTTCGCTAGGTTACCAATGTTTGATATTATTTTATAAAATAACGGTAAAAGTATAAAATATATTATTGAGACGGGCTTAAAGATTGTACTTTCCTTGAAGTATACCTATTTTTTCAAAATATTTCATCCCTAAAAAAGGATGTAATTAAGACGGCATTATGCTTAGTTTTATACGTTTAGAGATCGGTCGACTTTCTCTTAAATACGTCTATAAACAGGCTAGTCATATTTTTTTTTCAAAATACAGTATTTTTTACTGTTGGAACCAGGATTTTTTACAAAAGTAATTCAAATTCAAAACTATTTGAATTGAATAAAATAAGTGAATCAAACACTTACTATGTTTTTACCACAAAATATTTATTGTATAAATTCACGACTTAAGTTTCGACGTTTGACGGTCATTATCAAGTGATAATGATAATTGATAATGACCGTCAAACGTCGAAACTTAAGTCGTGAATTTATGTGTATATTTGTGTAATATAATATATATACGTACAATAAATATTTTGTGGTAAAAACATAGTAAGTGTTTGATTCAGTGATCATGAATTACCACGTAGTTACGGTCGCAACCATCATTATGAATAAAATAAGCTTACGCTTCTTATAGTTTGCACAGTGTAAACATAATATATAAAATAACGAAATATTCGTGTAAAGTGCAAACAATTCGTCTTAATTTTTGTACTCTATCGAAAGTTAAATACCACTGTACAATTTAAAAATGTGACTTAGTGTAATTTACCTCCCACATACTCAATTTTACCAGCTTGATTTGAATTCGCCCGAACATTTTTGCGCTCTTGATAAACAATAGGAGAAGAGTGTTTCCGTTTGAGCCGGATTTTATTTCGTAAGTGTGTTTATTCGAAGTTGGAAATAATTTAAATAAATTACATTTTTATACTGAGAGAATATTTGTATGTATAGTGTGTGCTTTTATATTAAGGTGGGAAATTGAATTAATTAAGTAAGTTTTTTTTATTATCGTAGATAGTTAAGGCACTTAATTTTTGAAAATCCATGATCACTTAAGTAAAACACTTAATGATTTTTAACTAATTGTAAGTTCTCCACATAAAGAAGCAACAACGTTGCGAAACAATTGTCGTGAAGTACACAATTAGTTGAAAATCATTAAGTGTTTCATTTAAGTTTTTTTTTATTAATTAGAAAATCTGCGATTAAAATACAACTTGTTGTTTTTAGTTAGTGAAAAATTGTGTAACTGATTGTTGAATAAATTAACGTAAAATCAAGCTGAGTTTGTTCAAAAATGTAATATTGCTAGCACACTGCTAATCCTCGGTTTAAAGTTAAAAAATTATACAAAGCAAATCAATCGGACCCAAAATTGTTAATTGCAAATTAACTACATGTTTTTTTGATTAAAGATGATGCGTGAGTGTTTCAATTTCACTTGAAATCAGGGTTTTATACGCGTGGCGCATAAAGTAAAATTTCGAGTTTAGAAAAGCCCCGTGAAAATTTGTCTCGGGTCGCTGCGCGACCCTCGACAAATTTTCTACGCGGGGCTTTTCTAAACTCGAAATTTTACTTCATGCTTAGTCTGGGAGTGGAAGACACTCGTTACTTTAAAATAGGTCACAAGTATCAAAACGTGTGTCGTAACTGTCACAAATCACCAATCACGAACTTTTTTATTCTTGCTTCAAAAATGTTAATTTTGTTTGTAATTACTAGATCACATTACAAAATCTTTATCTGATTGATTTTTTAAATTTTCCTTAAAACATTAATGGTAATTCTAAACAAATCACGATTAATTTTGAACATCATTGAAAATTTATGATCAATTTTGAAAACTTCTTCGAAATTCACACTTATATGAAAGTTTTGAATGTTAACGGAAATCTTGGAAATTTTTGATTTTAAAGATTAACGATAATCTAAAAATATTCTTGATATTTTTGAAATTATCGAAAATTTTTGGATTTCGCGAAAACCGTAGGAATTTTGAAAATTAAGGGATATCTTGGAAATTTACGAGAAACGATTAGATTTTTAAAATCGATTAAATTAGAGATTCAAAAATGTTTCACCACGGGTTAAGTGAGAAATTAATTAAAGATATCGACTAAATTGTTGAAAATACACAAAATATGGTCGAGATTTTAAAAATTACCCAAAATTATAAAAATTAACGAAAGTTTACGAAATTCATGAAAATTGCTAACGTTTTAAAATCCGACGAAAATCTCGAAAATTCATGAATTGTATCAACGTTTTAAAAATTAACGAAATGTACGAAAACCGTCAGAATTTTTAAAGTTAACGAAAATCTTGGAATATTATGAAACGTGTCAACAGTTTATAAATTAACTAAAATCTAAAAAAATCAGGAATTTTAAAGTATTTTTGAAGTAAGTCTTGCGAAAGTAACGAAAAGCATTAAAGATTAATTAAAGTTTGTAAATTCATTAAAATTCTGAAGACTGAAATTATATATTATTTTTACTTAACGTTTAAGCTCCAAACATGTACTGACAAGTGTAAGGCTTAGATTTATAACAATATATATATATATATATATATATATATATATGTATATATATATATATATGTATATATATATATGTATATATATATGTATATATATATGTATATATATATATATATGTATATATATATGTATATATATATATATATGTATATGTATATATATATATACATATATATATATATATATATATATATATATAATCTATTGCCTTGTCTACCCTTAGGTGTAAGGCTTCTATTTTATTAGTCTCTTTTCTATTTATCTCCTGCGTACACAAATTTGGACCATGCTCCTTTATTTCTTGCCATTTTCTCCGCTTCATTCCATTTTACATTTTTTTTTTCTTCAAGATTGTTGTCGTTTGGTCGTTCCAGGTTTTTGTTGGTCTTCCTCTCTTTTTCTTTATTATCGCCTGCCAGATGTTTTTCACCTGTCTTCCATCACTCATCCTGCATAAATGTCCAAACCATTTGAGTTGGTTCAATTCTATGTTATCTGCTATAGATGGTACCCCTAATTCTTCTCGGACTGCCTCATTTCTAATTCTGTCTCTCCTGGTTATAGCTTTCACTCTTCTCAGTAACTTTATATCAACGGCCTGTATCTTACTCTTCTGTCTGTTTGTAAGAACCCATGATTCGCTCCCATAGGTTAGTATTGGTCTGAATACTGTTTTGTATACTGTCATTTTTGTTTTTCTACTGATGTTTTTATTGCCGATGAATGAGCTGCTTAACGCAAAGAAAATTCTAATGGCGGAGCTAATTCTTTCGTCTATTTCTTGTTCCATGTTTCCGTTTCTTTCTATTGTCACTCCGAGGTACTTGAATTGGTCGACTTGCTCTAGTTCTTGGTTCTTTAAGTCTACATTTATTCGTCTGTTGTCCTGTCCTATAACCATTACCTTTGTTTTACTGATGTTGACGTTTAGGTTTCTTTTTCGAAGTTCTTTTCCCCATATCATTAGACTTGCCTTCAGGTCTTCTTCTCTGGGTGCGCATATCATCACGTCATCAGCAAACTCGCATTCAGATATTCCTACTGGTTTTAGTTTATTAAATCATATATGTACTGTTTTCACATGCTTTTTCGTTTCTTGTAGGATATCATTCATAATTATAATAAATAGTGCTGGACTCATTATATCTCCCTATCTAAGGCCTTCGTTCATAGGGAATTATTCGGATTGTCGGTTATCTCTCCTTACATAGCTGCTGTTGTTATCATACATACTTTCAATTGCCCTTCTTAATTTTGTCTTGATACCCCCTTGTCTTAAACTGTCCCATATTTGTTCTTGTGCTACTTTGTCGAAAGCTTTTTCCAGGTCGAAGAATGCTATGTATGCTTTTCCCTCTTTCAGTTTCGTTTTCTCTATCATTTGTTTTACTGTGAAAATGTGATCCTTGGCACTACGTCCTTTTCTAAAACCACTCTGTTGTTCTGCAAATTGTCTTTCTATTGTCTTCTTTAGTCTTTTTTTCAGTATTTGCTCGTATATTTTTGACACAATACTTAGTACGGTAATTCCCCTGTAGTTTTTGCAGTCTCTAGAGTCCCCTTTCTTAAATATTGGTACTATGATTCCTACCTTCCAATCGGCAGGCACTTTTCCTGTGACCCAGCATTTGTTGTAGATATCTTTTAGTATAGCGGTACCATTTCTGTCAAGTCCTTTTGCCATCTCTGCTGTAATCTTATCGTGTCCTGCTGATTTTCCTCTCTTCGCTGATTTTATTGCTTCTATTACTTCTTCGATTTTAATGTCTTCTTCTTCTTCTTCGTCTGTCTGCTCTACCAATTCTGTACTCACGTGTTATAACAATATAATTAATTACAAAAAAACTAAACTCTTCTAAATTCATCAAGTTTTTTTATATTACCAATAAAACGCGAAAAATTGCCAATTATTTAAAAATAACATATAATTGAGATTTAAATTGAAAAAATAAACTAATTGAAATTTGTTTTATCAAATTTTCAATAAACGAAATCATAAAAATATTTAACTGTTTTATTTATAAGTTTATAAAAATATTTATTTAAAATAAAAACTACAGAAATTGAATGGAACATTTTTTTATTGCGGAAAAAAATAGCTAATATTATTTCCAACATATAAAGCAATAAGTGCTATTTTTGCAATATTTTTAGAAAAATATTTGACTTTTTTTTGAAAATTGACTTCTACAAAAAAATTCAATTTTCATAAAAAACTTTTTTTTAAATATAAAAATTTGCACATAGATTTTTACTGCTGCTATAGCATTAGCATTAAGTTTACTTAATATGGTGTATTTATACAGAGAGTTTTATGTAACACCGAACATTTTCATCTAATACAATTAGACACCTTTAATTTTCAAGTTATGTGTAAGTTGGATTGCCTATATGACCATTACAAATTGTAGCCAATCAATCGCAATTAATGCCCCAACTTGTACATACAGGGAGTTTTTCTTTCAAGTATACATGTCCCAATTAAATAGATAACCGTTGGTTTTTTAAATGAGTTTAATTTTTCTTTTAAGTATACATAAACATACATTGTACATTTGCTGACGCTCGGTTTATTAAAAGAATTTAATTTCAAGCTTTAATCGAGTGTTATCCACTCCCAGGCTAAGCATGAAGTAAAATTTCGAGTTTAGAAAAGCCTGAGAATTTGGTTTGGTCGCGTAGCGCGAAGCGCGGAGCGGCCAAACCAAATTTTCAGGCTTTTCTAAACTCGAAATTTTACTTCATGCGCCACCGGTACAAAACACTGACATATTACGAAGTTTAAAACACCCCGCTAAACTTTACATTGCATCGGTGTTTTGTACCGGTGGCGCATGAAGTATAATTTCGAGTTTAGAAAAGCCTGCAAATTTGGTTTGGCCGCTCCGCGCTTCGCGCTACGCGACCAAACCAAATTTTCAGGCTTTTCTAAACTCGAAATTTTACTTCATGCTTAGCCTGGGAGTGGAAAACACTTGTTTAAAGCTTCAAATTAAATTCTATTAACAATCCGAGCGTCGGCAAATGTACAACGTATGATTATATATACTTAAAAGAAAATGTTTTGTTATGAACATGTTCGGTATTACATAAAACGCTCTGTATGTATTTCCGCATTTATTCCAGACTTTTGGCACACACTGTATGCTAGAAAAAAATAGACAAAAAAGTGACATAATCTGTAAAAAAAATAATTAAAAAATTATTTTCAAATCGTAAATTGGATTTGAAAATAACTTCTTAATTAATTTTTAGATTTTGTTTCGGAAAACTTTTTTTTTAATTTCCAAGGTTTGTAAGAATTTTCAAAACTTTGACAAAAATCATACTCTTCGTTACTTTTTAAAACTTTGACGTTTTTCATGCATTTCCTAGATTTTCGTTAATTGAAAAACATATTTTACAGAAAAGGCTACTTAGATTAATTTTTAATATTAAACAATCAGAATCTTGTCGTGATATCTTTAAAAATAACAACATACTTACACTTACGGGATTATATATCTACAAATGCGCTGTATATGTGTATAACAACAATGCCAAATTTATAAGAAATGGAGCCTTATATAAATATAACACAAGATGTTCTAACAAAATAAGTATAGTAGCACATAGAAGTACCTTGTATGAAAAGTCAACAATCTATTCGCGCACAAAAATATATAATAAATTGCCAACTCAGATAAAAGACATCACAAATATTAACAACTATAAAAGGGCATTAAAAAATCATCTCATTGTACATAACTACTACACGTTATCAGAATTTATGACAAACTGAGTAGACTGGATTTTGATTTGACAATTACAAAAGTTTATATTTTATTTGTTAGTCTATTTACATGTGTTGTCGTAATATACTTTTTTATTGTATCTGTGACGTTCACATCCGCGGTATGTAAAATAGTTGTACCTTATGTTTGCAGTATTTTATGTATATAAGTGGCATACGTGAATAAAAATAAAGTTAAAGTTAAAGTAAATGCCGGTATTCATAAGTTTTCTAGAATTTCGTTAATTTTCGGGTTCGTAAATTTCAAAGAAATTTGTTTGACAAAAAATCGTTAATAATAATAATAATACTTATTACCCAACAGGACATCCTAATTACAGAGTAATATTACAAAAGTAAAAATTATTAAAATAATATATATAAACAAAACAAAATAAAATTACAAAAATAAAGATAAAGATAACGTGATATAAGAAATTATAATATAATATTTATAATAATAAAATAATGACAACTATTAATAAACCGTCTAAATTAATTACCAATCATTAATTTAGACGTTTTATTAATGGTTAACGATTTTTCGTCAAATAAATTTCTTTAAAATTTACGAACCCGAAACAATTCATCATAATTTTTGAAAATTATTGAAAATTCATTATAAATTTTGATAACTTCTATGAAAACTTTGAAGGTTAACGGAAATCATGGAAACTCTCGATTATTAAAGATTTACGAAAATCTTGAAAAATTCATGATAGGCGATTAGATTTTAAAAATTATTAAATCGTAAAATGGGTTTGAAAATAATTTCCTTAATATGTTTTAGATTTTATTTCGTAAAACGGATTTAAATTCACAAAACGAATTAACAGAAAACATTTCAGATGCGTTTTTAATAAAATATTATCTACAATATTTTTTTTATAAAAAGTACACCGCAAATATAAGGAATCTTCTAAAGGAAGTTAATAAAAGAATAAATGTACATATAGTTGCCAACCCCCTATGGAGAAAGCGTTTTATTTTAAACAAGTTCTTATGTAAAATCAACGCCAGACTAGCTAAATGCGCAAATGATCTCAAATGTATTTTTTATGAGAATAATACACTTGTTGAAAATAATTTCTACATAAATATTAACGCTAAATATGCAATGCTAAATAAGGTTATAACTAGTTCAAATATTTGTATGTATAACAAACCAATAGTTACATCCTCAGCAAATAACTTAAACCAGGCGACGTAAACTACAAAACCCACATAACTTGCTTCTATATAAATATACAATCTATTCGGTCAAAGATACATGAGGTCAATATAATTTTAAATAATAACAATCTCAATATCAGTATTATGTGCATAGCAGAACATTGGCTAACCGACAACGAACGATTGTTTATTTCATTTGACAACTTCCATATTGCAACACAATTTTCAAGACAAAATGTTCGTCATAAAGTGGTATCAATAATTGTTAGAAATAATGTCAAATATTCTACTACTAATTTATCGCCTATTAACTCTGAGAAGAACTGCAAAATTGTTGGTATCACAATAAAAGATATTATTATATTAACTGCCTATCGTTCACCAGATGGGGATTTTAATCAATTCTTAGACATTCTTTCACGTGCTCCTAATAATAATAACTTTGCTAGTAAAACTATATACATTGCAGCTGATTTTAATGTCAGATTCAATAGCAATAACTACCATCATTCAGAACTGACTGACTTTGCTAATAGTTATGGTCTAAAATTTATTGTAGATTTTCCTACACGATTGAACAACTGTATCGATAATGTATGCACAAACGATATTAACAAGCATCCAACTCACCCACTAGAATCTGGACTTTCTGATCACATTGGTATATTGTTCAAAATTACTAGTGAATCACTACCTTCCAACACACCTTGTCACAGAATTATAAGACCCATTAGTATGGCTGGTAAATATAATCTATTCAATCTGTTAGACGAAGAATCATGGAATTTTATTGACGATATTAACGATGCGACTCAATGTTTTAACCAATTCCTATGTGTATTTATGTCTCATTTTAACACCGCGTTTTCACAAAAACGCATTCATGTTCAATCGAAAAAGAAACCAGTTAGGTGGTTTAACTCTAACTTAAATATAATGAGAAATACGCTTGCTCTAGTCTCAGATTCTTATAATAAAACGGGTGATCCTGAACTAAAACTAATACGCAACAGAAATCGGTCAATTTATAAAAGGCAAATACAGTTGAGTAAATCACAAGAAAACAATAACTACTTAGAACAAATGAATTCCGATCCTAAAGCAATATGGAAGATTATTAATTCTAGTAGAAACACTTATAGAAATAAACATGTTGACATACCAGTGGAAGACTTTAATCAGTTCTTTTCAAATGCCGCAATTAAAATCGTAAATTCACTACCTGTACCACAATATGATCCGATTCGTTTCATGTGCAAAAACGTTCCAGCTTGTGAAATGACTTTTCAGTTCAGTGAAGTCTCAACTACAACAGTCAGTGCAGTAATACGGAGTCTCAAACCCAGCCACAGCAGAGACTTTTATGGCGTCCGAGTGGATGTTATAAAGGCCGTCTCAAAAACCATTTTAGTACCACTGACTAAAGTAATCAATAAATGTATCAAAAACAATGTCTTTCCAGATACATTAAAAACAGCAACAATTATACCGATTCATAAAATAGGAAATAATTCTGATCCGAACAACTATAGACCAATCTCGTTACTGCCAATATTCTCCAAAGTTTTAGAAAAAATTTTAGAATCACAACTATCCGACTTCTTTGAATCGAATACTTTATTTTGTAACGAACAGTTTGGGTTTCGGAAAAATCGTTTAACATCAAACGCGATTAGCAACCTTGTGGAGATGATAAATGATGTATTTGAAAACAAGAGGGCTTGTAAAGCATCATTTCTCGACCTTTCCAAGGCATTTGACTATGTCAACCATACTATACTGCTAAGAAAACTATATTTTTACAACGTACATCCAGAAAGTTGTAGACTAATCGTATCATACCTATCTAATAGAGTTCAGCATGTCATCCTAAATGGTACTATATCTAGCGCCCTGCCTATACATCTCGGTGTGCCACAGGGATCAATACTTGGGCCATTACTGTTCCTGATATATTTCAATGACTTACCCAGTATAAACGAAGCAACACACACTGTTTTGTATGCAGATGATACAACACTGATAAATAATACAGAATGTACAGAATCTTGTAGTATAGCTAATATGGAGGCACAGTCGGATGCAATGGAGTGGTTTAATAGCAATAAACTTAAGCTTAACAGTGACAAATCGGTCACTCTAATGTTTTCACTCAAGAAGAATGCACCAGTCGAGACTGTCAAATTTCTGGGCATGAACATTATGTCGAATTTATCGTGGCAGAATCACGGTGATACACTTGCATCGAAGCTTTGCTCTAGCATTTTTGCTATGCGAAATCTGTCTCAGCAAGTGTCGAAGGATGTATTACGCATTGTATACTTTTCACTATTTCAATCTCAAATCCTATATGGACTGATTGTATGGGGTCATTCCGCCATAAGACACCGGATTTTTGGACTACAACGTAGAGCAGTGCGCATAATAAATAACCTCGGTTATCGTGAAGAATGCAGACAGATCTTTGTGGAATTGAAAATTTTAACTCTTCCATGCTTATATATATATATATATATGAATGCGTTAAGTATACAAAAAAACATCAAAGCAGCTACGAACTTTGTCCAAGTGTAAATCACTGCTGCACTAGACAGAATGAAAATGCTATATATCAAAGCTCGATTAGGTTGACCAAATCCCAAACTGGAGTACGTTACTATGGCGTTAAATTCTTTAATGTACTGCCCTCTCATGTAAGGAATTTGCCTTTAAAAAGCTTCAAATCCTATATTAAAACTGTATTGACTGAGAATGCATTTTACAGCTGGAACGAATATTTGAATTTTAATTTTAGGACTTAAATGTTTGATTTGTATACACTTCACCTATTTATTTGTTATTTAGTAGAGACTGTTTTAAACTATTTATTGAACTATTTATTTTTTTATTATCTATTTAATTATTTATTTATAGTGTTTATAATATATGTAAGTGTAACCTCTCTGTATACTTTAGTTTATTTAGTTTATTTTTTTTTTGTATAAGTTTTTAGATTAAGGTTTATATATTATATGTATTGACACGTGTAAGGCTGATGCTGTTAGCACAATAAATGAATTTGAATTTGAATTTGAATAACTTGACATTTTTAAGGAAAATTTAAAAAAATCAATAGAATAAAGATTTTGTAATGTGATCTAGTATTTTTGAAACAAGAATAAAAAAGTTCGTGATTGGTCATTTGTGACAGTTACGACACATATTTTGATAATTGTGACATATTTAAGTAACGAGTGTCTTCCACTAGCAGACTAAGCATCAAGTAAAATTTCGAGTTTAGAAAAGCCCCGCGTAGAAAATTTGTCGAGGGTCGCGCAGCGACCCGAGACAAATTTTCGCGGGGCTTTTCTAAACTCGAAATTTTACTTGATGCGCCACGCGTATAAAACACTGATTTAGTGTTAAGTTCAACATATATTCAAATTTCAACTCGAAATTTTGAATTGTTTTTCGTATTTTTATTTATTGTACTCAGTAAAGTACTGAGTACAATAAATAAAAATACGAAAAACAATTTAAAATTTCGAGTACTCATAAATGTACTTAAGTACTCGTGATTACGTACTTATACTTAGTACTCAAGTACAATTTGCGTGGAGTACGTGTACTCAATACTCGAGTACATTTTATTTGTAGCTCTGACTCGAGACAAATTTTCACGGGGCTTTTCTAAACTCGAAATTTTACTTCATGCGCCACGCGTAACAAGACTGATTGCAAACGAAGTTCAAATAAATATTAATTTCACAATATTTCTGCGTATTATAAGCGTATCGCATGAAGTAAAATTTCAGGCTTTTCTAATCTCTAAATTTTACTTCATGCGCCACGCGTCTGATATAATATTTCAGTGTCTTCAGTGTTTAATACGCGCGGCGCATGAAGTAAAATTTCGAGTTTAAAAAAGCCTGAACATTTGATTTGGTTGGGCTTTTCTAAACTCGAAAATTTACTTTATGCTTAACTTGGGAGTGGAAAACACCCGTTTAATGATTCAAATTGAACGCTTTTATAAAATAAATTAAAGCCTCAAAACCTACAGCGTATACATAGCAATATGTATTCTTTGAAGAAAAATTCGCTGTATGTGAGTTGTGAATGTGAGTGCAAAACGCCAAAAGTTAGGTATAAATTAGCATTGTTTAGGGCTCTTGTTGGAATAAAAAAAAAATGGATATTATTTCTATGCAAATGTCCCAAATACATAGAGATTATAAAGAAGGAAATTTCCGCGTAAAAGATTAACACGTTGGTGATATTTTGCGTTTGTCATTGTTTTCAAATCCGAAAGGTGCGCAATAACACAACTCCGCATGCAAGGGTTACACGTGTGTATAAGGACCCTTAATCACGCATACAGGCAGCAACGTGTATTCGTACTCCTAAGGATATCTAATCCCCATTTCACACTGAGCAGGAAAAGCAAACCTATTATTACAGACCATAATTCACAAGAATGGCCGGGCATTGTATTAAAACTATGAGGCTTTTGTATAATATTCATATTGCTCCGAGTTTCGTTCGCATCGCAGAGCGAGGCCGAGGGTGGAAATAAAAATATTTCAATATGTTGTGTTTTAATCCTGGAAGTACTCATCTATTACGTTGGGCGTAAGCCGCGCGCTTCTAAGTGATTCATGTATTGTTTCTCGTTTAGGCTTGTGCGGCCGTAAACCAGTGGAAATTATGTCTTCTACAGTGAATTGTGTAGCATAACGCTCTCTGCCCTAAATTATGAAAATGCAAAAAAATATATGTATATATACACTTGATTCTCTTGCCTGCGTTCGTTCTCGTCCTTCTCGCTCAGTCCCTAATACGGTCTGTTTGTACTAAACCTGGGATTTCTCATTCTGACTTATTTATACCATACCGTATTATAATACATACATATATATTTTTCTCCTCAACGTTATCCTTACAATTTTTACCATTAACGTTTTCCCATGCATTTATTTATATAATTTGATTATCAACATTTATGTGTGTAATTCGGGTACTTATTAAAGTTATTTATTCATACTAGTTTAAAACACTTTGTTTAAAAACGATGTTTTGAACATGTTTGTTAAAAACAAGCGTCTTGCTTTAAACGGTTTTATTTGAAACATGTTTTAAACGTTTAATTTGTTTAAAAGGCTTTTTAGTGACATTTGAAGATGCAGTAATTAATGACCCATTCGCAATAGTAAATAGCTTTCAAAAATATTTTTCATCTGTTTATGTTAGGACAACGTCAACCGTTGATATGGATATTGTAAATTCTTAGTTTAATGAGTGTTTTAACATTTCCACTATCACAGAAACAGACATATTTAATGCTGCGAAACAGCTCAGTACAAAATTCACATCCGGCACCGACAATATCCCATCATTTATTGTGGTTGATACTATCCAAAGCCTTGCTGAACCACTGGTCCACATATTTAATTGTATTATTAATCATTCACATTTTCCGATTATCTGGACATAAATCTGGATGTAAAAATGCTATCGAAAATTATCGACCAATTTATCGATTCTAAACAATTTTGCTAAAATGTTGGAGGTGGTCATAGCTGACAAGTTATACCTTCATGCGGAGGCATATTTAACAACTAGACAACATGGATTCATAAAGAAACGATCAACTCAAACATATCTTTTAAATATTACTGAATTTATCGCTTGTCAGCTAGATCAACGTCTTCAAGTCGATGTAATCTATGCCGATTTCAGCAAGGCTTTTGATACTATCGATCACAATATTCTGCTTTGTAAATTAAAACAATGGGGTTTTAGTATTAATATGATATCTTTAATGCGCTCATATTTATCTAATAGACTACAATACGTAGAATACAAACAGTACAAATCTCACTCGTACTGCCCCTTAAGTGGTGTTCCTCAAGGATCAAACCTTGGGCCCTTATTATTCATTTTATTTATTAATGATATAGTTAAAGATATCAATTCTAAAATCCTAATATACTCAGATGATGTCAAAATTTTTAGCTGTATTAAATCTGTAGATGATTGCCAATCATTACAAAACGACTTGGATAACATCATAAAATGGAGCCTCAATAATAAACTGCATCTTAACATATCCAAGTGCAAGACTATATCATTTTTTAGAACCTTTACTCATATAGCATTTGATTACAACATGAACAATGTTTCACTAGAAAGAGTAACTATTTTAATTGGTCTCGGTGTCTTATTTGATAAAGATTTATCGTTTATACCCCATTATAATGCAATACAGAAAGATGCCTTAAAAATGTTAGGTTTTATTCGGCGTATCAGCCTTTTCGGGACATTTATACAATAAATAAATTGTGTCAAACATATGTGCGTCCAAAATTGGAATATTGTGCTTGTGTTTGGGCATCGAATTACAATGTGCATATACAAAAATTAGAGCGAGTGCAAAAAATGTTTGTTAAATATTTGTATTTTAAAAAACATTCGGTTTACCCCGACACTGCTGTATCTTATAGTGATCTGTTGTCAATGTTTGACTTACAAGAATTGGGCTCAAGGCGCAAAATCTTACTTCTAAAATGTCTACATCAGATCATTCATAACGATATAGATGATCCCAATTTATTGGCACTAATAAACATATATGTTCCTCGAGCGTCTAGTAGAAATTGTACAACATTTATACGTAACCATAGCTACACTAATTTATATTATTATTCTCCAATTAATTTCATGAAACTGTTACATCTTGATCTTCAACAATATGCAGATATATTTATGCTTAGTCCAAAAGAATTTATATAATGTATCAAAAATATATTATAATACGTCTCCTTAATTTTATGTATGTTTGTGTATGTATGTAAGCATTGTTTTTTTTTTGTTTGTTTAAATTTACACGTAGTCTAAGTAGTCTTATATATTTTTCCTGTAAATGGATGTTAATTTCTGTTGGGAAATAAAATTATTATTATTATTATTATAATCCTCAGTTAACTACAAACTAAATTTTACGAACATAATTTGTATGGAGTGGTTTGAGAGTCCAAATATTAGTCAAAAACTTATGTCAATTATTTTCACGTTCTGAAAAATTCATATTAAATTTTAAATATTATTAAAAATGCATGATAAATTTCGATAGCTACCGTATCGTATTGGAAATTCACATTATATGAAAATGTTGAAGATTAACGGAAATCTTGGAAACTTACAAAATAGACGGTTTTTGTGTATTTCTAAGATTTCCGTTAATCTTAAAAAATTAACGAAAACCGAAAATTAACGCTAACCTTCAAAAATTAACGAAAACCGAAAATTAACGTAAAACTTAGAACTTTACGAAAATTCATAAAAATTGCTAATGTTTCAAAATCTAATAAAAATTTATGAATAGTATCAACAGTTATAAAATTTTCGTCAGAAAATTTTGGAATTTCATGAAACGCGTCAAATCTTTAAAAATTTATGAAAATTTCGAAATTGACAAAAACTTCAGCTCAGAAGGACAGACCAACATTTTTCAAAAATAGTCTTAATCAACTCGGGGGACCTCAAAATCGATATATCCACTGAAATTAACATAAAACTTAGAAATTTACGAAAATTCATAAAAATTGCTAATGTTTCAAAATCTAAAATTTATGAATAGTATCAACAGTTTTAAAATTTACGTCAGAAAATTTTGGAATTTCATGAAACGCGTCAAATCTTTAAAAATTTATGAAAATTTCGAAATTCACAAAAACTTCAGTTCAGAAGGACAGACCAACATTTTTCAAAAATTGTCTTAATCAACTCGGGGGATCTCAAAATCGGTATTGGATATACCGATTTTGAGACAAAACATTTTTGATTTAAAAATTTTCGCTTAAACAATACTTTTCCTTTGAACATTTATAGTAAATACAATATAATAAATAAGTAATTAATAACAAATACAATGTTTGAATACAACATTATTTCTATTGATTTCTCATGTGATTTTAATAAAAATACAAGGGGTAATAAAGTAATCTGATTCATTTTTAACTGGATCGATAGGAAAAAATTCATCGGGGTTTGATTTGTGATTTTGATCGAATCTCGACGGTATTCGTTGTATTTATATAAATCTCGTTTAGTGGGGATATTTGTGGGGCGGATTCCGGTCCTGTTTCGCAAAACTGGCTCTCCTTCGCTGCCAAGTCGTATATAACGGGCCAGATGATTTCCAGCGGTGATGAACGACGAAAATCTAGCCAAAACTTCAGCAGTTCCTGTGCCGCTGATAAGTGGCGTCAATATTAAACATGATTTCTTGTTTCTTACATTCCACGTTATTGCACTCCGTATATCAACCTTATTTAAGCGCACCTTTGCCAATAATTCATCATACTTTCTCCCTCTTACCAATTATATTTTATATACTCGATCAATTTTCTGTAAATCTTTAGATATTCCTTGTTTTTTTTTAAGTTCATTTGAAGCTTTAAACGAGTGTTTTCCACTCCCAGACTAAGCATGAAGTAAAATTTCGAGTTTAGAAAAGCCCCGTGAAAATTTGTCGAGGGTCGCGCAGCGACCCGAGACAAATTTTCTGGGCTTTTCTAAACTCGAAATTTTACTTCATGCGCCACGCGTATAAAGCACTATTGTGTGAAATTTATGTATATTTGAACTTCACTTACAATCTGCGTTTTATACGCGTGGCGCATGAAGTAAAATTTCGAGTTTAGAAAAGCCCCGTGAAAATTTGTCTCGGGTCGCTGCGCGACCCTCGACAAATTTTCTACGCGGGGCTTTTCTAAACTCGAAATTTTACTTCATGCTTAGTCTGGGAGTGGAAAACACTCGGTTGAAGCTTCAAATTAAACTCTAAAAAAAACAACGAATTTCTAAAGATTTATAGGATATAGTCGGAATTTGAAATACGTATACTTTTAAGAAAAACTCCCTGTATATATTATATATATATAATTATAATATTGTAATTTATAATTATATAATAAAATTAAGTATTGGAAATGAGACAAGCAAATACAGTTAAAAGTTTGTCGATTGAAATTAAAATCGTGAATATTTATTTATTTAGTTTACTTGCGTATAAAAATGTATTACCCATTTATTCGCCCGGCGCTATCTAAACAAACAAACAAGGCACTCATTATTTTTATTATTCGTTGTGATAAAATTCGGCAGGCGCTATAAACCAATACATAGCCAAAGCTACGTTCAGCAATTTTTCTATCTTTACGCCATCTCGTACCCTAGAAACACACTACCAGCAAAAATTGACCCTCTTAAAGAGTAATCTTGTTTGTTTACATCAAATTTGTAGGTTAGGTTTGTTTGCATCAAATTTGGGGGTTGGATTGTTAAATCCTGTTTTTAACATCAAATTTGGAGGTTAGATAAGTTGAATCTTGTTTCTTTAGAAATTTATGTGGCATAGAAGGAATTAGTAGAGCAAGTGCTAAATTAATGATAATAATAATAATAATAATAATAATAATAATAATAATAGAACAAAACAGTAAAATGCGAAATCGAGAATAAATACTTAGAAAGAGTGAACGCAATAGCTAAAACAAAATTAAACAGTAAAAACATAATGAAGGCAATTAATACCTATGCTACCCCAATACTTACCTATTCCTTCGGGGTGGTCCGCTGGACAGACACAGACATTAGCAGTATTGCAAGGAAAACCAACAAAATACTTACCAAGGCCAGATACCACCATCCCAGATCGGCAACCGAAAGATTGAGCCTACCCAGAAGTCAAGGCGGAAGGGGACTCTTGGACCTGAAAAATCTATTAAGTAGACAGAAAACACTGCTACGGGAATACTTTATTCAAAAACGAAATAGCTCAGAATTACATAAATCAATAGTACAATCAGATGATAATTATACTTCATTAAATCTATCCAACAACGTCTCCTTTCCTGAAGTCTCTAATAATGACAAAATTAATCGATGGAAGCAGAAAGCTCTACACGGAAAGCATGCACACGATCTATCCCAACCACACATCGACACAGAAGCATCAAATGCATGGCTAGTGAAGGGTACACTTTTTCCTGAAACTGAAGGTTTCATGTGTGCGATACAAGACCAAGTTATGCTTACAAGAAATTACCGAAAATACATAATTAAAGATGGCACACAAGATGATAAGTGTAGACGATGTAAGCTGGTTTCGGAGAATATCAACCACATCATATCCGAATGCCAAACTATTGTACAACGGGATTACAAACAGAGGCACGACAACGTTGCCAAAATCATTTTCCAACAATTAGCATCAAACTATAAGCTAATCGATATGATTGAGCCATACTATAAGTATGAACCCCCTGCCATCCTGGAAAATGACTTAGCACGTATGTATTGGGATCGGAGTATAATTACGGATAAGGCGATCCCAAACAATAGACCAGACATTGTAGTAATAGATAAGAAAACAAAATCAGCACTACTGATAGATGTAGCTATACCTTCTACTACAAACTTAGAACAAACGCATGCTGAAAAAATGAGGAAGTACTCTGACCTTCTGATCGAAATTAAGGAAATGTGGCAGTTAGAATCTGTGCTCATACTACCAGTGATAATTTCTGCAACTGGAGTAATCCCTAAAGCTCTTAATAGAACACTTAAAACAATGACACTTCATGAAAATACTTATATAGAGCTGCAAAAATCTGTCATTCTTAGCACGTGTAATATAACAAGACGCTTTCTAAACAGCGATACAATGTAATAAGAACAAATAACAATAGCACACTTACCGCTACATTGGAAGTAACCTGTAGGGTATTTCACTCTCCGCGAAAGCGAGACAAAATAAATAATAATAATAATAATAATGTTTATTTCCAAAAAAATAATGTAAATACATATTTGGCTTTGTCGAACACGAGATATAATATTCTGATTACTTCATACGCCACGTGTATACAACACTGATTTATTGTAGAGTTTAAAATATGCTTCAAGTACTATAATTTTAACTTCACGTTAAGTCGGTGTTTTAAATGCGTGGCACATTAAATAAAATTTTGAGTTTAGAAATGCCTGAGAATCTGTTATTTATTTCTATTGTATAAAACGCAGATTGTAAGTGAAGTTCAAATATACATAAATTTCACACAATTGTGCTTTATACGCGTGGCGCATGAAGTAAAATTTCGAGTTTAGAAAAGCCAAGAAAATTTCACGGGGCTTTTCTAAACTCGAAATTTTACTTCATGCTTAGTCTGGGAGTGGCAAACACTCGTTTAAAACTTCAAATTGAACTCTTTTAAAAAAACAACGAATTTCAGAAACTTTACAGCTTATGCATACGTTTACCTAAAAGAAAAATGTTTGGATATAGATAAGTTGTATTGATAATGAAGGTTTAAATTAAATTACACTTGGTTTGTTTCACAATTTTTTACTTTACTATATACTCGACTAGTTTCGCGTTTTACAGCATTATCACTCCTGATAATGCTGTAAAACGCGAAACTAGTCGAGTAAATAGTAAAGTAAAAAATTGTGAAACAAACCAAGTGTAATTTAATTTAAACCTTCATTATCAATATTTAAAAATGTTTCACCAAGTGATAAGTGAGAAAATTATTCAAGAAATAGATAAGTTGTGTTAAATCATCATATTTTTATCCCAGGAATCTATGGTTAAGCCATTTCCCTACATTACCAGGACACCCTGCATATAAACATCTTTATTGTGCACTAATAAATTACAGTTTGTTTATTTTTACAATTATATTTTATTATAAGATCCTTGGCTATCAACCGTCAGTCTTTCAGCCTGAGTTGTAGTTCTCATTGTCTTCTCGGTTAGTTATGATTCATGTGAGATGAGATGAACTGATGAATGGTGGTTTCTGGGTTGTTGAATTTGGGAGAAATGTTGGGGTTTTGTACTAGACAGAGGTGATTAAGGATGTCATGGATTTGTAGCTTAGATGCGAAGTTTTGGGACAGTTGGGTAAGTCGTTGTTGAATAGGGATTATTTCTGTTTTTTTTTCATACAATCACGACAAAAACAGCTGCCCACATCGACAAAATGATCTGCAGCCCCGTATTAGAATATGTTTCAATCCTCTTCCTCAACCCTTGTTACTCAACATTTAATAATATCGAAGTAGCAGAACGATCAGCCTTCAGAATCCTAACAAAAATCTGACATCCCAATCACCCACTCCACAGATGTCAGATTTTTGTGAGGATTCTGAGGGCTGATCGTTCTGCTACTTTGATATTATTAAATGTTGAGGGACAAGGGTTGAGGAAGAGTAATGAAACATATCCTAATAAGGGGCGGCAGACCATTTTGTAGATGTAGACAGCTGTTTCTGTAGTGATTCCTTTATTTTGGAAAGTTAATGATCTAAAATGAATTTTTGTTTTCATGGGAATGGAGTTTGAAGGATAGTTTGGGGTCGAAAGTGATGCCAAGGTATTCACAAGCAGAGGATGGGCTGATTAGGATGTTTGATCTGTTTATGCTAAATGGCGATTGAGCGGTCTGTGAAAGGGTATAAATAGATGAGACTTATTAGGATTAATGGATATTCTTCATTTGGAAAACCAAAGAGATAGTGAATCTATTAGCCCTTGGAGAGTAGAGAGAGCTTTAGGAAAGGTAGGTTGGTGTGTTATAAAGGCAGTGTCGTCGGCAAAGAGAAGAAAATATGCTGAGTGATTAAGGTACTGTGGGTTAGGGTTGTATACGTCATGAACATAGCTATTGAACAGAAGGGGAGATAATGAATGAATAGAATAGATGAGACTTATTGGGATTAATGGATTTTCTCCATTTGGAAAACCAAAGAGATAGTGAATCTATTAGCCCTTGGAGAATAGAGAGAGCTTTAGGAAGGATGGGTTGGTGTGTTATAAACGCAGTGTCGTCGGCAAAGAGAAGAAAATATGCTGAGTGATTAAGGTACTGTGGGTTAGGGTTGTATACGTCATGAACATAGCTATTGAACAGGAGGGGAGATAATGAATGAATAGAATAGATGAGACTTATTGGGATTAATGGATTTTCTCCATTTGGAAAACCAAAGAGATAGTGAATCTATTAGCCCTTGGAGAGTAGAGAGAGCTTTAGGAAGGATGGGTTGGTGTGTTATAAACGCAGTGTCGTCGGCAAAGAGAAGAAAATATGCTGAGGGATTAAGGTACTGTGGGTTAGGGTTGTATATGTCATGAACATAGATATTGAACAGGAGGGGAGATAATGAAGAGCCTTAAAGAACACCTTGTGTGGGGATAAAGGGCCGGAAGATGGTATTTTGGAAGCGAACATTAAGGAGTCGATTGTTTAAGAAATTATCAATAAGATGAATTAAGTGTAATGTGATATTGAGGGAGTTGCACTTAAACAGAATACCTCGATGCCAGATTGAATGATAGGCCTTTATTATATCTAGAAATAATATAGCTGATTTTTTGTTTTCGAGGTGTGCTGTTTAGCAGTTGGAGGTTGGGATAGTGAGTGGGAGAGTGATTGATCTATTTTAAAGAAATCCGAAGTAATAGGGAGGAATCTGTTGGGAGATATGAGCTAAGAGTTTATTTAATTAAATATTTTTCCCAGAACAGAGTAGTTGGTCTATTGCTAGAGACTTCTGGCGCAACGCTATCGTGTTTTAATATGCACGTAATTATACCATGCTTCTGTTATCGGGGCGCGGGACGTCGCTTGCTGTTGTGCTAGTTTTTATAAAGAGCATGAGTTATGCACTAACGACGTTCCTCCGCAACAACTCCGGTGGCTCAGGATTTGTCACACACAAAATAATAATAATAAATTGACTTACCTAAATATCCTTCGTCAAAAGGCACTCATTTTTATTGTATACAAAAAAGGTTGTTTAAATTTTTTTTGAATTTAAAATGACTGTTGTTTTGAAAAAGCAACACATACAATTTATTAACAAGAAAAGAGGACCAACAAAAACGTAATGAATGAAACAAATGAACACAGAAATACAATGATTAAACTAAACAAACAATGATAAAATGAACAATGATAAAAATATATGAAATGAACAAATGAATGAATTTGAACAAACGTGATGCGACGATTCAATGAATAATGACACCGGCAACTTATAACAGTACGCGACGACTTACAAATGATGATAACTTCACTTGATAAAACTTCGAACTGTACTGACTGATAACTCTCAACTGTACTCGCTCTTCGAACTGTACTGATGATAACTCTGAACTGTACTGATGATAACTCTGAACTGTACTGATGATAACTCTGAACTGTACTGATGATAACTCTGAACTGTACTGGAATTGCAAACTGTACTGCGAACTGAACTGTGAACTGAACTGTACTGAACTGCACTGATGATAACTCTGAACTGTACTGCCTTTCCGACCTGTACTGAAGTTGCAACTGTACTGCGAACTGAACTGTCTTCCTCTGTCTTCCGCTGTCTCTTATCTTCCCCAACCACCGCTGTCTTCACTCCCGTCATGTATCTTGGCTGTGAACTGAACTGTACTGAACTGTACTAATGATAACTCTGAACTGTACTGCCTTACCGAACTGTACTGAAGTTACAACTGTACTGCGAACTGAACTGTCTTCCTCTGTCTCTTATCTTCCTCAACCACCGCTGTCTTCACCCCCGCCATGTATCTTGGCTGTGAACTGAACTGTACTGAACTGTACTGAACTGTACTAATGATAACTCTGAACTGTACTGCCTTACCGAACTGTACTGAAGTTACAACTGTACTGCGAACTGAACTGTCTTCCTCTGTCTTCCGCTGTCTCTTATCTTCCCCAACCACCGCTGTTTTTACCCCCGCCATGTATCTTGGGGGTGGCGGTGATTGGTCGAGAACGTGGTGGACGAAGCAGAGGGTGGAGTTTTCATGGCTACCTGAGGCCAAAAAGTTTTGGGCCTCTGGTTTTCAACTGCTCCGGCGTGTCGAAGTTTGTGCTGCAGATGTTACGACCATAAAACCTTTGTTCTCGCTGTTTTTCCGAATTTTTGAGAAATTCCCAAAGGCTTTGTTTTCATGGTCGTAAACATCTACAGCGCGCCGTGGGTTTTATGGCGCTGGTCCTCGGAGATGCGGCGTTTATTGGTGGGCGTCCTTGGAGTTGTAAACATCGGGTCGAAGCTAGTCGCGCGGTTTATGATGGGGTGGTTTGCAATGCGTAAGTTGTCATTGCTGGTCACGTTCGGGCGAGATTGAATGTACACCTAATTACCATATTTACAAAGAAAAAATATATACAATAGAACACCGAATGATTTGTTACGAACTTGAGTCATTTGGAATTAAAATGATTATGAAATGAAATGAGCAAAACAAATGGAGACCGATGTTTTAGTGAATGTGAATTAAATAATTGAGTTCCGAGGTTTTGAATAAAACGCCGGTAACTCTTCCATTCCTGAAGGATCGTTTGGATTCGGGTAAATGAAATTAAGGATTTTGGTAATATATTTATGGATGTTTTCTGGAAGGGATTTGAGAATTGATGTAGGAATGTTATCATAACCAGGCGCAAAAGCAGCGCACCTGGTAATGTTAAGATTCCTAGATCAATCCTTAAATCCCTTCTAGAAAACATCCATAAATATATTATCAAAATCTTTAATTTCACCTTTTATAAAATTTTATTTTGACACGATCAACATTTTTTTACATGCTTACCATAACTCTTCCCAGGACATATCCTAATAAGGGAAGGCAGATCATTTTGTAGATGTAGACAGCTGTTTTTTTGTAGTGATTTCTTTATTTTGGAAAGTTAATGATCTAAAATGCCACGCCCTATTTTGAATTTTTGTTTTCATGGGAATGGAGTTTGAAGGATAGTTTGGGGTCGAAGGTGATGCCAAGGTATTCACAAGCAGAGGATGGGCTGATTAGGATGTTTGATATGTTTATGCTGAATGGGGATTGAGCGGTCTGTGAAAGGGTATGAAAAGATGAGACTTATTGGGATTAATGGATATTCTCCATTTGGAAAACCAAAGAGATAGTGAACCTATTAGCCTTTGGAGAGTAAAGAGAGCTTTAGGAAGGGTGGTTTGGTGTGTTATAAAGGCAGTGTCGTCGGCAAAGAGAAGAAAATATGCTGAGGGATTAAGGTACTGTGGGTTAGGGTTGTATATGTCATGAACATAGATATTGAACAGGAGGGGAGATAATGAAGAGCCTTAAGGAACACCTTGTGGGGGGATAAAGGGCCGGAAGATGGTATTTTGGAAGCGGACATTAAGGAGTCGATTGTTTAAGAAATTATCAATAAGATGAATTAAGTGTAATGTGATATTGAGGGAGTTGCACTTAAACAGAATACCTCGATGCCAGACTAAATGAAAAGCCTTTTTTATATCTAGAAATAATATAGCTGATTTTTTTATTTTCGAGGTGTGCTGTTTGGCAGTTGAAGGTTAGGATAGTGAGTGGGAGAGTGGTTGATCTATTTTAAAGAAATCCGAAGTGATAGGGAGGAATCTGTTGGAAGATATGAGCTAAGAATTTATTTAAATAAAAAAGTTTCCCAGAACTGGAAGCAGGATAGTTGGTCTATAGCTAGAGACTTCTAGCGCAACGCTATCGTGTTTTAATATGCACGTGAATGAAATTAAGGATTTTGATAATATATTTATGGATGTTTTCTAGAAGGGATTTGAGGATTGATGTAGGAATGTTATCATAACCAGGCGCAACAGCAGCGCACCTGGTTATGTTAAGATTCCTAGATCAATCCTTAAATCCCTTCTAAAAAGCATCCATAAATATATTATCAAAATCCTTAATTTCACCTTTTATAAAACTTTATTTTGACGCGATCAACATTTTTTTACATGCTTACCATAACTCTTCCCAGGACAGTAGGTTTTGTTTACCAAGTATCTATAAATAAAAAATCTTTAAATCAAACTTAAGTTCAGTGAATGTTAGATGAAACTTACTATTTATGGCAACTCAATTAGAATTAAAAGGAGTCAAATTTCAATAATCAAATTTGATAAAACATCAGTGACATATTCAGCTGTAATTTTATAAGTGGTATGATTATCATCGATAATATTCATGAGTGAAACCGAGCTGCAGATTTAACGAGCCCGAAGGGCAAGTTGAATGTGCTGCTTCGGTTTCACGAATAAATATTATCGATTATTAATCATACCACGAGTTATATTCGATGAGAGAATATTTCGAATTTCAATATATTTCCGTCTTGAAAATTTCACCCTATCGCCCAGTTGACATTTATAATAATCGACCGTCAGGTTTGACAAATAATGTTCGTAGCAATGACCAAAATAAGGTTATAGGAATCTATCACCGCTGTGATAGCATGTATCTATGGAAATGAGCGAGTCTGATTGGAGGGAATGTGGTCATGTGACGCTTGAGTTATATTCTCAGCCATAATACAACGAGTGGTAAGATTATTACCGATGATATTTTGAAGTTGAAACCGAGCTGCAGATTCAACGAGTCCGTAGGACGAGTTGAATGTGCTGCTTCGGTTTTAACGACTAAATATCATCTGGTATTAATCGTACCACGAGTTATATTTAGTGAGAGAATATAACGAATAAAATGTTATAATCTTACTTATCTGAAACTTCCTAGCGGCACAAAACTCAGAAAATTGTCGCCAATGCGACTCTCTATTTCGCACTGTGTTTTTCGGTATCGTATTTTTCACTACTTCACTTATATCGTTGCTAGAAGCCGTACCAAAACGATTTCCAACGTCCATTTTAATATTTGGAATTCTGACATCTAACCACTTTGACGTTTAAAAAACAATTTATGACCACAAAAAACTTATCATTGCGATGATTTTTTATCATCGCTGCGATACACATACTGCTACGTATGTACTTGCATCTGATTGGCTGAAAATACATTCTAGTAGGCTATGAGTTGTATTCTCAGCCGTAATATAACGAGTGGTATGATTATTATCGATGATATTTTGGAGTTGAAACCGAGCTGCAGATTCAACGAGCCCGAAGGGCGAGTTGAATGTGCTGCTTCGGTTTCAACGACAAAATATCATCGATAATTAATCATATCACGAGTTATATTTAGTGAGAGAATATAACGAATAAAATAATGTGAGTCCCTTAACATTATCGACAGCTGAGATATTGTTGTTTCCCTATTGATTGAGAATTTTTTAACCGCACAAAAGTTCGTAAACTGCTGCCACTGCGATTCTTTGTTTATGACGGTGTTTTTTGGCGTCGCACTTTTCACTTTTCTATTAATATTACTGCACGAAACTTTACCTATTTTGACGTTTCAAATGACAGGACAACTTATCACCCACCGCTCCTTTTGTTTTTTTATCATCGCGGTGATAGACATGTACCTACGGCTTTCCTTGCATCTCATTGGTTTAAAATTCGTTCTAGTAGGCTATGAGTTGTATTCTCATAATAATTGCGTAGAAATGTTGTCTGTCTTCTTCGATCGTGCAAATAACATCATAAGCATCTTGAACAGTAACTACCAATCTCAACAATAATTTGAGTCGTCGCTCGCTTCTCTTGCAAACAATTGTTTTCGACTGGTAACAAATATTTAATGTTCCTGATACTCAATATACTATTACATATAAAAATATCGAACTTAGTTTAAATATTTTCCCTGTCATTGATAAGAATATTTTAACAATATCTACTACAATTGTAAGTAGTTCTTTTTGAACAACCCTTTAATTTATAGATATAGAAACTCTTGTGTGCTACAGTTTTGAAAGCTAGGATTAAATTGTAAATAAGTAATAGGATAGAGAATACTCTGAAAAGGAAAGAATAAGTGATAGTTTGCAGAAAGGACAGATGTGTGACCGTTGTCCAATGCGCCCTCCATCCTCCAGTTATCCTTTCTCTGATGGTTCGACGATGAGAAGTTATAAGATGGGCGAGACACTGCGGAGAATTCGTATGTGTACGCGCTCCCTAGGGAACCGGGGCTTCAAACCGGGACGTGACACCGAGGCGCACTCAATTGGGGTCATTTCTAAGCCGTGCATGTCTTAGTCCCAGCTCCTCCGCCTCCTCCTCCTTCTTCGCATCGATGCGAACACCTATTCTTGTACAGCTTTCATGTTTATTCGAACGTTTTATTTTCGACGATATTCGTTCGCGTCGTCTTCCCTCCAAGAAAAACACTGTCGACAAATGCCCGTGTAATAGTGTCGTTCTGGGAATGGCGTTTTAAAACACGAGAACACATTGCCCGCATTCCATTCAGAAGCATCTGATTCTACTAAGTTATAATCTGTATACTTTAGATACAATAGTTGAGGATTAATTGTTGTTTCTAAATTTAGGAATGTTGTTTATAATCATTGGAAAACAAGTTACTAATACATTACACTCAAGGCCGTAACCAGGGGGGCGGGGGATATAACCCCCATATTCAAAATGTTAAATTTTTGTATGTAAAAGCGGTCCTCTAAAACCAAAAACAATATTTTTCTCATTAAAAATGGAAACGGAGTTGATTTTAAAAACTATTACAGGAATAATATTAAAACACTAAGAACTAATGTCAACAAGAGTAAAATGTGATTTAAAGTGCTTCCATTTTTCTATCAAACGAGACTAATTTCATTAATTTCAGTTAATCAAAACTAAAGTTACATGCAGTTTAGTAAAAATACTTTTTTTGCTCCCCCCTACTTTAAATATGAGAGATAAAGAAACAAGAAAATAGTTAAATTTGAGTCAAATTCAGCGTAGATTACGATTTGAATAATTTCAATCTAGCTTAATTAGGACTTTTTTTTGCGGAAAACCTGTTTTTCTATTTGGCGATAGATGTTACGCCCTCTAGCGGCGGAGTTTTAAACTTATAAATTATTTCCAGCGATTTCTCTTTCCCTCTTTCTGAGATACAGCCGGTGGCCACGCTTAATCAAACACCCGGTACAGGGATTTTTTTTAAGCATACAAATGTCAATTCATGCACTTTAAATGTTGAGGCATTCGTTGTTTTTTTAGAGCGTTCAGTTTAAAGTTTCTAACGAGTGGTTCCACTCCCAGACTAAGCATGAAGTAAAATTTCGAGTTTAGAAAAGACCCGCGTAGAAAATTTGTCGAGGGTCGCGCAGCGACCCGAGACAAATTTTCACGGGGCTTTTCTAAACTCGAAATTTTACTTCATGCGCCACGCGTATAATCCACTGATTTAAATTGAAGTTCAAAATATACTGCTTTCAAATATTGCTCAGGCAGTATTATTTAAACTAGACAAATGGCGCTATTTTCTGGAATAAAAAAAATTAAAATTTGCATTGGGTTACACAAGTCCAGCGTCATCTAAATTTACCATTCAATTGCACTTCTATTTATTCGTCATTCAACGGTTTTACATTCAACATTAACAGTGAATGTTGAGGCATTCGTTGTTTTCATAAAAGGGTTCAATTTGAAGTTTCCAACGAGTGTTTCCACTCTCAGGCTAAGCATGAAGTAAAATTTCGAGTTTAGAAAAGCCCCGCGTAGAAAATTTGTCGAGGGTCGCGCAGCGACCCGAGACAAATTTTCACGGGGCTTTTCTAAACTCGAAATTTTACTTCATGCGCAACGCGTACAATCCACTGATTTAAATTGAAGTTTGTTTTATCACTTTAATTCACACGAATTAGTTTCTATTTTCAAATCTATTACTAACTTTACAGATAATACCACAATTTAAAACCCCATAGAATTAACTAACAAATTAAAGACTATAAAAATAGATAATAATTGTAGATTGGTTTCTTTTGACGTAACAAGCATGTTTGCAAAAATCCCCCCACAAGATTGTATTCAATTAATTACTAATCACCTTGATAGAAACAACGTAAATCCGGTAGTAAAATTCGAATTCCTAACCTTACTTAACCTTTGCCTTAACTATAGTTAATTTTTAATATTGTTTATTTCTTTATGGTTTTATGTATTTCTGTTCTGCATGCATCTTTTGTTATATATTTATATAAGTTATATTGTATTTAATTTGTAATAATGATCTAGCCCTGTTATTGGACTTTACAGTCTGTTGGGTTATTACCAAATAAATAAATAAATAAATAATTGCTTCTCATTTAATAACAAATTCTACTTGCAAAAAGACGGTTTAGCAATGGGTTCTCCCCTTAGTCCCTTATTAGCAGAAATATTTATGGAAAGCCTCACAAACCAAATTCTTATCTCCCTCTTGGGCAAAAAGCATATCAACTGGTGGTATAGATATGTAGACGATATCATTGCATGCTTCAAAGGTACAGTTCGACAAGTCAACCAATTCCTAAATTATATTAATACAATTCATCCCTCAATTAAATTTACAGTTGAATTTGAAAATAACAACAGCCTGAACTTTCTAGATCTAACTATCACTAAAACCAACAGCATACTAACTTTTGATATTTTTCGGAAACCCACATACACCGACTCCATAATTCCAAATACCTCCCGTCACCCATACAATCAAAAAATTGCTGCATTTAACTCATTTATTAACAGAGCAATAAAATTACCCCTTTCCGATGAGTCCCGCCTCAAAGAATTTTCAATCATAAAGCAAATCGCTACAAACAATGGCTACAATCCAGCTCTAATAGACAACCTTATAGCGAAACAAGAATTAAAACAAATTCAAAACTTGATTTATGCAACAAATAAAATAAATAAAAATTAATTTTATCCAATAACATATTTCGGAAACATTAGCAACCAAATTGAAAGAACCCTTGAAAAGTGTAACGTCAACGTAGTTTTTAAACCATTTTCTAAAATAGCAAATATTATTCATGATCCAAAAACAATTATAAATAGAAACAAAAAATCAGGTATTTATAAATTAACTTGCGAAACATGTAAAGGAGCATACATTGGTCAGTCTGGTAGAAATTTTGAAATAAGATTAAAAGAGCATTTAAATTCAGTCCGTTTAAAGAATAACAAGTCCACTTTTGCAACTCACTTAATAGAAAACAACCACACCTGCACAGAAGACAGCATGCTTTCCGTAATCCATTTGTCGAACAAAGGCTGAAAAATGGATTTACTGGAAGCGCTGAAAATTCACAAGTTGAAAGCTAATCTGGAAATTCCCCTCATCACCGACCAGACCGACATAATGTATACTCCCCTCTTTGATGCTGTATTATAAAAACAATGTACAATGTATTTTAGGTACTCAGGTTGATAATGACTAGCTTGTAGTTGAAACTATAGTCACTGTAAAAAGTTAATTAAAGTGGTAAAACAAAGTTAAGTGTTTTAATATTATTTTATAAAGATGTACCACAAAGTGAACGCCAACCAAATCAAAGATATTACAGGAATATTTTGCATTTTTCTCGATTTACCGATAAATCAAAAAACTGGTTAAAATCCCTAGTTAGGGGAGTAGGACTCATTCCCTAAACTAGGGGTTTTAACCAGTTTTCCAATTTATCGGATAGTAACAGATAATTGTATCATTAAATTAACTAAAACCTAAAACAATTAAAATTCAACAGCTTCAGATGTCACTTGCGCTCTCTGTTACTACGAAATGACCTTTGAATTTACAGAATTATTTCGAGATATTGACGACGAAATATGTTTGTCTATTATCCCTCACACGTTGCAATTACATTTATGTTTAATTTTTCGTAGGTTAAGTGGAAGATCAGTAACAGGTTAAGCTGACTGAACTTCGCCTACGCTTACAAGTATTTATTTTTTATTTATTTTTTGTATGACAAATAAAGGCATTTATTATTATTATTATTATAATGTGCCGGTGAAAATGTATTTTTCCCAACCCGATCTAGTACCTTGCATCCGGGCCTGTTAAAGGCGATGCTCGGGGTTTTCGCTGCCCAGTAAAAGATGCCAGTCCGCGCCTGGCGTAGCCACATTAAAAAATTGGTTCGAAGTGCGCCGGGGGTGAATTATTCAAGTGACAGGGGTGGGTTTATGAGTTTATGTGCATAATTGTAAGCCTCGAAGGTATTTAATACAGTAAATCCTGGTCTTGTGTAGGACTCGGACAGGAAGAGTTGATTCACGATGTCCCCCAGAAGTGGCGGTAATGTCGCATAAATCAGGCCCTAAACGGCAGGCCAGAGAGTTACGTCTTACTGTGTTCTGTTCTGTTCTCTTCTGTTGTAGGGTTTTAGCAGAGTACAGCACATGCAGTCCGCGAGCAATTAGAACCGCCGTTTAACACCCTGATGCATGTCCTCGCCGCCCCTCCCTCCCTCTCATCCCCCTACGCCCATGGACTAATGTTATTTATTGTATTTACTACTGTATTATGTTCCTCTGCCTTGTTTAAGTTTCATTACAATGTGTAAATCTTCAAACAGGACATATCCCCAGCTCTTCTGCTGTGTGTTCATTGCGCACCAACAACATTTACACAGATGAAATGCTTATAATTACTTACATAAATAACATACAATTCACCATTAATATAATTTATTAGATTTATTAGAAAATCTGCAGCATGACTTTTATCAATTTCAGAAATGGGCTCATGACAAAGAATTAACAATTAATAAAGAGAAGACGAAACTGTTACATATATCGACACCATGGACAGACAGAGGACCGCAGCCAAACCTAACATTTCATTCGACCGACTGTTTACATACTGACATACCTTACAGACAGGACTGTTCTTGCACAGAAAAAAATCAAACGGTTGACAAATACAAATACCTAGGACTCTGGATTGACAGACATATGACATGGAAAATACACATACGCCACATACAAGACAAACTGCGACATTTAGGACATAGGTTCTATTACTTAAAAGAATTTTCACCCGACAATATCATGAAAAAAATATACCATGCACTACCAGAGTCCATCGTCAGCTACGGAATATCAATATACGGCCTAGCATCGGAATATCTAATATCAGACCTACAAAAAACACCAAACACCGTAACAAAACATTTATTTTATTCCAAACAAAAACACAAAACAAACTTTAACGTATACAAAGAAGAACAAATTATGACAATTCAACAACTGACAAACTGGCGAGGAATTATTAACAACTTCAAAGACGCAGCCAATTGGAATACAGTGCAACATGGAAAACAAACAAGACATCAAACAGCAGGACACTATGAAGTGATAAGACACAATAACAAATACGGACTTCGACGAAAAGAAATAAATCCGCGCAAATTATTTAACACTATACCTAGAGACATTATAACAAAAGTGAGGACAAATGTGTTTAAAAAAAGAGTGAGAGAGTGGTTATTTAAATGGCAAAAACAATAGACAAAACTAGTTAAGGCGATTGCCACATAAAAGTCTCGGATTTCGTGGCATAATAATATAAAGTATTTTTCTTTAAGCACTATTTTTTATGTTTGCATCACTTGTTATTAAGAATTGTTATTCACTTGTTACTAAGAATTGTTATTAATTTTGTGGTAATAATAATAATACTGATAAAAAATATATATTGGAAGTGTGATTGATGGGGCGCTCGGGCTTGAACAGCTTTGATCTGTTCAAGTGCGGGTGCCACATCGGTCTCACAGTGGCGAGAAGGAGGTGATGGGGCAAAAAAAAATATCTTCAAATCTTATCACAATATAATACAAAAAATCTCAATATTAACGTGTTTTATGTCGACAAAAACCTAAAATCGAGCCAAATGTATTATAATCTTGACCATATTTGAGTGTTTTGTACGCGTGGCGCATGAAGTAAAATTTCGAGTTTAGAAAAGCCCCGGGAAAATTTGTCTCGGGTCGCTACGCGACCCGAGACAAATTTTCCCGGGGCTTTTCTAAACTCGAAATTTTACTTCATGCTTAGTCTGGGAGTGGAAGCCACTCGTTCGGAAATGATAAATGTCAATGTCGAATGTCGCACGTGTCAATGTCGTTTGAATAATGGTTAAAGAAATGTCACGTGCGTCAAATTTTCATGATAAACACTCGTTAGAATAACACTGGAAGATTTGAATTAAAAAAAATTGTTAATTTAATAAAAAAATCAATTGAATCTGATCTATATTAGAAATGTATAACCCAAGTCCACAAAGTGACATTTAACTTAATCTAACCCATTTCAACAAAATTAATTTTAACCTAACCCAACCTAACCTAACTCCATAAAATGACATCTAACCTAACCAGTCTTAATCAAGGAGTCGACAACACTTGTTAGTAATTTCAAATTGAACGATATCATTTTTACAATTGTTGTGTTTTTAAGAAGTACTAATGGTAAAAATATTGTTTGTTGCTTTTACGTAGAAATACTTTACATTTACAATTTGAGGAGGGGGGAGAAGGGAGGGAATTGTTATATTGAAATTAAGAAAATTAAAGGGGATCGAAAATTCACGAAAACTCGTCAAAAACTTGAAAACTAATGAAAAGCATCGAAATCCATGCAAACTTTTAACATCAACGGAAATTTAGGAAATTCACAAAAGCTGCCAAGTTTTTATAACCCCCTCCAAAATTTGTTTCTGGCCTTGATTACACTTCTCCATCAAAAAATGATATCGAGTTAATTTTAAAATCTATTACAGGAACATTTTGCATTTTTTCACGATTTACCGATAAATCAAAAAACTAGTTAAAATTCCCAGTTTGGGGAGTAGGACCCACTTCCTAAACTAGGGGTTTTAACTAGTTTTCCGATTTATCGGATAGTAACAGATAAATGTATCATGGCATCAAAGATGGAGAGGCGTGAACATCGTTCACTCTCCGATAGTGGATTAAATCGAACAATTATCGAATTATTTGAAGATAAGGAATGTGAGAGTTGTCACCAACCAATCCTATCACAGGCTGAGTTATCAATGTGCGTAATTTGCTGAAGGACCACCATCCTGGCTGTATAAAAACTGAGGACAAATTTGGAGTGTCAGCGTGCAACCGATGCGAAAAGCATGGCGTTCAACGTATAACTCTACAACTTGTATTATGTATGAGAAATGAATTGCAGGACCTAAAGGAGGAATGTAATTCACTAAACAGGCAAGTTACAAAACTTACTGATATTGCAATCGAAAAAGATAAACTTATATCAAAATTAACCTCAACAAATAAGGAGGGAATACAAAATGTAAACAAACAAAATTTATCCGATAAACAAACCAATAAAAATAAAACTACATCGAAATCGCGGGTGCCGCGCTTTGAGGAATTGAATATAGATGGAACAGTTCACAATACAAAAGTTGATAATGTTGCATATAATGCTAAATTGATTTCCAAGTCTAATCAAATACCAACGCTCCCGGAGGATAGAGGAAATATTGAAGAAAATCATCAGTCAAATAAGGCAGCGCCAAATAAGAAGGAAGACCAAGATGATTTTACTTTAGTACATAAAAGACGCAGAAGAACGGCATCAACAATAAAAGGTGTATCTACAAGTCAACTGGCAATTAAGGTTAGAAAGGTCTATTCTCATTTTTATATCACTGGACTTGATCCAACAGTTACAGTGGAGTCAATGAAGCAACATATAACGACATTAAATATCAGCGATTCGCTATGTGAACAGATGACATCGAAGAGACCTGAAGATTATACATCCTTTAAATTATCAGTGCTAACCTCTGAAGCTGACATCGTGAAGCAACCAAATACATGGCCTGAAGGTGTTTACGTAAACCCTTTTATACCGCGCCTTCAACATCTCACCAAGAAATAGTAACGACACCAATGTTAGTGGAGTGTCAAAACGGTATCAAAATAGCTCATTTAAATGTAAAATCATTATTTAATAATCTTCCATTAATGGATTTATTCTTATTGCATGAACAGATTGATATCGTATGTATATCTGAACATTGGTTTCCAAACAGCTCACAATTGCCATCGATAGAGGGTTATTACCTTGCTAGCCAATTCTCCAGAGATCAACATATCCATGGAGGCGTTGCAATTTATTTAAAATATTTGAAATAAAACGACGCAGTTGGGAGGGTTTCACTTTTATTGTTGAACACTGCAACATGTTTCACCACACAGTGGCTTCATCAGGCAGATGAAATAATTATTTCATCTGCCTGATGAAGCCACTGTGTGGTGAAACATGTTGCAGTGTTCAACAATAAAAGTGAAACCCTCCCAACTGCGTTGTTTTATTTCAAATAGTATTATGGAGTTTCATCATGTATCCGCCTCATCAATTAAATATTTATTTAAAAGACAAATATGTATGCAAAGAATTAAACTGGGGATTATCAGTTGTATTACATTTTGAATTTTGCGGTATACAAGTTACTATAGGTGATTTAAATATTATAGTACTGAGCATATAGCGATCACCTCAGGGCTGTACTGATATATTCTTTGATAAACTTAAGACATTATTAAATAGTTCAGTATGTAAAAATGGTGAAATATTCTTGTGTGGAGACTTAAACATTGATCCAAAAAGTAATGCTAATACTTTCAAATATCTTGATAACGAGTTGCTATCCTATGGGATCAAAATTACAAGTAAACAACCCACAAGAATATTCACAAATGTTAGTGGCAACACATCTGTATCATGCATTGATTATATTGCAACTAATTATGACCTGAATCAGATAAAAATTAAAATTCTTAATGTAAATATTGGCGACCATCTGTGCCTTATAGCAACAGTAAATCTTAAATATACTGATCATAAAACACAAATATATCAGAGACTGTTGAGCAATTTCAATTTATCTGTTCTAAATCACCAATTACAACTTATGGATTAGAATTGCATGTATCGGGAATCTGATATGAATTGTAAATTTAATCTTACTTTGGATTATATATCACATTGTTTAGATGCCTGCTGTCCTCTGATATGTCTAAAATTACAAAACAAAAACAACAAACAATGGATAACCAACGAAATTAAAAATAGAAGTGCTAATCTTAGAAACCTGTTTTGGCTTACTAAGCAAACAAACGATATTAGCACTCTTAACAAATATAAAATTGCAAAAAAAGATTTTAAAAATGAAATTTTATATTCCAAAAAAAGATATTATTCCAACATAATAAACAGCTCGCCAAATATTACAAAAACAACATGGGACATAATTAATTCTAACTTAGGTCGTAAAACTAAACATAAAGTTCCTCAATTGCTTATAGTGAAAGACACAGAAATTAATAATCCTACTGAAGTTTCCGAGTGCTTCACGAATTATTTCTCTACCATTGTTCCAGAACTATTGGACAATGCATTTAGTAATAAACAATCTGAAAGCTGTACTATCTCAAACGAAGTTATATCTAAAACATTTTACTTTACACCTATAACTGATTGTGATATCTTAAACGCTGTTCAAGGGTTCAAGGGACCCGATGGCATTTCCCTAAAACTCTTAAAATCAATCATCAATATTTTGCTACAACACTTAGAACATATTTTTAACGAATCGATTATTACTAGGGTATTCCCACAGTGTCTTAAAATATGACGCATATTACCAGTTTTTAAAAAAGGAAATAATGAAGATACTAATAACTACAGACCTCTATATATGCTTTCTCTTCTCTCAAAATTACTTGAAAAGATAGTATTCAATAAAATGTATGCATACCTAGAACAAAATCGAATAATAAATGAAAGTCAACATGGATTCATGCCTCGAAAATCAGTTGAGACTGCAATCTGCTCTTTTGTTGGCCATATTATATCCGAAATAGACAAAGCTAAGTTGGTAGTTGTTTTGCTCTTTGACTTAACTCGTGCATTTGATAGTGTTGACCCAACCATATTATTAGAAAAACTCAATGCATACGGTTTCAGGGGCCACATATCGAATTGGCTACTATCGTACTTAACTAAAAGGAGTTTTTATGTTGAAGTCAACCAACAAAAGTCCTCAATTAAATATACATATTACGGGGTACCCCAAGTATCGGTCCTTGGGCCATTTTTATTTTTACTTTTCATCAATGATTTACTAAATTACGTCTCAGGCAACATTTCATTGTTTGCAGATGACACTGCTGTCATAGTATCATCTGATAATCCTATTGACCTGAAAGCTAACATTGAAAAGGTGATAATTGAAATAAACTCATGGTGTAAACGCAACAAACTGCTGATCAATTTTGCAAAGATTATGTGTATGCATGTAAGCAAAAGAAAACAATTACCAACCAACTTCACAATCAATTTTGATAATGTGGAATATATTATGAGCGGTTGTGTAAAATATTTGGGTACTTATGTGGATCATAGCCTCTCATGGAAAACTCAAATAGATCATTTATGTAAAAAGTTAAGTCAAGCCCACTATGGGCTTCTTCAAATGAAAAAACAAACAGATATTGATACTCTTTTGTCTATCTACTATGCTATGGCCTACTCCAATATGTCATTCAATATCCTGGCTTGGGGCAGGAGCTCTGATTCAAATAAAGTATTTATAGCCCAAAAGAAAATTATCAGGACTATGTTCAATCTAAACAGAGCAGAATCATGTAAAAATGCCTTCTTAACTTATAAAATATTAACGTTTCCAGCAATCTACATCTACAAAATGGTTTGTTACATTAAATCTAATTTAAATCAGTTCGCTACCCATAGCGAAAATCAATATTATAAAACAAGACACTGTGACTTAATACGAATTGATAAACACACTACTACTCTATATAATAATTCATTTATAAACGAAGGTAAAAAAGTTTACAACACATTAGATATCGACATTAAAAATCTTAGTTTTCCACAATTTAAAAAGGTCATAAAAAATATGCTACTAAATAGAGTTGTATACACAATTAATGACTTCAAGTCTTAACCTCGATCGGTGGCAAAAGTGTACCTGTACATACTATAGAAAATTTGTTTTGATATTGTTTTGACGCTTCACATCTATCATATACAATGTATTGTATCATTTCATTATGTAGCATACGTGAAAAAAGCTATTATTATTATTATTATTATTAAATTTACTAATGTGCCTCTGAAAATGTATTTTTTCCAACCCGATCTAGTACCTCGCATCCGGGTCTGTTAAACTTAATCTCACCCATTTCAACAAAATTAATTTTAACCTAACCTAACCTAACCTAACTCTATAAAATTACATCTAACCTAACCATTCTTAATCGAGGAGTTGACAACACTTGTTAGTAATTTCAAATTGAACGATATCATTTTTTCAATTGTTGTGTTTTTAAGAAGTACTAATGGTAAAAATATTGTTTGTTGCTATTACGTAGAAATGTTTTACATTTTGAAAATTTGAGGAGAGGGGAGAAGGGAGGAGGGGGGGGGGTGAACCCTCATATACGCTCCTGGCTACGGCTTTAGCCATTGATAAAATTACTTCAGAAAATGAAATAACCCTAACAATAAATGTAAAGAGTGTTTCTATTTGAAAACTGCAAAAAATGTACTGCTCCTTTGATGACTAAAAGTTCGACCAAACCTTAATGCAAACAAGAGAAAACATTTCTTTTTGCGAGACGTTTTTTAGGGATATTTTTACTGTTCTTACCAAAATCGCATTTACTAATTTAAGCGCAAACCAATTTTAATCAAACTGTTCACTGTGGAGGCTTCTACTTCGTTATACATCATTATTTACACGAATAAGACAATTAACTTTGTTTGTATAACTGAGGATTTTATTGTGAAAAAAAAAAACGGCTTTAAAAATGGGGGTGTATATTAGGTCAAGCTGGTCGTTTATTACAGGAATTTCAGGATTAGCTCGTGCTCTGTGAATTTCCAGAGACTCCAGGAGGTCCATCTTACGACCCTTTTCGGCTAAATGTATTATTGACAGTACATCCTCGCCAAAAGTATGATTGTTTTCAATCATATGTCTAGCGAATGACGACTTATCAATCAAATTAAGCCGAAAAGAGCTAAGATGCTCCTTGAGTCTGATTTTAAAATTACGACCAGATTGACCAATATACACTCCTTTACAATCGCTACAAGTTAGTTTATATATCCCTGATCTGTGAGCACTGGGTATTTTTGTTTTTGGATTAAAAATACTGTATCTAATTTTTGTAAAAGGTTTAAAGGCTATTGAAATGATATGTATAGATAAAATGCTTTTAATTTGTAATGAGATGTCACCAAAGTAGGTAAGGGATCTGAATATTTGTTCTTTTTTAGATGTGTCCTTGCCTGCATAATCTACATATATATACTTAGTTACTTTTTTCATTCTATATTTATTAATCAATGAGTCTATTAATGCTGAAGTATAGCCATTTGAAATGGCTAGACTTTTAATCACTCAAAGCGTAGTTAAAGAATTAAATTGGCTTTAAATTAGTGCAACTCGCGTTTTTTTAAGTTTAAAATTATGTTTTTCATGCATCCAATGTTCAATATGAAGTTTCGCATGAGTGTTTCCACTTCCAGACTAAGCATGAAGTAAAATTTCGAGTTTAGAAAAGCCTGAAAATTTGGTTTGGTCGCGTAGCGCGAAGCGCGGAGCGGCCAAACCAAATTTTCAGGCTTTTCTAAACTCGAAATTTTACTTCATGCGCCACGCGTATAAAAAAATGATTTACGTTTAAAATATACTGCTTACTTCACACTATTATAGTGTGTTTATTAGGCGTATGAAGTAAATGTTTCAGTTTAGAAAAGCTTGAGAATTACACTATTTTAGTGTATTTAATGAGCGTATGAAGTAAAATGTTTCACCACAGGTTAAGTGAGAAATGAATTAAAATATAAATATTTAGCTTAAAAAAGCCTGAAAATTTGTATTATTCACCAGTTTTCTAGCTGTTATTGTTTCTAAGTCAAAGAGAAACTAATTCTGCAAAAAAATCTTGAATTTACACTTTTTAGCAAAACAAAGTATTAAAAAAAACGTAGAGAATCTCTTAGAAAAAATAATATTGTTGAAAAACAGATGAGTAACTTATTTCGAAGTAAGTACTTACTTGGAAATAAGTTAATCATCTGATTTTCAACAATATTATTTTTATATCAACAATTACTATTTAAACAAATATCAAACAAAAAGCAATCGTTTTGAACTCTTGTCTTAAGCACAATTTTTAATCTACAGAAAGCATGTTTTAGTAGCTTGTAAAAAATGACAGCTTATCTTAAAGCTTGTTTAATCCTCAATCTATGAATTTTTCAATAAATATTATACGATGAGGATTTTATAAATCAGAGCAGATTAAACTAAACACGAAGTCAATGAAAAGATGCGTCCCAAAACACTGTGTGTATAGTTGATAAATACATCTTTAATTAATATTGCAATAAATTGACCACCCAAAGAAAGAACAGCCCTATTTCATTTACCGAAATACAGGTAAAATTTTAGAGAGTATGTTTTACGGATTACCAGTATTCCAATCCCCAAAACTCACCCCTATCACTTGAATAATTCAGCCCCTGCGCATTTCAACCAATTTTTTAATGTCCCTCCATAAAATCTTACGTTCTTTCACGGCAGCGTTAATTTTTCCTCGGGCCCGTTAAAATTTCATCTTCATTCACTCGGAGGAAAAACGCGAACGTTAATAAAATTTAATGGTACTTACGTACATTTTAAGCCAAGAAAAATGTAAATTAGAGAAAAATACGTCATAAATAATCAGCGTCTCCGTTTCCCTGGTCCGTTCCCCTTCACATAATTTATTCCGCAAATGTGTTAAGCCATAAACAAGACGCGCATTTTGTTTGTATCATACAATACATGTATAAAACGTACAATTGCATCCAGGGCCGGAGGAAACGCAGCCAAATCTTTCTCGAATTTCCCCCGATGTAAATAAAACCCTGTCGTATTCTTATACCCTTTTATTTGCACCCCGCGGAAAAGGGAGAAACAATTACAAACAGGAACGACGTACGTTTGCATAACATAACAAGGAAATAACGGACTAATTTATGTGTGTTTTCTGTATACGCGTGTGTGAATATCAAAATTTACAAGGGGATTTTTTTATTTTTTATACGCGCGCGCGCGCGCGCGCTAAACATATCTCGCTTTAAATGAAAAATAAAACAACGACTTATAATTCCGACATGTATGTCTGTACGGCCCTCAAGAGAAATCACTTTTTATCCGGTTCTTATTATTCACTCAAACCCTACGGTTTTATTTCTTAGCGCGTACGTTCTTTCAATTTCAGTCACTGCGGATGCTCTCAGGGGTGAAAAGGTGGATGCGATAATAAATGACGGTTGTACAGAATTTCTTTTTATTAAAAAGAAAATAATAATAAACAAGTTTTACTATTTAAAACTGATTTATTCTCAAAAGCTATAAAATATTAAAAAGATCGAGTTTTCAGTTTTCTGCTTGCGTCTACAAATATATTCAATACATGTCCTTATAATTAGAAATAAAATGATGAAAATAATAGTTAAAACAGCCATTACATCTAAATAATAATACAGGTAAAAAAATAATAAACTAGTTGTACTATTTAAAGCTGATTTATTCTCAAAAGCTTTAAAATATTAAACAGATCGATTATTCAGTTTTCTGCTTACGTCTACAAATACATTCAATACATGTCCTTATAATTAGAAATATAGTGATGAAAATGATAGTTAAAACAGCCATTACCTCTAAATAATAATACTGGTATAGCCGATTTCATTTAACTAGGCGAGAAATTCGAACCATATTTCTATCTCTGTGGAGTTTATCTATGCAATTAATTAAATGATTTCCCTAAAAATGAGTCATTTCATTACTATAATTTACTTTTGATAACATAAACAAGTGACATTTTATGACGTTTGGTGTTATAACCACAAATGTATTCTAATGTTTCGCCTAGTTAAACTAAATACCCATTAATGCGGTATTATTTGACCTGACTTGTGAACGCGTGAAGAAAATATTTACTATATAGTTATTTAAATATTTTTATTATTACTCATGTTAAAAATGTATTTTTAAGTGTATATCTTACATAATATTTCAGTGTTATATACGCATGACGCATGAAGTAAAATTTCGAGTTTAAAAATAGTATATTGTACAACGAGCATATAATGATAGCTATTAACCCATTAAGAGCCATTGATGCGTACACGCAAAATTATAATTTTTTTGTTAATTAAATTACTGAATAAGTTAATTTGATACGTTATATTATTTGACCTGATTTGAAAATGTATGAAGAAAACGATAAATACTTTGTTACTTAAATATTCCGCATATTACTCATTAAACAAAACAAAGTTCAGTGTATTTCTAACTTCAAAAGATTTAAGTGATTTATACGCGTGGCGCATGAAGTAAAATTTCGAGTTTAGAAAAGCCCCGTGAAAATTTGTCTCGGGTCGCTGCGCGACCCTCGACAAATTTTCTACGCGGGGCTTTTCTAAACTCGAAATTTTACTTCATGCTTAGTCTGGGAGTAGAAACTCTCGTTCTAAACTTCATATTGCACGTTTTTCATTTTTTTGTTAATTAAATTACTAAATAAGTTAATTTGATACGTGATATTATTTGACCTGACTTGAAAATGTATGAAGAAAAAGATAAATACTTCATTGTTTAAATATTCCGCTTATCACTCATTAAACAAAACAAAGTTCAGTGTATTTCTAACTTCACAATATTTAAGTGTTTTATACGCGTGGCGCATGAAGTAAAATTTCGAGTTTAGAAAAGCCCCGTGAAAATTTGTCTCGGGTCGCTGCGCGACCCTCGACAAATTTTCTACGCGGGGCTTTTCTAAACTCGAAATTTTACTTCATGCTTAGTCTGGGAGTAGAAACTCTCGTTCTAAACTTCATATTGCATATTTTTCATTTTTTTGTTAATTAAATTACTAAATAAGTTCATTTGATACGTGATATTATTTGACCTGACTTGAAAATGTATGAAGAAAAAGATAAATACTTCATTGTTTAAATATTCCGCTTATCACTCATAAAACAAAACAAAGTTCAGTGTATTTCTAACTTCACAATATTTAAGTGTTTTATACGCGTGGCGCATGAAGTAAAATTTCGAGTTTAGAAAAGCCCCGTGAAAATTTGTCTCGGGTCGCTGCGCGACCCTCGACAAATTTTCTACGCGGGGCTTTTCTAAACTCGAAATTTTACTTCATGCTTAGTCTGGGAGTGGAAACTCTCGTTCTAAACTTCATATTGCACGTTTTTATATAAAATCGACGAATGCCTGAAAGTTTACAACGTATAAATTATGTATATTTAAAAGAAAAATTCACAGTATGTTATACGATAAGTCATTTATAGAAATCATTAAAAAAGTGCAGAATTGGTCTTAAATTCAACTCTTAGAGTTAACTCTAGCACTGCTCGGCCTTTAATGGGTTAATCAGGAAAACGAGGTTTGCGGAACGAGCCAAAAGCGAGTGAAGCAAGTCGTTCGAGTGATTAATAGCCATTATATGCCATTATACACTATACTTTGTTCACGACAACAACAATATACAACACAACACGTATTATATATATCACATGTTAAATTTCCACTTTTTAACGGTTGTGTATACGTGCAGTGCTTGGTTGAGTTGAGTCTGTTGGTTAATTAATGGATAGGGATTTTTTTTTTATAAACCAATTAATACGAAAAGAAGAAGCCTTTACTACTTTTAAAAATAATTTTCATAGCTTTTCTACTGGTTACGTCTGTGTTTTTCGGTTAAAACAATTTGTGGCATATCCTAACCTTAAATTTTACACATGTGTCAAATATCAAATACTTTTTTAATTAAATTTGTAGTTTTGCCAATTTATCCTACATTATATTAATAATAATAATAATATATTTATTTCCAGAAACAAATGATTACATTCTTAGGAGTGTCAAATTGTGTGATGTGGCTTACATATTAAGCTTATTACATTCAATAATTAAAATTCTAAATAAATGGACAATCCATACATATTAAAAACAAGATATAGTAATACAGTTAAAACTATCAATAAGTTAAAATATAAATATACAATTAAAATATCAATAAGTTAAAATATACATATAAAATAAATAGACTGTATTTGTAAAGGACAACGAAACAACACATTAAAAATGTTATAACTACAAATTGTTACAATATTACGCCGTACTTCTCATCGTATCACAGAATGTTGTATATTCACTGGTTGAGTAAAACACGTTTTCCAGTATTATTTGTTTAACTTTTTGATTGAAATTCTTATTGGTTAAATCTTTTAGATTGCCTGGTAGGGAGTTATACAGTTTGGCACATTGTACTATACAAGAATTGTGGTAATAGCTATGTTGATGTTTTGGTAGAGTTAGGTACCGCATCCTAATATTGTAGTGGTGTTGGCTCTGGTGTGTACTAAATGACTGGAGATTATTTTTGACAAACTTTAGTGATTCATATATGTATATGCTTGCGATAGGCATTATCTTTAGTTTTTTAAATAATGGTCGACAACTGGTGTTTGGTCTCTCGTTGCAAATAGCTCTAATTAGTCTCTTTTGCGTCGTAAATATCTTTTGGAAATTTATATCTGTGGTACAGGCCCAGAATATAATGCCGTATGTCATCTGTGATTGACAGTATGACAAATATACTATTCGTGCAGCTTCTTCATGAATATCTAACCTGGTGATATAAATTAAATACGAATATTTTGCTAATTTAGTGCAAATGTATTGAACATGCTTATCCCATTTTATATCTTTTTGGATAATTACTCCCAAAAATTTTACGTGGTCTGTTTCCTGTATTGGCTCACCCTTAAGCTGTACCTCTGTCTGTTCCATCGGCATGCGATAGTTCATAATGTGTGTTTTCGACACATTCGCATTAAGGTTATTCTTGGTTAACCATTTATCTAGGTCCCTCATAATTTGATTTGTGGCATTATTTAGGGTTCGGATGTCCCGATCTTCCAAATTAATTGTCGTATCATCTGCGAACATTGTTATGTGCCCGTGGATCTCGTGTGGCATGTCATTAATGAACAATAGGAACAGCAAAGGGCTCAGAATACTCCCTTGAGGCAATCCGATTGTTTGTTGAATTATGCTTGACTGATAGTTTTCGTAATTTAAGTAAGCCGTTGTAACCTGTCTTCTCTCAGTTAGGTACGAGGATATGAGGTTGAAACAGTTTCCTCTCAAGCCATATGTATACAGTTTATTTAATAGGAGCTCGTGTGGTACACAATCAAAAGCTTTAGTTAGATCGATGAATACTGAAAATACGTGTTTGTTTTTGTCTAAGTTTTGGAAATTATTGAAATAATCTTCGGCGTTTTTATGATTTACAAGAAGATTATTCCAATTTATGAAGCTCAATTCTATAAGTAGCTTATTAAGGCTATTTGAATTTATTGATCTCGATTTTATAATTTTTTTACTTATTTCTTCATTACTATAATATTTTATTATTTGTCCCTTATGGTCTGCTACGTTAGTGTTTATTACTTCCGCGTTTATATATGTAATATTTGTAATTATATTATCTATGCATGTTTCGCTATTTCTGTTAACTCTGGTGGGATCTTTGATAGTTAATTTTAAGTTATAACTCTCGATGAGATTTTTGAATAGGAATGCTTGGCATTCAGTTGTTTTGAGCATATTTATATTAAAATCTCCACCAATTAAGATTTCACATTTCTCGTTAATTACAATTTTATGTATAATGTTCTCAAAAATATTTATGAAGTCTGCAAAGATGCCCTCGGGAGGTCGATAGATACATATTAGTACAATTTTTCTCCTATTATGCATATATTCTGCCCCCGCTATCTCTATGGTTCCTTCCATTGTTAGTTGGTTTATATCGGGTCGGTGCTTGATGTTGTGGTGGCCTGTCGATAATATTGCAGCCCCTCCGTGTCTACGCTTCGAACGCTGGTAGGCAGATATTACTTGATATTCTCCGATTTGAGGGAATGTTTCTTCTGTGGTGACCCAGTGTTCAGTTACTAAAAAAAAGTTTATTTTTAAGTTAGTTAGCAGTAATTCTAGTTCATTTATTTTATTTTTTATGGATTGAGTATTTTGGTGTAAAATATTAATTGTCTCAGTTTGCGGGTTGATTACGTTCCGTGTTACTTTGTTTCTTCTATTTCTCTGCTTCGATGAAAAAACCGGGTAACGTATGCTCCGTATGGCCAGAGAGTTGCGTCCATTGCCTTATTGAAATTTATTCTGTCTATGGTGATTTTAAATGAAGAGTAGTGCTGGGGATGTTTCGACTCTAAGGTTTCGCAGATAACTTCTGGAAAGTTTGCTTTTAAGTAAGCGCTTATCTCCTCTTTTTTTGTATTTGGGTGCAGTCGTGAAACATACAAGAAAGCTTTCCTTGCGACAGCTTTGATGTTGTGCATGTTTGTGGATGTTCCTATAACTTCTTGTAGTTTATTTTTCTTCTTATTTCTTTTCACAGTTTGCCATTCTGTGTGTTTTTTCGCTATATGTGATTCTTCTGTATCCGTTGTTAAGGTATTGTTGTTACTTTTCAAATTTCCTTTGTTTGCCGAATCCAAGAGTGTAGAGCTTTTATTTTCTAATGTTTGTTTGTTATTTGTTTGTTTAGTGGCCGTGGAGAATGTTCTAGGACTGTTCGTGGGTTTGTTTATTTGTATCGCGGCAGTACGTTGATGTGTGGCGATTTCTTTATTTCCGTCTTTGCCGGTGCTCGTAGATAGTGATCTAGTTTTTTGCAGATTTGTGCCTGCCATTTTAATTTCGATATTTTTGGCTTTGGCTTTTGGTTCATAGATGGGATTAGTGTCTTTGTTTATGTTAGATTCGGGTGTTTTCATTTCTAAATTTGATATTTGTTTCTTGAGAACTAATACGTGTTCTTTTAGTACAGCGTTTTTATCGTCCATCTCTGATATGATTTTATTCATTAATTCTACCTGTTTTCTGAGTGATGTGTTCTCAACCACAAGAGTGGCTTTGCTAACCTCACTTCGGTCCTCGGATGTTCCACAGCATATTACTCGAGTTCCATCCAATACTTCCAGGCCCTTTGCTTTGCTACAGCTACGGTGGTAAGAATTCCCGCACGTGATGCATACTAGCACTTTACATATGGTGTTAATACAACACTTTAAGTAAGTTATATTTTCTTCAGACGTACTTGTTTCGCCCGCCATTATTATATATATATATATATATATATATATATATATATATATATATATATATATATTGTTAATCTAGTGTCTTGATAGCCTTGCGGCTTAGCGCGCCGAACTTATAGTTCAATATCACTGACTAGCGTGATTTCAAATCCAATTATCGTTTATTTATTTTTTTAAAGTTAGAATTACAAATGTTAGTGTTTTGTTTTTGAACGAATTTATATTTCGCCCCATCGTTTAATTCCTTTGTTTCTCTTGTGTTTTTCAATTCCATCGGGTCTGTTTGTTTGTCTATTAATCACCGTGAAGACCCTCACTGGTGTGAAGAGTGTGTTCCCTGTTTTATTCCTCGCGCATACAATTCCCTATACAATTCCCTATTAATTATTATTAACATAAATTATTCAGTATGTCAGTCAGATCAGATAGAAATAAAACAAGTGTAATTGATATTTCTTGCACTGGTAAATGTGGAAGCAAAGTTGCCAGTAAAACCACATGCTCAATTTGCAACAAATTCTGTCACCCGGCTTGTTTAACTAATCACGAGTGCGATGTTAGCTTAAGAGATCTTTTGATAATAATTAAAGACCTTAAACAAACTACCGACGCAGTTTTGGCAAAATGTGACGAGATTTGTGAAGAAAATTCGGAACTAAAGAAATTATTACTGGAAATGAATAACCTTAAACTTGAACATAATGAAATGAAAAAAACTATTGATGAATTGTCCACTAAAATTGAGCATATGGATAAGATCATAAACACAAATAATTTACAGAATAATAAGATTAGCTTAGATTTGCACAGTGAATTATGCAGCGAAATTATTCAGAGGCAGGAAAGGGCAAACTCCTTAATTTTATTTAATATTCCGGAATCAAATTGCGATAATGATGTGGTTAAGGTTAAAGAAATTCTACAAGTGGTAATAGGAAACTGTCCGCCACCTCTTAATATACGAAGACTAGGCTCTGAAGTTCATAATCGCACGAGGCATGTTAGAGTAACTTATAAAAATGCAAATGATGTAAGGAATTTACTAAGACATTCTAATAAACTACGTGATACATGAAGAGCGACAAAATTCCACGGCAATTGGAACACGAAAAATTAGTTCGGGATGAGCTGAAAAGCCGACGAGACAATGGAGAAGTTAATCTCAGGATCAAGTACTTTCATGGTATACCGAAGATTGTCCAAGATGTTGTCCAGATCCAGGAAGTTCCTCAGGTCCAGAAAGCTGTCCAGATCCAGAAAAACTAAGCAGTTCCCAACAGATAACACCTAATATTTCCATCTATTATCATAATGTTAGGGGTTTGGGCTCAAAAACAAATATTTTCTATGACCGTGTCTGTGCAAGTAGTATTGATATATTTTGTTTAACAGAGACCTGGTTGCATTCAGGTATTCTAGACACAGAATTATTTCGTTCTCACTATTGTACTATAACGGCGGTCATAGGTGCATTTGGTTGCAGTTATCGGTCATTTGATTCCGTCGTTATACTATGAATCTTACCACAGGAAAACACAAGAAATGCAGGTACTTGGGGAGTTTTATTTATACTTAACTATGTCACGTACAAATACGAACGTTAGCACGCGTTATTCTCCAAAATTATTTTTATTATTTTTTTGTGTTCACGGCAACCTTCCTATCCCTCCCCGCCGTCCAGATTATTCTTGTTCAGGCGACACCACAGTACATATAGATGTGATCGTATTAATAGACGCATTAATTTCTGTAAGCATTCGATATCAATCACAACTAGTCTATAGTTCAAATTTAGAAAATTATGAACTAATAATCGTTAAAATATTGTTGGGTAGGAAAGTTATATATTTGACTTGTGTATATATCCCACCATCTTCGCCGGCAACTGATTATGATCGCGTTTTTGAAACCATAGAGAATAAAATAGATATGGAACAACATACACTAATATTTGGAGATTTCAATTTACCCAATCTGTACGCGCATTGGAAAACTAGGGATGGACTTAATGAACCACTTAAAATTTACAATAATTTTATTCAATTCAATAAACTTAGTCAGATTAATGATGTAGTGAACTCTTCTAATAAAATACAAGATCTTGTAATTTCAAGTGGCAATTTAACATGTGATGTTTTTCATAAATCTGGTTTTGTTCTCGAAGATTCATACCACCCTACATTATGTTGTGATGTTGCCTTAGTGGAAAGTTCCATTTCCAACTTTAAATCTAATACATCATACATTTCCTATGATTTCAAAAAAGCTGATTTACGCTTATTATATAATGAGATTTCTTTAATTAATTGGGGTATTGTGATGAGTATTGCTGATCCTAATATTGCCTGTAATAAGTTTTACGATTTGCTGTCTAAGACAATTGCAAAGTGTGTGCCGACTCGTAGTTTTAGATTACAGCGTAAATTTCCCATTTGGTTCAGTCTAGGATTACGAAAACTAATTAAACGAAAAGAAAATGCACTAAAAATGTTCAAACAATACAAATTTACTTATTTAAGACTAAGAATCAGTAGACTCAGGCAAGAAATTCATAATCTTATTAAATCTGACCATAAAAATTACATTAATTATGTTGAACATAATGTCATGCGGGAACCTAAAAATATTTTTTCTTATGTTAATGTTAAAAAACCGAGTACACGAATTCCTGGCAATATGACCTATACTAATATTAATATTAATAATCCAAAGGGCATTGTTAATAATATTGATGTAACTAAAAATGCCCCTGTTTGTGTAATTAACAATATCACTCAGTCTGATATTCTTCGTGCTGTTACTGAGTTAAAAGCCAATAACACTGCTGGAGCATATGGAATTCCGGCGTTCTTAATAAAGGATTGTATTAGCTGTTTTCTTGAGCCTATAACCCACATTTTTAATTTAATTGTAAATTCGAGCGTTGTACCGGAAGTATGGAAGTTGGGTAAAGTTACGCCAGTTTTCAAGAGCGGAGATAAGTCCAACATTTTGAACTATCGTCCAATAACAAATATAAATAACTTTCCTAAATTATTTGAAATGATACTTTATCGATATATGTACAATCAAGTTAGTCCATTTATTACCACGCGCCAACATGGTTTTGTTAAAAAGAGATCAATTGTATCGAATTTATTAAATTTTACCGATTATATTTCGAATCATTTAGATAAACGGAAACAGGTCGATTCAGTTTATACTGATTTCCAAAAAGCATTTGATACAATTGATCACTGCGTAATCATTAACAAATTTTCATCTTTTGGTTTTACGGGGGGAACCGTTTACTGATGCAATCATACCTACGTAACAGACGACAATTTGTCCAGTATATGGGATATCGTTCCAGTGAGTATACTGCAACATCTGGGGTTCCCCAAGGTACAAACCTGGGACCACTGTTATTCATCATTTTCATTAATGATATTGTTGAGGTAATTCGGTGTAACGTGCTCCTATATTTCATTTCATTTATTAACGGAATATCCTTTTTACATAAAACTATAACAACCTGTAGAAATACAAACACTTAATGTAAATAACAAGGCACTGATCGAGTTCAACTAACAATAATATAAAAATTAGATAGTGTAGAAAGTAAATACAATACATAAATACAGAATTAAAAATTGCATACAACAAAGAAACAAAAATTATTTATCAATATCGGAGAGGCAAATACGGCGCAGACTAGATTTGAACAGTGACGTAGACTGTGCAAATAATATAAAGTTACTATTATTTTGTAATTTATTTGCATAGCGCATAAGTCTATCAATGGGGTTGAACATACCGTAATTTGTAGGATGAAAAGACAAACGAAATAATGGCTTGTGCCTGCAATTAATACCTCTTGGTATATTAAAACACAACTTACATATTAAATCCTGACATTCAATAATCCCATTGACTAGCTTATGCAGAAGACATAAATCCAGTAGAACTCTCCTGTCATGCAGTGATTGAATATTGAGCTCACTGAGCATGAAGCTATGGCTGAAGTTGATAATGTGCCCGCCCATCCTACGATGAATAAGTCTTAAGAATCGACTTTGAACAGTTTCAAGTTGCTGAATCGTAGTTACCGAGTACGGTGACCACACTACAGATGCATACTCAACATGGGGTCGAACAAGCGCAAGGTATAAAAGTTTCGCAGTAGTTATACTAAAATCCAATGTAAACCTATTGACAAAACCTAACATTCTCAACGCCAAATTACATATATTGTTAATATGTTTATTAAAATTAAGTGTAGATGTAAATAGTACGCCCAAGTCTTTAATTTCAGTTACAAAAGTTAAAAGATTATTGTTAATGGAATAAGGAAATTTTATACCATTGCCACGACAAAATGATACATGGAAACACTTGTTAATATTTAAGTATAGATTATTGTCAATACACCATTCAGCAACACTGTTCAAGTCCGATTGCAACAAAGTTTGATCCTCGACTGATCTGACTTCTCTAAATATTTTTAGATCATCTGCATACAGGAGAAATCTGCTATGCTTAATCCTAATGCCGATATCATTTATAAATAATAAAAATAGCACAGGCCCACAATGAGATCCCTGAGGTACCCCCGAGGTCACGTTAATACATCTTGATAGACTTGATCCCACGCGTACACATTGTGTTCTGTTGGACAGATAACTTGCAAGCCAATCCAAGCCCAATCCACCCACACCCATAGCATGTAGTTTTTTTAACAATACACCATGCTGCACTCGATCGAATGCCTTGGAGAAATCTGTATAAATTGAGTCAATTTGAAGCCTCTTCTCCAAAGCATCCGACAAAACTGTCTTATATAGCATCAAGTTAGTCACAGTGGACCGCCCTTTAATGAATCCGTGTTGTTCTTCAATGATAATATTTTTACACGCCCACATAATTTGCTGAGAAACAAAATAGTCGAGCATTTTCGGCAATGCCGATTGGATGCATATGCCTCTATAATTCATTACATTTGATCTACAGCCACTTTTGAATATAGGTACCAAAAAACTACGCTTCCAGCAATCCGGGAATACACCGGTGTTAAGTGATGTGGTGAAAATGGCATGGATCGGCTTAGAAAGAGTAAAAACGCAGCGCTTCAAGAAATATTCAGGGATCCCATCCGGGCCCATACTGCATGAATCAGTAAAATGTGATATTTTCTCAAATATATCGTTGAGAGCGATACCAAAATTATTCAAGTTAAATAGTGTATGCATATTAGGTAAATCACAATAAGTGCTCTTAAACGAGTTACAATAGACCGTTGAAAAGTGTGATGCGAATAAATTTACATTCTCATCCAAATTATTTCCAGTATCATTATTTAAAAACATTTGCTCCGGTAAGCCATTGGTGTTCCGGCAAATATTTACGTAATTCCAAAAACACTTTGAATTCACACCAATATCTCGTTCTAAACCCTGGATATAATTTGTATATAATGCGTTATTAAGTATTTCACACTCCAACCGTATTCTTTTAAATGTCTCATAATCCGATTGCAAGCCACTCATTTTATATAACTTATGGGTTGCTTTCTTAGACTTAATCAAAGTTATTAATTCACTGTTAAACCACGATGGGTAATTATTAGAGCGTTTTACAAATTTTGCTGGTATAAACCTATTAAAACAATAATATAAAATGTTATTAAAATCATTAACCTTATCATCGACGCTTGAATTAAGGAACACCTCATCCCAATCAATTGAAGCAAGAAAATTATTGATACCAGCATAGTCGCCCGATTTAAAATCATAAGACCAATCTTCATACCCATCTACAAAGTTAACTGGCAATTGGGGTAAGCTTATAGAGTACTGAATGTGATGGAAACTTGAACCACATAAAACATCACTGGCACGGCATACAGAGAGATTTAAAACATTGCAGAATACTAAATCTAAAAATACTCCTCTTTCGTTGGGTATACTATTTGCTTGCAGCATATGATGATAATTAAACACATTAGCTAAAACACTTGCAGGCTGACAGTCATTCCTTGTATTCAATACATCATTTGATGGTCCCAAAACGCAACAGGTAGATTAAAATCGCCACAAATTATATATTTACAATTAGGGTTGGAGGAACAAATATTATCAATATCATTTGCACTGGTCATGTATTGCTCAATAGCTGATCCCGGTGGTATATATATCGATCCAATTATGTACTCATCAATAATTTTAACAAATAATTGTTCACCTTTGTCACTGCATTCTATTGAGCTACTTGCAAAAACGTTTTTGACAGCAATCAGAACACCCCCACCTCTAGTTTTTGTGCTATTTGTACTATTTCTGTCAGTTCTATAGATATTAAAGTTGGAGAGACCTAATTCGGCGTTCGTTACAGAGTCGTCTAGCCATGTTTCAACTAATATGATAATATCGTAAATAGAGGTTTGGGTGTTTAGCATAAATGATTTTATTTTGCCTTTAAGACCACCTACATTTTGGAAATAAATGTTTAGTTTTTTCACCCCCGGATTTCACAATCGTTGGAAGACCGTTCACAAACTTGATGGTTATATCGGATTCACCTTCATCTCTGCGCCTTGAGAGTTCTCCTCTAACATTTTTTAGATGATCACGTTGAAATTCGGTTCTGTCGCTGTAAAATTTTACACCGTTGGTGTCAATTGCTTGCGTTACCTTAAGTACCTCACGTGACTCTTGAGCAGTAGAAAATATAACTTTTATGGGACGTGTCTTTGTTCCTGGTTTTCCCAATCGAAACATTTTAACTGGTTGAAATTTAACTTGAGAGTCGATTATATCAAGTAAGGTACTCTTATCTTTCTCCGCTTTTTCATTAGGCGGTCCTGTTGGTTCAGGAACATCAAAAACAATCACATTGCATGCACGCCTTTGACGCTCTTCAACTTCACGAATAATCTCAGCTTTTGTTGCTAAATCCGATGGGGAGTTTTCCGAAATATTTGTAGTAGCAGCAGCAGCATTCTCTAGGTTTGTAATTCTAGCATTAAGTGATCTAATTTCATCTTTTAAATCATTCAAGGCAGTGCGCACTTCTTCTCTGAATATGGGAAAAAATTCGTTTCTAAATAATGCGCGAATAGTATCAATGAGAGAGGGGTCTGTTGTAGGCGCGTGCGCTTGTGGCGACACATCGCTCAATTCATTTGTTAAGATCATTGATGTTCGCGCAGGAGAACCTGGAGAACGCGACCCAGACTCAGCCGCTGCTGCGCATTCTTTGCATCGATAGTGACGACCATCCACTTTCGCCGATTCAGCAATAAAAAAAGCAATATCCTCCACAGTCAGGTCATTCAGGCAACCGATATGAATGCGCGCGTTACAAATGGAACATTTTAAGACGTTTGAGCGTGGACCGAGATTACGATTACAGCGACCACAAGATAGTACCATTATGTAGGGATTAAACTGCACACGGGATAAACAAAATACAAACTTCACGTCACTGGGTCTGTAGTGACGACTTTAATTTAATACAAACTTAGGAAAGATAGACCACGGATTATAACATAAGAGAACATAGGAGTAATAAAGGAAAGTTTAAAAAATCCAAAAATTGCCCATTTCTGCTAAATAAATATTGAATTTCAAATAAATACAATCTTTAAACTCGGCATAAAATTAATTCTTTTTGTGGTAACTGGAATTTGACATAAAACCAGATACAAATAAATGAACAGAGGTCACTGATCCTAACCTCCAAGTACGCTCAACACAACTCACTCGGAAAAACGGGCTCGCAGATAAATCATCAAAGGATTAACACTATTAACATTGAATTCACTAACTACACTGTTATAATGAGCGATCCATTACATTTAATTTCGCGTAAAAACTCACAAATAATCACGAAAGCGAAGCACGATCACGATCACACACACTGTATTATATAGTGCCGGTATTGCTGTGATATGAAATTATTTAATATCATTGAGTCCAGGGATGATTGCAATCGGTTGCAGGAAGATATTAATAACATTCATAAATGGTGTGAGGTAAATAGGTTATCGTTGAACTTATCAACGTGTAAATGCATGTCATTTTATCGTAAAAAAGATATTGTTATATATGATTATGGTATTAACAATGTATTATTTGAACGTATAAACTCGATTAAAGATTTAGGAGTAACTTTTGATCATAAGTTAACATTTAATGATCATATAAATAAGATTTGTGTCAAAAGTATCAAACTGTTGGGCATTTTCCATCGCACTTGTAAGGACTTTCATAACATTGACGTTTTAAAAAAAAATGTAATTTTCATACGTTCGTTTTAACCTCGAATTTGCCTCTGTTATTTGGTCACCTTACTACGAAAATACTGTAAGTAAAATCGAAGCAATTCAAAAAAAGTTTTTGAAAATGTTGTTTTTAAAAAAATGTATTGAATATACATCTGTATCCATTACATATGATAACCTCTTACAAACATTTAATGTCGAAAGATTAAGTGACCTGCGTACGAAATCTTCAATTGTATTTTTATATGGGGTAATAAATTACGATATTGATGACCCTAACATCCTAGATAAGCTGAAGTTTCAGGTTCCTTGACTAACATCTCGCAGTAATAACCTATTTTTTCAACCACATGCCAATACGCTAGCTCATTTTAATTCACCCGTTTTAAAAATGATTAGAAGGTTTAATAGTTTAAATAATAGAGTAGATATTTTCGTAGATACCAGAAAATCCCTCATCGAAATAATGTCAGACTTATCGGTACCAGTGATATTGTTATAAATCTTTAGGCTTTAAGTTTGTTTTTTTTTTCTTTTCTCTTCTTTCTCTGCGCACTGTACGTATGATTTAAAATTATGTTACATTGCATTATATTAGATTAAGTTCCCTGTAATTGGATACATGTATATCTGTTGGGAAAATAAAGAATAATAATAATGATAATAATATTTATCAAATACGCGTCAGTCTTAATGGTCCAATTTGTTTTATAATAATTTGATAGATAAATAATGACAGATTGCGGTACTATGATTTGAATGTGTAATAGGGTTAATTCCACTTTAACACAAATATGAACAACCGTTCAACAATAAATAATACTCACACAGTCTACACTTTCGCCTAAGTTAAACAGAAGCACGCTCTTTGCACAAAAAACGAACTCTTCGGGTTGGATGGAGTTTTTACAGTGTTAACGTTTGATCCGCTTTAAAAAAACACTCGCGACGGATAGAAGGACAGTTGGTTAACCGATTTGAGAATGATTTCTGTTTACAAACGCGTTTTACGCTGGTTAAACTTATGAGTACACCGGAGATGTTGACTCGTTACTTCGTACTTTAATAAACAGGCGTCGACGACGTCATCACCACCATGGTGGTAAGACAAAAGAAGCTGATTTGACTAACAGATCGCTGTTACTGTATTGCGGCAAAAAATTAAACTAAGCACATATTATAATATTGTCGTGAACAAAAAATATTTTAAACAAATAATACGTTTAAAATAAAACCGTTTAAAACACATTTGTTATTAAACATGTGTAAAACACTGTTTTAAAACAAAATGTTGGTACTAAGTCGAATAAAAATGCGAGTACCAGCGGAGAGTGTTGATATTGCGAAAAGTACGATTAGTTTAAATATTTTTCATTCAGTTTTTGTTCACCGCACGAGTTCACTAATTTGGTAATAATAGAAATTTACCACAGTTGTGTTATCAACAGTTTAAATGTGATTTTTTGATCAAGTAAATAGTAGTATATTTGTAGTTAAAAACCGTAATACAGGTAAACATACACATATTTTTTTAATTTTAATTATACATATTCTGATTCACACTCCGTAAATGTTCAGGCGTTCGTTGTTTTTATGCATAAGGATATGTATGCCTACGTTTATCTGTGTGACTATTTAAGTTATCTGCCATAATTTAATAATAATAATAATAATCTTTATTCACATATAACAATAATGTTTTACAAATTATATTTCATTTAGAGAAAAACAAGTCGAATCCCAGAACTTTTAGTTGTATGTGCACAATTTTTTTTTAATTTCTTGCCTAAATGTTCTGTTCTCGTTATAAAAGAAATATTGTATGTTATTTATTGTATTTAGTATGTAGGTGTTTTTATTTTATGTTTATATTTGTTTTAATTGTAGTATTTTAAAAATCTGTATTTTATCTTCAATAAGGCTTGACCGTCTATATGTATAAATAAATAAATAAATAAATAATATCCTGACGTGTACACTGTAAATGTTAGGACCTTCGTTTTTTCTTAAAAGAATTCAATTTGAAGCTTTTATCGAGTGTTTTCACTCGTTGGTTAAGCATGAAGTAAAATTTCGAGTTGACAAAAGCCTGAAAATTTGGATTGGTCGCGTAGGGAAGCGGAGCAACCAATCGACATTTTCAGGCTTTTCGAAACTTGAAATTTTGCTTCATGCGCCACGCGTATAAAACACTGATTTGAAGTGAAGTTCATAATATACTTCTTACTTGACAATATTTTAGTGTTTAATACGCGTGGCGCATGAAGTAAAATTTCCGAGTTTTGAAAAGCCTGAAATTTTACTTCATGCTTAGTCTGGGAGTGGAAACATTCGTTAGAAGTTTTAAATAACGAAGAGTAAGAATATTAGTATGCATTATAAATCTAATAAAAATGTTGTGTAGAAAAAAAAATGAGTGATATAAGCGCTATAAGTTGAACATTTTCAATGGGTGGTAACAGGCGCGCACCCAGGTCGGTGGCTCGCGGGCTCAAGCCCCCCCCCCCCCCCAAGACTTACTAAATTGTAATATGTCAATGTATATGTTGCGGCTAAAACCCGAAATACAGACAAAACGCGTTTTGTCTAGACAAAATGCAAACTGTCCAATGGTTTCAAAAAATAGCCGAATTAAATTGCATTCGTCTGTCACTTGGCACATTGTCTAGACAAAATGCGTTGTGTCTAAGGGCTATTAGACAAAATGCGTTGCAAGATTTTACATTGAAAAAAAAAAATGACTGAAAAACATAATTTTTTTAATAAACAAAGTGGCAAATTATTTATAAGGAATATATTTTGAACTTCGCTTGAAATCCGTGTTTTATACGCGTGGCGCATGAAGTAAAATTTCGAGTTTAGAAAAGCCTGAAAATTTGGATTAGCCGGGGCGCGACTCGCTTCGCTCGCGCGCCCTGGCAAATCCAAATTTTCAGGCTTTTCTAAACTCGAAATTTTACTTCATGCTTAATCTGGGAGTGGAAACACTCGTTATAAGTTCAAACTTGAACGCTTTTTGTAGTGTTTCTTGGAAGGGTGGATTGATGAAAACAATGTATTTTCCCCAAACACAACTTAATTTTATTGCCCCCACACTTTTACACAGAAACTTAACTATTGTCTTAATAATCGCGTACAATTAACAGGCCGTGCTCACGCTCAGTCGCCATACATCAAAAACTGCAATTACCGGCTTTTTGTTTTAACGCCTGCGCACTCGCTAAAGCCACACGCAGGCTCATTTAATTTATAGCTTCGCACATTACACTTTTATAAAAAACCTTGCATAAAGAATCTACTTTTTATAAGTTTTACTTTAAATAATATCAAACCAAACTGGATTATTTAATAATGAATCACTTTCAATTTTATTTTACGCTTAAATCAGGCAATAACGAACATGGACATTGCAGATTATTAGGCATCAACATCGACTCTAAATTGAGCTGGAGGGAGCATGAAAAGGTACTTAGTCTGGCACTTAGTAGGACTACTTTCCTGCTTAGGAATTTGAGTAGCAATCTTGATAAACCCGCACTACTCACCGCCTATCATGCTCTCTTCCAGTCGAAAATTCAATATTGCATACTTGTTTGGGGACACTCTAGTATAGCCCCTAGGATATTCGGCCTACAACGTCGAGCAGTTCGAGTAATGGCGGGCATAGGTTACAGAGACAACTGCGAGGATGTCTTCAGGAGTCATGGGATACTTACGTTACCCAGTTTGTACATATTAGAATGCTTGCTACATGTTCATAAGAACGTAGATTATTACAAAAGAACTGATCAAGTACATAACACAGCACGAGAGGTTGTGAGCACATTTATCAAGAACAATTACGGCTATCTAAGTCTAGGAGTGGTGATAATTTTCATGGGCCTAAATTATAAAACTATCTACCACAGGCTGTAAAGTCTCTCCCCCATATAAAGTTCAGGAAAAGTGTAAAGGCATATTTAATATCTAAGGCTTTCTTCAGCATTAATGAATGTATTACTCAAATATTTACAGATCTTGTAACCAAATAATTGGTGCTTTTTATTGATTTCTTTTTTTATTAAAATGGTTTTAACATGTAGTATTATGTAAAGTATTTATTTTGTATCTGGTATTTTATATTTTCACGTTTGTATTAACTTAACTGTTTTACCATATTTGTATTGACGTTTGTAAACCTTTGGCGACAGCAAGAATAAATTTACTTACTTACTTACTTACTTACTTACTAATTATGAGAAGTAGATTTTTTTTATACAAGGTAATTAAAAAGCGTTCAATTTGAAACTTCTAATGAGTATATCCACTCCCAGGCTAAGCATGAAGTAAAATTTCGAGTTTAGAAAAGCCTGAAAATTTGGATTTGCCGGGGCGCGCGAGCGAAGCGAGTCGCGCCCCGGCAAATCCAAATTTTCAGGCTTTTCTAAACTCGAAATTTTACTTCATGCGCCACGCGTACAAAACACCAATTTAATGTGAAATTTAAAATATACTCCTTATAAATAATTTGTCAATTTGTTTATAAAACAAAGTGATGCTTTTAATAGTTGTGATGTTTTGTTTTGTTTCATCGATTTATTTTATGATTTCGGAAAAATGCGGGAGATTGTCTCGTATTTTTTATTAATAAATTAATTCCAACATTTGGCTCCTCTAGCTTATCGGCTCAATTTTGTTGTTGTATTTTTACGTTTTTTATGTAAAAAAAAGCAAATGAACAATTTGTAAGAAAATATTAAATTCAAACTTTAGTCCCAACATTTAGCTTCTCTAGCTTTATAGACTCAATTTTGTTGTTGTAGTTTTACATAAAGCTAGAGGAGCTAAATGTTAGGACTAAATTTTGAAATTAATATTTTCTTACAAATTGTTCATTTGCTTTTTTTTATTTATTATTTTGCGAGCGTCAAAATAAAGCACAATGTTCTTATATTTTTAATAATTTCGATTAAGGTTGAGCTTCTGCTATTACAACTTTACAACTTTGACATTTTTATTACACTTAGCGTGTTAGGGCTTGTCTAAACTCATGCGGACAAAACGCAATTTGTCTGGACAAAACTCGAAATTATTTTTTAATTCAGACTATGTCGATAAGCAGTAGATATTTTGCGTTTTATCCAATTTCGTGTTTTGTCTGTAATATATATAAATAGGTTTAATTGCGTGAGCCTCCTTCTCCTCTCCCCGATGAGACCGGGATGGGAAGGGGGCTCATCCCGGTCTTATCGGGGAGAGGGGAAGTAGGCTCAAGACGCGTGAGCCCCCCGTAAGACAAATTTCTGGCTGTGCGCCTAGGTAGTAATGCATATAATAATCCATTAAGAAAATATCTTCAGTATATTTATTTTTAAACAAAACAAGTAGATACAATATTTAATTTATGTTAAATTCAAATAGAAACATTCAGAGACTTACACAATTAAACTCTACAAACACACAATTCAGTCGCCTATTTCCAAAAACCCCTAAATACATTTAAAAACAATGGATTTAGAGGTTTTTGGAAATAGGCGACTCAATTATACTCTTTGTTGAATAAATAAAATGTCTTATTCGGTTTTCTGTTTTCGCTGGAAAATGAATTTGTAACACTTTTTTATAACAACATATATAATTACGAAAACACCTAATAACAAACCGATTACATCGAAGTAGTAAAATTGATAATATGGTAGGGTTTTCGCTTTTAAATGCTTCGCGCCTCCGTGTCTGAGCACATATTCTGTCCACCAAATCGCCTTCTCTAAGGCTGTCATTGGTTCATCCCTCATTAATTCTCCAAGTTCTGTTATCTTATTTTTATATCTAAAATAGGTAAAGCATATAGTTAAAAATAATAAGCAAAAATATAGTAATTTAAGATAATATACTATTGTTCGAGTAAAATTAATTACTTTTATAATTTATGAAAAACATGGGAGGAGAAAATGCAATAAGTGAAAAAATCGAGTAATCGAGACATCTCGCGGTTATCAACCACTCACAATTCATGACTTCATACTAGACTGTTATACCACAGAAATAAATTCACCTAACAACAACGACCGACAGGACCTTTTAAAGAGACTTCGAGAAAGATTTATTGTATCATTCAATATTGACACTCATGCATCATTTTCAGGCAATAGAATGTTCATCGTAATGTTTGACATAGAACAACCGCACATCATCCCTCCAGTCGCCCCAAAGGATGGAGTCCACATAGGTAATACTGTCGTAACTAAAAATGGCTAGTGTACGTTTTTTTATACTCCAACATTAATTTCCTAACAAACAAATCCCATTTACTCAGCCATTACCTGTCCAATAATCCTATCCATATAAACCTAATGGTAGAAACCAAACACAAAACACCATACACTTTTAAAAACTGGTCCTCAATTCAGAATCTCTCCACCATCCACAATGATAATCATAGAGGAGGATCAGTGATAGCAGTACATCCTTCTGTAAACCTGTGTAAAGCAAATTCCCCAAAAATAAACAATCCGCTAAATCCTAGGTCTCCAAACTTTCCAGCCTTAGGGCCATACTGATTACTCCAATAAGTTCCCAGGGCCAAAACCATAGCCTTCACTTTACCTTAGTATTCCCTTCCTATACTTTCCACCTATTTCTTGTATACATCCATCCACACTCCCAGATAGAAGATAGTATATTCACCAATGCATCGCTGTACGATAATGCAATTATTCTTGGTGATTTTAATATCAATAAAACTAAAGCTCGCCTATCCACCTGGCCACCTATCTTCCTTCCTATCGCAATCGAACCTTACTCAAATTAAAACACCTCCCACCTTCATTATGAACAATAATACACCATCAACTCCCGATATCCTATTATGTACAAAATACCTAAGAGAAGATAAATTCAAATTCAAAACTATTTGAATTCGAGAAAATAAGCTTACGCTTCTTATAGTTTGCACACTTTAAACTTAATATATAATATATATTTATATATTATACCTAAGAGACTTAATAACATCAGTATCACTTATTCCTGATTTGTGTTCCGACCATCTTTCAATCCAATTTGACCTTAATATTCAACAACATATCCCTTTACCCACTCCTCTTTGTATCTATAATTTTAAAAAATGCTGTACAGATAAGGTTAATGATGAGATGGAGACGTTTATCAAGAACAATCCGACTCCAAATCCCGATAGTATAACCAAATTTAACAACCAGTTTTCATCTTCAATACTTAATCACACTCCTAAACAAACTAAACAAACATACAATTATCCGCTACCTAACTATATCCTAAGACTTATTAAATTCAAAAGACAATTATATCGTGACATTAAAATAACAGACACAATAGAACTTAGACAAAAATTTAACAGACTGAACAAAGACATACACCGACTAATAGACGAATACAAGAAAACGACATGGATAAACGCTTGTGAAAACATAAATAGCATGAAAGGCAAGACTAACTGGACGGAAATTAAGAAATTAACAAAATTAAGAAAAAATGACAAAATAAAAGACATTATCGACCCAACTACGAATACTTTAACTAACGATACCGGACAAATGGCAGACATATTTAAAAACTATTTCAAGGACACCTTCATATTTGCGCAAGACGAATCATTTGACAAAACACTACTTGAGACAGTAAATTCTTGGTACGACACATTCCCTCTTCACCCCTCATCTTCACCCGACAATGACATTCTAGACGAATCGGACTATTATGACATCCTAAATAAAGGAAAAAACACAGCTCCAGGGCATGACCATGTCTATCGACGTATAATAAAATCCCTTAATGACAATATTCACCAATACATCCTTAAAATATTCAACCACAACTACCGCCACCAATATTTCCCTACAGAATGGAAACATGGTATAATAATATGTATTCCAAAACCAAATCTAGATCCTTCCTTAACTTCCAGCTACCGTCCAATTACACTTCTCCCTGTTCTTGGTAAGCTCTTCGAATCTCTTATTAAACGCAAACTTATGTCAACCATTACCGAATATATCCCAACATACCAGTTTGGTTTCTTACCCAATCGTTCCACAACCCTTCCCCTCACAATTCTTACTTCTAACTGCTAGACAGCCCACCTAGAGGGTAGAAAATCATCTATGCTTTTTCTAGACATTAAAAAAGCCTTCGACTCCGTATGGCATCGAGGGCTTTTATATAAATGCTACACCCTTAATCTGCCCAAACACCTTATTATCCTAATAGCCAACTTCCTACAAAATAGATCCCTACAAATTAGAATCCATAACGACCTTTCCACTACCTTTACTCCAGAGCAAGGTGTCCCTCAAGGTTCCCCACTTTCTCCCATCCTATACAACTTATACTGCCACGACATTTACAACCCAAACCCTGACTACTTCAATCCTTTAGCATACCCTCTCCAATTTGCAGATGATACTGTTCTCGTTGTCCACTCTAATAATATTCCGAATTCCATATCCACCCTCCAGCAATTCTCTAACAAAATTGAATCGTGGTTTAACAAATTGAGAATTAAAATAAACCCATTAAAATCCAAACTCCTAATACCATTCCATCGCATCCCACCGACTCCTCATTCAATTACCATCAACAATAACCGCATTACCTCATCCCCAACCTGCAAATACCTGGGCGTATTATTTGACCAAAAATTCAATTTTAAAAAGCATACACTGGCCATTAAAAACAAAATTCGTGCTAGAGCTAAACACTTTAGATGCCTCACTTATAGAGGTAAAGGTATAAATATTAACACCGCCGCACATATATATAAAATGATATGTATACCTATGCTGGACTATGGAGCCGTTCTCTTATCACAATCCCGCCCCTTCGTATTAAAACATATTCAAATTTCCGAACGATCATCCCTCCGCATTTTAACTAAATTACGGCATCCACATAACCCCTTATATAATTCATCAAACATCCTACTCTACTATAGTACCGAAATTACACCTATCCAAGACCGCCTTTTTGCCCTTTCCCAAAAATTCTCCACTAACCCTGAAAATCTAGAGCTCCTAGATAAACTATGTATCCCCAGAAATCCCGAAATCCCTCCTAAATGCAAACACCCATCAGAAACCACATATGAATTCATCAAACATTTCACCTCGCTAGACAATGACAGTTAACAATCATGACGGACTAAATAAATGACAAACCAGGGTAGAAAGACCTCAGGTCGATAACCCTTTGGTTACTTTTTTTAAATTATAAGAATACATATGTTAATAATTATTGTATTGTAAACAACCAATAAAGATTTATTTATTATTATTATATCGAGTAATTTGCTTTTTGGAATAAAATGTTGATGTAGAGACCAATTTGAAAAACAAATGAAATTCGTTTTTAAACTGCATGTTAAGGATTAGCTAAGCTTTAATATTGTTGTTATTTGTTTGTTTCCATCATGAACATTTCGTTTAGGGTGGATGCTAGAAGTTGACCTTTCGTGTATTTAACAATTTTCTAGTGGTTGTAAATAACTGGAATTTTAGTGATTTTTTTTCCAAGAAATAAACTAGCTCAGGTTGTTTCTAACATCAAGGAAGGTATCTGAGAATTATTTTAAATTTTATAAAAAATTAAAATTTTCAGCGTAATTTTGCAATTTTTAAAGGAGTCGCCTAGATGCAAAACCAACCATTCACCTTTCCTTTAATTTTGAGATTTTGGTATCCTTGGATTCTACTCGTCTGAGGCTACAATTATAAAAATAAATTGACCTTCAAAACCCATCCTAAGCCCTATAAAATTAAGTTTAAAAAATCCTGCAAAATGCAAAGCCTACTACATTTCTCGGTTACAAAAGCCAACATATTTTTTTTATTTGCAAAACCTGCCAACTTTTCTCTTAATTTTACATAATTTTTCTTGTCTCCATTCGATACAATGCATATTAGACACTATTTTCACTTAAAAAAAAAAAATGAGTTAACATTGTTTTTGCGACAACAGCGCCACCTGTGATAAAACCAATATTACATAATTATGGCCCCCTTCTGTACGATTATTTTTTACTCAGGTCATTTTTGTGTAAAATGCTTTGTTTTCGAAATATTTGCGAAAAAACACGTTAAATGCCTCACCCCGTATAAATATTTTTTGTGACTTTAAAATTGTGCGTTATAAGAGCCGCTGAAAGATTAATTTTGCTTGATTTATTACTTCCTTGATCATTCAGATCATTTCCGCGTAAAACGCTTTGTTTTTGAAATATTTGCGAAAAACACGTTAAATGCTCCACCCCCTAAATCAAATTATACTACTTTTAATTTTAAATCGCTTACATTTTGAATAAATTAAAGCACGTTAATAATTTACCAAAAGTAGCGGAGTAAATGCAAAAACTGAAAAAAAAACGAGTTATTTGCTTAATAATTAAGTTATATTTACTTTGGATTTTCTATAACTTCTAAAATTTTCCCCTTAAATTCCTGTTTGGTCAATTTTTTATAATCATCAACCATCAGACCAATTCCTTTGTTTTTCACCTTGTTTGCATTAGAAGGCTGATCAGCAAAAAAGGGAATGCAAATTAATGGAATGTGATTGAACAAAGCTTCTTCCAAGGATTGCATTCCACCTTGAGTTATGAATAATTTTATTTTTGGATGCCCTGAAACAAAATAAATCAGAGTATTGTTTAATTTTACACAATAAAATAAAATAATCCTGGTTTTAAACAAAATACTTGGTTGAATTTCACTAGTATTCCAACTAGTTTCGACTTTGAGTTATTCTCAAGGAATACTAAGGAGTCTCTACAAACTGTCGGCATCTCGGTTGCTTTGAGAAACAAATTGCATATCTTAAATTATGTCATACGACTCGGTTAATCTCGGAAACGTCAAATACATACGACGTATGTTTCTGAAGTCAGAACCTACTGGGATGCCAACAGTTTATAGACACTCGTTATTTATTCCTTGAGGATTATTTTGAGTCATTCTGAAAGAAGATTATTCTTTAAGAATTACTTAAAATCGAAATTAGCAGGAATAAAAAAAATATTAGTGTTTTCTTTCTAAATCATAGTTTAAAATGTTCCACCACGTAAAAAATGAGAAATTTGTATAAAAAAATACATACCTAAAAGATCTTGTTGCGGTGCCCATTGGACGATTTTAACATTTTTCGGCTTTTGAGGAAAATTATCGTCTTCGTATTTCCATAAAACGTCGTAGGGCAGTTCAGATAGGGTCTCAATCAATACGGTTTTGATATCTGCAGGAATATCTTTGCTTTTCACGTTGCTTCCCAAACTGAAGTAAATTACGCCGTTTTTCGAATTGTTTAGGAACGTTTCTAAATCCTGGAAATGTCCAGGAATTATAGTTCTACCTTTTGTAGTTTGGAAGAAATAAATGTTTGAAATCTGTTCCTTCTATTTGAATAGCCCTGTACTTTAATTTGTATTATGATTATTAATTACCTGTGGTAAAGGTTTTGGTTCTTGAATATGAATACCTCCACTAATGATTACAGTTGCTGGTGTGATGGGCCTAACCCTATTAAAAATCGGATTGGCATTAATAAAAACCATATCGACAGATCTCGCAATTTCTTCAACGTTCTTAGTATCTTGACCGAAATATTTCTCAATCAAAGCTAAATCCCTTGAAATAAAATAATTGATCCAAACAAATTCAAACACAGGCACAATTATCATCGCCAGGGTGCGATGGAAAATAGTCATCTCATCGGGAAACGCGAAAATCGCCTCAGGATACGCGACAGCGTGCTTCGGATTTCCCATAAACTCATACGCTAAGCCTCCGAGGTCCATCGAAGCAATTCCAATGAAAGGACAGTCGAATCTTTCCTTAAACGCCCACATGGTGGGGAACATATACTCGATCATGACGAGATCGAAATGTTCCGTCTCGTTTTTTATTAAAGCCTGCACTTCGGGGTGTAGGAGTTCTTGTTCCAGTATATCATACATACCACCGACCATGGTGTTGATGTCGCTGAAGAACCCGCTGCTGTTTGCGATTTTTTTCAGGTTGGATGACCAGATTTTGTATGCGAAACTCAGGTCGATTTCCCTTAGGTTGGGTATTGTTGGATCTTTTAGTGGGTCGGTTGTTAGGACCACCATGTCGTGGCCTCTGAGGGCTAGTTCTTTCCAGATTGGTTGGAAGGTGATTTGGTGGCTGTATGATGGGGTTGGGCTTACCATTAAAATTCGCGCACTGTCACTGAAGTTTATCAAAGCCGCAAAGAATATTAGTAATTTTAACATTTTTATCACTGGATAATTTGATTTAATTTGTACAGCGGTGGCAACACGAATTACAATCAACTGTGAGGTAAAAATTTGTGAGTTATCAATATTTTATCTATATCAAAGTTATTAAGGACCAAGTTGAAAATATTTTATCTTCGATAAAAATTGAGTAACATGAACTTATCTATTATAACTATATTTATTCAATTTTGTTAATTTAAATCGACATTATTAACTCCATATCAACCGTAATAAACAAGGTTTTCTTCACTAGTGAACTAAAATTTTTTTAGGTCACTAGTGCGTTAAAAAATGTATTTAAAAATAAATGTAAAGTACATTTTCTTTACCATTTCGTCAAAATTAAATAAAAACATATATACGCCACGTGAATTAAACACCTTTATTCACTCAAAGAAATGATTTCACTCGCGCCGAGGCGCTCGTGAAATCAAAAATCTATTCGTGAATAAAGTCGTGTTTAATTCACTTGATGTATAATATTTATTATCCAACAGATTTTATTTAATACATATTTTCAGTAATAGTTTTTCACTGTTTAAAAAAAAATTGAAAACAGAGAATTGTTCATTTAATAATGAGGATTTAAAAAAGAAAACACTTAGTTAAATTTCACCTATATTTTAGTTTTATACTTATACTTAAAAGAACAAAGTCGAAACTAGATAGAATAACATCTAGTTTCGACTTTGTTCTTTTAAGTATAAACATATCGATGTATACGCTGTAGATTTTTAGACAGTCGTCGTTTTTTTAAAAAGCGTTTATTTTGAAACTTCAAACGAGTATTTCCACTCCCAGACTGAGCATGAAGTAAAATTTCGAGTTTAGAAAAGCCTGAACATTTGGTTTGGTCGCGAAGCGCGAAGCGCGGAGCGGCCAAACCAAATTTTCATTCTTTTCTAAACTCGAAATTTTACTTCATGCGCCACGCGTATTAAACACTGACAGGTACTGAAATATTGTGAACGAGTAAACTTTGCTTAAAATTAGTGTCGCCACGCGTATAGGCACATGAAGTAAAATATCGAATTTAGAAAAGCCAGAAAATTTGGTGTACACGCTGTAAATTTTTAAGCAGTCGTTGTTTTTTAAAAAGCGTTTATTTTGAAACTTCAAACGAGTATTTCCACTCCCAGACTGAGCATGAAGTAAAATTTCGAATTTAGAAAAGCCTAAAAATTTGGTTTGGTCGCGAAGCGCGAAGCGTGGAGCGGCCAAACCAAATTTTCAGGCTTTTCTAAACTCGAAGTTTTACTTCATGCGCCACGCTTATTAAACACTGAAAGGTACTGAAATATTGTGAACGAGTAAACTTTGCTTAAAATCAGTGTCGCGGCGCGTATAGGCACATGAAGTAAAATATCGAGTTTAGAAAAGCCAGAAAATTTGGTTGGTTTCGACTTTGTTCTTTTAAGTATAAACATCTCGATGTACACGCTGTAAGTTTTTAGGCAGTCGTTGTTTTTTAGAAAGCGTTTATTTTGAAACTTCTAACGAGTATTTCCACTCCCAGACTAAGCATAAAGTAAAATTTCGAGTTTAGAAAAGCCTGAAAATTTGGTTTGGTCACGGCGCGAAGCGCGGAGCGGCCAAACCAAATTTTCAGGCTTTTCTAAACTCGAAATTTTACTTCATGCGCCACGCGTATTAAACACTGAAAGGTACTAAAATATTGTGAACGAGTAAACTTCGCTTGAAATCAGTGTCTTATACGCGTGGCGCATGAAGTAAAATTTCGAGTTTAGAAAAGCCTGAAAATTTGGTTTAGTCGCTCCGCGCTTCGCGCTACGCGACTTAACCAAATTTTCAGGCTTTTCTAAACTCGAAATTTTACTTCATGCTTAACCTGGGAGTGGAAAACACTCGTTTAAACTTCAAATTGACTTCTTTTAAGAAAATAACGAATATATAAAACAACTTTTTTTTGTCTTGTTAATTGAGACATTGTTTGCATTTTCACGAATAACATGTCCGTAATATTATATATTATGTTTAAAGTGTGCAAAGCTTATTCTCTCGAATTCAAATAGTTTTGAATTTGAATTATTCTTGTTAAAACGACACGTATTTGGGATATGTATATTCAAAAGAAAAAATTCACGGGAAATTATGATTTAATGTTTTTCTAAAAGAAAAAACACTAATATACTTGCGACCTAAACAGTATGACATTATCTTGTAACGTCAAAATTTGGCACAACTAAGAAAAATTGTTGCAAATACAACTGTCGACATACTCTCTAAAAAAAATTGAACTGCGCATTCCACATCAATGAGTCATAGAACATCTCTCCCGAATTCCACTATACCTGTATGTGAATGGTACGTGAAAATTGGCAGCGTATTCATAGCGATATATATACATAAAATAAGTGGGATCTGATAGATCCCAACACCTAAAAATATGCTCAACTTGGTTAAAATTAGATCTGTAACGTTTTTTATTGACTAATAATTTGTGTTTGATTCTACAGGTAACTATAAAATAAAGGTTGACTCTTGTTATCTTTGAGAAGTCCAACATCCTAATAGACAGGCTTTACTCCAAATTTTCAGGCTTCATTTCATGCTTAATCTTAGCTTAGAAACTCTTGAATTAAAGTGTTTTAGAAGACAAAGAATTCCTAAAATTTATACTTAAAAGAAATATTCCCTGTGTTCATTTGTGACGTTCAACTAATTTCGACGTAGTCAACTCTAACGACGAACAATTTATAAAGATGTAAGTATTTAAGTTACACTTAGTTATATAATTACACACATTTTACGGAAATGAAAACACAATCGCACATTTTAATCGATATAATCTTAACCAACGCGTTTTTACACTGAGTCGACTATTCCTCGTTGCCGTTCGCACATCGTAATCTAAAAATATACATGATTTAATAAAGAAAACACTTGGTTAAATTTCACTAATATATATTAGTGAAATTTAACAAAGTGTTTTCTTTATTAAATCATAGTTAAATATGTTTCACCACGTGAAAGATGAGAAACTTGTTCAAGATAAAAATATACATTTTACGCCATCGAAAGTAGGTATTAACAAATGGACTGATTTTAAATACCATCTAATGCACACTTCATGTGTGTTATGAATTGTAGAGATCAAAATAATAATATATTAACGTACAGATCAAACCCATTTTTTTCATGAAATATTTATTATCGGATTTTTTTGGGCAGGTTAGAGTTAATAAAGTATGCCATTTTACTTTTTTAAACTAACGCGGCTTTCTGTGTAAACATTCTTTGAATCTTGCAGGAAAATCAAAAGCACCCAATTTTTTCATGAAATATTTATTATTGGTATTTCTTGAATAACTTTCTTATTGATCACTTGGTGAAACATTTTGAAATAATATTGAAGGATAAATTAAAAACACTTGGTTTGTTTCACTATTTGTTTCTATTTACTCGACTAGTTTCGCTTTTTACGGCATTATCAAGAGAGTATCTTGATAATGCCGTAATAAGCAAAACTATTCTTGTAAATAGAAACAAATAGTAAAACAAACCAAATGTTTTTACACAAATAAGACAATTAACTTTGTATAACTAAGGATTTTATTGTGTCTATAGTTTCGATAACTTTAACTTGTCATTATCAAACATAAAGTAATTTTAGTCACAATAAACAGTGAACAAGTGTTTTTAATTTATCCGTCAATATTATTTATTATTGGATTTTTTTGCGGGTTTGAGTTAAATAAAGTATGCCATTTTACTTTTTTTTAAATAACACAGCTTAAGTGAGAACCATTTCCGTGTAAACATTCTTTCAATCTTGACCGAAAATTGTCCAACACTCGACAAAGCAGGTCATGTTGAATTTGCAATTTTTTGTTGACTTCCTAAACTTCAAAAGTGTCAAACTTTAGAGAAGACACAATAAACTACTTAGTTATTATATGAGCTGTGAAATCCTTCAGATTTTTCTTGTGGTACGTGTTAATAAGTATTTTAAGTAGATGGTTTATACCCTGGGTCTCCAAACTATCTTTTTCGCGGGCCACAAATACAATTCTACATAATAAAGTCGGCCAAGATCCGATTAATTTTATAAAATTATGAAAAATGTAAGGAACAATTGTTACAATATTTCAAAATGTGACATTTACAAAAAAAATTACAAACAATCGCGGACCGGATTCATGCAAGTCGCGGGCCGGATTTGGCCCGCGGGCCGTAGTTTGGAGACCACTAGTTTATACTAATATTGGTAAATAAATAATATCTGACTTACGAGGTATCTGATAAAGATGGGAGAGGAGGTAGTTGGGTGATATGTGCTGTAAAAAATTAAATATTTTACAAAATTATAATTCCATTATCTCCTAAAATAAGGTATATTACTATTTTACAAACAGATATTTCTTCTTCATGGTTAATCAAGGAGGTCAAACCCTTGTTAGAATCTTTAAATTGACATCTTTTAAAAAACAACGAGTTCCCGAAAATTGACCAATCGCTTTACGTATTACGACATGTACCATATACTTAACAGAAAAATGTTGCTCAAATATTAATAGAAAAATGTATAGTTTTCTAAAGTCGCTACTTATTTTTTTACCAACGTATTTTGGGGCAACCCCTACATTATCTGTTAGAATGTGGGGACTACCCCAAGATATACATTGGTCAAATATAAAAAAAAACCTTAGCTCGTGGTTTTATCAGACTTGTTTTTGGCATAAATTACTTATAAAGCACCTCAGTGAATTGTTTGTACTAAGAGATGTTAATAAAATATTACTTAAATGTGTTTGTTCAGTGGGATTAAATCCTAATTTCTTGTGAATTTTTTCTTTTCAATATACATATCCTAAATACGTGTTGTAGTTGTTTTAAATATTCGCTATTTTCTTAAGAGAAGTAAATTTAAAGTTTAAACGAGTGTTTTCCACTCCCAGGTTAAGCATGGAGTAAAATTTCGAGTTTAGAAAAGCCTGAAAATTTGGTTTGGTCGCGTAGCGCGGAGCGGCCAAACCAAATGTTCAGGCTTTTCTAAACTCGAAATTTTACTTTATGCGCCACGCGTATTAAACACTGAAAGTACTGAAATATTGTGAACGAGTAAACTTCGCTTGAAGTCAGTGTTTTATACGCGTGGCGCAAGAAGTAAAATTTCGAGTTTAGAAAAGCCTGAAAATTTGGTTTAGTCGCTCCGCGCTTCGCGCTCCGCGACTAAACCAAATTTTTAGGCTTTTCTAAACTCGAAATTTTACTTCATGCTTAACCTGGGAGTGAAAAACACTCGTTTAAACTTTAAATTGACTTCTCTTAAGAAAATAACGATTATTTAAAACAGCTACAACACGTATTTGGAATATGTATATTCAAAAGAAAAAAATCACAAGAAATTATGATTTAAACCCACTGAATAAACACATTTAGGTAATGTTTTATCAACATTAAAACAGCGTTTAATGTTGTTACAATCTTGATAAATCGTTATTTGTTTGTTTTTGCTCAGTGGAAAAGTTTTTCTAAAAGAAAGAACACTAATACTGGATTATTTAAATTAAATTTAAATTAAAACGCTTGGTTTGTTTCACTTATTTATATTTTCTCCGACTAGTTTCGACCATTGGTCATCTTCAAGGAGGAATGAGTATTAGAGTATTTGATTAAAAAATGTTTCACCACGGGTTTAGTGAGAAATTAATTCAAGAAAGAACACTAATATACTCGCGACCTAAACAGAATGACATTGTCATGTAACATTAAAATTTGACACAACTAGGAAAAATCGTTGCAGATACAACTATCGACATACTCTCTAAAAAATTTGAACTACACATTCCACATCAATGAATCATAGAACAACTCTCCCGAATTCCACTATACCTGTATGTGAATGATGAAGTGAATCATAAAAAATGAATAAATCACTTATAATGTTTTGGCATTACTTAATTATTATATGAGCTGCGAAATCCTTCAGATTTTTCTTGTGGTACGTGTTAATAAGTATTTTAAGTAGATGGTTTATACTAATATTGGTAAATAAATAATATCTGACTTACGAGGTGTCTGATAAAGATGGAAGAGGAGGTAGTTGGGTGATATGTGCTGTAAAAATTGAAATATTTTACAAAATTATAATTGAATTATCTCCTAAAATAAGTTATATTACTATTTTACATACAGATAATTTTTCTTCATGGTTAATCAATGAGGTAAAACCCTTGTTAGAATCTTTAAATTGACATCTTTTAAAAAACAACGAGTTCCTGAAAATTTACCAATCGCTTTACGTATTGCGACATGTACCATATACTTAACAGAAAAATGTTGCTCAAATATTAATAGAAAAATATCTAGTTTAAACCAAATTTTCAGGCTTTTCTAAACTCGAAATTTTACTTCATGCGCCACGCGTATGAGACACTGATTTCAAGCGAAGTTCATTCGTTCACACTATTTCAGTACGCGACTAAACCAAATTTTCAGGCTTTTCTAAACTCAAAATTTTACTTCATGCTTAACCTGGGAGTGGAAAACACTCGTTAAAACTATAAATTTACTTCTCTTAAGAAAATAACGATTATTTAAAACAACTACAACACGTATTTGGGGTATGTATATTCAAAAGAAAAAAATCACAAGAAATTATGACTTAAACCCACTGAACAAACACAGTTAAGTACTGTTTTATCAACATTAAAACAGCGTTTAATGTTGTTACAATGTTGATAAAACGTTATTTGTTTGTTTTTTGCTCAGTGGGAAAGTTTTTCTAAAAGAAAGAACACTAATACTGGATGATTTAAATTAAATTTAAATTAAAATACTTGGTTTGTTTCACTTATTTATATTTTCTCCGACTAGTTTCGACCATTGGTCATCTTCAAGGAGGAATGAGTATTAGAGTATTAGATTCAAAAATGTTTCACCACGGGTTTAGTGAGAAATTAATTAAAGAATGAACACTAATATACTCGCGACCTAAACAGAATGACATTGTCATGCAACATTAAAATTTGACACAACTAGGAAAAATCGTTGCAGATACAACTGTCGACATACTCTCTAAATAATTTGAACTACACATTCCACATCAATGAATCATAGAACAACTCTCCCGAATTCCACTATACCTGCATGTGAATGATGAAGTGAATCATAAAAAATGAAGAAATCACTTATAATGTTTTGGCATTACTTAATTATTATATGAGCTGCGAAATCCTTCAGATTTTTCGTGTGGTACGTGTTAATAAGTATTTTAAGTAGATGGTTTATACTAATATTGGTAAATAAATAATATCTGACTTACGAAGTGTCTGCTAAAGATGGGAAAAGAGGTAATTGGTTGATATGTGCTGTAAAAAATAAAATATTTTACAAAATTATAATTGCATTATCTCCTAAAATAAGTTATATTACTATTGTATATACAGATAATTTTTCTTTATAATTAATCAATGAGGTAAAACCCTTGTTAAAATCTTTAAATCAACATCTTTTAAAAAACAACGAGTATCCGAAAATTTACCAATCGCTTTACGTATTGCGACATGTACCATATACTTATCAGAAAAATGTTGCTCAAATATTAATAGAAAAACATCTGGTTTTCTAAAGTCGCTAATTATTATTTTTACCAACGTATATCTCGGGGCAACCCCCACATTCTCTGTTAGAATATAGGGACTACCCCAAGATATATATTGGTCAAATAAAGAAAAACCTTAGCTCGTGGTTTTATCAGACTTGTTTTTGGCATAAATTACTTATAAAGCACCTCAGTGAATTGTTTGTACTAAGAGATGTTAATAAAATATTACCTAAATGTGTTTGTTCAGTAGGATTAAATCATAATTTCTTGTAAATTTTTTCTTTTGAATATACATATCCCAATTACGGGTTGTAGTTGTTTTAAATATTTGTTATTTTATTAAGAGAAGTCAATTCAAAGTTTAAACGAGTGTTTTCCACTCCCGGGTTAAGCATGAAGTAAAATTTCGAGTTTAGAGAAGCCTGAGAATTTGGTTTAGTCGCGTAGCGCGAAGCGCGGAGCGACTAAACCAAATTTTCAGGCTTTTCTAAACTCGAAATTTTACTTCATGCGCCACGCGTATTAAACACTGAAAGGTACTGAAATATTGTGAACGAGTGAACTTCGCTTGAAATCAGTGTTTTATACGCGTGGCGCATGAAGTACAATTTCGAAATTAGAAATGCCTGAAAATTTGGTTTAGTCGCTCCGCGCTTCGCGCTACGCGACTAAACCAAATTTTCAGGCTTTTCTAAACTCGAAATTTTACTTCATGCTTAACCTGGGAGTGGAAAACACTCGTTTAAACTTTAAATTGACTTCTCTTAGGAAAATAACGATTATTTAAAACTTTTTTCTTAAGAGAAGTCAATTTATAGTTTAAACGAGTGTTTTCCACTCCCAGGTTAAGCATGAAGTAAAATTTCGAGTTTAGAAAAGCCTGAAAATTTGGTTTGGTCGCGTAGCGCGAAGCGCGGAGCGGTCAAACCAAATTTTCAGGCTTTTCTAAACTCGAAATTTTACTTCATGCGCCACGCGTATTAAACACTGAAATTACTGAAATATTGTGAACGAGTAAACTTCGCTTGAAGTCAGTGTTTTATACGCGTGGCGCATGAAGTAAAATTTCGAGTTTAAAAAAGCCTGAAAATTTGGTTTAGTTTTCAAGTGTGTCTCAATTAGATATATAATATTAATAATATTATTTTTTCGCTTGGAGGAATGTCTGTTTTTAAATTGTGCCTCCTAATTAATTTCCTTTCCTGAATTCATGCAATAATTATAATTATAAGTCTATATTATAATTAATTTCTATTAGCGAATAGACAAAATATAAATTCTAGGAAAGTCAAATAAACAAGATTTTTTTGTGCACAATCATTTAAACACAATATCAAAAATTTAAAAAAAAGCAGCTTCTAGTTTAAAGACCTAATTATTTATTACTAACACTGAACATAGACTAAAAATTGATTTTCGTGGTATTTTAATTAATTAATGATAACGTTTTGATGTGTTTTTTAACTTAACTGTAATCAGTGTTTTATCCGCGTGGCGCATGAAGTAAAATTTCGAGTTTAGAAAAGCCCCGTGAAAATTTGTCTCGGGTCGCTGCGCGACGCTCGACAAATTTTCTACGCGGGGCTTTTCTAAACTCGAAATTTTACTTCATGCTTAGTCTGGGAGTGGACAACACTCGTTTAAACTGTAGATTGACTTCTCTTAAGAAAATAACGAATATTTAAAACAACTACAACACGTATTTGGGATATGTATATTCAAAAGAAAAAAATCACAAGAAATTATTATTTAAACCCACTGAGCAAACACATTTAAATAATGTTTTATCAACATTAAAACAACGTGTAATGTTGTTACAATGTTAATAAAATGTTATTTCTTTGCTTATTGCTCAGTGGGAAAGTTTTTCTAAAGGAAAGAACACTAATATACTCGCGACCTAAACAGAATAACATTGCTATGTAACGTTAAAATTCGACACAACTAGGAAAAATCGTTGCAGATACAACTGTCGGCATACTCTCTAAAAAATTTGAACTACACATTCCACATCAATGAGTCATAGAACATCTTTCCTGAATTCCACTAAACCTATGTGAATTATGGAGTGCATAATAAAAAATGAATAAAATCACTAACAATGTTTTTGCATTATTGTTCTGGCAATTACAGATTATTTTGTTCAATTTGATTTTACAATATGTTGCAGCTTGTTTATTTAATAAGCGGAACGTGACAACTAAAGTAATTAAAAATACGTATCTACGCAATCAATACACACGTGTTGAAGATTAAGCTGACGATAACATTTATTTAAATTAATAAAAAAATATAAAAGTAAAAGATAACTACCAACAATTTTCATCAAATACTAATCCTAGACATTCTTTCCGAAAATTTTAAGCAACCTTAGAAATTATCGACCCTGCTAGCACCGAAAATCGGAATTATTCGATATTATTCCGATTTCGGTGTTAGCAGGGTCGATCATTTCAAAGGTTGTTTAACATAGCCAGATGCTGATTAGATTAAATATTCAATCGTTGGCGGAGAAGAGAAAGTTTCTTGACATTGTGTTTTTATTTAAATTAGTTAATGGGATTTTGAATTGCGGCGAACTGTTGTAGATGTTAAATTTCAATATACCAAGAAATGCTCAGTCTAGACATAAACCCTTGTTTAGATTATCATTTCACTCAAAGAACTATGGGATGTTTAATCCCATGGATCGTATGATGCGTTACGCAAACCTACTGTCGCGTAGTAACGACTTTTTATTATTCACATCTTCACTGCCGCAGTTTAAAAACCGATTAAAGCGCATTAAGTTGACAAATTTCATACAATGACCAGTGATCATAATTATTTATATTTATCTTTTAATTCAATATTTTATTCCTACATGTTATTTATTGCTTTAATGTTGTTAATTTCAATTGTAAAAAAGGTGAATTCCGTAAATAAAGAATAATAATAATAATAATAACATTTTCGGAAAGAATCTCTAGGATTAGTTTTTGATGAAAATTGTTGGTAGCTATTTTTAACTTTCATATTTTTTATTAATTTAAATCAATTAATTAATTTAATACTGATCATTAATCATTCAACTGTCCTCCGTCTGACCATCAGCAAAACATAAAATCTCTCCATCTCTTAGAACATACAATTCCCTGAGGTGCTTTATTGGTAATTCATGCCAAACACAAGTCTGATAAAACCAAGAGCTCAGGTTTTTTTTCTTTGACCAATGTATATCTTGGGGTAGTCCCCACATTTTAAAAGATAATGTGGGGATTGCCCCGAGATACACGTTGGTAAAAAATGGCCTCTACTGTTTTCAAAAATGAAGCCAGACCCAATATTACTGTCAATAGTAAGCTCTACAGGTCAGTGATTCGAAATTTGTTGATCCCTAACATCAACGCAAATCTGTTGAGAACTAAATAGTTTCAACAGGACGGTGCAACTTGCCACACCGCGAGTGAAACCCTCACATTGTTAGAAGAGAAGTTTGGTGATCAAATTATTATGAGACATGGACCTGTTTATTGGCCGCCTAGGTTATGTGCTTTGATCCCATTGGACTACTTTTTGTATTGCAACGTCAAATTACTGGTCTATGCTGATAAACCAGTAACGATTAAATACTTAGAAGTCAACTTTTGGCGGGTAATTGTAGAGATTAGCCCGGCCTCATTGGTAAAAGTTATAAAAAATTGAACTAATAGAATGGTCCATCTAAGACGCAATCGTGGTGGTCACATGCCTAATAGTATATTGTACAACGAGCATATAATGATAGCTATTTATCACGAGAACGATGTTTGCGGAACGAGCCGTTAGGCGAGTGGAGCAAGTCGTTCGAGTGATCAATAGCCATTATATGCGAGTTGTACACTATACTTTATGCAAAAAGGGCCAATTGGGGTCTAATTGCTGTGTCTAGGTACACACCTATTTATGATCCAGAGACACTATACTTTGTCCACGACAATATAATACTTTTGTTTTTTATTTACTAAGAACTTATATAAATAGGAATAGTATTTATTTTTAACATAAATTTAATACAATACAAAATTAATTAGAAATATTAAATTTAATATTTGAACAATTTGTTAAATTAATTGCAGGAATAGAATTGATATCAAAATTTAGATTCTGATTATTTGTTGAAACATTTTGATTGCATTGATAGGTTTGGTGTGTATTATCAATGGAATTATTCATTTGTATTAAGCTAGATATTCTGTTAGCTGTGTCTGTTTTATTTTTAATGGAGTCGTCTATATAGCCTTCTGCTACTGCTGTCGACTTCCATTCGCCGTGTCGTTTCAAGGCCGTTATGTCCGCACCAGCGTCAACAAGCAGCGTTGCAGAAGATCTGCGAAAACTGTGTCCAGAATATTTTTCTGGGTTCGGCAACTGCAAGAATGTAGCAATGTCTTTTCCCATTTTAGTAAATTTATTAATTCCCATTCTTTGGGCGGTGCATTTGCCATTTTGATAATTCAAAAAAAACATATTTGTTGTAATGTGAAATGGGCGCCTATTAATGTAGTTTTTACAAATTTTATAAAAACTATCGGTGGCTGTAAACTTTCGAGTGATTTTTGTCTTTGTATTGGGCATATTTACTAAAAAAGCTGATCCAAGATCTTGCAAATCATTCATTTTCATCCAATACATTTCATTAGCCCGGCAAGCACCCATTACTCCCATTATTAATGCAACCTTAAATAAAGAAATGAATTATTTTGGAAGGAAAATTATTTAAATCTTACCTTTGTTGCCAGGTATTTATCATCAGAGGCTTTAATAATAAAATCCTTGACATTTTCTGGAGAAATTTTACTTCATGCGCCACGCGTATTAAACACTGAAAGTATTGAAATATTGTGAACGAGTAAACTTCGCTTGAAGTCAGTGTTTTATACGCGTGGCGCATGAAGTAAAATTTCGAGTTTAGAAAAGCCTGAAAATTTGGTTTAGTCGCTCCGCGCTTCGCGCTACGCGACTAAACCAAATTTTCAGGCTTTTCTAAACTCGAAATTTTACTTCATGCTTAACCTGGGAGTGGAAAACACTCGTTTAAACTACTTCTCTTAAGAAAATAACGATTATTTAAAACAGCTACAACACGGATTTGGGATATGTATATTCAAAAGAAAAAAATGACAAGAAATTTCGGCAACTGCAAGAATGTAGCAATGTCTTTTCCCATTTTAGTAAATTTATTAATTCCTATTCTTTGGGCGGTGTATTTGCCATTTTGGTAATTCAAAAAAAATATATTTGTTATAATGTGAGATGGGCGCGTATTAATGTAGTTTTTACAAATTTTATAAAAACTATCGGTGGCTGTAAACTTTCGAGTGATTTTTGTCTTTGTATTGGGCACATTTACTAAAAAAGCTGATCCAAGATCTTGCAAATCATTCATTTTCGTGCAATACATTTCATTAGCCCGACAAGCACCCATTACTCCCATTATTAATGCAACCCTAAATAAAGAAATGAATGATTTTTGGAAGGAAAATTATTTAAATCTTACCTTTGTTGCCAGGTATTTATCATCAGAGGCTTTATTAATAAAATCATTGACATTTTCTGGAGAAAAAGTGCTGGCTTTTTTGGGTTGAAAACCTTCAGATTTTCATTTCAGCAATGCTTGCAATTTCATATAATTTTCTATATGTATTCCATGATAAATGTTGATCGTACTCCTAAGCATTGAATAATTGGACCATAATGTTGAGGGTTTATATTTTATAGATAGTTCTGTAAAATACAACAATAAAACAGATTCCGAGAAGGAGTTGGTTTTCTTTTTCCTTCTCCATTTCAAAAATGATTCATACGCCGCTAAATATATTTTTCTTGATTTTTCGGGCAATAAGTTTAATGAGGCAATTTCTGCAGCTTCTTTTAAATTTGGCGGTGTTAAAGAAATCTCGTTATCACTGTCGTTCTCCATTTATCTTCTAATTTTTGATATTAAACCACTTCAAAACTATATGACACTTTGCGGACTACTAAATAAATTTTGAAAATGATATTAAACAGTGAATAATGATTAATCACTGACAGTAGTGAATAATGAATATACTTATGATTGAAGAAACACAAATATAATGAGTATATTTTAAGATAGTCGTGGACAAAATTATTTTTAAACACCAAATGCCATTACATTGGTTACATAATAAAATCAAAACATCTTTTGATTTATTAATTTTTATGTGTTTTATTTAAAAAAGAAGTTTTATACCTCTTAAAAAAGGGTGTTTTTTTACCATAACTTGATTGAATAAAGGTAATTTATTATTATTTTTAAACATAAAATGCCATTACATTGGTTACCTATTAAAGCCAAAACATTTGTTGTTTTATTAATTGTTATGTCTGTTATTTCAAAAAAAGTTCTATTTTTCTAAAAAAAAAATCCTTTACCATAACTTGATTGAATAGTACCTCTATTCAATCAAGTTATGGTAAAGGATTTTTTTTTTTTAATAGAAATGCAATTATTTTGAAGAAATAAATGTTAAAAAATATACAAAATCCGTTAAAAAATAAATAATTTCTACATAATAAACTGTATAGCTGTTAAAATGCAATATGTTATTATTATTATTATTAGTAATCCGAGGATACACATACTATTTAATATGTAATACTTGTAAATAAAACACTTTTTACTTTGTTTAACCACTGGATCTTACATTTAATTGTGTGACTAGTTTCGAATATCTAGTAGTCATTCTCAAACTAAAGTCCAGTTAGTAAATATGCCCAATACAAAGACAAAAATCACTCGAAAGTTTACAGCCACCGATAGTTTTTATAAAATTTGTAAAAACTACATTAATAGGCGCCCATCTCACATTACAACAAACATATTTTTTTGAATTATCAAAATGGCAAATGCACCGCCCAAAGAATAGAAATTAATAAATTTACTAAAATGGGAAAAGACATTGCTACATTCTTGCAGTTGCCGAAATTTGTTGTCATTTTTTTCTTTTGAATATACATATCCCAAATCCGTGTTGTAGCTGTTTTAAATAATCGTTATTTTCTTAAGAGATGTCAATTTATAGTTTGAACGAGTGTTTTCCACTCCCAGGTTAAGCATGAAGTAAAATTTCGAGTTTAGAAAAGCCTGAAAATTTGGTTTAGTCGCGTAGCGCGAAGCGCGGAGCGACTAAACCAAATTTTCAGGCTTTTCTAAACTCGAAATTTTACTTCATGCGCCACGCGTATAAAACACTGACTTCAAGCGAAGTTTACTCGTTCACAATATTTCAATACTTTCAGTGTTTAATACGCGTGGCGCATGAAGTAAAATTTCTCCAGAAAATGTTAATGATTTTATTATTAAAGCCTCTGATGATAAATACCTGGCAACAAAGGTAAGATTTAAATAATTTTTTTTCACTTTAGTTTGAGAATGACTACTAGATAGTCGAAACTAGTCACACAATTAAATGTAAGATCCAGTGGTTAAACAAAGTAAAAAGTGTTTTATTTACAAGTGTATTTAAGATGTACCACAAAGTGAACGCCTACAACACCAAACAATTAATATGTAATATGTTAAGTGCAATTTAAATAATCTGTAAATAATTAACACTGTTCTATCCTTTCTTCACACTTTATTTTCTAATGGTTAGATATATATTTCAAGTGCTAAGCACTCGTTATCAATAACAACTGTTATTGAATGGTTATTAATAATGAGTGCTATATATTTCAAGTGCTAAAATATATATCTAGCCATTAGAAAATAAAGTGTGAAGAAAGGATACAACAGTGTTAATTATTTATTGATTATACTCTTCACGAAACTCGAAAACATATATTGATTAAATAATCTGGTTATTATTTGTATTTATAGGTCACACATATGTTAGAAAAGACGTAGATGGTATCAATTATAATTTCAAAACACGACGACAATTTAGTCTCTACGCCGACACCGTTTGAAAATGTTAAAATTTTTGCCACCACTGCTTGCATTAATCACACAATGTGAAAGTGCAAGAATTTTGGTAGTTTGCCAAATCGTTTTCTACAGCCATCAAATAATCTACCAACCAATTTGGAAAGCCTTAGCACAGCGTGGACACGACGTCGTGGTCATCACCTCTGAGCCAATAAATGATCCAACAATTCCAAATTTAAGAGAAATCGATATAAGCTTTGGATACGATATGGTCACAGCGTACGAAAAAGAATTAACCAATCCAAAAAACTCCTTCATGGGGAATCTATTCGGTATAGTTAACCTACTGTATGATACCATCGAAGCTGAATTGAAGCATCCTGAAGTGCAGGGTTTAATCAAGAACAAAACGGAGCATTTCGATCTGGTTATGGTCGAGTACTCATTACCAGCGATGTTTGCTTTTAAAGAAAGATTCAACTGTCCGTTTATTGGAATTTCTTCGTTGGATATCGCAGCCCGCGCGCATGAGTTGTTTGGAAATCCAAGCCATTCCGTTTTGTATCCCGAGTTGATTTTTAATTTTCCGGAGGAAATGAGTTTGATTCACAGGATATCCACGTTGCTCCTTACATATGGGTTAGAATACTATATGTATTTAACGTATATGAAACGGGATGCGCAACTTATCGAAACTTATTTTGGAAAAGGATATTCTAGTCCTGATGATTTGTTCAGATCTGCTGATATGGTGTTTGTTAATTCTAATCCAGTTTTTTACAAAGTCCGTCCAGTTTCACCCGCGACTATTTATATCAGTGGGGGGATTCATATCAAGGAATTGAAGCCTCTGCCTGAGGTAACTTAAGATAATTTACTTTAGAAAAATCTGTACTTACTGCGTTTCACTTAATATAATAGCAGACTATTTATGATTTTCAACTTTTTATTTACTCACTACAATTGTTTCGCTAAACTGTAGCTTCTTCAGGTGAAGAAATATATATTTCTTCACCTGAAGAAATATATATTTCTTCACCTGAAGAAGCTACAGTGTAGCGAAACAATTGTAGTGAGTAAATAAAAAGTTGAAAATCATAAATAGTCTGCTAATATATTGAGTGATAATGGATTTTCAAAAAATAAGTGCCTTAACAATCAACTTACTGCGTTTGCTATTTTGAGGAGCTGAAAACGTATTTCGACAACTCCAAAAATGGGATCATATATTTTAGTTTGGGAAGTAACGTGAAGAGCAAGGATATTCCTCAAGAAACCAAAACAATTCTCATGAAAGTCTTCTCGGAGCTGCCTTATGATGTTTTGTGGAAATACGAGGAGGAATCGTTGGCAGGAAAGTCGGAAAACGTGAAAATTATTAAATGGGCTCCACAACAGGATATCCTAAGTAAAAATATGATGCTACGTTATTTTAATTCACAAAGCGCATTATTTCAGGACATCCCAAAGTCAAATTATTCATAACTCAAGGAGGAATGCAATCTTTGGAAGAAGCTCTCTTCAGCCACGTTCCAATGGTCGTGATTCCTTTCTTAGGGGACCAGGTTTATAACGCAAGGAAGGTTGAGGAAAGAGGGATGGGTTTAATTATAGATCATAAGAAAATTACTGAGGATGATTTTAAGAATACAGTAGTTGAAGTTATTACTAACCTAAAGTAAGAATAAATTCAATATTTTTTAGAATTGCTAAGGGGCCAGTTGCACCAAACACGTTAAGCTGGCTTAACTTCTGAAAAACATTGAACTAGAGATTAAGATGACAGAGTCCTTATTGTTCTAAATTGAACTTGTGTTCAGTATTCCGGCACCAGATACCCACAGACGCGTTTCGGACTTCAAGGTCCTCTTCAGTGTGGTCCCGACCCAGCGCTGGGGAATACTAAACATTTCTGACTATATCAAGCCAATTTGTAAAAACTATTAATGGATTCGATAGCTAACGCCCGTAGGGGGACAGTTTTTCCACTCCATTTCTTCCACTCCATTTCTTCCACTCCATTTCTTCCACTTACTAATAGTTCCACTACACCTTTACTTCCACTCCATTTATTCCACTGACCGTTACTTCCACTAGTTCTTATTTCCACTAACCATCACTTCCACTAGTTCTTTTTTCCACTCCATTTCTTCCACTCCAGTTCTTCCACTTACCAATACTTCCAAAAGGAATGCATACATGCTGAGATGATTGCGCCCCACCACCACGGAGAATCGGTTGTTCATTTTTTCACTAGTTCTTCCATAATTCGAAATTCGAAAATTGGATCGAATAGCAAACATTGTCAAAAAATTTAGTAAGTTCGACGAAGAAAATAGGATTCTGGAGTACCTACAAGCTGTAGGCCACAATATCTCTCTGTGATTCTTATACTGTATAAAATGTGGAATAATATAATGTAATTTGAATAAATTGTACAATTATTTTGAATTGGAAAAAAGGTATGGTGGAATTGGTGGTTAGTGGAAGTAAAGGTGTAGTGGAAGTATTGGTAAGTGGAAGAACTGGAGTGGAAGAAATGGAGTGGAAGAAATGGAGTGGAAAAAAGAACTAGTGGAAGTGATGGTTAGTGGAAATAAGAACTAGTGGAAGTAACGGTCAGTGGAAGAAATGGAGTGGAAGTTGCGTCGCACAATCGCTAACGCCATCTAATGCCACTATAGAGCATCGTCAATGAAAATGCACAAAGTGCATATATACAGGTCACTGTTTCGTCTACGAACGAGCTGGACGAAACAGTGACCTGTATATGCACTTTGTGCATTCGTGTCATTGAAGATGCTACTATGGAGCATTAGATGGCGTTAGCTATCGAATCCATTAATAGTTTTTACATATTAGCTTGATATAGTTAGAGATGTTTAGTATTCCCCAGCGCTGGGTCGGGACCACACTTAAGAGAACTTTGAGGTCCGAAACGCGTCTGTGGGTATCTGGTGCCGGAATACTGAACACTAATTCAATTTAGAACAATAAGGACTCTGTCATCTTAATCTCGAGTTCAACGTTTTTGGTGCAATTGGATCTAAGTATAGTACTTTAATCTGTTATTTAAATATATTTTAGGTATAAAAATCGAGTTAAAAAACTGGCTGAGCTGGTTAAAGATGAACCGATGAATGCTTTAGAAAAAGCCGTTTGGTGGACCGAATATGTTCTTAGGCATGGAGGAGCGCAGCATTTAAAATCGAAGACCATACCAAGCTATCAATATTATTATTTGGATGTAATAGCCGTTTTGATGGCTGTGCTTGTGACCATTTATTATATAATTAAACTAGTTTGTAAATGTATTTGCAGGCCTAAAGTGAAGGTTGATTAATTTCTAATTTAAGTGTCTTTTAAATGTTGTATAAATTGAATATGAAATAGCGATGAATTATTTTAATTATAAAAATGTCGCAAATATCAATAAGGGGTAAAACTGTTGATTGAATATTTTATTTTTCTATACCAAATACATATACGTAGTCAGTTCACTATTAAATATGATGTTCCAAATATACAGAGAGTAATACCGAACATTTTCATAACGAACATTTTTCTTTGAAGTATCCATATGCATACGTTGTACATTTTCCAATGCTCGGTTTATTAAAAGAATTCAATTTGAAGCTTTAAGCGAGTGTTTTCTACTCCTAAGCTAAGCATGAAGTAAAATTTCGAGTTTAGAAAAGCCTGAAAATTTGGTTTGGTCGCGTAGCGCGAAGCGCGGAGCGGCCAAACCAAATTTTCAGGCTTTTCTAAACTCGAAATTTTACTTCATGCGCCACCGGTACAAAACACTGATTTAATCTAAAGTTTAGCGGTGTGTTTTAAACTTCGTAATATGTCAGTGTTTTGTACCGGTGGCGCATGAAGTAAAATTTCGAGTTTAGAAAAGCCTGAAAATTTGGTTTGGCCGCTCCGCGCTTCGCGCTACGCGACCAAACCAAATTTTCATGCTTTTCTAAACTCGAAATTTTACTTCATGCTTAGCCCGGGAGTGGAAAACACTCGCTTAAAGCTTCAAATTATATTCGTTTAATAAACCGAGCATTGGAAAATGTGCAACGTATGCATATGGATACTTCAAAGAAAAATTCTCGTTATGAAAATGTTCAGTGTTACATAAAACTCTCTGTATATACGAGGTTATTCAAAATGAAGGAACAGATTTCAAACATTCATTTCTTCCAATCTATACAAGATAAAAACACAATTCCAGTGTTCTTGGAATGAGAAAAGTTACATTTTTATGGATTCAATATGACCACCATCTTGGCACACACGAAGCAGCTGGTCTCTAGTTGTCAAATTCACAGCTTCAACAATTCTATGTCGCATATTTCCAAGAGAGATTTTTGGGCTGCTTTTCGTAAACTGTACGAATACGCTCGACATTTTCATTCGATGTGCGTGGACATCTCGTGCTTTTCTGTTTGCAGATGCGACCATCGTCTACGAATTTTCGATGCCACTGGTCAAGCTGCTCATGACGAGACGGTTGTTTAATCAACATGACAAGTAACAGCGTCAATGCATAGACTGTTCAAATTTTAATCTTTTGTCTATTCAGGAACGTTAGAATTATGTCTTCAATTTGGTTCTTATTAATCACTTGATGAAATATGTTTACAATATTGACTTGGTTTGTTTCACTACTATACTATGGATATAGTAGTGAAAGAAACCAAGTCACTTTTATTTAATTATCAATGTTAGAATTATGGATCTACTTTTTGTAGTTTGAAAGAAATAAATGTTTGAAATCTGTCTCTTTTTTGAATAGCCCTTGTTCGGTACAAACTACCGGTTTTTCTGATCGGTTGGCAACATGCTTGCTTTTTCCAAGTTTCACCCTTTTTTGCTATGCACAACACTTCCCCCATCCTTGTTCGGTTCGCTGACCGAGAGAGCAGAGTCGAAAAAGTACAGCGACACGCGACGGTCGATCTCGCGCCACCCCGGCAATTAATGCATTAGTGACGATCACTTCCGAACTACACCCTCAGAAGAAGCAAAAAGGACCCGGATAACAACACCCTAAAGGTCACTTTCCTCTCGCTACCGGTCCCTTGCAATTTGTCCGACTTTGTTGTCGGCCACCGCAAAAAAACCGCTATGAAATTCACGGCAGCTCCGCCCCCCCCCTCACCCAAACAGTCCTGTATATCAAAAGAACTAGACTCCTTGTGGAGTTCTGCTGCTTCATGATGAAGTCTGTAGGGTGGATTAATCCCTGTGCATGATTGGTTTACACGTGCGATTTTGTATACTTAATTTTATCAGTAAAACGCACTATTCGAGTGCGAGGCACTTTCCACCTGGAGGGAAACAAACCTTGTCCAAGGGAATCCAAGCCACTTCCCGAAAGGAAAGATGATCGAAAGGCTGCTGGGACTAGCCAAGGAGACAGAGCTTTTTGATTAACTACGGTAACGAAAGAAGTACAATAAGCCACACGGCTGCGGTGCTAGGGCAGAAATAACCCTAACTTCCGTTTCCTGCCCCTAAAAAAAAAAAAAAAATCTGATATTGCTCTCCATTCTTTTCTGTGTTTCGTTTTCTTCTCCCATTCGGTTATTCCTAGGCTCTCCATATCAGCTACAACTTCATCCTTCCATCTGTTCTTTGGCCTGCCCCTTCCCCTCCTACCTAGTTTCCAGTCCATTATAGCCCTAATTGTACTTTCCTGTCCGGCTCTCCAAATATGTCCTATCCATTTAAGTCTCATTAATTTTATATGGTTAATAATAGTCTCTTCTCCAAGTTCCTTTGCAATTTCGCTATTCACCCCTTGCCTTAGGTAATTGTCTTCCGTTTTCACTGGTCCTAATATTCTTCTCAAAATCTTTCTTTCGAATATGTAAAGTTATTTAAATTAAAAACACTTGGTATTGTTTCACAAATTAAAACTTTATTCCGACTAGTTTCGGTTTGTTAGACTAATTTCAAAGGAATGTACAGAAAAAATTATTATCTAGGTATATATACATATTTTTGTTTCAAGTTATAAGGGAAGTCTGAATTGGGGAATTCCAAATCTCCTCGTTGTCGGTTACTATGTTTTTTTCCCGTTTTTATGGCCCTGCTTCCTTCTTTGAAGGTGGCTAAAAAGGTCCAAATATATACACGTAATAATATTTTTCATTGTGTGGCTATATTTTATATACTATATCTCAATTATCATGAATAAATAATAATAATAATAGCCTTTATTGTCCAACAGGATTTCCTACTTACAGGACAATATAATAGAAGGTGAATGCAAAAAAATAAGTATTACAAGAAAAAAAAAAATTCAGAAAATTACAAGTATTAATAGTAGAAACAACATTTAAGTTACATTTAATTTAATTTAATTTAATTCATTTATTTACGGAAATCTCCTTTCTACAAAAATTGTAAGCATTTACATAAATCATCATAAATAATATAATGCACAAACAAGTCAACTATTCAACATAAACTTTGAACATCTTTATCCCAAGTGGTTTAACATTTTATATAAATAAATCATCGAATGACTTTTCTGCGCAACGACACATTATGAAGATCGGTGACCGCTGCAGAACACATGTCCTTGGTGTGGGCAGTCGGAATGATGAAGAGAATCTGGTTGATTGTTGAGGAACATTGAAGGGTATCCCGGAAAGTAATTGGGGGCAGTCGATTGTTCCGTGTACTAGTTTCCTGAGAATTGTGGCGCAGTGGTGGTCTTGTCTGGTCGATAATGCTATCATGTTATGCCTTTCAAGTAGATGTTCTTGATTCGCTCTAATAGATGGATAAGTACCGTCAAGTTTGTAAGACAAAAATTTTAAAAATCGCCGATGGAGGCGATATAGTAGAAGGGAATGACTAATACTTGTCGGATACCAGATTAAGCTACAGTAGTCCAATTTACTTGATACAAAAGCGAAGTATAATGACTTTATAGCATCAGTATTTGGAAATTCACGAACGTTTCTCAGTATATAACCTAATGATCTGGAGGCTGCGAAGCGAATAGCTTCAATATGGGTAGTGAAAGTGACTTTCTTGTCAAAAGTAACTCCTAGGTCTTTGAAGCAGTCAACGACCGACAAATAGTCACCTGGAATATGGTAAGTTCTTGTGAGAGCATTGCGTCTCCGACTGTAGTTTATAACGCTGCATTTGTTTACGTTGAGTTTTATATTGACACAAGAGCACTAATTAGATATGATATTTAGATTCGATTGCAGCATATCAACATCGTTCTGACATTGGATCCTTTGGTAAATATTGAGGTCGTCGGCGTATGCTAACACAGGGCAGGTGTGCATCCCCAGCAAATCGTTAATAAAAATGTTGAAGAGAAGGGGGCCAAGACTGGAGCCCTGTGGGACACCAATCGACGGTGAGAATTCAAAGATTTAAAACCGTTGTAGTACACAAAGCAAGATCCGTTGTGCAGGTAGGATTGTATAAACTGAGTAACCGCTGGCACAGCTCCAATATATCGATAAGTATTTTAATACTCCTATTAAAAGAAAAGAAAATGTATTTACGTGTAATTTTTTGGCATTGAAGCAATGTTCGGATTTCATTTAAGCGATTTGATTTTAGTTTTCAAACCCATCAATAATATTTATATGTTTTCAAGATATTTGTATCATCGGCGTATATAATTGTTGATGGCATAGGTATATATTTGCTAAAATCATTTACATAGATGATGAATAACAGTGGTCCTAGAATAGATCCTTGTGGAACACCATATGAGTAGCAAATAATTAATAAAAATGTTGAAGAGAAGGGGGCCAAGACTGCAGCCCTGTGGGACACCAATCGACGGTGAGAATTCAAAGATTTTAAACCGTTGTAGTACACAAAGCAAGATCTGTTGTGCAGGTAGGAGCAAATCATTAATAAAAATGTTGAAGAGAAGGGGGCCAAGACTGGAGCCCTGTGGGACACAAATCGACGGTGAGAATTCAAAGATTTTAAACCGTTGTAGTACACAAAGCAAGATCTGTTGTGCAGGTAGGATTGTATAAACTGAGTAACCGCTGGCACAGCCCCAATATATCGATAAATATTTTAATACTCCTATTAAAAGAAAAGAAAATGTATATAAGTGTAATTTTTTAGCATTGAAGCAATGTTCGGATTTCATTTAAGCGATTTGATTTTAGTTTTCAAACCCATCAATAATATTTATATGTTTTCAAGATATTTGTATCATCGGCGTATATAATTGTTCATGGTATAGGTATATATTTGCTAAAATCATTTACATAGATGATGAATAACAGTGGTCCTAGAATAGATCCTTGTGGAACACCATATGAGTAGGTAACATTTTTTATGTTTTCCCATTAAACAAGGCAACTTTAAATATTTCTAAAAGATACGATTTAATAATTCGGTGGCATTTTTGATCGAAGCCGTAGCATTTTAACTTGCGAATAAAGATATCATGATTTAGGCAATCGAACGCTTTCGAAAGATCCAAAAAGCTGGTCATACAAAAAAAAAACGATTTTCTGGGGATTGCAGAATATATTTGATGAGACTGAGAATTGCATCTGCTGTAGATATTTTGCTTCTAAATCCAAACTGATATTTATTTAGTAATAGTGGATGATTTAAATTAAATTCAAAAATATTTTCACCGCGTTAAGTGAGACATTATTTAAAGATATTTATTTAGTAAGTTGTTATTTTCTAAGTAACTAGAAATTTGTGAAAACATTACCTTTTCCATGACTTTATTTATTTATTTATTTATTGACGGGAATTCCCTTTTTTAACAAAAACAATATAATTACATAATATAGCAATGATATATACATATATAATAAAAACTATAACAAAAAGATTATGTTCTATAACAGTATTTGTTGACACATACATATAATAAAATTGAAATAGAATTGAAATAGACAATATGATTACAAATGTTTCCTTAACGTATACTTAAAGTGATATAAACTTGAATTAAATAAATTGAACCAGCGTTTTTCCGAGAGTTGATTTGCTGTTCTCATCATTCTTGCTATTGGATTCAAATGGCAGTAGTTGCTGGAGAAGGTCTTCAACCGAAATATATGAGAATTCCTGTGGGTCCTTGAGTGAGCTGGCACGTAGAAATTGAGCTGTTCCAATAGATACGGGCTGTCTATTTTATAATTTATTATTTTCTGCAGTGTGCATAAATCCAGAATAACCCGACGATCAGCTAAGCTTCTGATATTTAGTTCGCTCATTATATCGGAATAACAGCCACGTATATGTTGTCGACCCAGTTTAAACTCTATTGAGCGAAGACATTTATTTTGGATTAATTCCAGTCTATTCGATTGAGTTATCGAATACGGAGACCAAACCACAGATGCATACTCCATATTAGAGCGAACAAATGCACAGTAGAGTCGTTGTAAAGCAGTTGGACCCAGATCTTTACCTATTCTTAATACAAAACCCCACATTTTTAGTGCTTTGTTAGAAATATTGAGAATATGTGAGTTAAATGAGAGCGTTGGATCGAAAATTACGCCTAAGTCCTTCACCTCGGATAGACTAGCTATTGGATTGTTGTCAATTTCGTATGTGTAAGACAGAGTTGATTTTTTCCGAGTGAAAGACATCTTGTTGCATTTACTCACATTAAGAAATAGATTATTATTCTGACACCAGTTGTTGATTCTGTCCAAATCTTGCTGTAGGCCAACGCACTCGTCAAAGGTTTCCACTACACGAAATATTTTAATATCATCAGCGTACATGAGGATCTTGCTGTTAGAAATTAAATTTTCTATGTCGTTGACAAACATTATAAATAGCAAAGGCCCACAGTGTGAGCCCTGCGGCACCCCTGATGTTACAGAAATTGGTTTCGATATATAGTTGTTAATTTTTACCATTTGGAATCGATTTGTCAGGAACTCCGATATCCAGTTAGTAGTCGTATTACTAAATCCGTATAGGTTTAATTTATCCAATAAAATCTTGTGGTTAACTCTGTCAAATGCTTTGGAAAAATCCAAATAAATGCAATCGACTTGGCTTTTTTTCTCCAAAGCATTCACCAGATGTTGATCAAAGGATAACAAATTAGTCTGTGTTGACCGTCCTGGGACAAATCCATGTTGATTACTAGATAAAACATGTTTGCACATCCAGTACAGCTGGTTAGCAACCATTTTATCTAATAACTTAGGTATGCATGATTGTAAGCATACTCCTCTATAATTTGTAATGCTTTCACGCCTACCAGATTTAAAGATGGGATGTATATAACTTAATTTCCACGCAGAAGGGAAAGTACCCCTCGACAAAGGAATAGAAAATAAGTCATAAATTGGATTACATAATGAGTACACGCAATTTATGATGACATAAGGTGAAATTCCATCCGGACCTGAACTTTTATTAGGTTTAAGTGAAGTGATTTCATTAAAAATGTCCTCTTTTGAAACAAATAGTTTAGAATCATTAATAGTTTTATGCTCATCTGAAAGATTATTAAAAGATAAACCGTTATCTGTAGCGTAAACTGAGGCAAAAAAATCCGAAAACAGATTAACAATTTGATCACCATTAATTCCAATTTTCGATTCGAATTCTAATGCATCTGGAATAGTTTCATTGTGTTTCAAATTTTTTACATACTCCCAAAAATAATTAGGATTACTATTTATTCTTGATTCAACATCACTTAAGAAATTTCGATATAAAGTTTCAGATAATGTTTTACATTGGGATCGTAAAGACTTAAACAATAAATAGTCATCATACCCACCCGATTGTCTATATTTGTTATGTGCTATTTTTTTCTTTTTTATAAGTTGTTTAAGTTCAACAGACATCCATCTGGGATAACAGTTTGTGTTATTATTAACATATTTACATAGAATAAAATTATTTATACCCTCGTTAAGAATATTATAAAATATATCAACTAATGTATTTATATCGCTCACATTAACAGCAGATATCCATTTCGATGAAGAGAAACTGTCATTGTAAAATCTATTTAATTCCTCAAAACGAGCTAGATGATATAGATACATTTTTTTCGTCGATTCCAAAGGTTTACTTTCACACATAGATATGTTAATATCATAAGCATAATGGTGTTGACTTTGTAATAGGTCAGTAGTGGTCATGTGCAAATATTATTTTTGACGAAATTAAATTAAAATATTAATACAAAATCAAATCACCCAAGAAAATAATAAAGAAAAATCAACATCCAGTAAATACGAGAATAACATTAGTCGATCAAAATTTTGTATCTAAATGAAATAACAAATGCAGCATCGCCTTAAAATAATAAACAAGTACCGGCGCGTGGAGAAATGCTAAGACATACAGAAAGATTCAGTTCAGGGTTTACCGAACGCAAACACAACAAGTGTGCAAAGTCAGGGAAATGAAGTTGACGTCAGAGAGGGAAGGGTTTTGTGACCATATATGGTAGTAGACAAAATTTAAGCAACAAAATTTGGGAAGGGGAGAACTTTGAGAGCAGCAAAGAAACGATGCTAAAAATCAGTTCGTTTTGGGACCGGGACGGGGACAGTCAGTATCTGAATGTAAATGGGGACAGTCAGTATTTGAATGTAAATAGGGACAGTTGACAATGATAAGTTTCAGTAGGATGTGAGTTAGTGAAGTAATGTTGATAAAAAGAGTTAAGTATTGAGAATGGAGTTAGAGAATGGAGAATGGAGTTAGAGAATGGAGTTAGGGATAACAACGTTGGAGAGACTATCACTTAAGAGTAAAATTAATTCTACATTAAACCCACTAAGTTGAAATCAAACAAACAAAACCTGCGAAATAATTTAAACATCTGGGAAAAGGGGGAAGATGAAGGGGGGGGGGGGGGGTAAAAATGAGGGATGTATGGTGGTTGATGTGTTAGGCCAATCCGAGTTAGTATTGCGCTCATTTGCGCTCGTTCCGTTCATTAATCGAAAATGAATGGCGATTGATGTGTAGGGCCGATGTGAGAGATTGTCCCACTAACTAATCGCAAGTGTGTCGAATGTGTGATGTTAGCTCCGAGATGGTTTTTGTGGGTTTCCCATCTCGTAATGCAAATGCAGGGGCTAGTTAATTTTGCTCCCACACGTAGAGTCATACATTTTTTTGAGTTTAACCAAATGCACATGACTTTTAAGTATAAATGTTGGGTAATATATTTTGTGAATATAAATAATCTAAGACATACGAATTCATTAGAAATGTCATGAATGGTCAATAAAATGTGCATACGTTAAGCTCATATCCTGTTTTATTTATTGTCCACACATCCTCCTAGTCAAATTAAAAGGGAATAAAGACACAGTATTTACGATAATGCATATTGACACAAACAACGAACCTGGTAAATAAATAAAAGGGTTACTACATACACAACACAACGTAAACAATAATACAAATTATAAATTTGTACAATACCTAGGGTCGAATCATTACAACTTGTATTAGATAATAAATTGTCAGAAAGATCAACTTTAAATTTTGATATGTTTGAAAAAAACAAATCCAGAAATACATGTCTGCTATTAGGGATATGATTAATTTGTTCAAAATTCAGATAATTATACGTGTCAATAACTAGCTGAGATTTGTTGTAATCTGTGTTAACTATACCTACTTTAGAGAAGACAGGTGGATATTGGCCTATAATTATATGGGTTAGATAAAGTATTAGTTAAAACACTTTAGAAAAGACAGGTAGAATGGATATAGGCCTATAATTGTTTGGGTTAGATAAACTATTAGATTTTTAATTTCCCCCATAAGTTAAACAAAGAGAAAGTATAGTTTTAAAATCAGTGAAACAATACCAAGTGTTTTAATTAATAGTTCATAGTTCAAAATGTTTCATCGCGGGCCAAGTGAGAAATTAATTACAAATGAAATATATACAGCTAATTTTTATTTTAAGTATTCATATCCCAATATACAGGGAATGTTATATTTCGGTATACAAATCCTTATGTATACCCAGATTAAAATACGGATTGGAGTCGTGTGTATGTACAGGGATTTTTTTTTTTTAGGTAAGCATATGCACAAGCTGTGAATTGTTCTGCATCCGTTGTTTTTAAAAGAGTTCAGTTTGAAGCTTTAAGCGAGTGTGTTCCACTCCCAGACTAAGCATGAAGTAAAATTTCGAGTTTAGAAAAGCCCCGTGAAAATTTGTCGAGGGTCGCGTAGCGACCCGAGACAAATTTTCTGGGCTTTTCTAAACTCGAAATTTTACTTCATGCGCCACCCGTATAAAACACTAAAATATTGCGAAATTTATGTATATTTAAACTTTGCTTGAAATTCGTGTTTTATACGCGTGGCGCATGAAGTAAAATTTCGAGTTTAGAAAAGCCCAGAAAATTTGTCTCGGGTCGCTGCGCGACCCTCGACAAATTTTCTGGGCTTTTCTAAACTCGAAATTTTACTTCATGCTTAGTCTGGGAGTGGAAAACACTCGTTTAAATTTTAAATGGAACTAATATTAAAAAAGCGTATGCATAAGTATAAAAATCCCTGGTTTTGTCTGACTTAAAAAAAAAACTCTAAGGAGTCGTAGACCTAGAAGTTTTTTAGGTCAGACAAAACCATGGATTTTTATACTTATGCATGCGCTTTTTTTAAATTAGTTCCATTTAAAGTTTAAACGAGTGTTTTCCATTCCCAGACTAAGCATGAAGTAAAATTTCGAGTTTAGAAAAGCCTGAAAATTTGGTTTGGTCGCGTAGCGCGAAGCGCGGAGCGACTAAACCAAATTTTCAGGCTTTTCTAAACTCGAAATTTTACTTCATGCGCCACGCGTATTAAACACTGAAAACACTGAAATATTGTGAACAAGTGAACTTCACTTGAAATCAGTGTCTTGTACGGGTGGCGCATGAAGTAAAATTTCAAGTTTAGAAAAGCCCAGAAAATTTGTCTCGGGTCGCTGCGCGACCCTCGACAAATTTTCACGGGGCTTTTCTGAACTCGAAATTTTACTTCATGCTTAGTCTGGGAGTGGAAAACACTCGTTTAAACTTTAAATAGAACTAATTTAAAAAAAAGCGTATGCATAAGTATAAAAATCCCTGGTTTTGTCTGACTTAAAAAACTCTAAGGAGTCGAAGACCTAGAGTTTTTTAGGTCAGACAAAACCTGGGAGATTTATACTTATGCATGCGCTTTTTTTAAATTAGTTCGTTTTAAAGTTTAAACGAGTGGTTGCCACTCCCAGACTAAGCATGAAGTAAAATTTCGAGTTTAGAAAAGCCTGAAAATTTGGTTTGGTCGCGTAGCGCGAAGCGCGGAGCGACCAAACCAAATTTTCAGGCTTTTCTAAACTCGAAATTTTACTTCATGCGCCACGCGTATTAAACACTGAAAACACTGAAATATTGTGAACAAGTGAACTTCATTTGAAATCAGTGTCTTGCACGCGTGGCGCATGATGTAAAATTTCGAGTTTAGAAAAGCCTAGAAAATTTGTCTCGGGTCGCTGCGCGACCCTACACAAATTTTCACGGGGCTTTTCTAAACTAAAAATTTTACTTCATGCTTAACCTGGTAGTGGAAAACACTCGTTTCAACTATAAATGGAACTTATTTAAAAAAAGCGTATGCATTAGTATAAAAATCCCTGGTTGTGTCTGACTTAAAAAACTATAAGAAGTGGAAGACCTAGAGTTTTTTAGGTCAGACAAAACCAGGGATTTTTATACTTATGCATACGCTTTTTTTAAATTAATTCGATTTAAAGTTTAAACGAGTGTTTTCCACTCCCAGACTAAGCATGAAGTAAAATTTCGAGTTTAGAAAAGCCTGAAAATTTGATTTGGTCGCGTAGCGCGAAGCGCCGAGCGACCAAACCAAATTTTCAGGCTTTTCTAAACTTGAAATTTTACTTCATGCGCCACGCGTATTAAACACTGAAAACACTGAAATATTGTGATCAAGTGAACTTCACTTGAAATCAGTGTCTTGTACGCGTGGCGCATGAAGTAAAATTTCGAGTTTAGAAAAGCCCAGAAAATTTGTCTCGGGTCGCTGCGCGACCCTCGACAAATTTTCACGGGGCTTTTCTAAACTCGAAATTTTACTTCATGCTTAGTCTGGGGGTGGAAAACACTCGTTTAAACTTTAAATGGAATTAATTTAAAAAAAACGTATGCATAAGTATAATAATCCCTGGTTTTGTCTGACTTGAAAAACTCTAAGGAGTTGAAGACCTAGAGTTTTTTAGGTCAGACAAAATCAGGGATTTTTATACTTATGCATACGCTTTTTTTAAATTAGTTCCATTTAAAGTTTAAACGAGTGTTTTCCACTCCTAGACTAAGCATAAAGTAAAATTTCGAGTTTAGAAAAGCCTGAAAATTTGGTTTGGTCGCGTAGCGCGAACACACTAAAATATTGTGAACAAGTGAACTTCACTTGAAATCAGTGTCTTGTACGCGTGGCGCGTGAAGTAAAATTTCGAGTTTAGAAAAGCCTGAAAATTTGGTTTGGCCGCTTCGCGCTTCGCGCTACGCGACCAAACCAAATTTTCAGGCTTTTCTAAACTCGAAATTTTACTTCATGCTTAGCCTGGGAGTGGAAAACACTCGTTTAAGTCATTTATAATTTCTAATAAGATTTATTTTTCTTGTTCTGTGTAATTCTGTCCTATTCCAAGGTTATTCTCTATAATTTTAAGGAATTATACTAAATTTCCAATTTGATTGACAATTTAATCTGAAATATTGACAATTCAATTTACAAAATTGGTGGTTCCAGCTATGGCCACAATGACAATGTTTAATTTCGGTCTGTAATCTACTAATTAAGTTATTTATTTCTAGAATTGCTATTTATTTGGTAGGTTTGCTTTATAATACGGAATTTTATTTGCCCATTAGTTTACTAGGTAAATACATTTACTCCAAAAATAGTGATCTAATGATTTATTAATCAAAATATAAAAACGAATTAAAATTAATATCGACTTTCTGCAAAAAGTTTGTCTCCAAATATTTATTGAAACAACTACTTCTCGAGCTAATGCCCCGACAGATATTGAATTATACAATGAATATTTCCGTTACACGACAGCACTGCTGTTCTATGCATAATTTATTTGCAAAATGCAACATCAGGTCAAACTATTCTCTAACCAAACTACATGAAACAAAAGGCAATTGAAATAAATTGAAAAAATTACAGGGAATGAATTTTAATTGTCTTAAGCCATCTATAGACGCGTTTCGAGAATTATGCCTCATCAGTATAGCTATGCTTTAGACTTTCAATACAAAAAATATTAAAATAAAATAAACAGGAAACTTACAGGAATGTCGAAGTGTGTCGTCGCAACAGGTACATAAAACTGGGGCGATTTATTAATCGTTTATAATTGCGGGCATAAATATTATATTAAATATTATATTAATATTATTACAGCCACGCGCGTTTAATTGATGTATCAGTTGCATAATAAGAAAAATATATTGCATAAAAATGTTAGATAAAATATCCTAATTTGATAAGTGTTAGATAAAATCAGTTAATGCATTCACGCATCTTGATAAAAACTCAGTCTGTAAATAGAATTAAGTGAGCACGGCTGGAAAACCTTCAAAATGTTTCAATTATTGCTACCACTGCTTGCATTAGTAATTCAATCCGAAAGTGCAAGGATTTTGGTGATCTGCCCAACCGCGTCTTACAGCCATCAAATAATCCACCAACCAATCTGGGTAGCCTTAGCACAACGCGGACATGATATTGTTGCGATTACTTCTGATCCAATAAAAGATCCAACAATTTCAAATTTGAGGGAAATCGATATAAGTTTCGTATACGATATTATAAGTGCACGCGAGGAGGAGCTAATCGACCGCGAAAACGCATTTTTGGGAAATGTATTCAAAATTATTGATTTAATGTATGAAATCACCGAAGCTGAGCTAAAGCACCCAGAAGTACAGGCTCTTATCAACAACAAAACAGAACATTTTGATCTTGTTATGATCGAATACTTATTGCCAACAATGTTTGCTTTTAAAGAAAGATTCAACTGCCCGTTTATTGGAGTTGCTTCGCTGGAAATTTCAGCACGCGCGCATGAGTTATTTGGAAATCCGAGGCATTCCGTTATGTATCCTGAGGTGCTTTTGGGTTTTCCTGAAGAAATGAGTTTGATTCAAAGGATGGCCACGTTGTTAATTACATATGGGTTTGAATACTACATCGATTTTGCGTATGCGAAACGAAACGCCCAGCTCGTTGAAACTTATTTTGGAAAAGGATATTCCAGACCTGATGATTTGTTCAAGTCTGCTGATATGGTGTTTATCAACGCTAATCCAGCTTTTTATAACATCCGTCCGGTTTCACCTGCAACTGTTTATATCAGCGGAGGAATTCATATTAAGGAAGTTAAACCTCTGCCCAAGGTACTTTATAATAATTAACTTAAAAAACATCACCACTAAGCAAATCCTTTTAAATAATGTTTTATCAACATTAATACAACGTAAAAATTAACTAGATTTCAAATCTTTGATTTGGTTGGCGTTCACTTTGTGGTACATCTTTATAAAATAATATTAAAACACTTAACTTTGTTTTACCACTTTAATTAACTTTTTACAGTGACTATAGTTTCGACTACAAGCTAGTCATTATCAAACTGAGTTTGATAATGACTAGCTTGTAGTCGAAACTATAGTCACTGTAAAAAGTTAATTAAAGTGGTAAAACAAAGTTAAGTGTTTTAATATTATTTTAACTAGATTTCAATATTTTCCGAAAACCCACACACACCTTCAATTATATTCACTCAAGTCCACACAGCCCATTTAAACATAAATTAGCTTCTTTTATTAGCATGATCCACAAAGCAGTAAAACTCCAACGTTCAAAAGAAAATAGGAAAAAAGAATTTAAATTTATATTCAAAATTGCAGAATATTTAAACTATAGTAAGAGAACAATTCAAAAATTAATCAACAGACACATTAGACATCATAACATCCAATCCACAACCACTTTAGAACCAATTTTAGAATCAGACAACAATAAGAAATATATAAAAATAATTCATGAGCCAAAAACCAACCAATATTTAAATAAAATATTCAAAAAATACAATTTCATTCCTGCACATTACACCAATACCAAACTTAAAATGTTATTGGGTAATACTTTTGAAAAACAAGACCAGTTGCTGAATTCAGGGATTTACTCAGTCAATTGCAATAATTCTACTAAATTGTATATTGGACAAACAAAAAGAAACGTGCACATCAGATTCAAAGAACATATGTACCACATCAAAAGCCAAAACCCTGACAAATCAACAATTGCTCATCGTACTTTGACAACAGGCCACAAATTCAACATAAGTAAAGTCAAATTATAAAAGAATCTAGCAGTTATCAATTAAACATGTTGGAAGCGATAGAAATGATGAAAAATTAGACAGAACTACTCAATTTCGATTTAAGCCCAATAACGAACCCCTTATTAAATTTATTACCCATCAGATAATCCTCATTAACACCATTGTGAACCTTCGCAAGTCCGAAGCCGAATAATCCCCAACACCCCCATTTCCAAGATACCGCATTCGTTTCAAAATTCAAATTACTTTTTTGGTTTTTTCATATAATCCGACTAGGTATATATTGTAAACACTTATCGTTTTATATTCAGTTAGCTATTGATAATGGGAACTTAGTACCCGAAATGTACATCTAGCAAGAAAAATAAAAGTGAAGAAAGGAATATAACTGTGTTTAATTAAGTGCATTAATACAACGGTTAATGTTGCTACAATGTTGATACAACGTTATTTTTCTACAACCGTCGAAAAAAGCTGACATTGACACACCGTTTTTAATTTACAAAATTTGCTATTTATTCACTGTGAAAAAATATAATAATTTATCGTGAAAAATGTCTTATTTGACGATAAATTCCAATATGGCGGCAATTACTGCAAAATATAAATTAACAATTTGTATTTAATGCCAGAGCTGGGCAGGATTCGAATCATTCAGGATTCGATTCCCGGATTCGAATCCTTTTAGAGGATTCAAACGAGGTATTCGAATACTTTAGTGAAAACGGATTCGTGATCCGGATTCGTTACATTTTTTTAAAAGGATTCGTATTCGAATCCAGACGTAGATGATTCGAATCCTAATAAAAGGATTCGAATTCTTATAAAAGGATTCGAATCCTTATAAAAGGATTCAAATTCTTATAAAACGATTCGAATCCTTATAAAAGGAATCGAATCCTTATAAAACGATTCGAATCCTTATAAAAGGAATCGAATCCTTATAAAAGGATTCGAATCCTCATACACGGATTCAAATCCTCCTAAATAATTCGAATTATCGCTATTAAGGCTGGGATTTGAATTCGATTAATTCAAATAGTTAAATATTCTAATATGAATATTTAAATCACTAAATTATTCATATTTGAATATAAATTTAAAATTTTCGAATAATTCAAATATTTGTGAATGCATATTTGGTTACTTAACCATGAAAAATATCCAACGTTAATAGTATATTTTTAATTTCACTTGAAATCAGTGTTTTATACGCGTGGCGCATGAAGTAAAATTTCGAGTTTAGAAAAGCCCCGTGAAAATTTGTCTCGGGTCGCTGCGCGACCCTCGACAAATTTTCTACGCGGGGCTTTTCTAAACTCGAAATTTTACTTCATGCTTAGTCTGGGAGTGGACAACACTCGTTTGAATTTTAAATTTATCTCTTTTAAAAAATCGACGTATGTAATATTATAAATCATTCATTGAAATCATAGAAAAAGATGCAAAATTTTACATAAAATTAACTTTTAGAGTTAACTTTATAATTTGTTTGGCTCTTAATGTTTGAATATTCTATTCCTAAAAAAAAACGTTTTTATTTAATATTAAAGTTGCATTTAATACAATAACAAACTGTGAATAAATCGATATAAATCTAGAAATATCGAAAATCTCGAGATGTAGAAAATCTTGACGGTCCACTCCCAGACTAAGCATGAAGTAAAATTTCGAGTTTAGAAAAGCCCCGCGTAGAAAATTTGTCTCGGATCGCGCAGCGACCCGAGACAAATTTTCACGGGGCTTTTCTAAACTCGAAATTTTACTTCATGCGCCACGCGTATAAAACACTGATTTAAAGTGAAGTTAAAAACGCACTGAAAACCAACCCAACTTCGATATTTTTTCAAAATTGGATGTTTAATTTCCTATCCATGTTGTAAACCTTCAGATGTTCGTTGTTTTCTTGTAAATAAACTTCGATTCCCTGTAGTCCTTCGGTCTCCGAAGACCACGATTGGTCCTTCGAGCTGTAGCCTTTGTTAAATGGTAATACACTTAGTAATCTAGAGTGATCCTTTAATTTGAAACTTCTAAGAAGGAGTGTTGTCCACTCCCAGACTAAGCATGAAGTAAAATTTCGAGTTTAGAAAAGCCCCGCGTAGAAAATTTGTCGAGGGTCGCGCAGCGACCCGAGACAAATTTTCACGGGGCTTTTCTAAACTCGAAATTTTACTTCATGCGCCACGCGTATAAAACACAGATTTAAAATTAATTTCAATAACGCATATATCATCACTAATTAAAATCATTAAAAAATCACATATTTAGTCGGTAAATGAACATTTTTGTTAATAGAACCTGATGGAATAAAATATTGCTAGTTGCAAATAATAGATTCAAATTTATTTTTAAAGGATTTGTATCCGTGATTTAAAAATGAGGATTCGAATCTTTGATTCGAATCATATTTTTCACTTACGAATCCTTTATTCGAGTATTCGTGATTTGAATCATATTAGGTGATTCGGATTCGTGATTCGAATCCTGTTTTTGAGGATTCATCCCAGCTCTGTTTAATGCTATACCTAGTGTTGTGCTGCGGATTTGTAGCGCTCGCAGCGATCGCTAGGGTTGTTGGAGAATTGCCCGTCACCGGAATTATATTAGAAAACTTCCAATTACCAGACTTTATTCAAATTAACGGATTATATAGATTTACAATTTACTGTGTGATGGTTACAATTTAAACGTATCTACCGAACGGCTTATAAAAATTTACAATATGTTTCGAGAAGTGTGAGTGATGTCGCACGTGACATGGTACGATGTTAACAACCAATGAAATTTGTACAAGCGACATCACCCCATCTTACTCAGCAAAATTTGTATGAAAAAATGCACGTAGCAACAAGTGCAGACATGTCTATATTGCAAATGCCATCATGCGCTTTGCAATATGATAGTGTAATGCTTTACAAAATGGAATTTATTAGTTAACATAATAAAATTAATAATAATACAATAAAATGAATAAATTAATAATAAGATTATTATATATGGTTAGAATATCACAACACCTCCCCCCTTATGAAAGAAATTTGTAATTTGCATTATTGCGAATTTCTTCTACCTCCTTGGGTATTTCTACCTTACTGGCTTCATCTGTTTTAGATGGTTTTGAAGTTTGTTTAGAGACCATTCTGGTTTCAAAATATGAATAAAAACAAATCGTGATTATCAATAAAATTAAAACATAAATTACGGTATAATGATGAAGATGGTGAAAATTTATAAGTAAGGGTTGTGTATTGAGGTTTCTTAAATTTGTAATTTCTTCACCTAGATTTTGTAATCCTTGGAAATGTCGTATTATGTGAACATCATTTGTTTCTTTCAATGAATCAGGTAATTGAATATTTGTATTATTCCCAAAAATGTCTTTTAAATTTAATGATTCCGTTACAAAATCTAGTGAATAAGTTTTGTTTAACAATCGTATACAATGGGTATTCAACACAAATTTATCATTATGAATTCTACAACAAGGATTGAATTGAATTATTCCTGAGGAATTTAATTTTAAGGTAGTTGACTCATTATGACAATTTATGTGGATATTTTGAAATTCAGGTGAAATGTAGACGAATCTGTTATTGTCCAACCCGATTAAGAGAATACTTTGGATTTTAATTACGCGAACTTCGCAGGTTTTAGGTAACACTTTAGAGCCTTTATAGATTTCGATTTCACAATCACTAACAGTATTCACAGAGAACAATGGCAGTTGTTGTTTACAGATGTACCCTTCTGGATGGCTGACACACTTCTGTATGTCTGAAGTTGTAAGATGAGCGAAGAAAACTCGAAGTTGATCCATTATCAGGAACTGATGTTTGCTGGTGATGAATGCGAAGAGGTCATCTTTGATGTATACAGGAACACTGGTAACTCGTATCAGATCGTATGTAGTCGATGATACCAATGGTATGTGTAGGATAAAATAAAGGGTTGAATTTTGAAAGAAAATTGTAGGCGTCACCAAGGTGTAAAGGATATTCATGTTTCCTGTAGTCAATTTAAAAGGAAAAATTTCTTCTTTTGTAAGATATGTTGGAGCATTTAATAATAGATTTAGTAATTTCACGGGACTCATAAGAAAAGGATGTAGTTTACCCTCGTACGCGTATAAGATCGTTTCAATTAAGTGATTTTGATAATCGCGAAATTTATTTAATAATGACTCGAAAACTATTAAGTGAAATTCCAATTTATTTATGAATTGTTCCAAGAGAATTTCATTTCTGATTGCGTCAGTTAAATTAGATAAGTGAATATTTATTGAATTTAAATCATTTACTAAACCATTCATGAATTTAGTTTGCTTTGTAAAAGTTGAGTTGATCGACTCTAACGAATTGATAAAGATGCTCGTTCGTTCTGACGAACTATGTAAGACATTGTTTACATTTTGATTTAATTTAATTATTTTTTCAGCGTCATTTTGATCAAGTGTACCGAATAAAAATTTCAATGTCGTTCCAACTATGTTGAGTAACCCTCTTTTCCTTCTGGAATTTATTTGATTGTGTAAGAGATTAGTAATGATAATGTCTCGGTTGTTTATTATTTCAAGGATCGCATTCAAGTTGGGAACAAATTCAGAGCATTGCACAAAATTAATATTTTCATTTTTTGTTGTTTTACAAACTGAGTTTATGTCTTCAAAGCATTTTCTAAGAGTAATTGATAATTGGAAGTAATTATTTAGATTTATTTTTGTTGTACACCTCCATTCCGAATTTGATAGTTGTACAGTCCCGGCGCCTTCAAATAAATGCCTGAGTTAGGATTTTGCAATTTTTCTATTTCGTTCCTACATTGTGTGGGAATTATCAGGAAGGATAGTATTAATATTAACGACATGTAACAGATTTAATCTCGATTAGGGTTAAATAACTTTAAGCGGTTATTATGAACTTTGACTAATTTACGGTTAATTTTTATTGTTGTATTAACAGGATCATTCGTTTCTATCACTTTGTAAGGACCGTAATGGTTCTAATTTTTTACTTCTACCTCGGGTATTTACTTCATTTTTTAACAAAACATGATCACCAATTTTGATTTTTATAGGATTAGTGTATTTATCGTAATAAGTTTTTGATTTTTCTTTACCTTGAATTAACGAATTTCGACCAAGTTCGTGGCTATGCTGTAAGCGTAATTTTAACTCCACGGCATAGTCATCATAATTGTAGTTTAATTCGGGTGGTTGTTGTAAGGAGTTTGGAATTTCAGCTTTTTGTCCAAACATTAATTCAAATGGTGTATATGACGTTGCGGAATGTTCTGAAGTATTGTATGTGAACATAGCGTAGGGAATCCATTCGTCCCAGTTATTTTGGTCTTTATTTATAAAATGTCTAAGATATTCCGAGATGTTACGATGTGATCGTTCTAAACTACCGTTAGATTGAGGTCTAAAAGCACAAGTTTGAATCTTTTTAATTTTCAATAATTTACAAACATTATGTAGCAATTCACTAGTGAAATTCGTTCCACGATCAGTAAGTAAACATTTAGGTGTTCCGAATATGCAAATAATTTTTGTAACAAACGCAGTAGCTACTGTAATAGCTTCTTGATTTGCAATTGATCTGTCCTAATCCTTCAAAATCATATTCAAACAAATTAATTAGTAATCCTCATACTACTAATTCCAATTCAACCACAGTTCAACCTTCGGAAAATCTTAACAATCGGTCTTTCCCAAATCCTAAGCATATCTTTTTAAATCTTAAAAAATCTTTTGAAAGTGTAAGTGTTCCTTTAGAAATAGCAAAGAATAATCGTGCAAATCTTTTTCTGGACACAGGAAGCCAGATATCTTTAATAAAAAAATCATGTGTTAAAGATGACACATTATGTTTCATTGACCAAAAAAATTGAATTAAAAGGAATTTCCGATAATACAGTGCCTACCTATGGTATCTGTCATAGTAAAATTAATCTTCAGAAAGACGTCATTTCTCATCCTATACATCTTGTTAGGGACGATTTCCCAATTCCTTATAATAATAATAATAATAATAATAATAACGTTTATTGCCCAACAGAAGATCCATTTACAGGACAATTTTACAGAATAAAAAATAAGAAATATATTAGAAACAAAAATGCACATATAACAAAACAATCGATCGAATATTAATCAGACACTATATTACAGTTTATCAAAAAATATATCACTATAATGTTTCATAGCACTTCGACACATAACTGGCACAGGCGCACGGCGTAGACAGTTGGTACGCGCTCCGGGAATGTAGAAGGAACTGCTGTGTCTAGAGTTTAATCGCGGTATATGGAAATTAATTCTAGATAGAAGAAACGGTACATCTGTCACATTATGAACAATTTTCCAGAGAAAATTCGCAGCCTGCTCTTCTCTTCTCGCAGAAAGGGAGACCATATCATGCTTCTGCAGCAGTAAATCCTGTTCTATCCCTCGCTCGGGATACACTCCATCCACTCTGAATGAAAGGTACTTTAAGAACCTTCGATGAATCCTGTCCAAAGGCATATTTTGACTCATATAAATTGGAAACCAGATGATATTACAATATTCCAGTTTAGAGAGAACATACGCAGAATAAAGTGTTTTTATGAGGTTAATATCTCTGAAGGATACACAGACTCGCATTATAAATCCAAGTCTACGAGATGCAGCCATTGCAATATTATTAATATGTTTTGTAAAACTCAAATCAGTACAAAATAAGATACCCAAATCTTTCATCTCGGTGCAGGATTTAAGTTGTAAGTCATACATTCTGTATGGCAGTGAGAGTGAGTTTGTTTTTTTAGTGAAGGATACTGAACAGCACTTATCAACATTGAGGGAGAGTTTATGTTTGTCACACCACTCCGTAAGTTTATTAATATTATTCTGCAGTGACAAAGCATCACTCAATGTTGTTACGACAGCAAAGAGCTTAATATCATCTGCGTAAGCAAGCGCATGACAGGTTAATGACTCTAGCAAAGAATTTATAAAAATTATAAAGAGAAGCGGGCCAAGGTTTGAGCCCTGTGGAACCCCAGAATTGATTACTAACGCAGAGGAGTGGAATCCGTTGTAGGCAACGTATGCTTGTCGGTTAGTTAAGTACGATTTTACAAGTAGTTGAACTTTTGGGGCAGCGCCTAAATCCATTAGTTTCACAAGCAGTATATCATGATCGAGAGTGTCAAATGCACGGGAAAAATCCGTGTATATGACATCTACTTGTCCTCTATCGTCGATCACTTCAGAAACAAATTGTGAAAAGCAGCCAAGATTGGTTGTTGTAGATCGGCCCGGCATAAATCCGTGTTGGTTAGGAGAAATATATGAGCAAACATTCTTGAAGATCGTGTTATAAATAACCAGCTCAAATATTTTAGAAAAATTGGACAATAATGAGATAGGTCTATAATTCGTTAAAACCTGTTTGTCTCCTTTTTTATGAACCGGGCTAATCTTTGCGACTTTCCATCGATTGGGGAATTCAGACGCGTCAATTGCTAAGTTGATAATGACACAAAGCGGACTAGCAAGAACAAATCTACAATCCCTAATTAGGTACGAAGGAACGCCATCATCACCAGCAGACATTTTGTTAGGGAGTTTAGCCATAATCTTAATCAAATCTGATTCCGAAGTAGAGTCAATTGTAAACGATAAACACTTGCTTTCATTATCAGGAAGAATTGAATGATTGCTGGGTGTATGCGGCTGACTGAATAGGGACGCGAAACCATTAACTATGTCGGCAGGTGTGGTATATTCCCGATGTTCATCTGTTAATCTGTTCGGGATTCTTGTAGTATCTTGTTTCAGGTGCACGTATTTCCAAAGTCCTGAAGGATTGGATTTGATTTCCTCCTCCACGTCTCTCACGTACAATGTATACGATGCTTTCAACTGGACTTTTATGAGGGACCTGAGCCTTTTAAATTCGTTGTTATGCTTTATGTCTTTACTAGATAACCACTTACGTCTATGGAATGTCTTCATTTTGATATTCCTTTTTATTTCTGGAGTAAACCATGGAGGATATGTAGATCTGCTGGTTCGAGATAATGGAACAGATTTATCAAATATTTTGTATAGTTGAAAGTAGAACATATCAATCGCTTCATTTACCTCACTTACATTTCTTAAAAATGACCAATCTGCATCAAGTAGATCTTTGTATAAAGAAACAAAATTAGCTTTTCTGAAGTTGTATCTAGTGTTAGTAGTATTTGACGGAAACTTATGATTGATAGACGAGGTATACAGTGTTAACGAGATAGACAGGGATGGGTGATGAGAATCTTCAATCACCAAAGGAGTTTCAGCCCGCTCCACTAGAGGGGGCGATTCTAAATTAGATGTCACCAGATCAAGGAGTTTATTGTTTGCGTTCAGACAGGTATTATATTGAGTAAGACTTAGTACGTTGCAAAAGGATTGAAAAGAGAAACATTTAGTACAGGAAGAATTCATCTGAACAAGATTCGGAAGATTAAAATCTCCAACTATTATGACAGGCTGATCAATTACTAATATTTCCAAAGCACCAAGGAACAATTCTAAATCGTCTGAAATGATGTCCGGTGCAATATACAAGACACAGATCGTGAAAGTAACGCCATCAAGACTGCATTCACATAATAGGACATCAATCAAAGGAACAAGACTAGTTAATGAAGATGTATCCAGTACTTCATACCTAATATTTATATCAAATGCAATTAGTACACCTCCACCTTTAGAACGACCAACCGTGTTGATTTGTCTGTCACAGCGAACAACATTGTAATTATTTGGAAACAGTTCCGCGTTATGAATTGAGCTAGTCAGCCAGGTTTCGGATAGACATATAATATCACATGACAGATTACAGCAGTTAACATAAAAATCATGCGTTTTGCTACGCAGTCCTCTGGTATTTTGATATAAAATATTAAAATAGATGGGTTGTCTGTTGGGCGTAGCTAGTTTTCCGTGATTGTATTCTTGTTTTCAGTGATGGTGGGAATACCTCTAATGTATTTAATATGTAAGTTAGTTTCTCCTTGTGACAGTCGGATATTTAATTCCTCTTTAATAGTTTTAAACAGCTCTCGCTGGGCAGGTGTACGGTCTCGAGAGAGCTGAATATTGTTCCAATCAGGGTTTGACTTCAATCTGCCCATATTTTTCATCACAGTAGTCATAACACCTTGGGATTGTACCTTAAATCTAATCGGACGAGACTGTGATTTAGATGGGTCGAATTTTCCAATCCGCTCAGTATTAATCTGATTAAGATAAGAGGTCGATACACCAATGTCCCCCAAAAGTTTTTTAGCAAAAGACGAATCAGTTGTTATTTGGTCCTGTTTCGTAAAGGATTTATTCTCCTTATTTCCAAATATAATTAAATTTAACGATCTCTTTTCTCTTTCTGATATTTCATAAATTATGTTTTCTATATCAATTTTTCCCATATCATTTGGAAAAGAAGACTTATTGGACGAGTTCACAGTTGTGGAACATTTGAGGGCGGCAACTTCGTTTTGAAGATCTATAATTGCTGCTTTTAGTGAAATTAGATCATCGCCAATTTTATCACAACTACGACAATTCCATTTTAGCCCTGATTTTGAGTGGATCTTGCGAGCTTCCGGTATGGTAATATCAACACAGTTGATATTGTAAGACTTGGTGCAGACACAACAAGTAACAAGTTTGTGCGCTTCGGACTTTTTATTACAACACGCACAAGAAGTCATAGCTCAATTTAAAATAATTATTATTATAATAAGGAAAAAATAACTAGGACACAGTTTTTCACACCCAGGGGTCTGTCAGGGTGACTTACTATAATAACACAACACACAGGTAGACCACGGAGGGGATAACAATAGAAAACAAAGGCTAGGTTCGATTCTAATAAATACAAATACTCAACCATTAATAAATTAAAAGTGGCGGTAAAAAGAATATATTTTGAATTAGAAAAATGTAAACGATCGAATTCACGGTCACGGCAATCGCGAGATAAGATAAATATGATGCGAGACCGATGTCTCTATAAAAAGTGGCATTGATGCACGCGGATAGTGAAATTAAATCGAGCTGACGGCCGGGAAGCGTTGAAAATACAATGTTTACTAGTTAAGTAAAGTAACTCCCGAGAGGAAATAAACACTATCAAACTCACAGCATTTGTATTAAAACAGGGGTACTTATCTTATTAAGATTTATGCCCTGGAAGTCACTCAAATTTGCTGCACAAGTAGGAGCACATATAAACACAACCAAACACGCGTATTTGAAATAATAATAATTATGATGGGATCTTAGGAAAAGATTTCATCACGAAATATAAAGTAAACCTCGATTTCGAACAAAATATCTTAAGCTTTTTATACAATAATAATCAAATCATTCGGTCCATTAATCCTAATGAAACCTTGAAGTCTTACGCAAATGATTCAATCTCATGAAATAAATTAATCCTTAAACCTCGATCAGAGTCAATTCAAAAAATAAAAATCAATAATAGTGAAGAATCCTTATGCTTATCTCAAGAAATCTCAGAGGGAGTTTTTATTGGTAATTGTATCATAAATCCTAAAAAAAGGGATATTGCCATGTAACTGTTATAAATAACAATGAATCCGAAATAATAATCGATAATCCTAAATTGAAAATTGAAAATTTAAATTCATATGAAATTTATTCTCTTAAGGAAGATAATAATCTTTCCACAGACAGACTTAAACAATTATGTAACGTAGCTCGAACAGATCACATGACATGTGAACAACTCTTGTAGAAAGCCACAGATGTTTGCAAGGAAGGTGTGGGCAAACACTGTTGCAAGTCGAAGGTGCAGAAGAGATGGGTGCCCTCCGATGTTTTGACCTTCTTCTTATCAGCAGATTTAGTGGAATACGCCGCATCTGCTGCTTCCTGGTGATCCTTCTGCAGTTGTCGTGTCTCCTCTTGTTTATTTTCGTCAGGTTCGTACCTTAAGCGCGCAGTGAACATGTCACATTTATGGCACTTGTCTAGGTGGGGTTGTTTGAATTTAAGATCTGTTTTCTTGAACACCTTGTAATATATCCAGTACTTAACAGGTTTATGCACTTCATCTTTGTATAAAGCGTACATCTTGTGCACAGTCAGCCCGATTGGCAAATATTTTTTTGACGTGTGGCGACGCGAATAGTGGCTTTCATAAGCCGGAAACTTGTCAATGTGAGCTTTAACCTCTGCAATGAGAGTTTCTGAGGTCTTATTTTTAGGAACCCTTTTTCCTCTTTGATCAGTCAATGGCAACTGCCCCATTTCCTTCCACATGTGAGTCAGACAATTTTCAATGAAAGACTCGGTTTCGCCAAGAGTTAATAGAAAACACTTACGACAAACTTTTTGGTCGACGAACTCGCTGCGCAAGTGATATTGCGCTGCGAATTTTTTTTGCCTCAAGGCCCCTTTGCGCACTCTTACAGGTTTGAGCGTTATCAGGCCTCTCACAAAATCGCGTCGTTTCAAGTACGTTCCCTGCGCCCAATAAGAGTCGAAAATTCTAGTCTGATCCTCTCTTGATATATTCGTCGCGCACTCTGCTCGGCAGTGAGGCAATCTTGAACTAACCCTCTTCCTAATCGGTTTCCCTTTGACTGTTCGGTAAGCTTTACCGCGATTTCTTCTACGCTGACGACGCTTGCTTTTGGGCATGGCAGTGTTTGATCCAGATCCAGATGATTGTGACTGCTGAAAATCTAAAGGACAAGATAAACCTGACGATTCCACAAATGAGTCCTGAGCAGAAACATAATCATACCCCACACCTGACACCAAATTTGTTGTGCTGCGGATTTGTAGCGCTCGCAGCGATCGCTAGGGTTGTTGGAGAATTGCCCGTCACCGGAATTATATTAGAAAACTTCCAATTACTAGACTTTATTCAAATTAACGGATTATATAGATTTACAATTTACTGTGTGATGGTTACAATTTTAACGTATCTACCGAACTGCTTATAAAAATTTACAATATGTTTCGAGAAGTGTGAGTGATGTCGCACGTGACATGGTACGATGTTAACAACCAATGAAATTTGTACAAGCGACATCACCCCATCTTACTCAGCAAAATTTGTATGAAAAAATGCACGTAGCAACAAGTGCAGACATGTCTATATTGCAAATGCCATGCGCTTTGCAATATGATAGTGTAATGCTTTACAAAATGGAATTTATTAGTTAACATAATAAAATTAATAATAAGACAATAAAATGAATAATTAAATAATAAGATTATTAAATATGGTTAGAATATCACAACACTAGTAATTAATTGTCCATACGTGCTCATAATGTAGTTGGTTTTCAATTTGTAGATATCTGTACTCAATAGGCCAAAAGTACGTAATATGAAAAGTTTACTATTTTTTTGTTCGTTTACCAATCACGAAATTGGCAATCTGTTTTTTCGTATTGCGATTTTGATTTCTTCAGAAAATGCTGCATCCTTGATCTCCGTGAGAGATACCACTACAATCGTCGTAATTCATCAATATTTGTATGAACACAAACTGTAGAAATGTTGACAAATTCGTTCACTCATGTTTTTGTTAACGAACTCGTGTCTACCCAATGAGCAAATCCATTTAAGTAATGTTTCATCAACATTAAAGCAACGTTTAATGTTGCTACAATGTTGATATAACGTTATTTGTTTGTTTTTTGCTCAGTGGGTATGATTACATTAACTTAGTCAATTAAGTATAATGAGATCTTTTGAATGAATTATTTAATTATTAAAACTTATCTATGGTAGAATTTCTTCATTTGCGGTTGCAGAAAAAATGTTGTTTGTATTTTGTGCGAAAAATCAGTATGTTTTTTGATGCATTCGAATTCATTTTTAGTATCGACCTGCGGTCTCGACTAAAAATGCATTCTTGATGCGTAGAAAAAACACTGATTTTGCGCACATAATACAAAAATAATAAAATATAATATAATCATTATTATTTCATCTGCCTGATGAAGCCACTGTGTGGTGAAACATGTTGCAGTGTTCAACAATAAAAGTGAAACCCTCCCAACTGCGTTGTTTTATTTCAAAAAAATATAAGAACGAATTAAAATTAATATCGACTTTCTGCAAAATGTTTGTTCAAATATTCATTGAAACAACTACTTCTCGAGCTAATACCAATACCAGATATTGAATTATACAATGAATATTTGCGTTACACAACAGCACTGTTGTTCTATGCATAATTTATATGCAAAATGCAACATCAGGTCAAATTATTCTCTAACCAAACTAAATGAAACAAAAGGAAATTGAAATAAATTGAAAAAAATACAGGGAATGAATTTTAATTATCTTAAGCCATCTATAGACGCGTTTCGAGAATATTTGGACAAACATTTTGCATAAAGTCGATATTAATTTTAATTCGTTTTTATATTTTGTAAATATTCTGCAAACTATTGACAAACTCAATTTTTCTTCATGATAAATTATCTTTATGTAGACAAAAATAATATTTGTTTGTTTTTTGCTCAGTGGATCTCCATTCATGTTTTGGTCTTTTAAGGATTTACAAAGATATTGCGATAACTCCGAAAACGGGATCATATATTTCAGTTTAGGAAGTAACGTGAAAAGCAAACATTTATCTCCAGAAACCAAAAAAACGCTCATGAAAGTCTTCTCGGAGTTGCCCTATGATGTCTTGTGGAAATACGAGGAAGAATCTTTACCTGAAAAGCCGAAAAATGTAAAAATTATGAAATGGGCGCCACAGCAGGATATCCTGAGTAAAATAAGAAGAATATTTTTAGAACTTATTTTAATTCACAAAGCGTATTATTTCAGGACATCCTAAAGTCAAATTGTTTATAACTCAAGGAGGAATGCAATCTTTGGAAGAAGCTCTTTTCAGCCACGTTCCAATGGTCGTGATTCCTTTCTTTGCGGATCAGGTTTATAACGCAAAGAAGGTTGAGAAAAGGGGAATGGGTTTAATTATAGAAGATAACAAGAAAATTACAGAGGATGATTTTAAGAATAAAGTAGTTACAGTTATTAGTGACCCAAAGTAAGAATATATTTAATATTTTTTAGATATATAGTATGTACAATAAAAAAACCTCTAGAGTTCTACGATTTTAATTATTTTTAAATTTAAGTTGGCTACACGCCCTGGGAATTGACATATAAAACGTCAAACATGATAATTATATTAATAAAAAACGGTTTAACTTTGTTTGTATAACACAATTTATTTTAATGTGACTGCAGTTTCGGAAAATTTAGCTTGCCATTATCAAACACTACGTGTTTGATAATGGCAAGCTGAATTTGCCGAAACTGCAGTCACATACAAATAAATGTTATACAAACAAAGTTAAACCGTTTTTTATTAATAAATTAACATGTATAACGAAGTAAAGCCTCCACAATACAAAATTTATGATAATTATAATATAAAATTTCAGAGTTGCCAACTTACAATATTTTTTATGGCACTGTAGAGGTTTTTTTAATGAACATACGATACTATGTATAGTACTGTAATCTGTTTATTTTAGGTATAAAAAGCAAGTTAGAAAACTTGCTGAGCTCGTTAAGGATGAACCGATGAATGCTTTAGAAAAAGCTGTTTGGTGGACCGAATATGTTCTTAGGCATGGAGGAGCGCAGCATTTAAAATCGAAGACCATACCAAAGTATCAGTATTATTATTTGGATGTAATGGCTGTTTTGTTGGCTGTACTTCTGACTATTTACTATATGATTAAATTCATTTGTAAATGTTTATGCGGGCCTAAAGTTAAGGTTGATTAATTTGTGATTTAAGTGTAGATGTTTTTAGAGATTTTGTATGAATTGTAAATAAGAATTATTATAATTATTAAACGCAAACAAGCAAAGTAGCAATTTACTCGTAGAAACTGAGTCAAACATGGCTGAAAAATTTGATAAGGTACGTACTCTTTTTAGAAGCGATTTGGCCACAGGCGCTATTTGAGCTGGATGGTGATGTGACTTCGCATTTAAGTACCTGTTTGTGTGTGTGTAGGTTTTAGGTATACGGTATAATTTAAGTGTCCATTAGATTTTTGTGCAATTAAACTTTCCAGAAAGGGTTTATCTTTCTGGAAAGTTTAATTGCACAAAATTCTAATGGACACTTAAATTATACCGTATACCTAAAACCTACACACACACAAACAGGTACTTAAATGCGAAGTCACATCACCATCCAGCTCAAATAGCGTGTGTGGCCAAATCGCTTCTAAAAAGAGTACGTACCTTATCAAATTTTTCAGCCACGTTTGACTCAGTTTCTACGAGTAAATTGCTACTTTGATTTTCTAAATTAATATTAACTGATTTACCTATAATTTCTAACCTATCTAATAATTCAGTCCTAATATCTAATGCAATTGTATCTATCTCCCTTATAACCTTTGTTTCACCTTCTAATAATATTATTGCTTCATCTTTTCCAGATAATATTAGTTTTTGTAGATTGATATCCCTTATAATTGCATTTACTCTACCTAGTTTACCCTTTGTTTTACGTAGATCTAAACGCCTAGCCTGCGGATCCTTGTTAATATTTCTTTAAACATTTTTTAATTCTTTAAAAACTTTAGTAAAATACTCTAAACTGTTACTCATAATATAAATTGAAAATAGCTAATTGTACATAAAATTAAACGCTAACAATATCGTGAAATAAGTTCATTGCGCTACCTGTTCGTTCTTTTCCACTCAGCAGAATTGTGTGCGCAGCTTGCAGTGATGGTCTACTTCCCGGTGTCCTGAAGACTCGCCATGGATTATTGCATCAATGGTACAGTGTTGTCCCGAGTGGTATTGTTTAAAGATTTAGGTGTGATATTCGACGATCATTTATCTTTCAATGATCATATTATGAAAATTGTCTCAACCGCCAACCGTTCCTTAGGTTTTATAATACGGAATTGTAAGTCATTTAGGAATATTGGTGCAATAAAAACCCTTTATTTTGCATTTGTGCGTAGTAAGCTGGAGTATGCTTCAAGTGTTTGGGATCCACACTACTCTAAGTACTCCTCGATGATTGAAGCTATACAAAAGAGGTTTGTTAAGTATCTCCATTTTAAGAAGTACGGGGCTTATCCTGATTTTAATTACGATTATGCTGCGTTGTTAGATGAATTTGAAATGCACTCCTTAGGATGTCGCCGTAAGGCGAATTTAGTGACAACGCTGTTTAAGGTACTCAATGGTCAAATTGATTGCCCTGAATTGTTGGAGCAACTGAATATATTGGTGCCCTGTAGTGTAAGAACTAAACGTCTATTTCAGCTACCAATACCCAAAACGGACGTACTGGTCAGATCGCCGATGTATTCTATGTGCGCTACGTACAACAAACTCATTAATACAAATACAGATGTGGATATATTCAACTTTAAATCAGCGAAAGAATTCTTCAATGTGATCATTGAGTATCTTTCTTAGTTTATTTTCTTAGTTTTTTTTACTTTTAGTTTATTTCTTGTTATTAGCTTAATAACCTGTTAATTTCGTTTATTTACAATGTTAATTTTCTTTAATTAAAATTATTGTGTTTTTTCCTTATTTGTATTAACTTCAATCTGTAATTGGACCTTGTTCCGTTGGTTGAATAAATAAATAAATAAATGGAGATGCGCGTAAATTCTTCCCTGGTGGCACGTCGGACGGTTTTTCGGAAACTCTTGTTAAGACAGCGTACTAGTATAAACGCTCCAATCACCAGCAGCACCACAAATGCGATTACACCCATTATCGCATCGTATTTGTGGTGCTGCTGGTGATTGGAGCGTTTATACTATAACGCTGTCTTAAGAAGAGTTTCCGAAAAACCGTCCGTCGTGCCACCAGGGAAGAATTTACGCGCATCTCCATGCGACGTACTAATATTAACTTGACCTCCAGCGGATTGAGCTATGATATCTTCTTCTTTTCGGTCCTCCTTACTCTGATTTTTCCCCATTGTGTATTTTGTCAGCTATTATTTGATGTTAATTTCTCATCACTTGTGCACTACCGATTCATTTTCTGACACTTTTGAATTTTCCAGTTCTCACGCAGGATCGCCATGTAATGTTGGGTTTTGGGAGGTTTACATGGGGACAATAATAACTACTTTATTTCCCGGTTCAACTACTCCGTACGATGATTTATTTAACACTGCCTTTTCTGTACACTCAATTCCTGCTTACAGAACGTATAAATACTTGCACAATGTTGTTGCTAAGTGATTAATAATTATTCAGCATTATGGGCTTGCAATTTGTTGTAATTTGTTGTAATAGTTTATTGAACTATTAATTGCAAACCTATCAATAATTATTACTGTTATATATGTATATATGTATATATGTATTGAATGGTTATTATTTTATTCTATACTGTATATATTATTGTGTATTGTTCTACAGAAAGAGTTTTTTGTTATATCTGTAAGATAAGCCGCGTCCCAGATGTTCTCGGACGCGGAGTGTGAATCAGCGAGTAGAAGAATAAACACCTTAGCATATTATAAAGTGATTTATTTACAACGTTAGTGATTCCCCACTTACTAATACTAAATTCGCGTAGATTAAATCTGCGGATTTAACAGTGGCGAAGTGGATATTTAATTATTTTATCATATTATAAAATAATAAAAGAAACGCGTGGACAATGGCGGACCAAGGAATGGCGCACGGGGTGATTGGACATTTACGTGAGTTTAATCACACTTTAAATGATTGGACAATTTTTCAACCGCGCCTGTTAAACTATTTTACGGCAAACTCCGTAAAGGATGATCTAATGAAGAGGGCAATATTTTTAAATTTATTGTCGGAGCAATCGTACAAACTGATCTACGATTTATGTTTACCGGATAAACCGGAGGAAAAAACAGTCAAGGAATTAGTGGATATATTTAATAAACATTTTGGTGGCCAAAAATCAATATTTGGTGAACGATTTAAATTCTACAACGCGAGACAAGTGACTGGTGAATCGGTTAAGGATTGGGCAGCAAGAGTCAGAAGTTTGGCTGGTCATTGTGAATTTGGTGAAGAATTGCAAGTTTGTCTGCGAGATAAATTCATAATGGGTCTCTGTGAGAAGAAGATTATGGAATAGATGTTTGAAGAAAAGGCCGACTTATCCGGGGAGGACGCAATTCGCATAGCAAGCTGCAAAGAAGCCACATGGTCAAATCCGGAAATGGGGGAGCCATCTTGTTTCGTCAAAGGAGAACCCATCCATCACGTTAGATCATCGGGAAAGACGTCATCAATGGTTTCGCCATCTTGTGACGTGTGCGGAAGAAAGAATCATTCATCAGTAAAATGTCGGTATCGTGAGTGCATATGTCATAATTGCAATGTTAAAGGTCACCTTGCGCCAGTATGCAAAAATAAAGAATCAAATTTAGCTAATAATAATAATAAAGTAAACAAAAGTAAAAAGAAATTTCATAATTATATTAATGAGGATGAAAACAATTCACTGTTTACTATATTAGGAAATTTTAATGGAGGAAAACCGTTTTATGTGGAGGTACTAATTAATAACTTAGAGTTAAAATTCCAAATTGATACTGGTGCAAGCGTATCTGTTATTTCTGAAAACATGTTTAATAAATATTTTTCTTTTATTAAGTTATGTCCACCACAAAAAGAATTATTCGCTTATACAGGAAGTAAAATAATTCCTATAGGCAAAGTTGAATTATCCGTTAATTTTCAAAATAAAATTTCAAATTTAGATTTTTTTGTAATACAAAACGGTGGACCGCCTCTCTTAGGCAGAGATATTTTAGAGAAATTCAACATTGGTTTAGAAAAAATAAATTACTTAAATGGAAATAATGAAGTTAAAAAATTAAGAAGTAAATTTAAATCTGTTTTTGAACCAAGTCACGGTACGTTTAGTAAAGGTACCGCTTCCTTAAAATTTAAAAACACAACTATAACTCCAAAATTTTTCAGGGCAAGACCAATTCCATTTGCACTCAGAACAAAAGTGGAGGATGAACTAAATCGACTGCAAGAGATGGGAGTCATAGTTCCAGTTGATTTCTCGGAATGGGCAACACCAATTGTTCCTGTTTTAAAGGCAAATGGAGAGGTTAGGATCTGTGGAGACTTCAAAGTAACAATTAATCAGTTTTTGGAAACAAATAAGTATCCTTTACCTCGACAAGAGGAGTTATTTTCTAAATTAAGCGGAGGCAAAGAATTTACAAAATTAGATTTAACTAATGCCTACCAGCAAATTAAATTAGACGAAAAATCAAAACAATTAGTTACTATTAGCACCCATAAAGGGTTATTTCTATATCAAAGATTGCCTTTTAGTGTAGCATCTGCTCCAGCCATATTTCAAAAAACAATGGAGGCACTTCTTGTTGGTATCGAGGGGGTCGTTTGTTTTCTGGACGACATTTTAATTACCGGTAAAACAAAACAAGAACATGAAAAGACATTGATTAAGCTGTTGTCGAGATTAGAGGACTCTGGCTTAAGAATTTCCTTAAATAAATGCTCATTTTTTAATAAATCCGTTACTTATTTAGGTTTTGTCATTGACAAAGATGGTTTGCACCCATGTAAAGAGAAAATTAAAGCAATAAAGGATGCACCAATACCTCAAAATGTTTCTCAATTAAAGTCATTTTTGGGGTTGGTAAATTACTATGGTAAATTTTTTAGAAATCTGGCTATACTTTTACATCTACTTTACAATTTATTAAAGAAAAATATAAAATGGAGACCATTGCCATTTTATATTTTTCTTTAATAAATTGTAAACTGGATGTAAAAGTGTAGCCAGATTTCTAAAAAATTTACCATAGTAATTTACCAACCCCAAAAATGACTTTAATTGAGAAACATTTTGAGGAAGATTGTCAAGAAGCCTATAATTTAATTAAAAATAAATTGACATCTGAAGATGTCTTAGTGCATTTTGATCCGAAATTACCTGTAAAATTAATCGTAGATGCTTCAAATTATGGAATAGGTGCGTTAATTTGTCATGTACTACCAGACAAAACAGAAAGACCTATTGCGTTTGCATCTAGAACGCTTTCAATTAGTGAACAAAAATACGCACAAATAGAGAAAGAGGCTTTAGCAATCATATTTGGTATAATAAAATTTAATGAATATTTGTATGGATCAAATTTTACCATAGTAACTGACCACAAACCATTAATTTATATTTTTCATCCAAATAAAGGCATACCTCAATTTTCAGCAAACCGCTTAAGGCGTTGGGCAGTAATATTATCAAATTATAACTACCAGATAGAATATGTAAAATCAGAGAAAAATATTACAGATAGTCTGTCAAGACTGCCGTTAAAGAATTGCCAAAAGGAAGAATATTCAAACGAGAAGTTAGAATATTCTAATTATTTTTATTATACTCAAGATATTAATGTAAATTTCCAAAATATTCAAATAACTACTAAAAAGGATAAGTTATTGCAGGAAATAATAAGATGTGTAACTACAGGCAAATGGCCTGATTTTATTTTTAAAAATAATATATATAAACCGTTTTATGTCAAACGGTATGAATTAACTGTCGAAAGTAATTGCTTAATTTGGAATAATAGATTAGTTATACCTCAATTGTATAGAGATAGAATTTTATAAGAATTACATAAAAGTCATTTAGGTATAGTAAAAATGAAAGGGATAGCTAGGTCATATTTTTGGTGGCCAGGAATAGATGATCAAATCGAAACACTGTGTAACTCTTGCGAGGCTTGTAGTTTAAATTCCAGCAGCCCTGAGAAAAATAAATTAACACCTTGGCCATGGCCAGAAAAACCCTGGGAGAGAATACACATTGATTTTTGTGGACCATTTCTAAATCAATATTTTTTAATTATTGTTGATGCTCATTCAAAATGGTTAGAGGCATTTCCTATGACCACAATTACTTCAGAAGCTACAATTAAAAAATTGAGGGAAACGTTTGCAAGATTTGGCTTACCTAAAATTTTAGTTTCTGATAATGGAACACAATTTGAATCGTCATATTTTAAGGAATTCTTAAGCAAGAATAATGTTAAGCATATTTTATCACCACCATACCACCCTCAATCCAACGGAGAAGCAGAAGCCGGGGTAAAAATCGTAAAGAATGCATTGAAGAAGGCAATATTTAATAATAAAAATTCTGATCTAAATCTATCATTATGCAATTTTTTATTTGATTATCGAAACTCCACACATACTACAACTGGTGTTGCTCCGTCTGAGTTGATGTTTAGACACCGAATTAACACTCGGTTTAGTTCATGGCTTCCAAATAATAATATATCAAGAGAAAATGTCATTAAAAATCAAAGTAAACAAAAATTGTATTATTCGGGTAAAAATTCTCAAATCTTTCATGTGGGGGAAAAGGTAATAGCAAGAAATTATAAAAATAATAAGATTTTTTGGGAAAAGGGCAAGATAACCAAACAAATTAAAAAAAATGTTTATTTGGTTTATATTCCTGAAAAAGAGATGACGTGGAAACGTCATGCAACTCAATTAAAAAAAAATGTCTACGCCCATAATCAATTCAGCATTACCAACTCAACCTGTAATTACAAGTCCTGTTACACCGGTTACAGGGGGTGTTGATAGGCCCAAAAGGAATGTTAAACCACCTGAAAGATTAGGGTATTGAAATATTATGAATGTTATATTTTAGGCTATTGATTATGGTAAATTTAATTAATAACGTTTTCTTTAGGGGAGAGATGTTATATATGTATATATGTATTAAATGGTTATTATTTTATTTTATTCTATACTGTATATATTATTGTGTATTGTTCTACAGAAAGAGTTTTTTGTTATATCTGTAAGATAAGCCGCGTCCCAGATGTTCTCGGACGCGGAGTGTGAATCAGCGAGTAGAAGAATAAACACCTTAGCATATTATAAAGTGATTTATTTACAACGTTAGTGATTCCCCACTTACTAATACTAAATTCGCGTAGATTTAATCTGCGGATTTAACAATTACTCACTACAGGACTAACATCACTTAAATAATGAAATATCTATTGTAGAAAGGCATTAATCCAAAATGGGTTTTCCAAGAAAAAACGATTAACAAATTAGACAGAGACAACAGTTCCAAATCGAAGAGAGAAAATCCCTGTGGCAATGTCATCCTTCCTTACAGCCGAAATTAGATGATATTGATGTGGCCAATATGTGGTTTCAACAAGACGGTGCCACATGCTATACAGCCCGTGAAACAATTCAATTACTGCACAAGACATTTCCTGGTCGTGTATTCTTGGTGATCGGTAATCAGAATTGGTCCCCTAGATCGTGTGATTTAACCCCAGTAGATTTCGTTTTATAAGGTTATTTGAATGAATTTGAATTATTATATGGTGTACATTTTCAGATATTGTTTTTTTAAATATCCAATTTGAAGGTATAAACGAGTGTTTTCCGCTCCCAGGTTAAGCATGAAGTAAAATTTCGAGTTTAGAAAAGCCTTGGTCCGTTGTTACTTTAATGTAAGGAAGGGCGATAATGAATTTCTCTTTTAAGTATACAGAAGTACACGCTTTGTTTAGAGAGTTTTATTTAAGGCTTTAAACGAGTGTTTTCCACTCCTAGACTAAGCATGAAGTAAAATTTCGAGTTTAGAAAAGCCTGAAAATTTGGTTTGGTCGCGTAGCGCGAAGCGCGGAGCGGCCAAACCAAATTTTCAGGCTTTTCTAAACTCGAAATTATACTTCATGCGCCACCCGTAGACAACACTAATTTCAAATGAAGTTCACTTGTTTACAACATTTCAGTGTTTTTTCAGTGTTTAAGCGCGGGGCGCATGAAGTAAAATTTCGAGTTTAGAAAATCCTGAAAATTTGGTTTGGCCGCTCTGCGCTTCGCGCTACGCGACCAAACCAAATTTTCAGGCTTTTCTAAACTCGAAATTTTACTTCATGCTTAGTCTGGGAGTGGAAAACACTCGTTTAAAGCCTTAAATTAAACTCTTTAAAAAAAGCGTGTACTTCTGTATACTTAAAAGAGAAATTCATTATCGCCCTTCCTTACATTAAAGTAACAACGGACAAAATCGTAGAAATCCTTTTGAAATATAACATTAGAACCTGCTTCAAAACACATACAATAATTCAAAATTTACTTCGTACTTCAAAAGAAATTATCCCACTTGAAGCTCAAGGTGTTTCTGAAATTCCATGCGGTATGTGTGAGAAGGCTCTATTAACTTTTAACTATTAACTATTACCGATATTTTTAATGAGATATTCTCTTTGTCTGACTCGTGCTCTCCGCGTTTTGTTTTTTGTTTTATTTTTAAAGAGTTCAATTAGAATCATTAAACAAGTGTTTTCCACTCCCGGACTAAGCATGAAGTAAAATATCGAGTTTAGAAAAACCTGAAAATTTGATTTGGTCGCGTAGCGCGACGCGCGGCGCGACCAAACCAAATTTTCAGGTTTTTCTAAACTCGAAATTTTAGTTCATGCGCCACGCGTACAAAACACTGATTTAATGTAAAATTCAGGATGTACGTTTTTATCAAACTGCCTTACTTAGTATATTTCGAACCTCACTTGAAATCAGTGTTTTATACGCGTGGCGCATGAAGTAAAATTTCGAGTTTAGAAAAGCCTGAAAATTTGGTTTGGTCGCTCCGCGCTTCGCGCTACGCGACCAAACCAAATTTTCAGGCTTTTCTAAACTCGAAATTTTACTTCATGCTTAATCTGGGAGTGGAAAACACTCGTTGAAAGCTTCAATTTGAACTCTTTACATACAAAGCTGAAGAATTACAATTATTAATAATGTAAACATCTCAGAAATGCAGGGATATAATAACACCACCTACGTCGTTTGCTTAAAATTATCAATTTTGTGTAGAAATAGAAATTATAAAAAAAGTAATGATAAAAGTTATAAACTGTTAATTAAAACACTTAGTATTGTTTCACTGATTTTGCAGTTTAAAATATTTCACCACGAGTTAAATGAGAAATTCATTAAAGATAAAAGCTATCTCAAGATCGGATTACGAAAATATTTGATAAGAAACATACTCAAAAGTAACCAAATTAATACAATCAGTAGCGTTGCGTCTTTATCCGCGCTGTGTAAAATCACATCCTCCTCAACATGCGTAACAAAATATTACTTTGCCTAATCATTCTGAATTACTGCGATGGTGCAAGAATTTTAATGGTGAACCCAACCCCCTCATACAGCCATCAAATAATCTTCCAACCGATTTGGAAAGAACTAGCTTTACGCGGACATGACATGGTGGTCATCACAACGGACCCCTTAAAAGAGCCATCAATCCCCAACTTGAAGGAAATCGACCTGAGCTTCGCTTACGATATCTTTAAAGCGAATATGAAGGATTTAGCCAACAACCCCGACAACGCGATCTTCAACAATATTTTCGCGCTTATCGACGTGATGTACAACGTAATCGAAATGGAATTAATGCATCCCGAAGTCCAAGCTTTGATCAAAAACGAAACCGAGCATTTCGATCTCGTGATGCTCGAATATTTAATCCCGCCGATGTTCGCCTTTAAAGAACGATTCAAGTGTCCTTTTATTGGAATTGCTTCGCTGGACGTCGGAGGTTACGCGCATGAGTTGTTTGGGAATCCCAGGCATTCGGTGTTGTATCCCGAGGTGTTTATGGGTTTCCCCGAAGAGTTGAGTTTGTTGGAAAGGACAGTTAGTGTCTTTGCCACGTATTTGATGGAAACTATTTGGTTGGCGACTTATGGTAGACAGGATACCGCTTTGATTAAGAAGTATTTCGGGGATGGGTATCCGGATGTTCCGGATCTTATCGGTTCTGCTGATATGCTTTTTATAAATGCTAATCCAGTGTTTTATAAAGTGCGTCCGGTTTCGCCTGCTACTATTATGATTAGTGGTGGGATTCATATCAAGGATCCTAAACCTTTACCACAGGTAATAAATATGTAATATTAGTAATTTCGCCATTACACATCTTAAAAACAACATTTTACTGCTCAGTTTTTAGTATAGTTCAATTTTACCCATCCAAAATTGAATTTGTGTTCAGTATTCCGGCACCAGATACCTACAGACGCATTTCGGACTTCAAGGTCCTCTTCAGTGTGGTCCCGACTGAGGAATACTGAACATTTCTGACTATTTCAAGCCAATATGTGAAAACTATTGAACACAAATTCAATTTTGATATTTGTTTTCTGGTTTCACAGAGTTCTACTCGTTCGTGGACGAAACAGTGACCTGTATATGCACTTTGTGCATTCGTGTCACTGACAATGCCACTATGAAGCATTAGATGGCGTTAGCTATCGAAATCCATTAATAGTTTACCCATCCACTCAATAAAAAAGTAAGGTTCACAATCTAGCATTTTAGTACTTTTTGTTTTATACGTTGACAACCGAAACTGACTAAAACCCCATTCACTCCACACAATTTTGCAAACTTTACACTAGGGAGGGGACGGATATAAATGATTTCAGTATTACTTTTCGACACTACTGTGTAAGAAAAGTAAGGTTCACAATCTAGCATTTTAGTACTTTTTGTTTTATACGTTGACAACCGAGACTGACTAAAACCCCATTCACTCCACACAATTTTGCAAACTTTACACTAGGAAGGGGACGGATATAAATGATTTCAGTATTACTTTTCGACACTACTGTGTAAGAAAAGTATTGTAATCATGCCAAAAATCCGACTATCCAATTTTGGTATTTTTGTACGTTTTTAGGTCCCCTGAGTACGATTTTCATATTTTTACGATGATGTCTGTGTGTATATATGTGGATTGTATGTATGCATGTGTATGTATCTAAGTAAAAGTTCAAGATTCACCGTAAAGCGACGGTTGTATGTACAGAGAGTTTTATATAACACCGAACATTTTCATAAAATACGATTTGACACCTTTAATTTTTAGGTTATGTGTAAATTCGGTTACTTATATGACCATTACAAATTGTAGCTAATCAATTGCAATTAATGCCTCAACTTGTACATACAAGAAGTTTTGCTTTCAAGTATACATGTCCCAGTTACAGCGTATATGCTGTAAATCTTTAGATAATCGTTGTTTTTTTAACAGGAGTTCAATTTGAAACTTAAAATGAGTGTGTTCCACGCCCAGACTAAGCATGAAGTAAAATTTCGAGTTTAGAAAAGCCTGAAAATTTGGTTTGGTCGCGTAGCGCGAAGCGCGGAGCGGCCAAACCAAATTTTCAGGCTTTTCTAAACTCGAAATTTTACTTCATGCGCCACCGGTACAAAATACTGACATATTTGGAAGTTTAAAACACACCGCTGAACTTTACATTAAATCAGTGTTTTCTGCCGGTGGCGCATGAAGTAAAATTTCGAGTTTAGAAAAGCCTGAAAATTTAGTTTGGCCGCTCCGCGCTTCGCGCTACGCGACCAAACCAAATTTTCAGGCTTTTCTAAACTCGAAATTTTACTTCATGCTTAGCCTGGGAGTGGAAAACACTGGTTTAAAGCTTCAAATTACATTCTTTTAATAAACCGAGTGTCGGCAAATGTACAACTTATGCTAATATATACTTAAACGAAAAATTCTCATGTTCGGTGTTACATAAAACTCTCTGTATGTGTGTGCGCTTCTGAACACGATAACTTCCGAAGGAAAACATCGATCTAGCCAAAATTGTGCAGGTACGTTTTAGATATTGACTGGAAGATCGTTAGTGTTTTTCAGCCAAATCGTACTTCCGGTTTAAGCAGAAGTCACTTTAACATATATTTTCCCTGGATATATATATATATATATATATATATATATATATATATATATAGCAATTTTATTTGATTTATAGAAAGTACAATTAATTCTGCGAATAGTCACGTTTGTTTCATAAATTTATCTTTATTATTAACAGAGTTATTAAAAGATTTATTTTGAGAGTAGACATCCTTTATGGGACTTCTCTCGAAGTTCTCCCTACACTTAAAGGGCATGTTTTTGAAATGATTTTAAGTAAAAAAGTTCATATGAATATGTGTCCTATTCTCAGTATTTACTAAGCTATACACATTTCAAACTAAATTAAAAAAAAGCCTTTCTTGGCATAATATTCTATTACATCTATATATACACTAATCACTGCCCCCTCTCTTCCTTCTGCTTTCCCTCTCGTCCCCTAACTTCTCCAGCGTCCTTACCCCGGCCCCATCCTCTCTCATCCATTCCGTCACTCTTCTATTCCCTCTTATTCCCACCCATTCCTCCTCACACCCTCGCACTCCTCTGCCAGATGGCTCCACGTATCCCTCCCCCGTTCACACATTACACACCTCCCATACTCTTCCCCCATCCACACCTTCCTTTCTCTCTCCTCCGACCCACACCTCGCCCTCGCTAGCACCACCCTTTCCTCCCTACTCCATCCCCCCTCCATCAAATACCTCGGCATTCTCCCATGAACCTGCCACCTCCCGTACCTATCGTTGTATTCACTCCTCTCTATATACCCTTGCCTTTCCTGTGCTTCCACCTCCTTCTACTTCTCTTTCACCCACGCATCCATCTTTACCCCATTCCCCAGCCACTCCATCACCTTCGCCTCCGACAAACCCACCCTCTCATATATTCTCCTTCTCTCGCTCCTCCATTTACCCTCTCTCCCATTCACGCACGCCACCCAAACCGCCTTCACCAGTCTCTCTTCCTCCAGGTCCCATAACTTCATCTCATACCTAGCCATTCTCACCATTTCCTCACACTATAGCTTCTCTCTATTCGTTTTCTGTAGTACTATGTATCCGGGTATCGACCTCTCCAACCCCAACATACGCTTCAAGAACCACAACTGCTCCCTCTCTATACACTCATACCCTCTCGTCCCCCACACTTCCACCCTATACATTAACACTGACTTCACACACGCATCCCATACTTTACACGCCACTCTTACATTGTTCCCCATCTACTTCCCCCACTTTTCCCACGCTATCCCCCACGCCTTTCTAGCCTTCCCCTGCACCCACCTCACATGCTCCTCATACCCTCCCGTCCCTTTGAACAAAAACCCTAAATACTTGAATTCTTTAACCCTCTCAATCACCCTCTCCCTTCCACTCTAATTCCTTCACCCTCCCCTTCCTCCCTTTATTTCTGAATCTCATCCATTTTGTTTTTCTCACATTCACGCTCAACCCCCTCTTATCCATAAACCTCTCCGCCCTTTTCAGCATATCCTTCATCCCTTCCCACTCTCTTGCCACCAGCACCATATCATCCGCATATGTCAACATCCACATCTTACTTCTACCAATTACCACCCTTTCCTCATCACCTCCTCTAACTCACTCGTGTATAGGTTAAACAACACCGGGCTCAATGGGCACCCCTGTCTAAGCCCCTCCCACGTCCTAAACTTCTCCGACTCTTCCATTCCCACTTTCGCCACAGCCCATGTTTCCTCATACACTCCTCTCACCCACTCTACCTTTCCCACCCTATCCACAACGTGACTTTCCTGCACCTCCGCCTCTACTCCCAGCATCTCCTTCAAAATCCCCGCCACTTCTCTCTTCTCCTGGAACACCTTCCCTCTGATTAATAAGTTGGTCCTCCTCTTCTGCCTCTCTCTCTTCTCCGCCTGCTCTTCCAGCTCCACTATCCTTTGTTGTAGTTGATCTCTTTCTTTGTTCCATATTTTGTTCATTTCCCTCATCTCCTCCTTCCAAATCTCCCTCTCCTTCCTTATTTTTTCCTTAATTAGTTCCACTATCTCCCTCCAATTTTCGTTGCCTCCTTTACTCTCCCCTTCCCACTCTTTTTGTTCCCCTTCCTGGTTCCCCTTCCGTCTCAAAAGACGTATCCGCCACCTTCCTCTTATCCAACCCGTCTCCCGACCCCCCCTGTCGTAGTGGCAACCTTTGCAATCCCGCTCCTCCACTAAAAACCTCCTTTCTTCTAGCCTCCTCCTCCTGCTTTTCCCATTTCTCCACCTCCTTTCTCTCCTTCTGCTTTTTGTGTCCAGCCATTTAAACTACTAATGTTTGTTTTTGTTTTGCCGCCGAGCGTATTAAACTAAATTAGTTTTTAATAATTTATATTTAACCCGACACCATATGGTAAAAGGGAATACTGATTATATATATATAATTTATATTTCTATGAGATCAAAATTAACATAATAGATGACTATACACTAATAATTAAAAAAAAAACATTGTCATAGATGTTCAAAAATGCCGCCTCCTACTTCAATGCATTTAGGCGCAAGCCTGTGAATACCACGCGTTCCATTCATTACCTTAGCATGGCTGTCTTTTATCTTTTGTTATTTCGATATATGTTCATATGAACTTTTTTGCTTAAAAGGATCTCAAGAACATGTCCCTTAAGTGCCTGAAGAACTTCACGAGGCACCCTGTATATCTAACGATAACGCATACAGAGAGTTTTATGTAACACCGAACATTTTCATAACGAGAATTTTCTTTTAAGTATTCATATGCAAACTTTGCACATTTTTCAATGCTCGAGTTATTAAAAGAATTTAATTTGAAGCTTATGCGAGTGTTTTCCACTCCCAGGCTAAGCATGAAGTAAAATTTCGAGTTTAGAAAAGCCTGAAAATTTGGTTTGGTCGCGTAGCGCGAAGCGCGGAGCGGCCAAACCAAATTTTCAGGCTTTTCTAAACTCGTAATTTTACTTCATGCGCCACCGGCACAAAACACTGATTCAATGTAAAGTTAAGCGGTGTGTTTGAAACTTCGTAATATGTCAGTGTTTTGTACCGGTGGCGCATGAAGTAAAATTTCGAGTTTAGAAAAGCCTGAAAATTTGGTTTGGCCGCTCCGCGCTTCGCGCTACGCGTCCAAACCAAATTTTCAGGCTTTTCTAAACTCGAAATTTTACTTCATGCTTAGTCTGGGAGTGGAACACACTCATTTTAAGTTTCAAATTGAACTCTTTTTAAAAAAAAAACAACGATTATCTAAAGATTTACGGCATATACGCTGTAATTGGGACATGTATACTTAAAAGAAAACTTCCTTGTATGTACAAGTTGAGGCATTAATTGCAATTGATTAGCTACAATTTGTAATGGTCATATAGGTAACCGAATTTACACATAACCTAAAAATTAAAGGTGTCAAATCGTATTTTATGAAAATGTTCGGTGTTATATAAAACTCTCTGTATCAGAGTGGAGGAAAGTCGAATGGGGATCACTCCAGATTTTTTTTAACATGAAAACAAAATCAATTAATTATTTCTTAACAATTATGGGTACAATTTTGTAAACTTTAGATCTTTTAACATTTTATTTCCTATCGTTCGATTTTGTGGTATAATGTGGAGATTTTCATTATTGTATTGTTGTTTTATTTATATTGCTACAATAATAAGTTACATAATTATGTATTTTTCACTTGTTACTTACGCAGTTAATCATTTTTAGGACCTTCAAACATATTTAAATAATTCTAAAAACGGAGTCATATATTTCAGTCTGGGAAGCAACGTTAAAAGCAAAGATATTCCAGATGAAACTCGCAATAAAATAATGCAAGTTTTATCGGAATTACCTTACGATGTTCTTTGGAAATACGAAGATGACACTCTACCAGGGAAACCGAAGAATGTTAAAATTATTAAGTGGGCACCACAACAGGATATTCTCAGTGCGTAATCTCACGATAACACAGTTTTCCATTGTAATGGAAAACTGTGGAAACTGTGGAAAACTAAAACACTTATTAGTTTCTGGCTTCTGCCGTGCGAACATTTAAAACATACAAAATTTATAGTAGGCTTTGAATTTTAAATTAGATTGGCAACACTGACTGTTACCACACAGTTTACCATAACCTCAAATTTATTCCATGATCTAATTAGCATTCTGGGTAACCGCAAAAAAACCGCCTGCTCTAAATCAGCATTTAAACGATCGCACAGTACTTTGTTATACATGTCAATTTATCAATATAAACCGTTTTAACTTTGTTTGTATAGCACTATTAATTTTTATGTGACTGCAGTTTCAGCAAATTTAGCTTGCAATTATCAAACATTTCATGTTTCATGTTTGATAATGACAATCTATATTTGCCGAAACCGCGGCCACGTAAAAATAAATAGTTATATACAAACAGACTTATTTCTTTCTTTGTATAATACTCTTTTATTTAATGTTACTACAGTTTCGACCTAATGTTTGCTAATGACAATTAATCAAAACTGCAGTCACATTAAATAGAAAAGTGTTACACAAACAGAGTAAAAAGTACATATGTTCGAAAGCGTAAACGCCATCTAATGCCCATTAGCTTAAGTAGCATCGTCAATAGCTGGCAACTAAACGTTTGTTAAGCTAATGGGCATTAGATGGCGTTTACGCTTTCGAGTATATGTAAATTACACAGGCCATAATAAATGGTCAAAGATGTTCAGTATTCTTCAAGCATTGGTTCGGGACTATACTGATGATGGCGTTGAAGCCTGAAACGCGCATATAGTTATCCGGTGAATGAATGAATACTGAACACAAATTCATATCCTTGATAGACTAAGAAGTGTTTAAATGTGAAATTAACATTTGTTACGAAGTAGAAGCTTTCATAATACACAATGTTCTTCTTATATTATTATTTTTTTATTAACTAAAGTATATGTAATACATATCTTAGGGTTATTAAAATTAGTCTAAGACAGTGATGGGGATACTACGGCCCGCGGAAAGGTTTAATCCGGCCCGTTTAAGAGTGCCGTCGTGAGAATGTTTGAACGCGTTCTTACTTCGTAATGTGACGACCCGCATAAAAACTACCTACCTACGATTAAGCATTATTCTTTGGCCCGCTACGATTGTCTGGTTATTACAAATGGCCCGTCTTAAAAAAAGTTTCCCCACCACTGGTCTAAGAGAATAACCATTAATTTAACAATGATTGATAGAGATTGAGATTTCATATTATAAAGGGTATAATAGTGACGTAAACCAAGTGTAACTTAAACTTAATTTAAACTACATTTACCATAATATAATTTAAACCAAGGCTAATATAAGCCACGATTGAGCCAGTGGCCCTTTATTTATACTTAATTTACTTAAAAATTCATCAACTAACATGTGGAGTGTGGAGTACTGAATAATACATTTTCTTTTCTTAGGACATCCAAAAACAAAATTATTCATAACTCAAGCTGGAATGCAATCTTTGGAAGAAGCGTTATTCAGCCACGTGCCAATGGTTGCAATTCCTTTCTTTGGAGACCAAAGTTTTAACGCAAAGAAAATAGAAAATAAGGGACTGGGATTGATAATTGAAGATCACAAAACTATGATAGCAGATGATCTGAAATACAAAATCTTAGAGGTCATTAATAATCCAAAGTAAGTCAAATCTTGAAAATATTGTTTGAATAAAAAAAATTGTATTGTTGAGACTTTTCCAAATATTCACGTAAATAACTACTACCAGAGCTAATACCCCGATGGATAATGAATTAAACAAAGAATAATTAAACTGTTAACGGTGGAGGCTTCATCTTTGTATACATCATAATTTACAATTAAAACACGATTTTAACTTTGTTTGTATAACTGAGACTAGATAAATTCAAATTCAAAACTATTTGAATTCGAGAAAATAAGCTTACGTTTCTTATAGTTTGCACACTTTAAATATAATATATAAAATTACGAAAAAACTATTCGTGAATATGCAAACAATTATTTTTGATTGCCAACACACTTTTGCTGAATATAGAGATACTGTATGTCGTATTAATAATATTTTTTTTCATTTTGAATGCATGTAATTCCACATCTGGGTGATGAATATAATTTTTGTTCATTGTGTCTTAGATTTTGATCAATTCTTACAAGTGTCGGCATCTTGGTTGCTTCGAAAAACAAATTACATTGTTTGCATATTCACGAATAGTTTTTTCGTAACTGAGACTATATTAAGTGACTATAGTTCCGACAACTTTAACTTGTCATTTTTAAACTCAAAGAATATTTATGTTAACAACGAGACTAAATGTTTGCAGAAATTCGATATTAATTCTAATTCCTTTTTGTGATTTGTACATATTCTGCAAACAATAGCCAAATTCAATTTCACTATATATTATTTGATCCGTTTATTTTGAATCTTTGAAATATTGTTATATACGTAACAGTAACCAGTATTGATGTCCAGCAATGCTGTAGCCAGAAAAAAAAATCTGAAAGGGTTATAAAATTGAATGGTAAAAATACCAAATTTTCAGGCTTTTCTAAACTCGAAATTTTACTTCATGCGCCACGCGCATAAACCACTAATTTGAATCGACGTTCAAAATATCCTGTTAAAGCATTTAGGCTAAAGTGTATTTGGAACTTCACATAAAATCAGTGTTTTTTATAAAATTGAATGGTAAAAATATTGTTTTTGCTTTTGCGGGACCTCTTTTACATACAAAAATTCAACATTTTGAAAATTACGGGAGGGGTTTGAACCCCCATATCCCCCACCCTGGCTACGGCCTTGATCTCTAGTAATGCATGAATCGTAAATTCACATCAATTTAGAGAAATCACGCTTTCTGCGAATGCAAATAATATCAAATTTATAACAATATTGTTAAAAAGAAAACACTTAACTTTTTATACTACGAAGTGAACGCCTCCAAGATTCAAAAATCAATAACAATATTGTTTTAGATTCAAGAATAGAGTAAAAGAACTTGCTGATCTGGTAAGGGATGAACCAATGACTGCAATAGAAAAAGCTGTGTGGTGGACTGAATATGTTCTTAGACATGGTGGAGCTCAGCATTTGAAATCCAAGAACATTCCTTTTTATCAATTTTATTACCTCGATGTGATGGCTGTGTTGATTACAGTATTTATGATTCTTTATTATGTGCTAAAAACGATTTTTAAATGTTGCAAATGTATGTTCAAATCAAAAACAAAGGTTGAATAATTGATATTTACAATGAAGATAAAATTTATTATTAAATACGATACTTACTTTACTTATTTATTATATAATAAATAATTTCTAAATACTGAACCATTAAATGCTTGATTTAAAAAGTATAATAAATTATTAAAAGGCGTGTTTACATTTATTATTCATTTTCTATGTTGTATTTAAAATGTATAATAAATTATTAAGAGACGTGTTTAGATTTATTATTTATTTTCTATGTTGTTAGTGACTTTGTATTTGAAGTAAGGAATTATAATTTTGATAATAAATTAAAAGTTACTTAGTTTGTTTCACTAATATTTTTAATTCTCTCCGACTAGTTTCGACTTATCGTTATTCTCAAGGAGTAATACAGAAAAATGTTTTAATTAAATAAAAGTCACTTGGTTTGTTTCACCTCCCCAATTCTTAAAGCCCTTATTACCTGACCTTCAAAAAATATGTATATATATCTCATACATATTTTTTGAAGGTCAGGTAATAAAGGCTTTAAGAATTGGGGGAGTTAAAGCAAACCAAGTAACTTTTATTTAATTATCACTATTGTAAACCTGTTTCATTAAGTGATTCATGAGAATCAAATTGAAGGAATTATTATAATAGCGATATATAGAATATTTGTAAAATCACATACTATATTTGTTCTCTTATTATATTTATTATTATTCTATTTTGTTACACTATACAGATAGTTTTTCCTTTAAGTATACATATCTCAAATAAACACACATATTGTTAATGTAAAAAGAAAAACTCCCTGTATGTTGGTTTTACTATTTTAAAATTTAAAATAGTAATACCAACATACAGGGAGTTTTTTCTTTAAATATACATATCCCTAGACATACGCTGTAAATTTTCATGCATTGGTTGTTTTTGAATAGCGTTCAATTTGCAACTCCTAACGAGTGTTTCACTCCCAGACTACCTGGATCTAGATCATAAAGGGGGTGTGTACCTAGACACAGCAATTAGACCCCAATGGGCCCTTTTTGCAGACTAAGCATGAAGTAAAATTTCGAGTTTAGAAAAGCCTGAAAATTTGGTTTGGTCGCGTAGCGCGTAGCTTTAACAAGATATTTTGAACGTCGATTCAAATTAGTGGTTTATGCGCGTGGCGCATGAGGTAAAATTTCGAGTTTAGAAAAGCCTGAAAATTTGGTTTGGTCGCTCCGCGCTTCGCGCTACGCGGCCAAACCAAATTTTCAGGCTTTTCTAAACTCGAAATTTTACTTCATGCTTAGTCTGGGAGTGGAAACACTCGTTAGAAGTTGCAAATTGAACAGTAATAGTAATATAGGGAGTTTTTCTTTTAGGTATACATATCTCTAGGCATACGCTGTAAATTTTCAGGCATTGGCTGTTTTTTAATTCAATTTGCAACTTCTAACGAGTGTTTCCACTCCCAGACTAAGCATGAAGTAAAATTTCGAGTTTAGAAAAGCCTGAAAATTTGGTTTGGGCGCGTAGCGCGAAGCGCGGAGCGACCAAACCAAATTTTCAGGCTTTTCTAAACTCGAAATTTTACTTCATGCGCCACGCGCATAAACCACTAATTTGAATCGAGGTTCAAAATATCCTGTTAAAGCATTTAGGCTAAAGTGTATTTGGAACCTCACATAAAATCAGTGTTTTATACGCGTGGCTCATGAAGTAAAGTTTCGAGTTTAGAAAAGCCTGAAAATTTGGTTTGGTCGCTCCGCGCTTCGCGCTACGCGCCCAAACCAAATGTTCAGGCTTTTCTAAACTCGAAATTTTACTTCATGCTTAGTCTGGGAGTGGAAAGTTAGAAGTTGCAAATTGAATTAAAAAAAAACCAATGCCTGAAAATTTACAGCGTATGCCTAGAGATATGTATACTTAAAAGAAAAACTCCCTATATTACTGTCTTAAAATTTAAATTTAAAGTTGCAAATTGAATTAAAAAACAACCAATGCCTGAAAATTTACAGCGTATGCCTAGAGGTATGTATACTTAAAAGAAAAACTTAGAAGTTGCAAGTTGAATTAAAAAACAACCAATGCCTGAAAATTTACAGCGTATACCTAGAGATATGTATACTTAAAAGAAAAACTCCCTATATTACTGTCTTAAAATTTAAATTACATTAACAATATGTGTATTTAAAATTATTAGTTATTTTCTATGTTGTTTAAATTTTATTTGAACTCAGCTCTTTTTAGGATACATCTAGTAAACATTATGATATTATAAAATGAATGTAATTAATGTTTATTATAATTCTAGCTCACCTAATTTTCAATTATTTTTCAACTTGAGATATAATGCAATGTAAAGAGTGCAAGTTTTTTCTTATCAGTTGTGATAATAAATTTATCTAAAGTAACGAATTAATGCCACTCGACGCATTTCAATTTCTCGGTTTTGAGAATTTAAAAATAATCAACATGCATTTATTATTAAATTAGGTCGAGTGTTTCATTCCTCACTTGATTAGATAAATATTTCGTATTGTTCACATGATATTCACAAATATAAAATTTAAGTTTAGTTATTTGCACAGAAAACAGCAGTTTTTTATTTAATAATAATTTATATATTATAAATAACACTTGGTTTGTTTCACTATTAGCTTTTATTTAATGTAGTTGTATGAGTTACGTGAAGGTGTTAGATCACTTAATTAGACACAGTTATATTCCTTTCTTCACTTTTATTTTTCTTGTTAGATGTGCATTTCGGGTACTAAGTACCCATTATCAATAGCTAACAGTTAGCTATTGATAATGGGTACTTAGTACCCGATATGTACATCTAGCAAGACAAATAAAAGTGAAGAAAGGAATATAACTGTGTCTAATTAAGTAGCTTTTATTTACTCAACTAATTTAGAGTTTACGGCATTATTATTTCTGGAAAAAAATCGCCCCTAATTATGACAAAGTACCTTGCCTTAACCTAATACAAACAAAAAATTACTTTACCTTTTTAAGTTCAAGTTGGCACCAAAAAAATTGAAGTTGGCACTAATTAAAATCAAGTTGTCATTAATCACATTAAAGTTGCATTTGATTAGTAACAACTTGATTTTGATTATAGCCAATTTGAATTTGTTTGGTGCCAACTAGAACGTGAAAAGGTAAAGTACATTTTTGTTTGTTTTTTTAATTACTGCTATAGAAACCAATACATCCCTTCCGAATGGAAGTAAGGCATTGTATGCTTTTAATAGTGATCAATGTAATAATGTTCAAATTATAGATGTTGGGGTGTCTGACCACCGTGGAATAATCACTGAAATTAACCTTGTCTCCGAACCCATTAAAAGAATTGTGAGGCCAATCCCAATGCTTGGTAAATATAAACTCTTTAAATATGTTCAACAATGTAACTGGCAAGATATAATAAACTGTACCGCTAATATAAACGATGCTTGGCATAGATTCATTAACTTAATTAGTGAAGGTTGCTCGATCGCATTTCCTGAAAAACTAAAATTAATAAAGAATAGTTCAAATAATGTAAAATGGTTTCGACCTGAATTAAAAAACATGCGCAGTGAATTAAAACTCATGTGGGAATATAACCAACAAATCCAAACAGAGGAATCCAATAAATTATATAAGGTAATGAGGAATAAATACAGGAACCATATTGTAACACAGCAACGAAATGCGACTGAGCGACTTATTAAGACATCATCTAATAAATCGAAAGCGGTGTGGGACATAATTAAGTGTAAATGTCCAAAAAATCGAAATAAAAACAATGACATCCCAATATCTGCAAACGATTTTAATAATTATTTTACAACCATTGCAGATAAAATACTATCCAATGTCCCAAGTAATGGTTAGGACCCATTATCAATTATGGCAAAAAATTATTTTAATAATGCAACGAATTTTTTTAAATTTCAAAAAATATCTCCTACTAAATTGAGAGATGTAATAAATAAAATTAAAATTAAAAATAAAAACAGCGTTGATGTCTTCGGATTAAATATTGGTATTATTAAAACAATAACTGATTTAATTATTGGCCAGTTGACTCATCTCATTAATAAATCCTTGTCTGAAAATATATTTCCTGATATTCTAAAAACTGCTAAATGTATCCCTATACTTAAAAAGGGAGATAAACATGACAAAAACAATTATAGGCTCATTTCAATCTTGCCAACTTTCTCCAAGATTTTTGAAGCAACTCTTGTGGAGCAAATAACTGCCTAGATGGAAAACAATATGCTATTTTCAGATAATCAGCATGGTTTCAGAGAAGGGAGGTCAACGGCCACAGCTATTTATAGTTACATTGATTATATAGTGGAAGCTTTTGAGAAAAATGAACTTGTAGACAGTCATTTGTTCGATCTAAGCAAAGCTTTCGATTGTGTAACTCACTCGATTCTGATTAGAAAATTGTATTTCCACAACTTTTCCCCTGAAAGTTGTAGACTTATAACATCATTTTTGTCTAATAGAAGGCAACAGGTTTTCATCGGCGATGATATATCTGAAATAAAAAATATAACACATGACGTTCCGCAGGGGTCAACTCTAGGACCTTTGCTTTTCCTTATTTATATTAATGATCTTCCACAGAGTAGCAACAATGCCCTAGCAATTTTATACGCCGATGATACCTCGATATCTGTAAATGGACCCACAATTGAATCAGTTGAATCTACAGCAGCAACCGTGATTAAGAGGGTAAAACATTGGTTTGAGAGTAATAAATTAAAACTAAATACAGATAAAACTGTCAGAATTATCTATTCACTCAAAAATACACCAAGAATACCAAAAACAAGGACAAAATTCTTAGGTATTACTGTAGATTCAACTCTAACATGGGATGGGTACAAACATGAACTGGAGTCAAAACTGAGCAAAAACATTTATCTATTAAAAAACTTAAAAAGGGCAGTAAATTTAAGGACCCTTTTAGCATTTTTTTATTCATGTATTCAGTCCAATATAAGATATTGTCTACTTGCATGGGGTCATGCACCAATTCTAAGAGATATTTTTAAAATACAACGCCGGGCACTTCGTGTCGTAGCAGGGCTGGGGTATAGAGACGATTGTCGTGATAAATTTAGAACACTCAATGTTCTTACTGTACCATGTCTGTTCATATTAGAGTGCTTGAAATTTATCAAGAATAATCGCGGAACCTATGTGTGTAATAAAGATACACATTCACATGAAACAAGAAGGAAAAATGAGATTAGAGCGGGTAAATTACGTTTATCTAAGGCCAAAACTGCTCAACGGTATTATTGCATAAAATTTTACAATGTATTGCCACCATGGGTTCAAATTTTGCCAAATAAGAAATTTATACAGGTTTGTAAGAAATATCTCTTAGAAAACGCATACTATTCCATCGATGATTATCTTATACATTGTCCTCTGTCTAGTTGGAAGTTGGATTCTTAATGTAATACTAATAACAGTGCATGTGCGTTCCAAGGTTGTATCTATATATTATTTTAAAGTGTATATATGTATTGATAATGAAGGTTTAAATTAAATTACACTTGGTTTGTTTCACAATTTATTACTTTACTATTTACTCGACTAGTTTCGCGTTTTACAGCATTATCAGGAGTGAATTACAAAAGATACCAACAAGCTTATATATGGTCAGGTAATAAGGGATTTTAAGATTGGGGAATTCCAAATATCCTCATTGTCGTTGACGAGGTGTTTTCCGTCTTTTATTGCCCTATTTATTTCTAGGCCTTCCCTGAGGTTTAAATTACAGCCCTTATTACCTGAATATAGAATTTTGAAATTATTAACATCTATAAAGTGGTTGTTAATTATACAATGTTTTGAAATCCCTGTACACTGTTTGTTATTTATAATTGATTTTTTATGTTCTGTTAGTCTTGTCTGAAAAGTTCTTCCTGTTTGTCTTATGTATAATGCATCACATTCACTGCACTTTAGTTCGTACACTCCACACTTTTTTAATTTGTCTATGGGGGGTTTATTGTTTATTAGTAGTTTTCCTAAATTTGTCTGGTTAGTGCATATGATGCGAAATTCATTACCCTTTATATTGTTTATAATTTTATTTGACAAATCCTTAACATAATTAAGTTTGGCCCATTTTATTTCATTAATTTCTTCGATATAGAAGTGTTTCATCAATTGTTTTTTCTTTTTCTTTTTTAAGATGTTATCAACAATTTCAGCATTATATCCATTGTTGCGAGCTATTGTTTTTATGGTTGCTAATTCGATGGCGAAATCTTGATTACTCAATGGGATGTTTATTAGCCGATTTATGTATGAGTTAAATGTACTAAACTTAATTTGGTTTGTGTGATTTGAAGAATTGGGGATTATTGTGTCAGTAAATGTATCTTTTCTATATATTTTAAATTTTAAATGGTTAGTGTCAGTTTATTCTATTGTTAAATCTAAAAAGTTTAAACTATTGTTGATTTCTGTTTGTGATGTAAATTGAATTTTTCGATTTATTGAATTTAAATATTGTTCAAAAGAATTTAATTGTCGGTTTGTGCCTGTCCAAATGCAAAAAATATCATCCACATACCTACTCCAGAATAAAATGTTATTTTTATTTTTAAAATCAGGATTGCTGAACATTGATTGTTCAAAATCGGCCATGAAAATTTCGGCTAAAAGGGGGGATAATGGTGACCCCATAGGTAGGCCATCAGTTTGCGTATATATGGTGTCATTGAACTCAAAGTAATTTTGTTCTAGGCAGATGTTGACCAATTTCATCATTTCGGACTTTTCGTCATTGTTGTTATCTGACTTATTAATTAAATTGATTATAACTGATTTTAATTCCGACGTTGGTATTGAGGTAAATAAACTTTTTACATCGAAAGACACTAACTTTGCGTTTTTCGGAATATTTAATGGTTTTAGTCTTTGTACAAGTTCCACTGAGTTTTTTATAGCATACTGTGATTCAAAATTTACAAATGTAGGAAAACGAGTATTTAAAAATTTACACAATTTGTAAGCTGGTGCATATATATATGACACAATTGGTCTCATGGGGGTACCCTCCTTATGTAATTTAGGTAACCCATAGAGGACTGGAGCTTTTGGGTTCATTCTAATAAGGTTGTAATTTGAATGTTCTAGTAATTTTGTGCATACTTTTAAAATGTTTTTTATTTCTAACTGGAATTTACTAGTAGGATCTTTTTTCAAAGTTTTAAAGTCTGATTAAAGTAGCTGTTCTGTTTTTTGTAAATAATCTTGTTTTGTTAGAATTGTTATTGTATTACCTTTATCCGCTTTAGTTAATATTAGATTATTGTTTTTGATTTTATTTTGAATGTTTTTTATGACTTTTAGTTCAGAATTTCTTTTCTTATGTATGGTATTTTGGGTGTTCTTTTTATGATTGGTAATTAATTTAGCAACTTTTAATTTAGTTAGTGATGTTGCGTTTTCTGATTTTAATTTGTTGCAAATTAATTCTGCGTCTAAACCTAACGTTTCGATTTCTTTGTTAGTATCTAATGAGGGATTATATTTTAAACCTTTTCCTAGAAGCGTGGTTTCAGATTTGTCAAATAAAACATTTGTTAGGTTGACGACTCTAGGGTAGAATTTAACATCATTGCACATACCATCTGACGTTCTGTTTATGTTGTTGTGTGACGTTCTTGGGTTGGTATTTCGTGAATTCTGCAGTTGTTTTATCTTCTTTTGTTGAATCTCGTATTGTTCGAATCCAATTCTCCTTGCGTCCTCTCTGCATTTTGCGTCAATATTGTCAAACTCGATCGGATGTAACAGAGTGGCAAGCCGTTGGTGTAGGAGCTTCCGGAGATGTGACAGATTGTCTCTTGTGTTATACCACTTTTTTCTTTCTTGATATAGCCAATTGCGATAGGAGTTTTTCACTACTTCTTGCGTTACCCAGTTGTGATGGTTGACGTGTATTTTCATGTATTTTGGTATTAGGTTTTGCTTTAGACATGTGTTGTTAAAGTATATGTGGTTATTGGCTTTAACAAACTTAATTAGGTTTCTTCTGTACTTTGAAATGAGATTTGCTTCACTGGCACATAATATTTCTTGAATAATTTTCTCACTTATCACTTGGTGAAACATTTTTAAATATATATGTATGTCTGTTGTGTTATAATTTTAAGTTTTGGTCTGTTTTAACGTTTTTAATTTACTGTAACAATATTCTGTTATCCTGTTATACTTTTGTATTTAATCACTTAGACCTTATCCCAATGCTTATATCTTGTATCTATCATTCTAAGTCATATATTCTTGTTTGTTATATTTTTACCAAAATTGTTAAACATGTTATTACTACTTGATCGTACTTATAGGCACTACTTCATTGAATTATTTTCTTGTTGACCTGTGTAAAACTTGTTAAGTTGCTAACACCAATAAAGATATTATTATTATTGTTATTATTATTATTATTATTATTATATTATTTACCTAAACCTCACAACGATCTGAAATACATGACAAACTTTGCCCACACACACATTATTGATTTTTAGGGCATACACCCGAATTGACTGCGATAACGAGTCGAAGACTTTTTAATATCGAGGAAATATTAGCAGATGACTGGCTATCAAGTTGTTTATGAGGTTGAATAACTGTGAGGATGGTAATAGGTAAGATTGTTGATTTTTGGGGTATAAACCAGAATTAACAATCTGGTATTGAGGCTTGTACAAAATTTCGGAGTTTTTGTTATAAGTAAGTAAGTAGTTTTATTCGTGTTATCACATAAGTTTACACTTACCAGACCCACAGAACGGCCGTGAAGCTAGAAGTGCGAAAGTTAATAGTGAAACTTGTGATAAATATAGTGCTACTATTATAAAATCATGTGCCTGCGGCTCCATAGCTAGGTCTGGAATACAGTGTACTATCTGCAAATCGTACTACCACCCTAGTTGTGCAAAGAGAGTAAAAACATGCTGCGAAATTCCGGTGACAAGCGGCGGAGTGAGCCCGGGTCCGCCCGACAACACTGGAGAATTTAATTTCCAAAAAGAGGCTTACATCTGCTTAAAAGAACGTGTAAATGACTTAAAACTCACAACTCTACTACTTTAGGAAAAAGTTAAGCGGCTAGAAGAAGAAAATGCCAACCTACGTCTCAAAGCCGGCAGTTTCCCAACCACCGAAACAGCAGGAAAAAACATAAAAACACTAATCAATTCCGAAACCAGTAAGGATTTACTCATTCATTCATCGTCAACGTCAAGTAAAGCGGAGGTGCGCGCGCCAGCCAAATTGCGCACGGCGACTCATCAGCTGCCTGCAGTAAACAACAAGCCTAACCTAACTTCGTCAGCGGTGGAAATAATAAACAAACAACCACAGGAAAATACATCTTCAGAAAAGCAAGAAGAGAATACCAGTGATCAAGGTTTTACCAAAGTTACATACAAACAAAAACGCAAATCTGCTAAAAAGAACGTGATTATTTGTACTGGCGAGGCTAATATATCTAACCTAAAAGCTGAGCCAAAGAGAACATGGATATTTGTTAAACGAATGAAGAATAATACCACTGAAGAGGAAGTGAGAGGTCACGTGAAACAAATTATTAAAACAACCAACTTTACCTGTGAGAAAATAAATTCTACAATGCCCACCCCAGCATTTAAAATTGGAGCAGAGTTCAAATACCATGATGTTCTCATGGACCCAAAACACTGGCCCAGTGGAATTATACTTGACCGGTATATTTTTAGAAGAGCCCGCCTGCCATCAAAACCAACTTAACAAGCCCGAAGCAGCAACTACACATTTTTCGGAAGTAAAAGTGTACTATATCAATATCCAAAGTTTAAGATACAAAACAAATGAACTGGAAGCGTTTATTGCAATAAATGGTAATGTAAATATTATATGTATTAGTGAGCATTGGCTTGGAGCGTCGGAAATACCGCACTTATCGAATATGAACTATTCAGTGGCAACTAATTACTCGCGGCGCGAATTTCAACATGACGGAGTGATGCAGCTAATTCAAAATCAGATAACTTACAAGGAACTATCAAAACTCAACAATCTATCTGTAGATAACCACTGTGAGATAGCTGCATCATTTGTGCCGTTATATAATATGATATTTATTTGTGTATACAGATCCCCAGATGGAGATTTTAATTTATTTTTGTCTATCTTAGATGAACTGTTGGATAGTATTGATATCCAAAGAAATGTTCTTCTCAGAGGAGATTTCAACGTAAAATTTAACACACGAGATCCCCGAGCCATGAACCTGTGCGACGTCCTTTCAACATATAGCCTAATAAGTACAGTTGCATTTAACACGCGTAAGCAGAATTTTTTGGATAATGTTTTCTCGAACGTGTATACCCTTGTGACTCTGGTATATCTGATCATATTGGCATATTTGTCAATATTAAATTGAACATAATCCCTGTGGGTCGGCCATATTATATATTAGAGAGAGATTAAAATAATTTTGCGATAACTGAGAGTAGAGTGATGAGACGGTACACTCTAGTTATCATAATACTCAAATAATTTTATGCCAACTGAGAGTAGAGTGATGGGACGATATCACTCTAGTTATCGTCCCATCACTCTACTCTCAGTTATCACTAAATTATTTTAATCTCTCTTAAACAAAAACTCCGAAATATTGTACAAGCCTCAATCCCAGATTAGCAATTCGGGTTTATTACCCAAATATCAACAATCTTATCTATTACCATCCTCACGTTCATTCAACCTCTTAACTATCTTGAAGGCCAGTCGTCTGCTGATGTCGTTCTCGGTATAAAAAAAGCCTTCGACTCGGTATCGCATCGACGTCTCCTTTATAAATGTTTCCTTGTTAATATTCCACAATACCTAATTAACCGAATCCAACAAATTTTAACTCAACGGGTTAGATTATACCATCTCTATTTAATCTAAAACAAAAGGTCCCCCAAGGATCCTCTCTATCTTCGCTAGTATATAAAAACATGGTGGTTATACACAGGTCAAATACAAAATATAATAAAATATATATATGTATAAAAAAAACAATATCGCTTAATCACAAGATAAAATTACATATATAAAACAATGACAAATAATTAAAATGTTCAATGTTCAATGGCTTCAATTATTTTAGTTGTGAAGTGTCGCTTAAAAGGTACTCGTCAATACTATAAAATCCATTGCATATTAGGAAGTGTTTGATTGATTTCCGAAATGCGTTTAACGGGGGAGATTTTACTGTTTCTGGTAGAACATTATACAGCTTGGGCCCACAATAGTTTAGACCATTACGTGACTTACTCAGTCGCAGTCTAGGAATCTCGATAAGGGTTTCAAATTCCAAATTTTACATATAAATTAAAATGTGTATGTACATAAGTTACGCATTCCAAGATAAATAAACATGGTAAGGTTAGTACTTTTAGATTAATAAAGGCCTGTCTACAATCGTCGCGATAATTGATAGATGCGAGAACCCTTATTGCACGTCGTTGTAGTTTGAAAAGCCGTATAGTGATACTGGAATGGCCCCAGACCAATATGCCATACGTAAGATGACTTTGGCATTGGGAATAGTACACTTGAAGTATGGCACTATTAGGAAGCCAATTTTTTAACTGCCTTAACGCATATACAGATTTCGATACTTTTTTTGCAGTTTCTAGTTCGTGTTTGTGCCAGTTTAATTTGCTGTCAATATGGACCCCAAGAAATTTAACAGTACTTAAAGCTGCATTCCGTTTTAGGGAGAACACAACGTGCGTAGATTTCTCCGGATTTAGAGATAGCCTATTGGCAACAAACCAGTTGGAAGCTTTCTGCACTGAAGTAGCATTAATTATTTTTGCATCGCTATCTGTTTGTGCACAAGATTTTATTGTGGTATCGTCTGCGAACAGGATAATAGAAGATTGATCCAACTGAAATGATAAATCATTTATATAAATTAAAAATAACAGTGGCCCCAGGATTGAGCCCTGGGGTACTCCACATGTTACTTCTAATTCACTTGACGCGGTGTTGTTCACATGTACTTGTTGAAATCTAGAGCTCAGATAGGAATTTATTAACCGGCAGCTTTCGGGATGGAAGTTGTAATAGTATAGCTTCCGCAAGAGGACGCCGTGAGAGACACAGTCAAAAGCTTTACTGAGGTCCAGAAAGGTTGCCACGGAACACGATCCAGTTTCAAACCCCTCGTATATTTCCTCAGTAAGCGCAATGACTGCATCCCTAACAGACCGACCCCTACGGAAGCCAAACTGCTTGCAATTAATTAGGTTATAGCAATCTAGATATTCTACAGTCTGTTCAAGTATAATTTTTTCTAGTACTTTAGATATTATAGGCAACAGCGAGATGGGCCTGTAGTTGTTGCAGTTAGATGTATCACCCTTTTTAAAAATTGGAATAACAATAGCACGTTGCAGACACTTTGGAAAAATACGCGATTCTATGCAGCTATTCAGTAGTTTTGTCAAAGGAAGTATAATAACGTCAATTATATTTTTTAACATAGATACATTCATTCCGTATATGTCGCGGCTTTTTTTATATACCGTTATAGCACCTATCAACCTGATCCATCATATTGTCGCGTGGGGGTCATTCGCGACTACCAAGCCTTTTCGTTGTAGTAATAGAGATATGAAACTAATATTTACTTACCTTAATTATGTCCTGAAAATCAAAGATGGGCAACACATAACTCTCAGATTCGAGTAATTACTTAACATTTATTCTTAACTCTACCGTGTCTGCACCCCGATTCTCCGTTTCAACGCGTCTCACGGACTTCCTCGATTTTCCTTAATCAGCAAAATATGTTTTACATAATCGAGGAAATCCACGATGAACGCCGCTGACTTTGCAGAAGCAGCTGCGGACCGGATGCAACCCTACACTTTTTGTACGGGTTGATCCGCTTCGCGACAATATTTCGACCCAAATCTATACCTTCTACAATTTGCTGAAGACACAACCTTAATCTAGCACTCTTCCAATCTGGTGTCATCCCTAAAAGCACTACAAAAATCCATAAATTCCATACAAACCGAATTTGATACAGGGCGCAATTACATTAATGCATCCAATTCAAAACTCTTACCATAAAATTCAAGAAATAGCAGTATTTTCATTTAACCCTTTCGGCCCTGACAGTGTCAGATTTTAATTCAAATTCTTGAAATGTCAAATTTGATTGGTCATATTAAAATAAAAACAGATTATATGTATAATACATCTACAGAGAGTTTTATGTAACACCGAACATACTAAAATGTACTTAATGTTAATTTTTCTATATTCGATGTGTACTGGGACGCATCAAAGCATTGAGTACGATGTGATTGGCTAGGATTTCTAATGGTAATATAGTCAACCCAATGTACACTCTTCACGTCAAAAATAAATTAAATTTGTCAATTATTATGTCAACCGCAATATGTTGTATTATGAATATTTTAGTACAACGGAATGGTTGTCAACTTTTGTTATATTTTTAATCAGTAAAATACTAGTTAAAGAAGCTAAGAAGATATAAACGCTTCATCAGTAAACACAATTTTTCGCATCATTTCGTTGTTTATTTTAACATATTAAATACAATTATACAAAAATGTTATCGCTTAATGTTTTTATACAGCAACTAGTAATGTTGGAATTAGTAGGATCTATGTAAAGTTAATTAAAGGAAAGGCACTTGGTATTGTTTCACAATTAAATCTTTATTCCGACTAGTTTCGGTTTGTTAGACCATTTTTAAAGGAATGTGTCACATTCCTTTGAAAATGGTCTAACAAACCGAAACTAGTCGGAATAAAGATTTAATTGTGAAGCAATACCAAGTGCCTTTCCTTTAATTAACTTTACATAGTGTAATATGTTTCACCAAGTGCCAGATGAGAAATTAATTCAAGAAATTGTAGGATCTAAACTTGATTTTCCATTTAACTTAAATTCTTGTAGAACTGCGTACAAAGGATTTTTAAATATTAAATGATTTTGCAATAGTAAGGATATTATTAGACACTCTTCGACATAACAGAAATTGTTTAATTTCATCTCTTCCGATAATATCGACGGACTTCTAACTCCTCGCTTGTGAAATTTATCCAAACAAACTGTTCTAGAAGGTTCGAAATGGTTAAAATAAATGGTGGTCTGATTGAACAGAAAATTTTTCAGAAAATAAATCATGGGAATTTCTCGAACTGTTTTCTCCATGGTATAAGTTTACTAGAATAATCTTTTCCTCCTTTATTCCTACATTATTGATATGTTTAACTCTCCGTTCTTCGTCTGCGTCTGCTTCAAGTACTTGAACAGCAAATATCACTTGCTTGCGATAACTGACAGATTTCATTTATTTTTGAAGGGAAGAGTGTAAATTGGGTTGACTATATTAATATTAGAAATCGTAGCCAATCACATCGCACTCAATGCTATGATGCACATCGAACATAGGAAAATTAACATTGAGTACATTTTAGTATGTTCGGTGTTACATAAAACTCTCTGTATAATATTCTCTAATAATATATCATTGAAAACAATTGAAACCTAATTTTTTTACGGCAATCAAATTAATGATTGATATAAACAACATCCTGAAAGCGCTTTTGATTGATCACCCCCCATTACAAAAAAATTAAACACAACAACGCGCGGACTAATTTTATCGGCGTAAATAATAATTAAAATAATGACCCGTAAAATATACGAACACGCTCGGACGAGACGATAAATTAAAACAAACTTTTTTTGTGTGTTCAATGTATTGCGTGTACAAATTTGAAAAGCTCAACGTCAATTTTTGATTTACGATAATTTCGGTGAAAATGAACGCGGAATTTTGAAGAACAAATACATAGATATAATTTATTGGAGTTTCACAGTAACTGCATTTGTACAGATTACGCTTGATTTATCGCTTTTAAATAAAGTTCTTTACAATTTTATGTGACGCCCGGAGTGATTTAATATATTGATAGAAGTCCTTATCGCCCTCATCCATAAATTCGGTTTTAATTCGCGCAGGAAAAAGAAACGCGCGGGATTCGTTCATTATTGCGTGGAGGGGTAATTTCGTTGAGGTTAATTCTAACTGTGAATAATCATTACTTTTGCCACTAATCCACTAATTTTATGTGTTTTACATTATTGGAATTCCATTGTCTAGCATGAAACTGATGTTTATTAACGGGCATCTACACATTTTTAATAAAACATCTAGTCATCAGAGAGATAGAATTTTAAAACGGAGCAACATACTTTTTGATTGTTTAAATGTACATTTTTTATTTGTTATTATTAAGTAATTTTAAATTAAATCTGGTGTAAGGTAAGGCGTGCTAAATGTATAATTAAATATTAAATAAATATTCATGGTATTGTGGCATCATTAACGCAAAAGTACTTCGCATATTGTTCCAGCAGTATATTCTGAACTTTACAATATTTTAGCGTTTTATACGCGTGGCGCATGAAGTAAAATTTTGAGTATAGAAAAGCCCCGTGAAAATTTGAGATACAATTTTTGTTATTTTGTACAACAATCAAGATATCGTTGGATAAACAATTATATATTTTGGAAATAAATAATAAATTCAATTTTTTACTGTAGGACTTTGAAAATTTTGAATCGCGCGTGGAATTGTGGGAGTTGATGGGAACGGTGAGTACAGTTAGGTTAGGTTGACGTTTTCGTGATTCAAGTCGATTATCTCGTAAACGGAGCGTGCTATGGAAAAAATTGTTTGCGCGAAAATATTGAAAATTTGATGTCTAGCGTCTCTTGTTAAAAATATTTTTTGTTATTTTGTACAACAATCGAGATATCGTTATAAAAACAGTCATACGTTTTGGAGATGCATAATAAATTCGATTTTTCACAATCGCGCGTGGGATTGCAGGAGTTGACAGGAACGATGAGTAGAGTTCAATTCAGATTGATTAAATAATAGGTATAGTCACAGAGGAAAGAATAACCAGAGTAATCACGCCTGTAACTCGGAATCCACAGTTTGCATAGTGTAACCATCTCTGAGGCAATTATCAAAACACCCACCTATTAAAACCTTCAACCAAAACAGTTTCCTGTAATTTTGATGGCGATTTAAGGCACAAAAACATATGTTAAGGGATGATTCGTTCATTGGAATGTTAATGTAAACATAAATATACACCCATACCCATACACCAATTTACTGCTGACTGACAGATGTGAAATAAAAACATTATTGTTTTAATGCGTTCAGTTTATAGATAATTTCATCTTTTATATCTCCACTAATATATAGCCACAGAGTAAACAATAATATTGTTTCCTCTGCGATTAAGCAAAGTTCTCCGCCACCGCCGAGGTATTACCTGAGAACTAATTATGTCAATCAGGCACGGATCCACGGGGTGGGGGGGGGGGTAACTGGGGGAGCTTATAATATAATATTTGAAAAATAAAAACGTGTATTTTGAACGGTTTATTTTATTATTATCGGTGTTCATGAGGGAACAAAACTGATTAAAAAGAATACGTTTTTTAAACATCTCATTAAATCAGTGTTTTATACGCGTGGCGCATGAAGTAAAATCGAGTTTAGAAACGCCTGAAAATTTGGATATTTTGTTTATTGTATAATCAAATTTAATAAATAAAATTGATGATTATTTAATACATATATTGTCTTTGGAATTAACGCCTACAATTTATTGTTCCTATATAAATATTCTTGTAATGAAAAATATTAAAATTAAGTAAGTATGTAATATTTAAGTACACATTTTCCGACTCTCTATTGTTTATAAAAGTTCAATTTGAGGCTATAAACAAGTGTTTTCCACTACCTGGTTAAGCATGAAGTAATATTTCGAGTTTAGAAAAGCGTGAAAATTTGGATTTGCCGGGAGGCAAACACTGAAATGCTTTTAGTAATATTTTCAAGTTCAAAATTGACATTTAAACGAATTCAATGAAGGTTTACTAAATTAAAAACAAGTTAAATAATCTATACAGGGTGTCCCGATTAAGCAGCACATGCATGGGTATCTTCTAAATGGTAAGAGATAGAGATTTGGTTAAAGGGGAGAAAATATGCAGGACCATGAGTACTAGCTATATCCGTTATATAATTAACAAAACAGTTGAAAGTTCAGACCATACTTATTATTGATGATAGAAGGATAATATTTTGACATTATTAGGGCACTTTTTTATGCTTTTTAATAATATGTAGTCAGATTTATCATAAAGCAAATATTTTCCAATATATGCATACTAACTTCATTTTTTATATGGGCGTCAAAGTTGGCCATGAGCTAATTTTATAGATTTTTAATTCTCTTTCATTTGGTATACCATATGATATGTTTATTTTTTTAAAAACAAATAACGCTTTATGTTGGTATGGTATGGTATAGGGTCGGTGGGTCGTGTGGCCTCTGGGCCTTTCGAAGTTACCTCGACCTAAAAGATCTTTTGTAACTATCCCTGACCTACTTGAGTCCCTCAATGTCTAGACTTCTTATGAAGTCTACTATAACTTGAGGGTTAATGTGTACCAGTTCCTCGGTGTTTAAAGTGGCCGATGACAGGTAGTTCCCTCTTTGAAGGGACAAGGCAGGGCATTCACAAAGTAGGTGCTCTGCTGTTTCTTGTGCCTCGTTGCAGAACCTGCAGTTGGCATCAGTTGTCTGACCCATCTTGGTGAGGTGGTACTTCAGAGGACAGTGTCCAGTTAGAAGGCCGGTTATGAGCCTTAGGTTGCCCTTGCTTAACCTGAGAAACTGTCCGGCTCTTACGGCAGAGAAGGCGATGAACCTTTTCGCCTGCCGCAGACCAGGTGTGTCTCTCAGGTGAGCACTTTTAGCAGCATCTTCCCATTCCCGGATCATCCCCTTGATGCGGACTTTAGTTATTCCACTGTAAGGTTCTGGTCCGACAAATGGAGTCTTGGACCCTTCCTTGGCAAGGTTGTCGGCAATTGCATTGCCTTTGATCCCTGCGTGTCCCGGAACCCAGACCAGCTTGACTCTGTTGTTCCTAGCCAGCTGCTTTAGGGATAGCTTGCACTCCCAGGCAGATTTAGACTTGCATGTAGGCGATTTTATTGCCTTTAATGCAGCTTGACTGTCTGAGCAGATGCAAACCCTCTGTTTGTTGTATCCCCTGTCTAAACATATGTGGGCGCATGTGTTCAGGGCCTCGATTTCTGCCTGAAATATCGATGGGGATCGTCCCAAGGCCCTTGATAACTCGCATCGAGGGCCAGTGATACCGATTCCGACTCCGTTTTGAGTTTTGGATCCGTCAGTGAACCAAACTATCGAGGAGCCTTGTAACTGCTTGACCCTCGCTCCAACATCATGGCGGCCATGGATGGCCACTTCAATCGTTGTGTCGAAGTCGTAGTCAGTTGACATGTAGTCTTTGGGCATGTATATCGCTCTTTCACACACAGTGTTGAGGATTTTTAGGTGCCCGTTAAGGTATCCAAATTTTGGTGTGTCTGTCTGGATTATTCTTTATGCGTCTAGTGCTGCTTCCCTTTTCACGTGCAGATGCAGAGGTGTGAGATTTAGCATAGCCTCCATTGCTCCAGTGGGGCAGGTGTTCATAGCCCCTGTGATGCCCAAACATGCCAGCCGTTGAACCTTGCTGAGCCTTGCTTGGGTTGTGATCTCCGTTGTCTTCGTCCACCAGACAACGGAACCATAGGTGATTATTGGTCTTATCACCGTAATGAAAAGCCAGTATATCATCTTGGGGTGTAAACCCCATCGTTTGCCAAATAGCCTGCGGCAAGCCCATATTGCCCTTACTGCTTTGGCAGTGATGTTATCCACATGGGTTTTCCAGTTTAGCCTCTGGGCAAAGGTGAGGCCGAGATATTTAACTGTGTTGGAAAGCCCAATGAGTGTCCCATTCATGGTTAGTGCCTTAAGATTTAGTTTTCTACGACCTGTAAATGGGACAATTACCGTCTTGTTGGAATTGATAGTGAGCCCCTTCTGCACGCACCATGTACTTACTTTCCGAAGGGCTGACTGCATGCGGTTGGACACCGTATCGTCATGCTTTCCCCCAACTATGATGACGATGTCGTCAGCATAGCCTTGTACGTCAAAACCGTCGTTGGATAACACCGATATTAGCTCATCGACAACTAGTGACCACAGCAGGGGCGATAGAACCCCGCCTTGTGGGCACCCCTTTACTGCGAACACAGTTGCCGATTCATCGCCAATGGACAGTGTGATCCTACGACCTTTGAGCATAGCATGGATCCATTTGGATGTGGAGGCATCAATTCCTCTTGATTTGGTGGCCGTGTCTATGGATTCATAGGAGGTGCTTTATGTTAGTATTGTTATTGTTATTATTTGATTTATTTTGGTATATTCATAGCCAACTTCAAATACTATGAAAATATCGTCCAGTTTTCCTATTAATGAAAACAAACCTACCATATGATACATCAAATTAAAAAAGAAATGTCTACAAAATGATATCATGGCCAACTTTGACGCCCATATAAAAAAAATGGTGATGTGTCCTTCATAGTACTTCCCCCGTTTAGATTTAATATTTTTGAATTAAATGCAATTAAATATAAATTAATAAAAAAGAAAAAGCAACCTGCGACTGCATTTCAAGCCCCGACCTTTCGATTATGAGTCCGGCGCGTTACCGCCTGCGCCACGACACTTCATGGCCTATTGGTGTTATAACTAACAATAATTATCTAAAAAACACTATTTTTAAATAACTCCTAAAGTAAGAGTGCTATGATAAAAAGTGAATATACAATATATCTTCATTTTTTATTGTATACAATGTTTATTTGAAACATTTTTTAGTTTTGTGAATATCTGGAAAAAACTAAAAAACTCTAAGAGTAAAGTACCACTTCCGGTTTTCCTTTCAAAAAGCTTAAGTTTTAAGTTTCATCTCGATATCTCCAGCGGTTTTTGCTCTATATCGTTTTATCATCAATAATAACCAAGTTATAAAGGAAAATAAAAAAATCGCAAAAATCAGTTTTTTCGCAATGTTCTCTGATTTTTCAACTTTTTTGTTAATTTAACACCGGGTATAGTTGGTACTCATCGTCTTGCATATTTTCTACCATTTAACAGATCTGTATCTCTTGCCGTTTAGAAGATACACATGCATGGACTGCTTAACCGGGACACCCTGTATATTGAAACTATTTTTCAATCGTAAGTATATATGCGTCTTGAAACGGACATACTGTATTTTCTTTATAGAGAGCAATGATCGATTTATTTAATATAGATACATTTTTTAGTAAAAATAATGCATTATACGACTGTTTGGAAACCCATAAATCTACTGATAATTTGGTTTAAAGTGTTCGTTTTCAAGTGTTCACTCGCCCCACAGATGATCTAAAAAAACAGTGCAAATTCGTACCCTTCTTATTTGCCTTTGTCCTTAAGCCCTAGAAATCAATTACTAAGGATGTAAAAAATACATAGAGAAATATTTGTAAAAGTACCCTCTTCAAAGTACTTATAGGAAATCGTCAGTGAGAAATATTTTAAGAAAAATAAGCAGTATGTTTTTCGCTCTCCAGTGTGCACGTTAACGGTTTCTAATTTTATACGGACACACTATAATTTAATTAAGTATAGTGAAAATTTAGTGTTTTTACATAATAGTTGTAGTTCTAGTGATATTTAGTTGTAAAAATATGGCTAATTATTTAAAATGCGCCTATCGTGATTGTGGCGCGAGGAAAACCGAGGATGTACAGTACACTTCTTTACATTTCCTGTAAATAATAGCGAAAGATGTGATCATTGGTTAAAAAATTGTGGTAATATGGATCTCTTTATTTTGTCCGAAAAGAAACTTTCTTCAAAGCGCCTGTGTAATAAACATTTTCGAGCAAGTGATTTTACAAATAACCAACAAAATAGACTGTTAAAATCAGCAATTCCAAAACCATTTGACATAGTATTAAGTGATTCGGATTCCGATTTAGAAGTGTTAAAGCCCATTCACATGTACACCCGAAAATTGGAAGAGGATTTGCCATCTACATCCAAAAAAGTAAGGCTTTTAACCCCAAAAATAAACAAAAATTTTTAATATATGACATAATAATTTACTTTTTTTTATATATCATATCCTTATATATTCGTATACTCTGTACATTTGCGGACATTCGTTGATTCTATAAAAGAGTCTAATTTAAAATTCGAACGAGTGTTTTCAATCCCAGGCTAAGCATGAAGTAAAATTTCGAGTTTAGAAAAGCCCCGCGTAGAAAATTTGTCGAGGGTCGCGCTAGCGACCCGAGACAAATTTTCACGGGGCTTTTCTAAACTCGAAATTTTACTTCATGCGCCACGCGTATAAAACACTGACATATTGTAAAATTCAAAAATACTAGCCCTTATTTTGTTCGGTTGATTGACAAATTATATTGAATATTAAATTTTATTTATAAAATCTGGGCAAAAACTTGAAACCTGTTACAACATTTCAAATGAAGTGGATTAATAAGAAATCGTGGAAATTAGTGAAAAACCTATTTAAAAAATCTATAAATATAAAACATGGATTTGTGTGAGTGTTTTCCACTCCCCGGTTAAGCATGAAGTAAAATTTCGAGTTTAAAAAACCCTGAACATTTGGATTTGGCGGCACGAGCGAAGCGAGTTCAGGGTTTTCTAAACTCGAAATTTTACTTCGTGCACCAGGCGTACAAACACTGATTTATTATGAAGTTCAAAAACACAAAATCGATCTACTATTTTTGTCAGAAGTATAGTTAAAGATGTGAAATAAATGTACATAATGTTGATATGATTTACCAAAATACCGGTACATTTTGAAGAGAAATTTTTGCGATTAACCGGTATGCCGGTATTCCAATCCCTACCTGTATCATATAACTGTATTTATTTTAATTTAAATTGCATTACATGAGAGTAAATCTAGATTTCAATATTATATGTGGAATTAAAAATTGAATCGTGTAGATTCACGCTCGATTTGTTTATTTTGATAAAATAAACAAACCGAGCGTCATCATTTTTCGTTCCGTCGGTACCGTTAGAGAGAAAAAAAATATAAACATTCCTCTGCGGATCCGATATACAAATGAATTGGGAAGAGTGGGGAAACCTAGTAGTTACTCTAAATCACACGCCTGCTGGGTGAGCCACCTGACAGAGCCGCCCCCCTGACCCCGCACAGCCAGCGTGAATACTCTGGTTACTTCATACTCTGTGGTATAGTGTAATTTGAAAAAAAAAATAGTTGACTATCGCTACTTTGATAGCTGCCTTCGTGTTACACTTTACTCTCAAAATAAAAAAGTTAAAAGGGCGTAAAACACCAAACTGAATCAGCCATTTACAAATTTAATGTTGGCTTCTATTTGGTAATGAAGTTATGTTTGAAAAAATACATAATTACTGTCAATTTATGGTATTGCAATAGTCCTTGACTTTGTTTAATAGTTCATTGAAATCGGTCAATAACTAACTGAGTTATGGCGTTGGGCATTTTTTATCGAACACCCGGTATTTAAAACTTAAAGAGTTTTTTAACACTGAAATTTAAATGTTTTAACATACTTTTAAAAACTTCTCGAACATATAATTAAGTATTTGAAATAAAACAACACAGTTGGGAGGGTTTCACTTTTATTGTTGAACACTGCAACATGTTTCACCACACAGTGGCTTCATCAGGCAGATAAAATAATTATTATTAATTATTATAATTATTTCATCTGCCTGATGAAGCCACTGTGTGGTGAAACATGTTGCAGTGTTCAACAATAAAAGTGAAACCCTCCCAACTGTGTTGTTTTATTTCAAATAGTATTATGGAGTTTCATCATATATCCGCCTCATCAATTAAATATAATTAAGTGTAATTTATAAATGTTCCAGTCTACAATTTTTAAAACTTTATTAAACTATAATATCTTTACTTTTAATAATAAAGAAATAACAGAACTGAACTTTTATTTCAGCAATTTGCTCTCTTAAGACTTTTACAATATATTTTTAATACTCTGCTGATTTTAGACTTTTAAGGACTAGAAACATATATAATAAAATCACTTACCCTTAGCCACACACTCGAAATTTTACTTCATGCGCCACGCGTATAAAAAACTAAAATATTGTGAAATTTATGTATATTTCAACCTCACTTCAAATCAGTGTTTAATACGCGTGGCGCATGAAGTAAAATTTCGAGTTTAGAAAAGCCCAGAAAATTTGTCTCGGGTCGCTGCGCGACCCTCGACAAATTTTCTCGGGGCTTTTCTAAACTCGAAATTTTACTTCATGCTTAGTCTGGGAGTGGAAAACACTCGTTTAAAGCTTAAAACTTAACTCTTTTAAATATACAACGAATATCTAAAGATTTACTTTATAGAAAAACTATATACACTAAGTTTTTCTTTAAAATATACTTTTTCCAAATTTAGCCAATTTTCTTTAAATCTTTAGATATTCGTTGTTTTTTTAAAAGACTTAAATTTGTAGCTTTAAACGAGTGTTTGCCACTCCCAGACTAAGCATGAAGTTAAATTTCGAGTTTAGGAAAGCCCCGTGAAAATTTTTCGAGGGTCGCGCAGCGACCCGAGACAAATTTTCTGGGCTTTTCTAAACTCGAAATTTTACTTCATGCGCCACGCGTATAAAAAATTAAAATATTGTGAAATTTATGTATATTTCAACCTCACTTCAAATCAGTGTTTAATACGCGTGGCGCATGAAGAAAAATTTCGAGTTTAGAAAAGCCCAGAAAATTTGTCTCGGGTCGCTGCGCGACCCTCAACAAATTTTCACGGGGCTTTTCTAAACTCGTAATTTTACTTCATGCTTAATTTGGGAGTGGAAAACACTCGTTTAAGACTTCAAGACTTCATGACATCCCTCGTGAATTCTACTATAGGTACCTTATTGAGTTTACTTGATATAATGGACAATTTTATATCGCACAAAATCAAACAAATGCGCAGCAGCCAATTGCGCACAACCATGCCATTCACAAACAAAATCACCCAACATAAACACAGTTATGAGAAACATAACAAAATTGTCACTTTACACTTGAAATTATAAACAGAAAACAATTACAAAAATGACACCCTCACACACTTAAGAAATAAAAAAATGATGACCCATAACAAACAAAACAACACAAAAGATCAAAGCGAAGAAAAATATCATGCAGCAAATTTGTTAGTAACGAAAAAATGCATTAGCTAGATAAATGTCACAAGTACAAAAAACAAATTAAAAATGATGTTATTTACAGATATTAATCAACACAAAACAAAAAATTATTAAAGATGATGTGAAAATAAGTAAATTAAACGCATAGTTTTTTTTGTTATTTTTTTTCATAAACCAATCTATTTTTCCGTAAATTTTTTATGTACAAAAATTACATATTTTTCAAACACAATAACGTTTTGATTTATTAAAACAAAACTCTAGTTGTTTAAATCTACAAATTTAAATTTACAAATTTAAATTTGTTTAAATGTATAAATTTACCAAATCGTTGGAATACTAAAACAAAGATATGAAGTTACAAAATATTCGTTTGTTCGACACAATTCTTTTCACAAAAGAAAAGAGAATGTGTTTTAAATAAATAAATATAAATAAATAAATAAATTAGGGAATTGCCACTGTTTATGTGACATGTACCTAGCTTAATGCAATAAATACTAAAAGTTAAATTATAATTAAAAATAAATTAGCTCTTCCAATTCGCTTTTCAAACTCTCCGTTTTTTTTTTAATTTGATTTTTAATAAGAAAAAGGTGAGTCCCTTTCCACTGAACAAAAAACAAACATATAACGTTATATCAACATTGTAGCAACATTTAACGATGTTTTAATGATGATGAAACATTATTTAATTGTGTTTGCTCTCAGTGGGTTCCCACTGAGTAAAAAACAAAGAAATAACGTTATATCAACATTGCAGCAACATTAAAAATGTAAATTTTGTTGGGAATTAAACATATTATTATTATTAGTATTATTATTATTAAACGTTGTTTTAATGTTGATGAAACATTATTTAAATGTGTTTGCTCTCAGTGGGTTCCCACTGAGCAAAAAACAAACAAATTACGTTTTATCAACATTAAACGTTGTTTTAATGTTGATGAAATATTACTTAATTGTTTTTACTCTTAGTGGGTTTTTGTTTATTTTTGTAAATTTCATCGCACCTGGTTTTTATTAGTCTTTCTCGACTTGTGTGGGCGTGACTTGTTTTTCTTGTGGCCGCGGTTGCGACTGCGATTGTTGTTGTTGGACTTACGGGATTTCGACTCACGTGACCTCTTTGACTCGATCACGTCCTCCAGGTCTTCATGCTAAGTCTGGGAATGGAAACACTCTGTATACACTTTAAATTGACCTCTTTTAAGAAATTAACAAATATTTACAAATTTACAGCGTATACATCGGGGTATGTATAGTTCAAAGAAAAATTCTCTGCATGAAAACTGGGAATGTGGCTCTCATTAACCCATTAACGGCCGAGCAATTATAGAGATAACTCCAAAAGTTGATTCTGGGTAGAATTATGCACTTCTTTTTATGATATCTATCAATGACTTATTGTATCACATACTGTGATTTTTTTTTCAATATACAGAATGTATATGCTATAAAATTTTGGGCATTCGTCGATTTTATATAAAAACGTGCAGTATGAGGTTTAAAACGAGTGATTCCACTCCCAGACTAAGCATGAAGTAAAATTTCGAGTTTAGAAAAGCCTGAAAATTTGGTTTGGTCGCTCCGCGAAGCGGAGCGGCCAAACCAAATTTTCAGGCTTTTCTAAACTCGAAATTTTACTTCATGCGCCACGCGCATAAAACACTGAAATATTGTGAAGCTAGAAATATACTCACATTATTTTTTTTTTTAAATGAATAATAATCGAAATATTTAAAGAACTAAATATTTATATTCTTCTTCATACATTTTCAAGTCAGGTCAAATAATATAATGTATCAAATTAACTTATTTAGTAATTTAATTAACCAAAAATGTATAATGTTGCATGTATGCATCAATGGCGCTTAATGGGTTAACCTCATGGGTGCCCACCCCTGTATTATATTGTTAATATATATCGTATGTTCAATAAAAATAAACTTCTAGCGTGCCATGGAAAATTTTGTAGGTTGGCAACTCTAAAAATTATTATGTCTGACGTTTTAAGCTTGTATTAAACGACACTATTTTCTTGTACAAGAAAATACTATACTATTTTCCATCATGGTGTACCAAATAGAACATGTAATATTTCCATTTTGCAAAACTGTACAAGATTCGCGTTTGGTCATATTTTGTGTATTACACCATTATAGAAAATAGTATACTATAATAGTATTGTCTAATACAAGCTTTATATGCCAATTCTTAAAGCGTGTAGCCAACTTAAATAAAAATAAATCATGGCACTTTAGAGGCTTTTTTGTATTGAACATATGATATAATTTTCTTTCATTTCTTGATATAATATTGTAAATACAGGGTGTGTATACTCTCGCAAGTTTAATTAAAGCAGTGAAGGCAGGAAGGCGGCAGTGCTTAGAATAATCCTTGTAGGTAGGAAATATAAATAAATATACATTCAGAAGCTGAACCTCTGGAGTAAGTGCGGGACGTTTAAGCCTTTAGGGGTGGGTGTCCGGTATTTATTATTTTATAAATGACTCGTCGGCGTGTGTAATTTTCGAATAGAAACAATAGCGTGAAATAATTCCGTAGCAATTCCGTGTTAGCTGCGAATGTTCTGGTTGGCTCATTCGTAACAATTTAGTCCAGCTGGCACATGATATTACAGGACATCACATATTTATGGGCGGGCTGGGGCCCCACTAACTCCTCTATATCTCAGAGAGAGCGTAGAGAGAGGACCCCAACCCCCCCTCGGCCCCCGGCACCGGTCAAGTAAGTAATTACAACGGTGGACACCCGCCAGGCGGCGCAGGCCACCGCCACTGGGGGCGGCTTTCAGGGGGCGACGCTGCTAATGCCTCCCCGTAAGCTATTAGACTGTTAGGAATCCGAATGGTCCCACCTAGGATTAAGGATTTTTATGTTATGTACTTGCCAACTTTTCCTTCCACGTATACGGATACGGATAGCCTACAGGGTCATGTTTTTTAATGTGCGTCTTTACATTTATTTTATTACTTTCACAATTTTCTATTTAATTTACTTCAAGTTCAGTATCAAAACCGCTTTAGCCGCTCGAATTTTGAAAGTGCAAGATTAGGTTAGACAAAATAAAATAATTCTAAATAAATCCTCTAATTTTAAAAGTGCAAGATTAGGTTAGACAAAATAAAATATTTTTAAATAAATCCTCTAATTTTGAAAGTGCAAGATTAGGTTAGACAAAATAAAATAATTCTAAATAATTCCTCTAATTTTGAAAGTGCACAATTAGGTTAGACAAAATAAAATATTTCTAAATAAATCCTCTAATTTTAAAAGTGCAAGATTAGGTTACACAAAATAAAATATTTCTAATTAAATCCTCTAATTTTGAAAGTGCAAGATTAGGTTAGACAAAATAAAATAAATCTAAATAATTCCTCTAATTTTGAAAGTGCAAAATTAGGTTAGACAAAATAAAATATTTCTAAATAAACCCTCTAATTTTGAAAGTGCAAGATCAGGTTAGACAAAATAAAATAATTATAAATAAATCCTCTAATTTTGAAAGTGCACAATTAGGTTAGACAACATAAAATATTTCTAAATAAATCCTCTAATTTTTAAAGTGCAAAATTAGGTTAGACAAAATAAAATAATTCTAAATAAATCCTTTAACCGTTAGAATTACTTTGTACTGCGATTTCGATTCAAACTATTTTGATGATTATGTTGCTAAATTATTAGGAAAACTTTACGATCACTCATATAAATCGTATTCTTGTCTGCTTAAAATGCTCTCACAAAATAAAGTTCGCTTCAAATTCCTTGTAAAAAGTGCCTGTAGAATGTTTTTGTTGTAAATGCAAAGACCTTGCTGTTTTTGAATAGAAATTGAATCAAAATTCTAAAATATTTTGCTCTAAAACTGCATAACATCTAAACCACGTTTTATACAGAATGTTTATACAGAGTTTATACAGAATGTCCTAGTTTAAGTAGGAGGGTATAGGTAACTTTATTATTATTAATGATAGAGATATGCGCAAAAAGACAAGGATGTTCAGTTTGCAGAGAAGAATTAAAAAATTATATCAAAATAAAATTTAAGATAGCGGTTACCCCCCTAAGTCAGGGATAGTCAACCCTTTTTATATTTACTGCCAACTTTTGCTTACATACATTTTTATGACTTTTCCCATTTTCAATTATACATTCTGCAAAATTACATTTTGACGACGCTACTGATTTTAATCTAGTTTCGTTTTAAAGAAAACGTGCATACATGTTCTTAACCCATTAAGCGCCGTTGATGCATACACGCAACATTATTAATTTTTTGTTAATTAAATTACTAAATAAGTGAATTTGACATATTATACAGTCTGTTTGATTTATTGTGACACAGCACATATGTCCGTTATTAGTACAGATAGAAAATAAAGTTAAAGACAAAAGTTTTAGTATTTTTTATGATCTATTCAATCGTAATGTCAGAAAAACAGTTGAAAATAAACACGTGAAAGCTATTAGTTTCATTTTCTTTAATGGAACACCCTGTATATTTTGTTTATTTTAAATAGGCATTAATATTAGCCTTATAATGATAGAATTTTTATTTCAAATAGTCATTAATATTAGCCTTATAATGATACCACATAAGTACCCCTTTATTATAGAAATAACACGACAATTGCCAATATGTGAAATTTATCAGTTGACATGAATAACTATTTAATGTGTCTGTTCAAAGTGACGTCCGTTGTTTGCAATACATTCTTCACATCTCTTCATTAAATTTCGTCGTGCTTTTTGCAACATCCGTGGTGTTATTTGGCCACATGCCATACGAATACGATTTTTCAGATCGTCTAGATTTTCTGGACGAGTAACATAAACTTTTTGCTTTAAAAATCCCCAAATAAAAAAATCTAAAATAGACAGATCTGGCGATCTTGCTGGCCAGTTTATGGGGCCACCATTTGCAATCAATTTCAAACCAAACTTTCTTTCCAAAATATCTTTGACATTTCTTGCGTTATGGGGAGGAGCTCCATCTTGTTGGAACCACATATCTCGACGTATTTCTAGGGGGATATCATCTAAATAATCTTCAAATTCTATCGTAAGAAAGTTGGCATATCGCTCCGCATTCAACGTTCCTTGATAAAAAAATGGTCCTATTATGGTATCACCTAACACACCAAGCCACACATTAACTGCAAATCTTTGTTGGAATCTGCATTTTCGAATTTGACGTAGATTCTCAGTATCCCAGTAATGGTCGTTTTTTCGGTTGGAGATTCCGTTGTTGTTGAAATTTGATTCATCACTCCAAAGAATTAAATTTAATAAATGTTGATTGTTGCAAAGCCAATTACAGAATACTATCCTCCTGTGAGAATCACCATCTCTTAAACCTTGTACTAACTTAATTTTATATGGTCTCATTTTATGTTTTCTCAGAATAGAAAATATTTTATGCATACTTATTCCTAAGTCAGCCACTGCTTCATCGTTGTAAGTCGCATTTATATCCCCATGAATATCTTTTAAATGTCTAGGAATTCGTTGTTTTTTAAAAAGTCTTAATTTCGAAGTTTTAAACGAGTGTTTTCCACTCCCAGACTAAGCATGAAGTAAAAGTTCGAGTTTAGAAAAGCCTGAAAATTTGGCTCGGGCGCGTAGCGAAGCGGAGCGACCGAGCCAAATTAGGCTTTTCTAAACTCGAAATTTTACTTCATGCGCCATGCGTATACAACGCTGATTTAACGTGAAGTAAAAAATATACTGCTTTGGCATACTGCTTTGGCATACTGCTTTGGCATACTGCTTTGGTATACTGCTTTGGCAATATGTTTTAATATTTGAAATATTTCAGTGTTTTAAGCGCGTGGCGCATGAAGTAAAATTTCGAGTTTAGAAAAGCCTAATTTGGCTCGGTCGCTCCGCTTCGCTACGCGCCCGAGCCAAATTTTCAGGCTTTTCTAAACTTGAAATTTTACTTCATGCTTAGTCTGGAAGTGGAAAACACTCGTTTAAAACTTTAAAATTAAGATTTTTTTAAGAAACAACGAATTCCTAGCCATTTAAAAGGTATTCATCGTTGTAAATCGCATTTATGTCCCGATGAACACCTTTTAAATGTCTATGAATTCGTTGTTTTTTTAAAAAGTCTTAATTTTGAAGTTTTAAACAAGTGTTTTCTACTCCCAGACTAAGCATAAAGTAAAATTTCGAGTTTAGAAAAGCCTGAAAATTTGGCTCGGGGGCGTAGCGAACCGGAGCGACCGAGCCAAAGTAGGCACAAACAACATATCTGTTAAAAATCAGTTTATCTATCTCAAGAAACAGTATAAAGAACTGCTTAATAATGAAATAAAAAATTACAACATTGAACGCATTTATAATTCGTCAAATAAATCAAAAGAACTCTGGAAATTAATAAACGAAAATAATAACAATAAAAGTACTAAAGCAGGAATCCCTTCATATATCTACAATAACAGTAATAAAAAAAACTATGATGCGCAAAGTATAGTTCAAACAATTAATGAATATTTTTGTACCGTTGGCAACATTAAAACTACAGTAATACATAACAATTCCCCGATAGAACCCATAGTCAATTCTATCTATTTACATCCAGCCTCAGAAGAAGAAGTAATAAATATCTTAACACATTTCAAAAACAAACACAGTAAAGACGCAGATGACTTAAATAAAGTTGTAATAAAACACACAAAAGAAATAATTGCCAAACCCTTAAGCAATGCAATAAATATCGCTTTTGAGGAAGGTGTATTTCCATCCACTCTAAAGGTTGGGAAAATTGTTCCTATTTTCAAAAAGGGAGATACCCATAAGATTAGTAACTACAGACCAATCTCCATTTTTCCGGTGTTCTCGAAGGTTTTTGAAAGAGCAATATACAACAGAATAACAGGTTTTACTGATGTCAACCAAACGATAACCAGTTCCCAATTCGGATTTCGAAAAAGAAACTCAACGACCCACGCTATATTTAATTTTCTGTCCTTTGTATTAAATAATCTGGATAAGAATACAGGTGTCCTGTCAATATTCCTAGATCTGTCGAAGGCATTCGACTGCGTGCCACACCAACTGCTCCTCGACAAACTTTACCGGTATGGGTTAAGAGGAAATTGCCACCGACTTTTAACTTCCTATCTAAGCAATAGAACTCAAATAACTGTTGCAAACATAAATAACCAAAGTTATAAATCAAACACGGCCAACCCTGTGGTAGGTATACCACAAGGCAGTATATTAGGCACACTGATGTTCCTGCTGTTCATAAACGATATGCCACTTACTTTAAATTGTCATATAACAATGTTTGCTGATGACACAACACTATGCTTAGAAGATGAACGGCTAGACAATCTAAATAGTGCTGCAAACTCAATACTATTTGAACTATGTACCTATCTCAACATGAATAACCTGGTTGCAAATGCCGCCAAAACGCAAATAACGAACTTCCGAAAATCAGTGGGACTAATAAACTTAAATATTAACGGCGAACCCATAACAGAAACAGACGAAATAAAATTCCTAGGGCTGACTATTCAAAACAATTTAAAGTGGGATAACCACGTAAGAAATATTTGCAAACAAATTTCCAAATACTCATATCTGATATATGCCACAAGACAGGACATACACAAAGATGCTGCCAGAACAGTATATATTGCACACTGCCAATCTCAATTAGCCTACGGAATAATATTTTGGGCCTGCACCACAACCTCAAATATTCACAAAGTGTTCGTTGTCCAAAAGAGACTTATTCGAGTAATTTGCAGAAAGAAGCCGAATACTAGTTGTCGACAATTATTCAAAGAATTGAAACTAATGCCTGTTATAAGCCTATATATATATATATATATATATATATATATATATATATATATATATATTGCTTAAATTTACTAAGTCTAACCTACAACTGTTTAACGAAAATGAAGTAAAACACGATCACAGTGTGGCGAAACAATTGTAGCGAGTTTACAATATATATTTGAATGTTTTAAATTATTTTATTTTATTTATATAAAAGTGAAGATGAACTTTCAACATTTATCAGCCTTATCAATCAATTAGTTAAGAAAATAGTTCTAAGGCCTCCAAAGTTTAAACATAGTTACTATAAGAATGCATGCATTGTGCAATGTATCTGCATCTATAATAAACTCCCTGATAGAATAAAAGACATGCCGAAACGTAATTTTATAAAAGTCGTTAAACGATTTATAGAAGAAAATGCATTCTATACTATTAAAGAATATGAAGACCATTGCAAACTTCTTTAAGAACTAACAATAATAATAAAAAAAAAAACTGTATTTACAAATAAATTTTTATCCAAATTAATTCTATTTATTTACACTCCGTGTTTTACTATTTGTGTCCTTTTATTATTTATTACTTACACAATATTAGCGATATATTGAATCTTTTTATAATGTTAGTTTTAAGTTTTAACTAGTTCCTATTTACTATAATAAACCTACCGTATTTTACACACATTTCTATTCTTTTATTTTGTTAAGCAAATCAATTATAGTAATCTATAATCAGCTTGATTTGCTTTGTGTTACATGTACTATTTATGTGTCCATTTGTGATTTATACAACTTTATCGACATACAAAATCTTTTCAAAATGTTATATACCTTAGTTTTAAGTTTTAACTCGTTTTTTTTACTATTAATAATTTATTTGAAATGCATGTATATTATATTAATCTACCATATCACTAACATAGATTTTAAGTATGCACTAATAAAACGTAGTTTAACGTTTTTGTTATGACTCATCCAGGAATGTAATCATTTGTAATTGGAAATTAATAAACTTATACTTATACTTATATTTATGCCAAAGCAGTATATTTTTTACTTCACGTTAAATCAGCGCTGTATACGCATGGCGCATGAAGTAAAATTTCGAGTTTAGAAAAGCCTAATTTGGCTCGGTCGCTCCGCTTCGCTACGCGCCCGAGCCAAATTTTCAGGCTTTTCTAAACTCGAAATTTTACTTCATGCTTAGTCTGGTAGTGGAAAACACTCGTTTATAACTTCAAAATTGAGATTTTTTTAAGAAACAACGAATTCCTAGACATTTAAAAGGTATTCATCGTTGTAAATCGCATTTATATCCCGATGAATACCTTTTAAATGTCTATGAATTCGTTGTTTTGTAAAAAGTCTTAATTTTGAAGTTATAAAGAAGTGTTTTCCACTCCCAGACTAAGCATGAAGTAAAATTTCGAGTTTAGAAAAGCCTGAAAATTTGGCTCGGGCGCGTAGCGAAGCGGAGCGACCGAGCCAAATTAGGCTTTTCTAAACTCGAAATTTTACTTCATGCGCCACGCGCTTAAACACTGAAATATTTCAAATTTTAAAACATATTGCCAAAGCAGTATGCCAAAGCAGTATATTTTTTACTTCACGGTAAATCAGCGCTGTATACGCGTGGCGCATGAAGTAAAATTTCGAGTTTAGAAAAGCCTAATTTGGCTCGGTCGCTCCGCTTCGCTACGCGCCCGAGCCAAATTTTCAGGCTTTTCTAAACTCGAAATTTTACTTCATGCTTAGTCTGGGAGTGGAAACACTAGTTTTAAACTTCATGTTTTACGTTTTTATATAAAACCACGAACGCCTGAACATTTTCAGCGTATACATTATGTTTATTTAATAGAAAAATTCACAGTATGTAATACAATAAGTCATCCATAGAAATCATAAAAAGAAGTGCCGAAGAATTTTACCTAAAATCAACTTTCAGAGTTAACTCTATAATTGCTCGGCCGTTAATGGGTTAAAGCATAAAGCTCAGAGCTGTAACTTCTCTCCCTTAGATAAATCATAGATAAATAACAACCTGCACCGTTACTCATCGCAAATTATTACCCATCAAGCAAACTGTATAAACTTCAACGGTCATCACTTTCGCAACTTACGCCCAGAACCGTCCATATTTTTTCCAAAACTACCCGAATTTACCGCCCCTACAATCGTCCAACTTTCATATAACGTTGTATTTAATAAATTAACCCCTGCGCAAATTGCGAGTGTGAGGGGGCGGGGAGGGGGGTTGGATGCGATTGTCCCTAATTTATGTGCAGCGTATTTGATCCGATGCTGTATTGAACCGCAATATAATTAGCTCGTAAACCAGAGCCGATAAACCGACCGAACAGACCATGATTTCATATCTAAAACTCCGAAGTACAATATAATTATTGAATCGGCATCAATAAACTGTTTAAAACCGCGCGCGCGTGGTGTGTTATCGCGGCCCGCATATAAATATGGACAAACTTTCCATAAACTTATGAAAGGTGTGCGATTTAGGTGCTTTACTATTTGTTTACTTCGCTTAAGTTTCGGGTTTTATTGCTCTTATAAGGACGCTATCGCTATTTCACCCTCTAACCGCGACATCTATGGAATTTTCAAACAAACAACTACGAATTATATCCGATTTATGTCCTTCATAAAGATACAACAAATTTACCACGAATAAATAATAAACCAGTCTTAAGGGAGCTGCAAGAAGAACAAATATTATATTATATTTTTATATAATTTATATAATTTTAATTCGTTTTTATATTTTATATTTTTATTATTTCTTGTTTAGAACTTTTGTAAGTTTCAACGTAAAATAAGAAATACTAATTGTTTATTGTTTATTTACGAATATCTATTTAAAATAAATACATAATGCTTAGTCTAAAATAAGTTAAAAGTAATAATTAAGTTAAAATATATAAAATCACAAACAATATACACAACAGATTAAAATCAAAATATTTTTAATTAATTTCTCACTTAACCCGTGGTGAAACATTGTTGAATATAATTCTGGATATTTAATTAAAACACTTGGTTTTGTTTCACTAATTTAAATTAGTGAAACAAAACCAAGTGTTTTAATTAAATATCCAGAATTAAAATCAAAATGCTCATCACTATGCTAAAAGTAATAAAGAAGGTTAAAATATAAATCACACACAATATACAAATAAAACAAACAAAACAGATAATAAGTGAAATGGGAAATTAAATAGCGGCGAATTCAAATAGTACAGAGAAATCATATCCTCAATATCTCTTACAAAATGGGACAACTTGTTATGTTATGTTATGTTATGTAATTTATGAGGTTTTAAGAGTTGACGTAGTAAATAACATAAAAGCGACAAGAATTATATGGTTAGGACATATATGGAGGTCAAATCATGATGGATGGCTAAGGATAAAATCAGAATGGGAACCTAGCGGAAGCAGAGGAAGAGGGAGACCAAGGAATACATGGATAGAAGAAGTTGAAAAAGACCTAAGCTCACTGGGCGCTACAAACTGGAAAAGCATAGCAAAGAACAGGGAGAAATGGAGAAAAATTGTACAACAAATGAAGGAACATTAGGACTGATCCACCCAGATGAATGGATTAGAAGTGCTCCAAGAGGAGCAGCCAAACTCCACAAGGAGTGTAAAGCCACAGAAGAATGTTATGGGGTCGGTGGGTCGTTTGGCTTCTGGTAGAGCTGGGATGAATACTCAAAAACAGGATTCGAATCACGAATCCGAACCACCTCATAAGATTCGAATCACGAATACTGGAATAAAGGATCCTTAAGAGAAAAATATGATTCGAATCACAGACTGTAATCCTCTTTTTTGAATCACGGATACAAATCCTTCAAAAATAAATTTGAATCCATTATTTGCAACCATTAACATTTTTAATATCGCCTTCAGTTTTTATTAACAAAAATGTTCAAAACTTATTTATTTACAGACTAAATATCTGATAATTAATTATTTAATTTAATAATGATATATTAGTTATTGAACTTTAGGATAAACCAGTGTTTTATACGCGTGGCGCATAAAGTAAAATTTCGAGTTTAGAAAAGCCCCGTGAAAATTTGTCTCGGGTCGCTGCGCGACCCTCGACAAATTTTCTACGCGGGGCTTTTCTAAACTCGAAATTTTACTTCATGCTTAGTCTGGGAGTGGAAGACACTCGTTAGATTAAAATACATCACATTGTATTAAAAAGTATCGGTACTTAACATATAGGAAATTTTCGATACCGAATATTTTAGATTTAATAAAATAAAACACTTTAACTTTGTTTGTATAACACCATATACAAACAAAGTTAAATTGTTTTATTTTATTGAATTAACATGTATAACGAAGTAGAAGCCTTCACCGTTCAAAATTTTAGATTTAATATTTCCAATTAATTATTGTTGTTAATTATTTTTTAAAGGGCTTTACCAAAGATTGATAATATTGCTAAGACTAGTTTAATGACGGTTACGAAATTATTTATATTCTAAATGATAATTTAGTTTGGTAAGAGAATAATTTGTCCTGATGTTGCATTTTGCATATAAATTATGCATAGAACAGTAAATTTGTCGTGTAACTCAAATATTCATGGTATAATTCAATATCTGACGGGGTATTAAATCCAGAAGTAGTTGTTTCATTGAATATTTGGAGACTTGTCTCAATGAGACTACATTTTTGCAGAAACTGGATATTAATTTTAATTCGTTTTTATATTTTGTAAATATTCTGCAAACTATTGTCAAACTCAATTTGTTTCAATTAATCGGATTCGAATCCCAGCCTTAATAGCGATAATTTAAATTATTTGGGAGGATTTGGATCCTTTTATAAGAATTCGAATCACCTACGTCTGGATTCGAATACGAATCCTTTTAAAAAAAGGAATCCGTTTTTACTAAAGTATTCGAATGCCTCTTTTGAATCCTCTAATAGGATTCGAATCCGGGAATCGAATCCTGAATGATTCGAATCCTGCCCAGCTCTGGCCTCTGGGCATTCCGAAATTACCTCGACCTGAACGATCTTTTGTAGTTATCCCTGACCTACTTGAGTCAATTTATCTTCATTAATCGGATTTTAGTCCTAGCCTTAATAGCGATATTTTAAATTATTTGAGAGGATTTTAATCATTTATAAGGATTCGAATCCTTTTATAAGGATTCGAATCACCTACGTCTCCATTCGAATACGAATCCTTTTAAAAATACGAATCCGTTTTCACTAAAGTATTCGAATGCCTCTTTTGAATCCTCTAATATAATTCGAATCCTGAATAATTCGAATCCTGCCCAGCTCTGGCCTCTGGGCCTTCCGAAATTACCTCGACCTGAACGATCTTTTGTAGTTATCCCTGACCTACTTGAGTCAATTTATCTTCATTAATCGGATTTTAATCCTAGCCTTAATAGCGATATTTTAAATTATTTGAGAGGATTTTAATCATTTATGAGGATTCGAATCCTTTTATAAGGATTCGAATCACCTACTTCTCGATTCGAATACGAATCCTTTTAAAAATAGGAATCCGTTTTCACTAAAGTATTCGAATGCCTCTTTTGAATCCTCTAATAGGATTCGAATCCTGAATGATTCGAATCCTGCCCAGCTCTGGCCTCTGGGCCTTCCGAAATGACCTCGACCTGAAAGATCTTTTGTAGTTATTAATGCTAGACCTCTTGCGTAATCTACAATAACTTGAGGGTTGATGTGTACCAGTCATCAGGCTTTAAAGTGGCAGATGACAGGTAGTTCCCTCTTTGAAGGGGCAGGGCAGAGCATTCACAAAGTAGGTGCTCTGCTGTTTCTTGTGCCTCTTTGCAGAATCTGCAATTGGCATCAGTTGTCTGACATATCTTAGTGAGGTGGTTTTTCAAAGGACAGTGTCCGGTTAGAAGGCCGGTTATCAGCCTTTGCTTACCCTGAGAAACTGTTTGGCTCTTACGGCAGAGAAGGCGATAAACCTTTTTGCTTGCCCAAGCGAGGTGTGCTTCTCAGGTAGGCACTTTTGGCAGCATCTTTCCACTCCTGGATTATTTCCTTACCGCGGAATTTAGTTATTTGACTATAGGGTTCTGGTCCAACAAATGAACAAGGAAGGCCGGTTATCAGCCTTAGGTTGCCCTTGGTTAGCCTGAGAAACTGTTCTTACAGCAGAGAAGGCGATAAACCATTTTGCCTGCCTAAGCGAGGTGTGCTTCTCAGGTAAGCACTTTTGGCAGCATATTCCGACTCCTGGATTATTTCCTTAACGCGGACTTTAGTTATTTGACTATAGGGAAACTGTTAAAATAGGGCAGACCCCAATTCCAGGAAGAACAACAACCAGACAATTTACACATAACATCATCCCCTATTAGAATTACAGTCAGAGAAGTCACAAAGATATGAAAAGCACTGAAGAATAGTAAAGCACCTGAACCTGGTAATATTCCAGCAGAACTGATCAAAAATGCTACGAATAAACTGTACCTAGAACTTACAAGGCTTCTTCAGAAATGCTTAATGGAAAACTACATACCAAAGGATCAGAAAGCATCTATCATTTCAACTATTAATAAAAAGGGATACAAAGAAAATTGTGACAACTACACGCTGAGCAAAGTCTTACGAATAATCGAGAAGAAGACGGCATTCAACCAAGAAATAAACCTCCTTTGCGTCGACTTAAAAAGCCTATCATATGCTTTCTTCAAGTCGACGAAAAGGAGGTCTATTTCTTGGTTGTTATTCTCGATTATTCGTAAGACTTTGCTCAGCGTGCTAGTAACTGCAATCCCCCGGTAGTTTTCACAATTTTCTCTGTATTCCTTTTTATGGATAGTTGAAATTTCACAGAAACAGTTATGGGAGGTACAAACATGAGTGTAACCTTAATAAATGCCGCGAAAACCCTGTATTAAAATGCCGAAATAAAAACAAAGATAGCACGTGCACTCTCCAAGGGATTCTCGGTTATAAAAGGTGTAAGGCTAGGGTGCTATTTGTTTCCAAAATTATTTAAAGTACACTTAGAACAAGCTCTTAAAACGTGAAGGAAGACATTTTACAACATAGAGATTCCACTAAATGATTCCATGATGTATATACTATGTTTTGTGGATGACCAGATAGTTCTTGCAGAAGACTATGATAACTTGGAGTACATGGCAAGGAAATTGATTAAAGAGTAGCGGAGGGGCCTAAGGTCTTGAGGTAAACATGCAGAAAATGGAATACATGTGTATTGGAGGCAATCAACAAGATCTTATCTTAGAGGACGAACAAATAACAAGAATTGGGTAAAGTACTACACTTGTTATGTTCCATATTTTTATTTTCAGTTGCCTGACACGTGTTTCGATCCGTTACGATCATTTTTAAAGTTAAAAAAAAACAGTTTTTTTTAACTTTGAAAATGATCGTAACGGATCGAAACACGTGTCAGGCAACTGAAAATAAAAATATGGAACATAACAAGTGTAGTACTTTACCCAATTTGAAAATTTGGTTCCATCAAGAAAGTAGCAGAACAAGTATCGAATATAATAACAAGATGCTACAAGAAATATAATTATCTTGTCATGCGAATTCCTAACATTGGAAGACTGGATGAGACAATTCGAGAAAGGAACATTCAAAGAAGAAGAGCCATTGCAATGATAAATGGCATACTGTGATATTAACAGGTGGCAATAACAATGAAACAACACATTTATAACACCATTATATACAGCATAATTATCTACATCAGCGAAGTATGGCCAATAAAAGACAGCTCTGCTCAGTAAAGATGTTGAGAGCCACCGAGATAGACTTCTGGAGAAGGTCAGCGGGATTCTAGATTGGTTAGTCCATCCAATCTAGACAATTCGATAAAGTAACCAACGAAAAGTTTCAAAGAATCATAGGGGTGACCCGTGACATAACTGATGATATATAAGCACAACATCTTAAATGGTATGGTCATGTCCAGCGTATGCCCGGTGAAAGAATACCAAAACAAATCCTCAAATATACACCGCAAGGAAGAAGGAAATAAGGAAGGTTTAAAAAAAGTTGGAAAGAAGGGGTCGACAAGGAGATCAGAGAGAGAGAGAGAGGCATAGACCACGATCTATGAAAAGATTGATAAGGTTAGAGACTGGAGATCGGAAAACGACGAAAACCGTTCTAAAAACCGTGTTATATACCGGGTGAATATTCATAAACCAAACATAGACAATCAACATAGGAAAAAAACGCGTTTTGCAGATTGCTGCTACCTATTTTAACTATCAACTATAAACATTGTTTAAGACCTAAAAATTGTGTTAGAACTAGCGCTCAAAACCAAATTTTACCGAAAAAAATTACTGACGCTCTAACTAGTATTATAAATAATCTGAGCTATTTATTTCCTCAAAAAAAAAAAATAATTCGTCAACTTTTCTCGACTTTTAAAATCGACAAAACTAGTAAACACCTACTTATTTTGTCGGTTTTAAAAGTCGAGAAAAGTCGACGAATTATTTTTTTCTTGAGGAAATAAATAGTTCAGATTATTTATAATACTAGTAAGAGCGTCGGTGATTTTTTTTCGGATTTTTGTAAAAATAATTTTTTTTGTGTAAATATCTTCATTTTTTCAATGCAAACCCCTTACGAAATTTGCGATTTTTTGATAAAAATTGTAATTTTTATAAAAATTACAATTTTTATCAGAAAGAAATCGCAAATTTCGTAAGGGATCCGCATGAAAAAAATTAAGATATTTATACAAAAAATTCTCAGTTATTCTCTTTGATATTAAAAATCACTAGAACTATTTTTTGTTCATTATAAAAAAAAAATAAAAAAATGCATTTAAAAAAATTTCCGTAAATTTTAAAAGTTGAAGAAAAGTCGACGTATTATTTTTTTCTTGAGGAAATAAATAGCTCACACTATTTCTAATATAAATAAGAGCGTCTGAGATTTTTTTCGGATTTTTATGAAAATATTCGTTTTTTGTATATAAATGTTAATTGTTTCCATACCCCTTACGAAAATTGCGATTTTGCAATGAAAATTTTTACTTTAAAAAAAAAATCAAAAAAAATCTCAGTTATTGTTTTTGATACAAGAAATTGCTTCAACTAATTTTTTCTTATAAAAAAAATTATTTCAAAAAATCAGCTATTTAATAACATTTGAAAACTGTTCACAACCAATGGTCTCTACAATTAAGCACCCATAATAAGCACAATTTTGAAGATACGAATACTTAATTAACATTTATTTAAAGCTTATTTTATCCGTAAAAACGTCGTCTTAAAACAAAAATCATTTGGTATGTAAATTTTATTTTAAATGCAGTTTTTATTCGAAACGGAAAATTTGTCGATTTTTCACTATTGTGTTTAATGTACTACATTTCAAAAAGTATTTAAGTCATTTAGTTAATTCAAAAAGTAAGGAATTCGCGATTAAACAAGCTTCTATTAGATGTACATACATTGTTTGAGACTTAAAAATTGTGCTTAGAACGAGCGCTCAAAATCAAAATTTAGTGGGTTTGTTAATTTTCCGTTAATATTAAAAGTTGAGAAAAGTCGACGAATTATTTTTTTCTTGAGGAAATAAATAGCTCACACTATTTCTAATCTTAATAAGAGCGTCTGAGATTTTGTTCGGTTTTTTTGAAAATATTCTTTTTTTGTATAAAAATGTTAATTTTTTCCATGCAACCCCTTACAAAAATTGCGATTTTTCAATGAAAATTTTTACATTTTAAAAAATATAAAAAAATGTCATTTATTGTTTTTGATATAAGAAATTGCCTCAACTACTTTTTTTCTTGTAAAAAAAAATTATAACATAAAATTCAGCTATTTAATAACATTTGATAACTGTTTAAAACAAATGGTCTCTACAATTAAGCACCCATAATAAGCACAATTTTGAAGATACGAATACTTAGTTAACATTTATTTCAAGCTTATTTTATCCGTAAAAGCGTCGTCTTAAAACAAAAATCATTTGGTTTGTAAATTTTATTTAAAATGCAGTTTTTATTCGAAACGGAAAATTTGTCGATTTTGCACTTATTGTGTTTAAAGTACTACATTTCAAAAAGTTTTTAACTCATTTATTTAATTCAAAAAGTAAGGAATTTGCGATTAAACAAGCTTCCATTTGATGTACAAACATTGTTTGAGACTTAAAAATTGTACTTAGAACGAGCTCTTAAAATCAAATTTTAGTGGATTTGTTAATTTTCCGTTAGTTTTAAAAGTTGAGAAAAGTCAAGGAATTATTTTTTTTTCAGGAAACAAATAGCTCAGACTATTTCTAATATTAATAAGAGCGTCTGAGATTTTTTTCGGATTTTTGTGAAAATATTTTTTTTTGTACAAAAATGTAATTTTTTTCCATGCAACCTTATGAAAATTGCGATTTTTCTATGAAAATTTTTATTTTATTATAAAATCAAAAAAATCTCAGCTATTGTTTTTGATGTAAGATATTGCTTTAACTATTTTTTTTTTCTTATGAAAAAATTATTAAAATAAATCAGCTATTTAACATCATTTTAAAACTGATTAAAAATGTGACTACAATTAAGCATCCGTAATAAGCGCAATTTTCAACATACGAATACGTAATTAACATTTCTTTCAAGCCTTATTTGTTCGTAAAAAAATCATCCTAAAACAAACATTATTCGTTTAGTAAATTTAACTTTAAATTCAGTTTTTATTCGAAACGAACAATAAGCCGAATTTTCATTTATTGTGTTTAAAGTGCTACATTTTATTAAATATTCAACTGATTTGATTTATTCAAAACGTAAGCATTCAGGATTATAAGAGCTTGCATTTGATGTATAAACTTTGTTTGGGACTTAAAAATTGTGCTTATAAAGAGCGCTCAAAATCAAATTTTAGTGGGTTTAATAATTTCAGATTGTGGCTACCATGTCAGTTTTACTTCAAATAATATTAAACAAAATTTTGAAAACTAGATTATTATCTTTAAAAACATTTTTAGTCATTTAATGGTTTTATCAAAGCATTCAGTTTGAAGTTTCGAACGAGCGTTTCCACTCCCAGAGTTTAGAAAAGCCCAGTGAAAATTTGCGATGACAAAATATAGTATCGAAGTATAATTTCTTCTTAAATACAACTGTTCGTTACTGGCCATTGTTCAGGTTAAACTTCCACCACACAAATTATGGCAGTCATAGCCCGGTTTCACGCATAATGCGGTATTTCAACATACTAACGTTAAATCCAAATTTTATAACATTTTCAAACTCATATAATGTGTTTAAACGCCACTTATCTTTCATTGATCTCGATGTTATTATAAATTACTAACATTTTTGTTTGTTTAATTTATTAAGTGTTGAGCGCGATATTTATATATTGTAATTTATATGTACCAATTTTTTATAATACTGTAAAAAAGAGAAATCCGTAAATAAATAAATAAATGTCGACCACACATCGACCGACATCTATTGTGAATAAATGTAAATACATTTTGGCATGTACCTTTAATATCGGACCCCCCTCGTACATACCAAAGGATTGGAATGCATCTATCATTTCAACTATCTATAAAAAAGGGGTGCAAAGAAAATTGTGATAACTACCAAGGGATTGCAGTTACTAGCACGTTTAGCAGAATCTCGCAAATAATTGAGAAGAAGACGGCATTCAACCAATAAATACACCTCCTTTTGTCAGGTGTGGTATATTTTAAATTAACGAGTGTCTCCCACTCCCAGATTAAGCATGAAGTAAAATTTCGAGTTTAGAAAAGTCTGAAAATTTAGCTCGGGCGCGTAGCGAAGCGGAGCGACCGAGCTAAATTAGGCTTTTCTAAACTCGAAATTTTACTTCATGCGCCACACGTATAAAACACTGATTTAAAGTAAAGTTTAAATTATATACAACTGAGATGTGATCGATTAATATTTACCGAGATACAGCGAAAAAAATGCAAAAAATAGTTTTTTTGTGAATATTTTAGAAATAATAATAATAAAAGTGGAATAAATTTAGTTTGAGTCACTTTAAAAAAGTTGTTAAGAGTACTAGACAAATAAATTAGAAAAAAAATCGATTGGTCGGTTATAACGTGCAATCCGTGGAGAGAAATTGTCCAAAGATCCGCAAACAATAACCGTAAATTAGTAAAGTAGAGGTCGACATCTATAGTGAATAAAGCTCAATGGTTGCATGATACGGGAAGTTACGATGTTTACCTCGGGGATCTGAAGGAGGAAAGCCGGAGTCGGCGACTGTTCCCGACTGATGTCCCGATACCCGCTTGTTTATGGGACGGCTTAAACTATGTCCAGTCTAACGTTGCTCATATACAATGCTATCTTCAGATCCCGATGGAACCTGGAACAAGGAACGAGGAACGGGGACAACTTATTTGAGGGACTCCCGCTCGATCTGGATCAAACTATACTATATCACCACTCTTACGTTAGTTCGCATCCGGAGGGAAAACTCGGCCGGGGACGTTCCCTTTTTATCAATAAATTAATACCACTGGAATCCCGATAAAAATAAAATATTTTAATATCACCCCGAGTGCCAGTATGCGGGGAAATTTTTAAATCAAACTATAAACATAAAGAATAACACCCCGCACGCGAACATCTGAGTTTACATCTTACATCCGGGCCTTTTATACATTCGGTTCGACGCTTCCATCATAAACTACACAGATAAACTGAAAGGCAAAGCTGAAAAAGTTGGACTTGTGTAAAGATGGAGACAACATCCGATAGAACAAGCAAGTTATTTGGAAAGTGGCTCGTCCAATATGGCCAGGTGAAATACGTCCCGATATCGTAATACCGTCTTGGGAGGAGGAGGAGGGCAGTGGCCGGAGGCGGTCGGCTCGATTATTGTCTTGTATGAGAGTAAAGAGGAAGATACAGGACCTCCGGGATTCCCTTGTCACTTTGCGTTGACCGGCCCCACACACATTTTTTATTTACCAATCTTTATTACTAATTCCCTTACACAATATACTAAACGGATATTGTCACATGCACATTTAATTAAACCTCGTGTTTTATAGAAACATATAAAACATAAATGAAACATCTAAGACTATGAAAACTTAAATTAATTTCAAAAAACATTTTATCTGTATATCGTGACAAAACTTACCCAAATAAATATTAAAAGATCGATATATTCCGATCTGGTAAATCGACGATTTTAATTTCTGCATAAAGTTGCCTTGCCCACTTACTTGGATATCTAAGAAACGATTTCAACAATATTAGATTATTACATCGAGCTATAGACAATAAAACAAAAATTCTTCTGTTTTTTTATTTTGATATTATTTATTAGTTCAAGATAAACTAATCGCGACGCGCGTGGCGCATGAAGTAAAATTTCGAGTTTAGAAAAGCCCCGTGAAAATTTGTCGAGGGTCGCGCAGCGACCCGAGACAAATTTTCGGGCTTTTCTAAACTCGAAATTTTTTTTCTAAACTGCGCGACCCTCGACAAATTTTCTACGCGGGGCTTTTCTAAACTCGAAATTTTACTTCATGCTTAGTCTGGGAGTGGAAAACACTCGTTACTTTAAAATATGTCACAACTGGCAAAGGCAACTCTATTTATCAATTTAATTTTGTTAATATTTTCTTAGCACGGTTAAAATAGATCTTTTTTTGAAAATTTACAGCTTGTGCATATGTTTTTTTTTTCCTGTGGGGGCCGTCTTCCTTTCGGATCCGGATGCACTGCAGCCTAGGTGGCTTATTGTACTGCCCCAATATTATTACACTCACGCAACTATTCCGAACTCGATGCCCTGCACTAGCTTGTGCAGGTCCTTCAGAGGTTGCGCGTGGAAATCATTTGGTTCCATTTGTCTGTTCCCAAATATGAGCCGTCTTTTGCTCTCCAGCGCATTGCACCTGCACAGAACGTGCATTGCTGTTTCCGGTGCCGTATTACAGAGGCGACAGTTGGTGTCGCCGTTGTATAGCCCGATTTTCCTTAGATGCTCTTTAACAGTCATGTGGCCTGTGAGCAGTCCTATGGTTGTTTTCAGCAGTGCCCTACTCAATGTTAGTAGTCCTGCAGCTTGGCTTGAGTTAGGCCCTTTTATAAGGACCTTACTATGGTTAAGGCCTGGTCTGTTTTCCCAGTATTCCTCGTGTTTGCGAGTCCACTTCCTGACTTCAAGGCGACTCGACTTTTTTGTTATGCCCAAGGCAGGTTCGGGTCCCATAAATGAAATGGTGGCTCCCTGCCTTGCTAGCTCGTCAGCTTTTTCATTACCCGCAATACCAGAGTGACCCGGCATCCAGACAAGCGTAACCTTGTTCTGTCTCGCTAGGTCATTCAGGGTATTGAAGCATTCCAATACCAGTTTGGATGAAGGCGTTTGACTCTGGAGAGCCTTCAGTGCCGCCTGGCTATCGGACATGATATAGATTTGCCTGTTTCGACAGTCCTTCTCTATGTTGGTTCCCTCACATTCTATGATTACGAATATTTCGGCTTGAAAGACTGATGCCAGGCTACCCAATGGTTGAGCATAGCCTGTCCTCATGTTTTCATTATAGATTCCTCATCCAGTACCTGTGGTTGATTTAGATCCGTCCGTCTACCAGATCACACTTTGTTTGTGTATATCTTCCCTAAAGCCGTTCCATTCGTTGCGGTCTGGAATAGTGACTTTAAAGAGTGAATTTTCAAGATATCTGACTACCATATGATCCGACCTCATTTGCAGGAGAGGTCCCCCTATGTCTGTCAAGAGTCTTCTGTGTGAGGTATCAACTCTTACGTTGACCGATGATAATTGCAGCCTATAGAGTGCCAGTCTTGCCTCCCCTACTATCAGAATATGAAGTGGTGTGAGGTCTAGAACCGTCTTCATGGCTGCAGTGGGCGTAGTTCTCATAGCCCCCGTTATGCTAATACAAGCAAGTCTTTGAACCTTGCTGAGTATTTGTATGGTTGTATGCTGTGTGGCTTTAGGCCACCATACCACAGCAGCATACATGATTGCGGGTCTGACCACTCTGGTGTACTGCCAGTATACCATTCCTGGTCTGAGTCCCCATTGTCGGTCGTACATTCGTCTAATTACCGCAAGGGTAATTTCCGATTTCCGTCTGATTTTTGAGATTTGAGGGGTCCAGGTCAGTTTGGAGTCAAAGATTACTCCTAGGTACTTCCCCTCACCCGACATTTTCAGGTTGCCAACATTTAGAAAGAGCGGTCCAAGGCCCGCCAGTTTCCTCCTGCGTGTTAATGGTACCAGGGTGGTCTTCGAGGGTGAGACTTTAAGTCCTTCTCTAGCACACCATTTGCTCACCACGTTCAGTGCACGTTGCATACGCTCTCTGATCGTGTTGTTAAATATTCCCTCAACGAGTATGACTAGGTCATCCGCGTATCCTAGGGAAGAGTATCCCTCGTTGCTGAGATCCACTAGCAGGCCATCCATGACCAGGTTCCACAGCAGGGGTGAGAGAGCTCCTCCCTGCGGATAACCACCGGCCACCCTGGATGCTAGTGTCTGGTCAGCGAACGTTGTGTAGACCATCCTTTGTCTTAGCATGCAGTCTATCCACCTGCAGCTAATTTCCTCCAACCCCCGCTTTCTCAGGGCAGCAGTTATAGAGTTAAAGGCTGTATTGTCAAATGCTCCTTCTATATCCAAGAAGGCAGCAAGTAAAATTTCTTTGTGTTCCAGGACAGCTTCGGCACTCCTTGTTAGTCGGCTGAGAGCTGTCTCTGTTGATCTACCTGGAAGGTAGGCATATTGATCTTGGGATAGTGGGTAGGTCACCAGTACCCCCTCTCTAATTTGCCTGTCCATAATTTTTTTCATTGTCTTCAGTACAAATGACATGAGACTGATAGGCCTGTACGATTTTGAACGAGAAGTCTGTTCTACCGGTCTTTGGTAAGAAAACCACCCTGATAAGCCTCTATATTCTTGGCAAATATCGTAGAGCCATGATGGCTCTTAGGATCTCGCAAAGACTTCGCCACAGTAGTTCCAATCCCTTTTGTAGCATGATGGGTAGGATTCCATCAGGCCCTGGCGATTTAAAAGGTTCAAATGAGTTTATTGCCCATTTGACTTTGTCATAGGTGACCACTCTCCTGGCAGCCTGCCAGTCTTCCTTATATGTTCTGTTGCCAGTTGCATCAGGTCCCTGGCTGACCCAGTCATTAAGTGGTCCATCATAGATTTCCCCTCCGGGAAAGTGTACCCGTAGAAGTTCACCCAGGGTTTCCTTCTCGTTTTTTGTATACACTCCGTCATCGAGTTCGAGAGTTTGAAGAGCACATTGGGGGTTTTTCGAGAGAATCTTGTAGAGTCTGACACCGTCTGGGACAGTTTCAATTTCCTCACAGTGTCTCCTCCAGGTTGATCTTCGAGCTTTCCTTAGTGCTTTGTTGTATTCGGTTAGGGAGTTCTTGTAAGTCTCCCATGAGGCCGTTCGCTTTGCTTCGTTGAAGAGTTTTCTTACCTGCCTCCTCTTTTTGTCCAGCGCACTGTTCCACCACGGAACTCTCCTGGTGATGCGTATCTCAATCAGAGGGCAGTTGTCGTTGTATGCCGAGATCATAGCTTCCGCAGTTTGCTCTGCCATAATCTCGAGCTCTAAGTTATTGCTTACCGCTCCTAGTATACCCGTCAGATTGTGGTCTAGCTTTGATTTGAAGGCTTCCCAGTCTGTTCTGCGGGGATTGCGGTATACTTCAGTGACCCGGTGTAACCCCGTAATATCGAATGTTATGTGTCTGTGATCCGAGCAACTCACCTCATCTGACACTCGCCAATTCTTAACAAAATTACTGACATATGACGTACCTATTGTTATATCTATCACCGCTTTGCTAACACTTGTAACAAAGGTCGGTTTATTTCCAATATTCAAAGTGTCTAACTTGGTTGCCATAAGAAATTGTATAAGTGACTCACCTCTGCGGTTGATGTCTGAACTTCCCCAGACAGAATGGTGGGCATTGGAGTCACAACCGATGACAAGCTGGGTCCCTTGTTCCCCGCAGCCTGAACCAGTCCCTCCAACGCCTCGCTGGGGCATGGGTCTCCAATAGGGAGGTAGACTGATCCGAGAACAAGCTCCTTCAGTCCACCAACACTATTGGTGAGCTTAACTGCCACTACGTCCTGTGAACAGAAAGAGGTTAGAGGCAGTACCTTTATGGGTCTTTTCACATAAATACAAGACCTGGGTCTCTCGGTAGTTCTACTACATATTAGTTCCCCCCGAATTCCACCCAGTCCCATAATTTTCCCCTGCATACCCAGGGTTCTTGAATGAGGGCAATGTCACAGTCCTCCATTGCCTTGCAGAGTGCAGCCGAGCCTGCCCTACTGTGTTGCAAGTTCGCCTGGATTACCTTCACTATTCTTACCTGAAGCGATCTTCCTGAAGGTTACAGTCCGAAGTCCGTAATGAGCCTTCATCTGCCTTCCTACCAGGTATTGGTGATCACCCTCACTGACAGAGAAGGCCAGGATTACTCCTTCCTTCTCTTTCTTTTCGCTGAGGACGTGCCAATCTCCCACTCGAAGTCCAGGATTCTGGGCTCCGATCCGGGTTTTGACTACCTCCGCCTCTGGATGGTCTTGTATCCAGACCGTCAGTTTGGGCCTTCTGGGGAGGTCCTTTGACTCAACTGTTGTCAAGTCCGCCCCTTCCTAGATATCCCCAAAGCTCGCCACCACCGCAGCTAACCACTTCTTGGTGTGCTCGTTCTCGCAGTTTATCCTGAGGATTCCTGCGGAGAACCAGGCACCATTGAACTGCGGCGGGTTCGCACTTCCCGAAGGCGTGTCGTACACTGCTGCCGTTAGTTTTTCTTGAATCAGGTCTGATTGGGCCTGATCCATTAGGATGTCGGGATGGTGTTTATGGATGATAGCCATATGGATCCCTTTATCCGCACCGCTGTAAGACCCAGTCTGACCGGATGGTCTCCTGACCCTTTTAGGTGCGTTCTTTTGAGAGGCAGGAGTAGAGGAGTCTGAGCGGAGCCTTTTGGTTCCACCACCTTAGGATTTAGCATTTTTGATGAGGTTATTTCCTCTCGATCCGAGCGGTGGAGCCAAGATCCCCGCTCTCCCGCCCGCGAGACATGACCAGGTCAGCTTGGGAGTCAGCGGTGTTTCGGTGATCCACCTTGTTTGGGAGTGTCACACCGGCATCGTTGTTCTCGGTGCAATCCCTTAGCCACGATACTACAGCCGGGCCGAGAAGTTTGGTCCACGGTGAGTGCCTTAGCACGCTACCAGTTGAGGTCGTATGTCAATGAGCACGCTTATAACACCCACTAACCTAATGGTCACATACGTTCATTCCATTTAGGCCATTCCTCTATCCGCCACCTGAGGACGCGCCCGATTGGGGTTGCTGTTTACCTAAAAGAAAATGTTCACGTTGCTTTTTTTAGAAGAGTTCAATTTGAAACTATAAACGAGTGTTTTCCACTCCCAGACTAAGCATGAAGTAAAATTTCGAGTTTAGAAAAGCCCCGTGAAAATTTGTCGAGGGTCGCGCAGCAACCCGAGACAAATTTTCTGGGCTTTTCTAAACTCGAAATTTTACTTCATGCGCCACGCGTACAAAACAAAAATATTGTGAATTCATGTATATTTGAACCTCACTTGAAATCAGTGTTTTATACGCGTAGCGCATGAAGTAAAATTTCGAGTTTAGAAAAGCCCCGTGAAAATTTGTCTCGGGTCGCTGCGCGTCCCTCGACAAATTTTCACGGGGCTTTTCTAAACTCGAAATTTTACTTCATGCTTAGTCTGGGAGTGGAAAACACTCGTTTATAGTTTCAAATTGAACTCTTCTAAAAAAAACTACGTGAACATTTTCTTTTAGGTTTGCTTTTAGGTAAACATAATTTTACTTCATGCTTAGTCTGGGAGTGAAAGACACTTGTTACAACAGGCAATGGCAATTCTATTTATCAATTTAATGTAGTTGACATTTTCGTAGCACAGTTAAAATAGATCTTTCTTGAACATTTCATGAAAACTATCCCACATTCACTGGGTGTTCATTTATTATCGGCGGGCAGTATATATCCGCTCACTAGACTTACGTATTTTAATCACTTTGCGGATTGCAGAATAATACAAGATTTCTAAGTGGTGGGCTGTGCATTGCAGAGAATTCATAAGTAATATTTAAAGTCTCGTTGGTAGAGAAAAGCGATGGCCGCACTTAACAAATAACCCTAATATATATCGTCCAAAAATTTGCAGTACCGGACGCGGGAATAAGGCCTATTTAGCATGTTTATTTACGGCTGTTTTGTCCACCTGCTACTGCAGTCCATCATAGCCATGGCCGGGCAACTCGAGATATCGGGATACTGGATACAGATATAATTGCCGGCAACACATTGTCCTTATAGAAGGATTGCATGCAGTTATTTACTAATGGGGCAGTTTAGCTTCATAAAACTGCTACTGCTACTGCTGCGAATTATTGTCCGTGTTATTTATGGATCTTTATTAATTGTTTGTTACGTTCGCTCTTCGCTGTTTCTTTCTCTCTATGTGGGTGTGTGTGTGTGTGTGTGTGTGTGTGTGTGAAAGAGAATTTTTTAATGTTTTTTTGTTGTTTTGGTAAATTTACTTCTTATTGCGACTGGTTGATAAATACAAGCTGCTCCTCACGCAATTAATCAAGCAGATATATTTACCTAATTTACAGGCTGTTTCATAAAACGAGAAATTATTAGTCCCAAAGTCTTTAGAATGTTGTCTATATCATTTCGGACCACGATGCAGTTTTTTGTGAAATTACTTCTGCCATAACTAATGTTGTACCAACTTTATCAACATTTCGTAACTTATCCAGAATTAATTTGATGGAGTTTAATATTGCACTTGCTAGTATACCTTTTCATGAAATAATATTAATAGATGACATAAATAACAAAGTTAGTCATTTTAATAAGTTGATTCTGTACCTTTTCGATCAGTTTGCTCCTATTATCACACGATATTATAAAAAACCTCCTTCTCCCTGGCTTACGGACAATATAAAACTTTTAATTAACATTCGTAATAAAGCTAAAGCCAGGTATAGAAAATCGAAAAACATATCTCACTGGGAATATTATAAAATGTTGAGGAACTATACGAACACTGCACTAAAAAATGAGAAAAAAGCATACTTCTCATACATCTCTAGTAATAAAAGTAATAAGTTTCTGTGGAAACATCTTCAACACCTGGGGCTAAAAAAAGATATAAATCAAATACCAGACTCATTAGCAGATGTAAATCGCATCAATACACACTTTATCAGTAGTATTCCAGATAGTTTTAACTCCGACAAGAAGGAATTTGAGGAATACTTAAATAATAAATTTGTACATAATAACAATAAATTTCAATTTCAATTAGTGAATGAACATGTGGTTGCAAACTTCCTAAATTTAATAAAAACCTCTTCTTACGGGCTTGATGGAATCAATATTACAATGCTAAAAATGTGCTGCCCAACTATATTGCCATATCTTGTACATATAATCAACACATGCTTTTTGCATTCGGTCTTTCCTGAATGTTGGAAGCATGCTGTACTTAGACCAATTCCTAAAGTTCCTAAACCAACAGATTTAAAACAGTTACGACCTATTAGTATCCTACCAGCTTTATCAAAGCTGATGGAGAAAATTATAACTGAACAACTTTTTTATTTTGTGACAGACATGAATATTTTGCCGAAACAACAGTCTGGATTTATGAGAGGGTACAGCTGCGAAACAGCGCTACTTGCAGTATCTGATGATATCATTAGATCTGTTGATGAGGGAAATATTACAGTCCTAGTTTTACTAGACTATAGCAAGGCGTTTGACGCCGTAACACATAATACTCTACAACTTATCTTAAGATACATTGGTCTTGGGGAAGATTCTGTAAACCTCCTCAGTTGCTATCTCAGAAACCGTAAACAATGCGTTAAAATTAATAACAATATCTCTGATCTCATAGATATACGGAGAGGTGTCCCGCAAGGATCGATTTTAGGACCCCTGCTATTTACTATCTATACTAGTGGTATATTGGATCAATTAACGTACTGTTCCAGTCATATGTATGCGGATGATATCCAAATCTACCTTTCCTTCCCGCCAGAAACAATAGATATGTGTGAAACCCAGATAAATAAGGATCTGAGCATTCTTAATATATCAAAAACTTTAGACCTATGCATAAATCCTACAAAATCATCTTTTCTGATATTTGGAAATCGTAAGGCTCGTAAGATTATAGCGGAGAAACTAGACCTTCGCATAAATGGAATACCTATTCCCCATGCCGAGGAAGCTAAAAATCTAGGGGTTTATATGGATACCTCATTACGTTTTAGAACGTTAATTAATAAATATATTTCAAGAGCATACCTTAACTTAAGATGTCTATACCAGCATAGACATTATCTTAGTACAAATACTAAAATAACATTATGTGAAAGTCTAGTTCTCTCCCACTTTAACTACTGCTCAACCTTATATCACGCGGCGATTGATTGCAACACGCGCATACGCATTCAAAGGGTACAGAACGCTTGTTTGCGTTTCATCTATGGTCTCAGGAAATTTGACTATATCTCGAATAAATTAAAGGATACTAAATGGTTAGATATGGAAGCTAGAAGGAGGACTCAAGCTATGTGTCTATTTTTCAAAATAATTAATAACAAAATGCCGGCTTACCTATTTAACAAAATCACCTTTAGGAATGACGTTCATCACCTGAACACTAGATTCAGGGGAAGAATATCTCCTCCAAAACACAAAACCTGTTTATTTCAACGCTCTTTCACGTATCAAATCTATCAGGCTTACAACTCGGCTCATGACTTGTTCCAAACATCTAGCTACAATAAATTTAAAGTAACTCTGAAAATAATAGCTTAACATTATCTGTCACACAGAGTATGTTTATATTAATACAAAAATAATGTAAATGCATATGTACTGTTAGGCTTATAGTAATATAGTAATTAAGTAAATATTCTTGTTTTGTTCTTAAAGGTTGAGTGAAAGATCAGCAATATCTCCTAGAGATGTATATGCTGAACTCCGCCTTTTTTTCACTATGCTGCCGTATTTTGTGTAATGTATTGTTAATTTAATTATTGTAAAAAGCATTATAGTGGAAATAAAGATTTAAAAAAAAAAGAATCATACTGAAAATTTGTCCTCTAGACAGCAGAAGAGCTATTTCATTTTTATAGTTTGTTTTTATAAAGGGATTTATTCGTTTAAGTAGACATTTTCTAATAATTAAAGCAGGAATTCGTTGTTTTGATAAAAAGCGTTCAATTAGAAGCTTAGAAAGAGTGTTTTCCACTCCCAGAATAAGCATGAAGCAAAATTTCGATTATAAAAAAGCCCGAACGTTTGGATTTGGGCACGTAACGTCCAAATCCAAATTCAGGCTTTTTTAAACTCGAATTATACTTCATACGCCACGCGTATAAAACACTAGTTTCGAGCGAAGTTCAAAATATATCCCTTAAGTTTAATTTCGAGTCAATAAATATTGCAGATGTTCATTTCGCTTAACTAAATCTTCCAAAGTTTACAGGTCTGGAGAAAATTTGTTATCTAATGTTTTCTTTTAATTGTACTTACATATCAAAATTTTTCTTTGGGATATGTAAGTACAATTCAATTCAATTCAATTTAATTCAATTTATTCAATTCCAATAGATTTTTGACAGATCATCACACTTATACAGGGTGTCCCCGAATGGTCTGTACAACGCTCTACAACATATTCTCTGAAACAAAATGAGACGATTTAACTAAACTTATCTCTATCCAAAAGTGGTTCCTAAGCCATCTACGAGACCTCAAAGATATTTTTTTTTTTGTTTCATTATTTTTCAAATATTTTTATTTTGGAATTAGGTAAGAAAACCTAATTTGGCACATTTAATTACATTGATACCATGCACTTTTTGCGATATGTTTCTTTATCCTACGTTTAAAGTAAGTTGTCAAACTAGGACCATCGACTTCTTAAGATACCTTAATCTTTATATTCAACAGGTCAAATCATAAGGAATACTTTTTTTCTGCAAGATCATTCAATTTTACGTATTTTTTGTCTCTTATAAAATTTTGCTATTTTCCCCACAAAAAAATATTTTTATTTGTCAAAACAACAAAGAAATAAAATTCTAAAAAAAAAACTGATTCTTTATTTACAAAAATAGAAATTGAGACACCTGTGAAATTCAGTTATCGGTGATTTTGTGACAACGTCAGTCATGTACTCAATTAATGAATTAACTGATATTGTTTTAGTTTTTGGGTTTTGTGAAGGTAATGGCCGCAAATGTGTAAGAGTGTACAGTGGAATATTTCCAAATCGCCGAATACCAAACTATCAAACATTTGCTTCCGTAGAAAGGCGACTTCGAGAAACTGGCCGCTTAGAATACTCTGCGAGGGATTGTGGTAGAAGACGCACTGTACGAACTGTGGATGTTGAAGAAGAGATTTTAGAACGGATAGATGAAGATCCATCTAAAAGTACCCGGCGTTTAGGTGCTGAACTAGGCGTATCTAAAAATATTGTGCATAAGGTGTTTAAAGAGCAACTGCTATACCCATATCACATTCAAAAAGTTCAAGAGCTAATGCCTCAGGATCACGATAAGCGACTTCAGTTTTGCCAATTTATTGTTAATAACCAAATTGACAATTTGAATTTCGCCAAGACAATTTTGTTTACAGACGAAGCGTGTTTTACCCGAAGAGGTATAATAAATCTTAAAAATGAGCATGTTTATTCCGAAGATAAACCACATGCAACTAAAACCATGCAAAATTTAAACGGAGAACAGTACTTACAACATCTTCAGGAATTGCCAGTCTTACTGGAGGATGTGCCGCTTTTACTTAGGCGTGATATGTGGTTTATGCACGATGGGGCTCCATCTCATTTCACTTTACCAGTGCGTACTTTTTTAAACCCGGTATCCCGGTAAGTGGATTGGGAGAGGCAATGACGCACCAGTGCCTTGGCCTCCACGTTCCCCGTATATCACCCCAATGGACTTTTTTTTGTGGAGAACAATTAAATCTATTGTTTATAGTAAGCCCATAAATACGCACGACGAATTATGGGCGCGAATACAGAATGCGTTTCAAACAGTTAAAAACAATGTTGGTGTTTTACAACGTGTCCATTTTAATTTTTTGCAACGTGTAAATTGTTGTATTGCTGAAAATGGCAATCAGTTTGAACATTTGTAGTGAAACTAATAAATTTGTGTTTATTGTTAGGTACCTATCTTTATTTCTACTTTGTTAATTGTTTTGAGAAGCAAAATATTGTTGATAATTTTATTACTTTTTTTTGACAAACAAAAATATTTTTTTGTGGGGAAAATAGCAAAATTTTATAAGAGACAAAAAATACGTAAAATTGAATGATCTTGCAGAAAAAAAGTATTCCTTATGATTTGACCTGTTGAATAAAAATATTTAGGTATCTTAAGAAGTCGATGGTCCTAGTTTGACCACTTACTTTAAACGTAGGATAAAGAAACATATCGCAAAAAGTGCATGGTATCAATGTAATTAAATGTGCCAAATTAGGTTTTCTTACCTAATTCCAAAATAAAAATATTTGAAAAATAATGAAAAAAAAAATATCTTTGAGGCCTTGTAGATGGCTTAGGAACCACTTTTGGATAGAGATAAGTTTAGTTAAATCGTCTTATTTTGTTTCAGAGAATATGTGGTAGAGCGTTGTACAGACCACTCGGGGACACCCTGTATATAATTAATAGAAAACATTAGATAACAAATTTCTCGAACTACAATAGCGCAATATTTAGTTAAACGAAATAAATATTTGTTACATTCATTAACGTGTGATCGAACCTAAGCAGTATATTTTATAGTGTTTTATACGCGTGGCGCATGAAGTAAAATTTCGAGTTTAGAAAAGCCCCGTGAAAATTTGTCTCGGGTCGCTGCGCGACCCTCGACAAATTTTCTACGCGGGGCTTTTCTAAACTCGAAATTTTACTTCATGCTTAGTCTGGGAGTGGACCATCACGATTTTCAACACGTCGAGATTTTCGATATTTCTAGATTTTTGACGATTTATAAAATGTTCATGAGATTTTCGATATTTCAAGATTTTTGTCAGTTTATAAAACATACATGATTCTATTTTTATTTCGAGATTAAGTAAATACATTTAAACATGATCTGTATGTTGATAGATACCGCATAGATAAAAAAAAGTTTCAATAAATAAAAAAAAATTGTCGACCGTGACAGGACTCGAACCTGCAATCTTCGGATCCGAAGTCCGACGCCTTATCCATTAGGCCACACGGTCACACCAAAATAAACTGTACAGACTGTATATAAGCACCAGAAATGTATGCAATAATCGATATTTCCATGTATATGAAGTTGCCTATGTTGAAGTTCGGAATAATACAAAATATTAATCGCGCAATAATTTCCATGCAAATGTTAACATCTTTAGTTGCTATACTTGAAAAAATATCAAATTTTTTAATATTGCATTGAGTTTAGTATTTTTAGTAGTAGATGGTTTATACTAATATTGCTCAATTTATAATATCTGGAAATTTTCTTGAATAATCGGGACTTACGAGATATCGGAAGTAGTTGAACGATATGTTCCACTATTAGATATGTAAGTATTTAATTATTTATGACGTTTAGTAGTTTTTTTTGCTGTTAAATTATCAAAAACCTCTATAAACTTTTAGGGAAAAGCGGCAGAAAAAAAATAAATATAGTTTTTTTTTAGGCAGAACTTTATTTTAATTAGCCAATATTTTGCTAACCATTTGTCAGCTTCTTCAAAGTTAAAACTAAAATAAATAAATACAATGATATTTTTATAAAGAGATACACAAAATTAAGAAGAGAAAACATTATACCTACATATAAATAAGACACTTAAACTTTGTTTGTATAACTGAGGTTTTTTTATTGTGACTATAGTTTCGACAACTTTAACTTGTCATTATCAGACTACAGGTCACTTGTAGTCTGATTATGACAAGTTACATTTGTCGAAACAATAGTCACAATAAAAAAAACCTCAGTTATACAAACAAAGTTTAAGTGTCTTATTTATGTTAAACATAATGAAAAATACTTACATATAACTGGGCTTTTTTTGATGAAATTAAAAATTGTCACATATCGACGTGTACAAATTTGTAAAAAAATAGAACTATAATTTTTTGAATTCTGCCGCCTTTCCCCAAAAGTTTATAGAAGTTTTTGTTAAATTCGTTATTCTTCACTGTTTTATTTTAATTCAAAATCTACATTTCAGGCACGATGTGCCCTTTTTAATAGTTTAACGTATTTGACAATTGAAATGCATAAAACTAAGAGTAACCTTCTTAATTTCGATTTAAGTCCGTTAAATAACCCATTCCTAAAATTAATCCCTTAAACTGGCGGGCCTTTATCTGATTTTAAATCAATCGCAATTGTTTGCGTAAATAATTTTTATTTTAATGTTTATTTACTAATTGTCAAATACGTTAAACTATTAAAAAATGGCACATCGTGCCTAAAATGTATATTTAGAATTAAAATAAAACAATGAAGATTAGGGAATTTAGCTACTTACATATCTATTACTAACACTTCACATAACTCCAACAAGAATATCATTGATGTTCCACTATTGTCACACGTCAAGAAATAGTTATTATACTCTGCAAAGGTTTCTACTTTCGTCTGTAAGGAAAATATATAATTTTGAAATAAAATTTAAATTAAATATTTCTGCAATTATGAAAACATATCTATTCTTATAATCTATTTAACACAGAATTAAATTTATAAGCTTTTATTCATCTCCATTACATGATCTAAACAAGCACATACCAAGACTAATTAAAATTATTATAATTTTGATCTTAGATCCGATTCCATCTTCCCATTTTATCTCGTAGAATTTTTTTATGCGTTTGCGTAGATAATCCAGGGGATCAAAATGCATTCAAGTTGATGCTAGTATTTCCATCCACCATGCCGCAGTTTTTCTTCATGAGTTGAACGATGAACACATTATTAATTTTTTTAATGTCATTTTGACGTTTTGTTGTTGACTGAAAGTTTCTGAGTGCTCTTTATCAATTTTCTGGATTGATAAAGGTGAAGAAATTATATTAAGAGCACGAATTATTAAAAATACAATCACTAAACTTAAAACAAAATTGTAGTCACTAAACTTTTAACAAAAGATATATAAAGCACACAGTTTGTGTGTGATTTTCTAAACTCGAAATTTTACTTCATGCTTAGCCTGGGAGTGGAAAACACTCGTTTACTGCTTCAAATTGAATGATTTTCAAAAACCGCAAATGCCTGAATTATGACAGCGTATACCTACATCGGGAATGTACACTTAAAAGAAACATGATCTGTATTATATACGAATTATTATTTAAAAATTCTTAATTAAATAACATAGTTATTATTACACATATAATAAATTTGAATAAAGTTCTAATTAAATTTAGTGGAATATATGATTCCGGGTAAACTTTTATTATTCCGGATGGCGCGTATCTCGCAAGCCGGAAAAAGAAAGAGCAGTAATCGTAAGAAACCTTAATTAAATAATATGTTCATTTCGGGCGCGGAGACTAATAATATAAATGTAGACATCTGTAGTTTTAGGGGATTTGAGCGGGCGGGGAAAAGGCCCGGAGTGGGGAAGTTTTTCCGGCGCGAGCGTCTCCTCCGTGTTTTCTTCTTGTTCGCGTGTTTCGGTTCAGTGAAGTGCGATCCGCGGTGACTTCATCACCCGCTGGAGATGACGTGACTTCCTCTTCACTCCTCTCTAGACGACTTCACACTCGCTCCACGATTCACGTTAATTTACTTTTATAACTTTATGTTTAGACTTAATGGGATTCATTTTCCGCTTTTTGTTCATTTGTGTGTTTTTTTTTAAATATTTTTTTAAAACAAGGCATTAAAAACAATTGCATTTTAAATTAATCGTTATTTTAAGGGCAACTATCACAAACAAATATAGAAATAAAAAATATATATATTTCAAATATATTAATTCTTATAGTAATCTCTTTCTTCACTAATTAGTTTTATTCACTAAATGTACATTTCGAACACTATGTGTTCATTCTCAATAGTATTACAATTGACAAATATGTTTATTTTATTAATTGACAGTGTCACTCAAACAAAAATTTCAAGGAGGGGATTATTTAGGGGGCTTAAATCGATATTTATTAGCTTATCTTTATTTTTAAACATATAAATTGCTGTTAACTGTTGAGGCTTCTGCTTCGTTATACATCATTATTAACATAAATAAGACACTTAAACTTTGTTTGTATAACTGAGGTTTTTTATTGTGACTATAGTTTCGACAACTTTAACTTGTCATTATCAGACTACAAGTAATTTAAAAATAACAATTAAGCATGTATACAACGTGGCCAGAAAAGGTGTAATAATCTTCAGGTAGTGTGATTCGTTGATTAATTTTGGATAAAAAATCTAAATAAAAAGATATTGTATTCTTCCTCGTAACATCTCACGAGGTCGTTAAAATATTAAACGTATCTCTGGAAATTAGTGTTATTTTCTATTATTTTGGAAAAAACCAATAGAACTTACAATCAATTACACATTTGTAAAATTTAAATGACATAGGTGATAAATAAATTGGAAACTTTAACAAATTAATAACTTCTTCAGAAGCATATTTTTAATAAAATTAGACCTGGCAACTATGTATTTTCATATGTAACCTTATTAAATTTCACTTGACTTTGACATATACTTGTCATAATTTATTTGTGTAAGTTTGTATAAGTTAATCATACTTTTTGAAGATGTACACATTCAACGAGTATGCAGATATGTACATGATATTTGGATTCTGCAATGGTAATGCAACTAGTGCCAAAGATGAGTACCAAAGAAGATATCCAAATCGCCAGCAGCCCTGCGTAAATACGTTTAGAAAATTAGACCAAAGGCTACGTACTTTTGGGTCGTTCGTTAATAATAACATAGATGGAGGGAGACCTAGGGAACGTCGCACTGTTCACCTAGAAGAACAGATATTGAATGCAGTTCAAGAAGATCCCAATATTAGTACGAGACAAATAGCTCAACAGTTAAATGTCCCCAGTAAAACAACAGTCCATGTAGTATTGAAAGAAAATCGAATGCGTCCATGTCATGCAAGAAAAGTTCAACCACTGTATGAAAATGATAGCGAGCGTAGACGTATGTTTTGTGACAGGATTTTAGATCAAATTCGGGAAGAACCAAATTTTTTATTTAAAATTCTTTGGAGTGTTGAATGTACATTCACTAGAGATGGGGCGTTTAATTGTCATAATTATCACTTTTGGGCAGAAGAAAATCCTCGGGCGGATAGAGAAATGGGACATCAAAGGAAATTTTCAGTTAACGTCTGGCTTGGTATTCTAAATTTACGTGTAATTGGGCCATTTCTTATTCTTCAAATAATAAATGCCTTAAATTATGTAAATATTTTAGAAGAAGTTTTGGAGAATGTTCCACTAAATTTAGTAAACAACATGCTGTACATGCATGATGGTGCACCACCTCATACAGCAAGAATTTCAAGAGAATGGTTGGACGAACATTTTCCAAATAGATGGATTGGGCGCAATGGACCCATACTATGGCCAGCAAGGTCGCCGGATATGAATCCACTTGATTTTTTCGTTTGGGGATTTTTAAAAGAAAAGGTGTATGCAACACCTCCAGTGGACAATGTAGACGTCATGAATAGAATTCGTGTTGCAGTGGAATTAATTACTGAAGAGATGTTGCTCCGAGTAATTAATTCTATCCCACGACGGCTCCAGATCTGCTTAGAAACGGATGGTTATCAATTTGAACATTTACTTTAATCTTTCATTTTTGATGTATACTTCAAATATTAATTTTTGTAGATTTGTTTAATTTATGATTATTATTAAATTAAACACTTGTTTGATCCATTGTTGCCAAATTTACATTTCTTAAAATTGGCTCGTGAGGAGTTATAAGCCACAATACAATACTTTTTTACTTAAATTTTTTGCTTGAAATTAATCAATGAACCACTCTACCTGAAGATTATCACACCTTTTCTGGCCACCTTGTATATACAGAAATTACGGTTACAAAATGGCTTTAAAAATGGGGGTGTATATTAGGTCAAGCTGGTCGTTTATTATGGGAATTTCCGGATTAGCGCGCGCTCTGTGTATTTCCAGAGACTCCAGGAGGTCCATCTTACGACCCTTTTCGGCGAAATGGATTACTGAGAGTACATCCTCGTCAAACGTATGATTGTTTTCAATCATATGTCTCGCGAATGACGACTTATCGATCAAGTTAAGCCGAAAAGAGCGAAGATGTTCCTTAAGTCTGATGTTAAAATTACTACCAGATTGGCCAATATACACTCCTTTACAATCACTACAAGTCAGTTTATCAGGCAAAGACATTTCTAAAAAAGTACAAATATACAGATCCCTTACATACTTTGGTGGTACTTCATTAAAAATCAAAAATATTTTATCGAAACACAACATTTTAATAGCCTTCAAACCGTTCACAAAAATTAGATACAGCATTTTTAATCCGAAAACAAAAATACCTAATACTCATAAATCAGGGATATATAAACTGACTTGTAGTAATTGTAAAGGAGTGTATATTGGCCAATCTGGTGGTAATTTTAACATCAGACTTAAGGAACATCTTCGCTCTTTTCGGCTTAACTTGATCGATAAGTCGTCATTCGCGAGACATATGATTGAAAACAATCATACGTTTGACGAGGATGTACTCTCAGTAATCCATTTCGCCGAAAAGGGTTGTAAGATGGACCTCCTGGAGTCTCTGGAAATACAAAGAGCGCGCGCTAATCCGGAAATTCCCGTAATAAACGACCAGCTTGACCCAATATGCACTCCCATTTTTAAAGCCATTTTGTAACCGTAATTTCTGTATATATACCTGCTTAATTGTTATTTTTAAATTACTTGTAGTCTGATAATGACAAGTTAAAGTTGTCGAAACTATAGTCACAATAAAAAAACCTCAGTTATACAAACAAAGTTTAAGTGTCTTATTTATATAAATTGCTTCTAACATGTCAGATTTATAAAAATTTGATTCTTTTAACAATTTAGCATTATTTATATTAAATGTATGTACATTTATTGAATAAAACTAATTAGTATAGAAAGAGATTACTATACTAATTATTTTTAACACTTCACGTAACTAAAAGAAGAATATATTAATTCTTGTTTAATTGAAAGGGAAATTCAAAATTAATGTAGATAATATGCTTTAATATACAAATCTAAAACTAAAAACAGACTAAGTAATTTCTTCAAAATCTATCTTTAGAATATCAATCAGTATTTAAAATGTTATTACTTATCATTCAATATCAATCAATTTATTTCATTGTATCTATTTAATTGTTTATTTATTGATCGTATAAACATGTGTGTAATCTCAAATCTTTGCATATTTAGTTTTCAGACTTACAATTAAGTGAGTTCTGTCAATTTCATTTCCACACATTCTCCTAAAATCGTTGATTTTATTGCATTATTTCAACTTTGGCTTGATATTTTACAAAAATGCGGTGAGATAATTTAATTTTCTGCAAAGCATATGCAAGTGCAGTTTATTTTAAGTAAATATTGCGAGTTTCATGTTAATTACATAAAATTTTGATTTTTAGAATTTTTTTTACAAAATAAATTTGCTGATCACTTTATTTACTAAATCTCAACTTTAAGCTGATATTTTAGAAAATCCAGTGGAGATATTTAAATTACAATTACAGCCAATCAAAGTTTATTTATTTCTGTGTAGATTCTATGAATTTTATGTCGATTTGATAATCCGTTAATTTTTTACTCGTGCTCCTAATATCGTTTGACATAGCAAGAGTTTTCAACTAAATTTGGAATTTATTTTAAAAATAAAATAGTTCAGTTTATTATTAACAGGTTAATAATTTGTAATTTTTGATTATTTATAAAGGGAAAAAAGACAAAATATTGTTCAATTGTTACATGAATCGTCAAGATTTTGGACAGCAAAAAAGTGAAACAATATATTGTGTTTTGCCTCTTTAAAATAATTAAAAATTACAAATAATTAAAAAAAAAAGAAGCATGGAAAACGTACCTACAAAACAGAACAGAAGAAAATTACAACATGTATAAAGAACAGAGAAGAATTGCAAAAGAAACAATACAAACAGAAAAGAAAAAATGCTGGGACCGTTTTGGAACAAAAATGGAGATAGATAGGAAAACAAATCAGAAATTATTTTTTAAAACGATAAAAACAATAAGGAAAGATGAAACAACCAACACAGGAACAATAAAAGACAAGAACAATAAAATCATTACCAATGATACAGACATCATGGAAAGATGGAAGGAATACTTCCAAGAACTACTGGGCCCATCAATAAATAGAGAAGGAGAAGAAACAGACAATAATACACAACATAACACAGAAGAAGAAATAACTATGGAAGAAGTGGACGAAGCTTTGCAAAAACTGAAAAATGGAAAAACACCCGGACATGATAAAATAACAACGGAAATGGTTAAACATATGGGCGAAAATGGAAAAATGTTGCTGTGGGAGATTATAAAAAGAGCATTCAAGGAAGAAAAGATGCCAAAAGACTGGGACATCGGAATAATCCTACCCATACATAAAAACGGAGACAGGCGAAACTGCAAAAACTACAGGGGTATAACATTATTAAGCACGATAGTAAAAATATATGAACGAATACTGCAACAGAGACTGACAAACATCATTGAAGACACACTAGAAGATGCACAAAGTGGTTTTAGGAAAGGTAGAAGCGCACAAGATCATATTTTTACTATCAAGCAAATTATACAAAAAACACGAAAGAACAAAAACATCAAAGCATATATGGCATTTATAGACTTGGAAAAGGCATTCGATAAAGTGAACAGAAATAAAGTCTGGGATATTCTAAGACAACGAGAGGTATCAAATAAATTAATAAATGCTATAAAAAGCCTGTACAACACGAACATAAACTATGTAGCTACGAGGAATAGAACATCAAGCACATTCCAAGCAGGAGGAGGATTGAGACAAGGAGGCGTCATGAGCCCAATTTTATTTGTAATATTTATAGACGAAATTATAAAACAATGTCGACCACACTTGAGAGCACTCAATCTAGGATATCATAAATTAAGTCCCATAAAAATAACTGAATGTGCGTTTGCGGATGATATAGTGATGATGTCAGGGAGCAAGGAAGGGTTACAGAAAAACATAAATACATGGGTGAATGTTTTACAAAAGTACGATATGACGATAAACAAGGACAAGACAAAAGTGATGATAGCAGCACAGGAAGAGGAAAATATACAAATTCAAATAGAACAAATACAACTAGAACAAGTCAAGGAATATAAATACTTAGGAGTGATAATACAGCAAAATGGCAAGCAAGAACAAGACATAACCAAAAGAATCGAAAAAACATCCAAACTGTATTACGCACTCAACCAAACGTTTATCAGAAGAAAAGAAATATCAGAAAAAACAAAACTGACCGTCTTCCAAACCATATATCTACCGATATTAACATATGGATGTGAAACGTGGACGATGAACAAAAAGACAAAAAGCAAAGTACAAGCAGCGGAAATGAAATTTCTACGAGGAATAAAGGGTATAACTAGAAGAGATATAATAAGAAATGTGGATGTGAGAAGAGAAATGAATACAAAGGATATACTAAAATACGTTGAAGAAAGACAGCTGGGATGGTGGGGACACATACAGAGGATGGAAAGAAGAATACCGGCTAAAGAAATATGGGAAGCTAGGACAACCACGAACAGAGGAAGAGGAAGACCACTAGAAAACTGGGAGAACAACATAACAAAGGCACTGCAAGATAGAGGAATAAGCACAAGAGAGGCAGAACAAATTGCTAAGAACAGAGACAAATGGAAGAGAGTCATTAAGATGTAAAGAATGGAGATACCAAAACCCCGACACCAATTGGTAAAAGGGGTCATCGATTATATATATATAAATAATTAACCTATAAATAATTAACTAAACTAGTTTTTGAGATGATATTGACATTAAAACAATATTTGATCCTCTGCCTCTTCTATTAAAACTCAACAATTACAAATTATAAATCTATAAATAATAAACTAAACTAATTTTTGAGGTGACATTGAGATTGAAACAATATTTTATCTACTGAGCCTTTATGTAAAAACAATTGACAGATATTTTGTGATTTGCCTCTTTAATATAATTAAAAATTAGAAATAATTAACCTATAAATAATTAACTAAACTAGTTTTAGAGGTGATATTGACATTAAAACAATATTTGATCCTCTGCCTCTTTTTTTTAAACTCAACAATTACAAATTATTAACCTATAAATAATAAACTAAACTAATTTTTGAGATGACATTGAGATTGATACAATATTTTATCTTCTCGCTGTTTTTTAAATACTAAAAAATTACAAATTATTAACCTATAAATAATAAAATAAACGATTCCAAACTTTATGTTTTGTTCATTGAGAAATTATAGATTATTTAAACTATTTCCTGTCTCCATTAAACAGAGTTCTGTGTATATCAAACAATACTTTTGAAATATAGTGAAATACAATTGAAAAATAGTGAAATACAATTGACAAACGAGATAATCCAAAATTTAAAGACTGTGATTACATTTATGTAATTTCAGTTGAATTTATTTGATTTAAAACTCAATAAAAATAGGGCTTAGTATATGGATTTATTTGAAATTTTAGTCGTTAGAGTATAATAATTGAATCCATGAGCGTATATGCCAAAGTTAATTTAAATCTTAGTAGATTATTGGATAATGCCTTGTTATTTTTTTTCTTTGTGACAGTACAATATACATTTTAACACTTGTGACATATTTTAAAGTAACAAGTGTCTTCCACTCCCAGACTAAGCATGAAGTAAAATTTCGAGTTTAGAAAAGCCCCGCGTAGAAAATTTGTCGAGGGTCGCGCAGCGACCCGAGACAAATTTTCACGGGGCTTTTCTAAACTCGAAATTTTACTTCATGCGCCACGCATACAAAACACTGATTTAAAATGAAGTTTATAATATACTCCTCGAGTGTAACCTCACGTTAATAAATTTCTATTGTATTTTATTTATAATCTTCCAAACTTCAAGCGCCTCAAACAATTTGCTTTTAAATGTTTGTAATTTTAATTATACTTACATATCCTGAAAAAAATTGGTCGAAGTTCGAAGGAGCAAGATTTGGATTAACGAAATAAATGTATCCAAAATTTATTAACTTACATATCCACAGCCAACTCCTAACCTAACCTAGCTATTAATAAAAAACGGTTTAACTTTGTTTGTATAACACAATTTATTTTTATGTGACTGCTGTTTCGGCAAATTTAGCTTGCCAATACTACATGTTTGATAAACATTTTTAATTCGAATGATTATTTTAGTTTAGTAATTGGGTTTTAGCCTGTTGGGTAAGACAGATTATTATTATTATTATTAATAACAAGCTAAATTTGCCGAAACTGCAGTCACATAAAAATAAATTGTGTTATACAAAGTTATACCGTTTTTTATTAATAAATTAACATGTATAACGAAGTAGAAGCCTCCACAATACCTAACCTAGCTAATTTTTAACGCTCCTAATTTATATTTAAATTAGTGCTAACTAATGTTATTGTTTAATTGTATAAATCGTATCTCCAAACAATTAACCATTTAACATCCCCCTTTACATAAATCGCTCCTTACATCGCCTCCCCTAATTTCAACGTAATTATTTACCTAGACAACAAGCGATTTCCAATTAAATCAGGTGTGGAGTCGAGGTTAATTGCCATAATTAGACATTAGGATGGAGCCTTGCGTTTCTGTTTGCGCGGAATAAATGGTGATTCGTTTCTCTCTCTCTCTCTCTCTGTGTTTCTCTCCCTCTAAGTAGGAATCAGTCGTCGACTAGAGGAAGTCCGTCCGTTGCGTCCAGAGTGCAGTTGACAGCGAGCAAATTTCGTTCTCGTGCAAAACGGCTCGTCAAAAGCTCGTATCTGTGCCTGCCAGCTATTCACCATTCACTTGTTCGGTGTTCAGTGTTCTTGGCCTCGTGTCCGCTCTAACTAAGAGCTAATTAGGATAAGAAAGGCCGGGGATATCGTACTTCTTATGGCCTTGTCAGTCAAAGGAAAATAAGACCCACAAAGGGATTGTCTAAGTGATGAAAGGAAATTAATTAGGAGAGGAGGCAAGGGCGCGAGGGTCTATATCGGACATCTGTGGGATCATCCAATCGATTCGACTTTGCGCGCCCCTGGGTTGACGTTCTTTGCCACTTTTGGGAAACAGCTACTTTTTGTTGATCATCTATGTTTTCTAAAATTACAATTTATACCATTTATATGCAGACAAATTAATTAGATAAGAAATTAAACTCCGTAGTTTATTTCGCATAAATTATTGTCAAAATGTTGTGGAACAAACCACCAAGTGTTAAGTGAATAATTAGTTAAAAATCGTTATTGGGTTAATTATTTATTCCCCTGTGATCTGGCGCCCCTTAGTTCCAGGTTCGCCTAATGAATATGTGCGTGATTAGCATTAATACAAACAAAAAAATGGGGACGTCTCCATCATAGCACTTTCTCTGTTAAAGATATGATTATTTAAATATCAACAATAGGAAAATGTTGCTCAAACTAAATTAATTCTACTTGAATTATTATTATTATTCCAAAACTATTCACAAAAAAATGGTGATGTGTTTATCATAGCACTTTCCCAGTTAAAGATATGATGATTTAAATATCAACAATATGGAAAAGTTGCTCAAACTAAATTTATACTATTTTTATTACTATTATTCAAAACCTATTTACAAACAAAATAATTCTTACATTTTTTCGTTACATCTCGGTAAATATTGATTACATCACATCTAAGCGTTATTTATTTTTAATTTTACTGTAAATCGGTGTTTTATACGCGTGGCGCATGAAGTAAAATTTCGAGTTAAGAAAAGCCCCGTGAAAATTTGTCTCGGGTCGCTGCGCGACCCTCGACAAATTTTCTACGCGGGGCTTTTCTAAACTCGAAATTTTACTTCATGCTTAGTCTGGGAGTGGAAGACACTCGTTACTTTAAAATATGTCAGAAGTGTTAAAATGTGTAACGCTCTGTTACAAAAAAAATTACACGAGGATCTCATTATAGTTCATTATAGTTCAATACAAACAGAATTATGTTTACAGTCATTATAGTCCAAATGTTGGCTGGCGCCGATTTATGTCAACTGGCATTATAGTCCAAATGTCGCCTGATGCGGACTTATGTCAAGTTGACATGATGAACTAAATGTCGGCTAGCCCCGCGTGGCGCATGAAGTAAAATTTCGAGTTTAGAAAAGCCCCGCGAAAATTTGTCGAGGGTCGCTTCGCGACCCTCGACAAATTTTCAACGCGGGGCTTTTCTAAACTCAAAATTTTACTTCATGCATAGTCTAGGAGTGGAAGACACTTGTTACTTTAAAATATGTCACAAGTGTTAAAATGTGTATTGTACTGTCACAAAGAAAAAAAAAATAACATGGCGATCTCATTATAGTTCAATACAAGCAGGATTATGTCAACTGTCATTATAGTTCAAATGTCGGCTACCGCCGACTTATGTCAACTGTTATTATAGTCCAAATGTCGGCTAGCGCCAACTTTATGTCCTACTAACTAATTGACCTAGTCGATTGATGTGTTAAGCCAATCCGAGTTACTATTGCAATAAGTGTCCTACTAACCAAACACACGAATGAGGGATGTATGGTGGTTGATGTGTAAGGCCGAATTGAGCGAGAAAACGAGGTATGTCCTATTAACTAATCGACCCAGTCGATTCATGTGTAAAGCCAATCCGAGTTACTATTGCGCTAAGTGTCCTACTAACTAATCTCAAGAAAAGATAATTCGATTATGAGTGGAACGAGGTGAAAGGCCGTTCTATTCATTAATCGAAAATGAATGGCGATTGATGTGTAGGGCCGATGTGAGAGGTTGTCCCACTAACTAATCGCAAGTGTGTCGACTGTGTGATGCTAGCTCCGGGATCGTTTTTGTGGGTTTCCCATCTCGTAATGCAAATGCAGGGGCTAGTTAATTTTGCTCCCACAAGTAGAGTCATATATTTTTTTTAGTTTAACTATATGCACATGGCTTCTAAGCATAAACGTTGGGTAATATATTTTGTGAATATAAATAATATCACATACCAATTCATTAGAAATGTCATGAAAGGTCAATAAACTTTGCATACGTTAAGCTTATATCCTGTTTTATTTATTGTCCACACATCCTCCTAGTCAAATTATAAGGGAAGAAAGACATAGTATTTACGATAATGCATATTGACACAAACAGCGAATCTGGTAAATAAATAAAGGGGTTACTACATACACAACACAACGTAAACAATAATACAAATTATGAATTTGTACAATACCTAGAGTCGAATCATTACAATGTCAACTGTTATTATAGTCTAAATGTCGGCTGGTGCCGACTAATGTCAACTGTGATTATATTCCAAATATCCGTTGATGGCGACTTATGTCAAGTTCACACGTTGGACTAAATATCAGCTAGCACTGGCTTGTATCAACTGTCATTATAGTTCAAATGTCGGTTTCCGCCGACGTATGTCAAGTTGACACAATGCACTAAATGCGTGCTGGCACCGACTTATGTCAAGCTAAAACGATAGACTTGGATCATACAACGTGATGATTTCGCAGAGGGAAGACTGGGCGGACGGCCCACCTACCAATGCGGAATTAAATTGGTATACTGTATACTGTATATTGTGTATTCTAATGATCATGTACCAAGTGCAAGTGTGCGTTACCATCCTAATAATAGTGTTAATATGACCAGTTTTAAGGTAAACATAGCGGATATCTTTAACTCTATTCAGTTGTTACCTGATTCGTGTAGCTATGGTCCTTATCATTTACCAGCGTATTTTATTAAACGATGTGTCTACCCTATATGTACTCCACTCCACATACTATTCGAAGCCTCTATTGAATCTGGCGTATTTCCTAGTTATTGGAAAACAAGTTTTATCACACCATTATTCAAGAAAGGAAATCTGGGCGACGTTAAGAACTACAGAGGTATAGAAACACCGTCAGTAATACCAAAATTATTTGATAAAATAATATCTGAGCAGTTGATATGGGCATGTAAGAATGTGATTTGCAATGAACAACATGGATTTTGTGAAGGAAAATCTACTTTAACGAATCTTATTTTATATAAGTCATTTTTGTTAAGTGCATTTGAGGATGGGAAACAGGTCGACTCGGTTTACACTGACTTTTCAAAAGCCTTTGATCGTGTTTCCCATTCCATTTTAATCAATAAACTCTTGGTTTCGGGCCGCAAGTTACAAAGTGGTTGTTCAGTTACTTAAATAATAGGCAACAATTTGTGAAACTTAACAGCTTTGTTTCAAATCCAATTACGGTAACTTCTGGTGTCCCTCAAGGATCCCATTGTGGCCCTATATTATTCCTATTATTTATTAACGACATTACCAGTTACGTTGTTCATTGCAAGTTACTCTTGTTTGCTGACGATCTAAAGATCTTTCGTATTATTAACAAATCTGCTGACCGGATATTGATGCAATCCGATCTTGATCATTTACATCAATGGTGTTGTGATAATTCTCTATTTCTGAATATCAATAAATGTTATGTAATATCGTTTGGCAGAGGTCACATATCCGAAAACCAATATTATATTGATAATCAACTTTTATCATCAGTAAAACACATTAAAGACTTGGGTGTAACCTTCGATTGTCGTTTGTCTTTTGCGGAGCATATTGATAACATTTGTTGTAAAGCCATGCAAACTATAGGCTTTATTTTTAGGTATGGTACAAACTTTTCCATTCGCACACAAAAATTACTTTATATCACATTAGTAAGAACTCAAGTAGAATACGCGTCATGTATATGGTTTCCACATTATTCCAACCGTAACGACCAAATCGAACGAGTGCAAAACAAATTCCTATTAAATATTAGTTACAAATTTGGCATTTTAAGAATAAATTATAGTCGTACTCATATGCTGGCTACAATTAACTAAGCCAGCCTTGAAAATAGGCGCATTTATTTTGATTTCTGTGTCCTATTCAAAATTGTAAATTCGAAAATAAACTGCTCTGAGTTGCTCCATTTAATTAATTTCAACGTGCATAGCAATACACGTATTAACCTAACATTTCGTGAGCATTTTCACCGCTCAATCTTTGGCAGAAATAGTCCATTGAGCAGAATGATGAGACATTATTATATAATTGATCGACTCAGAACCATCACTCTTTTTGGGACTTCATTTACAGCTTTCAAATCTCAATTAAAATCTATTGATTTTTCAATTCTTAGTTGAGATACAATTTATTTCTATATTATTCATTTTCTATAGTGCTACTATTGTTTATTTTTTTTTTTTACTTTAATTAGTTACTTTAAACTTGTGTTTCATTTATATTATGTATATTCACACCCCACTTGTTATATTTTTGTGGAACATTATTGTTGCGTTAAAGTTCTATATATATATATATATATGTATACACGATTGTAAAAGGTGAAACCGTTAAGTAAATAAATAAATAAATATACTGACGGCTCAAAAACAGATGAAGGAGTCGGAGCTGGAATATGCAGCAGAAAACCCGGGACAAGGATTTCAGTCGGTCTGGCGAGGGACATCACAGTGTTCCAGGCAAGGGCGATCGCGGTTCACCTCTGCATTGGAAAAATAGCAAGGCAAGACAACAAGAGTCGATTAATAGCTATTTTCTCGGACAGCCAAGCGCTGCTAAGGGCACTAAGTACCTCTCAGGTCGACTCCAAGCTAGTGTGGGACTGTGTAAGCGCTCTCAAGGAAATAGGCAATTGCAAAAAAGTGACAATGGTAGGGTCCCAGGACACAAGGGTCATCAAGGGACCAATAAAGCAGACGAACTGGCCAAACAAGTCTTGTCAAGCGCATTTACTGGCCCGGAACCCTGCTGGGGTATCGCAAAAACCGCAGTCAGAAAATCCATCAAAAAATGGACAAAGATACAGACTCAAACTTGATAGACGAGCACACGAGAGAAGAGGCAGGCAAAACAGTTTCTTAGAAAACAATCGCCGACTTTTACGACCAATCTTCTCAAACAAGAGAGAAAAACCGTTAAGGCTATAGTACGTCTACTGACAGGACACTGTAGGCTCAACAACTACATAAGCAAAATAGGTCTGGCAGAGGATACAATATGCAGTTTCTGCCAGGATGAAGAGGAGCACCCTCTTAACATCCTGTGCCAATATGAGGCCCTAGCAAGGGTTAGATTCCTAAAGCTGGGCAACACTAAACCAAGCACAGAGAGCGGCTCAGTGTTAGGGTTAGTAGAGTTTATCAAAAAGGTGAAGCTCGAGCTACACTCAAGGCTCACTGTCAGGGTTAATAGGGCTAATCAAAGAGGCGAAGCTCGAGCACGTCGTCTAAAATAACAGGGATCCACAATATATCTGCAAAGGTCGCGGTGGTACAGGCCAAGAGGCCACCCCAACAATTATCTAATCTAATCTAATCTAGACTTGTCAGTCAACCTAGAGATTAACAGTTGTTCGGTGTTCAATTCAGAATTGGAATAGTCGCGAATAGTGAGTGGTATATGCGTACAATAAAATCACACCGCGCCTGTCCGCTTTTTTTGCCCTATTACCCGAAACTCACACGCCGGAGGAAGAAGCGCGAGAGTTCGTTACTAATTGTCGTTGAAACCGCATGTGTTCGTCCAATTGTCGTTAAACCGCATCGTAACACCCGCTTTTGTTACACCGCCTCGAGATACGATATTGTTGGATTGTTGCCGCGTGGTGTTTTGTGCATCACCCCCGGGAGCCCACGTGACCGAAAGGAGTATCTACTTTAGATCAAAGGTGAGTTCCCACTTGAACCCAATCCCTCTATCTCGTCGTATCTGCCACTCAGCGCCGTAGATCATCCCCGTTAGGGTCAATTAAAATAAAACTATACAGTCCACTTCGAATTTGTTGTCTACGGGCTTATCGCCCTCGAACAACAGTTATAAATTCACATTTCGACTATTGCGACAAGTTGACTTGCAAGTCACTTGGTTGACTGTCTTTTGCCCATGCTAAGATTTTGTATGATTATGTTTCTATGGACTGTATTTCGACTATTCTGGTATTATGACGACTGTAAGTCACTTGGTTGGCTGTCTTTTAATCTATTAGGATGTTGTCATTAAATCACTATATTAACTGTATTTGATATAGTGATTTAGGTCACTTACGGTGGATTTCACAAAGGTGGTAATAAATATAACACCGGTGTTAAATTGACATAACATAACGGCTTATATTTGTTTTCGATTACACAAAACCAAGTAAGCTGAGCTTACGTAAGCTGGTATTAAATGAGGTATTATATGTCAAAATGGATTTCACAAAACATTTAACACCAGTATTAAACAAAAAACCCGGTCTTATATTTGTTTGTTTTGAAACATAACCTCAAACAACAACAACTATTATTTGTAGCAAATTATTCATAAAAGCCGACATTAAATTAGAAGAAACACATTTTATTAAATAATAAGTGAGTTTTAATATATCTATGTCAGGTTTAGATGATCTGAGCAGTGACGAAGAGGTTCAAATAACTCTTCGAAGACCTCGAGTCCTTCGTGATAGAACAGATCCGTTAGAATTGTATGATTGTGTGGATTTTAAGATGCGTTTTCGATTCTCAAAATGTGTAGTGATGGAGTTGCTTCATTTATTTGGGTCATCACTCGAGCCTAAAACTAAACGCAACAAATCATTATGTAGTAGGACACAACTGCTCATCGCACTTCGCTTTTTGCAACTGGTGCATATCAACGGTTACTTGGGGACTCATTTAATGTTACTGTATGCCGTGTAGTTAAAAGAGTGGCTATAGAGATAGCACAATTAAAGGTGAGATTTATCCGTATGCCAGCTACCGAAGAAGAAAGAAATAAAATTAAAAGTGGGTTTTACGACTTAAGGCACTTCCCAGGAGTAATCGGTGCAATTAATTGCACCCACATAAAAATCCAGTCTTTTGGTGGTGCGGATGCAGAACTCTTCCGTAATCGCAAAGGATACTTCTCTATAAATGTGCAAGCAGTTTGTGACGCAGAGTTATGTGTACGACACATTATTGTCCGTTGGCCAGGATCTGTTCATGACAGTACCATTTTTAATGATAGCTCATTATGTGCACGGTTTGAAAATGGTCACTATGGTACAGATGATCTACTTGGAGATAACGGCTACCCGTGTAAACCTTATCTTTTGACGCCTTTTTTAAATCCCGATAATCCTGGTCAACGGGCATATAATAGATCACATATTGCAACACGGAATACAATTATTATTAATAATAATAATAATAATAATAATAATAATAATAATTTATTTTCATGTTGATCCATAAGGTTTACATACGTCAGTGAATGGAACATAAATGCGGCTATTTCAAACTAACCGCTTGATAAGTAAAATTTAAATTAATAACTAGTAAAATAAATCAATATGTATATCATGCATTAGATAAATATAAGACATATAAAACCTAACATGAACTAACAGAAAATATATACGCAGTACACTTTGAGGAACGCATTAAAATTCAGTTAATATTAAAAACATTAAAACACTATAAATCGTAAGATTGTAATGACCATAAATAACTGTTTTACCGATTAAAATCATGATTACAATATTCTTGCCAGTTATAGAAGGCGCCGTTTAATAATACATTTTTAACACATATTTTAAATTTATTTAGAGGGAGTTTGGAAATATGATCTGGCAACACATTAAAAAACTTGATGGAATAATAGTTGAACGTTGTTTTGGAGTCACTAAAAAAAGATTTCCCTGTTTACTAAATGGAATGCAGTTGTCCCGAGAAACAGTTCTGGCAGTAATTGTTGCATGTTTTACATTACATAATATTGAATTAATGCATAATGACACTCTGCCAGAAGAACCTGAAGACATACTTCCACCCCTTGAAGGAAATTTATATCCTGAAGAAGTTGTTGCTCATCAAGATAATGCTATTAGAAATGCAATTGTAAGACAATATTTCAATAATTAATTTATTTATTTGTTTCTTATTATTCCAATATTCTTTGTAAAAAAATAAGTTTATATAAATATGTTGTTTTGTTAAATCTGTTAAAAATATTAGATTAATAATTGCTTCATTTCAAGTTTTTTTTTTATTATTCATTGGTACATACTTTATTGTAATAGATCAATTTCTTTTCTTCAACTTGAAGTTTTAAATTTACTAATTTAATTTCTTTTTTCACTAAAATATTTTTATTAATAAAATATTTTCTCTTAAGGGTGTTTGTGGTACATTTCTTTTTAATTCTCCTTCTTCGGGTGGTTGCTGGTACTGGCATATCCGAGGACGTGGATGGGGCCAAGGATGCAGGAGAAGTTACATTCAACTGTGGTACGATGAACTCATCCGCTAATGTGTTATTGTCTAAAATTAAATTATAGAAATTATTTTTTGAATATATTTTATTTCATATTATTGTCACGCCCCTGTCCCTCGAGGTCGTGATGGGCAAGCAAAGACAGCACTAACACGTGTACTAAATTAATATATTTTATTAATAACACATATTTACTTACATTTTCCTTTTAAACTCTTGTCAACAACTAACTATTTAATCCTTAAATTAATACTCCACACTCACTTCCTAATACTCACTACTTAACACTCTCCTTACTATCCCCCCAACTCCCTCTTTTCTCTTAATCTACATCGGCGATCCAATTCACCCCACCATACATTTCCAATCCACCAATAAGCATGTTACACATCCACATCACCTCGCTTAGCAACATGCTTATTGTAGATATTGGAAACCAAGCAAAGGTGAATCGAACTGCCCATCGCGCGTGCAGATTTGTAGCATCAGCGTCTGGTATATTTCCGCCGATTTACTGAATAATCGTATTGCGAAACATACCACACGTGACATTATTATATTCCATGGTAAGAAGCTTCATCGTCGAAAGAATTTTTCATGGGTTTCACCTGGTTTTCAATTAAACCCAACAGATAAGATTGTGCGGCTGTTAATTGTGGTTCATATGGACCACCACCAGTTTTCATAATTTCAATCTAGGAATTGAGGATAAAGGATTAAGGACTTGATAATAAATGATCTATAACCGAATATGTCGATACCATTTTAAAATATAAAAGATAGATGTTTGCATGACTTGAAAAAATCAATGATAGGATTGGTCAATGCCGAGATTAATCGGATAAAATATCCAGTGATTTACTCAGCACGATGAAGTCATAACAAATTGACAATTTTATTAACGGCAATATACAACGTATATATACAACTATTGAATATTACTAGTCTCGTGCGAAAATTAGGTTATTAATAATAATAATTCTTTATTAACGGACAAGCCATTTACAATGTAGAGCCAAAAACATTATTGAAGTGATAATTATAAATGAAAATTATGAAGGCATAATATATTAACAACATTATTACTTTATCCGTCCGCTCTATTGTTCTCAACTCCTCCAAATTGTCTTAATTAATTTTTGTAAAATAATTCTGTTTCTTAAAATGGAATTACATTTAATTATTAAATAGGCAACGCTATAGTTAGAGTATCTTTCAAATGTGCATGTGCATTTGAAAGATGACTAAATTATAACATTACAAAATATAATTACATACTATCGGCAACAACTTTTTTTGTCATCATTTTCAGGTTTTTATAAAGCGCCTTCAGTTGATGCACTGTCCGAATGCCTGACGAAGAACAAGCATTAAATTTGTCCCTTATTTTGGCCCAGATCTCTGCCTTTTTTTGTATAGTTGCAGCATTCGTGCATTTATTTTCAACTATATCTATATCAAAATTGAATTTATGTTCAGTATTCTGGCACCAGGTACCCACAGACGCGTTTCGGACTTCAAGGTCCTCTTCAGTGTGGTCCCGACCCAGTGCTGAGGAATACTAAACATTTCTGACTATTTCAAGCCAATATGTAAAAACTATTAATGATTTCGATAGCTAACGCCATCTAATGCTTCATCTATATGCCTAAAATAAAGATGTTTTGGGATATGATGTTCAGGAATTCAAGTGGTAAAAGCATAATTTGAGGTTAGGTTTTCCGATTACATTACAAATGTTTTAATTCATACTTACTCTTTCACAATATCAATCAACAAACTTTATTCAATCTCTTTATAATTATTACATTTTACTCTCGTCGTTTTAGTATCCATTATTATAAAATCACAACAATTTACAAAACAATGACTGCATGACAGACAATGACGTACCGTAGATATTTTCGTTTGTTAAAGTTAGTTTACACAGCCAAACAAATTAACACCGGTCTTATACATGGTGCTACGTAAGCCATTGCAAATGTTTGTTTATGAAATCCAAAAAAATATTACACCGTATTAAAATATAATACCGTCTTACGTAAACCCGTCTTAGATAAATGTATGTGAAATCCACCGTTACAGTCATAATACCAACAAAGTTTATGTAAATATGTTAATAACATTCACCTAAAAATTAAACTCACAATTCAAACCGAAACAAATAATAAAATCAGTTTCTTAGATTTTACCTTACTCCGCAATAATAATAATTTAGAATTAAATAAATTTAGAAAACCCACCAATGTATGCATGTTATGGTTATAACTAAACGGGATTGTTGAGTTAATCCCGTTTAATTATAACCATAACATATCCCACAAACTTGCTGCATACCATTCAATGACCTATAGAGCCCTTTCTATTCCACTATCCTAAGATAAAAAAAGAAGAGAACTGGATACAATTATTGATATAGTAATTATGAAGGGTTTTCACCTCTGATGATACAAAATAATATAAATAAAAAACAGTACTAGAAAGTTATGGATCACATTTACCCAAAATCTTCAAATTCATCTGATGTATCCTTCGTTACCTTCGCTTATTTTGGTAAAAACACGGAAAAGATTGCTAACATTTTCAAAAAGCCTCCTCCTTCTCCTCCTCCTCCTCCTCCTCCTCCTCCTCCTCCTCCTTTAGCGTATTTTTACTACCATCATAGCTATCTTGTATCTTGTGCTCATCACTGTTATCTCCCTATAGCAATCCGCATCCTTCTGATCCCCTCCTTTATGTATTGGGCACATCCTCCTCACTCTCCATGCTGCCGATATGTTCACTCTTCCCCTCCACATCTGGTTCAGTAGCTCCCTGAATTTCTTCTTCCCCCCTTCCCCAATCTATTTCCACATCTCTGCCTTCAGCCCATCTCTTCCTGCTGCCTTCCCTCTCTTCACCTCCTTGAACGCTCTTTCGACCTAATAAATAGCATTAAAACCGAATAGACAACTATCAACATTGCTATTCCATTCAAAAGACAAAAATGATTATTATAAAAAATCTGGAGAAAATTTTAACAAAACTGATTATTATAAAAAATCTGGAGTATATAAAATATGTTGTCCTGAATGAAATAGTCTATATGTCGTAGCTTAAAAACTTGATATAACGAACATATCTGTGCCTTTAGATTTAATCATGATTCAAGTAGCTTTGGCAACCATTCTTTAGATTGTAAACATAAATTCGATGAAATAAAACATGTTAAATTTCTTCAGAACTGTACTAAAGGCAGGCAAAAAACTAAACCTATTAGAAGCCGCCAAAATTTTCATAAATTCAAAGAACTTCGACATTAATCTCCTAACCGAGCAAACAGATATCTTGTTTTCACCGCTCTTTCATACCCCTAATCTATAATCCTGCATAATTAGTGTTTTCAAAAATTAAGCTACCTATAAGTACCCCCCAACCCCCATGTTAGTCTGTAATCCTCAAAACCAGTGTACATTGATCTGCATGTCCGAAAATTGTTATATTTGATAATGACACTCACACTGTCGAAACTTAAGTCGTAAAAATATGTATATACACAGAGTTTTATGTAACGCCGAACATTTTCAATGTTAATGTTGTACATTTTCCGACACTTGGTATATTAAAAGAAATTAATTTGAAGCTTTAAACGAGTGTTTTCCACTCCCAGGTTAAGCATAAAGTAAAATTTCGAGTTTAGAAAAGCCTGAAAATTTGGCTCGGGCGCGTAGCGAAGCGGAGCGACCGAGCCAAATTAGGCTTTTCTAAACTCGAAATTTTACTTCATGCGCCACCGGTACAAAACACTGTTTTAATGTGAAGTCTGCGGTGTGTTTTAAACTTCGTAATATGTCAGTGTTTTGTAAAAATTTGGTTTGGTCGCTTCGCGCTACCCGCTACGCGACCAAACCAAATTTTCAGGCTTTTCTAAACTCGAAATTTTACTTCATGCTTAGTCTGGGAGTGGAAAACAGTCGTTTCAAGTTTCAAATTGAATTCTTAAAAAAAAAAAACAAGGATTATCTAAAGATTTACGGCACACACGCTATAATTAGGACTTGAAAGAAAAACTCCCTGTATGTACAATTTGTACTGAAATAAGTTGAGGCGTTGATTACAATTGATTGGCTACAATTTGTAATGGTCATGTTGGCAACCCAATTTACACGAGTGTTTTCCACTCCCAGTTTAAGCATGAAGTAAAATTTCGAGTTTAGAAAAGCCTGAAAATTTGGCTCGGGCGCGTAGCGAAGCGGAGCGACAGAGCCAAATTAGGCTTTTCTAAACTCGAAATTTTACTTCATGCGCCACCGGTACAAAACACTGTTTTAATGTGAAGTTTGCGGTGTGTTTTAAACTTCGTAATATGTCAGTGTTTTGTACCGGTGGCGCATGAAGTAAAATTTCGAGTTTAGAAAAGCCTGAAAATTTGGTTTGTTCGCTTCGCGCTACGCGCTACGCGACCAAACCAAATTTTCAGGCTTTCCTAAACTCGAAATTTTACTTCGTGCTTAGTCTGGGAGTGGAAAACAGTCGTTTCAAGTTTTAAATTGAATTCTTTAAAAAAAAGAATTATCTAATTATCATTTACGGCACACACGCTATAATTAGGACTTCAAAGAAAAACTACCTGTATGGACAATTAGTACTGAAATAAGTTGAGGCGTGGATTACAATTGATTGGCTACAATTTGTAATGGTCATGTAGGCAACCCAATTTACACATAACCTAAAAATTAAAGGTGTCGTATTGAACGCTTTGGTTTGACAAATCGAACATACGAAAATAAACATTGAAAATGTTCGGTTACATAAAACTCTCTGTATGTATGTAATACCTGTATATTGTGACAGTCACATTTCATCTTTTCATTTATTTTTAAACGTTCCGTATGATTTTGGTTATTTGCGTTCTCTAGGTCGAGATTGCTTTGGTTATTGTTTTTTTATTTTTTGACAATGATGTTTGGATGCGATTGACGCCATTTTTAATTTGGAGCTGATGAAGAAGACGCTGCTTGAAGCGAACTGTGAAGTAATTGTAAGTATTTTTCGAACGATAGCCGCATTTCTGCACGTCATTCTCAGCGAATATCATCAGAGAGGCCGCCAACCAGCGACGGCTCGCAGCCTAACTTAAGGGTAGGCCACAGCGCTAAGGCACACAAAATTTGAGGTTGGGATCGCGCTTTATAAATACAAGGAATTGCACAACAAAGTCACTTTTTAATAACGGATACATATTACCTTGGGTCTCTGGGCTACCCTGAAGTTAGGCTGCGAACCGCCGCTGCCGCCCACCATCTAAGGACTCAACTCAAACTGTAACTTGAAGCCGTTAATCTTCTTTGAGGTTATTTTGATTGGCCATGTCCGGTGCGACATCTTGCTGTGAAACATCAGGTAAGTGAAAATTGTTCCGCAAGAGTTGATCTACGGGCTTCATTTGAAAAACTTACGGTGCAAAAGGAAGAGCCCGGTGGTGACTCGTGCAGTTGTCAATTGGAGCAGAGCACCCTAGTTAATATAGAAACTGCCGTGAGACGTTGCCATTTTAACTTATATCAAATGGGTGGAGGGTTTTGTCACGATGAGAAATTATTTTGAATTCAAAGTTAATTTTTAGTCTTTGTTTTTTCTCTCTGGGTTTAGTATTGTTCCCTTTGGCAATCCCTCCGTGGCAAAATAAATAAAAACTACTTGGCGCTCTAAAATAATTCGAAACCCACCACACAAGCTGGTTAGCATGTAACCGAGTGATTGCCACACTTTCAAATAATCAATAAAAATTGAGTAAAAAGGGTGCCATAATATACAGAGAGTTTTATGTAACACCGAACATTTTCATAACGAGAATTTTTCGTTTAAGTATGCATATGCATACGTTCCATATTTTTCGATGCTCGGTTTATTAAAAGAATTTTATTTTAAGCTTTAAGCGAGTGTTTTCCACTCCCAGGCTAAGCATGAAGTAAAATTTCGAGTTTAGAAAAGCCTGAAAATTTGGTTTGGTCGCGTAGCGCGAAGCGCGGAGCGGCCAAACCAAATTTTCAGGCTTTTCTAAACTCGAAATTTTACTTCATGCGCCACCGGTACAAAACACTGACATATTAGGAAGTTTAAAACACACCGCTAAACTTTACATTGAATCATTGTTTTGTACCGGTGGCGCATGAAGTAAAATTTCGAGTTTAGAAAAGCCTGAAAATTTGGTTTGGCCGCTCCGCGCTTCGCGCTACGCGACCAAACCAAATTTTCAGGCTTTTCTAAACTCGAAATTTTACTTCATGCTTAGCCTGGGAGTGGAAAACACTCGTTAAAATCTTCAAATTGAATTCTATTAATAAACTAAGCATCGGAAAATGTGCATACTTCAAAGAAAAATGTTCGTTATGTAACTGTTCGGTGTTACATAAAACTCTCTGTATATAATTAATAATATATTTAATCAAATGAAATGAGATTTTAAATATTTCATTGTTTAATTCAATATCCGGAGGTGTATTTGCACGGGAAGTAGTTGTTTTAATGGATATTTATTGTCTTAAGTTGCCTTATTAATTAAGACATTGTTTGCATTTTCACGAATAACATTTTCGTAATTTTATATATTATTAATAAAAGTAGTAAAAACATGGCAATAGTTTCATTTAATTTGGATATGGATTACCACGTAGTAACGGTCAAAACCATTGTAAGGTCCTAATCAACTCAAAATGGATATATCCACTAAAATTTTGATTTTAAAATGTTCGCGAAAAAAATACTTTTCCTTTGTTTTGCAACAAAAAAAGAGATAAACATGTGTAATATTTACAAATGCTATGCAGGGAGATTTTATGAAAACGTGTTGGTACCTTTATAACTGATATTAATTAAAAGGTATTCCACGTGGCTATAATTTAAAATGTAAGCCGTGCAGGCATTCTCATCCTAATGAATCCGCAATACCTCTGACGGCAGCTTTTTGCTCCTATTGTCCTGTAATTTAAATTACTGGACACGTTACCTTTTCGAGGGGACCTTAGCTGACCCGCACCTACACTTGTTTTAATATGGAATAATAATCGGTCAGAATAATAGGAGGAGGATTTGCGAAACGCGGGCACAAATCACTTTTACTGCCAACGGTCGGTTGTATAGGTCCTCACGTTACCACCACGTCCCGCGATTCGGATAATACCTCCGAATGTCTCAGATGCTAATGCTCGATTTAATAACCGCCAATGTTATATACGCGCGGGTAATTCTCTTTCACTCACTTAAGCCTCCAGGTAATGCATTGCCACCGGATATTTGGAAAACTATACGTTTCCACGAATGGCCAATTTAACTCACAATGGATGCTCGTAACTCAAGCGTTTTCAATTTTGATTAAGGTATAAATTATGAACGTTTCAAATTTAATTGATATTTATTATCGGGCCCCGATCGGTATGTAGCTTACAAAATAGATCATCGTTATTTTCAGATACGATGTTTCAAATACTCATAACTAATCTCTGGTTTTATACTGAATGGTGTAGACTTTATTGATAAATACTTTTATGGACATCATATATGAATATAAACCAGTTTGAATGCCCATACAAATTTTGTATTAAATTATTTTTAATATATTCGTATAAATAAAATTGCCAATTCTTGGTTGCAGAATACTTCAAACATTAAAAGTGCTGAGATTCTTTTCGCAATCTACAACAAATTAGTCTTACAAAGACTATATCAAACACTCATTGAAACAACTACTTCCCGAGCTATCACCCCCACGGGCATTGAATTATACAACAAGTGTTTGCTGTTACATACAGTAACCTACTGCAAATGTAACAATTTGGGTCAAATTATTCAGGCCATCTATAGACCCGTTTCGAGATTTATTTCTCATCAGTATAGCTTTGCCATTCCCTCAAAACAATTTGACACCTTAGACTAGCGGTCACGTTACCGTTCAAACATAAAACGCGTCTATAGATGGCCTGAATAATTTGACCCAAATTGTTACATTTGCAGTAGGTTACTGTATGTAACAGCAAACACTTGTTGTATAATTCAATGTTCTTCGGGGTATTAGCTCGGGAAGTAGTTGATTTAATGAGTGTTTGGTATAGTTTTTGTAAGACTAACTTGTTGAAGATTACGAAAATAATTTTCACAGATTTTCATATTGGGTAAAGTTAAACACTTGTGTTGTTCCATGTTTTTATTTTCAGTTGCCTGACACGTATTTCAATCCGTTACGTACATTTTCAAAGTTAAAACTAATTTGAATTTGACAAATGCTACAATATATATACAAATAAATGGAAACTAACCGATGAATAATCCAGCGCTAATGATTAATTATTTTTGTTTGTTTAAATGCTTAAACTTATTTCAAATAGTAGCTTTTATAATATAATAGAATAAACAATTGAATAAATAATAATCAATTGTTATATAAATTGAATGCGTAAGTAAACTAGATCCCAGATATTCAGGACATTAATAGTTGTTTGAATAGATTGATTATGATATATGAGAGAATGGTGTATGAAATTAAATTTCGTTTGTGGGCTCGTGGGTCGGTTTTCTATAATCAGGAAGGTCTAGTCTAGTCTGTGTGTATGTGTATGTGTACGCCGGTCTGCTCGTTGTGAAGGATCATCTTGTGATGTCCGAGTGTCACCGCTAGCGCCGGAGGCTATCCAAACACATCCACAACATTCACCAAACTCGTTCGTTCGGCTCTCCGGCTCTGTAGCTTAACTGTTGGCTAGCTGCTGTTCGCAGCATGTTGTTCCATCGTCACAAAGGCTGCAAGGACTCCTTTGTATATCCTGCAGAAAGACAGCTCTCCATTGTTCTAAGGACATAACCACGATGCTATTGTTTAAATATAATTAATTAATAAACTCATCACTCATTTAATGTGTATACGGTTTTGCTACTGCTGCGGGACAGGACGGGATGTAATGGGACGGATGGCATGAACGGACCGCGGTTTGACGGAAGACTACTAAAGCGTTGAAGCGTGAAAGTGAGTTGCTTTCAATCGATTTTACACCATCGCAACTTATTAATAAACTTAAATAAATATACTAAATATTTCATCTTATTCGTCGTCTTAACATTTTTATTTATTTTATTTATTAATGCTTTAATAATTTGAGGAGTGCATCTGACATGCAGATTTTTTTAAAATGTAAGTCAAATCTAAATCTCAGTTATATAAGAAAATATTAGATCCTTCTTCTATATTATTTCAAAGAATTTTATAAAAAATACAAAACATGGTTGATTTTGTATATTTGTAAGAAAATATACATAAAGACCTATCAGTTTACTTTCTGTCTTTGATAAAACCTTTGAATCGCTACTAAAAGATCAAATAAGCTCCTATATTTCCAAGTATATTCCTAAATATCAATTCCGATTCCATATAAACGTTCCAAACAACTTCCACTGACTATCCCAGCATCCAATCTCCAAACTAACCACCTAGAAGGCAAAAGATCGGAATATTCCTCGATGTCGAAAAAGCTTTTGACTCAGAATGGCATCGGGGATTATTATATAAATTTCAAGTCCTGAATCTTCGCACACTTTTAATACGAATCCTTGACCAGTTCCTATGCAATAGATCCTTACAAGTCAAATTTAAAAACAATTATCCTATTCATTTTACCCTAGCCAAGGTGTTCCACGAGGTTCTCCCATATCCCCTTTACCTTTTAATTTATATACTTTCAAATATTTAATTGATGAGGCGGATACATGATGAAACTCCTTAATACTATTTGAAATAAAACAACACAGTTGGGAGGGTTTCACTTTTATTGTTGAACACTGCAACATGTTTCACTACACAGTGGCTTCATCAGGCAGATGAAATATCAGATGAAAAAATCATTATTTCATCTGCCTGATGAAGCCACTGTGTGGCGAAACATGTTGCAGTGTTCAACAATAAAAGTGAAACCCTCCCAACTGTGTTGTTTTATTTCAAATCAAATTATATACTTTCGACCTATACAACTTTTTATATCCCTCACTGCATATCCTCCAGTTTGCCGACGATACGGCATTAGTCCCCCACGCTCCAATCCTTAAACAAACAAAGTCTGCTGAATCAAACCGAAATTTGGTTCTCTAAATGGAGGATTTTTAATACGAATTAAACCCAAATGTTAATCCCATACGAAATATCTCCTAACCCTCCCAAAATACTCCTTAATGGCATACGAATCCTTAAATGTTTAATTTAAGTAATCATGGATTTTAAAAATTAAGTGCCTTAACTATCTACGATAATCACCATTTACTATTATCATTCATTCTTTATCACTCATACATTATAATTGATTATAAACAAATCAGAGCAGAAAGACCTTGGGTCGATAGCCCAGTAGCAATAGGAATATTTACCATATTAATCTATATTTATATAAGTGATATGTACAATTATTTGCCAATAAAGATGTAAGTACATTAAGAGATTTTTGTCTTTTCGGTAAAACGAAGCTTGTAACTCCAATGTTGTTTTTCTCTTTACGCTAATAATCTATTTTATCGTAAAATACCAACAGTTTTATTCGCAGCATTGCAAGAGTGATGTTTTTTTTTAAATAAATAAAAAAAACTAATAATGCGTGTGCCGTTTTTCTTGCACCTGAGTTTATATATGTAATAATAATTTAAACTGCTAAAAGCAGCATGTATCTATGTTTTTAAGAATTTAATAAAATTGCCACCCCATAAGTTATTTTCGTTATTATGGATAATAGTTGTAAAGTTTATATCCTGTGTTAATGCCATCGCAGTTAGATAGAGCTGTTTATGATCGCCGGAGAGCCAACGGTCAACTAAACAAAAGCTATTCCTTATTGGACGCTAATACCAAGTCCTGGAGGAGTCGTAAGGTGTGGGTCCGGTGTCCTATAACGTCCTGGAGTACTGGCATTGGCCGGGCGTAAATACCTGTCCACTAGCCGTGGTCTCAGACCACTAAGCTCCGAGTCTATTGGAATGTCCAATCTTAATTTATATTATCTGCACCTTAGATAAGGGACCGCCAGTGTCACATATGAGCCGTAAACTTTACATCCTTTCTAATTGTTATTGGATCTGCTTTCCTTACCTGCGCTCTATTATTAAAAACTTAATTTCTTATGTTTATTAATAATAATAATAAGCTATTTATTTACCCATAAATTATAAAAGTTTACAAAGTATGTGCAAAACGTCGTATAATGGAAGAAAAATTATATATATATATATATATATATATATATATATATATATATATACCAGCACAAGAAGTAACGGTCGTACTACGTTAGAGGCAGAGTTCGGAAAATTTCCTAACAGGGCATTCGACCAATAATACGGCAGGAGAGATGTGCGTAATCTACTTTATTGTAATACCAAGCTTTCGGGACTCATTTTGTCCCTTCCTCAGGGTTAACACTAAAAACAATGAGCAAAAAACAAACAATTACTGATCTGAATTAAACTATTAGTTAATGACGAATTCTTGAAAAAATAATAATTAGCGAATAAATTTTGAGCTTACATTTGTGATTATTTGAACAAACTATTGTTAAACTGACGCTGCATTTGTTTAATTATCCTATCGATACTCATGGTGGTTGTATATATATATTTAAAAGAAAACTTCATAGTATGTTTACCAAGTTTTAGCAGTGGTAAATGCCACCGTCAGAGCCGAAAGGGTTAATAGAAGTAAAGTACTAATTATTTCAAAAAGTATTCGATATAAAACCAGGCCGAGAATCGATAATTAAATACAGTATCTTCTGGTTAAGAGAAAAAGGGGGAGGATTCATCCCCATCCCTGGCGTTCTCTTCCATCCAGATTGTGGTGAGTGAGGGTGTCAGCGATATGAACAGCGTCACGAAATAGGCTCATTAGACCGGGTGGTGATCCCGCACCACACAGAGCATTTAGTTCTGACATCTTCCCCAGTATTTATACGCATAATAATACTTTACCGAGTCGTTAAGAATTATGCCCGTCTACCGAGAAATAAATTAGTTATAAAGATTTATGTAATGGAAAACATATATCATTACGAAATTACAGTAATTTTGGAAGAAACGCTCCACACAGACAATGACAAATGCCAGACACGGGTTAAACGCTGCGCGCCCGTTTTTGATCTAAAAAGAAACGATCAATGAAACAATTAGACAAGCGCTATAAAACCCTCTCCCTCATTTTTAACACTTATTTCGCTGACAAATGACTGTGGATTCACTTAAATGATGCCCTGTGATGATCATTTATTCATTTCACTCTCGACGATCGTTTGTTATTTTTCGGCTAATGCCGGTTTATGTAAATGATCGCTCTTTTCAAACATCCCTTCTTACTTAATATTTGCACCATTTACTTTCTTCAATCGAATTCTATGCCGGTAACACTATCAATAAGTGTTTATTTAAAAAAATACTGCACTGGATTAACTGTTATTAGTGACTTTTTACAATAAAATTAAATGCCGTTAACACAATCAAAAAGTGTTTATTTAAAAAATACTGCACTGGATAAACTGTTATTAGTGACTTTTTACAATAGAATTAATTGCCGTTAACACAATCAAAAAGTGTTTATGTAAAAAATACCTGCACTGGAATTACTGTTATTAGTGTACATAATGTCACATGAAAGTGTTTATCTTTAGCACGTATGCGATTTTTGCATAATTCAATGAAATAAATACCTGCTTGGCCATTATTTTCAATTCTTTGATCTGAAGAGCATTTGCATATAAGCTGAAAATAGTTGGCGACAATAACAATTCAGATAATATATTTTATTGATGTTTTTATTGTATGTTAGAGTTATCTTTATTCAAATTTAGCACATTGCCGCATGTTTATTGTCCATTTTGGCCAATACTACATATTTCTCAGTCCATATAAATACAAATGGATTTTTTTGTACTATACACTTATGTAAAATATTCATGATTATTTTTAAAAGAGAAATTTCACTTGCGGATTGTGTACATTTTAAAATCTTTACTTTTACAGTGGAATTCGGGAGAGATGTCCTATGACTCATTGATGTGGAATGTGTTGTTCACATTTTTTAGAGAGTATGTTGACAGTTGTATCTGCAACGATTTTTCCTAGTTGTGCCAAATTTTGACGTTACATGACAATGTCAGACTGTTTAGGTCGCGAGTATATTAGTGTTCTTTCTTTCAGAAAAGCTTTAAATTATAATTTCTTGTGATTTTTTTTTTCTTTTGAGTACACATATCCCAATTACGTATTGTAGATTTTTTAATATTCGTTGTTTTCTTAAAAGAGGTCAACTTAAAGTTTAAACGAGTGTTTTCCACTCCCAGATTGAGCATGAAGTAAAATTTCGAGTTTAGAAAAGCCTGAAAATTTGGTTTAGTCGCGTAGCGCGAAACCATGATTATTTTAAACTTTTGCAATTATTTATTAGGATATATTTTACATAATTTAAGCTTTTCTAATTTATTCGTCGAAGTTTAGTAACACACAAATAAAGCACAGTAATTTGTTTCCGTTCTAAACTTGAAGTGAGAAATAATAATAATAATTCTTTATTACGGAAACCATTTAAATTGTTACAAAATAGTTACAAAGTATTATTTAAAAAGAAAAAACAACTTGCACTATATTAACACAATAACCTAAATATAAATATAGATATACACCTAAGATTATGGTACATATCTTTACGTATGTTCACGTATTATCGATCGCTTTTAAACAATCTAGTTTAAATATTTTTAGAGAAACTCCAAACACGTTTATTAAATTATAAAATGTATTTACATTCCTTGTTTCCGGGCCATTTGAGCCATAAGATGTACCGTGGAACCTCGTAGCAAACAATTTATGCTGTCTTACCGATTGCTGAGGAATATTTAGAGATAAAGATGATAAAATTGAAGAACAACAAATTTGATTATTCAATATTTTATGAGAAAAGCAAAGCGAAAAGTAAACTCTACGTTATTTTAGAGACCTCAGACGGAAATAATCCAGAAGAAGGTTGTAATTATTTCTGTCATATTGCACGTGTGTGTGGAAGCAGATGAGTTTCGCCATTTTTCGTTGAACCTTTTCCACACGCTCAATATGGCACATAAAATGCGGACTCCAAATTATACAGCAATAATCCAAAACTGGTCTCACTACTGTCACGTAGAGCGTGACAAACGTTCGAATGTTTTTAAAGTTGCTGGATATTCGCCGGATAAATCCAATGACTTGTAAGGATTTTGCAGTAATTTTTTGCATCTGATCAATAGACTGCAGTTTATTGTCAAATAATATTCCCAAATCGTTAATTAAATCAACCCTTTCCAAAGTATTTCCATTCAAGGTGTAAATAAAGGGTATAACTGATGTATATTTCCTAGAGAAACGTATATGTTTACATTTGTCAGTGTTTAAATAAAGATCGTTATCAGAGCACCACGCTGAAATCTTCTCCAAATCATTTTGTAAAATGTTTCAGTCGTCTATGGTGCTGATTTTACGATAAACTTTCATGTCGTCAGCATATAGCAAAAACTTTGATTCAATGTTATTTCCCATATCATTGATGAATAAAATAAAAAGCAACGGTCCTAGATGCGAGCCCTGTGGCACACCAGACGTCGCGCTGACCACGCTACTTGATAATATGGAATTGATTTTTACTACGTGCTCACGACATGATATAAATGATTTGATCCAATCGTACATATGTCCACTAACACCATAATTGCGAAGCTTATATAATAATCTACAGTGACTAACTCTATCGAAAGCTTTGCTAAAATCTATGTAGACAGAGTCTACTACAGCTCCCTGTTCCATTGCGTTCATTATGAAATTTGTGTAAACAAAAAGGTTAGTCACTGTTGATCTTTTAGGAAAAAATCATCAGCATGGATTTTTTCCTAAAAGATCAACAGTGACTAACCTTTTTGTTTACACAAATTTCATCAAATCCGATATCATATGTCTATACACTGACATCATCCGTTCGGCAACCAGTTTGTCCAGCAGCTTAGGAAAACACGATTGTATGGTTATTGCCCTATAATTCTCCACCGATCTTTTCAAACCCGACTTAAATATAGGTACAGTGTAGCATTTTTTCTATTCATATGGAAACACGCCATCTCTGAGAGATCGATTAAATAATAACATAAGGGGTAAACACAAAGCAGGTGCGCACAATTTGATCAGAAATGGTGGTACACCATCAGGACCAGGAGCTGAATTTGACTTAAAATCTGTTAGACAAGACATGACCTCGATTTCATTAAATTGTAAAGCGTTAAAAGTCGTATTACCTACGTCGCTATAATCTAAACTGCTTTGTCTTAAGTTTAGATATGAGTCTTTAAAGAAATCGGTAAATAAGTTAGCTATAGCGATGTCCGAATTAGCAGTAGGTGTACCGTAGGTCATGCATGCTGGAAACTCGTTTTTCGTACCTTTTTTGCCCTATAATATCTCCAGAAAGAATTTATGTTATCGGGTATGCTACTCTCTACTGCTTCGATGTATTGTAAATGCTCTTTAACGATCGTCTCTTTGCAAACGGTCCGGAAGTTAGAAAATACGTCATAGTCAGCATCGCAACCGGACATTTAGTAGTTCTTGTACGCAGTACGTTTTTCTTTGATTAATTTTATAAGTGACTTAGAGAGCCACTCAGGATAATGCGATACAAATGTCTTGCGAATTGGAACATACCGATTAAAAGCTTCTTATATAATATTATAAAACAAAGTCAGGTCAGAATTTATGGAACGACACATTAATTGGTCATTCCAGTTAATACCGCTTAAGAAGTTACAAATGCCTGTAATATCTGCTTTATGGAAATTAAAATAGTAAGTTTCTGCACTTGATGAATTACTGGATTCTAAAATTTCTACAATCAGTGGGGGATGGTAGTTATCACAATTTACTAATGGATCAGCGAGAGAACAGTTGAGGGTCATAATGTTTGAGAAAACTAAATCTAAAATATTTCCGCTACTATTACGTTTATCATTAAATTGGTGCAGCCCCATATTCATTAGGCCATCGCATAAAATACGTGCAGTTTCCCCATCCGTATTAGTTGGTAAGAAGCCCACGGTTTCAAGTTCCATTATCCACTGAACCTCGGGTAAATTGTAGTCACCGACAAGAAGTACGTTCCAATCGGGATGATGATTGAATTTCAGTCATTGTTCCTATATGCCCTGCGTAAAAGTCAGAAGAAGATCTAGGAGGGACATAAATACAGCCCACAATATTATTTCCGTTGACGGAGATCCAAATATCTTCTCTATTATCAGTATCAATGGACATAAGAGAAGATTTTAAAGTTCTTTTAGCTGCGATACAAACACCTCCACCTCTAAGACTATTTGATGTATCATCACTGCGATCACACCGATACAAAATATACCGGTTATCTATAACTTCGTTATCAGATATACCAGGATGAAGCCATGACTCGGTAATACACACAATATCATAATCATTTGCTGACACGGAATTATAAAACTCGAACAGTTTACTCCTTAAACCTCTAACATTTTGGTACAACACTGTGAGACACGAATTCGTCGAACTTCCTATATGGGACTCGTCTGAATTGAGTTTTCTTGAAAAGGAGGACGACGGCGAGAAGTAAATTCTTTAATGGCTACTCCTATTGGCCACTTTGAGACATAATTTAACGTTTGGAAGTGTGGTTCATCGACGCCAATTTTAAACGATGATGATTGATCGAAATTCTTCAGTCTAATACACTTAATATCAGCATTGACATTCAGAATGTTTTGAACGTGATTAGCAATAATTTTTGCATCAACATTTGCCTCAACTCTATACACGTGCAACCACTTCTTCTTAGCAGAGCTTGAGTGAAAGGCGAATTCATTGGTATTATTGCACCAACAATAACGGACGGAGCAACGTTTTTATTCTGTTTAGCGGGTTTAGCGGGTTTAGTATTCAGCATCGAGGCTCCTTTAGTCTGACTTTCGGTGGATGAGTTATTAGTATTAGTATTATTTGTATCATTTGTATCACTTCTGCTATTTTTCTTTTTATCGGCGGTTAAGACTGAACTTTTAAGTATAGCGGAGCAAGATGGTAATATTGAGTACTCATAATTCGACTTATCAACTGGTTCAGTGTTCTCGGTATCAATACACGGCGTATTGTTTGTTTTACTAGAATCACGGATATCAGTAGAAATACTTTTCTGATCTTTTAATTCCATAATTTGGTAAGATAAATTAGCAAGTTTTTCTAATACTTCATCTTTGAAGGTGTTAAATGCACTAAGGAGCAAATTGAACTTTTCTTCATATAACGATGATAGTTCAGAGTTATCTTGCCTTGGAAGATTAACTGGTTGAATTTCAATAACGGGAACATTATTGTCCATTGTGCTATCAGAACGTTTTGATCTATTTGGACGTCTGGTGCAACAATCAACGATGCCCTCTCTAATTTGACTTACATAATTTAGTCTTGTAGCACAGGCTGGATGAAAATGAGAATTGCATATTGAGCAGGATACACACTTGCCTTCAGCGGAAGTTGGTTGCTTGCATTTAGCGCAACGAATATCCGTTTTCTTCACGTTAACGCTCATGTTAACAACAATGCGAATATATAAACAATTTAATATTATAAAATATACAATACAAAATATACTCAATGACATTAGAAGCGTAACACCAAGAAGGAATGATTTTTTTGAATTCATATTTTAGCAACAGAGTGACTATATTTAAAGCATACATTGATAACAATTTCAACCTTGTGCCTTTTATATTTATTGTAAAAAAAAAAAATATTTCACTTTTTCTTTTTTGATAAAACTATTTATATGAGCTGTTTAGTACAGATGTTTTTAGTTTTCGTGTTTCCGTTGAGTGTGTTAAGCTTAAATAAAATGCCTCGAGTCCGAAGACGTCCACAATATCACCATTTGAGCGATTTTGACCGGGGTCGAGTTGTTGCTTATCGAGATGTCGGTATGTCCTATCGCGAAATTGCCCGCCGTATTAATTCCACTGCAGCAACTGTAATACGTGTGCATCAGGTATGGACAGAAGAAGGTAGAGGAGCAAGAAGAAGACCAATTGGTCAACCAAGGCGTACCACAGAACGTCAAGATCGGCGCTTAAGACAAATAGCCCCGCGAGACCGTTTCGCTACTACGCGTCAAATCGGTGATCAATGGATTGGAGAAGAAGGTAGGCCCGTTAGTATGCGAACCTTATATCGCCGCATTCAATCCTTTGGGCTTCTTTCGTACCGTCCAAGATTAGTGCTTCCATTAACAGCGAGACACTGTCGCCAAAGGTTGGACTGGTGCAGAGAACGGCAGCATTGGGAGGCAGAATGGCACGATGTCGTATTCAGCGATGAATCACGATTTTGTCTAGGCACGCATGATGGCCGTAGAAGGGTACGACGCTATCGTGGAGAACGACCTGATCTTAGGTTTGCTATTGAGAGGCATGTACACAGGACTGCTGGAGTAATGGTTTGGGGGGCTATTGCTTAAGGTAGTCGATCACCTCTTGTATTCATTCGAGGCAGTATGACAGCTGCGCGTTATGTTGAAGACGTCATACGACCGACTTTGTTGCCTTATTTAGATGGCCGCCCAGACGTACTTTTTCAACAAGATAACGCACGTCCCCATATTGCTCGTCGAACTATGAACTTTCTTAATGAAGCTGGTGTTAATGTTTTTTTCCGTTCGCCGGATTTAAATCCCATTGAACATGTGTGGGATATCATGGGAAGAAGAATATTCTCTTTGCACCATCCTCCACAGACTCTAGCACAGTTGATCGATGAAATTCAAGTTGCTTGGAACGAGATGCCTCAAGAAGACATCGACCATCTCATTTTGTCGATGCCCAGACGTCTACAGGAGTGTATACAGCAAAGGGGTCGCCAAACACATTATTAATTTTTTTTAGATTGTTTTTTAATAAAATTTCTTGAAAATGTAATCATTTTATTCTTAATGTAAAACTAACATACTGGCAAAAAATCAATTTAAAATAATAACTCCTTCTGGGTGTTACGCTTCTAATGTCATTGAGTATATAATCAAATAAAATAAAACACAAGGTCACAAATCTTCACCTCACAGGGTCTGTTGTGAGGACTTATAAAGACGAAACAGGTAGACCACGGTTGAGGGATAATGTTAGTTATGACTAAGTAGTAGTAGATATTAAAAACAAAAAACACACAAAATAAATTAAATTGGAAATAGTCAATAAAAACGTATGTACGCTGATCTCGAGTCGAGCTCACAAAAAACCGATAAACGCTCGAATTTGCCGTTCCGTATATATTTGCCTATACGTCGCGCTACGGAGCCTACGTTGTCGCCGTAGAAAATTATGGGACAATTTATAATATCAACGTAAATTTCAAATTGTTGATTAAGCAACACCCCAATGTGAAATAAAATTATACTCACGTGCAGTAGCACAATTAAGTAATACGTAGACGTTACAATACACAATTTAAGCTTAGTAAAATCACGGTAATACTATGAAATATTAATAGAATAGAATATTAAAAACACACGTGTACAGCCACATATTAACTCTATTTATTTTACGTCATAAATTTGATAATAAAGAAAATTGCAAACTAAGTTCCTGATTGATCTAACAAAGGTTTTCACTCCCAGACTAAGCATGAAGTAAAATTTCGAGTTTAGAAAAGCCTGAAAATTTGGATTTGCTGGGGAGCGCGAGCTAAGCGTGTCGCGCCTAAGCAAATCCATATTTTCAGGCTTTTCTAAACTCGAAATTTTACTTCATGCGCCACGCGTATTAATCACTAACTTCAAGTGAAATCTTCAACTATTTGGGTAAAGTAAAATAAATTTGGTATGTCAATTATCAATTGTTCAATATTTGTTGATTACAGCGCCATCTATCAAACTAACAAAGAATGTTTTTAGATAAAACTTACTTACTTTTCCACGCTCTATCCAAGTTTGTAATAAAAAATAGGGATTTGCACGTAAGATTTCAAAGCTACACCCTCCCTAGCCTTCCCTGGGTGTGGGTGGTTAAATTTTCTCACAGAATTGGATGTCAACCTCCACATTATTAAACTTTTATTTAAAACATCGTTTCATTCGGTGCATAGTTCTAAAGATATTCCAGGTGGTGCTTAAAAATGAGACATCCTGTATATTGTAATTTGTTGGCTATTCGTTGTTTTATAGAAGCGTTAAATTTCGAGTTTCCAACGAGTGTTTTCCACTCCCAGGCTAAGCATGAAGTTAAATTTCGAGTTTAGAAAAGCCCCGTGAAAATTTGTCGAGGGTCGCGCAGCGACCCGAGACAAATTTTCTGGGCTTTTCTAAACTCGAAATTTTACTTCATGCGCCACGCGTATAAAACACTGATTTCAAGTAAGGTTCATATATATATATATATGAGTTCACAATATTTTAGTGTTTTATACTCGTGGCGCATGAAGTGAAATTTCGAGTTTAGAAAAGCCCAGAAAATTTGTCTCTTTAGATATTCATTGTTTTTTTTTTTTTTAAGTGAATTTGAAGCTTTAAACGAGTGTTTTCCACTCCCAGACTAAGCATGAAGTGAAATTTCGAGTTTAGAAAAGCCCTGTGAAAATTTGTCTCGGGTCGCGCAGCGACCCGAGACAAATTTTCTGGGCTTTTCTAAACTCGAAATTTTACTTCATGCGCCACGCGTATAAAACACTAAAATATTGTGAAATGTGTGTATTTTTAAACCTCACTTGAAATCAGTGTTTTGTACGCGTGGCGCATGAAGTAAAATTTCGAGTTTAGAAAAGCCCAGAAAATTTGTCGAGGGTCGCTGCGCGACCCTCGACAAATTTTCACGGGGCTTTTCTAAACTCGAAATTTTACTTCATGCTTAGTCTGGGAGTGGAGAACACTCGTTTACAGCTTCAAATTGAACTCTTGTAAAAAATAACTGATGTCGGAAAATTTGCAGTTTATGCATATGCTTAAATGTAAGAAAAAATCCCTGTATGTCAATTCCTGAAGTGTGTAACCAACTTAAATTTAAAAAAAAGATTAAATCATAGCACTCTAGAGTTTTCTTTTTTTTTTTAATTGAACGTATTAGACATACTAATAAGTACTTTAATTTTTTATTTAAAAGAAATTATCAAAATTATTCCAAGCAAGTAGATAGAAGACCAGCATTAAGGCTGGCAAAAATAATGTTGATGTTTGATAGGGTCCCATAGGCGTGTAGACTTCTGAGCTAAATGAAGTATGAGAAATCAATTAAAAAAAGGAAAGTTCCTAATTGTGATTATTATAAGCCCAGCCTTCCCTGGGTGTGGGTGGTTAAATTTTCTCACAGAATTGGATGTCAACCTCCAAATTATTAAACTTTTATTTAAAACATCGTTTCATTCGGTGCATAGTTCTAAAAATATTCGAGGTGGTGCTTAAAAATGAGACACCCTGTATATTGTAATTTGTTGGCTATTCGTTGTTTTATAAAAGCGTTAAATTTCGAGTTTCCAACGAGTGTTTTCCACTCCCAGGCTAAGCATGAAGTAAAATTTCGAGTTTAGAAAAGCCCCGTGAAAATTTTCTGGACTTTTCTAAACTCGAAATTTTACTTCATGCGCCACGCGTAAATAAACACTGATTTCAAGTAAGGTTCAAATCTATATGAGTTCACAATATTTTAGTGTTTTATACTCGTAGCGCATGAAGTAAAATTTCGAGTTTAGAAAAGCCCAGAAAATTTGTCTCTTTAGATATTCATTGTTTGTATTTTAAAGTGAATGTGAAGCTTTAAACGAGTGTTTTCCACTCCCAGACTAAGCATGAAGTAAAATTTCGAGTTTAGAAAAGCCCTGTGAAAATTTGTCTCGGGTCGCGCAGCGACCCGAGACAAATTTTTTGGGCTTTTCTAAACTCGAAATTTTATTTCATGCGCCACGCGCATAAAACACTAAAATATTGTGAAATTTGTGTATTTTTAAACCTCACTTGAAATCAGTGTTTTGTACGCGTGGCGCATGAAGTAAAATTTCGAGTTTAGAAAAGCCTCGTGAAAATTTGTCTCGGGTCGCTGCGCGACCCTCGACAAATTTTCACGGGGCTTTTCTAAACTCGAAATTTTACTTCATGCTTAGTCCGGGAGTGGAAAACACTCATTAGAAACTCGAAATTTAACGCTTTTATAAAACAACGAATAGCCAACAAACGGGGCTTTTCTAAACTCGAAATTTTACTTCATGCTTAGTCTAGGAGTGGAAAACATACGTTGAAAACTCGCAACTTAACTCTAAAATATTGTGAAGTTCAAAACATACCATTTGTTTTTTTTTACCTTGTGTTCATATATTTTGAGTGGTTTGCATAAACAGGATTAAAGATGCTAAAATCATAGGGCGTACAAACATTCAAGAAAGTGATAACTATAATAATAACTTTTATAACTATTCTATTCTATGTAAAAAATTAACACATTATTCAAGCTAGGGTGGCAAAGTTCAGTTTGCTTGTAGCAGCATAGGCTTAGGTACTAAAAAGTCAGGGTTTAATGAAAAATGAAATATTTTAAATTTTTGTTTTCACATTATTTTTCTTGAGACATTTAAGTGATTACACTTTAGGCTAAAAATTTAATATTCTTAGTATTTCTGTAAGATAGTTATTAGCGCATTCGTGTTCCCCAAGAGTCATAATCGAGTTCAATAATAATAAGAAACGTTATTTAAAACAATATCAGTTAGGAAGGGCGTTGATGATATTTGCGCACAATTAAAGTTAATAACCGCGAGAATTTATATAAGAGCGCCTTAAAACGCCCGAATGCTGTGCATCTAAGACTGTCGGATGTTGTTCGGCATCAACAATTTGCATCATAACGTAGTAAATGTAATTGTTTGTGTACAGCGGGGAGCCCTTGACACTTGTAAGTGGTAATAACACTCCGGAGTTTGTTCGACTGAGATAATTCAGTTTTATTTTAGTTGCGCACCTCAATCACCATAAACTCCACATTCAACTTGCATAATAAAAGGGATATTAATATTTTAGAAAGATGAAGAAAAGGGCGCGGGCGGGGGGATAAAAATTACCTTCCAACCCTTTATATGGATTAATTGATAATTAAGGAAAGGGTGCGGGGGTGTCTTATTTATTTTATTTTTTGTGTGTTAGATTGGATGAATAAAGTACGCGAGGGTTGCAATAAACGTCTTGACGTGTATCACATCATAGCTCATCCACAAAACCCCATTACGGTGGGTGTTGAGTTATAGCGGTTTAGTGCGCTGAGATCTTATTAGTCGGTGGTATTTAATAAGGAAATGTTGCTAACTGAAGCTACTGGCCCCTTAGGGGGGGGGGGGGGGAGGAGGAGGACGGGATAACACCCCAGTTTATTGCCTGAAAGAGAAGGGAAAAATCTCATCTAGATTATTTGCATAAACTGCACACAAGTCGTGGTATTTTTGTTAGTGTTGGAGCGCGCGCTGCCGTGAATTACTCGCGATGCTGCGCGGCTAAGATAGGATAGTAATAATGAGAATAATCGGTTCAAATTAAGAAGTTGGAAAACTCTTTTTTTTATTACTCAAACATAACTCAGTGACTTTAATTTTTTTTGCCTTCGCGGAGAATGATGTTGCTCTGGTAATTAAAAGATAACGAAATGTTTATTTTCGAATATTAATTATTATTCATTGGAAACCTCCCCCTTAATACAGGAAAATATATAAAAAAAAAGAAGGGTGATTAAATTAAAAAAGCTTATAATAATCACAATTAGGAACTTTCCTTTTTTGAAACGATTTCTCATACTTCTTTTAGCTCAGAAGTCTACACACCTATGGGACCCTATCAAAACATCTACACTATTCAAATAAGATAAATTCAAATTCAAAACTATTTGAATTCAAGAAAATAAGCTTACGCTTCTTATAGTTTGCACACTTTAAACATAATATAAAAAATTACGAAAAAACTATTCGTGAAAATGCAAACAGTGTCTTAATTAATAAGACAATTTAAGACGATAAATATTCATTCAAACAACTACTTGCCGTGCAAATACACCTCCGGATATTGAATTATACAATGAAATATTTAAAATCTTATTTAATTTGAGTTGTTACAACGCTCTATTAAAGTATATGTAACGTTTAGGTGAATGAATGGAGAGATAGCAAAAAATTAGAAGTGAAAGGACTTGGATTAAAACTAATGTCTTAGGCCATCTATAGACGCGTTTCGAGATTTATCTCTCTTCAGTATAGCTTTGCTTATGACGTTTAAAAAATTAGGAATATTTATCGTCTTAAATTGTCTTATTAATTAAGACACTGTTTGCATTTTCACGAATAGTTTTTTCGTAGTTTTTTATATTATGTTTAAAGTGTGCAAACTATAAAAAGCGTAAGATTATTTTCTCGAATTCAAACAGTTTTGAATTTGAATTTATCTTATTTGAACTGTACCGTAAGGTAAATAATAAGGTCTCACATTCTTCATACCTGCTAATGACATAATCCCCTTTTTTACCTATAAATATCGACCATCATTTTCACTCATTCCATTACTGTGTACCTGTTCATTCCACACACACCACTTTTTCCAAGTAAGTTCGTTTTAATTTTATTCCTAATTTGTTAATCGTCATAAGCAAAGCTATACTGAAGAGAGATAAATCTCGAAACGCGTCCATAGATGGCCAGGACATTAGTTTTAATCCAAGTCCTTTCACTTCTAATTTTTTGCTATCTCTCCATTCATTTTAAATTGTATTGTTAGTTGGTTTGAGGAGAATTTGACCTAAACGTTACATATACTTTAATAGAGCGTTGTAACAACTCAAATTAAATAAGATTTTAAATACTTCATTGTATAATTCAATACCCGGAGGTGTATTTGCACGGGAAGTAGTTGTTTCAATGAATATTTATCGTCTTAAATTGTCTTATTAATTAAGACACTGTTTGCATTTTCACGAATAGTTTTTTCGTAATTTTTTATATTATATCTACACTATTTTTGCCAGCCGTAATGCTGGTCTTCTATCTACTTGCTTGGCATAATTTTGATAATTTCTTTTAAATAAAAAATTAAAGTACTTATTAGCATGTATAATACGTTCAATTTAAAATAAAACTCTATGAGTGCTATGATTTAATCTTTTTTTAAATTTAAGTTGGTTGCACACTTCAGGAATTGACATACAGGGAATTTTTCTTACAGTTAAGCAAACTGCAAATTTTCCGACATCAGTTATTGTTTACAAGAGTTCAATTTGAAGCTTTAAACGAGTGTTTTTCACCCCCAGACTAAGCATGAAGTAAAATTTCGAGTTTAGAAAAGCCCCGTGAAAATTTGTCGAGGGTCGCGCAGCGACCCGAGACAAATTTTCTGGGCTTTTCTAAACTCGAAATTTTACTTCATGCGCCACGAGTATAAAACATTGATTTCAAGAGAGGTTCAAATATACCCAAATTTCTTCTTATTTCTTTGTTGGAATCAAGAGTAAAACGATAAACGTAGCTTTAATTATAATACAGGGAGTTATTCTTTAAAGTATTCCAAATTCAGTTTCTTTTCTTTATATCTTTAGATTTTCGTTGTTTTTTTTTTAAGAGTTCAAGTTAAAGCTTGAAACGAGTGTTTCCACTCCTAGACTAAGCAGGAAGTAAAATTTCGAGTTTAGAAAAGCCCCGTGAAAATTTGTCGAGAGTCGCGCAGCGACCCGAGACAAATTTTCACGGGCTTTTCTAAACTCGAAATTTTACTTCATGCGCCACGCGTACCAAACACTGATTTCAAGTGAGGTTTAAAAATACACAAATTTCACAATATTTTAGTGTTTTATACGCGTGGCGCATGAAGTAAAATTTCGAGTTTAGAAAAGCCCAGAAAATTTGTCTCGGGTCGCTGCGCGACCCTCGACAAATTTTCACGGGGCTTTTCTAAACTCGAAATTTTACCTCATGCTTAGTCTGGGAGTGGAAAACACTCGTTTAAAGCTTCAAATTTACTTAAAAAAAAAACGGATATCTAAAGATCTCTTTAAAAAAAAAACAACGATTATGCAAAGATTTAAATAAAATAAGCGGAATTTGGAACACGTATAATTTGAAGAAAAACTCCCTGTATGATAATTAAAGCTACGGTTATCGTTTTTCTCCTGATTCCAACAAAGATAACATAATTGACCACAGGTTTATATATTAATTATATTTATTGTGGTGGACAGTGCACGGGACGTACCCTTAGGTATACACACGTAAGCTCCCTATGTACTTAGAAACTGATCTACACCACCCTCAGGACCGTGCGAATTATGGCACATATGAACATATTATAACATTTTAACCATTATTCAAAATTGTGGGATAAGTTAGAAACTAAAGACAATAAATTGCGGTTTATATTCCAGATAATTACCACTCCGGATCACGCCGGGAGATACCGGGGATGATTTAAAACATTTTGTAATTCTCAGGATTCGGGATATTCTGATGACGAGAGATCGTGGATTAGTTCGAACTTTAATTGCGTTTCGTGATTAATCTCGGCGCAATAATTTAAATTATCCGATTTTCATACAATTCACGTATCGCTTATTGCTATACATTTTCTTCTTTCCTTCTTTTTTATTTCTTTCTCGAGCTAATGCATGGAAGTTCGGTGTTAGTGCAAGACTGAAGTTATATTACATAGCAATTTCAGTTGGAACTATTGTAATTTTATCCTGGGATGCAGGGATAACTGCAAGAAGATGCAAATCTCATGATAGTTTCGTCACGGCAATTAAGGAAAGGAGGGGATATCAAATGCTTAACATTTTTAATTCCTTTCAGAATTTAGCTTCGTTAATATTACATTAAGCTTTACAATTTTGTAAATATCTACATTATTTCACAGACTTTTGCTTATTATAAGAAATTATACTCCTAATAAAATTATTTACATTCTTTATACCTATACAGGGTGTCAATTTGAAAACAAGCCAGCCAGAATATCTTTGCAACCGTAACTGTCGAAGAAAATTTTTCAAAACCGTTTCTAGGCTATGGAGGGAGAGCCATTTTGACCCACATAACAATCTTCTGCAACCAACTCCTAAGGCTGTAGCCACCCTTGCCCATTTTTTTTAAATGACACGACCCAACTTATGATATATCATTAGAAAATGGGCAAGGGTGGCTACAGCCTAAGGGGTTGGTTGCAGAAGATTGTTATCTGTATCAAAATAGTTCCTCCTCCATATCCTAGGAACGGTTTTGGAAAACTTTCTCTAACTGTTACGGTTCCAATGATATTGTGGCTGACTTGTTTTCAAGTTGACAACCTGTATATATATATATATATATATATATATATATATATATATATATATATATATATATATATGAACATCATTATTCAGACAATTGCAATCAAATTATATAATACATATATATTTATTTATCTATTTAGCTATTTACACTATGCAGTTTTATCTGCCTAGGCCAGTGATGGGGAAACTACGGCCCGCGGGCCAAGTCCGGCCCGCGGAAAGGTTTAACCCAGCCCGTTTAAGAGTGCCGTCGTGAGAATGTTTGAACGCGTTTTTACTTCGTAATGTGACGACCCGCATAAAAACTACCTACCTACGATTAAGCATTATTCTTTGCCCCGCTACGATTGTCTGGTTATTACAAATGGCCCGTCTTAAAAAAAGTTTCCCCACCACTGGCCTAGGCTATCGACCAGAGGTCTTTCTGAGCTGTCTAAAATTTATTTTATTTGAAACAATTTGATAGAATGTTAGGCTTGTGAACTGCCTTGATGAACGGTACAAATGAATTGATGTATAGTGAGAGTAGGATGTTTGTATTTGGGATGGATATTTAGGTTTCTGGGAATACAGAATTTGTTTAGGAGTTCTAGGTTATAGGTATTGGCAGCGAATTTTTCGCAGAGGGTTAATATGCGTTGGGAGATTGGTGTTGCTTGAGTAGTTTCGTAGAGGATGATGTTTGATGGATTATGGAAAGGATTCGTTGGGTGTCTGAGTTTTGTCAGGATTCGTAGGGCTGATCTTTCGGCGACTTGGATATGGTGTGAAATTGAAGGACGGATGTGAAGGAATAAAATTGCACCGTAATCTAACAAGTTCCGGCATATCGATTTGTATATTTTAACTGCTGTTTTTGTGGAGAATCCATCTTGTTTATACGTTAAAGATCGAAAATTCCTAGCCCTTGTTTTCATTTTGGTTTTAATGGATTTGGTATGTGGGAGGAAGGAAAGTTTTGAATCAATTCAATGCCTAGGTATTTATAGGAATAGGATGGAAGAATAGTGATGTTGTTGATTATTATTGTAGGAGATCGTGGAATGATTTTATGGTAAGAGATAAATAACTTGGTTTTGGAAATATTTAATTGTATTCGCTATTTATTGCACCATTTTTGTACGAAATTAAGAGAGTTTTGAAGGAGATTTTGGGATTGTTGAATTGTTGAAGCGTGGGAGATAAGGGCCGTATCGTAAGCGAAGAGGAGGGCGTATTTTGTTGGATTGAAGTAGGAAGGGTTGGAATTGAATATGTGATAGCAATATATATTGTAAAGGATTGGGGATAGCGGAGAGCCTCGCGGGACACCTTGTATAAGGGAGAATAAGCGAGATATCGTTTGGCGGATTCTTACTTTACAGGATCTATTTGTTAGGAAATGGTAAATAAGGGTCATTAGATGCTTTGGGATGTTAAGGATGTAGCATTTGTATAGGAGGCCAATATGCCAATCCGTGTCAAAAGCTTTAGTTATATTGAGAAAAGCGATATTTGTTTTTTGACCTTCTAGGTGCATGGTTTGTATATTGGAGGTTAAAATAGAAAACCACCTCTTTCTATTTTAACCTCCAATATACAAACCATGCACCATGGTTGATTTTTTGTCTTTATACCAATTTTTTGTAAATATATTGTCTCGTAACTAGGAGTGTTTCTTGTTGGACAATAAATATTATTATTATTATATCTATTGAAGTAAAACTCTTTCAACTCGTGTGTTAAGATTTCACCCTTCCAACTCGTATAATTTAATACATACCAACTATTTAAACTTGTAAATAAAACACTTTTAACTTTGTTTAACCACTGTATTTACACTTAATTTTGTGACTATAGTTTCGACTAGCTAGTAGTCATTCTCAAACAAAACTTTTGTTTGAGAATGAGAATAAGAATAACAACTAGATAGTCGAAACTATTGTCACAAAATTAAGTGTAAATACAGTGGTTAAACAAAGTAAAACGTGTTTTATTTAAAAGTTTATTTAAGATGTACCACAAAGTGAACGCCTACAACACAAAACAGTTAACAACTATTTAATGTTTTTCTTAATATCTTTTCTTGATATCCCTATCCATAAAATACATGTGAATGTAATAATTATTTGAATAAAATTTTCGCCTCGTCAATTAAATATTTAATAATTAGATAATAAACAGAATGTTAAGTGTGGAATTGTAACATTTAATTCGTTGAAGTATTTTAGGGCGCACGATGCTAGGAACGCGCATTTTAATTATAATATTTAACAACACAATAGCTGCAAATTATAATTAAGATTCATAAAACAGATAAATTAAACATAACGGTTATGTGCCGTGCATGTAATGACTATAAGACTAAAACTCAACGATTATAAGCAGTAGTTAACTTAATATAAGAAATGCTATTTACCCGTTTCTTGTATACTGCGCACTACATATCGGCGGTGCCACCCAGATTATAATTTAGATTGAATAATTAAGAGATCGTTAAGACGCTTCAAAGAACGTTATATGTACATCTATTGCAACAGCATTATTTTTTTTCTTCGTTATAATTGAATTTTCTGTACACACTTTTAATAACAATAGCTATTGTAAAATAAGGAAAGGACTAGCAGTAGGATACATGAAGATTTAATCAACGCAATAAATGATTTTACCTATGCCCTATCTAGTAACCGCATCATACCACACTATCATCTTATTTATTTATTTATTTATTTACGGAAAAATCCATTATACATAATATGTTATAGTAATACAATTCAAATTTCATAATACAGAATATATATAAATACAAAATATGTCTACAAATTGGCAAATTAAAGAGAACAACAAACATTTAACCGCTTAAGATTAGATATAAATTTAGGATACGAATTAACAAAAAGATCGAAATTTGGATTTAGGGATAATTTATTTGACGTACGCATGAACCGAGAAAGTGGACTATTAAGACCGTAGTTGGATTTATGGAACGGAATGGAAAACAGTGTTGGATGTCTGATTTGTCGATTCGAAGGGTTAATACAGAAATTAATTTGATCTTGACAAGTATGATTGACATTACGTACACATGCACGTAATAGCTTTGACAAGTACATTACGTGCCTACAGCTGAACAGCTGATTGTTTACCGCACAACCAAATGACATTTCTTTGTACAGGGAGTTTTTCTTTAAAGTATACGTCTTCCAAATTCAGCTTATTTTCTTTATATCTTCAGTTAATCGTAGTTGTTCTTTTCAAGAGTTCAATTTCAAGCTTTAAGCGAGTGTTTTCCACTCCCAGACTAAGCATTAAGTAAAATTTCGAGTTTTGAAAAGCCCCGTGAAAATTTGTCTCGGGTCGCACAGCGACCCGAGACAAATTTTCTGGGCTTTTCTAAACTCGAAATTTTACTTCATGCGCCTCGCGTATAAAACACTAAAATATTGTTAACTTCATGAATGTTTGAATGTCACTTGGAATCAGTGGTTTATATGCGTGGCGCATGAAGTAAAATTTCGAGTTTAGAAAAGCCCAGAAAATTTGTCTCGGGTCGCTGCGCGACCCTCGACAAATTTTCACGGGGCTTTTCTAAACTCGAAATTTTACTTCATGCTTAGTCTGGGAGTGGAAAACACTCGTTTAATGCTTCAAATTGAATCTTTTGAAAAACAACGAATGTCGGAAAATGTACAGCTTTATGTATATGTTTACCTAAATGAAAAATTCCTTGTATATTGATCAAGTAGAAATTTAATTTTCATCATTGTCATGTTACTATTAACAATTATTGCAATACATAAGTTGTTCTTTCATGCTCATTGTTTATTTTGTTAGGGCGTAGGTAAAGTATCGTACGTTTGTCGAGTGGTATGGCACTCGCTGGCACTGCACTGGCACTGCACGGGCACTGCAATGACACTGCACTGGCACTGCACTGGCACTGCACTGCAATGGCACTGCACTGGCACTGCACTGGCACTGCACTGGCACTGCACTGGCACTGCACTGGCACTGCACTGGCACTGCACTGGTACCGCACTGGCACCGCACTGGCACCGCACTGGCACCGCACTGGCACCGCACTGGCACCGCACTGGCACCGCACTGGCACTGCACTGGCACTGCACTGGCACTGCACTGGCACTGCACTGGCACTGCACTGGCACTGCACTGGCACTGCACTGGCACTGCACTGGCACTGCACTCGCTGCTACGCGGCTCGTGCGCAACATTGCGTTACTTAATATATTATAAACACATATTTATTTAGGTATGAATGAAATTGAGAACACTTGGTTGTAGAATACTTCAATACATTAAATGTGCTGAGATTCTTTACATATTTATTTAATTGCAAACGAGATTTAGTCTTTCTAATGCCCGGGGAGGGGGTAGCTGGGGAGGTGGTAGTTTTCAAATCATAAACGCGAACCCCTATTTTTTATTACAGATTTGGATAGAGCGTGGAAAAGCAAGTAAGTTTTATTTAAAAACATTTTTAGTTACTTTGATAGATGACGTCGCAATCAACCAAATTGAATAATTCACATATTAAATTTATTTTACTTTAACCGATTAGTTGAAGATTTCACTTGAAATTAGTGATTTATACGCGTGGCGCATGAAGTAAAATTTCGAGTTTAGAAAAGCCTGAAAATTTGGATTGCTGGGGCGCGACTCGCTGCGCTCGCGCGCCCCAACAAATCCAAATTTTCAGGCTTTTCTAAACTCGAAATTTTACTTCATGCTTAACCTGGGAGTGGAAACCCTCGTTAGACGATCAATCAGGAACTTAGTTTGGAATTTTTTTTTTGTTAAATTTATGACGTAGAATAAATAGAGTTTATGTTATTTCTTACTTCAAATTTATAATGAAAACAAATTCCTGTGCATTATTTGTGTGTTACTAAACTTCCACGAACAAATGGAAAATCCTTAAATTATGTCAAATAAACCCTAATAAATAATTGCAAAAGTTCGAAATGTTCTAAAATTAGTTAGAATAAATAGAATTTAATTCAACAAAATAAAAAACGTATAAATGTTTCAAATCAAAATTTAACTTTTATTTGTTATTTTAAAACATCCCGTGACGATATTAAAATTTCAATTACAGCCTATCAATTTTTATTCATTTCTGTGTAGATTCTATTAATTTTATTTATTGTTATTTTTACAAAGAGCACGCGCGCACACCGCATTCATTGATTTCTAGAAATTTACATAATAAAAACAATTTTGTTGATTGCAACATTTTTGTTGATATCAAAGTAACAAATGAAATACCTCTTAAAGTGATCAAATATGTAATACATGAAATTACACGACCATTGATCCATTTAATTAATACATCAATCGAATCAGGTATATTTCCAAGAATTTTAAAACAATCAATAGTAACACCTGTTTTCAAGAAAGGAGATCCAAACGTTTTTGATAATTATCGCCCAATTAGTGTCAAATCTTGATTTTCAAAAATACTAGAAAGTGTATTAAATAACAGACTCCTCAATTTCTTGAATAAATTTAATATTTTCACAACCTCTCAACACGGCTTTAGAAAAGAAAGATCAGTTATTACCGCGTTGCATGACTACATTCATGAGGTAATGTCGTTACTAGAAGAAAACGATATTCCTTTAGGTGTGCTACTGGATATGTCAAAAGCGTTCGATACATTGGACCATAACATCTTGCTAAACAAGTTAAATAAATACGGAATTCGTGGTATAGCCTTCAATCTAATTAAGAGCTATTTAGAAAATCGTAGACAATGTTTAATAGTTGGAAATACAATCTCTGAAAGTCTCGTTGTCTCTAAAGACATACCTCAAGGCAGGATATTGGGCCCTTTGCTTTTTATCATCTACATAAACGATTTATTGTCTGTAGTCAGTAACACTGGTAGTTCCATTGGCATGTACGCTGATGACACTAATATACTAATACGCTGTGAAAGTATAGAAAATGTTGTTGATAAATGTAGTGAAATTCTCTCGATGTGTGATCAATGGTTATCCAAAAACATGTTATTCCTAAATACTGACAAGTCTGAATTCATATTTTTTAAAACAAATCGTTCGAGGATACTATATCCATAAAATATAGCAATAGTTAACAGAAACTATACTCTAAAGCCTGAGTCTCCAATCTATCTTCTTCGCGGGCCACAAATACAATTCTACATAATAAAGTCGGCCAAGATCCGATTTATTTTATCAAATTATGAAAAATTTAAGGAACAATTGTTACAATATTTCAAAATATGATATTTACAAAAAAAATTACAAACAATCGCGGGCCGGATTCATGCAAGTCACGGGCCGGATTTGGCCCGCGGGCCGTAATTTGGAGACCACTGCTCTAAAGCAACATGTCAGGTTTCTTGGCATAACCATGACATCCTGAACGGAGCCTCACACATAACGAAAATAGAGAAGTTCTGTCTGCTACACGCTGCGCATTTTTAAACAGTCAGGAGCACCCCGGGATGTTTTAAAACTAGTGGACCATTCCCTCTTTTGCTCTAAACTTCGATTTGGAATTACATACTATGGGTCCAGTTACCACTTAAACAGAATATTTTTTCTTTAAAAAAAAGCCGTTAGAATTATGTTTGATTTGAAGTACCTTGAATCGTGTAGGGGTCACTTCAGATCAAATAATCTATTAACTGCACACAGCATGTACATTTATGAGTTGATTTTAAACAGAAAACAATCAGACTCAGGTACTGCACACAATCACAAATATATTCGTTTAACTATGTATGAAAGAGACCCACAATATGCAGCTATGAAATACTATAGCAGTTTACTAGGTCAATTAAAGTCACTGAATAAGAACTATAAGTGTTTCAAACAGTCTTTATTTCAACATCTTTGTGAAAAGAAGTTATACTCCATTGCAGATTATTGTAACACTTCTTGAAAACTTGTATTTACTAACTTTTATGTACTATTTTATTTTCTTCTACTATGACATGTTCTCTCTAATATGTAACTGTTCTGTATTGTAAATGCATATTTTATGAGAATAAAGAATATTAAAAAAAAAAACAGATTTTTAGATAAAACTTACTTTTCCACGCTGTTTCCAAATCTGTGATTAAAAATAGGGGTTCCTATTTAAGATTTCAAAGCTACCCCCTCCCCAGCCTTCCCTGGGGGTGAAGAGTTGAATTTTCTTACAGAATTGGATGTCCCCTTTCAAATCATTAAACTATTATTTGAAACATTTTTTCATTCGGTGCATAGTTCTGAAGATATTCCAGGTGGTACTTAAAAATGGGACACGCTGTACATAAAGTTAATTATATAATGGAATTACTTATCTTGTCTGGACGATATAGACAATCTAGAGCCGTTGTGAAGCATAATACAAAGACATAGATTACGTATCTCGGCTAAGTTTAGCACGGGTACGCTCCAGTAAAATACAATGTCTATTCCGCAGTAAACAGTAAAAGCAGTAGCATATTTTAGTACGTTATCAACATAGTATGGATGCTCATTATGTGCGGAGATATACTGATATTGAGCGAACAGAATGTGTGTTTACCTGTTCACGTGAAGAGATGACCAACGGAAGGCACGGCCTCCGCTACTGCAGCAGATCCTAACTCCACTTTCCAGACAATGCCTGTCAATTACTTCTTAATTAAACTTCTTGTCACGTCATGAACTCTACCCTTGTTGTTTTTGATACACACTCGATGTATTTTATCAGTCGTTACGTTCGGATTACCAAGTCTTTGTGCGCTAATTAAACTGCAATTGATTTCTAATTAAGCTCTAATTTAATGATTAGCTGTAGATTGAGTATATAAATATTTTGCTTTGCTTATTGTAAATTTACAACAAATTTGCATGTGATCTATGTGTGTTGCAAATGTTTTTTTTAATCCTCAATTAATTAACTATAAAGAACACATATACCATATTAAATTATTTAACCCCGATAAATCTTCAGTAGCACATCTTACCTTAAATACCGGACATAAATTTAATATAATAATGTTAAATTGGTTAATGAATCAAATTTTTATAAACTAGATATGTTAGAAGCAATTTATATGTTTAAAAATAAAGATAAGCTACTAAATTTCGATTTAAGCCCCCTAAATAATCCCCTGCTTGAAATTTTTGTTTTAGTGACACTGTCATGTATGTGTTCATTTTCAATAGTAATACAATTGACAAACATGTTTATTCGAAATGTACATATAGTAAATAAAACTAATAAGTGAAGAAAGGAATTTATTTATTTATTTATTTACGGAATGAATCCATTTTTATACATTTAAATATACAAAATACTTTAAGCTATTACAAAATGTAGATCATACATGTTATATATATACATATATGGATGTGGCAAGTTACATACAACAAAAACCTGAATACGTTTGAGACCGGATACGAATTTACAGAGAGACTTACTAAAAAGATGAAAGTTTGGATTTAGCGACAGTTTGTTTGACGTGCCCATAAAGCGAGAGAATTACTACAATAATTAATTTAAATTAGTAATTATACAAAGCAACATTCTAAAACTATTGATGTGTAGACCTAATACTTTCCCCCTCATTCATGATAATATTTTTATACATACATACATACTTACATAATAATCTTGTCTTCTGTTAGTTTATTTAATATTGAAGCCGTGTTTTGAATAAATAATTACAATAAGTACAATTCATTGTTCTTTGGAAGATATTTTCAATTTAAAGCTTATTTAATTGAATTTCGCTTATTTTCATTACTTTTAGATGTCAAGTGTAACATTTCACAGCTACATATAAAGAATATCTTACAAATGATTGCTGGTTTGATATAATATAGAAGTATTTTATTGACGAGCCGGATACATGATCAAACTTCATAATAAAATAAGGCAGTTGTCGGGCAGATAAATTCATCTGCCTGATAATGTTGCAGTGTTCAACAAGGTCGTAGCCAGGGGTGGGAGAGATATGGGGGTTTAAACTCTCCCGAAAATTTCGGGTATGTAAAAGCGGCCCTGAAAGAACAAGAACAATATTTGTTCCAAGATAAATTGAAATTCAAAACTATTTGAATTCGAGAAAATAAGCTTACGCTTCCTATAGTTTGCACACTTTAAACACACACACACACAGACTTTATCGTCTTAAGTTGTCTTATTAATTAAGACATTGTTTGCATTTTCACGAATAACATTTTCGTAATTTTATGTATTATATTTGTTCCAGTAAACAAACCCCCCCGCACCCTCCGAAATGTTTATAACCACCCCACTTCAAAATTTTATTCTAGGTACGACCTTGGTGTTCAACAATAAAAGTGAATAACATTGTGTTGTTTTATTTTAAATAGAAATATAAAAGTTATATTTACGTTGCAAGAAAAGCATCATTGAGTTCAACCGTATTCTCACAGATGGCGATAGCTGTACGTATTTCGGATGAAATTCCGTGCGTGCGTTGGTGGGACGGAGTGGTCGGTTTTCCTGCTCCGCGGCCAGCAGGAAATCATAAGCCTCAGCAGGTTTCTCCAAGTCTGAACACGCTGTTTACCTTCGCGACCGATATAAATATCCCGTCAAATTTAAGCAGTTGTACATCAACGCATTTTACGAGGTTTTCCTGCTTCTATTTTAACTATAAATAATTCAGGTACGCCCGTATTATTTATTGTTTGACTTGAATGCGTGTACAAAAATATTTCGTTTATTTGGACCCTACTCAATTATTAAATAACATTTTCATAATGAATCATGATAAATCTTAGTGGATACTTTTCGTCAGTTTTTAAAATTCCCATCAATTTTCAAATTCCTGGCAATTTTCATAAATTTACTACCCAGCAGACACACATATATTATATATGTAAGATATATATATATATATATATATATATATATATATATATATATATATATATATATATATATATATATATATATATATATATATATATATATATATATATATATATATATATATCGTATATGTATTAGATAAATATTATGTATATATTATATGATTTGCTTTGCTGGATAAATATTTTGTAACTTAAAAAATGGAAACACTCGTTGAAAGCTTTCAATTGACCACTTTAATAAACCAAATTTTTGCGGGGCTTTTCTAAACTCGAAATTTTACTTCATGCTTAATTTAGCACTTGAAACACTTATTATTATTATTATGACATTTAGATTATTATGACAGCTGACATTCGTGATATTTCTCAGTTTGAAATGCCAATATCTTTACTGAAATACATCAAATAAAAAAGAAAATTAAAATACAGAAATAAATTAAAAAAAACGCCTTCTCGAAATAGGATATATTCATGTTGATATGGATTCTTCTCTTAGTTCTATTTTGTTTGTTTCCCGATTATTAACTTTGTTTCTATTTATTGAATCTTATTTTTTCTAACTTTGTTTCTATTTATTTAATTTTATATTTTCTAAATTGTATTTTGCTGACACATTTTCATTTATATGTATTACCTTGTAATTACTTATTTCTTGAAAATAAATTACTACTATTATTATTATTATTATTATTATTAAATCAGTGTTCGTACGCATGGCGCATGAAGTAAAATTGCGAGTTGAGAAAAGCCCGAACTTGGATTTGGACGCTGCGCGTCCAAATCCAAATTCTTGGGGCTTTTCTCAACTCGAAATTTTACTTCATGCTTAGTCTGGGAGTGGAAGACACTCGTTTAGCATTTAAAAAATTTGATGAATTCAGTTAGTTATCAAAGTTTTCATGAATTTTCGGTATTTTTAATTATTTTTTAAGGCTTTTCGTTTTCTCAGATTTCGAATAATTTTTAAAATTCTGACTGGTTTTCTGAATTTCCGAAAATTTCGATACTTTTCGTAAGTTTTTAAAGTTACCATCAATTTTCAAATTCTTAATAATTTTCATGGATTTACTAAATATTTTTTAACTTAAAAAATGGAAACACTCGTTAACAGATTTAAATTGACCACTTTTATAAACCAAATTTTCAGGCTTTTCTAAACTCGAAATGTTACTTTATGCTTAATTTAGAACTGGAAACACTTATTATTATTATTATTATTATGACATTTAGATTATTATGACAGCTGACATTCGTGATATTTCTCAGTTTGAAATGCCAATATCTTTACTTTAAATCAGTGTTCGTACGCGTGGCGCATGAAGTAAAATTTCGAGTTGAGAAAAGCCCGAATTTGGATTTGGACGCTGCGCGTCCAAATCCAAATTCTTGGGGCTTTTCTCAACTCGAAATTTTACTTCATGCTTAGTCTGGGAATGTAAGACACTCGTTTAGCATTTAAAAAATTTGATGAATTTAGTTAGTTATTAAAGTTTGCATGAATTTTTAGTATTTTAATTAATTTTTAACGCTTTTCGTAAATTTCCCAGATTTCTAATAATTTTTAAAATTCCGACTGGTTTTCTGAATTCCCGAAATATTTGATACTTTTCGTATGTTTTTAAAGTTACCATCAATTTTCAAATTCTTAATAATTTTCGTGGGTTTACTAAATATTCTTTAACTTAAAAAATTGAAACACTCGTTAACAGCTTTTAATTGACCACTTTTATAAACTAAATTTTCAGGCTTTTCTAAACTCTAAATTTTACTTCATGCTTAATTTAGTGCTGGAAACACTTATTATTATTATTATTATTATTATTATTACATTTAGATTATTATGACAGCTGACATTCGTGATATTTCTCAGTTTGAAATGCCAATATCTTTACTTTAAATCAGTGTTTAGTACTCGTGGCGCATGAAGTAAAATTTCGAGTTGAGAAAAGCCCGAATTTGGATTTGGACGCTGCGCGTCCAAATCCAAATTCTTGGGGCTTTTCTCAACTCGAAATTTTACTTCATGCTTAGTCTGGGAGTGAAAGACACTCGTTTAGCATTTAAAAAAATTCATGAATTTAATTAGTCATCAAAGTTTTCATGAATTTTCAATATTTTAATTAATTTTTAACGCTTTTCGTAAATTTTCAAGATTTCGAATAATTTTTAAAATTCTGACTGGTTTTCTGAATTTCCGAAAATTTCAATACTTTTAGTGTCTTTAAAATGTCCATCAATTTTGAAAATTAATCGAAAACTTGGAAATTTACGAAGAGCGTTAAATTTCCAAGATTTCTAATAATTTTCAAAATTCTGACTGGTTTTCTGAATTTTCAAAAATTACGATACTTTTCGTAAGTTTTTAAAATTGCCATCAAGAAATGCCAATATCTTCACTTTAAATCAGTGTTTTGTACGCGTGGCGCATGAAGTAAAATTTCGAGTTGAGAAAAGCCCGAATTTGGATTTGGACGCTGCGCGTCCAAATCCAAATTCTTGGGGCTTTTCTCAACTCGAAATTTTACTTCATGCTTAGTCTGAGAGTGGAAGACACTCATTCAGCATTTAAAAAATTTGATGAATTTAATTAGTTATCAAAGTTTTCATGAATTTTCAATATTTTAATTAATTTTTAACGCTTTTCGTAAATTTTCAAGATTTCGAATAATTTTTAAAATTCTGACTGGTTTTCTGAATTTCCGAACATTTTGATACTTTTAGTAAGTCTTTAAAATGTCCATCAATTTTAAAAATTAATCGAAAACTTGGAAATTTACGAAGAGCGTTAAATTTCCAAGACTTCTAATAATTTTCAAAATTCTGACTGGTTTTCTGAATCTCCAAAAATTTCGATACTTTTCGTAAGTTTTTAAAATTGCCATCAAGAAATGCCAATATCTTCACTTTAAATCAGTGTTTTGTACGCGTGGCGCATGAAGTAAAATTTCGAGTTGAGAAAAGCCCGAATTTGGATTTGGACGCTGCGCGTCCAAATCCAAATTCTTGGGGCTTTTCTCAACTCGAAATTTTACTTCATGCTTAGTCTGGGAGTGAAATACACTCGTTTAGCATTTAAAAATTTTGATGAATATAATTAGTTATCAATGTTTACATGAATTTTCAATATTTTAATTAATTTTTAACGCTTTTCGTAAATTTTCCAGATTTCGAATAACAATTAAAATTCTGACTGGTTTTCTAAATTTCCGAAAATTTCGATACTTTTAGTAAGTCTTTAAAAAGTCCATAAATTTTGAAAATTAATCGAAAACTTGGAAATTTACGAAGAGCGTTAAACTTTCAAGCTTTCGAAAAATTTTCAAAATTCTTACTTCCTTTCTGAATTTCCAAAAATTTCGATACTGTTCGTAAGTTTTTAAAATTCCTATCCATGAAATGCCAATATCTTCACTTTAAATCAGTGTTTTGTACGCGTGGCGCATGAAGTAAAATTTCGAGTTGAGAAAAGCCCGAATTTGGATTTGGACGCTGCGGGTCCAAATCTAAATTCTTAGGGCTTTTCTCAACTCGAAATTTTACTTCATGCTTAGTCTGGGAGTGGAACACACTCGTTTAGATTTTTGAAATTCTTGACGAATTTAGTTATTTATCAGTTTTCATGAATTTTCAATGTTTTAGTTAATTTTTAACGCTTTTCGTAAATTTCCAAGATTTCGAATAATTTTCAAAATTCTGACTTGTTTTCTGATTCTCCAAAAATTTCCATACATAAGTTTTAAATTAAAAATTCCCATCAATTTTCTAATTCTTTGCAAATTTCATGAATTTACTAAATATTCTTTAACTTAAAAATGGAAACACTTGTTAAAAGTTGTATGACCACTTTTATAAAAAACAATACCTGATAATTACTGCGGGATATATACCGGGTGTTTGATTAACCGTGGCCATCGGCTGAATCTTAGAAACTATACATCGTAGCGTGTTGCGGTAAAAAATATAATTCTAAAAGTGGCCAAGAGAAATCGCTGGAAATTATTTTAAAGTTCATAGCTTTGCCACAAGAGGACGCTATCTCTATAGTAAAAGATTATAACAATTTTTATCAAATAAATTCCAAATTAAGCGATGTAAAAAATATGAAAATCTTAATCTTCGTTGAATTTCACCTAATTTTAACTATCTTCTCGTTTTCTTGTGTCTCACGTATAATGCACAGGAGAACAAAAATGTCTAATTATTTGAATGCCTGTAACTTTTGTTAGGTTTTACTGAATTTAATAAACTTGGGTTCATTTGACAGATAATTGAGTGCACTTTAAAATATTATTAACTCTAATTTATTTTAGTTTCAATCTTATGCGCCAGAGGGTGCGATTGAGACAATCACCGTATTTTCTCCATTTTCTTTAAATTTTCAAATTGGAAAGTATACGTAATTCACGATAATTAAATAAAATAAGAAGTATTGTAAAAACTGGCGAAAACGGCATCCCAATATCTTCATCTTAACCGGAGCTATATTGAAAATTGTGCAGAATAGGGTATTTTGTACTAATAGCGCCCTATGATTCTTACTATATACACTAAATTTAATCAGAATACATAGTGTTTAAAAGTGCATTCAATTATTTATCGATTTAGTCAAAGTTTATTAAATTCGGTTAAACCTAACTAAACTTACAACCATTTTAATGATAAGACTTTTCTATTTTCATTTGCTTCTTATGTAAAAGCGAAAGAAACGAGAAGGTATTTGAAATCGAGCAAAATTTAAATTAGAATAAGATTTACATATTTTAACATATTAAGCTTAATTTGGCATTTTATATAAAATCTTGTTTTTATCCTTTGCGGTAGAGATTGCGTCCTCTACCAGCGAAACTAGAATTACTGATTGTATTCGTCTTATTTTTTTTTATAATTTGTTTGTTATTGTTCCAATAAAGTATCGTAATAAATGTTTTTAATTGTGGTAAATATTCGCTGTTTTAAACATTCTACAAATCCCATTTTGAGATTTTAAATAATCTTTGATTTACTTACATATTCGCTTTCCAAAACATATAAATGGGGAAAAGTGATCTCCGATATTCTTTAAATTTTTGTTTCTGACCTCTTGAACATAAAACAAAAAAGTCTAAAGGCCTATTAGATTTAAAAATATATTTTTATATAGTACGCGGTTGAAAATGAGTAAATCTACCAGACTTTTAATATATCTTAGGTTAGGATAAGGATATCAGGATGAGGTTTTTACCACTTTTCTCAGCATTCTCTTCTGTAATAAACTAGCCTAGGAGAACTGTAGCTTATAATTTGAAATGTTTAATAAAATCTACAAAGTATGGCGGTTGTTCAAAAACCGGCCTCCGGCGCTTTACTATAAGAACTAAAGTAAACGAGAGTAAACAGTGATGTGAAGTGCTTGCAATTACCTATTAAATGAGACTAAGTTGAATAATTTCGGTTAATCCTAACAAAAGTTACACGCAGTTTAATGATCACACTTTCCCGTTCTCCCCTGGTTCATATGTGCAAGATAAAGTTACAAGTGGGTAGTTAAAATTGAGTAAAATGCAGCGCAGATTACGATTTGTAAATTTTTAACCTAGCTCAATTTAGCGGATTTTTGATAAACATCTGTTTTTGTATTTTGCGTTAGATGTCACGCCCTCTAGCGGCGGAGGTAGGGACTAAAAACTAATTTCCAGTGATTTCTTTTGGCCGTTAGTGTTTTTTTACCCCAACATGCTACGCTACATAGTTTCTGAGATACAGCCGGTGTAACAAAAGTTACACGCAGTTTAATGCTCACACTTTCCCGTTCTCCCCTGGTTCATATGTGCGAGATAAAGATACAAGTGGGTAGTTAAAATTGAGTTAAATGCAGCGCAGATTACGATTTGTAAATTTTTAACCTACCTCAATTTAGCGGATTTTTGATAAAAATCTGTTTTTGTATTTTGCGTTAGATGTCACGCCCTCTAGCGGCGGAGGTGGGGACTTAAAACTAATTTCCAGTGATTTCTTTTGGCCGTTGGTGTTTATTTACCCCAACATGCTACGCTACATAGTTTCTGAGATACAGCCGGCGTAACAAAAGTTACACGCAGTTTAATGATCACACTTTCCCGTTCTCCCCTGGTTCATATGTGCGAGATAAAGATACAAGTGGGTAGTTAAAACTGAGTTAAATGCAGCGCAGATTACGATTTGTAAATTTTTAACCTAGCTCAATTAAGCGGATTTTTGATAAAAATCTGTTTTTGTATTTTGCGTTAGATGTCACGCTCTCTAGCGGCGGAGGTAGGAACTTAAAACTAATTCTTTTGGCCGTTGGTGTTTTTTTACCCCAACATGCTACGCTACATAGTTTCTGAGATACAGCCGGTGGCCACGCTTAACCAAACACCCGGTATACTTAAAACAAATATTCCCTATATTATTATTGTACAAAGTGGTGCATTTTACTAGTATGGTGAGAAATATATTTTTTTTATTTGTTTAAATAATATAAAGTCAGTTTAAAACACTTTACAGGGTGAACAAGTTCAGTGGGTATAAAATAAAGTGAAGAACTGAAATCTTAATAAAGATACCTTAATTTTCGCAAAATTTTCTGGAAATAGAAAAAAGAAACGACAGCAATTAAATCAAGGGCAGAGAACGGAGAGAGAAGGAGTAGACAAATGTTGATATTTATTAGAGGGTGGTGTTTATCTGTCCATTTTATACGACGTCAGTTTGTATTTAAGCAGGCTTCCTCGGTGTATCCCGGAACGTAATTGCTTTATTGCTCGGAAAGGACTTGTGAATCTTAATTATTACTCTCTGATACTGTGTTTTCCATTGCTATCGCTTTTCCGAGCGGTTGCCTTCTTGCGACTTGATGACGACGCCCATAAAAATGTCAATAATACATCAAACGTTTTTCTTTATTTTTTTATGGGACGCAAGAAAATGTCAATGTTATAATTTATCACGGCCGGAGATGTGATTCTCTGTGTTACATATTTAATGTCGTGTCCTGTTAGATGGGGGAGAATATGATTTTTTTCTTTTCGACTTCGGGATGAACGCATCCATCAATCATGTTCGGCTTGTATTAATAATTTATGGATTAATTAGTTACGTAAGATTTCTTTCGGTTACTTCATGAATATTTTCAGATCTGTCTACCTCCATAATTTCTTTCTGGGTAGAGTTTGTAAAAATCATTTATATACAAATATTTTACATCTTTATTAAAATCTCGACATATTATATTTTTTTTCTAAAACATTATTGTGTCGTTTAAGTTTCAACATAGAATATCTCAAAAAATGCAAAATTGAGTTATGCATAATGTTGGATTTATATTTCCTTGCCATTGGGCCCGTTCATCAGAGACAACAGTTGGGAGTTTACTGAAAACTGTTGGGGAATTCTCTGATGACCAGATTGTTAATCATGAACGTGTTTGGGACTTTTGCAATCGTACGAAATAGGCCGACCGAAGTAACGGTTAATTAGATATCAACATACATCACATACAAATCCAAACATGTTGAATGTTGAACATTTTGATGTGTTGGTAGCAATAGTTTATCATTCTGATGCTTAAAAGCGCCACAATCGAGGTTCATATCATCTTCACATATCTTAAATCACAAATCTTCACATATCCCAAAACAGTTTTTTCGCTCCCCTGTAAAGTAGGGAAAATTGAGATATGCTATGTTGGAACTTAAACGACGATTTGTGTAAAAATAAACGTTAACATAAGTTTAGACTAGTGGTACCACATAAGGGACAATTGGAGTTTTAGGGGGAACAATTTGAAATTAATAGAATGGCTATAACCAAACAATTGACCAAATATATTTATACAGGGTGTTTTAAGTTCGAGTCACACCATGGGAATCTCGTTTCTTATAGGAGATAGAGGGTAGGTTTAAATTCGGCAATTTAATAATCCGTTGAAATAAGTTACGAGAGTTTTCCACTCCCAGATTAAGCATGAAGTAAAATTTCGAGTTTAGAAAAGCCTGAAAATTTGGTTTGGTCGCGTAGCGCGAAGCGCGGAGCGACCAAACCAAATTTTCAGGCTTTTCTAAACTCGAAATTTTACTTCATGCGCCACGCGTATTAAACACTGATTTCACTTGAAGTTCAAAATATATACTGTTCGGTGCAAATCGGGTTGCGGGCTCTCCAACCCAATCATCCCGTTTTATCGCCACCATATCTTTCGGTTTTACCCCCTCCTAAATAACCATATAGTGTAACTCTTGCATCGGGCGAGAGAAGACGGCCTCCGCGCCTCAACAGTTTTTACCTTCGGCTTTTGTACCTGCCTCCGGCTTTAGAAACTGCCCCCGGCTATAGACTTGCCTCCGGCTTTAATAGTGCAACCCCAAAGGAAGTAGAAGACCAGAAGAGAGCCGCCAGTCCTCTTTAAGACCGTACGAGGCTTAAGGTTAGTTCCTTTTTTCCACAATTAATCCTCCCGGATTGGAGAGGCCACCCCTCCCCCCTGGTACGCTACTACAAAGCTACCAAACATATACATTAATAAATAAAATAAATCACAGCACGATTGGACTTTACTTAAAAACAAAAGAATTTATTGTTTTTCAGTAAAGTCCAATCATGCTATGATTTATTGTATTTTTAAATGTATATATTTTAAACTTCACAGGAAATCAGTGTTTAATACGCGTGGCGCATGAAGTAAAATTTCGAGTTTAGAAAAGCCTAATTTGGCTCGGTCGCTCCGCTTCGCTACGCGCCCGAGCCAAATTTTCAGGCTTTTCTAAACTCGAAATTTTACTTCATGCTTAGTCTGGGAGTGAAAAACACTCGTTTATGGCTTTAAATTGAACTTTATAGAAATAGCGTATGCATATGTGTAATTAAAAGAAAAATGCCCTATTTGTTTCCAAATGTAACGTGTGTTTACACTCAGGTTGCTTTGAAAACTTCTATAATATGCAAAACTTGTTTTAAATGTATTTATGATTACTATTATATATGTTTTAATTTGAAAATATAGTTTGCACTTTCGCAGTATTAGTTTCCAACTCCATATTTAAAGAAATGAAATGCCATGTATAAAAAAAATTATACAGATTTAACTGTTTGGTGTTGTAGGCGTTCACTTTGTGGTACATCTTAAATACACTTGTAAATAAAACACTTTTTACTTTGTTTAACCACTGAATCTTACATTTAATTGTGTGACTAGTTTCGACTATCTAGTAGTCATTCTCAAACTAAAGTAAATACAAATTACACGTAGAATCGAAATAAGATTGAAAGAACACGAGCGAGCCTTTAGATTAAAACATAATAGTTCTACCTATGCTAACCATCTTTTAGAAGAGAATCACACTTTTGGCGAGGATGTACTTTCAGTAATCCATTTTGCCGAAAATGGTCGTAAAATGGATTTACTGGAAGCACTAGAAATACACAAGGCCCGGATTAATCCCGGAATTTCCCTTCATAATGACCAGGTTGACCTAATGTACAACCCTCTTTTCGAAGCCGTATAAATAGTTTTTAACGTGTAATTTGTATTTACTTTAGTTTGAGAATGACTACTAGATAGTCGAAACTAGTCACACAATTAAATGTAAGATTCAGTGGTTAAACAAAGTAAAAAGTATTTTATTTGCAAGTATACAGATTTATATTTAAATAGGTTTATGTTAGGACAATTTTAAAACAATAAAAGTGCGAATTTTTTCGCGCTCTACAACAAATGTATCTTACAAAGCCTAAATCATTCATACTCAAGACAATTTTATCAAAAATCAACTTTTAAAGTTGACTCTACAATTGCTTGGCCATTAACTCTTTCGCTACGAGCAGCGTATCCATACGTTTAGTTTTTCTGTGCTCCATGTACGAAGAGCGTATATTTTCAAAAGCCTGTAAATCATGAGCGGAGAGTGCACGAAGTTTGTGTACCTCTTCAATGAGTCTACACAGTGTGTAACTGTATGTTTTTGAGTTTACGTGAAGTGATTATTATACTAAAAAAGACTGTTATTCCTTACTTCACTTTTTATTTGTATCATTAGATGTACATTTCGAGACACAACGAAGTGCTCATTAACAATAACAAACTTATAACAGGGTATAATTAAAAAAAATCCATGGCCAACTTTCTCTTGTTTGGTTTTTGCATTTGCCTTAAAGAAAATGTGGTTTGCATTACATTTTATTTAAGGAAATTTCAAGAAAACCAAAGAAAAGAAAGTTATGAAATGATTTCACAAGGTATATGCCGGTATGAGCCTGTGGTACGAAATACGTACGGATACGCATTGTGTTTTCGAGCACCGTACACGGGGCCCGTATTTGAAATTCAAACTGCGTAGCGAAAGGGTTAACGAGTTAAACGCATTACAAACAATCATTCATTTCACATTTTAGAGTAAAGAGAAATTATTAAACGTTCACCTAAATTATTTTTTTTATTGAGCAATAAAACCGATGGCGATGCTGATTAAAAAATAATTATGAATCTTATAGTCTCCTACATGGTTAATCAATAATTTACTAACTAGCAAAACGGCGAAACGTATGCCCATTAAGATTTAATCACCGTGTAATTTGTAATTACATTTACCATAATTACGTTCACGCAGATAATAAAATTGTGTACTAACTGTGCTGTAAAACAGTGCTTTATTGTGCTCGAGCACATATTAAATTAACCCCACACGTAATAGTAATAATTTCAATTTGTGTACTTTACCTTAAATTTAACTTAAAATTTTCCAAAAAAACAAATCAATTATATATAAGTAAATCTTTATTATTTGAGAAATTGTACATTACATGTAATATAATGATAGTAAAACATAATATTCTCTGATGTATTCCCAAATAAGGGCTATCGACCGTAGGTCTTTCTGCCCTTGTATTATTTTTTTTCTTCTGCCTTCGTTTAAAGTAGTTGGGATTTACGCATGAGTAGGGATTTATGAATGTAGTGAGGATATATATTCGAATAAGGTGATGGTTGGGTTTTTGAATTTAGGAGGAATGTCAGGATTTCTGGGGATGCACATTTGCTTGAGTAAGACATAACTATTGTCATTGCATGCGAATCGTTCAGCTAGGAATCTTAGTCTATCTTTAATGGTTATTATTTTTGTTGTTTGCTAGAGAAGGATATTTGACGGATTATAGAGAGGATTTTGGGGGTGCCGGAGTTTTGTAAGAGTACGAAGGGAGGATCTCTCCGCACCTTCGAGGTTGTTAAGTGTGGATTTGGAGAGATTTAGGTATAGGATGAAGGAATATTCTAATACAGGTCGACAAATCATTTTATATATTCGTGCACTGGTGTTCGTACTTATTCCCTGACTTTTATATGCCAGGCAACGGAAATATTTTGCTCTGTTTATAGTCGCTGTTTTTATTAAGGATGTGTGCTTTCTGAAGGATAATTTGTTATCGAAATGGATACCGTGGTATTTACATGTGGGAGAAGGATGGGTTATGGTGTTATTTATGGATATCGATGGGGAGTTGGGTGTTAACCTGTGGAAGGGTAGGAACAGTTGGGATTTATTGGGATTTATTTTGAGTCTCCACTTAGAGAACCATAAGGAGCTTTCTGTAATTAAATTAAATGTTGAAGGGAATCCATTGTTGAGGATAGGGTAGTTGAGTGGGAAATGAGGGCGGTATCATCGGCAAATTGTAGAGGGTATCTAGTAAGGTTGATAATATTAGGATTAGGATTGTAAAGGTCGTGAAAAAATATTGTTCAGGGTGAATAATTGATGATAGGGTTTTTCGGATACGGATTTGTAGAGAGCGGTTTAACAGGAAGTTTTGGATGATTTATTAATAAAAAACGGTTTAACTTTGTTTGTATAACACAATTTATTTTTATGTGACTGCAGTTTCGGCAAATTTAGCTTGCCATTATCAAACATATACAGTTTTGAATGAGATTAATGAGGTGGAGGGGAATGTGGAGGATACTGCCCTTATGTAGTAGACCACGATGCCATATACTATCAAAGGCTATAACTATGTCTAGAAATAGCACTGCAGTCTTTTTTCCTTCTAGATGATTAGTTTGGCAGTGGAAGTGTAGTGGAGCGTTTTGGAAGGAAACCGAATTGATAGATCGGAATATGATTTTTTAACAAGATAAATTCAAATTCAAAACTATTTGAATTCGAGAAAATAAGCTTACGCTTCTTATAGTTTGCACACTTTAAACATAATATATAGTTAAATTTCACGATTTGAAATTTTAATTTTTTAAAAAGTTTTTTATTTCACTTAATTAATTGAGTTACAAAGGTATTTCATTTGTCGCAACGGTTATAACGATAAAGGACACGGAGATGCTTTCCGAACGAAAGTACGATTGTAATTAATTCATGCATGAGATAATTGTCCATGATGAAGAATGGGACGCTCTGGAACGTGCCTGCGATAAGGCGCATCATTCCTGGGAACTGTCTTCTCAGCATTTTGGTATGTGGATACCATTACATAACTCCTCCCTCCTTAGGTTTGAACGACCTCGTTCAATTCGGCAATGCGGGGGTGTCTTCTTGATTTGGATCGACCATCTTGATGCGAATGATTTTTCTTGGTTTGCAGAAAAGGTCGATAATGCGTGTCCTGAATTTGATAATGATGGCCGTGGCAAGTATTATTAACAATAATACAAGGCCGGTAAATCCATAATGAATTATGTGAACCAGTGGTTCCAAATGTAGTGGTTGATTCTTGAGTTCTTCAGCCTCTTGTTGAAGAATGGTTGGATCTTTGAGATGTCGCAGTTGAAGTTTTGCTTCTTGATAAAACTTCAATGTTTCATTTGAAATGTGGTACAATGTTAACTCGTACGTAGGTGTAGTGTTGACATATGTGGATTTTTCCAATATTATTCGGCATTGTGAACTGATTAAATTTGGTCCTTGTATAAATGTTCTATCTAGTTGTCCTTGACAATCTTCAATTATTTCAAGTTTTCTCTTTGATAGTACTAGTAATTGTCTATTACGCAGTACAGATGTAATTTGGTAATCGTTAGCAATTTTTATTGTTTTGCATTTGTTGGCATTCAATAAATTACAATCCTCTTGGGTCGGTTGTTGCAGACACAAGGTGATGATGTGGAAACTCTGGCAATCTTCGTTAGTCCAGTATTTTAAGTTGTTCATCTCGATTAGAAATGGTTTTGGTGGGACAATAACGATATCTTGATAATTCGGAATCGGGTAGATTTGAGAATAATTTGCGGAAATTGGTTTTAAAATGGGTATTTTGAGAAGGTATGTAATTGTTTCTTTTGTTCCTATTACCATAAGTTTTGATAACTCTAAAATGTTTAATAATTGAGTCGTTTCAATTGGCAACAATTGCTTTGGATTATAGATTTTCGTCAAGTAATTTTGAACAGTTATAAGTTCATCTATCGTTAAAAGTTCTAAATCTGGAATTCCTTTCCATGACAAGCTGATTGCGCGTTCAAGCAATTCTAACGTTTTTATTAAATGTTCTGAATGATAAACTTCGTTTTGTAATAATGTTCTTGTATCTTCGATAAACGTTAAACCTTCAATAAAATGTTTTGTTTTGTTTAAATTTGACATTAAGATTTCTAAATCACATGAATATCTTTTTGATAAATGATTTGCGAAAGTTGTTAGTTTATTTATTTGTTTCATTTCGGAATTTTGATTATTATGTAATTTCTGTAAATTTTCATTAATATTTTGCAAGTCGTCGTCGTCGAGATTTCCTGTAATGAATTTGATGGTTTTTCCTAGAATATTAGCCAATGCTCGTTTTGATTTATAACTTAATTTTCTCAGTAATAGTTCAATATTTCTGCAATTTAAAGCAAGTTGTTTATAAATTTGGTATGTTAGTTTATCTATTGAAGCATCTTTCTTTAGAGTTTCAGTGTTTGCTAATAGCTGTTTGAATCCTATTTCTAATTTTGATGTATTTACGAAAAATAGAAAATTATGGTAGTGGTCCATTACTTTTACTGGGCCTATGATTTCTTGAAAATAGCCGTTGTTTTTAATGGGTTTGACCTGAAGGGCCTGGTTGTGGTGAATCTGGAGGATCGTCACCGCCAGTATCGGGAACCTGTAAAGAAGTTGTTTTTCTTAGTTTCTTAACCTTTTTAATGTTAGCTGTGGTATTTCTTGATTTTTGAGTTTTTCCAAAAATTTTATTCGATTCTTGTTTCTCAACAATTACCTTGTCGTATATAGGATTAGCTTTACTGGGTTTTTTCCTATTTACATAAACTTCGCGATTTTCTACGTTAGGCGGATCAACGCGGGTTTCGTTACGTTTTTCTAAAATGTTTTCGGCTAATTGCTTGTTTTTGAGGTATACTTGATCATAGAATGGTAGAATTTCTTGTTTTCTTTTTTCATTATACTGTTCGAATACAGTCATGTCTAAATCGAATTCTGGAGTTCTCTCGTAAGGGCCGTATAGTAAGTAAAAGGGTGAAAATCCGGTAGAAGAATGTATTGATTGATTGTAAATCGAAACTGCTGAAATCATTAAATTTGATGGAACTTCATTGGGATTTTTCAGTTTTAGTATTCTTAATTTTTCTATAATGGTTGAGTGAAATCTCTCTATTGGGGAATTAGAACTCGGGTTATTCACTGTTGTGAAATGAAGTTCAATTTTGTTCATTTTACAAAATTCTTTGAAGGTATTATTTTGAAATTCACGCCCCGCATCACAAACTATTTTTTGTGGAATATTATGGTGAGCGAAATAGTGTCTTAATTTATTTAAAACAGTCAAGCTGGTACCGTCTTTTATCCAGTATGATTGTCCATATCTTGAAAATAAATCAATAATCGTCAAAAATTTGGAATTTTGAAAGGAAAACGTGTCCATGTGTAACACTTCTAGAGGTCTCTTTGCTAATAACGGTCCGTCAAATTTTAATTTATACGGATGTCTCTCATATTTTGACTGTAAACATAAGTCACATTTATTGATTAAATCTGTAATAGTTTGTTTCATATTTGGCCAGAAATATTTGTCTTTGAGGTTGTTGTAAGTTTCGGTTATACCATTATGATTTGAATCGTGGTATTCTATAACAATTTCTTTTTGTAATTCGTTATCAGTTACGTCACTGGTGATTTTATTGGTAATGAATAATTTTATTGAATTGTTAAAATGTTGTTTGCAAAGGGTTTCAAAAGGACGTCTGAGATTATTGTCAGTAAAATATATTCCATAACTTGAATTTGGTTTTAATGTGTCTTTCATGAAAGTTAATAAATCTTGATCAATTGAATTTTTGGAAATGGTTACTTTATAAGTATTTCTATTAAAGGGTTTGGTAAAACGGTTTTTATATGTTTCGCCGGTATTAAAATATATTCGATTAGGAAATATATTTAAAGATCTTTCTGAAATTGGAATGGTTTTACCGTTGTCTTCATCAGTTGAATGTACAGTATTGTCGCATTCATTTTGTTCAGTTAATGATGATCGCAAATTTTCTAGTGTTTTGGCATATTCAATTGGGTCTTCTACTTGGGAATTAATAATTCGTTCTATTTCTTCGTCATTGATATCGGGTAATTCGTCAATGTTTGCAATAACGGATTCTTCATCTTCTCTATTGTGAATTTCGATTCTGGAAAGGGCATCCGCTACTTTATTTTCTTTTCCTCTTTTGTAAATTATTTTGAAATCGAATTCCTCTAATTTTAATTTCCAACGCACAAGTCTAGAATTTGGTTCTTTAATTTTATAAAGCCAGACAAGTGGGTTATGATCTGTTTCTACAATGAAATTGCGACCGAAAAGGTATGGTCTGAAATGTTTGGTTGAATCTAAAATAGCTAACAGTTCTCTTTCAATTGTTGAATAATTTTTTTCTGCCGAATTTAAAGTTCTTGAATAGTAAGCTATTGGGCGATTTGATTGTGATAATACACCTCCTATCGATACATTCGATGCATCGGTGGTTAATTTGAATTGCTTATTAAAATCAGGATAAGCAAGAATTGGAGCATTACAAAGAAGTTCTTTGCACAATTCGAAAGCTTGAATATATTCTGGGTCGGAAATATTAATTTTTGAACCTTTTTTCAAACATTTAGTTAATGGGCATACTACTTTAGCAAAATTTGAAATAAATTTTCGATAATAACCTGTAAGGCCTAGGAATGATTTTATTTCCTTTGTGGTTTTGGGTAACGGGTAATTTGTTATCGCTTCAGTTTTAGAAGGATTTGGTTTAATTCCGTCTGGTGTTATTACGTGACCTAAAAAGGATACTTCTCGTCTTAAAAACTCTGATTTATCGAGCTGAATTTTTAAATTGAATTCTCGGATTTTACTGAAAATTAGTCTAATATGATTAATGTGATCTTGAAGGGATTTGGAAAAAATTACAATGTCGTCCATGTAAACAAAGCAAAATACATGTAAGTATTCTCGAAGGACGTTGTCCATAACACGTTGAAATGTGCTAGGAGCATTTTTTAATCCGAAGGGCATTCTGAGGTATTCATAATGTCCTTGGTTAACTGAAAAAGCGGTTTTTTCGATAGAGTTAGGATGCATTTCAATCTGATGGAAACCTTGGGCTAGGTCAAGAGTATTAAAGTACGTACACTTGCCTAAATTGTCTAATATCTCTTCAATACGTGGAAGTGGGTATTTGTCTTCAATTGTGTTTTCATTGAGTTTTCTATAATCAATCACCATTCTAAATTTTTTCTTTCCGGAAGCGTCTGATTTTTTTGGGACTAACCATACGGGAGCTCCGTAAGGTGAAATCGAGGGTCGAATTATTTTATTATCTAATAATTTCTGAATTTGATTTTCAATTTCTTGTTTCATGCTATGTGGGTGTCGAAACGATTTTACATAAATTGGTTCATCGGTTTTCGTTCGTATTTCGTGTTTAACAGCGTTACTGAATGTTAAGTTGCAATTTTCGTTATAAAATATGTCAGGAAATTTTTTACAAATTTTAAGAATTTCGTGTTTTTCTTCAGAATTTAAATGTGTTGTTCGAATTAATTCTGAGATGTTAAATTGTTTATGTAGTGTTTTTGGTGGGTTCCTAATTTCTTGATTCAAAATGGGCATCACGTCTATACGTTCTGAACAATTTAAATCTACATCTAAATTCTCGTCAAATGGTAACATGCAATAACCATTTTTCGAAATTGCAATGCATTCGGGTATGCAATAATCTTCTGATATTTTTATTTGCGGTATGATGACTTCACCATTATCTATTGTCACTGGAATTTTTACATGATTGCTTTTATTAATTTTGTGAGGAGAAATTGATTTTTTATTCAGTTCTAAATAAAAAGGAATTTTTATGTCGCACAATTCTAAAGTGTTTGTTTTGTAATTAATTGTCGCGTTTAATTTTTCTAAGTCGGACGTACCTATTAATGCGTCAAATTTTGGGTGCCAGTCAACGACATGTAAATGAATATCGGCTGGTATACCTAATTCTTTAAGAATTGGAAATTTTAAATTATCTTGGCAATGAATTTGATTTCCTAAACCGGAAACTGTAAACGGTTTTTGATACAAATATTGAGAGAATTTCTCGTATGCAAGTTTTGAATTTATAACGGAATTTGTTGCTCCGCTATCTACTAGAATTGTTAAATCTAAATTGGGCAAAAAAATGAATGGTAATTTTGATTTTATTTTGATTGAATTTAGATCTATGTTCCTGATTTCGGTGAGGCTGTTATAGGAAAATTTTCAAAATTTTGTTCGTCATTATCATTTTCGTTAATCTCATACTCGTACATTTCTGTTTGATCTGCAAAATTATCAGTATCTGAAAATTGTTGGACTGATTCATAATCTTGAGAGAGTTGGGACCCTGGAGAAACTGGGTAAACTGGGGAAACAGAGTCAGTTTCTACATTATAAAGAGCTGAATAGTTTATATTTTGTCTTTGATTTGAATAATTTGGTACTTGATTAGTTCTTACTCTAGATTGAACAGACATTGGTGTTGGTTTATTCAGTCTAGACATTCCTGAGGAAGCTTGAGTTCCAAAAACTTGTTTATTTGTAGGATAAATATTTGGTTGTGCCGCTCGTGGCGCAAATACGTTTGGTTTTACGTACGATTGATTTGGAAAATTTTGTTGTTGAACGGGTCTCGGTTGAGAAAATTGATGTTGAAAATTTCGGTAATGTGGGTTTTGAGAAAATCGTGGTTGTGAAAAATTATTGTATTGATTTTGGTTAAATCTGGTCAATTGTGATTGATTTTGAGAATTGGTGAATTTAGGATTTTTTCTGTTGTCATTGGACTTTCGGATGAATTCGCAATATTCCCATTCTTGTTTTTGATTATCGAAGAATGTACATTTATTTAAACACTGTTCGATGGTATTTAATTGAAAATTACTTAAATAGCTTCTGTATGGCTCTAACAAACCTATTTGAAAAGTTTTTAATGTTAATTTATCGTAATCAGTTTTCTTGTAATTTAAATAACTTGGATCTGTTATGTGTAAAGAAATATGTTGCATTAAGTCATTATAAGCTTTTAATAATCTACTGTAATAATCTAAGTAGGTTTCATTTTTTTGTTGAATACACTGTCTCAATGAAGATTCTAGAATTTCTTCGCTTCTTTGATCACCGTATTTTCTTAATAAAGCACTACGAATGGCGTTCCATTCAAATGCGTTTTGATAAGCGATAAAATCTCTAGCATCTCCTTTTATTTTTGATCTGAGAGAAAAACTAACTGCATAAGCTAAATCGGGTGATAATCTGCATTCTAAATGTTTGTGCAAATTATCAACTTCGGTTATAAAAATTGATAAATTTTGGCCTGGGTAATATTCTGGAATCGCGTTCATTAATAATGAAATTTCGTTTTTGTCAGTAATTAGATTACTTGAATTTACACTTGAATTTGTATTAGTCATTTTTGGATTTTGCGGAATCGGACTAAATCTAACGTTGCCTAAAATACTTGGTTTTATCTTATATCTAGGTGTTGAATTTTCTAACGTATCTAAATCGTCAGCAATTATTTCAATGTCGGTATCGGACATTAAATAAAATTGAATTGATTATTATTATTTTTTTTTTTTTTTTTTGAAACAATTACACTTTTGGGATGGAAGAAAACAAAGGACTTACAGCACTAGGATCTGCATCGTGTGGTGTGTATTTCCCTAGATGTATCTTCTTTCCTCTTCGTTGGATTCTCGCACAAAGACTTGAAAGCCACCTGTTACTGTCTTTCACCAGGGATAGAAATCACTTTTCGTGGGTCAATCCCGTCGACTGATTAACAGTTCAGTCGCGAATATCTTGTTCGCAGCGCCAGTTAAATTTCACGATTTGAAATTTTAATTTTTTAAAAAGTTTTTTATTTCACTTAATTAATTGAGTTACAAAGGTATTTCATTTGTCGCAACGGTTATAACGATAAAGGACACGGAGATGCTTTCCGAACGAAAGTACGATTGTAATTAATTCATGCATGAGATAATTGTCCATGATGAAGAATGGGACGCTCTGGAACGTGCCTGCGATAAGGCGCATCATTCCTGGGAACTGTCTTCTCAGCATTTTGGTATGTGGATACCATTACATAACTATATAAAAAACATTAAAGGTGCGATTCTTTTCGCAATCTACAACAAGTTAGTCTTACAAAGACTATATCAAACACTCATTAAAACAACTACTTCCCGGGCTAATACCCCGACAGACATTGAATTATACAACAAGTGTTTGCTGTTACATACAGTAACCTACTGCAAATGTAACAAGTTGGGTCAAATTATTCAGGCCATCTATAGACGCGTTTCGAGATTTATCTCTCATCAGTATAGCTTTGCCACTCCCTCCAAACAATGATGATGAGAGATAAATCTCGAAACGCGTCTATAGATGGCCTGAATAATTTGACCCAACTTGTTACATTTGCAGTAGGTTACTGTATGTAACAGCAAACACTTGTTGTATAATTCAATGTCTGTCGGGGTATTAGCCCGGGAAGTAGTTGTTTTAATGAGTGTTTGATATAGTCTTTGTAAGACTAACTTGTTGTAGATTGCGAAAAGAATCGCACCTTTAATGTTTGAAGTATTCTGCAACCAAGAATTGGCAATTTCATTTATACTTATAATATATAAAATTACGAAAAAACTATTCGTGAAAATGCAAACAGTGTCTTAATTAATAAGAAAATTTAAGACGATAAATATCCATTGAAACAACTACTTCCCGTGCAAATACACCTCCGGATATTGAATAGATTAAGATTTTAAATATTTCATTGTATAATTCAATATCCGGAGGTGTATTTGCACGGGAAGTAGTTGTTTCAATGGATATTTATCGTCTTAAATTGTCTTATTAATTAAGACCCTGTTTGCATTTCCACGAATAGTTTTTTCGTAATTTTATATATTATGATTTTTTATTTGAGAAAGGAGATTTTGTTTTAACAAGGATTCAAACAGCTTTCCAAGGACAGGTAGGAGAGTGATAGGACGGTCATTATTTACGAGAAGGGGATCAGTGTTAGGTTTATGGATGCACGTAATAATACCGCGCTTCCATTCAGGTGGGATTGTATTAACATTTTATCAAATTTAAACATTTTATCGATTTTCGACAGTTTTCGATTGTTCTAGCAAATTTAAACATTTTTACCATGACATTTCATCACTTTTCCATGGTTTTCGCACCACCGACAGAGCATAAAATTTTGGATAAAGACATAAAACTCTATTATTATTATACAGGGAGTTTTTCTTTAAAGTATACATATTTCAAATTCCGCCTATTTATTGTAAATCTTTAGATATTCGTTGTTTTTTTTTTGAGTTCATTTTGCAGCTTTAAACGAGTGTTTTCCACTCCCAGACTAAGCATGAAGTAAAATTTCGAGTTTAGAAAAGCTCCGTGAAAATTTGTCGAGGGTCGCGCAGCGACCCGAGACAAATTTTCTGGGCTTTTCTAAACTCGAAATTTTACTTCATGCGCCAAGCGTATAAAACACAGGTTTCAAGTGAAGTTCAAATATACATACATTTCACAATGTTTTAGTGTTTTATACGCGTGGCGCATGAAGTAAAATTTCGAGTTTAGAAAAGCCCAGAAAATTTGTCTCGGGTCGCTGCGCGACCCTCGACAAATTTTCACGGGGCTTTTCTAAACTCGAAATTTTACTTCATGCTTAGTCTGGGAGTGGAAAATACTCGTTTGAAGCTTCAAATTGAACTTAAATAAAATAACGAATATAAGATTTACAACAAATAGGCTTTATACTTTAAAGAAAAACAGTTTAAAAGAAAATTGTAAATGTTTTATGTTAGAGATAATTTAAGGTGCGTGAAAAAAATGCACATTCACAGGTTTTGCTATAAATCACAGTATTATTCATAAAAAATGTATACATTTTGGTTGCACGTTGGAAAAATGGAAAATTAACAATTCAAAACAAAATTATAAATGCCTAATGTTAAATCATGAAATAATGCTTAAAATATTTACATATAATTTTCTAGCTTGACACTGAATAATAAATTTGTCATTAATACAGGATTGATCTGCTAAACATTAAAAAGAAGTATGTAATTTAGGTGTCTATGAAAATTATTTATATTTATATTTGTGAATTTTGGGTGTCTCTTAAAATTATTTATACATACAGGGAATTTGTCTTTAAAGTGTGGATGCACTGTTAAACTTCAGGCATTCATTGCTTTTTCAAAGTTGTTCAATTTGAAGTATTAATCGAGTGTTTCCACTCCCAGACTAAGCATGAAGTAAAATTTCGAGTTTAGAAAAGCCTGAAAATTTGGTTTGGTCGCGTAGCGCGAAGCGCGGAGCGACCAAACCAAATTTTCAGGCTTTTCTAAACTCGAAATTTTACTTCATGCGCTACGCGTACAAACCATTGATTTTAAGTGAGGTTAAAAATATTCTACAAAATCAGTCTGCTAAAAACGTGTACTCTAAACATCAGATCAAATCGGTGTTTAGTACGCGTGACGCATGAAGTAAAATTTCGAGTTTAGAAAAGTCTGAACATTTGGTTTGGTCGCTCCGCGCTTCGCGCTACGCGACCAAACCAAATTTTCAGGCTTTTCTAAACTCGAAATTTTACTTCATGCTTAATCTGGGAGTGGATAACACTAGTTTGAAAGTGCAATTTGTAATATCCGTACAGTATATTGAGATACTTAAAAGAAAAACGCTACGCGCTACGCGACCAAACCAAATTTTTAGATAATATATAAAATTACAGAAAATTTATTCGTGAAAATGCAAACAATGTCTTAATTAATAAGACAACTAAGACGATAAATATCCATTGAAACAACTACTTCCCGTGCAAATACACAAGACAGCTATATCTCTTCATCTAATTTGTCATCTGTGGGAGGGGGCATATGAGGTATATTGCAAAATTGGTTTTCATACCAGCTATTTACTTCATTGTAGAAGGTTACATTGTAGGATGTGTCGTTTGTCGTTTTGTATGTGTTTTCGAAGTGTCTAGCAAATGTTTCTGATATGTCATTGTCTGAAGTGAGTCGTTGGTTTGTCGCTGGGTCAGTTATTTCTAAGGTGTTATCATAACATTTATATCGGCTAAGTTTTCTAATTTCCGTCCAGTTTTTTTTCCATGTAAGTGGTTCATGATATTGCAGGCCTCTAGCCATTTACTGGTTTTATATTCTAATATTAATTTTTGTATGTCTTTGTTCAGTCTGTTAAATGTCACTTTGATTTGTTCGTCCTCTAACTGTCTGTAGTCTCTGTATAGCTGTCTTTTGTATTTTATCAGCCTTAGGATAAATTTAGGAAGTGGATACTTGTAGTTTTGTTTGGGAATTTTAGGGGTGTGTCGGTCAAATCAATTAAATAAACCAATAAACTAGTTTTGTCCATTCTTTTAAATCTGTTCTCTACGAATAAAAAGAAATATTTTTTTTAATTTATTTTTTTTATATTTTTATTTGAAATTGGTTTTAAACCATTCCAGCATTTTACCTTTGTGGGGCCTCGGTGGCCGAGTGGGTAGAGACCCTGCCCACAGACCAAGAGGTCGCGGGTTCGAATCTCGTTTGGTGGAATAATTTATGAATAATACATTATTCCATCCGGGTCCATGGATGTAGTATGAATGAGTTTGTGTTGTTTCAGGAGTAAATGGTTATTTATCGAAATTAGAATTGGTTAAAATAAAATAAAAATGTTAAATATATAAATAGATTGATGGCTAATGGTCTAGATACCAAGGCCAAAACAAACAAACAAAAAAAAAATTTCACCTTTGTAATTTACTATATTTAGACGCCACAAACACATGCACACACATCCATTGACCCCGCTGGAGTTATTTTGTACTTTAAAATGACCCCACCCGGCAGGACTCGAACCCGCGAACTCTGGGTTAGGAAGCAGGGTCTCTACCCACTACCCCACCCAAAACAAATCAATTAAATAGAAAAAGGCCAACAAACTAATTTTGTCTGTTAAACCATTTTTATTTATCTCGTTGATTTTTAAGGCACTTATTTTTTGAAAATCCATTATTACTTTAATATAATAACAATAGTAAAGTATTTATGCTCTTAAACTTTTTATTTAGGTCTGTTTTCTACAAAAATGTCTTAATACACCAAACTAAAAAGAAACAAACTCAAAACGTTTAATGCGTTTTATTTGAAGCACATTTTTTTTAATACAGCACGCAACATAATTCAAATAAGTATAATTATTTTCACTCCAAATTTTTACCCTATCTTTACAACAATATTCCGTAGTGAAATACGTACGGGATGTTTGTTACGTTAAATTTTAGATTTTATATCTACAAATGAATGCTAACAATAGTAAACTATCTATGCTTTTAAAATTTTTATTTAGATCTGTTTTCTACAAAAATAGCTTAATACACCAAACTAAAACGAAACAAACTCAAAACGTTTAATGCGTTTTATTTGAAGCACATTTTTTTTTTAATACAGCACGCAACATAATTCAAATAAGTATAATTATTTTCACTCCAAATTTTTACCCTATCTTTACAACAATATTCCGCAGTGAAATACGTACGGGATTTTTGATACGTTGAATTTTAGATTTTATATCTACAAATGAATGCTAACAATAGTAAACTATTTATGCTTTTAAAATTTTTATTTAGATCTGTTTTCTACAAAAATGGCTTAATACACCAAACTAAAAAGAAGCAAACTCAAAACGTTTCATGCGTTTTATTTGAAGCACGTTTTTTTCATACAGCACGCAGCATAATTCAAATATGAATAATTATTTTCAATCCAAATTTTTACCGTATCTTTACAACAACATTCCGCAGTGAAATATGTACGGGATTTTTGATACGTTGAATTTTAGATTTTATATCTACAAATGAATGCTCTTTTGAGGTCAAAAATTGAACATTTAACTTTAAATGCTCGCCAACTACACAAAAATTAATATTTATAAAATCCCATACGTATTTCTTTAGCTATACTCTTGTAGATTAAAAATACGGGCTTTCTTTACTTAATGCTTGTTCCATTTAAGTAGGAAAAAAGTTCGAAAAAATGCGGACTTGTATCTCTGTGCAGTTTATCTATGCAACTAATTGAATGATTTGATCAAATATAATGTCATTTCGATACAATGTCATTTCGATACAATCAGGGATGGGTTTGACGCAGCCCATCCTTGATTGTATCGAAATGGCATTATCACGTCGATAACGTCATTGTCGACGCGTCAAATTTCATGTCGACGTCGACTATTTGTACAACGTTCCTGGCGTCTACTATTTGTACAACGTTCCTGACATCGACAATGGTTTTAATTAGCAGTGGCGGCCCTAGGGCGGTTCAAGCGGTGCGGCCGCACCGGACGCCATCATGGGGCAGCGCCAAAAACAACTGAAAACGAAAGGGAGCTGTAATTTTTGAATTTGGAGGGGCGCCTCCATGAGATCTCGTACCACCTAAAAATTTAGCTAGAACCTCCACTGTTAATTAGTATAACATTTGAGATATTCATAGGCTAGATAGAAATTTACTAACTAGTACGAAATGTAAAGGTGGAGGAGTTCTTATTGCAGTAAAATCACATCTCAATTGCTTAAAACTTGATTCAATAATATATTCTATTGAACATTTATTGGTTAAAATTAATAATAATTTGATAATAGGCTGCACCTACATTCCACCGAATTCTTCTTTTAATGTTTATGAAGAACATGCTGAGGCAATTGAACAAATTTGTTTACTTATTCCTGACTCGAAACTAGTTCTTTGTGGTGACTATAATTTACCCTCAGCTGTATGGGTCATGTCCGGCTATAGCCTTTTATCTGATTCAAACACCTCTACCTTTGCAGTTGCCTTATCAGATTGTTTTAATTATAATCAGTTGCATCAAAAGAATCATTTACCTGATGACCGAGGGATTTATCTTGATTTAGTTTTTACGAATTTATATAATCTAAATGTTCTAAGATCAACTGATCCGTTATTTGAAAATAGTCATCATCATACATCATATGAAATTTCTATTAACTTAGTTGATTCGCCTAGCATATTAAGAACTGAATATATTTATTATGATATCAAATCTGCTGACTTTAGTGCTATAAATAATTACATTTCTAGTATAAATTGGGAACATGTATTTAATAAACCAAATATCAACTGTAATGTGGAAGATTTTTACAATATTATTAAATATGCAATTGATACGTTTGTCCCGACTAAACTATTTAGAACATCCAACTATCCTAAATGGTTTAATCGTGAACTTATTCAATTAGTTAGGGCTAAAAAACAAGCTCATTGTGATTTTAAAAAAAGTGGTTGTCAAAGTGATTATGATAAGTTTAAAAGGTTGAGATCGTTATGCTGTAATTTATGTAATTCACTTTACCAATGTTTTATCACTAAATCCGAAAATAATATAAATCATAACTCTGAGTGTTTTTGGTCATTTGTAAATGAATATAAAAATATCAAAGGATTTTCAAAAGTAATGTTGTATAATAATAAACATTGCACTACAGGTTCTAGTTGTGCAGTTCTATTCGCTGATTATTTCAGTAGTGTTTATTGTGACGATAACATTAATTCTCCTTCCTTCAATTATGACAATAAAATTTCATTTTCAAATATCTCTATTGATACTTCTAATATTTTTAATTCAATTACTGGTTTGTCTGATTCTTTAAATGCTGGGCCGGATGGTGTACCTCCTTACTTCTTAAAAAGATGTGTTTTCTCTCTTACTAATCCCATTAAGTTATTATTCAATAAATCTTTAACATCTGCAGTATTTCCTACTTATTGGAAGGACTCATTCATTAATCCGATATTTAAAGATGGCAAAAGAGATAGTATTGAAAATTATGGAGGTGTTTCCATCCAGTCCACTATCCCAAAGATATTTGATAAACTTATATCGGAACAACTTAGATGGAGCTGCAAGAACATAATATGCGACGAACAACATGGATTTTTTGAGGGGATATCTACATCTAACCTGTTGTCATACCAGATGTATTTAATGAATGCTTTGGAAAGAGGTCTTCTAGTAAATTCCATTTATACAGACAGCCTTCGACCGTGTCAATCACTCAATTCTTTTGAAAAAAACTCGAAGGTCTTGGCTTTAGTGACAATATGGTAAAATGGTTTTCCAGTTACTTGAATAACCGACAGCAGTTTGTTAAAATTGATAATTTTATATCTAAAGCAGTTCATGTGACATCTGGTGTGCCTCAGGGATCTCATTGTGGACCAATCTTGTTCTTGCTCTTCATTAATGATATTGGTAGTATCATACAAAACTGTAGGTACCTTATGTTTGCAAATGACTTAAAGATTTTTAGAGTCATTGAAACGGCTACTGATCAGAGACTTTTACAACATGATTTAAACAATTTATCTACCTGGTGTACCAACAACTGTCTACAACTTAACTTAAAGAAATGTATGGCTATATCTTTTGGTCGAAATAGACGTAATTTAGTTGAGTACTCTATAAATAACTACAATTTACCATTTGTTGAGAAAGTGCGTGATCTAGGGGTTATATTTGACTGCCGCTTAACCTTCATCCCACATATAAACAGTATTATAAGTAGATCTCTTTCGACGTTAGGTTTTGTAAACAGATTCTCTAAACGGTTCAGTATAAATACATTCAGAACTCTTTACGTTACTTTAGTTCGCCCTCATTTGGAGTACTGTTCTGTAATATGGACACCACATTTTAACAACCACAGTGACTTAATTGAAAAGGTCCAAACTAGATTTTTATTACTTGCTTAACATAAGCTAGGTATTGCCCGGATAAATTATAGCCGATCTTATATGCTAAATGTATTAAATTTAAAATCTCTGCGCTACAGAAGAGTTATGCTAGATTTGTGCTATGGGTACAAACTAATTAATGGCTTTGTGAACACTAGCATATTGGTTGGAGCATTAAACTTTAATTTTTATTCATCCACTGTTCTACGAAACAAACCATTGTTTCGTTTAAACACCCATCGCACAAATTATGCCTCTAATAATCCTGTTTGTCGCATAATGAAATATTGTAATATACTAAATACATTTCCAAACTTTTTAATATTTTGTAATTCTTACAATATGTTTAAGCGCCACCTTTCGCTCATTGATCTTGTAGTTGTTTTTTAATTGTATTTATTAGCCAATTGTAACTTGAATTTTATAACTATCATGTGCATTGTATTATTTGTTATATGTTTAATTTACACTCATTTATTATATATATATATATTTAATGTAAAATGGAGATTTCCGTACAAATAAATAAATAAATAAATATTCAGCTGAATGCAATGCGATTTTGGAAAAAAACTTGGAAGTTACTAGAGTATTCAAAATTCTCAAAATCACCCAAAACCGCAACATATACATTATAATAACATAACCTTTAAAAAGCATTGTTAACATTCTCGACATTGTTTGTGTTTTCGACATTGTCGACGTGCTGTCACGTCGACTATTAAAGTCGCTACGTCGAGGCCCATCCCTGGCTACAATTATTCACTTTTGATAAGTTAGACAACTAACTAATATCGTATACATTTTTGATTTTATGAGCACATATGTGTTTCAATTTCTCGCCTAGTTAAATGGAATAAGAAACAAAACAAGATCACGAATATAGCTCATATTCGTGTTCTTGTTTTGTTTCTTATTATTTTTTATTGATCTTTATGTGATCGATCGTTGTTTATGATTGTTTTCTTGGATGCGGAGAGAGTCCTTTTCGCCTGGTCTTTATTGTGGCAATAATCAGATTAACAAAGATATTATTTCCGAGTGACGGACGTAAAAAAAAAACCGTCGATAAATTCAGTCGTGACGACAGGCGTCGCCGTCACCGAGATCTCGACGGCATATTTACTGCTCCTCTTTCCTTCCGGTTAACATTTCATGGGCCTGCATCACCGCATCGCCGCCTCACAGTTTTAACGACCCTCAGATGACAACGCGACGTCGCCAGATTTTCAAATTTATTTCAAATCGCGAAACAATGTTGAAAATAAATAAACACTAAACAATTCTGTTGAATATAAGGGGGATTTAAATATTGGTATATTTGGAGCAGTGACGCACTGTGGTGCAGAAGACCGGAAAAGTGGACAGACAAAACCTAAAATTTGTTCTAAAGAAAGAACATTATTTTCGTATTACAAATAGAATATAATTTATTCATAAATAATAATAGTAAACTTTGTTTGTTTATATTATGTTTTTGTGATCATGTCTATTCAAGGCCGTAGCCAGGAAGGGGAATATAAGGGTTTAAACTTCTCCCGAAATTTTCAAAATGTTAAATTTTTGTATGTAAAAGCGGCCCTGTAAAAGCATAACTATTATTTTTACCGTTAACCCCCACCCCGATTATTATCCTGACCTTGTGTCTATTTACTATTTTACTATACATATTTAGCCAATAAAAATTAGCACATCATAAAGGTCGAATCTTATAAATATCTTAAACAAACTCATATCAAACTGAAATTATACAATAAGTTTTTTTAAGTATGTATACTATCCCAATTATTCTATAAATCTTCACATATTCGTTGTTTTTTTAATTTTCAGATTAGATTAGATTTTAGATAGATTCTAGATTACATTCTAGATACAGGAAGTTTTTCTTTTAAGTACCTATATGTATTACGATTGTATGATGTAAATCTTTAGATATTCGTTGTTTTTTCAAAGTTCAATTTGAAGCTTTAAAGGAGTATTTTCCACTCCCAGACTAAGCATGAAGTAAAATTTCGAGTTTAGAAAAGCCTGAAAATTTGGTTTGGTCGCGTAGCGCGAAGCGCGGAGCGACCAAACCAAATTTTCAGGCTTTTCTAAACTCGAAATTTTACTTCATGCGCCACCCGTATAAGACACTGATTTCAAGAGAAGTTTACTTGTTCACAATATTTCAGTGCTTGCAGTGTTAAATACGCGTGGCGCATGAAGTAAAATTTCGAGTTTAGAAAAGCCTGAAAATTTGGTTTGGTTTACCGTTAACCCCCACCCCGATTTTTTTCCTGACCTTGTGTCTATTTACTATATAACTATACATATTTAGCCAATAAAAATTAACACATCATAAAGGTCGAATCTTATAAATATCTTAAACAAACTCATATTAAACTGAAATTATACAATAAGTTTTTTTAAGTATACATATCCCAATTATTCTATAAATCTTCACATATTCGTTGTTTTTTTTCAAGATTTTAATTTTCAGATTAGATTAGATTCTAGATAGATTCTAGATTAGATTCTAGATACAGGGAGTTTTTCCTATAAGTATCTATACGTATCACAATTGTATGATGTAAATCTTTAGATATTCGTTGTTTTTTCAAAGTTCAATTTGAAGCTTTAAAGGAGTGTTTTCCACTCCCAGACTAAGCATGAAGTAAAATTTCGAGTTTAGAAAAGCCTGAAAATTTGGTTTGGTCGCGTAGCGCGAAGCGCGGAGCGACCAAACCAAATTTTTAGGCTTTTCTAAACTCGAAATTTTACTTCATGCGCCACGCGTATAAGACACTGATTTCAAGAGAAGTTTACTTGTTCACAATATTTCAGTGCTTTCAGTGTTTAATACGCGTGGCGCATGAAGTAAAATTTCGAGTTTAGAAAAGCTTGAAAATTTGGTTTGGCCGCTCCGCGCTTCGCGCTACGCGACCAAACCAAACTTTCAGGCTTTTCTAAACTCGAAATTTTACTTCATGCTTAGTCTGGGAGTGGAAAACACTCGTTTAAAGCTGCAAATGAACACAAACAACGAATATCTAAAGACTTACATCATCCAATTGTGATATGTATACTTAAAATAAAAACTCCCTGTATCTAGAATATAACCTGCTTTATTTAAATTCATAGTTAATGAACGTAATAAACATTTTGCAAGAAATATGTGATTGTTTATTACATAATAAAGTATTAATAAGTTTAGAAAAAAAATAATAAAATCACGTTATTGCAATGCCAACTTTCAAGCGCCCTTTCAGCGCTTTTAAAGCCTTCTATCCACTAATTACTCTAGATTTCATAGTAGTTAATTATTTTTGATATAACGGTTTTTTAAAAAAGCACTTTTGGTTGCCTAAATCTGAAAAATAACCCACTGTGCGCCACATTTGCACCAAAAAGTTGGCTAACATTATTTTAATTATTTATACGCTTTATATCTGCTTGGTTTACTTAAATATTATGACAAAAAGGTTATAACGCATTCTATTAATAAATTGTTATTATAACTATCAACAATATAAAGAAAATTAAGAAATCAAAATCCACATAAGAACTTAAATGACTGGTAATTTGTCAATGTGGGAGGAAAATATAATCCCCACTGATTTAGCCGTGCATTCTTAAAAAAAAAATATTAGTACATTTATGTCCATTTGCATCCAAGCCGATTAAGCTATTCAGTGATTAGTACTCCTTAAAAATACAGTAATTTTATGTATAAATTATTTACAAAATCGCATAATGATAAAAGAGCCATACTATATATGGACCTGTATGTCTGTAAATTGTACATTTTTTATTTTTTATATTATTTTGTTATTTAGTTTAATTTTTCCTGGTTATGTGGAAGAAAAGTAAGTGTCCTTATCGGACACAATACACTGAACCTCGCCATTTTCTCAGTGTAGTGTTGTTCTTTGTTTTGTATACTTATTTGGTAAGAAATAAAGATTATTATTATTATTATTATTATTATTATTATTATTATTATTATTACATGTTTAGGATATCTGACAAATTTAAAACATTCTTATATTCTACAATTATGTATTAATCAAAGGTTTAATCAATGATTAGTAGTTAAATAAGGTTAAACAGTCGGGGTGCCAATAAGCCTTAATGTTGTAAGCATTTTCATAAAATTGACTCTTGGCCAGGTTATTCATGCAAATACCCTACTGTGCGGTGGTTAGTAATGTCAATTGTAGTAAAACATTTAATTTTTTGTATGTTTTTGATCATTTTCCGACAGTTTTTTGGAAAAACAGTTCAAATTTCTTCAGTTTTTAACTATGGTATGGTATGGTATGGGGCCGGTGGGTCGTGTGGCCTCTGGGCCTTTCGAAGTTACCTCGACCTAAAAGATCTTTTGTAACTATCCCTGACCTACTTGAGTCCCTCAATGTCTAGACTTCTTATGAAGTCTACTATAACTTGAGGGTTAATGTGTACCAGTTCCTCGGTGTTTAAAGTGGCCGATGACAGGTAGTTCCCTCTTTGAAGGGACAAGGCAGGGCATTCACAAAGTAGGTGCTCTGCTGTTTCTTGTGCCTCGTTGCAGAACCTGCAGTTGGCATCAGTTGTCTGACCCATCTTGGTGAGGTGGTACTTCAGAGGACAGTGTCCAGTTAGAAGGCCGGTTATGAGCCTTAGGTTGCCCTTGCTTAACCTGAGAAACTGTCCGGCTCTTACGGCAGAATAGGCGATGAACCTTTTCGCCTGCCGCAGACCAGGTGTGTTTCTCAGGTGAGCACTTTTGCAGTTTTTAACTAACTTTGGGATATGTTTTGTCTTGTTCCTCTCCTTTTTCTACGCCTATAAGTAAATCGCTCTTGAAATGTTTTATTTGAATAAAACGTGCTCACACGCTTGCAAGTTATTAACATTTGAATGCCAATATTAATAATTAACTCTATAAATATTTGTTCTCACATATAATATCTAGCTAAAACCCTTAAGGCGCATTCCAATTTAAAATACGAGTGCTGCTAAGTACTGATATAAAAATCCCGGATAATTATGAATGCTCGCAGGGCATGGCATAAATTTTAATTAAACGGGGATTAATCAAGATGTTACTCAGCCTTCCATCCGCTAAATATCAAGAAAATAGAAACAACAAAAAAAAAGAATAATTTATAGGGAATAAAATAAGACGTTATAAATCAAAAACCCACGCCGAGTCGTGATAATAATTGCCGCATGTTTAGAGAAACATACAGGATAGACTTGAAATATCTAATTAAACCACTGTTAACACCCGTCGACGAATCGTTTCTAACTCGACTTGGATTTACGACGAAACCCGCCGTCGTTCGTCATTGCCTTTATGTAAATTAGCGGCGTGTATTTGTTAACAAATTGCGCGCTAATTGTTCGTAAGTGCGCACTTATTTATTAACAGCGCCGGATTTAATAATTCAAACGCATCCACCGGCGATAAATTCGGGTCAATTGCGCGGTTATATTTTACAAAACAGTCAAATAAAAATGATGTTTCGGTAATTTACGTCCGTTTAAATAAACGCGTCGTTTAATTGCGGTTCCATGAAAAGAAAAAAACAACGCTTTTAATTATAATTAATATCATTCATCCATTTTTCCAATACAACATTTTATTTGCTTTCAATTGATTTTTGTTTTCTTTACTTATTGTTTATTTGAGTTATATGGAGTATTTATTTACAATAACAACAACAAGAAATAGTTTCTCCGAAATTTGTTCGAAAAGTGGAATTATTTTTTGACACACTTTGCGATTTTTTTCTGGCAAAGCGAATTGTTAGATTTTTTTGCCTTTTATATAAAACATCCTTCAGATACCCAATGCTAAAAATGCTGTCCTCCTAAGTATTCCCTGAGCCGAGATATTTTCTTTCAACCGGAGTCACCTCCGAAACGGTTGATCGGCGGGCTTCGTTTATTCCGTTCCCATAAGACACCATGTTAAATTTTACGGCGGATTCTTGGGTCGAAAAAGGATGGTAATGATTTTTTCTCGGGAAAATGACTTTGACGACTGCTTTTCTACAGGCATCAAGAACCTTCCGGATTTTTTCAGATTTTTTGGAGAGAATTTTTCACCAAAATTTGAAAATGTGGTAAGGAAAAATGTCGAATTTCCTCGAAAAGTGAAAATCTCCAAATAACTTGAAATTATACCAAAATAATGCCAATAAATGGGAGCATAAGCTGTGTGAATTTAAGCAAATTCAAAGAAATAATTTCTCCGAAATCTGCTTGAAAAGTGGACGCTCGAAAAGTGGAATTATTTTTTGACAAACTTCGCGATTTTTTTTTTGGCGAAAAAATTGTAAGATTTGTTTTCCTTTTATACGGAACATTTCTGCATCCTTCAGAAATCCAATGCTGAAAATCCTGTCCTCTTAAGTATTTTCTGAGTTGAGATATTTTCTATCAACCGGAGTCATCTCCGAAATGGTTGATCGCCGGGCCTCGCTTACTCCGTTCCCATAAGACACCATGTTAAATTTCACGGCCGATTCCTAGGTCGAAAAAGGATGGAAATGATTTTTTCTCGGGAAGATGACTTTACCCACTGCTTTTCTACAGGAATCAAGAACCTTCCGGAGTTTTTTCAGATTTTTTGGAAAGAAAAAATTTTCCACCAAAATTTGAAAATGTGTGGAAAAAAGTCGAATTTCGTAAAATATGTGAAAATCTCCGATTGACTTAAAATTATACCAAAATAATGCCAATGAATGGGAGCATAAGCTGTGTGAATTTAAGCAAAATCGATGAAATAGTTTTTCTGAAATCTGCACGTAAAATAGACGCTCGAAAAGTGGAATTATTTTATGACAAACTTTGCGATTTTTTTCTGGCAAAAAAAATCGTTATATTTGTTCGTGTTTTATACGAAACATTGCTGCATCTTTCAGAAATCCAATGCTAAATATTTTGTCTTCCTAAGTATTCCCTGAGCCGAGATATTGTCTTTCAACCGGAGTCACTTCCGAAACGATCGATCGGCGGGCCTCGCTTATTCCGTTCCCATAAGACACCATGTTAAATTTTATGGCCAATTCCTGGGTAGAAAAAGGATGGAAATGATTTTTTCTACAGAAAATGACTTTGCTCACTGCTTATCTACATGCATCAAGGATTTTCTGTAATTTTTTCAGATTTTTTGGAGAAAAAGAAATATCCACCAAAATTTGATAATGTGGGTATGGAAAAAAGTCGAATTTCGTCGAAAATGTGAAAATCTCCGATTGACTTAAAATTATACCAAATTAATGCCAATGACTGGGAGCATTAGCTGTGTGAATTTGAGTGAAATCTAAAAAATAGTTTCTCTGAAATCTGCTCGAAAACTGGACGCTCGAAAAGTGGAATTATTTTATGACAAACTTTGCCTTTTTTTTCTGGAAAAACAAATCGTTAGATTTGTTTGCCTTTTATACGGAATATTGCTGTATCCTTCAGAAATCCAATGCTGAAAATCTTTTCCTCCTAAGTGTTTCCTGAGCCGAAATATTTTTTTTCAACCGGAGTCACCTTCGAAACATTCGATCGGCGGGCCTCGCTTATTCCGTTCCCATAAGACACCATGTTAAATTTTACGTCCGATTCCTGGGTCGAAAAAGGATGGAAATGATTTTTTCTCGAGAAAATGACTTTGCCCACTGCTTTTCTACAGGCATCAAGGACCTTCTGGAATTATTTCAGATTTTTTGGAGAGAGAACATTTTCCACCAAAATTTGAAAATGTAGTAAGGGAAAATAGTCGAATTTTGTCGAAAATGTAAAAATCTCCGATTGACTTGAAATTATACTAAAATAATGCCAATGAATGGGAGCATAAGCTTTGTGAATTTGAGCGAAATCGAAAAAATAGTTTCTCCGAAATCTGCTCGGAAATTGGACGCTCGAAAACTGGAATTATTTTTTGATAAACTTTGCGATTTTTTTCTAGCGAAATGAATCGTTAGATTTTTTCGCCTCTTATACGGAACATTGCTGCATCCTTCAAAAATCTAATGCTAAAAATTCTGTCTTCTTAAATATTCTTTGAGCCGAGGTATTTTCTTCCAACCGGAGTCGCCTCCGAAACGGTCGATCGGCGGGCCTCGCTTATTCCGTTCCCATAAGACACCATGTTAAATTTTACGTCCGATTCCTGGGTCGAAAAAGGATGGAAATGATTTTTTTTCGAGAAAATGACTTTGCGCACTGCTTTTCTACAGGCATCAAGGACTTTCTGGAATTTTTTCAGATTTTTTGGAGACAGAAAATTTTCCACCAAAATTTGAAATTGTAGTAAGGGTCGAAGTCAAATTTTGTCGAAAATGTAAAAATCTCCGATTGACTTGAAATTATACCATAATAATGCCAATGAATGGGAGCATAAGCTGTGTGAATTTGAGCAAAATCGAAAAAATAGTTTCTCCGAAATCTGCTCGAAAATTGAACGCTCGAAAACTGGAATTATTTTTTGATAAACTTTGCGATTTTTTTCTGGCGAAATGATTCTTAAGATTTGTTCGTCTTTTATACGGAACATTGCTGCATCCTTCAGTAATCTAATGCTAAAAATCCTGTTCTCTTAAGTATTCCTTGAGCCGAGGTATTTTCTTCCAACCGGAGTCGCCTCCGAAACGGTCGATCGGCGGGCCTCGCTTATTCCGTTCTAATAAGACACCATGTTAAATTTTACGGTCGATTCCTGGGTCGAAAAAGGTTGGAAATGATTTTTTCTCGTAAAAATGACTTTTCCCACTGCTTTTTAACAGACAACAAGAATTTTCTGGATTTTTTTCAGATTTTTTGGAGAGAAAGAAATTTCCACCAATATTTGAAAATGTGGTAAGGGGTGGTATGGAAAAAAGTCGAATTTCGTCGAAAATGTGAAAATCTCCGATTGACTTGAAATTAAACCAAAATAATGCCAATGAATTAGAGTATACGCTGTGCGAATTTGAGCGAAATCGATAAAATTGTTTCTCTGAAATCTTCTCGAAAAGTGGACGCTCGAAAAGTGGAATTATTTTTTGACAAACTTTGCGATTTTTTTCTGGCAAAGGTAATCGTTAGATTTGTTCGCCTTTAATACGGCATATTGCTGCATCCTTCAGAAATCAGATGCTAGAAGTCTTGTCCTCTTAGGTATTTCCTGAGCTGGGATATTTTCTTTCAACCGGAGTTACCTCCGAAACGGTCGATCGGCGGGCCTCGCTTATTCCGTTCTCGTAAGACACCATGTTAAATTTTACGGCCGATTCCTGGGTCAAAAAAAGATGGAAATGATTTTTTCTCGAGAAAATGACTTTGCCCACTGCTTTTCTACAGGCATCAAGACTCTTCGGGTGTGGTGGAAAAAAGTCGAATTTCGTCGAAAATCTGAAGATCTCCGATTGACTTGAAATTATACCAAAATAATGCCAATGAATGGGAGCATAAGCTTTGTGAATTTGGGCAAAATCTAAACAATAGTTTCTCCGAAATCTGTACGGAAAGTGGACGCTCGAAAAGTAGAATTATTTTTTGACAAACTTTGCAATTTTTTTCTGGCAAAACAAATCGTTAGATTTGTTCGCCTTTTATACGGAACATTGCTGCATCCTTCAGAAATGCAATGCTAGAAACCCTGTCCTCCTAAGTGTTCTCTGAGTTGAGATTTTTTTTTCAACCGGAACTGCCTCCGAAACGGTTGATCGGCGGGCCTCGCTTATCCGGTTCCTATAAGACACCATGTTAAATTTTACGGCCGATTCCTGGGTCAAAATGGATGGAAATGATATTCAGTATCAATCCATTGATATTGGTCACCTTGTGACCGAAATGTACATCTGGTATATAATAAAAATTGTGAAGAAAGGTTGACATTGTTTTAATTAAAGTTATTATAATCTTTATGTAACTCACCCAAATTCAATATTTTGTGTGTTTAATTTCATTGCACAGAAGTGTACATTTCGAGTGCTAAGCACTCATTATCAATAACTAATAAATTAGTTATTGATAATGAGTCCTTAGCATTCGAAATGTACATCTAACGAATAAAAATTAAAGTGAAGTAAGGAACAAAAAGTGTTTTTATTAAGTTTGTTTTCTTTGTTTATAACTTAATTGCTTAATTAAGACATTGTTTGCATTTTGTCGAATAACATTTTCGTAGTTTTAAATTTTATGAGACAGATATTAGTTAAAAGTTAATTTTCATTTTGATTTTAATTTAAATAAAACACGTATTACATTCAAATACACTTTATTGTGCTTTATTTGAAGTAGTTGGTGTTAATGTAAAATAATTGACAATGGTTTGCGGAATGTTGCGGGGAGTTTTGATTATTTATGGTCGCTCATAATGGTTCATTGATTCTGGAATGGTGACTATTGAAACATGCACGATGCGGAGGACGGACAAAAAGTTCGATAACTTATAGTCAAATGGAAATGTGATGCTGATCATTCGGGGGCTTTATGTTTTACTATCTCCGGATAAGTCGTAAATTACAAACTTTTTAACAATAACTCTTCGCCGACCGGCACAGATGAAAGATTTTTAATGGACCTTCATTAGTTTTATGACGTGCTTTATGCGCTAGAAGTCCGATATTTACAACTATATATCTGTTATTGTTAGATTTTTTCACTCAGAAGAATACATGTTTACAATATATTTTTAGTACGATTATTTATTTTTTAATGAGAATGAAATAAGAATTATTTGATTAATCAAAAATTAAAATTTAAGTTGATAAATATACAACTTAACTTAACATAATATAAAAATTACGAAAAACTGTGTGAAAATGCAAACAATGTCTAAATTAATAAGACAACTTAAGACATTAATTAAGACATTGTTTGCATTTTCACGAATAGTTTTTCGTCATTTTTATATTATGTTTAAAGTGTGCAAACTATAAGAAGCGTAAGCTTATTATCTCAAATTCAAATAGTTTTGAAATTAAATTTATCTTGTTTGAACTTAACTTAATCTATTAAACGCAACATTACGAAAACTTACTTTTAAATATTTAGATAATTTATAATTTCGTCATAATTTTACGCTCTTAAGATTAGTGCTTCTACTCCTCTACAGTAATTAGGCCACTTTATTTGATAGTGTGAATCAATTCGTGAAAATGTGGAATCTTAAGAAGCACATTTTTGTCATTTCAAAATAACACTCTAAAACAGTGGTCTCCAAACTACGGCCCGCGACTTGCATGAATCCGGCCCGCGATTGTTTGTAATTTTTTATGTAAATGTCATATTTTGAAATATTGTAACAATTGTTCCTTAAATTTTTCATAATTTTATAAAATTAATCGGATGTTGGCCGACTTTATTATGTAGAATTGTATTTGTGGCCCGCGAAGAAGATAGTTTGGAGACCCAGGCTCTAAAAGAATCACTTCTTATATCTGCAATAATGTGAAATTAAAACACCAAATAATTCTTCAAACGCTATGTGTTAAAAAATTACATTGATTGTTACAAAATATGCATTTCCTTCTGAAACAAAAAATGACTGCATCGAATTTGTTTACTTTTTTGATAGTACTGACTACATCGAAAATATCGATTATATTGACTATTTTGACAGTACTGACTGTATCGACTATATTGACTATTTTAACAGCACTGATTATATTGACAAATCGATTATATTGACCATTTTATCACTACTAACTATATTGACTGCATCAATTGTGTTGACTATTTTGACAAAACAATTCCATTTATTGTTAAAAAATATGCACTTTCTTCTGAAACACAAAAAACCGAATTGTAATAAAAAAAATAGTGTCCATTACAGCACTTTCCCCATCACCTAAACCCTGGGTCTCCAAACTATCTTCTTCGCGGGCCACAAATACAATTCTACATAATAAAGTCGGCCAACATCCGATTAATTTTATAAAATTATGAAAAATTTAAGGAACAATTGTTACAATATTTCAAAATATGACATTTACAAAAAAAATACAAACAATCGCGGGCCGGATTCATGCAAGTCGCGGGCCGGATTTGGCCCGCGGGCTGTAGTTTGGAGACCACTGACCTAAACAATTGATGATTGACATACTAAACTTATTTCACTTGTCAATCGGTTAAAACCCATTTAACATTAAATCATTGTTTTGTGCGCGTGGCGCATGAAGTAAAATTTCGAGTTTAGAAAAGCCTAATTTGGCTCGGTCGCTCCGCTTCGCTACGCGCCCGAGCCAAATTTTAAGGCTTTTCTAAACTCGAAATTTTACTTCATGCTTAGTCTGGGAGTGGAAGACACTCGTTTGTTTCATAATTAAAACAATTGGAATTTAACGTAATACGTTTATTGTTAAAGAAAGTTTTGTATTGTTAAAACGGAATGCCAATTTTGATATAAGTTAAGAAGGATAATATAGTTTTATTTCCAGCAGGCAGAAACCAACATTTCATGTATTTGCGCATCGAACTAACGTGGGATTAAAATCTCCTATTAGAATTATTTGTAATTGTTTTAATACAATTTCGCATTGTAGTGACATTTTTCACGATTCTCTAAAAATGTTACTCAGTAACTTGGAGCCAACTGTGAATTAATTATTCTTACTAAAAATTGTTTTTTTTATATTCACAGGACACGCCTTCAACATTTAATAAGTAATTTTTTTGTTGCAGCATTATTCTAATATAATTATTATATTTTTATATGTACCAGGATTGTTTTGTTTTTGTCTTGTAATTGGAAAATTTTTCCTGTTGGACAATAAATGGATTATTATAATAGTTAAATTACAGTCAATTTACTGATGAAATACTATAAAAATGCCATAATAGTGAAATTACTGTCAAAATGTTACAATAGTCATTTAATGATGAAATACTAACAAAATGTTATAATAGCGAAATGTCCGCCAAAATATTACAATAGTCATTTATTGATGAAATACTATGACAGTCAAGTGATTTTAAGACTACATTTGAGAAATCAATTCAAACAAATAGTTATGGAAATCCTGTTAAATTTAGAACCTTATAGCAAAGAAGATTATTTTAATATTGATATGCGTCTGTATAATAATTAGAGTACCATAATTTACTATCTAGTCACCAATTTTAATGTTATTTATTTTCTGGTAGTTTTAACTTTTATCTATACAAAAATTTTAATTTATTATTTATTATCTAGTCACCAATTTTAAACTGTTATTTATGTTTTATTAGTTTTTATCTTTTTTATCTATACATCAAATTTAACGTGTTGTGTATGTTTTTTTATATTAATTTATTCTTACAGTAATTTTAAACCGCCTATTTCTTTAAATCAATTATTTATACATTTTCTGTGATACATACTTTAATTTAATATAATTTTTATTTGTTTATATCAAAAGTGCCGGAAAATGTTTATTTCTCTTAGTATATTATGCAATAACTTGTCCTCATTCATAACACTGCCATGTATTTTTTTGGACCAATAAATCTATTCTTTTCTATTCTATTCATAATGGTCAATAAACAATTGACACACAGTAATGTTACAATGATCCTTAATTTAAATACGTCACGTATAATCAAAATGTTATGATCGAAAAATAACATTAAGTTCATCGCAACTTCTCATCTAACGTAACTCAATTTTATTAAATTATAAACTTTCAGAAATGCTCTAAAATGCTCTGGTCATGGTTGGCCAAAATTGTCTTTTTGTGTTAAAAATTTCAAAATAATAATGACACTTTGACAAATGTTTACACTTTGATGAAAAAAAAAAAACACATGAAATACTGTAATTTGACTGTATTGACTATAATCGGTACTAACTATAAGTAGACTTGCATTTCATTGTATCGATTATATGGACTATTTTTCCATATAATAATCGACTATTTTTATCTCTTGCAATGTATGTAATTGTAAGAGACAAAAAAAGTCAGACAACAAAAATACATCAAGGAACTATTTACATTCTAGTATGATTGAAGTATTCTTCTATACTGTATGGTTTCAGCAACAGTAAAAACTGCTGCTTTGGAAAAAAAACCTTCCTTTATTTAACCCATTAACGGCCGAGTAGATATAGAATTAAATCTAAAAGTTGATTTTAGGTTAGGTTAGGTTAGGTTAGGTTTAGGTTAGGTTTTAGGTTTGCTTGTAGGATGCAAAAAAACTAAACATATATTTCCAAAATGTAGATGGCATCAAAGGCAAGTTAAAATCGTTTATGCTGAGTACACACTCGTCCATCTACGACGTCATTATCCTTGTTGAAACGTGGTTAGATGATACTGTTTCAAATGCTGAACTGGGCCTTCCTAATTTTAGTATTTATATAGTGGATAGGAATCAGTACAACAGCAAAAAATCTAGAGGTGGTGGCGTTTTAATTGCCGTAAAAAATTGTCTTTCCAGTAGTTACTTGGAGTGCAGTAAATTTGTGGAGCAATTATTCGTCAAAGTTGCTGATAAATATATGTATAAATGAAATGGCCAATTCTTGGTTGCAGAATACTTCAAACATTAAAAGTGCGATTCTTTTCGCAATCTACCACAAGTTAGTCTTACAAAGACTATATCAAACACTCATTGAAACAACTACTTCCCGGGCTAATGCCCTGACGGACATTGAATTATACAACAAGTGATTGCTGTTACATACAGTAACCTACTGCAAATGTAACAATTTGGGTCAAATTATTCAGGCCATCTATAGACGCGTTTCGAGATTTATCTCTCATCAGTATAGCTTTGCCATTCCTTCTAAACAATTCGATACCTTAGACTGGCGGCAAAGCTATACTGATGAGAGATAAATCTCGAAACGCGTCTATAGATGGCCATAAGACATAATACTCAAGTGTATATCATTAATAAAAAGCAAAAACAACACTGACCCACAATGAGAACCCATTGTGGGTCAGTGTTGTTTTTGCTTTTTATTAATGATATACACTTGAGTATTATGTCTAGCAGTTCCCCCTGTTTGCTGTTGATCTTACGTTATTTAGAGTAGTAAGAACTATTGAGGATCAGAAACTACTACAGTTGAACTTACACAATATTGCTGAATGGTGTGATAGGAATAATCTTTACCTGAATTTGAACAAATGTTTCTAAATTACATTTAGTCGAGGCTCGTATACACATTTTTGCTACCTTATTAAAGATCATTTATTAACAACAACTTTTGAAATAAAGGACCTAGGCGTGTTATTTACTTCAAAGCTTAATTTTAATAAACATTACACAAACATTTGTAACTTATCTTTAAAAGTGTTGGGCTTTGTTTGTAGATTCACAGTTGGATTTAGTGTTAAGACATTAGTAAGGCCCCATATGGAGTATGGATCAGTGGTTTGGTCTCCTTATTCTATGAGCGCGATTCCGCGGTTTGAGTCAGTACAGAGTAGATTCTTGAGAATTGTTCACCGTAGGATAGGGGGCATTAGTATTAACTTTAGCCACAGTTCTATGCGTGGACAATTTGACTTGAGATCGTTACATGACAGGAGGGTACTGCTGGATGTATGTTTTTTGCATAAGTTGGTCAATGGGATAATTGATTGTGGTACACTGCTTAATCAGTTAAATGGTAATATTCCTCGATGAGTTAATTGTAGGCATAATCCCTTAATCCGGTTAACATTTCATTCCACCAACTATGGAATATTTAACCCAATTGATCGGCTTATGCGTCAGGCAAATGCGCTACAGAACAACACTGGGTTCGACATATTTGCCGATTCAATCTCTGTATTTAAGGGTGGCTTGCGTCGTATGTGTTTGTCAGATATAAACAAATGATTATATATATATATATATATATATATATATATATATATATATATATATATATTGTGACGTTCACAATTTTGAACGCCCATAAATTTAATTTAAATTAAAAAGCGCGCGCGGTCATTGTCGTCTTAAGTCACCTTCTGGACACAATTGACTATGCGCGAGTGCCCGAGTAGATCTTTCGCCGTTTGGCCATTGTAGAAATTGTGTTCTGTGCGTCAAGATTGCTGATAAAGATTTTTCTGCGTTTCGTTGTTTGGAGCGTTTAAGACGCGCACGAAATAATCTGCCGCACGCACATCGCTAAAAGAGCCGCACAACATCTTAGGTAATGTAATTTTACCGTTTTGTTTAACTTATCTAACACCCCTCTCTGTGATATTGTAGGCTCTTAAATGCTCTTAAATGATCTTGAAGGATCTTTTAAATGAGTTCTCAAAACCTTTAAGTGCCGCTAAATTTCTTGCGGTGTGGTTCATCTCCTTTCTGATTGGCTAATTATCAGCCCTGTTGTCCAGTTAGCTGTCCGACTCGCTTCAGAATTTTGTCAGGGAGCGCCGTGGATGAAGGCGTGAGGTGCGGAGCGCGATCGGAGGGCGTTATCTGCAGGCAGCCGGCGCGCGTTCGGACACCAGAGGACACAGCCGGATAAATAAACAGGCCAGATTTTTTTTCTATTTATTTTTCTATTCCGAACTACGCGATTTTATCGCTCGTGTTTAAAAATAATTAAGTGCCAATTACTTAACTTGCGTCGAAGTTGTGTGTTGTGATTTTTACGGTGAAGTCATATTATTGTTATTGGTTTTTTTTGCAAGAAAAAAAAATATTCACTACGGTGAATAATTAATTAATTACGGTGGCCACGGTGCCAATTTCGATTTTTTTTGTTTGAATCTTTTGTGCTGAATTATTTTAATTCTAGAATATAATATTATTAATGAATAAAATTAATTGTTGCTAAAATATTGAGTGTTAGGAGTGTGCTAATCCGACGGTCATTTGTTAATTTATTTGACTTGGATATGATAATTATCCGCTCGGATTGTACAATGGCCATTGGTATAACCACCGAATTTAATAATTAAAGTTTAGTTTTTGAAAAGCAAATTTTCATATTATTGGGAATAGCAACTCTAATAAATTTTGTGTCACCTAATTAAACTTTAAAGAAAATATTATAACTTTTAAACAACATTATTTAGTCGTACTTATTCAAACGTTAATAAAGTAAAATATTAAATTATTTAATTGTTCTTTTGTAATTGATTATTATGAACTTCCTATTTGAATCGAACATCTAGGTTTAGTAGTTTTCCGTCGCGTCAATTCCTGGTAGGGCAAAATTTGAAAGACTACTTGGCGCCAAAAAAAATCGAACCCCTCCCCATGCCCTAGCTAGCCCACGTCGGGAATTTTCAAGCAACTTCATATACATATTTTTTGGTTCAAATAGGAAATAAATAATTGAATAAAATTTAAAATAAAATTAAAATTAACCTTCACGTTCTTTTTTATTTAGCCCAAGCGAGGCGTCACAATATATATATATATATATATATATATATATATATATATATATATATATATATATATATATATATATTAAATTCTGTATTGTGGAGGCTTCTACTTCGTTATACATGTTAATTACACAATGAAACACTTTTAACTTTGTTTGTATAACACGTTTTATTTAATGTACTCCATGTTTGATAATGACAAGCTAAATTTGTCGAAACTGCAGTCACATTAAATAAAACGTGTTATACAAACAAAGTTAAAAGTGTTTCATTGTATATATATATATATTTATCATACTGGATTTATATAATTTTGTGTTATAGTTTTACATATACTGTTGTATTCTTAAATGTATATTGATTGTAGAAAGGTGATACCGTGAATAAATGAATAAATGAATGTTTGAAAATTTTGCACTTCTTTTGATGATTTCTATGAATGACTTATTGTATTACATACTGTGAATTTTTCTTTTAAATATACATAATATATACGCTGTAAATGTTTAGGCATTCGTCGATTTTGTATAAAAACGTGCGATATGAAGTTTAGAACGAGTGTTTCCACTCCCAGATTAAGCATGAAGTAAAATTTCGAGTTTAGAAAAGCCTTAAAATTTGGTTTGGTCGCTCCGCGAAGTGGAGCGGCCTAACCAAATTTTAAGGCTTTTCTAAACTCGAAATTTTACTTCATGCGCCACGCGTATAAAACACTGAAATATTGTGAAATCAGAAATACACTGACATTATTTTTTTTTAGTAATGAGTAATATGAGTAATAGTCGAAATATTTAAATAACAAAATATTTACATTGTTCTTCATACTTTTTTGAGTTAGGTCAAATAATATAATATATCAAATTAAATTTTTTAGTAATTTAATTAACAAAAAATTAATAATGTTGCGTGTATGCATCAATGGCGCATAATGGGTTAATGTAATGTAATGAAAATAAATGATATTATCATTGTTATTATTATTATGGGGTACATTCTGCTAATTTAAATTCTAAACGAAAGATGCTCGTATTAGAGGACATTACAAAATTTACAGTTTACGACTGAGTAAAAAGTGTTTTTTTTCAGGACCTTAAGAGATTTCCATCACATTTATTTATCCCAAAACCGAGGAAAGGTGTTTATTGCGATTTTTCCAGCCGCCTTAATTATTTCAACTTTGTTAATGCCCTCCTTTTATGGGTAATGAAACCGGTTATAAAACCCCAAGAGGGGGGATATTGAAATGGCGAATCGAAAACCGCATTAAAATCATGGAAGAAAGCCGAAAACAAAAGCGTTCTGTTAAGGCCATAAAAGCAATAAAGGCGGAAGGGTGCGGAGGGGTGAGGTTGCTTTAATATGGCGGGGTGAGGGGGGTGCAGGGGGAGGAGGATTTATAGACAAACACACGGGGGCGGCTCTGGCTGAGGAGAGCAAATCTGCGTTCCACATTAAAACTATGATATACGCGCAGATTTAAGATACGGACCGATTCCAGTCACGGTCCCTAAATTTATATCAATGTCACTTTACCAATTATAAAATGAGCGCTTTTGAATAAAGCAGTCGTAAATTTCAACTTTATGTTTGCGAATATAATAGAATTTAGAGTTAAAAATGCGGATGAATTATTGCGCTGATACACACCCTATTACTAATTCCGCATAATTGATATCTTTCAGCGTTTTAGCCTTTGGCTCCCCTGTTTTTCAATCTCGATCGATTACAGGTCTGTAATTAAGGACGTTTCAGTCGCCCATCAGTCACCATTAAACATTTCAGACCTGTCACAAACATCAAGGAGGATTTACCCGATTGTGTGTTAGTCACTGAAAATTGAAAAACCTTAAATAGAAAATGTGATTGCAATTCAAACAAATAATACATCATATAAAAAAAGAATTAAAATTAATATCGACTTTCTGCAAAAATTCTGTCTCATTGAGACGTCTCCAAATATTCACTGAAACAACTACTTCTCGAGCTAATACCTCGACAGATATTGAATTATACAATAAATATTTGAGTTACACGACAGCTTTACTGTTCTATGCATAATCCAAAATCAACTGTAACATCAGTTCTGGATTACGGTTATAATACATTGGATATAAATGATGCAAAGTGTTACGAACTCACCAAAAATGATGATATATGTTCCTATAAGTTAGGCGTCAAGGAGTCTTTGATCGAAAAACTTTTAGATCTATCTTTGTGGCCGTCTGGACTTGCTCTGAAGGACTTTTTTCACGGCGTATTAAAAATCGTACTTCTACTGGTAATTTTCCGCAACTGAATCCTGCCCCGGCAAAAAACTAAGCAGCTCATCCATTGGTGGTAGTTTATCTATCTTCTACCAAAATATACGTGGTCTTAGAACTAAGTTAATTGAATTCGATAATAACGTTATTATTAATTATTACGATATTATATGTATAACCGAATCCTGGTTGCATTCTGATATTTCTGATAAGGAAATAATCGATGATCGTTACACATTATATCCGTGCGATCGTAATTACGCTGTATGTAATGCCAACAGAGGCGGCGGTGTGTTTATTGCTGTAAATAATAAAATTAAATCATCACTCATCATTATTAACAATAATAATCACGAAAAAATCTGGATTGCTATTAACGACTGTTACATCATCGGTTGTGTTTATTTTCCACCTCGATCTCGTGAAGATACGTACGCGGAACATATCTACACAATCACTGAAATTTTATTGAAACATGAAGATATGAAACTCTTCGTTGTTGGCGATTATAATTTACCAACTATCAACTGGACAGCTGATGATGATTGTGTTGGCTACTTGCCCTCATGTGGTGATATCTCTGCGCATTTATTCTGTGAAGGAGTCATGAGTAATGGCTTATATCAGTTTAATGATAACGTAAATAGCTTGGATCTTATATTTTCAAACAATCTTAACATAAGTTGCGTAGTAGGTGACCCACTATGTACCCCAGATAGCTATCATCCTCCTATACACATCAACTTTGATGCAACACTCCTTAATAAAGATGAAGCTGATGATTTTTTCCTAGACTTTGCTAAATCTAATGCTATCGCTATATGTAATGATATAAGCAGTGTAAATTGGATGAGCATTCTCAAGTCTCAGTGTATTGATGCCGCCGTTGATTCTTTCTACAAAATATTGTATTCTATTCTGTATAAACACGTACCGGTGCGGAAAAAGTTAAAATCTCAGTTTCCTAGATGGTTTTCTCCAGAATTGATTAAGGTAATTAAGGATAAGCGCAAAGCTCATAAAAAATTTAAATTTTCTGGTAGACTTAATGACTACAATCATTTCTCCCAATTAAGATCACAATGTAAATCTTTGATTCACAGTGACCATATAAATTATATATGTGATATAAAAAACAAAATATCGTGTAATATAAATGAGTTTTGGAAGTATTGCAAGTCCAAACGTGATAGCACCACTTGTTTCCCATCTAAAATGTATAATGAATCAATTACTGCTAATTCAAATAAAGAAATTCTAATAATTTCGTCACTGGTCCGGAATTTGTCCCTAACGTTGGCATAAATTTTAATAAACTTACTATTAATGAATCAGATATCTTGGAATCTTGCTCTAATATTAAAACAAGTAGTTCTCCTGGTCCCGATGGAATTCCTCCTTCTATAATTAGAAACTGTTCTAGTTCCTTCTTCTTACCACTAGCAATCTTATTTTATAAATCCATTCAAAATGGGAAACTTCCGTCCTTGTGGAGAAATTGCTACGTGACTCCTGTTTTTAAATCAGGAATTAAATCTGATATTCACAACTACCGCCTAATAGCTATTCAATCATGCATCCCAAAACTGTTTGATAATATTGTTTCAAAGCATATGATGTTGCTTTTTAAACCTTTAATAGCTGATCAACAACATGGTTTCTTTTCATCTAGATCAACAGAAACAAATTTATTCATATACACTAGTTATATATCTTGTGCATTGGAGAAAGGCGATATGGTAGATACAGTCTATACCGATTTCTCCAAGGCGTTCGATAGGGTAAGTCACGCAAGACTTTTGCATAAACTTAGATCTTATGGTGTTGTTGGATGCATGCTTGAATGGATAAAATCATTTATTTGCAATAGACAGTTGGTTGTTATATTTAATAATACCATGTCGGACCTTATAATTAATGCAACATCTGGGGTACCACAAGGCTCGCATTTTGGTCCCTTACTCTTCTTATTTTTATTAATGATATTGGCAGCAACATTAGCTATAATATTCTACTTTATGCTGACGACATGAAAATATTTAAAACCATTAGATGGTGTGATGACAATGATCTTAACTTAAATATAAATAAGTGTAAACTTATTCGTTTCTCAAAGAAAAAAAGTATACTGTGGCGTTTTGATTACTCTCTGAACAGTCATATCTTAGAGAGAGTTGATATAATCAGAGACGTAGGTGTATTTTTTGACAGTAAGCTCCAATTCACAAGTCAAATAAATGTAATTTTGGCAAAAGCATTGCAATTAATTGGCTTTATAAAACGACTGTCAATACACTTTACATCCATCGGAACATTTATAACATTATACAAATCATTCGTTAGACCTATCCTTGATTATTGCTCCATCGTATGGTCCTCTAATTACAAATGTCATATCAATAGCATAGAGCACGTCCAAAAGAAAATGGTTAATCTTATTGGTTCTCGTTGTCATTTGTATTGTGACAATTTTGATATGATGCTCAAATATCTTGACATCCTTCCACTATATAAACGAAGAATTTATTCTTCGCTTTGCTTTGCTTATCGCTTATTTAACAATCTAATCGATTGGTCAGATGTATTGTCATCTATATCATTTTTTATCCCCAGACATGCAACGCGGCATCAGCAACTTCTTGCTTGTGAATTTCACAAATCTGTATTTGGTTTTATAGCCCTCGTAATTACTTAATACATAACGTTAACAAATATTATAATTTAATTGATATGTTCGGAGTTAGTCTGAAGTATTTTAAGCGTACGTGTCGTGTAGTTTTAGATTCTAAGTCATAAGTAACGTAATTGTATTGTTGTATTATTGTATTATTGTATTTTTTATTATATATGTTATAAATGAAATTGCCAATTCTTGGTTGCAGAATACTTCAAACATTAAAACATTGCGAAAAGAATCGCACTTTTAATGTTATATATGTTTTTTTTTATGTAATTGGCCACCCGTATGAATAAATAAATAAATAAACTAATATATAATTTTTATGCAAAATGCAACATCAGGTCATATTATTTTCTCACCAAACTAAATGAAACAACAGGAAATTGAAATAAATTAAAAAAAAATACAGGGATGAATATTAATTGTCTTAAGCCATCTATAGACGCGTTTCGAGATTTATCCCTCATCAGTATAGCTATGCTTTAGACTTTCCATACAAAAAATATTAAAATAAACAAGAAATTTACAAGAATGTCGAAATGTGTCGTCGAGACAGGTACACAAAACTGGGGCGAGTCAAAATAAAGGGATGTTATTTATAAGTAAATGGATTAAGTCTTTAGTAGGTACGAACAACCGCCTTTAACGGTACAGTTTACATAAAGAAAATTTAACATAAAGAAAATTTAACGTAAAGAAAAATAATACATCTATTTCAAATACCTAGAGCAACATAGAAATCCAAGCGTGTAGATGTTGAATCTACGGTTTAATATCTACAGTTACTAGGGATATTTCCCTTTGTTGTGTTTAGAGCAATTAGCTTTACTCTTGTCAATATATATGACTAGATCTAGATCTACATCTAGGTACTTAATTTAATTACAAAAGTAAATGCGAAAATTAAATAAAACATGAGGACCCATCCAAACATGGAACAAATAGATGTATACTGGGATGTCAAAAGTAACAGACAGCTCCAAAAAAAGCAATAGTAGGATTGTAACATCTGTTAATCGATTTACCGGTAAATCGTAAAGAATGCTCTCGAAAATCTATCGAAAAGTTGCGAAGTTCGTCGAAGTTTAGTAACACACAAATAATGCACATGAACTTCTTTTCGTTCTAAACTTGAAGTAAGAAATAACATTAACTCTATTTATTTTACGTTAAAATTTGACAATACAGGAAATTGCAAACTAAGTTCCCGATTGATCATCTAACGAGGGTTTCCACTCCCAGGCTAAGCATGAAGTAAAATTTCGAGTTTAGAAAAGCCTAAAAATTTGGATTTGCTGGGGCGCGCGAGCGAAGCGAGTCGCGCCCCAGCAAATCCAGATTTTCAGGCTTTTCTAAACTCGAAATTTTACTTCATGCGCCACGCGTATAAATCATTAACTTCAAGTGAAATCTTGAATTAATTCGTTAGAGTAAAATAAATTTAGTGTGTCAATCATTAATTGTTCAATTTTGTTAATTGCAGCGCCATTTTTTTAGGCTTTTCTAAACTCGAAATTTTACTTTATGCGCCACGCGTTTAAATCACCAACTTCAAGTGAAATCTTGAATTAATTCGTTAGAGTAAAATAAATTTAGTGTGTCAATCATTAATTGTTCAATTTTGTTAATTGCAGCGTCATTTTTTCAGGCATTTCTAAACTCGAAATTTTACTTCATGCGCCACGCGTATCACTAACTAACTTCAAGTGAAATCTTCAACTAATTTGTTAGAGTAAAATAAATTCAGTACGTCAATCATCATTTTTTTTTAATTTGTTAACTGCAGCGCCATTTATCAAATTAACAAAAAATGATTTTAGATAAAACTTACGTAATTTTTTACGCTTTATCCAAATGTGTAATGAAAAATGGGGGTTTGAATTTAAGATTTCAAAGCCCCAGGGTAGGGGGTTGAATTTTCTTACGGGATCGGATGTCCTCCTCCAAATCATTAAACTTTTATTTGAAACATTTTCTTCATTCGTTGCATGGTTCTGAAGATATTCCAGGTGGTACTTAAAAATGGCACACCCTGTATATAATATAACTATATTTCAGTGTTTTATACGCGTGGCGCATGAAGTAAAATTTCGAGTTTAGAAAAGCCCCGTGAAAATTTGTCTCGGGTCGCTGCGCGACCCTCGACAAATTTTCTACGCGGGGCTTTTCTAAACTCGAAATTTTACTTCATGCTTAGTCTGGGAGTGGACAACACTAGTTTAAATCTTCAGAATAAATTATTTTCAAAAACAACGAAAATCTGAATAATACAGCGATTGTAAGCACTAATAAATGTTGCGTATTCAATACAAAAATACTATAACTTTAATATGATAATATAAAGTTTATATTTTTATTATTGTAGCAGATTTGCATTAATTATAAAATAATGTAATGAAGAAATTCATGCCAACGCGAAATATATGTTTCTGTTTTTTTTTTAATATTCTGCAAACAATTGATAAATTTGATTTAAATTTTTGATTTTTAACGAATAATGTGTGATTAAACAATGCTATTAATTATAAAATAATTTAATGAAGAAATTCATGCCAACCCGAAATATATGTTTCTGTTTTTTAAATATTCTGCAAACAATTGAAACATTCAATTTTAATTTTTGATTGTTAACGAATAATGTGTGATTCAACTCAATTATTAAACAATGCTATTAATTATAAAATAATTTAATGAAGAAATTCATGCCAACGCGAAATATATGTTTCTATTTTTTAAATATACTGCAAACAATTGGAAAATTCAATTTCAATTTTTGATTCTTAGCGAATAATGTGTGATTTAACTCAATTATTAAACAATGCTACTAATTATAAAATAATTTAATAAAGAAATTCATGCCAACGCGAAATATATGTTTCTATTTTTTAAATATACTGCAAACAAGTGGAAAATTCAATTTAAATTTTTGATTGTTAATGAATAATGTATGATTCAACAAATAAAATAAAGAATTAAAATCCTCGATAAAATCTTCAGCCCTAATTTAGAGCACACCTAAATTGACACATTGTACAATAATAAAAGAATCAGACGAATGCAAAGGAGTATTTTATCGATTCCGAAATATATTACTTATAAAACTTTATTTATGGTACCGGGATCACGTGCTGCAGCCGAGTACGTTACTTTATTCAGGATTTTATTTATATTTTGAAAGAATCTGCCCGTTTGTAAATTTATAAAAATAGATTACGCCGCGTTTGTAGCTAAAGCTATAAATTGCGCGGATTTTACGGGCAATTTAAATGAAATTTATAGTCGTTTTTTTTAATGATACTTTTTATGTTGTAAACAACTTATGTCATCAATTCACTTTAACAGATTTTGATAATTTTTTTAATAATATCCCATTTGCATTTCATATAAATAATAGTATCAATTAAATGTGCACAACTTAATTTTAATTAATTGGTCTGTTTTCTTGATATTACGAGGGGTGATCAAAAAGTAAGGCAACAATGGCCTAATCACTGTAAAGCACTTCGAGCACGAATCTTAAAAGCGTAAAATTATGATAAAATAGTAAATTATATAATCTGCGAAGCGGAGCGACCAACCCAAATTTTCAGGCTATTCTAAAATCAAAATTTTACTTCATTCTTAATCAGGGAATGGAAACACTTATTAGCAGTTTCAAACTAAACGCATTTCAGAAACAACTAATTCCTGAACATTTACAGAGTACATATCGGGATTTGTAAATTTTTTGTATACAGAGTACTCGAATTTCAAGAGAATGTATGGTGATTTCGGTTATTTGAACTCTATCTCCTCAAATAAAGTTATATGTTTTTGGCTCTACATTGTAAATGGCTTGTCCGTTAATAAAGAATTATTATTATTATTATAACCGAGATCCCCATACATTCTTTTGAAATTCGGGTACTCTGTATACAAGAAGTTTACATATCCCGATATGTACTCTGTAAATGTTCGCTTAAATTGTTGCAAAGTTGCGTATTTTAGGGCCCAATAATAATCTAAAAACAAATTTAAAATATCTTCTTTCGTTTCTGAGATGTGGTCAAAAAACAGATTTTTGGAAATTTCGTTTTTGTTTTTTTTTTATTCAAAAACTATTGAATCCAGACATTTACAACTTTGACATTATACAGGCACTCTTTAACGAAAAATCTAGTAACATATTTTATTTTAAGATAACTATTACATTTACCCAGGGACTATAGCCAACATTTATTTTTCTTATGGGCGCCATTTTAGATTTCTATATTTTATGGAATATTTATTTCTAAATTCAGTGATGTACCACACTTATAGTTTAATGTACATTTTATATGTTAAATTTTAATCTTTTGTTTTTTGTAAAGAGTGCCTTGGAAACAGTTGAGTAACTCACTAATTTAACAACTCCTAGGACCCATAATTTGCTTCGATATCACCCTTGAAGACTGAAGAAGATAGAAAATGTATTTGTTTGTAAACGAAATACTGGGGTGACATTTTGAATATTAATAAATTGCTTGACTGGCTTTGGACTATCATATGATTTTGTCATATTATATCTTTATTGACCGTGTTTTGACTCTTGTGACTGTAAGTGGCTTGACTGACTGTCTTTTGACTATGCTAGGATTTGATCTGATTATGTCTATGGACTGTAGAAAGAAATATTTATACCAATTTTAGCAACTTTTAGTAACCATAGAAAATTTTTAAATTAATAATAAACTTTTTGTAATAAACTTTAAACAATAGTGATTTAAGTGACTTCCATCATAACATCACAATAGCCGAATTGTGATGTTACGATCGAAGTCACTTAAATCACTATGGTTTAAAATTTATTACAAAAAAATTGATTTAACAATTTTCTATGGTTACTAAAAGTTGCTAAAATTGGTGTAAATATTTCTTTCTGCACAAAATAAGCAGCCTGAATTGTTTCTAATATTGTTAAGAAGGTCTGTGTTTTCTTTGAAATGTTTTCGCTAAAATCATAATTTTTCCATACCTCCAACAAAAATCTCAATTTTTAGGTAAATTTTTTTGTTTTTTAATAAATCTGAAAAAAATCACACGCATTATTATTAATATTAGTATCAACAGGAGGAAGTTATTTTCCTCAGAAAAAAATTCTTAAGACATTGAGCTCGAATTAAAATTATTTTAAAAAGTTCACTTAGATGAAAGTTGTAACTTTGAGTGCTTTTTACAAACACAATTCTTGTGTTATAAAAATGCACATCAGCCCAAATTAAAGCTCATTTAATTCTAAACGCGCCGGTCTCTAATGAATTTCAATTATCTTGAAAATTTCATATATTCTTAATATTTTTCCTAAAAAACTCATATTTAAAAAATGTTCACTTTACGCACTCAAAACGCTCCCTTGGTTAAATAACTCAACCAATTGATTTAATTCGAAAAACATTCGATTCAAAGTTAAACAAGCTTGAATTTGAGTAGCAAACGTTTTCAGAAAGTTGAAATTGCGCTCAGCACAAACGTTCAAAGTTAGGCTTTAGAAAATTCAACGATTTCCTATGGTTGCTAAAGATTGCTAAAATTGGTGTAAATATTTCTTTCTGCAGAAAATAAGTAGCCTGAATTGTTTCTAATATTGTTAAGAAGGTCTGTGTTTTTTTTTAAATTTTGTCGCGAAAATGATAATTTTTAGGTAATTTTTATTATTATTTAATAAATCTGAAAAAAATCACACGCATTATTATTAATATTAGTATCAACAGGAGGTAGTTATTTTCCCCAGAAAAAAAAATTCTTAACACACCCAGCTCGAATTAAAATTATTTTAAAAAGTTCACTTAGATGAAAGATGTAACTTTGAGTGCTTTTCACAAACACAATTCTTGTGTTTTAAAAATGCACATTAGCCTAAATTAAAGCTCATTCAATTCTAAACACGCCGGTCTACAATGAATTTCAATTATCTTGAAAATTTCATATATTCTTAATGTTTTTCGTAAAAAACTCATATTTACAAAATGTTCACTTTACACACTCAAAACACTCCCTTGGTTAAATAACTAAACCAATTGATATAATTCAAAAAACATTCGATGCAAAGTTAAACAAGCTTAAATTTGAGTAGCAAACGTTTTCAGAGAGTTGAAATTGCGCTCAGCACAAACGTCCAAAGTTAGGCTTTAGAAAATTCAACGATTTCCTATGGTTACTAAAGATTGCTAAAATTGGTGTAAATATTTCTTTCTGCAGAAAATAAGTAGCCTGAATTGTTTCTAATATTGTTAAGAAGGTCTGTGTTTTCTTTTTTTAATTTTTTCGCGAAAATCATAATTTTTCCATACTTCCTACGAAAATCTCATTTTTAGGTAATTTTTTTATTTTTTAATAAATCTGAAAAAAATCACACGAATTATTATTAATATTAGTATCAACAGGAGGTAGTTATTTTCCCCAGAAAAAAATTCTTAACACACCCAGCTCGAATTAAAATAATTTTAAAAAGTTCACTTAGATGAAAGTTGTAACTTTGAGTGCTTTTTACAAACACAATTCTTGTGTTATAAAAATGCACATCAGCCTAAATTAAAGCTCATTCAATTCTAAACACGCCGGTCTATAATAAATTTCAATTATCTTGAAAATTTCATATATTCTTAATATTTTTCCTAAAAAACTCATATTTACAAAATGTTCACTTTACGCACTCAAAACGATCCCTTGGTTAAATAACTCAACCAATTGATTTAATTCGAAAAACATTCGATTCAAAGTTAAACAAGCTTAAATTTGAGTAGCAAACGTTTTCAGAGAGTTGAAATTGCGCTCAGCACAAACGTCCAAAGTTAGGCTTTAGAAAATTCAACGATTTCCTATGGTTACTAAAGATTGCTAAAATTGGTGTAAATATTTCTTTCTGCAGAAAATAAGTAGCCTGAATTGTTTCTAATATTGTTTAGAAGGTCTGTGTTTTTTTTTTTTTGAATTTGTTCGCGAAAATCATAATTTTTCCATACCTCCAACAAAAATCTCAATTTTTAGGTAAATATTTTTATTTTTTAATAAATCTGAAAAAAATTACACGCATTATTATTAATATTAGTATCAACAGGAGGTAGTTATTTTCACCAGAAAAAAAAATTCTTAACACACCCGGCTCGAATTAAAATTATTTTAAAAAGTTCACTTAGATGAAAGTTGTAACTTTGAGTGCTTTTCCCAACACAATTCTTGTGTTATAAAAATGCACATCAGCCTAAATTAAAGCTCATTCAATTCTAAACACGCCGGTCTATAATGAATTTCAATTATCTTGAAAATTTCATATATTCTTAATATTTTTCCTAAAAAACTCATATTTACAAAATGTTCACTTTACGCACTCAAAACGCTCCCTTGGTTAAATAACTCAACCAATTGATATAATTTAAAAAACATTCGATTCAAAGTTTAGAAAGCTTGAATTTGAGTAGCAAACGTTTTCAGAGAGTTGAAATTGCGCTCAGCACAAACGTCCAAAGTTAGGCTTTCGAAAATTCAACGATTTCCTATGGTTATTAAAGATTGCTAAAATTGGAGTAAATATTTTTTTTCTGCAGAAAAAAGTAGCCTGAATTGTTTCTAATGTTGCTAAGAAAGTCTGTGATTTTTTTGAAATTGTTATAAAAAATAAAATTGTTCACTCGAAAATCATAATTTTTTGTGCCTCAATTTTTATGTGATATTTTTTATTTTTTAAAAAATCGAAAATAATCACTCGAGCTATAATTAATATGAGTATCAACAGGAGGTAAAAATTTTTCCCTGAAAACATGATTTAACACACTCAGCTTGAATTAAAATTATTTTAAAAAGTTCATTTACATGAAACTTGTGATTTTGAGCGCTTTGCGCTAACACAATTCTTGTGTTATAAAAATGCACATCAGAATAAATTAAAGCTCATTCAATTCTAAACACACCGTTTTACAACAAATTTCAGTTATGTTGAAAATTTTATATATTCTTAATTATTTCCTAAATAACTCATATTTACAAAATGTTTACTTTACGCACTAAAAACGCTCCCTTGGTTAAATAACTTAAGAGGAAGTCGACCGCTCTCTAAACGTATAAAACTAAGCATAATGCCGTCTAAATTACATCCTTGTTTAGTAATGAAATTGTTCAGGAATTCAATTTAATTTTAATTTAGATGAATTTTATTTTATGACTCCATTGTATAGATTTTGGTGTTCACGACAAATATTCCTTCTCGGTATTCCAGCGGAGGAATATTTGTACGTGACCCAACAAAGGATGAAATTTCTTTATCATTTGGGGGTTCAGTGAAAGTGACTAACGGCTATTTTTGCTACGCCGATGCCGAAACCTTTTTTGGGCCTCCTAATTGGCATTTTTTGACCGCCGAAAACACCACCCTTCTGAACATGCGTCGCATCCCCCACTCACTTGTATATTTTTTCCTTTCAAACTTGTACATTTTTTCTTACCACTTACTCTTGTAATCTTGCAACAGAAACACCTTGTAAACTTTTAACATTTGCTGTGAATGTCATAATTTTATTTCATTCCGGTGTAAAATACAAAATTCATCTTAGAATCAAGTATTTTATTTTACACCACATCTTCAAACCCCGGTTGAATCTCGAGAACCAGGAGATTACAACAACTGGTCAGAACAGAAATATTTTGAAAAAATAGGTATACTTCAAGGAAAGTACTATCTTTAAGCCCGTCTCAATAAAATATTTTATACTTTGTATTATGCTTCCTTGAAGTATACTTATTATAATATTATATTGAAGTATACTATATTATATAATAATATTAAGCATTGGTAAACTAGCGAAATCGCGTTCCTAATTTTATTTTTGTCTGGTATTGAAAAACTTTGTCTGGTATTGCCATCCCAGTGAATTTGTTGTACGATAGAAATAATTGTAATAAATTAAAATTCTTTGAAAAGAATTCTTCTACAATGTAACTGATTTAGTTTCCCAATATTTTTTATAAATGTTGCAGAAAAAAATTATATTGAAGATGATGAACATTGTTTGATATTTTTTTATAAAAGAACGGTCAAAGTAGGAAATATTTTACTAAGACAGGCATTAAGATTCCACTTTCCTTAACCCATTAAGCGCCATTGATGCATATACGAAATATCATTATTGTTTGTTAATTAAATTACTAAATAAGTTAATTTGATATGATATATTATTTGACCTGACTAGAAAATCTATGAAGAAAAAGGTAAATATTTTGTTATTTAAATATTTCGCTTATTACTCATTAAAAACAAGTCAATGTATTTCTTACTTGACTATATTTCAGTGTTTTATACGCGTGGCGCATGAAGTAAAATTTCGAGTTTAGAAAAGCCCCGTGAAAATTTGTCTCGGGTCGCTACGCGACCCTCGACAAATTTTCTACGCGGGGCTTTTCTAAACTCGAAATTTTACTTCATGCTTAGTCTGGGAGTGGAAACACTCAATTTAAACTTCATATAGCACGTTTTATATAAAATCGACGAATGCCTGAAAGTTTACAGCGTATACATAATGTATATTTATATGAAACATTCACAGTATGTAATACAATAAGCCATTTATAGAAATCATAAAAATAGTGCAGAATTGGACCTAAATTTAACTTTTAGAGTTAATTCTATCACTGCTCGGCCGTTAATGGGTTAAAGTATGCCTATTTTTTTAAAATATTTCATCGCTATACAAGGATGTAATTAAGACGGCAGTATGCTTAGTTTTATACGTTTAGAGAGCGATCGACTTCCTCTTAACATATTGGATTAGTTCGAAAAACATTCAATTTAAATAGAGTTAATATAGTGATTTAATGACAAAATACTAATACGATACATATTTAACCAGTTGTGATGTATTTTAAACTAATGAATGTTTTCCACTCCCAGACTAAGCATGAAGTAAAATTTCGAGTTTAGAAAAGCCCCGCGTAGAAAATTTGTCGAGGGTCGCGCAGCGACCCGAGACAAATTTTCACGGGGCTTTTCTAAACTCGAAATTTTACTTCATGCGCCACGCGTATAAACCACTGACTTACAGTAAATTTAAAAATATATAACGCTTAGAAGTTATGGTGATTGTCAAAGTTTTTGAATAAAAAAATTAAAACGATTTGTTAAAAAATCAGTTTCTGGTTGATAAAAAAAAACGTGCTATATGAAGTTTAAATTGAGTGTTTCCACTCCCAGACTAAGCATGAAGTAAAATTTCGAGTTTAGAAAAGCCCCGCGTAGAAAATTTGTCGAGGGTCGCGCAGCGACCCGAGACAAATTTTCACGGGGCTTTTCTAAACTCGAAATTTTACTTCATGCGCCACGCGTATAAACCACTGATTTACAGTAAATTTAAAAATATATAACGCTTATATGTTATGGTGATTGTCAAAGTTCTAAATGTCCAGATTCAGTAGTTTTTGAATAAAAAAATTAAAACTATTTGTTAAAAAATCAGTTTCTGGTTGATAAAAAAAACGTGCTATATGAAGTTTAAATTGAGTGTTTCTACTCCCAGACTAAGCATGAAGTAAAATTTCGAGTTTAGAAAAGCCCCGCGTAGAAAATTTGTCGAGGGTCGCGCAGCGACCCGAGACAAATTTTCACGGGGCTTTTCTAAACTCGAAATTTTACTTCATGCGCCACGCGTATAAACCACTGATTTACAGTAAATTTAAAAATACATAAGGCTTAGATGTTATGGTAATTGTCAAAGTTCTAAATGTCCAGATTCAGTAGTTTTTGAATAAAAAAATTAAAACGATTTGTTAAAAAATCAGTTTCTGGTTGATATCTCGAAAACAAAAAATGATATTTTAAAACTGTTTTCAGATTATTGTTATTTAACCGACTCTCTATCTCTTTTAATAACTGAGATCCCTATACATTCTGTCAAAATACGGACACCCTGTGTACAGCGTATGTTGCGGGATATGTATATTTATAAGAAAATGTTCCTGAATGTAATTTAATAAATTATAATTCATTAATATATATTTTAATGAAAAGTAGTATTATAGATGGAATGAAAGCAGTAAAAATGCATTTTTCTCATTTAATGCATACAATATGCATTAAAATAAAAGACATAAAGAGCGCAAAATATAAACATAATAGATAAAAAGTTATTAAAGCGTAATTAAAATAGCAGTTTGCGCGAGTTTATTAAATAAAACAGTGGTGCATAGGGTATAGGGCACATAGCATACAGACACATAACGCCGAATACACAAGAGTGCAATGTTTCCCTCACGCAACACCAATAATAATAATAATTTATAAATTTTGAAATAACATCATTATATATTTTCATTTATTAGTTAATACAGAATAATTTATAGGTCATACTGATTAGTGTCATTGCGTTCATGCGCTCGTGTAACATATTTTCAAATTAAAAGCATTCAATACCAGTTAGCAAATATCATCCGGGAATAATAGAAATATATAGTTTTTGTTAATGAAGAATGCGATGTGTGCTGTAATGCGTTTATTATTTATTATCAGCGTAATGAATGGCATAACTCACGTGGTAATTAGACTCATAATTCTGCGTATAATGCGCTAATGCGGACACGCCGATGCCAAAAATGATTGAGTCTGAATTACAGGCTCGCCAACACCGCACTCATTAATGGGACGTGATTTACCCGTAAAACTCGATGCGCGATAGGGGGGGGGACATTAAATTATACAATCGTTGCCCTGTTATTCCCTCTTTTTTATAGGTTTTTGTCACAGTGTGTGCGGGTTTTGTGTACAACGTAACCCCCCGCGCGACGTACGCATCGATATAAAAGCGCACAAATCCGGAGTGCGGCGCGATTTTATATCGCTTAATCATGCACTAAATAAACATTCACGCCCGAATTATGGCCATACAATTCTTCCCATGTGTCTGCCAATTTATAAACTATTAATATTTCATTTTTTATTACTTAATTTACCTAAATGACCTTCCGTTTTTTTAGGCTACTCATTACTCACAAATATACAGGGTGAGTCTTTTTTCCATGGGTATCTCGTAAACTATAAGAGATAGAGAAACGGTTAATTGGTCAAAATGGTACAGTTTTATGGGCTAAATAAAAAGACAACGTTTCCAAAAAAGTCAAGGGTAACTTGATATTTTAAAAAATGAGAAGTGTCGATTTTTTCAAATCGATTTTTCTCAGTTATTAAAGGAGATAGAAAAAACTGTAAATGTCAAAGTTTTAGATAATTTTACAACGAATAATAAAATGTTATCAGATATTTCATATTAACATTAAGGATTAAGGATTGGTTGTTGGGAGGCCAAGTTTTAGGCCCATTGTAGTGCCTCCCTCCTGATGATCAGACCCATTCCTCACTACTGGCAATTACCAGTATTCGGACCAGATCCATCCGGGTCCTTCACATTTGGGCTGGGTTTACTTTGACATAGTATCCCTTAGCTTTGACAGGGCCGGACACTCGTGAAGTATGAGCCTTGCTGTCTCATCTTCTTCGTTGCATCCTCGGCATATGGTATCGTTAGTAATCCCATTTTTTGCGAGGTGCTTTTGGAAGCTGTAGCGTCTGGCGATGTAGCCGGTTAGTGTTCGTAAGTTTTGCTTGGAGAGTTCTATTAACTTATTTATTTTTTTGCGGTCAGGTATTAGTAAGTATGCCTTGGTTTGGCAGCACGTTGTTAAGTTTATCCATCTGGATTTGTGTTTACTCTCTCGTATGTGTCTACTCAAGGACCGCGGAGATAGTCCTACTTTTGCATAGTTTGTTGCTGTTGTTGATGTTGCTTCACGCGCAAATTCGTTTGCGTTGTTGTTTCTCTCGTTATTGTTATGGCATTTCGTCCATGTTAATGTTATGCGGTTGAGTGTCGCTGCTATGTTCAGCAAAAAAAAAAAACACTTTGTGCGGCTGTACCTGAAGCACCGCTTAGGGACCGCGCTAATCCAAGCAGGTACCGCGCACGCCGTGCACGCTCGCTCCAACCCCAATAAACCACCAGCCTCGAGTTGACCGTGCTACTCTTGCCGCTGTTCGAAGGACGGATCGCTAGCACCCTTGAATAAATTATCAAGAGGCCCGATTTGGGTAGAAAACATCCAACATGCGGAAGGACACACAGATCCAAAGACAAAGATGCATAGCCTGAAAATTATATAAAAGAGCAGCCCATCCACAAACAAATCAGTACGATCATGGCTTCGAAAGAGATCACCTCCCCCGAACCTTGAACACGACTTCTGCTAGAGCTTCCAAGAGATTACCTCACAAGAACTCTATCCGAGGAAGAAGTTATTCGTACCACCTTAAACACAACTTCTGCTAGAGCTTCCAAGAGATTACCTTACCCGAACTCTATCCGAGGAAGAAGTTATTCGTACCACCTTAAACACGACTTCTGCTAGAGCTTCCAAGAGATTACCTCACCCGAACTCTATCCGAGGAAGAAGTTATTCGTACCACCTTAAACACGACTTCTGCTAGAGCTTCCAAGAGATTACCTCACCCGAACTCTATCCGACGAAGAAGTTATTCATACCAGCTATACGCATTTGCGCCCCGCACGCTTCGACCGAGATCACCACATCCGATCTGCACAAGAGCACGACGTAAGCGACCACCACCTTTCAAATACCAAGCAGCCCATCAATCAGCCACACCTGGACAGCATCACCACGCCCCTAGCCGAGCACGAACAATCCAGCCTGTCCACGTTACCTTACATGTTTGACCTGTATATATATGCATATCATTTGTAAATAATAAAACAATAAAAAAACATCACAAGTTGCTTTTCTGAGATTAGTTTGACGCTCTCCATGATTGCGTAGATTTCGGTCTGTGTTGCGGTAGCATGGTTCTCTATGGGAAGAGCTTTGCGGATGTTTAGAGCTTCCGAGTATACGCCCGCTCGCTCCACAGCCTGTTTTTGTTTTGCTTCCATCTGTAAACATCAAGTGGTCTTTCGTTTGTGTTTGCTCATTTGGGTTCACAGTGTATTTCTTCTTGAAGATGTATTGGGGCATCTTCTAGTCTAGTTTGCCGCTCAGATGGGGCGGGCCTTATTTGAGAATGCTTCCGTGTCCTGTTGAGGTTTGGTATGACCAAGTGTCCATGGCTTTCAGTCTTTCTGCACTATTTCTTGCCACTTCTTTGATATGTATATCAAGCGGTGGAAGGCAGAGTATTGTTTCCAATGCTGCAGTGGGTGTTGTTCTAAACGCACGTATACGCTAGCCTTTAGATGTGGTTTAGTTTTGCTTTTGCTCCTGTTTGGTTCCTCCTAGGCCACCAAACTAGAGCTTTATACTCGAGTGCCGGTTTAAGAGTACCTGTGTACATCCAGAGTGCTATCTTCAGTGATAGTCCCCAGGTATTACCGATAGCTCTCCTACATAGCCAGAAGGTTTTGCTTGCTTAATCAGTTTTGTATTCCAGGTGTTTGGACCAATTTAATTTAGGGTCAAGGTATACTCCTAGGTATTTGACTGCTTTCGATAGCGTTAGTTGTTTGCTAAACAAGGTATATAGAGTGTATGAGCCTATATTGTGTTTGTTGGTGAACATCACTACTTCTGTTTTTGTGGGGTTCACTGATAGTGAGTTAGAGTTGCACCAGTTTTCCACAGTTGTGAGTGCATCCTACAATCTTAATGATCTAACGACCAATAATATAGACTTTGAAAGCTGTCATAAATAAATATGAATTAATATGAAAAAGTTAATTTTCTTGCCAAATATTATACACATACGGAACGTGAACTCATTAAAAAACACAACTGTTAACTAGGGGATTCATATTATTATAGTTATTACAATTTGGACTTAAATATCACAGGACACCTCTCGTAAACTAGACTGCACCCAGATTATCTTAATAGGGCAGCTTGGTGGTGTAGTGGTTAGAGTGTTGTACTGCCACGCCACGAACCGGGGTTCAAATACCGGCCTAACAAGTTGTCTGCATTTATATAGGTTAGGATAAAAATGCCAAACACTCCGTCTTCTCGGATATGACGTTAAATGCATGTAGGACCCGTGCACTGCCTGGATGTTGCGTGCACGTTAAAGATCCCTACCGGTGGGTTGGAACTCCCACCGGGTTCGGCAAAATTCCCGAATAGCTGTAGACCTAACCTCCGGCGTCATGATTGGCCTTAGCAGCGGAAATAGATGACGTAAAACCCAAAATAAAAATAAAGTAACTTAATAATAACATAATTAAAACAGTATATTTATAAAACGTGTCGATACCTTTGTATGAAAATTTATTATATGCGGGTATTGTCCAGGAGGCTGGCGGGTGATCAACGCCCCCCAAATTTGCCTTTTATCATAAAAGCCCGCTAAGATCTCCTCAGCGCCCACCGGTGGACGGTACCGCTCCCGTTGGGAACCACTGCGCTAGATTATTAAAATTTTACACTGTCCGGGGTTTGCTTACTACCTCATGGCCTCCTCTATATATACAATACTCTTTGTTGTTTTAATGAAATGCTATAAACGTTATTTTCCAAAAATGTATAGTAAACAGCAAATGGTGAATGCGCCGGGTAGTAAACACCCCGACAAGTAGATGAGACAAAATGAGCGTTCGGCATTGTACATAAACATGGTTTATGTAACAAGTTTGAAGTATAAATTAAACAAGTGATGCGTTAAATAAAATATCGTGTATTTAAAGAGGACAATGTATATGAATTGGCAGGGTTTCACCGGCGCGACGCGACGCGAGTGAACGACGCGGAGACGCGGTCGGATGTAGTGAATTCTTAAAATCGAGGGAGAACGTAGGTTATAGAGAGGGTGTTGTTGGTCTCTATCGGGCGTCATAACCACCCTCAAAGTAAAGCAAGGCTATGAGTATAGTCAGAGCGGAGTAGAGCGGAGCAGCATCGTCCGATAAGCCGTTATTCCGTCGCTGGGCCCCGCACACAAAGGCCTAATTAGCCATAAACTCTCTGATTTATAACGGCACAGAAAATGCAAATATGAAATATGAAAATGAAGATGGGTGTAATAAAAGTGATATACGAGGCTCCGCAGGGCCATTTGTGAAGGCGCCATGACTCACTCGTCAGTTTTATGTGCGGACGTCCATCATTGCCGTGACAGGCTTCATTGCCGGGAGCCGCGGTCGCTCGCTGCAGGGGCGGGCTAAGGTGACTTATCGCACCACCACACCAACCTCTGCCTTTGTGCCCCAAGTGATTTATACTTTTAATAAAAATGTGTGTGACCGACCGCTTTCTGCTTCTGCTTCTGCTTTTACTTCTTTCTACTGCTGCTGCTTGCCTTCCACCCTCAACTGTACTGTTCTCTTTAGCTGTCTGCGTGTCACCACCCATCAAAGATCTTATATCTACACTTAACTCGAATACCACACAAAATATATTATAATCCTCTTTTTCTTATAATCAATAAAAAGCTTAACTATACATATCTCGATGCATGCTCTGTCAAATTTCAGGCGTTAATTTTCTTTAAATGCTGTCAGCTTGAAATGCATGACGAGTGTTTCCATTCCCTGATTAGGCATAAAGTCAAATTAAAGACTTTTCCAAACACGACGTTTTACTTCATGCGCCACGCGTATAAAACACTGATTTATAATGAAGTTTAGCATATTCTGCTAAATCAGTATTAAAAATAAACTGCTAAAGCAGGATTAAAAATATACTGTTAAACAAGAATATTGTGAATTTCGCAATATATGCTATACTTCACTTTAAATCAGTGTTTTGTACGCGTGGCGCATGAAGTAAAATTTCGAGTTTAGAAAAGCCCCGTGAAAATTTGTCTCGGGTCGCTGCGCGACCCTCGACAAATTTTCTACGCGGGGCTTTTCTAAACTCGAAATTTTACTTCATGCTTAGTCTGGGAGTGGAAGACACTCGCTTAAAGCTTCAAATTGAATATCATACCAAATATATTAAAATCCTCCTATTCTCATAATCAATAAATGTGAGCTCAACTATACATGTTATGATGCATGCTCTGTAAAATTTAGGCGATAAATGCTTTCAATTTTAAATGTCTGACGAGTGTTTCCATTCCTTGATTAAGCGTGTAGTGAAATTTCAGACTTTTCTAAACACTAAATTTTACTTCATGCGCCACGCGTATAAAACACTAATTCAAAGTGAAGTTTAGCATATACTGCGAAATCAGTATGAAAAATAAACTGCTAGAGCTTAATAATATACCGTTATATAAGAATATTTTGAATTTGACAATATTTCAGTATTTTATTTGCGTGGCGCATGAATTAAATTTTAAGTTTAGAAAAGCATGAAAATTGTTTTAAAATAGATCAAAATAATCCTAATTAAATGCTGCAAATTTTCTAATATTCGTTGGTTGTTTTAAAAGAGATCAATTTAAAGCTTTAAACGAATGTTTTCCACTCCCAGACTAGGCATGAAGTAAAATTTCGAGGTTAGAATAGCCTGAAAATTTGGTTTGGTCGCTCCGCGAAGCGGAGCGGTCAAACCAAATTTTTAGGGTTTTCTAAACTCGAAATTTTACTTCATGCGCCACCCGTATATGACGCTGATTTTAAGTGGAGTTCGATTGCTCACAATATTTCAGTGTTTTCAGTGTTTAATACGCGTGGCGCATGAAGTAAAATTTCAAGTTTAGAAAAGCCTGAAAATTTGGTTTGGCCGCTCCGCGCTTCGCGCTACGCGACCAAACCAATTTTCAGGCTTTTCTAAACTCGAAACTTTACTTCATGCTTAGTCTGGGAGTGGAAAACACTCGTTTAAAGCTTTAAATTAATCTCTTTTAAACAACTAACAAATATCTGAAGATTGACAGCATATAATTAGGATATGTATATTGAAACGAAAAACTCCTTTTCTGAACTCAAAATTTTACTTCACGCGCCACCTGTATAAGACGCTGATTTCAAGTGGATTTCGGTTGTTAACAATATTTCAGTGTTTTCAATGTGTAATACGAGTGGCGCATGAAGTAAAATTTCGAGTTTAGAAAAGGAGTTTTTCGTTTTAATATACATATCCTAATTACATGCTGTAAATCTTCAAATATTCCCTGGTTGTTTTAAAAGAGATCAATTTAAAGCTTTAAAGGAGTGTTTTCTACTCCCAGACTAAGCATGAAGTAAAATTTCGAGTTTAGAAAAGCCTGAAAATTTGGTTTGGTCGCGTAGCGCGAAGCGCGGAGCGGCCAAACCAAATTTTCAGGCTTTTCTAAACTCGAAATTTTACTTCATGCGCCACGCGTATTATACATTGAAGACACTGAAATATTGTGAACAAGCGAACTCCACTTGAAATCAACGTCTTATGCGGGTGGCGCATGAAGTAAAATTTCGAGTTTAGAAAAGCCTAAAAATTTGGTTTGGGGACTTTTCTAAACTCAAAATTTTACTTCGTGCATAGTCTGGGAGTCACAAACATTCGTGTAAAGCTTTAAATTGATCTCTTTTAAAACAACCAACGAATATCTGAAGATTTACAGCATGTAATTAGGATATGTACATTTAAACGAATAACTTCTTTTCTAAACTCGAAATTTTACTTCTTGCGGTACTCGTAGAAGACGTTTATTTTAAGTGGAGTTCGCTTGTTCACAATATTTCAGTGTTTTATACGCGTGGCGCATGAAGTAAAATTTCGAGTTTAGAAAAGCCCAGAAAATTTGTCTCGGGTCGCTGCGCGACCCTCGACAAATTTTCACGGGGCTTTTCTAAACTCGAAATTTTACTTCATGCTTAGTCTGGGAGTGGAAAACACTCGTTTATAGCTTCAAATTAATCTCTTAGAAAACAACCAACGAATATCTGAAGATTCACAGTATATAATTAAACGAAAAACTCCTTGTATATTTCTCAACTATCAAAACCAAAATATAAATATCCTTAAATACTTATCAAACTTGTATTCAAGTTTTCGAAAATTATTTCTTAAACAATGATTAAGGGCAATGCTCTAAATTTACAACTAATATATATTCCTTGAATAATTTTCTCACTTATCACTTGGTGAAACATTTTTAAATATTGATAATGAAGGTTTAAATTAAATTACACTTGGTGTGTTTCACAATTTTTTACTTTACTATTTACTCGACTAGTTTCGCGTTTTACAGCATTATCAAGATATCCTGATAATGCTGAAAAACGCGAAACTAGTCGAGTAAATAGTAAAGTAAAAAATTGTGAAACAAACCAAGTGTAATTTAATTTAAACTAATATATACATAACTTTTACAATGTAGGTACATAATATTGACTACTTATTTACATGACCTTTTCAAAGGTGATTATATCAATCACATCCTCTTCATTTATATCGCGTTTCAAAGCGAGCATCACAAGTAATCTTATGTCTCGTTAAAGCTTGATGGATCAAATTCAGTTCAAAGCCATGTGAGGGGCGAATTAACATGATTCCAAAGTTGTTTCAAGATGTTGAAATAACGTTCTACTCGGATAAGTTGATTATCAGGTAGATTCATATAAAAAAAAATGTAAAACATAAATATTCCATTCCGTTTGATAAAGATTATTAGCAAGAAATGAGTTTTTTCCTCCCTTATATTTGCACGCGCGCAAGAAATAAAAATAAGCAAACACAAAAAAATACGGTGCTTGCGAAAGTGTCGAATTTAGTCAAAAATTAAGAGTGTAATAACCGAAAAACCGTTGCACCTTGTTTACGATCTCGTCTGCCACGTGCTAAGTGTATTATAATGTTAATGGGAGAAGTTTCTCCGGGGCTGTATCTACACCGCGATTCCGTGGATGAAGGCTGCTTCATATGCCTGCAAACGACGCCGTTAATTCTTGTTTCCATGAGATTAACTGAAAATTAGATGGCGCAAGTTTGTGTCTGGGCTGAAATGAAAAGAATACATCGTTTTGCGAACGCCGCTCTGCGGTATTATTCGAAAACTATGCTCGTTACGTTTCGCCGCGATGTTCTTTCACGAGACACGATATTGCGGTCCCGGGGGGAGAGGGCCGGCCACCTAAGGAATCGGAGGATGTTTCATTTGGGCTTGGTTTCATCATATGGTGCCCCAATTATTAAAGTTGGCGGCCGGGAGATGCGAGAATGTCCTCTTTCTTTTTACTGCTCAACCTCATAATCGTCTCTCTCCGGATATTTATTAGTTTTAATCACGTTTCTGGTAAAAGATTTGATATTTCTTTATATATAATAGCGCTACTATTCATATAGTAACTGAAAAGTAAATAGTGAAAAGAGAAATAGAGAAATAGAAAAGAGACTCTTTCTTTTTACTGCTCAACCTTATAATCGTCTCTCTGGCGATATTTATTAGTTTTAAATACGTTTCTTGTAAAAGATTTGATTTTTCTTTATATATAATCAAATCAAATCAAATCAAATCATTTATTGCATGTTAAAACAAAAGGTTTACATAAGTCACATTGAAGTAATTAAAAACGTAGGAGTAACAAACATACAATTATATATAACAAATCAATAAAAAATATATTAGTTTGGTATTTAAAAATAAAAAAAAAAAAAAAATGAAGTACCCCGTCGACAAAACAATAAAAAATACACAAAGATTTAGAACACGTTAAAATTACATAGTTTGAACATTTAACACATTAAAATCTAGGAATCTATTAGATAAGCAATCATCTATGGAGAAAAAAGCTTTTGCTAGAAAATAATTCCGTGTAGCTTTTTTGAAGCTTTTGTATGGTAGTGATTTTATATGATTGGGCAGGGCATTGTATAATTTAGGCCCATAGTGGTTGTCACCATTTAATGATTTAGATAAGCGCATACGTGCCGGATAGAGGTTGTGTCTTTGTCTAGTGCAGTGGTCATGTATCTTTACATGCGTAACATATTTAGATAAGTTTCCTCGAACATAATTGATGCATTTAAGCATATAGGCACTCGGTAGTGTTAAGATTTTTAAATTAATAAAGGCCTCCTTGCATTCAGCTCTATAATAGCGCTACTATTCATATAGTAACTGAAAAGTAAATAGTGAAAAGAGAAATTGAGAAATAGAAAAGAAATAGTGAAACAAACAAAGTGTTGAACAAGTTTCTCATCTTTCAGGTGGTGAAACATATTCCTTGAGAATGACTCAAAGTCGAAATTAGTTGGAATAAAAAACCAAAATATTAGTGAAATTTAACCAAGTGTTTTCTTTATTAAAACAACCAAAGTATTTCTAATTTATCCTTTAATATTATTTCAACATAATAATTTATTTATTAAAAAATATAAAAACGAATTAAAATTAATATCGATTTTCTGAAAAATGTTTGTCTTACTGAGACAAGTCTGACTGACCTAATCCTTTACCTATAAATAACATTCCTTCATTTTCACTCGTCCCAGTTATATGTACCTCTTTCGACGACACACTTCGACATTCCTGTAAGTTTCCTGTTTATTTTATTTTAATATTTTTGTATTAAAAGTCTAAAGCATAGCTATACTAATGAGGGATAAATCTCGAAACGCGTCTATAGATGGCTTAAGACAATTGAAATTCATTCTCTGTAATTTTGCAATTTATTTCAATTTCCTTTTGTTTCATTTAGTTTGGTTAGAGAATAATTTCACCTGATATTGCATTTTGCATATAAATTATACATAGAACAGCAGTGCTGTCGTGTAACGCAAATATTCATTGTATAATTCAATATCTGTCGGGGTATTAGCTCGAGAAGTAGTTCTTTCAATGAATATTTGGAGACTTGTCTCAATAAGACAAACATTTTGCAGAAAGTCGATATTAATTTTAATTCGTTTTTATATTTCGTAAATATTCTGCAAACTATTGAAAAACTCAATTTTTCTTTATGATAAATTGTCTTTATGTGAATTTATTTATTTGTAAGTAGACATAAAAAAATGTATTACAATAGTCAATATGGCTTTATATATAATTTTCTTAAAATCCAATATAAAAAGTACTATCAAATTAAACAGAAACACACACAAAACATTAAAACAATTTCAAACATCAATTATTTAAATATTCTGGTATTGAATAGTATGCTTTCTGTATTAGCAGTAATTTTAGCTGATATTTAAAGTCCTTAAGTGATGATAAACGTTTTATATATATAAACATTTTTATTGGCAGATTGTAAACGAGAAATATAAAAACAGATTGTATACAAGTATATATGAATTATTTAAAAAAATATATCTGCCAATGGGCTATCGACCAATGGTCTTTCCGCCTGAATTTGTTATGATCTGTCACTGCCATTTTTGGTGTAAACAAGGGTCATGATTGTTATTGTCGTCTGTAGTGCCAATGTGGAGCTGTTCTTCAATCGACATGATCGCTAATGTTATGATATGATGAGATGAAATCATAGATGGTGGAAGAGGGATGTTTACGTTTGGGAATTATATATTTATTTCGGTGGATACATAGGGGGTATAGTAGATTATGGTGAGTAGGATTTGAGGCAAATTTTTCTGCAAGATGGGAGAGACGAGTTTGTATAGGAACGACTTCGGTTAATTCATACAGTAGTGTATTTGAGGGATTGTGGAGTGAATTTTGGGGGTGTCGGATTTTAGTAAGCACTCTCAGGGCTGATCTTTCTGCTATTTGTATATTTTTAAGGGTGACTGAGTGGGGGTTATGGGAAAGGATGGCAGCATAATCAAGTAAGGGGCGGCAAATCATTTTATATATGTGTACAGCTGTTTTTATACTTATACCTTGTTGTTTGTAGGTAAGACTTCTGAAGTGTGCCGACCGATTCTTGACTTTTGGTTTTAGGATTATGGAGTGGTTCTTGAATGTGAATTTTGGATCGAAATGGATACCTAGGTATTTACATGTAGCTGAGGGATATATGATGTGATTGTTTATGGAAATTGAAAAAGGGGAGTTGTTTGAACGGTGAAACGGAATCAAGAGCTGGGATTTATTAGGGTTTATTGATATTCGCCATTTCGCGAACCACGTGTGTATTGTGTCGATTAAGCCCTGTAGAGTGCTAAGGGATTTGGGGAGTGTAGAGGCATGTGTGATTAATGCAGTGTCATCGGCGTAGAGAAGAGGATAAGCAGACTTATTTATATAGTTGGGATTGGGATTATAGATGTCGTGAACAAGAAGATTATATAGGAGTGGTGATAAGGGAGAACCTTGAGGGAAGCAGCCTTGTTCGGGTGTAAAGGAGCTGGAAATAGAGTGACGGATTTTTATTTGGAGTGATCTACTGTTAAGGAAACTATCTAGGAGGTTAATTAGATGTGGGGGTAAGTTAAGGGATTTGCACTTGTACAGCAGGCCTCGATGCCAGACAGAGTCAAAGGCTTTTTTGATGTCTAAAAATAATATTGCGGATCGTCGGCCTTCGTGGGCTGCTGTTTGGCAATTTGATGTAAGGATAGATAGAGGTATAGTTGTGGAACGGTGTTCAAGGAATCCAAATTGGTAGGGTGGGATAATATCGGATATACAGGCCATAAGTTTATGTTTCACTATTGTTTCGATTAATTTTCCTAAGACAGTGAGAAGAGTGATAGGACGGTAGCTACTGGGTTCTAACGAGTCATTTCCTGGTTTATGAATGCAGGTAATTATACCCCTCTTCCACTCCATCGGGATGATTTGGGTGGAGTATATGTGGTTAAACATTTTGACTATGTATGAGTGGATGTTCGTTGGAAGGGATTTTAGGATAAGTCTAGGAATGTTTTCGTAACCAGGCGCGGTGTTTTTACCCTTTTTAGGTTCTCAAAGTACTCCTCCTCGTTTATATCATCATTTGGGATGTAGGAAATTTGGGTGGTTTTAAAAGACATATACCAGGAATTAACACAGTCAAGGAAGTCGTTGTCATAGTCGATGTGGTCTGTTATAGTGTGGGTTTGTTTAAAATATTTTGCAAATGTGTTTATAATGTCAGAATCGTCCGTCACTGTCTTTTTTGTCGTCGGATCTATGATCATTTGGATAAAATCTGTTTTTCGGTATTTGCTAAGCTTTTTTATTTCTTGCCAATAGTGTTTGCCATGTAGGTCATTTATTTGTTCACATGATTTAATCCAAAGATCACTTTTGTATTGTCCAATGAGAATATGAATGCCCTTATTAATTTTGTTGAATTTTTGTTTAAGCGTCGTATCGTCAGTCTGTCTAAAGTATCTGTATAATTGTTGTTTATATTTTATTTGGCGGAGTATGTATTTAGGAAGGGGATATTTGTAGGGTTTTTTTGTGATTGTTGGTGTGATGTCTTGAATTGATTTAGTTAAGGTATCTATGAAGGAGGAGATGGTATTAGGATTAATTGATTGGTTTTTAGAAATAAATTCGGTCATTTCGTCCGTCACTTTTGCAATGTCACAGTTTTTATAACTTAGAATTGTCTTAGGAGGGGAAGGGAGAGGGGAGCATATATTAAGGGAGAATTGTATGGACATGTGGTCTGAACATAGATCAGGAACGAGGATAACATTTTGTATGAGATGTTGGATATTACTAGTGCAGAGAAGGATATCGGGAGTGGTAGATTGGTTGTTTGACATAATAAAAGTGGGACCAGTATGTATACGATCAAAATTGGAGTTTGATATAAAGGAGGAAAGTTGTCTTGATTTGGACTTGTTAATGTTAAAATCACCAATTACAACAGCATGGTCATACAGGGATGCCTTCGTTAAGATTGTATCTTCGATGGAAGAGGAGTTATGGATGTATATAAGGAAGGTATGAAGTGCGAATTCTGGAAGCTCAATGATACAGTGCAGACATTAATTCATTTGATTGTTAATTTTTGGCGGATTTAATTTGATCAATTTGATTTTTTGTCTGGCTGCCACCAATGAGCCTCCTCGTTGGTTTTGTAGGGGAATTGAAGAAGGAATTTGGATGAAGGACCAGCTATTAAATGAAAATGGTTTGTTGGTTTTTGTTTCGACCATCATAATTACATCAATGGGATTATTGGTCAGATAATTGGATAATAAATAGATGGGATTTCTTGGAAAGGGAGTTGATGTTATCATATAAGAAATTAAAGACAGCCATTTTAGCTAACTATTTGTGAAAAACCTGTTTGGATACCGAATAAAGGAGCTACGGGGGGGATGACATTTGGGGAATTGAGGTCAAACATAACGATAAACATCTTGTTTCCTGAAAAGTTAACATGCGTGTCTACATTGAATGAATCTATGAAGCGGGCTTTTAGTTTTTTGATGAGTGCGTCTCTGTCTGTCACTGTTGGTTCGTTGATTTTTGTAGTGTAAATGTCAATAATGTAATCATGAACTGTGATGGGATTATGAATGCGTGCGTGTTTTGTGAGGTTCTTGTCAATTTCTGATGATTTTTTGTTCTGGTTTATTATTTTTATGTTTGGTATTCCCTCTATCGGTTTTAGTGGTCTGTTAACGCATTCTGTTAACCATACGTTTTATATTTTTTGGCAAATTATTAAATAAAGTTACACACATATAATAAGCACTTTTTTTAAATAGTGTCGTGGAATGAGAAGGCACAGCAAGTTCATTCCGAGAGGAGTTACTGCAACTTTGTTGAATTTAGAATTTGTACAAAATTTATTTTTGTTAAAAAAAAACATATAAACAGGACTTATATATGTACAATGAATGAAATGTCATTACCTGCAGATCTTTAAAAAAGTCACGACAGCTATCACGATAATTAGCATGCATTATTCTTCGAATAATCATTTTTTGCAGTGTAAACAATTTGTGTCATTGACTTGATTGACCCCAAAAAATTAACATATTTCACCAAGTGTTAAATGAGAAAGTTATTTAAGAAGTATATTGGTAATTATAGGTAATTATAGAGAATATGCTTGGGTGGTTTTTATTAAGGAAGGCTCGCGCGTAAAGCATTGGAAGGACCACGGAGACCAAAGGACCACGGAGACCGTAGTGCAGGGACGCTAAGCGATACCACCTCATGTGGAAAAAAAAAAGCATTGGAAAATGAAAAGACCTCTTAACACCAATACTTAACTGGAGTAAGCATATAATCATACAAGATAAATTCAAATTCAAAGCTATTTGAATTCGAGAAAATAAGCTTACGCTTCTTATAGTGTGCACACTTTAAACATAATATATAAAATTGCGAAAATGTTATTCGTGAAAATGCAAACAATGTCTTAATTAACAAGACAACTTAAGACGATAAATATCCTTTGAAACAACTACTTCCCGTGCAAATACACCTCCGGATATTGAATTATACAATGAAATATTTAAAATCGTATTTAATTTTATTTGTTACACCGCTCTATTAAAGTATATGTAACGTTTAGGTCAAATTCTCTTCAAACCAACTAACAACTGTTAGTTGAACTCATAAGAAAATCGGGTTACGTATATTTGAAGGAAAAAATCCCTATATGTTTGCAGCCTGACCAATAAACATTCTCACGAGCTGCCACTGAAATATACTGATTAATAAATAGCCCAGAATATTTAATAATTGTTGTGTATAAGTTATAAAGTTTGTACATTTTACTTTATTAAAAAACCTCAGGAGAAAATTAAAATGTTCATTTTCATTTAATGAAAGTTTACAAACAATTATCCATCTCCATCCGAATGACAGGCGGAGGTGAAAAATCAAATGGCCAATAATAAATATGCTTTCAGGAAAGTCCCCAAAAAAAAAACACACACACACAGATGAATAACCCATTACTGACGCCTGTCATAATTTGACAAATGCGACCCTGTTCTCATTATTATCGTGATTTGTGTACACCTGCCTTGTTTAACACGCCGTAATTTCGTGTACCTATATTTAAAAAAAGGCGAACGCGCGCTAGGCGTGCGTGGTCCGTTTAATAAAATTGCAATTTCCTAGCGAAATTGATTACGTTTAATGAATGCAATTTGATTGTAATTCGTATCCAATATATTACACATGTTCCGATTTAGTCGTACGATCGTGCTGTCAATCACGCGGACCATTTAGGACGGGAATGCGAACATCGGTCGGGTGCTGTCAGTCAGGCATATAAACAGCGTGTCGCACTGGTTTTAATGTTTCTGTCAAGATTTTTTTGTTTTAACTTTAAACGTTAATCAATTAGAAATATTGTTTTCTAAAAATCAACTAAATACACGGAATAGCAACACTATCTTCATTGATAATTTATATAACTAACATGATATTAATGCCCGATTAATAAAGCATTAGATAACTATTTGTGGAGTTGTTAAAGTTCATAAACTGTACAGTGTATCACTTAGACATTTTGTATTTTATGTTAAGCAACCTTGATTCATTTTTATAGTTCTAGTTACCTAAGTAACGAAAAAAAAAACAAGTGTAAGCGTCATTTTTACAGTGTTAAATAAAATCGTTCTTCTCTGAAACCTCGTCCGAGTTAATTCTCCGAACCTTAACCATCACAGGTTATGGGCCCAGATACGCTTCGTAGTAGTGTACGCGTTTGAGATTCGGGAATTTCGAGAAGAGAAGAAATATATCGGCATTTTTGACAAGACATAGAGGACCTCGAACCAACAAATTTTGCTGAAGCCTTGAAAAGTACTTACTCGGAGAAGTGGCTGAGGGCAATGGAGGATGAAATCCTAGCTTTTGAGGAGAACGGCACGTGGGACCTGGTATCTTTGCCGCCAGGTAAGCACACTATCGATAATCGTTGGGTACTTAGAGTGATATATAAACCTGATGGTTCGGTCGATCGATATCGTGCCCGCTTAGTAGCTCGTGGTGTAATCCAGCGGGCGGGGATTGACTATGATGAGACTTTCAGCCCGGTTGCCCGGTACGATGCGATCCGAACTCTTATCGCGACTGCAGCTGAAGAGAAATTTGTGCTCGGCCAGTTTGACGTGAGAACTGCGTTCTTGTATGGCGAAATTGACACCGAAATTTACATCATTCAACCGCAGGGTTTCGACGATGGGTCAGGTCGTGTATGTCGTCTAAAGAAATCTATGTACGGCCTTAAGCAGTCGCCGCGCTGTTGGAATAACAAGTTTCACTCCTTCATGACAAAGAACGGATTTACTCGTTCGACAGCAGACCCATGTATTTACATCCGGCAAAATGCGACAGAAAAACTGCTACTTGCAATCTAAGTTGATGACGGGCTCATTGTAGGATCAACACAAGATGCTAATAACTCGTTCCTGGGACTGCTGACTTCAGAGTTCAAAATCACGGTGGGTTCTCTTGATTCATTCTTAGGAATTCAGATTGAGCAATGCGAGTCTCACGTGCGAATTTCCCAGCGAACATACATTAAGAAGATCTTGCAACGTTTTGGCATGGAAAATAGCAATTCTGTGAAAACGCCGGCCGAAAATGAACAATCTGACGAAACATCCAATGATCCTCTTGACAGCTCCGTTCCATACCGATCAGCTGTAGGCTCGCTGCTGTATCTAGCCTGCGTCACTCGCCCTGATCTAGCATAAACTGTCTCAAAGGTGGCTCGATCCATGGCGGAACCTAAAGTATCCAACTGGGCTTCAGTCAAACGAATACTACGATACCTAAAAGGTACAATTGATATGGGATTGCTTTACACTTCAATTGGTAGCGGACTACGAGCTTACTCCGACGCAGATTTTGCTGGAGATGTTAGAACTCGGAAATCTACAAATGGTTTCGTTACTCTCATAAACGAAACTGCGGTATCCTGGACTCAATTGCAGAAATCGGTCGCGCTTTCAACTACTGAGGCAGAATTTGTGTCTGCAAGCGAAGGCGCAAAAGAACTGGTGTGGCTTAATCGCCTATTATCTGAGATCGGTGAAAATAAAACTGTACCTATACTATTAATCGATAATGCTAGTGCTATAAAACTTGTTAAGAATCACGAATTTCACAAAAGATCAAAGCACATTGAGGTGCACTATTATTTTATTAGAGAACTTTATAAAAATGGGGAAATTGATGTGGAATTCGTGCGTTCTGAAGATCAGCTAGTAGACATGTTTACGAAACCATTGAATTCGATTAAATTTAAAAACATATGTTCGAAGATTGGTCTTCGGAATTGATAATTGTATTTCGTGATACTCCATGTTCAGTTTACGGGGAAGTGTTAAAGTTCATAAACTGTACAGTGTATCACTTAGGCATTTTGTATTTTATGTTAAGCAACCTTGTTTTATTTTTATAGTTCTAGTTACCTAAGTAATGAAAAAAACAAGTGAATCGATTATTTGGAAAAGGGCACAAAAGGCATTTTTGGCCATTTTCGTTTTATATTATTTTTCAACAAGTTTATTGAAGACGCAGCGTTTGGTGCGAAGGGAACAAAATATCACGCTAGAAACGCTCTAACATATACCCGCTCCACTGCGTTTGGTTCGAAAAAGTTACATGCGACGCACATGTGACCTTTTCGAAATAATCAAGCATGTGTTTTGTCACATCATGGCGCTGGTTCTCGCTGTCAGATTTCAGTTAGAATTTGACTGTCATTGAATCGGGTGTGAATTTTGGTGTTTGCAAAGATTAATAACAGATAAAGATTTTAAGCGAGATGAGTGAGTTAAGTGGAAGCGAATCTGATGGTAATAAATTACCAAAACGCAAGAAAGGAGTTTTGAATACGGAAAACTATAAATCAAATGTTATAAAAAGGGCCAAAGTGAAAGGAATTGAACATCTTAATCATGTTGGGAAAGTCATTAGTGCCAGAATAACAGGTCCGGACTGCAGGTAGAAGTTTTGAAATTATAAAACATTAAGTATTTTTGACTTTTTTTTGGGTTTTTGTAGGTGCCAAATGAAATGTTTTAGTAACTTCAGTGAAGACCAAAGGAAGAATATTATAGATCGGGTAAATAGTTTTGATGACAAAGATGCACAAGATACATTTCTTCAAAGTCTCATCGAAAGTTTTTCCATCAAGAGAAAAAGTAAAGTTTCTGTCACCGAAAAACCCAAACCCAAGGCCCTTACTTTTTCATATCATATCTGCTTAGAAGGGCAACGCATTAAGGTGTGCAAACAGGCGTTTGTTAATTTATATGGGATTACAATGAAAAAAGTAAGACGTCTCAGTTTACTATCAGCATCCGATACCACACCAAAAGATAGACGTGGGAAAGAAGTAGGATCAAGACATAATGCTGTTTCTGGAGAAATGTGTACCAAGATAAAAGAGCTTATCGAAAAATTCGATGTTAAAGAAGTCCACTACTCCAATACTATAACCAAAAAATACTTACCGGCTACACTTAATGTGAAAGTTATGCACAAGATGTTTATTGATAAAAATTTAGACCTAAATGGAAAAGTAAAGTACGACTTTATCTTAAAGTTTTTCCATGAAAATTTTAATTTGAGATTTGGTAGGCCGCAAGTGGATGTGTGTTCATACTGTGAGGAATACGGACAAAAGTTGAGAGATCCCAATCTAAATGATAACGCCAAGCGTGTTGCTGCTGCTTCACTTGTAGTTCATAAACGAAGAGCAAACAAGTTCTTCTCAAAAAAAATTGAGATAAAAGAACTTTGCGCTGAGAAAGATAATGTCATGGGTCTAGTATTCGACTACATGCAGAATTTGCTGTTACCAAATATTCCTGTACAAGAAATTTTTTATCTGCGACAGCTGTGGGTATATGAATTTTGCATCCACAACTTGAAGATTGGAAAGGCAACATTCTATTCATACCACGAGGGGCAAGCATTAAAAGGCCCGAATGAAGTATGTACATTTTTAAATATGTACATTAATGAGCATGTTGATAAAAGTATAGATGAGCTCTACATATTTTCTGACGGTTGCCCGGGACAAAACAAAAATCATACTGTGGTAAGATTTTTAATGACGTTGGCGGCAAACAATAGGTTTAAGAAAATTATACACTATTTCCCCCTGAGAGGACATTCATTCAACGATTGTGATAGAGACTTTGGAACTGTCAAAAGAAAAATAAGAAGAGTCGATAGAATCTATACTCATCAAGAATATATGGAGCTCATCAAAAAGGCATCTGTATCCGGAAAATTTGATGTGAAAGAAATACAAAATTATCAAATAATAGACTATAAAAAATGGTGGCCAACACACTATAAAAAAACTAGCGAGTCTATTGAAACACAAAATAGGAAAGTCCCTAGAGATCAAAGAGTACATTTTCAGATTTCACATTACAATCACTTTAGATACGATTCAACAAATCCTGGAGTGCTTATTGTTTTCGAATATATAGATGGGCTCACCTCGTTCTCTTTTCAACTAGAAAAGCCTGCTGGGTCCAGGACTAATCTTCCTGCTGGGGAAGCGTATAAAGTCTATACTGACAAGGTTCCAATCAATAAAAAAAAAAGTTGATAATTTGAAATCCTTAATCCAGTATATTCCCTAGGAAAGCAAAGAATTTTACACTATGGTATTTAAATAAAACAGTGTTTATCACTTTGTTTGTATAACAATTGGTTTATTTGGTGACTATAGTTTCGATACTACACGTATCATTATCAAACCGTTAGTTACCAACTAACGGTTTGATAATGATACGTGTAGTATCGAAACTATAGTCACCAAATAAACCAATTGTTATACAAACAAAGTGATAAACAGTGTTTTATTTATGTTCAACAATGTATAACGAAGTAGAAGCCTCTATAATCAGTGGACTATGGTATTTGCCTGGCCAACAGGAGTTCCTGAAGAAATTCCTGAAGAAGACTTTTAATACCTATTGATATAAATCCTATTTTGCTTTTATAAACTTACTTAAGTTCTACCTATTATGTAAAAATATATTTTCTTTAATAAATAATGTAAATTGCCTTTATTTTTATGTTTCATTCTGAATAAGTTTGGAAAAGGGCACAAATGCATTAAATATAAAATAATTTTTATAATATAAAATTTTTAAATATCCACGAAAAATTACTTTGAATTGGCTTATTTGAATACCAGCGAACATACAATAACATGTATATGACTTTATGTATATGAACATTAAAATGAAAAAGTTTTTTCTTCCTACTGTAAAATTAAGTAGATGTGTCCTTTTCCAAATAACCGATTCAAGTGTAAGCGTCATTTTTACAGTGTTAAATAAAATCGTACTTCTCTGAAACCTCGTCCGAGTTAATTCTCCGAACCTTAACTATCACAGGAGTAAATTTATTTACCTAGTAAACTAATAGGCAATAAAATTGCGTATTATAAAGCAAACCTACCAAATAAATAGCAATTCTAGAAATAAATAATTTAATTAGTAGATTACAGACCGAAATTATACATTTTCATTGTGGCCATAGCAATTTGATTGACAATTAAATGTTCAATCAAATTAGAAATTTAGTATAATTACTTATAATTATGGAAAATAACCGTGGAATAGGACAGAATTACACAAAACAAGAAAAAGAAAGCTTATTAGAAATTATAAAAGACTTAAACGAGTGTTTTCCACTCCCAGGCTAAGCATGAAGTAAAATTTCGAGTTTAGAAAAGCCCCGTGAAAATTTGTCGAGGGTCGCGCAGCGACCCGAGACAAATTTTCTGGGCTTTTCTAAACTCGAAATTTTACTTTATGCGCCACGCGTATAAAACACTGAAAACACTGAAATATTGTGAACAAGCGAACTCCACTTGAAATCAGCGTCTTTTACAAGTGGCGCATGAAGTAAAATTTCAAGTATAGAAAAGGAGTTTTTCGTTTAAATATACATATCCTAATTATATCCTGTAAATCTTCAGATATTCGTTGGTTGTTTTAAAAGATATCAATTTAAAGCGTTAAACGAGTGTTTCCACTCCCAGACTAAGCATGAAGTAAAATTTCGAGTTTAGAAAAGCCTGAAAATTTGGTTTGGTCGCGTAGCGCGAAGCGCGGAGCGGCCAAACCAAATTTTCAGGCTTTTCTAAACTCGAAATTTTACTTCATGCGCCACGCGTGTAAACCACTGATTTATTCTAAAGTTCAAAATATATGTATTTAGCATACTACAATAGTAGTGTATTCTTAGCATCACTTAAAATCAGAGATTTGTACGCGTGGCGCATGAAGTAAAATTTCGAGTTTAGAAAAGCCTGAAAATTTGGTTTGGTCGCTCCGCGCTTCGCGCTACGCGACCAAACCAAATTTTCAGGCTTTTCTAAACTCGAAATTTTACTTCATGCTTAGTCTGGGAGTGGAAAACACTCGTTTAAAGCATTAAATTGATATCTTTTAAAACATCCAACGAATATCTGAAGATTTACAGCATATAATTAGGATATGTATATTTAAACGAAAAACTCCTTTTCTAAACTTAAAATTTTAATTCATGCGCCACTCGTAAAAGACGCTGATTTCAAGTGGAGTTCGCTTGTTAAAAATATTTCACTGTTTTCAGTGATTTATACGCGTGGCGCATAAAGTAAAATTTCGAGTTTAGAAAAGCCCAGAAAATTTGTCTCGGGTCGCTACGCGACCCTCGACAAATTTTCACGGGGCTTTTCTAAACTCGAAATTTTACTTCATGCTTAGTCTGGGAGTGGAAAACACTTGTTTAAAACTTTAAACATAACTAATTTTAAAAAAGCGTATGCATAAGTATAAAAATCCTTGGTTATGTCCGATTTGAAAAATTTGAAGTCTTCGACTCCTTAGAATGTCTTGTGGTTCGAATTAATCACTACCGGGGAAGATACTATGAGCGAACTTAAATCTGACACGGATGATATGGTAGACATGATAACCGTAATGAAATTAATAATTACAAGTAGTAGAATCTAAAGTAACTATAATAATAAAATAGAATTTTGACTTTTAACTGTCAAATTATTCAGAGAAAAGAAATGTACTTGGTAGAAAAACAAACAAATAATTTACTGGGGAGATTTATTAGTCAAATAAAGTTATTATATTTTGTGTTTATAATACCGATAAATTAATTTATTCCTAAAGTAAAATTTATTGGGGGAATAAAACGTTTTATTATAAAACGTTTTATTCCTTAAATAAAATTTACTTTAGTTTTATTAATAACATATTATTAATAAATTAAAGTTGATAATTTGAACGGCCGAGGGCTAACTAAAAGAGGATTTTCTGCCTTATTATTTCACTTAATTAAAATTCAGTTGAATTTTCATGCACGTAAAACAATTTATTTGATTTTAATATTTTTTTGAGCATTGCAAATTCGCATGTTATTTTTGCAATTTAAATTTGTATCTCTACTATTGAATTTAAACGCTCAGGATGCAATTTATTTATTTTTATTTAAAAACTTTTAGTAAATAACACACTTGGTTAAGATCTCACTGTTTATTGATTGACACTGCAACAATTGTTTCGCCACACAGTGGCTTCATCAGGCAGATGAATAATGAATTACAAACTTAAACTAACGCTTAAATACTAATGACGTGGAGGAGGTGGTGTTGCTTAGGGAAAGGGGGGGGGGGGGGGTGGTAGTGAATTATGTGAGAAATATATATGCATATAAACATACATAAGTATATACAAACGTTAACATATCGTATAAACAGAGGATAAAATGTCAGGACAAATGGAATTAATAAATAAAGATAAGTATAAAAATCAAATTCACACAAGTAAATATATACATATACATACACAAGAACGTATAAAAACATTAACCTATGCCATATACATATATACAACAAGCTAAAAATAAGAAAAATTACACCGTACAGAAATGAAAATATAGCATGAAAAAATGTTTACACTGAAATTTACAGAATTACAAATTTAGTAGTGGTGAATTATTTATTTATTTATTGAATAAACGTATAAACTTTTACAATTTTACAAAAATTATATTACTACTGGACTAATATATTAAAATGAAGAATCTAACAATAATAATATCGCATGCATGCTGAATTATGGCTAAAATATTATTAAATTAACTTAACTAGAATTTATGAATTTATCGAAGACGCCGCCAAAAAGCAACGTTTCCGAAATTCATTACGAGATAAATTAAATAAATCAATGTAATTTGGCAATCAATTGTATGTGCGCATTGCTCTAGAAACTGGACTATTGTAGCCGTAATTGGTCGAGTGGTATGGAATCCTAAATAAATGTTGATGTCTCCGTAGTTGTGGAGGTAAAGTACTAAAATTTAACTGGGCTAACAGATCACTACAGTTTAGAAATCCGTTAATTACATTATATAAAACACACAAATCAGCTACTTATCTACGTGTTCGCAAATGTGGTATACTTAATATTGTACTAATATCGGTTCTGTCGTGATCGCTGAATCCTACACGGTAAGAACCGATTTTGAAAAATTTGAATTGCACACTTTTTAACTTAAGGATGTCACAATCTACAAAAGGTGACCATACGGGAGAAGCGTATTCCAACACTGGACGGACGAGAGTTAAATATAAAAGTCGTAATGTGTGTGGAGACAAGTTGAAAGAAAAACGTCTGACAAACCCTAGCCTTTTTTTTGCCCTACATACTATTGAAGCTATTTGATTTTTAAATGACACTTTACTATCAAATAGTACTTCTAAATCGTTTATAACATCAACTTTGGCGAGAATATTATTGTTGATTACATAGTCATATGGAACATTGTTCTTTTTACGAGAGAAAGTGACTTTACTAAATTTTTTAATATTTAACCTTTTATTAAAGGGATCTACATTGCCAGATACAATTAGTGATGGAAACATAAACATGAATATGATGGAAAATTGGTTTCAAAGAAATAAATTAGTTTTGAACACAAGTAAAACATCTTGTGTCCTATTCAAAACCAATCAAGGATTAGTAACACCTGATAGCATCAAATTAAATAATAATACATACAATCTAACAAATTCTGTAAAAGTCCTTGGGATTACAATAGACGATACACTTACTTTCTCTGAACATATATGCAAACTATGTAATAAAGTAAGTAGCGCTTGTTTTGGTTTGCGTATTTTAACAAAATTAGCATGAATCAATATTTCAAAACTGTTTTATTTCGCCAATATATATTCTCACCTAAAATATGGCATAATATTTTGGGGGGGATCTGTCGATATAAACAAAATATTTGTGGTACAAAAAAAAGCAATAAGAATTCTCCATAAGTTAAAATTCAATCAAAGCTGTAGAGGGGAATTTAGAAATGCAAATGTATTGACCGTATATGGCATTTACATATATGAGTGTCTGAAGTTTCTTTGGAAACATAACAACTATTTTGATCAAATTTTTACAAACTCTATATACCCTAAAAGAAATGGTCAAATCTACAACTTGCCTCACCATCGTCTAAAAAAATACTAGCAAGGATGTTTCTACTCAGCCATAAAACTATACAATCATTTGCCAGCAAGCATAAAAAATATTGAAACATATAAGAAACGCACAAGTCACTTGTATGAATACCTAGTAAAAATGGAGCCGTATAGTATGTCGGAATATTTTAGTAGATATACATAAATTTTAAATTGTACTTATGTCCTGAATATATTTGTTCTATATTTGTTTATTTTATCTATATTACATATTTTCTTAATATCCTTCCATATTGTCTGACGCATTTACGTACACAATTGTATATTATATAATTGTTATTGTAAATAAAGACCATTATTATTATTATTATTAAATATAGCTTGTTAGTGAAACACCATCTTTCCAAAGACGACAAATCTTCTTGTAATGCTTTACAGTCATTCAAATTTGAAATAGTTCCAAATATTTTCAGATCATCAGCATACATGAGAAAACTAGAGGTGTTTAAATACAGTACAATGTCATTAATACAAATTAAAAAGAACAATGTCCACAGTGTGAGTCTTGAGGCACACCAGACGAGACATTAATACATTTAGAAATACAATTATCCACTTTACCAAATTGTGTTCTTTCCCATAGAAAACTTGTAAAACACTTGATCGTATTATAGCTCAGACCTACGTTGGATAGTTTCTCTAATAATATTTCATGATGCACCCGATCGAAAGCCTTTGAGAAGTCTGTATAGATACAATCCATCTGTAAGCCGGCTTCCAAAGCATTTATTAGAGATGTGTTGAACATAAGTAAGTTCGTTAAAGTTGAACGTCCAATGCAGAATCCATGTTGTTGGGGGATTAATAAGTTCTCGCATGTCCATTTTAGCTGTATAGCGACAAGATTGTCCAATAATTTTGCAATTGTTGATTGTATGGAGATGCCCCTATAGTTCCTGATATCCCCACGGTCGCCTGATTTAAATAGAGGTGCAATGTAGCTTGATTTTCATGATGTAGGAAATGTTCCAGTTTCTAACGATTTTTTAAATAACGTCGTGATGGGCGGAGTTAATGTATAAATACATATCTTCAAGAAGAATGCTGGAATACCATCAGGGCCAAGGGCGAAACAGTCTTTTAAAGTATTAATACCGTTAAAACCATCAATCGTTGAGACTGTTAAGTGTATACAATTTCCAGACACATCTTTAGGTATAATATGCGCTGTTGGAAAATTTTCAACTAAATAAACCGACGAAAAAAAGTCTGCAAATAAGTTGGTAATATGCTCGATATTATCGGATTTGTCTCCATCGAGAAACATGCATTTTGGAAATCCGCTTGTCTTAGGCGAGTCGTTTACAAAAGGCCAAACTCGTCTTGGTTTGAGATTAATATTTCCTTCGACTTTAATTAAGTAGGCTTCGTGTAATCTTTTACTTAAAGTATTACATTCTGATCTTAATATCGCAAAATGTTCGTAATCAAATGGATTTATAGTGCGTTTATATTGAATGTGTGCAAGTTTCTTCTCACGAACTAAATGGATCAGTTCAGAGTTGAACCAAGGTGGATATTTACTGTTTCTGACTTTAATTTTAGGTACGAACATATCTATAACAATATAAAGAATTTCATAAAACATAGATGTTGCATTATCAATATTAACATTATTTAGCAATAAGGTCCAATCGGTGCTGGCAAGGTAGTTATTGATTGAAATATAATCACCATTTTTAAAGTTGTATGTAAAATAATCATATGAAGAATTTTCTTGCAGAGTAAGGGCAACACCAATGTCGTAAGCAATGCGATGAATAGGATTGGCAGAAATAGCATCACAGCTTGAATATATGAGTACGTTCTCAATATTTGAGAAACATAAATCAAGTAAAACATTGCGAGAATTAGGTAGTGAATTTATTTGAAAAATGTTATGGTATATAAATGACTCACTTATAATTTCAGCCAAATCGCACGTATTAGAGCAGTGGTGGGGAAACTTTTTTTTGAGACGGACCATTTGTAATAACCAGACAATCGTAGCGGGCCAAAGAATAATGCTTAATCGTAGGTAGGTAGTTTTTATGCGGGTCGTCACATTACGAAGTAAGAACGCGTTCAACATTCTCACGACGGCACTTTTAAACGGGCCGGATTAAACCTTTCCGCGGGCCGGATTTGGCCCGCGGGCCGTAGTTTCCCCATCACTGTATTAGAGGAATGAGTTAAAGAATTTTCGTTTATAGACCATAGAGCACCTGGTTGATTGTAATCACCACAGATTAATACTTTGTCATTAGGAAAAGATGAAAGAAAGGTGTCAATCGTGGTACAATGATTTTCATAAACAATATGATTGGATGGAGGAGGAATGCAAACTGCGCCAATTATTAATGAATTGTTTACTCTTATATAAAGTTCTTCAACGCGTATTGAGTTTAATGTTATTCTATGAGACTGGAAACATTTATAAATGGCGATGAGAACTCCACCGCCCCTAGATTTAGTACTTGTTTCATTAGTTCGATCCTGTCTATAAATTATATAGTTCTTAAGCCCCAATTCGGCATTAATAACACTGTCATCAAACCATGTTTCAATAAAAATCAAGATATCAAAGGAAGATGAATTAACTGAATGCATGATATTGGATAATTTAGATTTCATTCCTCCTACATTTTGAAAATACAAAGTTAGTTTTTTTTACTGCTGTTAGACATGTCATTGGAGGGATCAGTTTTTCCTGAAAATATCGTCAGCCTGTTTCTTACGAATCTGATATGCGCATTTGGTTCACCATTATTTCTTTGAATCAATAGGTCTGCATTCACTTTTCTAATTTCCTCTCGTTGAGATATTGTTAAATCAGATGAAACATTTAAAGATGGAAATTTGTCTTGTAAACTCTTGCGATATTTCAGGATCGATAAAATGTCTTGATCAAACCTATGGTTGGAATAGTACAATTAGAGCAGGACCATTTATCGCCGTTATGTTTTTTTTTTCTTCGGATCGGTATTTGAGCCAAATCCTTATCCGATATGTTTTCACATCTGATGTGAAACTATGATGCGCACTCTCCCGTGCATTTAATTGCTAACGAAACATTTTTTAGAAATGAAATTGCCAATTCTTGGTTGCAGAATACTTCAAACATTAAAAGTGCGATTCTTCTCGCAATCTACAACAAGTTAGTCTTACAAAGACTATATCAAACACTCATTGAAACAACTACTTCTCGGGCTAATACCCCGACGGACATTGAATTATACAACAAGTGTTTGCTGTTACATACAGTAACCTACTGCAAATGTAACAATTTTGGTCAAATTATTCAGGCCATCTATAGACGCGTTTCGAGATTTATCTCTCATCAGTATAGCTTTGCCATTCCCTCTAAACAATTTGACACCTTAGCCCGGGAAGTAGTTGTTTCAATGAGTGTTTGATATAGTCTTTGTAAGACTAACTTGTTGTAGATTGCGAGAAGAATCGCACTTTTAATGTTTGAAACATTTTTTGGTGGGATAGTTAAATTGCAACGTGCACACGTTAGAGACATGATTAATTAAAATGTTACAAATTACTTATAAAATGTAATAAAAGGTAATTATAATAAACAAAGGTAAGAAAAACAAGGACACTCGCTTCACACTCAGGGGTCCGTCAGGGTGACTTTCAAGAACAGACAAGAAGACCACGGATAAGGAATTGAAATGATTTAAGTGGATTTAAATGAAAATATGTAAACTAATGTATGCAGCAAGAGATGCTCACAGTGCGGAATAAATAAATAAATAAAGAAGTGAGGTTAAGTTATTAAATAACGATTGCTCACTTACCAATTAACGATAAACCGAGTAAGTAGAACCAAAACTCCACAAAAACAGATGCTATTATGCAAGACTGGTATAATTAAATCGACAATTGTATTGCAAAAATTAACGTAAATGAAAAAGTACAGATTGACAGCTGCATGCACTCAAAACAATAATAATAAAAAAAATAATTCAAATCGTTATCTTATTTATTAAGTGTTGACTTAATTTTGGTTCAAAATCAGAAATAACTTTTTCAGTGTAATCCATGTTGAATTTTGTACACAATTATGATTTACTCTTTTCACAGTTGAAAATATTAAAACAAGCACACATTTCCAACACAGAAATAATTAATTATTTTCAGTCCGAGTGCATTCAACCTTACACACACCAGAACATAATTTATTCCTTAAAAAATTAATCACAAACGCAGACTGCGCGAATACTTTGCAATTTTTTAAGCACGCGTTTACCTGCGCGAAACGAAACGAAATTAACGCCCCTTTATTATTCAACGTAAATGATTTAAATTGATTAAATATGAAGTGAACTTTATCTTTTAACGTTTATTTTTTTATGCTTTCCCCAAATCTAATTTCCTTTGAGTGGGAGCGCGCAAAGCAGAACGAGTATTTTTCGTATATACATTTTTAAACACACACAGTGTAACTGGCACATTTACTAAAAATTAATCAAAACAAAAACCCTTTCGGTTTTGTAATTTGAATCGCTTCGTTACACGTCAAGAGAGTTCTCATCACTCGGGTTTTAAAAATTTTACGAATGCCTGAATATTTTAATTCGAATTCAGGAGGAGAAGTTCAACAAGCTTTTCCCTATTTAGCTCGAGGGCCTCGAATCGGATTTATTTTATATACTGTGCTTTTAAAAATATGTATTCAATTATTATGCAATTTGGTAGTTTTTTTTTTTTTTTTTTCGCTGAGCGAGGGATTACGCGTGAGTGGAGCTGGATGGATTAGTGCTTGATCTTGAGCGTCTTGTCAGTCAGGCTGTCAGTCGAGGAGCGAAAGCTTACAGAGTGAATGTAATGAGAATTAAGTACGTTTTAAAGTTTTGCAAATGACTTGCACGTCACGTAATATCTGCTTACTGTGCTGATGCGTGATGGATGTCTATTAACCTCTTGAGATCTCATCATAATGTTTTTTCCCTTACGCTGTTAAATTAGATTTTATGAGCAAAACCAAATGCTTAATTCATAGTTTTTTCTTTATAAAAAAACCAGTATTATCCAATAATCCGATAATTGACATAGTAAATTCTTTCAGCAGAAATTCACGTTTATTATTAGAATGATTATTGGAAAAGTTAATATTCAAGTCTGAATATAGTAGCAATGAAAAGTCTGCTAAACGTTTTTATCCCCCGGCACACCGGACAAGAATATTTTGATTCGCAACACACGAAATAAAAATCCCATTTTTTTATTGGCCTTGGTATTTAGTCCATCAATTTATTTATACATTTTAACATTTCAATGTGTTTAACCAAATCTTATTTCGATAAAGTGTCACAGAAACTACTTAAAAGACTCTACAAAGTCTTTGTAGAGCTTATAATTACATATGGGATCAGCATTTGGGGCACTTGCTACAATAATGCAATATAAAACTTAAATATAGCACAAAACTACATACTAAGAGTGATAAATAGAAGAAATATATTATACCCAACAGAACTCCTTCATAATAATAATAATAATAATAATAAGCTTTATTCCAATAAATTATTAGACAACTTAACAATATTAACACATACAATGATATGAACATTACCAGCCGCTACTTAATATTAGAAATCGTCAAAATATAATGGAATTTAAATTGTAGCATATAAATTCCTCTACTGTATACGGTTCAACTTGCCGTACAATTTCATGCAAATATTTTTTGTATTTTACGAGACTAATTTCAGTTCTAATAAATACTGGTAATTTGTTGTAAAATCGCAAGCACGAGTAATGAACACCCCTCTCAGTCAGTGTAAATTTATGTAAAGGGTACATAAACTTACTCTTATGCCTCGTTGCATAAAAATGTTCATTTATGTCAGATTTGAAATAATAATTGTATTTCCTGACAAATATCAGACATTCTATGATGTATATACCAGCGACCGTTAATAAACCATTATTTCTAAATAATGTCCTACAAGAATCGTACGGACTTAAACCTAACATGGTTCTCAGCGCACGTTTTTGTAGACTTAATATGTTGTTCAAATGCGTGGAGCTGCCCCAGAAAACTATGCCATAGCGAACTAATGACAGAAAATTTGAACTATATACTAGTTTTAATATACTAAACGATACATTTGGTTTTAAAATTTTCAGCATATAGCATGTTGTACATAAGCGGGAAGACAAATATCCGATATGTTTTTGCCATTTTAATTTGTTATCTATAAATATTCCCAGAAATTTTGTCTTACATGTTATATCAACTCTAGTGCTGTTGATGGTGATTTGCTGTGGAAGGTTTGTAGCCTCGGATTTTTTAAATATAATGTAGTTTGTTTTACTCTCGTTTAAAACAAGTTAATAATACCACATTTAATATCAGGCAACTCTGCGCAGTACAAACCCTTATATACATACACAGACATAACACCTACAATAATCATCCAATTCACAACCACGAAACAAGATTTAAAACGAACAAAAAAATAGAAATCCCATTTTGCATTAACAAAAAAACTCAACGTCACTTCAGCTATATAGCAATAAAACTGTACAATATAGTACCAAAGCAAATAATGGGGACTCAAAATAGGAAGAGCTACATAAATGAAATAAAAACGTTTATACATAACAACAAAGATAAAATTACAGCAATATTCCAATAATACCCCATCATAAATCCTCCTCTCATTCATACCTTTTACTCACTTCCATTAATTACATAAATTATAATATATATTTTGAACAATTGGTTATTTTTTCTTCTTTAGATACATTGTTTTTTTTTTCCTCCAAATATTCTAATATTTTTACACATTATTTTATATAGTAATATATATACATATAATCATGTTTTACAAATATTTTTATAGGTTGTAGACCTTTATTTTTTGTTTTCTATCTTATTTTGTTTTTATATTTTTCTAGTTTAGCTAGTCTGTATAAGTAAATTCAAATAGATTTAAAAGTAAATGGAATGCATAAAACAAGTACTTGTACTTAAAATGTAGACCATTGGACGCAGCAATTTAGGAAATAAGTAATAACAAAAAATAATAAAAATGTGATATATAAGTGTGATGATCTGTAAAAAATCTATTGGAATTGAATAAATTGAATTGAATTGAATTGAATTGAAAAATACCCATTTACTCATAAAACAACACAACTTCATTCACACTACATCCGTGAACCCGCATGGAATTATTTATTATTCATAAGTTTTCAGGTTTTTCTAAACTCGAAATTTTACTTCATGCTTAACCTGGGAGTGGAAACACTCGTTAGAAATTTCAAATTAAACTTTTACAAGAACGAATGCCTGAAAATTTACAGAGCCCACATCGATCGAGATATACCTTAACAAATTCTGCAAACTATTGACAGACTCAATTTTTCTTTATGTTAAATTATCTTAATGTTAAATCTTTGTATTTTTATTGTAATCAAATGGCTATGAAGAGAACACAGGTTTTTTTTATAAAAATAATGTTGTGTTTTTTTTAAATTTCAAACTACAATTTTATTAAATTAAATAGCGAAATTATTATTAGCTTTGTTTAAGATAAAATAGTATTGTTGAGACTAAAATGTGTTTGTGACGCGCCAATCATAAATCATATTTGTAACTCATATTCAATCCTTAGAGAGAGAAAAAAGGCTAAGATCATATGTCTACTTAAGTTAAAGTTTATGACAATATTCAGATGTTGCGTGCCGGCTGAAAGTTAGGCGAAAACGCGCGGAAAAGTTTTCCCTCCCCGAGCCAAAGCACGAGATCGATGTCAATTACACGACGTGTGAGTTTCCCATTTTTTATTCCTCTCGGGCTCGGAACGGGAACAGGTAAATCCGAATCGGAGCAAGTGCATAAAATTCTCGTTAATAATGCCGTTCGTTGTCTGGCCGGGCGGCAGTCAATGTCGTATTTGTCAAGGCTTGACAGCCAGACACACGGACTACACATACACATTGTGTGCGCGAGTATCGTTTATTTTCCGCGTCCAGTTTGATTGACTGCACGGTCGACCATAATGTTATTTAAGTGCGTTTAACGCGATGATATTATCATTGAGCGACTTGCTCTTCGGTGATATATTACGAGCAATTTGTTACCCATCGGTCGGAAGAAACACAAACACGGCCATCACTGATTTATCTGCGTGTCCCACTAAATCGACGCTTCTGGGAATTAATGTGACATAATTTATTCTACTAGTACATTGATATACTAATTATTTATCTAAGCAATTTTAAAATTATCATTATTATTATTATAAATAATTCAGAAATAATAAAACGCTTTTTACTTTGTTTGTATAACAAATAATTTTTTTTTAAATTAAAAATAAAGTGTTATACAAACAAAGTAAAGTGTTTAATTCTGAAATTAACATGTACAAGATGCGGCAGGGAATCTTGCTGATTTGAATTGGGCGCCAATGAGCGAGACATGGTCAGAAACGGGTAAAGAGGGTCTCATTCGATAGAGGTTTTGTCACCGCTCAAGCGGACATGACGACATTGGGGAGCAACGGAGACATCTTAGTGGGCCATGAAAATATTTTACTCAAATATCATAAAAGCAGCTGTTTGATACTTTCGGTTCCTTATAAGAGCGACGCACAATGGGCCCAAATCAAAAAAAAGACGCGCATAGGAAGAAAAAGAAAAAGTCATTGTAACGGCAAAATTGATAATTATTTGCAATGTTTAAGTTCATATTAAGTGATGTTTAAGATTTGTAGCAATACCAGATCATGTCGTTTATCAGGACAACGATCACAATATGAAGGTTTTAACTCAATAATACTTTCTTCATATAAATTCAATGGGAATTTACATCTTTCTTAAAAATGGTGCAACTATTAAACACATCGAAGCACAAAGCTTAGATTTTCCCAAAATAATGTCTATTCAATGGACTATATTTTGAGCTTAATTGCAGCTGGACGCAGCGACCCTGAAAACATTGGCTTTGAAACGGGAATTGCAAAAAGTATCAGACAAAAAACAGTACACATAATTCCACTCATAATATCCACAACTGGTATCACACCACACACGATGACACAACATCTGTCGGAACTAGATCTGCCAAACAACATTCACACTCAAGTTCAAAAAGCAACCATACTTCACACATGTAACATAACAAGGAACTTCTTGAATCAGAAATAGATTATGTTTGGACTTGGCTAATGCCCGTCCAAATATAATATAACCGACAACAAGTCGAGATAAAATGGGTAATAATAATAATAATAATAATGCTTTATTTCTCAACAGAATTACTTCCAATTACAGAGAAATGTATAATGATATCTAAAATATAGTGTAACTATTACTAATAATCATACATATAAAGAAAACATGGAAAATTTTTAGTGTATAAATCTTGAAGTATGGATATACAGCGTGTAAACGAACTACTGTACAGGCTCTCTACCACATAAGGGGCAGCGTTTAAATAAACAATACCTGCATTTGAAATTACCATACCTTTAGTAGATAGCTCACAAATAATAATTAAAAATAATTAATAATAATAAGCCACATGTTTGTGGTATCTGGTATACGCGCACATTGCGTATTTTAAGAGAGATTCCACATAGACTGGTAGTTTTTAAACGATTTGGATATCGAATTACACCATCCAGAAAAAAGTGGGTCAGATTGTGAAGAATTATGTCTATGTTATCGTTTTCATAAGTACCCATTGCTGACTAAATTCCGAATATTTTCTAAACGTGTTAATGAAATTCAATATTTTTCCTTATTAGGTTCACACTTCACTTTATCTCCACTCTTATTGAAATGTTTAGATAAGAGCGGCGAGGGTGGATGATTTTTAAACATAAAAATAGTTTCCTGTTTAGTCTATGGTGAAACTTATTCCATGAAACATCTACATTTTGTAACATGGCGCGATACGTTTATTCAAACATTGAATTGGCAGACATGTTTATTATTTACGGTGAAACTCGGTGTAATTCCGCGGAAGCTGTAAGAATTTATCAAGAGCGATTTCCTGAACGACACTTACCACCGCCAAACCGATTTAGAAATTTATTACAAAGAGCACGCGACACTGGAAATTTGCAGCCCGTCGCCGTCGCCGGAGACGCCGGAGGTGGTGACCGTCCAATGCGATATTTGCGAGCGGAAGATGAAATTTTGAATCTGTTGAAAGCGGATCCTGGTTTAAGTACCCGTATTATCGCCGCTCAGCTAAATGTATCGCACACATTTGTCAGCAGTGTTATACGAGACAATAATTTTTATCCGTATCACTACCAGCGTGTACAACATCTTCAACCCCATGATTTTCCCAAAAGAATTGCATTTTTTCAATGGATTTTGGCACAAAATGTTCAAAATCCTAACTTTACCAAAGACATTTTAGTGACCGACGAATCGTGCTTTACGCGTAGTGGAAGTTTTAATTTCCATAATATGCATGTTTATGCAATAGAAAATCCTCGTGTTACGCGTAGAACTCATTTCCAGCATCGCTTCTCCCTTAATATCTGGGCAGGTATTTTAAATGATCAATTAATTGGGCCATTTATGTTCCCATTTAATTTGAATGGAGAACGATATTTACGATTTTTGCAAGATGACCTTTTAGATCTTCTAGAAAATGTACCCTTAGCGGTTCTTAGAAGAATGCGCTATTTGCAAGATGAGCTCACTATGAAAGCCGCGTTAGAAGATATTTGAATGATGAGTTTCCAGGACGTTGGGTTGGTCGTGGAGGCCCTGTACTATGGCCTCCAAGAAGTCCGGATTTTAACCCCTTAGATTTTTTTCTTTGGGGATACTTTAAAAGTGAAGTCTACACTACGGAAATTGACAATGCTGAAATGCTGATACAACGAGTAAACGCCGCGGCTAATACCATTCGTGAAAGACCTCGTGAAATGTTTGCTACTGTTCGTGCAAATTGGATACGTAGAGCCCAAATGTGCATTGAGTGCGGCGGACGTCAATTTGAACACTTGTTGTGATTTTTTTTATAAGTGACCCAGTTTCATCTAATAATTCTAGACAGTGTGTGTGTGTGTGTGTTTAGTGCGTGCTAAGTGAATCATACGTCTCGCAGTAGTAACAGTAAATAAACAATACCACAAATGAGTGACCTAGTTTCATCTAGTCATTCGAGACAGCGTGCGTACGAAGTGATTTATGCGCCTCGCAGTAGTAAAAGTAAATAAAAAATACAACAACTTACGCATCCACGAAAAATATCATGAACACAGGTAACCAGAAGTTCTCAAAAGTAAAAAATGCATGAAAAATTATGAAAAATCCAATATTTTTTTCCGATTTTATTTTTGCTGCAATTGGTGTCAAAATATTTTGTGTATACGCCCTTAAGAGGATGTACATTAGTTCGATTACACGCTGTATATAAGGTTGTGCGCTATAGATAATTACTTATAAAAATGCATTCCTGATCAGCTGGGGCGTTACATTGAACATATCAATATTTGGGTTGTTATTGCAATTTCGAATGATTCGAACTAAAGGAGAGTAATAGAGAGCATTTGTTCTAGATGTAGGATACGCAAAAGTGTGGGAGCACCTAGAGTTTAACCTAGGGACATAGAAGTTAAGTTTAGAAAGTAAGTTTATATCATCAATGCGATTATGTAATAATTTAAATAGAAATAATAAAGAAGATAGTTGATATTATTATTATTATTAAATGTATTATATTCGGGTTAGTCTTACTTCAAATAAAATTAAACAAAATTTTGAAAACTAGATTTTTATCTTTAAAATCATTTTCAGTCATTTAATGTTCCTATCAAAGCATTCATTTTGAAGTTTCGAACTAGTGTTTCCAATCCCAGACTAAGCATGAAGTAAAATTTCGAGTTTAGAAAAGCCCCGTGAATATTTGTCGAGGGTCGCGCAGCGACCCGAGACAAATTTTCACGGGGCTTTTCTAAACTCGAAATTTTACTTCATGCGCCACGCGTATAAAACAGTGATTTAACGAGAAATTTAAAACACAAAACAAATTTTTCATATAATTCCTCACAATTAATTGGAATTAGTTTTGACAACTTAAATCCTTTATCGTCATGCGTTGGACAAAGGAGGAGCGTGCGTTCGCCGTCGAGGCCTACTTTTCCAATGGCCGTTCGGCGGTTGCCACCCAACGTTCCTTCCGAAGTCGGTTCAATATTTATTCCACGGGTCCGGTTCCTGGCCGGCAATCAATCGTTTCGTGGGTGGGGGCACTCAACGGACTTCCAGAGCACCAGAAAACGTCAAGAGGGTGAGGCTGTCGTTACTGTGAATGCATTTCGCTACAAAGAAATGATTGAGGCATTTTTGCTCCTAAAACTCAAAGAAATAAAACTTGTGGGCGTATGGTTCCAGCAGGACGGAGCCACGGCACACACAGCGAGAACTTCAATGGAACTTTTGAGGGAACACTTCCACGAGCGCCGAATCTCCTTGAGGGGTGACGTACTGTCGCCGGCGCGCTCCCCCGATTTGGCTTCCTGTGACTTCTTTTTATAAGGATATCTCAAATCTATTGTTTACAATGATAAACCACGGACCCTGCAACGCCTGAAGGACAACAACCGTTAAGCCATTGCCAAAATTCCTGTCGATATGCTCGAAAGAGTGGAGCGAAACTTCAAAAAGCGGGCGAATCAGTGTATCACTAATGGAGGCCGCCATTTTTCCGATGTCATTTTTAAATACACTTAAAACAAAAATTCAGGATGTGTACAAAACGATAAAAAAAGAATTTAATCGATATCTGAAATACTTTTTCTTTTATTGACCTTTCAAATCAGCAAGTTTCCCTGCCGCACCCTGCATAACGAAGTAGAAGCCTACACAATACAGATGAATGTAAGAAACATTAATTTAGAAATAATTATATAGAACCGAACATTTTCATAACGAGAATTTTTCTTTTAAGTATACATATGCAGACGTTGTACATTTTAACACGGTCGGTTTATTAAAAAAATACAATTTTAAATTTGTAAATTTTCAGGCTTTTGTAAACTTGAAATTTTACTTCATGCGCCACCGACACAAAACACTGATTTAATGTAAAGTTCAGGGGTGTGTTTTAAACTTCGTAATATGTCAGTGTTTTGTACCGGTGGCGCATGAAGTAAGATTTTGAGTTTAGAAAAGCCTAAAAATTTGGTTTGCCCGCTCCGCGCTTCGCGCTACGCGGCCAAACCAAATTTTTAGGCTTTTATAAACTCGAAATTTTACTTCATGCTTAGTCTGGGAGTGGAACACATTCATTTTAAGTTTCAAATGAATCTCCTTTAAGAAAAAAGGATTATCTAAAGATTTACGCCGAAATTGGGACATGTATACTTGAAAGGAAACTCCCTGTAAGTACAAGTTGAGGCATTAATTGCAATTGATTAGCTAAAATTTGTAATGGTCATATAGGCAACCCAATTTACGCATAACCTAAAAATTAAAGGTGTCAAATCGTATTTTATGAAAATGTTCGGTCTTAAATAAAACTCTCTGTATATTTCAAATCTTACATGAAAGCTTCCTTTAGAACGTGACAGTATGTGTATTAAATTATTTGCCAATTGGTCTTACCTCACTGTGGTTAATGTAAATAAATTAAAACGACGAGTGCTGTCATTTAAATTTAGTGTGTGGACCATTAAATTTAAACATTGACTTCTTTGACAACAACTAATAAAATGAATGTAAGAAACATTAGAGAAGTTCCAATTAGTAATAATAATAACCATCAGAGACGTACGAAAGGCGTTTGTTGCGGTGGGTTTGTTGTTTGTTAAAAGCGTCGCGCCCTGAGCATTCAAATGATGCAAATACGCAAATCTTTGTGTATCTCACTAAAACCTGACACGGAGGAGCGTAAAACTTTATCACCGCCATTTAAATGTTTGCATTAAAATATTAGTTATGCATAATGCAAAACAAGATCAGGCATTACCTAAGTTTAGTAGGCACATAAGCCCGAGCGTGACGCTTCAAGAAGTAATTCTCACTCGAATAGTTAGTCCTTCCGATCCCTTAATCACGCCAGGATTTTGCCAGACATCCTGGCTCTCGGGCCTCTTGCCTCTTATTTTCTCGACTCTTCATAACAGCTAACTAGTTTCAATAATAATTATCTTTACAATTCTGTATGTGGGAGGTAAAAAACACCAAATCACTTTTTTGAAATATGATTATATGTAATTAATTACAAAAATGTTATTCGTGAAAATGCAAACAATGTCTTAATTAATAAGACAACTTAATTTTATTATGTATTTGTTAGTTGGTTTGAAGAGAATTTGACGTAAACGTTACATATACTTTAATAGAGCGTTGTAACCAATCAAATTGAATAAGATTTTAAATATTTCATTGTATAATTCAATATCCGGAGGTGTATTTGCACGGGAAGTAGTTGTTTCAATGGATATTTATCGTCTTAAGTTGTTTTATTAATTAAGACATTGTTTGCATTTTCACCAATAACAAAATTTTACTTCATGCGCCACGCGTATAAAACACAGATTTTAAGCGAAGTTGGAATATACATAAATTTCACAATATTTGAGTGATTTATACGCGTGGCGCATGAAGTAAAATTTCGAGTTTAGAAAAGCCCAGAAAATTTGTCTCGGGTCGCTGCGCGACCCTCGACAAATTTTCACGGGGCTTTTCTAAACTCGAAATTTTACTTCATGCTTAGTCTGGGAGTGGAAATCACTTGTTTACAGTTTTAAAATGAACCTAAAAAAAAAACAAGGAATAACTCAATGACTAACTAAATGTCAAAACAAAATCACTAAAGGTCATCAGTATCTAGGGCTAACGCGATAATACTAAATGTATTAAAATTTTTACAAAATCGAAAATTTCTCAAAAACTGTTGGAAGGATATGGTAATGACCCGGTATCAATAAAAAGGAAATTTAATTTTGCATCATATAATGTGTCACAAGATAGATGGTTCCGTTTAAAAAAATGAAGTTATGCATGTTTGAAGTACTGAAGAATACCGTCGACGGACTCGGTTCAATTTAGAAAATCTGACTAATGGCAAAAACTTAAACAAATACTACATTTCTTCCCGACTCCAAAACCGTAAGCCGCACAACTCTGACTTATTTCGTTTTGAAGATATTGTTAATGGCGTCGAGCTCTGCAATCGTCAAATTTATTAAAAAAAATGAAATAACTCGAAAACGGTTCAACTAAGACCCAATGTTGTGTGAATAAACTTATGTTTACTTTTAACGAGCAATCCAAAAATGTAAAAATATATAGGGTGTTCTATTAAAAATAAGAAAGTTGGTGTTTACTCCCGGTATAACCGCAAGGGCGCCATATTTAGCAATAATTTTGGGTTATGAAAAACTTTTATTTTAAACTTTTTCTGCTATTTTCAACGATACGCCCACTATAGACCGATTTTCGCTTTCTAGTTTTGAATTTGAATTTATCTTGTTTGATACATTTTAGATCTTGTATCGAGGCCAAAAATCGACTAGTGGGTAACAACCCACAGTTTTATTAAAGTTTTATTAAATTAAATAGCGAAATTATTATTAGCTTTGTTTGAGATAAAATAGTATTGTTGAGACTAAAATGTGATTTAATAGTTTATTTAAAACGCCAGCCACAAATCAAATATGATTAGAAATGCGTGTATACAGAATCGGCATTTGTTTGATCGCCTGCGATTTGTTGATGTGAAGACGTCGAAAATATTTAGACAAGTACACTCGCTACAATTGTTGTAGTACAGTTGCACACGGAGAAGCTTATTTGTTTTCGTATCCGTGCGCGCGAGAGATGAGGAGTAAATGAAAAGCTGCTGGATGAAGAGCAGCCCTTTCGCGGACAGACGTAACGACTTGGTTGACGAATAGATCCAGAAGTTGACAGATCTATGACCGACAGCATCCCGCTGCAACGGTTAATTTAGAACGCCGATGATTGACAGAGAACTTCCCTCGTCAAAATATTAATAATAAACGGATATGCGTGGCCTCATTCGGACGCGAACAGCACTTTTTCATCACGTCAATGAAATTTATACACAAATCTCAATTAATCAAAATGTATTATTATTAGAACCCGACCACTTTGTGTCCGAAATGTACATTTGGTAATTCAAAGAAAAGTGTGAAGAAAGGTTATTAGTGCTTTATTCGTCAAATTAATTTGATCTTCACGTAACTCACAACCAATTTATTTATTAGGACCCGATTAAAACATCTACAGAGAAGAATTTCCAAGAATGAAATTTTAATGAGTGGAGATTTTTCTTACACTAAATAGACAAAAACTCTATTTAGTGTAATAAATCTCCACTTATCAGTGGAGATTTCTTACACTAAAAAATCTCCACTCATTAAAATTTCATTCTTGGATATTCTTCTCTGTAGATGTTTTAATCGGGTCCTAATAAATAAATTGGTTGTGAGTTACGTGAAGATCAAATTAATTTGACGAATAAAGAACTCGAACCTTTCTTCACACTTTTATTTGAATTAGCATAGTTTTTAAAATGAAATCAACACGATTGCTATTAAATAAAATATTTACAGTTTGCATAACATAAAGCACATCAATTTTAAATTTAAATTGCATTTTTAAATGGAGAAACTGCGAAATATTACAGATTTTTAAAAGTTAATACATACTGCATTTTTTTATTTATAAGAAATTATCAAAATGATTATGTAAAAAAAACTAATAAGGCCCAGTTAAAGGGTGGCAAAAGTTGTGTGGATGATTCGAGTGGGTCCCTTATTATTTGAACACAAATTTCAATATTAAAAATACAAAATATACAAGGATTTATTTTTTTAAGTGCCATATACTTACATATTTAAATTTACGCTGCAAATGTTTAGCAATTCGCCTTTTTTACTTTCCCTCATTTGTAATACAAAGGGAGAGTATTGTTTTCGTGAACATTTTGAATCAACAATGTTTGTGGATATATCCATGTTGAGGTCCCCTGAACTGATTAACCCATTAAGCGCCATTGATGCATGCACGCAACAATATAATTTTTTTGTTAATTGAATTATTAAATAGGTTAATTTGATATGTTATATTATTCGACCTGACTTGAAAATGTATGAAGAAAAAGGTGAATATTTTGTTATATAAATATTTCGGCTATTATTCATTACAAAAAGAGATTTCCGTGTATTTTTAACTTCACAATATTTCAGTGTTTTATACGCGTGGCGCATGAAGTTAAATTTCGAGTTTAGAAAAGCCCCGTGAAAATTTATCTCGGGTCGCTGCGCGACCCTCGACAAATTTTCTACGCGGGGCTTTTCTAAACTCGAAATTTTACTTCATGCTTAGTCTGGGAGTGGAAGACACTCGTTCTTAAATTCATATTGCACATTTTTATATAAAATCGACGAATGCCTGAAATTTTACAGTGTATGCATTATGTAAATTTCAAAGAAAAATTACTTTTCATCAATGATTTACCAAATTACGTCTCAGGCAACATTTCATTGTTTGCAGACGATACTGCTGTCATAGTATCATCTGATAATCCTATTGACTTGAAAGCTAACATTGAAAAGGTGATAATTGAAATAAACTCATGGTGTAAACGCAACAAACTGCTGCTCAATTCTGCAAAGACTATGTGTATGCATGTAAGCAAAAGAAAACAATTACCAACCAACTTCACAATCAATGTTGATAATGTGGAATATATTATGAGCGGTTGTGTAAAATATTTGGGTACTTATGTGGATCATAGCCTCTCATGGAAAACTCAAATAGATCATGTAAGTAAAAAGCTAAGTCAAGCCCACTATGGGATTCTTCAAATCAAAAAATAAACAGATATTGATACTCTTTTGTCTATCTACTATGCTATGGCCTACTCCCATATGTCATTCAATATCCTGGCCTGGGGCAGGAGCTCTGATTCAAATAAAGTATTTATAGCCCAAAATGAAATTATCAGGACTATGTTCAATCTAAAAAGAGCAGAATCATGTAAAAATGCCTTCTTAACTTATAAAATATTAACGTTTCCAGCAATCTACATCTACAAAATGGTTTGTTACATTAAATCTAATTTAAATCAGTTCGCTACCCATAGCGAAAATCATAATTACAAAACAAGACACTGTGACCTAATACGAATTGATAAATACACTACTACTCTATATAATAAATCATTTATAAACGAAGGTAAAAAAGTTTACAACACATTAGATAACGACATTAAAAATCTTGGTTTTCCACAATTTAAAAAGGTCATAAAAAATATGCTACTAAATAGAGTTGTATACACAATTAATGACTTCAAGTTTTAACCTCGATCGGTAGCAAAAGTGTACAAAATACTATACAAAATTTGTTTTGATATTGTCTTGACGCTTCACATTTATCATATACAATGTATTGTATCATTGCATTATGTAGCATACGTGAATAAAGCTATTATTATTATTATTATTCACAGTATGTAATACAATAAGTCATTCATAGAAATCATAAAAACCTACCTAAATTCAACTTTTAGAGTTAATTCTATCACTGCTTGGCCGTTAATGGGTTAAGACAATTTTTGAAAAATGTCTGGTTTCTCGATATTTTAGTAAATATTAATAATATGGAAAAACATTTAAAAAAAAGCATTCTTTTTATTTTTTCACTTTTTTTTTGTTGCTCTGTTCGTTGTTTGATTCAACTATTTTTGAAAAAAAAAATAATAATAATGTAAACGTAGTTTGATTGTGTTTCCACCTTAACTCCTTGTTTTATGATGGACACATAATTTTGTAATAAAATAAACAATATAGAATTTTTCAATGAAATTGCATGATATTTATTTGAGTTTGAGTGTCTGTAATATCGTTTTCTATTGATAAATTTAAATTTTTCTAAAACCATAACAAAGTTGAATCATTTCTTCACGATTTGTATTATTTTTATCTGAATCGAACATTCAATTAATCCTTAAAAATTAAATAAATAAACACATGCTTTGTCAATAATTGAAATCATTTTCATATTTTTTGCAGTCAAAACTGCGTTTAATAATTCTATAACAATTTGTTGTGATTTTATATATATATATAGTTTATTTACGGATAACCATTTTACAATACAAAATATGAAACACACTGGTAATAGATCCTACAACAAGTTAGATTACAATAAATATACACATAATGACGCACAAAACATATTAAAATATTACAGAAAAGATACATCAATATTGCTTTTACACACTACAAAGTTATTTAAATTAAAAATATAGTTCCTTAATTTCTTAAAAGTGATATTAAAAAAATCGACAGAGACAGCGTTACAATTATAAAGCAAACGCGCTGTTCCGAACTGTTTGGCGTACTCAGTTCTTTTTGTGGGCACAGAGAACATATAACAGTTTCTTAAAGTCCTAGAAGGTACGTGTAAACTAATACTATTAAGTAGCACGAGTGAATTAATGTGTCCATTTATAAGTTTGTACACAAAAATAACATCAGAACTATATCGTCTGTGCTCTAAAGTGTGCAAATTGAGTGCTACTAATATGTTGCTGTAGCTATCTTCGAATCCAAATTTGAAACGTAAATAGCTTAAAAATTTACGCTGAACTCTTTCGATTTTATTAACATCGATGGCGGTATAAGGACTCCAAAACAAAGAACAATATTCTAGATGGGGTCGTACTAATGCTACATAAAGTTTGATCACTGTAAAGGGGTTTTCAAACTCTATGCAGTTTCTTTTTAAAAAACTTAGCATTTGAAACGCTTTTGACGTAATTACATTAATATGCGCTGAGAAATTCCAATTGCTAGTGAGAATCACACCAAGGTCCTTAATTGAATTAATTTGCGTGGGGCGCCTGTCATTAAGAAAATAACCATTGGATACCGGTGATCTAATTTTAAAGAAACTGATAGCGTGGCATTTCTCAATATTCAACTGCATTTTATTGAGGGTACACCAATGATTAAATCTATGCAGATCTTGTTGTAAAAGTTGAGATGAATGACTGTTATCAACGCTACAAAATATTTTCATGTCATCAGCAAAAAGAAGACACTGCGAATGATGAAAGCATGAAATGACATCGTTAATAAAAATATTAAATAGAAGTGGACCAAGATGTGATCCTTGGGGTACCCCCGAGGACACAGAAATGAACAAAGACATATGAGATCCAATACGAACTCTTTGTGTTCTTTTGCAAAGGTACGATTGAATCCAATTAAAAAGAGTGCCATGTATGCCCAATCTGAGAAGTTTGGTTAACAATAGACCATGATCTACAGTATCAAAAGCCTTGGAAAAGTCGGTGTATACAGAATCAATCTGCTTACCCCTCTTCAAGGCGTTCGTAATGTAATTCCCGTATACCAAAACAATTGTAGCAGTAGAAAGGCCGCGTCTGAATCCATGCTGTTCCTCAACAATTAAGGGATCAATAAGGGGGGATATTTGAGCAGTTACTAATTTTTCAAATATCTTTGGTATATGGGAATGAATCGATATTGGCCTATAGTTGGTGACGAGGTTTTTCGAACCCTTTTTATGAATGGGTGTTATGAGAGCGTCCTTCCAATGGGTAGGAAATTCACCACTCTTCAAAGAGTTGTTGAAAATCAACCAAAGTGTTCGACTAAGCGACAAAGAACATTGCTTTAAAAACAACGCTGGTAAGGCATCAGATCCCATGGAGTTATTATTGTTAAGGGAAGAAAGTTCATTTAGCACAGATGAAATGGGAATATCAGTCAATGAGTGCAAATTAATATGGGTATCACTTTGAGCAACATCGATGAAGTTGGAGGAATCAATGTAAACTGAGCCAAAAACTGATGCGAATAGATTAACAATGTCGCTTTGATTGTTTGTTACAATTCCATCGTGCTCAAAAGAGTTTGGAAATACATTTGTTGTTCGTTTCGACTTGACACGCTTCCATAAAATCCTGTCCTCAATAGATTCTAAATACTCTTTGTGGCAAGTTGCACTCAGAGTTTTACAGTCTGCTCTTACTTTTTTGAAAGCATCATAGTCAGATTGCAAGCGAGAACTCTTATATTTAGCGTGAAGAACTTTTTTTTAAATATCATATTTTTAAGTTCAGTACTGAACCATTTAGGAAATAAAAATTCAGATGATTTTTTTATTTTAACGACTGGCACATACATGTTAATGGCATAATTAAGACAGCTATAGAAATCGTAAACCTGTTAGATAACACTTTTGTTTTCAAATAACCTATCCCAACTAAAATTAATGAAGTAATCATTTAGAGTTGCAAAGTCTGATCTAGCATACTTCACGTTAGGTTCCTAAATAGACGAAGCGTTGCTTTCAGCATTATAATAAATACTTAAAACTATGGCAGGATGATGCGAGTCGCATGGTACCGGTGGACAATCGGCAGCTAATATGTTAAATTTATGTATGAATTCCGTCTGTAAGAATATTAGGTCTAACAGTACAGAATTGGCATTAGTAATATTATTCACTTGGAGTGAGTTTATAAAGTCGAACGTGTCTGCAGTAGATATCGCCGCCTGATTATTAGAATCAGTATATACTCCATGTTGACCTTGTAACCAATTAACACTGGGAAGGTTATAATCACCAATAACACAAATTTGATGATCGGGTAGGCTGTCCGCGATGTTCTCAACCGACGAGCAATGTTGTTGATACGATAGAAGAGACGAGTTAGGTGGTAAATACACACTTCCTAGTAGTATATTCTGTTCATGTGTGGTAATTGAAACAAGAAGTTCCTCGCGATGATCGGACACCGACAAAATAACACGTGAATTGAAATGACGAGCAACTGCGATAAGTAATCCACCTCCCCTCGTTTTATCAGAAATCGCGAAATCTCGATCACAGCGATAAACATTGTAATTAATGAAGCCCAATTCAGCATCAAAAATATCCTGATCTAACCAAGTCTCGGTTAGAATTATAACGTCGTAGTTAAACAGTGACACAGCTTCAGCTACAACGGACAATTTGGTGCGAAGACCGCGAACGTTTTGATAGAAGTATTTTAATTTAGTTGTAATATAACCGGCTGATTTAAAGGGGTTTTTTCGGGTGTAGGGGATACGTGGTTGTATACTAAAAAAGTATTAGGATTTTAGTTGCAAGCTGGACTATCAGCAGGGATTTTTCTGTTATTTGTTTTACGCAGCCTATTTTTAAATGGACGAATGGTCATATTGATTGGCCATTTGTCAGGTAACAGAAATTGACTTAATTTCGATTCAAGAATTCCTACTTTAAAAGAACAATAAATGGTGTTAGATGTAAGGCATGTACAAGACAAATGTTGAATTCCTATGTGGTCCTTGATGAATGAAGTTAGTGATTCGGCAGTTGTTGATGGACTGCAGTTGTGAACGTGATAAAATACACGCTGACGAGCCGCTTGGATTCTCACATTAACCGCGCTGCCACGAAGAATTGTTGATGCCGCCTTATTTTGATTTATTTTAAATTTTACATTAGCACTTTTTGCCGTCCTACTGGATTTATGTTTTTCGGTAGATTCTGGATTCATAATTTTGTCAGAAATATTAGTGTTTGCAGGTGGGACCGGAGTTATGTTATCCGTTGATGATTGGGTAGAACCTGCAGAACTTGAGGTTGACGGAGTGATAGATAATTCGCTATTCTGTTGGTTTTTGGTAAAATTAATAGATTGAGGCTTATTTAATTTATCTGCAAACGTTTCGCCGTTATTTGTTTTAAATCGTAAATAGAGATTATTAATACATATATATATATATATATATATATATATATATATATATATATATATATATATATATATATCGACTTTTAATTCGCTCAAGATGTTTTTTGTTACTTGCGCTAGAAAGTCCTGTTGAGCGGTTTTGATGCATTTAATGTCGTCCTTTAATGATAGCACCTCGCTTCTTAATGCGATAAGTTCTTGACTCGAAGCGCAGAAGCAGGGACCGTTGAGTAAAGATGACGGGGATGCGGACGGATTCTGCGCGTTGTCACTGATGAGTTGATCAGTTGAGAGAATGATGTTTCGCGACAATTTAATGCAATTTGAACATTGAGAAACCGCATCGACATCGCTCGTCAGGCTATTAAACTTTTTGTAGCTGGCAATACAAGCGAGATGAAAATTTGTAGAGCAGTCAGAACATGCGACTCCTGACTGAAACGGACCTCTACATTTGTAACATTTAAGTGACATATTAGATATTGGTATTAGAAGTAAAACAAATAGAACAAATAAGGTAAAATAAACAGAGTATTTGAAAGGTGCAGGGGAGAGACGAAGTATACACGCTTCACAATACGGGGTCCTTCATGTTGACTTTTAAAGTGACAAACAAGAACAATAGAGACCACGGATAGGTTAAAATAATAACGCCTGCGCGCTAGACAGTGGTAGATCGGAATTATAGGTTAAAAGGATGTAACGGATATAATAAGCACTTACGACATATTAAAATACGATGTCACTTAATAATGACCATAAGTAACTTACACAGTCAATAAGCACTACTTAATGATGCACTTTAGTAAATAACTGTTACAACTTACAGACCGGGAGATGCACACACAGTAGACGTACACACTCGCCTATGATACTATAATGGTATCAAAATCTATGAGGTTTTATGAGTGTCAAATCGAAATATATTGTAAATTACTTTATTTATTTTCCTCCATAATATTATTAAACTATTAATATCTGTAATTCGATTTTCAATCACTCAAATTCTTTCTCAATATAAATAAATAATAAGTTTATTCTATCATTCAATTTCTTTCTCGCATAAAACTAATTAGATTTATTCAGTTTTTTTAATTTCATGTTAATTTGAACAAAATCTGATATTTCTGTATTGTGGAGGCTTCTACTTCGTTATACATGTTAATTACACAATGAAACACTTTTAACTTTGTTTGTATAACACGTTTTATTTAATGTGACTGCAGTTTCGACAAATTTAGCTTGTCATTATCAAACATGGAGTAACTTAAACTAGAGGTTTTACAGGTATATATACACAATTACAAGACAGCGGTAAAAATGGGGGTGTACATTAGGTCAACCTGGTCGTTAATTAAATTAAATATAAATCGTTAACTTATTTTGGTAATGTCAGTTTTCAAGTTAAAAATATCCTAAAAAAGCATAATATTCAAGTTGCATTTAAACCGTACTGTAAAATCAATAACCATATCTTTAATAGTAAAACAAAATTAGATAAATTTAATAAATCCGGAATATATAAATTAACTTGCGCAGATTGTCAAGGGATATACATTGGCCAATCTGGTCGTAATTTCAACATAAGATTGAGGGAACATTTGCGCTCTTTTCGGCTTAAACAGAGTGATAAGTCGTCTTTTGCAAAACACCTTTTAGACGAAAATCACACTTTTGGAAAAGATGTACTTACCATAATCCATCATGCCGAAAAGGGTCGTAAAATGAATTTGCTAGAAGCACTAGAGATACACAAAGCCCGCGCTAATCCGGGAATTCCCTTAATTAACGACCAGGTTGACCTAATGTACACCCCCATTTTTACCGCTGTCTTGTAATTGTGTATATATACCTGTAAAACCTCTAGTTTAAGTTACTCCATGTTTGATAATGACAAGCTAAATTTGTCGAAACTGCAGTCACATTAAATAAAACGTGTTATACAAACAAAGTTAAAAGTGTTTCATTGTGAAATCTGATATTTATTTGGATTTGTTTAAACGGAAAAAGTTAATTTAATTGTACTTTTCAAGAATTAAGAGAATTTCAAATCAGAATTTTAATTTCGATCGCTTGTATTTGCTCAAAAATGATCTGAAATTTTAAATCGGGTCCACAGCCAGTTTCACTAGATTATAATATTTCCAATGCATTAATATCAAATACATATCGCTGCTTTGCTTTGATAATGGCACAAGTGAATTTTTCAGGAGGAGCCTGCAAAAGTTTACAAGACACTTTTATTCGAATATTGAATTCTCCATCTTCATTCGATTTATCTTATTTTTTGCATGTATTTCTATTTGTGTCTCTTAAAGCTGTATTCATTAAATGTGCGAACATTAATTTTTAGACAATAGTTAGTTTTATCAAAATTCGAGGTTTGGATTTTTGTTTATCAGTTTCGAAATGAAACAAAAATTTCTCGTATTCTGTTTAATTTTAGTAAATTTTTTTTTAATAAACACACAAACAGTAAAGTAATTTGCTTTCAAGTTCTGCTGGTTTTATCAGAATTTGAAGTTTCTTACATTTTTTAAAAGTGTCAAAATAGAGCATAATTTTTTAAATTTAATTTTCTGCGAAGAAAAAATAAATACGCATAAAACACAAAATGTTAATTGTCATCTTTCATGCTCTTTTTTTTAACTATTTACGTCAGAAACTGAAAACTTATCGAATTAAAATTATTTAACTTCTTTTACCTAAACCTGATTTTTTATAAAGGCCATTTTAGATGATCCTTATGATGAAAAACTTCTCAATTTTCGCAACTTTAAACCTCGATAAAATCCTTAAATGACCGAATTCGCAAAAAAACAGTTAGATGTATTTTTTCATTAACACAATTGTTTCGTTTTTGTTTTCAGATTTCAATTCAGAATTTTAGTGTCACACTGTGTTAAAATGTGTGTATATTATTGGAACATTTTTTTAGAAAAACAACTGGATTATATGATTCGGATATATGAAAAATTATAATTAAATAATGTATGACAAAAAACGTAAAATAAATTTTCCAATAAAGAAAACTATAAAATAAGTTTCTGATTGATCGTTTATCGAGGGTCTCCACTCCCAGATTAAGCATGAAGTAAAATTTCGAGTTTAGAAAAGCCTGAACATTTTGATTTGCCAGGGCGCGCGAGCGAAGCGAGTCGCGCCCCGGCAAATCCAAATTTTCAGGCTTTTCTAAACTCGAAATTTTACTTCATGCGCCACGCGTATAAATCACTAATTTCAAGTGAAATCTTCAACAAATTTATTAAAGTGAAATAAATTTACTCTATCAATTATTAATTCTATAAATCACGGGGAAAGTATGTGTCTATTAAATTATGATGAAGGTTTGAATTAAATTACACTTGGTTTATTTCACAATTTTCTCTTTACTATTTACTCGACTAGTTTCGCGTTTTACAGCATTATCAGGAGTGAATTACAAAATAAACCGACAAGCTTATATATTATCAGGTAATTAGGGATTTTAAGATTAAGGAATTCCGAATCTCCTCTTTGTCGTTGACGAGTTGTTTCCGTCTTTTATTGCCCTATTTATTTCTAGGCCTTCTCTGAGGTTTAAATTACGTCCCTTATTACCTGAATACAATATTTCACTATTTTTGTATAAAAGCGTAATTTGAAGTTTCTAAAAAACGTTTCCACACCTTGATTATACTTGGAGTAACATTTTGAGTTTAAACATTAAAAGTGCGATTCTTTTCGCAATCTACAACAAGTTAGTCTTACAAAGACTATATCAAACACTTATTGAAACAACTACTTCCCGGGCTAATACCCCTACGGAAGTAGTTGTTTCAATAAGTGTTTGATATAGTCTTTGTAAGACTAACTTGTTGTAGATTGCGAAAAGAATCGCACTTTTAATGTTTGAAGTATTCTGCAACCAAGAATTGGCAATTTCATTTATACTAATTTTGAGTTTAGAAATGTTACTTTAACTAAACTTTCCACTGAGCAAACAGATTAAAGTAATGTTTCATCAACATTAATATAACGTTTAATGTTGTTACGATGTTGATATACCGTTATTTATTTGTATTTTGCTCAGTGGGAATAATGCTTTTCTAAACAATATTTTATTTCATTCCTAATCAAGGTGTGTAAACACTTTTTAGAAATTTCAAATTAAACGCTTTTATAAAAAAAAAGAACGATAAACGGAATGATTGAACATTATTTATTTGGATTTTACGTTGATATTTATTTCACCTACTTTAATTAATTCTGAATTTACAGTGAAATTATATTATCATTCAAATTCCGAGTTTAAACTTAAACCTGTTTTTGATTTTCCGCTACATGTCGGTAATAATCAAACTTTTTTCTAGAATTTCCCAACAGTAGATGAAAGTAGGAGAAAAGCGAAATTGCATACATCTGCGCTGTCGAAAATGTAAAACAAACACACACACATACCTGAGGTTGTTCATTGTGGAACGCCCTTGGCGAGAAGGGCAGGAAATTACAGATAGGGCGCTCGTCTGATACCGACAATTCTGGAAATTACACTAGAGAAAATACTCAAGGGAATTTTAGCAAACAGGTAATTAACAAGTTTGATGGTTTTACTTGTCTGCCCGCGAGTTTAAATTAAAATTGAAATGTTGACCCGAAATGAAATTCAGAATAATAAATACATTTCGAGTGAACGCTCGCTCAACTGACTCGAACAAGTCAACCCCCTTCCTCCCTAACCCTTTCCTTTTCTTCTGATGACAATTATGTTCCCGTCGTGCACGCACAATTTTCATTTACATCTTTTAATCACTTGTGACTGGTTTTCATTCATGTACTTTTGTATTCAATTATTAAATACACTATATCCAATAGTTTTCAGTACAGGCCATGGAAAACGTAATTGAAACAAGATATCTGAATTTTTTTGGCAATATTATTAGAAGTATTCTCCTTTTGTTTCAATGCTCTTCTTAAAGTGATTCAATAGTAAGTTAAATGTATGCTTTAGCTCAGTTTTTGGAATTGCATCTAATGCTCATGTAGATGCCGTTTCACTAAAGAAGACTGTTATTCACTTTTTATTTTTATCGTTAGATGTACATTTCGAGACACAAAGTCCTCATTATCAATAAGGTTATTGATAATGAGCACTTTGTGTCTCTAAATGTACATCTAACGATAAAAGTGAAGTAAGGAATTTTTTAGTGTAATAATCACTTCACGTAAACTCAAAAACATACAGTTAGATGCTGTTTGAATGGCCGGAATGTCAAGAAAAAACTTGCTTTCAATTTTAATTTCAGTTTTGAGAATAAATAAAAGTCACACAGTGCTAAATCAGGTGAATACAACAGATGATTCAACACAGGCTTGTTATCAAACCAAAAATTGACTGGCAATTTCATTTATACTTATGTTTGAACGGTAACGTGACCGCCAGTCTAAGGTGTCAAATTGTTTAGAGGGAATGGCAAAGCTATACTGATGAGAGATAAATCTCGAAACGCGTCTATAGATGGCCTAAATAATTTGACCCAAATTGTTACATTTGCAGTAGGTTACTGTATGTAACAGCAAACACTTGTTGTATAATTCAATGTCCGTCGGGGTATTAGCCCGGGAAGTAGTTGTTTCAATGAGTGTTTGATATAGTCTTTGTAAGACTAACTTGTTGTAGATTGCGAAAAGAATCGCACTATTAATGTTTGAAAAATTGACTAGTGGGACTCGGTGCATTATATTGCAACAAAGACCAACTGTGCATATATCAGAGCTGGGCAGGATTCAAATCATTCAGGATTCAAATCCTGGATTCGAATCCTTTTAGAGGATTCAAAAAAGGCATTCGAATACTTTAGTTAAACTGGATTCGTGATCCGGATTCGTTATATTTTTTTAAAAGGATTCGTATTCGTATCCAAATGCGGGTGATTGGAATTCTCATAAAAGGATTCGAATATTTATAAAATGATTCGACACTTGGGGAACAGCCCGTCATACATTTACTTGTAACAACAAACCAATAATTTAAAATGATTTGAATATTTATAAAAGGATTCGAATACTTACAAAAGGATTCAAATACTTACAAAGGGATTTGAATAGTTAAAAATAATTCGAATTAATTGTGAGGATTAACATGATAAATTTGTTTATTTAGTGTTTGTTTAAATTTCTCATTAAATCACCGTTTTGTACGCGTGGCGCATGAAGTAAAATTTCGAGTTTAGAAAAACCCCGTGAAAATTTGTCTCGGGTCGCTGCGCGACCCTCGACAAATTTTCTACGCGGGGCTTTTCTAAACTCGAAATTTTACTTCATGCTTAGTCTGGGAGTGGAAACACTCGTTCGAAACTTCAAACTGAATGCTTTGATAAGAAGATTAAATGAACATGTTTTTAAAGATAATAATCTAGTTTTAAAAATTTCGTTTAATATTATATGAAGTAAAACTGACATGGTAGAAAAATTTGTTTAGGTGTTTTTAAATTTTTTATTAAATCACGGTTTTGTACGCGGGGCGCATGAAGTAAAATTTCGAGTTTAGAAAAGCCCCGTGAAAATTTGTCGAGGGTCGCGCAGCGACCCGAGACAAATTTTCACGGGGCTTTTCTAAACTCGAAATTTTACTTTATGCTTAGTCTGGGAGTGGAATCACTCGTTCGAAACTTCAAACTGAATGCTTATTAATTCAAATTTAATAATAATATCGGTATACCGCTCCCCAAGTGGGAACTATTCACATTTTCTTGATATACTCACTGATATGTTGGACCGTTTAAACTTAACATCTTATAAAGTTTATATCTGTGGCGATTTTAACGTTCATTTTAATACTACGGATATGACTACTACAGATGTATGCAATCTTTTCGTCTCGTATGGTTTACGTCAAGTAATATCTAGTGCAACAAGAGGTAAAGCGTGTATAGATAATATATTTACCAATGATAGAATCCTTAATGACATAGCAAAAGTAATTGACATTGGTGTATCTGACCATAACGGGATACTAATAAATATTCCCATTAATCATAATGATCCGGTCATAGCTAAATGTATTCGTCCCATCACCGAACAAGGTAGTACAATGTTATATACTCTGCTAAGTGAAACTGTATGGCCCAATATGGAAAGCCTAGCGACCAACGATACCTGGGATATATTTATAAAAATAATTGTAAATAACGTTGATAAATCATATCCGAAAATTATGATTAAACAAGTACACCAGAAAATAAAAATCAAGTGGTTTTCAAGTAAGCTTCGAGATATGAGGAATCAATTAAATCTTATTAAGGAAGCCATTAGCCGCTCACCTGCACAGGAACTCATTGAATATTACAAAATGCAAAAATCCATGTACAAAAAAGAGATCAATCGTGGACAAAGGCTGGCAAACGATAGTTACATAAACTCTTCTAGCAATTATAACAAAGCAATGTGGGAAATATTAAACTCTATGCGCCCAACTAATAAACTTAATAACACTCCCAGCATCTCAGCAAATAACCTTAATACTTTTTTTTTATCAGCTGTTAACAACATCATACAATCTATCACTGATACTAATACCGATCCTATAAAATTGATGATCGGAATACCAATTGGTCAATGTACAGATTATTTTAAATTTGCTAGAGTGTCTTGCGTCAAAGTAAGATCTATCATACAGGGATTAAACTCAACAGGGAGTACGGATATATATATGGCATTAACCTTAAAATTCTAAAGAAAATTGTCGACATAATTATAAGCCCAGTAACTAAATTAATTAATAGGTGTATTACCGATAACACATTCCTAGACGCTCTGAAGATTGGTAAATGCATTCCCATATTCAAGAAAGGTGCCTTGGACGATGCAAACAAATATCGCCTAATTTTAATTCTGCCATTATTTTCCAAAATAATGGAATCTATATTTCTTGAACAAATAAATAGCATTTTAGAACAAAACAAGTTGATAAACGATGCTCAGTTTGGTTTTAGACCGGGTCGATCGACGGTGATGGCCATTAACGAATTTGTGGACGACATAATAAATTGTTTCGAAGAGGGCAAGGTAATAGCATGCAACCTGCTGGATCTAAGTAAGGCTTTCGACTGTGTTGCTCATGCTATTCTATGTCGAAAGCTTTACTTCTATAATTTCGATCCTAGTGCCATCAGTATGATCATGTCTTATTTAACAAACATAAAGCAAATCGTACACCAGGGGGAGGATAGATCCGATGTGGGAGATTTAATGCATGGTGTACCTCAGGGATCCATCTTAGGACCGCTTCTCTTTATTCTATATATTAACGATCTCCCATGCTGTGTCTCCCACGCGTCTATGGTCCTCTACGCGGATGATACAACTATATCTGCTAAAGGAAATACTCTCGATCAGTCTGTGGCCGCCCTCAATAACACCAAACTTACTGTAATGAATTGGTTTAACTCTAACAAACTCAAGCTAAACCTGTCAAAAACTGTTGAAATGACGTTCTCTTTGAAGCAATTTACACCCTCGCCAACAACTTCAGCCAAGCTACTGGGAATAATCGTTGACCCAAAGTAAAGTTGGGAATATCACGGACATGATTTAAAAACCAAACTCTCTAAAAACACATATTTATTGCGTAATATGAAAAGATCAGTGTCCTTGGGTGTGGTCAAAACTGCTTTTCATTCACTTGTTCAATCACATATTGCATACGGCATTCTTGTATGGGGTCATTCCTCTATTACCAATGATATATTTAGGCTTCAACGGCGAGCAGTAAGAATTACCGCAGGACTGTCCTACAGGCAAGATTGCCGTGAAGCGTTCAAACAGTTAAACGTTCTTACGGTACCTTGTCTATTTATACTTAAATGCTTGATGTATATCAAGAAGAATGAGCACACATTTACAAGCAACAGACACATACATGAGCACGATACTCGTAAGCGGGATAATATCCGCCTAAATTCATTTCTTTTATCGAAAGCTTAAACAGGTCCCCGTTTCTACTCGATTCGTCTACTAAACGCACTACCACCTAATATAAAGTCACTACCGACAAAATTATTCAAAACCAAAATCAAACAAATACTCTTAGAAAACGCATTCTACTCACTAGAAGAATTTTTGCAGAAAGTCAGTGAAGGCATATGAAATCTTTGATTTGGTTGGCGTTCACTTTGTGGTACATCTTTATAAAATAATATTAAAACACTTAACTTTGTTTTACCACTTTAATTAACTTTTTACAGTAGTAGTTTCGACTACAAGCTAGTCATTATCAAACTGAGTGACCCAAAGTTGAGTTGAGAATATCACGGACATGATTTAAAAACCAAACTCTCTAAGAACACATATTTTCCCATATTCAGAGAAGAAGTGCGCACTGCCTTGAATGATTTAAAAGATGAAATTAGATCACTTAATGCTAGAATTACAAACCTAGAGAATGCTGCTGCTGCTACTACAAATATTTCGGAAAACTCCCCATCGGATTTAGCAACAAAGGCTGAGATTATTCGTGAAGTTGAAGAGCGTCAAAGGCGTGCATGCAATGTGATTGTTTTTGATGTTCCTGAACCAACAGGACCGCCTAATGAAAAAGCGGAGAAAGATAAGAGTACCTTACTTGATATAATCGACTCTCAAGTTAAATTTCAACCAGTTAAAATGTTTCGATTGGGAAAACCAGGAACAAAGACACGTCCCATAAAAGTTATATTTTCTACTGCTCAAGAGTCACGTGAGGTACTTAAGGTAACGCAAGCAATTGACACCAACGGTGTAAAATTTTACAGCGACAGAACCGAATTTCAACGTGATCATCTAAAAAATGTTAGAGGAGAACTCTCAAGGCGCAGAGATGAAGGTGAATCCGATATAACCATCAAGTTCGTGAACGGTCTTCCAACGATTGTGAAATCCGGGGGTGAAAAAAACTGAACATTTATTTCCAAAATGTAGGTGGTCTTAAAGGCAAAATAAAATCATTTATGCTAAACACCCAAACCTCTATTTACGATATTATCATATTAGTTGAAACATGGCTAGACGACTCTGTAACGAACGCCGAATTAGGTCTCTCCAACTTTAATATCTATAGAACTGACAGAAATAGTACAAACAGCACAAAAACTAGAGGTGGGGGTGTTCTGATTGCTGTCAAAAACGTTTTTGCAAGTAGCTCAATAGAATGCAGTGACAAAGGTGAACAATTATTTGTTAAAATTATTGATGAGTACATAATTGGATCGATATATATACCACCGGGATCAGCTATTGAGCAATACATGACCAGTGCAAATGATATTGATAATATTTGTTCCTCCAACCCTAATTGTAAATATATAATTTGTGGCGATTTTAATCTACCTGTTGCGTTTTGGGACCAATCAAATGATGTATTGAATACAAGGAATGACTGTCAGCCTGCAAGTGTTTTAGCTAATGTGTTTAATTATCATCATATGCTGCAAGCAAATAGTATACCCAACGAAAGAGGAGTATTTTTAGATTTAGTATTCTGCAATGTTTTAAATCTCTCTGTATGCCGTGCCAGTGATGTTTTATGTGGTTCAAGTTTCCATCACATTCAGTACTCTATAAGCTTACCCCTATTGCCAGTTAACTTTGTAGATGGGTATGAAGATTGGTCTTATGATTTTAAATCGGGCGACTATGCTGGTATCAATCATTTTCTTGCTTCAATTGATTGGGATGAGGTGTTCCTTAATTCAAGCGTCGATGATAAGGTTAATGATTTTAATAACATTTTATATTATTGTTTTAATAGGTTTATACCAGCAAAATTTGTAAAACGCTCTAATAATTACCCATCGTGGTTTAACAGTGAATTAATAACTTTGATTAAGTCTAAGAAAGCAACCCATAAGTTATATAAAATGAGTGGCTTGCAATCGGATTATGAGACATTTAAAAGAATACGGTTGGAGTGTGAAATACTTAATAACGCATTATATACAAATTATATCCAGGGTTTAGAACGAGATATTGGTGTGAATTCAAAGTGTTTTTGGAATTACGTAAATATTTGCCGGAACACCAATGGCTTACCGGAGCAAATGTTTTTAAATAATGATACTGGAAATAATTTGGATGAGAATGTAAATTTATTCGCATCACACTTTTCAACGGTCTATTGTAACTCGTTTAAGAGCACTTATTGTGATTTACCTAATATGCATACACTATTTAACTTGAATAATTTTGGTATCGCTCTCAACGATATATTTGAGAAAATATCACATTTTACTGATTCATGCAGTATGGGCCCGGATGGGATCCCTGAATATTTCTTGAAGCGCTGCGTTTTTACTCTTTCTAAGCCGATCCATGCCATTTTCACCACATCACTTAACACCGGTGTATTCCCGGATTGCTGGAAGCGTAGTTTTTTGGTACCTATATTCAAAAGTGGCTGTAGATCAAATGTAATGAATTATAGAGGCATATGCATCCAATCTGCATTGCCGAAAATGCTCGACTATTTTGTTTCTCAGCAAATTATGTGGGCGTGTAAAAATATTATCATTGAAGAACAACACGGATTCATTAAAGGGCGGTCCACTGTGACTAACTTGATGCTATATAAGACAGTTTTGTCGGATGCTTTGGAGAAGAGGCTTCAAATTGACTCAATTTATACAGATTTCTCCAAGGCATTCGATCGAGTGCAGCATGGTGTATTGTTAAAAAAACTACATGCTATGGGTGTGGGTGGATTGGGCTTGGATTGGCTTGCAAGTTATCTGTCCAACAGAACACAATGTGTACGCGTGGGATCAAGTCTATCAAGATGTATTAACGTGACCTCGGGGGTACCTCAGGGGTCTCATTGTGGGCCTGTGCTATTTTTATTATTTATAAATGATATCAGCATTAGGATTAAGCATAGCAGGTTTCTCCTGTATGCAGATGATCTAAAAATATTTAGAGAAGTCAGATCAATCGAGGATCAAACTTTGTTGCAATCGGACTTGAACAGTGTTGCTGAATGGTGTATTGACAATAATCTATACTTAAATATTAACAAGTGTTTCCATGTATCATTTTGTCGTGGCAATGGTATACAATTTCCTTATTCCATTAACAATAATCTTTTAACTTTTGTAACTGAAATTAAAGACTTGGGCGTACTATTTACATCTACACTTAATTTTAATAAACATATTAACAATATATGTAATTTGGCGTTGAGAATGTTAGGTTTTGTCAATAGGTTTACATTGGATTTTAGTATAACTACTGTGAAACTTTTATACCTTGCGCTTGTTCGACCCCATGTTGAGTATGCATCTGTAGTGTGGTCTCCGTACTCGGTAACTACGATTCAGCAACTTGAAACTGTTCAAAGTCGATTCTTAAGACTTATTCATCGTAGGATGGGCGGGCACATTATCAACTTCAGCCATAGCTTTATGCTCAGTGAGCTCAATATTCAATCACTGCATGACAGGAGAGTTCTACTGGATTTATGTCTTCTGCATAAGCTAGTCAATGGGATTATTGAATGTCAGGATTTAATATGTAAGTTGTGTTTTAATATACCAAGAGGTATTAATTGCAGGCACAAGCCATTATTTCGTTTGTCTTTTCATCCTACAAATTACGGTATGTTCAACCCCATTGATAGACTTATGCGCTATGCAAATAAATTACAAAATAATAGTAACTTTATATTATTTGCACAGTCTACGTCACTGTTCAAATCTGGTCTGCGCCGTATTTGCCTCTCCGATATTGATAAATAATTTTTGTTTCTTTGTTGTATGCAATTTTTAATTCTGTATTTATGTATTGTATTTACTTTCTACACTATCTAATTTTTATATTATTGTTAGTTGAACTCGATCAGTGCCTTGTTATTTACATTAAGTGTTTGTATTTCTACAGGTTGTTATAGTTTTATGTAAAAAGGATATTCCGTTAAATAAATGAAATGAAATGAAATGAAATGAAATATTTATTGCGTACTATGAAGAGATCAGTGTCCTTGGGTGTGGTCAAAACTGCTTTTCATTTACTTGTTCAATCACATATTGCACTCAGTTTGATAATGACTAGCTTGTAGTCGAAACTATAGTCACTATAAAAAGTTAATTAAAGTGGTAAAACAAAGTTAAGTGTTTTAATATTATTTTGAAGGCATATGATGTTTTGCATCTACTGGTGTATTCGATGTCCTTCTCTATTTACTTATTAATTTTCTTAATGTTTCTTTAAATTTTGTTATAACTTTATTTTATAATTTAGATATTATTATAGTAAATATTAATGATATTTGACGTGTGTAAGACTTTATGTTGTTAGCACTAATAAAGATTTCTATTTCCATTTCTATTTCATAAGAACATTATATGAACATATTTTTACAGATAATAATCTAGTTTTTAAAATTTTGTTTAATATTATTTGAAGTAAAATTGACATGGTAGCCACAATCTAAAATGTTAAATTTTTCCGACATTTCCCTGATCCAAGATTTTGTTCCCTGACCTTTTAATATAACTTTCTTCTGTGGAAAACCCCCATTTTATTAAATTATTTTCATTGTTTTTGTCAATATTTAATATGGTATTATAAATTTCTACGTGTTTTGTAATTTTTATGATGCCTATTGATTTTAACAAGTTTAATAAAATCATATGGCTTTTTTGTTAGTCAGTCAGTTTAAATAAAATAAAATAACTTTTCTCTGACTTTCCCGGTTTTGAGGATATTCAGTGAGTTTTATATTTACGTAATTTTTAGGTATTCGTCGATTTTATAATAGTGTTCAATTTGAAGTTTTGAACGAGTGTTTCCACTCCCAGACTAAGCATGAAGTAAAATTTCGAGTTTAGAAAAGCCCCGCGTAGAAAATTTGTCGAGGGTCGCGTAGCGACCCGAGACAAATTTTCACGGGGCTTTTCTAAACTCGAAATTTTACTTCATGCGCCACGCGTACTAGACACTGATTTAAAGTGAAATTCAAAATCACACAAATACATCTTTAATCAGAGTACCACTGATATTTAATCTGTTATCAACGATGTTCAGTGTTAATAATAAATAATTTGGTTTTGAATTATTTTATTAAAACAACTGGTAACCTAGATTTATATGTTAATGGTTGCAAAAAATAATAAAATAAAATTTATTTTTAAAGAATTTGTATTCGTGATTAAAATAAACAGGATTCAAATTAATTCGAATCAAATTTATCTCTTACGAGTCTCTTATTCCAGTATTCGTAATTCGAATCATATTAGGTGATTCGGATTCGTGGTCCGAATCTGTTTTACGAGGATTCGTCCCAGCTCTGGCAGATATCGTCATTCGGGTCAAAAGTAACGGATCTTTGCCTAAATCCTGGCAAAGAATGACTCGAATTAATTCTTTAATAATGTTAAAAGCCACTTTTATCGTTTTTAGTAAAGTTTTATTAACATTTTCGAGCAAAAACCAAATTTTTAGGTTTTTCTAAACTCGAAATGTTACTTGGAGCATGAAGTAACATTTCGAGTTTAGAAAAGCCTAAAAATTTGGTTTTCGCGCGAAAATTTCACTAAAATAAAAAAAAAAACGCCTAAAAATACAGATTTACAGTGAAGTTTAAAATATACTGTTAAAGTAATATGCTGAAATAATGCAATCAGAATCACTAAATTTATGCACGAATAAACAATTAATTATTATTCTTGCTAATTAAAACTATTGATCATAATATCATAATATTAACGCTAACAATATTTAGCAAATATTTAAAGAAATTAATAATTATTGTTATTGAAATGCTGAATATCACAATTATAATTGAATCTAAAATAAACAGAAGGTATATTTATTTATTTGCGTGGAGAAGTAAATATTTTGTACAATTTTCCCTACTCAATTTTCGATTTAATTCCACCGTTAATGCGATATTAATGTTTTATCAAATATCGAACACAGCTCAGCAATAAATTATAGGTAGAAATTATTTTTAATTATTATTTATCTAATCTAGTTAATTTAATTATATACATATTGATAAAATAAAAGAATATATATTTAAATTCTGAGAGATTATACATCGCGCTCGGCAAATTCAAACTTTTAGGCTATTCTCAGCTTAAAATTTTACTTCTGAGAGATTATACATAGCGCTCACCCGGCAAATTCATACTTTTAGCCTATTCTAAGTTTAAAATTTTACTTCATGTTTAATCAAAGAGTAAAAACACTTTATATCGACCGCTTTTATTAACTTTTGAAACTAGACACAATTAATCATTAAAGCTTCGGTGCATTTAATTTCGAAAAAAATTAAGTTAATCTTTGATGGATCCAGCGGCTAGTCATAAGGATTGCATCAATTTGGACATGAGAAACTACGTGGGGGAACTTAAGTCCATCTAAAATGAAATGCTGAAGTTCGAAAATCAAATACATTAGTTTTATATAAATAAAACAATTTAAACACTTTCAAATATATATTGTGCATTCTCTACAATTGTTTCGCCACACTGTGGCTTCTTCAGGCGAATAAATGATCATTTCTTCGCCTAAAGAAGCCACAGTATGGCGAAACAATTGTAGCGAATGCACAATATATATTTGAAAGTGTTTAAATTGTTTTAGTTATATAAAAGTGAAGATGAATTTTCAACATTTATCAGCCTTATCAATCAAATATATTAGTGACATTTAGCCAAGCGTTTTCTTTTGAAATCATTTACAATATATTTTATACATATAGGTATTTGTTTGAAATTCACTTGGTTTGTTTTACTAATAAATTGTTTTATATATATACAAATATCTTTATTCAAGGGACTTTTACATTACATTAATTATAGTATTGCATAATAAAATATAATATAAAATTGTTGGAGTTGTCCTTTCATAGGCTATCGACCCGAGGTCTTTCTGCCATTGTTTAGCATTTAAAGTGTTATGATTGATGTATGGTAAATTGTTTTATTTTCAACTAGTTTCGGCTTAATGCTATTTTCAAGAATGGTGTACAAAAGAGCAAAATTGAATATATATACTAGATGTCGGCATTTCAGGTAATAAGCGCTCTAATTATCGGGGAATTCCAAAGGTCCTCGTTGTCATTGACCACGTGTTTTTCCGCCTTTATGGCTTTACTTATTTCTAAACCCTCCCAATAATTCAAAACTAATCCCTTATTACCCGAATGCAACATTTTACAGTCGTTTGAGCTGAAAAAGTGATTGGCCGTGATGCAATGTTTTGTGAACCCCGTGGTCTGTTTATTATTTAGAATATCTTTCCTATGTTCTTTTAATCTCGTTTCAAAAGACCTGCCCGTTTGCCCTATATATATTGCATCGCAGTCATCACATTTTAGCTCATATACTCCGCATTTTTTTATATATATATATTTAATAATAAGACTAGAATTGTTAATAAGACCAGAATTGTTATGAAACAAAACATTACAATACAAAATCGGACAAAATCCGTTTGAAATCGCATCTATTTAATTAATTTCTATATAAATTATAATAACGCCGTTCGTTATTTATTTATATCCAGCAACAAAATGTTTAATTTATCGATATAGAAAATTGTATATTTCGGGACGAATTTATATATATGCACACGCCGGCGTTTGTCAAATCGAGTTTTAGGCGTGTGATTGATGTGCACAACGGAATTTATAATTGTTGTTTAACATTTAATACAACTAGTCCTGTATGACAGAATGTCAATCATCCGCCTGATGTGTATATATATTCTGAATAATATATTACGTTTTAAAAGCGTTTTTGAATGGCACGCTCGCATTATGGATATTGAAATATTGATGTTTGTAATTCCTGCTAATAATAGTTTCCATACTGGATTAACAATACAAAAAAAAAATGGGAGGATAGTAACACTAGATTAAATACAATACTCGTCATTAGTCTTCTGATTATTTAACAATATCGAGTTGCATTTTTAATGCGGTTAAATTATATAACAAAACAGGGTAATGTTTAACAACTTTCAAATTATTTTACATTAAACTTTTAACTGTAGACTCACCTAATACTTAGTGAAGCATGTTTTAACAGTAATTTTAGAGAAACAATAACTGTATGTTTTTGAGTTTATGTGAAGTGATTACACATATTTATTTAATTATTTATTAACTTTTACAATACTACAAAAATAATACAAATCAAAGATAAGTATATTTATCCTAAGATGATCCATAAGTTCAATGTAATTGAATAAAGATAATTTAAATACCAACAAGGCAATTTATGATAAAACGCGCAGCGCAGAAGTTTTCTGTAATTAGCATCATTTCGAGTTACAGTTATTTGAGAATCCTTTTAAATTAGCGCAGTTAAATATTTAAATGCGGCACGCATTAATATGCTCGGAGGTTGTTTATCGATTCCTAAAGTGCACACATAAATATACATGCATATTTTTTATGTATAAAGCTTAAAGGAGTTTATCTGCTATAAATATCTGAGAGGACGCCTGACGGGAGACGCGATCAGATTCACGATGTCTTTCATTCGCCTAATTTATAGCCAGACTCCATTCCGGCCAACTAATGCATCGCCATATAATACAGGCAAAGGAGATTTATACAACAGAACGATGCCAGTCTTTAAGAATAATGTTTTCTATGCGTGTGTGTATCTTTGAGATTTTTTCGGGTATTGTATTTTTGTGATTTGTGATTTTGTAGTGTCATAAAATTTAGTTCTTGTTTGATAATGAGAAGCTATATTTGTCGAAACTGCAGTCATATTCAATAAGCAGTGTTATACAAACAAGGTGAAAAGGATTTTCAAAAAATAAGTGCCTTAACAATCAACGAGAAAGTGAAACGTGTTTTATTGTGAAATTAACATGTATAACGAAGTGGAAGCCTCCACAATACAGAATTTATTGATATACAATTTTTATTGTCTTTTTGTAAATGCAAAATTTTAAGTCAAAGTACAACTATTCTTCTCTTTGATACTATAGTATCAAAAGTTTACTTCATTCATCAAGCGTATTAATCACTGATTTCAAGTGAAGTTCAAAATGTACTGCCTAAGCAGTATTCTAAATCAGAATATTTTTAATTTTATTTGAAATCATTGTTTTGTACGCGTGGCGCATGAAGTAAAATTTCGAGTTTAGAAGAGCCTGAAAATTTGGATTTGCCGTCACTCGCTTCGCTCGTGACGGCTAATCCAAATTTTCAGGCTTTTCTAAACTCGAAATTTTACTTCATGCTTTGTCTGGGAGTGGAAAACACTCGTTTAAAGTTTTAAATTGAACTCTTTTAAAAAAAAAAACGTAGAATATTGGAAGATTTACAGCGTATACCCTATAATTGGGATATGTATACATAAAAGAAAAACTCCCTGTTTATCTGTTTCTAATATACAGTTAATTTTTTTCTTTTACGAACACATATGCATACGCTGTAAATTTTCATACATTGGCTGTTTATTAAAAGAGTTAGATTTGAGGCTTTAAACGAGTGTTCTCCACTCCCAGATTAAGCATGAAGTAAAATTTCGAGTTTAGCCTCAAATTGAACTCTTAAAAAAACAATAAATGTCGGAAAATTTACAACTTATGCATACAGGAAGTTTTTCTTCAAAGTATAGATATCCTTATTACAGCGCATATGCTGTAAATCTTCAGACTTTCGTTGCTTTTTTCCAACAGGTAAATTTGAAGTTTAAACGAAGGTTTTCCACTCCCAGACTAAGCATGAAGAAAAATTTCGAGTTTAGAAAAGCCTGAAAATTTGGTTTGGTCGCGTAGCGCGTATTGATCTTATCGTGTTATCTAATAAGTCCGACTGCAAAGAAGTGGGTGTTATCAAAATACATGATATATCTGATCATGATTTAGTTTATTGTAAGCTGGTATTTAATAGTGTTAGACCTGTAAAATATATTACATATCGTAAGTTAGATCATATAAATACATTTTATTTTCAAAAAGATTTAGAATCGGCGGGTATTAATATCATAATATATGTCAATAATATTGATGATAAAGTAAAAATGTTTACTGATAGTGTACTTGAACTCTTTAACTTTCACTCACCTTTAATTACATCACGATTAACTAAGAAGCCTGCTCTGTGGTTACCCAGTACAATTAGATTAATGATGTCAATACGCGATAATACACTAAAAAAATTTAAAGCAACGAAATCACCTAGTGATTACAGTATCTACAAACAGTGGCGTAACTACGTAAATTCAGCAATTGCTCATGAGAAGAAGGTCTACATCCATTTTATAATCAACAACAATCCTAAAACCATGTGGAAATGCCTTAAGGATAATGATATACTTAAACAAAAATCTAATTCGATTCCTGACCATTTAAAAGACCCCAACTTAGCAAATATGTATCTTATTAATTAAATCTCCACAACAACTGATGATAATCTACTTAATTGGTATAATCAAAACTCTCTTCCTGACATTGAAGAGCCACTTGTTTTCTCAACTGTGAGCCCTGACGTTATTTTAGATATACTGTGTAAAATTACATCAAATGCCACTGGCTCGGATGGTCTTTCTATACGCATGTTAAAGATGTGTTGTCCTTATATACTCCATATATTACCCCTCTTATCAACTGCTGTTTAGAGCAGTCCATTTTCCCATTCGCTTGGAAAATCGCTACTGTTACTCTCATTCGAAAAATCCAAAATGCACAGTAGTTAAGTGACCTCAGACCCATCAGTATACTTCCAGTACTTTCTAAAGTTTTGGAACAAGTTATAAAACAACAACTTAACACCTTTATCGAAAATAATCATATCCTTCCAGCGAACCAATCCGGTTTTAGATCTTAATCATAAAATACTAGTGGCTAAATTAAGATACATTGGACTTAGTCCAAGTGCCACTGCTTTATTAGAATATTTTCTTTGCAATAGAAAGCAGCTTGTTAAAATTAACGACCAACTCTCAGAATTTGCAACCCCTGAAGCTGGTGTACCACAGTTCTCAATTTTGGGACAAATCTTATTTTCGATATATACATCATCTCTGTCGAAGTCACTTGAATACTGCACTTGTAATTTATATGCTGACGACACGCAATTATTATATTCTTTTAAATTTGAAGATATTGGAAGTGCTTGTTACAAAATAAATAAAGACTTGTCAAATCTGATGGTTATATCTAAGAAACACTCCCTAAAGATTAATCCTAAGAAAACGACAGCAATAATATTTGGTCCCAAAAATAAGCTTGAAGCCACCAAAAATCTCCTTAAAGTGGAGTTAGATGGTGTGATCATTCCATTTACTGATTCTGTTCGGAACTTAGGCTTAACTATTGACAAAGATTTACGTTTTAGGCTGCATATAAACAAATGTATTTTTAAAGCTTACACCAACCTCAAAATGATTTATGCCAATCGAAATATTTTGAGTAGGCATATGAAGCGTATATTATGTGACTCCTTGGTGTTAAGCCATTTTAATTTCTCTGATGTGGTGTATGCTGACTGCTGATCGTATACAGAAGATTCAAAACTCATGTATTCGCTTACACACACACACACACACACACACACACACACACACACACACACAAACGCGCTCGCTCTTATTTCGTCGTGTAATTTGATCCCGTCTACACCACTTGTACGATGATAAATTTGATGACCTTCAGAAAAAATAAACTGTTCCGAAACATTTCTTTTATTTTCAGATTTCCAGCGTGTTCAAAATTATGGACTTTGGGAATCAGATATATTTAAAAAGCTCCTAAATATAACTAAAATTTAACTAAAAATCAAAAAATAAAATTCAGTGAGTTTACATTAAAGAATTCATTTGATATTATTATTATCTTGATTGTTTTTTTTTTCTTCATAAATTCAATTAAAACTTTGGTATGTACCAAATTTGGCAAATAATTTATATTATTGATTAGTTATACAGACAGTTTTTTAAGTATAAATAACTCAATATACAGAATACACTGTACATTTTTCTGGGCTTTTCTAAACTCGAAATTTTACTTCATGCGCCCTGCGCACAAAACACTGATTTTACGTGAGGTTCAAATACACTTAAATTTCACAATATTTTAGTGTTTTATACGCGTGGCGCATGAAGTAAAATTTCGAGTTTAGAAAAGCCCCGAAAATTTGTCTCGGGTCGCTGCGCGACCCTCGACAAATTTTCACGGGGCTTTTCTAAACTCGAAATTTTACTTCATGCTTAGTCTGGGAGAGGAAAACACTCGTTTAAAGCATCAAATTGAACTCTTTTAAAAACACAACGAATATCAACAGATTTAAAGAAAATAAGGTGAATTTGAAATATGTATACTTTAACGGAAAACTTCCTGTATATGAACTGTGGTAGACGAATAATAAAATTTATTATCACCACAAAAAGTCTATTCGAAAATATTTCTTTTATTTTGAGATTTCAAGCGTGTTCCAAATTATGAAATTCGGGAATATATTTTATAAAAACAAATTTACAATGAAATTAACAATTCTAAAATATATTTTCACCGTTTTTAGTTATTTTATATATTTTTAATAAAAAAATTGTTAAAATTATTAGATTAATAGATAATTGTTTTAAATATTCATAATTTGTATAAATAAACAAAGTCATTTTACAATGAAAAAATGTAAAATATATTTCCAACATTTTTAGTTATTATATATATTTTTAATTAAAACGTGTTTAAAATTAATAGATTTTTAATATATTTATGTTATTAAACATTTTTTATTTAAAAGTTAGATAAATACAAAAATCTTTTTACAATGAAAAAATCAATTTGAAAAATGAGGATAACTCAAAAATAATACCTCGAAAATACTGCTAGTAGGTAAAGAAATGATTTTAATTTTATTGTAATCGTTTTGGTTCAATAAGCGATACAAACTCAAATTCCAATTACATTGGAAATCTTTACATGATACATACAATGCGCCTTGAAACGGGACACATAGTATATTTAAAACTATTTTAACCCATTAACGGCCAAGCAATTTTAACTCTAAAAGTTAATTTTAATTAAAATTCTACACTTCTTTTTATGATTTCTATGAATAACTTATTGCATTACATACTGTGATTTTTTTCTTTAAATACACATAATGTATACGTGAATTTAATAAGAAGTTAAAAATCATAAATTGTTTATTATTATTATTATATTTAAGTGATAATGGATTTAAAAAAAATTAGTGCCTCAACAATGTAATGTATACGCTGTTAATCTTCAGGCATTCGTCGAATTTATATAAAAACGTGCAATATGAAGTTAAGAACGAGTGTATCCACTCCCAGACTAAGCATGAAGTAAAATTTCGAGTTTAGAAAAGCCTGAAAATTTGGCTCGGGCGCGTAGCGAAGCGGAGCGACCGAGCCAAATTAGGCTTTTCTAAACTCGAAATTTTACTTCATGCGCCACGCGTATAAAACATTGTAATATTGTGAAGTATTTATAATACACTTTAAATAACAAAATATTTAAATTTTTCTTGGTACATTTTTAATTCAGGTCAAATAATATAATATATCAAATAAACATATTTAGTAACTTAATTATCAAAAAATAATAATGTTGCGTGTATGCATCAACGGCGCTTAATGGGTTAAAAACTTTAAACGGTAATAATTCAAAAACTAAAAAAAAAAAATGACAACTGCATTTTGGACTGACCCCTTTAATTAAAAAAGAAATCCTTATCGATCAGTAGATTTGATCTGATCAATAGAATTGATCTGATTAGTTAATAATATGATAAGTTGATGTATTTGTTTTACTTTTTATCAAAAGTTAAATAGTTTTGTATTTTAAGTTTTTTGTGCAAAATAAATAATACTAAATGAATTTTACAACGTTCACATATAATTTCATAAAATCTATTCTCTAAAAACGCAGAAAATAAAATTGTAGAAGGAAACGCATGAATGAATGTAACACGCATCCTTAGCTCGTTAAAAGAAAAAAAAAAACGTGTTTTCAAGATTGAAAAATCAACATCTGGAATATGATACTACGAGAAGCGCGGAATAGAGGGAAAAAGAAATTGTCTCTCTCACTCTCTCTCTGAGACTTGATTTCGCGACATCTGGAGTAAAATAGTCGTAACCGACCGACCGCAGGAAGCCAGACTGGTGTATATAGGCAGCCATATACACCAATTTGGCATCCAGCGCTCTGCTCCCATTCGCGTGTACCCAAAATTTATATGGGGACTGGCTAACTGGATATATATGAACTGTGCCCTTACTTAAGTAAAGTTTGTACATACATATCATAAGTTGTATATAATATAATTACATGTAAATTCTTAAGTAATAAAGATTTTTTAGTAGGAAGTATGTTTACTTAAATATTTAAATTAATGTTTATATAAGTAAGTATTTAAATTTAAATGTAGTCAATATGGTTATATAAATAAAAATATCTGAATGAATAGAACTGTTGTCGACGGTTGTAACAAACAGGAAACTAGTTAACTAGCACAAGCAGAATTATGGATCCGATTCTTTTGGCAACTAATAAACTTTAATCACGGTTATAACGGTCCACGGGAATTTACTGAACTTTGTACCGGCACATTGAAAAAATGAAAAACTCGTGCGCATAGATATTCCCTCACAAACCGAATGTTACACGTCTGGCATCACAGGGTATTTTATGTATCACGTTTGTGGGTGGTTGAATAGTCATACACACGCGGAGATTGAAGAGAAGTAAATACAGATCGCGGGGAGTTAAATCAGAGTTACGGGCCATATTCGGGAAAACTGGTAAATACGAGTTGATAAAAGTCTATAAAGTAGTTTTTGTACAGTAGCGAGAGCGTATCGTGTAGGCATTCGGGGGGATGAACATAGTCGTCAATCAGGACTAAATGCAGATTGGCAAATGCTAAAGCAGTGACACTGATGTGGATGTCGATTTGCGAGCTGCGGTTTTTGCGGTATAAACATGTAGTTTACGAGTGTAAACGCAGCCGGACAGAACATGAGCGGTGGGATTGCCACTGTATATGATCACATTCAATAGGGTTAAAATAGCATCAGCCCTATGTATATATTCTCAGAGTGACACCGGCCTGATCCCTACAACTGATCTCTGCTCATCCTGACCCCCCCTCCCGACCGTTCGTTAATGCTTAATGCGCGACCGTTTATTGCCCTTCCACAACCTCTAATGCTCACACCTTCACTCATCAAATATACACATCGAAAATACTTTCATTCGATGCAACTCTATCATGCTTCTCACTCTTTATTATGCTTTTCTCTATAAATTTATTATTAATACTGGATGATTTAATTTAAATTTAAATTAAAACACTTGGTTTGTTTCAAGGAGGAATTCCTCCTTGAAGATGACCAATGGTCGAAACTAGTCGGAGAAAATATAATAATAATAATAATACTAATAATTCATTTATTTCCAGTATGAATATACAGACATTCGTGGGTGGGTCAGTTACAGTAAATAAATAGTAAATGTGGTGTAAATAAGGACACTACAAACATATTAAAATTGATACAATCAAGCATATTAAAACTTATATCTAGTTAAAAATCAGTTACAGTAAATAAATAATAAGTGAGGTGTAAATAAGGACACTACAAACATATTAAAATTGATACAATCAAACATATTAAAACTTATATATGGTTAAAATCAGTAACAGTAAATAAATAATAAATGTGGTGTAAATAAGGACACTACAAACATATTAAAATTCATACAATCAAACATATTAAAACTTATATCTAGTTAAAAAATTAGGAAATAGATTAAATAAATATAATACAAGGTCTGATATAAGATTAAAATATAAGTTTAAAATATAAAATTACGTTTACAATATAAATTTGAAGTACAGTCATATAATGCCGCACACGTTAATAAACTCATCTACTGTATAGCAGCAGTGAGTTAATAATATTTCCTTAACCCTTTTTGTGAATTGTTTCTTTGGTAATAGTTTTATTCTATCAGGCACAACGTTATATAATTTTAAGGACTGCACTATACATGAATTGTGGTAAAATGCATGACTGTGTTTTGGAAGTCTTATAGTTTTTGTTCTGGTATTGTGTTCGTGATGTACTTGGTTATTCCTTGATAGATATTTATTGTTCTTGACGAATTTAAGAGACTTGTAGATGTAGAGGCTGGCCAAAGGCATCATTTTGAGTCGTTTAAATAAGCTTCGACAGCTGCTATATGGTTTTGTATTTGCAATAGCCCTTACTAATCTTTTTTGAGCAACAAATACCTTTTGCAAATTCATTTTTGTTGTACAGCCCCAAAAGATGATTCCATATGTGAGTTGCGATTGACAGTAAGCCATGTAGGTTATTCTAGCCGCTTCTTCGTGCACATCTTCGCGTGTTGCAAATATAAGGTATGCATATTTAGATATTTGCATTGACACTTGTTGAACATGTGTACACTTTAGATCATTTTGTATAGTAATACCAAGAAATTTTACTTCATACCTTTCATGTAGTGTTTCGCCATTAAATTGTATATTTGTGTGTCCTGTTGGTGCTTTATGGTGCATAATATGAGTTTTTGAAACATTCGCCTTTAAATTGTTATTGGTTAGCCAAGAATATAGTTCAACAAGCACATCATTTGTTGCTTTATTAAGTTCATCTAGACGGTAGCTTTCCATGTTAATGGTAGTATCGTCTGCGAACATTGTAATGTGTCCATTAATATTGAGTGGCATTTGGATTGATTGAGTTACTTGAAGATAATTATACTTTGATTAAAAAACACTTAGAACCTTTCTTCAATACTTTATTTTGTAACCAAATGTACATTTCGGACACGAAGTGTCCATTATCAATGGTTTGATACTAATAGTATCAAACCATTGATAATGGACACTTCGTGTCTGAAATGTACATTTGGTTACAAAATAAAGTATTGAAGATAGGTTCTAAGTGTTTTTTAATCAAAGTATTGAGTGGCATGTTATTTACAAATATTAGGAAAAGAAGTGGCCCTAATACGCTTCCCTGTGGAACACCAGTCTTCGGAGTGGCTGCGGATGATGTGTAATGAATGTTGTTGAACTGCATTTTTGTTATCTGTATTCTTTCACAAAGATTAGTTTTGATCAGATTCAGGCAGTTTCCTCTTATTCCGTAGTCAAATAATTTACTTATTAGAATATCGTATGGAACACTGTCAAACGCTTTCGTTAGGTCAATAAAAATAGAGTACACTTGTTTATTGTTTTCCAGGTTCTTGAGAACAAAATCAATAAAACCGAAAATCGCATGCGTCGTTGTTAGGCTCTTTCTTAACCCATATTGCTTTGGACTCAATATATTATTATTTTCTAAATAGTTCATTATCCTGTTGTATATAACTCGTTCATATACTCTTGAGAATGCTGGTAAAATTGAAATTGGCCTGTAATTATTTACGAGATGGGCATCTCCTTTTTTGTAAAGTGGGACAATTTTTCCCGCTTTAAAAGCTTTCGGAAATATACCATTGCATAGCGACTGGTTAATAGCATATGTTAGTGGTTTAATAATTTCTTGTTTTGAAAATTTTAAGACATTGATAGATATATCATCTAAATCTTTCTAGGTGGTATTCTTTAAAGTACTTATTATATTACTTACTCCGATTTCGGTTACAGGATAGAGAAAGATTGAACCTGAGCTACTGATACTTATTTGTCTTGAATTGTTTGTTACATGTGTAGTAGGGTCAGTGCAAGTCGAACTAAAATGTTTATTCATCCTATTGCCGATTTGTTGTGGATCAGTAATTTTCAAATTTGATTCTAAAATATATTTTTTATCCTTATTAGGGTTCGCATCTTGTTTTTTATTTTCCTTCAGAATTTTCCACATTTCTTTTGATGAGCTTGTTGCTTTTTTTATTCGGTTTGTATTGTAACTTCTTTTTTCTGTTTGAATGGAAGATTTGTATTGTTTTTTTAGTGATTTATATGTATTGTAAATTATTTCACTCTTGTTTGTTTTATACATATCATACAATAGATTTAGATTATTTTTTAATTGTTTTAATTTGTTGTTGAACCACGGTATTTTTGGTTTGAAATTATTTACCGTCTTTATTGCAATCGGACAGCAAGTATTGAATTTTTTTTAATTTTTTTTTATTATTTGCAAAACACTTAGTTGTATTTTACTATAATTACAATCTGATCACAAATGGACCAATAAGTAATATTTAGCTAACTTAATTTACTAATGGTTTAATACTAAGGGTTTACTCATTAGTATCCCTTAGATTTTAATAACTTAATTACACTAATTAATGTGTACACTAGCACTATGCTCTGCTTTTGCACTAACACAATATTAAACTAACTCGAACGGTTTAGTCCGCTGTAGTCTTCTGGTCAAATTCGTGTTATCGAGGAGATGGATGGCTTCGATGTTGACGTGTTGAAGAAGTCGCTGTTCATGACTCTTGGCAAATTTGTGTATTGTCTCATTAACAGTATCTATTTCCAAGTCCCTGTGGAGGTCACTGTTTCGGAAATACCAAGGAGCATTGACAATACTCCTCAGTACTTTATTTTGGTATCGCTGGATTATTTCTATATTGCTCTTTTTGGCACAATCCCACAGCTGGATGCCATATGTCCATACGGGCTTAAGAATTTGTTTATACATCAGTAATTTATTGTAGATTGACAGGGTGGAGTTCCGACCAAGCAGCCAATACATTTTTCGAAATTTGATGTCCAGTTCTTCTTTTTTCATTTTGATAGCGTAGCTTAGCGTCCAGTGTAAAACCCAAATATTTTGCTGTATCAGCATATGGTACCTGGATATCATTCATACTAACAGGGATATGTTGATTTCTTTTATTTGTGAAATTGACGTGGACCGATTTAGTCTCATTCAATTTGATTCGCCATTGCTTAGTCCAGATGTTAATTTTATTTATCGAGGTTTGCAGATTTACTGCTGTTTCTTCGTGATCTTTGCCTACAGCCAATATAGCAGTGTCGTCGGCAAATATTGAATGCGTTTAGATAATTTGTATAAAAACTGTTAAATGATTCTTCCCCGCCGAACGGTTGGATTTCTTCCCAATGTTTTAAGTGTAACATTTCGTTGAGCTCATTTAGGTTACTTTCAGTTATTTCTCTTCTTGTTATGGTTTTTGTATCTTTGTTCTTACTGCAGACGAACTCGAGTAATTTGCCTCTGTGGTCGGATATATTCGTATCCAGAGCGAATATGTATACTTTATATTTGTAATTAAGTTGTCTATACAGGTGCTACTTGTCTTTGTAACGCAAGTTGGCGATGTAATGGTTGCATTTAGATTATAGCTACTTATTAAATTTAAAAACATAGATACTTTGTAGTCACTTTGTTTGTGTAAATCAAGATTGAAATCACCCCCGATTATTATTTCTAATTGTTCTACTATTATGAGTTTGTGAATTACTTTCTCAAGAATATATAAAAAGTCAGAGAATAATCCGTCTGGTTGACGATAGACGCTTAGAAAAATAATCTTTCGATTTGTTTAAAAAACGCATTCTGCACATGCTAGTTCTAATATTTTTTCCTGGGAAAGATTGTTTATGTCCGGCCTGCAGTATACTTTATATTTTTCTGCAGCTAAAATTGCGGCTCCACCGTGGCCGTACGTCCTGCGAGAAAATATTGAAACAAGATTATAATTTTTTAATTTGGGAAAACTATCGGAGTGTTTAACCCAATGTTCAGTAATTAGAAATACATCAACATGGAATAAAGTCAATGAAATCGAAATAATTCGATTCCCAATCGACTGAACATTCTGATGCATAACTACAATATTTTTAGTGTCTATGTAATTCTTCATTGTTACTTTTTTTGTGGGGGTTTCTGTTGCCTGTGAAAAAAACGATCCACGTACGCTCCATAAGGCCATTGATTTGGATCCATAGCTTTATCAAAGTTAATCCTATCAATGGTTACCTTGAAAGAGGAATAATACTGAGGATATTTTGATTCAATGTTTTCACAGACTGCTTCTGAAAATTCTGGTTTTAAGTATGCACATAGATCTGCAGAAGCTGTAGATGGATCTAATCTAGAGACGTACAAGAATGCTTTTCGCAGTGAAACAAACCAAGTGTTTTAATTTAAATTAAATTTAAATCATCCAGTATTAGATTTAAAAATATTCCACCACGGGTTAAGTGAAATTCATTATTTACCCTGTACCAGACTATTTTCAAAATTAATTTAAATTTTGGAAGTTATAAGGCCACCATGTGATTGTTTGCAGATTTATCCTTTACTGATCAAAAATCTTTGATCAGTAAAGGATAAATCTGCAAACAATTACATGATGGCCTAATGCTGTCCAGTGCCTAACCAAGTATCCAGCCAACTGTTCAGCCAGCTGTCTAGCTATTGTCGAATTCGGGAGAGATGTCCTATGATTCATTAATGTGGAATGTGTGGATCAAATTTTTAGAGACTATGTCAACAGTTGTAACTGCAACGATTTTTTCTAATTGTGTCAAATTTTGACCTTACAGGACATTGCCATACTGTTTAGGTCGCGAGTATATTAGTGTTCTTTCCTTTAGAAAAGCTTTCAATCATAATTTCTTGTGATTTTTTCTTTTGAGTATACGTATCCCAGTACGGGTTGTAGATTTTTTAAAATTCGTTGTTTTCCTAAAAGAGATCAATTTGAAGATTTAACGAGTGTTTTCCACTCCCAGATTAAGCATGAAGTAAAATTTCGAGTTTAGAAATGCCTGAAAATTTGGTTTGGTCGCGTAGCGCGAAGCGCGGAGCGGCCAAACCAAATTTTCAGGCTTTTCTAAACTCGAAATTTTACTTTATGCGCCACGCGTACAAAACACTGATTTCAAGCGAAGTTTACTCGTTTATAATATTTCAGTGCTTTCAGAATTTAATACGCGTTGTGATTTATTTCTTTTGAGTATACGTATCCCAATTACATGTTGTAGATTTTTAAAAATTTGTTGTTTACTTAAAAGAGATCAATTTGAAGTTTAAACGAGTGTTTTCCACTCCCAGATTAAGCATGAAGTAAAATTTCGAGTTTAGAAAAGCCTGAAAATTTGGTTTGGTTGCGTAGCGCGAAGCGCGGAGCGGCCAAACCAAATTTGCAGGCTTTTCTAAACTCGAAATTTTACTTCATGCGCCACGCGTACAAGATACTGATTTCAAGCAAAGTTTACTCGTTCATAATATTTCAGTGCTTTCAGTGTTTTTACGCGTGGCGCATGAAGTAAAATTTCGAGTTAGGAAAAGCCTGAAAATTTGGTTTGGCCGCTCCGCGCTTCGCGCTACGCGACCGAACCAAATTTTCAGGCTTTTCTAAACTCGAAATTTTACTTCATGCTTAGTCTGGGAGTGGAAAACACACGTATTAAACTTCAAATTGAACTCATAAAAAAAAGCGTATGCATATGTATACCAATTAGAAAATTTCCTGTATGTATTAATAAAAATATATGTTAGTTGGTAGTCCACGCCTGGTTGGGCTCCCCCCTTGAGATGTTTCTAGATCCATTAATATGCTAAACTGATGATTTTCTATGAAAGTAAAATTTATAGCCGATATGCCTTATACCAGAAAAAAAAGCACTGATACGTGATTTAGTAAACTCGAAATTTTACTTCATGCGCCACGCGTACATGACACTGATTTAAAGCGAAGTTTACTCGTTCATAATATTTCAGTGCTTTTATTGTTTAATACGCGTGGCGCATGAAGTAAAATTTCGAGTTTAGAAAGGCCTGAAAATTTGGTTTGGCCGCTCCGCGCTTCGCGCTACGCGACCAAACCAAATTTTCAGGCTTTTCTAAACTCGAAATTTTACTTCATGCTTAGTCTGGGAGTGGAAAACACTCGTTTTAAGGTTCAAATTGAGCTCATTCAATAAGTCTCAGATTTGCTATGGGAACCATGTACAGTTAATTGAACAATCTTCGCAAAGCTCTCCAAAGTTGTTCTGGAATCACGTTAATGGAAGTAGAAGTAGCTCGCCCTTCCCTAGCACGTTTGATCATGGCGGTATATTGGTTAATAATATGCACCATATTGTTGAATTATTCGCAAACCATTTCGGATCAGTGTATAATGTTTCTGCTCACACACATACCTCGTACGGATCATCCAGTGAATCTTGTAATACATCTTCCAATCATATTAATTTTAACTTATGCCCGATTGTAAAAATTTCCGATGTTCTTCATGAACTCGACAAATTAGATAATTCGTACTGTACTGGTCCTGATGGATTACCTTCTGTAATTCTGAGACGGTGTTCTTTTCCACTTAGTTGCCCCTTGTGGCTACTATTTAACCAATCTCTTAACTCTGGTTTTTTCCCCACTTTATAGAAGAACGCTTTAATAACACCTATTTTTAAGAGTGGCAAAAAGAACATCGTCTAAAATTATACACCGATTTCAATTCTATCCCATATTCCCAAAATATTTGAGAAATTAATAACTGTACCTCTCACAGCTTGCCTCTCTAAGGTCCTGTCCGAAAAGCAACATGGCTTTAGAAGCGGTTGTTCTACTTCATCCAATTATTTATCGTATAGCCACTATATCGTGTCTGCTTTGGAGAGGGGATATGAGGTTGACTCCGTCTATACAGACTTCTCTAAGGCTTTCGATACCGTTAATCATACCATCTTGCTTCGGAAACTTGAGCTTGTAGGAATCTGTGGGGAGATGCTTAAATGGATCCATTCATATTTGATCGGGAGGACTCAGACAGTATGAATCGGAAGTGTTATATCATCAGCCATAACAGTGACTTCTGGGGTTCCTCAGGGTTCACACCTAGGGCCTCTTCTGTTCAACATATTTATAAATAATGTTACCGACTGCTTCCATCACGCAGAATGCCTGCTGTTTGCTGATGATATAAAAGTTTTCACAGAAATATCTAATCTTTCAGCATATTTATTGCAAGATGATTTGGATAGATTCCAGTCTTGATGTGTAACTAATGACATGACACTGAATTTGAAGAAATGTAACACTATTTCCTTTTCTAAGAGGAGGGCAACTGCTGAGAGGAATTATTTTCTTAATGGCACTCAGTTGTTGCGCGTCTCGTCGGTGAGGGACTTAGGCGTTACATTGACTCAACAGTGGGATTTCAACTCGCATATGACTAATATATCGTCTAAAGCTCATCGTATGCTGGGTTTCATAAAACGAAATACCAAGGAGTTCACAAACATCAATACTCTACTGACATTATATTCGACCCTTGTGAGACCACATTTGGAGTACTGTTGCATGGTATGGAATCCCCATAACAAGTCTGAGATAAATTTACTTGAAAACGCTTTATAGCGTATAAGTTCCATATTTGTGGTTCCTACCAAAAGATTTTAAATAGCCTAAAAATGAATACGTTGGAGCAGCGACGGAGGAACGCGGATGTAATGCTAGGCATCAATTTGATAAACGGTTGGATCGACTGCCCTTACCTTCTGGGCCAGTTTAAAATCAATGTGCCTAGCAGGGGTTTGCGTTCCTTCGACCTCTTCAACGTACCATTTCATCGTACCAATTATATTAGAAACTATGGTATGGCTAGAGTTGCCGCGCACTGCAACTCGGCGAATATAGACTTTGCTACCACAAGCAAAAAGAATCTTAAGTCCATGCTCCGTGAGACATATTAGATTTTAATTTTTGTTCACATTTTAATCTGTTTTGTTTGTTTTACTTGTATATTGTTTGTGATTTATATTTTAACCTTATTTATTACTTTTAGCATAGTGATGAGCATTTTGATTTTAATCTGTTGTGTATATTGTTTGTGATTTTATATATTTTAACTTAATTATTACTTTTATTTATTTTAGACTAAGCTTTATGTATTTATTTTAAATGGATATCCGTAGATAAACAATTAACAATAAACAAAAGGATATGCACATGTATACCAATTAGAAAATTTGCTGTATGTATTAATAAAAATATATGTTAGTTGGTAGTCCACGCCTGGTTCGGTTCCCCCCTTGAGATGTTTCTAGATCGATTAATGTGCTAAACTAATGATTTTCTATTAAAGTCAAATTCATAGCCAATATGCCTTATACCAGAAAAAAGCACTGATACGTGATTTAATAAAATGTATAGAGTTTTAATACTCTGAGGTAATACAACACGTGTTGTATTAGGATTTTGTCAGGCGACATATGCGAAAGCAAACAGTGTTTATGGGGGGCGGGTCTATTAAACGTTTGACGTGAAAACAGCGAGGGTGTACGGGGGCTCGAATACAGTGGATTGTCTTGTTAATTCTGTCAGTCAGGACAGAGGAGAGCCGAGCCGAGTAGATGAGACTGCAGCACCAGGACAAATCGATACAAGGCGGACACGTTTTAGGAGAGGGAGACGGTGATTGACTGACTGACAGGTGCCCTCTCTTCCCTTACAACCCCCGGATCCCCACCCTTAAAGTCCATCCACATCGATCCGCACCTTTGGATAGATAAAGGGAAGCGGCGGGCGAAAAAAAAGGAACGCTCGGTTTTCAAAAACAATTAATATTCTTTATAATTAACATTCCCCCGCCAGCGCGCCCCCCATCCTACTAATTACTTTTAATTGGTGCATCCGAAAAGAAACTTTAATTGCCGAACGATTAGGTAATAAATTCGAGATTAAAGATAATCATAAGTTGAAGGAAGTTTTCTGCTTGGGTGTTGTTGTAAGGGGCACGTTTTTCTGCTGGTGTGAACGACTATTAAACTTTTTCCCCTTTTCCTTCCTTGATGGTTTATTGAAATGATAAATATAATCTGCAGTGTTCAGGAATATCGTACGGTATCAGAATACCAAAATACGCAGCCTATGGATATATAGATTTTGCATTCAGGTTATTTTTAAGATAGTGGGCAATTTCCGTTTTCTAACTTTAAAGAATTTTCAGACGTTTATATGAAGGAAAAGAACACATTATTCTGTAATGAATTTTGTATTTACTGTACGTACACCGGAAATAAATGATGTTATTATTATTATTATCATTTTGTCTATGTCTGAAGGCCAGTTTAACATACAGACAATTTAATAACTGTATTGTTTCCCTCTACCCTGACTGACTGACAATTTAACATAAAAAAAATTGAGTTTGTCAAGAGTTTGCAGAATATTTACAAAATATAAAAACGAAATAAAATTAATATCGACTTTCTGCAAAGTTTTTGTCTCATTGAGACAAGTCTCCAAATATTCATTGAAATATATACTTCTTGAGCTAATACCCCTACAGATATTAAATTATACAATGAATATATGAGCTACACGACAGCTCTACTGTTCCCTGTATAATTTATATGCAAAATGCAACATTAGGTCAAATTATTCTCTAAGCAAACTAAATGAAACAACAAGAAATTGAAATAAATTGAAAAGGGCTAGTTGTTGTTAAAATTCAAAGTTTAATTCATCTATGAATATTTTAATCCCTTACATTAATAAACATTTTCCGCTGAAAAAATGTCAATTAATGAAAACAAATCGCACTGTAACTTCAAGTCAAAAGAAGTAGAAGAATGTAGAAACCAAATAAACATTATTAATAGGTACAATATCTAATTTTATACCCGAAGCTAAACATGAATTGAGGCGTCTAATATCAAATTATAACCAACTTCTCATACAAGAACAAACTACATTTTACGAAAATAAGTTAAATAAGTCAAAAAAAAGTCAAGAACATCTTGGAACATAATATCGAATCATATGGGAAACAAAAGAAAGCACATGACACTATCTGAGACAAAAAACTTGCACAAATTAGCAAATGACTTTAACACATTTTTTATTGGAGTTGGAACTAAACTTCTTACTGCAAATAATGATAGCAAAAATAACACCGTCTTTATACCCTCTATTCCATATTATAGTACAGAATTCACTATAGAACCGATATCTAAAATTGAAATTCGTAATGTAATTAATAAGCTTGAAAACAAATCCTCTTGTGGTTATGATGGTATATCCATAAAATTAATAAAAAATAGCATTGATGCATTAGTAAAACCTCTTCAATATATTTTTAATGAATCTTTTCAAACCGGAGTGTTTCCTGACTAACTTAAACTCTCAATTGTTACACCAATCTTTAAGAAAGGAGATGTAAAAAATATCGACAATTACAGACCGATTAGTATCCTAAGTACATTCTCTAAATTACTTGAATCAATTATGGCTAGCCGACTGAGGATTTTTTTCAGAAATAACAATCTATTTACTGATACACAACACGGATTTATAAAAGGACGTAGCATTGAAACTGCTCTATTTGATTTTGTACAACCAATATACAGTGCATTGGACAAAAATAATGTAGCCTGCGGAATGTTCTTGGACTTATCCAAGGCGTTTGATACAATAGATTATGAAATCTTGCTAGCAAAGCTTAATTACTACGGCATTCGTGGCACTCCCAATAAATGGTTAGAATCATACCTGTTATCTAGAAAACAATCAGTGAAATTGAGGAGTAATGCACAAGAAGTTGTATCAAGCGTCTTGGAGGATACCATGGGTGTTTCCCAAGGCAGTATTTTAGGTCCCCTTTTATTCAACGTTTTTTTAAATGATATAAATTGCAATTGCGGAGTAAGCTGCCAAATTATAAACTACGCGGATGATACTAATATAATATTAACGGGTGAACATTTCGCGGACGTTGAATCAGTCGACAACATACATCTTAACAAACTCCAAACATGGTTCTATAATAAAAAGTTATTACTAAATAAAGATAAAACCCCATGTATGCAATTTAAAGTTAGTAATAGGATAGAAACTCAGAACTACATTTCTTTAAATAGTACAAACTACGAAGTCACTCAAATTTCAAAATTTCTTAGTATTACTATTGATGAGAATCTTAGCTACAAGAGTCATGTCAGTAATATCTCAGCAAAATTAAACAAAGCCTGCTACGGTCTACGAGTACTGTCAAAGTATACCAATCCGAGCATCACTCGAACTTTCTATTTTGCACATTTTTTCTCCCATATGAAATACGGCATAATGTTCTGGGGTAGTAGGAGTAACCCTCAAACAATTTCAATTGCCCAAAAACCAGCAATTTGAGTTATGTGCAAGATGAAGTATACTGAAAGCTGTAGAAACGTGTTCAGGGCAAATAGACTACTAACTTGCACTGGAGTGTATGTATGAAGTTTACGTGGAAACATAGGCATCTAGATAAATTCAAATTCAAAACTATTTGAATTCGAGAAAATAAGCTTACGCTTCTTATAGTTTGCACACTTTAGACATAATATATAAAATTTCGAAAAAACTATTCGTTAAAATGCAAACAGTGTTCTAATTAATAAGACAATTTAAGACGAAAAATATCCATTGAAACAACTACTTGGTGTGTATTTGCACGGGAAGTAGTTGTTTCAATGGATATTTATCGTCTTAAATTGTCTTATTAATTAGGACACTGTTTGCATTTTAACGAATAGTTTTTTCGTAATTTTATATATTATGTCATAGACATCTATATGACAAGTATAGACTCCTTAGTCAACACAACACTAGACATGGCATCGAATACAACTACTCATATCATAAGTTGATATTCTATGAAAAGAGTCCATTATACAATAGTATAAAAATATATAACAACCTCCCCAAACATGTACGGGGCTCTACAACGTTTTCGAACTGGAAACAATCACTAAAGGAATTCTTACTAGTTTTAGAACCTTATAACATGGATGAGTATTTTCAATAATGATTATTTCTTGTAATTGACCCTATTCCGTGCAATAAATGTATGTTACTGTATATTCTGTTTTCATTGGAATAAAGACATATTATTATTACTATTATTAAATGTAGAATTTCGATTTTTAAGTAAACTCAATTTTGGTGAATTTTCTTAGCTTAATAATAATAATAAGAATAATAATGCTTTACTGATGTATTAAGCATAGCTTTTTTTAATTTAAAAAGGAAGGATAATAATGGATATCGGGTTGGGGGATGAGATAAATATAAGGGAATTGACGGCAGAGCTGGACAGGATTCGAATCATTCAGGATTCGAATCCTGGATTCGAATCCTTTTAAAGGATTCAAAAGAAGCATTCGAATACTTGAGTTCAACTGGATTCGTGATCCGGATTCGTTACGTATTTTTAAGAGGATTCGTATTCGAATCCAAATGTGGGTGATTCGAATCCTTATAAAAGGATTCGAATATTTATAAAAAGATTCGAATATTTATAAAAGGATTCGAATACTTACGAAAGGATTTGAATCGTCAAAAATAATTCAAATTAATTGTGAGGATTAACATGAAAAATGTCTTTTGTGTGTTTTTAAATTTCTCGTTAAATCACTATTTTATACGCGTGGCGCATGAAGTAAAATTTCGAGTTTAGAAAAGCCCCGAAAATTTGTCTCGGGTCGCTGCGCGACCCTCGACAAATTTTCACAGGGCTTTTCTAAACTCGAAATTTTACTTCATGCTTAGTCTGGGAGTGGAAAACACTCAATTAAAGCTTCGAATTGAACTTTAAAGAAAAACGAGGAATATCTAAAGATTTACAGAAAATAGGCTGTTTTGCAGAAAACACTATTTCTACTAGCAGAAACAACTAGCACTATTACCAGCCAGGACTTCTAGCTCAGATGGTTGTATCTTCAGATATCTTGCTACTAGCAGACGAGGCCTGTACTAGTACTACTAAGTACTATTAGCCAAATGAACCACTACTACAAACTGTAACGTTTACTTTTTTTCAGTTAAAAACGATATGTCCACTAGCAGAAAGAACTGCCGCTATTAGCAGACAGACAGACTAAGCTTCTTGTTTTTCCGTAATTCAGAGGGGGTTAAAATTTCGTGGGGGGCTTAGGAAAAAATATTGTTTTTTCTCTTACAGTCCCGCTTTTACATACAAAAATTTATAATTTTGAGTATTTCAGGGGGGTTAGAAGCCGCCCCCCCCCCAGCTACGGTCTTGAGAACAACTGCTACTATTTTTCTCTAAGTGCCCTCTCCGCTGCGAAGTTTGGCAATCATCAATGCTATTCTTATCTTTAAAATAGCTGTTCTAAATAATTCAGTAGATGTGCAATGGAACCATTCTCTCAGATTTCGGAGCCAAAATGTACGTCGGCGTCCAATACTTCTCCCTCCTTGGATCTTTCCTTGCATGATCAGCTGCAGCAGTTGGTATTTCGATCCTCTCATTACGTGGCCCAGGTATTCAAGCTTTCGTCTTTTGATGGTTATTAGAATTTCTCGTTGTTTATCCATTCTTCTGAGAATCTCGACATTGGTAACTTTGTCGGTCCATGACACCCCAAGTATCCTGCGATAAACCCACATCTCGAAGGTTTCTAGTTAATTGGTGTCTTTCTTATTTAGTGTCCATGACTCCATACCATAGAGCAATATGGAGAAAACGTAGCATCTAACTAATCGCATTTTAAGGTTCAAATTGAAGTCATGGGTACAGAATACACGTTTCATGCTCACGAACGCTGCGCGAGCTTTTTCGATCCTTATTCTTATTTCTTGCGTTAAGTCGTTGTTGTTACTAACATTAGTTCCTAAGTAGTTATATTTGTGTACACGATCTATGGGGTGGCCGTGGATGTAGATGTTCCCGTGACCTCTATGTGTCTTTGAAATAATCATGAATTGCGTTTTCTTCTCATTCAGTGATAGACCTTTCTCCTCACTAGCTGCTACTACTTTGTTTATAATGTGTTGTAGTTCTTCCAGGGTTTCCGCTATTAGGATCGTGTCGTCTGCGTATCTGATGTTGTTGATAGCTTTTCCGTTGATCTATATGCCTATCTCCTCTTCCTCTAGCGCTTTTTTCATGATCTCTTCAGAGTAAATGTTAAACAGTAACGGTGACAATACACATCCTTGCCTGACTTCTCTTTTTATTTGGATTTCATCGGTCTTATCGCTCCCCACTTGAACTACTGCTTTCTGCCCGTAATAAAGATTCGATATTATTCTTATATCGCGCGTGTCTAGTTGCTTTGCTTTTAATATCTCAACAAGTTGCTCGTGTCTGACCTTATCAAATGCTTTGTTGTAGTCAACAAAGCAGGCAAAAACTTCTTGATTTACATCTAGGCATCTTTGGGATTGTATATTAAGCGCAAACAGTGCTTTTCGTGTACCATACCCATTTCAGAATCCAAATTGAGTTTCACCTATGCCTTCTTCTAGTTTTCCGTAAATTCTATTTTGAATGATTTTGAAGAGGATTTTAAGCGCGTGACTCATTAGGCTGATCGTACGATAGTCACCACACTGCTTAGCGTGTGTCTTTTTTGGGATGGTGACAAATGTTGACAATAACCATTCTTGCGGTATTCTGCCGGTCATGTAGATCTTGTTGAACAATCTCACTAGTACATGCATCTGGTCTTCTTGTATCAGCTTGAGTAGTTCTGCCGGTATTTCTGCTACTAGCTAAAAGAATTACTACAGCAGAAAGAACTACCGCTAGTAACGGAGCTTCTAGTTCAGGTGGTTCTAGTTTCAGATGTCTTGCCATCAGCAGACGAAACCTGTAGTACAGGTTCCGGCCGTACTAGTAGTAGAAACACCTACTCGTAGTAGAGGGAATAGTAGTTGTTCTTTCTACTACTGAGAAGACAAACGCTACTAGCACAAAGATATTGTACTACTAGCTGAAATAACTTCTACTACAGATAGAAACGTTTAATTTTCAGCAGAACACGCTATTTCTACTAGCAGAAACAACTACCGCTATTGGCAGACAGGGCTTCTGGTTTAGATGGTTCTAGCTTCAAATCTTGCCACCGGCAGATGGATCCTGTATTACTACTAGTAGCAGAAAGACCTAGCAGTCGTTTTTTTATAGCAAAAAACACAATTTCTACCAGCAGAAAGAACTACTGCTATTAACACTAGTTCAGATGGTTCTGGCTTATCGTGTCTTGCCACTAGCAAACGGAGCCTGTACTACAACTAGTTGCAGAAAGTCATCTACTACTAAAAGGACGATTGTTGCTAGCAGAAAGAACTTGTACTACTAGCTGAAAGATGGATAGTTTACTTCTTTAACATAAAATACATGTTTTTTATTTGTCGCCGCCATTGTTTAACAAACGTCAATTGTGTATAATATTAATTAACGAGTGTTTTTGAGAATTAATTGTTATCTTCATTATGGCTTATAATTATTCATATTTCTTCGGAGCAAACAGATACAGGGAGTTCTTCTTTTAAGTATACGTATACCAAATGTAGTCTATTTTCTAGAAATCTTTAGATATTCCTTGTTTTTTTTTTTTTTTTCAAAGATTAATTTTAAGCTTTAAATGAGTGTTTTCCACTCCCAGGCTAAGCATGAAGTAAAATTTCGAGCTTAGAAAAGCCCCGTGAAAATTTGTCGAGGGTCGCGCAGCGACCCGAGACAAATTTTCACGGGGCTTTTCTAAACTCGAAATTTTACTTCATGCGCCACGCGTAAAAAACACTGATTTGAAGTGAAGTTCAGAAACACACAAATACATCATTAATCAGAGGAACAGGGTATCAGATATTTAGTCTGTTATCAACGATGTTCAGTGTTAATAATATTTAATTAGGTTTTGAATATTTTTTTTTAAAACAACTGGTAACGATATTTATATATCAATGGTTGCAAAAAAATAGTAAAATAAAATGTATTCTTAAAGGATTTGTATTCGTGATTCGGAAAAACAGGATTCGAATCAAAGATTCGAATCATATTTATCTCTTACGACTCCTTTATTTGAGTTTTAGTGATTCGAATCATATTCGGTGATTCGGATTCGTGATCCGAATCCTTTTTATGAGGATTCGTCCCAGCTCTGATTGACGGTTAGCCATTCAGTCGCGACCAGATTAACTATTTGAATTTTTCATATTAATGAAAACATGGATAGACAACACAATTAACACCCATTGAATCCGGGACGAATATTTTTCGTTAGAAAAATTATTCGCCCCAGGCGAGACTCCAACTCGCATATCTGCAGTGTCTAACGACTCAACCGCTCGGCCACCGCAGCCCCCTTCATAGGTTTTATATAATTGATTGATAAGGCTGATAAATGTTGAAAGTTCATCTTCACTTTTACATAAATAAAACAATTTAAACACTTTCGAATATATATTGTGCATTTGCCACAGTTGTTTCGCCACACTGTGGCTTCTTCAGGCGAAGAAATGATAAATAAAATTTGTCGGGCCAGGTATACAGAGAGTTTAATGTAACACCGAACATTTTCATAACGAGAATTTTTCTTTAAAGTATCATTTCGATGCTTGCTTTATTAAAAGAAAATAATTTGAAGCTTTAAGCGAGTGTTTTCCACTCCCAGGCTAAGCATGAAGTAAAATTTCGAGTTAAGAAAAGCCTGAAAATTTGGTTTGGTCGCGTAGCGCGAAGCGCGGAGCGGCCAAACCAAATTTTCAGGCTTTTCTAAACTTGAAATTTTACATCCTGCGCCACCGGTACAAAACACTGACATAATCCGAAGTTTAAAACACACCGCTAAACTTTACATTGAATCAGTGTTTTGTACCGGTGGCGCATGAAGTAAAATTTCGAGTTTAGAAAAGCCTGAAAATTTGGTTTGGCCGCTCCGCGCTTCGCGCTACGCGACCAAACCAAATTTTCAGGCTTTTTTAAACTCGAAATTTTACTTCATGTTTAGCCTGGGAGTGGAAAACACTCGCTTAAAGCTTCAAATTTTATTCTTCTAATAAACCGAGTATCGGAAAATGTGCAACGTCTGCATATGGATACTTCAATGAAAAATTCTCGTTATGAAAATGTTCGGTGTTACATACAACTCTCTGTATATACAATGTTTATGGGGGCTGGGTTTTTTCAAAAAAATAATATTTAAGAGGGGGGGGGGGATTCTTTAAGTCCGTTTGGTCGCTAAGAAGATGTCCCGTTTATTTTCTTTTATTAATTTCCATGGACTCCATGATGTTGAGTTTCCGGCCTTTTCTTTCTTGAGGTAGGACTTTTAAGTTTCATTTTAAATAATTATTTCTCCACAGAACCCACCGATATATTAATAACGTATATAATTCGAAGAATTTTATAAACTACATTTATTTCCCGTATTTTTACTTAAGTATAAACGAAATTCATATATTTTTATGGTGGTTTTATATAAGTCAGAAAAAAAGAAAGAAAAATACGTAGTGCAAAAAATAGACACTAATTATAAACTAAATTAAGATAAATATTGCGTAAACATAATAGTTAATAACTATCTATTCAATTTCCAAGAATATTAAAATACTTACTCGAATATTTTAAATAATTATTTCTCCACAGAACCCACCGATATCTTAATAACGTGTATAATTCGAAGAATTTTATAAACTACATTTATTCCCCGTATTTTTACTTAAGCATAAACGAAATTCATATATTTCTTAGTAAATATTTTCAATTCAATTTCCTTTTGAAACCGTTCTATACGTTCGCAGTTAATTGAGACGTTCGAATGCATTTTATGTTGTCGATTGGGTCCGAAGTTATTTACGGCAATTGATTGACTTGTGGTCCACCTCAAAGTCAAGTCAGAGGCCAGTGATGGCTGATGGCTGTATCCGGGCGAAAACTTGCCTTTAGTCTCTCCTCTTTCACGGTCATTCTATAGCTCAGTAAATAGCGTGTCAACGTCATTTCGTAATCGGAAAATCACAAAGAAATCTATTAGTTAATAAATTAATAATCAAAATAACTATTATAACATGATATTTTGAATTATTAATAGAAAATTTATGCTATATTTCATTCCACAATATTGTGATATAAAACATTGTTTAGACGTAGTCAAGGGCTAGGCTTTTCTAAACTCAAAATTATTATAATATCAAAATTGTTTAAACCTTTACTACGTGGTATTCCATTTTAGGTTATAAATGAAAAAGTTGTACTTTTCTATTTATAATATAAATGGAATACCACGGAGTAAAGGTTTAAACAATTTTGATGTTATAATATTTTGAATTAAATATATTAGAATAAGAAACAAATAGGAGGCAGCGTCTAAATTCAAATTCGGGCTTTTCTCAACTCGAAATTTTACTTCATGCGGCACGCGTACAAATCACTGATTAAAGTAAAGTAATTGGCATTTCACCTTGAAAATTATCACGAATGCGAACTGTCATAAAAAAACGAAATAAAACCATAAAGGTCAAATTTCACTATTGCTGTCAGTTTAAAATAATTGACTATTATCGCCACTTTAAAAAGAACATTTCACTATTATAGCCACATTAGAACATACATTTTATTATTGTAGTCTTTTTATAGTCAAAATCTGACTATTATAGTGATCTACAGTCTTGATACTGCCAACGTGTGACTATTATTGTCACTTTGATACGAAAATGTTATTATTAGCGTCACATTGTAATTAATATTTGATTATTAAAAAACTGCAATAGTTAAAGTCTTAAGTCAAAATGTGACTATTATAGTGATCTATGGTCCATGAAAACCTCAACATTTGACTAGTATCCTCACTTTTAAATGAATATTTAACTATTATCGTCACATTGAAAAGAAAATTTGATTATTGCAGTCATTTTTAAGTGCAAATATGAGTATTATAGTAATCTACAGTCAGAATAAAGCCTATTTTGACTATCAAAATGAAAATTTGACTATCGGAGTTTCTTTTAAGTACAAATATGATTATTATCGTGATTTATAGTTAGAATTTAATTTATTTTGACGATCAAAATGAAAAACGATACAGTCAATATAGTTAGTAGTGTCAAAAAGGTCGATATAATCGATCTGTCAATATAATCAGTAATGTTAAAATAATCAACATAATCGATACAGTCAGTACTGTCAAAATAGTCAATATAACCGATTTATACAACTAGAATATTGGGAAAAATTGTTATGAGTCTTGTACTTAATTTTATTACACAGAAGTGTACATAAAACTAGACTAACCATAAGTAGACTTGCATTTCATTGTATCGAATATATTAACTATTTTGGCAGTAATGTATATCATTCATTACTGTCAGAATAGTTAATATAAAAATAAAGACCTTTATTGGCATAATCTCCACACCTTTTCAATTAATTACACATTTACATTTGATTACCTCACCCACATTCCCGTATCCCTCTTACCCTCTCTTCTCTTTTCCCTCTCCCTCCCCAGCTTTTTCAACGTCCTTACCTTGCTCCCATCCTTCCTCATCCACTCCACTACCCTTCTATTCCCTTTCGCTCCCAGCCACTCCTCTTTCACCCCCTCACATTCCTCCGCCAAGTGTCCCCACGTATCCCTCCCCTGTCCACACAACACACACCTTCCATATTCTTCCCCCATGCATACTTTCCTTCCTCTCTCCTCCGATCCACACCTCGCCCTTGCCACAATCACCCTATCCTCTCTACCCCATCCCTTCTCTATCAAATACTCCGGCACCCTCCCATACACCTGCCACCTCCCATACATATCATTATACTGGCTTTTGTCAATACACCCTTGTCTTTCCTGCCCTTCCACCTCCTTCCCTTTCCCCCTCACCCACTCATTCACCTTCACCCCATTTTCTAGCCATTCCATTACCCTCTCATACATTTTCCCCCTCTCCCCCCTCCATCTACCCTCACCCCCACACACACTCGTCACCCATACATCCTTCACCAATCTCTCTTCATCCAGTTCCCACAATCTCATCTCGTACCTCACCACCCTCACCATTACCTCCCACTCTAGCCTCTCTGTTGGTCTCCTGAAGCACTATGTAGCTGGGCGTGGAGCTTTCCACCCCCAACATGTGCTTCGGGAACCACATCTGCTCCCTCTCTATCACCTCGTACCCTCTCGTCCCCCACACTTCTACTCCATACATTAGCACCGCTCTTATACACGCATCCCATATCTTACACGCAACCGTCACATTGTTCCCCATTCACTTGCCCCACGCCATTCCCCACGCCTTCCTCGCCTTACCCTGCACCCACCTCGCATGCTCCTCATACCCTCTCGTTCCTTTAAACCAAAACCCCAAATACTTGAAACTCTTCACCCTCTCAATAACTACCCCCTTCCACTCCAATTCTTTCACCTTCCCCTCCCTCCCTTTATTTCTGAACTTCACCCACTTCGTTTTCCCTACATTCACATTCATTCCCCTTTTATCCATAAACCTCTCCACTCTCTACAACATCTCTTTCATCCCTTCATACTCTCTTGCAACCAACACCACATCATCCGCATACGCCAGCATCCATACCTTCCTTTTACCCATCACCACTCCCCCCGCCTGCCCTTTCCTCATCACCTCTTGCAATTCACTTACGTATACATTAAATAGCATCGGGCTCAGCGGGCACCCTTGCCTCAAACCCTCCCACGTCCTAAAGCACCCCGACACCTCTTTCCCCACTTTCGCCACCACCCATGTCTCCTCATATACTAGCCTCACCCACTCCACCATCCCCTCACTCACCCCTCTCCTTCTCAAACATTCTATCAAGCTTCCCCTCGGCACCGAAGCATATGCTGCCTTCAGGTCCATAAACACCGCATACATACATCCTTTCTCTTAATATTAATTTAATTAATTTCTCACTTAACCCGTGGTGAAACATTTTTGAATCTAATACTGGATTTTTTAAATTAAATTAAAATTTAAACACTTGGTTTGTTTTAACAAACCAAGTGTGTAATTAATACAATTAAGCCGTAATAGAAAAACCATCTTCTATTTTAGTTAGAATTCTACTTTTTGAAATGTTGTATAAATGACGCAGCATTTTAATATCAAAGAAATTGACATATTTACATATTTCCGCAACTGGCAAACTTATCATGCCCGTTTTAAACTATAACATATTTTGTGTGCTTAATTTTATTGCACAGAAGTGTACACTGTAATAAAATAATAGAGGCCGATAAAGTAAAGTATTTTATTTTGAAATTTGATGTGATTTAAGTTGTACTTATGGCCATGAGAAATGCACTCGAGGGTTTTGAATAATACATGAAAAGTTACGTACGATTTGTGACTAACGATCCGGCAACGCATCACTTGTCTATATTTATTCCCTTCGTTAGCGAATCATCATGTAATCCCTCCCAATTGCTCAGGGTGAAGAATGGATTAGTGGCAGCCCTCGTGAATTATTCATGTATGCGTATTTGTTTATATTATGAATGTTAATTATCATGTTTACTGAATTCGTAATCGATTTCTATTTCGCATAATTAGATTAAATTTAAAAATATTAGTTGTAATTGATTCGGGATTCAATAACTGCGTTTCATTTATAGATGTTGTAGAAAAAATATATTTCTGCTAGAACTATGTTTATGATTGAAGACCTCATTAGAAATTTTAACTCGATAAAGCGTGCAATCAATGTGTTCGTTGTGTAAACAACTATATTTTAATTTGAATTTGTGTTCAGTATTCCGGCACCAGGTACCCACAGACGCGTTTCGGACTTCAAGGTCCTCTTCAGTGTGGTCCCGACCCAGTGCTGAGGAATACTGAACATTTCTGACTATTTCAAGCCAATATGTGAAAACTATTAATGATTTCGATAGCTAACGCCATCTATGCTTCATAGTGGCATCGTCAATGACACGAATGCACAAAGTGCATATACAGGTCACTGTTTCGTCCACGAGCGAGCAGAACTCTGTTTGTGAAACCAGAAAACAAATATCAAAATTAAATTTGTGTTCAGTATTCCGGCACAAGGTACCCACAGACGCGTTTCGGACTTCAAGGTCCTCTTCAGTGTGGTCCCGACCCAGTGCTGACCACACTGAAGAGGACCTTGAAGTCCGAAACGCGTCTGTAGGTACCTGGTGCCGGAATACTGAACACAAATTCAATTTTGATATTTGTTTTCTGGTTTCACAAACAGAGTTCTGGTCGCTCGTGGACGAAACAGTGACCTGTATATGCACTTTGTGCATTCGTGTCACTGACGATGCCACTATGAAGCATTAGATGGCGTTAGCTATCGAAATCATTAATAACTATATTTTAATTCGTTCATAACGCAATTTTGGAGAACACCATTTTCTAGAAAACATAAAATATTTTCAACTGTGTCCAATACGTTACCATCCTAAAACAATTCTGACATTTTTAATCATATTTATTTTAATGTAGAAATCATAAATGAACAAATTTAAAGTTGGATTGTAGTTGAAAAAAGTTTAACTTTTAAGCGATACTTTTCAATTTAAGACATTAAATCAATAATCCTAACAAAAATGCAAATATCTTGCTGTCCCAAGGTTTTGTCCAATACGTTACGTCCAATGCGTTACAAAGGATTTTAGTGGACATAATCAGTCGTATTGATCAGGTAACTATTATAAAACTGTCATACCAGTGCAGCAATTTTGGTGTACCACATCTCTACATTACGAAGACAGCTAAAAGTCAGCGTATAGCATTATAAGGTATTTTTAACAGGTAACGTAATGGACACCCAAAAATGATTATATAGTTTTTAAAAAATCATTAAAATTCAGGAAGAAAAAAAACTCGCATAAATCTGGTTGAAACTTAAAAAGAACAGTTTAGAGGGTCTAAAAACATATTCGTCATAGTAATTAGATAGATTTTTTTCAAAAATAGTTTCTCCCGATAATCCTAAATCGTCAATTTAAATAAGAATGACCCATAAGCGTTTGTACACTCATTGTCCTCTTTTCGAAAGTTTATTGAAAGCAGAAATATTAATGATACGTTTGATGAGGTTATCAATTTAATTAGTGGAGTAGATAAATAATCCAAACTGTAATAGGTCAGTAGGGGTCATGTGCAAATATTATTTTTGACGAAATTAAATTAAAATATTAATACAAAAATCACCCAAGAAAATAATAAAGAAAAATCAACATCCAGTAAATACGAGAATAACATTAGTCGATCAAATTTTTTTTATGTGAAAGAAATAACAAATGCAGCATCGCCTTAAAATAATAAACAAGTACCGGCGCGTGGAGAAATGCTAAGACATACAGAAAGATTCAGTTCAGGGTTTAACGAACGCAAACACAACAAGTGTGCAGAGTCAGGGAAATTACGTTGACGTCAGAGAGGGATGGGTTTTATGACCAAATATGGTAGTAGATAAAGTCTAAGCAACAAAATTTGGGGAGGGGAGAACTTTGAGAGCAGCAAAGAAACAATTCTAAAAATCAGTTAGTTTTGGGACAGGGACTAGGACAGTCAGTATTTGAATTTAAATGGGGACAGTTGAGAATAGGAAGTTTCAGTGAGATGTGAGTTAGTGAAGTAATGTTGATAAAAAGAGTTAGGTATTCAGAATAGAGTTAGAAAATGGAGAATGGAGTTAGGCATAACAGCGCTGGAGAGACTATCACGTAAGAGTAAAATTAATTCTACATCAAACCGACTAAGTTAAAATCAAACAAACAAAACCAGCGAAATAATTTAAACATCTGAGAAAAGGGGAAGATGGGGGGGGGGGGGAGGGTGAGAATGATAGGTGTATGGTGGTTGATGTGTAAGGCCGAACTGAGCGAGAAAACGAGGTATGTCCTACTAACTAATCGACCCAGTCGATTGATGTGTAAGGCCAATTCGAGTCAGTATTGCGCTAAGTGTCCTACTAACTAATCACACGAGTGAGGGGTGTATGGTGGTTGATGTGTAAGGCCGAACTGAGCGAGAAAACGAGGTATGTCCTACTAACTAATCGACCCAGTCGATTGATGTGTAAGGCCAATCCGAGTCAGTATTGCGCTAAGTGTCCTACTAACTAATCACACGAGTGAGGGGTGTATGGTGGTTGATGTGTAAGGCCGAACTGAGCGAGATAACGAGGTATGTCCTACTAACTAATCGACCCAGTCGATTGATGTGTAAGGCCAATCCGAGTCAGTATTGCGCTAAGTGTCCTACTAACTAATCACACGAGTGAGAGGTGTATGGTGGTTGATGTGTAAGGCCGAACTGAGCGAGAAAACGAGGTATGTCCTACTAACTAATCGACCCAGTCGATTGATGTGTAAGGCCAATCCGAGTCAGTATTGCGCTAAGTGTCCTACTAACTAATCACACGAGTGAGGGGTGTATGGTGGTTGATGTGTAAGGCCGAACTGAGCGAGAAAACGAGGTATGTCCTACTAACTAATCGACCCAGTCGATTAATGTGTAAGGCCAATCCGAGTCAGTATTGCGCTAAGTGTCTTACTAACTAATCACACGAGTGAGGGGTGTATGGTGGTTGATGTGTAAGGCCGAACTGAGCGAGAAAACGAGGTATGTCCTACTAACTAATCGGCACAGTCGATTGATGTGTAAGGCCAATCCGAGTCAGTATTGCGCTAAGTGTCCTACTAACTAATCGCAAGTGTGTCGAGTGTGTGATGCTAGCTCCGAGATGGTTTTTGTGGGTTTCCCATCTCGTAATGCAAATGCAGGGGCTAGTTAATTTTGCTCCCACAAGTAGAGTCATACATTTTTTTTGAGTTTAACCAAATGCACATGACTTTTAAGCATAAACGTTGGGTAATATATTTTGTGAATATAAATAATATAAGACATATCAATTCATTAGAAATGTCATGAAAGGTCAATAAACTTTGCATACGTTAAGCTCATATCCTGTTTTATTTATTGTCCACACATCCTCCTAGTCAAATTAAAAGGGAATAAAGACACAGTATTTACGATAATGCATATTGACACAAACAACGAACCTGGTAAATAAATAAAAGGGTTACTACATACACAACACAACGTAAACAATAATACAAATTATAAATTTGTATAATACCTAGGGTCGAATCATTACAAAACTATAAAATACATTAGACACCAGCGTAAATTTATTATACACATTAAATTTTAAACATGACCGTCTATATAACATGATAAATCCTTGGACATATTCCCTGTATATAACTGTATAACGTTGCGTCTTCCTGTAACAGATGATCTGTCCGTTCTGTCCGTTGGAGACACAGCGAACAATCCATATTGCTAGAATTATAATTAACGTCGGATGTGATGAATCTATCATCTTCGTGAATGCCGTGCCCATTGTGGATGGATCATCGATGTCAGATCCTTGTTACACTGACTCTGATCTCTCCACTACTACCACCAACGGCACCGTCGGCAACACTACCGAACAATACTAATTATTTTATATATGTTACGTGTTTGTTACATGCAGCATTTAATTAAAACGTTTCCGTGAAATTCTGGATTATTCACTGTTTGTAACACGATAGGTGTATTTTAATCATTTATAACGTACAAGTGAATTTAAATTACTTATAAATTAAAGATATATTTATACAAATATTTATATCTAATCAACATAATGTATATTCTGTAAATATTCATTCAGGCATTTATCTATTAAAAAAAAAAGATCAATGTGAAGTTTCGAACGAGTGTTTTCACTCCCAGATTAAGCATGAAGTAAAATTTCGAGTTTAGAAAAACCTTAAATCGACATCCTAAACTCATTTTACTTTTAAATTGGTTAAAGAATATTTCACATTAATAATAATAATATTTAATAATAATAATATTTATTACCCACCAGGACATCCCAATTACAGAGTAATATTACAAAAGTAAAAATTCTTAAAATAATATATATAAAGAAAACAAAATAAAATTACAAAAATAAAGATCACGTGATATAAGATCATGTTTTATTTAAACAAAATAAATTAAATATTTAGAAATTATAATAAAAAAATAATGACTAAATAACAAAGAAATTGCAATAGTTAGTCTATGCAGCCGTTTGTTGTTATTAATATCAAGTACCAGAAATTATGTTATTGAATTCACGTAAGTCCAAGTGGAAAATATCACAATGTGTTGTGATACACACAAATGCGACGCACTGGGAACAGTTCCAAGACATTAGTTTGAGCATTTTGAATATAAAAGCTGGTACAATGACGTGTCGAGAGTCTAGGTACATAAAAATGTATGTTTTGCAAAAGTTCCGAACAATCAACTGAATTATGTAGTAACTTAAACAAGAAGATTTGACCGTGAATATTCCTACGTTCGACCAAAGTAACTGTATCAAACTCTTCTAAAAGTAATTCATGACTGAAACCTTGAGGTGGGTAGGTACCATGCTTTTTATACCACAAGTATTTATAAAATTTATGCTGAATATTCTCGACCGATTGAATAGATGAAATATAAATTGGATTCCAAACAATTGAGCCATATTCAAGAATCGATCTCACATATGAGTTATACAACGTTTTTAAACAATTAATATTATTAAATGATCTAGTACTACGTATGATGAATCCAAGAGCTCTGTTAGCTTTTGAGATAATAGCGCTGTAATGATGTTTAAACGTAAAAAGCGAATCATAGGTTATCCCTAGATCTTTAAATACATCGAGCCTTTCAATTGACTGATTATCAACGGTATATGTATATATGATCGGATTTCGTTTACGCGAATAAGTCACAACTTTGAATTTAGCTACATTAAGATAAAGGTTATTAGTTTGGCACCATGTACAAAGTATGTCAAGTATATTTTGTAATTGCGAACAAGATGAAGAGTCATAGATAGTTGAAAACAATTTAAAATCATCGGCAAATAATAAATGTTTACAATCTAAAATGAAGCTCAAGTCATTTATAAAAAGAAGGAAGAGTAGTGGGCCAAGGTTTGAGCCTTGGGGTACACCAGAGCAAGCCAAAAATTTCTTTGATTTAAATCCATTAACCCAAACATTAAGTGGACGATCGCATAAGTATGAGTTAAATAACTTAATTAAATTGATATGGAAACCGTAATTATTAAGTTTTTGCAAAAGTATGGCATGATCAACACGGTCAAAGGCCTTCGCAAAGTCTGTATATATACAGTCGACCTGACCTTTACCATCGAGTTCGCAGCACACATACTCATTGAAGCAACATAAATTAGTCAATGTTGACCTGCTTTTCATGAACCCATGCTGATAACTTGAAATATAGTTTCTGACTTTTGGGTATATGTAATTATAAATTATTATCTCAAAAACCTTAGCAAAGTTGGACAACAAGGTAATAGGTCTGTAGTTGCTGATTTCCTTGGCATCGCCAGATTTAAGTACGGGCATATACTCGAATTCTTCCAGATTGAGGGAAAAATGGTGAACTTAAGTATTAGATTAAAAATTGTTTCAAGGGGTTCAATTAAAACAGAAGCACAATCTTTGATTAAAAAAGTGGGGACACCATCCATGCCGCAGGACATGGTATTACCTAAATGTTTTATTGCACTATGAATATCGTCAGAATAAATTGAAGTTATGTTAATAGATTAAATCATTGTTAGAGACGCGTGGCGCATGAAGTAAAATTTCGAGTTTAGAAAAGCCTAATTTGGCTCGGTCGCTCCGCTTCGCTACGCGCCCGAGCCAAATTTTCAGGCTTTTCTAAACTCGAAATTTTACTTCATGCTTAGTCTGGGAGTGGAAGACACTCGTTTGTTTCATCATTGAAACAATTGAAAATTGACGTAATAAGTCTATTGTCGTTTTATTGACGGAGAATGTCAAATTGATACAAGTTTATTCAAATATAATTTAGTGTATTTCTAACTTCACAATATTTTAGTGTTTTATACGCGGGGCACTACGCGACCAAACCAAATTTTAAGGCTTTTCTTAACTCGAAATTTTACTTCATGCGCCACGCGTATAATACACTAAAATGTTGTGAAGTTTAAAATACACTAAACAATATCTCAATAAACTTGTATCAAAATTGACATTCTCCGTCAATAAAACGACAATAAACTAATTACGTCAATTTTAAATTGATTCAATGATGAAACAAACGAGTGTCTTCCACTCCCAGACTAAGCATGAAGTAAAATTTCGAGTTTAGAAAAGCCTGAAAATTTGGCTCGGGCGCGTAGCGAAGCGGAGCGACCGAGCCAAATTAGGCTTTTCTAAACTCGAAATTTTACTTCATGCGCCACGCGCATAAAACTGATTTATTGTGAAATGGTCTTAGACTAATTTATAAGTAAAATATGTTTATTATGTCAGTTATCAATTGTATAAGTGATGGAGAAATTACTATAATGGACACATCACTATTTTTTTTAATAACTAATAATCAAAATATTCAAAAAACAAAATTTTAACATTTTTCTTCACACAATCTCAAGTCAGGTTAAATAATACTATGTATTAAATTAATTTAATTAGTCAGTGGTTTAAAACAAAATGATTGGGTTAATGATGTTTAATATTATCCTAACTAGTGTTGTAATATTATCGCTATTTATTAAATTCCTAAATGAATTAAATATTTCGAACTTAGAAAAGCAAGTTCACTTATTTTTTAAAGAAGTGGGAAATGTACCGGATGTACCATTTAACCTGGCAAATCAAAATAACTTGAAAAATTCTCATCGTACGAAAAAACGTTTCTAACTTCACAATATTTTAGTGTTTTATACGCGGGGCACTACGCGACCAAACCAAATTTTAGGGCTTTTCTTAACTCGAAATTTTACTTTATTCACCGCGCGTATAAAACACTAAAATATTGTGAAGTTAAAAATACACTAAACAATATTTGAATAAACTTGTATCAAAATTGACATTCTCCGTCAACAAAACGACAATAAACTAATTACGTCAATTATTAATTGTTTCAATGATGAAACAAACGAGTATCTTCCACTCCCAGACTAAGCATGAAGTAAAATTTCGAGTTTAGAAAAGCCTGAAAATTTGGCTCGGGCGCGTAGCGAAGCGGAGCGACCGAGCCAAATTAGGCTTTTCTAAACTCGAAATTTTACTTCATGCGCCACGCGCATAAAACTGATTTATTGTGAAATGGTCTTAGACTAATTTATAAGTAAAATATGTTTATTATGTCAGTTATCAATTGTTTAGGTGATGGATAAAGTACTATAATGGACACATCACTATTTTTTTTAATAACTAAAAATCAAAATATTCAAAAAACAAAATTTTAACATTTTTCTTCACACATTCTCAAGTCAGGTTAAATAATACTATGTATTAAATTAATTTAATTAGTCAGTGGATTAAAAAAAAATATATTGGGTTAATGATGTTTAATATTATCCTAACTAGTGTTGTAATATTATCCCTATTTATTCCATTCCTAAATGAATTAAATATTTCGAACTTAGAAAAGCAAGTTAGCTTATTTTTTAAAGAAGTGGGAAATATACCGGGTGTACCATTTAACCTGGCAAATCAAAATAACTTGAAAAATTCTCATCGTACGAAAAAAACGTTTCTAACTTCACAATATTTTAGTGTTTTATACGCGGGGCACTACGCGAGCAAACCAAATTTTAGGGCTTTTCTTAACTCGAAATTTTACTTTATTCACCGCGCGTATAAAACACTAAAATATTGTGAAGTTAAAATTACACTAAACAATATTTGATTAAACTTGTATCAAAATTAACATTCTCCGCCAATAAAACGACAATAAACTTATTACGTCAACTTTCAATTGTTTCAATAATGAAACAAACGAGTGTCTTCCACTCCCAGACTAAGCATGAAGTAAAATTTCGAGTTTAGAAAAGCCTGAAAATTTGGCTCGGGCGCGTAGCGAAGCGGAGCGACCAAGCCAAATTAGGCTTTTCTAAACTCGAAATTTTACTTCATGCGCCACGCGCATAAAACTGATTTATTGTCAAATGGTCTTAGACTAATTTATAAGTAAAATATGTTTATTATGTCAGTTATCAATTGTTTAAGTGATGGAGAAATTACTATAATGGACACATCACTATTTTTTTTAATAACTAATAATCAAAATATTCAAAAAACAAAATTTTAACATTTTTCTTCACACAATCTCAAGTCAGGTTAAATAATACTGTGTATTATATTAATTTAATTAGTCAGTTGTTTAAAACAAAATTATTGGGTTAATGATGTTTAATATTATCCTAACTAGTGTTGTAATATTATCCCTATTTATTCCATTCCTAAATGAATTAAATATTTCGAACTTAGAAAAGCAAGTTAGCTTATTTTTTAAAGAAGTGGGAAATATACCGGGTGTACCATTTAACCTGGCAAATCAAAATAACTTGAAAAATTCTCATCGTACGAAAAAAACGTTTCTAACTTCACAATATTTTAGTGTTTTATACGCGGGGCACTACGCGAGCAAACCAAATTTTAGGGCTTTTCTTAACTCGAAATTTTACTTTATTCACCGCGCGTATAAAACACTAAAATATTGTGAAGTTAAAATTACACTAAACAATATTTGATTAAACTTGTATCAAAATTAACATTCTCCGCCAATAAAACGACAATAAACTTATTACGTCAACTTTCAATTGTTTCAATAATGAAACAAACGAGTGTCTTCCACTCCCAGACTAAGCATGAAGTAAAATTTCGAGTTTAGAAAAGCCTGAAAATTTGGCTCGGGCGCGTAGCGAAGCGGAGCGACCAAGCCAAATTAGGCTTTTCTAAACTCGAAATTTTACTTCATGCGCCACGCGCATAAAACTGATTTATTGTCAAATGGTCTTAGACTAATTTATAAGTAAAATATGTTTATTATGTCAGTTATCAATTGTTTAAGTGATGGAGAAATTACTATAATGGACACATCACTATTTTTTTTAATAACTAATAATCAAAATATTCAAAAAACAAAATTTTAACATTTTTCTTCACACAATCTCAAGTCAGGTTAAATAATACTGTGTATTATATTAATTTAATTAGTCAGTTGTTTAAAACAAAATTATTGGGTTAATGATGTTTAATATTATCCTAACTAGTGTTGTAATATTATCCCTATTTATTCCATTCCTAAATGAATTAAATATTTCGAACTTAGAAAAGCAAGTTAGCTTATTTTTTAAAGAAGTGGGAAATATACCGGGTGTACCATTTAACCTGGCAAATCAAAATAACTTGAAAAATTCTCATCGTACGAAAAAACGTTTCTAACTTCACAATATTTTAGTGTTTTATACGCGGGGCACTACGCGTCCAAACCAAATTTTAGGGCTTTTCTTAACTCGAAATTTTACTTTATTCACCGCGCGTATAAAACACTAAAATATTGTGAAGATAAAAATACACTAAACAATATTTGAATAAACTTGTATCAAAATTAACATTCTCCGCCAATAAAACGACAATAAACTTATTACGTCAACTTTCAATTATTTCAATAATGAAACAAACGAGTGTCTTCCACTCCCAGACTAAGCATGAAGTAAAATTTCGAGTTTAGAAAAGCCTGAAAATTTGGCTCGGGCGCGTAGCGAAGCGGAGCGACCGAGCCAAATTAGGCTTTTCTAAACTCGAAATTTTACTTCATGCGCCACGCGTCTCTAACAATGATTTAATCTATTAACATAACTTCAATTTATTCTGACGTAAAATTTCGAGTTTAGAAAAGCCTGAAAATTTGGCTCCGGCGCGTAGCGAAGCGGAGCGACCGAGCGAAATTAGGCTTTTCTAAACTCGAAATTTTACTTCATGCGCCACGCGTATAAAACACTGATTTATTGTGAAATGGTCTTAGACTAATGTATAAGTAAAATAAGTTTATTATGTCAGTTATCAATTGTTTAGGTGATGGAGAAAGTACTATAATAGACACATCACTATTTTTTGCCCCGCGTATAAAACCAAAAATTAATAGTGCCAAAGGGGGCATAATTTTATTCTAAATTCAGCCCCCTGCTTTACCTCTAGATGGTGGGGTGGGGGGCAACTTTGAAATGTCAAATAGGAGCCCCCATTTTTTTTATTAAAGATACGTATTCTACGGAAAAAAATACATAAGTTTTCATTGAAACATTATTTTAATTCATAATAAAATTTAAATTAAATTTAAATTTATAACTTAGCGTAAGTTTCGAGTTATTTTGATTTGTCGGGTTAAATGGTACACCCGGTATATAGGGATAATTATAACATACAACTTAGTTTTTGTAACATTGTGTAATCAATACTTAAGCATTCAAGATTTGATTACACAATTATTAGAAAAATATACAAGAAAAACAAGTTGTCTACTTTTTTTTAAAGAAGTGGGAAATATACAGGGTGTACCATTTACCTGGCAAATCAAAATAACTTGAAAAATACCCATCGTACAAAAAAAACGATTCCAGGCCAAATATTAATAGTACCAACGGGGGCATCATTTTATTCTAAACTCAGCCCCCTGCTCTACCCCTGGTAGGTGGGGTGAAATGTCAAATAGGAGCTTCTAACGAGTGTTTTCACTCTTGATTAAGAATAAAGTGAAGTTTTGAGTTTAGAAAAGCCTTAAAATTTGGTTTAGTCGCACGCAAAGCGGAGCGACCAAATCAAATTTTCAGGCTTTTCTAAACTCGAAATTTTACTTCGTGCGCCACGCATATAAAACACTGATTAAAAGTGAAGTTTAAAATATACTGCTTAGTTTTGATTCCATGTTAATCAATTTTATAAATGTTTATATAAAACATGAAAGTATTCTTAAAAGAAAAATTCCATGTATATCAATATTTAACAAAAATCACATATTTTAAATAATTATTAATATTTTATTTAAAATCGTCAGAACCATCACACATCTTTTTTATTAAAGATACGTATTCTACGGAAAAAAATACATAAGTTTTCATTGAAACATTATTTTAATTCACAATAAAATTTAAATTCAATTTAAATTTATAACTTAGCGTATGTTTGGAGTTATTTTGATTTGTCGAGTTAAATGGTACACCCGGTATATAGGAAAAATTATAACACAACTTAGTTTTTGTAACAATTGTGTAATCAATACTTAAGCATTCAAGATTTGATTACACAATTATTATTTCAATTTCAATTTCAATTTATTTAGTGTTAAAAGCATAGCTGTACACACGTCAAAACATACATGTAATAGTATAACATCAGGTAATTACAAGACATAGAACCACAGACATTTTTTTCATGATCAGCGCATAATAGTATTTTTACGAAACACAAGACAAAAATTAAATATATAATAAAATTGCTAATATTATACATATGTTTATATTAGAAAAATATACAAGAAAAACAAGTTGACCACTTTTTTTACAACACTTTTGTCAGGTTAAATGGTACACCCGGTATAGAGGAATAATTATAACACAAAAAATAGTTTTTGTAATAATTGTGTAATCAATACTTAAGCATTCAAGATTTGATTACACAATTATTAGAAAAATATACAAGAAAAACAAGTTGTCCACTTTTTTTACAACGCTTTTATCAGGTTAAATGGTACACCCGGTATAGAGGAATAATTATAACACAAAAATTAGTTTTTGTAATAATTGTGTAATCAATACTTAAGCATTCAAGATTTGATTACACAATTATTAGAAAAATATACAAGAAAAACAAGTTGTCCACTTTTTTTACAACGCTTATTTAATATGTTTTCATTTCGAATAATTGCATTCTGAAAACTTCGTCGAAAAGATATCGTTCGGTAGTTTCGCCGGCAGTTCGCGATAAAATCGAAACTTATCCTGGAAGAGGAAACTTTTTACCGTTTCCTTCCCATAAAGCGCGTTTCGCTTTTTTTCCCCCGTTTGGTCGAATCGGGTGTGAAATTTTGATGAAGACGTTAAAACAATCCCGGACGCACATTAGAATCCGAATCCGAATCCGTGTTTCTAAGGTGTACATTTTTTTACTGAATGATTATTCAATCGGTGTTTATTTTTAAGATATGCATTTTTTTACTAAAATGATTAATCAATCGGTGTTTAATGTGGAGGGGGATGAGGAACCGGAACAGGAAGTGGAAGAAGGTGTGTGACGTCACTGCGGACAGCTGCATGGGTATCGATTAGAAGTCTGTCAACTCCGAGACGAGTCTCGTCTTGTGTCGTGTCGTCTCGACAGACAACTCAACAAAACTCAACAACTCCGGCTAACCTGCGGGTCAATTACGATTCCGTGCAATTCATCAACGCTCCACTAAACCGCTGCAACTCCGTCAACGTGGAAGGGAGACGAGGACCTCGACAGGGAGACGAAATAATTGATTATTTGTCCGATGCAATTTTTATAAATGTTAACTAATCGCTCGGGCAGTTCATGCTTAATACATTACGGAGTTCAGCATTTTTAGATACTGACCAATAATTAAAAAGAAACATATCAAATGGCAGAATAATTATTAATATTATATATATATATAAATATATATATATAAATATATATATATATATATATATATATATATATATATATATATATATATATATATATATATATAACGTAGATTTTCGCAGGCGTAACGTTTCACTGTTTCTTTGGGTTTGGTCCCGCGTATGTTCTTGGATCTGGTCCATTATATTATTAATTCGACGATTTGATGACGTCGCAGTCATCATGGTCAGGAATAACTTACAAAATTCCATTGCTCTGGCAACCACTTGTTTGTTAGTTATTCCTGACGATGATGACTGCGACGTCATCGAAACGTCGAATTAAAAATTTAATGGACCAGAGCCAAGAAAATACGGAGGAACAAATAAATAAGAATAGAAGTACAAAAAACTAAATGTATACTTTCATAACGTGGGAGGCATTAGAACGAAACTTAATAATTTACACAATATCATCAATTGTTCCGTATTCGATGTATTAATATTAATTGAAACATGGCTTGATGATTCTATTAGCGATGCTGAATTAAATCTGCCAAATTTTAATATAGTTAGATGTGACAGGTCTACACTAACCAGTACTAAATCTAGAGGTGGCGGCGTCCTCGTCGCTGTAAAATCATCCTGTAATTGTATTAAATTAAATCCATTATTTAATAATGTTGAACATGTATTTGTTAAAATTAATAATTCCTTTATTGTTGGTGCAACTTATATTCCCCCAAATTCCCCACATATTACTTATGAAAATCATACTATGACTTTGGACCAAATTACTATGGAACATCCTAACTTGAATTATATTTATTGTGGCGATTACAATTTACGGAATTCACTACTAGATACCAACATGAATGACTCCAGCAATATCACTTGTCTTCTGGACTGCTTAGCCTTTAATAACCTCAGCCAAGTAAACACTATTCCTAATGAAAGAGGCGTTTTTCTTGACCTAGTTTTGACGAATGTTAATACATTTGAAATTTTTGAAGCTATCGATGCCCTCTTTGCGAAAAGCATCCATCATATACCATATACTTTCACCATAAAACACCTTTTTGAAAATAAAAATCTTTGCTCAGATTTATTCTACTATGACTTTAAACTTGCAGACTATGGCGCGCTCAATCATTTTTTATCCAAGGTTAACTGGAATGTAATACTTCAAAATTCGGACTTAAATGTATCCCTTCAACATTTTTATGATATTCTTCATGTAGGGTTAAGCTTATATGTCCCAGTGAAACGGAAAAAATCATCGACATATCCGAAATGGTTCAACAAAGAAATAATTTTACTTGTTAATAAGAAAAAGAAAGCTCACGCGACTTTCAAAGACAATGGTGGGTTACACAATTATGATGAATTTAAAAGTCTTAGGTCTCAATGTGCCACCTTAAGCAAAATGCTTTTTGATCGCTATATCAGAAATATTGAAGAAAATTTGAAAAACAATCCAAAATCATTTTGGAACTATGTTCATGAATGTAATCATGTTCGTGGCTTTCCGGTGCAAATGTTTCATGATCAACACACCAGCAATAATGGTGTAGACTGTGTAAATTTATTTGCAAAGTATTTCTCGACAGTTTATTGTATTGATGCTACCGACAACCATACTACTCATAATTCGCTTGTGAGTGATAACTTGGTTAACACCATTAACCTCAACTCTTTTTCCGTAAATATTTCCGATATTTTCAATTGTATCAATCATTTACCTGATTCATGTATTGCTGGTCCCGATGGAATCCCACCATCTGTGCTGAAGAAATGTGTATATTCTTTAACATCGCCTATTCACTCCCTTTACAATCGATCTCTAAAATCGGGTATATTCCCAGAGTTATGGAAACATTCATTCATTAATCCTTTACATAAAGATGGATTAAGAGAGAACATAAAAAACTATAGGGGAATTACTATCCAATCAGCAATACCTAAAATGTTGGATGAACTAGTGGCTAAACAAGTAATGTGGGAATGTAAACGGATCATTTGTAATGAACAACACGGTTTCATGCAAGGTAGATCTACATTAAGTAACCTCATGATCTATCATACATTTTTATTAGATGCGTTGGAAAGGGGACATCAGGTTGATTCCATCTATACTGACCTATCCAAGGCTTTTGATCGTGTCAATCATATCATACTTCTAAACAAACTTTCAGATCTTGGCTTCGGAAATTCTGTAACTAATTAGTTCAAAAGCTTCCTCTCTTCTAGGTTACAATATGTGAAAATCGATAACTATATATCTGAGCCAATAAATGTTACATCAGGGGTTCCACAAGGGTCTCACTGCGCTCCTATCCTTTTCTCTCTTTTTATAAATGATATTGGTGAATGTTTTCAATATTCCAAATTTTTAATGTTTGCTGACGATCTAAAATTGTATACTATTGTGCAACGTATAGATGATTGCGAGAAAATTCAAAGTGATTTGAATAATCTCTCCAATTGGTGTGCTATAAATAAGCTTGCCTTAAATATTAATAAATGTCATTCAATATCATTCTGTCGTCGCAAAAGGATTCAATTTCAATATGAAATAGACGGGCATTCATTAAGTGAAGTGAGCGAAGTTAGAGATTTGGGAATTTTATTTGATTCAAAGCTTACATTTCAGCCTCATATAGCAAAGATAACTTCTAGCGCATTGAGATCAATTGGAGCAATTAGCCGATATTCAAGTAACTTTAACATCAACACTGTCAGATTGTTATATACGACGTTAGTACGGTCTAAGTTAGAGTACGGCTCTGTTATTTGGAACCCATTCTACAATAAATGGACAAATAAAATAGAAATGGTGCAGAGTAAATTTCTGAGATTGATATGGTATAAGCTTGGTAAACCAAGGTGTGAGTTCAGTCATTCTGATACCTTATTGTCTCTTAACTTAAAATCATTGCAATATAGAAGAACTACGCTAGACTTATGCTTTGGTTTTAGAATAATTAATGGGATGATGGATTGTAGTACCTTGTTGTCAGCGTTTACGTTTAATACATGTAAATATAATCGCGCAAATTTATTGTTTCGTATACCGTTTCATTCTACTAATTACGGTTCGCATAGTCCTATTTGTAGAATTATGAAATTATCCAATATATTAAATGCGAATTATTATTTCAATATAATTGATACGTCATTTATACGATTCAAACGTAACTTACATTATTTAGATTCGAATATTTGTAGCTAGTGATTTAGATGTTTTATTCTAGGGTGGTGCTTGTATTACTGTGTGTTTAAGTAGATTTCTTCATTGTATTATTATCTTTGTATAAATTCTTTATTATTAATATTTATATAGCATTAAGTTTATTTTTTGTAACATTATTACTATATGCTTTTGTAAAAAGGTGATATCCGTTTAAAATAAAATAAATAAATAAATAAACAAACCCGTAGAAACAGTGAAACATATATATATATATATATATATATATATATATATATATATATATATATATACAGAGTGTCTGCGCTAAACCATTCGATTAAAGTTTATGGGGTTGCCGTTGCACTAAAAATTTGAAAACAATCCTTGGCATATGGTTGAATCAGTTCTCCTCATGTGAAATATTTTCAACTTTATATCACTTCCGGTTTCACCGGAAGTAGCACCACATTTGTTATTTTAAATAGAACACCCTACATATTAGTAATTTTTTGGGTTCCTCATTTAAATTGCAACATATTGTATTCAAACATATGTACACTTATCTCTTATAGTTTTCAAGAAAACAAATATTTTTAAAATTTTGACCTCTTGAAATCTGTCTGTAACTTCTCTTAAGAATTAGATAAAAATATTATTTATATCTCTACTTGTACCTAGAGGATGCCTCTATGAGTAAATTAATTGGAAACTGTCAATTTTGACAATAAGTGTTTTTAAATTGTCAATATCTAAGTACCCTCTTTAATATCAAGGAATTCAATTTTTTTAAATGGAATGACCCAATTTTTATCACGTAGTACGATTGGGGGGAAAATTTCCTACAAAAAAGAATTATACAACTATACTTCTAAAGCGAATAGTTTTCAAATTATTTCGGAAATTCGTTTTTCGTCGCATTTATGCAGGGTAATGACATTTCTTTGATGTACAGGGAGTTTTTCTTTAAAATATACGTATTCCAAATCCAGATTGTTTTCTTTAAATCTTTCGTTATTTGTTGTTTTTTTAAGGGTTCAATTTGAAGCTCTAAACAAGTGTTTTCCACTCCCAGACTAAGCATGAAGTAAAATTTCGAGTTTAGAAAAGCCCCGTGAACATTTGTTGAGGGTCGCGCAGCGACCCGAGACAAATTTTCTGGGCTTTTCTAAACTCGAAATTCTACTTCATGCGCCACGCGTAAAAAATACAGATTTCAAGTGAAGTTTGAATATACGTATATTTCGCAATATTTTTATGTTTTCTACGCGTGGCGCATGAAGTAAAATTTCGAGTTTAGAAAAGCCCAGAAAATTTGTCTCGGGTCGCTGCGCGACCCTCAACAAATTTTCACGGGGCTTTTCTAAACTCGAAATTTTACTTCATGCTTAGTCTGGGAGTGGAAAACACTCGTTTAAAGCTTAAAATTGAACTCTTTTAAAAAACAAAGAATGTCGGAAAATGTACAGCTTTATTCCCTGTATATTATTCAAGTAGTAATTTAGTTTTTATCATTGTCATGGTACTATTAAAAATTATTACAATAAATAAGTTGTTCTTTAATGCTCATTGTTTATTTTGTTAGGGCGTAGGTAAAGTATCGTACGTTTCACGAGTGGTATGGCAATTACATACTCGCGGAATACTGCACTCGCCGCTTCGCGGCTCGTGCGCAACATGTCCGCTCATATGTAATATGCTGCATACCAATCTCGTTACATAATATACTATTATTATTTGACATTTCGCATAACATGCGCGACAAAACAAAAGCATTAATACTTGCCTACTAAAATTCAGTTGCGACTTATGCGCGCATTATTCCCTGCATAAATGCGACGAAAAACGAATCTTCGAGATAATTCAAAAACCACTTGCTTTAGGAGTATAGTTGTTAATACTTTTTTGTAGGAAATCTTGCCCCCAATCGTACCACGTGATAAAAAATCGGTCATTCCATTAAAAAAAATTGAATTACGAGATATTGAAGAGGGCACTTTGATATTGACATTTTAAGAACACTTATTGTCAAAATTGACAGTTTCCAGTTACTATACTCATAGAGGCATCCTCTAGGTACAAGTAAAGATTTAAATCATATTTTTATCTTATTCTTAAGAAAAGTTACAGACAGATTTCAAGATGCCTTTTAGAGGTCAAAATTTTAGAAATATTTTTTTTGCTTGAAAACTATAAGAGAAAAGTGTATGTATATTTGAATAAAATATGTTACAATTTAAACGATGAATCTAAGAAATTACTAACATATAGGGTGTTCTATTTGAAGATTGTGCGACGCAACTTCCACTCCATTTCTTCCACTGACCGTTACTTCCACTAGTTCTTATTTCCACTAACCATCACTTCCACTAGTTCTTTTTTCCACTCCATTTCTTCCACTCCATTTCTTCCACTCCAGTTCTTCCACTTACCAATACTTCCACTACACCTTTACTTCCACTAACCACCAATTCCACCATACCTTTTTTCCAATTCAAAATAATTGTACAATTTATTCAAATTACATTATATTATTCCACATTTTATACAGTATAAGAATCACAGAGAGATATTGTGGCCTACAGCTTGTAGGTACTCCAGAATCCTATTTTCTTCGTAGAATTTACTAAATTTTTTGACAATGTTTGCTATTCGTTCCTCGGCTTTAATTTTCGATTGTAATTGCCCTTTTTTGATTTTTTGTCCCAAGTCAAGTTGCTGCATCATCGTCTCTGTATCGCCCTGCTCTTTTTGCACTTCCAAAAGGAATGCATACATGCTGGGATGATTGCGCCCCACCACCACGGAGAATCGGTTGTGCCATCCTTCTGAGGCGTTGTTGGTCCTAGACTCGTCCTGTAATGTGGCGTTGTACTGGCTCCAGAAATCTGGTGTATATCGAGGCTCCGTTGCTTTGCATCGTCCTACAGCTTTCCTGCCTCGAACGTAGTTGACCTGAGATTGTAAATATTGTAAATAAAACTACCCCTCGAAATACTCATTGTATATACCCATACCTCAAAATATTCCGCGACTGGAACAAAGTCTTCTGGAACATCATCCATGACCATACCGAAAATATATTTTACCCTGTCCACTGGAACGAACGCATGTATGCATTCCTTTAGGAAGTATTGGTAAGTGGATGAACTGGAGTGGAAGAAATGGAGTGGAAAAAAGAACTAGTGGAAGTGATGGTTAGTGGAAATAAGAACTAGTGGAAGTAACGGTCAGTGGAAGAAATGGAGTGGAAGTAAAGGTGTAGTGGAAGTATTGGTAAGTGGAAGAAATGGAGTGGAAGAAATGGAGTGGAAGAACTGTCCCCCTACGCTATTTGAAATAACAAATTTGGTGCTACTTCCGGTGGAACCAGAAGTGATATAAAGTTGTAAATATTTCACATGAGGAGAACTGATTCAACCATATGACAAGGATTTTTTTCAAATTTTTTGTGCAACGGCAACCCTATAAACTTTTAACGAATGGTTTAGCGTAGACACCCTGTATATATATATATATATATATATATATATATATATAAAACATCTTTATTTCTCAGTTAACTACAAAAGAGATATAATACATATAATACAACACATTTTGATTTTATATCTTTAAACTTGGAAACTGGCAATCGACCAGCGGTCTTTCGGCCTATTAATATATTATTTATTTTGGATATTTAATTAAATCACTTGGTGGGTTTCACAGATTTATTTTTAATATTATTATATTAAGAAACAACGGATCAAAAGTAGGTATTTTGATCTTTTCTTTCCTAAAATAATAATATTATTAATTATTTTGCTATTTGATGTATTTTCTTTGAATGCTTGCATCAAATCATCCTGTTAATTATACCCATGCATAAGCAATTTGGCATGTACCTATCTGCATATGGTGAAAGCGCCGGGAATATTGTACTCATGTCAAAGATATGCATATCTCAATATACAGGGTCCTGCAACAGTGTGTCGGGCTTTCCTAGCGCCATTCCCGTGAAAAAAACAAAAAAATGTTTCGTACAAAAAATTATTGATTTAAAAATATTTATGGCGTAAAATTATTTTCAAACATACAGGGTGTCCCAATTTTGCGGTATAACAAAAATATTTGTTTTTTTTAATGGAACACCCTGTATTTTTTCAACTTTTTTAATGACATTTTTCAACCTCTACATTGTTGTCCATTTAGTTTTTTATTATGTTACAGTGTTGCCAATTTACAATTTTTTTCTTCAAGTATCATGCATAAGCAAGCTCAAATTTAAAAATTCGTAGCGACCTCGTTTATTGAAGGTAAGAATAACTTTTAGCAAATATCTCAGTGTGGTTAATAAGCAACGTTTTATTAATGAGCAATTTAAACTTAGTAGTACAGGGTGTTCAGAGAAACATGCCAAACTTTGCAAATTTCAAAGCGATATAACCCATTTTTTTTAAATGGAATGCTCCCTATTTTATGTCATTATTCGATAGGTCTTTTTCTTCTCTTCAATTTGATGGGGCATATCTTATGTCTAAACCCCATAGTTGTTGAGATATTCAAAATTTTTCACAAAAGTATCCATTTAATTACATTTCTATGCACTCTAGTAGGCCATGCTGCGACGAAACAGCTGTCAAAATGTAATATAAGTGTCAGTGTGACATTTGATTATGTCGAAATTCGAAACGTTAATTTGTAAAGTGGTTGTTCGTTTCGTGGTAAAAGTAGACAGCATATAATTACGATGAATTTCGAAAAAGACGAACTAGTCGATATGATTTTTGTATTAGGGGAGACTGATAGAAATTGTTTATTGGCGGCTAGAATTTACGCGACACGTTATCCCGACAGAAGACATCCGGAAGAGAAAAGTTTTAGGAACCTACTCAATAGATTTATTGAAACGGGAAGTGTACATTACAGAAAACAAGAAAGAACAAAACCTATCACCAATGAGGAAAACCAATTTTCAGTGCTCTTAACAGCAACTGAGCATCCCAACTTGAGCCAAAAAGACATCTGTGAAGCAACCAGCATAAGCGAGAGGTCAGTACAACTCATTCTGAAGAAAAATCGATATCATGCATATCATATTCAGTTACATCAAGAACTGAGTAATACTGATTTTCAATTTCGTTCCGAATTTTGTATCTGGGCAAGACTAAAAATACAGGAGGATCCTGCGTTTTTCCAGTATGTTTTATTCACGGATGAGGCGACGTTCCATAACAGCGGATCTGTCAACAGGCACAATTTTCATTATTATTCAACTGAAAATCCGCATGTTATGAGACAAGTTGATCATCAGCATCGATGGTCATTGAATGTCTGGGGAGGAATTATTGGAAACCATGTGGTAGGTCCACATTTTTTCGAAGGCCATCTAAATGGGCATATGTATTTGCACTTTATGCGAAATGTATTACCCGGGTTATTAGCTCATATACCTCAACATACAAGAAACAGGCTGTGGTTTCAACAAGACGGGGCACCTGCGCACTTCTCGCAAGATGTGAGGACATTTATTGATGGTATTTTCCCCAACCAATGGATTGGTAGGAATGGAGCCACTAGATGGCCTGCTAGATCTCCGGATCTAACAAAAATTGATTTTTGCTTGTGAGGATATGTAAAAGAAATTGTTTATAAGGAAGCACCAACAACCCTAATGAATATGCAGCAACGAATTGTTAATGCTTTTGCAAGTATTTCACCTGAAATGTTAGGAAGAGTGAATAGGTCTTTTCAGCGGCGAATTAATTTGTGCCTAAATGAAAATGGAAACATTTTGAACATTTACTGTAGTATCGTTTCTCTTTTATATTAATAATTTTGAAGTATTATCTGTATTTATTCATCTCACATTGACTTTTACTTACATTTTGACAGTTGTTTCGTCTCAGCATGGCATACTAGAGTGCATAGAAATGTAATTAAATGGATACTTTTGTGAAAAATATTGAATATCTCAACACCTATGGGGATTAGATATAAGATATGCCCCATCAAATTGAAGAGAAGAAATAGACCTTTCGAATAATGACATAAAATAGGGAGCATTCCATTTAGAAAAATAAGTTATACCGCTTTAAAATTTGCAAAGTTTGGTATGTTTCTCTGAACACCCTGTACTACTAAATTTAAATTGCTCATTAATAAAATGTTGCTCATTAACTACAATGAGATATTTGCTAAAAGTTATTCTTACCTTCAAAAAACGAGGTCGCTACGATTTTTTAAAGTTGAGCTTGCTTATGCATGATACTTGGAGAAATAAATTGTAAATTGGCAACACTGTAACATAATAAAAAACTAAATGGATAACAATGTAGAGGTTGAAAAATGTCATTAGAAAAGTTGAATAAATACAGGGTGTTCCATTAAAAAAAACAAATATTTTTGTTATACCGCAAAATTGGGACACCCTGTATGTTTGAAGATAATTTGACGCCATAAAGATTTTTAAATCAATAATTTTTTGTACAAAACATTTTTTTGTTTTTTTCACGGGAAAGGCGCTAGGAAAGCCCGACGCACTGTTGCAGGACCCTGTATAGTGTGATACAGACCGCCTGTATCAGGCATTTTTTAAACGAGAGGTGCGTCAAAGAATATTCTCGTATATAGAATCTAATGGTGATATTATTTATCCCTAGAAAAATGTACATACCAAAGAATTCGCTTGAAAATGTCAGAAGTTCCGGATTTTTAAATGGCGCTATAGATTGAAAGTGGAATCGTTTGAAAGATCCATATACCTTGTAATACCATTAGCTGTAATTAATTGGGCTGTATGATTTCGAAATAACATTTTAATTTATTCACAATTGTTTACTAGCGACAATAATTGGACCTAAGATGGATCGCTGGGAACTACTCAAAATATTTCAGTTTGGAAGTATTGTTTTGTTTTTCTTAATTAGATAACTCTGTTATATACAGGGTGCAGCATTTTCATAAAATCATATTCAATACAAGAATTTATGATGAATTAGTGTTTCCAATTGTAAATAAATTATATGTAAATTTTTAGTTTTATTGTACATTATATAATCTAAATAGTATGTAACTCAAACTGACGCAATTTTCATTTTGTACAATTTTTACTCCTTGAAAACTAAGATTATTATTATTATAAATAAATAAATATAATGTTTTTTTTACGGCAGTGCCATTATTACAAAATAATACAATAAAAGAAATCCAAAAAGCTTAAAAATAATATAAGAAACAGAAAATAATTTAAAATATACATGCATGATTAATAACTAAAAATAAAAATCAATTTAAATAATTTAAATCGACTGAATATAAAATATAAATATTATTATAATACGCTTACGAAAAACGATTCAATCTAGCCTTAAATTGTTGAAATGACAATCCAAAGAGATCAAACCAATGGTATTGGTTGTAGTCATTACCGGTCTTCATTAGTCTGGTAATCGTGTTCAGCGATGCTGAAACTGTGCGATGAGAGTCCAAATAAAATAATGTATTGGTCCGGGTGTTCCTTGTAGGCACATGCAAAGTTAAGGCATCTAACAGGCCGGGGGAATTAATGTGCCCATTGATTATCCGATATAAAAGGCAAATGTCGGCATTTACTTTACGATTTTGGAGAGTTGACAAATTGAGTTCTTCCATTACTTGTTTGTAATCACCGCGAGCATGGCGATGTCCGGATTTGTACTCAATACATCGAAAAAATTTCCTCTGTACTACTTCCAAACGTTCCATGTTGTAATTAGTAAATGGTGTCCAGACGGGCGACGCATATTCAAGATGAGATCTAACGAGGGAGCAGTATAAAGTTTTAAGACATTCCGTGTCCAGATTTTTAGTTATATGCCACACGAATCCCCACATTATTAAAGCTTTCGAAATAATATTGGAGATGTGGATGTTAAAAGAGAAACTCGAATTGAATGTTACTCCAAGATCTTTAATTGTGTCAACTATCTCAAGGTTTATTGAATTGATGTTGTATGTATGAAATATTTGACTTTTGTTATTACAGGTGGACATAGCGAAGCACTTGGATACATTTAAATATAAACGATTATCATCGCACCATTTGTAGAGCTGGTCTAGATCGGATTGCATGCCAAGGCAGTCATTTTCAGAGCGAATAATTTTGAATAACTTTAAGTCATCCGCAAACATTAGAAATTGGCAGTTTTTGAAGATATCTTGTAGATTATTCATAAATAATAAAAATAAAATTGGCCCTAAATGCGACCCTTGAGGCACACCTGATGTTATGTGTATAGGATTTTAAATAAAAATTTTAATTTTTACAAACTGGACACGATCTTTCAAAAAGGAAGCTAGCCAAGCTAAAGTATTGTCACAGAAACCCATAGAATGCAACTTGCTCAGAAGAATGCTGGTATCAATTCTGTCAAAGGCCTTAATGAAGTCAGTGTAAATTTTATCAACATGATAACGTTCTTCTAAGGCCCTTGAAACAAACTGCTTGTACTCTAGCAAATTAGTAACAGTGGAACCGCCATTAACGAAACCATGTTTTATGTTAATATGACTAACAAATAAAATAATATAACTAAATAAAAAATGCATAAAATAACATTTGTAACAGTGTATATAAAATCCATATCTACTCGTATATTCAATATTGGTAATATTAATTGTAGTGCGATCAAACATTCAGGCAAAATAAACATTTGTATTGAAAATTATCGTGAGATCAAACTCTTGGAGTTTATTTTAAACTTTACTCGAAATCAGTGTTTTATACTCGTGGCGCATGAAGTAAAATTTCGAGTTTAGAAAAGCCTGAAAATTTGGTTTGGCCGCTCCGCGCTTCGCGCTACGCGACCAAACCAAATTTTCAGGCTTTTCTAAACTCGAAATTTTACTTCATGCTTAATCTGGGAGTGTAAACACTCGTTATAAGATTCACATCGAACGCTTTTAAAAAATAACGAGTTCCTGAAAATTTACTAGACGATGGTTTCTTTAAGTAAAGTACCATAAATATCAATGATAGACAAAAACTAATATATACTTCCTAAACTCTTTTTTAAGGCATATTTTACGTGCCTAATTAAAATTTGTCTATCTTTAATTGATTTCGAGTTATACGCCAAAACTCAAAATTTGACTATTTTAAAATATTGAAACAACTTCCTTATTAATAAAGATATTGACACGTTGTGAAGACTTTCTCAAGATACTTTTTTAATTAGAATACGCTGATCATACAAGATTTTGGTTGACGATTATCCTTAACGAGATATGACGTAAAGTGATATTATTTTTGTAAGTTTTCCAAAAATATATCATTTGCAATATTTTAATTTACCTTTAGTTATTTATTCCAAGTTTATTTAAATTTTAATTAATTCATCAAGAAAACTATAATAAAATAAATGAATAGCAAATAAAAACAATACAAAACTACAACTGTCATTATTGCTTTATTCCTTTCACTTTATTTGTTTATTAAAACAAAATAAACATAATCTTATTAAACACGTAATATAAGTAAACATAATATATAAATACAATAAAATATTTAAGTTGATTTTGAGAATTTTCTGGATAACTTAACATCACTAAGATGTTTTTCACCAGCTATAATGTCAATAATTTGGAAGAAAAAAATGTTTGAAATCTAGTTCTTCATTTTGAATAACCTGTTTTTAAAAATACTTTATTTCCAAATTATTAAATATTGTTTTATAATGATTACGTAAATATAAAATATTTGTTCATACCAATGCATTAATTAAAATCCGGCATTACAAATTAATTTGTTAAATTATTTGATTGAAATATATCGAACTCGAATAATAAACGACTGATTGAATTTATAAAGTTTAATGATTGACGTTGCGGTATTAGTGAAAACGCTGAAATTTCATTTCAAGTAAGGCTAATTTAATTGTCGTGTGTTTAAATAATCGAATTATAACATAGATAATTATGAATATACGTTTATAATTGAAAAAGTTGTAGTAGTTCAGGGTAGAGTAGTGAGTTTAAAATAGGTATATATTGTAACATAATATACTTAAATACGTGACATGAGATAATATTACTGGCATTTATAATCGATGTTGGTGCTGACTTCGTTGACTTTTGTTAGTTAGGTGAATATACAGCCTAAGTTGTGTTCATTTTATTTTATTAAATACTAGTTTTTTTTTAATTTATTAATATTTTAACAATAAAGTTCAAATTCGAAAATGATTAAAAACTCAAATATTCATTTATATAAGAAGAATATGAATTTGTACTCAGTACTAATTTATTCACCGGATAACTATAAACGCATTTCAGGCTGAAACGCCATAATCAGTATATAAATAAATAAATAAATAAATAAATGGTTTATTTATGGGAGGTCCCCATTTTCAAATAAAATACATCATGTAGTAAACTTAAAAACTAGTTAGAACTAAAAATTATAAAACTATTAACTATTCTAAGTCATAAATAATTAACACTGTTGTATCCTTTCTTCACACTTTATTTTCTAATGGTTAGATATATATTTCAAGTGCTAAGAACTCATTTTCAATAACAACTTCTAAGTCATAATTAATACAAGGAAAAACAATAATTAATAACAAAATATGTATATAAACATAAAAATATAAAACATGAAAAGTAATCCATATAGTATAGTCCCGAACCAGTGCTTGAAGACGATGCTACTTAGGCAAATGGGCAATTGATAGCGTTTATTCTTTCGAACATATGTAAATTGCACAGGCCATATTAAATGGTCAAAGATGTTTAGTATTCTTCAAGCACTGGTTCGGGATTATACTGATGATGGCCTTAAAGCCTGAAACGCGTATATAGTTAGCCGGTGAACGAATGAATACTGAACACAAATTCATATTCCAAATATTCATTGTTTAATGCAAAATCTGTTGGAGCATTAGCTCGGAAAGTAGTTGTTTCAATGAATATTTGGACAAGTCTCGACGAGACAAACTTTTGGCATTTTTTCGCTTCAATTTGTAGACCACATTGCCATTAGTATGCAACAAATAACATACATCCGTTACTTCATGCTGCGAACTGGCTCTGGTTGTACGCTCTCTTGAAAGCAGTTTTCCAACATTTTACGATCAACTTGTAATTGAGATTTCTTCACAAAAATAAGTCACATGTGATTAAGTAAGGGTCCTTGAGGTAACAAGATGTCGCCAAAAACTGAAAAAAAAAACCTTTTCTTGAAGCATTTAGCGAAAGACCATTGCCAATTCCGCAGTGTGCGTGGTATCCCTAAGTATACCAGGGCCCGTATTGACAGTATCGATGCAATTTGTCATCTGTGAGAAGTAACTTAATTTTGGAAAGAATTTACCAAATCGTATGGAGTAAAAGGCCATACGGTTTCGTAAATTTTTCCCAAAATTACGTCATTTTAATGCGATTCTCACCGATGACAAATTGCGTCGGTGCTATGAATAGATAGATATGAGGATACCTTAAATAACATGTCTATACACATAAGCCCCACACCAACCTACAAAAAAATTAATCATCACCTGATTGATCAATTTATTAATCAAATTAAGGATTATTTATTCCCTGTTGCGAAATGCCGACTCCTATAAATAAATCAGAAAATTTGTAAGCGCATAAAGTAGAAGGCATGTTAATTACAGGAATTATAAATTGCCCTATATTTAAACGTTGAAGATTTCGCAACACCGGAAAGATCACACAATAAAACTAAACAATAAATTAGCGACTGTCTGAAACGTTTAAGGTTACTGTTTCTGCTGCGACTTATAAATCACGTCCAAGGAAAACACTGTATATTATTAGAATATTCAGACAATGCGAATTGTTTTCACAACATATTTTACTGATCTTAAAAAAATAAATGTCTCTTTGTTAATATAACTAATAAATAAAATAATATAACTAAATAACAAATCTAGCAAATAACATTTGTAACAGTGTATATAAAATTCTTATCTCCTCGTCGTGTAACTCAAATATTTATTGTATAATTCAATATCTGTTGGGATATTAGCTCGAGTAGTAGTTGTTCCAATTAGTATTTGGAGACTTTTCTCATTGTGACTAAAATTTTTGCAGAAAGTCGATATTTATTTTGATTCGTTGTTATATTTTGTAAATATTCTGCAAACTATTGAAAAACTCAATTTTTCTTTATGTTAATTTTTTCTTTATGTTAATTTTTTCTTTATGTGAATCTGTACTGTTAAAGGCGGTATGTCACTCTCTCTCAGGTATCAAATTGTTCGTAGCTACTAATAACTTAATCTCTTTTTCTTGGATCCGATGATCCTGGCATAGGTTCTCACCACAGCCACATCTTATTGTATAAATATGTATAATTAACATATATTTGGACGTTACGACACATTCACACCACACCCAGGGTTACGACGAGATATTGTTTTTAAATAACAACTCCCCGTGCACGGGAATCGAACCCGGTCTGTGACTCGCCGAGCGATATACCTTTAATCTCTTTACCTATAAATAACATTCCTTTATTTTCACTCGCCCCAATTTTGTTTACATGTTTTCAAGACACACTTCAACATTTCCGTAAGTTTTCTGTTTATTATAATAATTTTTTGTATTGAAAGTCTAAAGCATAGCTATACTGATGAGAGCTAAATCTCGAAACGCGTCTATAGATGGCTTAGGACAATTAATATTCATTCCCTGTAATTTGTTCATTTTTTTTAATTTCCTGTTGGTCATTTAGTTTGGTGAGAGAATAATTTGACCTGATGTTGCATTTTGCATATAAATTATGCATAGAACAGTAAATGTGTCATTGCCCGAAAATTTGGATTTGCCGGGCAATACACAAAAACTGTCAAAAATTTCAAAATACAACTAAACCCTTTAAAAACTGTTGAGTATTTATAAATTAAGGAAAAACTAGAAAATGCTTTGATTATTCTCGAACGAGTGTCTTCCACTCCCAGACTAAGCATGAAGTAAAATTTCGAGTTTAGAAAAGCCCCGCGTAGAAAATTTGTCGAGGGTCGCGCAGCGACCCGAGTCAAATTTACACGGGGCTTTTCTAAACTCGAAATTTTATTTCATGCGCCACGCGTAATAAACATTGATTTCAAGTGAAGTTCAAAATATGCAGCCTGAAAATTTGGATTTGCCGGGCAATACACGAAAACTGTCAACAATTTGAAAATACAACTAAACCCTTGAAAAACTGTTGATTACTTATAAATTGAGGAAAAACTAGAAAAAGCTTTGATTATTTTCGAACGAGTGTCATCCACTCCCAGACTAAGCATGAAGTAAAATTTCGAGTTTAGAAAAGCCCCGCGTAGAAAATTTGTCGAGGGTCGCGCAGCGACCCGAGACAAATTTTCGCGGGGCTTTTCTAAACTCGAAATTTTACTTCATGCGCCACGCGTATTAAACACTGATTTCAAGTGAAAATCAAAATATGCTGCTTATGTTTTATCCCACGTATGTACATTTAGCAAATGTTAATTTTGTCTAGAATTTACATCCTTGTACAATGTAAATTTTATTGCTTTGTCATTATTGATTAAAAAAGTGAATAATTTAATTAATTAAGAATAGTATTGATCCCATAAAATATTATAATACTGTAAATCAATCAAATATCAATAGGATAAATATAGTAGGTAATTTGTTATTTAATATTTAATAAAAAAAATCTGCAAAGCAATAAAATAGAAATGCATATCTGATAAATGATGTACAAGTCGAAGAATTAGTAATCACCTCGCGGGGTAATAAATTCAGATTTGCACTCAGCAGCAATAAATAATAAACCATAACCTTATGATGTTGCGTAAAACTAACAGAATACGGCGAAATAAATTAGAGAATAATTAGAAAGTCTGAAAGTCTTCACACACGCCCTCTTCCTTCACTCAGATAAAGTCGTTGCTCTCTCACTTTGCACTTTGCAAAAGTTATTGTCTTTGATGAAAAGCGCGCCGTTTGCGTTATTTATCGTCTCGGGGAGTTTTCCATATTTATTAACAAATTGGTTTTATGTTTAATTCAATGTACTCGCGTCTTATCGCGATCTTTTCTATCTGCATTGAACGAAGTCGCGCATATTTATGGAATATTAATTTGCATTTTACTTCCTAGTTATATTTATCGTGGCGCATTTGTATGGCAATTTATTGGTATTTTAGAATAATTATGGGTTTATGCCTGTTATGGAGATTACCGTTGATTTACGATGAGCACAACTTCCGCGATGATGTTTTCTCTAACGTGAACGAGATATTCAAAATGACATAACTGGGATAAAAGTTACATGGCAGTATAGTATTGTTACGTTTCGTAAAATAGCATATACAATTAAGAATAAAACTAACAATCAGTAACTGACTCGATGATTTTTATTATAATCATAAGCCAATGTATCGTATTCAATAAAATAAAACCTTTAGAGTGCCATGGAATAAATTGTAGGTTGGCAACTCTGAAATTATACATACCCGCAGGGGTGGAATTTGTGTTCCATTGGGGAGCGACGACCCCACGGTTTCCCGAGTCACTACCAGCAAATGGACCAGCAATCCATTTGCTGTGAATTTCAAATGCTCCTATTACGAGAAGCAAAATACTTCGAGGCGGTACGGGTTCTCAGACAGGGCCTGTTCGGAACCGTCGTGATACTCTGTCTGACTCTGAGGAATGTGGAGCGAGTGGCACACCTCAGAGGACCGGAACCACAAAACAGCAAAGTCAACCGGAAAATGTGAATACACAGCATGCTGCCATAACTGCTGCAGTACCTATGGTACTGACCACAAAAGCAGGTATACCCAGAAAGCGCATGAAGTGGACAGTAGAAATGAACAAATTTATAATTCGCACTTACTACAACGTCACCTAGAACGATACTAACACCACAAACTACAGACAGAACCTCTACGCCGCGTTTTTCGAAAAATACCCTAACCTTAATGTTAGTGAGCAGAGGGTAGCTGACCAACGAAGAACAATTGTCAAAACAAATCTTATTCTGCTGCCAATACTAAACGAATTACGAGCGGAAGCAGCACAAGATCTCCAAATGAGTGCTGCAAACAGTATTCCTACTCCAGATGAACAAACAGCACAAACACACAATACAACACAAGACGACCGCCGCCCGGACGTGATTCAAAACAAGAACAGCGAAGATATACAACACATACTACCTGCCAGTCTGCAAATATATGATAAAATCCAAAGTGACCTGCAGAACGAGTTCCAGAGAGCCCTAATCGAGTTCGCGCATACTGACCCATTATCACGACCTCGTATAATTAAGCGACATAATTCCAAATTTTTGTTCCGTTTGTTCGTGCAACAGCAACTGCAGCAGCGTAGATTATTGTGTGTAGATCCATAAAATCGTCAGTTGCTGCTAATTGTTCTGGGAATATATTTTCATCCATTAATTTGAGGCTTATAGCGAGAGCCTCAAATTAATGGATGAAAATATACTCCCAGAACAATTAGCAGCAACTGACGATTTTATGGATCTACACACAATAATCTACGCTGCTGCAGTTGCTGTTGCACGAACAAACGGAACAAGAATCGAGAATATCAAAAGTAGACCATATAACAAGAACTGCAAACAGCCTTAGGAACAACGTCTAGAAAAAGACATAGCATCTCTACGGGACCAAATTGCTGCGGTCTACCTACATAACTCTGGAAATAGCAGTAACAAAATAATGAAGAAAATTAACAAAATCAAACTAAACACAATAATACATGCTGGAAGAAACCCGGAAAACACAACAATGATCGAAATGCTGGATACACTTAAACAACAGCTTAAAGCTAAAGCGAGCAGACTGAGAAGATATCGGGAATCTCACCAGAGAAAGAAACAAAATAAGCTGTTTAACACCAACCAAAAGCTATACTACCGCGGCATAAGAGCAAACCAAACAACACATGGAACAGAACAATTACTCTCGAAAGAAAACATAGAACAATTCTGGTCAACAATCTGGTCACGACCCGTCCAGCATCAGCACCACAAAACACCTTGGATCTCTAGAATAGAAAATCAAATGGCCGAAACCCCAGAGATGACACCCTGCAAAATAACTACTAAAATGATTACGGAAGCTATAAACAATACACAAAACTGGAAAGCAGCCGGTCCTGACCAAATCCACAACTTCTGGCTTAAGAAATTGTCATGTACTCACCCTTATATCTCACGACACTTTGAACAATTCCTTAATGATCCAGTAACTATGCCGAGTTTCCTTAGTAGGGGATTGACTTATTTAATACCAAAAGGAAAGAGTCTATCTGACCCAAGCCAATACAGACCAATAACCTGTCTATGCACCCTATACAAAATACTAACATCGTGTATATCTGGAGCGATCTACCAACACCTTGACGCGTCCAATATACAGGCAGAGGAACAAAAATGTTGCATTAAAAAGTCGCAAGGGTTCAAGGAACAGATTGTAATTGACTCGGTTGTTATGGAACAGGCTGCAAATAAACGAAGAAACATATACACTGCCTTCATTGATTATAAAAAGGCGTTTAATTCCGTTCCGCACCCGTGGCTTCTGCATGTCCTAAAGCTATATAAAGTGGAAAATAAGATCACCACATTTCTCTCGCATATAATGTTAACGTGGAACGTCGTACTGCAAATCAACCAAAATGGACAAAACGCAACTTCGCAACCTATAAAAATCAATAGAGGTATTTTCCAGGGGGACAGCCTAAGCACTACTCAACAGTTCAGGCTATGGATTCCAAATAAGGCAGGGATTGAGGACCAAGCATGTTATCAGTCACCTGCTTTATATGGATGACATTTAACTGTATGCCTCAAATGAACCACAACTGAACCAGCTTATCAAGATCACGGAGGACTTCTCCCGCGATATTCAGATGTGTTTTGGCCTGGATAAATGTAAAACCCTTAATGTCAACCAGGGGCGAATAACATGAAATGATTTTGAAACGAAGGATGGAGGAAGCATTGAATCAATGGAAAGCACCGATGTTTACAAGTACCTTGGTATTTTACAGGAGGCACGTATCCAACATAAAACAGTTAAAGAAAATGCAACAGAAGAATACATCAAGCGGCTAACTGAGATCTTGAAATCGAAACTTAACGGGAAAAACACGTGTATGGCCATCAACACATACGCGGTACCAGTCTTAACCTATACCTTAAGAACTGTTAAGTGGACAAATACTGAGCTACAAAATATACAGACCAGAACACGAACAACGTTGACTAAATTCCGCACCCACCACCCAAAGGCGGCAATAGAAAGGATAAATTTGCCTCGCGAAATAGGAGGCCGAGGGCTCATTGATGTCGAGAGATTAAACGAAAAGCAGATTGAGAAACTACAATGCTATTTTTTCAGCAAGCAAACACCACTGCATGAAGCGATCCGTCTTTCAGATAACAACTATACGCCACTGGACCTACTGCACCCTAACGAACAACCAATGCAATCAAATGTGGATTATGAACAAGGGAAAAAGCAATCTTCGATTGGAAAAGCACTACATGGGCGACACCCAAATGATCTTAGCCATAACTTTGTTGATCAGAAGGCGTCGAACAAATGGCTGACTCAGGCGGACCTGTTCATTGAGACAGAGGGCTTTATGATCGCGATCCAAGACCAGGTCATAGCTACGAAGAACTACCTCAAATTTATATTAAAAGAAGCTAATATTGTAGACAGCTGCAACTATCCAACACATCACTGCTGCATGTGCAATGTTGGCACCCACAAGTTACCTGCAGAGACGCGATCAGGTCGCTAGCATTGTACATCAAAAAATAGCTGCATTACACACCTTAACTGATGATAAAACTCCATATTATGAGTACCAACCAGCCAATGTCCTTGAAAATGACAAACATATATTGTACTGGAACCGAAGCATTATCACGGACAAGAGCATACCTTACAATAGACCAGACATCACACTAACAGACAAAGAGAAAGATATAACATACCTTATAGACATTGCTATTCCTAATACTTATAACATGCAGGCTACCTGGCAGGAAAAAATAACAAGTACAAACCCCTGGCAGACGAAATTAGGAATATGTGGAAGCAGAAAGAGGTATATGTCTTACCTATTGTAATATCGTCAACAGGAGTAATACCAAAGAAACTGCACGAAAGCCTCCTAAAAAGTAAGCTACCTCCACTCACCTACATTCAGCTCCAAAAGTCTGTAATTCTAAACACCATAGCAATAGTTCGTTCACCTCAATCTCCCTCCATAGCGATATGGACACTTGTTTTAAAAACTGTGTCCATTTACTCACCGTCAATTAAGGACGTGCTAAATTAAATAATAATAATAATAACAATCTTTATTGTCCAACAGATATACCATAAAAGGACAAATAACAAAAAGTATACACAATTCATAAACATAAATTACAATAATTAATAAGTAAATATAGTTAATATAATCATTACAAAATATATATAACCATAAATAAAAACAAAATCTTTTCACAGAAAAGCCGTTAGAGAAAAATATCCTTAGATATAAGATTTGCATTACGGCACATATGCGTAATGGGCGCTCTTAGTAACACATTTGTGTTTGCGGTAGGTATAAAAAACGTGGTGTTATGTCGCGTTGCAAGACGGGGTACATTGATTTTTACCAAAGATAGTAATTGAGTTGAATCAATATCATTGGCAATTAACTTGCGTAGGAACATTGCAATTATGCTGTCTGAGAATTTATTCCATCGAATGATCAGGATAAACGCCGCTAATTTTAAAAGTAAGAAATTTAAGGAATCGCTTCTGTACTCGTTCAATTACCGAGGAACCGGACATGTAGAGAGGATACCAAATGATTGATGCATACTCTAACCGGCTGCGCGCGAGAGCAAAGTACAGCACCTTCAGCAATTGGATATCAGTAAAATATCGCGATATACGCATTAGAAATCCAAGCATTTTAAAGGCAGATTTACCTATCGTGTGTATGTGATCTGAAAAAGTTAGTTGCTAGTCAAACCAAACACCAAGATCCTTTATTTTAATATCACGAGGTACAGAAGTGTTCCCGATTTTATAATCATTCAGTACTGGTTCTCATTTCCGAGTATATGATACCACAACACATTTGCTTGTATTAAGAGATAGTTGATTAGTGGTACACCAATTAACTATAATATTTATGTTTTCTTGCAAAAGTGCGCAGTCGTATTCCGTATTGATAGTAGTATACAATTTTACTTCGTCTGCATAAGCCAAGACTGGACACGGTATACATGCGATTAAATCATCTATATAAATATTAAACAACAACGGACCTAAATTTGACCCCTGTGGTACCCCAGATGTGGATATGAAATAAGCTGATTTAAATCCATTATAGTAAACATAGTTCTTACGATAATCCAGATAAGAAGCTAAAAAGTAAACAATGTTCAGAGAAAGCCCGAATGAATAAAGTTTATTTAGTAAGATTTGATGATTAATGGTGTCGAAAGCTCGAGAAAAGTCGGTGTATACAACATCGACTTGTCCGCGCTTATCAATCGATTCACAAATGTATTGAGTGATAACTGCCACATTAGTAACAGTTGATCTGCCAGTACAGAATTCATGTTGTTGTGGAGACATGTATTTTATCGTGTGCCTATAAATAATTTGATATATTATTTGTTCAAAAACTTTAGAGAAGTTTGAAAGAATAAATACGGGTCTATAATTTCCAATGTGGTTTTTGTCTCCTTTTTTAAATATTGGGCTTATTACTGCCGTTTTCCATCTTTCAGGAAAAATGATATTTTTTAAGACATATTATAAATGTTGGACAACGGCTTGGCAAATACGTATTTGCAATCTTTAATCAAAAAACATGGAACACCATCATCACCACATATCTGTGGATTACGGAGCTGATTTATACTACTTACAACCTGATTTTCTTAAATAATAGGTATCAGAAGGGTTTCACGATTGTTATAGGTGTCATCGATATTATTTACAGACCCTTTTACTGTGAACACGTTATATTTGCGAATGCGTCGACAATTTCTTGAGGAGAAGAATAAGTTATTGAATCACTATGAAGTTCACCAGGAATTCGTGTTATACCTTTTTTTAAATGTACAAATTTCCACAAATCGTTTGGTTTAGTCTTGAGGTTAGATTGAATTGTAGACATATAATCATTATAAGCACTAGATATTTGATTTTTAGTCAGACGGCGTAACCTTGTGAACTCATTATAAAAGAAGTGTGAGTTAGATGTTTTCCATTTACGATGGAAATATTTTTTCAATGCAATATTACGCTTAATTTCAACAGTAAACCAAGGTGGATATGTTTTATTATTTGCATATTTTACTAATGGAACAGAATTTGACAAGGTATTAAACAGTTTTGGATAGAATGCTTCACAGGTTTCGTTAACATCTAGAATTTTTTCAAGAAACGACCAATCTACATTAATTAAATCCTCATAGAGTTTTACATAGTTAGCTTTTTTAAAGTTAAATCTTAGATTATTATTAGAAGTAAAAGAATATATATTATCGGTCATAACTGAATCAAAGGTAATACATGATGCAGGGTGATGGTCATCCTTCGTTACTATTGGGTGATCATCTCTTACAACGTTGACAACGCTATTAAAATTGCATAATATTAGGTCTAATAATTTATTGTTAGAATTGCGTACGTTATTTAGCTGCTTTAATTTTAGTAGTTGTATGAGATTAGATAATGCTAAGCATTTTCCATTATTCGGTGTCGAGTTGTCAGAATAACTTGGTATATTGAAGTCCCCAAGAATCAATATCGGTTGGTTTAAAAGATGTAGCGAAACAGTTTCAAAGAATGTGTCTACTTCATTTATGGAGGTATCCGGAGGTATATAAAGAACCATAACGTAGAAAAAAGATGCCGTGTGAAGCATTTACATAAAACAAGATCAATTAAAGACACCAGGTCATCAATGTGCGGAATATCAACATTTTCAAATGAAATTTTGTTATTAAATGCCACCAAAACTCCCCCACCAGTTGTTCTGTTTGTAGTTTTATTATTCCTATCACTTCTGACGACATTAAATTCATTCGTAAAAAGCTCACTTGAAAGGACAGAATCGCAGAGCCAGGTTTCTGTAAAACATATAACATCAAAATCAGTATTACATATGCTATTGAAAACTGTATGAGTTTTTGAGCGAATGCCGCGTGTATTTTGATAGCAAACATTCTTAATGTTTCCTATCAACATTCTGTTGGACGAATTTAGTTTTCCGAGTTTCCGGATAGAGTGACGATTGTTAGAATGCCCTCTATTTGACAATTACTTAAGCGTATAGCCAACTTAAATTAAAAAAAAGGTAAAATCATGGCACTCTAGAGGTTTTTTATTGAACACACTATACATAATGAAGTAAAATGGTTCCAATGAGAATATAACTTAAGCGTCACATGACTACATTCCCTCCAATCAGAATCGCTTATTTCCATAGATACATGTTATCACATCGGTGATAGAATCCTATTACCTTGTTTTGTTCGTTGCTACAAACATTATTCTCGAATTCAAATAGTTTTAAATTTGAATTTATCTTGTTTGAAAAATTATTTGTCAAATCTGACGGTCGATTATTAAAAATGTCAACTTGGCGATAGGGTGAGATTTCCAAGACAGAAATATAGTGAAATTCGTTATATTTTCTCATCGAATATAACTCGTGGTATGATTAATAATCGATAATATTGATTCATGAAATCTGCACATTCAACTCGCCCTTCGGGCTCGTTGAATCTGCAGCTCGGTTTCATTCATGAATATTATTGATGATTATCATACCACTTGTTATAATACAGCTCAACATATTTTCATACAATTAAAATAATTAAAATTATTTAATATAAACATTAAACATTCTCGAGGAAATACTTAAAGAGATAATCAATACAAACGACGGTCATTTATATCTGAATGTCTTTATTAGAATAAGTTAATACGGCGATTAAGTTTATTATTACGTCGTGGTTGAATGTTAGTCATTACGCTACGTGAAATTTTATATTTTCCTAAGTAGGTACGTACAAACGCATACACAGATAGAAACCCGGTGCGCGTTTGTTCGTACTTTAATCACACTACGATCTTGATTAGGCAATTAGTTATTGTAAATGGATATTAGAGTGTGCACATCGGGAGATCTTCACATACCGATGCGGCCGTTTAACAATTTACAAATACACTGCCTAATCGCAATCATCAAGCCATTACTTGTCACTCGGTATCTAAATAAGTGGAAATATAAAAATACGTTTAAGTTATTTTGTTATTTTTTTAAAACAATATGTTTAAAAAATATTCAAGTTTAAGCACCACTGATTAAATACGTTAATTTGATACATTGTATCGTATTCTATAAGGAACTGTTCTGTTCAAAATCTTTCGGGCTACATTTTTTGTTTAAACTTTTTTTTTATGTGCAAATTTGTAGAAAATCGATATTTTCCGTTTTTCCCCCTACGGGAGTGGTTTTCGGGGGAGGCCCGGAGGTAGGAGTGGTAAACTTTTTATCATCTTATTAATAATACTAATAATAATTGTTTATTGTCCAACAGTTACAAGACCATAATATATAAAATTACGAAAAAACTATTCGTGAAAATGCAAACAGTGTCTTAATTAATAAGACAATTTAAGACGATAAATATCCATTGAAACAACTACTTCCCGTGCAAATACACCTCCGGATATTGAATTATACAATGAAATATTTAAAATCTTATTTAATTTGATTTGTTTCAATGGATATTAAATGGATATTTATCGTCTTAAATTGTCTTATTAATTAAGACACTGTTTGCATTTTCACGAATAGTTTTTTCGTAATTTTATATATTATGTTTAAAGTGTGCAAACTATAAGAAGCGTAAGCTTATTTTCTCGAATTCAAATAGTTTTGAATTTGAATTTATTATTGATATTCCTAACTCACTTAAAAATGTCGATCAACTCAATAATCACTTCAGTGATTCTACTCTAGTGCATAGTGTTAATTGGAATAATCAATATAATAACATGTTTGATAGTATTAGGCATCCAACTGCAGGTAACTTCAAGTTTACATTAATCGATGAACATGTAGTACATTACCTAAATGCAATTAAATCGACTTCTATCGGGGTGGATGATATAAATATAGTTATGTTACGCCTGTGCTGTCAGGTTATCATTCCTTATATTGTTCATATAATAAATACGTGTTTGTTAGAATCGTTTGTTCCTGACTGCTGGAAGTATGCAATTGTAAAGCTAATTGCAAAAATCAGAAACCCAACAGAATACAATCACTTAAGGCCCATAAGCATACTTCCCACGGTATCTAAAATATTAGAAAAAATCATGAAATAACAATTAACCTCTTATGTCAATGAAAATAATATTCTGCCAACAATGCAGTCGGGTTTTAGAAACGGTTACAGTTGTGAATCAGCCTTGATTAAGATTACCGATGATATTCTAACAGCGTCTGATCAAGGAAAAATATCGATACTAGTACTTCTGGATTACAGTAAGGCCTTCGATACAGTAAACTTTGATATCTTACAAAAGATTATTTACTATATTGGGCTTGACCATTCCGCAGTATCACTATTAAGGTGTTATCTCAGGGGTAGGAAACAATGTGTAGAGATAGGAAATAATAGGTCAAATTTCATAGACATAAACCAAGGTGTTCCCCAAGGATCAATTCTTGGGCCTCCTTTATTTTCTATATATACCAGCACTGTATTAAACACTATCCAGTATTTGAATGGTCATATGTACGCAGACGATAGCCAAATTTATTATTCATTTGATCCAAAAGAGTTTCAGCAAGCAGAGTTTTGTGTGAATTCTGACTTGGATCAAATTCATAGTATCTCAACTTTTTTATGTCTACATTTAAATCCAGCAAAAATGTCTTTCCAACTTTTTGGTAAGAAAAGTGACTGCGATGTTATAAAAACTCAAATAAATATTTGTATAAATGGTTCAAAAATTGCATACTTTGAAAGTAATAAAAACTTAGGGGTCATTCTAGATAATTCTTTTAGATACAAGAAACAAATTAATAAGTACATAAATTCTGCTTACATTAACTTAAAAAAACTGTACCTTCATCAAATATGCTTACCTATTAAAACTAAAACCATTCTTTGCAATGCGTTTATTTTTTCGCATTTCTCATTTTGTTCGACATTATATAACTCGTCAATTGATAAATTAACTGCCAAAAGAATACAATATGTTCAAAATGCATGTTTACGTTTCATTTATGGCATTCGGAAGTTTGATCGTATCTCGCACAAGCTTAAGGACGCCGGATGGCTAAATATGGAAACAAGGAGGCATTATCAAGCCGTTCGGTTTTACCATAAAATCATTGTAACAAAATCTCCAGAGTACCTGTATAACAAAATACGATTTCGAGAAGACGTTCATACCTTAAATATACGATATAAGGGTAACATATCACCACCTATACACAAGACTACCCTTTTTGAGCGATCATTTTCCTTTCAAATTTATTGTGTATATAATTCGGTATCTAATGATATAAAACAACTTAATATCAGGCAATTTAATAAAAAATATAAATCTCTCTTAAATGTGTAATGCAAGGTGTGGTTGTTGATACAATATTATATAAGTGTACACATTACTAATATTAAATTTACCTATTTTTTTGTCTTTCTTATTCCATTTATTTTTTTTGTTGTTGTTGGATGCATTTCGTTTATATATTCAGTAGTTTGGTTGACAATTCCTTTGTGTTATTTTTATATTACTCATATTTTATGTTCTTGCGTAAGCATAGTATTCAATAATTATTTTTTCATACATTAAGGTTTAGATGGAAGACCAGTTGAGCAATAAATGCTCAAATTGAATCTCGCCTTAAGGTTTGTAGAATACCTAAATAGTTTTATTGTATATTATGTACCTACTTGACTACAAATAAATTTTATTATTATTATTATTATTATTATTAGATAAATGACGAGATTTCAACACAGTTGATCAATTGTATAGCATATGAATTATAGGAACCGCTGACATACCTAATAAATACATCCATCGAAGAAGGCATCTTCCCAACAGCCCTGAAAACCACCGTAGTGATTCCAATCTTCAAGAAAGAGGATCGAACGCGCAAGGAGAACTACAGGCCAATATGTTTATTAATTGTGATATCAAAAATTGTAGAAAAAATTGTGAGTGAACGTCTGTGGTGTTATTTAAATAGATTTCGTCTTATATCAGCAACTCAACACGGATTTCGGCACTCGCTTTCAACGGAAACAGCTTGCTATCAAATGGTAAAACATGTCAGCAAGGAATTAGACGCGAAATGTCACGTAGCAGTACTACTATTTGATTTATCGAAAGCTTTTGATACTGTTAATATAGAATTTGTTAAGGATAAATTAAATAAACTGGGAATACGGGGAAATATCTTAGATTTTCTAATTTCTTTCTTGAGCGGTAGAAAATATTATGTTAGATGTAATAATTTCGACTCAAATGTACATAGCATATCTACAGGTGTAACGCAGGGCTCGGTGTTGGGACCCTTAATATTTTTGTTGTATATAAATGACATATCAAGTTATATTAGTAACGGAAAGCTAATTAATTTTGCCGATGATAAATCAGTCATTGTTTCATCTACCGATTCTACTACACTAAAAACTTCCATCCAACAAACTATAGACGAAGTAAAATGTTAGTGTGACAAAAATATGCTTATTTTGAATCAGAGTAAAACCGAATGTATGTACTTCTACAATACTAAAATCCCAGAGTACATACTGCACGCCGATATAGTAAAATCAACGAAATTTTTGGGCATATACATTGATCCGCAACTATCATGGAATAAGCATATCGATCTCGTATTCAGTAAGCTCAACAAGGCATATTATGCAATTCTAAGCCTCAGAAGAACGGTGGCACTGCCTAATTTATTGGAAATATATTATGCGCTTGCTTATTCTCACCTGTCATATAATATCATCATTTGGGGAAAACCAGCTCTCCGAAGTCGAATATTTGTATTACAAAAAAAATATATTAAGATTGATATATAATATAGCTCCTAGAGAATCATGTAAACCAATATTTTCTAAATATAATATACTTACATTCCCTTGTATATATATTTTAAGATGTAGTTTATTTGGAAAAAAGCATCTATATTATTTCGAAAGAAACTCTAATTTTCACAGTTATGACACCCGTCATCGAAATAGTCTTGCGGTTACAAGTCATGGCACGACACAATATGAACGAGGGCCAAATCATAAAAAATGACACAGCATACAAAGATTTTAAGAATAAATTAAAAATATATTCTGTATTGTGGAGGCTTCTACTTCGTTATACATGTTAATTACACAATGAAACACTTTTAACTTTGTTTGTATAACACGTTTTATTTAATGTGACTGCAGTTTCGACAAATTTAGCTTGTCATTATCAAACATGGAGTAACTTAAACTAGAGGTTTTACAGGTATATATACACAATTACAAGACAGCGGTAAAAATGGGGGTGTACATTAGGTCAACCTGGTCGTTAATTAAGGGAATTCCTGGATTAGCGCGGGCTTTGTGTATCTCTAGTGCTTCTAGCAAATTCATTTTACGACCCTTTTCGGCATGATGGATTATGGTAAGTACATCTTTTTCAAAAGTGTGATTTTCGTCTAAAAGGTGTTTTGCAAAAGACGACTTATCACTCTGTTTAAGCCGAAAAGAGCGCAAATGTTCCCTCAATCTTATGTTGAAATTACGACCAGATTGGCCAATGTATATCCCTTGACAATCTGCGCAAGTTAATTTATATATTCCGGATTTATTAAATTTATCTAATTTTGTTTTACTATTAAAGATATGGTTATTGATTTTACAGTACGGTTTAAATGCAACTTGAATATTATGCTTTTTTAGGATATTTTTAACTTGAAAACTGACATTACCAAAATAAGTTAACGATTTATATTTAATTGTTTCTTTTTCAAATGATATTCCAGCGTATAATATTAACTTGATTAGAGCTATGGCTATTAACAATGGTTATGGTTGTGATTTGGTTGATAGACTTCTTAAAAAACAGAAATTTAATAACATCAAACATCTATTATACGCTGGAATATCATTTGAAAAAGAAACAATTAAATATAAATCGTTAACTTATTTTGGTAATGTCAGTTTTCAAGTTAAAAATATCCTAAAAAAGCATAATATTCAAGTTGCATTTAAACCGTACTGTAAAATCAATAACCATATCTTTAATAGTAAAACAAAATTAGATAAATTTAATAAATCCGGAATATATAAATTAACTTGCGCAGATTGTCAAGGGATATACATTGGCCAATCTGGTCGTAATTTCAACATAAGATTGAGGGAACATTTGCGCTCTTTTCGGCTTAAACAGAGTGATAAGTCGTCTTTTGCAAAACACCTTTTAGACGAAAATCACACTTTTGAAAAAGATGTACTTACCATAATCCATCATGCCGAAAAGGGTCGTAAAATGAATTTGCTAGAAGCACTAGAGATACACAAAGCCCGCGCTAATCCAGGAATTCCCTTAATTAACGACCAGGTTGACCTAATGTACACCCCCATTTTTACCGCTGTCTTGTAATTGTGTATATATACCTGTAAAACCTCTAGTTTAAGTTACTCCATGTTTGATAATGACAAGCTAAATTTGTCGAAACTGCAGTCACATTAAATAAAACGTGTTATACAAACAAAGTTAAAAGTGTTTCATTGTGTAATTAAAAATATACCTAATGGAGAACCTATATTATAACATAGATGATTTTTTACAATAATGTGTTCCATTATTCTGTTATAATGTTTAGAAATAGATTTATATTATCTTTAACTTGACTTATCCAATATCTCTAGATTAATATGGATTAATAAAGATTATTATTATTATTATTATTATTATTATTATTATTATTATTATTATAGAATTAGCAGTCTAATACTTGATATGTACACAAATGTTCAGTTCATTCGGGTTTTTATTGTGATAATAATTAATTCATTCAAGTAAATTATAATATTAAGGAGAATCAAGTTTTTGAATGAACGAATTGATGAAATATTCGAGTAAAATTGAATTTGTCAGTTATTTGCATATTATTGTAAAAATATAATAATATTTTTTTGATGAAATATTTTATCTATTAAAAATTTCGACACACGTATCAGTCATTGCTGCATTATCTGCCCTCCCCGAGGAATAGAAAAAGGATATCGGAATATAAAAAGAGCTATAATAAAAAGTGTGTGATAGATAGGTGCAAAAGTATTAGAAAACCAACCACTTGCTGGATGCATTTGTTAATCGTGTACTGATCCGGCCTGCTCAGATTTTGAACTCACCAAAAACTTTGAGAGTGGATCGTTAGGGTAATTTATTATTCAATCAAATTGATTGCCATATTTTTGTGAAATTAATTTACTTAAACAAGATAAATTAAAATTCAAAACTATTTGAATTCGAGAAAATAATCTTACGCTTCTTATAGTTTGCACACTTTAAACATATTATATAAAATTACGAGTTGTCTTATTAATTAAGACATTGTTTGCATTTTCATGAATAGTTTTTTCGTAATTTTATATATTATAAGTTACTTAAATATAAAATACAATTTTAAGTGTATATAATTTTATGAGGTAGATAAGTGAATATAAATCTTGTAGAATTGGAATATATATATATATAATTCCATAATCTAACATAATAAATTCATTTCCTAAAACGTCAAATTAATAACGAAAATTTCTTAGAGTGTAAAGTTCCGCAATAAATCTCCAGCGAGTAAATTGCAATAAACAGTTAATGTTGCTTAACCTCTTGATCTCCTCCCAGTGTTATCATCCAAGAGATAACACTTGCTCAGCTTAAGGTATGCCCCAGTAAATTCGAGAGCATTCGTAAAATATAAGCAATCTATTATATATGGCCCAAGTTGAACACGTAATGACTACACTATCGTCTGTAATTTAGGGCCAAAGAAAAGGGATGAGGATAGAGGGAAAGCGGGATGGGACGGAATGGAATGGGATGGGAAGGGTGACGTGTTATACGGGGTGAGTTGTACGATGCGAGACCGTTCCTCGTGTAAACTGCACTAAATTATAAAGTTATTACGACAGCGGAGATCCTCACCAAGATAATGTGATGTTGCTTTAATTAATCTGAAATATATCGCGCATGTTCCAACATCCCACCTTATCAATAATACCGGAGTCAACTCTTCTCTTCTCCGCTCCGCTCCACACTGTTTCTCTTCTCCTCTCTTTCATTTACCTTCCATCTCTGGCACGTAACGCCGTTATACACTTTATTGGCCTCATTGTTGATACTGATCCTGATACTGCACCTAAATGGACAACCCTAAAGCTATGCATGGATACAAGTCCAGCCGAACAAAAGGTTGTTATATGTATATCTGTATCTAACTTATCTTTAAATGCGGTATAAAATAAATGAACTCTCATTACTGTTTAATAATAATAATAATAATAATAGGATTTATATCCCAACAGATACAGAATAACCTATTGCAGGGAATCATTATTTTTAGAATAAAAGTTCTCATTTAAATAATTGAACTATAAATTTGAGAAAGCACTAAATATAGCGATTAAAAACATAAGGATTACTGAAAAGTGCATTAATACAAGTGTTTATTTGTTTATAAAAATAATAACTGTATGCCAAATATTTAATAAAAGGGGCAGGTCGATAGCCCACACAGATTAACCCATATTTTTTTAAAAAACTGTGTGTCTATTAAATATAAATGTATTTGTATAGTCTGAATAAAGATATGTGTCTCTCTTTTAAATAAAGATAATAGATTTGAAACTGTGTTTGAATGTGAATGTGGAATACTCAAAATCCAGTAGATGACGATAAAATTACAGAAGATCAGAGATACTTAACATTTTTTCAAACTACAATAATTTCGAATTTTTCTGAATTAAAAAAATTGTGATGTGTCTATCATAGCACTTTCCCCATCACCTAAACAATTGATAATTGACATAATATAATAATATATATATAATAATATATATAATAATATATAATGTGTTTGTACTTGTATATACTTTATATTATTTATATTTTTGATATTTTAATATTTTTATTATTATGACGATTTTAATATGTTTGTACTTGGATATATTTTATTTTTTAATGTCTTTATTATTATTTATTCAAACTGTGATCACATTTTCTTTTAATCACTAATTAATATTTCTTAAGATTACTGTATGTTTAATCACTACTAATTATACTCATTGACTTATGTACACCGATGTAATACATGAACAAACTTTACTTACTTACTTACTTACTTAATAAACTTATTTTACGTATAAATTGGTTAAAGACCATTTCACATTGTTATAGACGCATGGCGCATGAAGTAAAATTTCGAGTTTAGAAAAGCCTAATTTCGCTCGGTCGCTCCGCTTCGCTACGCGCCCGAGCCAAATTTTCAGGCTTTTCTAAACTCGAAATTTTACTTCATGCTCAGTCTGGGAGTGGAAGACACTCGTTTGTTTTATCATTGAAACAATTGATAATTGACGTAATAAGTTTATAGTCGTTTTATTGACGGAGAATGTCAATTTTGATACAAGTTTTTTTTAGATATTATTTAGTGTATTTCTAAATTCATAGAATATCAGTGTTTTATACGCGTGGCGCATGAAGTAAAATTTCGAGTTTAGAAAAGCCTAATTTGGCTCGGTCGCTCCGCTTCGCTACGCGCCCGAGCCAAATTTTCAGGCTTTTCTAAACTCGAAATTTTACTTCATGCTTAGTCTGGGAGTGGAAGACACTCGTGTGTTTTATCATTGAAACAATTGAAAATTGACGTAATAAGTTTATTTAATTAAACACAGTTAAATTCCTTTCTTCACTTTTATATAAGTGAAGAAAGGAATATAACTGTGTTTAATTAAGTGACTTAACACCTTCACGTAACTCACACAACTACATTAATAAGTTTATAGTCGTTTTAGTGACGGAGAATGTCAATTTTGATACAAGTTTTTGCAGATATTATTTAGTGTATTTCTTAATTCATAGAATATCACTGTTTTATACGCGTGGCGCATGAAGTAAAATTTCGAGTTTAGAAAAGCCGCGTGAAAATTTGTCTCGGGTCGCTGCACGACCCTCGACACATTTTCACGGGGCTTTTCTAAACTCGAAATTTTACTTCATGCTTAGTCTGGGAGTGGAAGACACTCGTTTGTTTCATTATCGAAACAATTGAAAATTGACGTGATAAGTTCATTGTCGTTAGCAGCATATCATTCCATGATTCATAGAGCTTTTTCAATTCTTTTATCTCAATATAACTCAACAACAAAACATTGGCTTTCCCACTAAATTAATTAAAAGTCTAATTACTAAAGGGTGTTCCAATAGCTTGAGCTGATGTAAAGTATGAATGAGCTTTAAACGAACATGATTTTTGACATCTGGTTTTGTGATATAACAAGTTCAATCTTTCGTAATTTCAACCATGGAAAATTTACCGATCAATCAACGTGTTAAAGTTATTTAAGCTTAATTACGAAATTGGCGTTCAAACAAAAATACATTTTGAGCACTTCGCGATGGTTGAACAGCCAATATAGTTTTTTCTTTACAGTATACTGCAATGATGATACTCCCACATATTTAAATACTGATATTGAAGTGTGAGTTTCTTTAAATTCTCTAAGTGTAGATATTTCTGTCGTATAAATGAAATTGCCAATTCTTGGTTGCAGAATACTTCAAACATTAAAAGTGCGATTCTTTTCGCAATCTACAACAAGTTAGTCTTATAAAGACTATATCAAACACTCATTGAAACAACTACTTCCCGGGCTAATACCCCGACGGACATTGAATTATACAACAAGTGTTTGCTGTTACATACAGTAACCTACTGCAAATGTAACAATTTGGGTCAAATTATTCAGGCCATCTATAGACGCGTTTCGAGATTTATCTCTCATCAGTATAGCTTTGCCGTTCCCTCTCAACAATTTGACACCTTAGACTGGCGGTCACGTTACCGTTCAAACATAAGTATAAATGAAATTGCCAATTCTTGGTTGCAGAATACTTCAAACATTAAAAGTGCGATTCTTTTCGCAATCTACAACAAGTTAGTCTTATAAAGACTATATCAAACACTCATTTTATTTCTGTCGTGTTTAAAGGTTTAAAACTTTTGCCTGATTCTTGTCAGTGTGGCCCCGATGATTTGCCCCCTTATTTTCTTAAACGATGTGTTTATTCTTTAACAAAACGTGTTCATATGCTCTTCGAGCGTTCGCTAAAATATTGCGCGTTTCCAGATTTATGGAAACACTCATATATTAATCCATTATACAAAAAAGGAGATAGAGTTGATATAAAAAACTAGCGGGGAATTACAATACAATCTACAATTCCTAAACTGCTAGATAGTATTGTTTCTAAACAATTGATGTGGGCTTGCAAACATGTCATATGTGAGGAACAACATGGGTTCATGGAAAATCGATCAACGATCAGCAATTTATTGTGCTATCAAACATTTTTATTAGACGCTTTCGAGAACGGTTATCAAGTTGATGCTATTTATACCGATTTCTCGAAAGCGTTTGATCGTGCCAACCATGCTTTACTGTTGAACAAAGTCAAAAAACTAGGCTTCGGAAATCTTGTAATTAACTGGCTTCAAAGTTTTCTTACATCGCGCTTTCAATATGTTAAGATTCATAACTATCTGTCAACAGCAATCAATGTAACATCTGGGGTACCTCAAGGGTCCCATTGCGCTCCAATTTTGTTTCTACTTTTTATTAACGACATTGGGATATCTTTTCGGTACTTCAATTATCTACTATTCGCAAACGACTTAAAACTATTTTATATTATTAAAAATGTTGATGATTGTGTTGTGATACAAGGTGATTTAACTCGTCTTTCACATTGGTGTACTTCCAATAAGTTACATTTAAATATCTCTAAATGTACTACCATATCATTTTGCCGTTCAAAATCAATACCGTTTATGTATCATTTAAATAATCAAATACTAAGTACTACTGAAAATATTAAAGATCTTCTTATAATATTTGATAATAGATTAACATTTATTCCGCATATCATCACCTTGTATCTAACTCTCTCAAAACTCTCGGTCTGATTAAAAGATTCTCATCCTTATTTAATACAAATACTAGTAGGTTGTTGTACATATCTTTAGTTAGATCTAAACTTGAATACGGCTCTATTATGGAATCCTACATATGAAAAATAGTCGTACATAATTGAAATGATACAGAGTAAATTTTTGAGAATTGTTAATTTTAAATTGGGATACAGTAGAATTGACTTTAGCCATTCGAATATGTTAACTCTTCTGAATTTAAAACCGTTAAAAACTAGGCGAATAGTAATTGACGTAAATTTTGGTTTCAGACTTCTTAATGGGCTTGTTGATTGTAACTATCTGTTATATTTATTTCAATTTAATGTATCAAGAAATACGAGATTCAAAGATTTGTTCAGACTACCATTTTATACTACGAATTATGGTTTAAATAACCCAATAACAAGAATCATGAGAAATCTAAATGTACTTTCTGCGAATTAGACGGTTGAATCATCTTGATCTAACCATTTGTATTTGATTTGATAAAAAAAAAATATTAGTATAATTATTCGGTTATGTATTTTGCGTGATTTAATTAATGGGGATTTTGGTGTGTATGTGTGTGTATGTATGTGTGTATGTATATATATATATATATATATATGTGTGTGTATGTATATATATATATATATATATATATATATATGTGTGTGTATATATATGTATATATGTGTGTATGTGTGTATGTATATGCATATGTGTATTTATTTTTAGTATATTCTTTTTTAATTTAATATTTTTATTTTTTGTATTTGCAGCAATATTATTTATTTAAATATTTACTATTATAAGTTAGATTTGTTTATTTTTTGTAAAAGGAGATTCCGTTCAATAAAGAAACATATAGTCCTTGGATTTTCATCAATGCAAATTCGATAAAAAAGTCGCATTTGCACTGATAAAAATCTAAGGACTGTAGTGACTGTTCAACCATCATCCTTGGATTTTCATCAGCCCAAATGCGGCAATTATGCTGACTGAAAAAATCGCTAGGTTCGCAATATACATTTTTGCATGAATCCACAAAAGGTCAGTGTTTGCTGTGCATTTTTTGCTGCTAGAATCAATGGACCGGTTATCTTCGAAAATTGTGTCGGAAATTTTGTCACATTCAGCGTTGCCGTGCTATGATAACCAGCTTTTATGGCCACAAATCATCAACATCCACGATTTGTGGTTTCAATAGGACAAGGCCACATGCCACACAGCCAATGCAACAATAGCTTTATTTAATGAAAAGTTTCCAGATCGCATCATCTCTCGAAACAGCATGGTCACTTGGGTACCAAGATCGTGTGATTAGACGAATTTGGAATTTTTCTTTTGGGGTTATCTCAAGAGTTCGCATTATCTCAAGAGTCTGCATCAAGGGAATGATCCAGGAGTAGAAAGATGCTGCCAAAAGTGCTCACCTGAGAAACACACCTGGCTTGCGTCAGGTGAAAAGGTTTATCACCTTCTCTGTCGTAAAAGCCAAACAGTTTCTCAGGTTAAGGAAGGGCAACCTAAGGCTCATAACTGGCCTTCTAACCGGACACTGTCCTCTGAAATATCGCCTCACTAAGATGGGTCAGACAACTGATGCCAATTGCAGATTCTGCAACGAGGCACAAGAAACAGCAGAGCACCTACTTTGTGAATGCTATGCCCTGTCCCTTAAAAACCTGTCATCGGTCACTTTAAAGCCTGATGACATGGTACACATTAATCCGCAAGTTATTGTAGACTACGCAAGAGGTCTAGACATTGAGGGACTCAATTAGGTCAGGGATAATTACAAAAGATCGTTCAGGTCGAGATAATTTCGGAAGGCCCAGAGGCCACACGACCCACCGACCCATAACATAATATAACATATCTCAAGAGTAAGATCTACGCTAACAAGCCAATAACAACTCAACAGCTGTAAGATGAGAAATTAGGCATATTATTTCAATTCCTTATTATAGTGTTCGTGGCATTTTGCCACAGCTTATTATAAATTAAAAACTTCACAAATAAATGGTCCACAATAAGTTGGCATAAATAGGAACCAAGCTAACTCACTGTCGAAGAGTTTGGTCGTAGGTATATTCTAAGATAAATTACTTATTAAGGGCGCCAGTAACCATTTACACCCTGGCTCCTAAATACATAAAATAACCGGTTACAAATTATTTTACTGATGTTGGACCAATCATCATCAAGGAATTCAAACAAACATAACAATAATCAAAGGTATGTCAAATAAACCAAAACAGAATTAAACCCCAAATAAATATTTATTTAATAAAATATTTATATATATATGTATATCAAAATAATAATAACAAAAAAATAGTAAATATGTATATATATAAAAAATAGAAATATGAAATTTAATTTGATTAATAATTAAATCGCTTAAATTTGTTCCAACTGTAAATAACTATATTTTCCCCCAAAAATGATCATTCATGGTTCTCAAAAAATGTAATCATTAATTCACACTTAGAATAAGATAATCAAAATATTATTTATAACTTCGTTTTTTTTTAATCATAAATTATCAGTCCTCTGCGCTCATTCCGAACGGAACCCCCGAGTGAAGTATTTTCCTCAATCCGATTAGAAAACTTCAGTTTCCAACCAATCAGGAAAATAACCACAGAAACCGGAAACCTCGAAATGCGTAGGATGAAAATCTGCCAATCCCCAGATTTTAGAGTTTTTGAATTCAAACAAAAAACCAACGTAATAAAAAAACCCTAAAATATTGAAATTTCGTATAAGCATTTTTGTTTATGAGAACAAATTAACAGGACTAACACAACAGAAGCACAAAGATAATCAAAGATGAATTATTTAAAATAAACCTTACCTCTTTCAGAGGGTTTTTATCTCCACAAAATAGATAACGAATTATTTCCACGGCAACGGTTAGAAGTGAAACAAATCCTCCTCAGAGTGTTTCCGCAATTAACTCCAAAATTCTTCAGAATAATACAAATATCTCCAAAATAATTGCAGAACAAAGTGGTGCACGTAAATCCAGAAATTTGATGAATAAAATTCACTAACGCGTCAGCCACAGCATACCTCTCCGTGTCCGTGCGAAAGATAATACAATAACCCCGAAGGGGATTAAAAAAACCAAAGACGATTATTTCTCGCCGGCGCGAGCGCCGAGTGAACTTAGACAATAGGAAAATCATATGACGCGCGCGCGCAGCGATATTTAAATTAAAACAAAAGAAGAGCGTATACAATTTAACAATTAAGTTAAATACAAATTCATTTCCTACGTAATTAAATCTCTACTCAGCCAACTAATATTAGCAAATAATATTAATTAATTGAAAAGTGGATACCAATTTGTTATAAATGTAAGTAATACCGATTATATAAAAAAAATCGTAATGATAAATTGAACCATTACAAATTATCAATTTAAACCGTACAATCATTGTTTGTCACTCACTTCAAAATGACACTTATAATTCTGATACTTGAACACTACTCAAGTTTTAACATTTTTAGTGTCATTTTAAAATGTTTCAATGTTTTTTTTTTAATAAAAATATATAGTGATATAAACTTAGTGTATAATTTATCTATTCACTATTTTGTCTAATTTTGTTTGAAGCTAAGTGATTATTTCTTAGTTCAGAACTTTTGTATCGATGCTGTATAAATATGGATATATTAAAATTAAGTTGTATTTATTGAAAGAATGCATGAAGCGAGGGAATAATGAAACGGTGCTGAAAAGCGCGGAAATCTCGAAAGACGCTAGTGCTGGCAGAAGCTGAAGCCGAAGCCGCTCCGACGTTGTTTTCTGTTTAAAATCCCATCTGCAGTTAATCAAGTCTTATCGGAACGGAACGTCCTTCATCATTACCAGTTTTTGTTCATTACAGAAACATCAATGCTCTCTCAGATGGTGCATGATGAAAAATCTCGGAAAATTGACGGGCCTTTTATTTGCAGATTTCGCTCATTCATATCTCATTTTCTTGCCTTCTTAGACAATGAGCTGATCAAGACGTTGGTGCCGCCGCCGGTGCGGTGCGGTGTTGACAGCTTCTTAATTCGCCGCAACCAACCATCGTTCATCTCCACCTCCAGCACCACCACGGATCGGATCTTCATCTGTCATCCCCTCGCTAATAGGATCCTTATCTTTTTCCTTTTAATTTATTTTAATTCCACATTTCCAACCCCACACAGCCGGGATTAATCAAAAGATAATACATATTCACGTTCAACTAAATTCATATTTATCTTATGTATTATATTCGTAAAAACGTTAATATCAATGATGTATGAATTAATCTATTCTAGCCGACATTACTTAAATATCAAATTTCAATTTTCCCGGTGTAATTTTCAATGCCTGCCTAGATAATGTAACGAAGCGTCGTATTCAGAAAGTCTAAAACTCTTGCATTCGCCTAATTTTTGGTATTCGAAAGTTTGATGACATATCTGATAAATTAATCGAATTAAAATAATGGCTTAACATGAACAACCGCCGAACGTTGCATTGTTTAACATTTTATCATAAAATTATTGTTACTCATAAACCCCCGCATCTTTACAATAGAATAGTATTTCGGTCTGATGTTCATACCATCAATGTGAGATTCAGAGGTATTATCTCACCTCCGCTCCACAAGATGGCTTTATTTCAGAGATGTTTTTCTTATAATATTTATAAATTATATAACAGCATACCATCTCATATTAATAATCTCACATTGATGAAATTTAAACGTGAGATATGTCATAATTTGTTCAGAAATACATTACTTTAACATCCAACTAATGTCATTTGTTTTATTAACTGTATAATGATCTCTTTGGCTCTAATGTATCGATTTACCGAGTATTTTAAATTATAGATAGGTTAAGTGGAAGAGCAGTTGATCTGACTATCAGATCGACTGAACTTCGCCTATGTAATTTTGCTATACCTTCTACACCTCTTATCTTTTTTGTATAAATAAAGACGTTTAATATTATTATTATTTAGAGATTCACGCTTTATTGCGGGGTATTTTAGTTTGTGACGGGTATTTGCCAAGTCACCTACTAAAGTATTGTGTGTATATGTGGATTTTTTTTCTTAATCTGAATGTAGGAATTTCCGAACTATCGAGGCGGTTTTCAGGATTATTGCTTTTTGCATCTGTGTGTGCATGTAAGGTGGTAAGTTTATGGCGTCCAAATACCTTACAAGCATATTTGATGTTATGCCAGACGCTGAGATCACAATGGGTATTACTTCAACTTTTGCCTGTTGCCAAAGTTCTTTAATTTCTATACATAGACCTTGATATTTCTCTATATTTTCCTGTTCTTTTCGTACTAAGTTGTTGTCACTAGGTACTGCGATGTCGATTAGTTTTGTTGTTTTGTTTGTTTTGTGTCTTAATACAATGTCTGGTCGATTTTCAGGGATTGTCCGATGTGTCAATATAGTTCAGTCCCAGTACAGTATAATGTTGTTATTTTCCAGGACCGCCTGCGGGCTATATTTATAGTAGGGGACACGCACATCTATTAGTTCGTGCTGGAGTGCTAATTCCTGATGTATTATTTTCGCAGCAGCATTGTGTCTATCAAGGTACTCGGTGCCAGCCAAAAGCTTACATCCACCAGTGATATGTTCTATTGTTTCGGGAACAACGCAGCATTTTCTACATTTATCTGTGTCCATTTGTTCTTTAATAATGTGTTTTCTGTAGTTTCGTGTCGCGATTACTCCATCCTGTATTGCTGTTATAAACCCTTCCGTTTCGGGAATTAGTTGACCTTTTACTAGCCACGCGTATGACAGGTCTTTGCTGATTCTGTTATCTTGCATGATGTTTGGGTGTCTCCCATGTAGAGGTTTTTGTAACCATGCTGTTGCATTATCATGACTAGTATCAGGTTGTGGTTGCTGAGTGTCTGGTTCCCTACTTAAGTTCAGTGGCGTATATTTTGTATCAGCTTTTGATATAGCTCTGTGTAGTGCTGAGGTTTTGTCATGGAAATACCCTCGTAAGCTTTTTATTTGGTTATTATGTAGATCTTTTATGTTAATTAGACCTCTTCCTTCTTACGCTCTCGGCATTGTTATACGCTGTAGACATGCCTTTGGATGATGCTTTCTGTAGTAGGTCAGTTTTTTCTATTAAGCCTATCCAGTTCCTCAAGGTCGGTGTTGGTCCATTTAATGATTCCGAAGGAGTAGGTTAAGGTCGGTATTGCATATGTATTAATAGCTCTGAATAGGTTCCCCGAGTTTAGTCTAAGAATGAGGTTTAGTCTGTTTGTGTATTTGCTTTTCAGTTTTTCTTTGATTGTACTGTGACTTATTTGAACATTTTGGTCAAATCCCAAATATTTATATACATCATCGGTTTCCATGCTCTCAATGATATCCCTGTTTAATGTTTGGGAGTCTTTGGTAGTAATACATTTACTCTTTTGTATGTGAAGTATCTTGCATTTACTCATACCAAATGCCATTTGTGTGTCATTTGTGAATTCTTCCGTTATCCGTAGAAGCGCTCTCATCTGATTAGCGTCTGAGGCGTATATCTTTATGTCATCCATGTACAGTAAATGGTTTAAAGTGTAGTGAGTATTATTTTGGGATTTGATTTTGAAGCCATATGTTGTATGTTTGAGTATATTGGATAGAGGATTCAAGCACAGGCAAAACCATAGGGCACTGAGGGTATCGCCTTGGAAAATTCCATTCTTTATTTGTATCGTTCCCGTCTTTATAAGTTGAGTTTCGGTATTAAGGAGTATTTTTGTCCGCCATGTTTTCATTACGGATGCTAGGAATGTTTGTATAATAGGGTCTATTTTATATATTTCGAGTGTAGCTAGCAGCCAGCTGTGAGGATTGAGTCGAACGCTTTTTGGTAATCAATGTAGCAAGTCTCTAGGTTTCGTTTCTGTTGTTCTACCTGTTTCATTATTGTACTATCTATTATTATCTGTTCTTTGCATCCCCGGCTTCTTTTTCTGCACCCTTTTTGCTCCTCTGTGATAATATTGTGGTCTGCAATGAAGTTGTCAATTTTCTGAGATATTAGGGCTGTGATCAGTTTGTAAAGTGTTGGTAGACATGTGATCGGTCTATAATTACTAGGATCTTGCGTATCTGTGTTTTTTGGTTGTATGTACATTATTCCTTCCGTTAGATATCTTGGGAGTTTACTTGGGTCCATTATTATTCTATTTATTTCTATTAACAACTGCGGATGTATTGCTGTAAAGCGCTTTATCCAGAAATTGTGAAGATGGTCAATACCAGGAGCTTTCCAGTTATGTGTTTTCTTTATCACATGCGATAATTCTTCTCTTGTTATCACGTGGTCTTCCTGTTGTGGCAGGTGCTGATGCCTTGTTTTTTCTGTGTTGATCCACGTTGATTCATTCTTGTGTTGTTTAGTCGTGGACCATATACTTTCCCAATAGTTTTGTAGCCTCTCATTTGTAGGGGGATTTACGTTGATTGATTCTTTTATTTCCAGGTGGCCATAGAATTTCTTTTTATTTTGATTGAAGTCCTTGTTTTGTTGTCTTCTCTGATAGGATTCCTTGTAGTTTTTTAACCTTGTGCTATATACTGCCAACTTTTGTCTTATAGTATCCAATATTTCTAGATCGGTAGTGTTTGTGCTCTCTCGGTTTTGATTATTTTCGTCGACATTTTCATTGGTGTTTTTGCATGAGACATGTTCGTTTAATGCCACGTAGGTGTTTCATGAGTTTTTTTTTAATCTGTTTCCCTTCATATATTGTGTTATTCTTCCGAGGTCTTTCCTTGTCATTTCCACTTTTCTTTCTAGACATTCTAGCCATTTAGGTTTTTGTTTTTGTGGATGTTTGTGTGAAGGTGGTTGGATTTTTTGTTTATGTAGTTTGATTACTGTGGTGGCAGCTGCATAAATTAGGTAGTAGATATCATCTAGCGAAGTTATGGTCTCCGTGAGTGATTTTAATTCATTGTTTACACTATTTATAATATCGCTCGTCATAGTGTTTGTTATGAGTCTTGGTAATGGGGTTCTATTTTCCGAGTTTATTCCTTCCCATACTAATATGTTTGTATTTAGCTCATTTCTTACATTGTTGGTATTACTGTTATCATTTCTCTGTTGGTATATTTCTTGTGTTAATACTTGTGGTGGTTGTATTTCATTTGGCTGTTGTTCTTCTGTATTTGTTTGCACCGGTGCATCCGTTTGGCTTACTTCAGGATTTACTCCATTTATGTTCTCTTCTTAAAGTTCTTGTGCAACTTCCTCTTTTATACGTTGTAGTTCTCTAATTGTGAGTCTGTTATTTTTTTCTATCACCCTTTTTTGGTCCATTAGTCTTTGAGGTGTTACTGTTTTGCCAAGATGTGGGAATGTTCTTATAAATAGTTCGTGGAGATCTTGTCTGTAACCAATGGCTACTCTCTCTAGTTTTGTTGTAGTGTATTAGCAACGCATGACAGCGATGTTCATTTCCGAAGTCCATTTCATGCGTTGCCGAGGGTTTCCTGCTTTAGTGGTTGCTGGCTTACCCAGTAAAACACTTTCAGCAAGTGGTGGTGGTGATGGATTATTATTATTATTTTTTTTTTAATTGACTGGTCACCCTCTACACCCACATGCCTCTGATTTCATGTGGAGAGGGTGCCAAATATATCCCCTAGTTACCTCCTCCAAGCCTGGAAGTGGGGTAACTAGTGGTGCCTAACGGTGTGTGATCTCAGTAGACGTAGTGAACCCAGTATCACGGCCTTCTGCATCCCTCCGATAAGGAAGTGTGCGGTATTGCGACATGCTGGTATGGCCTTAAGGTTATTCAGCATTGAGCCATTGATGCCGCCTAGAGCACCGACGATTAATACCACCAACTTAACAGTGTGGCCTGGGTAGAGTCTGCTCATGTTCCTCCTGATATTTGGTCCGTTTTCCTCCTCTTTTAAAACGATGTTTGTCTCTGCTGGTGCAGAGAATTCGACGACAAACATCGTTTTTAGATGGTGGTCGAGGAGGACTACGTCAGGCTTGTTTGCTCGTATTTGCCTGAGCGTTGGGAATGAGAAGTTCCAATATATTCGGCACCTCTCATTCTCCACTACGGACTCAATATCATCCGGGGCATATGGCAGCACTGGTGTTTCGTCGATACCGTACGAGTGCCTGAGGTGGTAATATAGCACTCGTAGCGCCGCGTTATGTCTATGGATGTAGGCCGAAGACGCATATGCTCTGCATGAAGATAGCAGATGCATTATTGTCTCCGGCGCCCCGTGACACGCCCTACAGCGTATATCCGGGACATCTACACCCATAATGCGGCTACGGTATTATTAATATTATTATTATTAATCAAGGCCGACCCAAATATGAGTGGGGTCAGTTTCAAAGTCGACTTGCGGGGTATTGAAAAAAATTTTGCACAATTTAAAGTGTCGAACGATTGTTTTCACTCCTAGATTAAGCATGAAGTAAAATTTCGAGTTTAGAAAAGTCTGAACATTTGGATTGGTCGCGTAGCAAAGCAATCCAAATTAGGCTAAACTCAAAATTTTACTTCATGCATCAGGCGTATAAACACTGAAATATTGTGAAGTTCAAAGCATACTGAAAGTATACCTAATTAAAAAAAAAACAGTATACGGCTCCATACATTAATATTTACAAAAATTAAATTAATGTTAGCGTTTTTATTTACATCACTTTGGTCCTTTTCCACAAATTACCTAACAGTTTCCATTTTTTTATTGACATCACTTCGGTAATTTCTTACAAATTGCCTAGCAGTTGATAATTTTTCTCAAGTCTTGCGATTTTGTAAAAATTTTAATACATTTCGTATTATCGCGTTAGCCCTAGATACTGATGATGTTCGGTGATTTTGTTTTGACTTTTAGTTAGTCATTGAGATATTCCCTGTTTTTTTTTTCTAGGTTCATTTTAAAGCTTTAAACAAGTGATTTCCACTCCCAGACTAAGCATGAAGTAAAATTTCGAGTTTAGAAAAGCCCCGTGAACATTTGTCGAGGGTCGCGCAGCGACCCGAGACAAATTTTCTGGGCTTTTCTAAACTCGAAATTTTACTTCATGCGTCACGCGTATAAATCACTCAAATATTGTGAAATTTATGTATATTCGAACTTCGCTTAAAATCTGTGTTTTATACGCGTGGCGCATGAAGTAAAATTTCGAGTTTAGAAAAGCCCAGAAAATTTGTCTCGGGTCGCTGCGCGACCCTCGACAAATTATCACGGGGCTTTTCTCTACTCGAAATTTTACTTCATGCTTAGTCTGGGAGTGGATATCAATTGTTTAAAGATTTAAAATGAACTTAAAAAATAACAGGGAATATCTCAATAACTAACTAAATGTCAGGCGTATAAACACTGAAATATTGTAAAGTTCAAAGCATACTGAAAGTATACTTAATTAAAAAAAAAACAGTATACGGCTCCATACATTAATATTCACAAAAATTAAATTAATGTTAGCGTTTTTAATTATATCACTTTGGTCCTTTTCCACAAATTGCTTAACAGATCCCTTTTTTTATTGACATTACTTCGGTAATTTATTACAAATTGCCTAACAGTTGATAATTTTTCTCAAGTCTGTAATCTTTAGATTTAGAAAAAATTACATTTCTAGAAATTATTTACATTTCTAGGTACCCCAAGTGTGCTCCCCCCCTTGCCCACCATATGTGCGGGTGCCTATGGATGGTATTATACATTTCTAGAAAATATTTACATTTCTTGGTACCCCCCTGCTCGTCATATGTGCGGGTGCCCTTGCATGGTATATATGTAGATAGAGATAGAGATAAGTATGAATGAAATTACCAATACTTGGTTGTACGAGACTTCAAAACTATGATAGTGCGATTCGTTACGCAATCTATTAGGTTTTCCAATAGGGATGATATGATTTTGAAGTGACGTTTCGGCCTTATGTAATATGTCATGATCTGTCATTTATTTTTCATTGTATTCAGTAGTGTTTACAATTTCATCATGGAGAGATATACGCAAGAACAACGTTTACAAATTATTAGTTTTATTATCAAAATAATCGTTCTCCAACTGCAACTTTTCGTGCGCTTTTGCCATTTTATGGTCGTAATAATCGTCCAAGTGTGCTCGCTATCCGTCGAATTGTTGAAAATTGTGAGCGTACATTTTCTTTACATAATGTTAAAGTGCCAATAAGTCATAGAACCGCTCGAAGTAATGCAAATATTGCTGCCGTTCAGGCAAGTGTTGCTGAAGACCGCAATTTGTCGATTCCAAGACGTTCTCAACAATTGGGACTATCTCAAACCACAACCTGGCGGATTTTGAAAAAGGATTTGGGTTTGCATCCGTATAAAATTGTTCTCACTCAAGAACTGAAGCCATTGGACCACCGTAAACGTCGTGAATTTGCTGATTTTGCCTTGGAACAACTTGAAAACTATAACGATTTTTTTAAGAAAATCATCTTCTCCGATGAGGCTCACTTTCATCTGAGTGGTGCGGTAAATAAACAAAACTGTCGATTCTGGTGCGAAGATAATCCACAAATTATTCAGGAAAAACCAATAAATTTACAGTGTGGTCTGGTTTTTGGTCTGGTGGAATCATCGGTCCGTACTTCTTTCGAAATGAAGATGGTAACACCGTTACTGTCAATGGAGAGCGGTATAGATCGATGATAACCAACTTTTTATGGCCGAAATTGGAAGAAGTTGATCTTGACAACATTTGGTTCCAACAAGACGGGGCTACGTGCCACACAGCAAATGCAACAATTGAATTATTGCGAGAAAAGTTTGGAGATTCGATTATTTCAAGAAATTGTGATATGGAATGGCCTCCAAGAAGTTGTGACTTAACACCATTAGACTATTTCTTGTGGGGTTATTTGAAGTCATTCTTCTTTCGAAATAAACCAGACTCTCTTCAAGCTTCACAAGTCAATATTGAACGTGCCATTCATGACATACGACTTGATTTAGTGGAAAAAGTGCTCGAAAATTGGGTTCATCGAATTTGTTCCTGCAGAAGAAGTTGTGGAGGCCATTTGAATGACGTTTTATTTAGAACTTAATTGTATCGATTGTACGTCACATTAAATAAAAAACATTTGAATTTCCTTAACAATAAGTGGGTTTTTTTCTAAAGAAATCATATCACTCTTTTTTTTTTTGTTTTTTTTTTGTTTGGCATAGGTTCTAGCCATTCGGCCACTAACGATGATTGTATTAATTAATTTAACATATATTTCGACGTCACGACACATTCACACCACACCCAGGGACACGACGAGAAATTATTTTTAAATAAAGTCTCCCCGTGCACGGAAATCGAACCCGAGTTTGTGGCTCGCCGAGCGATATAGCCCGACGACGTTACCGCTCGGCCACCACCTGCCCCAATATCACTCTTATTGGAAAACCCTTTACAACAAATTTGTCTATATGCACACAATGTTTATGAAATAATAATCCCCTGGGTAATCTCTACAATTTATTTACATGCAGAACCGTCCGCTCGCTTATTATAACATTAAATTAATATTAAATTTGATAAAATCATGTAGGGTTTAGCTTAGGTAAGCTATTGGAGAATGGATTTTGAAGAGCATAGGTAAGTGCAGCGAGAGGAGCAGAGAAGGAAAACGGGAATGAATCAGAGTGGCGAGCAGAACACAATGTTGCACCTCAAAGCCACATCAATCCTGACCGAGACAGCATTTTAATTAAAGCATCTTATCGGTAGGCGCGGCCGCAGTATTTCACTCGGACGGACAGGACAGAACAGACACCCTCGGACAAACCTGCTGATCTAGGAACAACTTTCATCTGCGCTGATGCATGGCTCCTAACTCTCCCAGCCAATATAACTATCTCACGTGCACGGGAATAAATGGAAATCACCACGTAAAAATAAAAATTAAAAAAAATCTTGTTGCTATCTTTGAAAAAAAAGGATCTCTCAAACAGGAATAAATTCAATTCAAAAATATTTTATTCGAGAAAATAAGCTTAGGCTTCTTATAGTTTGCACACTTTAAACATAATATACAGGGTGAGTCACTAAGCGGAAATCGGTCTATAGTGGGCGTATGGTTGAAAATAGCAAAAAAAGTTTCAAATAAAAGTTGTTCAAAATCAAGTTTTTCATAACCTAAAATTATTGCTAAATATGGCGGCCTTGCGGTTATACCGGAAGTAAACACCAACTTCCTTATTTTAAATAGAAAACCCTATATATTTTTACATTTTTGGATTGCTCGTTAAAAATTAACATGAGTCTATCTACACAACATTGGCTCTCAGTTGAACTGTTTTCGAGTTATTTCATTTTTTTTTTTTGATAAATTTGACGATTTTAGAGCTCGACGCCATTAACGATATCTTCAAAACGAAATAAGTCAGAGTTGTGCAGCTTACGCTTTTGGATTCGGGAAGAAATGTAGTATTTGGTTAGGTTTTTGCCATTAGTCAGATTTTCTAAATTGAACCGAGTCCGTCGACGGTATTCTTCAGTACTTCAAACATGCATAACTTCATTATTTTAAATAGAACCATCTATTTTGAGATACTTATTCTGATGCGAAATTAAATTTCCATTTTATTGATACCGGGTTGTTGCTATATCCTTCCAACAGTTTTTGAGAAATTTGCGATTTTGTAAAAATTTTAATACATTTCGTATTATCGCGTTAGCCCTAGATACTGATGATGTTTGGTGATTTTGTTTCGACATTTAGTTAGTCATTAAGATATTCCCTGTTTTTTTTTTATAATTCATTTTTAAGCTTTAAACAAGTGATTTCCACTCCCAGACTAAGCATGAAGTAAAATTTCGAGTTTAGAAAAGCCCCGTGAAAATTTGTCGAGGGTCGCGCAGCGACCTGAGACAAATTTTCTGGGCTTTTCTAAACTCGAAATTTTACTTCATGCGCCACGCGTATATATCACTCAAATATTGTAAAATGTATGTATATTCGAACTTCGCCTAAAATCTGTGTTTTATACGCGTGGCGCATGAAGTAAAATTTCGAATTTAGAAAAGCCCAGAAAATTTGTCTCGGGTCGCTGCGCGACCCTCGACAAATTTTCACGGGGCTTTTCTAAACTCGAAATTTTACTTCATGCTTAGTCTGGGCGTGGAAATCACTTGTTTAAAGCTTTAAAATGAACTTAAAAAAGAACAGGGAAGATCTCAATGACTAACTAAATGTCAAAACAAAATCACCAAACATCATCAGTATCTAGGGCTAACGCGATAATACGAAATGTATTAAAATTTTTACAAAATCGCAAATTTTTCAAAAACTGTTGGAAGGATAATGCAACAACCCGGTATCAATAAAAAGGAAATTTAATTTCGCATCAGATTAAGTATCTCAAGATAGATGGTTCCATTTAAAAAAATGAAGTTATGCATGTTTGAAGTACTAAAGAATACCGTTGACGGATTCGGTTCAATTTAGAAAATCTGAGTAATGGCAAAAACCTAAACAAATACTACATTTATTCCCGAATCCAAAACCATAAGCCGCACAACTCGGACTTATTTTGTTTTGAAGATATTGTTAATGGCGTCGAGCTCTAAAATCGTCAAATTTATCAAAAAAAATGAAATAACTCGAAAACGGTTCAACTGAGACCGAATGTTGTGTGCATAAACTCATGTTTATTTTTAATGAGCAATCCAAAAATGTAAAAATATATAAGGTGTTCTATTTAAAATAAGGAAGTTGGTGTTTACTTTCGGTATAACCGCAAGGCCGCCATATTTAGCAATAATTTTAGGTTATGAAAAACTTGATTCTGAACAACTTTTATTTGAAACTTTTTTTGCTATTTTCAACGATACGCCCACTATAAACCGATTTCCGCTTAGTGACTCACCCTGTATAAAATTACGAAAATGTTTTTCGTGTAAAATGCAAATAATGTGTCTTAATTAATAAGGCAACTCAAGGCAATAAATATATAGTTGTTACAATGGATATTTATTGTCTTAATTGTTTGCATTTTACACGAACAACATGTTCGTAATTTTATGACCTATTCTCTCAAATTCAAATAGTTTTGAATATAAAAAATTCATTCTTATACCTATTTAAGTAATATTTTGACAAAAATGTTTACCTCTTTTGACCATGCCCCACCTTATAAATTAATGTTCACAATTCGAATTTATAAGGGTTGAGAAACACAAGCCAAGCGTATTTCATTTTTATATTGTCCAATTCGAATAGAAGAAAAAGATGGCGGAGAGAAAGAGTCGCTCGCTCTCTGAAAGTAGCTTAAATTCAAGTTCTACAAATGAAATTAAATGCTGTGTTGTTTGTAGTGATTTAATAATCAACGACGACCTTACGTGCTCGATTTGCGATGGTGATTTTTATCGGAATTGCGCAAAATCCAAAGACAAATTCGGTCTCCCAGCATGTGCCAAGTGTGAAAAACACGGAATACAAAAGTGCTCGCTCCAAGTTCTAATAGCCATGAAAAAGGAAATTATAAACCTCACGAAACAAGTAAGTCGTCAGCAATATATAATGTCGTATCAAGAAGACAAGATTAACGAATTAACACAAACACTATATGTTGTAAAAAACAATAACAATAGTGAAGCTGCAAACCAAATAAGTAAGCCAACAGCATCGAAACAAGTCAAGAAATCCCAAAATTATAATAATTCATCACGAGATGGATCTGCAAGTACGAAATCAACAAATTCCAGCAATGAAGAGAAAGATAAACGGTCAGAGGACAAAAACAAAAACAATAATCTGATAACCGAAAATCAAGCCAAACCACAGAATATTAATGTGGAGGTCGATGAACCCGGTAAAAAAAATGTGAACAAATGGACATTGATAAATCGAAAAAGAAATAATAAATCTAATACTAAACAACAAAATAAATTAAGTAAATATATCGGAGCAGAAAATGTACAAAACATATATCCCTCGATACCAGTAGCCCGAGATGGGAACAATCACCCAACGATCCCGCGGCGAAGAAGTAGGGAAGGAAAAAAGAAAAGTTTCAATTTTTACAATACCATTTATTATAAATATAGTATTATTGTAATGAATGTTTGTAAATATTTGTAAATAAAGAATATTGTACTTTATAGATTAAATGGCACTGCTACTAATGCAGATCTACCGGTAGCTGATGCAGCAATAAGAAAGTGGTTGTTTGTATCGCGATTACATAAAGAAGTAGACTGCGACCAAATACAACAATATGTATCAAAATCTGGAAGCTTTAAATTCATCGTCGAAAAATTAACGCCAAGGTATGAGGATGCTGAGTACTCATCATTCAAGATCGGAGTTCCAGCGGCAGCTGAAGACATCGTTATAAATGAAACCTTCTGGCTGAAGCACAGTTTTATAAATCGTTTCTACTTTAAATCAAGATCAAATTCAAGCGGTGGAAATTTTCCATCAAGGCCAAAAATCAACCAGCAACGCTGACATCTACTTCAGCAGCAAATAAACAATTATTCGTAGTAATCCATTCAAACGTGATCGTTCGGCGTGCTACAATTCGGGTTCGATTCCCGTGCACGGGGAAATTTTAATTAAAAAATTATGTCTCGTCGTGACCCTGGGTGTGGTATGAGTGTGTGTGTTAGTTGTTCGAATGAAAAGTAGAATTATACAAATTGTTAGTTATATAAAGATAATACAAAATATATAGATTGATGATGGCTAATGGGCAAGTTCCCAAGGCCAGACAACAGCCACCAAAAAAAAAAAAAAAATATATTAAAACGTGCGGTCACTTCAAAAAAATATTCTTAATGTCGAATCGATGCTCGAATACAACGATGATTGTACGCTACTCGCGATTACCGAACACTGGCTAACAACAGAGCAAATTCAATTAACCAAATTAAAAAATTTCATACTAGCTACGTAATTCTTCAGAAACAAACACATTGCAAGAGAAATTGCATACGGCGGTTCTGCAATTATTATTAAAACAGAATTCAAATTTAAAATCCACTTGGATATAAATCAGCTAGGTAAGGTTAATGACTTTGAATGTGCTGCAATAGAGCTTTACTACCATGACTGTAATATAATATGTGTCGTTTTATACAGAACGCCAAACTCCAATACAGATGTTTTTTTCCTTCAATTAAATAAACTATTTGATATTCTCTCAAAAAGCGGAAGTATATTCTTTGTGTCAGGTGATTTTAATATAGACATTTCTGATAAAAACGGTACAAATACCAGGGATCTTTTAAATTTGTTAGAAATGTATAATTTACAATTATGTATCAATGAATATACACGCATAAGCGGCAAGACGGCTGGCATTGTTGACAATATAATAACAAATTTACATTCTGGCTACATTGCAAATGTCGTAAATTTCAATATATCCGACCACCTGACTCAAAAATTATCGGCGACACTTTCAAATACAAAAAAACAATTACAAGATGAAATCCGATACTGTCGTAGCTTTCTTTCTGCTTTCTGGCCCATTCGTATTTGAATCTGTCTATGACAACTGTTGCTCTTATGTATTTAACAAATTTAAATAATTAACACTGATTACTTTTTTGTATTCACTTATTATTTTGTACTGTGACTAGTTTCGACTCAACAGCGAGTCATTCTCAAACTAACTAAGTTAGTTTGAGAATGACTCGCTGTTGAGGGAAACTAGTCACAGTACAAAATAAAAAGTGAATACAAAAAAGTAATCAGTGTTAATTATTTAAATATTTACAATGTATCACAAAGTAACCGCCTCCACCACAAGATATTTAACAAATCATTCCCAAAACTTAAAATTAATATTAATAGTACAAACAAAAAGATTTTTACCACAAATGAAATTCAAACCTGCAAAAATCAACTCGATGCTTTATTTGTCATAACAAAATACGATCCTGAATTCCAAGAAATGTACAAGGATACAAAAAACAGTATGACCTTCTGTTACGTATAGCCAAAGAAACGAAATAAGAAATAAATTCAAAAAATCTGATAACATAAATAAGACGCCATGGAACATAATAAACAATACTTATAGAAAAATGAGGCACACTGTTGGAAAAATCAATGAAGTAAATCCAATAAAATTATCAAATGATTTTAACGATCACTTTGTAAACACAGCGCAGCGTTTACTTGCAAATGTGACACCTCTTCCATACTCAGATGAAATCCCACATAATAATAACTCATTATTTATTCATCCCGTCACAGAAACTGAAATTATAAATATAGTATCTTTTTTAAAAAACAATAATTCAGCGGGATATGACGAAATACCGTTGAAAGTGATCAAATATGGAATACATGAAATTACACGGCCTTTAGCTCACTTAATTAATGCATCCATCGAATCTGGTATATTCCCACAAATTTTAAAACAATCAATAGTAACTCCAGTTTTCAAGAAGGGAGATCCAAATGTTCTCGATAATTATCGGCCAATAAGTGTAATCTCTTGTTTTTCAAAAATATTTGAGTATGTATTAAATGATTGTACGACATTTTTACCACTCCATTTTTACCACCATATATTTTTTACCACCAATTCTTATTACCGCTCCGGTTTTACTACCATATATTATTTACTACTAATTTTGACTACTACTGAACCTTTCCCCGAGAGCATGTTTCTTTCACTTACGACAGTCAGTCTATCGTCGAATTCAATCTGCGGGTCTTCAGCAATCGTACAACGATCCCGAAGATCGTTCCATTAAACAAGCCGCTCAAATGATGTGCGCAACAACATTTGTGCCCGTGGAAGACGTGGGAGAGGCGTTTGATATCTTCGTGGAAGATATGGTTGACGCTTTCCAAGAAATTGCAGATAATTTTGAGGATAATTATATAAGAGGCAGACCCGCGAGAGGAAGACGTCGTGCAACTGCACCTAGGTATTTTATGATACTGTGATACTATGATACTGTGATTTCTTATCGATTATTTATTCAGGTACCCACCAAGGCTGTGGAACATGTACGAGGCCGTGCTGCAGAACAAGTCAAGAACTAACAACATGAGCGAGGAGTGGCACAATCGGTTCGCAGTAGTCGTCGGCAAGGATCATCCCAGCCTCTACGCGTTCTAGGCGGAGTTGCAGAAGGAGCAAGGGGATACTAAGACGATGCTTCGAGAGTTGGACTTGGGAAGAAAAATTAAGGGGACTGAAAATCTGTCCAGCGTCAAAGCGGAAGAACGAATTTCAAACATCGTACGCGATTATGAAACCCGTAAAGACGAAGACGAATTTATTGCTAAGTATCTTAGGGCCGTTGGTCACAACATCCAATTTGGATGTACCCAATTATGATGTAAATCAGGAAAAATATGATTTGTAATAAAATATGATGATAATAAAATGGTGGAAAAAAAATAGTGGTACAAAAATATAGTGGTAAATATAGAGTGGTTAAAATGGAGTGCGAAAAATGACCCCTACCGGTATTAAATGACAGACTCCTCAATTTCCTTAACAAATTTGATATTCTCACAACTTCTCAACATGGATTTAGGAAACAAAAATCAGTTATTACGGCGCTGCATAACTACATACATGAAATAATGTCATCACTAGAAAGTTCGGATATTCCTTTAGGCGTTCTATTGGACTTATCGAAAGCATTTGATACATTAGACCACAAAATATTACTAAATAAGTTAAATAAATATGGAATTCGTGGTACAGCCTCCAATCTAATTACAAGCTATTCAGAAAATCGAAGGCAATGTGTGAAAATTGGAAATACAATCTCCGGTAATCTTGCTGTTTCTAAAGGTATACCCCAAGGCAGTATATTAGGCCCACTGCTTTTTATCATCTACATCAATGATTTAGCTCCAGTAGTCAGCAATACTGGTAGTTGTATCGACATGTATGCCGATGATACCAATTTATTAATTCGCTGTCAAAGCACCGAACAGGTTGAGAATAAATGTAGTGAGGTTCTATCGGTGTGTAATCAATGGTTGTCTAAGAACATGCTATTCCTAAATAATGATAAAACTGAATTTATATTTTTTAAAACAAATCGTTCGAGGATATCATATCCCGATAATATTACAGTTATAAATAGAAATTATAAACCAATACAAAGTGTCAGGTTTCTTGGCATAACCATTGATGACATTCTGAACGGAGCCTCACACATAGCAAAAATAGAAAAAGAATTAAGTTCCGTCTGTTATATGCTACGCATTTTAAAGCAGTCAGGAGCACCACGTGATGTTTTAATGTTGGTGTATCATTCACTCTTTTGCTCCAAACTTCGGTTTGGAATCACATCCAGTTATCATCTAAACAGATTATTTGTTCTTCAAAAAAGAGCTGTCAGAATCATATTAAGTTTAAAATACCTAGAATCGTGCAGGGGCCATTTTAAATCCAACAACCTCTTCACTGTTCACAGTCTGTATATTTATGAGCTTATTTTAAATAGAAAAAAACCCGATACAGGTACTGCACATAGTCACAATTATAATACACGTTTTTATAACAATTATGCACTCCCGTCACACCGTTTAACCGTGTATGAAAGAAACCCACAATACGCAGCTATGAAATATTATAACTGTTTGCCAGCTCAATTAAAGTCATTTAATAATGACTGTAAGCGCTTTAAGCAATTGTTATTTGATCATTTATGTTAACAAGAGTTATACTCTACCGCAGATTATAATAATTAGAATTAGTTATTAACTTCTTTTATGTATAATTTAGATTTATATATATTTTGTATCTCTTTTATTGTGACACATTCTCTTTAATATGTAATTTAATTTATCTTGTATTTGTATACATTGTAATGCATATTCTATGAGAATAAAGAATTTTTTAAAAAAAGAAAATTTATCTTTAAAGGCCCTATTAATAAAAATGTAAATTGCATAGGGTCAAAGTTGAAGGGAATCCCTTCGACGAAACCTATACGAAAAAAGAGGAATAGTGTGGTGATAGGAGAACTGGTATATGTATGTGTAAAGGGGACGATGTTTAATTCAATACAGATTAAAGTGGTGGGTTAATCTCCATGGAGAGAAGCGGGGTTGATCTTTGCGGAGCAAGGCGGTCAACAGAGACCCCTCAACCCTGAAATATTCAGCACCGGAACACCACTAACGTAAAATTAAAAATACAGCACGAGTGACGGGGCTTTCCAGGATACACTTGTTAACACAAGCTAAATACATAATGCACATCTCCTCCTCTATATATTTTTTTTCTTCTCGTCTCGTTCCCATGCAAGGGGACATATTTCGAGATTGTATAAGCGGTTTACCTTATATTTATATATATGTATATATAAAGGGGGCTAGGTATTTTATTATTCCGTCTCGCGAGTTAAGTTAGTTGTCAATTCCTTCGACATTAGTTCAAAGGAACGACAGAACACTGGGGAAATATGTTTACGAATGTGCTGGATGAAATGAAACGTGTTAACATCACGTTATATTGTGGTGGCTCGAGAAATTGAAAACGCTAAAACGTTTCAATATTTATCTCAGTGTCATTCTATTTATTTTTGCATCTCCATACATACGATTTTCCCCGCTATTTATTTTTATGCGCTTTTCGACGACACAATGCGCTCTCGTCGCGTGTTTGGGGAATTTACGTTTATGGGAAATCAATTAAACCAATTTCTCAAAGTATTTGTTTGGCACAACGGAATTAATCGGGCAAGTTTCACCGTCTTGTTAACATGTACTTTTAGACCCAGGGGTCGCGAGTTCGAGTCCCGCCGGTCCCGCAGGGTGGGGTCATTTTAAAGTACAAATTAATACACAGTTTATTGAATTTCCATGTTTTTTAGTCAATTGTTTAAATCTCGGCGGTTTTACCGTTTTTCAGAATTAACATTTGTCAGGATATGTTGGGTTCTGGTTAAATTAGTTAGCCGAACCACTCGTGTATTAACTAGAAATGTTCTTTATTAGGAAGGTATAACGGTAAACATTAACACGGATTAACACGCGACGCGGGTTCTTCTACCGAACGCGTAACACATAACTTGTTTTTTTTTTGCAAGACGTAAACTTGACACTTCTCTCTAACAACATTTTTCAGTTTCTAGCATACTCGATTATCTTTTAACAACATTTACTAGTTATCTTCTATTTTTGAATTCTGCCGCTTTTGTCCAAAAAGTTTATAGAAGAATTTTCTATTACATTCTTGACAATGTTAGTGAATTTCCTTAATATTCGTTAACTTTAAACATGTTGACGAAGATTACCATTGATTTTCAAAATTCTGACGATTTTTATAACTACTAAATGTCAAATGATTTTTATATATTTCACAGATTGATTTTAAAAATGTTGATAGTTTTCATAAATTTCTAAAATGTTCAATAACGCTGAGGTTATTAATAAATATCGTAAGTTTTTGATCAATTTTTAAAACCTTGACGCGTCAATATTTTAAAAATTAACGATAATCTTGAAAATTCATAAAAGTATCATTTTAGGAAATTAGGAAATTCACGAAAACTACCAAGATTTATGAAAATCAGAGCTGGGCAGGATTCGAATCATTCAGGATTTGAATCCTTTTAAAAGATTCAAAAGAGGCATTCGAATACTTTAGTCAAACTGGATTCGTGATTCGGATTCGTTACATTTTTGTACGAGGATTCGTTTTCGAATCCAAATGCGGGTGATTCGAATCCTCATAAAAGGATTTGAATACTTACAAAGGATTCGAATACTTACAAAAGGATTTGAATCATTAAAAATAATTCGAATTAATTGTAAGGATTAACAAGAGAAATGTCTATAGTGTCTATTTAAATTTCTCGTTAAATCACTGTTTTATACGCGTGGCGCATGAAGTAAAATTTCGAGTTTAGAAAAGCCCAGAAAATTTGTCTCGGGTCGCTGCGCGACCCTCGACAAATTTTCACGGGGCTTTTCTAAACTCGAAATTTTACTTCATGCTTAGTCTGGGAGTGGAACACACTCCTTTGAAGCTTCAAATTAAACTCGTTAAAAAAACCGTGTGCACACTCGTTAAAAGTTTTAAATTAAGCTCTTTTGAAAAACAACCGATGTCGGAAAATTTACAGCTTATGCATATGTTTACCTAAAAGAAAAATGTTCAAGTTTTTATTTTTAGAAGAGTTCAATTCGAAGGTATAAACGAGTGCTTTCCAATCCCAGACTAAGCATGAAGTAAAATTTCGAGTTTAGAAAAGCCCAGAAAATTTGTCTCGGGTCGCTGCGCGACCCTCGGCAAATTTTCACGGGGCTTTTCTAAACTCGAAATTTTACTTCATGCGCCACAGGTACAAAACAAAAATATTGTGAATTTATGTATATTTGAACCTCACCTGAAATCAGTGTTTTATACGCGTGGCGCATGAAGTAAAATGTCGAGTTTAGAAAAGCCCAGAAAATTTGTCTCGGGTCGCTGCGCGACCCTCGACAAATTTTCACGGGGCTTTTCTAAACTCGAAATTTTACTTCATACTTAATCTGAGAGTGGAAATGCTCGTTCGAAACTTCAAACTAAATGCTATGATAAGAACATTAAATAACTGAAAATGTTTTTAAAGATAATAATCTAGTTTTAAAAATTTGGTTAAATATTATTTGAAGTAAAACTGATATGGTAGCCACAATCTAAAATGTTTTTCCTGGCCTTTTAATATAACATTCTTCTGTGGGAAACCCCCATTTTGTTAAATTATTTTCATTGTTCTTGTCAATAGTTAAGTTGGTTTTATAAATGTTTGCGTGTTTTGTAATTTTTATGATGCCCGTTGATTTCGACAATTTTAATAAAATCATATGGCTTTTGTGTGAGTGTTTTAGTCAATTTGAATAAAATTCCATGAATTTTCTCTAACTTTCCCGGTTTCAATGATATTCACTGAAATTTTGTATAAACATAATTTTCAGGCATTCGTCGATTTTATAATAGAGTTCAATTTGAAGCTTTAAACGAGTGTTTTCCACTCCCAGACTAAGCATGAAGTAAAATTTCGAGTTTAGAAAAGCCCCGTGAAAATTTGTCGAGGGTCGCGCAGCGACCCGAGACAAATTTTCGGGCTTTTCTAAACTCGAAATTTTACTTCATGCGCCACGCGTACAAAACACTGATTTGAAGTGAAGTTCAAAAACACACAAATACATCTTTAATCAGAGTAACAGGGAATCAGATATTAAGTCTGTTATCAACGATGTTCAGTGTTAATAATAAATAATTAGGTTTTGAATAATTTTTGTTAAAACAACTGGTAACGATAGTTATTTTATAATGGTTGCAAAAAAAATATGAAATTAAATTTCTTCTTAAAGGATTTGTATTCGTGATTCGAAAAATCAGGATTCGAATCGTTGATTCGAATCATCTAGCCAAAACATGATTCGAATCGTTGATTCGAATCATGTTTATCTCTTACAAATCCTTTATTCGAGTATTCGTGATTCGAATCATATTACGTGATTCGGATTCGTGATTCGAATCCTTTTTAACAGGATTTGTCCCAGCTCTGATGAAAATTATGGAATTCATGAAATACCATAATTTTCATTATTTCAACTGTCATCCTAAAGTTTCTTTAATTTTAAAACTGTCCATACTTTTCATGAATCTTGGCAGTTAAATTTAATATTGTTGATACTTTTCATGAATCTTCAAGAATATCGTCAGTTTTTATAACATTGACGCGTTGCGTGAAATTACACCAGATTTCCGTTAATTTTCAAAATTAAATCAATCTTTTCTTAATCATAGATTTTTTTTGTAAAATTTCATCACATTAAAAAAAATATTGACACTATTAATTTTTGACAATTTTGGTTAATTTTTGGTTAAATTTAATAATGTTTTTAATTCAATAATATTGATACTTTTCATGAATCTTCAAGATTATCGTCAATTTTCAAAATATTGATGCTTTGCTTTGCGAAAAACAATTCTAAATTTAATCAATCTTTTCTAAATCATAGATTTTTTTGGTAAAATTGCGTCACATTAAAAAAAATATTGACACTTTGAATTTTATATGATTTTAGTTAATTTTGAGGGTTTTTAAAATGAATGAAAAATTTATAAAAATTATCAAGATTGCCAAAGATTTAAGAAAAGGACAAATAAATCGAATATTAACAAGAAGTATCAACATTTTTAAAATTCACGCATTCATCAACCCATTACCCTTTATGACCAAATCCTTGACCTATTCATTACAGAAATAAACAACCCCGATAACACCGACAGACAAGCTCTCATTAAAAAACTACTCAACCGCTTCATTCACTCATTCCAAGTAGATACCCACCTATCTCATCTCCTATTACCGTGATTACTCTAAATTTAATTGCTAAGATCTATGACCTGTGTAAAACATGTAAATGTTATTAGCACCAATAAACATTATTATTATTATTATTATCCTTTTCAGGGAACAGAATGTTCGTTTTCATGTTTGACCTTGATGATCCCAATAGTATTCCTCCTACAGTCCCTATCCAAAGCGTCAAAACAGCTCAAGCAGTGATTTACAATGGCTAATACAACTGTAGGTATTTTATATACAAACATCAATTCCATTAATAACAAATCCCACGCCCTTTACAATTACCTATCCAACAACCCTATACATGTCAATCTTTTAGTCGAATCCAAAACAATCACCCCCTTTTCATTCAACAATTGGCAATCCTTACAAATTTTGTCCACAATGCAGAACCATAAGTACCGAGGCGGATCTATAATTGCTGTACGTCCCTCCCTAAAACTTGGAAAAGCCAACCCACCCAAAATTAACGATCCTCTCAACGAATGTATACACGCAACTCTCAATTTCTCCTCCTTCATAATTCACATATTCCTAGTTTATATCCATCCATATTCCCTAATCGATCACACTATATTTACAAAAGCCTCTCTTGACGATAATGTCATTAGCATAGGTGACATGAACATAAATAAAACGAAATCCCGACACCTCACCAATTTCGTTGCAAATTACCAGTTTATCCGCATACACACCCCACCTACATTCATTATGAATGATAAACAATCCTCTACACCTGATGTTTTGCTATGCACCCAAAACCTAAGACACCTAATCCATTCAGTTACATTAATTCCTGACCTTTGCTCCGACCACTTATCCATTAAATTCCAACTAGACATCACACAAAATACACCCTCACCTACCATTGAATTTATCCTTGACCATAAACACTGCAAAATTAATAATATCACCCAAGACATCACAGATTTTATATCCATTCATCCCACCATCGACAGTAATGTTATATCCCAATTTAATTCCACCCTATCCCAATCTATTGTCAATAACACACCCAAGATTAAAAAACAATCCTATTAGTATCCCCTAATTACATATTAAAATTAATAAAATACAAAAGATAAGTATATAGAGACATTCGACAGACAGACACTGCAGACTTCCGTACACTATTTAACAAACTTAGCAAAGACATTAAACAATTAATAAAACAGTACAAGACGGACACCTGGCTGACAGCCTGTCAAAAAATCAACGACAGTAAAGGCAAAACATACTGGACAGAAATAAAAAGACTTAGTAAATACAGAAATACAAGCACGATAACACAAATTACTGACCCAGCGACCAAAGAGACAATAACAGATAAACAAGAAATAGCGGACACATTTGCACAACATTTTAAAGACATATATCGACACACAACGGACACTTTATTTGACAATAACTTCTTTAAACATGTCGACCACTGGTACAAAGACTTTTTCAATACAAACTATCGACTCAACTTCACCGACGAATTGTCAGAAGACAATTACTTTCAAATATTACATACCGGAAAAAACACCGCACCAGGACACGACAACTTACGACGAAATACCCTAAAATCCCTCCCACTTGAAATCCATCAATACATCCTTGAAATACTAAACTTCTGCTACCGATCCCAGTATCGGTAGCAGAAGTTTAGTATTTCAAGGATGTATTGATGGATTTGAAGTGGGAGGGATTTTAGGGTATTTTGTCGTAAGTTGTCGTGTCCCTCCTGACTGGAAAACGGGTGTAATTATTTGCATTCCCAAAAAAGATCAAGATCTATCCCTCGTATCCAGTTATTGAGCAATCACCCTTCTGCCTGTCATTGGCAAACTTTATAAATCCCTAGTTAAAGAAAAAATTATGTCCCATATATCCCACCTCATCCCAAACTATCAATTTAGATTTCTTCTCCACAGATCCACCACTCTCCCACTCTCTATCCTTACTTCAAACATCCAAACTGCACACCTCGAAAGACGTTTATCCGTCGCTGTCTTTTTAGATATCCAAAAGGCTTTTGACTCAGTATGGCACCGAGGTTTGCTGTACAAATGTCACTCCCTTAACATACTTAAACACCTAATTCTTATCCTAAATAACTTCCTATGCCACAGATCACTGAAAGTCAAAATCCAAAGCACCACATCCCAAACCTTTACTCCCGAGCAAGGTGTTCCGCAAGGATCACCTCTCTCTCCACTCCTATACAACATTTTCTGTATTGATTTATATAACCCCAACTCCACATATTGTAATCCCGCTTCCTATGTCCTACAATACGCCGATGACACAGCCCTAATCTCCCATGAAAAGAACCTACCGAAAGGATTACAAACACTACAGCAGCTCATAGATTCCCTCGAGCTGTGGTTTGCTAAATGGAGGATTAAAATAAACCCCAATAAATCCCAACTCCTTATTCCTTACCGTCGCAATAATACTCCTGTCAACATCTCCATCCATCAAAAGCCCATTTTTCCTTCCCTACATATAAAATACCTTGGAATCACAGTCGACGCTAAACTAAATTTCTAAAAACACACAGCCATAATTAAAAACAAAATCACTGCTAGAGCTAAACATTTCCGTAGTCTAACATACAGAAATCTTGGCATCACAACAAGAAACGCTACAAAAATCTACAAGATGAAATGCAGGCCTATGTTAGACTACGGATCCACCTTATTTGCCACTTCCCCCAATCCCACCCATCACAACACCTAAGTCAGTGAACGCTCGTCCCTGAGATCTTTTACTAAAATTCGCCATCCACTCAACCCACTTTATAATCCATCTAATATTCTCCTCTACAACCGAACAAAAGTTATCCCAATTACAGATCGTATCCTTAATTTATCCAAAAAATTCTCCAAAAAACAATCCAATTTTCAAATCCTCTCACAACTTTGCATCCCCAGAAATGACAATATTAATCCTAAATTCAAAAATCCCGCACAAACAGTCTTCCAATTTATAACATACCATAATCAACATTAATATCCCAATCCATATACCCCAAAATATACGCGGATAAAATAATTTAATTAACCTCGGCAGAAAGGCTGCTGGCCGATAGCCGATTGTTAGTATAATACATGTATTATTTTTTTTATTATCTTCATAAATGTATGTTAAAATATACTAACAATAAAGATTATTTATATATATATATATATATATATATATATATGCACAAAAATTGCCAAATTTTTAAAAATTGATGTAAATATTTCAACGAATATCATCTTTTTACAAATACAAATAGTGCCGATAATACTATAAATAAAACTATGCTTTTAATTAGTAGACAATTTAATTATTTTTTAAATAACATATTTTATTTGATCGACAAGTAAGATAATCAAAATATAAATCACCTTTCCATAGAAAATGCAAGTTTTCCATCCCAGTTTTGATTTAAACTCACAGACAAATCGCGCGTCACTTTATTTAAACGATAATATTATACAAAAGCGAGCGCAAGAGTAAGAGCATGTTGGTTGGTGTGAATGAAGGATGTGAACTAGGAATGGATAGCAGTTGTATCAATATTCCCGTTCTGTATATATATATGTGTTATTCTAGTTTTGGTATGCAAAGTGCGGCGAGAAATCATCCGTGTCATATATAAGATGTAGTCCTTATTGGATTTCATCAATCGCTCCGTTGTTTCCGTAATAAAGTGGATGTTTTTATTGAAGAGTACTCCCACGGGGGGACGAGCACCAGATCAAAATCATATTTCGCCTTTGACGTGCGAAATATTACATTTCTATGCGAATTTAAGGCGCAATATTTCAATTTTTTTGAGTCCCGTTCCGACTGCGAATTATATCAATAGCTGGTTGTCAATGTTTGCCATGCTACATTTTTATTCACACATACCACTAATATGATCCCTAATCAAATTAATAATAAAACTCGTGATTTGTCCATTTAATCATTTTCTCTGATGATTTAAATATTAAAGATATATCTCGAACAAATTTTGTTGTACTTTTCTTTATTGTTCTTAAAATTTAAAGGTACAATATTGACAGAAACATTACTTATATTACTTATAGGGCAAATGATCGAATAATAAGAACGTCCATTCAAGCGAAATCTCGAGATATTCGTTTATTTTTGAAAGAATCTAACGAGTGTCTATAAACTGTGGGCATCCCAGTAGGTTCTGACTTCAGAAACATGCGTTGTAATTAGACATATAATTACATTAATTTGACGTTTCCGAGATTCACTGAATTGTATGACTTAATCTACGATATGTTATTTGTTTTTCAAAGCATCCGAGATGCTGACAGTTTATAGACACTCGGTATTATTTTCAGCCGTAATATAACGAGTGGTATGATTATTATCGATGATATTTTGGAGTTGAAACCGAGCTGCAGATTCAACGAGTGCACAGCACGGGTTGAATGTGCTGCTTCGGTTTCAACGACAAAATATCATCGATAACACAGGTTTACAAAAAAAAAAAGTCCTGACTATTTGACCGGACCATGGTATCCCGGGGTATTTTTGCATCCTGAATCCGATCCCGGGGTCAGCTGAGCCCCAGCACGTCAGAAAAACGAGATTTCAATGTCACTTAGAGGTTAAAATGGTCATTTTTTGGAACTGGACCCGGGACAATGTTGCCGCGTGAAATTAGTTCGTGTTTTCAATCTGGGGGCACCACTATACAAAGCGACCCATTTCTCGATTTATAACAACACTATAAAACGAATATTATTGAGATATATGAAAAAAGTTATTAATAAAATATATTAAATGTTTTTTTTTTAATTAGGCGGAATGCATTCCGTTTTTTGATTACATAAAATTGATGATTTTAAAATCCATTATAAAACAAATATAAATAAATAAAATGCATTGCGCATATATCAGTAATAAAATAGGCTTATTTTGTACAATCAAGTATCTAAATGTTTATTATAATTTAATTAACAACGAACTACTGTTTTTGTATTTAGGCAACTCAATATACACTGCCAGTTTCAAATCCATTAGCTCTATCTTTTTCTCCATTGGAGTAGTACTGTCAACCTCTCGAGTGAGCTTTCACAAGCGACTGGTTACTATTGGTCATTTAATCAAGTGTTTTCGGCTATTCATTCCATTTATATTAAAGAGAGAAGAACTCAGGCTATTCCGGCACCTTAACTCCAACTTCCCCGGAAGTGGAAAATCACTCGGGAAAATGGCTAAGTGCTTGAAGAATAGAGAGTCTTTCTGTGTTCTGTGTGGGGAATATCATTTTAAGACGAACTTGGTGAATTTCACAGAGACCATATCTGCACAATTTAAGTCGTGTTTTCCCAATTCCGAAGGTCCAGATAACAACCCATGGGCCCCAAAAGTTCTTTGTCGCACATGCCAAGCGCGGTTGAGATGTTGGCAGACTGGCTCTAGGAAAATGATGTTTTCTTCTCCTATGATCTGGCGGGAACCAGATAATCACGAACGCGATTGCTACTTTTGCAGAAACGTTAAGCCTGGGTTAAATACCAGGAACAGAAAATCGCTGAATTACGTGGTCACCTCGTCGGTTACCATGCCAGTGATAGCTGATGTTGACCTTGATGAACGTATGGTTGTTGATGGCTAGGATGAAGGAGGTAAGGAAATAGAACCGGAGCAAAATGAAGGGGAGTTCTCACAATCTCCAATCGACGTGGACGATGACAGCGAGAATGATCAACTCCAGAATTCAAAGTGGAATCAAATGGAACTCAATGACTTGGTTCGAGATCTGGGGCTATCTAAGGACCAGTCTGAACTGTTAGCTTCTCGTTTAAAAGAAAGAGGTTCTCTGGAGAAAGGAACAATCGGGACCTATTACAGAAATAGGGATGAGCCTTTCCGGAAATATTATGACCAGCATGATTCATTAGTATTTTGCAAAGATATAGAAGGTATATTCGGCGAATTCGGAGTTGAACATGATTCGGATGATTGGCGGCTATTCATTGATTCATCAAACAGGAGTTTGAAAGCTGTTTTGTTGAACAATGGCAATAACCTCGCGTCAATTCCAATAGCTTACTCGACGATATTGAGTGAGAACTACTGCAATTTGGACTATTTGCTCCAAAAAATTAATTACAGCAGGTACAAATGGAAAATATGTATGGATTTGAAGGTAGTAACAATACTTTTGGAACAACAAAGTGGATTTACAAAATACCCTTGTTTTCTCTGTGAATGGGATAGTCGAGCTCGAGATGAGCATTACGGAAGGAAGGTTTGGCCATCAAGGGAGAATTTTCTTGTTGGTCAGAAGAACATAGAGCAAGAACAGTTAGTGGATCCCAAAAGTATTTTACTACCTCCGCTCCATATTAAATTAGGGTTGATAAAACAATTCATCAAGGCTCTTAAAAAAAGAAGTAGCGAAGCCTTCCAATATCTCTACCAAAAATTCCCAAAGTTGTCAGATGCCAAAATTAAAGAAGGGGTTTTCAATGGGCCGCAAATAAGGAAACTTATAAAAGATCCAGAATTCCCGAAGACGATGACGGTGGATGAGGAAGAAGCATGGAAGAGCTTCGTGAATGTTGCCCACAAATTTCTTGGAAACAATAAAGACGCAAACTATAGGGAATTGGTGGAGGGCTTGCTCCGGAATTACAAAGCTATTAGATGTTTGATGAGCTTGAAGGTCCATTTCTTGGATTCACATTTGGACAATTTCCCAGAAAACCTTGGACATTATAGCGAAGAACAAGGTGAAAGATTTCACCAAGATATAAAAGAGATCGAAAGACGATACCAAGGTTTCTGGGACATCAACATGTTAGCAGACTACTGCTGGAACTTGAAGAGGGATACGACCAAGGGGCATAAGAGAAAGGCACTTAGAAGGAGTTTTGAGCAAACCTGCAGACCCCATAAACAAGCGCGGAAAGATTGAAAAATTAGGAGGGAGAAAAGTAAAAGGCAAGGGGACTCACTGTAAACAAGCACCTCGAAGAGAACAGAATCTGCAAAAATTGGGAAGGAGAAAAGTGAGAGGCAAGGGGACTCACTGTAATCAAGCACCCCGAAGAGACCAGAATCTGCAAAAATTGGGAGGGAGAAAAGTGAGAGGCTAGGGGACTCACTGTAAACAAGCACCCCGAAGGGAACAGAATCTGCAACGTCCACGTCGTTGTTCCTGGGTGATGCTAATAGCAGAGTTCAGTTTAATAGCAGGGCTGGGTTCCCTGTAAATATCTCACAACGAACGGATCGCCGGAATTGGATGCCTTGACAGGGAGATCGAAATCCGCGAGATAAAACAATCATGGCAACATTTTATCCACTGGGGTGGCACTGTGATAGTCCCGATCGAGATTTAGGGCTCCTTGCCGATGTTTGGAAGATATTCAAGACCTAAACAGTTACCCTCTAACTTAACAGATCGCTTGAGAAATTGTCCCGGGTCCAGTTCTAAAAATGACCATTTTAACCTCTAAGTGACCTTGATATCTCGTTTTTCTGACGTGATGGGGCTCAGCTGACCCCGGGATCGGATTCAGGACGCAAAAATATCCCAGGATACCATGGTCCGGTCAAATAGTCCGGACTTTTTTTTTGTAATCCTGTGTAATTAATCATATCACGAGTTATATTTAGTTAGAGAATATAACGAATAAAATAATGTGAGTCCCTTAACATTATCGACAGCTGAGATATTGGTGTTTCCTTATTGATTGAGAATTTTTTAACCGCACAAAAGTTTGTAAATTGCCGCCACTGTGATTCTATGTTCATGACGGTATTTTTAGGCGTCGCACTTTTCACTTTTCTATTAATATCACTGCACGAAACTTTATCTATTTTGATGTTTCGAATGACAGGACGACTTATCACCCACCGCTTCTTTTGTTTTTTATCATCGCGGTGATAGACATGTACCTACGGCTTTCCTTGCATCTCATTGGTTTAAAATTCGTTCTAGTAGCAGAGCTGGGACGAATCTTCGTAAAATGGATTCGAATCACGAATCCGAATCACGTAATATGATTCGATTAACGAATACTCGAATAAAGGATTTGTGATAAATATGATTCGAATCAACGATTCGAATCCTATTTTTTCGAATCACGAATACAAATCCTTTAAGAAGAAATTTGATTTCATAATTTTCTTGCAACCATTATAATATAACAAAAATATTCAAAACCTAATTATTTATTATTAACACTAAACATCGTTGATAACAGACTTAATATCTGATTCCCTGTTACTCTGATTAAAGATGTATTTGTGTGTTTTTGAACTTCACTTCAAATCAGTGTTTTGTACGCGTGGCGCATGAAGTAAAATTTCGAGTTTAGAAAAGCCCGAAAATTTGTCTCGGGTCGCTGCGCGACCCTCGACAAATTTTCACGGGGCTTTTCTAAACTCGAAATTTTACTTCATGCTTAGTCTGGGAGTGGAAAACACTCGTTTAAAGCTTCAAATTGAACTCAATTATAAAATCGACGAATGCCTGAAAATTACGTTTATACAAAAATTCAGTGAATATCATTGAAACCGGGAAAGTTAGAGAAAATTCATGGAATTTTATTCAAATTGACTAAAACACTAACACAAAACCCATATGATTTTATTAAATTTGTCGAAATCAACAGGCATCATAAAAATTACAAAACACGCAAACATTTATAAAACCAACCATTGACAAAAACAATGAAAATCATTTAACAAAATGGGGGCTTCCCACAGAAGAATGTTATATTAAAAGGCCAGGAAAAACATTTTAGATTGTGGCTACCATGTCAGTTTTACTTCAAATAATATTAAACCAAATTTTTAAAACTACATTATTATCTTTAAAAACATTTTCAGTTATTTAATGTTCTTATTATAGCATTTAGTTTGAAGTTTCGAACGAGCATTTCCACTCCCAGATTAAGTATGAAGTAAAATTTCGAGTTTAGAAAAGCCCCGTGAAAATTTGTCGAGGGTCGCGCAGCGACCTGAGACAAATTTTCTGGGCTTTTCTAAGCTCGAAATTTTACTTCATGCGCCACGCGTATAAAACACTGATTTCATGTGAGGTTCAAATATACATAAATTCACAATATTTTTGTTTTGTACCTGTGGCGCATGAAGTAAAATTTCGAGTTTAGAAAAGCCCAGAAAATTTGCCTCGGGTCGCTGTGCGACCCTCGGAAAATTTTCACGGGGCTTTTCTAAACTCGAAATTTTACTTCATACTTAGTCTGGGAGTGGATAACACTCGTTTATAGCTTCAAATTGAAATCTTCTAAAAAAAACAACGTGAACATTTTTCTTTTAAGTAAACATATGCATAAGCTGTAAATTTTCCGACATCGGTTGTTTTTCAAAAGAGCTTAATTTAAAACTTTTAACGAGTGTTTTCCACTCCCAGACTAAGCACGAAGTAAAATTTCGAGTTTAGAAAAGCTCCGTGAAAATTTGTCGAGGGTCGCGTAGCGATCTGAGACAAATTTTCTGGGCTTTTCTAAACTCGAAATTTTATTTCATGCGCCACTCGTATAAAACACTGATTTCATTTGAGGTTCAAATATACATAAGTACACAATATTTTTGTTTTGTACCTGTGGCGCATTAAGTAAAATTTCGAGTTTAGAAAAGCCCAGAAAATTTGTCTCGGGTCGCTGCGCGACCCTCGGAAAATTTTCACGGGGCTTTTCTAAACTCGAAATTTTACTTCATGCTTAGTCTGGGAGGGGAAAAAACTCGTTTATAGCTTCAAATTGAACTCTTCTAAAAAAAACAACGTGAACATTTTTCTTTTAGGTAAACATATGCATAAGCTGTAAATTTTCCGACATCGGTTGTTTTTCAAAAGAGCTTACTTTAAAACTTTTAACGAGTGTTTTCCACTCCCAGACTAAGCATGAAGTAAAATTTCGAGTTTAGAAAAGCCCCGTGAAAATTTGTCGAGGGTCGCGCAACGACCCGAGACAAATTTTCTGGGCTTTTCTAAACTCGAAATTTTACTTCATGCGCCACGCGTATAAAACACTGATTTCATGCGTGGTTCAAATATACATAAATTCACAATATTTTTGTTTTGTACTTGTGGCGCATGAAGTAAAATTTGGAGTTTAGAAAAGCCCAGAAAATTTGTCTCGGGTCGCTGCGCGACCCTCGGCAAATTTTCACGGGGCTTTTCTAAACTCGAAATTTTACTTCATGCTTAGTCTGGGATTGGAAAACACTCGTTTATACCTTTAAATTGAACTCTTCTAAAAATAACAACGTGAATATTTTTTTTTAGGTAAACATATGCATAAGCTGTAAATTTTCCGACATCGGTTGTTTTTCAAAAGAGCTTAATTTAAAACTTTTAACGAGTGTGCACACGCTTTTTTTTAAGAGTTCAATTTGAAGCTTCAAATGAGTGTTTTCCACTCCCAGACTAAGCATGAAGTAAAATTTCGAGTTTAGAAAAGCCCCGTGAAAATTTGTCGAGGGTCGCGCAGCGACCCGAGACAAATTTTCTGGGCTTTTCTAAACTCGAAATTTTACTTCATGCACCACGCGTATAAAACAGTGATTTAACGAGAAATTTAAAAAGACACAATAGACATTTTTCTTGTTAATCCTTACAATTAATTCGAATTATTTTTGATGATTCAAATCCTTTTGTAAGTATTCGAATCCTTTGTAAGTATTCGAATCCTTTTATGAGGATTCGAATCACCCGCATTTGGATTCGAATACGAATCCTCTTACAAAAATGTAACGAATCCGAATCACGAATCCAGTTTGACTAAAGTATTCGAATGCCTCTTTTGAATCCTCTAATAGGATTCGAATCCAGGATTCGAATCCTGAATGATTCGAATCCTGCCCAGATCTGTCTAGTAGGCTATGAGTTATATTCTTATTATTATATCATTTAGGTAAATTTAATTTTATTTATAGAAAACAATTTCCAGGTGATAAATAAGGTATTGCAGGAATAATGTGTATTTATTAGGAGAGAACCTGTGGAGTAATAAAGTGTAGCCATAAAAAGGAGTGAGATCACATATCCTCATCAAGTACCCGTCCTAAATCCTTCCTGCGAAATCCCCGGGCCTAAACTTCAAACACATCAACAGGAACAAATCACGGAGTAAGCAGAGGTAGATGAAGACTTATTCGGGACGATCCGTGGATTAGCTCTTTGGTCGGTGGCAGCGGCGGGCAAATTGAGATGGAAACGTGAAGGGACGAGCGAGTGGCAACTGTACTTAGTATACACTCGAAATCTTGCTCCGCCCCCGCACCACCCCCCCAGTTCGTTCCGCTTTCGACACGGCCAGAGGAAAGGAAAAGGGAATGTAAAACAAGAGTAATGATCCCCGGCTGCAGCGACGATCGTCCTAAATATGTTATGAATTATGCAAACTTGTTTCACTAACGATTACATCAAATGCCAGACGGATTATCGGATCAACAACGTGGAAAACCGAAAGCTATTATTTACTTTAGACAACATTATAAATACAGGTTTTAGATGATTTTTAATAAAATATCATGTGTTCAATTAAAAAAAAATCTCTAGTGACATGATTTAATCTTTTTTTAAACTTAGGTTGGCTACATGCCTTAGGAATTGACAAATAAAACGTCAGACGTATTAATTATAATATATCGGGTGTGCACAAATTAGCGGATAATCTACACGTGACGATATTCTACATAAAATTCTGAATAGAAAATGTCCGCGTTTTACAGCATTATCAGGATAATGCTGTAAAACGCGAAACTAGTCGAGTAAATAGTAAAGTAAAAAATTGTGAAACAAACCAAGTGTAATTTAATTTAAACCTTCATTATCAATATTTAAAAATGTTTCACCAAGTGATAAGTGAGAATATTATTCAAGAAATAGAAAATGTCCACCCAAAAATGTTGTATCATGCTTCATATACCATCAGGAGGCATTTAAAAAAATGGACTTTTGGCAACGTCGCAAAAAATGAACAGAACAATAACACGAAAATAACACTGAAACACAAAAACATTAAAAGGTGGGAATTAATACCTACCGATACTAACGAAAAAAAAAAAAACAGAATTGGTACAAAATTGGAACTAGAAAGTTTAAAAGAATTCGTAAGAGTGTCAAAATTTTTCACTGACGTAAACGGGATCCGACGTTGCCGGCTGTACTTTATATGAAAATAAGCTAATAAAGAAGTGTTAAAAAAGGACGTTTGAGATAGAAAGATTGCACACTCTGGCAAATAATCTTAAAACTAGTCATTCTACTGAAATTGCAGGGTTTTTTTGTAAATTAATATCGAATAATAACGTATATAAAACGATTGAATGTTCAAACTTTGAGGACCTCGTGAAGGCTCAGGAAGCATGGTACAATATTTTTGAACTAAGATATTTTGCTTAATATTTCACGAAGAATATCACCACATTATCCGCCAATTTATACACACCCGATATAATTTCAGACTTGCCAAACTACAATATTTTCCATTGCACTCTAGAGGTTTTTTTTTTTATTGAACATACAATATTACTGTCAACAAAATTACTAGTAATCAGTGGCTACTCGTCCATAAGGACTGCGGGGCTGAAGAAATATTCTATAAAAACCGGACGATTATTTCAATATTTTTTTAATTGTGATAAGTACAAACAAACATCAATGATATTATTTATTCATTGAAATTTTTATAAACGACAAATAAAATATAGGTATACACCATTACACTTTACAATTGCGGTCGTTTGCCATGATACATTACGTTTTACAATAATTTCAGGGGAAACTGCAACAACTATCCACATGTAATTTATGACATCAAATTGCAGTTTTATCGCGTTATTTATAAGCGACTGTTTATGTTATTTTAATAGTGGTTTGTGTACATCAAAGAAATATGTTAATAAAAATTACATTTCTTGTGCACATACATAACCAATAAACTTGTAAATAAAACACTTTTTATTATTTGAAATAAAACAGCGCAGTTGGGAGGGTTTCACTTTTATTGTTGAACACTGCAACATGTTTCACCACACAGTGGCTTCATCAGGCAGATAAAATAATGATTTATTATTTCATCTGCCTGATGAAGCCACTGTGTGGTGAAACATGTTGCAGTGTTCAACAATAAAAGTGAAACCCTCCCAGCTGCGTTGTTTTATTTCAAATAGTATTATGGAGTTTCATCATGAATCCGCCTCATCAATTAAATATTTAAAACACTTTTTACTTTGTTTAACCACTACATTTTGCACTTAATTTGTGACTATAGTTTCGACTATCTATCAATCATTATCAAAGTAAAAGTGTGTTAGTTTGATAATGACTACTAGATAGTCGAAACTATAGTCACAAATTAAGTGCAAAATATAGTGGTTAAATAAAGTAAACATGCGTTATTAGAGTGGTGCCAATCCCCGTGAACTTCATGAGAAACCACTTCATTGTGAACGTGTTACTGTGTAGTGTGCATTGTCGAGAGTTGGGGTAATTGGGCCTTACTTTTTCGAGGAAGAAGAACACACTGTAACTGTGAATGCAGTTCGCAACAGAGAAATGATTGAGGCATTTTTTCTCTCAAAACTTGAAGAAATTGAACTTGGGGACGTATGGTTCCATCAGGACGGAGCCACGGCACACACAGCGAGAACGTCAATGGAACTTTTGAGGGAACACTTCCACGAGCGCCTAATCTCCTTGAGGGGCGACGTACTGTGGCCGGCGTGCTCCCCCGATTTGGCTCCCTATGACTTCTTTTTATAGGGATATCTCAAATCCATTGTTTACAATGACAAACCACAGACCCTGCAACACCTAAAGGACAACATTCGCCAAGCCATCGCCAACATTTCCGTCGATATGCTCGAAAGAGTGGAGCGAAACTTTAAAAAGCGGGTGGATCAGTGGATCGCTAATTTGTCCGATGTCATTTTTAAAACCACTTGAAACAAAAAATCAGGATGTGTAAAATTTGATAAAAAAGAATTAAATCGATATGTGAAATACTTTTTCTTTTATTGACCTTTGAAATCAGCAAGTTTCCCTGCCGCATCCTGTAGAACGAAAGACGTGATGAACTGTACGCTGTAACTGATTATTTCAACAGCCATTGTCCCTGGAAATTTATTTGTTCTAATCGATGTGTTCGTTGTAAGCAATATCAATGCTTTTTTATATACGTAATTCTACGTAATACGTAATTCTATCTGATTGAACATTATAACCGGTGTCTTTATAAGCAGTTTTCACTGAATTTTGTTCGTTATATCCGATTGTACATTAAGTGTCTTTATAAGCGGTTTTCTCTGAATTTTGTTCGTTATATCCGATTGTACATTATAACCGGTGTCCTTATAAACGATTTTGACTGTACACACGAATAATGGTGTTAAAATTAAAGATTTAGCGGCATACTTGTAAAATTTTGAGACATACACTTTAAAAAAACACTGGTTTAAAAGTTATCCATGCGACGACTGCTTAATCTGGACACCCCAAATATTACTAATTAATACGAAATTAATTGTTTTAAAATTAATGCTCATTTAGATTCAATTATGCAAATGTTTTCTTTGAGATCAACTGTCGGCGTCATTAATTGATATAAGTTGATTCTGTCTAATGGCTTAGCTTATCCTTGAAGAAATTTTATAGTGGAAAATCGTCATGTTTTATGTTAATCCCGTGAGTGATTTATTACTTTAGTTGTAAGAATTATTAAATTACGACTGCTAATTCGCTGATTTATTATTGATTATAATATTTACATTACGGTTCGTTAATTTGCATGAGTTGACTTTATACACTTCTTCTAGGTGTCTTATAAATAGCTAATTACGTGTTAATCAAACATTACAATAACGGAATTGTGCAAAAAGTTGTTTGATAATTAACAGATTAAATTCAGTTGATATATTCCCCTTAAAAACAATTTGTTTGGAATTTCATACTTTTTCAGGTATTCGCTGTAAAAGCGATTAATATAAAACATCCAACAAGTGTGATTAAGTTCGGAGTACCATCACTGAGGGGGTGACGAAATGGCCCAAATATATTATACAATTGTTAGTTAAAAAATAAAATTATTTAAAACGAGTTTGATAATATTGAATTTGAATTAAATGCACTTGGTTGGTTTCACTAACTTCTTTATTTTTCCAACTAGTTTCGACTTATCGTCATTCTCAAGGAATAATGTACAGAAAATATATTTTTACAGAGTTTTATACGAGGCCTGTTTAGATAACAACCGAACATTTTGAATTACGTGCCAACGGAGATATTTAATAATATGCTGTTGGCAGCACTGCATTGTGCATAACCTCGTTTCTAAGCGCAAGCTCTTGGATTATTGGATATCTCGTTTAGTTTTCGTAATATTCTTATTTAAGTACTGCGTGTTTAAGTGTTAGTGGCGGTTTTTGAAATGTGCGAGTGTCTGGAGCAACGATGCAACACAAAGTTTTGCGTAAAACTGGGGAAAACGTTCACAAAAACGTTTAACCTTTTGAAACAAGCTTACGGAGATGATCCTCTGGATCATACGCAATGTTACGAATGGTTTTCATGATTCAAAAACTGTGATCGGTCACTTAAAGATAATCGTCGACCAGGAAGGCCTTCCACATTAACTGATGAGTCACACGTTCAGAAAATCAACGATTTGGTTGGTGTAAGTCGCCGATTAACTACCAGAGAACTTGAAGCAGAGGTTAGCATCTCAACTGGGTCTTGTCATGCAATTTTGACTAAAAAATTGAACGTGGGTAGATTTTCAGCAAAATTTGTACCTCGTTTGATGACTGAATAACAGAATGAAAATCGAATGGACATTTGTCAACAACTCTTTGAACAAGCAAATGAAGATGAAACATTCTTGCAAAGAATCATAACGGGAGACCTTACAGGCCATCTGAAATGAAGCTATCCAGGACTGCTTCGCGAAATGGAAACATCGCTGGGAAAAGTGTGAGAATTAGGGAGGGGAGTACTTTGAAATGGACAAGGACCAATTATTTGTAAAATGAATAAATAAGACCTCGTACACAATCAGGTCGTAATGGCAGTGAGAATGGGAGAGGACCAGATGTCTTCGCACTCATTTACAACGTTTTTTCCCCGTTTTATGGCCTTATAAATTTCTAGGCCCTCTCTAAAATTAAAATCCCGTCCCTGAGTTTATTAACCAGTTAATATAGGATTATAAAAAAAACATTTTAAACAAATTTTACGTCTAAAACATATTTTACCTTTAAAACATGTTATAAACAAATTTTACGTTTAAAACAAATTCATTTAACACGCCACGCTTGTTTTTAAACACATTTAAAATACTGTTTTAAAGCAAAGTGTTTTAAACATATCAACCCTGGTATAAACTTATTGACAAATTCTGAAAACTTGATATTTACATTTTCACATAATGAATTGACTTAGTAAAATTATAAATTTATATCTTATTGTATATCTAACATATTCTACTTTTTCATTCTTTGCTTTTCGTATACGGAATTATTCTATTTTTCGTTTAATTTCGTCAGTATTTTTAATAGTATAAATCAGTGTTTTTAAAAGAACAGGGCATTTTTCTTTTGAGTATACATAGCCTGATAATGCCTGCGTTTTTTAAATTTGCGGGAATACGTTGTTTCAAAGCGGTTGATTTAAAGCTTTTAACGAGTGTTTTCCACTCCCAGACTAAGCATGAAGTAAAATTTCGAGTTTAGAAAAGCCTAAGAATTTGGATTGGCCGCGTAGCGAAGCGGAGCGGCCAATCCAAATTAGGCTTTTCTAAACTCGAAATTTTACTTCATGCGCCACGCTTAAAAACACTGATTTACAGTGAAGTTAAAAAAAATACACACATCAACAACGATTATAGGCAACCTAATATACGTTAGAGTTATTGGATTGCCTATAATCACTGTTTTAAACAATTTGTTCAGCGCAGAAGTTGACTCATGTTTTATTCACACCCACATTATATATTGCCAAAGCCGTATATTTTAAACTTTACGATATTTCAGTGTTTTATACTCGTGGCGCATGAAGTAAAATTTCGAGTTTAGAAAAGCCTAATTTGGATTGGCCGCTCCGCTTCGCTACGCGGCCAATCCAAATTTTCAGGCTTTTCTAAACTCGAAATTTTACTTCATGCTTAGTCTGGGAGTGGAAAACCCTCGTTTAAAGATTCAAATTTAAATCTTTTAAAATAAACAACAAATGTCGAAAAAATTACAGTGTATGTATGCATATGTATAACCTTGCTACGTCACTAAGTGTAAATGCAGTGATTAAGCAAAAATAAACAGTGTTTTATTTACAAGTGTATTTAAGATGAACCAAAAAGTTAAAGCCTTATAACACTTAACAAACTAATTTACTTTATGAACTGTGGAGGCTTCTACATCGTTATACATGTTTCATTTAATTTACTTTAGTACGAAGTGGAAAATATTAATGCCTTATTTAGTTGATTGGGTTGAAAATTCTAGTAATATTTACGAGAGTTAGAAGTAAGGAGAATTGGAAAAAGTTTAATTCATTTATTTTTTATTTATTTATTTATTTATTTATTTATTCATACGGGTGGCCAACTACATAGAAAAGAAATAACATATATAATAAAAAATACAATAATACAACAATACAATAACGTTACTTATGAGTTAGAATCTAAAACTACACGACACGTACGCTTAAAATACTTCAGACTAACTCCGTTTTGTATTTATTAGTACTTTAATAATTAGATAATAATAATTTTTTGAACAATTCAGTTAGAATGTATATAGAAATATGAATATAATTTCAGAATATTTATTGGGTTTTTGGTTTTAGAGGCGGAATTAATTTAAAATAAATATTGATGAAGGTTTGAATTAAACTACACTTGGTTTGTTTCACAATTTTCTCTTTACTATTTACTCGACTAGTTTCGCGTTTTACAGCACTATCATCCTGATAATGCTGTAAAACGCGAAACTAGTCGAGTAAATAGTAAAGAGAAAATTGTGAAACAAACCAAGTGTAATTTAATTCAAAACTTCATCAATATTTAAAAATGTTTCACCAAGTGATACGTGAGAAAATTATTCAAGAAATTAAAAAATTAAAGAAGACGGAGACTTTATTGTAGAAATTTGTTACAGTTCATTTTTCTAGGGTCTAGTGGGGTCCGAAATTTTCTGGTTACATAAAATTAAGTGCTTTTTTTATTTAAAAAAAAGATAAATGCATCTTTTATGGAATAAAATATAAAAAGCACTTCCTTTTAGTAGTGAAGTGCTTTAAGTGAAATAATTTGCTGTACTGAAATGGTTCGTTCAATTTAGACAGAAAATAAGATACAATAAATGTTACTTCTTTAGTGAAGAAAGTGTTAGTCTTTTATTAAGTTTATTATATTCAACTCTTCACGTAACTCAAACCAAATATATATTTTACATTACCTAAACAGTTTTATCATGACAGGTTCATGAAATGTCACTACTACTTTCGTAACCTGAGAAGTATTTTATTTTCATTTCATTAAAATATGTGCAATCATTAACCAAAATGGGCAAGTAATGGAAAAATATGTGTCTCTAAGATAAATTCAAATTCAAAACTATTTGAATTCGAGAAAATAAGCTTACGCTTCTTATAGTTTGCACACTTTAAACATAATATATAAAATTACGAAAAAACTATTCGTGAAAATGCAAACAGTGTCTTAATTAATAAGACAATTTAAGATGATAAATATCCATTGAAACAACTACTTCCCGTGCAAATACACCTCCGGATATTGAATTATACAATGAAATATTTAAAATCTTATTTAATTTGATTTGATTTACAACGCTCTATTAAAATATATGTAACGTTTAGGTCAAATTCTCTTCAAACCAACTAACAATACAATTTAAAATAAATGGAGAGATAGCAACAAATTAGAAGTGAAAGGACTTGGATTAAATCCTTTCACTTCTAATTTGTTGCTATCTCTCCATTTATTTTAAATTGTATTGTTAGTTGGTTTGAAGAGAATTTGACCTAAACGTTACATATACTTTAATAGAGCGTTGTAACAAATCAAATCAAATTAAATAAGATTTTAAATATTTCATTGTATAATTTAATATCCGGAGGTGTATTTGCACGGGAAGTAGTTGTTTTAATGGATATTTATCGTCTTAAATTGTCTTATTAATTAAGACACTGTTTGTATTTTCACGAATAGTTTTTTCGTAATTTTATATATTATGTAGTCTCTACTTTACATTGCAATTATTCCTATTAACAGGTGCTAGGTTTCATCTGGGATGTTTATTTATTTATTTATTTTATACGGTATCTCCTTTTTAAATAAATTTTACAAATTAATTATATAATTCTTAACTATTGTAACAAATTAATACAATGATTCACTACAATAAAAAATATAGATTAAATGAAATTAAATGAAATTACTATACATCAAAATCAAAATAATCCCTAAACATATAAAGAAAAAAAAAATACAAAATATTAAAACAATATATTATTTTAAAATAATACCAAATGACTATAGGTTATCTGTCAAGACGATTTAACATATCTCTATATTGTGCATAAGGTTCATTGAAAATATTTACATTATCACTGGCAGTAGTCTCGTTCAAATATCTCAAAATCCTAGAAATGGGACTATTGAAACCATAATTTGTGGAATGTATTGGCACTCTGAATAGTGTATTATGTCTTGTAACCCTTGTTACATTAAATCTACATAGTGACAATAAATGGTCACAATCAATAAGCCCATTTATGAATCCGAAGCCGAAACAAATATCATTAATTTTGCTTCTATTTTTTTAAAGATTTTTAATTTAATATACTTAACATATTTGTGTGACTAGAAGCAATTCTAGTAAGACCTAATTTAAAATGAACAATTCTTAAAAATTTGCTCTGTACCATTTCGATTTTGTAAGACAATCGATCGTAAGTAGGGTTCCAAATAACAGAACCATACTCTAGTTTTGTTCTAACTAAACTAGTGTACAACAATCTGCTAGTGTTAACGTTAAACATGGATGAAAATCGTTTAATTAACCCAAGAGTTTTTAGAACATTGCCAGCAATGTAGTTAACATGTGGAATAAATGATAGTTTATTATCCAATATTATGCCTAGGTCTTTAATAATATCTGTACAATTTAAAGAGTTACTATTTAAATGATATGTAATTGGTACTGTTTCCGAACGACAAATTTTAATACCAGAACATTTGGAGATATTTAAACGTAACTTATTAGAAACACACCAATGCGAGAGACGGGTTAAATCCTCTTGTAATGCAACACAGTCATCAACATTCTTAATAGTAGTAAATAATTTTAGGTCATCTGCGAATAACAGGTAGTTGCAGTACCTAAAGGATTTTCCAACGTCGTTGATAAATAAAAGAAATAATATAGGCGCACAATGCGATCCTTGCGGTAGCCCAGATGTAACGTTGATTGCTGAAGATATATAGTTCTGAATCTTAACAAATTGAGATCTTAACAAATGCATCTTCAAAAGCAAGCAGTTGTAATTACATTACACAATCATTATCGATTGGTTGCATTCATTGGTTTACCTGGACCACATGGTACTTCCCAATTAGTATTGTAACTTGACGGCAAAAAAAGAAAAATGTTATTTATAATTTCAGAATTTAAAAGTGAAAATAATTATTTGTGTATTGCGAGCGCAAAGTGATCGATTGGCGATCGCAAGAGAAAGTTGGCGCTCGACGCGCAGCGGAGAGCGCCAATCTCTTAAGATCGCCAATCACACTTTGCGATCAAATTACACAGAAGATTTTTCATTCAATCGCCACAATAACGCTCAAAGAATTACCTTCAACGCAAGTTTTTGATTCTATATCAACGGAAGAACATATTGTTTCAACGGTAGATGTACCTTCAACTTCGAAAATAACAATAAATAATTGTAAAAATTGCAATTTTACCTTTTCTGGATAATTTTGAATCAATGTTATATAATGTTATAATTGATTCAAAATTTTCCAGATAAGGTTAAATTACAATTTTTATAATTTATAATTGTTATTTTCGAAGTTGAAGGTCCATCTACCGTTGAAACAATATGTTCTTCCGTTGATATAGAATCAAAAACTTGCGTTGGTGTCGCTAATATTTTATGTGCAGTTTCTATTTTATTAGCAATGCTCTCGTCAATATATCCCTCTGCTACAGATGAACTTTTCCATCCCCCGTGACGTTTTAGTTGCATTAAATCACCTCCATCATTAACCAATAATGTTGCTGATGTGCGGCGAAAACAATGGCCAGTATATAAATGTGATTCTGGCAGTTTTAGGAATTCAGCTATTACATAAGGCGTTTTACCTATCATATTCATTCCCACTACCTGTTTCGAACATTTACCTTTCGAATATCTCTGGAAAAGACGACGTGGTGTATCATTATCTTGTGGTCTTAAAGCAATATATCGTCTGATTAGTGATAAGAAATCAATTGCATTATTTCTATCATTAGTAACAGTGCGGCTTCTGTTGGTTTTGCAGACGGGGATTTTCACAATTAGTATTGAATCATCATCTAACATCATTTTCACCAGTTCTTCCCGTCGGCATCCGCCAACAATACCCAAAATTAATGTAACCTTTTTCAACAAATATATCTTATCAGGAGCAGTACGCAGAAATGGTCCAATTTCATTCCTAGTTAATATTTTCGATTTTTTTGGTTTGTATCCAACACGTTGTTATTTCAAGAAAACTATTAATTTTTTATACTGACGAATATCTATGTCGCGATTAACTGATAAGACAGCTTTTAACATCGAGAATTTCGACCATAGAGTAGAGGCTTTAAACTTCTTACTCCGTTCCGAAAAATACACAAGAAGTACACTTTCGCTGGGTGTTGCAATTTTTATTGAGCGGCACCATTCTACAAAAATTTCATATTCCCGTTCGTATTTTAGGCGTGACTTATCCGGCAGTAGGTAGGTAGGTAGGTTTATATGGCAACAGCTGAGACTGTTCACTTAGGCCCATAGGGCCCGTTGTGAAACCATGAGAGATCCTTCCCCTATACAACCCAATTTGAGCACCTAATGAATCCGATCAGATCTCCCACCTTTATAGGTGAGAGCTCCACCAGTTCGCTTGCGTGGTGCAGACCGAGGTACTTCATTCGTTTCCCCTCAAGAGCATGACATTGACCTAGATATTGGAGTACTGTTTCTTCCTCCTCATCTAGGCATTCTCTGCAGTAGTCATTGTATTTGAGACCCATCTTTTGTGCGTGTCCACCCAGAAAACAGTGACCCATGATGATGCCTACTGCCTTCCTTATGTCGATTCTGCTAAGTGCAATTAATCTTTTACTGTTTATAGTGTCACACATAGGCCATAGCTGCCTTGTTATGTGACACGTGTCTTCTCCCTTCCACCTAAGGTTAACCCATGATGTCATTTAGTCCCTTAATAGTCTCTTGCATTCGCCAAGTGGAATGTCGGCGGAAAGTTCAGTAGATAGGTCTCTCATCCTTGCCACCTTCCTTGCGAGGCCGTCGGCAATTGAGTTTCCCTTGATATCACTGTGACCTGGTACCCAGATGAGCTCCACATCACAGCTGTTAGCGAGCTTGTGAAGCACTTTTCCTTGCGAGGCCGTCGGCAATTGAGTTTCCCTTGATATCACGGTGACCTGGTACCCAGATGAGCCCCACATCACAGCTGTTAGCGAGCTTGTGAAGTACTTTTCTGCAGTCTCTGACCACCTTGGAGGTGCAGTAGGGACTATTTAATGTCCTAATGGCGGCCTGGCTATCAGTGACGAACCTGATATGGTTTACCTGAAGGTCGGTTTTACCTATCCAGTCCACTGCCACTCGGATAGCCATGACTTCCGCCTGTAGGACGCTGCAGTGGTTTGGGAGTCGAATAGATCTTTTGAGGTTGAACTCATGTGAGAAAATTCCACCCCCTACTCTGTTTTCGGACTTGGAGCCATCCGTGAAGAGCCAGACTTCATTTCCCTGAACAATCTTGCCCTCTACCCATTCGGTTTTGTCCGGGATGGAAATGGAGAACTTGTTCCCAAAGGTAAGTTCTGGAAGACAGCTATCAGTCCTCAGTGGGATATCGACAAGCTCATTTAGGATCCGTCCATGGCCCTGTTTGCTACTATTCCATATCCCGACCGAGTTGATCCTGATCGCTGTGGTAGCTGCAGCATACCTGCAGTAAAGGTCAACAGGAGCTAGATTTAGTATTACATCCAGCGCTTTGGAGGGGGTAGATCTAACCGCGCCTGTTATGAGCAGTTCGGCTGATCTCTGTACCTTACCCAGTGCGGTCCGGCGAATTTTCTTATCAAGAGCAGTCCACCAGACTGCAGCGCCGTAGAACAGAATGGGTCTCACCACAGTCGTGTACATCCAGTCGACAACGCTTGGTTTCAGTCCCCAGTTCTTGCTCACAGCTCTTTTGCACGAGTACAGCGCGACCGGCAGTAAGCTTAATGTTACTATTTTCGCGGCTTCGGCCATACCTGGTGGTGTACATGTTGAATAATCTTCATCGTCACTCATTTCCATAATTATTCGATTTGATTTAGGAAGCGTTAATTTTATTTTGTCGCTTTAAAGCAACAAAGTGACAACAAGTGACGTCTCCTCGGGAATCGCCTACTTTCCTCTAAATTTTGCGAGCGTAGAAGCCTACTTTCTAAAGGGATTGTAGGAAAAATGTTTTTATATTAGTCTTATCTAATAATAATTGGGATAGTGTGGACTCAGCTTTCATGAAATCTAATTAGGAATATTAATTGACTAATCTTACATAAAAGAGATAAATAAATCCTTGCGAAGACCGCGACTATTAAGAATTAGATGAATATAAACGAGACAATTATGTTAAAGCATCATTTTATCGCACATTCGCAGATGATAAAATATTTGTCACCCCCCCTCGCCGCCCCCCGAATCAATTCTTCGCACCTAATTCCCCCTGTTAGTAAAAAATCTCAGGGGCGAATTTTAATTCGGCACTGCATATCGGCGGGGATGCGTTTAAAATTCATTGAATTTTTCCTCTCCGCTCTGGTTATTTTTTAGCGGTCGAAGGGGGTGAGAGGCGAGAGAGCGAGCAACAGGTGCAGAGAGTGCCGAGGGTGGCTTCCGTCGTCCCCCCATTCGGGCCCGAAGTTTTTATTCCCGCGACTCACTCGGTTTGCGCGGGGGTGTTCGAGGGGAGAACACGGAAGAGAAAAATTGGAAGACTTGTCGGAAGCGAGTGCATAGGCCACGAAAAAACTGGAGTAAGGTTACTAAGTGAGCTGTCATGATATACCCGGACCGAGATCAACAGTTTACTTCGTTTCTTCTTTACCCCAATTTTGGAATTACGGACCTACACAATAACAATCTTTGATCATTCACAAAATATTTAGAGTGGAATTACGGACCTACACAATAACAATCTTTGATTATTCACAAAATTATGTAAAGGTTTAATGCCGCTTTGATTCTTTTTTAGATAAATTATACAAACTAATATATAGGGAGTTTTTCTTTCAAGTATACGTATTCCAAATTCAGCTTATTTTCTTTAAATCTTTAGATATTCGTTGTTTTTTTAGCAGAGTACAATTTAAAGTTATTAACGAGTGTTTTCCACTCCCAGGCTAAGCATGAGGTAAAATTTCGAAAACTCGAAATTTTACTTCATGCGCCACACGTACAAAACAAAAATATTGTATATTTATATATATATATTTGAACCACACTTAAAATCAGTGTTTTGTACGCGTGGCGCATGAAGTAAAATTTCGAGTTTAGAAAAGCCCAGAAAATTTGTCTCGGGTCGCTGCGCGACCCGAGACAAATTTTCACGGGGCTTTTCTAAACTCGAAATTTTACTTCATGCTTAGTCTGGGAGTGGAAAACACTCGTTTAAAGCTTTAAATTAAACTTTATAAAAAAATAAACAACGAATATCTAAAAAAAAACTGTATAAAACATTTTTAAGCTCTATAAAAAAGTTTTATATAGTTTTTCTTTAGATATTCATTGTTTATTTTTAATTTATAGCTTTAAACGAGTGTTTTCCACTCCCAGGCTAAGCATGAAGTAAAATTTCGAGTTCAGAAAAGCCCCGTGAAAATTTGTCTTGGGTCGCGCAGCGACCCGAGACAAATTTTCTAGGCTTTTCTAAACTCGAAATTTTACTTCATGCGCCACGCGTACAAAACAAAAATGTTGTGAATTTATGTATATTTGAACCACACTTGAAATCATTGTTTTATACGCGTGGCGCATGAAGTAAAATTTTGAGTTTAGAAAAGCCCAGAAAATTTGTCTCGGGTCGCTGCGCGACCCTCGACAAATTTTCACGGCGCTTTTCTAAACTCGAAATTTTACTTCATGCTTAGTCTGGGAGTGGAAAACATTCGTTTAAAGCTTTAAATTAAACTTTATAAAAAAATAAACAACGAATATCTAAAAAAACTGTATAAAACATTTTTAAACTCTATAAAAAAGTTTTATACAGTTTTTCTTTAGATATACATTGTTTATTTTTTTATAAAGTTTAATTTAAAGCTTTAAACGAGTGTTATCCACTCCCAGACTAAGCATGAAGTAAAATTTCGAGTTTAGAAAAGCCCCGTGAAAATTTGTCGAGGGTCGCGCAGCGACCCGAGACAAATTTTCTAGGCTTTTCTAAACTCGAAATTTTACTTCATGCGCCACGCGTACAAAACAAAACTGTTGTGAATTTATATAAATTTGAACCACACTTGAAATCAGTGTTTTATACGCGTGGCGCATGAAGTAAAATTTCGAGTTTAGAAAAGCCCAGAAAATTTGTCTCGGGTCGCTGCGCGACCCTCGACAAATTTTCACGGGGCTTTTCTAAACTCGAAATTTTACTTCATGCTTAGTCTGGGAGTGGAAAACACCCGTTAAAAGTTTTAAATTGTTTTTTTTTTGAAAAACACCGAATGTCGGAAGATTTACAGCCTATGCATATGTTTACCTAAAAGAAAAATTCCTTGTATAACCAAACAAGTTAACCAAACAAGTGTTTTATAAAACGACACACAAACGAACTGACTGCAAAAATTAGAGGTTATTCAGTGTTACCTACCTGCAAATATAAAATTTACCAAAGGGCCATATACAATCTTTTACCAACAGATCTTAAAATTACATTTACTTAAAAATCCTTTACAAAGATTTATAATACAGATGACAATTTTAAATGTACCTTTAGCCTAAACATCATTTAACTAAATGCCTGTTTAAAAATGTTTATAATACCGGGCGTAAATATAACTAGAAGTTGTAATATAAATCGTTGATTGATAAACATGGAAAATATCAAACTCTCATTGCTTTTATTTATGCCTGAGATGAATAAAGTGTTTTTAAAACTCCACAGTAAATTGGTGTTTAATACGGCAATTTTAAACTATCGATAATTTTACATCAATAGATGTACTGGGTTTTTCAAACATAAGTCTTATTTTTAAAAATTGATATCTTCATTAATAATTGAGCAATTTGAAAATGAAAAATGTTTCTATGTGCCCAAAGAAATGCGATTTAATAAAAATATTACAATTATCGTAAATGTTGAATGTGGCCGCCATCTTCTTCTACAATAAGAAGTAGCCTTTCTTCAATGCTTTAACCGCAGCTCTGAGTAGGTCTGGTGGAATAGCTGCTATGTTCTGAGCAATGGACTCTTTCAATTCATCAATTGAATTAGGTTTCATTAAAAAAACCCTTTCTTTTAGATATCCCCATAACCAAAAATCATCAGGGTTAAGATCTGGCGATCTTGCGAGCCAAATTGCAGGAAATTGTCTACTGATAATGCGGTTTCCAAAAGTGTTCCTTAAAAACTGTTTTACTGGGTTAAAGATGTGCGGAGGTGCGCCATCCTGCATAAATACGATATTTTCAATGTCATGCTCTTGTAATAATGGTATTGCATAATCACGAAGCATATTCATATAACGTTGTCCATTTACTGTAACTGTGTTTGTTCGTCCATCCACAATCTGTTCAAAAAAATATGGACCTATGATAAATCGTGATGAAGTCCTTGTTGAATGACCGAATGCGGATTATTTAATGACCAAATTCGACAATTATGTGTGTTCACACCACCATTAAGTTGAAAATGTGCCGCGTCAGTCCATAAAACATTATCAAGCCACTGTGGATTCACTTGAATTTCCGCTACTGTTTGCAGGGCAAAATCAGTTCTTATACCTTTATCAGCTTCCTTCAGTTCGAACAGAATTTGAATTTTGTATGGATACATTTTAAGTTTCCTTCGAAGAATGCGCCAGACTGTGGTGCCACTCATCTCCAGACGTCCTGCTATTTTATTGACACTAGATGTTCCATATTCGTTTTCATTTGCTAAATTTTGCGTTTCTTGTAAAACTTCAGCAACTGCAACATCTGTTGCCACAGTGGGTCTTCCTAATTTCTTTTTATTCATAACAGAACCAGTTTCCTCAAATTTTGCTACTAGCTTTCGAAAAGCTTTTAAAGTGCATGGGCCACCTCTTAAATCGTTACGGTTGCGAAACCGTCGAATACCTGCCAAAAAACTCCGACCACTTTCGTAATAACATTGGACAAGTCCAATGCGAGTTTGCAGAGGCAAAACCATGTCTTTCACAAAAAAAAGGTATTTGAAAAACCTGTGAAGACACTTTATTCTTCACGCAACTGTTGTAAACAAGTTTGTTGCTATGACGACCGAAAGGTGTAAAACAAAAATCCCGCTTTCCCTGATACCTGATACTGTTATTATTTTCAAAAATGCATAAAAATCAGCCACGATACGAGTCGTTTAAAATAGGACTTTATTTTGAAAATCCCAATATATTATATCATATATTCAATAAACAAAAAAACCTTTAGAGTGCCATGGAAAATATTGTAGGCTGACAACTCTAATATTATATATTATAAATATTATGTCTGACGTTTTATATGTCAATTCGTAAAACGTGTAGCTAACCTAAATTTAAAAAAAGCTAAAATCATGGCATTCTAGAGGTTTTTTTTTTAATTGAACATACGATATATACACATTCCATTTGTTTCTGGATCTCGCCTAGCCATGCTTTCGTGTTGTTATGTTGCAGTATCAACATTTACATTTTTTATTAGTTGCCACTCCTGATTCCTTATTTTAACAGTGTTGCAATAATTTATGATATCATAAGTAATCCTCTTTTTAATTTTCAAGAGGTTTATTGTTAATCTTGCAACAATTATTTCGCCACGCAGTCGCTTCTTCGAGCATTTTATTATTAAATCAAATTAATCTAGTGTTGCAATGCTGTGTCAATGTCAAAGTGAAAAATGACTGGACAAAACACATGGGGAACCTTTCTTTTGAAACCATTCCTCCTTTTATTATTTCGCTTGGGGAATCTGGCTCAGAACAAACATCAGAAGATTCAGATGCAGGTTCTCTTGACTAAATATTAAAAGTGGAATGAGGGCTTAAAAATTGTTTGACATGTAAATTATCAGTATCACAAGAGGGTGGGAATAAATTTGCAATTCTACAAAAAAATACTGAGGGCCAACAGAAGAGAGAATGACCAAAATTAAGGTGGATGGATGGAGTTGATCAAAATGTGTTAACGGGAAGACCCAAGCGAGAAATACAAATGGATGACGAAATAAGTTTGCAGAGCCGAATTCATTATATTTGTTATATACAATATTATTGCTGTGTTTGTATGTACAAAAACCAAGTAGTAAATTTTGTTAATCTTAAAACTGCATATTATTATCCTTTTATATCTGAAAATTTGTAAAACAGGCAACAGTGTAAGATCACAATAGTCAGAAATTATAACCTTAAAATCGAACATCTGACAGTGACATTTAAAAACCCTGATTTAAAACACAACCAGCCCCATTTACAATACTTAAACTGTCACTTTTCCATAGCTAGGCGAGATCTAGAAACAAATGGAATCGTGTATATCCACTTGCTTTCTTTAAAGAAATGTAAATGTCAATATAAACAAAATTATGTTGTCGCATACACAATTTCCTCATGTAAATAGAGTGGAGGCCGATTTTAACTTTTAAAAACGCCCTTATTATAACCAAACACGAAATACGCCTGCAAATTGTTAACACAATAAAAGGCTTATTTATTCAATCATTACTTATTTATGCATCAAGCAGGCAGGCAAACAACCTTTACATAACGCATTCCAGGTACGTGTAGCACTTTCCCGCTAATTGAAAATAATACCGTCAGTGCCGGATGATTTATCCGAGATAAGAGCCGTGTATTTACGATCATTTCAGATTCGGATGGCAGTAAAGTAAAGTTGTGTGATTCATGAAGATATTTACGAATCGCCCACGCCCGAAACGGCGTTTTCGACGTTTTATTTACGCGCAAAGTCCACCAAATCCAGATCGAATCGCGCGACCCACAACTATTCAAAACAGTCCCACCAATAAACAATCCAGAACAAGTGGTCATTTGTGTCGTTTATGTCTCGCGACGTCGATTTTCATATTTACTTATTGACTCTTGTCCAGATAGGACGTGTTATTTTATTGATTATTGAAATTGACTATTTAGGTGGATATTGTGCTCTGCTTGATTTATAGGCCATCGACTTCTATGTGCCTATATAATTTCGCTTTCGTTACTTTGCTCTTGTACATGTCGGAATATATACATGTTTATATCTCGCTACTACGACTATATTCTAACTTACATATTCAAATACACTATCACTTTTACTCTTGTTAGATAAAATAGACATGTAAATTTTAATGCACCGACAACTGGAATAATTATTCTATATTATTTCTATACTCACAACATAAAAAAATACAATTCACAAAAGAAATAGAAGTAGATTATTCAATGATTTTTTTTAGATTTAACGATAAAAAGAATTAATAACAAACACGATCTTTCAATCTTTCACAAACCGACACGGGCAGGTGGTGGCCGAGCGGTAACGTCGTCGGGCTGTATCGCTCGGCGAGCCACAAACTCGGGTTCGATTCCCGTGAACTTTATTTAAAAATAATTTCTCGTCGTGACCCTGGGTGTGGTATGAATGTGAGTGTTTGTCCGTATGAAATAATAGCATACTACAAATTGTAATGGTTAACAATTAATACAAAATATATATAAATAAATGATGTTGGCTAATGGGCAAGTTCCGAAGGCCAGGCAAAAGCCAAATACAAAAAAAAAACCGACACACACAGACATGACAATTAATTATAAATCCAATCACTTAATGACACACAAATTAGCTGCTTATCGTAGTATGAAGAATTAAAAATTATTTTTCAAATCGCATATACAAATGGCTTTAAAAAATCAATAATAGAAAAAATAGTAAATAAATAACAAAGAAATAAATTAATTAATTCCATTTACCCGATTATAAAAGAAAACTCTTTGAAAAACTATTCTCCATTAACATACACCGGGAAAAATAGCACAAAAATCGGAATAATTTTAGAAAAATTAAATATAAATATAGCATATAGAACCAACAACACCTTGGGTAAAATAATTAAAAACAATAAAGACAACATTAATAAAACTCAACAAAGTGGCGTCTATTTGCTGAATTGCAAAGACTGCCCCAAAGTATATGTAGGACAAACCGGAAGGTCGTTAAAAGAGAGGATAAAAGAACACCGAATAGCTTCTAACAAAACAAAACCAACTCCACATACTCTAACCACCTCATAGAAGAAAAATACTACTTCGATGAAAACTTCAAACTCCTACATCAAGAAAGAAAAGGCCGGAATCTGAACATTATGGAGTCCATGAAAATGAATAAAAGAAAATACACGGGACATCTTCTCAATGACCAAACAGACTTAATAAATTCGCCCCTCTTAAATATTAATTTAAATAAAAAACCCACCCTCCCATAAACATTGTATATACAGAGAGTTTTATGTAACACCGAACATGCTAGAATCTACTCAATGTAAATTTTCCTATGTTCGATGTGTACTGGGACGCATCACAGCATTGAGTGCGATGTGATTGGCTACGATTTTTAATTGTAATATAGTCAACCCAATGTACACTCTTCCCTTCAAAAATAAATTAAATCTGTCAGTTATCTCAAGCAAGTGATATTTGTTGTTCTGGCATTTAAAACAGACTCAGAAGAAGAACGGATAGTTATACAATGTATACAAAGGAGGAGAAGATTTTTGTGGTGAACTTGTATCATGGAGGAAACAGTTTTAGAAATTTACGAGATTTATTTTCTGTTAAATTTCCTGATCGCCCAATCCCATCCATTTCAACCATTTCGGACCTTATAAAACAATTTAATAGAACCGGCTGATTATATAAATTTTACAAACGAAGAGTAAGAAGAAATTTATCAGAAGAGATGAAATTAAAAATTTTGTGTTATGTTGAAGAATGTCCAATAGTATCTTTAAATACTGCAAAATCACTTCATATTTCAAATCCTCCGTACATAGAGTTCTACGAGAATTTAAGTTTAGGTCCTACAAATTTCAAAATCAGCAGTTGCTGTATGAAGATGACAAAATTAAGCGATCAAATTTTTGTGAAATTTTATTTAATATGGTAAATGAAAATAACGACATTTTGCGGAATATAGTGTTTACTGACGAAACATATTTTTGTCTGGATGGATCAGTAAATTCTCAAAATTACAGGTCAGTTATTCCTATTTAATTGTATCCTTTCTAGACCCATTATTCCTTTTCTTTTAGGTATGGTCTACAAGTAATACCTACCTTCAAAATTTAACACATACTCAGTACAACAAGAGAATTAATGTATGGATTGGAATTATTGACACGCACTTGATTGGCCCATTTTTTATTAACGGAAATCTAAATTCTAGTAAATTTTTAACACTTCTTCAAAGTGATATTATACCAGGCATGCAGAATTTAAATATTAATAACTCATTTTTTCAAATGGACGGAGCTCCTCCATACTCTACGAATGAGGTAACGCGGTTTTTGAACCAGCATTTTCCTCGTCGGTGGATAGGAAGATATGGTCCCATATCTTGGCCTGCACGTTCGCCCGACCTTTCTCCAAATGATTTTCTTCTGTGGAGGTATATGAAAACAAAAATTTATAGTGATGTTCCAATTAAAAATGTGGAAGAACTTCAGACTCGAGTACGGTTAGTATGTGAAGAAATTAATCCAATTTTTTTAAGAAATGCTGTAGAATCATTATATCATCGTCTAGCATATTGCTTAGAGCGCGAAGGAGGTCATTTTGAAAATTTATTATAAATATTACTTGTTTCTAATAAACTATATTCTTTAACTTATTGGCTAAGTATTTAATAAAAGGTGAATAGTAGAATTAGTTATTTGGTTCTTTTAAATTACTCTTTATGCCTTCTTTAAGTATTTTACTGATTAAAAATATAACAGAAGTTGATATGCATTCCGTTGAACTAAAATATCCATATTACAACATGTTGCACTTGACATAACAATTGACAGATTTAATTAATTTTTGACAGGAAGAGTGTAAATTGGGTTGACTATATTACTATTAGAAATCGTAGCCAATCACATCGCACTCAATGCTGTGATGCGTCCCAGTACACATCGAACATAGGAAAATTAACATTGAGTACATTTTACCATGTTCGGTGTTACATAAAACTCTCTGTATACCTGACCCGACAAATTTTATTTATCATTTCTTCGCCTGAAGAAGCCACAGTGTGGCGATACAATTGTAGCGAATGCACAACATATATTTGAAAGTGTTTAAATTGTTTAATTTATATAAAAGTGATTCTATATATTGTTTAAATAATTAACACTAATTACTTTTTTGTATTTACGTTTTATTTTAAACTATGACTAGTATATTTAATATTTACAATGTTTCACAAAGTAACCGCCTGCACCACAAGATATCTATATTTTGTTGTTTGTAAATCTAACTAGCGGCGGTTCGCGACCTAACTTCAGGGTAGGCGATAGACCTAGTAATATGTATCCGTTATTGAAAGGTAACTTTGTTGTGCAATTTCTTGTATTTATAAACAGCGATCCCAACCTCGAATTTTGTGTGCCTTGGCGCTGCCGCCTACCCTAAGGTTAGACCGCGAGCCGCCGCTGGTTGGATTTACAAACAAAATATAGAATGATTATCCCAGTTGCCAGTGTATTAGAATTTTTATGTCTATTTTACCATTGGACAAACTGTGGCCACTGAAGCTACAGTGTACGTCACATGAAATAGTTTCCACTTTATGGCTATGGTTAGAATGGGTTCCTAAAACTTATGTTACAAAATTAATCTACTGCCTGGAGCTTTTAATACGTTTTAGATATTTTACTCCGGATCCCCTATTAAAGAGCCACTGCAATTATGCAGTTTGTTAGTCATTAAAATATATGGCAAATATTTGGATATGAAATAGATTTAAGAGACGTTTATTTTTTTAACACAATAAAACACTTTTAACTTTGTTTGTATAACACAATTTATTTTTATGTGACTGAAGTTTCGGCAAATTCATCTTGCCATTATCAAACTTCATGTTTGATAATGGCAAGCTGAATTTGCCGAAACTGCAGTCACATAAAAATAAATTGTGTTATACAAACAAAGTTAAAAGTGTTTTATTGTGTTAAATTAACATGTATAACGAAGTAAAAGCCTCCACAATTCAAAATATGTTTATTTTTTTAATTAAGAGGAAGTCGACTGCTCTCTAAACTTACAAAACTAAGCATACTGCCGTCTTAATTACATCCTTGTTTAGGTATGAAATATTTTGAAAAAATAGGCATACTTTAAAAAAAGTGTAATCTTAATGGCTGTCTTAATAAAATATTTTCCACTTTGACCGTTATTTTATAAAAAAAATCAAACATTGTTGAACTAGCGTAATCGCATCTTCAATATAATTTTTTTCTGCAACATTTATAAAAAATATTGGGAAACTAAATTAGTCACATTGTAGAAGAATTATTTTCGAAGAATTTTTATTTTTTTCAATTATTTCTATCGTACAATAAATTCACTGCGATGTCGCGCGATATTGAAGTTTCAGAAAATTTGAAAAGCTGTTTTACGCGCGACATCGTATTGACTATATTTAACCAAATAAATAAATGAAAAAAATTACATAGCTTTGCAAAGGAATTATCTACAATGTGACTGATTTAGTTTTTCAATATTTTTTATAGATACTGCAGACAAAAATAAAATTAGGAACGCGATTTCGCTAGTTTACCAATGTTTAATATTATTTTATGAAATAACGGTAAAAGTATAAAATATTTTATTGAGACGGGCTTAAAGATTGTACTTTCCTTGAAGTATACCTATTTTTTCAAAATATTTCATCCTTAAACAAGGATGTAATTAAGACGGCATTATGCTTAGTTTTATACGTTTAGAGAGCGGTCGACTTTCTCTCAAAACACTTAACTTTGTTTTATAGTGACTATAGTCACTGAAAAGTTAAAATAGAAGTGTTAAAACAAAGTTAAGTGTTTTGAGAGAAAGTCGACCGCTCTCTAAACGTATAAAACTAAGCATAATGCCGTCTTAATTACATCCTTGTTTAAGGATGAAATATTTTGAAAAAATAGGTATACTTCAAGGAAAGTACAATCTTTAAGCCCGTCTCAATAAAATATTTCGACTACAAGCTAGTCATTATTAAACTAAGTGCCTAAAATTATGTGTACATTGCTTTTATATTACAGCATCAAAGAGAGAGGTATACAGTATGTCGGTCTGGTCATTAATGACGGGAATTTCCGGGTTAGCTTTTAATTTGTAAATATCCAGCGCTTCCAGTAAATCCATTCTTCGGCCTTTATCGGACAAATGGATTACTGAAAGCATGCTGTTTTTAGTGCAGGTATGGTTGTTTTCCAATAAATGCGTTGCAAAGGTGGACCTGTGGCTTTTTAAACGTTGTGAGTTCACATGCTCTTTAATTCTAATTTCAAAATTTCTAGCAGATTGATCAATGTATGCTCCTTTACATGCTTCGCACGCAAATTTATAAATATCGTATTTTTTTTTATCTATGGCGGTTTTGGGATTGTGAATAATGTTTATTTTTATTGTAAATACTTTATTCGTACATAATTTAGTCGCCTATTTCTAAAAACCGCTAAATCCATTGTTTTCGAATAAAGTTAGGGGGTTTTAGAAATAGGCGACTAAATTATAATGAGAACAAACGCAATTGAATAAAGTAATGTAAAATGAAGTGAGTCAAGTAATGAAGCGTAGGATAATTTAAACGTAAACGTCTTTCACGTATCACATACATAATTGAGTCGCCTATCTCCAAAAACCCCTAAATCCATTGTTTTCGAATAGATTTAGGGGTTTTTGGAAATAGGCGACCGATTTATAATGAAAACAACCGCAATTGAATAAAGTAATGTAAAATAAAGTGAGTGAAGTAATGAAGCGTAGGATAATGTAAACGTAAACGTCTTTCACGTTCATCCTGAATTCATTCTCGTTTGGTCGAGTAGTCTAGTGAGAGGTTGAGGAGATCAGTGGTGCAGTAATAAGATGGACAACGTTGATAAACGAGTCAGCGTTGAACTACATGCGCTGATAAGATTGATTAAGTAAATTAAACCGAGCCGGAGTCGCACAATTGCAAGTCAGGACGATGAAAGACTTTTCAAACAACACCGATACACGATCTCGATCGATATCCTATTTGCGAGAACAATAAACAATAAGTTCGGTAATAAAGAGATTGACGTGTCGTCTCAGCCCCGGCTCTCTTCCTCACGTGGCGTCCGCATCCATTCTCGGACCGGTGTGATGCACGAACGGTCCTCTGAGTGACACGTCTTAGACCTTGATGCTTCACTTATTAACAGATCGTAATTATAACTAATCTCCTTATCGCTTGGATAAAGCTTAGATCTCGGTTTCCCATGACTCTTCAATTATTATTCGCGATTACTTTAATTATTCTTGTTGCGCTCTAAATGTACAATTTCATTGTTACCTTGTCCTAATATCGAAACTAACTACATGTTAATTCATTTAATTTTTACAGTTTGATGCTTATTTAAATTGATTAAGGGGATTCAAAAGAAATGAATGTTTTATAACAAATGTGCAGAAATTGATTTAAAATATTATGATAAAGTATACAGAGAGTTTTATGTAACACCGAACATGCCAGAAAATATTCAATGCAAATTTTCCTATGTTCGATGTGTTCTGGGACGCATCAAAGTATTTATTTATTTGGGGAAAAATCCATTTTTATACATTTAAATATACAAAATACTTAAAGCTATTACAAAATGTAGATCATACATGTTATATATATATATATATATATATATATATATATATATATATATATATATATATATATATATATACATATATGGATGTGGCAAGTTACATACAACAAAAAACCTGAATACGTTTGAGACCGGATACGAATTTACAGAGAGACTTACTAAAAAGATGAAAGTTTGGATTTACCGACAGTTTGTTTGACGTGCGCATAAAGCGAGAGAGTGGACTATTAATTCCATAGTTAGATTTGTGAAATGGTATGAAAAATAGTGGTATATGTCTGGTTAAACGATTTGTAGTATTTATATGAAAACCTACTTGATCCAACAGAAATGTACACTCCACTTGACAAGAAATTAATTTATAGAAAAAACACATATCCGCAAATAACCTTCTACAGCACAATTTATCAATTCGAAATTCTGTACAGATTGTATTAATATTTCTCTCGTTATTATATCCTGATTTATACAGCATTATCTTCAAAAATTTAGTTTGGATATTTTCAATCATATTAATATATGTTTTTTGATGTGGTGACCAGACACAAGAACCATATTCCACAACTGAACGAGCATATGCATAATATATCATTTTAAAAGCAGTTGGTGATAAATCAACCGCAGCCCTTTTAATAAATCCAAGCATCTTTATGGCCCGCGAGCAAGTACGAGTTATATGACTTCCAAACGTCATTTTCTTATCAAAAGTTATCCCTAAATCCAAAACCTCACTAAGCTCTTGTAATTCGATTTCATCTATAAAGTACGGTGTGGAAGATACTAGAGGATTGATCTTTCTAGAAAATTGCATAAATTTACATTTATTAATATTGAACAACAGATAGTTTTCACAGCACCACTTATTAATTGACAATAACTCATCCTGAAGTAAAAAGCTATCGTTTGGCGTATTGAGTGCGATTTCATTGGCTCTGATTTTAGTAGTTCTAACGCAACTTACATTTAACGTCAAAATGAAATGTGTCATTCATTAATCGCCTACATGGAATGTTAATATTAAACAGACAAGAAAAATGAGAAAGAGGAGAACTGATTTAGCTTAAATGCATAAATAATAGAAATACAGATTCCTGTTACTTCAGTTTGCTAATATTTCAAGATAAGTTTATAAATTGCTTTAATTTCATTGAAGATTATTAAGAACTTCGATTCAGCGTATTGTGTAAACCATTTGATAAGGACCACCCCAAGTACGTTGCTTTGGGTGTACCAGCATAAATGCCGTCACAAAATTGCCATTCTCCAGTTTTAAATATAAATATTCCAAATTTGAAGAGCGTGGCGAGGCAGGTTTGCAAGTACCGCACCTAGGTCTGCTGCCAGCACAACAACACTGGGGTGTTAGGTGTGCTGCTTCATTTGGCAAACATTTCAAGTTTCATTTATTTGTTAACATAATACTCAATAAAGATAATGTAGGTGTATTTATTAATTTATTGAATGCGTAACTCACAATGAATTGATTTTTTTCTTTAGGTAAACATGCATAAGCTGTAAATTTTCCGACATTCGTTGTTTTTTAAAAAAGCTCAATTTGAAGCTTTAAACGAGTGTTTTCCACTCCCAGACTAAGCATGAAGTAAAATTTCGAGTTTAGAAAAGCCCTGTGAAAATTTGTCGAGGGTCGCGCAGCGACCCGAGACAAATTTTCACAGGGCTTTTCTAAACTCGAAATTTTACTTCATGCGCCACGCGTATAAAACATAGATTTTAAGTGTAGATCGAATATACATAAGGTTCAGAATATTTTAGTGTTTTACACGCGTGGCGCATGAAGTAAAATTTCGAGTTTAGAAAAGCCCAGAAAATTTGTCTCGGGTAGCTGCGCGACCCTCAACAAATTTTCACGGGGCTTTTCTAAACTCGAAATTTTACTTCATGCTTAGTCTGGGAGTGGAAACACTCGCTTAGAGCTTCAAATTAAACTTTAAAAAAAAACAAGGAATATCTAAAAAATTGGCTGAATTTGGAATACGTATACTTAAAAGAAAAACTCCCTGTATGTTTCACGACAGTATTAATCTTGACTGTCTTGAAATGCCGATGTCTTGCTTTGGATAAAAAAGTATGTTCCATATTCCCACACCCTGCACTTACCATAAACGCACAAGATTTAATAACTGACATATTTTATTTTGACGTTACATGAACCCTATTTACATTAGTCCTAGTTTGCATTAGAACTACTAATAATCGTAATCAATGAAATCGCACCCAGAAGAATGTAAATTGGGTTGACTATATTACCATTGGAAATCGTAGCCAATCACATTGCACTCAATGCTTTGTTGCGTCCCAGAACAAATCGAACATGGGAAAATTTACAGTGAACATTTTCTGGCATGTTCAGTGTTAATTAAAACTCTCTGTATGTATAAATATAATATAAATTAGCCAAACAAAAACTGAACAAAACTGCCACAAAATGCCTAAAATACTTAGGCCCAGTTGCACCAAAAAGTTGCCGGACCCGGTATAAACAAGTAGTTTATCTGAAGGGTGATTTATTTATCTATTTATTTATTTAACCCAACAGCAAAGAAGGCCAATTACAGGATAACTTAAAAATTAAGATAAATTTAAATTCAAAACTATTTGAATTCGAGAAAATAAGCTTACGCTTCTTATAGTTTGCAACTTTAAACATAATATATAAAATTACGAAAAAATTATTCGTGAATATGCAAACAATGTCTTAATTAATAAGACAATCAAATTAAATAAGATTTTAAATATTTCATTGTATTATTCAATATCCGGAGGTGTATTTGCACGGGAAGTAGTTGTTTCAATGGATATTTATCGTCTTAAATTGTCTTATTAATTAAGACATTGGTTGCATATTTACGAATAATTTTTTCGTAATTTTATATATTATGTTAAAAATTAATTCATAACATGTAAGTAAAGTGACATCAGATAATTAATATAATAGCCCTAACATAAATCATTGTGTGACATACACATCAAGACATTTGCTATATTTGAAAAACTAAATATTTAAGTACAATACGCAAAGAAAACTACAATACATATCGAAAATACATTATAATGAGAGAGAAAATATTGTTATTGGCGCGATATATCTTTATTAAATTAAGATTATTGCTATACAGAAATAAATAGAGCAAATCGTAAACATTTATATATACATAACTACACACACCCACGCGGGTATATTTTTGCGCACCTATGCATAATATTAATTTATTATACATATAATTACTTATATATAAAAAATGAAAACTATTGTAACTGTGATCTCAGTACAGCTTCGCTGACATTAAACATGTCCAGGTCCTGATTAGTACAATATGTGTTAACAGTATTACACATTGATAATATTGGCGAGTTTAAATGACGATGGCTATTCGCTGAGGGAACATAGAAGGTTAATTTTTGTCTGCCATTTAAACGGGGAATGTAAAAGTTTAATTGAGAGAGCAAATACGGATCGTTTATTTTGTGATAGATTAACTTGTACACAAATATAATTTGCGACAAGATTCTTCTATATTGAAGTGAAGCGATTCCAAACTCACTTTCGAGTACATTCAACGGATAACCCTGCACAGGATAGACATGGTGTTATCTGAAGTACAAATATTTCAGGAATTTTCTCTGAACCTTATCGATTTCCAGTGCGTATACTTTGTACATAGGGCTCCAAACTATTGAACAATACTCTAGCCTACTGCGTATATACGCGTAGAAGAAATTAATAATAGGTTCCAGACTATTCAAAATTTTTGTATTTCCAATTATGAAACCCAATAGCTTGTAGGATTTGCTGGTAATCATATTTATGTGAACGTTAAATGTAAGCTTGCTGTCAAACAAGACGCCTAAATCCTTAAAAGATTGAACGCGATCTATCAGCGTGTTATTAACTGAGTAAGGAAATTCTCTGATGGTTTGTTTTCTGTTGAAGGTAATTACATTGCATTTAGCTATGTTCAGTTATAATCCATTGTTGTGGCACCAATCAAGAAAGTTATTTAAGTCATTTTGCAGTGTTGAGCAGTCATAAGGTACATCAATGGCTCTAAACATTTTTAATTCGTCAGCATACATTAGACATCGAGATCCAATACTATTTGCAACGTCATTGAAAAATAATAAAAACAACAATGGGCCCAGGTTTGATCCTTGCGGGACACCACTATTTGATACATATGTATAAGATCGATGGCCTTTGTACTCCACATAATTTGTTCGATCTGACAAATAGCATGTTATCAGTTTTTATTAAAGAATCACTTAGTCCAAACATGTGCAGTTTCTTTATTAGCAAATTATGTTGTACTGTATCGAAGGCCTTCGATAGATCGGTATAGATGACGTCCATTTGGCAGCGTCTATCCAAGGTCTCAGACACAATATTGGTAAAAGTACAGAGATTTGTGGTAGTTGATTTTCCACTCATAAATCCATGCTGGTTTGGTGATAAATGTTGAGCAACATGAGCATCACAATGAAAAAACTGTTTTTATTCCTTACTTCACTTTTATTTTTATGTGTTAGATGTACATTTCGAGTGCTAAGCACTCATTATCAATTAGTTATTGATAATGAGTGCTTACCACTCGAAATGTACATCTAACACATACAAATAAAAGTGAAGTAAGGAATAAAAACAGTTTTTTCATTGTGATTAAATACTCCACATAACTCAAATCAAACAATTAGTGCAACATGAGCATATAATATTTTGTACAACATAATCTCAAATATTTTAGCAAAATTGCTAATTAGCGAAATAGGCCTGTAATTGTGGATATCATCAACAGTTTTGTTTTTGTAAATTGGTATAACCTTTGATGTTTTCCAAATAGTTGGAAATATATTATATTTGAGCATCATATTGTATAGTATGGGGACACTTTTCCCATGATTTTTTTCCAATGGACATTTTTCCCATGACTATTAGATTTCCCATGATTTTTCCCACAGCTATTACTTCTAATTCGATTTTCATGTTGTCGAACATTTCAAGTATTTCGAATACTTCGAACTTCCTAACCTGCGTTTGTCATAGCATTTGCCATTCGTTCACCATCATTCGTATCAAAATTAACCAAATTATGGCTGGAGCTTTATTACCAATTACCCTGGAGCTTATAGAGAATGGAAGAGGCGGCCGGTTTCTGCACATCGACGGCTATCTATACTACAAGCATTCCGTCACGAAAAAAGGTCTCGTCAACTGGAGTTGCCGGAAAAAGGGTCAATGCTATGCCAGTGCGCAAACAACCGCCATATCGGGTACCCAGCTCCTCCTTACTCGGGGAGGCCCAATGGTTTCTGAGCATCTAGGCCACGCACCTAATCTCGAAGAGGTCGAAGCTGTTCGTATCGTGCGGGCCATCAAACGAAAGGCTGCTGAACATCCTGAGATGCCCCCTGTCCAGGTTATGCGTACTCTGGTTGGCGTGCCGAGTAGCGTTTTATCGCAGTTGCCAAGCAGACCGAATATGCGGAAGGCCATCACGCGGGAAAGACTAAAAGATATGCCGGCAAATCCAGTTGCGATGGATTATCTTGCTGGTATTCCGGATAAATATAGATTCACTCTACTGGGTTATTATTGCTTAGATACACTTTGACTTTAACTTTGATTTTTCTTTGACTTTTACATTAAATTACAGGCGAAAATTTCATTTTATACGATTCTTATGAAGACGATGACTTCGATTTGGCATGTGGAGGCGTTATCGTTTTTGGAACAGCTGAGAATTTGAGGAAACTTCAGAAATGCAGAACGTGGTTCGTCGACGGAACTTTTAAAGCAGCCCCTACAATTTTTACTCAGCTCTTCGCAATTTTGGGATCCATAGACGACATCGGTCAAGAAACCGCCCTTCCCTTTGTGTACGCTCTGCTGGCAACGAAAGATGAATCTGCGTACAGAAAAGTCTTCGATGTCGTCGAATCACAATTGAGGAGGGCGAAATGGCAGGCCCAGTTCTAGGCCTGCCATTTCGCCCTCCTTAAATTCTCATGACCGATTTCGAACTCGCCATCATCAATGCGGCCTCCAAATCGTATCCGACAGCAGATGTAAAAGCGTGTTTTTTCCATATGGCGCAGTCGATTTTTAGGCGCGTTCAACCGGAAGGTTTGCAAATCAGATACAATGACCGGGAAGATCGCTCCATAAAGGAGGCATCGCAAATGATGGCGGGTTTGGCATTCGTTCCATCGGATAAGGTTGCAGAGATGTTCGACATCTTCGCAGAACAGGCTCCTGACGATTTCATGCCCCTCGTCGACTATTTTGAGTTAAATTATATTCGCGGAAAACCTGCCAGGAGACGTAGAAAGGCCGTTACTGTTCGGTATCATCCTTCGTTATGGAATCAGTATGATTTGGTGCTAAATCATGTAGCTAGGACGAACAACATTAGCGAAGGATGGCACAATCGTTTCCGCGTGATCACTGGCAAAAATCATCCCAGTTTATACGCTTTTCTGAGGGAAATACAGAAGGAACAGTCGGATACTGAGACGATGCTGCGGCAGTCGGCCCTAGGGCAAAAAATTAAAAGGAAACAAAGGCCTAGCCGAAAAATAACCGAGGACAGGATTTTCAACATCGTCTCAAAATTCGAAGATTATACAGACGGCGAAGACATTTTAGAATATCTTAGACTGATTGGATACAATATTGAATTTTAAACTTTTGATTGTTGACTCATCTAACACTTGGTGAAACATCTTTACACTTTTTATATAAGGTTGATAGAATAAAACACTTGGTTTTTGTTTCACAAATTCAATATTTTATTTCCACGACTAGTTTCGGTCAGACGACCATAATCAATGTGGTTTACAAGGATTACTATCCTTGTAAACCACATTGATAATGGTCGCCTGACCAAAACTAGTCGTGGAAATAAAATATTGAATTTGTGAAACAAAAACCAAGTGTTTTATTCTATCAACCTTATATAAAAAAAAAATATAGAATTTTGATTATTTACACTTGTCTTTGTATATAATTTGCACTTTTTTAATAAAATGATATTATTGGAAAATAGTTTTATTGGAAAATAGTATCATTGGAAAATGTTATCACGGGAAAAATGGCATGGAAAAAAAAATCCTGGGAAAAACGGCATGGGAAAAGTGTACCCCAATCTATTGTATATGTGAAGTAAGGGTGTTGCTAATGCATATCTGCAATCTGTGACGACCATGGCTGGTATATTATCGGGACCCATTGTTAGATTTTATTTTAGTGACTTAGCAGCTGAAACAAACTCATCTAGACTAAAACTTTTAATATTTATTAAGAGCGTTTGTGAGAAAATGTCATTTGTATTGTTCATGTTTTTAGAATTACTGATTGTACGATATACAGAGGAAAAATGGTCTGTAAATCCATTTGTTATGTCCTGTGGTTGATCGAGTTCGACATCGTCTTTTTTCATATATCCGGGAATTCTTGACCTACCTTTACGAGCATTAATAAACGACCACATTTTTGCGGGATTTTGTTTAATGTCCTCTTCAACAGTGTTGATATAGTTGTTAAGGTCATGTTTAATATAATTTTTCACAAGCTTTCTATATGCAAAGTATTGACGTGTATTGAAAGTATTTTTATGCTTTCTCAGAACTGTATAGTAGTGTTGTTTGCGTTTGATATTTCGTATTGTTAAGCTTGAGTACCAGGACGGAAAATTCGTTTTACTTTGTATTTTCATGGGCACACATAAGGTTATAGAATTGTTTAGTATTTTGTAAAATGCTTCACATGCCTCATTGGGGTCTTCTAGCACGATAACTGGTTCCCAATGTGTTTCTGATATCAGTTTATACAGCATTCAAAAGTTTGTTTTCCTAAAATTGTAGACAGGTTTATTTGACTTAAATTTTATAATTGTCTTGTAATTGGGAAATTTCCTGTTGGGCAATAAATACTTATTATTATTATTATAATTTATTAATTTTTAGTGTGATCAAAAAGTAAGGTTACGTTTCATTGCACCTTACTTTTTGATCAACCCTCGCATATATACATTGCCATACAATATTATTTTAATGCACTTTATTAAATAATAACAATCAGAATTACATTATGTATTCAACTATTTATACTTTATTAGTGTCAGCATCTTCAATACCAACAGTTGTGTTCTTATTCTCGTGCTCGCAAGCATGCTTAGAAATATCAGCTTCCTTCAAGTAAAACTGGCCGAACGCTTCCCTGTCGACATTCTCCCCCAAAACAGCCGTCACGTTTTCCCGGCAGTTATTCCTCGAGAAAAAGTTACCACGTTTATTGCTACACTTGGTAGCGATGATTTCCTCTACTCTATTGATGGAAATTGCGTATAATATAGGTCCTAATTGTTTATTGTTGTATTGATGGCGTCTGCATCTGGCCATGTACGCATATCCAAAGAAATCCACTCTTCCAAGGGGTTTCCCATTCATGTTGCTGTTTACGCGGATAACGTCGACGAATTTCGCGTTATTTTTGTCTAATCTGCCAGCTGTGGGGAATTTGAAATATCCTAGGCTGATTGGATCTATTCCGGTGATTCTGTCGATGTATTTACCAGTCTCCGCATACACCGTCTCACCTAAAACATTTGTAGGTGTACTGCCAAAAGTAACCAAGTCAAATGTGTAATACTGTTATTAAATTAATAAAATAAACATTAAATTGTTGAGGAAATGATCTAAAAGATGTTAGCAGGTTATAATTAATTTGACGAATAAAGCACTAATAACCTTTCTTCACACTTTTATTTGAATTACCAAATGTACATTTCGGCGAAGTGTCATCCAATGATAATGGTCACTTTGCGTCCGAAATGTACATTTGGTAATTCAAATAAAAGTGTGAAGAAAGGTTATTAGTGCTTAATTCGTCAAATTAATTTGATCTTCACGTAACTCACAATCAATGTAGGTTATGATTAGCTTCGTATATTGACTTGGGCTATTTCTCCCATAACAGTATAGTGGAATTTTTCAAATTAGGCACTCTCATGCACAGAACGAGCGCCATTCGTGGATTTCCGCTGCTCAGAAAATGAGAAACTGGAACCTGACTACGTTGGGTGCATATTTATTTGAAAGAAAGGATCTCGCGCGCACATGTTAGGTGGTGCATCGGACGAGGACCATTCGGGATTTCAATGGTGTTATCTCTACGAGAGCCAACGTTGAATGGTACATTTATGGCGCAACGTTTTCAGGATTGTTTTGCCTACGGGAAATAATGTTCTATCACGCAAGTGCCTAATTTGGGTAATATACCTAAGCGATTATCTCATGTGTTGTCACTTTTGGCAGTACACCCACGATATCGTATTATAATATTTGTACCAGAGCTGGGACGAATCCTCGTAAAAAAGATTCGAATCACGAATCCGAATCACCTAATATGATTCGAATCACGAATACTCGAAAAAAGGATTAGTAAGAGATAAATATGATTCGAATCAAAGATTCAAATCCTGTTTTTTCGAATCACGAATACAAATCCTTCAAGAATAAATTTTATTTTATTATTTTTTGCAGCCATTAATATATAACTATCGTTACCAGTTGTTTTAACAAAAATATTCAAAACCTAATTAATTATTATTAACACTGAACATCGTTGTTAAAAGACTAAATATCTGATTCCCTGTTACTCTGATTAAAGATGTATTTGTGTGTTTCTGAACTTCACTTCAAATTAGTGTTTTGTACGCGTGGCGCATGAAGTAAAATTTCGAGTTTAGAAAAGCCCGAAAATTTGTCTCGGGTCGCTGCGCGACCCTCGACAAATTTTCACGGGGCTTTTCTAAACTCGAAATTTTACTTCATGCTTAGCCTGGGAGTGGAAAACACTCATTTAAAGCTTCAAATTGAACTTAAAAAAAAAACAAGGAATATCTAAAGATTTACAGAAAATAGGCTACATTTGGAATACTTATACTTAAAAGAAATATGAATAATTATAAACCATAATGAAGATAACAATTCATTCTCAAAAAACACTTGTTAATTAATATTATACACAATTGACGTTTCTTGAACTATGGCGGCGACAAAGAAGAAACATGTATTTTTAATCTTCCTTTCAGTAGTAGAAAGAACAACTACTATTTTGTTCCTTCTACTACGGGTAGGTCTTTCTACTGCTAATATTGATGGCTAGACATCTGAAGCTAGAACTATCTGAACTAGAAGCTTCGTTAATAGCGGTAGTTCTTTCTGCTGTAGTAATTCTTTCAGCTAGTAGCAGTTGTTCTCAAGACCGTAGCCAGGGGGAGGGATGTGGTTGTTCAACCCCCCCCCCCCCCTGAAGTTTTCAAAATGAAAAATTTTTGTATGTAAAAGCGGAACTGTAAGAGCAAAAACAATATTTGTTCCTAATCCCCCCCCCACGAAATTTGTATAACCCCCTCCGAAATTTTTTTTCGTTCGTTTTGGTCGTTTTTCAGCTTAATAGTAGTAGTAGTAGTACAGGCTCAGTCTACGGAAGTAGAAGCTCTGTCTGCTAATAGCAGCAGTTCTTTTTGCTAGTGGACAAATAGTTTTTAACTAAAAAAAAGTAAACGTTACAGTTTGTATTAGTGGTTCTTTCGGCTAATAGAACTTAGTAGTACTAGTACAGGCCTCGTCTGCTGGTAGCAAGATATCTGAAGCTACAACCATCTGAGCTAGAAGTTCTGGCTGGTAATAGTGCTAGTTGTTTCTGCTAGTAGAAATAGTGTTTTCCGCAAAACAGCGTATTTTCCGTAAATCCGTAGATATTCCTTGTTTTTTTTTTTAAGTTCAATACGAAGCTTTAAACGAGTGTTTTCCACTCCCAGACTAAGCATGAAGTAAAATTTCGAGTTTAGAAAAGCCCCGTGAAAATTTGTCTCGGGTCGCGCAGCGACCCGAGACAAATTTTCTGGGCTTTTCTAAACTCGAAATTTTACTTCATGCGCCACGCGTGTAAAACACTGATTTAACGAGAAATTTAAAAACACACAAAAGACATTTTTCATGTTGACCCTCACAATTAATTCGAATTATTTTTGACGATTCAAATCCTTTTGTAAGTATTCGAATCCTTTTATAAATATTCGAATCCTTTTATAAGGATTCGAATCACCCACATTTGGATTCGAATACGAATCCTCTTAAAAATACGTAACAAATCCGGATCACGAATCCAGTTGAACTAAAGTATTCGAATGCCTCTTTTGAATCCTCTAAAAGGATTTGAATCCAGGATTCGAATCCTGAATGATTCGAATCCTGCCCAGCTCTGATTTGTACATATATATGTGCAAATATTTTAGAAAGATATATCGATACCAAAAAGGGCAATGTCCTTTTTGTCCTCTTTATTGTAAACACTGGAGACAAAGTCCACTTTAATAATACTTTATTTCTTACTCACGAGGGTTTAGTGTATTGAGTTAATCCAACAAGTTTTAATCTTTTAATGATTTTACTATTAATAATTAAACAAACTCACCAGCAACTCCAGCAATATGAGCTCCAATCAAATGTCCTATAATATGCACCTTATCAAATTCAATCCCCTTGAGTTTATTTAATTTCAATGTGAAATTGCCAACGGCAGCACCAATGTGTACCGCGTATTTAACCGCTTTATAATATTGAACGTATCTAACAAAATCTGTATAATTTGCGGTGATAACGCTAACATCGCCCTTTTTCATATACTCATTTATGGTGTGTTGATACCACTCAGTTGTGTAATCACCGTAAGTCCATCCATGACACAAAATCTTAAGCTCGTGTTCAGCATTGATTTCAAGATCTTCAATACTGTCGATGATGATGGGGTTTGGATTATCAGGCGTGTGCAGCTTGTAGGTGACCGTCACTTTTTCAGTTGGTATTGGGATATTTGTATACGTGACTGGTAAATTTGAGAAATAATAATTATATTAGTGATGATATAGTGCGATCGTTTAAATTATGACTTAGAGTAGGCAGCATTTTTTTGTGCGGTTGCCCAGAATGTTAATTAAATGATAGAATAAATTTGAGGTTATGATAAACTATGTGTAAACAATCAGTAGTGCCAGTCTAATTTAAAATGCAAAGCATACTCTAAATCATGTTTTGAACGATCGCACGGTATAAAGTCAAATGTATATACATGTTTAGATAATTCAGTTGGTATTGGGATATTTGTATACGTGACTAATAAATTTGAGAAATAATAATTATATTAGTGATGATATAGTGCGATCGTTTAAATTATGATTTAGAGTAGGCGGCATTTTTTTTAATTTATTTATTTATTTATTTAACTGAAAATCCATTTTACAAATTAATATTTAACTAAATATAATTACTACAACAACAACAAAAATTTAATAGAAATAATACAATAATAAAATATAAATATAATATAATATAATATAATATAATATAATATAAATTTGACTTATTAAACTAAGAAAAATTACAAATATTTATTCGCTTAAGTCTTGCCATGAATTGTGAGGGTGAGAAAGAGTTGAATATGTCAATGTTTGGATGTACAGATAATGTATTGGCTGTTCGCATAAACCTTGAAAGTGGGCTATTCTATCCGTAATTTGTCTTATGAAGTTGAAGACGAAATATAGGTAAATGTCTAGTTGGGCGATTGGTTAAATTAATACTGAAATTAATTTGTGATAAAAGATATGGACAATTAACAGCATTACAAATTAATTTATGAAAAAACAACAAGTCGGCATACACCCGGTGACAACATAGATTATCAATACATTGTTCCGATGATAATATCTCTAAATTTGTGCTAGAATCGAAACCTAACTTGTACGCAAGCACCTTTAAAAATTTGTTTTGTACGTTTTCCAAAGCACTGATATAAATGCGTTGTGATGGTGCCCATACAAAAGATCTCTAGATGAGAACGTACAAAAGCGAAATAAACCCGTTTAAATGCTGCTGGTGACAAGTCCTTAGCCATTCTTTTTATATAACCCAACATTTTCAAAGCTCGATTACAAATTGCGTTAATATGACTGGCAAGTAGCAAGAGCGGTAGCCCAGAATGCTAATTAATTGATAGAATAAATTTAAGGTTATGGTAAATTATGTGTGAACAATCAGTAGTGCCAATCTATTTTTAAATTCAAATCCTACTCTAAATCATGTTTTTGTCGATCACACGGTACAAAGACAAATTTATATACATGTTTAGATAATTCATTGTGTAAAAACTTCCTTTTTTAAAAGGCGCAATAAAGTTAGTGAGAGTAACGGATGGGTGGGAAAGGACTTAGAAGGTCCTGGATGGGAATTTTATGTCCCTGGCCATTTTAGTTGCAGTAAAGTCCTAGCTCTGTGGGTTGTAACCCGATCTTGATGAAACCACACACATTATCCAGTTCTTCGAGAGCAGACACAAAAAAGCTCTTGGATCATTTTCCAATAACAATTAGAAATCACGTATACCATGAAAAATATTCCTGAAAAATAGGCTTCTGCGGAAAAGCGGCATTCTTCCTCAAAATATACAAGAGAGAGAAGGCCGCTTTTCCGCAGAAGCCTATTTTTTCAGGAATATTTTTCACGGTAAACGTGAATTCAGATTGTTATTGGAAATTAATCCAAGAGCTTTTTTGTGCCTGCTCTCCAAGAACTGGATATTGTGTGTGGTTTCAGCAAGATCGGGTCACAACCCACTGAGCTAGAACTTTAATGCATTCGTTGAAAGAAGTCTTCCCCGTGCAGTTAATCTCCCTGAGATAGGCACGATCACCTAATTTAACCCCCTGTGAATATTTCCTATAGAGTAATCTTCGATCTTGAACTTATTACAATCGTGCACAGACCTTGTAAACCTGTAGAACAAATCCGAGTCGAAATGGTCGATAAAGCGGCATTTTTTCTCAAAATATACGAGGGAGAAGGCCGCTTTTCCGCAGAAGCCTATTTTTTTAGAAATATTTTTCACGGTAATCGTGAATTCAGATTGTTATTGGAAAATGATCTAAGAGCTTTTCTGTGCCTGCTATCAAAGAACTGGATCATGTGTGGTTTCAGCAAGATCGGGTGACAACCCACAGAGCTAGGACTTTAATGCTTTCGTTGAATGATGTCTTCCCCGTGCAGTTAATCTCCCTGAGATAGGCACGGTCACCTGATTTAACCCTCTGTGAATATTTCCTGTAGAGTAGTCTTAGATCTTGAACTAATTACAATCGTGCACAGACCTTGGAACACCTGTAGAACAAATCCGAGCTGAAATTGTCGATAAAGCGGCATTTTCTCTCAAAATATACGAGGGAGAAGGCCACTTTTCCGCAGAAGCCTATTTTTTAGGAATATTTTTCATGGTAAACGTGAGTTCAGATTGTTATTGGAAAATTATCCAAAAGCTTTTTTGTGCCTGCTCTCGAAGAACTGGATAACGTGTGTGGTTTCAGCAAGATCAGGTCACAACCCATAGAGCTAGGACTTTAATGCATTCGTTGAAAGAAGTTTTCCCCGCGCAGTTAATCTCTCTGAGATAGGCACGGTCACCTGATTTAACCCTCTGTGATTATTTCCTGTAGAATAATCTTAGATCTTGAACTTATTACAATCGTGCACAGACCTTGGAAGACCTGTAGAACAAATCCGAGCCGAAATTGTCGATAAAGCGGCATTCTCTCTCAAAATATACGAGGGAGAAGGTCACTTCTCCGCAGAAACCTATTTTTTAGGAATATTTTTCATGGTAAACGTGAGTTCAGATTGTTATTGGAAAATTATCCAAAAGCTTTTTTGTGCCTGCTCTTGAAGAACTGGATAATGTGTGTGGTTTCAGCAAGATCAGGTCACAACCCATAGAGCTAGGACTTTAATGCATTCGTTGAAAGAAGTCTTCCCCACGCAGTTAATCTCTCTGAGATAGGCACGGTCGCCTGATTTAACCCTCTGTGATTATTTCCTGTAGAATAAACTTAGATCTTAAACTTATTATAATCGTGCACAGACCTTGAAAGACCTGTAGAACAAATCCGAGCCGAAATTATCGATAAAGCGGCATTCTCTCTCAAAATATACGAGGAGAACTCCACTTTTCCGCAGAAGCCTATTTTTTAGGAATATTTTTCATGGTAAACGTGAGATCAGATATTGGAAAATTATCCAAAAGCTTTTTTGTGCCTGCTCTTACAGAACTGGATAATGTGTGTGGTTTCAGCAAGATCAGGTCACAACCCATAGAGCTAGGACTTTAATGCATTCGTTGAAAGAAGTCTTCCCCGCGCAGTTAATCTCCCTGAGATTGGCACGATCGCCTGATATAACCCCTTCTGATTATTTCCTGTAAAATAATCCAAGAGCTGTTGCATGCCTGCTCTCGAAGAATTATATAATGTGTATGGTTTCAACAAGATCGGGTCATAACCCACAGAGCTAGGACTTTAATGAATTCGTTGGAATAAGTCTTCCCCATGCAGTTAATCTCCCTGAGATTGGCCCGATCGCCTGATTTATGCCCCTGTGATTATTTCCTGTAGAGTAATTTTAAATCTTGAACTTATTACAATCGTGCACAGACTTTGGAAGACCTGTAGAACAAATCCGAGCCGAAATTGTCAATGTACCGATCTTGATGTTTGAATCAGTGGATCGAAACTTCTGAATTCGACTGAATCAGAGTATTGACAATGGAGAGCGATATTAACAAGATGTTTTATCATAAACAGTATTAAATCAATTTCCATGATATGTATATAGTTTGTTTAATTTTATTTTATTAAAAAGTTCCTAGTCCCCACCCTGTGGTACTATAAAATGATGCAAAATAAAATTATCCGATTAATTTCATGTTAGTCAGCAAGTACTTATGAAAGACCCAGTGCCATCAATGCATTAAAGTTAAAGTTAAGTTTTACACTATTTGTTACACTATAATACAATCATTTAAATATTACTTACGTCTTAAACTCCACAAGACGTAGTAAACATCAGTTAAAAGCGAATGCGGTAACATTTTTCTATAATGAAAGTGATTTCTAAAACGAGTACGAGGTTTATATTAAAATTTTGCACAAATAAAAACCGGAAGTAATCTGCATATAATAAGTTGTTTTCAACATGTATGATAAATTTAACAGATTATAACAATTGACGTAATCATCAAAAAACAGTAATAATTCGTATTTTCAACAAAAATATATGGTACAGTCTATTAATCAGTTTCAAATTTTAATTATAATAAATTTACCATAAAAACACTAACACTTTCTTTACAAAATTTTATGTTTTGCTATTCATTATCAATAACTCACTTAATAAGATATTTCAAACATAAATAATGTTACAATATCAAAATTGAATTTGTGTTCAGTATTCCGGCACCAGATACCCACAGACGCGTTTCGGACTTTAAGGTCCTCTTCAGTGCTGAGGAATACTGAACATTTCACTGACGATGCTACTATGAAGCATTAGATGGCGTTAGCTATCGATATCCATTAATAATGTTACAATATATTTTTCAGGTTTATCTGAATGAACTTTGTTGTTAAACTAGAGTGTGTGCATTACAGGTCACATTTCAGTTTTCTTGTACAGTTTTCAATCTAGGAAAACTAAATATAGTTTAATATAATCTACAATATATTAACAGTTTGCCTAAATTAATAAACTGTGCAAGAAAACTTAAATGTGTTCAATACTGCACGCACAGTTCATTTAAATAAACCTAAAAATATATTGTAACAATGATGATTGTATCAAGTGGATACAATATTGTGTCATGTTGAGACAACCTTCATACAATAATGTTTCAATTGTAATTCAATCTGTAACAATATAAAATTTTTACTTTAGATTATTCTAAAAATAACATTATTACTATTATTCTTATAAAAATCTAAAGTAGAAATGTTATATTGTTACAAGATTGAATTACAATTAAATCATTATTGTATCAAGGTTGTCATGACACAATATTGTATCAACTTGATACAATCATGTGTCAATCTTGTCTCAATATATATTTTCAAGTTGTATTTTTATATTATTACAGTCTAGTGTCTTGAGTTTTTCTTTTAAGTATACATATCCCAATTGTATGCTGTAATTTTTCAGATATTCCTTGTTTTTTTTTTTCTTAAATTCAATTTGAAGCTTTGAACGAGTGTTTTCTACTCCCAGGTTAAGCATGAAGTAAAATTTGGAGTTTAGAAAAGCCAGAAAATTTGGTTTGGTTGCGTAGCGCGAAGCGCGGAGCGACCAAACCAAATTTTCTGGCTTTTCTAAACTCCAAATTTTACTTCATGCGCCAGGCGTACAAAACACTGATTTCAACTGAAGTTAACTTGATTGCAATATTTCAGTGTTTTCAGTGTTTAATACGCGGGGCGCATGAAGTAAAATTTCGAGTTTAGAAAAGCCTAATTTGGCTCGGTCGCTCCGCTTCGCTACGCGCCCGAGCCAAATTTTTAGGCTTTTCTAAACTCGAAATTTTACTTCATGCTTAACCTGGGAGTGGAAAACACTCGGTTAAAGCTTTAAATTACATTCTTTTTAAAAAAGCGTATGCATATGTATACTTGAAAGTAAAAATCCCTGTATTTGTACAAGATCTACAATCTTGTACTTATACAGGGATTTTTACTTGAAATTCTATATTGTTCGAAGATTGTTTTAAGATGTTATCTCTACAAGAAAATGGCGACGTAAACTAAATAATACAGTTGGCAACATTGACATGTTTTCGAATTTAACCATGCTTGTTACTTTATCCATTTTCTGTTTTCAGTTTTGACAGATTACTAAGCGAGATTTTAAGTAATATAAATCATACTGGTTGCTAAGCTTAAAAACTTTAATATAGGAGATCCAAACCTCAATGGCCATAGCAAAACAGGATTGTATAAATTGAAGCGTTGGGCTTGTTATTTATTTTTTTAATCATAGTAAAAAAAAAGACCTTTATTGGCATTCTTCATTACAAACAAAACTTCACATTCTATTCTAAAACTATATCCACTTCCTTCTACCCTTCCTTCTATTTTCCCTCTCCCTCTCTAGCATCTCCAACATACATAGTAATAAAACACTATTTCGCCAACGCACTGAATAAGACACTATATTTTTATAGTAATTTGTGAAAACAGAAGGATATTTTATGTACACTTCTAATCTCCCTAACAATTGTACAAATATGTAAACGAATAAATCCTAGGCCGCAAATGTAGTTTATCGTTGACGTTGTCGTTATATCAAACGTCAAAATCGCATTAAGCATCCAAGTAAAAAGTAAGTAAGTGATGGAAATTAACAGTAAGATTGATTCTCTGCACATTACTAAAGTGCTAGGAGTACGAACTGCAGGAAGAAGGACCTGGTTCGCTAAGACCACAACCGAAATTAACAAAGTAATGATACACAATTGAAACACGATTTTAACTTTGTTTGCATAACTGAGACTTTATTAAGTGACCATCCTAACTATCATTACGGTTAACGGTGGAGGTTTCTATTTCGTTATACATCATAATTCACAATTAAAACACGATTTTAACTTTGTTTTCATAACTGAGACTTTATTAAGTGACCATCCTAGCTATCATTAGGGTTAACGATGGAGGCTTCTACTTCGTTATACATCATAATTCACAATTGAAGCACGATTTTAGCTTTGTTTGTATAACTGAGACCTATTAAGAGACTATATTTTCGACAACTTTAACTTGTCATTTTCAAACTCATTTCAAAGTTGCTTTGAGTTTAAAAATGACAAGTTAAAGTTGTCGAAACTATAGTCATTTAATAAAGTCTCAGGTATACAAACAAAGTCAAAATCGTGTTTCAATTGTTAATTATGATGTATAACGATGTAGAAGCCTCCACCGTTAAAAGTAATGATAGCTAGGATGGTTACCAACATTCGGACCGGATAAGAACCGCTGGAAGAAGAAGATATAGAGGATGGATATAAAAAAAATAAACACAGTGTTCGAAATGTAAATAAAAGTAATCAGTGAAGAAGGGAATTACTACAATAATTAATAAAACACTTCACGTAAATAATAGAAGAATTAAAAAAAGTAGTTTCTGCGATTAGAAAAGTTTATATATTTCAATTTATTACAGTCACTTTAATAAACATCTATTTTTTTGAATAATAGCTGCTTTAAGTATGAATTAATTTTACGCCTGCGTGGTAACATTCTTACAAACATATTTTGAAAGTTGATCTTTATCCAAATAAAATGTCCCATACTCTTCTCTATCAACATGTTCTCCCAAAACAGCAGTAACATTCTGCTTGCATTTAGTCCAAGCGAAATAGAACTTCCTCTTTAGACATTTCGTTCCCAACATCACTTCAACATTATTAATCGAATTGGCGTAGTATACGGGAGCCATGTGTTTGCTTTTAAACCAATTGTAAGAGCAGTTCGTCATGAATGGATACCCGAAAAAGTCAATTCTGCCTATTGGCTCAAAGTAGCTCAATGTGCTGGCGTGGATTACGTCCACGAATTTTGCGTCGTGTCTGCTTAATCTTCCATCCGTGTAGATTTGGAAGAAGCCGAAGCTGCTGGGGTCTAAACCGGTGATTCTGTCGATGTATTTTCCGGTGTGTTTGTAAACGGTTTCACCTTGAATAAAATTAAATATCATTACTATTTTTTGTAACACATACATGGTCTGCAGGGTGAAGCGTGGGGACTTTCTTTATTCAAAAGGACGCAGTGAAGTTAGTAAAAGTAAAATAACCAATACCTGGCTGCAAAAAAACAAAAAAGTTCCTAGAACTCTCTAAACAAAACTTAAGAACACTAACCGGCCACATCATCGAACACTACAGCTCCCAAAAGCACCTCGCAAAAATGGGGATCACCAACGACACCATATGCTGAGGATGCAACAATGAAGATGAGAGAGCCAGGCACATACTTCACGACTGTCCAGCCCTGTCAAAACTAAGGGATACTATGTCAAGGGAAACCCAGCCCAAACGTGAAGGATGAAGGAAGGAAGGAAGGATGGAACTGGTCCGTCGCACAAATATGAGTGGGTCTGACCATCAGGAGGGAGGCACTACAATGGGCCTAAAACTTGGCCTAAGCTGCGGCTGCCCTCCGGACAAACAATCCTTATTCCTTAAAAGAAAGGCGGGGAAGGTCTCAATGGAAGGGCTTAGATGAGAATTTTGTATATTTTCGTTATAAAAATACTTTGGTAGAGAAAGCAGCAAGGAATTACTATAAGAAACAAGGTGAGAAATGAAGAGATCCGAAGAAGAACAGGAGTCAGACGTTATAAAACTCGTAGCACTATTAACGTAGCAATAAGTCGGACATGTCGCAAAGCAATCAAAATTAAGATGAACACTAAAATTAACAACATGGAGACCAAGGGAGACTAAGAGAAATCTAGCAAGGCCACAAAGAAGATGGTTAAATGACATTAAGTGGATCGCAGACAAAGACTGGTCCCAGGTGGCACAAAACAGAGAGACGTGGAATAAATTAAGAGAGGCTTGTGCCCAGGAGTAGGTGCAAACTAGTTGAACAGAAGGAGAAGGAAAAGTGGCCACAAAGAAGATGGCTAAATCATATTAAGCGAATCGCAGACAAAAACTGGTCCCAAATGGCACAAAGCAGAGAGACGTGGAATAAATTAAGAGAGGTTTATGTCTAGGAGTGGATGCAAAATGGTTGAAAAGAAGAAGAAGAAGAAGTGGAAACATAGAAGATGGCTAAATGACATTAAGCGGATCGCAGATAAAAACTGGTCCCAGGTGGCACAAAACAGAGAGACATGGAATAAATTAAGAGATGCCTATGTCCAGGAGTGGATGCAAAATTGCTGAAATGAAGAAGAAGAAGTGGGAGCAGAGCGCTTTTACAAAAGCCTATTGTTCAGGTCGATTTTTCACAGTAAACGTAAATTCAGATTTTAGATTAGATTAGAATATTATCCAGGTTTTTGTTTTGCCTGCTCTCGAAGAACTAGACAATGTGTGTGTGGTTTCAGCAAGATAGGGCCACAACCCACACAGCTAGGTCTTTCCCGTTCGGCTAATCTAATCTGAACATTTACAACATAAACAACGGGATATGTATACTCAAAATTACTGGTCTTACATTTTGTATCATGTGATTTCTGACGTTTAATTAAGTGTGAATAAAATGAACAATACTTGCTTCTAGAATATTTCAAAGCAGTTGATGTAAATTGCGAAAAGAATCTCGGCATTTTTAGTGTTTTGATTTAACCCATTAGGCGCCATTGATGCATTAGCGAACCATAATTAATTTTATGTTAATTAAATTATTGAATAAGTTAATTTGATATTTTATATTATTTGACTTGACAATGTGTGAAGAAAACCGTAAATGTTTTGTTATTTAAATATTTCGATTATTACTCATTTAAAAAAAATGTTTGCAATGTATTTCTAACTTCACAATAATTTAGTGTTGTATACGCGTGGCGCATGAAGTAAAATTTCGAGTTTAGAAAAGCCCCGTGAAAATTTGTCTCGGGTCGCTGCGCGACCCTCGACAAATTTTCTACGCGGGGCTTTTCTAAACTCGAAATTTTACTTCATGCTTAGTCTGGGAGTGTAAATACTCGTTCTAAACTTCACATTGCACGATTTCATATAAACTCGACGAATGTCTTACATTTACAGGGTATACCTTATGTATATTTAAATGAAAAATACAAATACAATAAGTCATTCATGGAAATCATAAAGTGTAGAATTTTACCTTAAATCAACTTTTAAAGTTAACTCTATAATTGCTCGGCCGTTAATGGGTTAATTGAATCATGACTCACTGTACTTGAAGATAAACTAACGAGTGTCTATAAACTGTCAGCACCCCAGTAGGTTCTGACTCTAGAAACATACGTTGTGATGTGACACTACCCAATGACATATAGTTAAATTTATTTGAAGTTTCGGAGATTCACCAACTCGTATGACTTAAATATTCTTCTTTTAGTTACGTGAAGTGTTTTATTAATTATTGTAGTAATTCCTTTCTTTACTGATTACTTTTACTATACTAAATGGACCCTTCCAACACTATGTGTTCATTTTCAATGGTAATAGCATTGACAAATATATTTATTTCGTTAATTGACAGTGAGTTAATCTAAGATATGTAATTTTTTTTTTTTATTATACTTATCTGAAAACACTTCATTTCCATATGCCTTTAGAATAATGAAAACGTCGCTTTTTCAAGCCACCGCACGGAAAATATTTGTTTGTGCGCTCTTTTCGTGCGCCTACGAAATGTATCCATAGCAACGTTGACGTTTGACATTTCTTTTTCCTTCATTGAAATAATCCATTAGATTGTTTAAAATGTACGATAATCCTGATGTAGCTGAAATTCCTGATGAGATATTAGAGCAAGCGGCACAAGTTAGTGCAGATTTACTACCGGCCAAATCAAGATCCAGGTACGAACAAGAATATAAAATTTTTAATGAATGGCGGACTCAGAAGAATATAAACAGTGTGAGTGACGATGCACTACTAGTATATTTTTCTGAAAAGTTCAAATCTTTAAAATCGTCAACTTTGTAGAGTCGATTCTCGATGATAAGAAGTTGTTTGGCTGTAAAAGAAAATATCGATCCGAACAATTTTCGAAAAACGGTTGCTTTTTTGAAGCGTCAAGCTGTAGGTTATGTACCAAAAAAGTCCGGAGTTCTTACAGCAGAACAAGTTACCAAATTTATAGGCGAAGCTTGAGATGAGCAATATCTATTAGCAAAAGTCATATTAGTGTTTAGAATCTTCGGTGCGTGCCGTCGAGATGATTTAATACGTTTAAGTTTAGATGATGTGGAAGATAATAGCCGTTTTCTTATCGTGTTTTGCGAGATGGAAAAAATCATAAATCAAGAAGTTTTACGATTACAAATGAAGAATGTACATTCGAGCCCTGCACACTTTACCGCAAATATGCAGATTTACGGCCTAAACAAATGGAAAGCAGAAGATTATTTGTTGCATACCGAAACCGCAAATGTAACGCTCAACATGTTGGATGCCATACTATCAGTGGTATTCCGAAACTTATTGCAAAATACCTAAAACTAAAAGATCCGGAAAAATATACTGGACGCGGGCTAAGACGTTCTTCGGCAATCATGTTGGTCGAAAGCGGTGGTGATTTGCTCACTCTGAAAAGGCACGGAGGATGGCGATCTTCTAATGTAGTAGAAGGATGCATAGAAGAATCTATACATAGAAAAATAGAAGTGTCAAGGAAATTGTTTAACCCTTCTCGTGCGGAAAATACATCTGAAAAAATAACTCAGGATCGTGAAATGCTAAAGGGAATAAACTTTAGCAATAATACTAATTGTACGCTAAACCTTACTATTAATAATAACAGTTCCAATTAAATTTGATTTTCGTTAATATTTATTTTAATTCTATTTTTACTATTATAAAAATTTTTCAATTTTGAAAAGTAAAAAAAATATGAAAATATTTGGTTTTCTATTATTGTTTTCAGATAAGTATAATAAAAAATAGCGTTCATTACACGTCCAGAAATGGATTCGGCTACGCCTCACACGGGAAATGTCACGCGCGCACGGAAAAATCCCTTTTTCTGGACTCCTAATGAAATGTACTATTAAAGCAACCGAGATGCCGACAGTTTATAGACAGTCGTTATTATTATCCCATGAGGAAGTAAATAGTAAAAAACTTTAATCTAATTAATTTTGGTTGTATTTAAAAAATTACAAACCTGCAACTCCAGCTGCATGAGCTCCAATTAGATGACCCAAAATATGCACTTTCTCAAATTGGATCTCTTTGATTTTGTTAAGTTCTAAAATAAATTCACCAACTTGTTGGCCAATTTGGCCAGCATTCTTTATGCCTTTGTAAATAAGCGCATCCTTTAGGTTCCTCTTGTAATTAGTGGTGATGACATTGACGCCGCCCATTTTCATGTATTCATCCACCGTATAATTATACCATTGGGTTGAATAATTTTCGTAAGTCCAACCGTGGCACAAGATTTTCAAATCCAAATCGGGATTAATGGCCAAATCCGCAATGTTATTAATCATAATTGGGTTGGGATTTTCTGGAGTGTAAAGCGTGTAACTGATGGTTATGTTATCTTTTGGAAGAGGAACCATTGAGAATATACCTGGAAAAATATAAAATAGCAATTGCAATTCATTGTCTTACCAATAAATCAAACCCACATAAGTTAATAAAAGTAGAAGCAAGTCTGTTTTATTTGAAAAGATTTGTAGTTGAATCATACCTATTGATAAGCTCGCAATCAATCAATGTTAATCATTATTGATACAATATTGACATATATTGAATATCCATATCGAATGATATTATTGATTCAATATTGTACATGAATTAAATATCTATATTTTGAATAATATTTTGATATTGATACAATATTCTACATGGAGTGAATGTTCATATTTAAAGATGAATGCTAATTACTATTAATGCATTATGCATTATTACAGAAATTGAATATCTATTATGGAAATTGAATATCTATTATGGAGTGATCAATTATATTTATTATTGACACAATATTGTACATGTATTAAATATTTATATTAAGTGATCAATGATATTCGTTATTGATTTAATATTGCACAGGCATTTTTTTTTCGCGTATTCAAATTTCTAAATATTATATAATAAAAGCCTTACTTGTTAGGCTCCATATTGAATATGTTATGGTGCTTAAAATTGTATCAAGGATCATGATGATCAATTTCTAGTAATTGGTGACTGAATAGTTTTTGTTGCGTTTATAATCCAATTTTATACGTTTATTTCACAGGCAAAAAATAAAATAATTTATTTATAAAAAAAAGTAGAATTTCATTATGAAATTGATATTATTAATGCAACAACAATGTTACAAAAACGGATGTATTTTTTGTTCGTTTTAATTAAATTGTGTTTGTACCAAATGTTATCTAAAATCTATTAAAGGTACGAAAATTTAAACTGCAGATATCTTTTCATAACACTGCCTTTTATATTGTAGAGATCCTGTAAATTAATTCACAATTAATTCTACTATAAATATTTTATAATAAAAATGTTATCCCTAATCTTGTATAAGTAATCTATATTTATATTATATGCTGTAAATCTTCAGATATATGGTGTTTCTTCAATTTGAATCTTTAAACGAGTGTTTTCCACTCCCAGACTAAGCATGAAGTAAAATTTCGAGTTTAGAAAAGCCCTGTGAAAATTTGTCGAGGGTCGCGCAGCGACCCGAGACAAATTTTCTGGGCTTTTCTAAACTCGAAATTTTACTTCATGCGCCACGCGTATGAAACAGATTTCAAGTGAAGTTTGAATATACATACATTTTGCAATATTTTGTGTTTTATACGCGTGGCGTATATCGAAAATCTGGACATGTTGAAAATCTTGACTCCCAGACTAATGCTTCAAATTAAACTCTTTTAAAAGCAGCGTACTAATATGTATATTCAAAAGAAAAAATCCCTGTTTTGTGCCTTTATAAAGAAGATAAAAAAAACTTAGTGTATAAAACTGGATATTTTTGTTAATATAAGTTAAAACCCTTATATATTCAGTGAATATTCTGTAATCCATACATAAAGCAATATATCTAGGATAGACAGGAACTATATTTTTTGCGGGCGTTTGTAGCAATCATTCCATAAACTTCGATGATTTAATACCGGGCGTATGAATTATATAGAAACTTGATTAATTCAATAGAAATAAAAAAAAAATGGGGGGGACGGAGAGAAGAATATCGTTTGTGCAGTATTTCGAAATAATAATTTATCGATATCTGCGGCATAAATAATACTTCTCTCTCTCCGGTTGAAGAGTCTCTGAGCTGATACGAATGTTGAACAATGCGCACCTCCCATCAACTCTGTTAACATAAATCTCGGCGATGTCAAAAAGGAGAACGCCCAATCGCAACAGACATAAATTACTTATAATGCTATTTATAAATCTCGCTCCGGACTCGCTGCCATCTATCTATACTCGAATTCAAAATATAAATTTTGATTCCTCGAGATTTTATCTTGGGGACGGCCCTTTTTCCTCAAGATTTACTGGGTAATTAATTTGGGTGCAAGTTGCGCTGGGCTAATGCTAACTTACCGATACAAACTAATTTCTATATTACTTTGCTATACATTATTTTATCTAAAACCTAATCAAAAAAATTTTGAATTAATTTCTCATCTGGCACTTGGTGAAACATGTTAGAATATTTAAAGTTATTTAAATTAAAAATCACTTGGTATTGTTTCACAAATTAAAACTTTATTCCGACTAGTTTCGGTTTGTTGGATCATTTTCAAAGGAATGTTTGTCAAAACATACTTTGTCTGCTTAATAGCCATTCTATTTACTTACATGCGTTTGTTTGATTATAAGAAAAGAAAATGTATGCCAATGGATTATAATAATAATATCTTTATTGACAGTAAAGTTATTAGAGTATATTTACAAACCAATTAAATTTTATTATTTAAAATGGATGAGTGATATGAACTGTCACTATCACTGTCAAATGACTATCGACCTAAGGTCTTTCTGCCTAGATTGATGATTAGTGTCGTAGGTCAGTCCTTAAGTGGGTATTGCCACTAGGACAGCGTTTTTTTTTACGGTTTTTCTGAATTTTTTTTGGGTAAATTTAATACATGCGATCTTGCGGTTTCTTGCAACCCGTTTATTGAATTATGAACTATAAAAAATGAATTTTAATTCTTTTTAATCGTCCGGCTTAACCACTAAATCTGCCCCCAAATAAGGCCGTGTCCGCCGTGTTTTTCCCATTGCCGGAAAGATTTTTTCGATTCTTTGATTTGAAACGTATAATGAAGTAGTAGTCATTAATCTGCATTAAATTATCTGGAGTTTGAACCACGGATAATATAAAATCTCGATAAATAACAAAATGGAGGCTATTCGAAAAATGTGTTCGCTTTATGCCCCCCTTTTTCTGACTTTAAGGCTCTATGAAAAATATCAAATATTAATATATTTGAATGACGGTGGTTCAAACTCCAGAGGAAAATGTGGAGAACCAAAAACTAAAATCTCAAGTCGATACATTTTATAGTTTGAAAAGAAAGTTTCCGACCAGCCAAAAAAAAGTTGTTTCGAGAAAAACGCATTTAAAGTTTTGACAGAAGTTTTAACTATTTTTGGAGATTTTTTGCTTTAGTCAGCTACGCCAGCTCCGTACAGTAGACCCTCCTCTTCCTCTAAATACTGGGTTTGAATGATTTGCTCCTGCCAGCGTTGTTGGATGGCCTTTTGATCTGCTGAAGTCAGACAAAATTCGTCCCACGTCTCGCGCTCCGCGTCGCTCCGCACCGGAAAGCCTTGGCTTGCAGGCCGATATGGATTCCCAGTGTCTCCATCGTCTTAAAAACTGCCGAGTATCCGTCGTTGAAGATGCTGGTAGCTATGAAAAACGCGATAGCGGCGGTTTATGCACCACAGTTGAGGTGCTTCGAAGTGAGCTTCCAGACACAAGCATTCAAACTTCAGTTTGAGTTCTGCGAATTTCCACCCAGCCACCTACTCAGCATTGTTTACTTCAACAAGCAAAAAACTAACTAACGAATTCCCGTATCGTAAAACGGCTTTGGGGCATGAAACTAGATACTATTAAGTATCAATATATGCAAAAAAAAAAAATCAATTTTTTAAAACTACCGAATGGTAATACCGCCTTAATGAGTGTATGGGTGAAATGATGAAATTAATTTAAATATGGTTGTTAGTGGTTTTTTATATTTAGGAAGTATAGTGGGATATCGATGGAAACAGTAATGGGAAATGGTGCGGTAATTAAAATAATTTTTAGAGAATTTTTCGGAAAGGTATTGGAGGCGTTCTTCTATGGGGGTTATCTCAGTTGAGTCGTAGAGGAGTTGGTTAGATGAGTTATGTAGCGGATTTATGGGGTGACGGATTTTGGTAACGGTTCTTAGGGATGCTCGCTCACTAACTTGTATGTGGTGTAGGGTGGGATTTTGGGATGTGAAAAATAGGATCGAACCATAATCAATCAATGGACGACATATCATTTTATAGATGATTACAGCAGTTTAAGTGTTTATTCCGGATTGTTTGTAGGTTAAGTTTCTGAACCATTTTGCCCGAGTTGTTATTTTACTTTTTATGTTACATGCATGTTTTTTGAAGTTGAGTTTTTGGTCGAAAGTAAATCCAAGATATTTTACATGGGATAAGGGCCACCCCTTCTCCCATGTAAAATATCTTGGATTTACTTTCGACCAATTTGGTTTTGTGAAATGGAGACATTAAATGGATAGTTATTGATTTTGCGGTAAGGAATAAGGAGTTGTGATTTACGGGAATTAATTTTTATTCTCCATTTTGCGAACCATCGTTCAAGGGTACCGATGAGTTCTTGGAGATTTTGGGGAACTTTAGATAGGGTGGGAGCGTGGGATATGAGGGCAGTGTCGTAGGATATATTTTGAGGGATTGAAGTATTTTGGGTCAGGATGGTATATGTCGGAACAGAATATATTGTATAGTAGTGGAGAGAGGGGGGAACCTTGGGAACACCTTGTTCTGGCGAAAAGGTAGAGGAGAAACGATTCTTGATTTTTACTTTGAGGGGCAATGGATTAATTTTATGTATATTGTAGAAAACACTAGTCGTTGATACAATATTGTAGGCAACTTGTGTGTGAAGTGCTTTTGGGTATTCTTTGCGATTAGGGCACTCACCTAACGGCCCTAAACTAGCCCAAAAACCTTACCTACTAACGACCTAAATAACTACGTAACGAACGAATCGTACTACTGTTGTTACGGTTCTTTTATTTATTTATGATTTCCTGAGTTTGTTGTCGAAGACGTTATTTCGTCAAGTTGGGTCCAATCGTAGAGTTTCAATATTTATTTATTTATTTACCAACAGATAAAATATCCAATAACAGGAAAAAAACTAAAATTAGTAAAAATATGTGAATAGTTTACAATACTAACATTAAATATACGATAACTATAATACAACTAACTTAACTAATACTTAATTAGTACTTCAGTCAATGGCATTTGTAATGCGAGTAAATGTTTCTAGAGATGTATTAAAAATATCCACATCAGTAGCAGAGTTATTAAACAACCGCATCATGGTGTTAATAGGTTAATTTAGTGAATAATTAGTACGACTATATTTACAAGTAAAAGTATTATGTCTGCGGCAATTTGGTCTAGGTATGATGAAATTTATTAATGAAAACAGGTTACTGTCATCAACCAAATTATTGATAATTTTATATGAAAATATCAAAATTTAACTTAGTATTTAAAAAAAAATCTAAATTCTTATTCCGAACTCTGAATCTTTAAGTTTTGCATCTGTCAAACTGTAAATTAATTACCAAGTATCAGTAATTTACAGTTTGACAGATGCAAAACTTAAAGATTCAGAGTTTGGAATTAGAATTTAGATTTTGTGAACTCCTCAACACCAGAACAACTTCACTACTTCGAGTGATAAGATAAGACACTAATTACTTGCACACATAATTTGAAAGTAAAAAAAAAATATCTATAATTCTTGAATTTTAGAGGCCTTCACTTCGTGGTACATTTTCACAAAAGTAAAATAACAGTAAATAAAAGAGTGTTTTATTTACAAGTTTTCTAGCAAAATAATTTTGTTTTTTCATTTTTCATTTTTCTTCTTATTTCTTTTCTATTTTTTCTCTTCTTGGATTTTTATATGTTATCTTATTTACTAGTTAATAAGAAAAATAATAATGAAGTCTCCTCCGTCTCTACAAGCTATTAGCTTCGAGACAAGGAAACTACTAAATTACAATACTTTGGAATAAGCGTTTATTTTATTTTAATTACCATACTCTGTTATATAATTGTATAAGTTATTGGGAAAATAAATGTTTATGAATAAAAAAAAAAAGTTTATTTAAGATGTACCACAAAGTGAACGGGGACAACACAAAACAGTTAAAGTAACAGTGTATAAAAAAGCAAAGAGATTATAATTGCTAAGAATAGATTTGGAATGTGGAAAATATTTGATTTACGAATTATTTGCTATTTTAAAATTATCTGTACAAGAGATAATTACACTATAATAATAATTACATACAGAGTGATTCATAAAAACATTAAATATAATTACAAGTGAAAGATACATTACAACTATTAAAATATATTGTTTACAAAATATATACAGCAATAACATGTTTTGATCAATTATAAACAGCTTGATATGAATAGAATTATTATAATTTGCTTGTGTAATAGCCACCAATATATAAGCCCGGTAGAATTAATCAGATTCACTTAATCGCTATCAATCCAAAATAGAAAATGTTGGCAGAGACGATCCTAGCTAGAGTTTCCTACGCTATATGGAGTCTTACAAGTACGTACAATTATTTATCGTTTATATAAATTAAAATGAGAGGTTATTTGCAAAATCAATTTGCTTTCTTTATATTTATAATATTGAAATTTTTATAAGGTGTAAATTTTCCGACATTCGTTGATTTTTCAATTTGAAGCTATAAACGAGTGTTTTCCACTCCCAGACTAAGCATGAAGTAAAATTTCGAGTTTAGAAAAGCCCTGTGAAAATTTGTCGAGGGTCGCGCAGCGACCCGAGACAAATTCTCTGGGCTTTTCTAAACTCGAAATTTTACTTCATGCGCCACGCGTATAAAACATTAATTTATTGTGAAATTTTTGTATATTTTAACCTCACTTGAAATCAGTGTTTTATACGCGTGGCGCATGAAGTAAAATTTCGAGTTTAGAAAAACCCCGTGAAAATTTTCACGGGGCTTTTCTAAACTCGAAATTTTACTTCATGCTTAGTCTGGGAGTGGAAAACAGTCGTTTAAAGCTTTACATTGAACTTAAAAAAAATACAAGGAATATCTAAAGATTTACAGAAAATAGGCTAAATTTGGAATTTTGAGACTTTTTTAAACTCAAAATTTTTAAACTCAAAATTTTACTTTACTTAATTTGAAGCTACAAGCGAGTGTTCTCCACTCCCAGACTAAGCATGAAGTAAAATTTCGAGTTTAGAAAAGCCCCGTGAAAATTTGTCGAGGGTCGCGCAGCGACCCGAGACAAATTTTCTGGGCTTTTCTAAACTCGAAATTTTATTTCATGCGCCACGCTTATAAAACACTAATTTATTGTAAAATTTTTGTATATTTGAGCCTCACTTGAAATCAGTGTTTTATACGCGTGGCGCAAGAAATAAAATTTCGAGTTTAGAAAAGCCCAGAAAATTTGTCTCGGGTCGCTGCGCGACCCACGACAAATTTTCGCAGGGCTTTTCTAAACTCGAAATTTTACTTCATGCTTAGTCTGGGAGTGGAAAACACTCGTTTGGGGCTTCAACTTGAACTTAAAAAAAAAACAAGGAATATCTAAAGATTTACAGAAAATAGGCTGAATTTGGAATTTTAATGCTTTTTTAAACTCAAAATTTTACTTCAATTTGAAGCTTTAAACGAGTGTTTTCCACTCCCAGACTAAGCATGAAGTAAAATTTCGAGTTTAGAAAAGCCCCGTGAAAATTTGTCGAGGGTCGCGCAGCGACCCGAGACAAATTTTCTGGGCTTTTCTAAACTCGAAATTTTACTTCATGCGCCACGCGTATAAAACACTGATTTCAAGTGCAGTTCGAATACAAATAAATTTCACAATATTTTAATGTTTTATACGCGTGGCGCATGAAGTAAAATTTCGAGTTTAGAAAAGCCCAGAAAATTTGTCTCGGGTCGCTGCGCGACCCTCGACAAATTTTCACGGGGCTTTTCTAAACTCGAAATTTTACTTCATGCTTAGTCTGGGAGTGGAAAACACTCGTTTAAAGCGTCAAAATGATTTCTTTCATAAAAACAACGATATCCTCAAAATTGATATTCTAAATTATGGATTTAAAACACTCGCTGGAAATTTAAAAGGACTTCGTTGACTGAATAAATATATAATTATATATTTTAAAAAAGCAATGCGTAATTCAAAATTATATTATTCATTTAATTACACATTGCTTTTGTAAAATATTTATTTATTTATTTATTTGTATTCATTTTTAGGTATATTTTCAAGCTTAGAAATTCCAAAAGAAAATGTAATCATCACTTACACTCTATACACACCCGATAACCCAACGTCCACAATAATTGCAAACATCGACGATATTGACATCAATCCGGAACACGATTTGAAGATCTTGTGCCACGGTTATGACAGCCACCCCAACAATTACTCAACTGAATGGTACCAACAAGTAGTTGACGAGTACATGAAAAAGGGCGCTACTAATGTCATCACCGCCAACTACACTTACGCCATCAAAAATGTCAAATACTACGAAACGGCAAAATACTCCGAACATATAGGTGCTCACGTTGGAAAGTTTATTTTGAATTTGAATAAACTGAAAGGCATTGAGTTTAATAAATTTCATATAATTGGGCATTTGTTAGGTGCACATGTTGCTGGTGTTGCTGGTAAGAATTATACGTCTATAAGATCATTTTTTAAGTAATTTATAACTTAATTATTTTTTACATAACTATACCACTTAATAAAGAGTTTAACCAATGATGAGTGAATATAAATAAAATTGCCAATTCTTGGTTGCAGAAGACTTCAAACAATTAAAGTGCGATTCTTTTCGTATGTAACAGCAAACACTTGTTGTATAATTCAATATCGGTAGGGGTATTCGCTCGGGAAGTAGTTGTTTTAATTTATTACATAACTATACCACTTAATCAGGAGTTTACCTAATGAGTAGTGATTATAAAGAAAATTGCCAATTTTTGGCTGCAGAATACTTCAAACATTAAAAGTGCGATTCTTTTCGTATGTAACAACAAACACTTGTTGTATAATTCAATATCCGTCGGGGTATTAGCCCGGGAAGTAGTTGTTTCAATCTTTTACATAACTATACCACTTAATCAGGAGTTTACCCAATGATTAGGAGTATAAATAAAATTGCCAATTCTTGGTTGCAGAATATTTCAAACAATAAAAGTGCAATTCTTTTCGTATCTAACAGCAATCACTTGTTGTATAATTCAATCTCCGTCGGGGTATTAGCTCGGGAAATAGTTATTTCCATGAGTGTTTGATATAGTCTTTGCAGATTGCGAAAAGAATCTCGGCACTTTTAATGTATGAAGTATTCTGCAGCCAAGAATTAGCAATTTCATTTATATTTATGTTTAAACGGTAACGTGACCGTCAGTCTAAGGTGTCAAATTGTTTAGAAGGAATGGCAAAGCTATACTGATGAGAGATAAATCTCGAAAGGTGTCTATAGATGGCCTGAATAAGTTGACCCAAATTGTTACATTTGCAGTAGGTTACTGAATGTAACAGCAAACACTTGTTATATAATTCAATATCCGTCGGGGTATTAGCTCGAGAAGTAGTTGATTCAATGAGTGTTTGATATAGTCTTTGTAAGACTAACTTGTTGTAAATTGCGAAAAGAATCTCGGCACTTTTATTGTTTGAAGTATTCTGTAACCAAGAATTGGCAATTTCATTTATACTTATGTTTGAACGGTAACGTGACAGCCAGTCTAAGGTGTCAAATTGTTTAGAGGGAATTGCAAAGCTATACTGATGAGTGATAAATCTTGAAACGCGTCTATAGATGGCCTGATTAATTTGACCCAAATTGTTACATTTGCAGTAGGTTACTGCAAATAACAGCAAACACTTGTTGTATAATTTAATGTCCGTCGGGGTATTAGCTCGGGAAGTAGTTGTTTCAATTAGTGTTTGATATAGTCTTTGTAAGACTAACTTGTTGTAGATTGCGAAAAGAATCTCGGCACTTTTAATGTTTGAAGTATTCTGTAACCAAGAATTGGCAATTTCATTTATACTTATGTTTGAATGGTAACGTGACCGCCAGTCTAAGGTGTCAAATTGTTTAGAGGGAATGGCAAAGCTATACTGATGAGAGATAAATCTCGAAACGCGTCTATAGATGGCCTGAATAATTTGACCCAAATTGTTACATTTGCAGTAGGTTACTGTATGTAACAGCAAACACTTGTATAATTCAATGTCCGTCGGAGTATTAGCTCGGAAAGTAGTCGTTTCAATGAGTGTTTGATATAGTCTTTGTAAGACTATCTTGTTGTAGATTGCGAAAAGAATCGCACTTTTAATGTTTGAAGTATTCTGCAACCAAGAATTGGCAATTTCATTTATACTTATGTTTGAACGGTAACGTGACCGCCAGTCTAAGGTGTCAATTTGTTTAGAGGAAATGGCAAACCTATACTCATGAGAGATAAATCTCGAAACGCATCTATAGATGGCCTGAATAATTTGACACAAATTGTTACATTTGCAGTAGGTTACTGTATGTAACAGCAAACACTTGTATAATTTAATGTCCGCCAGGGTATTAGCCCGGGAAGTAGTTGTTTCAATTAGTGTTTGGTATAGTCTTTGTAAGACTAACTTGCTGTAGATTGCGAAAAGAATCGCACTTTTAATGTTCAATGATTAGTGGATGATTCAAGTTAATCAGTCGGGGCTCTTTACTTTACGAATCAAATCCTACTCAAAACTGATTCGAGTTATTTTTGTTGTGAATACTCATTTAAGAAATTCACAACTTCAATTATAGATAAAATAAATTAATACAGAAAATTTGATTACTGAAAACTGTAATCTTTTAAAAAAATCTGCGAATTTGAAGCTATTTTAATAACACACCCCAAAATTAAATCATTTTTAAGGAATTCTTTACTCTGATGACTCAACTAAAATTTCATGCATGATATTTTAATTTCCTGTACAGAAACCAAATGATTTTACAGGAAACAAAAATATCTTGCCTAAAATTCTAGCAAAGAATAACGAAAAAATATGTAGATAAAATGTACCTAATCATTACTTCTAAATCTATGAAACTAACCTATACTAAACTGTTGATTAAATTTAAAAAGAAGTATCTCTATACAATTCGTATAAAAACTCTTACATTATTTGCGTTTATTTAGTGTTAAATTTAATATAAATTAATTACCTTTGCATGCTAATTTCACGATAATTTAATTTTAGAAAATCATCACACTTTTATTCAGAAACACTTACAGAATCAAACGATGATATTTATTTCGTGCAGAACTTTATGTGTTTCGTCTAAACTTGTTCTTAATTAATTTGTGTACAAGTCTACAAATGACTCTTCATTAATAAGTAGCGAGAAGAAATTAAATATTAACTGGATGGTTTAGGCTTGCTTTATATCAAACCTTATTTTGTATACTTAACGAAATACACTTTTATATTCAGTACGCTCTGGGCCTGTATTTAAAAAAATAAAATTAGGCAAATGGGCTTTAGTGTTAGAAAATGTCTAATATATTTTCTAACACTAAATAATTCAAAAATTCAAACAAATTATGGCCCATTTGCACCCCGACTGATTACCTTTAATCAACCACTCATTGATTAAACCTCTGATTAAGGCATAATTTTCGAATATAAGAATATCGTAGATAGTTGAGGCACTTAATTTTTGAAAATCCATGATCACTTAAATAAAACACTTATTGATTTTTAACAAACTGTAATTATAATAATTATTAATTTATTTATTTATTTCAACGGCTTGCCATTTGCATTTAAAATACAATATACAACAATGTAATTATAACTTCTTCACCTGAAGAAGCAACAACGTTGCGAAACAATTGTCGTGAAGTACACAATTAGTTGAAAATCATTAAGTGTTTTATTTAAGTGAATATGAGAATGTTTTAAATTTGTAAGATATCCTAAACATGTCTCTTTTATCATAATGTGATTTTGTAAATAATTTATACATAACATTGCTGTATTTTTAAGAAGTACTAATCACTGATTAACTTAATCGACTAGGATGCAAATGGACATATTTTGACTATTTAATAGCTGAGGCTGTTACTAGGTGAAATATCATATCAACACTTTTAGTAAATAACACACTTGGTAGAGTACTGTGTAGCAGTGTCAATTAATAAACAGTGAAATCACTGTTCATTAATTGACACTACTACAATTGTTTCGCCATACAGTGGCCTCATCAGGCAGATGAATGATCATTGATCTGCCTGCCACTGTGTGGGGAAACAATTGTTGCAGTATCAACTAATAAACAGTGAAATCTTAACCAAGTGTGTTATTGACTAATAGTGTTGATATAGAATTTTACCTAGTAACAGACAAGGACGCAGGAGAAGTTCAGGGAAAAGAAGGAAAACAGGAGGAAAATAGGAGGAAAACAGAAGGAAAACAGGAGGAAAACAGAAAAAAACAGGAGGAAAACAGAAGGAAGAGAGGAGGTATCAATTAGTTGTAGCTAGCAAAGATGTAAACATTATGTTAAAAAATGATTTTTTTTCGACTTGCGTGCAAATGGACATATTTTGACTATTTAATAGCTGAGGGCTATTAAATAGTCAAAATATATCCATTTGCACGCAAGTCGAAAAAGAAACCTTTATTAGCATAATGTTTACATCTTTACTAGCTACAACTAATTGATACCTCCCCTCTTCCTCCTGTTTTCCTCCTGTTTTTCTTCTGTTTTCCTCCTGTTTTCCTTCTGTTTTCCTCCTATTTTCGTTCTTTTCCCCGAACTTCTCCTGCGCCCTTATCCCGGCGACATCATCTCTCATCCATTCTGTCTCTTTTATTCCCATTCCTGCTTCACCCCCTCGCATTCTTTCGCCAAATGACTCCACATATCATTCCTCCGCTTACACATTACATATTTCCCATACTCTTCCCCCATACTAATTTTTTACTAAAAGTGTTTATTTTGACTATGTTCAATTTTTGAATATTCTGATATTCCCAAATATCCTATACCACAGTAACACTACAAGTATTTTCAATATTCAAGGCGAGACTATTTACAAAGAAACTGGTAAAAACATCGACAGAATCACCGGAATCGACGCCGTCAACATGGGCTACATCGAATTCCAAACTGATGGAAGATTAAGCAGAAACGACGCCGATTTCGTCGACGCCATCCACGGTGGTGGAGGTGGGTTCTACGAAGGACTTGGAAGAATCGACTTTTATGGTTATGCGTTCCCACAAAATTGTACGTATAACTGGGCGAAAATACAAGAGGTCGGCCCGATTTACTACGCTAATTCTATCAACGATGCTGAGCCCATGGTTGGCGTCAAATGTTTGAATAAGAAGTACTATTATGGGGATCAAGAATGCAAAAACAACGTTACGACTGTTTTGGGAGAAAATGTGGACAGGGAGATGTTTGGAAAGTTTTATTTGAAGGCAGAGGATATTGCGAAATATATTTGTAAAAATGTTACCGCTCAAGAAACAACTACTGCTGTTCCCAGTACACTAGTAGTCGCAGATGATAGTGAATAAAATAGTTTTAATGTTACATTTATTAATGTACCGGTAATAAACAAATAAATATTTGCATTATTGAATTTTTTAATTTTTTGTTGTTTGGGATCTGGTTCGACGCCAGAGGAAGAAGAGCGTCCAAACAAAGGAGCAAAAAACCGATGGATATTTCCACAGCTGGAAGCCAGGCGGAGGCTACCCGATTCTACAAGAACCAGATAAGGGTTCAGTCTGACAATCTCGCAAAAGTAGTGGTAAGCGTGGGAAACTAGCAACCAATTAGCTGAAGGTCATCACCGCCACTTACCACCACTATTTGGAAACAGAATATATTGCTAAATATATTTGTAAAAATCTCACCTCTCAAAAAACAACTACTGTTGTTCTAAGTAGCTTGTAGTTGAAAACTTTCAAGTTGTTGAAGTTGTTGGTCCTGAGTTGGACATTGTGGTATCATCAGCAAACAGTATGACTTTTAATTCGGGAAAACAGTTAGGAAAGTCGTTAATGTATATTAAAAACAGAAGTGGCCCTAGGACTGATCCTTCAGGAACACCGTTCGTGACTGTTAGTGCAGCTTACACCTGTGAGTTGTACGTTGTATATTATATGTAGAAAGGTAGGAAGAAATCATTCGAATGCTTTCAGGGTGTAAGTTATAACAGTATAGTTTCTGATAAGTGTAGAATGACAGACGCAGATAAATCTATAAATAGTGAGTGAGATTCAAGTCCCCTTTCAAAGCAGCCTAAGGTATTATCGACAAAGTTAAGAACAGCATCGACTGTTGATCGCTCCTTTCTGAAACCGTACGGGCTATTGCTGAAAATATTTGACATTTTAAAACACTCAGACAGCTGGTTTAATAAAATTGTTTCCAGTATCTTTGAGAATATTGGTAGTAGGGTAGCTTTAGTTTTATTGGTTTTAGATAGAATATTTCAAAAATATTAAAAATGTGATACTTTTCTTAAACTGCAACTCATTTGTCTTACAAAGACACTTTTAAACACAGATTGAAACATATTTTGTTTATTAAATGAAAATCTATTTACAAAATTGCTTGAAATCACACATCGTAAATATTAAAACTTGTTATAATAACGCAAATAATATGTCATTCAAATTAAATCATTAAATGATTTGACAGACTATAAATAAATTGAAAAAAAATATTAATAGTTTAAGATAAGATGGAACGCGATTTTAAAGAAAAACCGGGCAACTCGATAAAATATTGATGTTGATTGCGAATTTTGTTTCATAAATAAAACCACTAGAGGTTCATTTTTTTAGGCAAAAATTGAATAAATATTTTTTGCCTATGTTTATATTTTTAACAGAGGCAAAAAATATTTACCAATTTTTGCCTCAAAAAATTAATTACCTCGAGTGGTTTTCGACATGATTATTTTACGAAATCACACTCCTAGTACATTTACACTCAATATCCTTAAATTAACCGAAACAAATTTTAAAGTTAATTAAAAATATCACCTTATTATTTAATAGTTTAAGTGCCATAAGCTCGTATTAATAGGTATTGCAGAACACTGCTTCCAAAATTTCAATGTTAGCGTGTTTTGTGGGGCTGAACGTCAACATTTTCGTTAATTTCTTCTTAACATAAATAAGACACTAAAACTTTGTTTGTATAACTGAGGTATTTTTATTGTGACTATAGTTTCGACAACTTTAACTTGTCAATATCAGACTACTTGTAGTCTGATAATGACAAGTTAAAGTTGTCGAAATTATAGTCACAATAAAAAAACCTCAGTTATACAAAGTTTAAGTCAATGAAATAAAACACTTTAACTTTGTTTGTATAACACACTATTTTTATTTTCGTGACTGCAGTTTCGGCAATTCAACTTGCCATTATCAAACTCTGTTTGCCATTATCAAACTCTGTTTGATAATGGCAAGTTGAATTGCCGAAACTGCAGTCACGAAAATAAAAATAGTGTGTTATACAAACAAAGTTAAAGTGTTTTATTTCATTGACTTAAACTTTGTATAACTGAGGTTTTTTTATTGTGACTATAATTTCGACAACTTTAACTTGTCATTATCAGACTACAAGTAGTCTGATATTGACAAGTTAAATACGGAATATAGGACTGTGAAATCACTAAAAGAAAAAGACGTGATGTATTTAAAATCCGACAAAGGAAACGCCGTGGTTATCGTCAACAAGGAGGACTATCAGAACAACGTCAAACTAATGCTTGACACAGGACCATATCAAGAACAAAGAAAGAACCCACTTAACACGTACATAAGTAAGATAAACTATTTTTTGAAACCAACAAATTTAATCGATGAAAAACTAATATATAAATTGAAATTGAAAAACCCGTCACTTTCGAAATTATCACCCTTCCTAGCAAATATTTTTATGAACAATTTAGAAAATCATGCAAAAAATACAATACCTGGCTTTCCGAAAGTTTGGTTTAGATACGTAGACGACATAATAGCTGTTATAGATAACAAAACAGAAATAACCAGCTTGTTGTCGGATTTGAACGGATTGTCTCCGAGCATTTCATTTACATACGAAATTGAAAATAACAATCAAATCCCGTTTCTAGATTTATTAATTATTAAAAATACAGATACAAAAACAATAAACTTTAATCTATATCGCAAACCAACACACACATACAACTACATTCACTCTTCATCAACAACGCCCATCAGGCATAAACTCGCAGCATTCAATAGTATGATTTATAACGCAATAAACTTACCGATTTCAAAAGAAAACAGACAAAACGAATTAAAATTCATTAAAAACATTGCAACTTCATTAGGATATAAAAGGAACATAATTGAAAAACTCATTAATAGGCATATGAAAAGACATTTGATTAAAAATACCACAAAGCTGAATACCTCAAAAGAAACCAGCGACATTAAGAATAACAAATTTGTTAAATTCATTTTCAACCCTCTAGTTCACCACCAAATCAACAAAATATTCAAAAAATTCAAATTAACAACTGCTAACTACAGCAGCACAAAATTAAACATATTATTAAACAAAAAATCGAATAACAGGGATAATTTTAATAAATCAGGAATTTACATGATAGAATGTAACAATTGTGAAAAAGTTTATATAGGTCAGACTCAACGGAATTTATCAAAAAGATTCAAAGAACACACGTATCATATAAAAAATAGAAACCCCGAAAAATCCGCGATAGCATACCATAATTATGAAACCGGCCATCAATTCCCAATAAAAAATGTAAAATTACTCAAAGAATCAAACAGTTATCGATTAAATATGTTGGAATCAATAGAAATGTATAAAAACAAAAACAAACTACTTAATTTTGACCTGAGTCCCTTAGATAATCCTCTTTTAACCCTCCTTTCGGAAAATTGTAAATCACCGACACTCATTAACACCAATCCACCCCAAACAGGTAACCGACATAATTAGATTGAGGTTTTTCCACTAATCCTCAAACCATATATAAACGATTGTAAATTAGTTTTAAGGCATTCTGTTATTGAAAATGAGTACGTAGTACTCGAAATGTACATCTAACAAGTAAAATAAAATAAGTGAAGAAAGGAACAAATAAGTGTTTTAATTTATACAAACAAAGTTAAAATGTTTTATTTCATTGAATTAACATGTATAACGAAGTAGAAGCCTCCACAGTTTATAATTCAAACTTTAAGTGTCTTATTTATGTTAATAATGATGTATAACGAAGTAGAAGCCTCAACAGTTAACAATTTCTTCTTAATTTATTCATTCTTGTAATTAAAGTGAGACATTTTAATTAATTTTATTCATAAAACGAACGCTGTCAGCTTTTAATATATAAATTTGATGTTTGTGTGAGTTGAGTTACTATGATCAACTGTAAAAGAAGGAAAGAGTTTTATTTCATGGTCTTCACGTGGGGACCAAGAAGTTTTAAAAGTGGAAAAACCATCTAGACGCCACGCGTAAATGGTACATTTATTTAATATTTAATTGATTATTTTACTCAAAGTACTGAGAACCAATAAAATTGGCTGAATTTGCACCACATGGCACACATTTTAATAAACCAGGTGAGTTTATTAAAGCAAATTCAGCCAATTTTATTAGTTCTCGGTACTTTGAGTGAAATAATCAATTAAATATTAAATAATTGTACCATAGATTTCATATCTTATTATTATGAATGTATTTTCTAATGTTTGAAGCATATTGTGTTTTTCATAAATAATTAAAAGTTATGATGAGAAACGAACAGAGCTATTGATTAAATTATTAAATTAAATTTGATAAGATATTATAACTAATTAGTAAATAGTGTTTGCATTTGTATAATTATAAGCTAAATGAGAGGTCGTGTTTTCAGCGAATTACACATCCAATTTAGGAACCATTTATAAATGAAGAGGTAACAAAGTTGTCATGCAGCAGTGGTGCTGCAGTTGATTCAATTAGCGCTGAAAAGTTGTAACGGGGCGAGTGTGTTCATTCATTTAATCAAAAAAAAAAATAGAAGAACGGGATGAATAAAAAAAAGCGTGTGAGAGAGAGTGAGTGGCGAGTGTGGCATAATAAAGCAGTGTTTTATAAAGTGGTCGGGAATTCAAAAAGCTGTGTTAAATCTGATAAATGGAGCACCGACACGAGTCACTGATCCAACAATACAAACACTCAAATACGTAGTAAATTCGCATCCGTTCCCGTGCGCACAGGGCCGCCAACATCGGGAACATTGATGGATGATTGCGCAAACAGTGCATCCGGCTACGACCTGTTGCCTGCTAAACTGCTGCCTGCCGCCTCTCTCCCCCCCGCCCCCGCGCTCTCTCGCGTTGGCATTCCTGCTGCCATCCTGCTTCTGCATATGCTAATCATGTACGAGAGGAACACCAATCCTTCTATCCTGCCGCTAATCATGACACGCCGCAAACTATTTCTCATGTTGGTGCCACTGCTGTCACTTTTACTTATTGTTTAACCAATAAGCTATTCAAGTTTTAGGTTTCACGTTCATACAATGTTTGGAACTCTGATTATTTACAAATAATAATACATTTAACTGATTTGTGTTGTAGGTGTTCACTTTGTGGTACATCTTAAATAATAATAATAATAATAATATTTATTACCCAACAGGACATCCCAATTACAGAGAAATATTAAAAAAAAAATTCTTAAAATAATATACACATATAAACAAAACAACTGTTTGGTGTTGTAGGCGTTCACTTTGTAGTACATCTTAAATACACTTGTAAATAAAATGTACAAGTGTAAACAAAACAAAATAAAATTACAAAAATAAAGATCACGTGATATTTAAACAAAATAAATTAAATATTTGGAAACTATAATAATAAAATATTGACCAAATAATAAAGAAATAACAATAGTTAGTCTATGCAGCCGTTTGTTGTTATTAATATCAAGTACCAGAAATTATGTTCTTGAATTCACGTAAGTCCAAGTGAAAAATATCACAATGAGTGGCAAATGTTTTGTGATACACACAAATGCGTCGCACTGGGGACAGTTCCAAGACATTAGTTTGAGCATTTTGAACATAAAAGCTGGTACAATGACGTGTCGAGAGTCTAGGTACATAAAAATGTATCTTTTGAAAAAGTTGCGAACAATCCACTGAATTATGTAGTAACTTAAACAAGAAGATTTGACCGTGAATATTCCTACGTTCGACCAAACTCTTCTAAAAGTAATTCATGACTGAAACCTTGAGGGGGGTAGGTGGTATGCTTTTTATACCACAAGTATTTATAAAATTTACGCTGAATATTCTCGACCGATTGAATAGATGAAATATAAATTGGATTCCAAACAATTGAGCCATATTCAAGAATCGATCTCACATATGAGTTATACAACGTTTTTATACACTTAATATTATTAAATGATCTAGTATTACATAAACAATAAACAATTTATTTCCATTAAGACTACAATACATAGTATAGGATCGTCAGAACAGAGTATAGAAAATATAAAATATAAGAGAAATATTACATCAATCTAATCTAGTTTTTCGCAATTAAAATATTCGTTTAGATCAGTGGTCTCCAAACTACGGCCTGCGGGCCAAATCCGGCCCGCGACTTGCATGAATCCGGCCCGCGATTGTTTGTAATTTTTTTGTAAATGTTATATTTTGAAATATTGTAACAATTGTTCCTTAAATTTTTCATAATTTTATAAAATTAATCGGATCTTGGCCGACTTTATTATGTAGAATTGTATTTGTGGCCCGCGAAGAAGATAGTTTGGAGCACTTCAGGCTCTTCAGGCTCTTTTTAAATAGGTGGTAATTTAGGTTGCGAATAGTTGGGGGAAGTATGATGAATCCAAGAGCTCTGTTAGCTTTTGAGATAATAGCGCTGTAATGATGTTTAAACGTAAAAAGCGAATCATAGGTTACCCCTAGATCATTAAATACAGAGAGCCTTTCAATTGACTGATTATCAACGGTATATGTATATATGATCGGATTTCTTTTACTCGAATAAGTCACAACTTTGCATTTGGCTACATTAAGATAAAGGTTATTAGTTTGGCACCATGTACAAAGTATGTCAAGCATATTTTGTAATTGCTAACAAGATGAAGAGTTATATATAGTTAAAAACAATTTAAGATCATCGGTAAATAATAAATGTTTACAATCTAAAATGAAGCTCAAGTCATTTATAAAAAGAAGGAAGAGTAGCGGGCCAAGGTTTGAGCCTTGGGGTACACCAGAGCAAGCCAAAAACTTCTTTGATTTAAATCCATTAACTCAAAAATTAAGTATGAGTTAAATAACTTAATTAAATTGATATGGAAACCGCAATTATTAAGTTATTGCAAAAGTACAGCATGATCAACACGGTCGAAGGCCTTCGCAAAGTCTGTATATATACAGTCGACCTGACCTTTACCATCGAGTTCGCTGCACACATACTCATTGAAGCAACATAAATTAGTCATTGTTGACCTGCTTTCCATGAACCGATGCTGATACACTTGTACACTTGTAAATAAAACACTTTTTACTTTGTTTAACCACTATATTTTGCACTTAATTTGTGACTATAGTTTCGAATATCTAGTAGTCATTATCAAACTAAAAGTAATAAAAATTACACGTTACAAACTATTTATACGGTTACATTAGTGAGAATGAAGGCTTCTACTACTACTGTTTATTATTGAAAGGACTGTGAGTGTAAAAATCAAGAAAATCAATGTGAACTGGTAACTTAAATTAAAGAAAAACCATTTAAAATATCTGCCTAGCCCCCCTCTAGATACCAAAAAATCATACATTGTAAAATTGTTGCAGCAAGGAATGTCCGATGTGGTCCAGGCAAACCAATGAATGCTACAAATCGATAAATGATTGAGCAAATGATGTAAAACTGCAACAAGTTAATTGAAACTGTCTTTGTTCGAATAATGGCTACATGGTGTCATTCGATATTTACACTGAAAAATCTTCACAAAAGACGAATTTATTTGGAGTTGGTGGCGACATGGTCTTGTCACTTATAAATGATGCTAGTATTCCACCGCATAAAGGATACAAATTCTTTTTTGATAACTATTTTTCATCCAGTTCATTGCTGACTCATCTAGCAGATTTAGGATATTGTGCAACCGGCACAATTCAGGATGGAAGAACTGGGAAATGTACACTGCCTGAGAAAAAAATAATGGACAAAAAACCTAGAGGATATTATGAATATCGCACTGACAATAGCAACAGGATTTCACTTATCAGATGGAACGACAACAAGACAGTAACGTGTATCACAAATTATGATAATATTGAATAAGGAACATGTACCAGATATTCACGTGAAAGTAAGAGTAAAATATCAGTCAAGCAACCCAAACCATTTTCAAATTATAATCAAGGAATGGGTGGCGTTGACAAAATGGACCAGTTGGTAGCAGTTTACCGTACCAAAATGAGACAAAAAAAATGGTGGTGGCCAATTTTCTCGTACCTCATTGACGTGTCAATTGTCAATTCCTGGCTACTCATGAGACAATTTCGGCCAACTGATGAAAACGCAGGAAGTTTGTTGAAATTTCGGAGGTCAACTGCAGTGGACTTGTTGACGACTTACGGAAGCTCGTCTTTACGAGGAAAACTACTTGAGCCACCAAGTAACAACATTAGATACGACGGAAGAAATCACATAATTATATATGCAGAGAATGAGAGGCGGTGTAAAATATGTGGAAAGAATGCGAATTTTATATGCAAAAAATGTAATTTGACGCTTCATCCAAAAAAATGTTTTGAGAAGTACCACACAAATTAAATATTTAGTTGAATCATTTATTTTTAGCAAGGAATATTGTGCGCATAGTGATCGTTTAAACGATCACGTCATATTTTGAAAAATAATTGTTTTTCAAATGTAATTTTAGTTTTATACTTTTATTTTAAACCCTAAAAAGGATTCTGTGGGATTTTGATTTAAACAATGTTTAAGGTAAACCTCATGCACTAATGGGTTAAGCGGTAAATGTTGACATTTTTACACAACATTTTTATAATTATTATTGTCCTCGGGTTCTCTATTATGCGTAATGTTTAGTAAATAACTGAATGATACACTCCTCTAACGTCGGGCCCCCGGGCTAGAGCCCTGTTAGGCGAGCACGCCCATTTCAGGGAGATCAGCCGCACGGAACAGACTTCTTTCAAGAAATTCATTGAAGTCCTAGCTGTGTGGGTTGTGGTCCCATCTTGCTGAAACCACACACACATTGTCTAAAATTTTGAGAGTAGTGTACAAGGAGTGCAAACACTCATTAAGAAAAAAATGAAGCCTTTCATAAAAATACTACTTTATATCTTTGTTATTCAGGTAATGCATTCACTTTTTCTAAAACCCGTCTACTCTTTATTTGTTTTATTACAAAAAAAATGGCCATTTTACTTATTGCGTATTAAATTAAGTAAAACAGGCAATATAGCATCAACAAAGGCGTCTTTACTCCTTACATATTTCACTTCCCCCATCAGGTTTTAAGTAGTTATAACTCACATGTTACCATTATTAAAGGATTTATTAAAATGTTTCCATAAATTTCGCAGGCAAAAACAGCGTAATAAATTGCGAATCGTGCGGATGGTATAAATTATGCGACTTTTAAAACTGTGACGCGTTATTTTTGCAGAAGACGGAAGGGCGAAAGTGAAGGGCCGTATTGATAACGTAATGGACGGATAAATCAAGCGGGCAGAATAGTTTTTTCCCCGCTGATGGTGTATAAATCCTGCGAGGGCAGAATTGAATTAAAATTTACTGCGGAGACGGATTTGTTTGGGTGTATTTGTCATTACAGTACGTGTATCATATTTTAGGACAGGATGCGGACATTATATTAAACAGTACAACTCGTATTGCGGTATTTCTAATTATCATCACTTTGAATGAATGGATGTCAACTGTAACGCGCCAGTCGGCCACCACTTGTCAGTGTCCGAATGTCCGGATGGTAAACCGTTTTATGTCAGTGCAGTCTGCACAAATGCGAAGGTAAACAGGGCTTGTGGACTGACTGCGGTATGCAAACATACCTGCATCTATATTATCTTCCCATCGTTATGGATCATAAATTTTACCTACTAGTATTTACCTATTTACCAATTCGCTGCGCTGGATTTCATCCCTGTTGTCTTATTCATATTTCCTAATACCTAACGCTTTTTAATGATACTGCGGGGGTTTATTAAAATATTTGAAATAAAATAATTGAAAATTTTAAAAATCGACAAGACAATTTTATTTTAATTAGAATTATATTGAAATAAAATAATTGAAAATTAAAAAAATCGACAAGACAATTTTCAAATCATGAAATCTGAAGAAAAGTTCATGAATATTTTTTTAATTGAAAATCTCGAAATAATAAATAATAAACTCACGAATATCTGGTAATATGAAAAACCTCATGAACATTTTAAAATTGACAAAAACAACAAAAAAATTTAATATTAAATGAACAGTATATTATACATATTACACTAAATCAGTGTTTTTATGCGCGTGGCGCATGAAGTAAAATTTCGAGTTGAGAAAAGCCCGAATTTGGATTTGGACGCTGCGCGTCCAAATCCAAATTCTTGGGGCTTTTCTCAACTCGAAATTTTACTTCATGCTTAGTCTGGAAGTGGAAGACATTCGTTTGACAATTGTCGATATCTTATTTTTTTGTTTCTGTTTTGTAGACCAAAAAAAAATAGTTATATTGGGGATAGTTGTAAAATGATGAATATTAAGAAAACAAATAAAATGTATTAAAAACGAAAAAAAGTACGACTTTTTTCATTTATAATTCAAATCAGCAATTTTTACTACAATCGATTAAAAGCTTGGACATTTAAGAAAATATTCAAAATTTTCAAAAGTGACGAAAATCTTGAGATTTCATGAAAATCGTCGAGAATTTAAAAATTTACGAAGATTTTTCAAATTCACTAAAAACTCATAATATTTTAAATTCAACGAATATCTTAGAAAATAATAAAAGTTGTAAGCATGTTGACAATTATTAAACATTATTAGAATTCACGGAGGGGTCGAAATTTTCTAAAACTAACCGAAATTGTCAACATTTTGAAATGTAATTAAAATTTAAAGGTTGCAAATTTACGAAAAGCGTTAACGTTTTTTTTTTTTTTTCTTAATTGACAAAAATTTAGAAAATTTATCAAAAGTATTATTATTATTGAAAGTATTGACATTTTGAAAATTTACGGTTATCTAAAAAATTAATTAAAAATTAAGAAAAATCTTTAGATAATTCATGAAAGTTTCAATATTTGTAACATGATCGGAAATTGGTAAGTTTTCAGAAATATTATTATTAATAATATGTTTATTTCCTAACAACATTTTCATTCTTTTTACACAGATTTTTTTTAAATCTTAAAAACCCATAAAAATTGGTATGATTTTAAAAATTGAAGAAAATTTATAGAAAAAAAATCATGAAGAATCAATCTAATTTTTGAAATATTAAAAATCTAATGAAGGTTTTATTAATTGACGAAAATCTCGAAATCATAAAAATCTTGAAATCTTACAAAAATGTCCATGTAAAAAAATTAATAATTTGACGAAAATCTCGACATATTGGAAACCTTATTAACATTTTATAAATTAAAAATAGCGAAATATTGAAAATCTTGTGAAAATTTTATAAATTCTCGAAATAATAAAAATCCGACGAAAACCTTGAAAATTTAAAAATCTCATAAAATTTTTATAATTCGACAATAACGCAAATCTGATAAATAAATTATAAATTGATAAGAATCTTGAAATATCAAACTCGAAATTTTACTTCATGCGCCACGCGTATAAAACACTGATTTCAAGTGAAGTTAAAAAGCACTTAAAACCAGCCCAACTTCGATATTTTTTTAAAATTGGATGTTTTCTTTCCTATTCATGCTATAAACCCTTAGATATTCGTTGTTTTCTTTTGAAAAAACTTCTGTTTCCTATAGTCCTTCGGTCTCCGAAGACCACGATTGGTCCTTCGAGCTGTAGCCTTTGTAAAATGGTAATAAACTTAGTAATCTAGAGTGATCCTTCAATTTGAAACTTCTAAGAACGAGTGTTGTCCACTCCCAGACTAAGCATGAAGTAAAATTTCGAGTTTAGAAAAGCCCCGCGTAGAAAATTTGTCTCGGGTCGCGCAGCGACCCGAGACAAATTTTCACGGGGCTTTTCTAAACTCGAAATTTTACTTCATGCGCCACGCGTATAAAACATTGAAACACAATAAATGATATATGATATGAGATTATTATTAATTTGTAGAAGGTGAATATTAATAATTTCGTAACCATTAAATTGTTCTTGGAAATATTATCAATCTCTGTAAAATATAATTTACGATATTAAATAATTGCTGGTATTGAAAACTATGAATAATTTGAATTTCGATTCTTTTTACTACGATATTTTACCGTATCGATACTTGGCTGTACGATATAATCGATACCCAATATCGATATTTTTTTAGGATCGGAAGATCCCTACTTCTCACTGCGTTAAGGCAACGTTGCTTCTACTTATCGCTGCGGATAATAATGCGGATATTCGAAATATCCTCACATTGAGGATATCCTGATAACGCGGATAGTCGGATAATGCGGATATTCGGCTAATGCGGGTATCCGGATAATACGAATAACCGATTATTCGAATAGTTAATAGACAAATATTTAGCTTAATATATAAAATTACGCAAAAACTATTCGTGAAAATGCAAACAATGTCTTAATTAATAAAACAACTCAAGACGATAAATATCCTTTGAAACAACTACTTCCCGTGCAAATACACCTCCGGATATTGAATTATAAAATGAAATATTTAAAATCCTATTTAATTTGATTTGTCACAACACTCTATTTAAGTATATGTAACGTTTAGGTCAAATTCTCTTCAAACCAACTAACAATACTAAAATAGTTTTGAATTTGAATTTATCTTGTTTGAAATATTTAGCTATTCAAATCATTTTTATTTTATTCGAATATCCGAATTTTTGAATATGTGGATACCACGAATATCCGGATTTTAATTGCAGCCAAAATTGGAATATGAATACTTGAAAAAAAATCTCTGTATTTTTATACTTTTTAAACCACAATATATAAAATTATGAAAAAGCTATTCGTGAAAATGCAAACAGTGTCTTAATTAATAAGACAATTTAAGACGATAAATATCCATTGAAACAACTACTTCCGGTGCAAATACACCTCCGGATATTGAATTATACAATGAAATATTTAAAATCTTATTTAATTTGATTTGTTACAACACTCTATTAAAGTATATGTAACGTTTAGGTCAAATTCTCTTCAAACCAACTAACAATACAATTTAAAATAAAAGGAGAGATAGCAACAAATTAGAAGTGAAATGACTTGGATTAAAACTAATGTCTTAGGCCATCTATAGACGCGTTTCGAGATTTATCTCGCTTCAGTATAGCTTTGCTTATGACGTTTAAAAACCACAAGTGAAACGATTATTAGAGAATATTCAGTGTTTATTTTCTTATAATTGGATTCACTTTCTTCTTGTAGTAATTAGTATGATAAAAATACACTAGTATAAAGAAATTAAATTCAATCAGTTGTGCAAGTTATTTATAATTAGTTAAATTATTTTAAATAATATTGAATTAAAATCTAAAGCGCTGTGTCGGAATTTGTTGGTTATTATTAATTCACCTACTATTTTTTTTTTTTCTATATTTTTCCTTTCTACCGTTAGCTGTATTATTAAGAAATATAAATTAGTTAATTTTAATGCCTGCCAATAGTTCCATTTGAGTTCCACGTAAATTTTCTAGAGTAATATTAGTAAACTAAGCCCGACCACAAATTTATAGTAGGCATTATGTAATTGAGGTACACAGGGATGAAGGGGTAAAGGGGTCGGGATATTCATTTCGTAATAAGACAAAGTCAATTAAAGTAATCACCGTTATCATTTGGCCATTAAAAGGCTTAGGAGACGGCGGTAGACGTCGGCTCTGGTGCGTCAGAGCCGTCTATCTGGAGCTCTGAAGCTTTGGATTCATTCCGAGTCGACTTGGCTTAGCCGCAGTCAAACATCCTACCAGAGACATTAGGACTAACTTTGAATATATTACACCACCCTTAACTACCACTCGTACATAAATTAAGTTGATATCTCCTTAATACGACGACTCTGTATATATAGTAGTGTGCTGATGCTGGTGGTAGTGATGCCACATGAGCCAAGATTTCCGGATGTACAGCTTTCTGTCGGTTTTATTACACCGCATAAATCTAAATTAAAACTGTATCAAATTGATATATGTCTTCTTGACTCTACCTCCTTACTAGCAAGTGTTTATTGCTTGACCTAGATACATATTTATCCGCATATACGAGTATAAACCATGCATACCATCTATTATTATCCTTTGGTAAAATAAATAAAAAAACTAATTTTAAAAATTAAATAAAAATCACATGATTAAAAGTGTGAACTTTTAAAACACACCATTCATATTTTTGAAAGGAAATCATTCTTGTTTATTCCATCATTCAATTCTTTTTAGCCATAGAAACACTGTAAATTTGTCAAACTTGAAAATGACACTAAATATGTCGAAACTCGAGTCATAGAATTGTAATAAATAAAGTGGTAAAAACATTGAAATACGTTTCAATATTGATTGATTATATGAAAGTTGTTGGCGATACAAACTATTGTATAAAAATAAAAGACAAGTACAGGCTCTTTGATTTAAAAAAAATAAGTTGAAGATTTATAAAACAAAGTTTATAAAAAAATATCTAAACATGAGTTGGGAAATTATTATTATTAATGTTGTATAAGATGTTTTTGATAAAAAAATCAAATATATTGAAAGGGTGTATTCACGTAAAGATCAATTTAGGTGTAAAATGGAATGTATTGTCATGTGAATGGCGTGTAGTGGTTTAAACAGATCTAAATTTCAAATGGTGGTGAGTATATATATATATATCTATATATGTAATACGATAGGTCAAACATTAATAACTGGCTTGTCAAAGCAAGGCGAGGCGAACTACCGCTGCTAGGGCAGGCACACACAGACGAGTGGAACCCTTCTTAGACCGACGGAGAGTACTGAAGTGGCCGGATTCAATCTACAGGAGAGTCCCGGACAAGTGATGTGCCCAAGCCCTCGTCGGCCCTCGGCCCTTCGCCCTTCCGACTCCGGAACCGCCGTCCAGAATAAAGCAGCCAATTTTCCTCGTCGTCGCGTACATCTACGATAACGGCTCAATTCTCAAACATCGCAGACAAAATACATAACCCCTTCCTCCTGAATACTAGCTAAATTAAATTAAGTATGAGCAAAAATCTAAGTGATTCATGTTTTGATTTTCCTATAGTATTATGTTTTTAGAATTATTACAAACATATTTATATAATAATTGTAACAGTGGCACAGCCAGCAAACCAAATCATATAATATATACATAATATTTATGTAATACATATTGTTACCGGCGATTCTTTCAATCGCCGGCTACAAAAATTAAATTTATAATTTTAATTTTATTTTGTATATAAAATAAGTTTACCCTTAGCAATTACCTGAGGACCGATCGGGAATTATCTCGGGTAATTTATTAGGGTCCGAACACCTGGAGTGCACTCCGAGCAGACCTCCTAGAGGGAGGATTGGTGACCGGCGGCAGTCCGTTTTTCGGAAAAGGGATTTGTGTAATCTTTTGCATTCTCCTTTCCGAAGAACGGATTAGATGAGATTCCAAAATTCTCGAAATTCGTCGAGTCTGGTAATTGCGCCGGATTCAGGGAATTTCGGCCGGCTGGTCACGCCCACCAAAAAAACTACCCCTCTCCCCCCTCGTTTTCGGCCTTTAAATAATGGAGGACGGCACTTCTGCATCAGTGGCAAACCAGTAACAAAAGCAACAACAAGTCTAAGTAAAATGTAGTCTGTGGGGTATAAGTTTTTTTTTTGACAACTTCGTGTTGTTTTTGTTTTGTCAAATTGTTTTTGATTAGTGCAAGTGCACTAATAAGAAGAACCGGAATTGCTCCCAGTGCCGCCTGTCACCGCTCCGGTCTTCGTTACTGTTAAAGCAGCCTTTGGTCGATGCTTTCCGGAACCCTCCGGACTTTTGTCGATACCGCTCGACTCTCGACGACGCCTTCCGGACTTTTCCGACGCCGTCGGTCTTTATCTTTGCTCTCCGGACTCCGACGACGCCTTCCGGATATATCCGGACTTTTCTGAAGCCGTCCGGACCTTATCGTCGTTCACCGGACTTTGCCATTTTCGTCCGGATTTCGCTACCGCCACTCACCACCACTGACGACCAGCCTGCCACGAGAGAGAGAGAGAGAGAGAGAGAGAGACTGGGCGAAAATTGAGAAACAAGACTCAAGAAAATCAAGTCATTTAAGAGGGAGAACACATCTTATCCATCCAAATCGTGAAAAAAAGTACTTAAATTTCGAAACGAATTTCCGTAACTTTTGGCCAATATTATTTATTCATTTTGAGAATTAAATTTCTAATAAGTGCTTTCACTCCTTAATTAAGCATAAAGTAAAATTTCGAGTTTAGAAAAATATGAAAATTGGCTTCGCGGAGCAACCAATCCAAATTTGCAAGCTTTCTAAACTCAAAATTTTACTTTATGCGCCACGCAAATAAAACACTGACCATATTGGAAAGTTGGAGATATACTACTTTTTTTAATAAATTTTTACCAAATCTCGCGTTATCAAAATTGGAGCAATTTGCAATAAATTTTAAAGTATACTTATTAGAAAAAAAAATTCTTTATATACTTTTCTCATTTGTTTTTATTATCTATAACTTGTCGATCGTCAAATAACTTAGTATGCAAAAGTAGCTCGCGTATTATAAAAGGTTGAACCCCACAGATAGCATCTAAGGGCGTTAAATCGCATGATCTTGGTGGTTTCACCAAAACGTAAAATAATGCGACGTTTCACCCGATGTGTGGCTAGTTGCACCGTCTTGTTAGAACCACATATGTTCTATATGAATATCTTCGATTTTGTGCAAAAAATATTCGGAAATCATTCATCTATAGCGCTCACTATCGATTATTACAGTCTAACCTTCGTCGTTTTAGAAAAAGTAAGGCTCAACGACGCCACCAAATCACAATGCACACCAAACCGTCACTTTTTGGGCATATAATGGTAGATCGTGAATCGCATGAGGATTATCCTCGCCCTATATGTGGCAATTTTGTTTATTGTTTATTATCATACCCTGAGAGATCTCATCGGAGAAGAAGATTTTCTTTGAAAAATCAGGATCAATTTCCCGCTGCTCTAAAACCCAATCTGCGTAAATTCTTCACTGTCCATAGTCTCTGGGCTTCAGTTCCTGAGATAACTGAATTTTATAGGTGCAGGTGAAAATCCTCACGCAAAATGCGCCGAAGAAAGCCATAAAATCTACTAATGCCGACGAATTAATAATTCCCGGTACGTACTCACATTTTCACTTACAGCCCCAATATCTTGTGCTGAACGTACATTACGATGATATACAGTCCTTACTCTATTAACAATGCTTCCAGTCTCTTTAAATTAGTTTACTGTATTGCGAATTCTCCGCTCAGTAGGGCGATTATATTGATCAGAATTTTTGCGTACATGCCTATACACAGTTCATACAGAATTGATACTTTTGTAGAAAAATTAACTCATTTTAAGAGGGCCAATTTTTGCTGGTAGTGTATTTCTGGGATACGAGATGGAGCTGAAATATCAAAATTGCAGAAAGTAGTTTTGACTATGTATTGGTTTATAGTGCCTACCGAATTTTATCACAACGAATAATAAAAATGAAGAGTGCGGAGCCCATTGTTTGTTTGTTTACATAGCGCCGAGCGAATGAATGAGTGGTTATTGAATTACAGAAGACGCAAGTAAACTGGATAAATATTCACGATTTTAATTTCTATCGACGTACATACAACTGTATAACGAAACAGATGCCTTTTTAGTTTGATATTTCATATGAGTATATACAAGGAGTTTTTCTTTAAAGTATACGCATTCTAAATTCAGATTATTTTCTTTAAATATTCAGATATTTGTTATTTTTTAAAAAAGTTCAATTTGAAATTTTAAACGAGTGTTTTCCACTCCCAGACTAAGCATGAAGTAAAATTTCGAGTTTAGAAAAGCCCTGTGAAAATTTGTCGAGGGTCGCGTAGCGACCCGAGACAAATTTTCTGGGCTTTTCTAAACTCGAAATTTTACTTCATGCGCCACGCGTATAAAACACTAAAATACTGTGAAATATATGTATATTTGAACCTCACTTGAAATCAGTGTTTTAAACGCGTGGCGCATGAAGTAAAATTTCGAGTTTAGAAAAGCCCAGAAAATTTGTCTCGGGCCGCTGCGCGACCCTCGACAAATTTTCACGGGGCTTTTCTAAACTCGAAATTTTACTTCATGCTTAGTCTGGGAGTGGGAAACACTCGTTTATAGCTTCAAATTGAACTATTTTTATACGCATGGCGCATGAAGTAAAATTTTGAACACTAAACACTAAAATACTTTGAAATATATGTATATTTGAACCTCACTTGAAATCAGTGTTTTATCGCGTGGCGCATGAAGTAAAATTTCGAGTTTAGAAAAGCCCAGAAAATTTGTCTCGGGTCGCTGCGCGACCCTCGACAAATTTTCACGGGGCTTTTCTAAACTCGAAATTTTACTTCATGCTTAGTCTGGGAGTGGACAACACTTGTTTAAAGCTTCAAATTGAACTCTTTTAAAAAACAACGCATGTCGGAAAATTTACAGCTGATGCACATGTTTATCTAACAGAAAAATTCCCTGTATTTATATTGTAGACAAACAGTTTAATTCTGACAACATAAAATATATATTCATGTTATTTGCAACTACATAAGTGATTTAAATGATTATTATTAAAAATCAAATATCGTACATGACTGTCGCGTGCTGCACACCTTAATTTAGTAAGTTGCAATGAAGCACACAAATGGAATAGATGCGAACACGAAAGGAGGTCTACCCTCTAAGCTGGGTAGGCGACACTTCAAGCTGAGTAGGCCAAGCCGTACAAAAAATCAGAAATTACAATAACCTAATTCGAACTCTAAACGCTAAGCTGACTAAGTGCCTCGGTAATCAAATCGCCGTGTGCTGTACATTCAGTTTGGTAAATAAATGAAAAAGAAATGTTTCCGACTCATCACTTGAATCCAAATTCCACATTCCTATTCAAATCATGAATCCAGAAATGCACTTATATTTAAAGAATGTATTGGGAGATATTTTAATAATGTCTTTCTTTAAATAAGATTTTAAATTCTGTATTGTGGAGGCTTCTACTTCGTGTTATACAAACAAAGATTTTAAATATTTTATTGTATAATTCAATATCCGGAGGTGTATTTGCACGGGAAGTAGTTGTTTCAATGGATGTCTTAAGTTGTCTTATTAATTAAGACATTGTTTGCATTTTCACGAATAGTTTTTTCGTAATTTTATATATTATGTCTTTCTTTGTTGTATATCAACAACATAATCAATGAACAGTCCGCGGCAGAAAAATTATAATCGCAGTTCAAGGCCGCGCACCGGGAACCTGTGTCGCGACAAATGCCGTACACGAATTCTACATATCAAACCCAATTTCTCTTCACATATTTTTGAAAATTACAGTATAATTTTAAGAAATTACTAAAATAGCACGACGCCGCCTATTTATTAATAGCATAATCAAAATTTACATTACTTTTATGGAGATTTCTAAGCAACGATTAATTTTATTTATAATTTATTTTAGATTTATCTATTTAATACAACAAGTTTATAATAATTACTTAAATAAATTAAAGCAATACGAAGAAGAAATAATGTTTTCTATGGCAGTATTAGACGGATTTATGTGATCATTCAAGCGTGTTCCATTAGTTGATTTATATGTAATCTAAGAAACATTTTTAAAATAAAGAATAGTGTCAATTTATTCGCAATTCTATAATGTGCAATATGTATAAGTTTCAAAGATCTATTTTCATTATTGTGGAAGATTAATCGTTGTTCGTTCTTATGGCCTAATAACATGTGAATTTCCCACCTTAATGTGCCGGGCGGTGCCGGTGGTTAAGCGATCGCCCTTTAAATATAGGAAACACTATATTTTATGTGTGTCAATAGTGAAAAGCTGAAGTAACGATAGGCGTTAATGATGAACAATAGGATTTTCCGTGAAAGAATAAAAAAATAACAATACTTTTATACCAACGATAAGTATAGAATAACACGTTGAAAAGTTGAGTTTAAATAACACACAATCGAAACAAAAGACAATCACCAGTCAGATCTTGTTGCGTGGCATTTAGAGCTTTCATACATGCACGTACATACATGGAAGTGAACAGGCATACATGCACACACACACATAAGCTTTAACACCGCTAGTTAATGTAGGCTTTATGGCTCGCCGCCACCGCTACACCGCCGTGGAGCTTTTATTGTTGCCTGACGTTTATGTAAGTTGATGTGCTTTACTTTATGGGCGAGCTTTCATCGCGGGTAAGCTCAAAACATACTTAACGGCGCGCTGATAGGTGATCGCAGGTGCTGAATGTTTAGATCCCATTAACGCCATCAACCTGCCCGGAGTGAACTATGACTCATTGCCTGGCTTACTTTTACTTCAACCTATTTTAATAACAGTTTTATACTAAAGACACATCAAAAGCTCGCTTATTTATTCAAAGGGTATCGCCGTACTTTATGTCCGCGCCACCTGAACACGCCGCCCCAAATTTTCTACGGAAACTTTAAAAATTATCCTACTCTCACATAAAATTTAATTAATCTTCGAATAATATATTAGTTTGCAGCTTGTAACAATTATTATTTCTTTAATTTGTAAATCATTGATCTTTTCGTGCATGATTTAAGATTAAATCAAAGTGAGAGTCTCTTGATTTGTTTTACTTTTGCTGTGTGTAAGGAAAGTACAGTAAAAATTATTTATAACGACACCGGCTATAATGTACAATCGGATATATCAAACAAAATATATATTGCTTACAACGAACACATCTGTAAAAAACAACAAAGTTAAATTAAATTTGATCTTCACGTAATTCACTCAATCAATTTAATCAATTTAAAAGTAAATAAAATTATCACTATGTTTTTTACCACTTTTATCAATACATACCGTTTTTGAGGATTACAGGCTAACGTGGGGGTTGGTTAATAATATTCCATTAGATGTTAATTATTCGATTATACTGGATTTACAAAACTAATTTATTATTTGGAAGCCACGCTAAATTTGTAATATCTTGATACAAATCCGACCCTAAACGCAATTCGTAAAAACTAAAACTTCAATGTTTTTAATGCTTCCGAATCTCTTAATTACTTGTGTTCATCAATTATATTTGAAAAAGAGATTTATTGTAATTAAATTTATATAATACGGATGATCTAAATGGTGGTAAAAACAAGATAATTAAGATAAGAATCTCTCTCAATTTAAATCCACCTTATTTATAGCGTACCCGCGATGTTATATAGGGTGTACTACACGGTTCCAAATTAAAATGAAGCCGCGTTAAAAGAGAAAAAAAGTGGAATGTAAATCTTCTCCCCGGAAAAGTAATTATCCGAGTTACATGTCGCCCAAGAATGACAAGCATAAATCAGAGCGCGACCGAAAACTTTCCAACTTTCTTGCAAAGATTATTCAAAAATAAAGCTGAAATAAAATCAAACACGAAGATCGAATGTATTAAAAGCATTTACGGCCGTTTCTGCCGTTGCGCCGTTTGTGATATATTGTTACGTGCGTGATTTATGCACTAAAATTGATTTATCGTTGATTATGGAATGGTGGGATTCGGAAGAGTTGTTGTTATTATCATTCCTCCAGATTGCAACCCTCAATTATCGCACTACCAACTAATGACTGAAACTCGCACACATCAAAACGAGAAAACGAAAAAGAAGGGAGTAGTAAAGAAGTGGTAGGTGCAATAGGCAATAGCTCAAGATGCAGGCAGTCGGACATTTGGGCGTGCTGGACTGGGTATTTTATGTCCCTGAGAACTATAATTAGAGGGCAATAAATAATCGCGTCAGATGAAAGCGAATGAATCAACTTGAAACAGAACTCACACGGGCATCGCAACATCGCAACATCGGAAAGGGATAAGTCAACGTCACGAATGACAGACTGTTAATGTTGATGGCCTGCCCACCGTACCACCTTACTTATTATTGCGCTCTCGCTGCCCGGTAATTATAAATACCAAATAAATTAAAAACGCGGATAAAGAACTATCTATCAAGATACGTCAGATTCGAATGCCTTTTAATATCGACTTTATATAGTTGTTAGGGACAACCTGAATTATTTCCCTTGGCCGACGCCCACTTTTGAACAATTTACAATTTATTTTATTGATACCAACTCACATACAACTTATTCATATTAACTGCATTACTTATACATATGCTAATTTTTTGACAAGACAGAAGGATTTGTACATTCTCAGCCAGAGAAATTGCGTTATCCGACTAGTAGCGTAACTACAATTACCCTGTATGGATTATTACCGTAAGATCAAACAAAGTATGCCTTTGATGCAGAGAGCATTTTTTTACATTTTTTATCAATCTGTTCTACGAGGAAAGGTTAAACAGAAATCTACCTAGCCATATAAACCATTACCTTAATGATAATTATTTACTGTCAACTTGCTGCAACTCTTAAACGAGTATCTGTGTTTGAAAAATAAAGAAGTGGAAGGTGCTGAATGGTTGGAAAAATGCTGAATGGTTGGAAAAATCTTCAAAGCATAGCCCTTTGTCTGAATATTCATCAACTTATAAGAATTACTTTATAATGCTTATATCCAGCCATGCCAAACACTCCGTCTTCTCGGATATGACGTTAAATGCATGTAGGACCCGTGTACTGCCTGGATGTTGCGTGCACGTTAAAGATCCCTACCGGTGGGTTGGAACTCCCACCGGGTTCGGCAAAATTCCCGGATAGCTGTAGACCTAATCTCCGGCGTCATGATTGGCCTTAGCAGCGGAAATAGATGACGTAAAACCCAAAAAAAAAAAAAATATCCAGCCTTAGATTAAAATGGCAATCAGTTTGGTCCACTTCTTCCTCTGACATTAAATATTATTCTGTACACCCAGTTATTCCTACGAGTAAAAGGTTTTTTGATCTAATGGTTAAAGGTAGAAGATTTGTAACATCCATTATTTCAATGAGGATAGGACATAAATCATATCCCAATTATTAATAGAAAATAGGAAGTATAAGTTCTCCAAATTATAATTGTGGTGATATTGTAGACTTAAATCAGATGTTCTTCTCATGTAATAATTATTATGACAAATTCCAAAATGTGTACTCTCTTATTGCAACTGGTCATACAGCTCCTTATTCTATTCAATCTGTTTTATCTAAATGTTGTATTAAAACTTACATCATTTAAAATTTTTATTACAAGAAAGTGTATAACTTTTATTTATTTAATAACTAATGTAATTGTCTTTACTTTTAAGGAAAATCCCTTAGGATTTAAAAAAAAAACCTTTATCCTTCAACCTATCCTTTGTCTTTTCACTTTTCCTCAATACTGCTATGGCTGGCCAACAGATCTGTATAGCTGAGCTTAATGGTCTCGGCGTTTGCAAGAAGAAATGGAAGAAGAAAAAGAACGAGAATCTGTCAAGTTGTTTGAAAATTAAATGTTTTACGTTCTTTCTGAAGTTGTAGCAAAAATCAGTGTTTTTTAAAACCTAGACCACACAAGCGTGATGGAGGTTTTGACAAAAGAAGGCAATTAACCAAAAATTATACTTCAACATACAGTGTGATCAACAATGATTGTAGACAAGTTAAATTTCCCGCCGAAAAATCTGGGGAATTTGATCGCTCCAAGTTCATGCTAAGGAAAAATTAATAAACAGTAACTCGATTTGACATTAGCAGCGTCGTGCGTCGTATTTTGCCATTGTGTTAAATCATTCTTCGAATTAAGTTATTTTTCATTCTGTTTCATAGACATCAGTTCTTATCAGGACTACTTTGTGTAAGTCTTTGTTTTGTGGTAAGTGATTTGCTGTTTTTAAGGTTAGAAAATTAGAGAATTTAAGTTTAATCCTAAATTTACAGATTTTAAGAGAATTCGCTTGTGTTTACCGTGATGTTTGCACCACAGCATGATGCTTTCATCCTGAAGGCTCATTACCGAAGTGGAACTATGAATGAAGATAGCACTTGGACTTACTCGTTACAATCGTGTCTGAATCAATTTATTCAAGCCTTTCCCGATGTCCACATTCCTTACAAAACATTTTCCTCGCATAAAACCCGCATTGTTGACCGTTTTGAGGTAAAGAATCACTTGATAAAAAAAAAAAATAATAACTTTTACATCATGACCTAATGCGCTGTTATTTCTTATTTGGTACTTATAAGCAGGTCGTTAATTATAATTTATTTAATTTAATTCGGCGTTCTGAATATTATCATCGCATTGGTTCGGGTTTCTCGCCGCTCCGATGCTAGTCGATGGTTTAAACTAAAAACCGACACTAACTGTAGAAGCAAAATGAGATCAATGCCCTTATCAATGCAGTAGCATTTATAAATACTGACGTCAATTCCGGCTTATGGTTAGCGAAGTCAGTATATAACTTCTACATATCAGGTGAGTGTGTATGGGATGATGGATGTGGCGGCCTGAGGAGCTCATAAAAAGAGCGAAACGATCGTCGTCGTCTTCTGTCCTCCTTGCACACTCACTTGATTAAAAAAAAAATAATAACTTTTACATCATGACCTAATGCGCTGTTATTTCTTATTTTATAAAGAATTGTATCTGTAAAGGCAAGTCAGCTGAAAGACTGCCTGTTTTAACAGAAGAGGTTGTTGGCGACATTCAACAACGACTTGAACAAAGTCCAACAAAATCTTCAAGAAAACTTTCAGCTCAAACGGGTATGTTCTTAATTTTAAGGTGCTTACAAATTTTATTGTTTAATCCTTTTACAGGAGTATCGTATGGGAGTTGCATAAAAGCCGCAAAAAAAATTCTGCATTTGCACCCGTATAAGGTATCGGTAGTTCAACAACTTCAGCCACTTGATTTCCAAAAAAGAATTGATTATTGGAATTGGTTTAATCAGAATTTAAATGATAATGGTATGTTGGACACTGACGAGGCGTGGTTTCACTTGTCAGGATATGTAAACAGCCAAAACTATCGTACGTGGGCTACAGAAAATCCTCATACTTTTATTGAAACGGATTTACATCGACAAAAAATTGGTGTTTGAGTAGCAATTTCGAGACGTTGGATAATTGGCCCAATATTTTTCAACGAAACAATCAATGCGGTGGCTACCGAACACTCATTCTAGATGGATTTTTGAATCAAGTGCATGATGAGGAACAGATAATGGGTTATTTTCAGCAAGATGGAGCCACTCCTAATACTGCGTTGGCGACATTAAATTACTTGAGGGAATTTTACGATGATCGCTTGTTAGGCAACGGATTATGGCCACCTCGTTCGCCAGACCTCACTCCGTGCGATTTTTATTTATTCGGGCATTTAAAAAATAAGGTTTTTAAAAATCGAATGCATACCTTAAACGAGTTTAAAGCAGCAATTGAAGAAGTGATAAGAAACATAAATCCGGAGGAGCTTTAACGTGTATTTCAAAATAAAAAAACATAGAGTTAACATTTGCCTAGAAAATGAAGGCCATCATTTTCAACATTTCTTATAAAATTAGGGATGCTAACTCTACGTTTATTAAAAATACACAAAACCTTAACTTACTTCAATTTACTTTGTATATTTAATTAAAATTGTAAACATTTTATATATAGTTATGATTAAATATTTAATTTATTTTGGGAAAAAATGTTTGCTACGCCAATGGAAAAGCAATCTAGGGGATTTTCTTTTCATATAATCAGTTGTACCAACATTTTTTGGCGGGAAATTTAACTTGTCTACAATCATTGTTGATCACACTTTATAACTACTGCATATTAGGACAATTTTGCTTCATATTTTCGAATGAAGTTCTAGTCAAAATAGTTCAAATGTGGCAGACTTCAAAAGTGGACGTCTTGTGGAGGCGAGAACCGAAGAAAACATCAAGAAAATTGAAGAAATGCTGTTAATGGATTGATGAATCAAAGTTTCAGTTATCTCGAAGGTCAGTTTTGACAATTTATCATGAAGATTTTGAAATTAATGAAGTGTCAGCGCGCTGGGTTCCAAGACTTTTCTTCACTGCTGAGCACTAGTTGCGCAAGCAAGGTATTTTTGAAGCAAACTTGAAAACAAAGACCTTTTTTATAAATTGTAACAGGTGATAGAACGTGGGTGTTTTACTGGAATTCCCCAACAATATTGACGAATCAAAGTTTCAGTTATCTCAAAGAAAATACGAATAGCATCGGTTTTGATAATTTAACATTGACGAATCAAAGTTTCACGATGAAACATCCAAAAAAGTCTTGGTCACGAGCCAAAGCTCCAAGATTTCTTCACACATTTCTTGCCTACGCATGTGGTGTTCACGAATGTCTTGGAAATTGGAATTAATATTGTCAGCGCTCTGGATTTCAAGACACTCCTGAATACTACATGTGTAGGCAAAATATTTGTGAAGAAAACTTGGAGTTTTGGCTCATGACCAATACTTTTTGGATGTTCTATCGGGATCGCCCCTAACAAAATTAGAATGAATACAATGGATGCGCAAGGGATCCATCATCAAAAAAGGCGAATGTGCAAGTATCTACAGAAGAGCTGATGGCGACATTTTTTTTTTGACAATGAGGGTATTCTTTGAATTGAGTATAAAACGAAAGGTACTACAATTACTGCAATTGGCCACGAAGAAATAATAAAAAATATAAAGATTGCTGTACGCAAAGAGACCCGATAATGTTGTTCAAAAACCTTCATTGTTGCAGGACAATTGTTGAGTTCATAAGGCGTAATAAAATCAACAACTACGGTTTTCACACATGAAACATTTTTTAACCCTTTCGCTACGAGGAGCGTATCCATACGTTTAGTTTTTATGTGCTCGGTGTGCGAAGAGCGTATATTTTCAAAAGCCTGTAAATCGTGAGCGGAGAGCGCACGATGTTTCAAACTGCGAAGCGAAAGGGTTAACTTTGTATGTATAACTACGACTTAATTAAGTGACTATAGTTACAATTTTAACTTGTCATTTTCAAACTATAAGTGGCTACAGTTTCATTGAGCTAGGACCAGTCCTGGCTTAAATCCATCAGATTATTACGTCTTCTTTTCACACACAACACTTTTTCCAAGTAAGTTAATTTGACTGTATTCCCAATTTTTTTCAAAAACGTGATTAGAAAAGCTATACTGAAGAGAGATAAATCTCGAAACGCGTCTATAGGTGGCCTTAGACATTAGTTTTAATCCAAGTCCTCTCACTTCTAATTTTTTTTTTATATCTCTCCTTCCATTTTAAATGTGTATTTGTTAGTTGGTTTGAAGAGAATTTGACCTAAACGTTACATATACTTTAATAGAGCGTTGTAACAAATCAAATTAAATAAGATTTTAAATATTTCATTGTATAATTCAATATCCGGAGGTGTATTTGCACGGGAAGTAGTTGTTTCAATGGATATTTATCGTCTTAAGTTGTCTTATTAATTAAGACATTGTTTGCATTTTCACGAATAGTTTTTTCGTAATTTTATATATTATGTTTTCTTTAAGCTGAAGAAACACTTGCGAAAACGTCAATTTTATTCCGATGAAGAACTAAAAGGCGACATTTCCAAGCTGTTTTAACACTTGCCAAAATTATTTTTTTAAAGGGTAGTGTATTATTGGAGAATTGTTGGACTAAATGTGTAACTGTAAAAAAATGAAAATGGCTCTAATATTTTTTTTATTCTGGGTAAGTAGATTTCATTTTAAATATTAAAACAAAAAACTTCAGAACTCTGAAAATTACGAGAGCAGATCGTAATTTTCACAGTTCTGAAGTTTTTGTAAAATTTTATGTGTTGATTTTAACGATTTTATTAAAAATAGCAATTATTATTTAAAACTTGTGATTTTTGTTAAATATTGTCATACAAGGATTTTTTGTGTTAAGTATACTATCAGGATCTTAAGCAACTTGAATTTATTTACGACATAATTTGGAAAATAACTTCAAAACGGCTTAGTAGAAAGTATTCAGGGTTGGTACGTATTATTATCTAATCTGGTGCTTTAAATAGTTTTAATACAAGTTTCATCACAAATGGGAGACAATAATTGGAGTGTTTAAAATTTATATTGGATTTCCTGTATGTCCTAACCCGAGACATCACCCGGTATGACGAAATAGGCTAATATTTAACATCTTTCAAACTATTTTACACCAAGTAAAATATTGTTTTTGAAAAAAGTGAATAATAATAAGTGTAGCAGCATTCTGTGACTTACTTATTTTAAAATTTCAACAATTTAGAAAAAATAGTAATAAAAAGCGGTTCCTTTCTTCACTCTTTCTTTTTAAGTACTATATGTACATTTCGGATACTAAGTATCTATTATCAATAGTTAACTAGTAAACTATAATGGACTCTTAGTGTCCAAAATGTACATATAGTACTTAAATAAAAACAGTGGGGACCCTCGTGGGTCAGTGAGTAGAGCTCCTGCTCGTGGGCCAGAGGGTCGTGGGTTCGAATCCCACCGGAGGGTGCCAGTTTCTTATGGGGAAATTGGCACCCTCTGGAGGCATGGATGTGAGTGAATGTGCTGTGTCGTCCATAATTAGTTGCATAAGTGTGTAAAGAATTAAATACATAAATGGAATAAATAAAATAAATATTGATGTTGGCCAATAGTCTACGTTACCAAGGCCAGGCAAAAAGCCAAAAAAAAAAGTGAAGAAAGAATTTAATCGCTTTTTATTACTATTACAATAATCTTCACCTAACTTACGAATACATATATAGAGAGTTTTATCTAACACCGAACATTTTCCTAACGAGAATTTTCCTTTTAAGTATACATAAGCATGCGTTGTATATTTGCTGACGCTCTGTTTTTAAAATAATTTAATTTGAAGCTTTAAACGAGTGTTTTCCACTCCCAGGCTTAGCATGAAGTAAAATTTCGAGTTTAGAAAACCCTGAAAATTTGGTTTGGTCGCGTAGCGCGAAGCGCGGAGCGGCCAAACCAAATTTTCGGGCTTTTCTAAACTCGAAATTTTACTTCATGCGCCACCAGTACAAAACACTGATGTAGTGTAAAGTTTAGCGGTGTGTTTTAAACTTCGTAATATGTCAGTGCTTTGTACCGGTGGCGCATGAAGTAAAATTTCGAGTTTAGAAAAGCCTGAAACTTTGGTTTGGCCGCTCCGCGCTTCGCGCTACGCGACCAAACCAAATTTTCAGGCTTTTCTAAACTCGAAATTTTACTTCATGCTTAGTCTAGGAGTGGAACACACTCATTTCAAGTTTCAAATTGATTTTTTTTAACAACGAATATCTAAAGATTTACAATATATACAGTGTAATTGGGACATGTATACTTGAAAGAAAAACTCCCTGTTTGTACACGTTGAGGGATTAATTGCGATTGCTTGGCTACAATTTTTAATGGTCATAGAGGCAACCCAATTTACACATAACTTAAAAAATAAAGGTGTCAAATTGTATTGGATGAACATGTTCGGTGTTACATAAAACTCTCTGTATAATGTAGAATTTCAGTTATTTTTTTTTTTTTTCAGCGAGTGATACCCAATGTTCAACCATCCATCAACTTTTAAATATAAACAAATAAAACCAAAATATCAAACAAGCGCAGTCACACATACACACCAAAATAGCTTTTATGTACTTTCCAGTCATGCAAACATTGATTTGATTTAAATGAGGCCAGACCAATAATTCTTTCATTGGCGAAATCGCACTAGCATCGAAAAGGACTCGAAAGAGCCCGAGCAGTGCGACTTGACACGTAAAAATAAAGCCCCGGCTTGTTTAATAAATATCCAGAGTCTTAAAATAACAAACCGTCATGTCTGTAAATACTGGCCGAGTAATTACCGCATATTAGCAACAGACTAGAACACTAAACGTGACTGACAGATGTCTCAACGTTCTCTCGCAACAAAATTTAAAACGAAAACATCGCGAGTTTCGCACTTGGCAGGTTTAAGTTTGTAATTATTCGTTCATGGATGATTTTTTTTTGTATGTAGAACACATACAGCGGAGTTTTCTTTAAAATATGGGTTTTATATATTAAGCTTTTTTTCTTTAAATCTTTAGATATTCGTTGTTTTTTATAAATAGTGTAATTTGAATCTTCTAACGAGTGTTTTCCACTCCCAGACAAAGCATGAAGTAAAATTTCGAGTTTAGAAAAGCCCTGTGAAAATATGTCGAGGATCGCGCAGCGACCCGAGACAAATTTTCTGGGCTTTTCTAAACTCGAAATTTTACTTCATGCGCCACGCGTATAAAACACTAAAATATTGTAAAATTCGTATATATTTAAACCTCACTTGAAATCATTGTTTAATACGCGTGGCGCATGAAGTAAAATTTCGAGTTTAGAAAAGCCCAGAAAATTTGTCTCGGGTCGCTGCGTGACCCTCGACAAATTTTCACAGCGCTTTTCTAAACTCGAAATTTGACTTCCGTAATTCAGCTTTTTTTTAAATCTTTAGATATTCCTTGTTTTTTATAAATAGTGTAATTTGAAGCTTCTAACGAGTGTTTTCCACTCCCAGACTAAGCATGAAGTAAAATTTCAAGTTTAGAAAAGCCCTGTGAAAATTTGTCGAGGGTCGCGCAGCGACCCGAGACAAATTTTCACAGCGCTTTTCTAAACTCGAAATTTTACTTCATGCGCCACGCGTATACAACACTGATTGCAAGTGAGGTTCAAATATACATAAATTTCACAATATTTTAGTGTTTTATACGCGTGACGCATGAAGTAAAATTTCGAGTTTAGAAAAGCCCAGAAAATTTGTCTCGGGTCGCTGCGCGACCCTCGACAAATTTTCACGGGGCTTTTCTTAACTCGAAATTTCACTTCATGCTTAGTCTGGGAGTGGAAAACACTCGTTAGAAGCTTCCAATTGAACTCATTTAAAATCACAACGGATATCTAAAGATTTAAAGAAAATAAGCTGAATTTAGAAAACGTATACTTTAAAGATAAACTCCCTGTATAACGCTCTGTTTACATACGATCCTAGTAAATGAAATATCTGTAAGAATAAAATTGTATTTTTTGGTTCAAACGAGTGTTTCCACTCCCTGATTAGGCATGAAGTAAAATTTCGAGTTTAGAAAACCCTGAAAATTTGGACGAAAGCAAATTTTCTGGCTTTTCTAAACTCGAAATGTTGCTTCTTGCGCCACGCGTTGAAACGACTGAAATATTGTGAAATTAACAATATACTGCTAAATCAGTATTCAAAATAAACTGCTAAAGCAGGATTAAAAATATACTGCTAAATAAGAATATTTTAAACTCTACAGTAAATTAGTGTTATATACGCGTTGCGCATGAAGTAACATTTCGAGTTTAGAAAAGCCTAAAAATTTGGTTTGGTCGCTCCGCGCTTCGCGCTACGCGACCAAACCAAATTTTCAGGCTTTTCTAAACTCGAAATTTTACTTCATGCTTAATCAGGGAGCGAAAACTCTCGTTCGAAACAAATAATACAATTTAATTCTTACAGATATTTCATTTACTACGTACAAAACTGAGATTAATACATTATTTCAATACCCACATCGAAATTGTTATTTTTCCATTTTTATTTTACCATAAAAAGAACGAAAGGGTATTTCAATATTAAAATCAGCAAAGCTTATATACTTATGTACGTAACTTTATCCTCTTCAGTTCTGAGAAGGAAAATGATTACGTTTTGATTTACTTGCGTAACAGAAGTGCAACTGCGGAAACAAACTGTTTTCGTCAAAGGCCAGAGTTTTAAAGACATCAATTTTAACTATCCTGGAGAGTAGATGAACTCCAGAAATCTAATAACTAGGAAATAAATGTCCCCAAGAAAAGTTCCACTCCGGCGAAAATGTGGGTTATTGAAATGAATCGATCAGAATCGGGGGACGTAAATATGGTGTAGATCATTTTAATGACTTGTTTTCTGGAGACCGGAGTTCTCTATTCGGTTGGCTTTTCAAATGAAAACAATTTGTTTTTTATTGTACTACGAGAGGTGATCAAAAAGTAAGGTTACAAAATCGATACTGCTGGAGTTTCGTCTGTTATACAGAAAGTTGTAGTGTGCGGTACTTATATTAAATGTGGTCGCTAACTGTGGAGAGTTTCAGCTACTTGCGACCTACAGCGCTAGTTAAAAATTAACAGACTTTTGAAAATATACGCTCTCCGCACACGCAGCACACTAAAACTTAACGTATGGATACGCTCCTCGTAGCAAAATGGTTAGGGATTAAGGAATATAGATTGGTTGTCGGGAGGGTAGCCGCAGCCGCGTTCACTTAGGCCAAGTTTTAGGCTCATTGTAGTGCCTCCCTCCTGATGGTCAGACCCACTCCGCACTACTGGCAATTGCCAATATTTGTGCGACGGACCAGTTCCATCCGGGTCCTTCACATTTGGGCTGGGTTTCCTTTGACATATTATCCCTTAGTTTTGACAGGGCCGGACACTCGTGAAGTATGTGCCTTGCTGTTTCATCCTCATCGTTGCATCGTCGGCATATGGAATCGTTAGTGATCCCCATTTTTTTAAGGTGCTTTTGGAAGTTGTAGTGTCCGGTGATGTAGCCGGTTAGTGTACGTAAGATTTGCTTGGAGAGTTCTAGGAACTTCTTTGTTTTTTGCGGTCAGGTGTTGGTAAGTATGTCTTGCTTTGGTCGCACGTTGTTAAGTTTTTCCATCTGGATTTGTGTTTTTTAGCGGTGAACTCGCGCATGTGTCTACTCAAGGACCGCGGGGATAGTTCTACTTTTGCATAGTTTGTTGCTGTTGTTGAAGCTGCTTCATGTGCAAGTTTGTCCGCGTTGTTGTTCCCCTCGTTATTGTTATGGCCTTTCGTCCATGCAGTCGAGTGTCGCTGCTATGTTCAGTATCTCTAACAATTCATATATTAATTCTGATGTTATTTTCAACTTCTCAAGTCCTGCTAATGCAGCTTTGCTATCGGTGACGATTGTTATGTTTTGTTTTCTCAGTTGCTTTTCTAAGATTAGTTTGGCGTTCTCCATGATTTCGTAGATATGGGAAGACATTTGCGGATGTTTAGAGCTTCCGAGTATACGCCCGCTCCACAGCCTGTTTTTGTTTTGCTTCCATCTGTGAACATCAAGTGGTCTTTCGTTTGTGTTTGCTCATTTGGATTCACAGTGTATTTCTTGTTGAAGGTGTATTGAGGGATCTTCTGGTCTAGTTTGCCGCTAAGATGGGGCGGGCACCATTTGAGAATGCTTCCTTGTCCTGTTGGGGTTTTGTATGACCAAGTGTTCAACTCTCAGTCTTTCTCCGCTATTTCTTGCCACTTCTTTGTTATGTATACCAAGCGGTGAAAGGCAGAGTATGGTTTCCAATGCTGCGGTAAGTGTTGTTCTAAATGCACCAGTTGTGCACGTACACGCTAGCCTTTGGATATGGTTTATTTTTGCTTTTGCTCCAGCAAAATGGTTAACAAAATTGGCGACGCGTTTGAAAAGCTTATCTCGCGAAGAAATCAGCTCAGTTTTTCAGTTTCTGTGGGCGAAACATGTAAGCGCCTTTGAAATTCACTGGTAGCTGGTAGAGGTTTACGGAGAGACTGTATTATCTTGTCAGCATATCGCAGAATGGTGTCGAAAGTTTGCGGCCGGTAGAGAATAGGTCACCATTCTGCGACATGCTGACGAGACATTACAGTCTCTGCGTACCAGTAGCTGATGAATTTCAGCCGCGCTTACATGTTTTGCCCACAGAAATCGAATAATTGAGCTAATTTCTTTGCAAGACCATTTTGTCCAACGCGTCGCCATTTCTGTTAACCCTTTCGCTACAAGGAGCGTATCCATACGTTTAGTTCTATGTGCTCCATGTGCGAGAAGCGTATATTTTCAAAAGTCTGTAAATCGTGAGCGGAGAGCGCACGAAACTTGTGTACCTCTTCAATAAGCAGTCTATACAGTATAATTTAAAAAAAACCCATGGCCAACGTTTTTCTGTTTTGTTTTTTGCATTTCCCTCAAAGAAAATGTAATGCAAGCCTATGAAATGTTTACACACGATAGATGCCGGTATCAGAGCTGGGCAGAATTCGAATCATTCAGGATTCGAATCCTGGATTTGAATCCTTTTGGAGGTTTTAAAAGAGGCATTCGAATACTTTAGTTCAACTGGATTCGTTACATTTTTTTTAATAGAATTCGTATTCGAATCCAAATGCGGGTGATTCGAATCCTTATAAGAGGTTCGAATATTTATAAAAAGATTGGAATATTTATAAAAAGATTGGAATATTTATGAAAGGATTCGAATATTTATAAAAGAATTCGAATAGTTACAAAAGGATTTGAATCGTCAAAAATAATTCGAATTAATTGTGAGGATTAAAATGAAAAATGTCTTTTGTATGTTTTTAAATTTCTCACTAAATCACTGTTTTATACGCGTGGCACATGAAGTAAAATTTCGAGTTTAGAAAAGCCCAGAAAATTTGTCTCGGGTCGCTGCGCGACCCTCGACAAATTTTCACGGGGCTTTTCTAAACTCGAAATTTTACTTCATGCTTAGTCTGGGAGTGGAAAACACTCGTTCGAAACTTCAAACTGAATGCTTTGATAAGAACATTAAATAACTGAAAATGTTTTTAAAGATAATAATCTAGTTTTAAAATTTTGTTTAATATTATTTAAAGTAAAACTGACATGGTAGCCACAATCTGAAAAGTTAAATTATTCCGACATTTCCCTGATTCAAGATTTTTTTTTCTGGCCTTTTAATATAACTTTCTTCTGTGGGAAACCCCCATTTTGTTAAATTGTTTTCATTATTTTTGTCAATATTTAAGTTAAGTTTCAAAATTTTTACGTCTTTTATAATTTGCCTGCTGATTTTGGCAAATTTAATAATATCATCAGGCTTTTTTGTTAGTGTTTTCGTCAATTTGAATAAAATTCCATAAATTTTCTCTGACTTTCCCAGTTTCAATGATATTCAGTGAATTTTTAATTTGCGTAATTTTAAGGCATTCGCCGATTTTATAATAGAGTTCAATTTGAAGTTTTAAACGGGTGTTTCCACTCCCAGGCTAAGCATGAAATAAATTTCGAGTTTAGAAAAGCCCCGTGAAAATTTGTCGAGGGTCGCGCAGCGACCCGGGACAAATTTTCGGGCTTTTCTAAACTCGAAATTTTACTTCATGCGCCACACGTACAAAACACTGATTTGAAGTGAAGTTCAAAAACACACAAATACATCTTTAATGAGAGTAACAGAAAATCAGATATTTAGTCTGTTATCAACGATGTTCAGTGTTAATAATAAATAATTAGGAATTTTCAAATCGATGAAACAGATTACATAATAAATGACTAATTGTTTAATTGAGTTATGTGGAATATTTAATCACAATAAAAAAACACTTTTATTCCTTACTTTACTTTTATTTTTATTCGTTAGATGTACATTTCGAGTGCAAAGCACTCATTATCAATAACTAATAGTTATTGATAATGAGTGCTTTGCACTTGAAATGTACATCTAAGGAATAAAAATAAAAGTGAATTAAAGTACATAATAAATGTTTCATTGATTTGAAAATTCCTAATTATTTATTAATAACACCGAACATCGTTTACTGAAGTTCTAAATAATAATCTAGAGTTTTTTTTTTACTTCAATATTAACTCATTAAGCACCAATAATGCACAATAAACACAATTTTATTTAAAAAAAATATAATCATGCAAATTTCTGCCCAATAAATAATACATTTAAGTAGGCAATAAAGTCAGTTTAATAAATCGAAATTCAGCACCGGAGACAAATATTCTTTTTACAGCTTATTATAAATTAACGTGACCGCACAGGACTCAAAACGTTTTACGATTTTTTATTTGTCAAAAGAGGCCCACATGCAGTACGGCGCTCGTTATTTATCGGTCTATAAAAAATAAATACAATTTTAATAACTCCATCTTCGGAGCCGGGAAAGGATGTAATTTTTAAAAGGGAGAATAATTGAGAGATCGGCTCCCGTGGACTATGATTGAAGCCGATCCGGGAGCGGCCGACGGGGATTGAAATGAAACTGTTTAAAGGATGAAAAGTACAAATTAACGAGCCGCCATTGCGTAATGATTTACAGGCATTGCTCACATGCAAAGCATGGGGTTAAGACCGTCTCGCGTTTATCATAAACTTCAAGAGTTTATGGAAAAAGAGTATTAATCGTTTTCGTTCGCATTCCGTTTTGTCAATTGTTATTTATTAAGCAATCTTCTCTGGAGCTTCAGAATGTGTGCTCAGGATGGTAATTGGATCAACTGTGTTACTAGAAGATTAAGTTCGAAAAAAAAATGTAAGGTACAGTGATCTGCTGAAGATATGCAAACTCATGTATCGATTTTAAAATTATGGTTAATTTGGTCTTTTTTCGCAAAAGTTTGTAGACCACATTGCTACTAGTGCCCAAATGCCATGCATCATGTCGCGGGCCGGCCTTGGTTGAAGCAGTTTTCAAGCCTTTATCCCAGTGATGGGGAAACTACGGCCCGCGGGCCAAGTCCGGCCCGCGGAAAGGTTTAATCCGGCCCGTTTAAGAGTGCCGTCGTGAGAATGTTTGAACGCGTTCTTACTTCGTAATGTGACGACCCGCATAAAAACGATTAAGCATTATTCTTTGGCCCGCTACGATTGTCTGGTTATTACAAATGGCCCGTCTTAAAAAAAGTTTCCCCACCACTGCTTTATCCTCTTCAACAACATTGTATACGCTTTTCAACATCTCACGATCAACTTGTGGTTGAGATTTCTTCACAAAAATAAATCGAACGTGGTTAAATAAGAGTCCTTGAGGTAACGAGGTGTCGCCAAAAAGTAAAATGACCCTTTCTGGTTGCATTCGGCAAAGCACGGCCATTGCCAATTGCGCAGTGTTCTCGGTGCTCAAAGTATACCATATTTGACCACTTGTGACTCTTTTTGTGAAGATATCTCAAATAACGTGTATATACAAACAGACCCGATACCTAGACCAATCTAAAAGAAAAAATCAAGCGGCAAGTGGCAATAATTCATCTAAGTTAGAAATTGTTGAAAAAATCTTCAAATCATCAAAATATAAATCATAAGATGTTGCAAAACGTATACAATGATTTTTTGCAAAATTTTGAAAATCGCATTCAAGAAAGTGGACATCACATTAATAATAATAATAATAATAATATTTATTGCCCAACAGGAAACAATTTCCCGATTACAATATACATAATAACAACAATAATAAAGAAACTTAATATTATACAAAAAATAAACTAAAAACTAATTATTTCATTGGCATTAACTTTAGTGATTCAAAAAATATATCACACTTTAGAGGTAGTTGATTAAAGTTACTAGTAATTATGCTGATTGGTAATCACCAGTAATTGCGCCAAAGTTTAATATATTGTGATTGATATAAAATGTGGTCTTATATCTATTGTTTAAAGTTGGAACCTGCAAACTAATTAGCTGTAAAACATCAGGGCCGTCGATATGATTATGAGTGAGTTTATATATGAATGGTAAACCTGACTTTTAACGTCGGCTCTCAAGAGATTCGACATTAAATTGATCATAAACTCTCTCAGGACAATGCCCCTCAGTATTTAGGTATAGAAATTTAAGAAATTTTCGCTGAACATTTTCCACTAGATTAGTCTACAGTTGAGATTGCAGATACCAAATCAATGAAGCATATTTCAACTTAGAACGTACATAAACATTAAACAGATATTTCAAAGCATTTGGATTTTGCAAGTTCGCAGAATTACGATGTACAAATCCTATTGCTTTAAAGCCTGGGTCTCCAAACTATCTTCTTCGCGGGCCACAAATACAATTCTACATAATAAAAGTCGGCCAAAATCCGATTAATTTTATAAAATTATGAAAAATTTAAGGAACAATTGTTACAATATTTCAAAATATGACATTTACAAAAAAAATTACAAACAATCGCGGCCGGATTCATGCAAATCGCGGGCCGGATTCATGCAAGTCGCGGGCCGGATTTGGCCCGCGGGCCGTAGTTTGGAGACCACTGCTTTAAAGGAACTCTCAAGAAATTATTGAAGGTGAGGATTAAATGCAAATTTATCATCAAACCAAACAACAAGGTATTTAAAGACTCTGACTTCCTCAATAAAATTATTACTCTCTACATAATTAAATGCAATGGGTTTCAATTTTTTGGTAAAGGAGTTAAACTTACACTTATTGCTGTTCAAATTAAGATTATTAGTAGTACACCAATTCAAAGTAACATTACGTTTATTTTGTAAACTGTGGCAATTATCTAAGCTAGAAATTGTTGAAAAAATCTTCAAATCATCAGCATATAAAAAGATGTTTGCACTTTAATAAAAGATCGTTAATAATTTTAAATAAAATTCTAATTTTCTATGTTCGGGGGTCCCTCAAGGTTCCATACTGGGCCCAATACTGTTTAATCTATTTAATTAAACAGTAATGGACCCAGTATGGAACCTTGAGAGACCCCCGAACTTGTAAAATAAGAACTTGATTTAAAATATCTTTCACTATGTTCTTCTTAATCACATGGTGAAACCTGATTAATTTAACATTATTTATTAATACATAGATTAACGATATGAAAGATAAGTTGCAATGAGTAAAGTTAAATGATTACAAAACGCAAAGTAACTGAGTTTTTCAAGTAACAGTGCATGTTCAAGTCTGTCAAACGCTTTTGACATGTTAGTATATATTATATTTTATTCATGCATATAAAATGGAATGTAATTACGAAGATTTTCGTATATTGAAATTATTTATTCATTGAAAAACAAGCGAGTACCGATCACTGCCCCGTTGGTCACCCTGTACAATATATAATCGTGATATCGTTCCCGGAAATACAGTAAGTATGACCAAATATTGTTGTCCATGATACACTCAATCAAAATATAATAGATGATTGATGGCTAGCATTTCAAGAACGCAGGTTTTATTGTAGGCAGGGGCAATTCAAACCAGGTTTTTTTCATTTGATGAATTATAAATGATTTATATTTCATGGAATGGATTATGTATTTGTATCCATTACAATATTAGAGATAGGAATAATTGGATGGTGACGAAAACAATATAAGCATTAAATTTGTTTACATATAGAGTTATAATTTTGTAATCATTTACATTTTGCATTAATGTGTAAATAACAAATTATTTATAATATTTAATTTTTAGCAGTTTTTAATCTATAATAATTTTGTCCCGGGAAGTTGTAAACTTTCAAAATTCTCATGACCACACACTAATTAATAATAATAATAATACTTTATTGGTGCTAGTAACAGTTGTTTTACACAGGCCAAAAGATGGGGTATAAGGTTTCAAGACATTCTAATAATAACAACGGATACCAAAGTGATGCAACTTAGTAGACAGAACTCTATTATGTTTATAAGATTAATAAAAATATTCAATAAAGACATAATGATAATAATATATTTATAAATAAAATTAGCTTAAAATCTAGATAAAATATTAAAAAAGGATAAAAGAAATCGAAGGTAACGATGCAGAAGTATACATTTTCATACGGGAAAAAATGGCAATGTGTCCAGCACTTTTCCCGCTAAAGATATGCTGATTTAAATATCAACAATATGGATAAGTTACTTAAACTAAATTTATTCTACTTTCATTATTATTCTTCCATTCCATTTCCATTTTTTTTTTTTTTACTATTCCAAAACTATTCACCAAAAAAGTAAATCTTATATTTTTTTGCTACATCTCGGTAAATATTAATCACCATCATATCAAAGCGTTATATATTTTAAACTTTACTGTAAATCAGTGGTTTATACAGTGGCGCATGAAGCAAAATTTCGAGTTTAGAAAAGCCCCGTGAAAATTTGTCTCGGGTCGCTGCGCGACCCTCGACAAATTTTCTACGCGGGGCTTTTCTAAACTCGAAATTTTACTTCATGCTTAGTCTGGGAGTGGACGACACTAGCTACAAATTTTCAATTGAAAAATTCCTTGATTGTCATGTCTAGACGTCAACAATTGAGAATTGTTCAAAATGTCCAGAAAGTATTGAAAAGGGAACATTTTTAGAAAATCTATTATACTTTATATAACGCGAAATCAAATATAAGCTGTATGATCTGCCTGATGATTCCACTGTTTATTAGTTGACACTGCAACAATTGTCACAGTCGAGACAATTGTTGCAGTGTTCGAGACAATTGTTGCAGTTTTTGAGACAATTGTTGCAGTGTCATCTAATAAACAGTGAAATCTTAACCAAATGTGTTATTTACTCAAAGTGATGATAAGCAGTAAATTTTTAACTTCACAATATTGTCAATGTTTTATACGCGTGCCGCATGAAGTAAAATTTCAAGTTTAGAAAAGCCCCGTGAAAAATTGTCTCGGGTCGCTGCGCGACCCGAGACAAATTTTCTACGCGGGGCTTTTCTAAACTCGAAATTTTACTTCATGCTTAGTCTGGGAGTGGAAGACACTCGTTACTTTAAAAGATGTCACAACTGTTAAAATGTGTATGATAACTGTCATAAAGAAAAACAAACAATATAGTTCAATTCAAACTCGTGTCAGGTTAGCATGATTGGTTAAATATCGGCTTGCGCTTGCGACTAATGTCAATTGTAAGTGTAAGATCATAAAGGGGGGGGGGGGGGGTCGTCATGAAGAAGGTAGAAAAATATCTTATGTTTAATAAATTTTAACTAAATCTCGCACTATCAACATTTAAGCAATTTACAATCAATTAAAAGGTATACTTAAAAGAAAACATCTGTGTATATACTTTATTTTTATTTATTTTTATTACCTATAAACAGTCGATCGGTAAAAAAACTTGGTATGCAAAAGTAACTCGCGTATTATAAAAGGTTGAACACCCCTGTTACAGTGGATGAACACGAAACCTATAAAGTTTCTTTTAAAAGTGGCTACTAGTCGCATTAGTCGCAAGCGCAAGTCGATATTCTACCAATCATGCCAACTTGACACGAGTTTGAATTGAACTATAATGAGATCAGCATGTTATTGTTTTTCTTTATGACAGTTACCATACACATTTTAACAGTTGTGAAATCTTTTAAAGTAACGAGTGTTTTCCATTCCCAGACTAAGCATGAAGTAAAATTTCGAGTTTAGAAAAGCCCCGCGTAGAAAATTTGTCGAGGGTCGCGCAGCGACCCGAGACAAATTTTCACGGGGCTTTTCTAAACTCGAAATTTTACTTCATGCGCCACGCGTATAAACCACTGATTTACAGTAAAGTTAAAAATATATATAACGTTTAGATGTGATGGTGATCAATATTTACCGAGATGTAGCAAAAAAATATAATATGATATGCATTATGCAACCTTTAAGTAACATTTTTAATTTATCAATCCGTTCAAATAAATTTCCCACTATTTGGAAATGCGCAGTTATAACACCTGTTTTTAAAAAAGGCAATTCGGCTATACTGACAAACTATAGGCCCATTTTCATATTGTCAAATTTTTCTAAAATATTTGAGCAGATAATTTATCATTTTCTTTACAATCACGTCCACAAGTACATTACACCGCTCCAACATGGGTTTATGTCGGGTAGATCAACTTCAACTAATCTGCCAGTCATTACACAACACCTAAGTGTGAATCTAGATAACAGAGGCCAAAGTGATGTTATCTATACCGACTTCGCTCGTGCTTTCGACACCATCGATCACAATATTCTAATTCATAAACTTAGCTATTTTGGACTAACAGAAAACTTACTAAATTTAATCGAATCATATCTAGATGATAGACGGAACTATGTTTTTTACAACGGATTTAAGTCACAAGAATTTATTTCAACTTCAGGTGTACCACAAGGCTCGAATTTAGGACCACTACTTTTTTAAATTTTTATCAATGATCTGATTTCTTCTATATCGTGTCCAGTATTGGCATATGCTGACGACATAAAAATATTTAATCTCATTGAATCCAAAGAGGACTCCGTCTTACTCCAGCAAAACTTAGATATAATTTCTCAGTGGTGTACCTTGAATGGATTAAAACTTAATATAGATAAGTGTTGTGTTATGACATATTGCCGTAAAAAAGTCTCTAATACATACAATTATTATATTAATGGCACTGCTATCTCACGCAACACATCTGTTAAGGATCTCGGCGTTACTTTTGAAAGTCACCTAAAATTCACAGACCACATTAACAATGTTACTAAATCTGCTATAAAGGTACTCGGATTTTTAATGCATACTTCAAAATACTTTACTAATATTACTCTAATTAAGACGCTTTATTGCGCCCTAGTACGTAGTAAGTTGGAGTACGCATCACTCATATAGAAACTAATTTATATTATGTAACATTTCTCTTTTTTGACGCTTCTGATACTGTACGATATATGTAACTATATGTATCTGTTCAGTCAATGGAATAAAGAATTATTATTATTATTATTATTATTATTATTATTATTATTATTATTATTATTATTATTATTATTATTATTATTATTATTATTATTATTATTATTATATGGTATCCCTACTACACAAACAGCTCACTGGTAATCGAACGAGTTCAGAGGCGTTTCCTAAAATTTCTGTCTTTTAAAATCGACCGCACATATCCTGACCGTAATATTGAGTATAGTGAATTGTTATTGAGGCACGATTTAACGTCATTATCATCGCGCCGTGAAGAAGCCAGCGGACTATTTATATTTAAGTTATTACAAAATGTCATAGACTGTCCTGATCTATTAAGCGAAATTACTTTTTTTATTCCTAGATTATCGTCCAGACACTCTAATACATTTGTGATACCCATCTCTAAGACGATTATAATGGAGTAAAGCCCCTTTAACGCATATGTATCACAATGCTAACAACATGTATGAAGATATATTTTTTGTAAATAATGTTTAATTGTCGTTTCCTTTAGTTATATTCATTAATTCTTTATTTTCTTTTTAAATTTAACTACGTTTGCTTGTATTTTTCTTATATTACCATTTATGTAATGATTATATATTTTCCCTTGTTGGATTCTTCCGTTGGAAAATAAATATTATTATTATTATTATTATTCTATTTCTTATTTTCTCGGCGATTAATCAGCCGGGGTCTTCCTTGCTGACGGGTTATACCAAGTCTCGCAAGTGCTCTATCGTAGGAATTTTCGCGTAATACTGCAGGTTTTTAAAATAATTACCTTTTGGATGTTGGTATGCATAAATGGCTCTATATGTAGTCTTTTCAGATTTGGTTTAAATTCATTTTGGGTAATACCGGTGGTGGATATAATAAATGGTAGTATATATGTACGATCTTGTTTCCATATTATTTCTATCTCAATGGCTAGCGCTGTATATTTTTCGATTATTATTATTATTATTATTATTATTATTATTATTATTATTATTTGTGTTTTTCTTCTGGGTATACATATCCTGATGTATGGCAGCTAAAACGATCCGAAACTTTTGCATTTGCCTGCAAAATTGATGATATGCATTTGTGTTTCCAGTTGGAAGTAAAATTATTAAAGTTTTAAGCTCCGTTCCCTAAAAAATTATAAACAAAAGTAAGCGGTTGATTTATATTTGAGCGCAGCAATAACACACGTAATCGCAGCGAGCAGCTTAGTCGGAACAAATGTAAAATCCGTTGTGAGTGTGTGTTATTGTGTTTGTTTGTACGTATGCGTGTGTATTCGTTCCCTTCTTGGCTGCAAAGCGCATAATAGCATTTATAAGTAGTAAACTAGCTGTAAGCGGGTATAATCGCGAGGACGTCACGTTCAGTAGTCGGTAGTTGGTGGTATGGCTATGGGTATGGGTATCAGCACACGGCGCGTCTTCCCGGTAATTTGGTAAAACAAGTAGCGAACGAAGCGGTACTAAATAACACTGCCGGCCAGATCTAATCTAAACGAGTTATTCGGTCTCTCTGCATTTGTGCATGCCTTGCTCACCGTGCTTACTGTTTGCTGTTCCCTTCCCTTACTGCTTGCTGATCTCCCGTGCTCTATCTTCCACCTGATGCGAAACTCGTCCTCGTCCATCACTATCCTTTTAAATACGCCCCGTGTTCAACGGAATTTATTTATTTTACCTTAACCGGCCAGGCCAGCGAAATCTTGCACTCTTCATATCATGTCTGCGCTATCGGGAAAATACTGTCTTCCTGGACAAATGCTAGCTGCTAGCTCGTTCGTAAACTAGTTGATATGTAGATTCGGGCAATGCTGCATAAATATTTACTGAACATAAGCAGAGTAGGATCAAGATATTTCAAATTGCTTGTATAGTAATTTCAATTAATTAAAAATTGGTCAATATCATAATTCCTCATAAGTTTGCGCTATACGTACACTTCTGTGCAATAAAATTAAGGACATAAAATATGTTATAGTTTAAAGCGGACATGATGAGTTTCCTAGTTACGTAAATATGTCAATTCCTTAAGAGCAAGTCGACCGCTCTCTAAACGTATAAAACTAAGCACGATGCCTTAATTACATCCTTCTTTAGGGATGAAATATTTTGAAAAAATAGGTATACTTCAAAGAATGTACAATCTTTAAGCCAGTCTCAGTAAAATATTTTATACTTTCACCGTTATTTCATAAAATAATATAAAACATTGGTAAACTAGTTTTATATTATTTTATGAAATAACGGTGAGAGTATAAAATATTTTACTGAGACTGGCTTAAAGATTGTACATTCTTTGAAGTATACCTATTTTTTCAAAATATTTCATCCCTAAAGAAGGATGTAATTAAGACGGCATTGTACTTAGTTTTATACGTTTAGAGAGTGGTCGACTTCCTCTTAAGGAATTGACATATTTACGTAACTAGGAAACTCATCATGTCCGCTTTAAACTACATATAACATATTTTATGTACTTAATTTTATGTTCCTATATTTATTTTTGTCTGCAGTATCTATAAAAAATATTGAAAAACTAAATCAGTCATATTGTAGATAATTCCTTTGCAAAGATATGTGATTTTTTTTCATTTATTTATTTGGTTAAATATAGTCACTAGGATGTCGCGCGTAAAACAGTTTTTCATATTTTCTGAAACTTCAATATCGCGCGACATCCCAGTGAATTTATTGTACGATAGAAATAATTGGAAAAAATTAAAATTCTTCGAAAACAATTCTTCTACAATGTGACTGATTTAGTTTCCCAATATTTTTTATAAATGTTGCAGAAAAATATTATATTGAAGATGCGATTACGCTAGTTTAACAATGTTTGATATTTTTTTTTATAAAAGAACGGTCAAAGTGGGAAATGTTTTATTAAGACAGGCATTGAGATTCCACTTTCCTTAAAGTATGCCTATTTTTTCAAAATATTTCATCCCTAAACAAGGATGTAATTAAGACGGCAGTATGCTTAGTTTTATACGTTTAGAAAGCGGTCGACTTCCTCTTAATGTCAACATGCCGCGTCATTTAGACAACAACTCAAAACTTCGAATTCTAACTAAAATAGAAGATGGTTTTTCTATTAGACAAATTGTTCGATTGGTGGACATCAGTAAAGACACTGTTTTCAGAGTTAAGAAACGTTGGGAGCAATAGAGAAATGTTATGGTGTTTTATTGTTTATTGAAACTGGTGCTAGGCAATTAAAACAGACCCGAATTATACAACTAGAATATTGTAATAAATTGTTATAAGACTTGTGCTTAATTTTATTGCACAGAAATGTACATCCGTACATTCCTAATCACATCTAAATGACCAGTGGCGGCTCGTACAGTTGCGAGAAAAAAAAACTAGTACAGCAGGGAGCTTTTGTTGACATGCACTTCATTAACAATATCTCTAATGCTAATACCGACTCGAAACGGGTCGTTATTATCGCTTTTTACGTTTCAGTCAGTTGAGGCATGTCGACATTAACCCATTAACCGCCAAGCAGTGATAGAGTTAACTCTAAAAGTAGAATTTATGTCCAATTCTGCACTATTTTTTTAATTTCTATGAATGACTTATTCTATTACATACTGTGCATTTTTCTTTTTAATATACATAATAAATACGCTGTAAACTTTCAGGCATTCTTCGATTTTATATAAAAACGTACAATATGAAGTTTAGACCGAGTACTTCCACTCCCAGACTAAGCATGAAGTAAAATTTCGAGTTTAGAAAAGCCCCGCGTAGAAAATTTGTCGAGGGTCGCGCAGCGACACGAGACAAATTTTCACGGGGCTTTTCTTAACTCGAAATTTTACTTCATGTGCCACGCGTATAAACACACTGCAACAATTGTCACAGTCGAGACGATTGTTGCAGTGTTCGAGACAATTGTTGCAGTGTTTGAGACAATTGTTGCAGTGTCAAGACACATTTTCACGGGGCTTTTCTAAACTCGAAATTTTACTTCATGCGCCACGCGTATAAACACTGAAATATTGTGAAGTTAGAAATGCACTGACACGTTTTATTTTTAAATGGGTTATAAGCGAAATATTTAAACAACACATTTTCAAGTCAGGTCAAATATAACTTATTTAGTATATTTGGTTTGAGTTACGTGAAGAGTTTAATATAATAAACTTAATAAAAGACTAACACTTTCTCCACTAAAAAGTGAAAAAGTGTTAGCCTTTTATTAAACTTATTTAGTAATTTAATTAACAAAAAAATAATAATGTTGCGTGTATGCATCAGTGGCGCTTAACGGGTGAATAAATTTCGTTTGACATTACAGCGGATTTATCAATTTGATTGACAATTTGAACAATCAAAATAAGTCCAGTTCACATAGCCAAATATTTAGCTTCAATTTGGTTCTCATTAATCACTTGATGAAACATGTTTACAATATTGATAATTAAATAAAAGTCACTTGGTTTGTTTCACTACTATTTTTTATTCTCTCCGACTAGTTTCAACTTATCGTCATTCTCAAGAGAATTGGATTTTAGAGAAGGCCTGAATATTAGCAAGGCAATTAAACAGGGAAAACACATTGTAAACGAGTACGAAGACATCTGGAACTCCCCAATTTTTAAAGCCCTTATTACCTGACCTTCAAAAAATATATATCGTATGTTCAATAAAATAAAACCTCTAGAGTGCCATGGAAAATATTGTAGGTTGGCAACTCTGAAATTATACATTATAAATATTATGTTTGACTTTTTATATGTCAATTCCTAAAGCGTGTAGCCAACTTAAACGTTTAAAAAGATAAAATCATGGCACACTAGAGGTTTTTTTTATTGAATATACGATATATATATTTATTTATTTATTTATTTATTTGGTAATAACCCAACAGACTGTAAAGTCAAATAACAGGGCTATATCATTATTACAAATTAAATACAATATAACTTATATAAATATATAACAAAAGATGCATGCAGAACAGAAATACATAAAACCATATATCTTGTAAAACATTTTTTTTCTTTTAGATGTTCAAAATATTTTCAGCTCCACAGCACTTATGTACAGTTCTCTCCGGCTAGCTTCGACTTATCGCCATTCTCAAGGAGTAATCCTTGAGAATGGCGATAAGTCGAAGCTAGCCGGAGAGAAATAAAATAGTAGTGAAACAAACCAAGTGACTTTTATTTCACTATCAATATTGTAAACATGTTTCATAAAGTGATTAATGAGACAAATATTCAGCTGTACTAGTTTTTTTCTCTTGCAACTGTACATAAGTGCTGTGGAGCTGAAAATATTTTGAACATCTATTTATCTTTCTACAATTAAATGAGTTAAATAAATTCCTGATTTAATAGACATAATAGTGGATTCATGCATGACAGCAGGAAATGAAGAAATTGATGGTTTTATAATAGCAATATTATTGATTCGGGTGACAAATGCGACGCCGCCTTATTGAGTATTGACTATTATATATTTGTCAGGTGTAGTTAGGAAACAGAGCCCGATATAATAAATTCGGACAAAGTATTAGAAAGCATGACTTTGGGTATTTACGGATCGCGATATTGACGGCGACAGGGCTGCAGTCACATTGACGTCGCGTCGCGTCTGACTCCTCAGTCTCAGTTCTAGTCTGAGCCTGAGACGACGATGGCAGTGTATCAGTTTCAAGAGACGGGAAATTCAAAGGTGGCTGTCATGTCAACTTAGTGAACTCTGCTATATAATGTAACAACGTACAGAGATATGATGATGCATTCGGATCTGTTGTCTTCCACTTGACGTGAAGACATTGCCTCCCATCAACTCCTCTTACTACATTATGTATGTGTGTGTGTGTGTGTGTGGAGGAGAGAATGCCAACTGCAAACCAATACCCGTGCCGATTATTATACATCCACCGAACAATGTATGCAATTGTATCCGTATCATTTCATTTAACACGCGGACCCACTATATTGACAACTTATCTGCTATTGCAATGTTCGATCTTGCAGACCTTTCTCAAAAATTACCTTGAATGCAGCTTGATAGAATTACAAACAAGGATTACATTTTAAACACGGCTTATAGTTTTGATATAAGGAAAACATTTAACCTTTTTCTGTTTAAAATAAAGAACCACAAAGCAAACATCTCCGAAATTCAAGAAATTACCTTATAGCATAACAACATTATTTACTTTGTGCTTTTTACTTTGCCCTATATGCAACATAAAGAGAAAGTAACCATACTTTCTCTTTGTGTTGCATATAGGGCAAAGTAAAAAAGCACAAAGTAAATAGTGTTGTAATACTATAAGAGAATTTCTTGAATTTGCTTTGTGGTTCTTTTATTTTGAAACAGACATCTTTAAATCAAAAAATTTAGTGGATAAATCGATTTTAAGGTTCCCCGTGTTGATTAAGACCATTTTTGAAAAATGTCTGTCTGTAATTCTCTTCTTTTGTAGCCACGATAAAGTCTAAACCAATTGAGCTGATAAGATGATACTATTAACTTAAGCTTTTTATTTCAATAGTAGTATTCCATTAACTTTTAGTAAAAATGCAAAAACTGGAAGTCTTAATTTACTCTTAGCAATTGAATAGTTGTCGGAACTAAATTCATTCTACTTTTATTATTATTATTCCAGAACTATTTGCAAAAAAAGTAATTCTTGCATTTTTCGCTACATCTCAATAAATATTGATTACCATCATATCTTGACGTTGTATATTTTTAACTTTACTGTAAATCAGTGGTTTATACGCGTGGCGCATGAAGTAAAATTTCGAGTTTAGAAAAGCCCCGCGAAAATTTGTCTCGGGTCGCTGCGCGACCCTCGACAAATTTTCGCGGGGCTTTTCTAAACTCGAAATTTTACTTCATGCTTAGTCTGGGAGTGGAAGATACGCGTTTAAAATACTACACAACTGTTAAACTATGTATATTATTTAATACTTATTATTTATTTATTATTTGGAAAGAGGAGTAAGGCAGGGGTGTCCACTTAGCCCTCTACTATTTAATTTATATGTGTCCGATATGGAGAAGGTGCTGGAAATGGGTCAGGCAGGAGGTATTGTGGTGGGCAGAAAAAAAAAATTGGAGCCTGGCATATGCGGACGATGTTGTTGTGTTTGCGAAGACAGTTGGAGAACTGAGAGAGATAGTAGAGAGGCTGGGGAGATACTTTGCAAAGAGGCGATTAAGTGTAAATGTGAACAAAACGAAGTGGATGTTATGTAAAAATGCGGGTGGAAGGAGAAAGGAAGAAGAGATTGTGTGGCAGGGAGAGATAGTTGAAAGAGTGAAAGAGTTTAAATATCTCGGGTATGTGTTTAGTGAGTTTGGAGGCACGTCCCGACATATTGAATTTGTATGTAAGAAGGCGAGAGTGGCAATGGGGCGACTGCGGAGTACATGGAGTGAAGTGTTAGCAGGAAATGTGAAAATGCAGATGGTATGGTGGGATGCATGTATAAAGTCTGTGGTGTTGTATGCGGCTGAAGTGTGGGGAGTGAGTGCGAGTGAGAGTGTAGAGCGAGTACAACTGCAGTACTTGAAACAGATCTTTGGGCTGGATCGTACAACCCCCAGTTACATAGTGCTGCAGGAGTGCCATAGAATGTCGGTGGGGTGGATGGCAGCTAAAAGAGTGGTGAAAATGGAGAGACGGATGTATGAGATGGGTGAAGAGAGAGTGGCGAGGGAAGCGTGGGTCATGTGTTACAGGGAATGGGTAAAGAATGAGGGTGTGAGATGGATGAAGGAAAGAGGGATGCTATATAGAAAGGCCGGGTGGTCATCGATACTGGTAGAGTAAAAGCTGTCCCAGGGGCAGAAAATAGAAGAAAAAGTTGCGGAAATCCTAGCTAATGTAGAGCTGCAAGAAAGGCAACAAAAAATTGCTAATAGCAAGACGTGTCCGAGGTACAAGGTAGTACAAGTTTGTACGGGACCACCGCGGTACATGTTTCGATTGAATGGGAATGAAGTGAAAGTGCTAGCGAGGTTTAGATGTGGAAACGAGGAGCAAGCTAATAAGGTTTGGATGGGAGAAGAGTTTGGGAAATGTGTGTACTGTAAGGATGGAATGGACGAATGGGATCATTGGATGAATGAGTGTGAATGGCTAAGAGAAAGGATGAGTAAGAGAAAAAGACGAATGTCCAGAGAAGAGTGTTTGAGCGAGAGTGGAAAGGGGATTGAGTTATGTAAAAAGTTGCGAGGGTGGAAGTCAGGGAGAGGTAGCTAAATGGACGCGGAAAGGGTTATGCGAGGAGAAATTTACGTTATTTATTTATGATATTTGTTTAAGTATTTTTGTTTTTTATTTTTGTATATACTGCAATGGGTGTAATGGGTACTCAATTGAATGCCAAATAAAGGTTTCTTTTTTTTTTTTTTTTACTTATTATTTACAGTAAATACAAACATTATCGTAGTTTAATACTTTATTAAATTAGGACTTACAATCACAGGAACACTAACAGTAGTAACTAACTTAAAAAGAGTTAAGAGAAACGAATTTCTGACTAACAAAGTTACTAAACAAACCAATATCAGTCGTTATTGCTTTGTTAAACGTTGCAAAGGCAAAACAGCCGCTTGGTGATAAAGAGTTAATAAGATTAATATTTTATTTCTGCAATGAAATCATATATTCAGATTCTAGTAATAAAAATTAAAGTTTTGAAAATATTATCGTTCTAAGAAAAGAAGATATTTTTGCTTCATTATGTTGAAAAATGCCAACCTTCTCTTTTTAAGTTAGTTACTACTGTTAGTGTTCCTGTGATTGTAAGCTCTAATTTAATAAAGTATCAAATTACGATAGTGTTTGTATTTACTGTAAATAATAAGTATTAAATAATATACATATTTTAACAGTCGTGATGTATTTTTTGAACTAACAAGTATCTTCCACTCCCAGACTAAGCATGAAGTAAAATTTCGAGTTTAGAAAAGCCCCGCGTAGAAAATTTGTCGAGGGTCGCGCAGAAAGAAGTCACAGAGAGCCAAATCGGGAGAGCGCGCCGGCCACAGTACGTCACCCCTCAAGGAGATTAGGCGCTGGTGGAAATGTTCCCTCAATAGTTCCATTGAAGTTCTCGTTGTGTGTGCCGTGGCTCCGTCCTGCTGAAACCATACGTTCCCAAGTTCCATTTCTTTAAGTTTTGGAAGAAAAATGCCTCAATCATTTCTCTATAGCGAACTGCATTTACAGTAACAGTGTGTTCTTCTTCCTCAAAAAAGTATGCCCTTTTTTGCCATACTGCCACTTTCCCTGAATGCGTCAACCCACGAAACGATTGATTGCCGGCCAGGAACGGGACCCATGGGATGAATATTAAACCTAGTTCGGAAGGCACGTTGGGTGGCAACCACCAAGCGGCCATTGGAAAAGTAGGCCTCGACGGCGAACGCACGTTCCTCCTTTGTCCAACGCATGATGACAACTAGCTTGAGCGGTAACAAAACTTCAAGACCCCCTCTATCGAATAAGACCATTCCTACATATTTCTGACCACGTCTCGTTCATTAGCACCCAACTCAAATCAGCAAGTTTTCCTGCCGCACCTTGTACAGGGCTTTCATTAATTCCCGAACCCCACGTGACTAAATTTAAAATTGCCGCGTAAATTATTGTATTTGTACGTTGGAGGCTTTGAAAAAAGTAACCAAACGTTACTAAAGTCAAATTTGACATAAACGTTTATGCGCGGTGCATCGTTAAACCAACCTTTGAGATCTTACAAGATTCGCCCGGAATTTTCAGGTAAGCAAAAATTGTTTAATTATTCTGAAACATTGAGTTAAATAAAGTTTAAAGTTTAAATAAAGTTTTAAAGTTTAAATTAAAGTTTAAAGTTTAATAAAAATTAGTTACGTTTTTGAAGATGAGCCTATTTTTTAATCATTTTAAATATAATATTTTCAGTCGTCATAAAAATACGCCGGCGAATAATAAATATTTTTAAATCTAGGGAATTTTTGTGTGAGCCATACCACCTTGTACATTTGGTTGCCTATTATTTTTGGTCACGTGGGGTTCGGGAATTAATGAAAGCCCGGTATATAAAACGAGGAAATTTTTCATATAATGTTTTTATATTGAAATATTATTTTCGCTTAATATTTTAGAGCAAACATGTAAATATATTTTTTGTATTTAAAAAAATGTGTATTCTACCCTACTTCTTATTTGGCGCTTTTATGATCCGTGGGAATCTTAAGAATTGTTTGTTTTTCTTGAATAATGACCGAATACCCTATTAAATAAAATAATAAAAAATACAAAGATACGAAAAATGACCTTTTAGAAAGAAGCAAATAGTTTACCTGGAAAATACAATCCTCAATAAAGTAGATTTAGCGTGAAGACATATGTTAAACAAACAGAAGCAACATCTCCATCCGCGAGATAAGAAATAAATCGTTTAGCCCGGTATCGATTCGGACGAGGCGATAAGCCTCTGCGGAGCATCGGCGAAATTCCAACAGAGGCCTAATTAAAAAGTGCGGCAATTGTGATATTTTTTCGAAAAGGCGTTTCGCAGAAGTGCTGAGAATCCTGAATCCGTAAAGCGGAGGAGGAGAAGAAGGAGTTGGAATAGCGAGTCGCTAGGACGGACGGTGACGGTCGTAAATATCAGAGGAGGCGGCATAATCTCCCGATGCTAATCTCTTCTTCTTCGGCGCGCCGGACGGAGAGACGATGAAAGTGAATGTGGACAGGTGGAGGGAAAAGGACGGAGGGCTCGTATCATGGCTTCTGTTGTAATTAAGGAGAGAGATGGTGCGAGAGGGAGGAGGTCGGTTTGCTAGTTTGCAGGACGTGGACTGTCCTGATAAGGACAAGTGCGACGCTCGACATCTGAAGATGGACGGCCAACAAGAGACTCGCCATGCACCGACCACATTTCAAATAGAATAGATAGACCGCAACGATCTGCACCTCTGCAGAGTATTCACGAACATTTATAATCCTAAGTATAGTACAGAGGTGTTCAACCGATCGCCGGACCAGTTTTGGTCGATCACTTACCGATTTCAACCTCCGGTGAGATTTTATAAAAAATAATTCTATTCCGAAATAATGCCTCATTGAGCGAAATTTTCGATCGTTGCACGGACAATAGGACGAGGAATTATCAAAAAATCTCATACACGAAAATTAAAGATCAGTGGTTTATACGCGTGGCGCATGAAGTAAAATTTCGAGTTTAGAAAAGCCCCGTGAAAATTTGTCTCGGGTCGCTGCGTCGCCGATTTGGCTCTCTGTGACTTCTTTTTATGGGAAAATCTTAAATCCATTGTTTACAATGACAAACCACGGACCCTGCAACACCTGAAGGACAACATTCGCCAAGCAATCGCCAACATACCCGTCAATACGCTCGAAAGAGTGGAGCGAAACTTCAAAAAGCGGGTGGATCAGTGTATCGCTGATGAGGGCCGCTATTTGTCCGATGTCATTTTTAAAACCACTTGAATCAACAAAAAATCAGGATGTGTACAATACGATAAAAAATAATTAAATCGATATGTGATATACTTTTTCTTTTATCGACTTTTCAAATCAGCAAGAGTCCCTGCCGCACCCTGTATTATCCTTAAAAAAATTAACATGTTCCATTTTCTTTATCAACACCCTGTATCAAAATCTTCAACACTCACATTTCGTAATTTCCATAGACTCCGATTTTAAATATCTGACGATTTCAGGGCCGGCCAGCGAAAACATCCTGACGTATTTATGAGTCCGCAATGATTCCAATAAATCCGCTCCTGTCTTATTTACGAACCCGCCGAAAGGACATGAACCAAACGGTTTGGTTATTTAAACAGCGAAAGATCGTGAGGCTTATTTGTAAAACCTCCGGCTGTCCATCACGCCATCCCGCGGAAAGATTCATGGCGTCAATATTTATACCGAAAACCCGGGGATGACATATTGATGGATACGAATGTGGAACAAATCACTCTTTCGTCTCTTTCCTCCGTCATTGCCCGAAACGAGAATTTATTTCCCTCTTTCCTTTATTTATGTATATAGACGCAAACTGTTTTAATGTGTTATCATTCGGATTACACCGGGTGTTGCATCGAAATTCGGGAATTTCAATGTATTTTTTAAATTTTTTTATTTATTTACTTTAGACGTAATTTTATGAAAAGAACCATATTTTTGCGAGCATCAACAAAACGCGCCCCGTATTATCAACTTTTTCTAAACAGGCATTTAGGCATATAGTTAAATGATGTTTCTACTTTTAATGAAAATAACTTGAAAACTACATAAATGATATTACGTAAATTTAACATATTTTAAAAGAGCATACTTATCGCGATATCCACAGAAAGTTTTATAAAAATCCATGCTTGGTATTTCGAGTTATGCTTTTTTTTAAACCAATTTCAACGAAAATCAGTGTACAAAAACATTAATTTCTACTTTGAGTGAAAATAACTTGAAAACTACAAAAATTATGTAACATGAATTTAACATATTTTGAAAGAGCATCCTTATCGCGATATCCACAGAAAGTTTTATAAAAATCAATGCTTGGTTTTTCGAGTTATGATTTTTTTTTAATCCAATTTCTGCAAAAATCAGTGTAAAAAAACATAAATTTCTATTTTGAGTGAAAATAATTTGAAAACAAAAAAATTATATTATGTAAATTTATTATATTTTAAAAGAGCATACTTATCGCGATATCCACAGAAAGTTTTATAAAAATCCATGCTTGGTTTCTGAGTTATGATTTTGTTTACTCCAATTTCAACAAAAATCAGTCTAAAGGAACATAAATTTCTACTTTGAGTGAAAATAACTTGTAAACTACAGTAATGATGTTACGTAAATTTAATATATTTTGAAAGAGAATACTTATCGTGATATCCACAGCAAGTTTTATAAAAATCCATGCTTAGTTTCTCGAGTTATGATTTTTTTTAAACCAATTTCTACGAAAATCAGTGTAAAAAAAACATGAATTTCTACTTTGAGTGAAAATAACTTGAAAAGTACAAAAATTATGCTACATGAATTTAACATATTTTGAAAGAGCATCCTTATCGCGATATCCACAGAAAGTTTTATGAAAATCCATGATTGGTTTTTTGAGTTATAATTTTGTTTACTCCAATTTCAACAAAAATCAGTCTATCAAAACATAAATTTCTACTTTGAGTGAAAATGACTTGAAAACTACAAAAATGATGTTACGCAAGTTTAACATATTTTGAAAGAACATACTTATCGCGATATCCACAGAAAGTTTTATGAAAATCCATGCTTGGTTTTAAGAGTTATGATTTTTTTGAATCCAATTTCAACAAAAATCAGTGTAAAAAACATACATTTCTACTTTGAGTGAAAAGGACGTGAAAACTACAAAAATGATGTTACGTTAATTTAACATATTTTGAAAGAGCATACTTATCGCGATATCCACAGAAAGTTTTATAAAAATCCATGCTTGGGTTTTCGAGTTATGATTTTTTTTAAGCCAATTTCCACGAAAATCAGTGTAAAAAAACATTAATTTCTAGTTTGAGTGAAAATAACTTGAAAACTACAAAAATTATGTTACATGAATTTAACATATTTTGAAAGAGCATCCTTATCGCGATATCCACAGAAAGTTTTATAAAAATCAATGCTTGGTTTTTCGAGTTATGATTTTTTTGAATCAAATTTCTACAAAAATCAGTGTAAAAAAACATAAATTTCTACTTTGAGTGAAAATAATTTGAAAACTACAAAAATGATGTTACGTAAATTTAACAAATTTTGAAAGAGCATACTTATCGCGATATCTACAGAAAGTTTTATAAAAATCTATGCTTGGTTTTTCGAGTTATGATTTTTGTTACTCCAATTTCAACAAAAATCAGTGTAAAAAAACATAAATTTCTAATTTGAATAAAAATAACTATAAAACTACAAAAATGATGTAGAAAAATTTAAAAAACATAACTTTCTACTTTGAGTGAAAATAACTTGAAAACTACAAAAATGATGTTACGTAAATTTAATATATTTTGAAAAAGCATACTTATCGTGATATCCACAGAAAGTTTTATAAAAATCCATGTTTAGTTTTTCAAGCTATGATTTTTTTTAAATCCAATTACTACAAAAATCAGTGTAAAAAAACATAAATTACTTTGAGTGAAAATAACTTGAAAACTACAAAAATGATTTTACGCAAATTCAACATATTTTGAAAGAGCATACTTATCGCGATATCCACAGAAAGTTTTATAAAAATCCATGCTTGGTTTTTCGAGTTATGATTTTATTACTCCAATTTCTACAAAAATCAGTGTAAAGAAACCTAAATTTCTAGTTTGAGTGAAAATAACTTGAAAACTACAAAAATGATGTTACGTAAATTTATCATATTTTGAAAGAGCATATTTATTGCGATATCCACAAAAAGTTTTATGAACATCCTTGCTTGTTTTTTCGAGTTATGATTTTTTTTAATCCAATTTATACAAAAATCAGTGTAAAAAAACATAAATTTCTACTTTGAGTGAAAATAACTTGAAAACTACAGAAATGATGTTACATAAATTTTATATATTTTGAAAGAGCATACTTATCGCGATATTCACAGAAAGTTTTATAAAAAGCCATGCTTGATTTTTCGAGTGATGATTTTTTTAGAATCCAATTTCTACAAAAATCAGTGTAAGAAAACATAAATTTCTACTTTGCGTGAAAATGACTTGAATACTACAAAAATGATGTTACGTAAGTTTAACATATTTTGAAAGAGTATACTTTTCGCGATATTCACAGAAAGTTTTATAAAAATCCATGCTTGGTTTTTCGAGTTATGATTTTTTTGAATCCAATTTCTACATAAATCAGTGTAAAAAAAACATAAATTTCTACTTTGAGTGAAAATAACTTGGAAACTACAAAAATGATATTAAGTAAATTTAACATATTTTGAAAGAGCATACTTATCGCGATATTTACTGAAAGTTTTATAAAAATCTATGCTTGGTTTTTCGAGTTATGATTTTTTTCATTTCAATTTCTACAAAAATCAGTGTAAAAAACAGAAATTTCTACTTTGAGTGAAAATAACTTGAAAACTAGAAAAATGATGTTACGTAAATTTAACATATTTTAAAAAAGCATACTTATCGCAATATCCACAGAAAGTTTTATAAAAATCCATGTTTGGTTTTTCGAGTTATGATTTTTTTATAATCCAATTTCTACAAAAATCAGTGTAAAGAACATACATTTCTACTTTGAATGAAAATAACTTGAAAACTACAAAAATTATGTTACGGTAATTTAACATATTTTAAAATAGCATACTTATCGCGATATCCACAAAAGGTTTTATTAAAATCCATGCTTGGCTTTTCAAGTTATGAATTCTTTTTAATCTAATTTCTACAAAAATCAGTGTAAAAAACATAAATTTCTACTTTGAGTGAAAATAACTTGAAAATTACAAAAACGATGTTACGAAAATATAACATATTTTGAAAGAGCATACTTATCGCGATATCCACAGAAAGTTTTAAAAAACTTCATGCCTGGTTTTTCGAGTTATGATTTTTTTGAATCCAATTTCTACAAAAATCAGTGTAAAAAAACATAAATTTCTACTTTGAGTGAAAATAACATGACAACTACAAAAATGATGTTACGAAAATTTAACATCTTTTAAAAGTGCATACTTATCGCGATATCCACAGAAAGTTTTATAAAAATCCATGCTTGGTTTTTCGAGTTAGGATTATTTTTATTTTAATTTCTACAAAATTCAGTGTAAAAAAACATAAATTTCTACTTTGACTGAAAATAACTTGATAACTTCAAAAATGATATTACGTAAATTTAATATATTGAAAGAGCATACTTGATTGAGTAAATTTTTTTTGGATTAGATCATGCGGCACTCAAACATCGAGCTTCTTTTTGTAGCCAGTTTCCTCCAAATAGTCTAACACTGTTTGCCGGTGGATGTTTAGGTCATTGTCGATGTGACGACTTCTTACATGCCGGTCAAGCTTACTTTTTTTCAGAATTCGTCTGATTTCCAACTTCACCTAACCCAACGCCTGACACGGAATCTAAATTTACAATTTCGCCTAACCCAACTCCGGACAAGACGTCTGAATTTCCATCTTCACCTAACCCAACGCCTGACACGGCTTCTTAATTTTCAATTTCACCTAACCTAACTCCTGACAAGACGTCTGAATCTCCAAATTCACCTAACCTAACGCCTGACAGCGTCTAAATTTCCAATTTTACCTAACCCAACTCCTGACAAGACGTCTGAATTTCTAACTTTACCTAACCCAACTCCTGACAAGACGTCTGAATTTCCAACTTTACCTAACCCAACTCCTGACAAGACGTCTGAATTTCCAACTTTACCTAACCCAACGCCTGACACATTTCTTCAAGGGCCTGCGCAAAATTTGCGCCCTTTTCGAAATAAAATTGTAAAATGTAGCGCAGTTTTGAGGTAAGTTCACTAATCTTTGCAACGCAATATCTTACGTCTAAATATAAGAATTCCAACACTTTTTGTACATTTAGTGCTTTGAACTGTCAGCTATCAAACGGCGTTACGACTGACGAGCTGACACTGCATCTAAATTTTCAATTTCACCTAACCCAACTCTGAACGAGACGTCTGAATTTCTATCTAACCTAATGCCTGACACGGCATCTAAATTTCCAATTTCACGTAACCAAACTCACGACAAGACGTCTGAATTTCCAACTTCACCTAACCCAACACCTAAGTGTCTAAGTTTCCAATTTCACCTAACATAACTCCGAACAAAACGTCTGAATTTCCACCTTCACCTAACTCAATGCCTGACGTGGCATCTACATTTCCAATTTTACCTAACCCAACTCCTGACACGACGTCTGAATTTCCAACTTCACCTAACCCAACTCATGATACGGCGTCTAAATTTCGAATTTCGCCACCTTTTTTTCGCCACCTTTTTTTTCGCACGAGACAGCGTTAGTATCCCGAATTTCAAGGAAAATATTTTGCAGCTCGTCAGTCGTAACGCCGTTTGATAGCTGACAGTTCAAAGCACTAAATGTACAAAAAGTGTTGGAATTCTTATATTTAGACGTAAGATATTGCGTTGCGAAGATTAGTGAACTTACCGCAAAACTACGCTACATTTTACAATTTTATTTCGAAAAGGGCGCGAATGCTGCGCAGGCCCTTGAAGAAATATGTCAGGAGTTGGGTTAGGTGAAGTTGGAAATTCAGACGTCTTGTCAGGAGAAAAAAAAAGGCTCAACTTCACCTAACCCAACTCCTGACATATTTCTTCAAGGGCCTGCGCAGCATTCGCGCTGTCTCGTGCGAAAAAGGCTCAATACTTCTCAGACAACCTGATATGTCGATCGCTTCATTAAATTTTTTAGTTATCATACAAATAGTCATCCATTAGAACTGCTACTTGATTGCCTATCACTCTCGTCAACTAGAATCTCCTTAATGTAGTTGTATGAGTTACGTGAAGGTGTTAAGTCACTTAATTAAACACAGTTATATTCCTTTCTTCACTTTGATTTTTCTTGCTAGATGTACATTTCGGGTACTAATTACCCATTATCAATATCAAACGCTAGCTATTGATAATGGGTACTTAGTACCCGAAATGTGCATTTAGTATGAAAAATAATAGTGAAGAAAGGAATATAACTGTGTTTAATTAGAGGCTCCTTACTGGGTGAATGATGGCCTACAATGGCCTACCCACCTCGGCTTTGCTAGACTAACTAAACCAGGTAGGCTGGCTGAGCTGAGGCTGGGTAATCGACGGGAAGAAGCACAATTTGCCTAATGAGGCCTAAGTGCAGTGCAAAAATGCGCACTCCCCAAAAGAACCAAAACCAGAACTGCTACTTAAAATTTTACTTCGTGCTCAAACAAGGATTGGAAACACGTTCGGCACTTGGGATGTGTCCACTTAAAGGAAAAATTCCCTGTATGGAAAACTATTATTCGTGATTGGTATGGGTTAAAATATAAGGGTGTGAAACGAGAGGTAAGAAATGAAAGCAATATCCTAATATAAGTGTAGCCTTATATAAGTATGAACGACAAGAAAGGCTTAACGGGACGGAGCGCGCAATGATATTCAAACATGATTAGTCCGTTTCGGATGCAAATCTCCTAATACCCTGAAATTTATGAAGCAATTCAAAGTCATAATTTAAATACTAAGTGTTATTGTTAATATCAGCGAGCGTGGGACGGGGGATTGGGGATGGGGCGGAAAGGGGTGAGTGCAGGAGAGAGAGAGAGAGGTGGTTAAGGGGGTGGAAAACGACGCAATGTCCAATGTCCAAGTGAGAGCGGGGGGTGGGTTGCGATAACCGCCGCCGCGGACTGCGAACTGGGGATGGAGTCAGGCGATCCGAGCGTCGGTGGTCATTAGCACGCCTCGGGTCCAAGAATGGCCGGTCCGATGTGTGCTTATCCCACTTATAAATCATTACAATATGCAATATAATTCCGAGAGGTCTATCTGGCAGATGCTCTTTATATGGGGTGTGGGCCTTCGGGGTAATAAATCGGGAACCCTTTGGGAAGACATTCTTATAAATAAACACACAAAAAGCTGACACTCATATATCCCGGTGTCACCATCCATCCTGGCCGCTTCCATTGTTCCCCCGACTGATTTACCACGACTCTGTCCGAATACAATGCGATGGCGATGTGGCCGATGTGGCACTGCCGATGCAGTAGTGCACACGAGGATACATATCGTTCGGTAGTTACAGCCATTATGTATACTTCTTCTCTTTTCTCTTCTTTTATCCTTTTTGCTTTTCGCCAATGATACCGTGCTGTATGCTGTGTCCATCCGTACCGAACGATCCGATGCCGATCTGCTGCTCGATACGGTAAAAATGTCCTCTGCTCGTCCGGAGGCTGACCTTTTTCATCTCAGCCAAACGAGCGCACACATTTACACATACCGCACTAACCGTAAATACCCACTGCATTTCAACGCACTTTTCGTCTATACACTATCTATAATCTTCTCCTACTAATCAACTTACAATTCTTCCATAATTATCCAATTAACATAAATTAATAAAAGAACTCAAGGTTTCAATTACTGTTATTAGGTAATTAGACAATCGATATGGTCTGTACTATCTATCTATTTCTCACACAAATATAAAGTTACACTACGGAATGAAAAGATATATGCTCAATAATGTAATAGTCTTTTATAATTAACATTTCTCAATACTAACGTCACATCAATAAGGGTCAACTGCACCAAACACTTTGAACTTGTTCAACTCCAAACTCGAGTTCAAAGCGACATTAGGGCAATAGAAACTGTCATCTTGAAGTCAAGTTTAGCTTGAACTAGAGTTTAGCGTTTTTGGTGTAACTGGGCTAAGTTGCGGCTAATTTGCGGTGGAAAACTACTTTTTGACAAGGCTATAGTAGCAATCACGACAAATATCCTGTGATCACAAATTAGAATACATGACAATTTTTAAGTATTTTAACATTATTCCATCTTCTATTAGATATTTTCACAGTTCGTATATATCGCGACTAGACCAAAAACTCTAAAATCTTCCGATTTCTATCTCTTTCCTAAAATGTTGGAGGGTAAGGGGAAAGAGACCGAGCACTCAAGGGTTAATCCATTATGAACACCAACCGCATTTTTTTGGTGTCAATGACAACCCGATATTAGCAGGTAGTAAGAAGTCCATGTCTTCAGACGGCGCGTGGCGTTACCTTTTGTCCGGTTTGAGGTGGTTTTAATAGGTAGATTTATTTGATAATTATGAAATTATTTAAAATGTAATTATAATTGATACGACATTTGTAAAATAAAGTCGAAAATTATGTCTACGTGTACAATTTTAGGTCAATAAATTTTTTTAAAACGTATCTGACGTTTACATCTTGGTAAATATTAATCATCATCACATCTAAGCGTTATATATTTTAAACTTTACTGTAAATCAGTGGTTTATACGCGTGGCGCATGAAGTAAAATTTCGAGTTTAGAAAAGCCCCGTGAAAATTTGTCTCGGGTCGCTACGCGACCCTCGACAAATTTTCTACGCGGGGCTTTTCTAAACTCGAAATTTTACTTCATGCTTAGTCTGGGAGTGGAAGACACTCGTTAGTTTAAAATACATCACAATTGGTAAAATATATATCGTTGGATGGCCGTCTTCAGGGGTGATATGTAAGCAAATTATGGGTCTTAGGAGTTGTCAAATAAGTGAGTTACTTGACTGTTTCTAAGGCACTCTTTACAAAAAACAAAAGATTAACATTTTACATATAAAATGTACAGGGTGAGCGAAACTTGATGTCTCTGCTCTATTATTAGAAAAGAAAGAACAGTAGAAAAAATCTGAAAAAAGGTTCATAAATGGGATTGACCAAGGTCTATTTTAATCCAAAATTGCACATTTTACTAAATTTTGAAACTGAAGTAATGACGTCATCGATTTTGTTTCCCCAGATACATACCTATATTTTTAGATATTTCAAAAGAGCTAATTTTTTTGAAGAAACTTTGTAGAGAAAAAAATTTGCTATCTTCTTTCGTTAAAAAATTAAAAGCAAACTTAGAAGAAAGTATTATGAAAAATTCACAATTGTCACGACTTAAACAAGTAGCCTTTGGAAGCAAATAACAAAGCTGCATTTGTCAATAATTAAACTAATGGTTGACAAATATTGTTTTATTGTCATTTGATTTTAGATTTCAGATTTTTTTCTATCGTTTTCTTTTTCATAAATAGTTCACGTCGTTATTTTAAATGTACATTACATATGAGACTATTAAAATGAATAATGGTGGTTAGTTTTCTTCTGGATTTCAAATTGCACTATAAATTGACAATTTTAATAGTCATATGTAATTTACATTTAGGCTGATGACGTGAACGCCATCTACTGTCAATAGTCTTGTCTATTGTACTCACAAAATGACTATTATAAATGTCAATTGATTGTGCATTTTAAAATCCAGAAAAAAACTGAATATCTATAACCATTTTAGTAGTTATGTGAACACCATCTGCTGCCAATTTTTGAGTAGTGCTATTGACAGTAGATGGTGTTCATGTCGTTAATACAAAAATAATGTATATGTTCATTATAGCACTTTTTCCGTCATTTAAAGAATTGATGATTGTCGTACAAAACGTATTTTACTTGCTAATTGGTTGGTTATAGACCATTTAACATTAAATCAGTGTTTTATACGCGTAGCGCATGAAGCAAAATTTCGAGTTTAGAAAAGCCTAATTTGTCTCAGTCGCTCTGCTGCGCTACGCCCGAGCCAAATGTTCAGGCTTTTCTAAACTCAAAATTTTACTTCATGCTTAATCTGGAGTTGGAAACATTCGTTAGATGATCAATCATATCCAGGGTTGTTATGTTTAAAACAGTGTTTTAAACATGTTTAAAAACAGCCGTCGTGTTTTAAACGGTTTGGTTTTAAACATGTTTTAAATCTTAAATTTGTTTAAAACATGTTATAATCGTTGTATTTGTTTAAAACTGTTTTTTTATTATCTTAGCTGCTCAAGATTTTAATTTGAATTTTTAAACGAGGGTTTTCCACTCCCAGACTAAGCATGAAGTAAAATTTCGAGTTTAGAAAAGCCTGAAAATTTGGATTGGCCGCGTAGCGAAGCGGAGCGGCCAATCCAAATTAGGCTTTTCTAAACTCGAAATTTTACTTCATGCGCCACGCGTATAAAACACTGAAATAACGTAAAGTTTAAAATATACGGCTTTAGCAATCTAAAATAGAAATGTGGATAAAACGTGAGTCAAATTCTGCGCTGACAAAATTGTTTAAAGCAGTGATTATAGGCAACGTAATAACTCTAACGTACATTAGGTTGCTTATAACCGTTGTTGTAAGTGTGTTTTTTTTTAACTTTACTGTAAATCAGTGTTTTAAAGCGTGGCGCATGAAGTAAAATTTCGAGTTTAGAAAAGCCTAAGAATTTGGATTGGCCGCTCCAAATTAGGCTTTTCTAAACTCGAAATTTTACTTCATGCTTAGTCTGGGAGTGGAAAACACTCGTTTAAAGCCTCAAATTAATCGCATTAAAACAACGATTTCCCACAACTTTAAAAAACGCTGTAATTATCAGGATATGTACACAAAAGAAAGATGCCCCGTATATTCTGTTTTAAACACGATTTAAACGTGATTTAAACATGTTTTAAACATGTTTTAAACACGTTTTAAACCCAGATCATAACCTTGTTTTGCATTTTTTTGTATTGTTAGATTAGTGTGCTCTATTTAATCAATTTGATTAAAACGTAACCAAATAATACCATTGCATAACATATTGATTAATGAGTTAAATTGTTGGAGTTATCAAATGAACGTGAACGACTGTTTAAAACACTTTAAAAAGGGAAAAAGGTTATGTGTAATTTACATATCAATTGACGATGTGAACACCATCTGCTGCCAATTTTTGAGTAGTGCTATTGACAGTAGATGGTGTTCACGTCGTTAATACAAAAATAATGTATATGTTCATTATAGCACTTTTTCCGTCATTTAAAGAATTGATGATTGTCGTAATGTAATTTACATTTAGGCTGACGATGGAAGAAACTACTTGCTATTCTGACAGATAAAGTAATAAATTGTAACATCAACACACCATAAATTGTGGTTTCTTTTCTTCCATTATACTTCCGCGCTTATAGAGGGTGTGTCTCTTCAAAATTTGCTGCTATTCTGACAGATAAAGTCATAAATTGTAACATCAACACACCATAAATTGTGGTTTCTTTTCTTCCATTATACTCCCGCGCTTATAGAGGGTGTGTCTCTTCAAAATTTGCTGGTTTAGATATTTTGGAGAGGCCCTTATATATCTAGTTGGCCCGTCTCTATGTAAAATTTGGTATCCGCGTTTGAATGCTGGATGCTGGATGTTTAGATTAGATTAGATATTCGTAGGGGTGGCCTCATTGGCCTGTACCACCGCGACCTTTGCAGATCTATTGTGGATCCCTATTATCCTAGACGACGTGTTCGAGCTTCGCCTCTTTGATTAGTTCTATTAACCCTGACAGTGAGCCTTGGCTGTAGCTCTCTGCGCTGGATGTTGGATGCTGGATTCTGGATGCTAGATGCTGGATGCTGGATGCTGGATGCTGGATGCTGGATGCTGGATGCTGGATGTTGGATGCTGGATGCTTGATGCTCGATGCTCGATGCTCGATGCTCGATGCTGGATGCTGGATGTTGGATGCTGGATGCTGGATGCTGGTTGATGGTTGCTGTTTGCTGCAAGCTGCAAGCTGGATGCTGGATGTTGAATGCTATAACAATTCAATTTGATTGTTAATAATTTTAACTTAACAATTCAATTTAAATGTATGCAGTTTGTTTTGCATAAGATAAAACTCCGCAATTCAGAATATATCTTTTTATTCTTCGGCCGTGGACAGCGAACGAATTTTCGGTCAGGCAAAGGTCGCTTTTCCGCGACACGCAGATGTCGATCGTGTCGAATATCGAAATAAAAATCCCGAGCAGCGTATTTTTATCTCTTCAGGTGAGCAAGTTATATTATTAAAACTCATATTTCAATGCTCTATAAATGTGTACAGAAGTGCGTTACGAAAACTGCTGACCCGTCTGCCTGACCGAAAGTTTCTACGCATTGTCGATTTGAGCGGTAGCACCTGTCGCTACCGTTGCCGTCCCTTTCTTTGGACATCTAACAACATTGGTTTGCCGCCTGTTTACACCCGTGAACTTTAAGCCAGTACCCTGGTTGAGCCCTCTGCAGGCGTATCATCAGGAGTAGCTATAATCTAGGAGGAGAAAGGACGTGGACAAAGATAAGTTTTTTTAACATTATTATTCAAAATTCAGTTTGAAGAGTTGGAGTTATTATAAGTGCGCGTAGTGTGCGTAGCGGATTTTCACTGCGTAATATATATTTTATTTCCGCCATAGGACACTGCTTCTAGGTGGCGCCCATATTTATATTTTTTTGTTTGTTTGAAGAATATTTAATTTCAGTAAGAGACAGTTATTTTATTTCTAATATTATATTTTTTTGCGTTCAATTCACCATTAAACTTAGTTTTAATTATAGTCAGAATTTATACAGTTTTATTTAATTATTATTTTATTAAATTAATTTTTGGTTTGAAGTTAGACTTGTTATTATTATTTTTTTTGAACTCACTACCAGCCCTCCTTAAATAAATTGAGCAGCCGGTACAATGCTTACTCTTACTCCCACACTATGGTCAGGGTGTGGGAGTAAGAGTAAGCATTCAGCATCCAGCTTCTTCTTTTTTGCTCGATTTTTAGTTCTCCCATAAGCATTGGCTTCCCTTGATACTGTTTAATTGTATGACAACATATACCACGATAGTTTAACTAAATTCTTAATAACTCTTCTCAATGATTTTATTAAATGTTCCTTATCTAAAGGAACAAGTCTTATATTCTGATTATGCCCTGAAAATGTTCTGGCATTCGTTATTTTTATAACAGCGATTGATTTGAAGCGTCTTACTTGTATCTCCACTCCCAGACTAAGCATGAAGTAAAATTTCGAGTTTAGAAAAGCCCCGCGTACAAAATTTGTCGAGGGTCGCGCAGCGACCCGAAACAAATTTTCGCGGGGCTTTTCTAAACTCGAAATTTTACTTCATGCGCCACGCGTATAAAACACTGATCTATTTACTTTTCTTACGATGTTAATAAATAAATATAACAAACTTTCGCTCTTCTAATTCAAGACAAAAAGTCGTAAATAATTATTCTACCCTCTGAATAATTATTTACGACTTTTTGTCTTGAGTTAGAAGAGCGAAAGTGTGTCTGTTCAGAGCGAAATTTATTATATTATTGTTTCTAATATACACTTGCATACAATAATAAGTGTATATCAGAAACAATAATATAATAAATTTCGCTCTGAACAAACAAACTTTCGCTCTTCTAACTCAAGACAAATAGTCGTAAATAATTATTCAGTGGTTAGAATAATTATTAACGACTTTTTGTCTTGAATTAGAAGAGCGAAAGTTTGTTATATTTATTTATTACCATCGTAAAATAAAGTAAATAGATCAGTGTTTTATACGCGTGGCGCATGAAGTAAAATTTCGAGTTTAGAAAAGCCCCGCGAAAATTCGTCTCGGGTCGCTGCGCGACCCTCGACAAATTTTCTACGCGGGGCTTTTCTAAACTCGAAATTTTACTTCATGCTTAGTCTGGGAGTGGAGATACCAGTGAGACACTTCAAACTAAACGCTTTTATAAAAACAACGAATGCCAGAACATTTTCAAGGCATAATCAGAATAAATGCACTTAAAAGAAGAGTTTTTCTTTTAAGTGCATTTATTATAATTATGCTTTGAGAATGTTCTGGTATTCGTTGTTTTTATAAATGCGTTTAGTTTGAAGCGTCTCACTAGTATCTCCACTCCCAGACTAAGCATGAAGTAAAATTTCGAGTTTAGAAAAGCCCCGCGTAGAAAATTTGTCTCGGGTCGCGCAGCGACCCGAGACAAATTTTCACGGGGCTTTTCTAAACTCGAAATTTTACTTCATGCGCCACGCGTATAAAACACTGATCAATTTACTTTTTTTACGATGTTAATAAATATATATGTATAACAAACTCTCGCTCTTCTAATTCAAGACAAAAAGTCGTTAATAATTATTCTACGCTCTGAATAATTATTAACGACTTTTTGTCTTGAGTTAGAAGAGCGAAAGTTTGTCTGTTCAGAGCGAAATTTATTATATTATTGTTTCTAATATACATTGGCATACAAGAATAAGTGTATATTAGAAACAATTTCGCTCTGAACAAACAAACTTTCGCTCTTCTAACTCAAGACAAAAAGTCGTAAATAATTATTCAGAGGGTAGAATAATTATTAACGACTTTTTGTCTTGAATTAGAAGAGCGAGAGTTTGTTATACATATATATTTATTTACATCGTAAAAAAAGTAAATGGATCAGTGTTTTATACGCGTGGCGCTGGAAGTAAAATTTCAAGTTTAGAAAAGCCCCGTGAAAATTTGTCTCCGGTCGCTGCGCGACCCTCGACAAATTTTCTACGCGGGGCTTTTCTAAACTCGAAATTTTACTTCATGCTTAGTCTGGGAGTGGAGATACTAGTGAGACGCTTCAAACTAAACGCTTTTATAATAACAACGAATGCCAGAACATTTTCAGGGCATAATCAGAATAAATGCACTTAAAAGAAGAGTTTTTCTTTTAAGCGCATTTATTATAATTATGCTTTGAGAATGTTCTGGCATTCGTTGTTTTTATAAAAGCGTTTAGTTTGAAGCGTCTCACTAGTATCTCCACTCCCAGACTAAGCATGAAGTAAAATTTCGAGTTTAGAACAGCCCCGCGTAGAAAATTTGTCGAGGGTCGCGTAGCGACCCGAGACAAATTTTCACGGGGCTTTTCTAAACTCGAAATTTTACTTCATGCGCCACGCGTATAAAACACTGATCTATTTACCTTTTTACGATGTTAATAAATAAATATAACAAACTTTCGCTATTCTAATAATTATTCTACCGTTCGCATACCGTTCCATAACACGAATTATGGTTTCCACTGTGTGCATTTACAATAACCATTATTTTTTTTAACTTATCCAATATTTTATCAAAACATAATATCTATCGACGATTAAGATTTAATGGCCATATATTTCTTAATTAACAAATTAAAGAATTATTTGCCATGTGTCTTTGAGTTGTCGTTTAATTTCCAGCATAATTATAAATAATCACTCTCCGTTCGATTCGATTAATTAAACAGGATTATAAAAACAAACCTGATAAAGCGGTTGTGTAAATTTTTATGGCCGCTCTAACAAAAAATTACGACGATCGCGCCCCACACACGTTAAAAATATAAAAATACACGCAACTGAGAGACAATGTAATTTTCGATAAAAGGATATGTTTCACGATTACATTAATTACAACACAATATTTTTATACGGGGAGCTTGTGCGGAGAGCGTCAATTCAAATAATCACATATAGGAGAGAACACACAGAGAAAGCAATTAAACGGCGAACCCGTGATAAATGCTTGTGTTTTTGCGCAAGGGGAAAAACTTAAAACATAAAGCCGAATTTATAATTATTGCAATACTTTATGATTAATCTGTTTGTAGCGCCGCAAAGTGGAGGAACGCCGGCGCTCCAATACATCACGAGTAAATGGTTTTATGGGGATTATATCCCGAAATCGCGGGATGCAAATGCCATCGGAAAAACATCGATTCTGATTTTGAGTTGTGTTACGACTCTTGATTATCCGGTGCTATCTCAAGCTTGTTTTACTTTTGTTCCGGGGACGTTATCTCGCGCATATCTGCAAATTTACCATCTCCCATCTTCGGTCCTCTCTCTTCCCCTCTCGCTCTCTGTTTCCGATTTCGACCCTCCACTTTGGTTTAACACCCATTAAAGTAATACTCCGAACACGTATCGGATTAAAATTATGATACAATTTCCAATCGCTTTTATTATATCCATATTTTATCATTTAAATGCACGGTTTAATATTACATTTTCTTAATAATTCATTGATTTACGTCGGAATTGGCTCTTCTGAAGCCCCTATTCAGTCTCTGTAACGCAGCAAGAGTATACAATGAGTCAATGTCCTATTAATACTTACCTTTGTGTATGTTTTTTTAACTTGGGGATAAATTAGTTTTACGTGCGAGACGCATGATGTAAAATTTCGAGTATAGAAAAGCCCCGTGAAAATTATCTACGCGGTGCTTTTCTAAACTCGAAATTTTTCTTCATGCTTAGTCTAGGAGTGGAAAACACTCGTTAACAGTTTCAAATTAAGCTCTTTTGAAAAACAACGGATGTCGGATCATTTACAGCTTATGCATATGTTTTAATCTGGGAGTGGAAAACACTCGTTTAAAACTTTAAATAGAACTATTTTAAAAAATAAACAATTATCGGAAAATTTAAAGTACATGCATACATGTATGCATATTTAAAAAAAATTCCGAGGGCCGAAAGGGTTATATTTATAATCATCATTTATTTACAGCCTGTCTCAAACGAACTTGTATCTGAACACCCCTCAGACATAACATTTCCTAAGATCCAAATAATTAATTTCCAAATATTTCTTTCTACACTTAACACATCATTACAAATAACATGGGGATCCACATAGGGGTGATCCCTTTGAACCCTAACTAAACGGCGGTTTATTGTGGTGAACCAGCCATTTGTCAGTACAATATTTCAAGGGTATGCAGACTTAAAATATAATCGTGACACTCGATTTCTTTAAATCATTAAAATATCTGTCAAAATCATTACTGTTCCTTAAACAAAACATTACATACAGGGTTTTCCAAAAGTATAGTCCAGTTCACGAGAGTTGACCTGTGACTTCTAAGTTAAAAAAGTAACTGTAATAATATAAATCCATTAGTTAAGAGAGTTTATCATAAGTTACAATTAAACACACGAAAATAGAAGAATGAATGTAAATATATATTTTTATATTAACTAATGTGTGATTAAATACATTAACAATAATAATTCAAGATATTCTAATCAAGTGACGTAAATGTTGAACGTTAGCGTAACGGGGATTTACTCAATCACAGCCCCCTCTTTAATTATCATAAATATCACATAAAAATAATTTGTTACTTTTCCCTTCCCTAGCAGTAAATCGCTGAGAATTGGCCACCCTTATCAAAGCGTACCATATTCTATTGTGTTTTTAAGATTTATTGTTTAGATAAATGCACGTGACTTGTGCAATAGCAGTAAGAATCGTATTTCAACGATTAAGCTTACTCCAGATAGATAATATTGTGATGAATGGAAATGTGTGGATCAACTTTACGTTGATTTGATTTTGGAAAGGAAATTACAGTCAAGCTTTTGGTAAGGTAATTTTCGCTTACAATGCTTGCTTTATGTTGTAGAAAAATATTTACTTTGTCAAAACAATTAGAAAATTGATACTTGAATATGATATTCTTAGATTTGTTAGAAACGCAAATTTTTTAAATACATAATATTTGTTGTATTCGAGGCTGATTATTAATATAAATAATTACACACATAAATACACTTTCAATTTTCATTTATTCCGCACGTGTTCGACCACAGGTAATTTTACAATGAATCGTTTTACACAAAAAGAAATATAAATCCGATAAGAAATAAAAACTAATACTTTACCATGCGTCAAGAGATGTCGCTATGAGTATCAAATCATAATTAATTTATTAATACATCACAATATTAAATCACTTATTGTAACGTAAAGTTTAATCTTACTAGCTCTGATTTTAAATAGCTCAATACGTGTAATATCTCCTAAAATGAGGAAATAAACTTTACTAATTTGATTGTTACGTGACGAAAGTGGCAACCCAATAAGCAACGCTACTGGGTTGCTTATAATCATTCTTTGAAACAATTGGTTGAATTGTTTAATCGAATTTGTATACAGTTCTCTGTATAACACTCTGTAATGTCACATTGGGCAAAGTTAAACACGGTATCAATCCATTGATAATGGTCACCTTGTGTCCAAAATGTACATCTGGTATATAATAAAAATTGTGAAGAAAAGTTTTATTTTATTTATTTATTTATTTAACGGATTCACCTTTTTTATAATTCCTTACAAAAAAAATATATATATACAAATTTTCCTAAAATAGAATAAATAAAATGATCTAATCTAGAAATTACAAATTGAACGTTTAATTGGTAGAATTTAACAATCATTTTATAAACTCTGAAAATAGGCACCTATTAATGAAATCTTGAATTAATTAGCTGTTTACATGAACGTACGGACATATGAAACAAGTCAAAATCGGGATCACAATATAAAATATTTAAGTTTCTAACAATTATTTCAAGTGGTGAAAATGACGAGCCCCTAGGCGAGAAGAATGTCTATGTTTACCTTTTTTCAAAGTATGAATAAGATGAATGGGTTGGAATTTAAATAAATAGAAATAATGATATGGTTATAATTTTATAGAGTAATGTTGGCCAATGGTAGAAACTAAGGCCAGGCAAAAGCCGAAAATAATTTTAAAAAAAAGTGGTGAAAAATATCCATAATTAGTCCGATGAAAATTGACTCGAAATAACGGAGCGTTCCGAAGGTTTATACCATGCGGATACACGTTGAAATTCAATAAAGTTTCGAGGCCAGGAGCATCAACATAGCCATTCAAATGTTTGTGGATAAAGCAGATTCCTGATATTGTATGACGCCCCTGAATTGACTTTAGATTGATATTCTCATTAAATCTATAACATAGATATCTAACAAATCGTTTCTGGATCCTTTACAATTTTAGAATGTGCACATTATAATATGGAAACCACACCAAAGATCCATACTCAAGAGTAGATCGTACAAATGAGTTGTAAAGAACCAGCAAAGTTCTCATATTAAAATGTTTACCATTTCGCATGATAAAACCTAAAGAACGCATTGCTTTTCCACATACGGCCTTCATATGCACTGAAAAATTTAATGCACTGTCGAAATAGACACCTAGGTCTTTAATGGTATCCACCCTTTCAAGAATCACATTATCGATCATATAACCATAGTTTATATGTCTTTTGTGTTTGTTAAAACTTATTAATTTACATTTGCCTATATTTAGACTTAAATCATTGATATTACACCACTTAGACACATTATTATTATCCGCTTGTAGTTCCTCGTAGTCATTAATAGATTTTACTAGTTAAAAGTGTTTTAATTAAAGTTAATACAAGTGTTTTTATTTTCAGTTGGCTGACACGTGTTTTGATAGGTTACGATTATTTTCAAAGTTAAAAACATACGTGTCAGGTTTGTTGAGACTTGCCAACTCCTTAAACAGAAATGGCTGGTTTGATTTGTTCAGCTCTAATAAATATGTGTTTAAAACGTTATTAAACAAGTACTTAGAATTAGAATAGATATTGTTAAGATATAGTTGATTTTTTCCTTTTTTTTTAATGCTCCGGTTTGTTTTAGTTTGTTTTATAAGGTTATTTTGGTAATACAAAAGTATCATATTTATTTTTAACTGGAATCAGAACGGATTACTTTTCATGTTTTATATTTTTATGTTTATATACATATATTGTTATTAATTATTGTTTTTCCTTACATTAATTATGACTTAGAATAGTTAATAGTTTTATAATTTTTAGTTCTAACTAGTTTTTAAGTTTACTACATGATGTATTTTATTTGAAAATGGGGACCTCCCGTAAATAAACCATTTATAACTGAAAATAAAAACATGGAACAATACAAGTATTTAACTTTACCCAATGTGAAAATCTGGTTCCATCAAGAAAGAAGCAGAACAAGTATCGAATATATTAAAAACTCTGTAATGTTTTTCTTTATGAAATAATTAATTTTGAAATTATTAATTTATTTGTATCAATTTAATTATATGGGAAACCTATGTAGATATGTGTTCGCATTTAAACTAATAGTAGCTAGCATGAAAGTTTATGTCCGGCGGCAGTTTCAAATTAGATCTATTTAAGCGAAGAAGGAGCTCATATATAATTATATAAATGATGTACGATCAATGTGCGCGCGATAAATTATGAAGTTACACTAAACCAGCTATTTAGATAAGTAGGAAAGGAATGCGCAGGCGATTTTTCCCAAGCTATGATTTACGCGGATTCAAGCAGGAATAATTACCTCTGATGTTTTGTCTGAGGAATCGGAATTTCGTGTGTGGCAAACCGGGAAAACATGTGTTAAGATGGATACGACAGTTTCTGCAATACGTCGTCAAGTGTCCAGATGTGAGCGGTCTTGGAGGAGAACAGGTGATGAGGCGATGAGCTATACGCCCCAGGAATAGAGCTCGTAATGCCGTCTTTAAATGACACACGGACTCCAATATATGTGCCACCTCTGCGTGATTTATAACCGTATTTATACCGAGCTGACTGATTTACTTTACTCACTTTGGCAGACCCGGAAAGAAAAAGAAGTAATCCACGTGGCTCGGATTTAGAAATTAAATATGGATGTCATTTACCTCCGAGTCAACTCCGAGGGTTATTATTATATTCATAAATTATGGCGTTGTTTTCTCGAAAGAATAGCTTCTTTTTTAATAGTTTGTTATGTCTGAGCGTATAAATTATAAATCACACACGCCGTATCAAGATTTTATTAAATTCGTTTGTTGATTAATGCCGCGGCATATGTTACCCAGGAGTTATGTATAGCCGGTGATTTGTTACTCTTTATTATATAAAACGTAGGTGCATGCCAATTATCTGAGGCTCCGGCTTACGATTAAGTTGTAAAACAATATGCGATCCGACGTTTATCATTTATTTTTGATTAAGATTCAATCTAACGATAATACTGAGAATAATTAATTTAAAAAAAGGAAAACTATAACATAAAAACAATTCCCTCAAAGTTACTTAAACGTTATGTTATGGGGTCGTGTGGTCTCTGTGCATGTGGCCTTTGGGCATGTTATGGGGTGGGTCGTGTGGCCTCTGGGCCTTTCGAAATTATCTCGACCTGAAAGATCTTTTTTTAGTTATCCCTGAGTCTCTCAATGTCTAGACCTCTTGCGTAGTCTACAATAACTTGAGGGTTAATGTGAACCATGTCATTAGGCTTTAAAGTGACCGAAGACGGGTAGTTCCCTTTTTGAAGGGACAAGGCAGAGAATTCATAAAGTAGGTGCTCTGCTGTTTCTTTTGCCTCGTTGCATAATCTGCAATTGGCATCAGTTGTCTAACCCATCTTAGTGAGGTGGTATTTCAGAGAACAGTGTCCGGTTAGGTCAGTTATGAGCCTTAGGTTGCCCTTGCTTAGCCTGAGAAACTGTTTGGCTCCTTGCCTCAAGCCAGGTGTGTTTCTCAGGTGAGCACTTTTGGCAGCATCTTGGATTATTCCCTTGATGCGGACTTTAGTTATTCCACTATAGGGTTCTGGTCCAACAAATGGAGTTTTGGAGCCTTCTTTAGCAAGGCATATTCCAACTCCTGCGGATTTAAGTTATTCCACTATAGGGTTCTGGTCCAACAAATGGAGTTTAGTGAGGTAGTATTTCAGATGACAGTGTCCAGTTAGACGGTCAGTTATGAGCCTTAGGTTGCCCTTGCTTAGCCTGAGAAACTGTTTGGGTCTATGCTTCAAGCCAGGTGTGTTTCTCAGGTGAGCACCTTTGGCAGCATCTTCCAACTCCTGGATCGTTCCCTTAATGCGGACTTTAGTTATTCCACTATAGGGTTCTGGTCCAACAAATGGAGTTTAGTGAGGTAGTATTTCAGATGACAGTGTCCGGTTAGAAGGTCAGTTATGTGCCTTAAGTTGCCCTTGCTTAGCCTGAGAAACTGTTTGGCTCTTTGCCTCAAGCCAGGTGTGTGTCTCAGGTGAGCACTTTTAGCAGCATCTTCCAACTCCTGGATCATTCCCTTGATGCGGACTTTAGTTATTCTACTATAGGGTTCCGGTCCAACAAACGGAGTTTTGAAGCCTTCTTTAGCAAGGCATATTCCAACTCCTGCGGATTTTAGTTATTCCACTATAGGGTTCTGGTCCAACAAATGGAGTATAGTAAGGTAGTATTTCAGAGGACATTGTCCAGTTAGAAGGTCAGTTATGAGCCTTAGGTTACCCTTGCTTAGCCTGAGAAACTGTTTGGCTCTTTGCCTAGAGCCAGGTGTGTTTCTCAGATGAGCACTTTTGGCAGCATCTGCCAACTCCTGGATCATTTCCTTGATGCGGACTTTAGTTATTCCACTATAGGGTTCCGGTCCAATAAATAAAGTTTTGGAGCCTTCTTTAGCAAGGCATCTTCCAACTCCTGCGGATTTTAGTTATTCCACTATAGGGTTCTGGTCTAACAAATGGAGTTTAGTGAGGTAGTATTTCAGAGGACAGTATCCGGTTAGAAGGTCAGTTATGAGCTTAGCCTGAGAAACTGTTTGCCTCAGGCCAGGTGTGCTTCTCAGGTGAGCACTTTTGGCAGCATCTTCCAACTCCTGGATCATTCCCTTGATGCGGACTTTAGTTATTCCACTATAGGGTTCCGGTCCAATAAATAGAGTTTTGGAGCCTTCTTTAGCAAGGCATCTTCCAACTCCTGCGGATTTTAGTTATATTTAATTGATGAGGCGGATACATGATGAAACTCCATAATACTATTTGAAATAAAACAACGCAGTTGGGAGGGTTTCACTTTTATTGTTGAACACTGCAACATGTTTCACCACACAGTGGCTTCATCAGGCAGATGAAAGAATGATTTTACAAAGTACAGGTAAAAGCTTATATACTAATGCAATTAAGTTAATAGAAGGGGGGGGGGGGGGTAATGAGGTAATTAGACTGAAACTAATACAAACAATTTTGAGCGACTAAATATTGATTAGGGGTGAATTGTTTACTTCTACTTGGTCATTTAATAGAATACCTTTTTTGTTATATTTATTAATTTCTAATTCTTCTAATATGTATAATTTACGACTTTTGTTACATTCGTGCAAAATGTTTAATTTAGGGTTAAAGTTATGTTGGTATTCGATTAAATGATTGGCGTAGGTTGAGGAGGTTTTCTTAAATTGAAAGCATTTTTGATGTTCTAAAATGCGATCTGGGAAGCTACGTCCAGTTTGTCCAACGTATACCTTAGGGCAATCTCCACACTCCAGCAAATACACGCCAGAGTTCGTAGTTTTATCAGATTTGTCTTTACAATTATTAATGAATTTATTAAGTGAATTAACCGTTCTAAAAGTAAGGTTTAAGGATTTGAGTTTTTTGCTGATGGCAATCGAAGGGGGGCCGTTAAATGTTAATGAGCAATATTTATTATTCTGATTTTGAAAATTGGTGGGATATACTAATTTCAGGGCTTGTTGTTTTTGTTTTTTATAAAGGATGGCTAAGATAAGCTTTTGACGAAAGCCGTTGTTATTAGCTATTATGAGAATTCTGTTGAGCTCATTATTAAAATGATTAATTGATAAGGGGATAGTGGTTAGCCTATGCAACATGGAATGGTAAGCTGCTAGTTTATGTTGCATAGGATGGAATGATGTGCTATGGATCGTAGTATCTGTATGGGTCGGCTTGTGAAAAATATTGAATTCATGTTTTTGACCTGGATGTGAAATTGTTAAGTCTAAAAAATTAATAGATTTATTAGATTCGATCTCGATCTCGAATTAATGAAATTTAAAAGTTGATCTAACTGTCTCTCCGTTCCTGTGAAACAGGTGAGAATATCATCAACATATCTAAACCAGTATAGGCATTTATTAAACAATGGGTGTTTACTAATTATTTCTTCTAATGAATTCATGAAAATTTCGGCAAGTAACGGACTGAGGGGATTACCCATCGCTAATCCTTTGTTTTGGATGAAGAAGTTGTTATTGAATTGAAAGTAATTTTGTCGTAAACATTCATTAAGGAGATCAAGAATCTCCGACTTAACAATCGGATTAGTACCCCGGGCGGTTAGCAATCCCTCAACCAGGTTTACCACCTCTTGAGGCGGCACACTAGGGAAGAGATTACTGACATCAAAGGACACCAACCGGCTTTTCATCGGAACTTTGAGGTCTTTAATTCTAGTAATTAGGTCTAATGAGTTTTTAATAGCAAATGTAGATTTGAATTTTGTGTGTTCGCAAATCTGACTAATTAAATATTTTGATATATTTCGACAAGGAGCCGAAACATATGATACTACTGGCCTAATAGGGGAATCTTCTTTATGGAATTTTAACAATCCATAAAGTTTAGGTGGTTTGGGATTCATAGGGATAAGGAGTTTTGACTGAAACTCGGAAAGGATGGCATTGCAGTTTTTGGTGATAGACTTAATCTCTTTTGTAAATTTAATGGTGGGATTTGATTTTAGTTGAACGAAGTTATTTGAATTGAGAAAATGTAGGACTTTCTCAATGTAGATTGGTTTGGGGATTGCAATAACTGAATTGCCTTTATCTGCTTTAGTGAAAACGATATTGTTTTTAATTGATTTATCCTTAAGGGATTTCGCTGTTAGGAGTTCTGAATTTTTAGAAATCAGTTTTGAAACTTGTTTTTGTTTCAAAATCTCATTCTTTAAAACACATTTATTTTCGATTGAATTATTTTTTGAATTAGTAAGAGCAAGTTCTCTTTCCACTCCTAATATTTCCAAGTCTGAAGAGCTTGGGAGTGTTTTGATGTTATGTTTGAAACCTTTTTGTAATAATTCAATTTCTTGATTGTTAAATTGAGTCGGAGAAAGGTTAATAAATCTATCATAAAAAACTACACTGTTTTCGGGGGATGTCGATGAGGGTTTGGATTTTAAATTGACTAGTTTTTGGAATTTTGTGGATTGGGAAAGAAACTTTTTGTGAATAATGGGTTTAATTTTTGAAGAAATGGTATCTGATAAAACATCGAACTCAACGTTATGTCGTCTAAAAGTGAGTTCTGAGCGGATTACCTTAAGGTACACGGAGATGACATCGCGTTGGGAAAGGTACTTTTTGAAATCTGCCTTCAACCATACCTTTTCTGCTGAATTAACTGCTAAACGGGCTGATTTGTTGTTATTCCCAGTTCTAACACTAATATATCTGGGAATAGCACCAAACTGCATACATTTATGTAAGAACCGGATATTTAAATTAACTACACTATACTTCAGTTGTAATTTTAAAGACCATTTCGCCTGTTCACCATCACTGGCTTCTTTTAAATATTTAATTGATGAGGCGGTTACATGATAAAACTCCATAATACTATTTGAAATAAAACAAAGCAGTTGGGAGGGTTTCACTTTTATTGTTGGACACTGCAACATGTTTCACCACATGATGAAGCCACTGTGTGGTGAAAGATGTTGCAGTGTTCAACAATAAAAGTGAAACCCTCCCAACTGCGTTGTTTTATTTCAAATAGATTTAAGTTATTTCAATATAGGGTTCTGGTCCAACAAATAGAGTTTAGTGCGGTAGTATTTCAGAGGACAGTGTCCGGTTAGAAGATCAGTTATGAGCCTTAGGTTGCCCTTGCTTAGCCTGAGAAACTGTTTGGCTCTTTGCCTTAAGCCAGGTGTTTCTCAGGTGAGTACTTTGGCAGCATCTTCCAACTCCTGAATCATTCCCTTGATGCGGAATTTAGTTATTCCACTATAGGGTTCTGGTCCAACGAATAGAGTTTTGGACCCTTCTTTGGCAAGGCTGTCGGTGATTTAATTACCTTTGATCGCTGCATGACCTGGAACCCAAAGCAGTTGTTCCTGGCCAGCTGCTTTAGGGATAGCTTGCACTCCCAGACAGATTCAGACTTACATGTAGGTGATTTTATTGCCTTTAGTGCAGTCTGACTGTCTGAACATATGCATATCCTCTTTTTGTTGTAGTCCCTTTCTAAACATACTTGGGCGCATGTGTTCAAGGCCTCGATTTCTGCCTGAAGTATCGATGAGGAATGTTCCAAGGCCCTCGATAACTCGAATCAAGGGCCAATGATACCGATTCCGGCTACATTGTCAGTTAGAGATCCGTCAGTGAACCAAACGAGGAGCCTTGTAACTGCTTGACTTTCGCTGTAACATTATGGCGGCCTTGGATAGCTCTTCAATCGTTGTATCGAAGCCGTAGACAGTTGACATGTAGTCTTGGGCATATATATCGCTCTTTCACACCCAGTGCTGAGGATTTTTAGGTACCAATTAAAATGTCCATATTTTAGAGTATCTGTCTGGATTATTCTTAAGGCGTCTAAAGCAGCTTTATTTTTTACGTGCAAATGCAGGATAGTCTCTATTGCTCCAGTGGGGCAAGTGCTCATAGCCCCTGTGATGCCCAATCATACCAGGCTTTGAACCTTGTTGAGCTTTTTTTGGGTTGAACACTCCGTTGTCTTTGTTCACCAGACAACGGAACCATAAGTTATTATTTGTCTTATCACCGTCATTAATAGCCAATATATCATCTTGGAGTATATACCCCATCTTCTGCCAAATAGTCTATGGCAAGCCCATGCTGTCCCTACTGCTACTGCATATAATGACAGTTGACATAAGTCGGCACAAGCCGACATTTAAGTAATCGTGCCAACTTGACACGAGTTTGAATTGAACTTTAATGAGATCGCCTTGTCATTTTTCTTACTTTGTGTCAGTTACGACGCACATTTTAACAGTTGTGGCATATTTTAAAGTAGCGAGTGTCTTCCACTCCCAGATTAAGCATTAAGTAAAATTTCGAGTTTAGAAAAGTCCCGCGTAGAAAATTTGTCGAGAGTCGCGCAGCGACCCGAGACAAATTTTCACGGGGCTTTTCTAAACTCGAAATTTTACTTCACGCGCTACGCGTATAATACACGAAATACTGTGAGGTAAGAAATACACTAAATTATATTTTAACAAACTTGTATCAAAATTGACATTCTTCGTCAATAAAACGACAATAAACTTATAAAGTCAATTTTCAATTGTTTCAATGATGAAACAAACGAGTGTCTTCCACTCCCAGACTAAGCATGAAGTAAAATTTCGAGTTTAGAAAAGCCCCGCGTAGAAAATTTGTCGAGGGTCGCGCAGCGACCCTCGACAAATTTTCACGGGGCTTTTCTAAACTCGAAATTTTACTTCATGCGCCACGCGTATAATACACGAAATACTGTGAGGTAAGAAATACACTAAATTATATTTTAACAAACTTGTATCGAAATTGACATTCTTCGTCAATAAAACGACAATAAACATATAAAGTCAATTTTCAATTGTTTCAATGATGAATCAAACGAGTGTCTTCCACTCCCAGACTAAGCATGAAGTAAAATTTCGAGTTTAGAAAAGCCCCGCGTAGAAAATTTGTCGAGGGTCGCGCAGCGACCCGAGACAAATTTTCACGGGGCTTTTCTAAACTCGAAATTTTACTTCATGCGCTACGCTTATAAAACACTGATTTACAGTTAAGTTAAAAACATATAACACTTAGATATGATGGTGATCAATATTTACCAAAATGTAGCGAAAAAATTACAGAATTACTTTCTTTGTGAATAGTTTGTGAATAATAATAATAAAAGTAGAATAATGTTTCATCAAAAAAGTGGTTACTTTTCAATTTCCCGTTTCACTGGCGGACCCTGTATAAAACTAATAACAGTCATAGAAATTTATCGATTTACAAACACACTCACGGCCTTGTTAATTATTGGGTTTACCTTTAAACCAAGGATTTTTGAGTGTAATCAAGCATTTACAGTTATTTATCCCTCAATTGGTTCATTATCGCTGCACCCAGTAGTAGTAAATTTAGAGGAAGTACAAGAGCAATTCCGTGGGGAGGACGAAATGAAAGAGTTATTCGGCTTAGTATAAATGTGTGATGAGGTGGAGGTCAGCAGTGGACGACAGTAAACGTGTCCCGAGATCAAAGTAGAAGCCACACAATCAAAGAAATCAATGACCAGTGTAGCCTCCTCCTTCTTAGTCTCACCAATTAAACCTGAACCGAATCAATAGCCATTACGATTGAATTGTAACCCAAATGACTCCATAAATTACACACCGTCTCGACATTAAGCCACCCATACATCTCCTATCTCCGCCATAAAAATATTTTCTTATAATTTAATTAAAATTAATTAGGCGAGAGCGGTAAATTGGATTCAATCATAAAAATTTAAGAAAACAGACTCAGAAATATTTTAATAGCTCTGGTGTGTGTTTATAATTTTTTTCTTTAATATATTTAAATTAATGTAGCCGGATTTACTTATTAAAGATCGATGAAAGCGAAGCAATGGCAGGGCATTACGAACGCGATAAATTCAGCTGTTTGCATAAATATGTTAAGGCAGCGGAATTGATGCGTTTCCGATTAATGCATACCACCTCACTCATAGCAACCAACATTTTAAATTACGCGACCGAATGCAAATTGAAATATGTACCTGGGCCGCGGTGTTAATGCGCACTTTGTTTATTACAGGGCTTTACTGATCTACGCCACTGAAACACTGCAACACGCCGTGCGATGGGGACAACTTGTTAAGCTGGTTTATAGTCGCGAAATGACTACGCATGAATACCGGCTCTATTCATACCGAGCTATTAATTATATGCACATCTATACTGTTTAATAAGCTTTCAAGATTCTTTAAACATCATCGCATTCTATTGCTTTATATACGTACACGGTAGCCTTTACATATTTGGTAATAACTATAAATTTCACTTGGCACTATGATTAAAATTATGTTTAGTACATTTTTTTTTCGTTAGAAAAATTACTCGCCCCGGCTGGGAATCGAACCCAGATCACTGCCGTGAACGATTGGCGAAAACAGCGGCTCAACCGCTTGGCCACGGCGGGAAAAATATTCGCTCCGGAGTCCATGGGTGTGTGTGAATGTGTTGTGACGTCCAAATATATAGTTATAGGTAATTAGCAATAAGTTAAAGAAATAAAACAAATACAAATATAAATAAATGATGTTGGCTAATGGGCAAGTTCCCAAGGCCAGGCAAAAGCCAAACCCTGAAAAAAAAAAGTACATTTTTTAATTTAGAAAATTGTATTGGTATGCAGTGCCATTCAAATATGTAAGAATGTTTTTAAGGCGATTGGAAATATTAAATCACCCCCCACAGGACTAGATTTTTCAAGAGGCCCAAGATACTCAAGCCTACGGCAAATAATTTTATTTCAAGAGGCAATACCTGCAAACAGGGCTGGCTCAAACAAAAGCGGGACCCAGTGCAAACTTAAGTTGCGGGGCCTTAAACAAGAAGTAAAATTTCGAGTTTAGAAAAGCCCTGTGAAAATTTGTCTCGGGTCGCGCAGCGACCCGAGACAAATTTTCTGGGCTTTTCTAAACTCGAAATTTTACTTCATGCGCCACGCGTATAAAACACTGATTTCAAGTGAGGTTTAAATATACATAAATTGAACCAGTTCAACGTGTTTAGTGCAACTGGCCCTTATTATTTGTTTTAAGATAATACATGTATTGACCGATAATTCTCCCGATTTTCAAAAACAAAATCTTTCTGCAGATAATAATGTTCTGAAACAATGTTTAGTATATCTATAATTTATATAGAACGTTTACAACGTCTAGGAAATGGAAGAAGGAGTAAATAAGCAGATAATAAGCAAGTTAGCGATATAATTTCATTAGAGCAAGATTTGCACAGCGGAATAAACTAAGAAATTCATAAAGTGTGCATGTTTTCATTAGGCCGGGTAGTCTGTTCATAGCGCGGCTGTTTCTGAATTATAAATTTGTCTCATCCACCGGATAACTCGCGATGCACCTTTATGAAAGTATTTAGCATAACTTAAACCCCGCGTCACATCATTTTTGACCAAACATGCGCTCGACCGGCCATATTTATTACCGGCGAGCCGTGTTTCGCGGGAAAAAAAGCAAAAATCGACTTCTCAATCATATTTTAGTGATTTTATTGTTTCGCCTGGGATGTAAAGTCGGATAGTTGATTGTGTTCGGAATATAAAGTTACTTATTTATCGCGTCGCAATTTATAAAGCCGCGTTTATTATAAGTGCGTGGTATGTTGTGTACAAGAGCTGATATCTCCTTGTGCTGATGAACCTGCTCTTGCACGACCAGTCCTTCTGTCCTTCTCCTGCCGAAATAAATACTGCGTTTTATTGGCTTCGGATAATCGAAATTATTATGCTTATTAAAGGTCCGTTTTCATCACTATAATTAATGCCATAAACTATGCGATTAATGCTCAAGTGAATTTCGCATTTTTCCTCTCCTTTCCTCTCTACTTTACGTTTATTTCATGCTATTAAGATAAACTATGTAAAATGATGTTTTATAATAATCGTTCATGGTATTAACTAAAATTTTATTGTATTATTTTGTGTCTCCTATAAAATTTGACATTTCGGACTTACGAGGTTTTGAACGTAATTAATCAATATGTAATAATTTTGAAATTTACAGAATATTTGATGACCAGGAGGGGAGGGAGGTATAGTCAACACATTATCCTTTTACTCTGATGTCAGAAAAAACCAAACACAGTATCACAAACCTATTAGTTTGATTTTATTACTTCATTTATTTGAGAAACCTATCAATAGGCAATCAAATTATCTATATACAGGGATTTTATTTTATTTTAAGTATACATATGCATACGAAGTTAATTTTCCCTTTTTTCAGAGTTCAATTTGAAGCTTTAAACGAGTGTTTCCACTCCTAGACTAAGCATGAAGTAAAATTTCGAGTTTAGAAAAGCCCCGTGAAAATTTGTCGAGGGTCGCGTAGCGACCCGAGACAAATTTTCTGGGCTTTTCTAAACTCGTAATTTTACTTCATGCGCCACGCGTATTATTCAATCATTTGGAGTAAAGTTCGTAATATACTGCTTAAGCTTGATCAGTATTTTATATGCGTGGCGCATGAAGTAAAATTTCGAGTTTAGAAAAGCCTGAAAATTTGGTTTGGTCGCTCCGCGCTTCGCGCTACGCCACCAAACCAAATTTTCAGGTTTTTCTAAACTCGAAATTTTACTTCATGCTTAACCTGGAAGTGGAAAACACTCGTTCAAATCTTTAAATTTAATACTAAAACAGGCGATATCTGCAAATTTGAAGCATAAATGCTGTAATTCGGATATAAATACTTAAAAGAAATGTATAACTTTAGAAAGGGACCGTTCTTTATACATGCTTTCCGGCTTTTGAGACTAATTTTCGATTCAAAGAAAATCACAACAAACTCTACCGACTTTCATTTTTGATTACCCGATTAATGGGCATAAATGTATTATAAAAAATATCTACATTTTAAATATAGTGTGGTGTGCGGAACGACCAAACCAAATTTTCTGGCTTTTATAAACTCGAAATTTTACTTCATGCGCCACGCATATAAAATACTGATCAAGCTTAAGCAGTATATTACGAACTTTACTTCGAATGATTGAATTATTCGCGTGGCGCATGAAGTAAAATTTCGAGTTTAGAAAAGCCCAGATAATTTGTCTCGGGTCGCTGCGCGACCCTCGACAAATTTTCACGGGGCTTTTCTAAACTCGAAATTTTACTTCATGCTTAGCCTGGGAGTGGATACACTCATTTAAAGCTTCAAATTGAACACTTTTAAAAAACGGAAAATTAATTAATATAACAATTATAGTCTTTTTTTTTCAATTATACTCAGAATTGCGATTTGTGTGGAGCAAGAAATTAAAAAACTCATTAATATGATTTTTTTTATTTCTTGCCTCACGCAAATCGCAATTCTTACTCGGACGTCGGAAATGTAATAGTATATTACATTACAAGTGTGGTAAACAGCATATTACGTGCGAGTGTAGAGTTAAACACGAGCCGCGCAGCGGCGAGTGTGTGTTAACTCCACGAGCACGTAATATGCCTACCCCACGCCTATTGTACATAGTTTTATCTGCAACCACCTATATAGTTTTCATGCGAACACCAAATATAGTAATGTAGATTTAAGTACTGGCAAAAAGTTTAATTTTTATCTATTTTCATATTATTTTGTGCAAACTAGTTATTATAATGATAATGATTATTTATAACTACAGAACAGTTATTAAAAGAAAAGCTACCATTTCGCATTCAGTTTTGTGTATTAACTGCAATATGTTGGTTTTCATTGCTTTCTGCATTGCTTCTGAGTTCAGGTGCTTGTGAAATGTAAGGTTGTTTATCACAAATTACCGCAGGCTCAATAGCTGTTTCTACGTGTTCGTTTTCATAGTTTTCTCTGTTGCTTGCAATTTCAGGAGTTTGTGCAGCTGTTCTTCTAGGGCCATGTGAAGTGGAAGGTTGATCGTCACTAAGCAGAATGGGATCAATAGCTGCACTAATTTTTTTTGAAATTGCAATTTTACTGCTTATAGATTCATGTACGTAAGACTCAGCTACCTTTGAAAACTGCCATCCGCCGTGTTGTTTTAGTTGGAGTAAGTCACCACCGGCGTTCGCAAAAATAGTTACTGACGAGCGTCTGTAACTGTGTCCTGTGAACGAATTAGCATCTGGCAAATTTAGATATGTCGCTACTAAGCTAGGTACAAGCCCGATTTTATTGATTCCAACGGGTTGCAGGGTACACTTTTCATTTTGGTAATTGATAAAAAATGGCAAATTTTTCAAATTTGCTTGGGGAGGACGAAGACTCATATACTTTTTAATTATACAGTATTGGTTGCCGGTCACTACAAAAGTCCGATCAATTTTTGTTTTTGTGTCCAACAATTTTACTATCAAGTGGTTTCCAGTAACTTCTACGTCTTTAGGGTATAAATTCCTCAATTCAATTTTTCGGTAAGCGCCGCTAATATCCATAATTAGTAGCACCTACAATTTTAAGCTAATTATTCAAAGTTTCTAGATTGGTCTAAATACTTACTTTTGTTAACAAAAATTTACTATCCGGCGCATTAGTAATGAAATTTCTAATGTGTTCTGGTTCTAAAACACTTGATGTTTTTCGTTTGTGATTATGCATTTTTCTTTTCAAAAATGCTTTTAAATTCAAATATTTTGATATGTCCACTTGATGTTTGTTGTTAATCATGGTTTTTAGCATTGAGTAACAACTCCAAAGTGATGCTGGTCCTAGTGTTTTGCTGAGATCATCAAAATATACCACAAGCACATTTTCAGTAAAGGATTTAATCTTTCTAGAGCTGAGCCATTCCATAAATTTGGTATAACATTTTATGTACCGCGCCCGCGATTTTTCGGGTAACTGCATATCATTAATCGCTTTGGCACGTGCGGCCACATCCGGAGGCGTTAATTCACAGTCGCTTGAATCAGACATTACCTGAATAACGAGTCGCACTTGTACGATGACTTTTCAAAACTGACGTTTGTCATTTTCTTGTTACTACAAACGCGTGATTATGACAGTGTTTTCTAGATCAGTAAGGTGGCTAAGAAAACACTGTTTTCTTATGTGGTTGCAGGTAAAATAACAAATATTATTTGCCATAAATTCATGCAATTTATCAATTTTTGAAGTTAACCTCACAAAAATGTGTTTATCCATTTCTTGAATAACTTGATCACTTAGTGAAACATTTAGAACTAATAATATATAAAGGATAAATCAAAATAACACTTGGTTTATCTAGGAAACTTTGTCACCTTTTCACAATTATTTCACACTATCATAAAGTGATTAGTATATACTTTGAATTTTATAACTTGCAGTGGATTATGCGGGTGGCGCATGAAGTAAAATTTCGAGATTAGAAATCTTCAAAATTTGGATTTGCGGGGCGCGACTCGCTTCGCTCGCGCGCCCCGGCAAATCCAAGTTTTCAGGCTTTTCTAAACTCGAAATTTTACTTCACGCTTAACCTGGGAGTGGGAACACTAGTTGAAACTAAACAGTGAACGCTTTAAAATAAATGCCCGCGAATCGCAAAATAAACCATTTTTAGTGAATATAACAAATCTGCTTTGTCGCCTCGTAAATCCAAAATTTGCTAAAATATTTAATTTTCCGTGATGAATTATCGAATATCGAGTAATTTCGCTATTTTTCCTGCAATATTTGTTGGTTTTATCAAAATTCCGTTTTTAGTTGTTTTGCGATTATAAATCAAACAATTCATAACTGTTAATAAAAAAGCGGTTTAACTTTGTTTGTATAACACAATTTATTTTTATGTGACTGCAGTTTCGGCAAATTTAGCTTGCCATTATCAAACATTTAGCTAAATTTGCCGAAACTGCAGTCACATAAAAATAAATTGTGTTATACAAACAAAGTTAAACCGTTTTTTATTAATAAATTAACATGTATAACGAAGTAGAAGCCTCCACAATACAAAATTCGTAACTGGTTGTTTTTGAGTTTACGTGAAGTGATTATTACACATAAAAAGACTGTTATTCCTTACTTTACTTTTTATTTGTATCGTTAGATGTACATTTCGAGACACAAGGTGCTCATTATCAATAACAAACAAATTCGTTTTGGATTAAAAAATTTACTGAAACGTGAGATTTTTATGATTTTTTTAGGAATTATGCAACGAAAGAACAAGCTCCTCTTCCTCACACAATCTGTCGATTTTATCAAAATCCGACGTTCATTTGTTTGACTATGATCTATTGCAAAACCTGAACAATTCGTTTTGGAAAAGAAAAACAATGTAAAAAATAATATATAAAATTACGAAAAAACTATTCGTGAAAATGCAAACAATGTCTTAATTAATAAGACAACTTAAGACAATAAACATCCATTAAAACAACTACTTCCCGTGCAAATACACCTCCGGATATTGAATTATACAATGAAATATTTAAAATCTTATTTAATTTGATTTCTTACAGCGCTCTATTAAAGTATATGTAACGTTTAGGTCAAATTCTCTTCAAACCAACTAACAATACAAATTTAAAATGAAAGGAGAAATAGCAACAAATTAGAAGTGAAAGGACTTGGATTAAAACTAATGTCTTAGGCCATCTATAGACGCGTTTCGAGATTTATCTCTCTTCAGTATAGCTTTGCTTATGACGTTTAAAAAAAATTAGGAATAAAATTAAAACAAACTTACTTGGAAAAAGTGGTGTGTGTGGAATGAACAGTTACACAGAAATGGAATGAGTGAAAATAATGGTCGGTATTTATAGGTAAAAAAGGGGATTATGTCATTAGCAGGTATGAAGAATGTGAGACCTTATTATTTACCTTACGGTACAGTCTTAAGTTGTCTTATTAATTGAGACATTGTTTGCATTTTCACGAATAGTTTTTTCGTAATTTTATATATTATGTTTAAAGTGTGCAAACTATAAGAAGCGTAAGCTTATTTTCTCGAATTCAAATAGTTTTGAATTTGAATTTATCTTGTTTGAAATGTAATTACTGAAACGTCAGAATTTTATGAATTTTTCAGGAATTGTGAAATGAGAGAACAAGCTTGGTTTCTGCGTAAGCATGAATAAAATTCTTCAACTGGGAAATTAATTACAACAGCCGAAACTGAATAAAATTCAAAGAAATTCATGTTGAATTAAAAATATCATGAAACGTGGATTTTTTATGGATTTGTTTAGAAATTATTTGATGATCTTTCATAACATGATTTTAAATAAAATAGATTTTATTTGCATGTAAGCGCTAATAAAACTCCTCAAGCGAAAATAAATTATAGCATCGGGAAAAACTGATTAAAATTGCATTAAAAAAATATAAATTTATGTTGCATTTTATAAAATCATAAAAAATCACTAAAACGTTGGGTTTCCGTCATTTTTTTAGAAGTTATAAAACGAAAAGTGGAGTAAAGCTCCCTCTGTCGTTTCATAACTCCTGAAAAAATTACGAAAACCCAACATTTTAGTAATTTTTCATAATTTTATAAAATGCACCACAATTTTTTCTCTAATGCAATTTTAGAAGTTTAGAAAAGCCCCGAGACAAATTTTCTGGGCTTTTCTAAACTCGAAATTTTACTTCGTGCTCCACGCGTATAAAAAACTTATTCTGAGTGAAGTTCGTAATATACTGCTTAAGGTTGATCAGTATTTTATACGCGTGGCGCATGAAGTAAAATTTCGAGTTTAGAAAAGCCTGAAAATTTGGTTTGGTCGCTCCGCGCTTCGCGCTACGCCACCAAACCAAATTTTCAGGCTTTTCTAAACTCGAAATTTTACTTCATGCTTAACCTGGGAGTCGAAAGCACTCGTTTATATCTTTAAATTTAACACTAAAACAAGCAATATCTGCAAATTTGAAACATAAATGCTGTATTTCGGATATGTATACTTAAAAGAAATGTATAACTTTAGAAAGGGACTGTTCTTTATACATGCTTTCCGGCTTTTGAGACTAATTCTCGATTCAAAGAAAATCTAATGGCCTAGTCATTTTTCACCTTGTGTTATATACTTTAGTATACTGCTATAATTATATAATCATTATTTAAACATATATTTGTAATTTTTTGTTCTATGTATGGAAATTATCATCATACTATTTACTTCAGTGTACGAGTGTACCCAATCTATAGCTTCAACTGTATTATAAAATTTATCACACTTTTACAAACTTGTATTACATCATTGTATTTATTTTTGTATTTATTTTTGACTTATGTAAACGAACCGTAATTGCATGAATTAATTCTATTCTATTCTATTCTATTCTATTCTATTTTATTCTATTCTATTCTATTCTATTCTATTCTATTTTATTCTATTCTATTCTATTCTATTCTATTCTATTTTATTCTATTCTATTCTATTCTATTCTATTCTATAAAAAATAATATACATATGCCCATATAAAATATCATATAACGTGGATTTTTTTGAATTTTGTTCAGAAATCATGTGATGATCTTTCATCACATGATTTAAAAAAAATAGATTTTATTTGCATGTAAGCGCTAATAAAACTCCTCAAGTGAAAATAAATTATAGCATCGGGAAAAACTGATTAAAATTGCATTAAAAAAATATAAATTTATGTTGAATTTTATAAAATCATAAAAAGTTACTAAAACGTTGGGTTTCCGTCATTTTTTTAGAAGTTATGAAACGACAAAGTGGAGTAAAGCTCCCTCTGTCGTTTCATAACTCCTGAAAAAATTACGAAAAAGCAACATTTTAGTAATTTTTTATGATTTTATAAAAAGCACAATATTTTTATTTTTCTGATGCAATTTAAATCAATTTTCCGCGATGCTGTAATTTATTTACCACTTCACTTCTGTTTAAGCATACGGTATATTATTGAAATTATAAATAAATTGCAGGAAACTAAAGTTGGCGAAAATTATTTTAAAAAATATAAAACTGAATAATATCATGTTACGACTTTTATTTGTTTGTTTTTATTTGCTGAAATGATAGATTTTAATGAAGTGAGAGAGTCAGCTTTATTTTTGATTTAATTTTTTTTTGAAATTGCTGAAATGACAGATATTCATAAAATGAGAGTGTGATCTTTATTTTTGTGTAAGCATAAATACAATTCTTTTACTGGGAAATTAATAACAGGAGCTCTAAATTGACTAAAATTTTAAGAAAAGATGTAAAATCATGTCGAAATTAAACAAATCATAAAGATTAATAAGAAACGGTTTAACTTTGTTTGTATAACACAATTTATTTTTATGTGACTGCAGTTTCAGCAAATTTAGCTTGCCATTATAAATAAATAAATAAATAAATAAACGTTTATTTACGGCAGTGCCATTATTACAAAATAATACAATAAAAGAAATCCATAAAGCTTAAAAACAAAAAAATATAAGAAACAGAAAATAATTTAAAACATACATGCATGATTTATAACTAAAAATAAAAATTAATCTAAATAATTTAAATCGACTGAATATAAAATATAAATATTATTATAATACGCTTACGAAAAACGATTCAATCTAGCCTTAAATTGTTGAAATGACAATCCAAAGAGATCAAACCAATGGTATTGGTTGTAGTCATTGCCGGTCTTTATTAGTCTGGTAATCGTGTTCATCGATGCTGAAACTGTGCGATGAGAGTCCAAATAAAATAATGTATTGGTCCGGGTGTTCCTTGTAGGCACATGCAAAGTTAAGGCATCTAACAGGCCGGGGGAATTAATATGCCCATTGATTATCCGATATAAAAGGCAAATGTCGGCATTTACTCTACGATTTTGGAGAGTTGACAAATTGAGGTCCATTACTTGTTTGTAATCACCGCGAGCATGGCGATGTCCGGATTTGTACTCAATACATCGCAAAAATTTCCTCTGTACTACTTCCAAACGTTCCATGTTGTAATTAGTAAATGGTGTCCAGACGGGCGACGCATATTCAAGATGAGATCTAACGAGTGAGCAGTATAAAGTTTTAAGACATTCCGTGTCTAGATTTTTAGTTATATGCCATACGAATTCCCACATTTTTAAAGCTTTCGAAATAATATTGGAGATGTGGATGTTAAAAGAGAAACTCGAATTGAATGTTACTCCAATTTCTTTAATTGTGTCAACTCTCTCAAGGTTTATTGAATTGATGTTGTATGTATGAAATATTTGACTTTTGTTATTTCAGGTGGACATAGCGAAGCACTTGGATACATTTAAATATAAACGATTATCATCGCACCATTTGTAGAGCTGGTCTAGATCGGATTGCATGCCAAGGCAGTCATTTTCAGAGCGAATAATTTTGAATAACTTTAAGTCATCCGCAAACATTAGAAATTGGCAGTTTTTGAAGATATCTTGTAGATTATTGATAAACAATAAAAATAAAATTTGCCCTAAATGCACACCTGATGTTATGTGTATAGGATTTGAAAAAAAAAAAATAATTTTTACAAACTGGACACGATCTTTCAAAAACGAAGCTAGCCAAGCTAAAGTATTGTCACAGAAACCCATAGAATGCAACTTGCACAGAAGAATGCTGGTATCAATTCTGTCAAAGGCCTTAATGAAGTCAGTGTAAATTGTATCAACTTGATAACGTTCTTCTAAGGCCCTTGAAACAATCTGCTTGTACTCTAGTAAATTAGTAACAGTGGAACCGCCATTAACGAAACCATGTTGCTTGGTGGATAGTAATTGTCTGGAGAACCAAGCCAATTGATCGGAGACCAATTTATCCAACAACTTTGGGATAGCCGACTGAATACATACTCCTCTGTGATTCTCAACATGATCCCTAGAGCCTTTCTTATACAGTGGAATAATGTAACTTGTTTTCCATTTGGACGGTACCATACCATCAGCTATTATCAAACATATATGAGTGAGTTTTTTTCCATGTTCTCTATGGGGATATTAGAAACTATATGAGAAAAAGAAATGGTTAAATGGGCAAAGTAGTGCAGTTTTACAAGCTGAATTAAATAAAATTTGTAAAATTTTCGAAAAAGTCAAGAGTAACTAGATATTTTCAAAATTGTGAAAAGTGTCAATTTTGTCAAATCGATTTTTTTTAATTTATCAGTGTTTATCACATACAAATGTGTTACACAGGTAAAATTATACTATTACAATGAAAAGCTTAAAACTAAAAATATTAACATTAATACAGGACTTACACCGACACAGCAGGAATAATAAAATATTTAGTTCTTAAATTATGAAAAAATGTTTTTCTTAGTTATTAAAAGAAATAGAAAAAACTTGCAAAGCTTTTGATAACCTGGCAAAGTTTTTGATATTTTTACATTGAATGAAAAAATTTATCAGGATTTTTCTATCGACTTTAGTTTTCGAGATACAACACAAACTTACATTGTTTTAATGGAAACCATAGTTATGTCATAATTAGAAAATGATTTTGTTTCTCTTTAATCAGATATGCCCCTTGACATATTTATTCACAAAAATAACCAAGTTATTTACGAGATAAATTCAAATTCAAAACTATTTGAATTCGAGAAAATAAGCTTACGCTTCTTATAGTTTGCACACTTTAAACATAATATATAAAATTAAAAAAATTGTCTTATTAATTAAGACACTGTTTGCATTTTAACGAATAGTTCTTTCGTAATTTTATATATCAAGTTATTTACTATTTTCTATTTTATTTACAACAAAAAAATAGTTAGCAATGAAATAATGACTATAATAAAACAATTGCGTTAGTTTTATTGTTGTATTTGTGTCAATTAATTTAGTACTAACAACAACTCTATTTTTGACATTTTTTCTGGCTTTTTCCATTTCTTCATACACATAACCTCCAGTTAGTTAGTTATTGATAATGGGTATATCTAGCATAAAAAAATAAAAGTGAAGAAAGGAATATAACTGTGTTTTAACTAAGTGACATAACCTCCAAATAAACTTATTTGACAAAAATTGCAAAAACTCCTGTGTTACAAAATACCGCAATTGTTTTATAATTGTTTTTTTATGGCCAACTATGGCCAATACTACTGATCGCTAACACATAGTTTACCATAACCTCAAATTTATTTCATCATTCATTTCAAGGATGATCGAGTATACGGTAAGAAGGATCGACAGTTTCGAAGATTTTGAAGTGAGGGTAGAGATCGCTTACGTCATAAATGCGCGCTGAATTTAAATGTGGTTAATTCATGGTAAACTTAAGGTAAACATGCACAAGCTGTAAATTTATTGACATTCGTTGTTTTTTAAAAGAGTTAAATTTGAAGCTATAAATGAATGTTGTCCACTCCCAGACTAAGCATGAAGTAAAATTTCGAGTTTAGAAAAGCCCCGTGAAAATTTGTCGAGGGTCGCGCAGCGACCCGAGACAAATTATCTGGGCTTTTCTAAACTCGAAATTTTACTTCATGCGCCATGCGTATAAAACAGATTTTAAGCGAAGTTTGAATATGCATATATTTTACAATATTTTAGTGATTTAAACGCGTGGCGCATGAAGTAAAATTTCGTGTTTAGAAAAGCCCAGAAAATTTGTCTCGGGTCGCTGCGCGATCCTCGACAAATTTTCACGGGGCTTTTCTAAACTCGAAATTTTACTTCATGCTTAGTCTGGGAGTGGACAACACTTCTTTAAAGCTTTAAATTGAATTTTTAAGGAAGGTGCGAAAAGGGGAAATTATTATTCAAAACATGTTAAGAATTTTATTTTTTTACAAGTTTATTTGTATTTTATTTTATTTTAGAGATTTTGCTCCTAAAATCTTTGTTATTTTTAAAAACTTAATACACCAATATTAAAAACCGGACAGAGAGGTTATGAGAGACTCAAAAACGTAACCAAATACAACGACATTGTTCTCTTCGCAACAACTTAGGCCTGTGGGAAAAGGGGTAGGGGAAAACATAAAACGTAGAACATACTACTGATCGGTAACACATAGTTTACCATAACCTCAAATTTATTGCATCATTCATTTCAAGGATGGTCGAGTATACGGTAAGAAGGATCGACAGAATCGAAGATTTTGGAGTGAGGGTAGAGATCGCTTACGTCATAAATGCGCGCTGAATTTAAATGTGCTTACTTCATGGTAAACTTAAGGTAAACATGCACAAGCTGTAAATTTATTGACATTGTTGTTTTTTATAAGAGTTAAATTTCAAGCTTTAAACGAGTGTTGTCCACTCCCAGACTAAGCATGAAGTAAAATTTCGAGTTTAGAAAAGCCCCGTGAAAATTTGTCGAGGGTCGCGCAGCGACCCGAGATAAATTTTCTGGGCTTTTCTAAACTCGAAATTTTACTTCATGCGCCACGCGTATAAAACATAGATTTTAAGCGAAGTTTGAATATGCATACGTTTCACAATATTTTAGTGATTTATACGCGTGGCGCATGAAGTAAAATTTCGAGTTTAGAAAAGCCCAGAAAATTTGTCTCGGGTCGCTGCGCGACCCTCGACAAATTTTCACGGGGCTTTTCTAAACTCGAAATTTTACTTCATGCTTAGTCTGGGAGTGGACAATACTTATTTAAAGCTTTAAATTGAATTTTTAAGGAAGGTATGAAAAGAGGAAATTATTATTCAAAACATGTTAGTAATTTTATTTATTTACAAGTTTATTTCTTCTCTTTGCATTTTATTTTATTTTAGAGATTTTGCTTCTAAAATCGTTGTTATTTTTAAAAACTTAATACTCCAATATTAAAAAATCAATCTATGAAGGTACAGCAAAACCGGAAAGGTTATGATAGACTCAAAAATGTAACCAAATACAACGTCATTGTTCTCTTCGCAAGAACTTAGGCCTGCGGGGAAAGGACTAAGGGAAAACATAGAAAGATCCAATTCTGTCATACCACATATGTGTTTATATCTGTTACGCCCATCGACGTACCTTGCATTCATTTAGCAGTCTGGGCAACTCAACAAAAAAAAAATGCCGCCTACTCTAAGTCATAATTTAAGCGATCGAACTGTATTTGTTTAACTATTCATTGTGGAGGCTTCTACTTCGTTATACATCATTATTTACACAAATAAGACAATTAACTTTGTTTGTATAAATGAGGGTTTTATTGTGACTATAGTTTCGACAACTATAACTTGTCATTATCAAACATAAAGTACTTTATGTTTGATAATGACAAGTTAAAGTTGTCGAAACTATAGTCACAATAAAACCCTCAGTTATACAAACAAAGTTAATTGTCTTATTTGTTTATTATAAAGGAAAATATTTAAAGTAATTGGCATTGTATAAAAAATGTTCATGTGTCATAAAGTAACAAACGTGCGCAAATCGTTACGAGACATCTGGTTTCACATTTGAAAATTAAAGCGCATAAAGTATCCAGAGTAAAATTTCAATACAGGAAAGCTACACAAGTCCATTTCATTAACAAAATTTATTAGCGAAAGAAAGAGGGTCCGAATCGGGGGCTGCCGTTTCCATATTAACAACTCGTGTACCGAGAGTTCGAATGCGGATAAAACTAATTATACAGGAGAACAGATGTAATTATAAAATCTCTTCCCGTTTCACGCTTTGACAGCTGTAACGGGCGAATTTAAAATATGACAGCAATGTAAAAGTTGCCTCTCTCTGCGGTCCGTTTTTAAAAAACGGACGCAAGTGGACGTAACGACGCCCCATGAAAGGGGGGGACATGTGGACCGAATGATCGTAATCGCCCCGGAACCCGGAAACCTTATAAACAAAATTGCAGTTGACAAAAATTAACCATAGTTAAATGTGTTCGGTAATGAGAGTAAACTGGAAGTACGGTACATTCAGACAGGGGGGTCGTTATATGACTTCCAATTCCGAAAGCCGCCTCTGTAATTACAATACAGAAATCACAATTACTGGACGCCGGTTGTTCCATCCCGCTTACGCAAAACGCAATTTTCTGTCATCGGACAGAGAACGGGCCGGAATTTTTCCCGAGGTCTTATTACCTCGTATTTATTGTTCAATGTGCGCAATGAAAGGGATAATTTCGGGGAGGCGAGGCGAGGCGAGGTGTTGCCTTTTTTTACACCGGAAATATTAGAGCTTATAATTGTTGCCTGCTGTGGATATTAAGCGGAACATTTATGTTTACTTTAATTATTTTATCGTTTCGATATTAGTAACTTCTAATAACTGGCTTAATTTGAATGTTTCTCTAATTGCCGTGATATTTTGCTGAAGGCTCTAATTGTAGTTGCAGCAGGAATATATTCCTTTTATATCTTGTTTCTGTTTCATAATCATTTGATTTATGAAGACTGAAAGATCAACATTCATTTACTTCAACACACACCTTATTCTATATTATTCAAATTAAATTATATATAGTGAACAGATTACCCTTCTACCCTAACGTCATTAACTTCTATCTGTTTTCAATCAATGGATTATGGTTCAAACAAAACATCTTCAATTATCAAGAATATGAATTTGTGTTCAATACTCATCATTCACCGGATAACTATACGAGGGCAATTCACAAAGTGACAGACGTTTTGAAATAAAAAATAAACAAAGTGTAAAAACTAATTTTTATTATATACATTTTTAAGGTAATCTCTTAGGCTATTTTTCAACGTAATCGCCATATAAATTAAGGCATTTATCATATCGTTTTACAAGATTTTTAATGTCCTCTTTGTAGAAATCTGCCGCCTGCGAGTTCAACCACTGGTTTACACCAGCATGGAGTTGAGCGTTAGTGTCAAAGCGTTGCGTACCGAGCCACGTCTTCATCTTTGGGAACAGATGGTAATCGCTCGGGGGCCAAATCCGGGCTGTATGGCGGATGACTGAAAATTTCCCATCCAAAATCATGCAAGAGCTTTTAAGTACGATTGGCTGTGTTTTCTCGTTAAGTTTTCCCCGACGCTTGTTTTGTATCGCGCGCCTTAATTTTCTAAGTGTTTCGCAATACCTCTCTGAATTTATTGTTTTACCACGTTCAAGAAAATCAACCAAAATCACTCCCTGAGTATCCCAAAACACAGTACCCATGATTTTCCTGGCTGACAGCGTCTGCAGATACTTCCTTGGTTTCTGGGGCGAATGCATATGACCCCATTGCATCGACTGCCGTTTTGTTTCGCAGGTAACGTACTGTACCCAAGTCTCGTCACCAGTTACGATACGATCGAAAACATGCTTTCCAATTTTGTCGTACTCTTCCAGAAATGTCAGTGCTGCAGCAAGTCTTTTGGTTTTGTGGTCTTCCGTTAGGATTTTCAGAATCCACCTATCGCAAAATGTTTGGTATCCAAGTTTACCAACTACGATTTCATGAACTAAACTCCGTCAAATTTGAGAAAAATGTTCCGAGAGTTCCTTATTCGTGAATCGACGATTTTCACGGATTTTTTCATTAATTTTTACCAACAATTCATCACTCACAAGATTAGGCCTACCACTGCGATCCTCATCGTGAACATTGGTTCGGCCATTTTTAAAATCAATGCACCACTGCCTCACTCGGCGTTCACTCATTATTCCATTGCCGTACACATCACAAATCTGGCGATAAATTTCAATAGGTTTGTAATTCTTCGCCAACAAAAACCTTATCACACCACACACTTCAGAACTGGCGGGATTTTCAATTACACCGCTCATTTTAAAACGCCACTGTATAAAAAGTACAATATGCACGAATCTCTAGTCACCACGGCTGGTTGCATACTAGGTGTAGAAAAATTCTGTTTCCAAGATGGTGGCGCCAGTGCCGCCAACTGCCGCGCTAGGCCAAAACGTCAGTCACTATCTGGATTGCCCTCGTATGTGGACGAACAATTGCTGTACACAAACGTGTAGTTTGCCAGCTATTGACGATGCTACTTGAGCTAAGGGGCATTAGATGGCGTTTACTCTTTCGAAACATATACATTTTCAATTGTTTGGCACGTCGAATGACGCCTGTCAAAATGGTACAATCGGTGGAAATAAAATGCTGGAACACGTAAAATTTGTTTAGTGTGTCAAACTTTAGACTTGTCAGCTAATTGTCATTTGATGTGTCAACACTGAAAATCAATTTCTTTTCCTTTCATTTATATATTTTTATTGTCACTCCATATTAAAACCTTTCTTTAGAAAACCTGACTTAACAGGTATAAATTTGGTTACTCTATTTTCTATTTGTCCCAACATTTTATGTCCACCGATGGTACTTCAAATGCTCCAATTTTACAAAAATGCTCAAAATATAATTTGAACTGTGGTAAAACTATTTAAGGAAGAAACATATCGGGTTTCTAATAGTGGGCGAAAGGTTTATATTAAAACTCAATGAAAGAATAATTGAAATGTTAGAAATAAAAAGGATCCATTTAGATTGATCAGTTACAATTTATCGCAGAATCAAGACGAAATTATTATCATTTAAAACGCATATTTTCTTGAATATTCTGACTAAACCAATGTGCTAATATCCAATTTATCTGAGGTTTGTGTTCTAGGAATTTTTGTTCGTTCTCGTTTGTTGTTTCTTATACGAGGAGCTTTTCTTTTAAGTATACATATCCCAATTACAGCTTTAAATTTGCAGATATTGCTTGTTTTAGTGTTGAATTTAAAGATTTGAACGAGTGTTTTCCACTCCCAGGTTAATCATGAAGTAAAATTTCGAGTTTAGAAAAGCCTGAAAATTTGGTTTGGTCGCGTAGCGCGAAGCGCGGAGCGACCAAACCAAATTTTCAGGCTTTTCTAAACTCGAAATTTTACTTCATGCGCCACGCGTATTAAAGACTGTTTTTAAATAAAGTTCTTTTATTAACAATATTTCAATAGATTCAGTGTTTTATACGGGTGGCGCATGAAGTAATATTTCGAGTTTAGAGAAGCCTGAAAATTTGGTCGCGTAGCGCAGCGGAGCGACCAAGCCAAATTAGCCATAAATCACACTGATTTAAAGTGAAATTGAAAATACACTGCTTAGTTCTAATCACATGTTCATTAATTTTACAAATGTTTATGTGGAATATGTGAAAGTATACTTAAAAGAAAAAATCCGTAGATGTGTTGTAAAGTTGCAAGTTGTAGCGTTCATTTTTTGTAAATCTCTACATCGTGACAATTTATTCGACAAAATATTATTTATTTGTCACATTGATAATTATTTACCAACATCTCAAAATTTGATGTTTAAAATACCCTACTGTTAAAGCAGGACTGCAACTGTTCCCAGTAAATAGACCCTAAGTTTATTCATACTAAAAACAAACACAGTTTATGTTTGAGTATTTTATGTCTATACCTAAAAATAATCTATTTTGAGGCATAATACCCAAGACGCAAGATAACTTTTTGGACTTACAAATTTAGTAATTAAGATCTACCACATGTTTTTAAAGTAATGAATACTGGTAGTATTAATTTTATTTTTAAGTTATAAATATGTTTATGTTTTGATAACTCAAACTAAAATCGAGAGTGTACCCTAATTAAAAGCCGGATCTTTGCGCGCCGCCATCCGTTAAACTGTCATTTAATTTGTCTTTATTTATTCAAGCTTAAATGAGAAAGTAGCAGGCGATTCATTCAGATCAATTCGGCGTTCCGGGCTTGCGGGGGAAACGGCGGTAGTCAGAAGGGGAAACGTGTTGCTGCTGCTGAGTCGAAATTAGCGCAACTGTCACCTTTAATTGTTAAATATCGTTTATCCATATTGAAATAACAGGGGATGACAGCCGTAATTAATCTGTGTTATTCGTCGGCCACTCGGCAGCCTAAGAAGCAGACGTCCCTCAGGAGCCATCCGGTGGATGTTGGATGTTGGTTGTCGGATGTTGGATGGACCGTGGCCGGAGAGCTCCAATCCCTCAGGGTCTCACACCTAGAGAACTCTCATTCATCGACCTGTACACTCTATAACTTCTAGTTTATACATATATACCACTCAATATATTACCCACACTAGCGCGTCTAGATTATCTCACCCGGATTATTCAACGTATTACGATTTTCATTATAGACGTTTTTTAATACACTCATGATTACTACAAAAATAGTAAAAGCATCAAAACTAAAACATATCTTCAAATAAATACAATATAAAGTAATAGAGGTACATTTACCTTATCTTGTATTCAACTACATGTTTGATAATTGCAAGCAAAAGTTGCCGAAATTGAAGTCACGTAATATAGAAAAAGTGTTATACAAAGAAAGTTAAAGAATGCCTGAATATTTACAGCATACGTATGCATCAACATTTGTATACCTAATAGAAGAAAAAACTCCCTATGTTAAAGCTCACATTGAATACAGGTTTTCGTTGCGAATATTAAAACTAATATCCCGGCGCATTCACCAAAATAAAATATAATTTACAAATCACCAAAATATAATAAAATATACAATAATAGCCACAGGCTTAGGGCAGCAACAACTTTTGACTATTTATAACATACATATCAAACTAAAGGGTTACCTCCATAGGATGGGTCTTGAGAAAAGCCCCCTATGCCGTGGGTGCTTGGAAGAAGAGGAAACTCCCCAACACCTACTGTGCACATGCGAAGCCCATAAACGGCAACGCACGGAGCAACTCGGGAAGCCCGTGCTTCCTGAAGAACAGCTCAAGAACATCCCCTGGCCCAAACTCCTGGACTTCCTAGAAGACACAGGAATATACAGGGAGTAAAATAACCAGAGGAGCACAAAAGGACCACGGAGACCGTAGTGCAGGGACGCAAAGCGATACCACCTCATGTGGAAAAAAAAAGGGTTACCTCAGTATTTTCAAAAAATATTCAGCAAAAGTTGAAATTATACAAGAAAATTAATAATTTATAGGCAATGTTTACTTTAACAAAATTGTAAAAAAATTAAATATTATACTATCAATGTGAAGTCTTTGTAAGACTAACTTGTTGTAGATTGCGAAAAGGATCGCACTTTTAATGTTTGAAGTATTCTGCAACCAAGAATTGGCAATTTCATTTATATTTATGTTTGAACGGTAACGTGACCGCCAGTCTAAGGTGTCAAATTGTTTAGAGGGAATGGCAAAGCTATACTGATGAGAGATAAATCTCGAAACGCGTCTATAGATGGCCTGAATAATTTGACCCAAATTGTTACATTTGCAGTAGGTTACTGTATGTAACAGCAAACACTTGTTGTATAATTCAATGTCCGTCGGGGTATTAGCCCGGGAAGTAGTTGTTTCAATGAGTGTTTGATATAGTCTTTGTAAGACTAACTTGTTGTAGATTGCGAAAAGGATCGCACTTTTAATGTTTGAAGTATTCTGCAACCAAGAATTGGCAATTTCATTTATATTAATAATTTTGAGGCAATGTTTATTTTAAACAAATTGCAAAAAATTTAAATTATATACTATCTATGTGAAATTCGCACAATATCCTTAGAATTGATTGGACTCTCATCTTATAGAAAGAAAATATAATTACTGTCGCGTATCTTCCAAAAATATTCAGCCAAAGTTGAAATTATGCAATAAAATAAATAATTTTGAGGCAATTTTTGCTTTAAAAGAAATTGAAAAAATTTAAATTTTGTTATCAATGTAAAACTACCACAATAAACTTAGAATTCATTAGACTTTTATTATATAGAAAGAAAATATAATTATCGTGGCGTATCTTCCGAAAATATTCAGCCAAAGTTGAAATTATGCAATAAATTTAATAATTTTGAGGCAATGTTTACATTAAAAAAATTATAAAAATTTTAAATTTTATACTATTGATGTGAAATTCACACAATATACTTAGAATTGATTGGACTTTCATCTTATAGAAAGAAAATATAATAATCGTGGAGTATCATCCAAAAATAATCAGCCAAAGTTGAAATTATGCTTTAAAATTAATAATTTTGAGGCAATGTCTAAATTAAAAAAAATTGTAAAAAATTTAAATTTTATACTATCAATGTAAAATTCACACAATATACTTAGAATTGATTGGACTTTCATCTTATAAAAAGAAAATATAATTACTGTAGCGTATCTTCCGAAAATATTTGACCAAAGTTGCAATTATGCAATAAAATTAATAAATTTGAGGCAATGTTTCCTTTAAAAAAAAATTGTAAAAAATTAATTTTTTTTACTATCAATGTAAAATTCACACAGCATACTTAGAATTGATTGGACTTTCATCTTAGAGAAAGACAATATAATTAAAAAAATTGCAAAAAATTTAAATTATATACTATCTATGTGAAATTCACACAATATACTTAGAATTGATTGGACTCTCATCATATAGAAAGAAAATATAATTACTGTCGCGTATCTTCCAAAAATATTCAGCCAAAGTTGAAATTATGCAATAAAATTAATTATTTTTAGGCAATGCTTACTTTAAAAAAATTGTAAAAAATTTAAATTTTATACTATCTATGTGAAATTTACACATTATACTTAGAATTGATTGGACTTGTATCTTATAGATAGAAAATCTAATTATCGTGGCGTATCTTCCAATAATATTCAGCCAAAGTTGAAATTATGCAATAAAATTGATAATTTTGAGGCAATGTTTGCTTTAAAAAAATTGTAAAAAATTTAAATTTATTACTATCAATGTGAAATTCGCACAATATACTTAGAATTAATTGGACTTTCATCTTATAGCAAGAAAGTATAATTATCGTGGCGTATCTTCCGAACATATTGAGCCAAAATTGAAATTATGCAATAAAATTAATAATTTTGAAGCAATGTTTACTTTAAGAAAATTGTAAAAAACTTAAATTTTGTACTATCAATGTTAAATTCACACAATGTACTTAGAATTGATTGGAATTACATCTTATAGAAATAAAATATAATTATCGTGGCGTATCTTCTGCAAATATTCAGCCAAAGTTGAAATTATGAAATAAAATTAATAATTTTGAGGCAATGTTTACTCTAAAAAAAATTGTCAAAACTTTAAATTTTACACTATCAATGTAAAATTCACACAATATACTTAGAATTGATTGGACTTTCATTTTATGGAAAGAAAATATAATTATTGTGGCGTGTCTTTTAAAAATATTCGGCCAAAGTTGAAATTATGCAATAAAATTAATAATTTTGAGGCAATGTTTACTTTAAAAAAATTGTAAATAGTTTAAATTTTACACTATCAATGTGAAATTTACACAATACACTTAAAATTGATTGGAAATAAAATATAGTTATCGTGGCGAAAATATTTAGCCAAAGTTGAAATTATGCAATAAAATTAATAATTTTCAGGCAATGTTTACTTAAAAAAAATTGTAAAAAATTTAAATTTTATACTATCAATGTAAAATTTACACAATATACTTAGAATTGATTGGACTTTCATTTTATAGAAAGAAAATATATTTATCGTGGCGTATCTTCCCAAAATATTCAGCTAAAGTTGAAATTATGCAATAAAATTAATAATTTTGAGGCAATGTTTACTTTAAAAAAATTATAAAAAATTTAGATTTCATACTATCAATGTTAAGTTTACACAATATACTTAGAATTGATTGGACTTTCATCTTATACAAAGAAAATATAATTACTGTAGCGTATCTTCCGAAAATATTCCTCCAAAATTGAAATTATGCAATAAAATTAATAATTTTGAGACAATGTTTACTTTAAAAAAATTGAAAAAAATTTAAATTTTATGCTATCAATGTAAAATTCACACAATGTACTTAGAATTGACTGGACTTTTATCTTATAGAAAGAAACTATAATTATTGTGGCGTATCTTTCAAAAATATTCAGCCAAAGTTGAAATTATGTAATAAAATTAATAATTTTGAGGCAATGTTTACTTCAAAAAAATTGTAAGAAATTTAAATTTTATACTATCAATGTGAAATTCACACAATATACTTAGAATTGATGGTACTTTCATCTTATAGAAAGAAAATATAATTATCGTGGCGTATCTTCCGAAAATATTTAGCCAAAGTTGAAATTATGCAATAAAATTTATAATTTTGTGGCAAGGTTTATTTTACAAAAATTATAAATAATTTAAATTTTGTACTATCAATATGAAATTTACACAATATACTTAGAATTGATTGAACTTTCATCTTATAGAAAGAAAATATAATTTTCGTGGCGTATCTTCCGAAAATATTCAGCCAAAGTTGAAATTATGCAATAAAATAATAATTTTGAGGCAATGTTTATTAAAAAAAAATTATAAAAAATTTAAATTTTATAATATCAATGTAAAATTCACAGAATTTACTTAGAACACAGCATAAACGGGATTTTAATCGTGTTTTAAGCATGTAATGTTTTAAGCACGTTTTAAACGTGTTGTTTTTAATCGTTTTAATGAAAAAAACACGTTTTGTAAAAAAAAAACAGTTTATTTTAATTAAGATAAAAAACACGTTTTTTTGTCAACCCCGATGAGAATTTCAATATATATTAAATAAGTGATAAATAATTAATTGCATTAATTTTAATAAAGTGATAAATAATTAATTGCATTAATTTTAATTCTATAATGTATAATACATAAATAATTAAAAACATAACCGTTTAAGCTCTCGGGTAATTCGAAACTATGAAGATATTTCTATTAAGAAGTTTACATTTATAAGTGATCGTATTGTTAAATCTTGTTTAATTTTTCTTATAACCATAAACGATAAGCGGGTGGAAAAAGTTTCTCATAGACGTAATTTATACGCGTTTGCTAATCTAAAAGATTTGAAAATGACAAAAGTTTTGCACATGTTATTAAAGTTTACTGTGTTATTATTTTTAACGGTTTAAAACTGCAAATGAAATGAAGCCGTTCGTTTTTATTTATGATTAGTGGCGATAATAAAAGTTCCCTTTTTTAACGCGGACGCTTTTGCCGGTGTTTCGATACAATAGCCTTTTCTCTCATTTTATTTGGATCTAATCAAATCATCACACACACATATTATTAATTTAAAAAAATAATTTTCGATTATCTACAACTTTGCTTAACAAATTTTTTTTTATATGATCAATATTAAAGAAAAATCCAAGAAAATGTTAAAAGTAGACTACCACTCCTGGTTTCCACATTTATACCAAAAGTTGATCGGATACTACTATTGTAATAAAAAACTTAAGTTTATAGTATCTTCTTATTAATGACATCTCTTTATCAATTAAATACTCAAATTTTTTATTATTTGCTGATGATCTAAAATTAACTTTTTTACGTAAGATAGAAACATGAGATTTTAATGACCATATTGATGGCAAAATGGTTTTAAAAGTTAATATAATGAAGGACCTTGGGGTTTGGTTTGCCGCTAAACTCAATTTCGAACATCATATTAATTATATATGTAATTGCGCGGCTAAAATGCTAGGGTATATTGAACGTTTGTCTAGGGATCTGTCGGTATTGTCATTTAAAATTTTATATTTTGCATACGTTCGTTCGCATCTAGAATACGCTTCATGTGTATGGAGTCCGTATCAAAAGATTTATATTAAACGTATTGAAGATGTTCAAAGCAAATTTATCAAATATCTAGCATTTAAGTCAAGACATAATAATGTAAATGTTAGCGTTGATTTTAATATTGATCAACTATGTTGCAGGCGGTACTTTGCTGATATGTCATTACTTTACAAACTATTTAATGGGGACATCCAATGCCCGGCTCTTCTTTCTCGCATGTGTTTTTCTATAAACTTTGATAATGTAAATGGCAAGCCGTTGAAATAAATAAATAAATAAAGAAATAATCGCCTATGTCGGAACCCGCCGCTGTTTCGCATACCGTTCCATAACACAAATTATGGTTTCCACACTCCGACTACACGTCTTATGCGTACAGCTAATTCTTTATTAATTTATCCTGACTTTAATATTTTTTCTAATACATTTCCCCAGTATATGAGAATTGTTAAAAGATTACTCTATTGTCAATAATGTTTTTGTTTCTATCTTTTGTGTGTTAAATTTATATTTTGTAAAATATTTATATATTCTGTAAAATGGTACATTCGTGAATAAAGGTTTATTTATTTATTCTTAACAGCTCAATCGGTTTAAACTTTATTGAGGCGACAGAAGGACAGAAGGATAGACATTTTTCAAAAATGTTCTTAATCAACTTAGGCGACCTCAAAATTTATATATCCTTAGTAAGTAAAAATAAGAACTAATAAACATTTTTTAGTTTAAATAAATTGATTGTGAATTACGTAAAGATCAAATTAATTTGACGAATATAGCACTAATAGTAAGTAAGTAAGTAAGTAAATTTATTCTTCCTGTCACCAAAGGTTTACAAACGTCAATAGAATTAAGGTAAAAAAGTTAAGTTAATACAAACGTGAAAATATAAAATACCAGATACAAAATAAATACTTTACATAATACTACATGTTAAAACCATTAAAAAAAAATCAATAAAAAGCACCAATTATTTGGTTACAAGATCTGTAAATTTTTGAGTAATACATTCATTAATGCTGAAGAAATCCTTGGATATTAAATATGCCTTTACACTTTTCCTGAACTTTATATGGGGGAGAGACTTTACAGCCTGTGGTAGATAGTTATATAATTTAGGCCCATAAAAATTATCACCACTCCTAGACTTAGATAGCCCTAATTGTTCTTGATAAATGTGCTCACAACCTCTCGTGCTGTGTTTATGTACTTGATCAGTTTTTTTGTAATTATCTACGTTTTTATGAACATGTAGCAAGCATTCGAATATGTACAAACTGGGTAACGTAAGTATCCCATGACTTCTGAAGACATCCTCGCAGTTGTCTCTGTAACCTATGCCCACTATTACTCGAACTGCTCGACGTTGTAGGCCGAATATCCTAGGGGCTATACTAGAGTGTCCCCAAACAAGTATGCAATATTGGATTTTCGACTGGAAAAGAGCATGATAGGCGGTGAGTAGTGCGGGTTTATCAAGATTGCTACTCAAATTCCTAAGCAGGAAAGTAGTCCTACTAAGTGCCAGACTAAGTACCTTTTCATGCTCCCTCCAGCTCAATTTAGAGTCGATGTTGATGCCTAAAAATCTGCAATGTCCATGTTCGTTATTGCCTGATTTAAGCGTAAATAAAAGGCGAACCGTCTTTGCAGTGTTTAGTGAGAGTTTATTGGAATTAAACCACGCTAATGCCTGATTGTTTATGAGCTCTCTCTCTTGCAGTGTGATTTGCAAATCTGTGCCTCTATTTATAGATGTCGTATCGTCTGCGTACATTAAAGTGTGTCCTTCTTCCATGTAGGCCGGTAGGTCATTTACATATATTAGGAACAGGAGTGGTCCTAATATCGACCCCTGCGGCACGACGCATGACACTGTTGCAAAATTTGATATCTGCTCCTTAACTTTGACTTGTTGTTCTATTCTGGAGGTAGGAAGTTATTAAACGACAGCTCTCGGGACTGAAATTATAGAAATACAGCTTTCGGAGTAGGACGTCGTGAGGAACGCAGTCAGAAGCCTTACTGAGGTCAAAAAATAATGCTGCTGTATATTGGCCAGCTTCTAAGCCATAGATCAATTCCTCTACAAGAGCTCGAACCGCATCGGTAGTTGAACGTTCCCTCCGAAAGCCATATTGATTATCGCTTAATACATCGTTTTCCTCCAGAAAATTCAGTATTTGTTTTAGGAGCAATTTTTCAAAAATTTTGATAATATAGGCAATAACGAAATTGGACGATAATTACCAACATCAGCATGCGAACCCTTTTTATGCAGAGGGATGACAGTAGCTAGTTTTAAACTTGTTGGGAAAACATTATTTCGAATGCAGTTATTTATCAGTTTTGTTAGCGGACATTGGATTACATCTTTTATGTATTTAATGGATCCACATGTCATACCATATATGTTCGAGTTTTTTAGGGACACAATCGACTCTCTAACTTCGACTTAACTTACCTCTCTGAAGGAGAAGAAATTGTTACCGATAGTATGTGGATTTATAAGCATCAGTGGGTCTAAATTTGACTGAGGATGATTAATTAGAGTAGATTCAGCTATCGTAGTGAAGTATGTGTGAAAATCATTAGGATCTATATTACAGTTTGGTTTATCACAGTTAGAGTTTCTTTTTATTAATGACCACATTGCCTTTGGTTTGTTATTGGAGCTCTTAATGTAATTTAGATTTGTCTTTTTGCATGCTGAAGTGCAATTTTATATTCGGTTTTGTATTTTGAATAAATTGCCTTTAAATCAATTGATCGAGAACTAGCCTATTTCATAAAGAAGAGAGTTTCACGCATTTGTTTTAGATCATTGTTGTACCAGACGATATTGTTGTTCAAGGTTCTTAGTTTCTTTAAAGGAAAGCAATTAAAAAATGTGTTTCCAATAAGTAAATAAAGTCTGCGAAAGCTGAATCTAGACACTGGCATTTATCGAGGTAATAGAAGTGGGTATTTTGCAATATATGGTATAACTTAAATTTACCCCTTTCCGTGATGGGTCTTACCATTCTAACAGTATTTGTTCCCATCGAGGCTGTTTTGAGCATTTTGATGTGTATTCCGAATACATTGGATATTTATACAATATACATTCAAAAAATCACTTTCCTGAGTCAAGTTTGGTTCTAAGTGAGCTGCGCTTGCGCCGATTTGTTTATAAAATGTTCTTTCTGATTAGATGTTTTCGGGAAGTTGAATCTTCTTATTTTCAGACGTTCAGGCCAAGTATCTTCTGACATTAGTAGATCCAAGTGCTTAAAATCAGATCCTAATTTAAATGATTTATATTTTCCTTTTGTATCCAATTCGCTTATTTCTTTGACCTCGATAAACGGAAGCGTTTCTTTGAGGTAGTCAGTAATAGATTGCTTTGTGACCGTTTGCAAGCAATTTCCTATGTATATCAATGCATTTTTTTGTGGGGCCATCTGTACACCGCTCTTCGAGCCCACTATCGTTTTTGCGGAATTTCGTTTTTTTGTGCTTTCTTTGGACGAGGTTCCATTCATCGTTTGTTTGTTTATTTTCTGGTTTGCCATGGATGTTTCTTGTCGCTGTTGACGTAGCAATCTTAAAATTAGCATCCTCGTTGACTGGTGGGGCGGAGGATGACGCTTTTCTTGATCTATTTGCTGGGGCTGTTTGATGTTTTTCTGTTAGGTTCGACGACTTTATTTCGTTTACTTTATGTACACGAGGAGTGTTGTTTTTATTTTTATTTTTATTGTTGGCAATATCGGTGTTGGTTGCGTTGCTAACTTCGGTACTCTTTAAGTCGCTAACTTCAGAGTTGTTTACTCTAGATATTGGCGGGAAAGCGTGGACCCTATTACGTAGTTCAACATTTTCCTTTTCCAGTCGACGTATTTTCTCCATTAATAGCAGAGTATTTGACTTTAATTCGCTTACCAGATATTTGAGGTTTGCGTATGCTTCCATCTCGAAGTTCTCGATCTGCTCTGTGATGAGGTTAGTCCCGCAGCACAGTTTCAATTTTCTTGTGCAGCTCGCGTGATATATGGTTCCGCATATTGTGCATTGGCTACCTGATTTCGCCAACGCGCCGCAAACACAATTTTTCTTATCTAAATCCTTGATTCTCGAGGATATCCTTGCACTTGTCAGTGCACGACCGTTGTCGCTTTCGGTCGCCAAATAACCTTTCTTCACACTTTTAATGTGTGTAAAAGTGTGAAGAAAGGTTATTAGTGCTTTATTTGTCAAATTTTTTAGTTTTACTAGTAAAGCGATGTAAGACAATAATATACACATAGATAATCGATGATATAAAATAATCTGTTGCTTTCGTGACTGTTCTATGTGCTGAGATTCTATATAAAGAGGAGGTTACAAATAGCTATGAGAGTTAATGTGAAGTAATGAATACATTCTACAACATTATGGTTTGGATTATACACCAACTATCAAGTTCAGTTTCCAGCAACATCAATCTCCCGCGCTCGCACACAGACACATACATACACCACCGCCACCCTCGCACATTCACTCGGGCCGTGGGGTTGGATGTACAAGGGCGGAATCGGGATTAAAACACGTAAATACCGAGATCACTTCATAACAAATCATTCTCGTGTGTGTGTGCAAGTAAGTCTTGTTTATCTTATTGCTGCACATTAAACCGAAAGGATTTGCCTAAAATCGCGTTATTTGTTCGACGCGCGAGGGATAAAATGCTAAGAGAAAATGTAAATATGGAAAATATACTAAGAACATAATTTCTGATTAGCTCAAGTACTTCAATGACGTACAGGGCATTTTTCTATTGAGTGTACATATCCCGGTTTTTACAGCGTTTTTTTTTTAACATTGCGGGAATTCGTAGTTTTAAAGCGTTTAATTTAAGGCTTTTAACGAGTGTTTTCCACTCCCAGAGTAAGCATGAAGTAAAATTTCGAGTTTAGAAAAGCCTAAGAATTTGGATTGGCCGCGTAGCGAAGTGGAGCGGCCAATCCAAATTAGGCTTTTCTAAACTCGAAATTTTACTTCATGCGCCACGCTTAAAAACACTGATTTACAGTGAAGTTTTTAAAAACACACACATACAACAACGATTATAGGCAACCTAATATACGTTAGAGTTATTGGGTTGCCTATAATCGCTGTTTTAAACAATTTGTTCTGCGCAGGATTTGATTCACGTTTTATTCACATCTACATATTAGATCGCTAAAGCCGTATATTTCAAACTTTTCAATATTTCAGTGTTTAATACGGGTGGCGCATGAAGTAAAATTTCGAGTTTAGAAAAGCCTAATTTGGATTGGCCGCTCCGCTTCGCTACGCAAGACAAGGAATATCTTAGCTTTAAACGAGTTTTTTCTACTCCCAGAGTAAGCATGAAGTAAAATTTCGAGTTTAGAAAAGCCTTAGAATTTGGATTGGCTGCGTAGCGAAGCGGAGCGGCCAATCCAAATTAGGCTTTTCTAAACTCGAAATTTCACTTCATGCGCCACGCTTATAAACACTGATTTACAGTGAAGTTTATAAAAACACACATATATATCGCTGTTTTAAACAATTTGGTCTGCGCAGAATTTGATTCACGTTTTATTCACATCTACATATTAGATCGCTAAAGCCGTATATTTTAAACTTTTCAATATTTTAGTGATTTATACGGGTGGCGCATGAAGTAAAATTTCGAGTTTAGAACAGCGTAATTTGGATTGGCCGCTCCGCTTCGCTATGCGGCCAATCCAAATTTTTAGGCTTTTCTAAACTCGAAATTTTACTTCATGCTTAGTCTGGGAGTGGAAAACACTCGTTTATACCTTTAAATCGAACTTAAAGAAAAAGAATACAAGGAATATCTAAGCATTAAACGAGTGTTTTACACTCCCAGAGTAAGCATGAAGTAAAATTTCGAGTTTAGAATAGCCTAAGAATTTGGATTGGCCGCGTAGCGAAGCGGAGCGGCCAATCCAAATTAGGCTTTTCTAAACTCGAAATTTTACTTCATGCGCCACGCTTAAAAACACTGATTTACAGTGAAGTTCAAAAAACACACAAATACAACAACAATTATAGGCAACCTAATATACGTTAGAGTTATTGGGTTGCCTATAATCGCTGTTTTAAACAATTTGTTCTGCGCAGAATTTGACTCACGTTCTATTCAGATCTACATATTAGATCGCTAAAGCCGTATATTTCAAACTTTTCAATATTTCAGTGTTTAATACGGGTGGCGCATGAAGTAAAATTTCGAGTTTAGAAAAGCCTAATTTGGATTGGCCGCTCCGCTTCGCTACGCGGCCAATCCAAATTTTCAGACTTTTCTAAACTCGAAATTTTACTTCATGCTTAGTCTGGGAGTGAAAAACACTCGCTTAAACCTTTAAATCGAACTTAAAGAAAAAAAGAACAAGGAATATCTTAGCTTTAAACGAGTGTTTTCCACTCCCAGAGTAAGCATGAAGTAAAATTTCGAGTTTAGAAAAGCCTAAGAATTTGGATTGGCCGCGTAGCGAAGCGGAGCGGCCAATCCAAATTAGGCTTTTCTAAACTCGAAATTTTACTTCATGCGCCACGCTTAAAAACACTGATTTACAGTGAAGTTTTTAAAAACACACACATACAACAACGATTATAGGCAACCTGATATACGTTAGAGTTATTGTTTTAAACACTTTGTTCTGCGCAGAATTTTATTCACGTTTTATTCACATCTACATATTAGATCGCTAAAGCCGTATATTTTAAACATTTCTATATTTCAGTGTTTAATACGGGTGGCGCATGAAGTAAAATTTCGAGTTTAGAATAGCCTAATTTGGATTGGCCGCTCCGCTTCGCTACGCGGCCAATCCAAATTTTCAGGCTTTTCTCAACTCGAAATTTTACTTCATGCTTAGTCTGGGAGTGGAAAACACTCGCTTAAACCTTTAAATCGAACTTAAAGAAAAAAAAACAAGAAATATCATAGCTTTAAACGAGTGTTTTCCACTCCCAGAGTAAGCATGAAGTAAAATTTCGAGTTTAGAAAAGCCTAAGAATTTGGATTGGCTGCATAGAGAAGCGGAGCGGCCAATCCAAATTAGGCTTTTCTAAACTCGAAATTTTACTTCATGCGCCACGCTTAAAAACACTGATTTACAGTGAAGTTAAAAAACACACACATGCAACAAAGATTATAGGCAACACAATATACGTTAGTTTCGTTGAGACTCTTCTAAATATTCACTGACTAGTTGTTTCAGTAAATATTTGGAAGAGTCTGAACAAAACAAAATATTTGCAATAACTGTTAACTGTTGAGGCTTCTACTTCGTTATACATCATTATTAACATAAATAAGACACTTAAACTTTGTTTGTATAACTGAGGTTTTTTTTATTGTGACTATAGTTTCGACAACTTTAACTTGTCATTATCAGACTACAAGTGACTACACTTGTAGTCTGATAATGACAAGTTAAAGTTGTCGAAACTATAGTCACAATAAAAAAAACCTCAGTTATACAAACAAAGTTTAAGTTGCTTATTTATGTTATTTGCAATAAGCCGATATTAATTATAATTTGATTTTATGTTTTTGTATAATTTAAAAAGTGTATTAGCAGTAGAGAGTTTCAATTAATATAATATAATGTTTGAAGTATTCTGCAACCAAGAATTGGCAATTTCATTTATACTTCAATTCTTATTCCCGAGCTAGTATTATTGATTTTTTGTAGCTCATACTCAAATATTTAACTTAAGTAACCAATTACCACCGAATCAGTATTGATTTAATCATTGGGAACATATCATGATATAAACGTTATTACTACTTTTATTATTATTTAAATTTTTATTGCGGAAAATTATGTGTTATTTCTTTTTTGGGGGGTTGAATATCTCACTATGTATGTGAAACGAGTTTTCGGCTGGTCAGATAAAATATTAGTAACGCATTATGGCTGTAGATTATCATTCCAATCCCGCAGCTGCATAAAGAATAAATATGCATTTAATTGTCGCTCGGCTAAATACTTTTTTCGTTATTTATTTCAGAAACGGGCACTTTGTGGAATATATGGGAATGTCTTCGTCGTTTTTAGCTGTAAAACGTGTATTTTAATCGTTCGCTTGATGTTATCAAATAAATTTGCAGTAAATTTTAATTTGTGAATATTAATTATCGGTATACTATGCAAAATACGCGGAATGTTATTCAACATTTCAGCAGTATAATGTATTAAATCAAGAAAAATACTCATAATTATTAATTTGCAACGATTTTTTCTTAACTGTTTGGTGTTGTAGGCGTTCACTTTGTGGTACATCTTAAATACACTTGTAAATAAAACACTTTTTACTTTGTTTAACCACTGAATCTTACATTTAATTGTGTGACTAGTTTCGACTATCTAGTAGTCATTCTCAAACTAAAGTAAATACAAATTACACGTTAAAAACTATTTATATAACTTCGAAAAGAGGGGTGTACATTAGGTCAACGTGGTCATTAAGAAGGGAAATTCCGGGATTAATTCGGGCCTTGTGTATTTCTAGTGCTTCCAGTAAATCCATTTTACGACCTTTTTCGGCAAAATGGATTACTAAAAGTACATCCTCACCAAAAGTGTGATTCTCTTCTAAAAGATGGTTAGCATAGGTAGAACTATTATGTTTTAATCTATAGGCTCGCTCGTGTTCTTTCAATCTTATTTCGATTCTACAACCTGATTGCCCAATGTACACACCTTTACAATTTTCGCAGATCAATTTATAAATGCCTGATCTAACTAGGGGATTAAGTTTTGTTTTTGGGTTGAAAATTATATTATTAAGTTTATGGGGCGTTTTTAATATTACATTAATGTTACATTTTTTAAGAATGTTTTTAATTTTACAACTTATTGTGCCATAGTAGCTGATTGTTTTAAAATGTTGATTATCTATTGACCTAATTCTAGGGTAGAAGAATTTCTGCACCTCTTTCATTTCATAATTATGAATTAAATTGTCTATTAGTGAAGTTGTGTAGCCATTATTCAATGCTATTTCCTTTATTGTATTGATCTCTTTCTTTCTATCATTTATATTTAGCGGAATTTTAAATGCTCTATTTATCATTGTATAGAAACTAGCTTTTTTATGAATTTGTGGGTGGCGGGAGTGGTTAGGGATAACGGAATCAGTATAGGTCGGTTTTCTATATATATTAAAATTTAATTTGTTGTTAATTTTTGTAATGGTTAGGTCTAGAAAATGAATTTTGTTATTGGTTTGTGTTTCTACTGTAAAAGTTATTGAAGGGTGTATTGTGTTTAGGAAATTGAGGAATTGCTGGAGTTGTCTATCTGCACCTTTAAAGAATGCTAGAGCATCGTCTACATATCTAAACCAATGAAATATATGTTTTTTACCTAACATGGAATTTAAAATAGTATTTGTAATATTGTTCATGAATATTTCAGCTAGCAATGGGCTCAGCTGGGACCCCATTGCTAAGCCTTCATGTTGACTGTAAAATTTATTGTTAAATGAAAAATAGTTTGATTTTATTATTAAATCTAATAATGATATGAAAACTGATTTTACTATGGGGCTAACATTACTTTTATCTAAGTGTTTAATGATTAGGTCCATGCAATCAGCAGGTGGGATTTTTGCAAACATGTTGGAGACATCAAAGGAAACTAGTTTACAATTACTCTCTTATGTTATGTTTTCTAGTGACTTGGTTAGTTCTACAGAATTTTTAATAGAATGGGGGTCGCTAAAGTTAGTGATAGTGTTAAAAATGGAATTTAGTTCTATTGCAATATGACGTGTTGGTGAATTTATATAGGACACTACGGGGCGTATGGGAATGTTGTCTTTGTGAATTTTTGTGAGGCCATAGAGTCTAGGTGCTGTAGGGTTCATAGGAATTAATTTATATTTATCAGAGGGTGAAAAGAGGGAATTAGGATTAGTGATAAATGTTCTGATTTCTTTTTGAAGTTGTGGTGTAGGATCTTTTTTGATTTCTTGGATATTAGATGAAGAAATAAATTCTTCTACTTTGTTTAAATAATCGGATTATTATAAAATTACTGTAGAATTACCTTTATCTGCTTTTGTAATAATTAAATTGTTTTCTCTGACTTTTTTGTTTATTGTTTGTATTGTCTTATCGTCGTAATTTGAAATGGAAGAGGTTTGTTTTATTATTTTTGCAATTTTAGTTTTTTCAAAGTTACTAATATCTGAGTTGTAGGCTACTAATTCTGACTCGACTATTAAATTATCTTTAAAATTTGTAACATTAATGTGCGGGGAGTATTTTGGGCCTAAATTTAACAAAATTAATTCTTTTTCGGAAAAATTGACGTTACTGAAATTTACTGTTCTAGGGTGGAAGTTGGTTGTGGCTAAGTTTCTTATTGGTGATTGATCAACTTTGAGTTTCTTCAGCTTCTTCTTCTGCGCTTCTTTCTTCCTATAATTCAATCTGCTGACCTTTTCTCTAACTTGATCATCGAATACATTAAATTCGATTGGATGAAGTTCGTGTGTTAGAGATGTATGAAGAACCTTTATATATGATGATAGAATGTCTCTTCTTTTGAACCAGAACTTTGCTTCTTCTTTTAACCAGTATTTCTCGGATTGTTTGATAGTCTTTTTAGCTGCTACTGTTGTTGGTTTAATTTTCACGGATACGAATTTTGGTATGATGTTTAATCTCAAGCATTGTTGATTAAACCATGCGTTTAGTGTTGCGTATTGTTTTTTAATATGAAATTTGAAATACATTTTCGCCTTTTCTGCTACACTAGCGTTAATTAACTGTTTGGTGTTGTAGGCGTTCACTTTGTGGTACATCTTAAATACACTTGTAAATAAAACACTTTTTACTTTGTTTAACCACTGAATCTTATATTTAATTGTGTGACTAGTTTCGACTATCTAGTAGTCATTTTCAAACTAAAGTAAATACAAATTACACGTTAAAAACTATTTACTAAACTAATGTACACCCCTCTTTTCGAAGCCGTATAAATAGTATTTAACGTGTAATTTGTATTTACTTTAGTTTGAGAATGACTACTAGATAGTCGAAACTAGTCACACAATTAAATGTAAGATTTAGTGGTTAAAAAAAGTAAAAAGCGTTTTATTTACTAGTGATTTTTTCTTGTTGAATAAGGTATTAAAAACGTTTACTTTACAATAAAATAGGTTTAGTGTATCCAAGGCCCTAGCCAGAAAAAAATTTCGAAGAGGGTTATAAAAATTTCGTTATATAAATCTCGAAGTTTCATAGAACTAAATTGATAATAAAACAACGATAATCAATTTTCAATTGTTTTAATGATAAAACGAGTGCCTTCCACTCCCAGACTAAGCATGAAGTAAAATTTCGAGTTTAGAAAAGCCTGAAAATTTGGATCGGGCGCGTAGAAAATTTGGTTTGGCCGCTCCGCGCTTCGCGCTACGCGATCAAACCAAATTTTCAGGCTTCTCTAAACTCGAAATTTTATTTCTTGCTTAATCTGGAACTGGAAAACACTTATTAGTAGGTTCCGATTAAATGCTTTACAAAAACCACGAAAGTAAAAATATACAGCGTATATATCAGGATACGTATTCTTAAATAAAAAATGTACTGTGTGTGAATGGGTAAAACAAATTTGTTAATCTGAAACACTTTATTACTGCATAATAATATTTCAGTTCATGTTTTTATAAAATTTTCAGGCTTTTCTAAACTCGAAATTTTACTTCATGCGCGACGCGTATTAATCACTGAAATATTGTGAACGAGTAAACTTCGCTTGAAATCGGTTTATAATTAAATAAATAAAAATAAATAATAATTAGTAGATGCATGATAAATATAATGCAATTTGCCATTGTGAATAAAAATATAAAACAATTACCAATGATCATCAACATAAAATTCTATCACCAAAAAGCAATTCCATAAAAGCTAAAATATTCCGCATCAAGATGCAATTTAGATTAAAGCATAGGTATAAATTAACGACAAAAGTTATTTATTTAACGTCACTTAAATGGCACATTTAATTATCTCCCATCTGGAATGCGTTCCCCCTTTTAGTATCGATCACCGATCAAACTGATCAAAAGGAAACGTTAATTGAAGCCGCAACAATTAATGGTACTCCTTTTTGTCTCTACGCGCGCGCCGTATAGATAATTTTTAATCGGAATTAAACAAATGGGATTTGAATCTCTAGAAAGGCAGCGCCCATCACGACGGTATTCATCATCTGTCGGTACTTTGAATCGACGTTGCCTCCCCCCTTCGCCTTTTATATATCATTCGTTATAAAGCTGTTTTCTGCTTACGATTTTTTTTTTCTACGGCGTTTGAATTATTAAACGTGCCGCCTTTTTAATCGATCGACTCGTTCTTATTTCGCTCATTACGTTCATTAGATTGTTTAAGATTTATCATTACAATCTTTAAATACAAAAATAGAAAATAGTTTTAATTAGGCTAATAAATAATGAAAAATTAATTTTAAAAAATGGTGATGTGTCCACCATAGCACTTTCCCGTCATTTAAACAATTGATAATAATTGACATACTCAAGGTCGTAGCCAGTAGCCAGGGGAGGGTTGAGGGGGAAATGTGGGTTAAAATTTTCAAAATGCTAAATTTTTGTATGAACGACCGCTCGTGTAAGAGCAGAAATAATATTTTTACCATTTTGATTCGACGTTCAATCCTTCTCTGGTCATGCGATTTGGCTCTTCTAATGGGCTGTCCTAGCGAGAGTTGTCGCATCATGGTCATGACAAGTGTTTGTACTCCATGATTAAGCATGATGTAAAATTTCGAGTTTAAAAATGTCTGAAAATTTGGATTTGTCGGTGCAAGCGAAGCGAAGCCCGGCTAATCCAAGGCTTTTCTAAACTCGAAATTTTACATCATGCACTAGACGTAGAAAACACTGATTTAAAGTAAAAAATTTAGTGATTGTAATATTTATATTTGAGTATTCGAATATTTGAATTATTTATATTTATACAAAATATCATATTTTTCAAATATTAATAAAAATAAAAACAAAATAGTTCTACTTAGCTCAAACATATTCTACGCAACTGATATTTAAGCTATAACTTTTCAACTTCAAATTAAGACTAATTAACATCAAATTCTGATAAAATAATTTCCCATTGGAACTTAAAACATTGCTGTCAATTAAAACACAATCGAATTGGGAATACGCAATTTAACATTTTTAGTTTCTTGTTATTTAGTCTGGGGAGTTTTAGGTGAAACACCTTTTATATTCCTTAAATATTAAAAAGAAATCCTTTGAGTTTGGCTTATATAACATTTGCTACAATCATTGCACGCAATTGAATACATTTCTGAGTCTAAGTTTTATCTTCTTATGAAAATAATAGCCGGGGGAAAATTTGAGGGGAAAATTTGTTTACCTTTACAAGAAGAAATATTCTTCAGAAAGAAATATTATTTCAAAAAAATATGAAAATTCAAAATGGCGCTCATAAGAAAAACAAAAGTTGGCTATGATCCCTAGGTAAATGTTATGGAGTTATATAATATATAAAATTACGAAAAAACTATTCGTGAAAATGCAAACAGTGTCTTAATTAATAAGACAATTTAAGACGATAAATATCAATTGAAACAACTACTTCCCGTGCAAATACACCTCCGTCATAAGCAAAGCTATACTGAAGAGAGATAAATCTCGAAACGCGTCTATAGATGGCCTAAGACATTAGTTTTAATCCAAGTCCTTTCACTTCTAATTTGTTGCTATCTCTCCTTTCATTTTAAATTGTATTGTTAGTTGGTTTGAAGAGAATTTGACCTAAACGTTACATATACTTTAATAGAGCGTTGTAACAAATCAAATTAAATAAGATTTTAAATATTTCATTGTATAATTCAATATCCGGAGGTGTATTTGCACGGGAAGTAGTTGTTTCAATGAATATTTATCGTCTTAAATTGTCTTATTAATTAAGACACTGTTTGCATTTTCACGAATAGTATTTTCGTAATTTTATATATTATGTTTAAAGTGTGCAAACTATAAGAAGCGTAAGCTTATTTTCTCGAATTCAAATAGTTTTGAATTTGAATTTTCTTGTTATGGAGTTATCTCAAAATAAATTATATTACTAGATTTCTCGTTAAAAAGTGACTATAATCTCGAAGTTGTAAATGTCTAGATTCAATAGTTTTTGAATTAAAAAATGAAAACCAAATTTCCGATTTTTTACAATATTTCCAAAATAAAAGAAGATATTACAAATTTGTTTCAAGATTATTATTGGGCTTTTAAATACGCAACTTTGACCGAATTAACCGACTCTTTATCTCTTCAAATAACCAAGATCTCTATACATTCTGTTAAAATACGGACACCCTGTATTCAAGGCCGAAGCCCGAAAAAAAATCGGAGGGGGTTATAAAAATTTCGGGGCGGGGTTTGCTTGTAAAAATATTGTTTTTGCTCTTTCAGGGCCGGATTTACCTACAAAAAATTATCATTTTGAAAATTTCGGGGGAGTCTGAACCCCCATATCCTCCTTCTGGCTACGGCCTTGCTTGTATCCAGAATTTCAGGCAATTTTTTCTTTTCAGTATACATACCCATATGTATACTAAAATGAAACAATTGCCTGATATTCTGTATTTCTTCGTTAGAATTGATTAGGACTTATTCTAAAAGTATTATTAAAACGAGTATCTATATTTTTTAAAATCATAAGTGTAAAATATGTGAGAGTGTAATAATTACATCCAGAGAGAGGGATATCGGTAGCGCAGTTGCGCCTCGAGTGTCACATATTTTAAGGATATTTATCGGGATATGTGTTGTTTGAGAATGCGAGGAGCGAAGGCGTTTTATATATGCGAACCTTCTATTCTAATGAAATATTCACCTCGGCCATTGCCATTGTCTACCCCTGGATAAATAATTACGACTCGAACATTCCTGGACACAAAACACAAAAGCGTGTGCAGACATTTTTCAAGACATCCGCCGTGCCGCGTATGTGACCGATTTATTTCGAATATGTTAAATCGGACGTCTCTGTCACGTTTCCTACGATAAATCAACCATTTGCCACGGGACGAAATTTATTACTCAAATGCGGGCCTATTAATTCTAAAATCCCAAAATGAAAAATAAATGTGACACTTTTAGATTATGTTAATTTATTATTTGTACGTTTATTGATTATTTGTAATTATAAATTATGTTTAAATATTCCCAGCAGAACCCTCATGCAACCACATGCTGATCAGGATAGAGTTGTCAAAAAATATGACCTTTGAATATTACATAAAAGATGACCAAGTATTTTTGTATATACAGGGTGAGTTACTAAGCGGAAATCGGTTTATAGTGGACGTATCGTTGAAAATAGCAAAAAAAGTTTTAAATAAAAGTTGTTCATAATCAAGTTTTTTATAACCTAAAATTATTGCTAAATATGGCGGCCTTGCGGTTATACCGGAAGTAAACACCAACTTCCTTATTTTAAATAGAACACCCTTTATATTTTTACATTTTTGGATTGCTCGTTAAAAATAAACATGAGTTTATTCACACAACATTGGGTCTCAGCTGAACCGTTTTCGAGTTATTTAATAATAATATTAATAATAATAACTTTATTTCACATAAGTAGAAGAATACAAAAATAAACAAAATTAGTACATATAAGATATAACTATAGTCTACTTAGTGAAATCAAATGGCGCCAATTCCAATAAGTAGATAACTACCCTTGATCTTCCATTGGGACCATTGCATTAAAAGTAAAGAAAAATAACTAATACATAATGCCTAGTTTATACTTAAAACTAAAAGTTGTAATATATAATTGTAATTAGATAACATATAAATAATTGAGAAGAGAATAAACAATATTGAACTAAAATCATTATAAGGAGCAAACAATAAATAGTTTTTATCTTTGAGAATCGAGTAAGAGGTTATATATATTTATATATCCTTTAAATTTTGGGATACTTAAGTCCCTGCAGCTTCTAGGAATTTCATTATACAATTTGTAAATTTGGTAACTAAATGATCTTTCGAACTTTGCGGTTTTGTGAATTGGTGGGGTGATTAGTCCCTTATTTCTTAAATTTAAAGCGTGCACATCAGTTCTAAATTTTACTTTTTTGTAGAGATACGTTGGTTGCTTCAGCAAGATGATTTTATGACACAAGACAAGAAACTTTAATTGTCGCCTGTTGTGCATGTTAAGCCATTGTATTTCCAGTAATTTATGACTGATTCTGTCATATTTGCGTACACCAAATATTAAGCGAAGACAACTATTTTGAACTCTCTGGATACGACGAAATACATCCTGTGTAATGGATGGTCCATATATTTCGCTACAATAAGAAAAATGTGAGAGAACAAGCGAGTTACAAAGCATAGATTTAGTTTCTAAGGAGAGGTAGCTTCTATGTGGATAAATCAGTTTAAGGCTACTGATGCTTTTTCTAATGTAGTTGTTTATTTGTGAAGTATATCGAAAGGTGTTATCAATAATTAATCCTAAATTTCGCGCTTCATCTACTAACGGTATTAGTGTAGAATCTATTGTAATATTGACAAGACCTCTGACTTGATTGATTTTATTATTATTTCCAAAGAGTACAACAACTGATTTTTCGGGATTAATTGTAAGACAGTGTTTTGTTGCTAATTTATAGATAGTATATACATCTTTATTAATGCTGTGTATTGCAGATTCGCATTCATTAGGCGGAAATGAATGTAGCAATTGCGTATCATCCGCAAACATTTGTATAGTACATGTCTTTACATAATTACTAAAGTTGGAAGTATATATCAGAAAAAGCAACGGGCCAAGAATAGACCCTTGTGGGACACATGTTTTTACCATTTGAGACTGAGATACTTTGTTTAATATTTTTACAAAAATTTAATAGTTGAGGCTGTTACTTGGTGAAATTCCATATCAAAAACTTTTAGTAAATAACACACTTGGTTAAGATTTCACTGTTTATTGATTGACACTGCAACAATTGTTTCGCCACACAGTGGCTTCATCAGGCAGATGAGCAACACCACCTCCTCCACGTCATTAGTATTTAAGCGTTAGTTTAAGTTTGTAATTTATTATTCATCTGCCTGACGAAGCCACTGTATGGCGAAACAATTGTTGCAGTGTCAATCAATTAACAGTGAAATCTTAACCAAGTGTGTTATTTACTAAAAGTTTTTAATATATTTACGCTTTGAGTTCTATTCACAAGAAAATTATGAAAGAAGGTAACTGCAGATTTTGCTAGACCGATGCTTTCGAGAATGGCTATTAGGATAGTGTGATTAATGGTGTCGAGCGCTTTACTAAAATCTAATAAAGTTAACACTGATATATTATTATCATCGATTGATGACAAGATTTCATCAACTATGAATAATAATGCGGACGTGCAGCTGTGATTGTGCCGAAACCCTGATTGGTTATCAGGGAGGATTTGTTTGTCCAAAATATATTGCCTGAGTTGCATTTCTATGACTTTTTCTAAGATTTTGGATAAAGTTGGCAAAATACTAATTGGTCTTAGATGTTTGTATTCTTCAGGTCTTGTGATTTTTGGAAGAGGCACAATATTAGCTTTTTTCCAATTACTTGGGAAATTATTTTTTTTATAAATTTGACGATTTCAGAGCTTGACGCTATTAACAATATCTTCAAAACGAAATAAGTCAAAGTTGTGCGGCTTACGGTTTTGGATTCGGAAAGAAATGCAGTGTTTGTTCAGGTTTTTGCCATTAGTCAGATTTTCTAAATTGAGCCGAGTCCGTCGACGGTATTCTTCAGTACATCAAACTTGCATAACTTCATTTTTTAAATGGAACCACATATCTCGTGACACTTTATCTGATGCGAAATTAAATTTACTTTTTATTGATACCGGGTTGTTGCCATATCCTTCCAACAGTTTTTGAGAAATTTTTGATTTTGTAAAAATTTTAATAAATTTCGTATTATCGTGTTAGCCCTGGATACTGATGACGTTTGGTGATTTTGTTTTAACTCGCATGTCCGACAAATGTCAGTTTATTTTAGATTATTTTGGCGAGATCTTGCAATAAAAAAGCCGAATATCTTTTCTCAAGAAGAACTGATTGATATGGTCTACACCGTGGGCAGTGCTGATGGAAATACATTACTTGCTTCAAGAATGTATGCCCAACGTTTTGCCGATCGGAGACATCCAAATTCAGCGGCATTCGCTACATTTATACTTAATGACTAACTTTTATGTAATAAATTTTACCATTTCAGGGGGCTATTCACAGCACAGATGCAATTTGTCATCGGTGAGAAGTCGCACTAAAATGACGTCATTTCGGGAAGAATTTACCAAATCGTATGAAGTAAAATGACGCCATTTCAGTGCAACTTGTCACCGATAACAAATTGCATTGGTGCTGTGAATAGCCCCCCAAAAGTTTCCCAGTATAATATAAATAATAAAAACTAAACTACTCCAATCATTAAACCAAATCTTACATTTTAAGTACAAATGGTGTATTCAGAGGTTAAAAAGTAGAAAAATTGTTTTTTTTTGTTCGTGAAACATCCATCTAATGTGTATTCCAAGGACACTCGAGTATACGGTAAGAAGGATCGACAGAATCGAAGATTTTAAAGTGAGGGTAGGGATCGTTTACGTCACAAATGCGCGCTGAATTTAAATGTGGTTACTTTATGGTAAACTTTCGGTAAACATGAATAAGCTGTACATTTTCTGACATTCGTTGATTTTTGAAAAAGTTTAATTTGAAGCTTTAAACGAGTGTTGTCCACTCCCAGACTAAGCATGAAGTAAAATTTCGAGTTTAGAAAAGCCCCGTGAAAATTTGTCGAGGGTCGCGCAGCGACCCGAGACAAATTTTCTGGGCTTTTCTAAACTCGAAATTTTACTTCATGCGCCACGCGTATAAAACACAGATTTTAAGCGAATTCGAATATACATAAATTTTACAATATTTGAGTGATTTATACGCGTGGCGCATGAAGTAAAATTTCGAGTTTAGAAAAGCCCAGAAAATTTGTCTCGGGTCGCTGCGCGACCCGAGACAAATTTTCACGGGGCTTTTCTAAACTCGAAATTTTACTTCATGCTTACTCTGGGAGTGGAAATCATTTGTTTAATGCTTTAAAATGAACTTAAAAAATAAAAACAGGGAATATCTCAATGACTAACTAAATGTCAAAACAAAATCACCAAACGTCATCAGTTTCTAGGGCTAACGCGATAATATGAAATGTATTAAAATTTTTACAAAATCGCAAATTTCTCAAAAACTGTTAGAAGGATATGGCAACAACCCGGTATCAATAAAAAGGAAATTTAATTCCGCATCAGATAATGTATCTCAAGATAGATGGTTCTATTTAAAAAGATAAAGTTATGCATGTTTGAATTACCGAAGAATACCGTCGGCTGACTCGGTTCAATTTATAAAATCTGACTAATGGCAAAAACCTAAACAAATACTACATTTCTTCCCGAATCCCAAACCGTAAGCCGCACAACTCTGACTTATTTCGTTTTGAAGATAGTGTTAATGGCGTCGAGCTCTGAAATCGTCAAATTTATCAAAAAAAATGAAATAACTCGAAAACGGTTCAACTGAGACCCAATGTTGTGTGCATAAACTCATGTTTATTTTTAACGAGCAATCCAAAAATGTAAAAATATATAGGGTGTTCTACTTAAAATAAGAAAGTTGGTGTTTACTTCCGGTATAACCGCAAGGCCGCCATATTTAGCAATCATTTTGGGTTATGAAAAACTTGATTCTGAACAACTTTTATTTGAAACTTTTTTTGCTATCTTCAACGATACGCCCACTATAGACCGATGTCCGCTTAGTGACTCACCCTGTATTTATACTATCCATAGACGTAGCCAAGAGGGACCGGAGAGGGCACTGGGTTTGAAGAAATCATAAATTTTAAAATTATTGCAGATGTGAGCAGTAAGAAAGCAACTAGAAGAAAGGAGGCTTTGCCAAAAACTTTAAATTGATAAAATGAATTTAACTAAAAATATTGACGTCTAAGCCCCCACATACTTGAAGCTAATAGCTTTCAGAAATGCACTTACCATATTTTTCAACATATTTTTCTTATTCCGGCAAAACATTGTTCGAAAACCTTACGTATGTGTTCCTTTTTCCACAAAATATTAATCATGTCAAAGTCGAATTACCGCCATTAATATGCTTCCTGATTTAAAGCAACAACAAATAAAAAATTCTCAACTTTAAAGAAATATTTAAAAAAATAACTAAATGAGCTACGACAAAAAGTATATACATATACAGGGTCTTCATTTTAAAAGGTTTCACCCTGAATAACTCTGGCTCTGGCGTAGATTTTGTTTTAAGAAAAACAGGTCAATTTTGTTTTCAAGAGGGAACTTGAAAAATATCGTTTTTCGAATTTAAACGTTCGCCCCCAGCCACCCCAACTTTATAATTTATAGGGCACCCCCTATCGTGTAATACCTCATTTTAATGGGCCGTCTTTTTCTGAAACAAGTGAACTAATTTCAATTATTTTTTGTTTGCTGGATAATAATTTGTACGCCCTTTAAAATTATAAAGTTGGGGTGGCTGGGGGTGAGGGGGTGAAAGTTAAAATTCGAAAAATGGCGTTTTTCAAGTTCCCTCTTGCAAACAAAATTGTTCCATATAATACACTCGAATTTGTTCCAATCGAACCAACGACCACAAAACCTCAAAATTTGATTACAGTATTTATATCACAACATCCCAGTCCAGGGGGTCTATTCACAGCACAGATGCAATTTGTGTTGTCATTTTATTACAATCTTATTATTATAATATTACAATCCTGGGGGGATATTCACAGCACACATGTATTTTGTTATCGGTGAAAACTTGCACTAAAATGACGTATATTTACTCTTTAAATTCTTCCCAAAATGACGTCATTTGAGTACGACTTCTCACCAATGACAAATTGCATATGTGCTGTGAATAGACCCCCTGGACTGGAATGTTGTGATATAAATACTGTAATCAAATTTTGAGGTTTTGTGGTCGTTGGTTCGATTGGAACAAATTCGAGTGTATTATATGGAACATTTGTACGCTCGGCAAAGAAATGGAGTTGAAGTTAATAACGGCAACGGCATTTGAAGGAGCGTGTTCGGGAGATATCTGCGATCGAACTCAATCAATCACATTTGTCAGGTATTCTGCAGAAGTAGGAGAAACGTCACGGATCGAACTTCAAAGAACGATTGATTGCTCGACAGTGATTGAAGGTTCGCCCGTCAAAACAGGTGCGTGAAATGCCATACATTATTTAAGCCTCCCTCGAAACGCCCGTGCTTACTGCAGCTTTTCATCAAAAGAAATTGATGACCCTCAGATATAATAATAAAAAATACACAAAAGTAAATTACGTAAAATCTTACCACGAAATTCTTAACATATATTTTGTTCAAGACAAATAAAGAGTATTTCGAAGTTATAAAAATACAAACTATTATTTTTATTTTTATAAATTTTTGCATTAAATAAAAATATAAAATCTATATAAGGTACGATTCACGAGAGGTGTCCCATAGTTGTAGTGCTTCTGCACCAATACATGTAATAAGAAAATAGTTTGATGGCAGCAGATTGCATGTGTTAGTTGTATCGAATGCGCATTCAGTAGATTTGGCAAATAGTAATCGGATTAATCTAGATTAGAATAGAATAGAATAGAATAGAATATTTTTATTTAGAGAAACAAATGCATACATTCATGGGAGTATCAGATAGAGTGGTGTGGCTTACGTACTAAGCTAATTAGAATTAAAATATACATAAAAACTTAATTTATAAACATATTAAAATAGGACATTTCTTCACTATTGACAACATTGGTAACTTCTAAATTTGAGGTTAAGTTATCGTGAATATCACGTTAATAAAATAATATAAAATATAATTTGACTGGGACAACATGTTAAAATTTTTAGTATCGATAAAACACTTAAATAAAAAACTTGTGTAAATGCAGCACATTGCGATGAAGCTCTAGTAGCATATTATATTGCAGTTTTCATATTTATATTCGTTGGTGCAGTAGAACACATTTTGTAGTAGAAATTCTTTCACTTTTTGGGCAAACGGTTTTGTCGTCAAGTCCTTGAGAGTTCCTGGAAGGCAGTTATATATTATTTTGTGCTTTGTACTAAGCACGAATTATGGTAGTAGCTGTGGTGGTGCTTTGGTAGTCTTAGGTGTCTTGCCCTAAAGTTGTAATTATGTTGGCTTAGGTTTAAGTTTCTTTTTTTTTGTTTGTTTGTTTTTACCATTCAGCCACTAACGTTGATTTATATTAACTATATTAACATATATTTCGACTAATTTGGACGTCACAACACATTCACACACATCCATGGAACCGGAGACGAGTATTTTTCGTTAGAAAAATTACTCGCCTCCGCCTCGGCTGGGAATCGAACCCCGGTTTCGCCAAATCGGTCACGGAGGTGACCGATTTGGCAAAACCGGCGGCTCAACCGCTCGGCCACGGCGGGTCCTTTAGGTTTTTTATGTCAAATTTTAGTGCTTCATAGATATACAGGCTAGCGAGGGCCATTATCTTCAGTTTTTTAAACAGTTGACGGCAGCTGGTATTAGGTTTCTCATTACAGATAGCTCGTACCAGTCTTTTTTGCATCACGAAGAGCTTCTGAAAGTTGTCTTCTGTGGTGCACGCCCAGAAGATGATACCATATGTCATCTGCGGTTGACAGAATGACATGTAGACTACACGTGCGGCTTCTTCGTGAATATCTTGCCTTGTAGCATATATCAAATACGAATATTTTGCTATTCTTGAGCAGATGTGTTGAATGTGCCTATCCCACTTGATATCTTTTTGGATAATTACTCCCAGAAACTTTACGTGATCGGTTTCTTGAATCGTCTCACCCTTTAGTTGCACGCTTGTCTGTTCCGCCGGCGTACGATAGTTCATTATGTGTGTTTTGGATACGTTGGCTAGAAGGTTATTCAGGTTCAGCCAATTTTTATTCATTTATTTATTCTCTCACGGGAAACCCCTTTTACAAAGAATATGTACAAAATAATAACAATAATATTTAAAAATTGTCTAGGTCCCTCAGTATTTTGTTAGTTGTTTCGTTGAGTTTTTGGATGTGTTGGTCTCTCAAATTGATAGTTGTGTCGTCTGCGAATATTGCTATGTGGCCGTGGATTGCATGTGGCATGTCGATGATGAACAGCAGAAACAGTAGTGGGCTAAGAATGCTCCCTTGAGGTAATTCGACTGTTTGTTGTGTTATACTTGATCGGTAGTGTTCACTCTTTAAGTAGACCGTTGTTACTTGCCTTCTGTCTGTTAAGTATGACGAAAGGAGGTTGTAACAATTTCCCCTTATCCCGTATGAGTATAATTTGTCTAAGAGAAGCTCGTGTGGCACACAATCGAACGCTTTTGTTAAGTCGATGAATACTGAGAATACGTGTTCGTTTTTGTCTAAATTTGTAAGGATATATTTGAGGAAATTAAATATAGCGTGGGTCGTTGTAACGCCTTTTCGGAAGCCGTATTGCTCCTCGCAGAGGGCACCTTTGCACTTAATATAATCGGATGTTCTGTTATAGATTACTCTTTCAAACATTTTAGAGAAAGCAGGTAATATTGATATGGGTCTGTAATTTTGTATTTGCTTTGTATCGCCTTTTTTAAATATGGGAATTATTTTACCTAGTTTTAGTGCTGATGGAAATTTACCTTCGGCTAAAGCCAGGTTAATTGCTTGAGTAAGAGGGTTACTTATATGTATTAATACATGTTTTACAACTGATATTGATAGGTCATCTATGTCCTTTGTGTTACTTGATCTCATGTCGTGTATTAAATTTATAATTTCTTGTTCGGAAGTTGGGTGTAGGAAAATTGATTCCGGAATATTTTTTTAAATTTTATAATTATTGTGACTGTTTGTAGGTGTTGTCCTAAGTGTATTACCAATTGTACCGAAGTACTTATTCATTGTGTTAGCAATTGTTTGGGGATCTTCTATTTTGATGTTATCAATTATATAATCTAACGTGTTTTTATTTGTTTTGCTTGAAGTTTTCAAAATGTTCCATAGTTCTTTACTTTTATTATTAGAGTTTTGGATTTTAAGTGTGTTGTAATTTCTTTTTTCCTATTGTAAAGTTGTTTTAAATTGTTTTTTAACTGACTTATATTGATTAAATATAGCGTCACTCTTAGTTCGTTGGTACAATTGGTAATAAAAGTCCATACTGTTTCTGAGCTGTTTGAGATTATTGGTGTACCAAGGTGTTTTTAATTTAAAACTTTTTAGTATTTTTGTATTGGTTGGGCAACATTTGTTATACAAGGTTGAGAATATTCTGTGAAATTCATTAAAATACTCCTCGGACGTATTGTAATTTTTCAGAAGACTATTCCAATTTAGAAAACTTAAATCCATAGACAGTTTATGTAGGCTAGCTTGATTTACACATCTGGTTTTTATATTTTTTTTAGTTTTCGCTACTTTGCAACAGTATTTTATTATTTGCCCCTTGTGGTCCGATAAGTTAGTATTAATTACTTCGGCGTTTAACAAAGGGAATTTTTGTTTTAAGTATATATAGGGAATTTTCTATTAGGTATACATATGCATACGCTTTTTTAAGAGTTCAATTTAAAACTGAAAAAGTGTTTTCCACTAACAGACTAAGCATGAAGTAAAATTTCGAGTTTAGAAAAGCATGAAAATTTGGTTTGGTCGCGTAGCGCGAAGCGCGGAGCGGCCAAACCAAATTTTCAGGCTTTTCTAAACTCGAAATTTTACTTCATGCGCCACGCGTATTATATACTGACAGCTCTGAAATATTGTGAACAAGTAAACTTTGCTTGAAATCAGTGTCTTATACGGGTGGCGCATGAAGTAAAATTTCGAGTTTAGAAAAGCCTGAAAATTTGGTTTGGTCGCTCCGCGCTTCGCGCTACGCGACCAAACCAAATTTTCAGGCTTTTCTAAACTCGAAATTTTACTTCATGCTTAACCTGCGAGTGTAAAACACTCGTTTAAACCTCAAATTGACCTCTATTAATAAAACAACAAATATTTAAAAATCTACAACACATAATTCGGATATGTATACTCAAACTCATAAAGTTCTACTGTCAAAACTTTATAGCTTGGGGTTTTCTTCATCATTATGATGAAGCGCAGCGCGAAGCGCGGAGCGCGGAGCGGCCAAACCAAATTTTCAGGCTTTTCTAAACTCGAAATTTTACTTCATGCGCCACGCGTATTATACACTGACAGCACTGAAATATTGTGAACAAGTAAACTTCGCTTGAAATCAGTGTCTTATACGGGTGGCGCATGAAGTAAAATTTCGAGTTTAGAAAAGCCTGAAAATTTGGTTTGGTCGCTCCGCGCTTCGCGCTACGCGACCAAACCAAATTTTCAGGCTTTTCTAAACTCGAAATTTTACTTCATGCTTAACCTGGGAGTGGAAAACACTCGTTTAAACGTCAAATTGACCTCTATTAAGAAAACATCAAATATTTAAAAATCTACAACACATAATTCGGATATGTATACTCAAAATCATAAAGTTCTACTGTCAAAACTTTATAGCTTGGGGTTTTCTTCATCATTATGCACATTTATAAAAAGTTATCTATATCAGAGATCCTTATTTGTGGAATACAAAGGTTATAGATCTAATACATTTTATGCTACTTCTGGTGTACCCCAGGGATCGGTTCTTGGCCCTTTATTTTTTAATTGCTTCATTAATGATATTGTTGAAGGCTTGGATGTTTCATGTTTGTTATTTGCAGATGACATGAAACTGTTGAAGCCTATCTACTCTATAACCGACTTTACGAGCTAGTATTAATACCATTCACGGATGGTGTTTAGCTAACAAATTACTTTTGAATACAAGTAAATGTAAGGTAGTATCATTTTCACGTAACAAACATATAATGTCTTATGACTACAATATAAATAAGGCTTTACTGTCGAGGGTAGGACAGATTAAAGACCTTGTTATCATATTTGATGACAAACTAACATTTAATAGTCACATTGAAAGTATAGTGTCTTCTGCCAATCGCTTCTTGGGATTTATTGTTCGTAACTCTAGAGATTTTAAAGGTACGGATGCTATACTTTCATTATATTTTGCCTATGTCCGATCTCGATTTAAATACTGTTGCTGCGTTTGGAACCCTAATTATATAAAATACTCGAATTTGATTGAATCTGTGCAAAAACGTTTAGTTAAATACCTGTATAAAAAGAAATATGGTATTTATCCTGATTTAAATGTAGGTTATGACACACTCTTAAGTGAATTTGGTTTGGAATCCCTAGAAAATAGACGAAAATCATACCTTGTTACTATTTTATTTAAATTGTTAAACTACTTAATTGATTGCCCCGAGGCTGTCGCTCAAATTAACTTTCATATCCCCTACACACTTAGACAAAATATTTTTAACTACACTCCTATTTCAAAAACTAATGCAATTGTTAAATCACCAATATTTAGTATGTGCAATATTTACAATAATTTACTATCTGTCGATCCTTCACTTGACATTTTTAATATGCGCAACGGTAAATTTTGTTATAACCGGTGTAGCGTTGTACTCTTACAAAGACCTTGGTTCTAAATCAATTTATTTGGAAGATATTTGCTCTCCAAATTTATTTGAATGTGCGGGTGCGGACATTAAGTTCGACGATAAGACAATATCTGTTGTAGTAGTTTATGGGCCTCCTTTAAATGACTCTAGTTCGTTAGAATCCTTCTTTGAACGCTTAGAATGTTTATTGCATAAACTAAGCAGTCTTAATAATATATACTTCGTTATGGGTGATTATAATATTAATTTATTAAGTGATAAACTAGCATCTAATCAATTCAAAAACATCTTGGAATCATTTTGTGCATATTTAACTGTTAAAGAACCGACTCGTATTACAGATGGTTCTCGCACTTGCATTGATAATATAATATCCAACGCAGATAGAGGTATAAATACTCTAGTGTTAGATGCTGCTATATCAGACCATACTGGGCAATTACTCAAATATGAAACAAACCACCGATCTCAATCATTGGTAAAAAAAATACGAATTTACTCAAACGAAAGTGTTAGTAACTTCACACTGGACATACAGAACGAAATGTTTAATGATGTATTTGTTGCCAAAGGTGTAAATGAAAAATATAAAATCTTTATAAACATTTACTTAAGGTATTTCTACAAACACTTTCCTTTGCGTAAAGTAAGAAACACAGAACAAACAAAAACATATAATTCCGATGCTATAAAATCAAGCAAAGATAGGATGTTGTTATTTCAAACTTTGTCAAAATATAAGCCAGAATATGTCGAGGTATTTAAATGTGCACAGAGGGAATATAATCAACTACTGTCAGATGAACAGAAAAAGTTCTATGAAAATAAAATAAAAATGTCAAATAATCGCTCAAAAACAATGTGGAAAATAGTTAGTGATGTAGTAGGTTCAAAGAAGAAGAAGAAACAATATCTACCTAATAATGTTGATCTCCATTTACTATCGACTAAATTTAAAAAACATTTTAATGAAATTTCAGAAAACTTAAGCCATTTTTTGTTAATATTGAACCCTATGTATGTGAAATACCTATCAACAATAATTCAATATTTCTGGAGCCTATTACAGAGCTTGAACTAATTAATATTGTGAATAACATCCAAAATAAAAATAGTACAGGTTATGATGAAATTCCAATATGTGTCATCAAAAAAAGTATATTCTGTATTGTAAAGCCTCTTTTGTGTATTATTAATGCAATGTTCGAGACTGGCATTTTTCCGGAACAGCTTAAACATTCGATTTTGGTGCCTATTTTTATAGGTGTGAATTCAGAGGAACTGTCCAATTATAGGCCAATTAGCATTTTAAGCAATATATCTAAGTTATTTGAAGATATAATTTATAGACGCCTTAAATATTTTTTTATAAGATATAAATTAATATCTGACAATCAACATGGATTTCTCACCGGTAAGAGTATAGAGACCGCTTTATTTGATTATGTTAACTTAATACTAAACACCTTAGAGGAACGACAGATTGCGTGTGGTGTTTTCCTCGATGATTCCAAGGCTTTCGACTCAATTGCAATATTCTACTGTCCAAGCTCTATAATTATGGCATTCGAGGTGTTGCCAATAACCTGATAGAATCATACCTTAAAGGGAGGTGTCATGCAACAAAGTTGAACGACAATACTAAGGGAGTCAGTGTTATGTCGGAAGTCTTGGGGATGTCGGCGGAAATCCCGCAGGGTAGTGTCCTTGGCCCTTTTTTGTTTATTGTCTACATTAATAATTTATTTCTAAATAAACCAGATCATTTCAACATACTAAATTATGCCGATGATACAAACCTCTTATTAAAAGGCAGTGATATAAATTATATTGAAGAAGCCGAAAATCTTGGTATGAATTATGTACTCAGGTGGTTCCAGGATAATAAACTCTTAATAAATGTAAATAAAACAAAATGTCTATTTTTCAAGACAATCTAGTCAACTACAATGCCAAATTGCTTAAAATGAAATGATATTAATTATCGTACTACAAGTACTGCTACATTTTTAGGAATTACTCTCGATGAAACCTTGACATACGAGACACAAATTAATATTATATCTTCAAAAATTAGTAAATCGATTTATGGTTTGAGAATGCTGCTAAGATACAGTCATTTCTCCATTTCAAAAGTATTCTACTATTCAAGAAATATTCTACTACTCCAATATATATTCGCATCTTAGATACGGGATTATATTCTGGGGTAGTAGTACAGATGCTACTAGAGTATTCATTTTACAAGAAAATGCCGTTCGAATACTGTATGGACTCAAGTACCGCGAGAGCTGCAGAGGTATTTTTCGTATTTTTCGTAGTAATTGCCTCCTTACGCTATATGGCTTATACATATTCGAATGTGTCAAATTTCTTTGGCGTAATAAGCATAAGTTCAGTGGAAATGCTATGGAAAATAGTCGTAATACTAGACATGGTCAAGTTTATCGCTTACCGAAACATAGGCTAACAGTGTACGGAAGGGGTCCGCTTTACTCTAGCATTAAGATATTTAACTTGTTACCAAAAGAAATAAAAGAAACAACTCGATATAATATCATGAAAAGTAAACTACATGCGTGGCTATATTCTATTGAACCCTATTCCTTGGCAGAGTTTTATGCATCGCTGTAAACATAATAGTTATTTTAAGTATCATGTGTGTGTTTATATACATATGTAACTGAAACTGACAATTTTCTCGCTACAATGTAACATTTGTGTAAGTTTGTATTGAGAAATAAATACTATTCTATTCTATTCTATTGAGATACTGCACGAGTCTTAACATTTAGTACTGTAACTTTATTTTTGTTATATAGATTATAGTTAGATATAAGTAGCATACAACTATAAGTGGGAAATTTGTAAAATAAATTTCTGTAGTTGTATTACAAATAAATAAATAAATAAAAGAAAAACTCCTGGTATAACATGTAAAATTACCGATTTAACATTGGTTTTAAGATTGCCCCGCATCCACCTTAGGTGTACAATTTTTAAAATGAAATTTGGACAAATATAGACAAACAAACAGATTTATTAATATTACTATTTCGTATTATAATAAAGAAAATTTAGGTACATGCTAAGAGGCTCAGAAGATCAAGCTCTCAATTTAGCGGCAGTTCCTACCTGAATAAAGATCCATGTAAAATTGTCTACCTTAATACATACTCTTTAATTTGGTTTCTATCACAGTGTACTATTATCGTAAATACGTGTAAACATTCTTTAAATATTCACAAGAAATTATGATTGCAGCTTTTCTAAAAAAAAGAAGACTAATATACTCCCCACTGAGCAAAAAACAAACAAATAACGTTATATCAACATTGTAGCAACATTAAACGTTGTATTAATGTTGATAAAACATCACTTGAATGTGTTTACTCAGTGGGTCGTGACCTAAAAAGTATAACATTGTCATGTAGGGTCAAAATTTGACACAACAAAAAATGTTTGTAGATACAACTATCAACATACTCTCTAAAAAATTTGAACCACACATTCCACATCAATAAGTCATAGTACTTATCTTCCGAATTCCACCATAATATCATATTTATAGAAGGTCAAAAATATCTAAAAAACTGTTTTATTATCAATTTTGATTAGAGATATATGATCTCTAATCAAAATTGACCAATAAAACGGTTTTTAGATATTTTTTTTATTTCAAGAATTAAATTAATGTTTTTTTGTTGAAATTCATACGCAATCATATTTTAGAATGTAGAAACCCATAAAAACATAGTCATTGCAATAGGAGCTCATTTTTTTCTTAATAATAAAGTAATGGGTTCCGATATTGAGCATTTGTGATTTTTTTGACTTATGATATATAAATGTAGAGTTTTTAATTATAGTAATTTAAGTTAAAATGCACGTTGTATATAATACATTAAGGATGATTAAATTTAAAAGCGTGTATTCTATGTTAATTTTAATTAGAAAGAGCTGGAAGCATCGGGTCCGGAATTTAATGTGCTTTTCGTAAATAAGAAGGGCCATTTATACAGGGAAAGGTGGAAAGTGTGCATTTTGTTTGTCACCCCGAGAGCGTCGGCGTTCGATCGTGGATCGCGGGACAACACACCGAATACATACTGCCAAATTATGAAAATCACTCTTCAGAGCCCCGCTGGAATCGCTCGCATTCAACAAAAATCCAAAAGAGGGAAAAAAAACCCGCCCGGCAAACAGTTTTAATACGACCATTGCATCGCACACAGAGCACACACAATTCTTGGCTTCCCAATGGAAGGATAGTAGGTGGAGTTCTGGGTGATGGATGTTGGGACAGCGACAGATAAACGCAAAACACATTGATTTAATGCTTTGAATTGTAGTTTGTTGGCTTGGCGAGGAATGAGCCGGGGAAAGAGAAACAGAGACGGTCGGTTTCCTTTTTGTAATTAGAGTTTTTTTGTATGTGTGTGTGTTGGGACGTTTTCCCCTAGATTTTCTGTATTATACGTGATTCAGTTTCGCCAGCTTTAAATCAACGCTGTTTTCTGAAACTAAAAATAACCGGACAATATTTTACTGTAATTGGACACTACCGCATCAACGCACATTCATTAATCCTGACAACTTGTTTCAATCTGCACTTTTGCAGTTTTTACAAATTACATAAACTCTCTAACTATGTTGCAACACTATTTTTTTGTTCTATTTGTACACATCACAGTGATTTATTAATCATAAACAAACATTCGTCAATCCTGAGATATAAAAATTTCCTTTAATTCAAATTCAATATTACTATCGCATAATTATGTTATTATTATTATTCTGATTTCATATACGAGGAAAGTCCGAAACTTGTTTTTTAAGAGTTCAATTTGAGGCTTAAACGAGTGTTTTCCACTTCCAAAGTAAGCATGAAGTAAAATTTCGAGTTTAGAAAAGCCTAAAAATTTGGTTTGGTCGCGTAGCGCGAAGCGCGGAGCGACCAAACCAAATTTTCAGGCTTTTATAAACTCGAAATTTTACTTCATGCACCACGCGTATAAAACACTGAATATTATGAAATTGAAAATATACTCCTAAATCAGTATTGAAAATAAAATTTTCAAGCAGGATTGGAAATATACTGCTAAACAAGAATATTTTGAATTTTAATTGAAATCAATGTTTTGTACGCGTGGCGCATGAAGTAAAATTTCGAGTTTAGAAAAGCCCCGTGAAAATTTGACTCGGGTCGCTGCGTGACCCTCGACAAATTTTCTACGCGGGGCTTTTCTAAACTCGAAATTTTACTTCATGCTTAGTCTGGGAGTGGAAATACACGTTAGAAACTTTAAAGTGAACACTTTTACGAACAAAAGTGAATGCCTATATTTATATTAAAAATCTAATATATTATTTTATCTTACACGTAGTACAAAATGTATAATGGTTTCTGTAATGGTTTGAAATATTAATTGACGCAGGGTTATCAAATGGCACATTAAAACACGCGATCGTTTGGGGGCTGAGGGGGGGCCGTCTTTTTCGCCGACAATGCAATAATGGAACATCGTATGTTCAATAAAAACAAAACCTCTAGAGTGCAATGATTTTATCTTTTTTTAATTTAAGTTGACTACACGCCTTAGGAATTGACATATAAAAGGTCAGACATAATCATTATAATATATAAGTCCAGGGTTGCCAACCCACAATATTATCCAAGGCACTCTAGAGGTTTTATTTAATTCAACATACGATATACGAATTTGAGACAAACAAGATTTCACACAACATTTATGTAATTAAATATTATTTCAAAGACTTTTTCTTATCTTACACCATTTTACCTTGCGGTGTAAGCCGGTTTACATATTCATACATAGTTGTCTTAGCATCTGTTTAATCTGCATACTTCTATCCATCTCTTTCTGCCTTGTGTTAGTTATTTTGCTTCTTTCCAATTCATTCCCCTTCTCTTTATTGTATCTCTGATTCTGTCATTCCATGTTTTTTCGGTCTTCCTCTCTGGTTCCTTTCTTGTACTCTTGTTTCGTATATCATTTTCGTGTTTCTTTTATTTTTCATTCTGTTTATATGTCCAAACCATCTCATCTGTCCCTCTACTAGTCTTCCATTAATTGGCTTGATGTCTAGGTTCTGTGTAATTTCCTTATTTTTTACGCTGTCTAGTTTTGTCTTGTTTTCTATCTTTCTAAGAAATCTCATCTCTGTTGAGTATATTCTCCTTTGTTCCTTGTTGCTCTATCATTGTTCAGGTTTTACTGCAATATGTTAGTGTAGGTCTTTCTAAGGAATCTCATCTCTGTTAAGTGTTGTCTCCTTTGTCTCGATGTCTAGGTTCTGTGGAATTTCCTCATTCTTTACCTTGTCTAGTTTTGTCTTGTTTTCTATCTTCCTAAAAAAATCTCATCTCTTTTGAGTTTATTCTCCTTTGTTCCTTGTTGCTCTGTCATTGTTCAGGTTTCACTGCTATAGTTAGTGTAGGTCTTATCACTTTTTTTACTATTTCTGTTTTTATTTCTTTGTGTATTTCCTTCTTACCAAAGAACGTATGTTTCATCATGTTGTATAGTTTCCCAGTTTTTTCTACATTGTTTTCTATTTCTTTGTCTAGTATGTCATTACTTTCTATTATTGTTCCCAGGTATTTATAGCTCTCTATTAATAGCTTTCTATCGTAATATTATATGTTTTACGCTCCTTTGTTATTACTATTGATTTGGTCTTTTTTAAATGTATCTTCATATTTATGTTTGCCAGTTCCCGGTTTAGTATTTGCATATTTTGTCGCAAGTCTTTTTCAGTTTCTGTTAATATGACCATATCATCTGCGAAAAGCAGTTCTGATATTTCCGTCCTTCTCAATTTCCCAAATCCTAATTTCAGTGTTTTCATCTCTTTTTTTGCCTCTTTTATTGCAGAATCTAAAACTAGTGTTAATTTTCATACTGAGACAAATAAGCGAAAAATTAATACAGAAAAATAGAGAGACATTGTAGACCTCGAAAAAGCATTCGACAGAATAAAGAGAGAAGAGATGGAAAAATTCAGAAGATAGAGGAATATGAAAGTAGATACTCAGAACAATCCAAGCTATTTATGAAAATCGTAAGAACATACAACGAGGAATCAACAGAATTTACAACACGAATAACAGTTAAGCAAGGATGTGTCCTAAGCCCCCTCAGGACACATCCTTGCTTAACTCTTATTCGTGTTGTAAATTCTGTTGATTCCTCGTTGTTTGTTCTTACGATTTTCATAAATGGCTTGGATTGTTCTGAGTATCTTCTTTCATATTCCTCTATCTTCTGAATTTTTCCATCTCTTCTTTCTTTATTCTGTCGAATGCTTTTTCGAGGTCTACAATGTCTCTCTATTTTTCTGTAATAATTTTTCGCTTATTTGTCTCAGTATGAAATTTAAATCTTGGGTGCTTCTTCCTCTTCTGAATCCACATTGACCTTCTTCTATTGTATTTTCTATCTTGTCTCTGATTCGTTTTTAAGTATTCTTGCCATTACTTTACCTGGTATGCTTGTTAATGTGATTCCTTTATAATTACTGCAGTCCCTCTTGTCTTTTTTCTTGAATATGGGTAGGATTACTGAAGGGTTATGAATACGTAACACATGTGGGATGGCTAGAGGCAGCCTCTGGAGGAATGTCTGCAAAGATATACCTACCTCGCTAGAAACGACCTGTGCTCGCCCACAAATACCATACCGGAAGGATACGAGGTATGCGCCCATCCCTCGATGGACATGAGAGAATCGGCTAATCGCATTTACACCGACACATCATGTAAGGAAGGACGCTCGGGACTGGGGATATACTCCAGGAACCTGGGCATTAACCTAAAGACTCCAATGGGAAAGAACACGACCAACTAGAAGTGATGGGAATAGCACTTGCGGCTGAAACCATACAGAACCGCAACGTGAGGAACAAAAAGCTACTCATCCTAACAGATAGCAGGCAGGCTCTGATGGCTCTGAAAAACAGAGTAACGACATCGGAGACAATTCTGGACTGCCACAGCAAACTCAGGCTTGCTGCTGCAGAAAACAGAATCGAGATATCATGGGTGAAGGCCCATGACATTAATGTAGGCAATCGAAAGGCGGAAAAACTGGCTAGAGCAGCGGCTGGGGAAACTATTTCCTCGCCACAGCCGCTAGTAAAACCCACCATCTCGACCCTAAACGAATTGATCCACAACGAAATCCTGAAGAAATTCAGGGAACGCTGGGATGACATTACGGACTGTAGGATGTCTAGGGAAACCGTAGGGTATCCGAACAAAAAGACGGCACTACACTACCTGCAAATGAGCAGAAATAATCTGAGACGCATAACGGCCGTTCTCACGGGCCATTGCGGACTAAATGGGCATCTCTACAAAATGGGAGTCGCTGACTCGCCAGATTGTAGAGGCTGTCATGAGGAGGACGAGACTGCCGAGCACATCCTTTGTGATTGCCCAGCACTCGCCTCGCAAAGGGAGGAAATTCTGGCGTCCAGATGGCCGACATTAGGGAAGAGTCAACCGCTGCTCTGCTGGCCTTTCTCGACAGAGTAGCATGGCTGAGCTGAGGAGTGACACAACTCTAGGGGGGGGATGCAAAAAGGGCCCATTGGGGTCTAATTGCTGTGTCTAGGTACACACCCCCGTTATGATCCAGATCCAGATGGGTAGGATTATTCCTATATTCCACTCTGTAGGTATCTTTTCCTTTTTTAATATTTCGTTCATTCATTTTGTCAGTTTTCGAAATCCCACTTCTCTCATGTTTTTCATCATTTCTGGTGTTATTTCATCTTTGTCTGTTCCTTTTCCATTCTTCAGTTTTTTATAGCTTTTTTTATCTCTTCTTCCGTAATTTCTTCAGCTTCTTCCATATCGCTGTCCATCTGGTTGTCTTCTTCTTCCGGTTTTGTTTTGGTCTGCGTTTCTATATCTGTCAGCTCCTCAAAGTCATTACTTTACCTGGTATGCTTGTTAATGTCATTCCTCTATAATTATTGCAGTCCCTCTTGTCTCCTTTCTTGATAAGGGTGGGATTATTCCTATATTCCACTTTGTAGGTATCTTTCCCTTTTTTAATATTTGGTTTATTCATTCTGTATGTTTTCTAACTCTTCCATGTTTTTGATCATTTCTGGTGTTATTTCATCTTTGCCTGTTGTTTTTCTATTCTTCAGTTTTTTTATAGCTTCTTCTGTCTCTTCTTCTGTAATTTCTTCAGCTTCTTCCATATCGCTGTCCATCTGGTTGTCTTCTTCTTTCGGTTTTCTTTTAGACTGAGTTTCTGTATCTGTCAACTCCTCAAAGTATTGTTTCTATCTTTGCATAATTTTATCCTCATTTTTCACTATCTTTGCGTACTTATCTTTTATGTTCATTAGACTGTGTTTTTTTTCTTTATTTTTTAAATTGTTTTAAAGTTCCATTAAATAATTTCTGATTATCCCGATAATTTTCGCTTATCTTCATACCAAATTCCTTCCATGAATCTTGTTTGGACTTCTGTACCTCCGTTTTTACTTCTATGAACAATATACTATTATTATAAACTTAGTTCAACCAGATTAGTAACAAAAATTAAGTCCAAGTTAAGCTTAAATAGCTGACCAAGAAGGGTGTAATCCAATCAATAGATTTTAATGAAACTATCCCAATAAATTGCTAATATATTAGAAGGCCATTATGCAGGAAACAGATGTATCCCCCAACAAATTCCACACCCTTTACACTCACAATTAAACGGTTTAAGTTATAGACCTACACCATTACCTACAACCATAACGGCGATAAATAACGATGAACGCATTAACAACGTCACTAAATCAACCCAGTCAAAAGATGTTTGCCTTTGATATTTTAATTAATTACTAATAATTACAGATTCTTTAAAGCGGACCAGTTGCTCGCGCGTTTAATATTCAATAATAACGAATCGAATTTAAATCGAGACGAAATAATTACAACCTTTTGTTGTTCTTTCCGTATAGTATGATATACACGTTAAATAATTACGACCTTTACTTTTGAACTGAGGCGTACATTACGTAGAAGAGGCGATAAATAATAAAATAAGACGCGTTACAAAAGGTAAGGGATATGATTTACGGTGCAGCTGGGTTTGATTTGTGACGAGGCGCGCTTAAAATATTTTTCTTCTTAATCGCTATTTTAATTGCTACTTTCGGTTGGCTCCGATTTGAAAGTCAATCAGATTCTTGATTTCTTCCTTTTGGTATTTCGTGATGAGTTATTGCGGCACTATTTATGATGTCTTATTCGCACACACACATGCAACGCTCATGCTTGAGATTCGAGTTTGGCCTTTTATTGACGTGGGATATAAATTTTGTCCGAGAAAAATGTGAGTAATTGCCGGTTAATAAATACTTGTTTTGTAATTAATTGCCTTTATGCTGATGCTCGTGGCATTCACATGCATTGGATGTTTATACATATTTCATTTTACTATTGAATTGCCCCTTTCTTTTCTCTTGCAGATAAAATCAATTTTAAAAATTATCTTATCAAAATCAAAGTGAGTTAAGAGGAAATCGACCGCTCTCTAAACGTATAAAACTTAGAATAATGCCGTCTTAATTGCATCCTTGTTTAGGGATGAAATATTTTGAAAAACTAGGTATACTTCAAGGAAAGTACAATCTTTAAGCCCGTCTCAGTAAAATATTTTATACTTTTACCGTTATTTCATAAAATAATATCAAACATTGGTAAACTAGCGAAATCGCGTTCCTAATTTTATTTTTGTCTGCAGTATCTATAAAAAATAGTAAAAAAGTAAAAGAGTCACATTGTAGATAATTGCTTTATAAAGATATGTGATTTTTGTCATTTATTTATTTGGTTAAATATAGTCACTAGGATGTCGCGCGTAAAACAGTTTTTCAAATTTTCTGAAACTTCAATATCGCGCGACATCCCAGTGAATTTATTGTACGATAGAAATATGTGGAAAAAATTAAAATTCTTTAAAAAGTATTCTCCTACAATGTGACTGATTTAGTTTCCCAATATTTTTTATAAATGTTGCAGAAAAAAAAAATATATTGGAGATGCGATTACGTTAGTTTAACAATGTTTGATATTTTTTTATAAAAGAACGGTCAAAGTGAGAAATATTTTATTAAGACAGGCATTAAAATTATATTGAAGATGCGATTACGCTAGTTTAACAATGTTTGATATTTTTGTATAAAAGAACGGTCAAAGTGGGAAATATTTTATTAAGACAGGCATTAAGATTCCATTTTCCTTAAAGTATGCCTATTTTTTCAAAATATTTCATCCCTAATCAAGGATGTAATTAAGATGGCAGTATGCTTAGTTTTATACGTTTAGAGAGCGGTCGACTTCCTCTTAACTGAACGAAATTACTAAATAAAACCACATTTTATGAATCCAATAATTCCCAATATTAAGAGGGGCTAATGCTTATGGGAGAACTGGAAATCGAGTAGAAAAGGAGAGACTATGGTTAGGATGTGGGGTAAGAGTAAGACAGACGAAAACATACACCAATCACTAATCTCGATTCTGGATGCAGCATTCAAACGCTCTTACCTAATTTTATACAGACTAGCTAACTGGATATGTACGAACTGCCAGTATGTTGTTCTTCAAAAATATTGTCGTCGAAAATAAATTGAAATAAATCTTCTATTTAAAATTATATTTAAAAAAAATTAAATTAGTGTGCCTTGGTAAAAATATTCGAATAAAGTGATTTTAAAAACCCGGACCACTTTAAATCAGTATTTTATGCCCGTGGCGCATGAAGTAAAATTTCGAGTTTAGAAAAGCCCCGTGAAAATTTGTCTCGGGTCGCTGCGCGACCCTCGACAAATTTTCTACGCGGGGCTTTTCTAAACTCGAAATTTTACTTCATGCTTAATCTGGGAGTGGAAAACACTCGTTTATCATTAGACATTATTTTTCTGAACCCAATAATGAGCAATATGATCATTTAAAAAACAACGAATGTCGTAAAATGCACAGATTAGGCGTATGTTTCCCTAAAAGAAATTATTTTCTTTTAAACTTTAAATATTCGTTGTTTTTTGTAAGAGTTCAATTTGAGCTTAAAACGAGTGTTTTCCACTCCCAGACTAAGCATGAAGTAAAATTTCGAGTTTAGAAAAGCCCCGTGAAAATTTGTCGAGGGTCGCGCAGCGACCCGAGACAAATTTTCTGGGCTTTTCTAAACTCGAAATTTTACTTCATGCGCCACGCGCTTAAAACACTAAAATATTGTGAACTTTATGTATATTTGAACCTCACTTAAAATCAGAGTTTTATACGCGTAGCGCATGAAGTAAAATTTCGAGTTTAGAAAAGCCCAGAAAATTTGTCTCGGGTCGCTGCGCGACCCTCGACAAATTTTCACGGGGCTTTTCTAAACTCGAAATTTTACTTCATGCTTAGTCTGGGAGTGAAAAAAAAAACACTCGTTTATCATTAGACATTATTTTTCTGAACCCAATAATGAGCAATATGATCATTTAAAAAACAAAGAATGTCATAAAATGCACAGATTAGGCGCATGTTTACCTAAAAGAAATTATTATCTTTAAAACTTTAAATATTCGTTGTTTTTTGTAAGAGTTCAATTTGAAGCTTAAAACGAGTGTTTTCCACTCCCAGACTAAGCATGAAGTAAAATTTCGAGTTTAGAAAAGCCCCGTGAAAATTTGTCGAGGGTCGCGCAGCGACCCGAGACAAATTTTCTGGGCTTTTCTAAACTCGAAATTTTACTTCATGCGCCACGCGCTTAAAACACTAAAATATTGTGAACTTTATGTATATTTGAACCTCACTTGAAATTAGAGTTTTGTACGCATGGCGCATAAAGAAAATTTCGAGTTTAGAAAAGCCCCGTGAAAATTTGTCTCGGGTCGCTGCGCGACCCTCGACAAATTTTCACGGGGCTTTTCTTAACTCGAAATTTTACTTCATGCTTAGTCTGGGAGTGGAAAACACTCGTTTATCATTAGACATTATTTTTCTGAACCCAATAATGAGCAATATGATCATTTAAAAAACAAAGAATGTCGTAAAATGCACAGATTAGGCGCATGTTTACCTAAAAGAAATTATTTTCTTTAAAACTTTAAATATTCGTTGTTTCTTGTAAGAGTTCAATTTGAAGCTTAAAACGAGTGTTTTCCACTCCCAGACTAAGCATTAAGTAAAATTTTGAGTTTAGAAAAGCCCCGTGAAAATTTGGCGAGGGTCGCACAGCGACCCGAGACAAATTTTCTGGGCTTTTCTAAACTCGAAATTATACTTCATGCGCCACGCGCTTAAAACAATAAAATATTGTGAACGTTATGTATATTTGAACCTCACTTGAAATCAGAGTTTCATACGCGTGGCGCATGAAGTAAAATTTCGAGTTTAGAAAAGCCCAGAAAATTTGTCTCGGGTCGCTGCGCGACCCTCGACAAATTTTCACGGGGCTTTTCTAAACTCGAAATTTTACTTCATGCTTAGTCTAGGAGTGGAAAGCACTCGTTTATCATTAGACATTATTTTTCTAAACCCAATAATGAGCAATATGCTGTTCAAAAATATTGTTGTCGAAACAAAATTAAAATAAACCTTTTATTTATTTAATCTATACGTTCTTTTACCTTTCGGTGTCGAACTAATATTATTACATTATATTTAACTTAATCTAGATTTTTTGTTGACTTTTCAATTCTTGATTCTTCTTTTCCATTCCTCCTTATTTTGTGCTGGCGTGCTGGCATTTCTCCATACAATCCCTCTTTTCTCAGCTGCTTGTCTAGTCTGTTGACTCCATTTTAGCCGTGGTCTCCCTACTTTGTTTTTCCGGGGTACCCTGACTTCGTATATTTCCTTGGCTTTTCTATCGTTGTCCATACGGTACATGTGTCCTAACCACCCAAGCTGTCTGTCTTCTATCAATTTTTCTATTGGTTTTATGTTTAGCTGTTCCATCACAACATTATTTCTAATTCTATCTCTTCTTGTAATTCCTTCTATTTTCCTTAGAAACCTCATTTTTATAGCTGTTACTTTGCTTTTTATCCTATTTGTTACTATCCACGATTCACTTCCATATATTAGCGCTGGCCTTATTACTTTCTTGTAAATTTCTGTTTTAATTTTCTTTGATATTTCCTTTTTTCCCAGGAATGTATTCTTTAGTGTGTTGTATATTCTTCTAACTTTTCCTATTCTTTCTGTTATTTCTTTGTCAATTTTCCCATTTGCTTGTATCAGTGTTCCTAGGTAGTTGTAGCTTTTTACTTTATTTATTTATTTGTACGGAAATCTCCATTTTACATTAAATATATATATAATAATAAATGTGTGTAAATTAAACATATAACAAATAATACAATGCACATGATAGTTATAAAATTCAAGTTACAATTGGCTAATAAATACAATTAAAAAACAACTACAAGATCAATGAGCGAAAGGTGGCGCTTAAACATATTGTAAGTAAGTAAGTAGTAGTAAGTAAGTATTTATTGGTGATCATAACAATATTGTTTTGCACAGGTCAGGAGTATATAAATAAATGTATAAGTAAAACAAACTAGGCTGCTAAGCATAAAATTAAGCGATGCAAAAAATGAACATAACAAAGTTAAGTAAATCACATACACATATTAAAACAGAATTAGAAAATTTTTTTAAAAATATACTTATAACTAACACTTTAAAATTTAGATCATGTTTAATAAAATTATAGTAAATAGTAAATACACAATGAAACAAAACATTAACACATTAAAAGAGTCTCCATGTCACAGTTTAAAAATTCTTCACATGAGAAAAATGTGCCTTTTATTAGCAATTCTTTTACTGCCCTCTTATACGAGGGATAAGAGCGTGTTTTTAAATGAGGTGGCAACTTATTGTAAAATTCGATAGCAAAGCAATTAGCACCTGAACGTGATTTTGTTAGTCTGTGGTGTTGTTTTTGCAGATTATCACGGTTCCTTGTATCGTATTTGTGGTCAAGACATGCGTATTTATCAGGATATTTTTTTATATATAGAAGACATTCTAAAATAAATAATGATGGCAATGTTAAAATGCCTAGCTCGAAAAAACTCTCTCTGCAATCTTCGCGATATTGTAATTTAGCTAGTATACGGATAACCCTTCTTTGTATACCGAATATCCGGTGACGACAAGATAAGTGTCCCCAGATTAAGACCCCATATTTGAGGGCTGACTGTAAATATCCAAAATATGCCGTCTTTAACGTTTCACTAGATACGGTACCAGCCAATTGACGTAACGCAAAAGTAATTTTAGAAAGCTTCTTTGCTAAAATGGAACCGTGGCAATCCCACTTAAGGGCCGAATCCACATGAAGACCAAGAAAGCAAGTAGTTTGATCTGTTTCACCAACATCTACCTTATTGAGAGTAAAGATAAGTTTTTTGGTTTTCGTGTCGTTCAGTACCAGCCCATTATCTATACACCACTGTGCAGTTTTCTGTTTCATTACTTCCGCTTTTTCTGATACTTCTTTAATACTTTTCCCTTTTACCATTACTGTAGAGTCATCTGCAAATAAAATTACGTTGGCCAGACTTAGTTGTTTCGGCATGTCATTTATATATATTAGGAAGAGTATAGGCCCTAAAATTGACCCCTGTGGTACACCACGGTTGATTGAAGAAGTATCAGACATTTTTCCTTTGAACTGAACTACTTGGTGTCTCTCAGTAAGATAGCTGGTTAGTAACTGTAAGCTATTATTACAGAAACCATATGCTTTTAACTTGGTTAGCATTATATCATGTATAACGCAATCAAAGGCTTTACTCATGTCGATAAATGATGCCATGGTTATTTCCTTTTCTTCGAAAGTTTTCAATATGGATTCAGTTAACTCTAAAATAGCATCACTAGTGGACAGACCGTTTCTAAATCCAAATTGATTTTTGTTGAATAGATCATTAGATGTAAAGTATTCCATAATTTGATCTTTCATTACCTTTTCAACTATTTTTGAAAAAACTGGAAGAAGCGAGATAGGCCTATAGTTATTTACTTGATCTGCATTTCCACTTTTGAGTATAGGGATGACTTTCGCTAATTTTAAAATTGTTGGAAATGAGCCCACTTTTATAATTGAATTAATTAGTTGAGTGAGCTCCGGTATTAATATGTCTTTTGCATTTTTTATTAGATCAATTGAGATACCGTATATATCTGTACATTTACTATTTTTAATACTAGCTAGAATATCTCTTATTTTAACCTCACTAACCATTTTAAAGCTAAAGTTAATATCACAGTTCACATTAATATCACAGGTAAAGCTAATTGAAGGAATATCTTTTGTTAACATGTTGGCCACATTACTAAAGAATACATTGAATTGATCACAGGTAATATCACAGACTGTACTGGTTCGTTGCCTATTTGGATTAATAGCTTTCCATATAGCTCTCGGTTTATTCGGTGCGGAGTTAATGAAGTTATCATTAGCTTGCCTTTTCGACTGGATTATTGCATTTTTATATCTTTTACGATATTCGGATTTAAGCGCACGTGATGCGGGGGAGTTATTAATGATATTATTTTCTTCAATTAATTGAAGTATGTCTCTCATTTTACCCAAGTCCGCATTAAACCACTTGACTTTGTTTATCTGTTTTGAATCGCCTTTGATCGTTTTTATAGGGAAGCATTTAAGTACGCATGATGTTACGATATGGGTGAACATTTGCCACTTTACATTTAGATCTATTTCATGGCATTTAACGAAGTTCCAGCGGGCCTCAGAAAGCATGGAAAAGAAAGAAAGAGTGCCATGGCGCGTTATAGGCCTGTATTGTTTGATACTACATTGCTTAGCTGTCGTTATATCTTTAATATTTACAAATATACTGTTGTGATCGGATAATGCTGTTTCTATACATTTAACAACAATGTGTGTATTGATATTTGTAAATACGTTATTAATACAGTTCGCCTTACGGGTTGCAAAACTAACCAATTTATGTAATCCATACGTAGACAGCTGGTCAATGAGAGATAATTCATTGCTTTCACTGCTATCGAATTTAACATTAAAGTCTCCACCTAAAATAATTTTACTCGATTTATAATCTAGTTTATCCAAAAATGACATTAAGATGCATAAAAAATCATTAAAATCCGACGAAGGAGAACGATACACGCAAATAATGTAACATTTCGTCAAGGGCAAATAAACACATGATAATTCACAAATTTTTTCAGAGCTAATTACGCTTGTGATATTATTGAAGGATGTTAGATGTACATTATTATCTGCATAAATAATTGAACCACCATGCCGAGTGGCTTTACGCGAAAAATAAGCTTTAGAGGACAGTGTATTAATATGTGATACTTCACACTCATCTTCCGTCAGCCAATGTTCGCATAAAGCCAGAAAAGTGAGTGATTTGTCAACAATGAACGATTCTAACTCATGAATTTTGTTTCTAAGGGACTGAATATTTAGGAATAAGATATTAAATTCGTCTGCTTGGTCCTCTGGGTGTTCTGTATAATTGCTATTTACATTCTCTTCTGTTCCAACGGAGGCTCTTTTTGGGGTCTTTGGTGTCGAAATAAAAAACGCCTCAACATAACTCCAACAGGCCACATTGCAGGATCTTCCACTTTACTCAGGCAATCGAATGGAATTGTTATTTTAAATGATGTGTATTCATCAGGGCGACGCGAATTAAGTTGTTCGCATTGAATCAGTTCCACTTTATTATCAGTCAAATGTGCTTTTAGGTCATCAGTAGTCGCGTCCGGATGAACTCGGTATACGTGAAGGTGTGCGCGTTTCAGTACACCCTTAAGGGAAGATTGGGTATTGGAGTTCCCTTCAATATTCTTCTTAATCGGCTTCATCTTGGGCAAAATTGTCTTCCATTTGTACTTGTCTTCTATTTCTATGTGGCTTACTGTTTTATCCGTTGTCAAAGGTTCACTTTCAGTATCTTGAGTTTTCGCAGATTTTAGGTTGGTAGCAGCCATAGATTGAAATACTTCTTTGTTACAGATTTCTACATCCTTGCTTATATCATGTAGAGAAGGTGGTTTCTGTAACTTGGATTTATTTGTTTTCACTGCTGCCATCTTGTTGTAGTTGGCCGAATTAGCTCGAGTAGAAGTTAGGTTCGTTACTTTGCTCGATAATTTGCAATTACAGGACTCTGTACATGCATCCAGCAGATTCTCCAATGAACTGATTCGATCTTTAAGTTTATAGTTTTCCTGAATTAACTTCATTTTTTCCTCCATCTCAGAAACTAGCTTTCGAAGTAACATATTATCGCTTCTTATGGTACTTACATCGTCGTATGCTCCAGCCATTGCTAAGCCGTCCATAACCTCACTTATGCTTTTAGATTTTGTATAGGCTGCAGTGCATCCCGGAAGATGTATTTCCAGGCATGATGGATGGTACTGCTTCAGGCAAGTTTTACACTCACTTATCGTAGCGGCTATTTGCTTTTTGCACTTATTACACTTAGTATTTTTCGCATTATTTGCGCAGGGAACTGTAGTAGTCGACGCCATACTAAACTTGTAAGAATTACAAAATATTAAAAAGTTTGGAAATGTATTTGGTATATTACAATATTTCATTATGCGACAAACAGGATTATTAGAGGCATAATTTGTGCGATGGGTGTTTAAACGAAACAAAGGTTTATTTCTTAAAACAGTGGATGAATAAAAATTAATGTTTAATGCCCCAACCAATATGCTACTGTTCACAAAGCCATTAATTAGTTTGTACCCATAGCACAAATCTAGCATAACTCTTCTGTAGCGCAGAGATTTTAAATTTAATACATTTAGCATATAAGATCGGCTATAATTTATCCGGGAAATACCTAGCTTATGTGAAGCAAGTAATAAAAATCTAGTTTGGACCTTTTCAATTAAGTCACTGTGGTTGTTAAAATGTGGTGTCCATATTACAGAACAGTACTCCAAATGAGGGCGAACTAATGTAACGTAAAGAGTTCAGAATGTATTTATACTGAACTGTTTAGAGAATCTGTTTACAAAACCTAACGTCGAAAGAGATCTACTTATAATACTGTTTATATGTGGGATGAAGGTTAAGCGGCAGTCAAATATAACCCCTAGATCACGCACTTTCTAAACAAATGGTAAATTGTAGTTATTTATAGAGTACTCAACTAAATTACGTCTATTTCGACCAAAAGATATAGCCATACATTTCTTTAAGTTAAGTTGTAGACAGTTGTTGGTACACCAGGTAGATAAATTGTTTAAATCATGTTGTAAAAGTCTCTGATCAGTAGCCGTTTCAATGACTCTAAAAATCTTTAAGTCATCTGCAAACATAAGGTACCTACAGTTTTGTATGATACTACCAATATCATTAATGAAGAGCAAGAACAAGATTGGTCCACAATGAGATCCCTGAGGCACACCAGATGTCACATGAACTGCTTTAGATATAAAATTATCAATTTTAACAAACTGCTGACGGTTATTTAAGTAACTGGAAAACCATTTTACCATATTGTCACTTTACTTGTTCTAGATTTCTTCCATCTAATTTTATTCTGTGTTTTTTTTTTTTTTTTTCGTTATTTGCTATAATCATAGTTTTCGTTTTGTCTATGTTAACAATCATATTAATTTTCCTAAGTTTAGTTTGGTATACCGCTATGTTACGTTGTAGTTTTTCTTCTGACTCAGCTATTAGTATCATATCATCTGCAAATAGGAGTTCTTGAACATTCACTGGTTTCATTTTCCAATTTCCTACATTCATTGTTTTGCATTTTCCTTTACAACTTTTGATTGTATCATCTATAATCAGAGAGAATAGCAGCGGACTCAGTACGCATCCCTGCTTTAATCCTGTTTTGGCTTCGAATCCAAGTGATTCCTCGTTGTGTGTTCTAACTTTGTTTTTGTTGTTTCTGTACAGCGCTTTTAATACGTCTATCATGTCTTTTTCTACTCCCCTTTTTTGCAGCGCTTTCCACACGTCTACTCTTTTCACTCTGTCGAAGGCTTTCTGTAAGTCTATGAAACATATATGTATATCTTTTCCTATTTTCGTTAATTTTTCTCCCAGTTGTCTCATTAGAAATATTAGGTCTTGCGTGCTTTTTCTCCTTCTAAATCCGTATTGTGCTTCTTCCAATGTTGTTTCTAATCTGTCTCTGAGCCGTTTCTCTTCTCTAATATTCTTGTTAGTACTTTCCCCGGTTTGCTGGTTAGTGTTATTCCTCTGTAATTTGAGCATTCTTTTGAGTCTCCTTTTTTGTATAACGGCAGTATTATTCCTATTTTTTTTTTTTGGGTTTTGGCTTTTGCCTCTCCTTAGTAACGTAGACTATTGGCCAACATCAATTTTTATTTTATTTATTCCATTTAAGTATTTAATTCTTTACACGCTTATGCAACTAATTATGGACGGCACAGCACATTCACTCACATCCATGGCTCCAGAGGGTGCCAATTTCCCCATAAGAATCTGGCACCCCCCGGTGGGATTCGAACCCACGACCCTCTGGCCCAAGAGCAGGAGCTCTACTCACTGACCCACGAGGGTCCCCTATTATTCCTATGTTCCAATCATTATGTATTTCTTTTTTCTTGATAACGTCGTTTAATAGATCTCAAAATGCCGTTTTTGCTGTATCGTCCATGTATTTTAGCATTTCTGCTGTGATGTTGTCTTCTCCTAGGGCTTTTCCTAGTTTTAGTTTGTTTATTGCTTGGTTGACTTCTATCTCTGTTATTGGTTGTATATTCCTTTCTATATTTTGTTCTATCATTGATTCTTCCACTGTTTCTTCATCGTTGTTTATTTCCGTTAGTTCTTCGAAGTATTGTTCTATCTTTCTAGTATTTGATTCTCGTCCGTGATCAGATTTCCCTCCTTGTCTTTTATGTTCTTTAGTTTTGGTTTTCTTTTTTGTCTCAGTTGTTTCAGTGTTCCATAAAATAATTTCTGGTTTTCTGAGTAGTTTTCGTTTAGTCGTCTTCTCCTGGGGCTTTTCCTAGTTTTAGTTTGTTTATTGCATGGTTGACTTCTCTCTCTGTTATTGGTTGTATATTCCTTTCTATATTTTGCTCTATCATTGATTCTTCCACTGTTTCTTCATCGTTGTTTATTTCCGTTAGTTCTTCGAAGTATTGTTTAAATCTTTCTAGTATTTGATTCTCTTCCGTGATCAGATTTCCCTCCTTGTCTTTTATGTTCTTTAGTTTTGTTTTTTTTTGTCTCAGTTGTTTCAGTGTTCCATAAAATAATTTCTGGTTTTCTGAGTAGTTTTCGTTTAGTCTATGTCAAAATTCTTCCCATGCAGTTTGTTTTGCATTTTTTATTGTCTGCTATGTCACTATTCTGGCATTTTTGTATATGTTGTAATTTTCTTCTGTTCTGACTTAGTTGTAGTTTTTCCATTTTTCTTTTTTTTTTCTTTGATTTTTTCCTGGATTTCTTTTGACCACCATTCACTTTTCTTTTTCATGGCCGCATTTGTGATCTTCGCGCTACCGCTACTTACCCTTGCTTCAGTTATAATTTCCTTAAATTGTTTCCATTTTGTTTCCATTTCTATATCCTTGTTATTTCTTTCTTATTTCGAATTGTTTCTTTAGCATCGATTGGTAATATTTATGTGTTTCTTCCTCTTTCAGTTTGTGGCTTTTTATTTTTTCTTTTACTATATTTCTTCTTTGTTCACTTGTTACGTTTTCTGCTGTTATCGTGATTTTTATTTTAACCAAGTAGTGGTCACTTCCAATTTCTGCACCTCTTGTTACTTTTACATCTTTTATAATTTTCCAATTATCTTTATTAACTATGCAGTGGGTATAACAAAAAAGTCGAGTCGCCTTGAAGTCAGGAAGTGGACTCGCAACAAACACAAGGAATACTGGGAAAACAGACCGGGCCCTAACCATAGTAAGGCCCTTATAAAAGGGCCTAACTCAAGCCAAGCTGCAGGACTACTAACATTGAGTAGGGCACAGCTGAAAACAACCGTAGGACTGCTCACAGGCCACGTGACTGTTAAAGAGCATCTAAGGAAAATCGGGCTATACAACCCCGACACCAACTGTCGCCTCTGTAATACGGCACCGGAAACAGCTACGCACGTTCTGTGCAGGTGCAATGCGCTGGAGAGCAAAAGACGGCTCATATTTGGGAACTGACAAATGGAACCAAATGATTTCCATGCGCAACCTGCACAAGCTAGTGCAGGGCATTGAGTTCGGAATAGTTGCGTGAGTGTAATAATATTGGGGCAGTACAATAAGTCACCTAGGCTGCAGTGCATCCGGATCCGAAAGGAAGACGGCCCCCACAGGAAAAAAAAAACTATGCAGTAATCTATGATGGACCTTTCCTTCCTGGATTCTACTTCTCTCGTGTATTTGTGTATATTTTTATGCATAAATTTTGTGTTCGTTATTATAAAATCATTTTCTACGCATAGATCGATTAATCTACTTCCGTTGTTGTTTTTTGTATCTTCTCCATGTGTTCCCATATATCTTTCAATTCCTCTGTTATTCTCTCCAACCCTACCATTCATATCTCCTATTATTATTATGTTTTTGTTCCCTATGTCAATTTCCGATTGCATTGTTTCAAAGAATGTATCTTTCTCTTCTTTCCTTGCACTTTCATTGGGTGCATATCCCACTAATAATGTCCATACATCTATGTTATCCAACTTTATTTCGATTACGAGGATCCTTTCGTTTATATGTCTTTCTTTCAGAATATTTTGACTTTATCCGGTTTTACTATCAGGCCTACTCTCTCTGCTCCTCTACTGTTTATATCTACGCCCGACCAGTACAGCCAGTATCCGTCTCTTAGTTCTTTCATTCCTGTTCCTTTTTTCTTTGTTTTCATTATTCCTAGATAATCTAGGTTTTGCATTTTCATTTCTTCTACTATTTCGTCTTCTTTTCCATTTAGGCCTCTCACGTTCCACGTTCCCATACTTATAGTCTCTTCTGGTTTATTCTGTTTTGTTTTTTTGTTTTTAATTACATATGTTTTCATTGTCTAATTTTGTTTAACCTTCTTCGTGTCCGTTTTCTCCGCCTGGTCTCCCAATTCTCCCTTCCTATATAATTCTAGTCTTTTTACTGCTTTTTTTTCAGATGTACTGTGTCTCGTTAATTTCCATTTTCCTGTATCCCACCTTTACCCTGTTTCCCTTTTCTTTCTCCTCCTTGGCAATGTCTCTAATTTGCTTTTGGACCTTTCTTTCTTCTAATGTTAGGTCCTGTTCGATGTAGAACTTTTTACCTCTTAGATTGCTTTTGGATTTCATAATTTCTTGCTTCCCTCCCATGTTTCTACTTCCGCAACCTCTACTTTCAGACTCCCTTGTTTACTTATTCTGTATGCTTTAATAATTTTTGTGATCACGTTAAGCTCTTCCTTTATGAATTCTTCGATACTCTCTTTCGTGCTATCCGCCAGATCTTCTCTTCCTGTTATAATTATTTTATTTTTCCTCTCTCTTTTGTCTTTTTCGTTCTCTTTCAATTCTAGCATTTCGATTCTTTTCATCATTTCTTGCCTCTCTATTTTCCATTCCTCTTCTTTCTTTTCATGTTCCTTCTTCATTTGTTTCAAATCGTTCCTCATGCTTTGTATCTCTTCTTTCAGTTTTTCCGTCTCTTTTGTATTAAATTATATAAATAAAATAAATATACAGATGGGTACATTACATATAATATACAGAGAGTTTTATGTAACACCGAACATTTCCATCCAATACAATTTCACACCTTTAATTTTGAAGTTTCAAGTATACATGCCCCAATTAAATCTTTACATAATCGTTGTTTGTTTACAAGAGTTCAATTTGAAAGTTAAAATGAGTGTGTTCCACTTCCAGACTAAGCATGAAGTAAAATTTCGAGTTTAGAAAAGCCTGAAAATTTGGTTTCGTCGCGTAGCGCGAAGCGCGGAGCGGCCAAACCAAATTTTCAGGCTTTTCTAAACTCCAAATTTTACTTCATGCGCCACCGGTACAAAACACTCACATATTACGAAGTTTAAAACACACCGCTAAACTTTGCATTGAATCAGTGTTTTGCACCGGTGGCGCATGAAGTAAAATTTCGAGTTTAGAAAAGCCTGAAAATTTGGTTTGGCCGCTCCGCGCTTCGCGCTACGCGACCAAACCAAATTTTCAGGCTTTTCTAAACTCGAAATTTTACTTCATGCTTAGCCTGGGAGTGGAAAAGAGTCGTTTAAAGTTTCAAATTAAATTCTCTTAATAAACCGAGCGTCGGAAAATGTACAACGTATGCATATGTATACTTTAATGAAATATTCTCGTTATGGAAATGTTCGGTATTACATAAAACTCTCTGTATACAGGGTGTCCGTATTTCGAGGAAATGCATGGGGATCTCGGTTATTTGAAGAGTTAGAGAGTTGGTTAAATAAGGGCAAATATGTGAAATTTGTAGCCCAACAATAATCCGAAAACAGATTTAAAATATCTTTTTTTGTTTTCGAGATATTGCCAAAAAACTATTTTTTTCAAATTTCGTTTTTATTTTTTTATTCAAAAACTATTGGATCTAGGAATTTGCAACTTTTACATTATACAGGCACTTTTTAATCATGAATTTAGTAGTGTACTTACATTTAAAATAACTTTAATATCTTCCCCGGAACCATGGCCAACTTTTGTTTTTCTTATGGGCGCCATATTGGATATTCATATTTTTGGAAAGAACTTTTTTTTCTGAATTCAACGGTATATCACACTTATAATTTATTTTGCGTTTCATTTGAAACAAAGCAACCTTTTGTTTTTTTTTTAAGAGTGCCTTGAAAACAGTTACACATTTTAAAATTCCTGAGGCCTACAACTATATTTTTTTAGGGAAGGAACCAGAATAATCACTCTGCTGCTTGATGAAGTTTTTCATAATATTAAATAATAATAAACAAATTAATTAAATATCTTTTGAACTAAAATTATCACAAACTTAGAGTAAGTCGAATATATCACCATTGACCTCCAAACATAATTCTAGTCTTTTCCTTAAATTTTGGACTGCCCGAAATATGTCTCTTCTTCTTAATTGCTGAAAAAAGATATTTCAAATCTGTTTTCGGATTATTGTTGGGCTCCAAATTTCATGTATTTGCCCTAATTTAACCAACTCTCTAACTCTTCAAATAACCGGGATCCCCATGCATTTCCTCGAAATACGGACACCCTGTATACAGGGTGTCCCATTAGTGCGTTCTCGGAGGATATCTCCGTTCTCGTTAAAGATAGAAAATTATTTTTCAGACCAATCTTATTTGACTTGAAGAGCTGCATAACGTAAAATTATTTTGATGTATACAGGGTATCCTATAATAGCGGTACTGGAAGTAACATTATTTTTTTAAATGAAACACACCATATATTATTTTATTTTTAGATATTACTAACAATTCTACGTATGTTTTATATAACATTGTATATACCTAAACCAAACATATTTCATAATACTTACAATTTAATGAAAAATGTTAGATATTTAGGTTATTCACCTGGAAAACTTTACTACTGTGCTGTATGCTGATGACACATCAATTAAAACGTCCAACTCGTGCATAAATGAAGCACTAAGAGAAAACCACACAGCTGTAGCTAAAGGAACTGAGTGGTTCCACACGAATAAGTTACACCTAAACCAAAACAAAACTATCAATATGCTATTTACGCTCAGAAATCATGACTTACACATGGCTCAATCGACAAAGTTTCTTGGAGTGCATCTTGACACGAGACTGAGATGGGATGTAAATGGTGAGGCACTAGCAAACAGACTCAATAGAAATATATTTCTACTAAGAAACCTGGGAAACTCAGTCTCGGAACAAATGCAACTAACATGTTACTTTGCGACCTGCCAGTCTATAATGACTTACTGTCTACTTGTGTGGGGTCATTCCGGCACAGAATAGGCACAGAATATTCAGCCTGCAAAGAAAATGCGTTAGAATTCTGGCAGGTGCAAATTATAGAGATGACTCCAGACCTCTGTATAAAAAGCTTCCCTCGTCATTTCTTTCATCATTTCTTTAATTTAATTCATTTCCTGCTCTGTAATTCCCACTTTTGCTTCTTTTCTATCCTTCACACTTTCGATTCCTTTTTTCTGTTCCCTCTCTCTTTGTTCCGGTGATCTCAGATTTTTTTTACTTCTTCTGAACTGTATTCCTTCTTCTTCCTTATTTCTGTTTCCCTCCTATCTTTTTCTTCTATTTAAATCCACCTCTCCTTTAAACATTCGATTATTACTTATTATTTCGAATGTGAATGCTCCGGCTCTTGTTGTTTCCTCTTATGATTATGCAACCCAACATACACTTTTGAAATTTGGCCGTATGTTGTATTTAAGGTTGCGTATACTTTAATTTGAATGGATGTTTGCCTCTTTGGCTGGTGTTGGTATGCAACTTTGTTTCCGCAATAATTTAGGCGTCAGAGGTCAAACGCAGGTCAACCCTTCGAACATTTAACCTCTACCCAGTTTCTTCGGAGGGTGATTTACGTTAAAAATGAATATGTTCTCACCCACTTTGCCTTATTCTCTTCCTAATGTGCACTCGTGCGTGATTAGGGTTCGATATGTCTCGTTAAATCGGAGTTAATATCGGAACTCACACGGACCTATGTTCACCTGTCACCTTTTATTTGAACTTATATTTTTCAAAAATTATAATTAGTGTGCCTTGGAAAAAAGGGATAAATGATATTGTAAGGTTATGTATAACTATTCAGGTTTGACACAACACATCGAAGACTCCACATCGTTTATAGCAATTTTAGAACTTACATCGTTCAAATCTCTAGTAATATTAGTAACATAATTCTAATTACCTTGTATGATTATTATTGCAACTTAAAATCTAGAAACTTGCCCTTCTTCACTGATAAATATAAATGAAATTGCCAATTCTTGGTTGCAGAATACTTCAAACATTAAAAGTGCGATCCTTTTCGCAATCTACAACAAGTTAGTCTTACAAAGACTAAATCAAACACTCATTGAAACAACTACTTCCCGGGCTAATACCCCTACGGACATTGAATTATACAACAAGTGTTTGCTGTTACATACAGTAACCTACTGCAAATGTAACAATTTGGGTCAAATTATTCAGGCCATCTATAGACGCGTTTCGAGATTTATCTCTCATCAGTATACACTAATCTTCACTAATTTTCTTCACTGAGTTAGTCTGGTCGTGCGGTAAGTAAATAGGTAACTAGGTAAAAACTGCATCACAACCTGCATGATATTTAATTTTTTGCTTAACTTTTATTTAAATCCTGGATACACCCTTGATAAATAAATTGATGTATGAGTGTGTAAATAATTAATAACAATTGGTTAACTTATGATTGCATTCAATCAACTGTTGGATTTAATTAAACACCGCGTTTTTATTTCGCCTAAATTAAATTCCGATTGCCTCCTCATAAATTACCTCGAGACGAAGAAAACATTTGTTTGTACACGGCGGCTACCATTTTTGCAAACAAGCCGCCTTAAGAGGTGCAATTAATTGCAGATAGCATCACCATTGCATGTAATCTGATGATCGTCAGAGCAGATGTTTCGCGTTTCCATTGCCATCAATCAACATAATCAAAGATACCTCGAAGGCAGCAAGTACTTATTTCAGTTCTAGTTATATACACACCCAGGAATATTTAATGAAATGTTTTAAAACACAAAGAGAATATGAGAACAATGTAAGAAATTTAGTTTAATATTGTACAAAGAATTTTCGCTTTAAGTATACTATCCCGAGTCTTCAGGGATTCGTTGTTGTAAATTTGAAGCTTCTAACGATTATTTTCCACTCCCAGATTAAGCATGAAGTAAAATTTCGAGTTTAGAAAAGCCTGAAAATTTGGATTTGCTGGGGCGCGCGAGCGAAGCGAGTCGCGCCCCAGCAAATCCAAATTTTCAGGCTTTTCTAAACTCGAAATTTTACTTCATGCGCCACGCGTATAAAACACTGAAGTATTGTGAAATGAAAAATACACTGAAATATATTTTTAATGGGTGAAACTTACAGACGTTACTTAATAATAGCCATTCTTTATTTTTAAAAACGAAAATCCTAAAAATTCCACTCTATTTTGAAATTACGAGGCGATAAAGTCGAAAAAATATCATTGGATTATTTTGCGATTAGTAGACTTTTACGTAAAGAATAACCACTCATTTATGTCTTAATGAAATTATTCAAAACTTACAAAAGTTATTTAGAAACTGTCATTCTTGATTTGTCAACACTTAAAACCAAAAAATTCGACTCAAATTCAAAAATACGAGGCGATAAAGTCGATTCTTTTTATTTTGATCATAAAAATCGTTACATTGTTTGTTTTTTGTGTAAGCTCAATGAAACAAGTTATGTAAGTATTAAATTGACTTAAATTATAACTAATAACAAAAAATGACTATAAATTGATATGATTGTACGACATTTTTACCACTCCATTTTTACCACAATATATTTTTTACCACCAATTCTTTTTACCACTCCGGTTTTACTACCATATATTATTTACTACTAATTTTTTACCATTAGTTATCTTACAAATATTTCTGAAGTATTTACAAGTCTGTATAAAACACTCATTCTGTTTTATTTTTGATTTCCTGGTGTCGCGTCTCAATACCGCGAGTACCCTAGCAGGTCAAAACCCGACCAGCACCCGTCGCCGCATGGGGCTGCTTTTATTACTTGCAATTACCAGCGATCGTGAAAGACTCTTTACACAGTTTTATTAGGATGCAATTTAGTTAATGTAAATAACCGTTTTTAAACCTTTGTATATATTTTGTGGAAATGTAAATGCAAAAGTTTATAAATCCCTAAGATGAGGCCTCGTTGCCAATATCCTTTTTTATCTTCCGTTTCATAACCTTCTCCTTATTTAACACTGTTCTCCCACTAATATTTCTAACCAATAGAAAATTAAGATGCACACCCCGTTGGGGGGGTAATTCATTTATAAACTTGTAAATATGTATATTTGATGAATTCGATCTCTAGAAGTAAACGTAAAAACATCAAAAACGTACGTCGTGTTTTATTTTTACTCATCCAACGAAACTGCACCCGAACACCTGGTTTGACATGTGTCTGAGGCAGACCGGCGAGAGGAAGACATCGTGCAACTGCACCTAGGTATTTTATGATACTGTGATACTATGATACTGTGATTTCTTATCGATTATTTATTCAGGTACCCACCAAGGCTGTGGAACATGTACCAGGCAGTGCTGCAGAACAAGTCAAGAACTAACAACATGAGCGAGGGGTGGCACAATCGGTTCGCAGTAGTCGTCGGCAAGGATCATCCCAGCCTCTACGCGTTCTTGGCGGAGTTGCAGAAGGAGCAAGGGGATACTGAGACGATGCTTCGAGAGTTGGACTTGGGAAGAAAAATTAAGGGGACTGAAAATCTGTCCAGCGTCAAAGCGGAAGAACGAATTTCCAACATCGTGCGCGATTATGAAACCCGTAAAGACGAAGACGAATTTATTGCTAAGTATCTTAGGGCCGTTGGTCACAATATCCAATTTGGATGTACCCAATTATGATGTAAATCAGGAAAAATATGATTTGTAATAAAATATGATGGTAATAAAATGGTGGAAAAAAATATAGTGGAAAATATAGAGGGGTAAAAATGGAGTGGTAAAAAGACCCCTAACGATTGATATTTCGATTAATAAATAAAATACTAAAATTTCTGGAACATTATATCTGTATGAATTTTACAGGAATACTAAAAAATAGAATGAGCTTTATTTTTGTGTACGCTGGATAAAAATCTGTCCACTACGAAGTAACTGATATACATTTTAAATTGACTTAAATTCTAACAAAAATGTATCATAAATTGATGTTTCGTTTAAAAAAATGTAAAAATTATTAACATGAAATTTTAAGACGTACTTAGTAATTTTTAATCCATCACAAGATTATAATAACATAAGGATACATGTTTTGATTCCTGCTAAGAATTTTTAAGTATTCTAATATTTATTTTAAAATTAAATATTTAAATAATTAGAATACTTGAATATTTTAAATATTTGGATAAATATTCAAATATTTCTATTTTCGAAATGCCCATCCATAGTTAAAAGGAGTGATACGATATTCAAAGATACAATTAAATAACTTTTAGTCTTGTTACGTAACAGCTTTATTTGAACACTTTTTTAATTAATTTTAGTTTAACCAACTTCCAGCCCGCATGGGCCGCCTCTGACTTTCTCTGTTATTAATCTGTTTGTTGATTTCCACGCGCAACCTCTGAAGGACCTGCACAAGCTAGTGCAGGGCATCGAGTTCGGAATAGTTGCGTGAGTGTAATAATATTGGGGCAGTACAATAAGTCACCTAGGCTGCAGTGCATCCGGATCCGAAAGGAAGACGGCCCCCACAGGAAAAAAAAAATCTGTTCTAATCGTTCGTATTTCTTTACTGTATTTGTAAATATTCAAAGGTGTGTTAATATAATTTACAGCAAAAAACCTTTTTAAAAGTATTGATAATTAAATAAAAGTCACTTGGTTTGTTTTACTACTATTTTTAATTCTCTCTTGGAAAACAATTTTCTGTATTACTCCTTGAGAATAATTATAAGTCGAAACTAGTCAGAGAGAATAAAAAATAGTAGTGAAACAAACCAAGTGACTTTTATTTAATTATCAATATTGTAAACATGTTTCATCAAGTGATTAATGAGAACCAAATTAAAGATACTTTTTAAAAGTTATTATTGAATTATTGGAATGGAATAAAGTTTATGTATTTGTAAATTTTTGAAAGCCAAAAAATATTTGTACCGCTTTTATAGGTTTGAGTGAAAAGCTTATTTTGTATAATGTACACTTTCATGAGGGGTTGGATTTATGAAATTTATGTAATAAAAAGGCGAACGTCAGTATCGAGGGAATATATATTTGATTTATGTGGAGGCGATATGCGGCTAACTGCACGGACTGAGTAAGGCGATTGGACCTGGACGAAGGTCCGCGACCCTTCCGAGGGGCCCGCAAGGGCCTAACACAACACACGGGCCCGTCTCTTCACCAGACCCCGGCTTGACTGAATTATGGCACACACAATTTATGAACATTTGTAATCCTATTCAAGGTTTTATGCAGATATTACTCACTCAAGCAGGGAATATGAGTTTATCAAGCTTTCAGACGTAAATCATTGGGCCCGGGACGAGTTTATCTGTAAATTGCACTTTCCAGCAACCTACCCCGCCCCGTGAACAGAGGATAGATACAGGGTCCGCACAAATCACCGCGAATATTTGAGAATTGAACGCTAATGCCTATCTTCCTGGCTCGCGTCTGTTTTCAACAGAAGGTGCTGTTGAAATATTCTGAACAGAGCGGGTAATTTCTATATTTGTTATTTACGTGCTTTTAGATAAGTTTTTTTTTTTCGCGTTCTGCGTTTTCATTTTCATTTTCGTTTCGTTTGCCATGTATCACGAGGTGACAACGATAAACAGTCCCCAGTGAGGACTACAGTGATGGCGACAAAGGAAGAACACGAGCCCATTTATTTTATCGATAACATATATGTCGACTCTTAAATTTAAATAAATATATACGCAACCCGCTGATATACGCCGTCATTATTTTTATTTTTCTACCGAATCTCTCCGACACATATTTACATTTTTGTAAATGTATTTAATTAAAAACATACAAGATAATACAAAAAATATTACTTTCAAAATATATGCGCCTTATATGTAAACATTTCAAATTATTTATTAAACTGTAAAAACGGTTATTATTATGCTTATACTCTATTCGTTTTAAGAAAAATATATCCAGAAACCTTTTACAAATGGCGGAATCTGGTGACATTTTTGGGTACGAAATTTAAAAATTAGGGGAAACTTGTGTTCACCTGAAGTTGGTTAAACTAAAATCAATTTGAAAAATGGTGTTGTATCCATCATAGCACTATCCCCATTCAAAATATGATGATTTAAATATCAACAATATGGCAAAGTTGCTCAAACTAAATGTATTCTACTGTTATTATTATTATTATTCCGGAACTACTCATAAAAAGTAATTTTTGCATTTTTTCGTTACATCTCGGTAAATTTTGATCACCATCGCATCTAAGCGTTATATATTTTTAGCTTTACTGTAAATCAGTGTTTTGCACGCGTGGCGCATGAAGTAAAATTTCGAGTTTAGAAAAGCCCCGTGAAAATTTGTCTCGGGTCGCTGCGCGACCCTCGACAAATTTTCTACGCGGGGCTTTTCTAAACTCGAAATTTTACTTCATGCTTCGTCTGGGAGTGGAAACACTCGTTCGAACTTTAAATTGAACGCTTTTATAAAATTAACGAATGTCCGCAAATGTACAGAGTATACAAAGACATAAGGATGTGATATAATAAAATGGGAAATTATTATTAATTATTATGTAATTATTATATATATATATATATACAGCGTGTAATCGAATTAATGTACATCCTCTTAAGGGCATATACACAAAATATTTTGACACCAATTGCAGCAAAAATAAAATTGGAAAAAAAATATTGAAATTTTCATAATTTTTCATGCATTTTTTCCTTTTTGAGAACTTCTGGTTACCTGTGTTCATGATATTTTTTGTGGATGCGTAAGTTGTTGTATTTTTTATTTACTATTACTACTGCGGGGCGTATAAATCACTTCGTACGCACTATCGAGACGTATAAATCACTTAGCACGCACTACACACACACACACTGTCTACAATTACAAGATGAAACTGGGTCACGTATAAAAAAAATCACAATAACAACATAGACATAATTCTTCACAATCTGACCCACTTTTCTCTGGATGGTGTAATTCGATATCCAAATCGTTCAAAAACTACCAGTCTATGTGGAATCTCTCTTAAAATACCACAAACCACAAACCACAAGGGTGAGTCGGGAGGAGCGCACCAAACTCTAGGATTGTATTATACACGTGAAAATAATGTAAAAAAACTCATTTGTTCTTATCCGATTTTTATTTGTTTTCAAGTTATAGCATATTAACAAATAAACAAGTTATTATACAAAAAAATATTCTTAATCATAGCGTTCTTTCAACAAATGTTCAAAAATACCGCCATTGACTTCTAAACATTTTCTGCTTCGTCTACGAAGAGCGTTTGTTGCTCTCCCAATTGATTCATTTCTTTCTTCTTTTATATGGGCTGCAGTATTCTCAATTCGTCTAATTAGTGATTCCCGTGTGTCCACTTTTATTTTGTAGACTTCATTTTTCATCCAGCCCCATAAACAAAAATCTAGTGGTGTGAGGTCTGGAGATCTTGCAGGCCAATTAATAGGACCTCCACGACCAATCCAACGCCCTGGAAAACGTTCGTCCAAATGTTGCTTGACTTGACGAGCGACATGTGCAGGAGCTCCATCGTGCTGATAGTACATCTGCATTCTAATATTTATAGGAACATCTTCTAGCAGGCCTTGTAATTCATTTTGTAAAAAATTGAGGTAGTTGCCTCCTGTGAGACGATTCTCCAAAATGAAAGGGCCGATTAAATAACTGTCAACCATACCACACCACACGTTTACAGAAAACCGATGTTGAAAATTGCTTTCGACTGTTGCGTGGGGATTTTCATCAGACCATACATGAGAGTTACGAGTGTTGTTAATGCCATCACGGGTAAATGTAGCTTCATCCGTAAAGAGTATACTCGATACATTACGATGATTATTATTTATCCACCGACAAAATTCCGTACGGTTAGCGTAATCCCCTGGTTGTAGGTGCTGTACTCTCTGAACGTGATAAGGATATAAGCCTTGCTCGTGTAGCGTGTTCATCACTCTTTTTTGTGGAATTGCCAATTGAGTGGCAATTCTCCGTGAGCTAGTAGTTGCATCTTCTTCTACTAGATGCAGAATATTTTCTACTTCTACAAAGAGGGCACTTCGATATTAACATTTTAAGAACACTTATAGTCAAAATTGACAGTTTCCAATTAATACACTCACAGAGGCATCCTCTAGGTACAAGTGGAGATATAAATCATATTTTTATCTTACACTTAAGAGAAGTTACAGATAGATTTCAAGATGCCTTTTAGAGGTCAAAATTTTAGAAATATTTTTTTTGCTTGAAAACTATAAGAGATAAGTGTACATATATTCGAATAAAATATGTTGCAATTTAAACGAGGAATCCAAAACATTACTAATATATAGGATGTTCCATTTAAAATAACAAATTTGGTGCTACTTTCGGTGGAACCGGAAGTGATATAAAGTTGAAAATATTTCACATGAGGAGAACTTATTTAACCGTATGACAAGGATTTTTTTCAAATTTTTAGTTCAATGGCAACCCCATAAACTGTTAACGAACGGTTTAGCGTAGACACCCTGTATATATATATATTATTGATTATTGTTGATGTTGAAAAATTTTATCAAAAAGTTGTTTGTTTTAAATTCTTTTAAAATTTTTTTATTAATAATACATATTATTATTTGTATTATTTTACTATTTATCTGTACTTTTTGTTAATAAATCTGTTGAGATAGAAGACAGATAAAGTCAATACATTACCCTTTTACCGTGACGTCACGAAAAACAATATAAAGCGACGAAAGCGCATGTCTGTGCCTATTTTCTTTTTACAAATCTGTCAGTGAGAAGTCAAATTGTTTTAAAGTTTTCAACAAAATAACATATAATTAGAAAAATCTAAAGTAGAACCAAGAAGAATACGAATAATAATGAAATTAATAACAAAATAATAAGCCACAAAACACAATAACTTAATTACTAAAGGTATTCGAAACTTCTAAATCAAAGGAATTCGAATCATTATTTGTATTAATAATAATTTGCACAATATTAGAGGCATCCCAAATCTGCATTAATCTCCAAGCTTCTTCGATTACTTTCACTACAAGTTTGATATAATTTCTCCACTGTTCAATGGTAACTTGTTGAAGAGCCTAATTCCAAACATGAATAATTTCTTTTGGTTTTGAATTTGTAGAAGGTATCATTTAATCATTTTGTCTCCTAACCCAGGGGTCGCCGGTGCGAGTCCCGCCAGGTGGGATCATTTTAAAGTACCAAATGATTCCACCTGGATCCATGGATGTGTTTGTGGCATCTAAATATAGTTAAAATACAAAAAATATAAAGGTAAAATGGTGTAATTGTCTGGGAAGAATATCCAGTAAATGTATAAAAAAAATATATCATATTTTCTTTTGCGTTTCGAGCATACCATTCTAATGGCATTAAAATGGCAATGATAAGGTGGCAGTCTCAAAGTTTTATGTCTAAAAGGTTTTACATATTCGTCTAATGGTGCTTTTACACTTGTACATTTTTAGCTGCAACTTTTTGTTACGCAATTTTTAAACAACAAGTTGCATTTACAAACAACAAAATGTCAATTTTAAGTCACTCAAATCGATCTGTAAATTGGCAGTTTATTCTCTGTGAACCAAGTTTGCTTTTAAAAATTGCGAAACAGCAAGTTGCGCCATAAAAATGTACAAGTGTATTTGCTCCATAAAAGATACGTATTTTCCGGAAGTATCTTTGTAACAACAACTGAGCAAATTATTTCAGTAATCTGCGTTTTTCTCATCTTAATTTTCCTAGATAGATTGGCATTTAACTCTTCATTAGTTTGATTCCCCTTTCTTTTGATGCTGGAAATTATTATTTTAATAACCTTTAATGCAAGTGATGACTTTATTAACACATTTAAACAACCAGTACACTCTTACTCTTGAGAACCTCGATTCTTTTCTTCTTCAAAGAACTTTGAAGCATTTATAATAAGGTTTTGATCTTTATGTTAAATTAATTTCTTACTTAACTCATGGTGAAACATATTTATTTAATATCATATGTTCAATTTAAAAAAAACCTCTAGTGTGCCATGGAAAATATTGTAGGTTGGCAACTATGAAACTATGTATTTTAATTATTATATTCGTAAAAACCTAAATTTAAAGAATGAATAAATCACGGCACTCTAGAGGTTTTATTTAATTGAACGTACGATAGTATAACTTTGGGTAAAACACTTGGTTTATTTCACTGATTTATTTTAATGTTTACTGGAACTAGTTACGACCTTAGGTCATTACCAAGGAGATTTGCATGTTTTTTGAGCTTGTTCGATATAACGTGGCATTTTGAATTGTTTTGACCAGTGTGACACTTTTCAAAATGATTATTCAAGCTTTAATTTAAAACGACTGTAAAATGTTGTACTCGGGTAATAAGGGATTAGTTTTGAATTATCGGGAGGGTTTAGAAATAAGTAAAGCCATAAAGGCGGGAAAAAACGTGGTCAATGACAACGAGGACCTTTGGAATTCCCCGATAATTAGAGCGCTTATTACCTGAAATGCCGACATCTAGTATATACAGGGTGAGTCGGGAGGAGCGCACCAAACTCTAGGAGTGTATTATACACGTGAAAATAATGTAAAAAAACTCATTTGTTCTTATCCGATTTTCATTTGTTTTCAAGTTATGGCGTAATTAAAAATGTTCATCTAGCTTTCCACTTCTATCTGAATTTTAACATTATCAAAGTATGTCATGTTCGAGGCTTATAAACATTTGATAATTCTGACGTTTTGATGAACTGTCAGTGTACGGTGAACAGTAACTGAACGTTTAAGTTCGAATTAATGTGATTGTTAGTGTTGCAAAATGCCACATACTTATTCAAATTTAGAATATGCAAATATGGTGTTTGTATATGGTTTCTGTAATGGAAATTCTACAGCTGCTGTTGAAGAATATCGTGAACGTTTTACACACCAAAGACATCCTGATAAAAACATATTTATTAGAGTTTTCAACAAATTGTGCGAGACTGGTAAGCTTCCCAGTGCTAACATAACATATGAGCGCGCTGCTCGACAAGGTTTTGTAGAAGTAGAAAATATTCTGCATCTAGTAGAAGAAGATGCAACTACTAGCTCACGGAGAATTGCCACTCAATTGGCAATTCCACAAAAAAGAGTGATGAACACGCTACACGAGCAAGGCTTATATCCTTATCACGTTCAGAGAGTACAGCACCTACAACCAGGGAATTACGCTAACCGTACGGAATTTTGTCGGTGGATAAATAATAATCATCGTAATGTATCGAGTATACTCTTTACGGATGAAGCTACATTTACCCGTAATGGCATTAACAACACTCGTAAGTCTCATGTATGGTCTGATGACAATCCCCACGCAACAGTCGAAAGCAATTTTCAACATCGGTTTTCTGTAAACGTGTGGTGTGGTATGGTTGACAGTTATTTAATCGACCCTTTCATTTTGGTGAATCGTCTCACAGGAGGCAACTACCTCAATTTTTTACAAAATGAATTACAAGGCCTGCTAGAAGATGTTCCTATAAATATTAGAATGCAGATGTACTATCAGCACGATGGAGCTCCTGCACATGTCGCTCGTCAAGTCAAGCAACATTTGGACGAACGTTTTCCAGGGCGTTGGATTGGTCGTGGAGGTCCTATTAATTGGCCTGCAAGATCTCCAGACCTCACACCACTAGATTTTTGTTTATGGGGCTGGATGAAAAATCAAGTCTACAAAATAAAAGTGGACACACGGGAATCACTAATTAGACGAATTGAGAATACTGCAGCCCATATAAAAGAAGAAAGAAATGAATCAATTGGGAGAGCAACAAACGCTCTTCGTAGACGAAGCAGAAAATGTTTAGAAGTCAATGGCGGTATTTTTGAACATTTGTTGAAAGAACGCTATGATTAAGAAAATGTTTTTGTATAATAACTTGTTTATTTGGTAATATGCTATAACTTGAAAACAAATAAAAATCGGATAAGAACAAATGAGTTTTTTACATTATTTTCACGTGTATAATACACTCCTAGAGTTTGGTGCGCTCCTCCCGACTCAACCTGTATAATCAATTTTGCTCTTTTGTACGCCATTCTTGAAAATGGCATTAAGTCGAAACTAGTTGAAAATAAAACAATTTATTAGCAAAATAAACCAAGTGAATTTCAATCAAATACCTATATATTAATAGAAATGTTTTACCAAGTGATCAATGAGAAACAAGTTAACAATATATTTAATTTAAACCTTCATTAATTAAACAAAGAAAAAAGTTTATGACGTCAGAGTTGAAAGGTATAGTCAACACATTACCCTTTTACCCTGACGTCACAAAAAACAAATCACAGTATGAAACAAAACTGTATAGTCAGTGAGCAATCAAATTATTTTACAAGAAGAAACGACAAACGAGAACAAACTGAAACCGACAGAACCGTAAACCTTAGTTAAATTGGATATGAACAATGTACTCAGTATTCAACTAGTCAAAACATTTAGGAAAATATACGTTTACAATCACAATAGTTTCCTCTTGGTTCTACAGCAAATTGTAAGTGAGTAATGTCAAGGAATCTTCTTTATGTATAACATATCAATTACTCTTTCACTTACTTTTAAGCATTTTTATAAAATTGCCCAATTTGAAGTATTTTGAAAGGCGTCATCAAAGTCATAATAGAAACGCAAACTTAACATTCGACATGCCAAACAATTGAAGATGTTCTGTTTCAACCAGTATCCATTGATTGAAAACAGATAGATGTTAATGACGTCAGGGTAGAAAGGTAACGTATTGCGTTAATGTGTTGACCATGCATTATCTTTTTTTTTATTTCGTAAATTTTAATTTATGTTAATTTCACAATTAAGAAGAATTTTGTTAATTTTTATATATGTATATCTTATTTAAAATAAAAATTATTATTTGAATTACAATCCAATTCCAATATTATTAAGTATCAGTATTTTCTAAACACAAAAATTGGAAAGAAATAATTTATCATAAAAAAAATTCTTTCAATCATTTTTCTAAGATTTATTAATAATTTCTTTCCTATTTTTAATTTTTTGTTTATTTTTCCAAGAAAATACTGAAAACTGAATAAAATTAGAATTGATTTTTATTTGAAACTGTTAACTAAAAAAAACGGTATTAATGTAATGCTAATTTTGCCACTCTTGAAAATTTTACTTAATTTTAATATTTGTAAATATTGACGAATTTATTTAAAATTATTTTTTCGAATCTTTAGAATAATTCATAATTATTGAACTAGCTACTTTGAATTATTAATTTCAATCTCTAGATATAATGAACATTTTTAAATTAGCAAACATCTCGAAATATTAAAAATCTTATGAACATTTTATAAATCGAAAAAAATCTCGAAATATTAAGAATCTAATGAAAATTTTATAAATCGTTGAAAATCTGGAAATATTGAAAATTTTATAAATCTCGAAATATCGAAAATCTTACGAAAATCTCGATATATTGAAAATTTGATGAGAATTTTATAATTTAACGCAAATCTTTAAATATTGAAAAACTGACAGAAAAATTATTAATCGACGAACATTTTAAAATATCGATAATCTGACGAAAATCTTGATATGTTAAAAATCTGATGAAAATGTAATGTAAACGACGAAAATTTTAAAATATTGACAAGTTAACGAAAATTTCGAAATGTTCAAAATCTGAGGAACATATTATAAATTGAGAAAAATCCAAATTTTAGAATCTTTTTGTAAGTAATTGAATCCTTTTGTAAGTATTCGAATCCTTTCATAAGGATTTGAATCCCCTACATTTAGATTTGATTACGATTCGTCTTAAAAAAATGTAACGCATCCGAATCACGAATTCTTTTTCACTTAAGTATTCTAATACCTAATAATAGATAATTGAGTTACGTGAAGATTATAATAATAAAAAGAAGTATCAATAACCTTTCTTCACACACTTTATTTTAATACCAGATGTACATTTCTGTCACCAAGTGACCATTATCAATGGATTTTTAATACTAACTTATACAAACAAAAATAGGAGTATATATACAGAACAGATTAACAAAAAATACCTGTCTTTACCTACCGCTCATCCCCCTTTCCATAAACCGACCCGTTAATGTACGTTTTTCCCCACATTAAACCCCACCGCCTAACGCTCATTATATTTTGTTAATCTGTTCTGTATATATACTCCTATTTTTGTTTGTATAAGTTAGTATTAAAAATCCATTGATAATGGTCACTTGGTGACAGAAATGTACATCTGGTATTAAAATAAAGTGTGTGAAGAAAGGTTATTGATACTTCTTTTTATTATTCTAATACCTCATTTGAATCCCCTAAAAGGTTTGGAATAGTGAATGATTCGAATCCTGAATGATTCGAATCCTGAATGATTCGAATCCTGAATGATTCGAATCCCGAATAATTCGAATCCTGAATGATTTAAATCCTGAATGATTCAAATCCTGAATGATTCGAATTCTGAATGATTCGAATCCTGAATGATTCGAATCCTGAATGATTCTAATCCTGAATGATTCGAATCTTGAATGATTTGAACCTTGAATGATTCGAATCCTGCCCAGTTCTGGTATTAAATAGACATTGCTACTGAAATTGCTGTCAGTTTTCCTCTGCCTCACCTTGGCTACGCTCATGGAATTTGTTATTCAGTTACACAAAATCATATCAAATGGACTAAGGGAGCGTCTAGTATTGCATTTGAGTTATGAGCTTTTTTAATAGTACTTATTTAATAAGCTATCCAAGCTAATTAGAAATAAATAGAACCGTCGGAGGAGTTGATATAGCCGTATGAAACGTTGGTTTAAATTTAGTGCAAGTGTTGGAAATCGTTGTGATCGCCGTTAATTCTTGAAAAGCGAGCCTCGGTTGAATCTTGTTCGCATTCTTGGCGATCAGTTTGCGGCGTCGGTGGCGCGGATGGCAGTTGCAAAGCTTCAACGTCGGTGAAATGTAGCTTTCCCTCTAAAAGCGACCGTAGATCATGGCCGTAATGGCGCTATGAATCTCGATGTCCACACTGATCAAATTTAATCCTTAGAAACTCCACCGCCATTTGTTACAGACTCTGTGTTTGACCGGGCCATAACGACGTCCTTCCTAACAGAACACTGTTATTTACGACGGGCCCGCAATTGTTTCTTGCCATCTCTACTTAACTGATTGCTTATTTGTTTTCTATACTCTCTACATAGGACGCGAATATCTTCTCGACACTCGTCCTTCGCAACTGAATTATTCGATTACACGATTTTAGTGACATTTAACCAAGTGTTTTCTTTTTCAAATCACACGATTTTATATAATAATCTGGATCAGGGCTAGAGCTGGGCAGTAGTCGAGTACAAGTACTCGAAATTTATACTTTGAGTACTTTTTATGTACTCGGTACAGAGCTGGGACGAATCCTGGTAGAAAGGATTCGAATCACGAATCCGAATCACCTAATATGATTCGAATTACGAAAGCTCGAATAAAGGATTCGTAAGAAATAAATATGATTCGAATCAAAGATTCGAGTCCTGTTTTTTTGAATCACGAATACAAATCCTTTAAGAATAAATTTGATTTTATTATATTTTTGCTACCATTAATATATAAGTATGGTTACTAGTTGTTTTAGCAAAAATATTCAAAACCTAATTATTAACACTGAACATCGTTGATAACTTTAACTTTAACTTTATTCACGTATGCCACTTATATACATAAAATACTGCAAACATAAGGTACAACTATTTTACATACAGCGGATGTGAACGTCACAGATACAATAAAAAAGTATAATACGACAACACATGTAAATAGACTAACAAATAAAATATAAACTTTTGTAATTGTCAAATCAAAATTCAGTCTACTCAGTTTGTCATAAATTCTGATAATGTGTAGTAGTTATGTACAATGAGATGTTTTTTTAATGCCCTTTTATAGTTGTTAATATTTGTGATGTCTTTTATCTGAATTGGCAATTTATTATATATTTTTGTGCAAGAATAGATTGTTGACTTTTCATATAAGGTACTTCTATGTGTTACTATACTTATTTTGTTAGAATATCTTGTGTTATATTTATGTAAAGCTCCATTTCTTATAAATTTGGCATTGTTGTTATACACATATACAGCGCATTTGTAGATATATAATCCCGTAAGCGTAAGTAAGTTGTTATTTTTAAAGATATCACGACAAGATTCTGATTGTTTAATATTAAAAATTAATCTAAGTAGCCTTTTCTGTAAAATAAACACCCTAGTGAGGTTATGCATATTTCAATTGCCCCATACAATAATATTATAAACCAAATGTGGGTAGGCAAAATAATAATAAACATTGAGAAGTGTTTCTTTGTCCAATATTTTCTTCAATTTTAGAATTGCATAATATGCACTACCTAACTTTGCACATATGTGATCAATTGCTGATTCCACGACAGTTTTTCATCGACAAAACTTCCAAGGAATTTTGTATACTTGCTTGTATTAACCGTTATAGGAGATTTTCTATTATAAAAATGTATTTTTACAGTTTTGTCAGCATTTAGCATCATGACATTACGATCACACCATTCTCTGATCTCCTTATTGACAATTACTGTCGTGTCGTCAGCGAAATTGATCACACTCCCTTGGGATATGTAGTCACTTAGATCGTTTATAAAAAGTACACAAATCAGGAGACCTAAGGTCGAACCTTGCACTATGCCCTTTGAAACATTGTAAGACTTTGATTTTGACTTGTTCACTTGTGCGTATATTTGTCTTTCAGATAAAAATAATACAATTAATTTCAACGCCATTCCCCGAATGCCTTGGGCGTAAAGTTTGTGTTGCACAAATTCCACACTTATGTTATCCAAAGCCCGGGAGAAATCATAGAACAGTCCGGCCACGTACTTTCCCGCGTCGATATTCCTACTGACCTCTTCTGTAAGTTCCGCTGATGCCGTTTCCGTTGATTTATTTATCCGAAATCCATGCTGGTGTTCCCCTAATATACTGTATTTGTTACTGAAATTCCAAATTCGGTTCGCAATAACCTTCTCCAAAATCTTAGAGAATGTGCTCAGTATCGAAACAGGTCCGTAGTTATCGATTTCTTCGTCTGACCCCTTTTTATGTATTGGAACCACTTTGGAATTTTTTAACATGGTCGGAAATGTTCCCGTCTCCATTGCTAAATTTGTTAAATATGAGAGAGGGTGACATATTTCAGTTGCCACTGCTGTAATAACCTTCGCAGATATTTCATCAAATCTTGCACTTGACTTCTTGTTCAGTGATTGTATTAGCTTGTGTATTTCTTCGGGTGTTACCGGCTCCAGGAAAATCGAATGTGGGTTGAAGGGATTTACCGTGCAAGCTTGAGACATATTTGAGCCGAAGTGATTGAAAAGTTTAGTATTAGTTATTGATGAGAAGTATTCTCCGAAGATCTCTGCGACTTCATTTGTACTTTTGACTAACTTCCCTTGGCTGTTTTTTATATGAATCGGTTTTACCTTATTTTTTAGTTTGCCCGTCTCTTCGTTGACTATACGCCACACCTGTTTTTGTTTATTTTCCGACTTTCTAATAATATCACTATAGTATTTTCTTCTTGTTACTTTCACAAGTTCTTGATGTGCTTTTTTGGCCATATTATATTCGGTTTTTCTGATCTCTATATTTGTATATTTCATTAATAAATGCATGTCTTTAAGTTTTCTACTTGATACACGCACCTTTTCATTTATCCAAGACCTATCCATTGGTCTTATTTTAATTTCGCTTAGTGGACACGATATGTTGAAGTTGTGTGTGAATTCATCATGGAATTTCTTGAATGCACTATGTATATTGTCTGATACTATAAAATTCCAATTTACTTTCTGCAAATAGTACCTGAGTTCATCTATATTGTTTCTTCTGGTATTTATTAATAATAGTGCCTGTATTTTAGGTGAATTATTTGTATTTATTTTCGCGTTTAAGATTTGAGTATCATGGTCTGATGGTTTTAATTTAATTTACGTTGGTACATTCAAAGTCGAAGTTTGCTACAATATAGTCGATCTGTGTTTCTGACCATCCGGTGTCCAGTTCTTGAATTCTAGTCGGTTCTGCGATATTATTGTAGAGCGAAAAAGATGTAAATACATCTACCAGCATATGTTTTTCATTTGTATCTGACATAAGGTTGATTTTTAGATCTCCACATAATATAATGAATTCATATATTGACTCCATATCTTTTAGTAAACCTGTAATCTTACTAAAGAATATATTCAGATTCCCTGTTGGTGGTCGATATATTACTACAATACCATTTTTTTTTGTTCCCTAATGTCAGTGTACAGGAACTACATTCTATTATAGATTCAACACTGTAGCTGTTTATTTTAGCTTGCTGGATGCAATTTTCTATATTCTTTTCTGTATTGTTTTTTTTTATAACAGACTAAATATCTGATTCCGTGTTACTCTGATTAAAAATGTATTTGTATGTTTTTCAACTTCACTTCAAATCAGTGTTTTGTACGCGTGGCGCATGAAGTAAAATTTCGAGTTTAGAAAAGTCCGAAAATTTGTCTCGGGTCGCTGCGCGACCCTCGACAAATTTTCACGGGGCTTTTCTAAACTCGAAATTTTACTTCATGCTTAGCCTGGGAGTGGAAACAACCGATCAAAACTTCAAATTGAACTCTATTATAAAACCGGCGAATGCCTGAAAATTACGTAAATAAAAAATTCATTGAATTTCATTAAAACCAAGAAAGTCAGAGAAAAGTCATGGAATTATATTCAAATTGACCAAATCAAATAATATAAAACAATTTTGAAAACTAGATTATTATCTTTAAAAACATTTTCAGTCATTTAATGTTCTTATCAAAGCATTCAGTTTAAAGTTTCGAACGAGCATTTCCACTCCCAGACTAAGCATGAAGTAAAATTTCGAGTTTAGAAAAGCCCCGTGAAAATTTGTCGAGGGTCGCGCAGCGACCCGAGACAAATTTTCTGGGCTTTTCTAAACTCGAAATTTTACTTCATGCGCCACGCGTATAAAACAGTAATTTAACGAGAAATTTAAAAACACACAAAAGACATTTTTCAAGTTAATCCTTAAAATTAATTCGAATTATGTTGAACGACTCAAAACCTTTTGTAAGTATTCGAATCCTTTTATAAATATTTGAATCCTTTTATGATTCAAATCACCCACATTAGGATTCGAATACAAATCCTTTTAAAAAAATGTAACGAATCCGGATCATGAATCCAGTTAAACTAAAGTATTCGAATGCCTCTTTTGAATCCATTAAAAGGATTCGAATATTTAAAAAAGGATTCGAATACTTACAAATGGTTTTGAATCGTCAAAAATAATTTGAATTAATTGTAACGATTAACTTGAAAAATGTCTCTTATGTGTTTTTATATTTCTCGTTAAATAATAATAATAATATTTATTAACGGCAATCGCCCTTTACAAAAAATAATGATAAATATTAATGTAAATGTAAATGTAAATGTAAATGTAAATGTAAATGTAAATGTAAATGTAAATGTAAATGTAAATGTAAATGTAAATGTAAATGTAAATGTAAATGTAAATGTAAATGTAAATGTAAATGTAAATGTAAATGTAAATGTAAATGTAAATGTAAATGTAAATGTAAATGTAAATGTAAATGTAAATGTAAATGTAAATGTAAATGTAAATGTAAATGTAAATGTAAATGTAAATGTAAATGTAAATGTAAATGTAAATGTAAATGTAAATGTAAATGTAAATGTAAATGTAAATGTAAATGTAAATGTACATGTAAATGAAAATGTAAATGTAAATGTAAATGTAAATGTAAATGTAAATGTAAATGTAAATGTAAATGTAAATGTAAATGTAAATGTTAAACTATATGTAAAACTATAAACCCCTAATATAAAAAGAAATATAAAAATACCTAATAAGCCTAAATATGAATGTAATGGAACCAAAAAGAAAATAATTAATTTAATATAAATTCACTATTAAATTCACCATTGAATTTCCCGATTAAAAATCACTTTAAAGTTTTTTCCTTTATTATTAAACAAGTCAAACCATGGCTCACTGCTTAACTTATTGCCAATCCCAAGGAGTCTTGATAACGAGTTCATCTGGCTTGATGTCGTTCGATGTGCATCCAAGTAAAATATTGTGTTGGAGCGTGTTTTCCTATTAGGCACATGTAGACCCACTGCACTTAGGAAGGAGGGAGAGGCTATAACGCCATTCATTAGACCAGTGGTCTCCAAACTACGACTCGCGTGCCAAATCCGGCCCGCGACTTGCATGAATCCGGCCCGCGATTGTTTGTATTTTTTTTTGTAAATATCATATTTTGAAATATTGTAACAATTGTTCCTTAAATTTTTCATAATTTTTTAAAATTAATCGGATCTTGGCCGATTTTATTATGTAGAATTGTGGCCCGCGAAGAAGATAGTTTGGAGACCCAGGCATTAGACGATGCAGAAAGAGCACATCAGCAATCTCTCTGCGTTCCTTTAGTGACTTTAAATTTAGGTAGGTTTGAACAAAATTGTACTCTCCAGGGATATGCTGCCTTCCAAGCTTAAATTCTACACACCTCAAGAACTTTTTCTGTACAGCTTCTAAATTAGCAATATTATTTACTGTAAAAGGTGTCCAAATTTGAGAAGCATACTCCACCTGAGATCTTACCAGTAAACAGTACAATGTCTTCAAACAGTCCGTGCTCAGATCTTTTCCTATTTGCCATACAAATCCACATGTTCTGAAGGCTTTCTTAACGGAGGCTGATATTTGAAAATTGAATGTGAATTTATTGTCAAATATTATCCCCAAGTCTTTCATTTTATCCACTTTTAAAAGAGCAGATGAGTTGATGGTGTATTGATAATCTACGAACGTCCTAGATCTGTATACAGACATGTAGTAGCATTTTGAAAGATTTAAATACAAATTGTTATCAATACACCATTCGTTTAAGCGCCTAATCGAATTCTGCAAATGATCGCAGTCATCAATGGAGCGAATAATATTGAAAATTTTTAGGTCGTCGGCAAACAATAACAAGTTTGAATCGGGAATGGCATCTTGTAAGTCGTTGATAAAAAGTAAAAAAAATATCGGTCCGCAGTGAGATCCCTGAGGAACACCTGATGTAGCGTATAGCGGCTTAGATACGAACTCCTTAATTCTGACGTACTGTTTACGTTCTTTTAAGTATGATGATAGCTATACTACAGTACTAGGGCACAGCCCGATAGATTCCAATTTATGAAGCAGTAAATTGATATTGATTCGATCAAATGCCTTGGTGAAGTCAGTATAGACTGTGTCTACTTGATGTCCATCATCCAAAGCACTTGATACAAACTGTTTATACTCCAATAAATTAGTTATCGTGAATCGACCGTTTACAAAACCATGTTGATTGTTTGACATAACCTGCTTAGAAAACCAAGCTAATTGATTTGCCACAATTTTATCTAATATTTTTGGTATGGTAGATTGTAGTGATGGGCAAGATCGATCATTGCAAAGATCGATCAAGCAATGATCGATCAGTTGAAGTATCGAGCCGCTCGATCCGATCGATCTGATCAGAAAGAACGAGCCGATCAAAAAGATCGATCCGATCGAAAAGATCGATCCGATCGAAAAGATCGATCCGATCGCAAAGATTGATCCGATCGAAAAGATCGATCCGATCGAAAAGATCGAGCCGCTCGATCTCTTTGAGCGGCTCGATCTTTTCGAACTTGCAAGGATCGATCAGTCGATCTTTTTTGATCGATCTTGCCCATCCCTAGTATTTACTAAATATATAAATAGCTAATATGAAATGAAATATTATAAATTTTTATTAAAATCTCTATAATATAATAGCACGCTCGGATATAAAGTGTGAGATTAGCCCGGGAAAAATAACCGGCTCATTAGTAATTTTTTCTCGGCCCTGCCAAGACCCTGCCTATATCCTTTTTTTAATAAATGCTGTCTCACTTTGCGCAAAACAGAATACAAAAATAGTGTGATCGTTCAATGATCGATCCGCTCAAAAAGATCATTGCTCGAGCCGCACAACCTGATCAATCCACTTGTGCCGATCGATATAACCAATCTGATCGAGCCGATTGATCACATCGATCAGCACGACCCGTTCGCACAGATCGAACCGCCCCCAAGATCGAGTCGCTCGAAAAGATAGAGCCGTCGAAAAGATCAAGCCGATCGAGCGGTCTGAAATGATCGATCCGATCGAACAGATCGATCCGATCGATAAGATCGAGAAGATCGATCCGATCGTAAAGATCGATCCGATCGAAAAGATCGATCCGCTCAAAGAGATCGAGCGGATCGATCACTTTCAAGGATCGATCAGTCGTTCTTTTTTGATCGATCTTGCCCATCACTAGTAGATTGTATACAGATCCCTCTGTAATTTTGAACAGTGTCCTTCTTACCAGATTTATGAAGTGGAATTATGAAGCTGTCTTTCCAATTTGATGGTACAATACCAAGAGAAATGGATTTATTAAATAGATCGTAAATTGGTTTACAGAGAGAATATGTACAATTTTGGAGGAAATAGCTGGATATTTTATCAGGGCCAGTGGTGTTCTTAGGCTTTAGGTTGCATATTTCAGTAAATACGTCTTGTACACGTATCACTAATTTATTGGTTTGAGTTAATAGACCAGAATATATGTCAGAACTGTAAGAGGTATTTGGATAATTAGTGTACACCGTAGCGAAATAGTCCGAAAATAAATTAGCAATATCCAAGCCACTATCAGCATCCACATCCCCATTCGTCATAAGATTGGAATAACCGTTTTCATCTTTAAGATTCTTAGCATGCTTCCAAAAAAATATGAGTTCGATTTTACAGAAGATTCAACCTTAAGCATATAGTTTTTATGACACTGTTTAGTTAACGTATTACAATCATTTCTCAAGCGGGAGAATTTGTAGTAATCATTATATCTTCCATATTTGTTATACTGCGCGTGAGCTATTTTCTTTTCACGAATTAGAGATATCAGTTCTTTTGACATCCATATTGGGTATTTATTCGAACAGTAATTTACATATTTAACTGGTACAAAATCTTCAATGACTTTATATAAAATATTATAAAATTTACAAACAATGTTATCAAAGTCATTATTATTTAGTACAGATGACCAATCTGTTAAATTAAAACAGCTGTTAATTAAATTAAAGTCTGCAGGATGGTAAAGATATTTTTTTTCAAATAATTGAAGATGTTCAGGTGCATTTATTGAAAATCTGAAACTGTAGGCTATGTGATGAATGCTAGTTGATAATAATGGAAATTCAGCTTGTTCAATGTATATATTTTGTAGGGTACTAAAACATAAATCAAGGTACACATTCCGTGAGTTTGGAATACTTATAGCCTGAGTAGCATTAACAAAATTATAGAAATTAGTTAGATGTATAGATCTAGCATCCTCCTGTACTAAGTCTGCGGAAGCGCTATTCCAATTAATAGCAAGAAGATTAAAATCTCCAATAATAAAAATGTTATTGCAGTTAAACCTATTAATAATATCTTCTAAGCTCTCACAATGTCTTTGGTACTTTTCCAACGGAGATTCAGGACATATATAAACACCACCAAGTAAATCACTGTTTGAATCCTGAATGATTCGAATCCTGCCCAGCTCCGACTCGGTACTTATTCCACGAGTTATTACTTGTACTCAACACATTTATAGACAGCAAAATTACCTCGAGTACTAAATGAAACAAGTAATCTTTTATTGTATGCTTATCAGGGTGCAGCTATGATCTAAACCTGAATATGGTTAACTTTATTTTTTGTATGTAGTTGCCACACTTCACCGGAACATTATGTTAGTCTCATTGTTTTCGTTTCATCGCTTTGTAATATATACTCAATGACATTAGAAGCGTAACAACCAGAAGGAGTTATTATTTTAACTTGATTTTTTGCCAGTATGGTAGTCTTACATCAAGAATAAAATGATTACATTTTCAAGAAATTTTATTAAAAAACAATCTAAAAAAAATTAATAATGTGTTTGGCGACCTCTTTGCTGTATACACTCCTGTAGACGTCTGGGCATCGACAAAATGAGATGGTCGATGTCTTATTGAGGCATCTCGTTCCAATCAACTTGAATTTTCAGCGATCAACTGTGCTAGAGTCTGTGGAGGATGGTGCAAAGAGAATATTCTTCTTCCCATGATATCCCACACATGTTCAATGGGATTTAAATCCGGCGAACGGTAGAAAAACATTAACACCAGCTTCATTAAGAAAGTTCATAGTTCGACGAGCAATATGGGGACGTGCGTTATCTTGTTGAAAAAGTACGTCTGGGCGGCCATCTAAATAAGACAACAAAGTCGGTCGTATGACGTCTTCAACATAACGCGCAACTGTCATACTGCCTCGAATGAATACAAGAGGTGATCGACTACCATAAGCAATAGCCCCCCAAACCATTACTCCAGCAGTCCTGTGTACATGCCTCTCAATAGCAAACCTAAGATCAGGTCGTTCTCCACGGTAGCGTCGTACCCTTCTACGGCCATCGTGCGTGCCTAGACAAAATCGTGATTTATCGCTGAATACAACATCGTGCCATTCTGCCTCTCTGCACCAGTCCAACCTTTGGCGACAGTGTCTCGCTGTTAAAGGAAGCACTAATCTTGGACGGTACGAAAGAAGCCCAAAGGATTGAATGCGGCGATATAAGGTTCGCATACTAACGGGCCTACCTTCTTCTCCAATCCATTGATCACCGATTTGACGCGTAGTAGCGAAACGGTCTCGCAGGGCTATTTGTCTTAAGCGCCGATCTTGACGTTCTGTAGTACGCCTTGGTTGACCAATTGGTCTTCTTCTTGCTCCTCTACCTTCTTCTGTCCATACCTGATACACACGTATTACAGTTGCTGCAGTGGAATCAATACGGCGGGCAATTTCGCGATAGGACATACCGACATCTCGATAAGCAACAACTCGACCCCGGTCAAAATCGCTCAAATGGTGATATTGTGGACGTCTTCGGACTCGAGGCATTTTATTTAAGCTTAACACACTCAACGGAAATACGAAAACTAAAAACATCTGTACTAAACAGCTCATATAAATAGTTTTATCAAAAAAGAGAAAGTGAAATATTTTTTTTTTCACAATAAATATAAAAGGCACAAGGTTGAAATTGTTATCAATGTATGCTTTAAATATAGTCACTCTGTTGCTAAAATATGAATTCAAAAAAATCATTCCTTCTTGGTGTTACGCTTCTAATGTCATTGAGTATATATATATATATATTTTTAGGTTTTCGCGAGCAAAATATAACTTGCTTGAGTTTTTTGGGCTGCTTTCTCGCGTTGGTTGGTTTCTTTGCGCTCTACGTTTCGGCAGCATCACTTCTGCCATCCTCAGGAGCTTTTTTGTATACAAAAAAGCTCCTGAGGATGGCAGAAGTGATGCTGCCGAAACGTAGAGCGCAAAGAAACCAACCAACGCGAGAAAGCAGCCCAAAAAACTCAAGCAAGTTATATATATATATATATATATATATATATATATATATATATATATATATATATATATTTTTATTTGTTATAGTAATTTCTTAAATGTAACAATTGTTTATGTATTTCCTCGTAAGATGTAATTCCACTGGTTTATTATTTTAATCACTAGATGTACATTTCGTTCACCAAGTGAACATTTTCAATAGTTGTTCACTTGGTGAACGCAATGTACATCTAGTGAATTAAATAAACCGGTGGAGAAAAAGGAATACTTGTTTCATTTTATATTAAATTCATCTTCACGTAACTTATACCGAAACATTTACCTCGAGTACATTTGGATGGTGCATCAAAATGTACTCGATGCACAAAAAATACTGAATTCCAGTAATTCACAAAGCAAATAAATACAAATAAAATTGGCGTTTATAAACTAATTTGTACAATCAATAATACATACGTACACACACAGGATGCATGCAATATTTATTTTATTCACAAAATTGTAATCGCCGCAAATTGTTTACTGGTAACAAACAAATTCAATGCGGAATACGTAAACAGGCAAATTTAAAGTATCGAGCACTGCAATTGCACAGAAACAATAAACAATTTTACTCTTCAGCGTGCGATTCGTGCTTGTATATTTTTTAGAAATTATTCACTCAGCGTGAGGTAATTCATTCAAAATTAGGCATTTTGTGGAAATTAGTTCATACATTATTGATGTAAAATGTGTTTTTGTGTAAATGCTCAATTTAATTCGAGCGAGTGTTTTCCATTCCTTGATTAAGCATGAAGTAAATATTTCGAGTTTAGAAAAGCCTGAAATATTTACTTAATTAAACACAGTTATATTCCTTTCTTCACTTTTATTTTTCTTGCTAGATGTACAAGAATTAAAAGAATAAAAGTGAAGAAAGGAATATCAAGTGACTTAACACCTTCACGTAACTCATACAACTACATTAATCGAAATATTCACAGGTTAAGTGGAAGAGCAGAGATAGTTTTTTTTAAGCTATCGCTGAACTTCGCCTGTATTTTGTTTTTTGTTTACTTTGTATTTTCTTTCAATTGAATAAAGACAATTTATTATTATTTTTATTATTATTTCATGCGCCAGGCGTGCTCAACATTCATTTAATTATTAAGTAATTTCATGACCCTATTTTTGCTCATAAGTGATTGCATAAATTGATTATTAAAATTCATTAAATCTACACAGAAATAAACAAACTTTGATTTTCATAATTAAAATATAAATATCATGGTAATTAGTTAAGTTATTCCTTTATTCCTTTTACTTCACTTTTTTATTTTAATTCTATATGTACATTTCGGGTACAATGTACCCTTTATCAATAGAAAAAACTAATTGACATTTTCGTAAATAAATAAAAATAGAAAAACAACTATTTTCACAACCAAGTGCGATTTATTTGAAATCAGATAAAGACAGGCTAGTTTAAGGAATTAAATTTAAAAGTGGGTTGTTTAAAGGACTTAAATCAAAATTTAGAAGGTTATTCCTATTTTTGTGCATTTCAATGGCTTCTAACATGTTTAGTTGAAAATGGTTAGATTCTTTTAGTAATTTCAAATTATTTATAATAAATTTGTGTCCCGTGGTTAATGTATGATGAGCTATCGCAGATTTATCTGGGTTATGGTTTTTAGTATGGTAAATATGTTCTTTAAACCTAGTTAGAAGCAATTGAAATGCACAAAAATAGGAATAACCTTCTAAATTTTGATTTAAGTCCTTTAAACAACCCACTTTTAAATTTAATTCCTTAAACTAGCCTGTCTTTATCTGATTTCAAATAAATCGCACTTAGTTGTGAAAATAGTTGTTTTTCTATTTTTATTTATTTACGAAAATGTCAATTAGTTTTTTCTATTGATAAAGGGTACATTGTACCCGAAATGTACATATAGAATTAAAATAAAAAAGTGAAGTAAAAGGAATAAAGGAATAACTTAACTAATTACCATTAAACTAACCTTCACGTAACTCAAACAAGAATATCTTATATAAATATCATCATTGGATATTTCAAAATATCCAATCATAGTTAAAATTTGATTTAATATACACCTATTTAGTTTATCAGCCTGTTCATTTAGAATAATTTCTGACCAAATAAGTTTCTAATTGATTGTCTAACGAGGGTTTCCACTCCCAGACTAAGCATGAAGTAAAATTTCGAGTTTAGAAAAGCCTGAAAATTTGGCTCGGGCGCGTAGCGAAGCGAAGCGACCGAGCCAAATTAGGCTTTTCTAAACTCGAAATTTTATTTCATGCGCCACGCGTATAAAACACTGGTTTAGGTGAAGTTCAATATATACGCCTTTAGTATAATGCTTTACTAGCATATTGTGAACTTCACATATTTCAATGTTGATAAAAATATGTATATTACTAATGTTTAAAATTTAAATTAGGTTTTGAAAAAGGGTCATAAAATTACTCTATATGAATGTTGAGCACGCCTGGCGTATGAAGTAAATATTTTGAGTTTAGAAAAGCCTGAAATTTTTTTCAAATTTTTCCTCAAAACCACAGACATATTTGTGGTTTTGAGGAAAAACCAGTTAAGTCGCGAAGCGGAGCGACCAACCCAAATTTTCAGGCTTTTCCAAACTCGAAATATTTACTTCATGCGCCAGGCGTGCTCAACATTCATTAAGAGTAATTTCATAACACTTTTCCAAAACTTAATTAAATTTCTTGCAATACCATTTAGTTCTTTATGCCGAGTTAGATTCGCCTTGGCTAATTCCTGATTGATCACCGTGACTGATTACCCGCAATCCATTCGAATTATTACATAAATCAAGAAAAATCTTAATGGAAACCATTAAATCATAGCAAGGAAAACATAAATATCAACTGATCGACCGATGACTGTATAATTTATAGCACGTCTGCGGATAGTGCGAGTGTTGAGCTCACGTTGTTGAGTATCTCTCAGAATTGTTAGCAATATTTATTGAGCGTGCTAGTGCACATGCACATATACACACAAATTGATAGATTGCTTAATTACAATCCTCCGTATCTTATTCATATTTTATAATATATATTGTGGAGAAAATAATCGCGCTTAATTGGACGACATTTATACCCACATCTAATTAATTTGTTCTCACATCAGTCACGAGTTTCCCGTTAATGTTATTTATGAAATTCATCCAGATTAAAAGTGCCCATATCGTCAGGTTGGAGAGGAGAGGTATAAATTAAAAACAACAAAAAAAAACGGACGGTGTGCTTTGGCTCTAATTGCGATATTGATAAATGTTCTTATCGCGCGAATTAATGTGCCCGATCTGCAAATGAGAGAAATTTACACACTGACATCGTCAACTACTTTGTATAAAAAAAATTACAAATTCTCTCTAATTGGATGGGAGATTTATTGCCAGATTGAACATTTTTATTTTACGTAAGTACACACATATATTTCTGGTGTGTGCTTACTTGAAAATTAATATTTTCACAAAACATTTGACTTTCTGTGTTACTCAAGTACTAATAATAACGCGAGATCAAATATAAAATAAAATTGCACCTAACAATAATAATGATTTTATGTTTTTTATTGCCCAAAAATAAAATAAAAACAGAAAGAATTTTATTTTTGTAAAATAACACACTCGATTAAGATTTCACTGTTTATTGATTGACAATGCAACTAGTGTTTCGCCACATAGTGGATTCGTCAGGTAGATGAATGATGAAGCCACAACAATTGTTGCAGTGTCTAAAGATTTAAATAAATTGATTTTTAGTTACATAAAGAGCAAATTAATTTGACAAATAAAGCACTAATAACCTTTTTTTTTTGGTTTTGTTTGGCATAGGTATTACCATTCAGCCACTAACGTTGATTTATAATATATTAACATATATTTCGACTAATTTGGACGTCACAACACATTCACACACATCCATGGAACCGGAGACGAGTATTTTTCGTTAGAAAAATTACTCGCCTCCGCTGGGAATCGAACCCATTATCAATGGATTAACACACACAGTATTAATCCATTGATAATGATCACTTTGTGTCCGAAATGTACATTTGGTAATTCAAATAAAAGTATGAAGAAAGGTTATTAGTGCTTTATTCGTCAAAGTCTAAAGATTTACTGTATATAATTAGGATTTGTATACTTGAAACAAAAACTCTTTGTATTTTTGTAATATTAATGTTTGATGATAAAAATAAAATCGCTCAATGCTATTATGAAATGAAAGCTTGATCATAGGCATGTCGTGTTAAAATTAATAACACAAATAGTCGCAATAAATAATAATTTAAGCCCAATATATCATACATCACTACTGACAGGGCTGGCTACATAAAAAGGCAATAAACCGAGTTATTGATATTCAATATTCAACAGTTCTTTTTCAGCTCTCCTCTCTCTCCACAATGTGATACACAGTTGAAACGCATTATTCATTCCGCGGAGCGCGGTAATTATTCGTAGTCGCCAAGAAGTCGAAAAAACGAAAACGTTTCGACTGATTTAGTGCCCGCGCGGCGGACACGCAACTGCCAACTGACAACTGTCAGCTGATCAGGTGAGTTAACCGCAATCACCGCACGTGGGCGGGAAGTGATTTCTCATCAGCCCATCATTTCCTAAAGGAACAGCGGAGTACAAGAAAAAAATGGACGTGTTCATCCATAACTCGTTTGGTGTTTTCTCTTAATAATGAATATTATTAACATAAATCACGGTATTATTATCATTCCACGGGAGAGAAATAATGCCCGAATGAACGTTTCGATATTTTACGATGGTGTGGATGAAGTGGAAATGGGGTAATTTATGGGTGTGTGAGGAAAAATGGAAATGGTATGCCATTTCTCCCACGATTTCGAGTGGTTTTGTTTGAAATTTCGTGAGGTTCATAGGTAATTGCTGTTGAATTTAACAGATGGTAAAGGTAAAGAATTAATCTTACTTTTAACTTAATAAATGTGTGCATTCTTTATACATTTATGTAATGATTTAAACAGATGGTAAAGGTAAATGAATTAATCTTCATACATGCTTAATTTATTTCGCACTTAACCCGTGGTGAAACATTTTTAAAATAATTCTGGATATTTAAAACACTTGGTTTGTTTCACTGGTGAATTTAAGAGACAGGGTTGAACTCTTGATTTTTGTTAGTGTAACTCGACGCGTTTTCCTAAATTTGAGAGTAAAAGTTAACATTTGAATTTTGTTGGTGCAATAATATTTTTGTTTGTACAAGGATTTTTTTAAATGCATCCGATTGCTTAATCAGGATAATACTTCCTGAATCTATGCAGGATTGAAAGCACTTTAAGTTGATTTAAAAATAATTGAAATAACTAGACGCGTTTGCCTGAATTTGAGAGTCAAAATTGAACTCTTGATTTTTGTTAGTGCAATAATATTTTTGTTCGGTCTGAGGATTTTTTATAAAATGCAAGCGGTTGCTTAATCAGCATAAAATTTACGAAATGTATGCAGAACTGAATGCCCTTTAAGCTGCTTTAAATAAAATTGAAATAACTCGACGCGTTTTTCTAAATTTGAGAGGCAAAGTAGAATTTTTATTTTATTTGGTGGAAAAATATTTTTGTTTGTATGAGGATTTTTTTTAAATTCAAGCGATTGCTTAATCAAGATGAAACTTACTGAATCTACGCAGGATTGAAAGTACTTTAAGTTGATTTTAAAATAATTGAAATAACTCGACGCGTTTGCCTGAATTTGAGAGTCAAATTTGAACTCTTGATTTTTGCTACTGCAATAATATTATTGTTCGGTTTGAGGATTTTTCATAAAATGCAAGCGGTTGCTAAATCAGCATAAAATTCACGGAATCTATGCAGAATTTAATGCACTTTGAGCTGCTTTAAATAAAATTGAAATAACTCGACGTGTTTTCCTAAATTTGACAGTCAAAGTATAAAATTTGATTTTATTTGGTGCAAAAATATTTTTGTTTGTATGAGGATTTTTTTTAAATTCAAGCGATTGCTTAATCAAGATGAAACTTACTAAATCTACGCAGGATTGAAAGCACTTTAAGTTGATTTACGACGCGTTTGCTTGAATTTGCGAGTCAAAGTTGAACTCTTGATTTTTGTTAGTGCAATAATATTTTGGTTCGGTTTGAGAATTTTTTATAAAATGCAAGCGGTTGCATAATCAGCATAAAACTCACGGAATCTATCCAGAATTAAATGCACTTTAAGCTGCTTTAGATAAAATTTAGATCTAAATTTAAGAGTCAAATTTAAAAGTTTGATTTTTGTTGGTGCAATAATATTTTTGTTTGTATGAGGATTTTTTTTAAATGCAAGCGATTGCTTAATCAAGATGAAACTTACTGAATCTACGCAGGATTGAAAGTACTTTAAGCTGATTTAAAAATAATTGAAATAACACGACGCGTTTGCCTGAATTTGAGAGTCAAAGTTGAATTCTTGATTTTTGCTAGTACAATAATATTGTTGTTCGGTTTGAGGATTTTTTATAAAATGCAAGCGGTTGCTTAATCAGCATAAAATTCACGGAATGTATGCAGAATTGAATGCACTTCAAGCTGCTTTAGATAAAATTGAAATAACTCAACGCGTTTTTCTAAATTTGAGAGTCAAATTTAAAAATTTGATTTTTGTTGGTGCAATAATATTTTTGTTTGTATGAGGATTATTTTTTAAATGCATACGATTGCTTAATTAAGATGAAACTTACTAAATCTACGCAGGATGAAATGCACTTTAAGTTGATTTAAAAATAATTAAATTAACTCGACGCGTTTGTCTGAATTTGAGAGTCAAAGTTGAATTCTTGATTTTTGCTAGTAATATTTTTGTTCAGTTTGAGGATTTTTTATAAAATGCAAGCGGTTGATTAATCAGCATAAAATTCACGGAATCTATGCAGAATTCAATGCAGTTTAAGTTGCTTTAAATAAAATTAAAATAACTCGACGCGTTTTCCTAAATTTGACAGTCAAAGTAGAACATTTTATTTTATTTTGTGGAATAATATTTTTGTTTGTATGAGGATTTTTTTTTAAATGCATGCGATTGCTTAATCAAGATGAAACTTACTGAATGTACGCAGGATTGAGAGAACTTTAAGTTTATTTAAAAATAATTGAAATAACTCGACGCGTTTGCCTGAAATTGAGAGTCAAAGTTGAACTCTTGATTTTTGCTAGTGCAATAATATTATTGTTCGGTTTGGGGATTTTTTTAAAATGCAAGCGGTTGCTTAATCAGCATAAAATTTACGGAATGTATGCAGAATTGAATGCACTTTAAGCTGCTTTAAATAAAATTGAAATAACTCAACGTGTTTTTCTAAATTTAAGAGTCAAAGTTAAAAATTTTATTTTTGTTTGTGCTACAATATTTTTGTTTGTATGAGGATTTTTTTTAAATGCACGCGATTGCTTAATCAAGATGAAACTTACTGAATCTACGCAGGATTAAAAGCACTTTAAGTTAATTTAAAAATAATTAAATTAACTTCACGCGTTTGCCTGAATTTGAGAGTCAAACTTGAAATCTTGATTTTTGCTAGTGCAATAATATTTTTGTTCGGTTTGAGGATTTTTTATAAAATGCAAGCGGTTGCTTAGTCAGCATAAAATTCACGGAATCTATGCAGAATTTAATGCACTTTAAGCTGCTTTAAATAAAATTGAAATAACTCGACGCGTTTTTCGAAAATTGACAGTCAAAATAGAATATTTGATTATATTTGGTGGAATAATATTTTTGTTTGTATGAGGATTTTTTTTAAATTCAAGCGATTGCTTAATCAAGACAAAACTTACTGAATCTACGAAGGATTGATAGCACTTTAGGTTGATTTAAAAATAAACAAATTAACTCGACGCGTTTGCCTAAATTTGAAAGTCAAAGTTGAAGTCTTGATTTTTGTTAGTGCAATAATATTTTTGTTCGGTTTGAGAATTTTTTATAAAATGCAAGCGGTTGCTTAATCAGCATAAAACTCACGGAATCTATGCAGAATTGAATGCACTTCAAGCTGCTTCAAATAAAATTAAAATAAGTCGACGCGTTTTCCTGAATTTGAGAGTCAAATTCAAAAATTTGATTTTTGTTGGTGCAATAATATTTTTGTTTGTATGAGGATTTTTTTTAAATGCATGCGATTGCTTAATCAAGATGAAACTTACTGAACATACGCAGGATTGAAAGTACTTTAAGCTGATTAAAAAATAATTAAAATAACTCGACGCGTTTGCCTGAATTTGAGAGTCAAAATTGAACTCTTGATTTTTGGTAGTGCAATAATATTTTTGATCGGTTTGGGGATTTTTTATAAAACGCAAGCGGTTGCTTAATCAGCATAAAATTACCGGAATGTATGCAGAATTAAATGTACTTTAAGCTGCTTTAGATAAAATTGAAATACCTCGACGCGTTTTTCTAAATTTAAGAGTCAAAGTTAAATATTTGATTTTTGTTGGTGCTACAATATTTTTGTTTGTATGAGGATTTTTTTTTTAAATGCATACCATTGCTTAATTAAGATGAAACTTACTGAATCTACGCAGGATTGAAAGCATTTTAAGTTGATTTAAAAATAATTAAATTAACTCGACGCGTTTGCCTGAATTTGAGAGTCAAAGTTGAATTATTTTTGTTCGGTTTGAGGATTTTTTATAAAATACAAGCGGTTGCTTAATCAGCATAAAATTCACGCAATCTATGCAGAATTTAATGCACTTTAAGGTGCTGAAATTGAAATATCTCGACGCGTATTGTTAAATTTGAGAGTTAAAGTTAAAAATTTGATTTTTGTTGGTGCAGAAATATTTTTGTTTGTATGAGGATTTTATTAATGCATGCGATTGCTTAATCAAGATAGAACTTACTAAATATACGCAGGATTGATAGCACATTAAGTTGATTTAAAAATAATTGAAATAACTCGACACGTTTGCCAAAATTTGAAAGTCAAAGTTGAATTCTTGATATTTGTTAGTGCAATAATATTTTTGTTCGGTTTGAGAATTTTTTATAAAATGCAAGCGGTTGCTTAATCAGCATAAAACTCACGGAATCTATGCAGAATTGAATGCACTTTAAGCTGCTTTAAATAAAATTAAAATAACTCGACGCGTTTTCCTAAATTTGAGAGTCAAATTCAAAAATTGTATTTTTGTTGGTGCACTAATATTTTTATTTGTATGAAATTTTTTTTTAAATGCATGCGATTGCTTAAGCAAGATGAAACTTACTGAACCTACGCAGGATTAAAAGTACTTTAAGTTGATTTAAAAATTATTAAAATAACTCGACGCGATTGCCTGAATTTGAGACTCAAAATTGAACTCTTGATTTTTGTTAGTGCAAGAATATTTTTGTTCGGTTTGGGGATTTCTTATAAAACGCAAGCGGTTGCTTAATCAGCATAAAATTCACGGAATGTATGCAGAATTGAATGCACTTTAAGCTGCTTTAGATAAAATTGAAATAACTCGACGCGTTTTTCTAAATTTAAGAGTCAAATTTAAAAATTTGATTTTTGTTGGTGCAATAATATTTTTGTTTGTATGAAGATTTTTTTTTAAATGCATACCATTGCTTAATTAAAATGAAACTTAGTAAATCTACGCAGGATTGAAAGCACTTTAAGTTGATTTAAAAATAATTAAATTAACTCGACGCGTTTGCCTGAATTTGAGAGTCAAAGTTGAATTTTGATTTTTGCTAGTGCAATAATATTTTTGTTCGGTTTGAGGATTTTTTATAAAATACAAGCGGTTGCTTAATCAGCATAAAATTCACGCAATCTATGCTGAATTTAATGCACTTTAAGCTGCTGAAATTGAAATACCTCGACGCGTATTTTTAAATTTAAGAGTTAAAGTTAAAAATTTGATTTTTGTTGGTGCAGAAATATTTTTGTTTGTATGAGGGTTTTTTTAATGCATGCGATTGCTTAATCAAGATGGAACTTACTAAATATACGCAGGATTGAAAGCACATTAAGTTGATTTAAAAATAATTGAAATAACTCGACACGTTTGCCTAAATTTGAGAGTCAAAGTTGAACTCTTGATTTTTGTTAGTGTAATAATATTTTTGTTTGGTTTGAGGATTTTTTATAAAATGCAAGCGGTTGCTTAATCAGCATAAAATTCACGAAATCCATGCAGAATTGAATGCGCTTTAAGCTGCTTTAAATAAAGTTGAAATAACACGACACGTTTGCCTAAATTTAAAAGTCAAATTTTAATTCTTGATTTTTGTTAGTGCAATAATATTTTTGTTCGGTTTGAGAATTTTTTATAAAATGCAAGCGGTTGCTTAATCAGCATAAAGCTCACGAAATCTATGTAGAATTGAATGCACTTTAAGCTGCTTTAAACAAAATTAAAATAACTTGACGTGTTTTTCTATATTTGAGAGTTAAATTCAAAAATTTGATTTTTGTGGTGCAATAATATTTTTGTTTGTATGAGGATTTTTCTTTAAATGCATGCGATTGCTTAATCAAGATGAAACTTACTGAACCTACGCAGGATTGAAAGTACTTTAAGTTGATTTAAAAATAATTAAAATAACTCGACGCGTTTGCCTGAATTTGAGAGTCAAAGTTGAATTCTTGATTTTTGCTAGTGCAATAATATTTTTGTTTGGTTTGAGGATTTTTTAAAAAATACAAGCGGTTGCTTAATCAGCATAAAATTCACGCAATCTATGCAGAATTTAATGCACTTTAAGCTGCTGAAATTGAAATAACTTGACACGTATTTTTAAATTTGAGAGTTAAAGTTAAAAATTTGATTTTTGTTGGTGCAGAAATATTTTTGTTTGTATGAGGATTTTTTTTAATGCATGCGATTGCTTAATCAAGATAGAACTTACTAAATATACGCAGGATTGAAAGCACATTAAGTTGATTTAAAAATAATTGAAATAACTCGACACGTTTGCCTAAATTTGAGAGTCAAAGTTGAACTCTTGATTTTTGTTAGTGTAATAATATTTTTGTTTGGTTTGAGGATTTTTTATAAAATGCAAGCGGTTGCTTAATCAGCATAAAATTCACGAAATCCATGCAGAATTGAATGCGCTTTAAGCTGCTTTAAATAAAGTTGAAATAACTCGACGCGTTTTTCTAAATTTGAGAGTCAAAGTTAACAATTTGATTTTGGTCGGTGCAACAATCTTTTGTGTGTATGGCTTTTTTTAAATACAAGCAATTGCTTAATCAAGATAAAATTTACTGAATCTAAGTTAACAATTTGATTTTGGTCGGTGCAACAATCTTTTGTGTGTATGGCTTTTTTTAAATACAAGCAATTGCTTAATCAAGATAAAATTTACTGAATCTACGCAAAATTGATTGCGGCTAATTTATCAGTAATTAAAATAACTCGATGCGTTTTCTGAAATTAGAGTATCAACAGATTTAAAAGGAAAATGAATTAATCTTTGTATATGCTTAATTAATTTCTCACTTAACCCGTGGTGAAACATTATTTAAATAATTCTGGATATTAAAAACACTTGGTTTGTTTCACTAGTGAAACAAACCAAGTGTTTTAAATAATGGTTTAATACTTCGGGAAGCATACAATACTATACAAACTTATAACTTGATTAGATACATTTCTATATTTATTTCGTTTACATAAATGTCTTAATAAATTCATATCTAAAATATTCTATGCAATCATAAATTTAATAATGGCAAATACAGCTCATTATATTTAACTAGGCGAGAAATTCGAAGAAATGCAAATATATTTATATTTCTTTGGAGTATAATATATAAAATTACGAAAAAACTATTCGTGAAACTATAAGGAGCCTAAGCTTATTTTCTCGAATTCAAATAGTTTTGAATTTGAATTTATCTTGTTTCTATATCGGACACTTTTTTTCTCATTAATCACTTGGTAAAACATTTTAAAATATAATGGTTTGTAAATTAAATTCACTTGGTTTTGTTTCACTTATATGTCTTTTATTTTCTACTAGGTTCGGCTTAATGCCATTATCAAGAATGATGTACAAATGGATTTGTTTGGGAATATATACAGTTTCGAGTTTTAGGTTTTATTGGGTAATAAGGGCATTTAATATCGGGGAATTCCAAAGGTCTTCGTTGTCGTTGACCACATTTTTACTTGCCTTTATGGCTTTTGAAATTGCTTAACCCTCCCGGTATCTTGTTTCTTTGGAGATTATCTGTTAAATGATTTACTATCTATATGTATAAACAAACAAAACGAAGGATTTTTAGTATTGCTCATTTTATTTAATTAGGCAAAAAATTAGAACACATTTAAGCTCATAACACCAAAAATCTTAAATATATGTTGTTTAACTTATTGAAAGTAAATGATGGTATCGGAATGGTATTATTTTTAGATAAATCACTTAATTAATTGCACAGTTAAACTCCAAAGAAATACAAATATATTCGCATTTCTTTGAATTCCTCGCCTAGTTAAAAGGAATGAGCTCTATTTGCAATTATTAATTTTATGATTGCATAGAATATTTCAGATATGAATTGATTAAGACGTTTATATGAACGAAATAAAAACAGAAATGTATCTAACCAAGTTATAAGTCTGTAAAGTATTGTATGCTTCCAGGAGTATTAAACCATTATCATAATTTAGACATTCATCCTACGCAGAAAGCAACAGTAGCGTACACAGGGCGACAATAAACAACCAACAATAACGCACACGCAGTGCTCGTGAATACATAAAACTATATATTTTCTCAAATTGTCAATAGTAAGAGGAAGAATATTCATGAGCATACACAGAATGAGCATACGCAGGAGTTTATCTTTTAAATTAATTCTTTTCAATTACAAAGTATTGATGTAAGGCTTTAGATATTTCTAATTTTTTAAAAGAGTTCAATTTGAAGTTTTAAACGAGTGTTTTCCACTCCCAGACTAAGCATGAAGTAAAATTTCGAGTTTAGAAAAGCCCCGTGAAAATTTGTCGAGGGTCGCGCAGCGACCCGAGACAAATATTCAGGGCTTTTCTAAACTCGAAATATTACTTCATGCGCCACGCGTATAAAGCACTGTAACATTGTAAAGTTTACAATATGGTACTAAAGCAGTACGCTGAAGATATATATATGTTGAACTTCAATTAATACATTTTAGGTGTATTTCTAACTTCATAATATTTCAGTGTTTTATACGCGTGGCGCATGAAGTAAAATTTCGAGTTTAGAAAAGCCCAGAAAATTTGTCTCGGGTCGCTGCGCGACCCTCGACAAATTTTCACGGGGCTTTTCTAAACTCGAAATTTTACTTCATGCTTAGTCTAGGAGTGGAAAACACTCGTTTATAGCTTCGAATTGAATTAAAGAAAAATCAACCTCATCAATCAATTTATTTATAGAGAATACAGTTTTAATATTTTAAGACTTTTAGAAACAAATTTGACTATCCCGTTGGCTGTTGCTTGTTGTGTGCACAATCAGAGTCAGAAATAATTGTGGATGCGATTCAATACACGCCATAAATAACAAAACTTTTCGCACGAGAGAAGGAATAAATCCAGCGACTGAATGAATATTAATTCCCGGCGCTCCGAAAAAGCAAAAAGGTCCTCCAAATATTTGCATGCATAAATCAGACTGATTAATATATCAAGAAAATTAGAATGGCCATTACAAAACAGAAGAGAGAATAGAACGAACCGTCGCGGTTAAATATTCAGCATAAATACCTCTACACACACACACAAAACACACAAGTCATATATTATTGACTTAACAGTTTTATTTACGAGTTAGAGTTCGCGCAGGCTGCCTGCCACCCCCTTCAGCGCTCAGCCGCCCCCGATGCTTTAGGGAAAGCACAGCAAAGATACGCCGTTAGTTATAGTTCGGCTATGATTTAAACAGGCCTTAATGGGGCAATAAATACGGCCATTTTAATACACGACAACGATCATAGAAGCCGCAATACATTTTAGAAGCAAAATGGAAGAGCCGAGAGCGCGTCATCTCTATAGGTATCCAGATAGCGGGGAGATATATGGCGCTTTGGCCGTTTGCTTGCTTGAATCATTTCATAAATTCTGTTTGTGTGTGTCTGTGTATGTGTATCAGATATATATTCCTCCTTTTGCTAACGAGCATTGTTCGCCTTTACCCCCCTCCTTCCCCCATCACCGCGCCGATCAAGGGATCGCGGTTACGTTTGCCGTTGCATTACCCTCACAGCTGAAATTAACGCTAAGCTAAAGCACCAATCCAGTCGTGATTTCCATCTTGATTTCAAGTATCAAATCTTAACTGATGTTATGTAACTAAATTACGTTTTCAAATGCAATACTATATCTAGTTTATCTAATCAAACAAAATAGTTCAATTACTATTAGCTATACAAAGAATTTTTCTTTTAAGTATACACAGCTCGATGCATACTTTGTAAATGTTCAGGCATTCGTTTGTTTTTATAAAGGTGTACAATTTGAAACTTCTAACAAGTGTTTCCACTCCTTGATGAAGCATGAAGTAAAATTTCGAGTTTAGAAAAGCCTGAAAATTTGGTTTGGTCGCGTAGCGCGAAGCGCGGAGCGGCCAAACCAAATTTTCAGGTTTTTCTAAACTCGAAATTTTACTTCATGCGCCACGCGTATTCAACGCTGATTTGATGTGAAGTTCAAATTGCGGTGTTTTGTACTTTACATTAAATCAGCGTTTTATACGCTTGGCGCATGAAGTAAAATTTCGAGTTTAGAAAAGCCTGAAAATTTGGTTTGGTCGCTCCGCGCTTCGCGCTACGCGACCAATGCAAATTTTCAGGCTTTTCTAAACTCGAAATTATACTTCATGCGCCACGCGTATTCAACGCTGATTTGATGTGAAGTTCAAATTGCGGTGTTTTGTACTTTACATTAAATCAGCGTTTTATACGCTTGGCGCATGAAGTAAAATTTCGAGTTTAAAAAATCCTTAAAATTTGGGTAAGCGCTACCCAAATAATCAGGCTTTTCTAAACTCGAAATTTTACTTTATGCGCCACGCGTATTCAACGCTGATTTGATGTGAAATTCAATTTGCGGTGATTTGTATTTTACTTCAAATCAGCGTTGTATACCCTTGGCGCATGAAGTAAAATTTCGAGTTTAAAAAAGCCTTAAAATTTGCCTTAGCGCTACGCAAATTATCAGGCTTTTCTGAACTCGAAATATTACTTCATGCGTCACGCGTATAAAACACTGATTTCAAGTGAAGTTGAAAATATACTGCCTCAGAATAGTGCTAAGCAGTACTTGTTATACGTCATGTTAATTCAGTAGTTTATACACTCATAAAGTAATCTTTGTTTACACTTTGACTGAATAAATAAACTTAAGCAATTGATATTTGACATTCTAAATTTATTTCACTTTAACCAATTAGTTAAAAATTTCACTTAAAGTCAGTGTTTTATACGCGTGGCGCATGAAGTAAAATTTCGAGTTTAGAAAAGCCTAATTTGGCTCGGTCGCTCCGCTTCGCTACGCGCCCGAGCCAAATTTTCAGGCTTTTCTAAACTCGAAATTTTACTTCATGCTTAGTCTGGGAGTGGAAACCCTCGTTAGACGATCAATTTTAAACTTAGTTAGCAATTTCCTTTTTTATAAAATTTATGATATAAAATAAATAGAGTCAAATTTGACACAAACACAAATTTGTGTGTATTATTTGTGTTTTAGTCAACTTAGCGTCTACAGTTTTTCAGCCTCTTATTGTCAATCTTTAAAAAGTCATTAGAAATATAAATCTTGAAAGAATTTATAGGAAATAGAAGTTATGTAATTCCTTTGTATAAATCTGGCAAAAAAAGATGTAATAACAAACTACCGTGGCATTTCATTACAATCGGTTATTCCAAAAATGTTGGATTGCTTAGTGTCAAAAAAATTAAGTTGGATGTGTAAAGGCATTTTCTTGGATGAGCAACATGGGTTCATGGGTTCCGTTCAGGCAAATCTACTTTAACAAATCTGTTATCGTAAAATCCGTAAAAACCGAGGAATTCATTTCAAAAGCATTTAATATGTAAGAGCTAACATATTAAATGCTTTTGAAATGAATTCCTCGGTTTTTACGGATTTTGCTAAAGCATTTGATCGTGTAAACCATGAAATCCTAATTGTTGTTCACGAGGATTTTTTTTTTGCTTTTGCCTGGCCTTAGTTACTGGACTATTAGCCATCATCAATTGTTATTTTGTATACATTTGTTAATTCACTTATTATTAAGTATAACATACAACTATATATTTGGACGTCACAACAGATTCACACGCATCCATGGAACCGGAGACGAGTATTTTTCGTTAGAAAAATTACTCGCCTCCGCTGGGAATCGAACCCAGATCACCTCCGTGACCGATTAGCGAAACCGGCGGCTCAACCGCTCGGCCACGGCGGGCCCCCACGCGGATGTTGTTGAGTGGATTTTTAGTTTTTTGAAGGACCGTACCCGGTGTGTAAAAATAAAAAAATCATATCTCTAAACAAATTAATGTTTACTTTGGTGTCCCGTAAGGGTCACACTGCGGGCCACTACTGTTTTTAATTTTTATTAATGACATTTATCAAGTAATTAAGCATTCGTCCTTTCTGCTGTACGCATATGACTTGAAATTGTTCAAGAAAATTGATACGCTAAACGATAGCTTTTTACTTCAGGATGATTTATTGTCAATTAATAAATGGTGCTGTGAAAACTATCTGTTGTTCAATATTAATAAATGTAAATTTATGCGATTTTCTAGAAAGACCAATACTCTAGTATCTTCCACACCGTACTTTATAGATGGAATCGAATTACAAGAGCTTAGTGAGGTTTTGGATTTAGGGATAACTTTTGATAAGAAAATGACGTTTGGAAGTCATATAACTCGTACTTGCTCGCGGGCCATAAAGATGCTTGGATTTATTAAAAGGGCTGCGGTTGATTTATCACCAACTGCTTTTAAAATTATATATTATGCATATGTTCGTTCAGTTGTGGAATATGGTTCTTGTGTCTGGTCACCACATCAAAAAACATATATTAATATGATTGAAAATATCCAAACAAAATTTTTGAAGATAATGCTGTATAAATCAGGATATAATAACGAGAGAAATATTAATACAATCTGTACAGAATTTCGAATTGATAAATTGTGCTGTAGAAGGTTATTTGCGGATATGTGTTTTTTTCTATAAATTAATTTCTTGTCAAGTGGAGTGTACATTTCTGTTGGATCAAGTAGGTTTCATATAAATACTACAAATCGTTTAACCAGACATATACCACTATTTTCCATACCATTTCATAAATCTAACTATGAAATTAATAGTCCACTCTCTCGCTTTATGCGCACGTCAAACAAACTGTCGCTAAATCCAAACGTTCATCTTTTTAGTAAGTCTCTCTGTAAATTCGTATCCGGTCTCAAACGTATTCAGGTTTGTTGTTGTATGTAACTTGCCACATCCATATATGTATATGTATAACATGTATGATCTACATTTTGTATTTTGTATATTTAAATGTATAAAAATGGATTTTTTTCCGTAAATAAATAAATAAATAAAATGAATAAATTTTGTTGCAGCATGGAATGAAATTGAAAATTTTATGTATAATATAGCTTAATAAATAAACCACTAAAGAACCAAGTTGATTGATTGAATTACGTGAAGATTAAATTAATTTGACGAACAAAGCATTAATAACCATTCTTTACACGTTTGAAAAAAAGGTTATTAGTGCTTTATTCGTCAAATTACTAAAGAACCAATTTTAATAATAAAATCACGCAGATTATCAAATTATTAACTTAACAATTTTTATTGTAACGTTTTATGTATATAATAGCTTATTAAATAAACTACTAAAGAACCAAGTTGATTGATTGAGTAACGTGAAGATCAAAAAATGTTGACGAATAAAGCACTTATAATAATAAATTGAAACGAACAGTTTTTTTTTTAGAAATCATTAAAAAATAATGGAATTTATTGTAATAAATAATACACTGATAAAATCAATATGTTATTAAAATTTGATTTGATATTTTGCAAAACGCAATGAAGATATTTAAATTTCAATTGTAGCCAATCAAGGTTTAATTCTATCTGTGTAGATTCTATGGATTTTATATTAATTTCATAATCTGTTGATTTTTTGCTTGCGCTCCTGGAACCGTTGATTTAATTGCATAATTTCACCTTTGGCTTAATATTTTAGAAAAATGCGTTGAGATCATTTAATTTACTTTTAATAAATTGTAAGTTCACTCAATTCTAAGTATATTCTGTAAATTTCATGTTGATTGTATGATACTTTGATTTTTTTTTAATTTTCTAACAAAATAAATTCCTCAATCACTTTTATTACGAAATTGTTATTTTGGTAAATCCAGAAGATATATTTAAACTGAGATTGCGGCCAGTAAATATTAATTTATGAGTTAGTTTGTTTAAATTTATTATTTCATGAATTTTTACTTTATTCTAAATAGAGAAGTTAGAAACTTTAAATTCAACGCTTTTGTAATAACAACAACGAACGCCTGGAAATTAAACTAATAAAACTGTTATAATATTTAAAATGGGTACATAACTTAAATTATTTTATAATAATATTATTGTCCTTTTCTGGCTTTTCTAATTATGTTATTTTTTGGAGAGGGCCTCGGTGGCCGAGTGGGTAGAGAGCCTGCCCACAGACCAAGGGGTCGCGGGTTCGAATCCAGTCCGGTGGAATAATTTATGAATAATAAATTATTCCATCCGGGTCCATGGATGTAGTATGAATATATTATGGCGTGAAAACGAATTGAAAAAATGGAAGCATTAGTTAATTATTTAAATTTAAAAATAATAATACAGTGGTAGATGGCTGTATGGAGAAATCCGAGGCCAATGAAACAAAAAAAAATTATGTTTTTTTTCATAATATATAAAATTACGAAAATGTTATTCGTGAAAATGCAAGCAATGTCTAAATTAATAAGACAACTTAAGACGATAAATATGCATTGAAACAACTACTTCTCGTGACCTAAACGTTACATATACTTTATTAGAGCGTCGTAACAAATCAAATTTAATACGATTTTAAATATTTCATTGTATAATTCAATAACCGGAGGTGTATTTGCACGGGAAGTAGTTGTTTTAATGAATAATTATCGTCTTAAGTTGTCTTATTAATTAAGACATTGTTTGCATTTTCACGAATGACATTTTCGTAGTTTTATATGTTATGTTTAAAGTGTGCAAACTATAAGCAGCGTAAGCTTATTCTGTCAAATTCAAATAGTTTTGAATTTGAATTTATATTGTATGTTATTTTGTTATAATTAACTTTTAAATAATAATATTTAAGAATGTTTCGCATCATTAAAATGATTACATTGTGTGTTATTAAATAAACCATACATTCCCCTTTTCATTTTTTCGAAAAAAATATGTGTTTAAGCTCCACACTAATAATACTGATTACTCGTGGGATCATAACCTTTTTAATACTCAAAACAATCCGATTATACCTTTCTAGGTTAGCTATTGATGGATATAGGGCGCATGTGCATCTAACCTTTCCTAATCATAGTGATTGTTCTATATTTACACCTAATTATGTTATTAGTAGATATTTTTAAATGTCAATGTATTATGATAAATTAATTTCTCACTCAACCAGTAGTAAAAACAATTTTTTTTCATATTAGAATAACAATCAACAATTAGTGAAACAAAACAAGTCTTTTAACTTGGTTTGTTTCACTGATTTTTATAATAATTTTAATAATCTTTTGTAATATTTGTATAAATACTAGTATGTTTGATTTAATAAAGAAAACACTTGGTTAAATTTCACTAATATTTTGGCTCTTTATTCCAACTAGTTTCGACTTTGAGTCATTCTCAGAGTACTTGTACTCCTTGAGAATGACTCAAAGTCGAAACTAGTTGGAATATAAAACCAAAATATTAGTGAAATTTAACCAAATGTTTTCTTTATTAAATCAGTTAAATATGCTACACCACGTGAAAGATGAGAAACTTGCTCTAGTACGAGTATGTTTGTAAATTTCTATACATATCTCCTTGATAATAACCTAAGGTCGAAACTAGGTGGAGTAATAATAAAAATTATTGAAACAAACCAAGTATTTTAATCAATGTTCTATTATGTTAATTTATTAATAATGCAGATTTAAAAAATCATTGACGAGGCAGTTGTATGATGAAACTTCATAATACTGTTTGAAATAATTTATTCTATTTTAAATAAAATTATGTAGGTTTTTAGAAAGAAAAACTGAAGAGCTTTAAACTGTGAAATCAAGTATTTTTTTATAGTGTTTGTTGTAATACATTTAATTTTGATATTAATTTGAGTAGTTTTTTAAGATTTGACGATTTCTATATTTAATATATAAAATAACGAAAATGTTATTCGTGAAAATGCAAACAAAGTCTTAATTAATAAGACAACTTAACACGATACATATCCATTGAAACAACTACTTCCCGTGCAAATACACCTCCGGATATTGAATTATACAATGAAATATTTAAAATCTTATTTAATTTGATTTGTTACAACGCTCTATTAAAGTATATGTAACGTTTAGGTCAAATTCTCTTCAAGCCAACTAACAATACAAATTTAAAATGAAAGGAGAAATTACAAGAAATTATAAATAAAAGGACCTGGATTAAAACTAATGTCTTAGGCAATGTATAGACGCGTTTCGAGATTTACATCTCTTCAGTATAGCTTTACTTATGACGTTTTAAAAAAATTAGGAATAAAATTGAAATAAACTATAAGAAGCGTAAGCTTATTTTCTCGAATTAAAATAGTTTTGAATTTGAATTATTTTTGATTTTTATATTTATATGTATGTATTTGATATATTGTGAAATATGTATGTATCCTCATGAATAAAGTACTAATTTATTTTTTTTTAAATAACCACAACTAACTGTCGTACCCTATACGAAAAATATAACACCCATTATATTAGATAATGTAGCACTCATTCGTGAGCTATATAACTTTCACAATTAAATTTTTGTTTGTCACTACTTTAATTAAAATAGCATAACTTTATTAACTGATTGTCTTTTTCTTTAAAAATATGTCTAATTTACTTTCGTTGTATATTACCGATTTTTGAGTTTAAAGGAAACTGAAGTGTTGATTCAGAATAAATTACTGCTTGTGTTTCCTCACACGCAGACCGTTTGTCCATATTTGCTTTATGATTATGCAGCGACAGAAATATGACCCGTGGACGAATTCTTGGAACGACTGTGGGAACTGCAACTGCATCCCATAATTATACCAGGTGATGTATATTGATTTATGAGACGGCTCGGCTGCTTAAAACGGTACCAAATGGCTTTTAACGTCTATATAGGTATGTGTTATGAATTATATTGTTTGCAAATAACTCATTTTTTACAAGGTATACAATTCAATTATTTACGCAAGGTATACAATTAAATTAAAACAATATATTTGAAATTTATAAAATTTGTAGGCATTCGCTGCTTTTATAAAACCGATCCATTTGAAATTTATAACAAGTGGAAGCATTGATTAAGCATCAAGTAATTTCGAGTTTAGAAAAGCCTGAACATTTATTTTAACCCATTAACGGCCAACCAATGATAGAGTTAACTCTAAAAGTTGATTTCAGGTCAAATTCTGCACTTATTTTTATCATTTCTATGAATGACTTATCGTATTACATACTGTGCATTTTTCTTTTAAATATACATAATGTATACGCTGTGAATTTTCAGGTATTAGTCGATTTTATAGAAAAACGTGCAATATCAAGTTTAGAACGAGTGTTTCCACTCCCAGACTAAGCATGAAGTAAAATTTCGAGTTTAGAAAAGCCCTGTGAAAATTTGTCGAGGGTCGCGTAGCGACCCGAGACAAATTTTCTGGGCTTTTCTAAACTCGAAATTTTACTTCATGCGCCACGCGTATAAAACACTGAAATATTGTGAAGTTAGAAATACACTGATATATATATATATGTATATATATATACATATTTTTGTTTGAAATAAGTAATAATCGAAATATTAAAATAACAAAATATTTACATTTTTCTTCATATATTTTCAAGTCAGGTCAAATAATGTAATGTATCAAATTAACTTATTTAGTAATTTCATTAACAAAAAATTAATAATATTGCGCGTATGCATCAATTGCGCTTATATGGTTAAATATAAAACCAGTGAAACTAAACACCTGCTTTGTTTCATTGATTTTATATTTACTTGCGGTGTGACCACACAAAATGTTTAGTTAAATACACCATAATTAGATTGAAAAAATTCAGTCAGCTTTTGAACAATTTTAAGACTCACAGCTATTGCATACAACTGAATGCACTTAAATAATCAGTAAAGAAAATTTAAATATCACAATCTATTATTTTATATTGACTACCAAAAATGAAATATTTAAAAAAAAACGGTTTTTAGAATTAATGTAAAACTCTCAGATTATATTTAAAAAATGGTAATTGGTTTCCCCGTAATTTAAACAATTAATAATTGGCATACTAAATTTATTTTGCTCTAACCAATTAGTTGAAGATTTCACTTGAAGTTAGTGATTTATACGCGTGGCGCATGAAGTAAAATTTCGAGTTTAGAAAAGCCTGAAAATTTGGATTTGCTGGGGCGCCACTCGCTCACAGCTATTGCATACAACTGAATGCACTTAAATAATCAGTAAAGAAAATGTAAATATCACAATCTATCATTTTATATTGACTACCAAAAATGAAATATTAATATAAACGTTTTTAGAATTAATGTAAAACTCTCAGATTAAATTAAAAAAATGGTAATTGGTTTCCCCGTAATTTAAACAATTAATTATTGGCATACTAAATTTATTTTGCTCTAACCAATTAGTTGAAGATTTCACTTGAAGTTAGTGATTTATACGCGTGGCGCATGAAGTAAAATTTCGAGTTTAGAAAAGCCTGAAAATTTGGATTTGCTGGGGCGCCACTCGCTTTGCTCGCGCGCCCCAGCAAATCCAAATTTTCAGGCTTTTCTAAACTCGAAATTTTACTTCATGCTTAGTCTGGGAGTGGAAACCCTCGTTAGACGATTAATCAGAAACTTATTTTGCAGTTTCCTTTACTGTCAAATTTATGACATAAAATAAATTGACCGGGCACTTTCTTCTTATTAATCACTTAGTAAAAATTTTTCAAAAATATATTGATTTGTAAATTAAATTCACCTGGTTTTAATTTACTTATATGTATTTTATTTTCTACTAGTTTCGGCTTAGTGCCTTAATCATTCTTGATTATGTCATTAGGCCGAAACTAATAGAAAATAAAACACATATAATACATATATAATTCCTCCTTGAAGATGACCAATGGTTGAAACTAGTCGAAGAAAATATAAATAAGTGAAACGAACCAAGTGTTTAATTTTAAATTTAATTTAAATCATCCAGTATTACATATAAGTGAAATAAAACCAAGTAAATTTAGTTTACAAACCAATATAAAATAAATAGAGTTGATGTTATTTATTAGTTAAATTTTATAACTAAAATAAATTCGTGAGCATTAGTTACTTTGACGAAAAACCTGTAAAAGCTTTAATTATAACGAAATTATGTAAAATACATATATTTAATATGAGTTTATTTCACTTTTTCATAATTTCAATCAACTTTAAGCTTCTGTAACTTTTACCCAACCTAACAGATTTTGTATAATGTTACGTTAAAACAAAACACTGTAATTTTTTTTTTAATAATACCCGCAAATCTCATAAAAATCTGATGTTTCCGCAATTTTTCTAAATTCTTTAAACAAAACATCAATTTGATGAGATTTTGTTTACTTTTTCATAACTTCAATCAACCTTAGGCTTCTGTAACCTTTTTTAAAATCAACAGATTTTGTTTAAGCTTACATAGAAACAAAGCCCAACCTTTTCTTCATTAATTCCTGTAAATTTCTTAAAAATCGGGTGTTTCGGGAATTTTTAAAAACTCGGTGAAGGAAACATGAATTTATTGTGATTTTATTCCATTTTCACTTTTTTAAGTAAAAAATCAAGCAGTTATTAGATTCAAATGAAATTATTGAGGATAAAATGTGATTTTATTTAAGCTGCTGATATTTTTAATCGGTTAAAAATGCTCTTAGCACTTTTTTGAAAAAAAAGTACCCTTAAATTATTTATAACGTTGTTTATCCACGACAATTTTTTAAGATTTAAAAAATCAATTCACAAGAAAATCTTTGGTGGTGGAGGTGGTTACTTTGTGAAAGATTTTAACTCTTTTAAATATTTAATTTATGAGGCGGATACATGATGAAACTCCATAATACTATGATTAAAAAACACTTAGAACCTTTCTTCAATACTTTATTTTGTAACCAAATGTACATTTCGGACACGAAGTGTCCATTAAATGGACACTTCGTGTCCGAAATGTACATTTGGTTACAAAATAAAGTATTGAAGAGAGGTTCTAAGTGTTTTTTAATCAAAGTATAATTATCTTCAAGTAACTCAATCAATCCAAAAAAAATCCATAATACTATTTGAAATAAAACAACGCAGTTGGGAGGGTTTCACTTTTATTGTTGAACACTGTAACATGTTTCACCACACAGTGGCTTTATCAGGCAGATGAAATAATAATTATTTCATCTACCTGATGTTTCACCACACAGTAGCTTCATCAGGCAGATGAAATAATCATTATTTCATCTGCTTGATGAAGCCACTGTGTGGTGAAACATGTTGCAGTGTTCAACAATAAAAGTGAAACCCTCCCAACTGCGTTGTTTTATTTCAAATATTTTAACTCTTTAATTAAATAAATAACACTTCTAAGTTTTTTGTATTCACTTTTTTTTAATACAAAAAAGTTAAAAGTGTTATTTAATTATACACAAGAAAACCGTTATTTAGAGTCAAGTTTTATTTTGTTTTCAATCTGAAAAAATTGGATGTGCAGAGATTAACCTATTGTTTCTTTCTCTACTAAAACAAAAAAATTCCAACATATCGTTTATGCATTTTATTAATTTATTCACTAAGGGAATTTTAAAGAATGAATCGACTCGAATTTTGTTTAATTATTTATTAAGGGTATTTTAAAGAAGAAATCGACTTTGGGCGCTTGTGCTAACCACAATTTTAAATTAGGGCATGCACTGTACCTCAAATTTAAGCCAGCTTAGCTCTAACTTAATTAATTTTTTGCAATTTTTAATTCAACGCTAAATTCAATTTTTAACAATACTTTATTCCAAGAAGTGCAAGTTTTACGATTTATTTTCCTTCTTCAACTTTGTACTCGTGTAGTTTCATTTCCAGCGACTGGAGTTTATTTTTTCAAACAATAGAACAACATTTGTTTATTTCTTAAGAAAATACATTTAAAACTTAAAAAATCCACCATTTAGTTGATTTTTTAATTTAAATGAAAAAGCAAACGTAAGTTGAAAATAATTTTACATATTTAAACGCCTGCAATTTTATTTTAAAAGCTTGCATTTTGTTTTTTCAAACGTCTGTTTATTTCTTAAGAATTAAAAAAATCCACCATTTGGTTGATCCACCATTTGGTTGATTTTTATATTTAAATAAAAAAGCATTTCTTGTTTATCGTCGCAATTAAGTTGAATATAATTTTACAAATTTAAACGCATGAAATTTTATTTCGAGAGCTCGGTTTATATTTTTTCTAACGTCAAAACAAAATTTCATAAAGATTCAGTTTTTGGTTGAGTTATTATAATTAAATAAAATCATACATTAAAATCTGATTTTAAAAAATAACTGAATGAGCTACGACAGAAGTGTAGATACATTAAATCTATATTTTTTTTTATTATCTACAACTTTTCTTAATAAGATTTTTTTATATGACCAATATTAAATAAAAATCTAAAAAAATGCTAAGACTAAACTATCGCTTCCGATTTCCACATTTTTACCAAAAGTTGATCGGATACTACTATTGTAATTAAAAGCTTAGGTTTATAGTGTCTTCTTAACAGGTCAATTGCGACAGAAGGACAGAATTACAGACATTTTTCAATAATGGTCTTAATCAACTCTGAGGACCTCAAAATGGATATATCCACTAAGATTTTTGATTTGAAAATTTTCGCGAAAACAATTTGTCTTGCATATGGGGGAAAGTCAAAATCATTCTATCAAACAACAAAGATATTAATAATTTAAATACCTTAGCTGATTTTTTATAATATTGAGTACAAGTTGAAAAAATAAGCCAATCTATGAAGAAATTCATTTTGAAAGGTTGTAGAAATTCAATAGTTTGTAAAACTGACTGATTTTATTTAAAAAGTACTGATTTTTTAGAATCATCAAATGATATTTAAATACATGTACAATGAGAGCCAAAATGATTTGTTCATATTTAATAGGAAATAACACATGAATTATTTTAAATGCAGAAATAATATAAATGACATCTTAAAAAGTAATAATGGGAGTTTTACTTTTTGAATATAGTGTGTGTTAAATGTCCGCCACCCTTCTCCACACACTCTTCTAAACGACGGACGAAATCTGCCATAACTCGTTGAAGCATATCCTGTGGAATAGCTTCAATTTCTTGTCGGTTATTTCTTTTGAGCTCCTCTATATTTCTAGGCTTACTCTTGAACACTCTACTCTTTAAATATCTCCAAAGAATAAAGTCTGGAACAGTAATATCGGAAGATCTCGGGGGCCAATTAAAATCACCGTTTCGAGAAATTAGTCTATTCGGAAATGTCTGTCGCAGGATCTCCATACTTATTCTTGCAGTATGACAGGTCGCACCGTCTTGTTGAAAAAAGTGATTTCTTTCTTCTTCTTCAATTTGCGGTATAAAAAATGTCTGGAGCATATGTGCATACCGTTGAGAATTGACTGTGACTGTTTCTCCGTTTTCTTCAAAAAAATATGGACCGATGATTTTTAACGATGATACAGCACACCAAACAGTCACTTTTGGGGAATGTAAGGGTCTTTCATAGATTTCACACGGGTTTTCGGTAGCCCAGTATCGAAAATTCTGTTTATTTACCAAGCCATGTAAAGTAAAGTGTGCTTCGTCGCTCATGAAAAGATGTTGTGCGATATCGGGTTCCTCATTGCTTAACTCCAAAAAACGTTGACAAAACTCAACGCGGCTTTGTTTATCACGATCAGTTAACTTCTGCACCACTGCTATTTTGTATGGATGACACTTCATTTTGTGCAGCATTCTTCGGGTACTTGTTGCAGATAAATTTAACGCTGCCGCATGCCGCCGAACTGATCGATTTGGGCTACGCAGAATTGATTGTCTCACCCGTTCCTCATTTTCAGGATTGCATGCAGAGCGAATCCTCCCGGCTGATTTTCTTCTCTCAACTGACCCATGATTTCGCCACTTCCTTACCCAATACCGAATAACAGTTCGAGCCGGAACATCACCAACATTAAAATGTAGACGAAATAAACGTTGAGTTTGAATAATTGAACTTAATTTAAGAAATTTTTCAACACAAAATATGCGTTGCTGTATGTTCCAACGCACCATTTTGATAAGTGTCAAAATATCTCCAAAGTCTCCTCTTTCAAATTGTTATCAGTAATATAGCGATTAATAAATAGTTATATTTGTTATTGCCTATTAAAAATGAACAAATCATTTTGACTCTCACTGTATATTAGACGGTTTTTCCGTAATTTTAAGTCGATTTTATTTTTGCAATATTATAAAAATTCACAGACCTTATCAAAATTCGATCAGTAGAATTTTTTTGGTATTCAATATAATTTTTCTATAATTTTAATAATGATCATTTAGTTTTTTTACTACTAACTAATCTTTATTACTTAAGAATTTACATGTAATAATATTATATACAACTTATGATATGTATGTACAAACTTTTCTTAAGTAAGGGCTATCGACCAAAAGTCTTTCTGCCCTTAGTTTTTTTTATTTTATGGCATTATGTCTATTTTAATGCGGTTCATTTATTTTAATTTAAATTAATAGAATGGCTATACTATTAATTTTCACGCTTAAATTGCCATCTTGCGGGGTGTAGACCCCAAGTTGGAAACCGCTGGTCCTATCTTATAATAAAAACACACACACAAAAATTCAGTTTTAATACTGAAAAAATCAATATTTTATAGATTTTTTTAGTATTGAAACTGAAATTTTATATGTGTGTTTTTTTATAAGGATTTGATCGAACATAACGTAAGTAAATTTATGTGGACCATTATGAGATTTGGCAAAATAAGGCCGTAAAACACTCTTGACCGGAACGTACATCACCGATATATTTCCTCCGTATTGAGCAAAGTTGAAGCAATTTTATTTCGCCAACTATAGCAAACTGCCATAACAAATAACTGCCGCCAATAACCAAACTTCAATATGACACAACTCTGGATGGTATCTTTCAAGTTTAGGTGACAGAGACGTCAAGGACCGCGCATCTGTCGCCGTTGCGGTCCGAAGAGGAGGAGGAGGAGGAGGACGTCTCACTCCAGCTTCCGAGGGACGCGCCTTATTCCCCAAACTGTCCCCTTTATCTCATATATATATCTCGAGGAATAATACTTTATTGCCCTTTTACCGATCGCGACGAAGATCTCTTTTGCCGGCGACTAGGACGTCAAGTGCCACTGACCGGAACCTAAAGCTGACAACAGTTGCTCTCTATTACTTATTCGATAATTAAACGCACACAAAAGCATAACAAAACTCTCAAATAAACGATTCCATATAAAAATGTATTATAGTACTTCTAATATATATAAAAAATATAACGAGTGTCTATAAACTGTTGGCATCTCGGTTGCATTAAAAAATAAATTACTTTTCTTAGATTAAGTCATAATTTTTTTTTCTTGAATAAGTTTCTCACTTATCACTTAGTGAAACATTTTTAAATATTGATAATGAAGGTTTAAATTAAATTTCACTTGGTTTGTTTCACAATTTTTTTTACTTTACTATTTACTCGACTAGTTTCGCGTTTTACAGCATTATCAGGACTCCTGATAATGCTGTAAAACGCGAAACTAGTCGAGTAAATAGTAAAGTAAAAAATTGTGAAACAAACCAAGTGTAATTTAATTTAATCCTTCATTATCAATATTTAAGTCATGCGTTATGTTTAACTAATTTTTCACTTAATCTGTAGTGAAACATTTTTAAATCTAATTCTAGGTATTGAATCAAAACACTTGATTTGTTTCACTACTCTCATAATCAGAATCAAACCAAGTATTTTAATTAAATATCCAGAATTAAGTCATACGATTCAGTGAATCTCGGAAACGTCAAATAAATGTAATTAGATGTCTAATTACGACGTATGTTTCTGCAGCCAGAGCCTACTGAGATGCCGACAGTTTATAGATACTCGTTATTAGGAAAAAAAAGTCGTAATATGTGGTATTTCATAATATATTAACTTTCGATAATATTCCTATATATCAATATTTCCCAACCTTTTCTTGACCATGCAATTTATAAATTCGAATGCTCCTATGACTTAATTGTCGTCTCTTTTACGTTATCGTATGTGAACAGTTTAACATTAGGTAAAAATACGTAATAACGCGTAACGTGCGAAGATTTCACCGAGTCTGCCCGGCGCATTCACCAAAACCACAAACTCACGAAAGTTTCCAATATACAAATACCAAACGCACACACTTGATTCTCGTTCAATATTTATAGTACGATACTGTTAAAATGTGCGTAAAATGATTATATTTAACTAATGTTTTCCTGTTATGATAGAACATTAATTAAATAAATTGATTTTACGCACAATTCAATAGTACTAGGCGTGTTCCATTGAAACCAATCTATGCATTGAAAACAAACGAAATAATTCTAATGACGTTAGATAATGTTAGTAGTGTTTATGAGGAACACATTGGTAGAATTCTAGACAAATTTTTAATAGGATATTTGAAAATATTCAATTTTTAAATGGCGTTTGTAATTGAAAATTCGTCCAACTAATATTTAGTGAAAATGGCAATACATATTATTCAAGCGAATTGTATTAAAATCTTTTATCCACAACCACTCTATAATATTATAATTATACATGCTAAGAGTCAATAATAATGACGTTTATTATAAATACTGTGAATAATAAGAAATCACTACAAAATCAGGATACCTCATGTTAATCAATTTTGACATAAACAAAAACAATTTATAAATTGAAAGCAAATTGTGTTAATTGTGTTGTGATAGTGTGGTTAATAGTTTATCGAAGGTGAAAGAAGCAACATGGAATCCGATCCTGACTTGTTGACACCCCCGGAAATAAGGGACGCGGCAGAAATCGCTTCCATCAATTTGTTGCCTATAAAGTCTCGCAACATATACCAAAGTACATACAACACGTTTTGTGAATGGAAAAAGGAGAAAAAAGCACATTCTTCAACTGAGTCGGTAGTTTTGGTATATTTTACTGAATTATCAAAAAAATACAACACCTCATCGTTGTGGCAGAAGTATTCGATGCTAAAAAGTACATTGAAAATCTTTGAAAACATCAATATTGGAAACTATGGCAAACTTCTAGCTTTTTTGAAAAGAAAAAATGAAGGGTTTACTCCGAAAAAAGCCAACACTTTCTCCCCAGAAAATGTTAACAGTTTCATTGCAAATGCACCGGATGACAAATTTCTTGCAACAATAGTAAGTTTTAAATTATTTTAATATTTTTTAAAAATTGCACTAATTTTTTCTTCAGGTTGCAATAATTATGGGTTTAATGGGCGCTTGTCGTTCAAATGAGCTGTATAACATGAAAATTAAAGATAAAGAAGACCTTAATTCCTGCTATATGATTAAGGTGCCAACCACAAAAACTAAAATTTGTAGGAAATTTACAGTATCTGGTAATTTTTACCACATTGTAAAAAAATATTTGTGCCTCCGAAAGCAGATAAACTGTGATTATTTATTTCAAAATTTTCAAAATGGAAAGTGTACTAAACAGCGAATTGGTATTAATAAATTTACAAAAATGGGAAGGGATATCGCCAGTTTTTTTAAAATACCCAATCCTGAGCAATATACAGGCCATAGCTTTAGAAGAACCTCAGCCACCATTTTGGTTGATGCTGGTGGAGACATCACTGCGTTAAAACGTCATGGAGGATGGAAGTCAACTGCGGTTGCAGAAGGCTATATTAACGATTCTTTGGAAAACAAAAAGGAAACGGCCAGAAAAATTGCAGCGTCAATAGAATCGACAGCAAATAATGTAACAGCTGCATCTTCCAGCACAAATTCCGTTAATTTCGATATTTTGGATCAAACCGTAAATCTTGGTGTACCCACTTTAATGCCCCCTATTGTGTTTAATAATTGTTCTAACGTTACTATTAACATTAATCCTAATAAATAGTATTATTATATGTATTTCTTAGTTATAATGAAAAGTAAATGACTTAATGAATTATGTTCTTATTCTTGAAAAGTTGCAGTAAGCAAGAATGAATATACATTTTGTGGTTGTGGATAAAGTATAGTATTCTACTCGCGCATAATGGCTATTAATCATTCGAATGATTTACTCCACTCGCCTGCGGCTCGTTCCGTAAACCTCATTCTCATGATTAATAGCTTTCATTATGCGCTTGTTGAATAATATACTATTTTCCTACTATTCTAAAACACAACTAAGTTGTTTTTGTAAGTACATACTAAATTTTACTTTTAAATACAAAAATAATAATGAAAATGTAAGTACAGTTTAAAATATTATTGTAAATTGTAATGAGGCTACATTTTCTCGTAATAAATCTTGAAAATTTCAATTTCAAGATAATAAAACTCATAAAAGACGCGAGACAATCCAGAGCCAGATATTTACAAGCGCTGATTTTCAACTTTTTTACGGCGGATCGTGAAATTTGAGTAGGTGCTTATTTCCTTCATTTCGGAGCCATCGCGGACCGCAATCAGCGCGCCAGTGTTGCCAACGTCGAGCCAGTGTGTTTAGTTGTATCCGAGAGAGGGATGACGAGCGGACGAGAGTTCGGTTCGGTCCCCGACACTTTTGTCAATACAAAAGGCCATAAAGAGCACTCGTGTCATTGGGAATGACGAAAGTTTTACTTCAATTCTCAATTCTCTCCCGTATGTGCAGTCATCCCGAACTTCCCCGTTTCTATTGCTGTCTCCCTCTCGCTCACTCTCCAATCAGAATCGCACGCTATTGCCATGCTGCTTTGCTTCTTCAACTCAGCTCAATATACACATACTGATATTTTGTGTGTCTGTGCAAACTGGGAATTAGTTTGACAGTTGGTTTAATGTTGATACTAACTATTCTTAATTATCTGTTGTGAATACAGATAGTTTTTATTTTAAGAATACATACAAATTCCTATACATATACACTCTGTTAAATTTCAGGGCGGTTGTTCTTCTTGAAAAGCGTTCAGTTTGAATTTTTAAGGGAGTGCTCCACTCCCAGACTAAGCATGAAGAAAAATTTCGAGTCCGAGCCAAATTAGGCTTTTCTAAACTCGAAATTTTTCTTCATGCGCCACGCGTATAAAACAACTGAAACATTGCAAATTTTAAAACATATTGCCAAAGCAAGTGTATTTTTAACTTCACGTTAAATCAGCACTGTATACGCGTGGCGCATGAAGTAAAATTTCGAGTTTAGAAAAGCCTAATTTGGCTCGGTCGCTCCGCTTCGCTACGCGCCCGAGCCAAATTTTCAGGCTTTTCTAAACTCGAAATTTTACTTCATGCTTAGTCTGGGAGTGGAAAACACTCGTTTAAAACTTCAAAATTAAGATTTTTTTAAGAAACCACGAATTCCTAGACATTTAAAAGGTATTCGTAATTGTAAGTCGCATTTATATCCCCATGAATACCTTTTAAATGTCTAGGAATTCGTTGTTTTTTAAAAAAATTTAATTTCGAAGTTTTAAACGAGTGTTTTCCACTCCCAGACTAAGCATGAAATAAAATTTCGAGTTTAGAAAAGCCTGAAAATTTGGCTCGGGCGCGTAGCGAAGCGGAGCGACCGAGCCAAATTAGGCTTTTCTAAACTCGAAATATTACTTCATGCGCCACGCGTATACAGCGCTGATTTAACGTCATGCGCCACGCGTATAAAACACTGAAATATTTCAAATTTTCAAACATATTGCCAAAGCAGTATGCCAAAGCAGTATATTTTTAACTTCACGTTAAATCAGCGCTGTATACGCGTGGCGCATGAAGTAAAATTTCGAGTTTAGAAAAGCCTAATTTGGCTCGGTCGCTCCGCTTCGCTACGCGCCCGTGCCAAATTTTCAGGCTTTTCTAAACTCGAAATTTTACTTCATGCTTAGTCTGGGAGTGGAAAACACTCGTTTAAAACTTCGAAATTAAGATTTTTTAAAAAACAACGAATTCCTAGACATTTAAAAGATATTCATGGGGATATGAATGCGACTTACAATTACGAATACCTTTTAAATGTCTAGGAATTCGTGGTTTCTTAAAAAAATCTTAATTTCGAAGTTTTAAACGAGTGTTTTCCACTCCCAGACTAAGCATGAAGTAAAATTTCGAGTTTAGAAAAGCCTGAAAATTTGGCTCGGGCGCGTAGCGAAGCGGAGCGACCGAGCCAAATTAGGCTTTTCTAAACTCGAAATTTTACTTCATGCGCCACGCGTATACAGCGCTGATTTAACGTGAAGTTAAAAATTCACTTGCTTTGGCAATATGTTTTAAAATTTGCAATGTTTCAGTTGTTTTATACACGTGGCGCATGAAGAAAAATTTCGAGTTTAGAAAAGCCTAATTTGGCTCGGTCGCTCCGCTTCGCTACGCGCCCGAGCCAAATTTTCAGGCTTTTCTAAACTCGAAATTTTACTTCATGCTTAGTCTGGGAGTGGAAAACACTCGTTTAAAACTTTAAAATTAGGTCATTTTAAAAAACAACGAATTCCTAGACATTTAAAAGGTATTCATCGTTGTAAATCGCATTTATATCCCGATAAATATCTTTTAAATGTCTAGGAGTTTGTTGGTTTTTAAAAAGTCTTGATTTTGAAGTCTCAAACGAGTGTTTTCCACTCCCAGACTAAGCATGAAGTAAAATTTCGAGTTTAGAAAAGCCTGAAAATTTGGCTCGGTCGCTCCGCTTCGCTACGCGCCCGAGCCAAATTTTCAGGCTTTTCTAAACTCGAAATTTTACTTCATGCGCCACGCGTATACGATTACAATTACAAAACAGATAAGTACTCTCCGCGACTTTTTGAATAATTCAACCATTGACTTGGCTTACACCATCATGTAACTCTGTCATTGTTCTAATGGTGTCAGTTAGCCATGGCTGAGGAGGTATACGATATACTTTTACTTTTGGTGGTGCAAATATATTAAATAAGTGGCTTACACCATCATGTAACTCTGATGATGTTGCCATCCACGGCTATCAACTAATACGAGCAGATCGTACTGGCAAACGTGGAGGCGGAGTTGCTATTTACATAAAAAATGGGCTACAATTTAACATACACCCCACCCAGCATATGAACAACTTTGGATTACTGTACCTCTTACTAAAACAAATGTTAGTGTTGGCTGTATATATAAGCCGCCTGACTCTGATTGCAATCTCTTTTTAGATGATTTCGAAGAGATTATATCTGATATATTTCTTAATTCACATGACATAATATGCATGGGTGACTTTAACATAGACCTGCTATAACAGACGAAACAATCTGATAATCTACTATCATTAATAGACTCTGTAGGACTCAGACAAGTAATTGATTCACCTACAAGGGTTACCAATACATCATCTACGCTAATCGATCTAGTACTTTTAAGCGAGAACCTTAACCTTAGCTGCTCAGAAGTGATTGATCTAAATGTCTCTGATCATTTGATGACGCTCGTGGAGTTAACTACGGACGTCAGTAGACCCATCCCTCTAAAACGGTTCTATAGAGATTTTAGAAATTTGTCGCCTACGCTACTGGAAGAACACCTAGTAAGCATTCCATGGTACCTAATCTACTCCTACACGGATGTTAATGATAAAATAGGTTTCTTGAATAATAATAAAATTAACTTATTTAATATACTTGCACCACCAAAAGTAATAGTATGTCGTAAACCTCCTCAGCCATGGCTAACTGACACCATTGGAACAATGACTAAACTTCGCGATAAAGCACTGCAGGACTTCAAGAGAACTCGTCTTCCAGCTAAGTGGGATTACTATAAGAGCCTTCGAAACTTAGTTACATCTTCAATACGTAAAGAAAAACAGCTTACCTAAACTACGTAGCAAAAAAAAGCTCTGCGAAACAGCTTTGGAAAGACTTAAATACACTTAACATATACAAGCGGAAGGCATGGTCTATATCTCCACTTTTTAGTAATGCCGATCAAATTAATAACTATTTTGTGACTTCATCAAGCAATACAAATACGCCTGATGGCCATTACATGCACTTCTACAAAAGCAATGTCAGAGATGGCATAACAGACGATCGATTTTACTCTCGTTACGAAACAAAATATTCTCGAAATAATAAATAAGATCAAATCTAAATCCACAGGTGTAGATGATATTAATATTCTACTACTCACTTTATGCGTTCCATACCTTCTGCCGTACACTACGCATATTATCAATCATTGTTTAACCTCGTCATGCTATCCGGAAGTTTGGAAAGAAGCTCTGGTGATCCCACTTCCCAAAAAACCCACTGCACTCGAATTGAAAGACCTTCAAATTGGGTAAAGTACTACACTTGTTATGTTCCATATTTTTATTTTCAGTTGCCTGACACGTGTTTCGATCCGTTACGATCATTTTCAAAGTTAATACTAAAACTGTTTTAGTTAGTTTTAGTTTTAACTTTAAAAATGATCGTAACGGATCGAAACACGTGTCAGGCAACTGAAAATAAAAATATGGAACATAACAAGTGTAGTACTTTACCCAATTTGAAAATTTGGTTCCATCAAGAAAGTAGCAGAACAAGTATCGAATATATGAAAGACCTTCGACCAATCAGCATCCTTCCAGCCTTATCAAAAATTCTCGAAAAAGTCGTAGAAATTCAACTACAAGGCCATGTTTATAAATTTAATATCTTACCTAAAAATCAATCAGGATTCAGGAAACTTCATAGATTTATCTCACGCAATTCGTTAACGTTCTACAGCAAAAAACCTAATACTCTTCACTTTTCTTAATCACATATGCATAATATATTAAATCTGGTTTATGTGATTTATTTCAGAGTTATCTTAGTAACAGACATTTAGTTGTGGAGTATAAGGGATATCAGTCAAATCAATTTATCGCATCTTCAGGTGTCCCGCAGGGATTCAACCTAGGACCTGTCTTATTTAATTGCTTCATAAATGATATAGCTTATAAAATATCACATAACATCTTGATATTTGCAGATGACCTAAAATTGTTTAATCCAATATTTACTGTGAATGATTGCCAATATTTACAGGATAGTCTCGAGATAATAATTAACTGGTGTAGGGATAACAATGTCTCATTGAATGTAGGCAAATGCAAGGTTATGTCATATACTAAAAACAAATCAAAAATCACTTATGATTATAGCATCAATGGTACAGTGTTGTCCCGAGTAGTATTGTTTAAAGATTTAGGTGTGATATTCGACGATCATTTATCTTTCAATGATCATATGAAAATTGTCTCAACCGCCAACCGTTCCTTAGATTTTATAATACGGAATTGTAAGTCATTTAGGAGTATTGGTGCAATAAAAACCCTTTATTTTGCATTTGTGCGTAGTAAGCTGGAGTATGCTTCAAGTGTTTGGGATCCACACTACTCTAAGTACTCCTCGATGATTGAAGCTATACAAAAGAGGTTTGTTAAGTATCTCCATTTTAAGAAGTACGGGGCTTATCCTGATTTTAATTACGATTATGCTGCGTTGTTAGATGAATTTGAAATGCACTCCTTAGGATGTCGCCGTAAGGCGAATTTAGTGGCAACGCTGTTTAAGGTACTCAATGGTCAAATTGATTGCCCTGAATTGTTGGAGCAACTGAATATATTGGTGCCCTGTAGTGTAAGAACTAAACGTCTATTTCAGCTACCAATACCCAAAACGAACGTACTGGTCAGGTCGCCGATGTATTCTATGTGCTCTACGTACAACAAACTCATTAATACAAATACAGATGTTGATATATTCAACTTTAAATCAGCGAAAGAATTCTTCAATGTGATCATTGAGTATCTTTCTTAGTTTAGTTCTTAGTTTATTTTTTTAGTTTATTTTCTTAGTTTTTTATTTTTAGTTTATTTCTTGTTATCAGCTTAGTAACCTGAAAATTTCGTTTATTTACAATGTTAATTTTTCTTTAATTAAGATTATTGTGTTTTTTCTTTATTTGTATTAACTTCAATCTGTAATTGGGCCTTGTTCCGTTGGTTGAATAAATAAATAAATAAATTGTTACTATAGTGTTGAAGATTATGTCGATGTATTTATATAAAGTCTTTTTGAATTTTCACACAATTGTAAACTGGCCATTTGCCGTTCGTAATTTTTTTTTGTTTTTAATTTTTTTATAATTATCGTTATGTACGACTATATATATATATATATATATATATATATATATATATAAATATATTTTTAGATTAGTCTTTATATATAATTTAGTTTAATTTTTCATATGTTATAATAGTTATATTTTAAAATTTTCCCTGTAATTGGATTATTTCTGTTGGGAATAAGTAAATAAATAAATAAATAGCTGCGAGACGGCACTTTTAATGGTAATAGATGATATAATTAAGGCCACAGACGTTAACAACATCACAGCATTGACATTGATTGATTTTTCTAAAGCCTTTGACACACTCAACCACGATATGATGTTAGCTATTCTGCACCACGTTGGCCTTAGCACGGCTGCTATCCAGTTTTTCAAAGCCTACTTGGTAAACAGATTTCAACGCGTCAAACTCGACACGACCATGTCCGAACCATTGCAACTGCGCTCGGGGGTACCACAAGGATCTGTACTGGGTCCGCTATTGTTTGGCATTTATACCAGCTTCATCTTTGCAAACCTCAAATCTCGCTATCACCTGTATGCTGATGACACGCAGGTGTATTTATCATTCGATGCTAATGACAGTGACAGGGCAATTGATCAGCTGAGTAGTGATCTTTCCAACCTAAGCACCATTTGTAAAAAAACACTGCCTACAAATGAATCCAGCAAAATCTGCACTTTTGCTTTTTGGAATAGATAGTACCTTGATAAAAGTAAAAGATACTGTATCTCTCACCTTGGAAAACGAACAGCTATTTCCCATTAAGTGTGCAAAGAACCTAGGTATCCTCGTAGATACTAAATTAAGATTTAAACAACAAGGTAGCAAGCTAAAACAGTGTTCCTATGGCAAACTAAAAGTGCTGTATGGGAGTAAAGAATGCCTTAGTGTAAATCTGCGAAGCATGTTATGCGACAGTCTGGTTCTTTCTACCTTCAATTACTGTGACAGTGTCTATGGGCCCTGCATCGATGCCACGGATCGTCGAAGAATCCAGAAAGTCCAAAATACCTGAGACTCATTTTCGGAATACGTAAATTTGATAAAATCTCCTACACACTCGAGAAACTAAATTGGCTCAATATGGAAAACAGAAGAAAATTACACGCGGCTTGTCTTTATCAAAAAATTATCAACACCAAACAGCCTTCTTATCTCTATAATAAGATAACATTTAGAACCGATGTTCATAATTTAAATCTTCGTTCTAGACACATGATATCTACGCCAAAATGTCATTATAAAATATTCGAACGGTCCTTTACCTACCAAATTATGAAAGTTTACAATAGTATACCTGAACAATTCAAAATGCTATCCCCCGCTACTTTCAAAATTAAGATGCGAAATAATTTACTAATTGAACAGACTGCTTTGGTGAACTCTAATATCAGATGTTAAACTGATTCCTTGCACTCAAAAACATGTAAAAAAAAATTGCTGACGTGAGATTTCTTCTGTTTTCTTACTTCTATCTAACTTATAAATGCACTTTTACCCCCCACTTGAATTATATTCTGAATATGTCCAACGGTTGTATGGAAGATCAGTTTAATTATTTGTTTTTAATTAAACTGAATACAGCCGTTTTGATCAACAATTGTGTTTATATGTATTGTATTTTGTAATTTTGTTATTCGCTGCATACGTTGATCAATAAACAGTTTATTATTATTATTATTATTATTATTATACAGCGCTGATTTAACGTCATGCGCCAACGCGTATTAAACACTGAAATATTTCAAATTTTAAAACATATTGCCAAAGCAGTTTGCCAAAGCAGTATATTTTTAACTTCACGTTAAATCAGCGATGTATACGCGTGGCGCATGAAGTAAAATTTCGAGTTTAGAAAAGCCTAATTTGGCTCGGTCGCTCCGCTTCGCTACGCGCCCGAGCCAAATTTTCCGGCTTTTCTAAACTCGAAATTTTACTTCATGCTTAGTCTGGGAGTGGAAAACGCTCGTTTAAAACTTTAGAATTAAGTCTTTTTAAAAAGCAACGAATTGCTAGACATTTAAAAGGTATTCATCGTTGTAAATCGCATTTATATCCCGATAAATACCTTCTAAATCTCTAGGAGTTTATTGGTTTTTAAAAAGTCTTGATTTTGAAGTTATAAACGAGTGTTTTCCACTCCTAGACTAAGCATGAAGTAAAATTTCGAGTTTAGAAAAGCCTGAAAATTTGGCTCGGGCGCGTAGCGAAGCGAAGCGACCGAGCCAAATTAGGCTTTTCTAAACTCGAAATTTTACTTCATGCGCCACGCGTATACAGCGCTGATTTAACGTCATGCGCCACGCGTATACAGCGCTGATTTAACGTCATGCGCCACGCGTATAAAACACTTAAATATTGCAAATTTTAAAACATATTGCCAAAGCAGTATGCAAAAGCATCGTATTTTTAACTTCACGTTAAATCGGCGCTGTAGATGCGTGGCGCATGAAGTAAAATTACGAGTTTAGAAAAGCCTAATTTGGCTCGGTCGCTCCGCTTCGCTACGCGCCCGAGCCAAATTTTCAGGCTTTTCTTTTCTAAAAAACTGAAAATTTGGCTTGGGCGCGTAGCGAAGCGAAGCGACCGAGCCAAATTAGGCTTTTCTAAACTCGAAATTTTAAAACACTGAAATATGTTAAAATTTAAAACATATTGCCAAAGCGGTATGCCAAAGCAGTATATTTTTTACTTCACGTTAAATCAGCGCTGTATACGCGTGGCGCATGAAGTAAAATTTCGAGTTTAGAAAAGCCTAATTTGGCTCGGTCGCTCCGCTTCGCTACGCGCCCGAGCCAAATTTTCAGGCTTTTCTAAACTCGAAATTTTACTTCATGCTTAGTCTGGGAGTGGAAAATACTCGTTCAATACTTCAAAATTAAGACTTTTTTAAGAAACAATGAATTCCTAGACATTTAAAAGGTATACAACTCTTATTTAATACTATTTTTTTTCGGCTAAATCAGGTTTTTGCAACTTTACCACAAGTTTTTCAAAACACGTCTGGCTGGGAGACTCAAATATTGCTAGAACCTTGATTAAAACTCTTGGTTTGCTTCACTTTGAATCAGTGAAACAAACCAGGTGTTTTAATCAAAGTTCTACTATTAATTAAATATGTTTCACCACGGATTAAGTGAGAAATTAATTCAACATACAAATATTGCTGTTGAGGAATTGATTATTTCAACAAATGTATACACAGAATGTACAATTCAACCGAAACAGACAAACATTTCACGGTTGCAAGCCATAAAACTGTATAGCAGCCTTCAAAAGTAACGGCCATTGCGGATCTAAATTATCGAGAGTGAACCCAATTGTCATTCTTTCCAAGTGTGCATTTAGTTTATACGCGAAATCGATAGCGCTCGATTGCACTCCCAACATTTTTATATACAGCCGGGTGTTTGTTTCTTTTTTAAAGAAATTAGGCGTTGAGATTGTGGGTTAGCAAAAACGCGGGGGTTGGGTTGGAGTTGGAGAAATAATAGTAGAGCGGTAATCAAGGATTCTCAACAACACATTGTGTTTTTAATCCAATCTTTATTTAAAGGACGGAGGGTGGAGGATGGAGGGTCAACCCCCGGCCGCCCTTAAAAAAGATCCAAACAATTCTCGAAAACCCGAAACTAAATTACCAACATTAGCATCACACAGAAATAAATATTTACCCCCATAAAACCCGGTTAATTCCGAAGAGAAGGGAATAAATTTAATTCCATCGCATCCTGCGGATCCGTCTTATCATCGTTTGGGTCGGTGGAATCGCGACAGCCCGAAGATGGACGGTGGAAGAACAAGGGAAGTCAGCACTCGTAACCATTCAAAATAGATTACTATTGCCCCGGAATTGTCTCCGGGATGCGGGCCCTTGCTACGGGTGCGAGAGAGACGGGCCCATCTACTCCTACTGGTAGTTAGTAAGATGTTCGCATTGTCCGCGTTAAGCAGCGATACTGTACGCTGTAACGCGTCTTTCTCTCGAGATTTGTGTCTCTGGAGTTCACAATGGGTGATCGGTGAAGTATTTACTGCCCTCGCCCGTATGGAGAACTGAGCTCGCGCTGATAGCCCCAGTTGCAAATCACTCTAATGTTCTTTTCTGATGCCAATGCGTCCGGCCCTTTTTTTTATTGCGGCCCTGCTTCCACTTGCTGCATTGGAATCGACCAAAATAACTCTATAATGTACTTTACTTTACTATACAACATTTCCCACATTCTCTTTTTCTATTAGCAATATCAATTCATCAGTTAGTTTTCTAATTCAACTCGGTGCTAACTTAAATTATAGTGTCAGCTAAAAGAGTGAGGCATGGGGAATTAGTTGTGAGTAGTGATGCGATAGTGTCAAATAATTTAACTTTCTATAATTGTACACATCTTATTAATTTATGTTAATGCGTTTAATTTTCAGCATAAGCTGCTTGCTTAAAAATCCGAGCTCTACACATAACGTTTGCGGTGGCCCGAGCGCAAGTCCTGTTAAAATTGGCACATTTTAATTTGTTGTGCGGGATGGAGCACTGCAAGTAGCGCTCACGGATCCGATATATGCGCCAAATCCATACGAAATGTAACAAATTCATTTGTATATCCCAACGCGTCATCGCTTTGAGTTAGATTAGATTTTGGGACATACGATTTGTGTTAAATGCATTTGTCACATTTCGTATGGATTTGGCGCATATTTTGCCACATTATGCGCTATGTGCAGTGCTCCATCCCACACGTTAAATTAAAAGCGCACGCTTGCGGCAGCCCAAGCGCAAATCCTGTTAAAATTAGCACATTTTAATTTGTCGTACGGAATGGAGCACTGCAAGTAGCGCACACTGGCCCAAAATATCCGCCAAATGCAAATGAAATGTGACAAATTCATTTGTCACATCTCGTATGTCCCAACGCTTCATCGCTTTAAGTCAGAAAGCGGGCCGATTTTGGAGCAAACGATTTGTGTCAAATGCATTTGTCACATTTCGTATGGATTTGGCGCATATTTTGCCACATTATGCGCTATGTGCAGTGCTCCATCCCACACGTTAAATTAAAAGCGCACGCTTGCGGCAGCCCGAGCGCAAATCCTGTTAAAATTAGTACATTTTAATTTGTCGTACAGGATGGAGCACTGCAAGTAGTGCACACTGGCCCAAAATATCCGCCAAATGCAAATGAAATGTGACAAATTCATTTGTCACATCTCGTATGTCCCAACGCGTCATTGCTTTAAGTCAGAAAGCCGGCTGATTTTGGAGCAAACGATTTATGTCAAATGCATTTGTCACATTTCGTATGGATTTGGCGCATATTTTGCCACATTATGCGCTATGTGCAGTGCTCCATCCCACACGTTAAATTAAAAGCGCACGCTTGCGGCAGCCCAAGCGCAAATCCTGTTAAAATTAGCACATTTTAATTTGTCGTACCGGATGGAGCACTGCAAGTAGTGCACACTGGCCCAAAATATCCGCCAAATGCAAATGAAATGTGACAAATTCATTTGTCACATCTCGTATGTCCCAACGCGTCATCGCTTTAAGTCAGAAAGCGGGCCGATTTTGGAGCAAACGATTTGTGTCAAATGCATTTGTCACATTTCGTATGGATTTGGCGCATATTTTGCCACATTATGCGCTATGTGCAGTGCTCCATCCCACACGTTAAATTAAAAGCGCACGCTTGCGGCAGCCCGAGCGCAAATCCTGTTAAAATTAGTACATTTTAATTTGTCGTACAGGATGGAGCACTGCAAGTAGTGCACACTGGCCCAAAATATCCGCCAAATGCAAATGAAATGTGACAAATTCATTTGTCACATCTCGTATGTCCCAACGCGTCATTGCTTTAAGTCAGACAGCGGGCTGATTTTGGAGCAAACGATTTGTGTCAAATGCATTTGTCACATTTCGTATGGATTTGGCGCATATTTTGCCACATTATGCGCTATGTGCAGTGCTCCATCCCACACGTTAAATTAAAAGCGCACGCTTGCGGCAGCCCAAGCGCAAATCCTGTTAAAATTAGCACATTTTAATTTGTCGTACGGGATGAAGCACTGCAAGTAGTGCACACTGGGCCAAAATATCCGCCAAATGCAAATGAAATGTGACAAATTCATTTGTCACATCTCGTATGTCCCAACGCGTCATCGCTTTAAGTCAGAAAGCGGGCTGATTTTGGAGCAAACGATTTGTGTCAAATGCATTTGTCCATTTCGTATGGATTTGGCGCATATTTTGCCACATTATGCGCTATGTGCAGTGCTCCATCACACACGTTAAATTAAAAGCGCACGCTTGCGGCAGCCCAAGCGCAAATCCTGTTAAAATTAGCACATTTTAATTTGTCGTACGGGATGGAGCACTGCAAGTAGTGCACACTGGCCCAAAATATCCGCCAAATGCAAATGAAATGTGACAAATTCATTTGTCACATCTCGTATGTCCCAACGCGTCATCGCTTTAAGTCAGAAAGCGGGCCGATTTTGAAGCAAACGATTTGTATCAAATGCATTTGTCACATTTCGTATGGATTTGGCGCATATTTTGCCACAATATGCGCTATGTGCAGTGCTCCATCCCACACGTCAAATTAAAATGTGCCAATTTTATCAGGACTTACGCACGGGCCACCGCAAACGTGTGCCTACTCGCATCACTAGTTATGAATAGAGCTCGGATTTTTTAGCAAACAGCTTATGCTGAAAATTAAAAGCATCAATATGATTTAATAAAATGCGTACGAATTATAGAAAGTAAATTCATTTGACACTATTTTTCTGTTGCTTTTTTGCTTTTTTTCGGTCTTATTCGGTTTTATGCCTATTTTGCATTTATATGCTTACTTGGTGCTTATTTCGTCAAATTTTAAATCGTAGACAATTATTATCGGCGATCAATAAAACGAACCATAAATTCATTCATCTAGCTCCGTGGTTTTCAAACGTTTTTGGCGATGAAACTGTTTTAAAGCATTAAATATTTTACGGACCTCCAAAATAAAATCTGGTCGCTGATTTGTTGTAGATTAATTATATTTTATGTCGCCGCATTTCTTTTTTTTTTTTTTTTATTGTTTCGTGATTTCTCGGCACTCTCTGTTAACTTCATAATTATCGCACGAAATATCAACAATTTAAAAAAATGTTCAATAAAGTTAAGATTCTATAAAGATACAGAACAGTTGATAATTTTCCTTAACTCTAAACATTAAATTTAGACTTAAGAAAAATGATCAACTGTTCGCCAATTTATTGCAAATAACTAAAGTGATGTAAATGAAAACATTCATTAAATTTATATAAATATTAATACTACGAAAAATACACTGTTTTTTTTTTTTCTAATTTAAGTTTACTTTTACATATTCCATATAAACATTTATGAAATTAATCAACATGAGATCAAACCTAAGTAGTATGTATTAAACTTCACAATATTTCAGTGTTTATACGCGTGGCGCATGAAGTAAAATTTCAAGTTTAGAAAGGCCTAATTTGGATTGGTCGCTGCGCTTCGCTACGCGACCAATCCAAATTTTCGGGCTTTTCTAAACTCGAAGTTTTACTTCATTATTAACCCATTATGTGCCATTAATGCATATACGCAACATTATTAATTTTATGTTAATTAAATTATTAAATATCTTAGTTTGATATATTATATTATTTGACTTGACTTGAAAATGTATGAAGAAAAACGTAAATATTTTGTTATTTAAATATATAGATTATAAATTATTTAAATAAAATGTTTTTAGTGTATTTCTAGCTTCACAATATTTCAGTCTTTTATACGCGTGGCGCATGAAGTAAAATTTCGAGTTTAGAAAAGCCCCGTGAAAATTTGTCTCGGGTCGCTGCGCGACCCTCGACAAATTTTCTACGCGGGGCTTTTCTAAACTCGAAATTTCACTTCATGCTTAGTCTGGGAGTGGAAATACGCGTTCTGTACTTCATATTGCACGTTTTTATACAAAATCCACGAAAGCCTTGCATTTACAGCGTATAAATTATTTATATTTAAAAGAAAAATTCACAGAATGTAATACAATAAGTCATTCGTAGAAATTATATAAAGAAGTGTAGAATTTTACCTAAAATCCACTTTAGGAGTTAACTCTATAATTGCTCGGCCGTTAATGGGTTAAGCTGGGAGTGATAAATACTCGTTTAAAGCTTCAAATTGAACTCTTTACAAAAACAACGAATATATAAAGGCAGAGATATAAACACAGCATATACGCGGCATAGCTGGGACGAACCTAATATGATTCGAATCACGAATACTCGAATAAAGGATTCGTAAGAGATAAATATGATTCGAATCAAAGATTCGAATCCTTTTTTTTCGAATCACGAATACAAATTCGTTAAGAATAAATTTGATTTTATTATTTTTTTACAACCATTAATATATAAATATCGTTAACAGTTGTTTTAAAACAAAATATTTAAAACCTAATTAATTATTATTAACACTGAACATCATTGATAACAGACTAAATATCTGATTCCCTGTTACTCTGATTAAAGATGTATTGTTGTGTTTCTGAACTTCACTTTAAATCAGTGTTTTGTACTCGTGGCGCATGAAGTAAAATTTCGAGTTTAGAAAAGCCCGAAAATTTGTCTCGGGTCGCTGCGCGACCCTCGACAAATTTTCACGGGGCTTTTCTAAACTCGAAATTTTACTTCATGCTTAGCCTGGAAGTGGAAAACACTTATTTAAAGCTTGAAATTGAATTAAAAAAAAAACAAGCAATATCTAAAGATTTACAGAAAATATTCTGAATTTGGAATACGTATACCTAAAAGGAAGGAATGAAGATAACAATAAATTCTGAAAAAACACTCGTTAATTAATATTATCCTAAGATCCTAAGGGCCAGCATGGCCCTACGATATTTACCAAGAATATGGAGGCTTATCAGGGTGGTTTTCTTAACAAAGACAGGCATATTAGAGAGGGGGTACTGGTGACCTACCCACTATCCCAAGATCAATATGCCTACCTTCCAGGTAGATCAACAGGGTCAGCTCTCAGCCGACTAACAAGGAGTGCCGAAACTGCCCTGGAACACAAAGAAATTTTACTTGCTGCCTTCTTGGATATAGAAGGAGCATTTGACAATACAGCCTTTAACTCTATAACTGCTGCCCTGAGAAAGCGGGGGTTGGAGGAAATTAGCTGCAGGTGGATAGACTGCATGCTAAGACAAAGGATGGTCTACACAGCGTTCGCTGACTAGACACTAGAATCCAGGGTGGCCGGTGGTTGTCCGCAGGGAGGAGTTCTCTCACCCCTGCTGTGGAACCTGGTCATGGATGGCCTGCTAGTGGATCTCAGCAACGAGGGATACTCTTCCCTAGGATACGCGGATGACCTAGTCATACTCGTTGAGGGAAAATTTAACAACGCGATCAGAGAGCGTATGCAACGTGCACTGAACGTGGTGAGCAAATGGTCTGCTAGAGAAGGACTTAAAGTCTCACCCTCAAAGACCACCCTGGTACCATTTACACGCAGGAGGAAACTGGCGGGCCTTGGACCGCTATTTCTAAATAGTGGCAACCTGAAAATGTCGGGTGAGGTGAAGTACCTAGGAGTAATCTTTGACTCCAAACTGACCTGGACCCCTCAAATCTCAAAAATCAGACGCAAATCGGAAATTACCCTTGCGGTAATTAGACGAATGTACGACCGACAATGGGGGCTCAGACCAGGAATGGTATACTGGCTGTACACCAGAGTGGTCAGACCCGCAATCATGTATGCTGCTTTGGTATGGTGGCCTAAAGCCACACAGCATACAACCATACAAATACTCAGCAAGATTCAAAGACTTGCTTGTATTAGCATAACGGGGGCTATGAGAACCACGCCCACTGCAGCCATGGAGACGGTTCTAGACCTCACACCACTTCATATTCTGATAGTGGGGGAGGCAAGACTGGCACTCTATAGGCTGCAATTATCATCGGTCAACGTAAGAGTTGATACCTCACACAGAAGACTCTTGACAGACATAGGGGGACCTCTCCTGCAAATGAGGTCGGATCATATGGTAGTCAGATATCTTGAAAATTCACTCTTGAAAGTCACTATTCCAGACCGTAACGAATGGAACGGCTTTAGGGAAGATATACACAAACAAAGTGTGATCTGGTACACGGACGGTTCTAAATCAACCACAGGTACTGGATCAGGAATCTATAATGAAAACATGAGGACAGGCTATGCTCAACCATTGGGTAGCCTGGCATCAGTCTTTCGAGCAGAAATATTCGCAATCATAGAATGTGCGAGAACCAACATAGAGAAGGACTGTCGAAACAGGTAAATCTATATCATGTCCGATAGCCAGGCGGCACTGAAGGCTCTCCAGAGTCAAAAGACTTCATCCAAACTGGTATTGGAATGCTTCAATACCCTGAATGACCTAGCGAGACAGAACAAGGTTACGCTTGTCTGGACGCCGGGTCACTCTGGTATTGCGGGTAATGAAATAGCTGACGAGCTAGCAAGGCAGGGAGCCACCATTTCATTTATGGGACCCGAACCTGCCTTGGGCATAACAAAAAAGTCGAGTCGCCTTGAAGTCAGGAAGTGGACTCGAAACAAACACAAGGAATACTGGGAAAACAGACCAGGCCTTAACCATAGTAAGGCCCTTATAAAAGGGCCTAACTCAAGCCAAGCTGCAGGACTACTAACATTGAGTAGGGCATAGCTGAAAACAACCATAGGACCGCTCACAGGCCACATGACTGTTAAAGAGCATCTAAGGAAAATCGGGCTATACAACGGCGACACCAACTGTCGCCTCTGTAATACGGCACCGGAAACAGCAATGCACGTTCTGTGTAGGTGCAATGCGCTAGAGAGCAAAAGACGGCTCATATTTGGAAACAGACAAATGGAACCAAATGATTTCCACGCGCAACCTCTGAAGGACCTGCACAAGCTAGTGCAGGGCATCGAGTTCGGAATAGTTGTGTGAGTGTAATAATACTGGGGCAGTACAACCTAGGCTGCAGTGCATCCGGATCCGAAAGGAAGACGGCCCCCACAGGAAAAAAAATATATTATACACAATTGACGTTTGTTAAACAATGGCGGCGACAAAGAATAAACATGTATTTTTAATATTTTAGTAGAAATGCGTTTTATGTTAAAAGAAGTAAACTATCCATCTTTTAGCTAGTAGTACAAGTTCTTTCTGCTAGCAGCAATTGTCCTTTTAGTAGTAGATGAAACAACTACTATTTTGTTCCTTCTACTATTACTAGAACTCTCTGCAACTAGTTGTAGTACAATCTCCGTCTGCTGGTGGCAAGACACGATAAGCCAGAACTATCTGAACTAGATGCTCTGTCAATAGCTAGTAGAAATAGTGTTCTTTTTCTATAAAAAAAACGACTGCTAGGTCTTTCTGCTACTAGTAGTAGTACAGGCTCCATCTGCCGGTGGCAAGATTTGAAGCTAGAACCATCTGAACCGGAAGCCCTGTCTGCCAATAGCGGTAGTTGTTTATGCTAGTAGAAATAGCGTGTTCTGTTAAAAAGTAAACTTTTTTATCTATAGTACTAGTTATTTCAGCTAGTAGTACAATTTCTTTGTGCTAATAGCGTTCGTCCTTTCAGTAGTAGAAAGAACAACTACTATTTTGTTCCTTCTACTACGAGTAGGTCTTTCTACCACTAGTACTACAGGTTCCGTCTGCTGATAGCAAGACATCTGAAGCTAGAACCACCTGAATTAGAAGCTCCGTTAATAGCGGTAGTTCTTTCTGCTGTAGTAATTCTTTTAGCTATTAGCAGTTGTTCTCAAGACTGTAGCCGAGAGGGGGGGGGGGGGGATTTTGTATGTAAAAGCGAGACAGTAAGAGCAAAAACAATATTTTTTAGAACCCCCTTCGAGTTTTTTTTCTGGCTACGGCCTTTGTCGTTCTTTCAGCTTAATAGTAGTTTTTTATTCTACTACCACTAGTTTTTTATGCTACTAGCAGTAGTAGTAGTACAGGGTTCGTCTACGGAACTAGAAACTCTGTCTGCTAATAGCGGCGGTTCTTTCTGCTAGTAGACAAATCGTTTTTAACTGAAAAAAAGTAAACGTTACAGTTTGTAGTAGTGGTTCTTTCGGCTAATAGTACTTAGTAGTACTAGTACAGGCCTCGTCTGCTGGAAGCAAGATATCTGAAGCTACAACTATCTGAGCTAGAAGTTCTGTCTGGTTATAGTGCTAGTTGTTTCTGCTAGTAGAAATAGTGTTTTCCGCAAAACAGCCTATTTTCTGTCAATCTTTAGATATTCCTTGTTTTTTTTTTTTAGTTCAATTCGAAGCTTTAAACGAGTGTTTTCCACTCCCAGACTAAGCATGAAGTAAAATTTCGAGTTTAGAAAAGCCCCGTGAAAATTTGTCGAGGGTCGCGCAGCGACCCGAGACAAATTTTCTGGGCTTTTCTAAACTCGAAATTTTACTTCATGCGCCACGCGTATAAAACACTGATTTAATGAGAAATTTAATAACACACAAAAGACATTTTTCATGTTAATCCTCACAATTAATTCGAATTATTTTTGACGATTCAAATCCTTTTGTAAGTATTCGAATCCTTTTATAAATATTCGAATCCTTTTATAACTATTCGAATCCTTTTATAAGGATTCGAATCACCCACATTTGGATTCGAATACGAATCCTCTTAAAAATACGTAGCGAATCCAGGATTCGAATACAGGATTCGAATCCAGGATTCGAATCCCGAATGATTTGAATCCTGCCCAGCTCTGATACGCGGTAATTGGAGTATGTATACTCAAAAGAAAAGTTCCCTGTATTAATAATTGAAATCCTGCTAAAGTTTAATGTTTGATCTTCCAATTTCTATAAGATTAATATAAATTATGGTTATTTTTATTTTTTTTGCAATCCAATTTATTATTGAATAATGCAATTTTTTTATAAAATTTTTACAGAGAATTTTAATTTTAAGTATACACATCCCCGATGTACACTCCGTAAATCATTCGGCTATAATTGTTTTTGAAAATCGTTCGATCTAAAACTTCTAACGAGTGTTTCCACTCCCTGTATCAAGTAAAATTTGGAGTTTAGAAAACCCTGAACGTTTGACTTTTCTAAATTCTATAGTGATTTAAGTAACTAACAATCATAATATCACAATAGTCGAAATACAGTTCATGGAGAGACATTATCAGACAAAATCCTAGCATAGTCAAAAGACAGTCACTCATGACTATGGTAGGATTTTATAAAAAAAAAATAGAGACATAATCAGACAAAATCTTACTATAGTCAAAATACAGTCAATCGAGTGACTTACAGTCATAATGTAATTTTGTGAACTCGTAAGGAAATATAAACCACACTCACCTAATTAACCTCCTAGACAGTTTTCTCTATAATAGATCCTTTCAAGTCAAAATAGGCCAGTCTGTCTCCAACTCCTTCACACCGGAACAGGGTTTACCTCAAGGCTCCCCTCTTTCACCTTTTCTCTATAACCTTCTCGTTCATGACATCTACAATCCTGATCCTGATATATAAACAAATCCGCCTATCCTCTTCTTTATGCCGATGATACTGCACTAATCGCGCATGCCGCCACAATCCCTAAAGCCCTTAGCACTCTACAGGGCCTGATCGATTCGATACAAACATGGTTCGCGAAATGGCGAATATCAATAAATCCCAACAAATCCCAGCTCTTGATTCCTTTTCACCGATCAAACTACTCCCATTTTACAATTTCCATAAATAATCACATAATACATCCCTCAGCCACGTGTAAATACCTAGGTATCCATTTTGATCCAAAATTCACATTCAAGAACCACTAAATAATCCTAAAAGCAAAAGTCAAGAATCAGGCGGCACATTTCAGAAGCCTGACCTTCAAACAGCAAGGAATAAGTACCAGAACAGCTGTACATATATACAAAATGATATGCAGCCCCCTACTTGATTATGCCGCCGTCCTTTTCCATAACATCCAGTCACCATTAAAAATTTGCAGATAGCGGAACGATCGGTCCTTAGAGTACTAACTAAAATCCGTCACCCCCAAAATCCACTGTACAATCCCTCGAACATACTCCTCTATGAATTAACCAATGTTGTTCCCATTCAAATTCGCCTCTCCCAACTTGCAGAAAAATTTGCCTCAAATCCTTTTCACCATAATTTCCTAGACCCCCTCTGTATCCCCCGAAATAAAAATATAATCGCAAAACGCAAACATCCCTCCTCTACCATATTCGATTTCATTTCAACATTTCATGACATTAGCGATCATGACGATTAAAGAACAGTTCCACCTTGACACTACTGACGACATTAACAATCATGACCCTTTTTTACACCAAATATGACAGTGACACACATAAATAAATTCAGGTGGAAAGACCATTGGTCGATAGCCAATTGACAGATAGATTTTTATTTAATGTTATAGTTATTTGTACATACTTATTATTTGTTTGTTGTATTTACTTTTGATATCTGTTAATAAAGATATGTATATATATATGTATATATATATATATATATATATATATATATATATATATATATATATATATATAAACCACAACATTCAAATTCAAAAGGTGAATTTATGACTGACATAAGTCTATCGTTTGAGCTTGACGTAAGTCGACATTTAGTCCATTATATAAACTAGACATAAGTCAGCGTTAGCCGACATTTAGGCTACAATAACAGGTGACATAAGTCGGCGGTAGCCGACATTTGAACTACAATAACAGTCGACATAAGTGGGCGCTAGCCGACATTTGGACTCTAAAAGCAGTTGGCATAAGTCGGCCACAGCGCCGACATTTAAACTATAATGACAATATTGACAGTTGACACAAATCGGCGTTAGCCGACATTTAAGCAATCGTGCCAACTTAACACGAGTTTAGATTTAACTATAATGAGATCGCCACGTTATTGTTTTTCTTTGTGACAGTTACGATACACATTTTAACAGTCGTGACATATTTTAAAGTAAGGGGTGTCTTCCACTCCCAGACTAAGCATGAAGTAAAATTTCGAGTTTAGAAAAGCCCCGCGTAGAAAATTTGTCGAGGGTCGAGCGACCCTCGACAAATTTTCACGGGGCTTTTCTAAACTCGAAATTTTACTTCATGCGCCACGCGTATAAACCACTAATTTACAGTAAAGTTAAAAATATATAACGCTTAGATGTGATGGTGATTAATATTTACCGTGATAAAGGGAAAAATGCAAGAATTACTTTTTTGCAAATAGTTCGAAAATAATAATAATAAAAGCAGAATAAATTTAGTTTGAGCAACTGTTTAGTATTGTTGATATTTAAATCGTCATATCTTCAACAGGGAAAGTGCTATAATGGACACATCCCCATTTTTTTTATAGTGAAGTGTTGTGTAATTGACTGTGTAAATTATTTCAGGATATTTGATTTATAAATAGGTTAGTGATTATATACCTTATATTTACATTAAAATAAATTGATTGTAAATCAGAAAATGGTTTTAAATAAATTTTCGAACATTTAGTGCATGTAAAACAATTTGTTAAGGAGAAAATCAATCAAGTGTTATTCTTATTATTACTTTGTCAATTGCAGAGATAATGATTTGAGATTTTGTATATAACCTAATTGAGTATAAATAAATAAATACAAATAATAAATAATGTTCCTTTGTAGTTTTTGTTACTAACGGTTTGATAATGATACGTGTAGTATCGAAACTATAGTCACCAAATAAACCAATTGTTATACAAACAAAGTGATAAACAGTGTTTTATTTATGTTCAACAATGTATGACGAAGTAGAAGCCTCTATAGTCAGTGAATTAATTGAGTCCTTTGAAATACAAAGCTAGGCAGTTTTTATTCAGCGTATTCCAATTTTAATTCAGACATGACTATTCTCAGTTTTTGACATACGGCTCATGATTTCTAGCCCGAATTTCGTGCTGTCTTTAAGGGGATAAATGTTAATAAACCAGTATTTATTTAGGTTTCTAAACTCAAAAGGAGGAGTTTAAAGTAAAAATAGTAACACAATCATCCCCTCTCTTTCCCACTTGAAACAAATATTCACATTTCGCATGTGAAACAGTAGAAATAAAGTCTGAAGCGTATCTCGCCGTTATAATATTGACTTTCTGTCTTAAACTTATAATTTACACCCTTAACATTCGGGGTGTAAAAACGAGTCCCGAGTCTCAAACGCATATGAATCATTATGATGAATTAACGACAAACATTTTAGAAAACACCCCTCTCTCTTCCTCTCTCCTCTACCCTCACACACATACTAGGCGACTTATTCCACCAATCCGGACTGACGTGACCCAGAGGCGTGCGAAATATATCAAAAAGCAGTGGGATAATAAAAAAACAAGGCGAAATAAAAAAAAGGAGGGAAAACGCGCCCGGCGTAAACTATAAAAAAGACGTAAATTTTGATGAGGATGACAAATGATGAACCCGTTCAACATGAATTTATGCGAGTTTCGTTAATTAAACATAAATCAATAACATTTGCATTGTATATTAAGCGTGTTAATGCCGGGGAATTTTTCATCGTCGGGGCAAATAAAAATTATGAGGTAAAAGGCCAATTTATTATCCAAGCGCTTTACGTCCGGTTGATTTGTTTGAAACGTTTGATTTATCCTCTGAATAAATTTAACATAATTTCCACGTAGTTCCTGAAAATATGCCCCGATCGTTGTGACGCCACTGAGCCGGTCCACGTCAGCGTGCGGAATGACAGCTTGCTACAAAGAATCGTGACGATTTATGCGATTGGATCCTTTTGTATTTTACCTAACGCAGTGTACATTAACAACAATAAATCAATTTTATGGTTTTGTAAATCAAACTTGCTTTAATGGTCTCACACGCCAATGTATTATGCATGAAACGTGTATGATGCGGAGATGCGGAGATGTGATGCCGTTCAAACATTGCAAGAGAATATGATGCGATATGCGATGCACCCCGTTTTATGTTTTATATCGTTGCGCCAATAAATCCACACTTTATACTACATTATGGTCCGTCAGTTTTTATACTAGTTTCTTTTTTATTTTTCTATTATTTATCCGTGTAATATCCATTATTCAGCAACATTTTTGAATGTAAAAAGAACTTTCATTATTTCACTTTCATTGAAAACCTTCGTTATACCTTTTGAAGATACAATATCAGTGTTTTCTTAGTAAAAAAAGTTTTCTACACAAACGCAATAAATACATAGTTCGGTAATTAACATGTTCAGCCTCCACGCAGTGGCGTAGAAAAGTTAATTGGTACCCTATTGGGAAACATTTGGTTACTTCCCCCTCACACATATTTAAATCATTTGAAGAAAAAAAAATATTTACAGTTGCAAGTGTTATTTTATAGTTTAAGAACTTAAAACCTCGTTAACCTAATTTATCTGCAAATTTTGAAATATCATCAGAATCAATTCCGTTAGGTAATTTATTACTTATTGACAATATGCCTAAGTGGAAAAACCGAGCCTGACTTACTTTGGTTTTAATTTAACCTTTAAAATTATATAAGTAAGTAATTTGAGTCGTCTATTTCCAAAAACCACTAGATCGATTGTTTTCAAATGGATTTAGGGGTTTTTGGAAATAGGCGACTCATTTGTCTATGTTAATTCATTGAGTGATTTTGAAATTTTGAATGTGTTAATCGAGATAATATCAAGCTTAACATTCATTTTAGTGAAGTTCACTTGTTCACAATATTTCAGTGGTTTTGGTGTTGAATACGGTTGGTGCATGAAGTAAAATTTCGAGTTTAGTAAAGCCTAAAAATGTCTGTATAAGTGATCATACCAGCGATAAGCAACCATTCGGTTGATCATTCCATTTTCTCGAGCAATCATTTGGGAGATCTATCGAGTAAGTTTTCGAGCATTCACTCGAGCGATCTTCGGTAAACATGTCTCATAACTAGAGCTCGGATTTCTAAGCACAAAAACATTTAAAAAATGCGCATTAAATAGCATTAATTTTAGCAAAAAATACGAATTATTTCCACAAATAATACAATTAACTTTGTTTGTATAACTGAGGATTTTATTGTGACTATAGTTTCGACAACTTTAACTTGTCATTATCAAACATAAAGTACCTACTTTATGTTTGATAATGACAAGTTAAAATTGTCGAAACTATAGTCACACTAAAATCCTTAGTTATACAAACAAAGTAAATTGTCTTATTTGTGGAAATAATGATGTATAACGAAGTAGAAGCCTCCACAGTGAACAAACAGCACGAATTATTTTGTGCAAAAAGCATTATTTAATATTTAATATTTTCGTCAAATTCAACAAAAAAATACAAATAACAATCATTATTATTAAAGTTTATTTATTTTCACCAAGTAAAATCAACAGGTTGTTTACAATCATTACAACTAACATTACAATGAATATTTTACAAAATGATCCTACCAGGCGGAAAATAAAAAGGTATGAATTCAGCGCAACCGAAGTGCGGCTGATCTTCCATTCAACCAATAAATTACCGTAACAAATGTGATGGATTCAATATAACAAAAAAAGTAAATAAAAATCATAAGAAATAAAAATTGAAGAAACGAATGATATATTTTGGATTACACAGCAGTATTAACCGTGTTGCTGAATATAAGTTCTGAGTCTAGATTTGAAAAGTAGGACGTTCATAGTCTGAAAGTTACCTGGAATGTTATTATATATTTTTGTAATTACATAGGAGTACGTTCGCATAAAAAGAGCTGAACGAAATTTTGGGGGTGTTAGTGTTCCCTTAAACCTAATATTAAGACTATGAACGTCTGTGCGAAACTTTATTTTATTGTAGAGGTAGGGCGGATTTTTATTAATTATAATAGATTGAAATAAGCACGCACTATGTAAATATCTTCTGTTTTTCATATTTAACCAATTTAGATCCGTGAGTTTATGACTAATTCTGTTATGCTTCCTTATTCCAAAAATAAAGCGCATACTTGCATTTTGCACTCTTTGTATTCGCATAATATCTACGCAATCAATACATGGATCATAGAGGACATCCGCAAAGTTGAAATGTGATAAGACGAGCGACTCGCACAACATTTTTTTTGATCGGATATATAAGAGGCAGCGATTACTGTATAAATTTTTTAAGTTACTATAGGCATTTCTAATACATTGATTTACATGTGATTTGAAGCGAAACCTGTAGTCAATGGTAACCCCTAGACTCTTGACTTCATTGCTATATGGAAGCACAGTATTATTAATCGTTACTCTGAATAAATTGTTTTGCATAAGGCGTTCTCTAGCTTTTTTTGGGCCGAAGACAATTAATTTCGATTTGTCAGGATTAACATAGAGACTATGTTCTGTTGAGGCTTTAACTAAATTTGAAATGTCTTCATTGACTTGACTACACGCTAACACTGTATTGCAGCTATGAAAAGAATAAAGCAGCTGAGTATCATCAGCATAGGAGTGGGTTTCGCAGAATTTAATAGATTTATGAAGAAAGGAAGAATATATTAAAAATAATAGGGGTCCCAAAATGGATCCCTGGGGTACACCTGAGGGAACTGGTAGGCTATTCGAGAGATTTTCTTCAACTTTGACCCGCTGAGTGCAATTTCTTAAGTAATTTTTGAAAAAAGTTACAGGCACTTCAGCTAGCCCAATATGCCTTAGGATAAGTAGCATCGTATCGTGATCGATTGTATCAAATGCTTTGCTATAATCTAGCAATACAATCACAGAAAGCATGCCATTATCCGTAGCTCTAATAATGTTGTCACACATATTAGACAATGCGGTTGTGCAACTATACTTAGGGCGAAAACCTGATTGTGTTAGAGGTAACAGGTTAATAGAAGCGATGTAATCTCTTAACTGAAGGTCAACAACTTTCTCTAAGATTTTGGACATAACTGGGAGCACACTAATAGGACGCAGATCCTTGAACTGAAGGGGGGTTTTAATTTTAGGGTAAACTATAGCCTCTTTCCAAAGTGCCGGAAACTCACCTTTCTCTAAACACATATTTACTATATCAATGATCTGTGGCAAAATATGCGGACAACAATATTGTATCATTTTGATACCAATGCCATCGCAACCGATTGCATTACTTTTCGTGTTATTTAGAATTTCACTAATTGATTCTTCACTTACGGGCTGAAAGTTAAAAGAAGAATTGGATACTAGGTTATTTTTATAATACTCTTTAAGGGTGTCGTTATTCCCACTTTTGGGTATAGAGTCAACGAAATAGGAGTTTATTTCATCAGGATTTTTTAGAAATGTCGGAATATTATGCGTATCCTCTCTTTTAATTATTCCCATTGATTTTAATGTTCGCCATGTAGTTTTGTAATCTCGAGTATTAAGAGCATTTTCTAAAAAAGCCTTCTTCTCCCTTCTAATGGAAGCTGTTGTGAAGTTTCTTAGTGACTTATAATATTCCCATTTAGCTGCGGTTGGATTAAATTTATATTGTCGTAACGCGTTATTTTGAAGCGATTTCATAAATTTTAAATTGACGGTATACCAAGGTGTCCAAGGTTTAGAGAATATCCTAGCCATTAACGGTGCATGAGTATCAAATAGAGTTAAGAGTTGCAATATTAGATAGTTGACTTTATCATCAACATTATTAATGTCATAAATTAGGAAGAAAGGCACGGAAATTATAATTATCAAATTTACAAATATAAGTAAGGTAATTATTAAAAAATATATAATAAAGGATATGCTTTTTACACAATGAAACACTTTTAACTTTGTTTGTACAACACGTTTTATTTAATGTGACTGCAGTTTCGACAAATTTAGCTTGTCATTATCAAACATGGAGTAACTTAAACTAGAGGTTTTACAGGTATATATACACAATTACAAAACAGCGGTAAAAATGGGGGTGTACATTAGGTCAATGGTATTGATTTTACAGTACGGTTTAAATGCAACTTGAATATTATGTTTTTTAGGATATTTTTAACTTGAAAACTGACATTGCCAAAATAAGTTAACGATTTATATTTAATTGTTTCTTTTTCAAATGATATTCCAGCGTATAATAAATGTTTGATGTTATTAAATTTCTGTTTTTTAAGAAGTCTATCAACCAAATCGCAACCATAACCATTGTTAATAGCCATAGCTCTAATCAAGTTAATTTCCTTCTCGAAAAAATTAGCTGACAAAGGGATTTTTAAGGCTCTATGAATCATTGAATTGAATGCAAAATCAGTAACCATATCTTTAATAGTAAAACAAAATTAGATAAATTTAATAAATCCGGAATATATAAATTAACTTGCGCAGATTGTCAAGGGATATACATGGGCCAATCTGGTCGTAATTTCAACATAAGATTGAGGGAACATTTGCGCTCTTTTCGGCTTAAACAGAGTGATAAGTCGTCTTTTGCAAAACACCTTTTAGACGAAAATCACACTTTTGAAAAAGATGTATTTACCATAATCCATCATGCCGAAAAGGGTCGTAAAATGAATTTGCTAGAAGCACTAGAGATACACAAAGCCCGCGCTAATCCGGGAATTCCCTTAATTAACGACCAGGTTGACCTAATGTACACCCCCCATTTTTACCGCTGTTTTGTAATTGTGTATATATACATGTAAAACCTCTAGTTTAAGTTACTCCATGTTTGATAATGACAAGCTAAATTTGTCGAAACTGCAGTCACATTAAATAAAACGTGTTATACAAACAAAGTTAAAAGTGTTTCATTGTGTAATTCACATGTATAACGAAGTAGAAGCCTCCACAATAAAGAATTTGATATGCTTTTTATATGAATTAGTATGTTCTTTATTTCAGAAAAACTGTATTAAAATAAGAGCCAATATTTTCCCAATTATTATTAGCTTCTTCAAGATCTAAACACTACTCGAGTACTGCTCAGTATAAGAAGTACTCATGGACCAATATTTTCCCAATTATTATTAGCTTCTTCAAGAGCTCAACAGTACTCGAGTACTGCTCAGTATAAGAAGTACTCATGGACTAAGTACCGAGTACACGAAAAGTACTCAGCCTACAAATTTTAAGTACGCTGAGTACTTTTCGTGAACTCGCTACTCAGTCTACGAATACTTCTTTTTTAAGTACTTGTGCTTGTACTCGACGCGTTTTTAGACCGCATTAGTGGAAAAAAGAATTCGGAGGAAAATATGTACAGTGGAAAAAAGAATTCGGAGGAAAATATGTACAGTGGAAAAAAGAATTGGTGGAAGAAAAGTACTGGTGGAAGTAATGGAGTGGAAAAAATGGGGTACAATCCATTTTGCGATCTAAAAACGCGTCGAGTACAAGCACAAGTACTTAAAAAAGAAGTATTCGTAGACTGAGTAGCGAGTTCACGAAAAGTACTCAGCGTACTTAAAATTTGTAGGCTGAGTACTTTTCGTGTACTCGGTACTTAGTCCATGAGTACTTCTTATACTGAGCAGTACTCGAGGATTGTACCCCATTTTTTCCACTCCATTACTTCCACCAGTACTTTTCTTCCACCAATTCTTTTTTCCACTGTACATATTTTCCTCCGAATTCTTTTTTCCACTGTACATATTTTCCTCCGAATTCTTTTTTCCACTAATGCGGTCTAAAAACGCGTCGAGTACAAGCACAAGTACTTAAAAAAGAAGTATTCGTAGACTGAGTAGCGAGTTCACGAAAAGTACTCAGCGTACTTAAAATTTGTAGGCTGAGTACTTTTCGTGTACTCGGTACTTAGTCCATGAGTACTTCTTATACTGAGCAGTACTCGAGGATTGTACCCCATTTTTTTCACTCCATTACTTCCACCAGTACTTTTCTTCCACTAATTCTTTTTTCCACTGTACATATTTTCCTCCGAATTCTATTTTCCACTGTACATATTTTCCTCCGAATTTTTTTTTCCACTAATTTAGTTCCGCTATTTCTGGTTCCACTTTTTTTATTCAAACATTCAAAATTTGACGTCTATAGCCAACTTCAAAGTAAACAACCAAACAAGTCTTTGTAACTTTGATAATCGACACTTTTGAGCGTCGCGAATGATCTCGTTCACGATGGGGACAGTGCCCAAAGAGACAGAAGCAGTTTATTCTATTGCAAACCTTTCTCCTAACCTAACCTAATCTAGAAGTATGTGGCACAGGCATCGTTCGAATAGAGACTTGCGCAATGTATTCTATAGCAAACCTTTCTCCTAACCTAACCTAACCTAAAAGTATGTGGAACAGGCATCGGGAGCAAAATGACTTGCGCAATTTATTCTATTGCAAACCTTTGTACTAACCTAACCTAACCAAACCTAGAAGTATGTAAAATCGCTAGCGTGTGCAAAGATACTTAAGCAATGTATTCAATTTGAAACCTATCACTTAAACCACAAACTAGTAGAAATGGCTTAACCACGGTTAAGTATCTGTGGTCCAAGTGGGTATTGGATAAAAGTCATATGCTCTTACCTACACAGAACATTATATTTACTTTTACACACAACGACACTCGGCGGCGCAGTGAAAATTTGATGGAAGAAAAGTCTTGGTGGAAGAATAGTCTTGGCGGAAGAAAAGTGCGGTGGAAGAAATAGAGTGGAAAAAATGGAGTGGAAGAAATGTCCTCCTACCCGCAAAATGAACTTGAGCACATTTGGATGCACCTTCTCAAGTTAATCTTACTCTAAATGTTTTATCAACGTCAAAATTGTCATTCAACCAATATCGTCAACTATCATAATTACATTAAATCAGTGGCGGGTGGTGATTAACTTCATGTGAAACTAAAATGCCTAGGTAATTCACCCTGGATGTTTTCAAAGTGAAAAGTCAACAGTAGCATAAAATATCAACATAGATCAAGAATACCGACATTCTTTTTTTATAAAAAAAATGTGGTCGATAGCCATTTTATAGAATGAATTTTAATTTCTGTATATAATTAATTATCTGTTTGTATTTATTAATATTATGAATATTCTATAAATATAGATGTTATACAGGGTGAGTTACTAAGCGGAAATCGGTTTATAGTGGGCGTATCGTTGAAAATAGCAAAAGAGTTTCAAATAAAAGTTGTTCAGAATCAAGTTTTTCATAACCCAAAATGATTGCTAAATATGGCGGACTTGCGGTTATACCAGAAGTAAACACCAACTTTCTTATTTTAAACAGAACACCCTATATATTTTTACATTTTTGGATTGATCATTAAAAATAAACATGAGTTTATGCACACAACATTGGGTCTCACTTGAACCGTTTTTGAGTTATTTCATTTGTTTTTAATAAATTTGACGATTTTAGAGCTCGACGCCATTAACAATATCTTCAAAACAAAATAAGTCAGAGTTGTGCGGCTTACGGTTTTGGATTCGGGAAATAATGTAGTATTTGTTTAGGTTTTTGCCATTAGTGAGATTTTCTAAATTGAAGCGAGTCCGTCGACGGTATTCTTCAGTACTTCAAACATGCATAACTTCTTTTTTTAAATAGAACCATATATCTTGTCTATCTTTATCTGATGCGAAATTAAATTTCCTTTTTATTTATACTGGGTTGTTGCCATATCCTTCCAACAGTTTTTGAGAAATTTGCGATTTTGTAAAAATTTTAATACATTTCGTAATATCGCGTTAGCCCTGGATACTGATGAGGGTTGGTGATTTTGTTTTGACTCGCATGTCCGACAAATGTCAGTTTATTTTAGATTATTTTGGCGAGATCTTGCAATAAAAAAACCGAACATGTTTTCTCAAGAAAAACTGATTGCTTTGGTCTACACCTTGGGCAGTGCTGATGAAAATACATTACTTGCTTCAAGAATGTATGCCCAACGTTTTGCCGATCAGAGACATCCAAATTCAGCGGCATTCGCTACATTTATACTTAATAACTAAATTTTATGTAATAAACTTTGACATTTCAGGGGGCTATTCACAGCACAGATGTAATTTTTCATCGGTGAGAAGTCGCACTAAAATGACGTCATTTCGGGAAGAATTTACCAAATCGTATGAAGTAAAATGACGCCATTTCAGTGCAACTTGTCACCGATGACAAATTGCATTGGTGCTGTGAATAGCTCCCCAGAAGTTTCCCAGTATAATATAAATAATAAAAACTAAACTACTCCAATCATTAAACCAAATCTTTCATTTTAAGTACAAATGGCGTATTCAGACGTTCAAAAGTAGAAAATTTGGTTTCTTTTGTTCGTGAAACATCCATCTAATGTGTATTCCAAAGACTGTCGAGTATACGGTAAGAAGGATCGACATAATCGAAGATTTTAGAGTGAGGGTAGGGATCGTTTACGTCACAAATGCGCGCTGAATTTAAATGTGGTTACTTCACGGTAAACTCTAGGTAAACATGCATAAGCTGTACATTTTCTGACATTCGTTGATTTCTAAAAGAGTTCAATTTTAAGCTTTAAACTAGTGTTGTCCACTCCCAGACTAAGCATGAAGTAAAATTTCGAGTTTAGAAAAGCCCCGTGAAAATTTGTCGAGGGTCGCGCAGCGACCCGAGACAAATTTTCTGGGCTTTTCTAAACTCGAAATTTTACTTCATGCGCCACGCGTATAAAACACAGATTTTAAGCGAAGTTCGAATGTACATAAATTTCACAATATTTGAGTGATTTATACGCGTGGCGCATGAAGTAAAATTTCGAGTTTAGAAAAGCCCAGAAAATTTGTCGAGGGTCGCTGCGCGACCCTCGACAAATTTTCACGGGGCTTTTCTAAACTCGAAATTTTACTTCATGCTTAGTCTGGGAGTGGACAACACTTGTTTAAAGCTTTAAAAGAACTTAAAAAAAACAGGGAATATGTCAATGACTAACTAAATGTCAAAACAAAATCACCAAACGTCATCAGTATCTAGGGCTAACGCGATAATACGAAATGTATTAAAATTTTTACAAAATCGCAAATTTCTCGAAAACTGTTGGAAGGATATGGCAACAACCGGGTATCAATAAAAAGGAAATTTAATTTCGCATCAGATAAAGTATCTCAAGATAGATGGTTCCATTTAAAAAAATGAAATTATGCATGTTTGAAGTACTGAAGAATACCGTCGACGGACTCGGCTCAGTTTAGAAAATCTGACTAATGGCAAAAACCTAAACTAATACTACATTTCTTCCTGAATCCAAAACCATAAACCGCACAACTCTGACTTATTTCGTTTTGAAGATATTGTTAATGGCGTCGAGCTCTAAAATCGTCAAATTTATAAGAAAAAATAAATAACTCGCAAACGGTTCAAGTGAGACCCAATGTTGTGTACATAAACTCATGTTTATTTTTAACGAGCAATCCAAAAATGTTAAAATATATAGGGCGTTCTATTTAAAATAAGGAAGTTGGTGTTTACTTCCGCTATAAACGCAAGGCCGCCATATTTAGAAACAATTTTAGGTTATGAAAAACTTGATTCTGAACAACTTTTATTTGAAACTTTTTTTGAGATTTTCAACGATATGCCCACTATAGACCGATTTCCGCTTAGTAACTCACCCTGTATAATAAAGGATATGCTTTTTATATCAATTAGTATGTTATTTATTTCAGAAAAACTGTATTAAAATAAGAGCCAATATTTTCCCAATTATTATTAGCTACTTCAAGAGCTAAACAGTACTCGAGTACTGCTCAGTATAAGAAGTACTCATGGACTAAGTACCGAGTGCACGAAAAATACTCAGCCTACAAATTTTAAGTACGCTGAGTACTTTTCGTGAACTCGCTACTCAGTCCACGAATACTTCTTTTTTAAGTACTTGTGCTTGTACTCAACGCGTTTTTAGATCGCAAAATGAACTTGAGCACATTTGGATGCACCTTCTCAAGTTAATCTTACTCTAAACGTTTTATCAACGTCAAAATTGTCATTCAACCAATATCATCAACTATCATACTTACATTAAATCAGTGGCGGGTGGTGATTAACTTCATGTGAAACTAAAATGCCTAGGTAATTCACCCTGGATGTTTTCAAAGTGAAATGTCAACAGTAGCATAAAATATCAACATAGATCAAGAATACCGACATTCTTTTTTTTATAAAAAAATGTGGTCGATAGCTATTTTATAGAATCAATTTTAATTCCTGTATATAATTTATTATCTGTTTGTAGTTAAAAATATTATGAATATTCTATAAATATAGATGTTATATATGTATATGTGGGTCTACTAACATAATTCTTGATTAAAACGATATTATCTTACATTTAAACGTGGCTTTCTTTACAATAGGGATTTATGCGGAGGCGTTAATGAAAGTCGGAGGGGTATTAAAAAGGCGCGAAGGACGGTGTGTGTCATAACTCGAAAGCGCGCGTCGACTTTACGGTTTGACTTAGTTAAATATTAAACCTGTAGGCATGTGATAAGTGCAAACCCGCCCCCATCAACCGACACTTACGCTCCTGGAATTAGCGCCGCTCGTTGATGGCCGGGCTTGATACACTTTGGAAATTATTGCGGTGCGTGCCTTTTCCAGTAATTTTTATGGCGTTATGTTTAAGAATTTTCGGCGTAACGCTCCTTGATAGGCAGTTTTATGGGCAAACACCTCTGCTTTATGGGATGGTTGGTGATAATGAACTCGGGGAGTGAATCGAGAGAAGAGAAGAGGGTGGCTATCCCTGCTATCGCACGATTCAAACATTCCATTTGCATTCAAATTATTTTAAAACCAAGAAACAATCAGTAATTAAAATATTCATATATAATATAAAAATATTTAGAATTATTAACACCTTAGAAGACTGTAAATATTTACAAGAAGATTTGGATAAAAATCATGACTGGTGCTTGAATAACAAGCTTTATTTAAATATTAATAAGTGTACTAAAATTTCATTCTCTCGGAAGCACTCAGTTATTAATTATTCTTATAGAATTGGTCAAAATATCATTCCCGAAGTGAATGAAATGAAAGATTTGGGTGTTATTTTCGACAGCAAGTTATCTTTTATATCTCATATAACTAATATATGCAACAAATCATTAAAGATGTGGGGTTTCGTGTGGAGAGTATGTAGAATTCTGAGTCCGTGTTTGAAAACTTTATATTGTTCTATGGTTCGCTCTAACTTGGAATACGCATCAATAATTTGGTCACCGCATACATCGGGTCTCACCAACAGATTAGAAACCATACAAAAGAAGTTCTTTCGTACGATGGAGTATAAGTTGGTTAAATACCATTCACTTGGCTCTTATTCAGATATAATGGCTGAATTAAAAATGAAAACCCTAGAAGATCGTCGCATAATTAACGACTTAATTTATCTACATAAAATTGTAAACGGAGCGATTGATTGTCCAGAGATTTTATCCATGCTTGACTTCTACGTACCCTGCCATGATCGTAGTCTAAGGTCTAACCCAATTTTTCGCCTGAGGACGTTTTAATCTAATTATGGTCATAATAATCCCATTGCAAGGATGATGCGAGCTGCGAATAGTTTGGACACGGAATTTATATCGTTATTCGGATCCAATTTAGTTACATTTAAGAATCATCTAACCCACTTAGAGGTTTTTAACAAATAGCCGATAAACTGTGCGATAATTCATATTTATTGTTTGATTAGTGTTGTTAATTTTTTTTTTGCATGATTTCGGTGTTTATTACAATAAAAAATAACTGCTTTTTAGTGAGCATAGCATAATTATTTAGTTTTAGTTTTAGATTTATTTCAAATACATTGCATTACTATCTAGATTGTCTACATTGTGTATTTTAAATTTAGTATAGTTTATACATGATATATTTAAGCATTAACTTGTTTTTGTAAAAGGGGTTTCCCGTTGAATATGAAATAAATGAAATAAAATATCCCAAGTGCCAGACATATTACCTGACATTTTTTAGACATATTCGAATATTTTGCCGGCCAAATATTCGCTGTCAAAATATTCACGTAATTCGTATAGGATTGGATAATTTCTAAGTAATACGCCATTTTGATTGGACCAGTTTATTAAATGACAGGTGAGGGCAATTGTCAATAATAGTATATTATGCAACGATCATTTAATGGCAGCTATTCAGACACGAGTATGAGAATTACGACACGAGCGACGAAGGAGCGAGTGTCGTAATGAATACGAGTGTCTTAATAGCCATTAAATGAGAGTTGCATACACTATTTTTTCTACGACTACTTGCAATAGAAAAATAATAAGTTTTATTTTCAAAATTTATTAAATTTATATTCAACTTATAAATTATTTTTATACACTACATTATATGAAAAAAAATTAAATTACAATATATGAGAACTTTGCAAACAAAAATGACAGATTTTTAATCATTCTTTTTGATTTATACTAATATTTTGAATTGTACAGTTATTAAAATGAATCTGTGGCACTTTCGGTAGTTCTGAAACAATGTTGGTGGATGTTGTTATTGATGCTGATGGAGTAATGTTTATAAAATTGTTTGTTTGGCTGTGTTCTATCAAATTCAAAAGTTGATTGGCTACGTTGACTTTATTTTGGATTGACTCGTCAATATAGTTTTCAGCCACTGCGGTGGATTTCCACCCACCGTGGCGTTTTAGCGAGGTGATGTCACCACCAGCATCAACCAATATTGTAGCAGAACTGCGACGAAAGCAGTGTCCGGTGTATAAGTTGGGATCTGGAAGATTTAAGTACCTAGCAATTTCTTTGCCCATATTTCCAAACTTGTTTATTCCTACGTTTTGTACTGTACATTTTCCATTTGTATAATTTGTAAAAAAAGATGGGGTTATACAACGTTGTTGACGAAGATTCATGTAGTTCTTGCATATACCGTAATATTTTCCGTTAACTGAAAATTTTCGCGTTGTTTTTGTTTTAGTATCATTAATTGTGACTAAAATAGTTGTTCCAAAATCATTTACGTCTTTTAATTCCAACTTGTGCAGCTCATGCCTTCTACAAGCTCCCATAACACCAAAGATACATACTACCTATGAAAACAACAGTTTAAAATATAAATTTTAAACTAAAATTAACTTACCTTGGTCAATAAATATTTTACGTCTGGGGCTTCACCAATAAATTGCTTTATTTCATCAGTGGTAAAGATTTTAGATTTTTTGGGTACATATCCTTCAGATTTTCTTTTTAACAAGGCAAGCAATTACAAATATTTGGATATGCCCACTTTGTGTTTAATGGATAAAGTTGATTTAATAATGGAATAATCAGTCCATAAAGTTGTGGATTTTGATTTCTTGCACAATTCATCGAAATAAACTAATAATACATTTTTATAAAAGCTGCTAACCTTATTTTTATTCCTCCATTCCATAAACTGAGAGTAACATTTTTCATAAATTTTTGCCGATTTTACTGGTAGTAAATTATTTGAGGTTTTGAGGCTTGTTCTACAATCTTCGGAGGAGTTAGATTTTCAATTTCACTATCACTATCGCTCATTTTTGTCGATGTTTATACAATTACCTACGTTGACAAATTGACAATTTTAAATTGTCATTCCATCATACCCAGCATGAGCTTGCTACGATGTGAATGAATATATGAAAATCTGTATCGAAATGAAAATCTGTATCGAAATGAAAATCTGTATCGAAATGACCCTCATTTCGATACAAGTAGTAACTGTCTAATAAATCAATTTAAGTATAGGAGTAGAAAAAATACATTATTTCATTTATTTTATTTCATTTAAAATCAAATTGTTTTAAACGAAGAAACAATCTCTTTCACGGAAATTGAACCAAAAACAAAAGAATTTCTCTTTCATTTTATTACTCAACAATATTAATATCTACAAAAAATCCTGTAAATTAAATGTTGAATTTATTTATTCAATAATTCTCTTCCATTTTATTACACAACTATATTTGAAAGTAATATTTCAGTCGTGAAAAGGTGTTAGCCGGCAGCACAATTCCACAATTCAACAATTTCTACAGAAGTGCCATTCCTCACGGGTAGCGAATGTGACGCTTTAGCACCGCCGCCTATATGTAATGACTCTTTCATTCCCCGATTCACAATGTGTTATATTTTATGTCGTTCATATTTTCAAAACTCTCTTAAGGAGGCGAAATCATTGATTGCAATCTCACCCACCCACGTACTAGATCCAGCAGCAGCGTACATTCAAACTAACAGAAAATTGAAACGTTTCAAATACTTTTTCGATGTTTTTCAGCAGCGGGCTGAATTAAACTTCACTTTAACGTACAGTAAAGTATTATTCGTTTGTATGTCTACGCGCCCGAGCCAAATTTGAAGGTTTTTGTAAACTCGAAATTTTACTTCATGCCTAACCTGGGATTGGAAACACTCGTTAGAGGCTTCACATTAAACTTTTGTAACAAAACAACGAATTAAATTTAAATTAAAACACAAAATAAGTTAAACAAACCAAGTGTTTTAATTTAAATCATCCAGTATTAAAACAACGAATGTCTGAAAATTTACAGTGAATAATCGTGATGTGTATACCTAAAATAAAAAATCCCTGTATAGCAAACATAATAATATCTAAAGAGAAAGCTCCATAAAGCGTAGTGTCAGCATTGCCAACTTATTATTTACGATCCCATAGTGAGGAGAGCAAACGAAACGAAACCGCATTCTTCTGGTATGGCTTGATACGGACGGCGACTGCCTTAATTCAAACAAGAGATGGAACGTCAGATAGAGTCCTTAAGTCGTTCGGAATGAACCATAGGCACCATAGATCTGTCGGCTAAATAGTCATTTATGACTGGCCGCCGTGATAAACAAATCCATATCGGCGCATGCGCCCCGTACAAGTCACGATCTATAATTTGAATACAATACATGTCAGCAGTTATGTCTTACAGTATTAAGTAAACGTTTATTGTGCGGACACACCGTGTGTATTCATTTTATCCGTTTTTAGATTACGTGTGCTCTCTCGCTCCGATCTCTCCGATACACAAGTGCACTACAGGTATACCTACCTATATTTACAGCGGACTGTCAAGCGCGCAACGAAAAAAATCGGTACGGTAGCCGGAGTTCGTTCGAGTTTACCGAGGAAACGGAATTTATTGGTTAATTAAACGTATTCTTATAGATAACGCGTTCAATGTATGGGAAGAAACTATAGAAAGCTTTGCTTGTGTTTGTTGCGGACTATAATTATTGTTATGCAACCAAATTTATCTGATGAAAAATCTAACTATGCTAGGATAGCAGCTAAATTGTTCAAAATAAAGAAACTCTTATGAAAGTTGTAACAATTTATTTGATTTTCTATTTTCAAACAGCTTAATTATGCTGTTATAAAAAAATAAACATTATTGTTGGACATAGTTTATTTAGGGGCCTCGTTAGCCGAGTCCGTGGCCGAGTCGAGAGAGGTCTCGGGTTCGAGTCCCGTCCGGTGGAATAATTTATGAATAATAAATTATTCCCTCAGAGTCCATAGTTGCAGTGTGAATGTGTTGTGGCGTTTTAGATGTAATTTCGATATAGATTGGTTAAATAACATTAAATATAGATTTATGGCTAATAGTCATAGTTAACAAGACCAATAAAAAAAATAGCTGATTTAAACATCACGATGGTTTTGACCGTTACTACGTGGTAATCTATATCAAAATTAAATGAAACTATTACTATATCTTCAATTTGGTTTTCATTAATCACGTGATGAAACATAATATTGATAATTAAATAAGTCACTTGGTTTGTTTCACTTGTATATATATGAAATAATTAAAGTGGTAAAAATATAGTAATAGTATTGATAATTAAATAAAAGTCACTTGGTTTGTTTCACTAATATTTTTTATTCTCTCCTGGAGAGAATAAAAAATAGTAGTAAAACAAACCAAGTGACTTTTATTTAATTATCAATACTATTACTATGTTTTTTACCACTTTTATTAATTCATATATGTATATATATACAGGTGTTACATATAAATATTTTTACGACTTAAGTTTCGACAGTGTGAGTGTCATTATCAAGTTAAATTTTTAGATAATTTAAGTTTGATGTTAACATAATATGACGTTGAATTACGTATTTATTATGACGTACGAATGCAGTAACAAACAAGCGGCGTGGCATCATGTATAAATATCACGTCTTGCGCCACATTAAATTAAGCGCACAAAGTGATCCCAGACACGGCCGACACTTGTCTTATCATCCTATCATGACAATTGAAAAACTCGGGTGCATAAAGTGTTAAGTACGTAACGCCGTTTGACAACATCTCCGGAGGATGCAAAACTCTCTCTCGTTCCCACGTAAACAGCCCGCCCCGGCCGCCTTCGCCGCCACTGCTGTTTTGATATGATTACATCTAACGTGACAAGAAGATGCTCAGATGCTCAGATTATCTCCGCTACGTAATTAATTATCCCGCCGCCCTCTTGACAAGATGAACTCTGCGTCTCGTCGCAAAAATTAATACAACAATTAACGTCGTCTTAACAGAAAACGGTTTGTTATGATTTCTAGTCCTCAATTCGATTTTTGTATACATACAAGGATTGATGCACTTTGTAAATATCAATCACTACAGATCGTTTGCAATAATCGATAATTTTGTAGAGATGTTCTTAATAAATTGGTTAACTATTAAGGACCACGAATTGATTGATATGGTTGATAAATGTTGAAAGTTCATCTTCACTTTTATATAAATAAAACAATTTAAACACTTTCAAATATATAATGTGCATTCGCTACAATTGTTTCGCCACACTGGCTTCTTCAGAAAAAGCTACGGTGTGGCGAAACAATTGTAGCGAATGCAGAATATATATTTGAAAGTGTTTAAACTGTTTTATTTATATAAAAGTGGATCACGGATGGGTCTTTACAATTTGTACTAGGGATGTTCGATACATGTATACAGAGTGTTCACAGATTCATTCTCAACATGAGGCTAGTTTGAACATCTTTTGTAATTCTTTATTATACCTTTGTTTCATGTAAAATGTAAATACTTTTCAAAGCGTTTTGTTTTTATTAAATAATTATAAAATAGTTTTTCCTTATTCTATTGTTTTCAGAGTACTCAATTGTGAACCTGTCAGTGTTAAAATAATCTATTTTGTTGTTTTTACTATTAGTTTTCATACTAGACATAACAAATTATACATTTCTGAAAAACGAAAAAGCGAAGCCAAGTACCCGGCATATCCAAATTTTAAAACTTTTGTATACTCAAAATATTTATGTCACTAAAAAAATATTCCTTCCTCAATAATGTATTTTAACAATCAAAGGTCAAATTTTGAAGCATTTAAAAAAAGTTGCCCACCAGGAAGCATCCTGGTAAGATTTGATGGTAGATTCATCAGACATAAAAGATAATTTGTTGTAGATTAAACACATCATATTTATAACGCCTATTGTCCAGTTGGAATTCACATCATTAAATTAAATAATTTAAGACAGCATCCAAAAGGACTTATCAATAGCCCCCAGAGAAACGAAAAAATAAAACACCTCGACAAGATCTCAACATCATATTTTTCCTTGTTGTGTTCACCAGAATGAAATAAATCACCAGTGACAATTTGTCCTCGTGTCATAAACCCGAGCACAGTAGCTCCAGATCGGAATCACACGGTGTGCATGTGTGCATTATCATGGCCATCAAATAAATCGTTACAAATAAATTAGTTGTCCAGCATAATGATCAAAGATTTACAGGTATCCTTTAGTGAAACGTATCACATTTATCTGTCTTATATGTTATATGAACTTGTGCAGCAGATGGCTGTTAAATATTGCCCGTATTGTGATGTAAAGATGTGATCTCACACACACCCAGAGAGCAAAGTGTGAGCCTCGCGGCACGCTGAGATGTCCCATTCATAAGTGTCCGGAGGTTGAAATACAGGCGGTGCTGAGTGATGTGATACCAGTCAGAGGTTAACGTGCATCTCCCACAAATATTGCTTCAAAGGTGTTTGTTTTCGACGCGGATTGATGTCGCGGGTTTTCGCGAAAAATTTGAGATTTGCATATGGCTTCATCGCATCGTGTGAACACAAATGGTTAAGTAGGTCAGAATTATTCTAAATTATGCAGAATTGCAGAAGAACAGACATTTTTAAAAAATGGTCTTAATCAATTCAGGAGAATTGAACTTTTGTGAGTAACGTGAAGATTATAATAACTTTAATTAAAACACTTTTAACCTTTCTTCACAATTTTTATTATATACCAGATGTACATTTCGGTCACAAGGTGACCATTATCAATGGATTGATTCTGATGCTGATACAGTACCAATCCATTGATAATAATCACCTTGTGACCGAAATGTACATCTGGTATATAATAAAAATTGTGAAGAAATTTTAAAAGTGTTTTAATTAATACCCAGGAGACCTTAAAATGGATAGGTATGTGTGTGTGATGTTAGTGGTAATTTATGTCGGTAAATTACTACTGATAATTTACCGTAAATTACGGTATATCACTCAGTTGTACAGGTAAGATTAAAAACATTCATTCGCGCGCTTGAGCAAGAGATAACAAAATGTCAAAAATACTTTCCTATTGAAAATATAATTTGTTTATTTGTTCACGACAATCTCATAATATGTGCATTATGTGCATTTAATTGTGTGGGCAGCATAAATGAGCTGTATTTAAGATTCAAGTACAATAAACACGGGATTTACGTGATAAATGTGGTTTTTCAACACGAATATAAATAATTGCCTAGTTCGATTTTTTGCTGCTATGCAGTAAACGCGCTTTGCTAGTCAAATCAGCTTGTTTTGTCTTACATTTGACCATGGTGGTGAAGACGTCGTCGATGCCATTTTGTTAAAGTACAAAGTAACGCGTCAACATCTCCGCCGTTCTCACTAGTTTAACCCGCTTAAAACGCGTTTGTAAACAGAAACCATTCTTAAATCGGTTAAACAAGTGTGCTTCTATCCGTCGCCAGTGTTTTTTAAAGCGGAACAAACGTTAACACCGTGAAAACTCTATCCAAACGAAAGAGTTCGTTTTTTGTGCAAAGAGCGTGTTTCTGTGTAACTTAGGTAAAATGGTAGACTGTGTGAGTATTATTTATTGTTGAACGATTGTTCATATTTGTGTTAAAGTGTAATTAACCCTATTACACATTCAAATCATAATACCGCAATCTGAGATCATTTATCTGTCAAATTATTATAAAACAAACCCGACCATTAAGACTGACGCGTATTTGATAATTATATATAATAAATTTTGTATTGTGGAGGCTTCTACTTCGTTATACATGTTAATTTATTAATAAAAAACGGTTTAACTTTGTTTGTATAACACAATTTATTTTTATATGACTGCAGTTTCGGCAAATTTAGCTTGCCATTATCAAACATATATGTTTGATAACAGATTGGAGTTCTATTACTAATAATACCTCGGTTAGCCCAGAATATCAATTTAACTCATTTGTAGATATTGTAGAAGAGTACTGCAAAAACTCACTTCCCGAAAAAAAAAGTGTCAATAATAAATAATAAAACTCAAAATCACGTTAAATGGTTTGACACAAATCTAAAAAATATGCGGGAGACCATGTTGCTGCTGAAAGCGGCAAGTCTAAAAAATAAAGATCTAGAAGATATGTATAAAAAATATAAAAGCAAATACCGTCTTGCTATTTCAAACGCAAAAATAAATGCCAACGAATCGTTTATTAAAAATTCACGAAACAGTCCGAAAGCACTTTGGTCCCTGATAAATCATAAGTCTTTAACATCCAGCAAATTTGAGTGCGAAATTGACCCAAACTCATTTAATAACTATTTTGCCAGCATTGCGAGTGATTTGGCACATGAGTTACCTAATCCCATTCATTCTCCAATAGAATATATGCTTAAAACTTCCATTAATTATGCAGTCATTTTACTTTACAGAAACAAGCTATATGGAAGTACGGGATGCCATACTAAAGTTAAGAAACTCTCCCTCAAGAGATATATTTAACATAGCAGCCGGTATTCTAAAAAGGGTAGTTGACGTTATTGTGGTACCATTAACCAAACTAATTAATGTCTGCATAGTAAACCACGTATTCCCAAGTTCATTAAAAAAAGCACGCATCTCTTCAATTTTCAAGAAAGGAGATAGAGAAAATGTAGCAAATTACAGGCCGATAGCTATATATATTACCTGTAATGGCTAAAGTGTTTGAAAGGATATTACAGAGGCAGATAATGGAATTCATCGAAAATCACAACATCTTGTCGGAAACGCAGTACGATTTTCGTAGGGGAAAGTCTACGACCGATGCAGTGATTGCCCTTACTAAAGAACTAATTTACAACTTCGAAAAAGGAACAAATACAATAACATCGTTCCTGGATCTTAGTAGAGCCTTTGACTGCATCGATCATGATATTCTTCTGCGAAAACTGTACTACTACAATTTTCACCCAGACAGCTGCCGCCTTATTAACTCATATCTATCTCAAAGGATACAAATCGTCACAATTAATCAAATCAGTTCAAGTGACACATGTCTGAAATTCGGTGTGCCGCAAGGGTCTATACTAGGGCCGTTGCTATTCCTACTGTATATAAATGATTTATCCTCCCTATCAACGTCGCTAAAGTTCATCCAATTTGCTGACGATACAACGTTTACAAACGAATCGAAAGATTTAGAAAGAGCAACTAATGAACACGTATCGCTGAATAACGACATCTGTTCATGGTTTGTGTCCAATAGGCTAACACTTAACACAGATAAAACAGTTAATATCACTTTTTCTCTCAGGTCAGATATCTCAAGGGAAGTTACTGCCAAATTTCTAGGTATACACCTAGACAATAGGTTAACATGGCACAACCACGGCGAGGCTGTTGCAGCGAAAGTATGCAGACCAATCTATCTACTTAAACAACTTAAACATAAACTTCCGTTAGCAGCTCTACGCTCAGCATACTTTTCGCTTTGCCAGTCCCACCTTAGTTATTCAATTCTGACTTGGGAACACTCAGCAATTATGAACCGTTTATTTGGTCTCCAAAGACGTGCTATCAGAATAATAACAAGCTTGGGATATCAGGAGGATTGTAAGAAAACATTCATTGAGCTAGGTATCTTAACACTTCCATCCCTTTATGCATTGAGGTGTTTGGTGCACGTTCGAATGGACATAACATCGTATTGTGCTCATGCTGACAAACATGAACACAATACTAGAATAAAATCAAACATTTGCTTAAGAAGTATGCACCTCTCTAAATCACACAACGGTGTAAATTATTATGGACCCAAAATCTTTAATCTACTCCCTGAACCGATTAAGATGTTAGACACCAAACAATTTAAAAACAAAATAAAATCATATCTAGTCAAAAATCCATTTTATAGTGTTAAAGAATGTCTAGATCATGACTACAGTATAGCTGCAATCTAAATGTGTCAACATTATCTTCTCTAAATTTGATTATGCGTTTGTTTAACAATATTTGTGCATTATGTGCGTAATTTTAATTAGTATTATTATACTTATTCAATATGTAATTCATTATTTATTTACAATTGTAACTGATGTTAACGTGTTATATTTGTTCATTCTGTCCTTCGTTTATTCAAATATGCAATTAACCATTTATTTATAATTGTAACTGATTTTAACGTGTTATGTTTGTTTATTCTGTCTTCGTGTTTAACTTACTAACACTTTTAAGTCCTATTTATTCTCTATTTAACATTTTAATAGCTTGACTCATTTTATCATTATATTTTATAAAATATGTAACACTATCTTCTCTAAATTTGATTATGCGTTTATTTGACAATATTTGTACATTATGTGCGAAATTTTAATTAGCATTATTATACATATTCAATATGTAATTCATTAGTTATTTACAATTGTAACTGATGTTAACGTGTTATATTTGTTCATTCTGTCCTTCGTTTAATAAAATATGCAATTAACCATTTATTTATAATTGTAACTGATTTTAACGTGTTATGTTTGTTTATTCTGTCTTCGTGTTTAACTTACTTACACTTTTAAATCCTATTTATTCTCTATTTAACATTTTAATAGCTTGACTCATTTTATCATTATATTTTATAAAATATGCCTCCATTCATATAGTTACCTGGTATATCTCATAAAATTATATTTATCTCATATGTATATGACGAATGTAAACTGTTAAGTACTATCATGAATGAAATTACTATTACTATTACTAATGGCAAGCTAAATTTGCAGAATCTGCAGTCACATATAATTAAATTGTGTTATACAAACAAAGTTAAACCGTTTTTTATTAATATATAATAAATGTTGTGTTATATATTGTTGTTGTCGTAAACAAAGTATAGTGTATAACTCGTATATAATGGCTATTAATCACTCGGACGACTTGCTCCACTCGCCTTCGGCTCGTTCCGCAAACCTCGTTCTCGTGATTAAGGAAAATTTCGAGTTTAGAAAAGCCTGAAGTTCAATTTGGACACTTTGCACACAGCAAAAAATTAACCCCAAACAAAGATATAATTCTCTGCGCGTAATAAAGTTCACTTCTCTGATTAACCCTGTTTAGAGCACATTATCAAAAAATATAGTCACGCAAGTGTAATAAATCCGAAAATTAAATAGCCTTCATTTATATTTTGTAAATTCTCTTCCCAGAAATACATAGCGTGTGTGAGTGCGCCCCGCTTTCCTCCCCCAAAACGGAATAAATCACCCAGTTTTATTGTTAACAACAAATATTATCTGACAGTAAAACGTTTTAATTGTTTAATTTATCCACATTATATGCCTCGTAACTAAAATAGTTGACGTTAAGATAATTGAAATAATGTCTAAAGGGTATTATTTATGATTGTTTGGTTTTCTGAAAAAAATATTAAATATAATAATTTTCTTTAAAGTGCAGATATCCAGATGATTGCGTAAATTAATTTATCCACATTTTATGCCTCGTAACTGAAATAGTTGACGTTAAGATAAATGAAATAATGTCGAAAGGGTATTATTTATGATTGTTTGGTTTTCTTAAAAAAATATTGAACATAATAATTTTCTTTAAAGTGCACATATCCAGATGATGTTTAATGTTTATTTACGCAAATTCCATTTAAAATACATAATGCTAAATACTATTAATTAAATTAAAAGTGTTTGAAAGTAATAAGTGTTTTATTTAAACTAAAATCAAAGTGAAAGAAACTTTCAACTATTAACTGCCTCAACAATTAAGTTATTAAATTAAAAGTAATAAATAAGTTGAAATATAAAATTACAAACATTATACCAATAGAACAAACAAAACAGATTAAAACGTCTCTAAAACGAGAATTCACTAATTTGTCTAACGGGGACGCGATTTGAGCTATTTTTGTTGATGACGACAATTTTATAAAAATTGATCGATTTAAAGCTTTTAACGAGTGTTTCCACTCCCTGATTAAGCATGAAGTAAAATTTCGAGTTTAGAAAAGCCTGAAAATTTGGTTTGGTTGCGTAGCGCGAAGCGCGGAGCGACCAAACCAAATTTTCAGGCTTTTCTAAACTCGAAATTTTACTTTATGCGCCACGCGTATAAAACACTGATTTCAAGTGAAGTTAAAAATGCACTGCTTTAGAATAGTGCTTAAGCAGTATTTTTGAAACCTCACATTATTTCAGTGTTTTATACGCGTGGCGCATGAAGTAAAATTTCGAGTTTAGAAAAGCCTGAAAATTTGGTTTGGCCGCTCCGCGCTTCGCGCTACGCGAGTGTTTCCACTCCCAGGCTAAGCATGAAGTAAAATTTCGAGTTTAGAAAAGCCTGAAAATTTGGTTTGGCCGCTCCCCGCTTCGCGCTACGCGACCAAACCAAATTTTCAGGCTTTTTTCTAAACTCGAAATTTAACTTCATGCTTAACCTGGGAGTGGAAACACTCGTAAGAAGTTTCAAATTGAACATTATTATAAAAATAACGAATGCTTAAACTTTTACAAAGTTTGGATCAGGATGTGTATACTTAGAAGAAAAAGTCCTTGTTTGTTGCAGTCTTTTCGTCTAGTTTAGTTGATTTTAATTATTTATTCATAGATTAACACTAATTATGTATTGCTGTGAAAATCCTTTATTTGGAATAAACCAAATTAACAATATTATCTACACATTTTTCTAAACACTAATTGAGTCGTTTATTTTGAAAGCGCCCAAACTGCTTTTCTCAATTTTTGTTGTTGACTGAAATAATCTTCATAATTTGAGGTTTTCTGTCATAAATAACAATTTCTGTTTAAGTCTATCTAAAATATAAAGGGTTTTTTAATAAGAGGTTTCATTTTTAATAATATACAAATAGAACAAACAAAACAGATTAAAACGTCTCTAAAACGAGAATTCACTAATTTGCCTAACGGGGACGCGATTTGAGCTATTTTTGTCGATGACGGCAATTTTACGAAAATTGGTCAATTTAAAGCTTTAAACGAGTGTTTCCACTCCCTAATAAAGCATGAAGTAAAATTTCGAGTTTAGAAAAGCCTGAAAATTTGGTTTGGTTGCGTAGCGCGAAGCGCGGAGCGACCAAACCAAATTTTCAGGCTTTTCTAAACTCGAAATTTTACTTCATGCGCCACGCGTATAAAACACTGATTTCAAGTGAAGTTAAAAATGCACTGCTTAAGAATAGTGCTTAAGCAGTATTTTTAAAACCTCACATTATTTCAGTGGTTTATACGCGTGGCGCATGAAGTAAAATTTCGAGTTTAGAAAAGCCTGAAAATTTGGTTTGGCCGCTCCGCGCTTCGCGCTACGCGACCAAACCAAATTTTCAGGCTTTTCTAAACTCGAAATTTTACTTCATGCTTAGCCTGGGAGTGGAAACACTCGTTAGAAGTTTCAAATTGAACATTATTATAAAAACAACGAATGCTCAAACTTTGCCAAGTTTTGATCGGGATGTGTATACTTAAAAGAAAAATTCCCTGTTTGTCGCAGTGTTTTCGTGTAGTTTAGTTGATTTTAATTATTTATTCATAGAATAACACTAATTATGTATTGCTATGAAAATCCTTTATTTGGCATAAACCAAATTAACAATATTTTCTACACATTTTTCTAAACACTAATTGAGTCGTTTATTTTAAAAGCGCCCAAACTCCTCTTCTCAATTTTTGTTGTTGACTGAAATAATCTTCATAATTTGAGGTTTTTTGTCATAAATAACAATTTCTGTTTAAGTGGAAACACTCGTAAAAAGCTTCAAATTTAACATTATTATAAAAACAACGAATGCTTAAACTTTTACAAAGTTTGGATCGGGATGTGTATACTTAAAAGAACAATTCCCTGGTTGTTGCAGTCTTTTTGTCTAGTTTAGTTGATTTTAATTATTTATTCATAGATTAACACTAATTATGTATTGCTATGAAAATCCTTTATTTGGCATAAACCAAATTAACAATATTATCTACACATTTTTCTAAACACTTATTGAGTCGTTTATTTTGAAAGCGCCCAAACTCCATTTCTCAATTTTTGTTGTTGACTGAAATAATCTTCATAATTTGAAGTTTTCTGTCATAAATAACAATTTCTGTTTAAGTTTATCTAAAATATAAAGGGTTTTCTAATAAGAGGTTTCATTTTTAATAATATACAAATAGAACAAATAAAACAGATTAAAACGTCTCTAAAACGAGAATTCACAAATTTGCCTAACGGGGACGCGATTTGAGCTATTTTTGTCGATGACGGCAATTTTATAAAAATTGGTCAATTTAAAGCTTTAAACGAGTGTTTCCACTCCCTAATTAAGCATGAAGTAAAATTTCGAGTTTAGAAAAGCCTGAAAATTTGGTTTGGTTGCGTAGTGTGAAGCGCGGAGCGACCAAACTAAATTTTCAGGCTTTTCTAAACTCGAAATTTTACTTCATGCGCCACGCGTATAAAACACTGATTTCAAGTGAAGTTAAAAATGCACTGCTTGAGAATAGTGCTTAAATAGTATTTTTAAAACTTCACATTATTTCAGTGTTTTATACGCGTGGCGCATGAAGTAAAATTTCGAGTTTAGAAAAGCCTGAAAATTTGGTTTGGCCGCTCCGCGCTTCGCGCTACGCGACCAAACCAAATTTTCAGGCTTTTCTAAACTCGAAATTTTACTTCATGCTTAACCTGGGAGTGGAATCACTCGTAAAAAGTTTCAAATTGAACATTATTATAAAAACAACGAATGTTTGAACTTTTACAAAGTTTTCATCGGGATGTGTATACTTAAAAGAAAAATCCCTGTTTGTCGCAGTCTTTTCGTGTAGTTTAGTTGATTTTAATTATTTATTCATAGATTAACACTAATTATGTATTGCTATGAAAATCCTTTATTTGGCATTAATCAAATGAACAATATTATCTACACATTTTTCTAAACACCAATTAAGTCGTTTATTTTGAAAGCGGCCAAACTCCTTGTCTCAATTATTTGTTGTTGACTGAAATAATCTTCATAATTTGAGGTTTTCTGTCATAAATAACAATTTCTGTTTAAGTTTATCTAAAATATAAAGGGTTTTCCAATAAGAGGTTTCATTTTGAATAGACCGCTATCTGGGCAGCTGTTAATTTTGCAGCTGTCATCTTTTGACACTTGACAAGTAAAAACTATGCCATTAGTAAAAATGCAACGATACACGCTTCAACAACGCATTGAAATTATTAATATTCACTACAGAAATATTGAAAATTTTGCAGTCAGAGTTCGGCAAACTGAAGCACTTTTGGGTCGTCATGAAGCACCTTCTTGGCCAGCAATAGAAAAACTGGTTAAAAAATTTAAGCTGTTGTCACAACTTAGTGATGTGAAGAATCGAAACCGTGTGCGTCGCTCAAGAGCAATTGAGAATAATTTTGCAGTCACAGTTCGCCAAACTGCAGCACTTTTGGGTCGTCATGAAGCACCTTCTTGGCCAGCAATAGTAAAACTGGTTAAAAAATTTGAGCTGTTGTCACAACTTAGTGATGTGAAGAATCGAAACCGTGTGCGTCGCTCAAGAGCAATTGAGAATATTGCTGCTGTAGCCAATAGTGTTAACGAAAACCTAGGTTTATCGATTCCTCGTCGATCTTTGGAATTAGACATTCCAAAACACGGTATTTTGCATAATGACTTAGGTTTGAAGGCTTTTAAAGTTCAGTTAACACAAGAACTCAAGTCGGTCGATCACCAGCAACGTCGTATCTTTGCTGATTCGGTCCTTGAAATGCATCAAAATGATCCAGATTTTCATCGAAAAATCATCTTGAGTGATGAGGTCTATTTTCACCTGGGAAGCTACGTGAATAAGCAGAATTTCCGTATTTAGGTCTCAGAAAATCCAAGAATGCTTATTGAAAAGCCTCTCCATCCTCAACGTGTCACTTGAATACTTGTTGAATAATAATTTTAGTTGCGTTACGAGTGCATTAATATAATTGTGTTTTTAAACAAATTTATTTTTATTTGAAATAAAACAACGCAGTTGGGAGGGTTTCACTTTTATTGTTGAACACTGCAACATGTTTCACCACACAGTGGCTTCATCAGGCAGATGAAATAATGAAATATTATTTTATCTGCCTGATGAAGCCACTGTGTGGTGAAACATGTTGCAGTGTTCAACAATAAAAGTGAAACCCTCCCAACTGCGTTGTTTTATTTCAAATAGTATTATGGAGTTTCATCATGTATCCGCCTCATCAATTGAATAAATTTATTTTTGATTAAAAAAATATTGTCATGGACTCTCATCCTGAAGGTATGTATGTATTATTCTTATAATAAATTCTTCTAAATTTATCACATGTATCAAAAAATTAAATAGTGAAAAGTATTGATTTTTTTTATGAGAGTTTAAACTTTAGATACAATTTAAGAAAATACCTATCAAAACATATTCTTTAAATTAAAGTCAAATAAGCTTTAGACTATGAACTTAATAATGAGCTAAGCAGTACCCGCTAGTAGCCGTTAATATCAGCGTAATATTTTTTTTAGTTGACGCGGTGCGTATTACAAACTTAGACATTTTCAACATTTGGTTGGATAACAAAGGCGCAAAGAAGGAAAAAAATATGTTTTCATTTCTGAAAACTAAATTTAAAATAGACAATCGCCCAAATGAGGTTTTAAATGAATTATTTAAATTTTTTCGCTTAAAATGTTTGAATTTTAAAACCTTTTGGATAAAGTGCAACAAAAACAAACATTTGTTATTATCCCGGCACAATGTATGGCTACATTCCATAGTAGTGTTGCCAGAAAAAAATCAAGAGCTTGTAGGGAATGAAGAGATAAATTATGAAGCCTCCACATCTTGCGGACGACCCCCCAAACCATTCGAATAATGTTCAACTAAAACAAAAATTCGACGGACTGAGGATTTGGTTATAAATAATAGTTATGAAGAACTAAGTTTTGCGGCAAAGCGGTTAGATAGTTCCATTGATAAACGAAAATCTCTTAAACCAGTTCAAGATTTAGCATTATATTTGGATTTGGGCTTATCGGAGAATAAATACAAAATTTTGCGTATTACGATTAATTGTGTTAGTGAGGAATGCGTACCGAGCTTACACGTTTTGCGACAAACTAAAAAACAATTTTTGTTAAATATATCGGTGAATGAACTATCTGCATCTGTTTTGCTTCAAAATATTTTAAATAAAACAATCGAAAGCATAATCAAAACAATAAATATAAAAGGTTCAATTACTGCAACATTAATTTGTAAGTGGGGATTCGATGGAAGCTCAGGGCATAGCAATTACAAACAAAAATGTTCAAATCTTGAAAATACAGATGAGTACATATTTTTTCTAGCATTTGTACCATTAAAGTTAATATGCATTGAATCAGGACAAGAATTTTGGGCTAACCCACGTCCTGGTTCGGGCATATATTGTCGGCCAATTAAATTTCAATTTATGAAAGAATGCCCTAAATTAATTCATGACGAGGAAGAATGTATGAAAAATCAAATTATCAAATTGCAAAATTATATATTAACAATTTTTGAAAATACTATTAATGTTTCTTTTGAAATGCATTTTACGATGGTAGACGGAAGTGTTTGCAATGTACTAATTGAAACTAATGCAGCTTCTAAATGTTATATTTGTGGTGCAAAACCCACAGAAATGAATAATGCATCTATTCACCAAAAGGAACCAAATCCCGAAAATTACCGTTTTGGTTTGTCTACATTACACAGTTGGATACGATCATTCGAATGCGAATGCTTATTACACATTTCGTATAGGTTACCTTTTAAATCTTGGCAGGTTAGAGGAAATGAAAATAAAGTAGTATTCGAAGAAAGAAAAAAACTTATCCAAAATAAATTTGAACAAAAACTTGGATTAATCGTAGACAAACCAAAACCGGGATTTGGTTCATCAAATGACGGTAATACGGCAAGACAATTTTTTGAAAATAGTGCTATTTCTTCAGAAATTACTGAAATAAATTTAGATTTAATTAACAAATTACATATAATATTAAGAATTATATCCACTGAATATCCAACTAATACCAAAAAATTTGACATTTTATTGAAGAATGTTAAATTTGTATCGGTGGTACTACATGCCTAGTAGTCTCCACAAATTGTTAATGCATTGGACACAAATTATTAATAATTTTGAAGTGCCTATTGGTCAGTTAACAGAGGAAGCTCTTGAGGCTACTCATAAGTTAATTAGAAAATATAGACTGTGTCACACACGCAAAACATCGCGATGTGATACAAATAACGATTTATTTAACATGCTGACATTATCATCGGATCCCTACTTGGCAAGTTTATGCAAAAAATATAGCTCGAATTTAAAAAATAAAACAAATGATGATATAATTGAATATTATTATTAGGTTAGCAAAGCTATACTGAAGAGAGATTAATAGAGCGTTGTAACAAATCAAATTAAATAAGATTTTAAATATTTCATTGTATATTTCAATATCCGGAGGTGTATCTACACGGGAAGTAGTTGTTTCAATGGATATTTATCGTCTTAAATTGTCTTATTAATTAAGACACTGTTTGCATTTTCACGAATAGCAAACTAAAAAAAGCGTAAGCTTATTTTCTCGAATTCAAATAGTTTTGAATTTGAATTTATCTTGTTTGAATTGAATATTTAGTTATAAAAAATACAGAATGTAGTGAAGATGATGATATTTTCAATTTTGATGATTCTGACAAAGAGAACAATTCAGATGAAGATAGTTTAATTTAAAATTTAATGTAATTATGTATCTTTTTTATTTTAATTTGGTTAATTTATTTATAAATAAATATGTTAAAAGGAGGTATTGATTTAATTTAACCCATTATATATTTAATAGTTGCTTAGAATATTTTTCTCCGTTCATAATAAAAAAGCTTAATATTTTATACATCAGGTAAGTCGTGTGGTGACCACACTAAAATATTTTGTTGTATATAGGTGCATATCGGTTCAATATAACATTTTATATTAAAAAAATATAATATTATTTATTAATAATGGAAATATGATTTTTGTCTCATTTCTCTATAAGGGCGGTGCACTGTGTGGCGGTGTGATTGGACCTTACTTATTTGCAAATGAGGCTGGTGCAACTGTTACGGTGAATGGATTGCGCTATCGAGCTTTGATTAATGATTTTTTATAGCTGGAATTGGAAGATATTGATGTGGACGACGTTTATTTTCAACAAGACGGCGCTAAGTGCCACAAAAGCAACGAAACAATCGCAATTTTACAAGAAAAGTTTCCTGGCCGTGTTATTTCGCTAAGAGGTTATCACAATCTCGGGGGCTGATGACTTAACACCTATAGACTTTTTTCTTTGGGGCCACGAAAGATGAGGTCTATGCCAATGCTCCACAATCGATTCAAGACCTTAAAGATGGAATTCGTGAAGTTATCGATGATATACAGCTGCAAATGTGCGAATTGGTCATGGAAAATTTCATGAAAAGGATATGGTGCTGCAACCGTGGTCGTGGCGCCTATTTGGCTGATATCGTTTTCCATCGTTAATGGCATACCTTTCTTTTTACAATGAAATAAATATCCATTGATTTCTCTTCAAATATACTCGTTTTTTTTTAAATATCAAAATGAAACCTTTTATTGGAAAACCCTTTAGTTAACCACAAATTGATGTTTATGACTAAAAACCATAAATTATAAGCGTTATTATAGTCAACAACAAAAAATTGAGAAATGAAGTTAGTCACTTACAAAATAACCCGACAAACAAATTGATTTTTATGACTAAAAACCATAAAGTATAAGCGTTATTGCAGTCAACAACAAAAAATTGAGAAATGAACTTAGTCCACTTACAAAACAACCCGACAAACAAATTGATTCTTTTGACTAAAAACCATAAATTATAAGCGTTATTACAGTCAACAGCAAAAATTTAGGAAATAACATATAATAATAATAATTCATTTATTTCCAAGAAGAATTTTTACATTCATGGGTGAGTCGACAGTGATGTTGAGCCAGTTAACTTAATAATAGCATAATATAAGACGTACAATAATAGTAATGTAAATATAGAATGAAAGTAATGTAGTTATAAATAATAACACATGCTTCACAAAAAATAAACTTATAACTAGGTGAACAGATTAAAATATTTGTAGATCTAAGATATAGTAACACTCACAAGTTCTAAAATAGATAAAACTCATAGCTAATAAATATGTGTAGAGATAAAATACAGTAAAAAATAAATAAAACTTATAACTAACAATACAGATTAAAATATTTTTATAAATATTGACATAACACAGAATGCAAGAATGGTAAGCAATGAAACCACCAGCATCTATGCATTGTCACTGCAGTATCTAATATATTCATCTATTGTATAGAAGCTCTGTTCGAGTATAATGAGTTTTAGCTGTTTTATTAGGTTTTTGGTAGGCAGTACTTTGAGGCAACGAGGTAAGTTATTGTATAGTTTGATAGGTTGTACCACACAGGAATGTTCTACATGGCTATGTTTGTGCTTCGGAATTGTAATATTTTGGTTTCTGACATTGTATGAGTGTGTATTTTGATTTATATTAAATAGATGCATATTATTTGTTATAAAGTTAATAGATTCGAATATATACAGGCTGATCAGTAGCATGATCTTGAGTGTCTTAAACAACTCGCGGCAGCTTGTATTTGGCTTCTTATTGCACATTGCCCGAATTAGCCGTTTTTGCATTACAAACACTCTTAGAACAGTCGTCTGTGTAGTACAACCCCAAAACACAATGCCATATATTAACCGTGATTGACAATATGCCATGTATACCAACCTGGCAGCTTCTTCGTTAATGTCGCTTCTATATTGAATATATTAGATACGCATATTTTGAGATTGTTGAGCAGATTTTGTTTATATGGGTATCCCATTTCATGTCATTTTGTATCTCTATTCCTAAGAACTTAACGTTAGGCCACTTACAAAATAAACAGCTCAATTAATTATTATATAAGCGTTCTTACAGTCAACAACAATTGATTCTTATGACTAAAAACCATTAATTATAAGCGTTATTACAGTCAATAACAAAAATTTAGGAAAAAACGTTATGCCACTTACAAAATAAACAGCTCAATTATTTATTATATAAACTTCATACGTTGCTTTAGTGATTACATCAAATCTTCAATAACTATTAGAAATCATAGGCTCTAAAGCAATTATCATAATACCAATAAACACTGTATAAATTCACAACTTGCTTGTGAAAGTCGTAATATTAATGAATTTATTACCGCACATATACACATGTACATTATAATTAATTTTAATTGCTTAAATGCTTGAATTTTACGACAATGTCTCGTTAACTTATTTAAACGTCACCCATTAAAAAACACTAACCGTAACAATGATTCCAATAACGGACAATAAGAGGCGCGAATGCGAGGATTTATTTCGAAAGTTATAAATTAATTGTTGTTACGAACAATTCGAATAAAAAAAATGAACGGATCGCGAGAGGGATGGATTTCTGATTTATGTTTATTTTATTGGATTGGTAATTTTGTATTACTTGTGCAATGAAAGGAGAATTTTAGAAATAGGTTTGAAAGAAGATAAATTCAAATTCAAAACTATTTGAATTCGAGAAAATAAGCTTACGCTTCTTATAGTTTGCACACTTTAAACATAATATATAAAATTACGAAATTTCGTAATTTTATATATTAGGTTTGAAAGTATTATTAGGTGTTTAATTTAATAAAAATTGAGATAAATGAATCATTTAAGCACTAAATTTAAATCTCAGTGAGGGCTTAGAAATTAATAAAACCATAAAATGCGGAAGAAACCTCGTCAACGACAACGAGGAGATTTGGAATTCCCCAATTGCAAACCTGATTATATATAAGCCGGTCGGGTTCTTCTGGAATCCACTCTTGATAATGCCGTAAAAAGCGAAACTAGTCGAGTAAATAGAAACAAATAGTGAAACAAACCAAGTGTTTTTAATTTATCCTTTAATATTATTTCAAAATGTTTCACCAAGTGATAAATGAGAAAGTTATTCAAGAAATTTATATATTTTTTTTATTTATTTATTTACGGTAAAAACCATTTTAACATTAACATAAAAAAAATATATATACACTCTAAGTATACAAAACTAATTACATCACTACTAAACTAAACTTTACACGAGCTTATAGTATAAAACTAATAAAACAATAGCATCTTCTATTAAGGGAAAGAATAATTAATATATGCAACCGAATTAATATGGATTAAGTAAAAAGCTCGAAATTGATAAACTTAATTTTGGTTTTGAATAGATTTTCCGATTTTTGAAAGAGGTACAAGGAATTAATATCTAGTAAAATATTACCAAATCGGAATAATCTTGTTAACGGGTTATTTAAGCTATAATTGCATGTTGCACTTTGGACCTTAAATGTACAGTGTTGCCTCGTTCTTCTGTCAGTTATTGGGACTACTAAGTATATTTTGGAGACAAGAAAAGAAGAATTAATATAGCCCGAAAAAAGTTTGTGCAAGTAACATAAATCATAATAAATGCGCCTGTGAATCAAGGGTTTTAGATTTATCGTCGATTTGAATGAATTTATTTCTAAGTAATCTCCAGAAATTCCCATTCTAAAGGCACATACTCGTGCAAATTTAGATTGGACTTTCTCGAGCTTGTTTATCCAGATAGCATAGTGTGGACTCCATATAATCGAACAATATTCTAATATCGACCTTACCAATGAAAAATAAAGTAACTGTAAGGTTCGCACTGAAAATGTTTTGACAATTCTAAAAATTAAACCTAAAACCCTACTTGCCTTATTGGTAATATTTGTAATATGTGGTCCAAAATTAATTTTATTTTAATAGTTGTTTTAGGTATAAAACTACTGATACAATCATTAAGAATTTTGTAAAAAATGTCAACTTGATCATCTAAACCTAAATTTAAAAACAACAATTCCCAATCTATTGACGCAATCGCATTGTTAATTGAGACATAGTCGGCTTTATTATACATATAGATAACATCAGATATTTGCAAGACTTCTGGTTTATCTAATAGATTTATGGAGATTACACACGCAGAATGATGTTGAGAATTAGAGACAAGCAAATCGCTGGCCTATTTTTCTGTTCAGAGGAAAGTGCTAGTGTAGTGCCACTAGCACTTTCCTCTGAACAGAAAAATAGGTCTAAATAAGACCCTCTTGAATTAGGATTGTTATTAATTTGAAACAAATTTAAAAATCCAAAGCTTTCTGCCACAATTTGCGCACATTCACTGTTTGGATTTTGCGAAGACACTCCCAGGCGCCCGTTGGAAAATTGGCCGTTTGGTAAATTGTAGTCACCACACACTAAATAATTTCGGTTTGGATAAAGCTCTGCGATACGCTCCAGGCAAAAGCAGTGCTGTTCATATTTCCGGAGATCTGAGTTTGGTGGTAGGTATACTGCGCCGACAATGTAATTTGATGACACCAGTGATATAAAACATTGTTCCACTTCTGTGCACTCGATATCGATAACACACACGTTTAATTCTTTTTTACAAGCAATTAGGACACCACCTCCACGTTGTTTGTCACTTGAGCATTTATTACGATCTGATCGAAAAATATTGTATCCATTTAAATTAATTTCAGAGTTCTGTATATCCTCAGATAACCACGATTCCACAATAAAAATGATATCATAAATATTAAATTTATTGTAAGATTAAACCTACAAATAGTTAGTAAACATACAGGATTTTTCTTTTAGATATAGGTTTGAATGTATTAATAGGTGTTTAATTTAATAAAAATTGAGGGAATGCTGACCCTTGTCCCCTTATCTAAACATACAAAACTCTGCATATTGTCGTTCTTCAATAATGACATAGCATTGCGGACATAGTTGGAGAAATTCTTCGAGTCAGGAATGGATGTTTTTTTTTTTGATCGCAGATGCACTAAAAAAGCTTATAGAACTTTGCCTAAACTTGCAATTAATGAAGAAGAATTTGTTCAGATAGTTTTAGGTAATAAAAGAGAATACGACATTAACTAATTTGTTTTAAAATTCATTTGAAGAAAATAAAAGCTGCAAGAACGTAACACTTAATATTTAAATAATATTACTGATTTTTTGTCACATATTCTTTTATAATAATAATCTTTTTATTTCAGATCATATACCATATACAGAGAGTTTTATGTAACACCGAACATTTTCATAACGAAAATTTTTCTTTAAAGTATCCATAAAGTATCCACTCGAGTACACATCGAAATGTGCATCTTGCAAAAATAGGAAATATTGTGAAGAAAGTGTAAGTTTTTTCATTCCAAGTTAGTTGAAATCTTCACGTAACTCAAAATAAATAAACCATATTCCGATGATTATTATCAACAATGAAATGGCAATTCTTTATATACAGAGAGTTTTATGTAACACCGAAAATTTTCATAACGAGAATTTTTCTTTAAAGTATCCATATGCATAGGTTGCATATTTTTCGATGCTCGGTTTATTGAAAGAATTCAAATTGAAGCTTTAAGCGAGTGATTTCCACTCCCAGGCTAAGCATTAAGTAAAATTTCGAGTTTAGAGAAGCCTGAAAATTTGGTTTGGTCGCGTAGCGCGAAGCGCGAAGCGGCCAAACCAAATTTTCAGGCTTTTCTAAACTCGAAATTTTACTTCATGCGCCACCGGTACAAAACACTGATTCAATGTAAAGCTTAGCGGTGTGTTTTAAACATCGTAATATATCAGTGTTTTGTACGGGTGGCGCATGAAGTAAAATTTCGAGTTTAGAAAAGCCTGAAAATTTGGTTTGGCCGCTCCGCGCTTCGCGCTACGCGACCAAACCAAATTTTCAGGCTTTTCTAAACTCGAAATTTTACTTCATGCTTAGCCTGGGAGTGGAAAACACTCGCTTAAAGCTTTAAATTAAATTCTTTTAATAATCGAGCATCGAAAAATATGCAACGTATGCATATGGATACTTAAAAGAAAAATTCTCGTTATGAAAATGTTCGGTGTTACATAATACTCTCTGTATATAAAAAATTGCCATTTCATTGTTGATAATAATCATAGGAATATGGTTTATTTGCTTTGAGTTACGTGAAGATTATAACTCACTTGGAATGAAAAAACTAACACTTTCTTCACAATATTTCCTATTTTTGCTAGATGCACATTTCGATGTGTCCTCGAGTCCTTTGTACTACGAGTACTATGTACTTGTATAAAACACAGATTTCAAGTAAAGTTCGAATATACATAAATTTCACAATATTTTTGTGTTTTATACGCGTGGCGCATGAGGTAAAATTTCGAGTTTAGAAAAGCCCAGAAAATTTGTCTCGGGTCGCTGCGCGACCCTCGACAAATTTTTACGGGGCTTTTCTAAACTCGAAATTTTACTTCATGCTTAGTCTGGGAGCGGAAAACACTCGTTTAAAGCTTCAAATTGAACTTTAAAGAAAAGCAAGGAATATCTATTGTAATAAAGAGTCATATGATATCCAAAGAAACAATTAACTATAAATTTTCAGACATTCGTTGTTTTTTAAGAGTTCAATTTAAAACTTTAATCGAGTACGCAGTACTCAAAATTTACATCTAGTAAAAATAAAAAATACTTTGAAGAAAGTCTTAGTGTTTTCATTCCAAGATAATAATCATGTTGATGCCTGCATTATCAACAATGTAATGGAATTAAAATTCTAAGTATAAAGAGTGGGCCATCTGATGGTTTCTTTTTGAAATTGCCAATAAAACTATACCGTTGAATATTTTTTAATGATTATTGCTTTATTCAAGAAAGTACACCTTCCGATTATTTATGGAAAACATTTTCAGTTAACTGGCCGCCGCGACTAGCATGACAATAGTGCATCATTGTTACCCAATTTTGCTGTACATTTATGATTGTTTGTGGCTCTATTTGACGAATGGTTCAACGAATGCTTTCTTTCAGTACGTCAATTGTTTGGGGATCGTTGGAGTAACAACAGTTCTTAACATATCTCCACAAAAAATTGCCCAACGACGACAAATTACAGCTGCGCGATGGCCAATGAATGTCTCCAAAACACGATTATCAAACTTAATGGGCAAAAGATCGATAGTTGCACCACTGGTGTGGCATGTTGATCAATCCTGCTGGAACCGAAGCTCGCCTAAGTCGAAATCGTCTAATTTTGCCACAAAAAATCAGTCAGCATGTCTCTGATAACACGATTATCAAATTTAATGTACAAAAGATCGATAGTTTCACCACTGGTGTGGCATGTTGCTCCATCCTGCTGGAACCGAAGCTCGCCTAAGTCGAAATCGTCTAATTGTGCCACAAAAAATCAGTCAGCATGTCTCTGATAACACGATTATCAAATTTAATGTACAAAAGATCGATAGTTTCACCACTGGTGTGGCATGTTGCTCCATCCTGCTGGAACCGAAGCTCGCCTAAGTCGAAATCGTCTAATTGTGCCACAAAAAATCAGTCAGCATGTCTCTGATAACACGATTATCAAATTTAATGTACAAAAGATCGATAGTTTCACCACTGGTGTGGCATGTTGCTCCATCCTGCTGGAACCGAAGCTCGCCTAAGTCGAAATCGTCTAATTGTGCCACAAAAAATCAGTCAGCATGTCTCTGATAACACGATTATCAAATTTAATGTACAAAAGATCGATAGTTTCACCACTGGTGTGGCATGTTGCTCCATCCTGCTGGAACCGAAGCTCGCCTAAGTCGAAATCGTCTAATTGTGCCACAAAAAATCAGTCAGCATGTCTCTGATAACACGATTATCAAATTTAATGTACAAAAGATCGATAGTTTCACCACTGGTGTGGCATGTTGCTCCATCCTGCTGGAACCGAAGCTCGCCTAAGTCGAAATCGTCTAATTGTGCCACAAAAAATCAGTCAGCATGTCTCTGATAACACGATTATCAAATTTAATGTACAAAAGATCGATAGTTTCACCACTGGTGTGGCATGTTGCTCCATCCTGCTGGAACCGAAGCTCGCCTAAGTCGAAATCGTCTAATTGTGCCACAAAAAATCAGTCAGCATGTCTCTGATAACACGATTATTAAACTTAATGTGCAAAAGATCGATAATTTCACCACTGGTGTGGCATGTTGCTCCATCCTGCTGGAACCGAAGCTCGCCTAAGTCGAAATCGTCTAATTGTGCCACAAAAAATCAGTCAGCATGTCTCTGATAACACGATTATCAAACTTAATGTGCAAAAGATCGATAATTTCACCACTGGTGTGGCATATTGCTCCATCCTGCTGGAACCGAAGCTCGCCTAAGTCGAAATCGTCTAATTGTGCCACAAAAAATCAGTCAGCATGTCTCTCTACCACACTCCATTGCGACACAACACTCACTTTGGAAAGAATTTTTCAATATTTCCCAACGTTGTTCCAAATATCTTAAAGCAGAGGTTTGACACTACATTTATGTCAATATGTCAAGCGCGTCAGTGTTGCCAATGAGGAAATAACAAACAGTTCAAAAAGAAACTAATAGATGGCGCACCCTTTATAAGAAGGAATCAGTAATATTTGTTTGTAAATTTTTAACTTTATAACATCACCATTAATTGCGAACAATTGAAATATAATGATAATAACGTAGATTCGAAAGTACAATGCAGATGTAGATAAATTAGTGTGGTTTATTTAAACGCGATATGAAAACGCTTTATTTATATAAATGGCCGTTAATTCTTGGCATTAGTTTCAGGTGAATGGAATTGAGCCGTATTGTTCGGAGTGGGATTGACAATGCGGGTTATTTCTATATAAGTTTCATTATAATTTATCGTTTTAATTATGCGCGCATATAAATTCATCGATTCCAAATGGTGGAAGTAACGCGACCATGTCAAATTCAAACAAACCGATATGATATGATGATCGTTTTTCAATTGATCATCGTTTGATTGGATGATTCGTTATTTAGATAAATGAATCATTCAATCATTGAATTTAATGTGAGATTAGAATTACAAATAGTTAGTAAACATACAGAATTTTTCTTTCAAATATACATATTCCGAGGATTAGAGCGTTTGGTAAATTTGCAGCATTTTCTAAATTTCACTTCATGTGCCAGAACGTGCGTACAGAACTGAAATATTGTTAAATTAAGACATACTACTCTTTGGATATAAAAAATTGTCCGCATTTCTCGCCTAGTTAATGTTTTTACCTTTGCGACGTATGTTTCTAGTTACAATCAATCTTAATTATGAATCTTGAACAAGTTTCTCATCTTTCACGTGGTGAAACATATTTAACTATGATTTAATAAAGAAAACACTTGGTTAAATTTCACTAATATTAGTGAAATTTAACCAAGTGTTTTCTTTATTAAATCATACTTAATTATGAACATGTTATTTGTCGGAACTTTTAATTGTTTTTTTAATTATGTTTTAATGCGTAATATTATATTTTTATCTGTGTAATATTATGTAATTTTTAAATGGACACCGTTGAATGAATAAATAAAATAAAAAATAAAATGAGATATACCTTACATTTTCTTAAAAACTTTAACTTTTTAAGTTTAGCTTTGTGTTTATTTCATATCATTTTTTGCAGCCTATCAAAATAAACACAAGACTCAAAGCATTATTCGTTCAAGAGAAATTCAAATTCAAAACTATTTGGATTCGAGAAAATAAGCTTACGCTTCTTATAGTTTGCACACTTTAAACATAATATATAAAATTACGAAAAAACTATTCGTGAAAATGCAAACAGTGTCTTAATTAATAAGACAATTTAAGACGATAAATATCCATTGAAACAACTACTTCCCGTGCAAATACACCTCCGGATATTGAATTATATAATGAAATATTTAAAATCTTATTTAATTTGATTTGTTACAACGCTCTATTAAAGTATATGTAACGTTTAGGTCAAATTCTCTTCAAACCAACTAACAATACAATTTAAAATGAAAGGAGAGATAGCAACAAATTATTTCAAAGACGCTAACGTGAAATACAATAAATGGTACACATTTAAAAATTTGTAATTGCAGATGCTGCGTTAATTTGTTGGAGCAGTGTATGTATCTTATCCGTGACAAGATAAATTTCAATAAGATTAGACTTATAAATCGAGTTGTCATAAGCAATAAAATTTGGTTCCTAATTAGCCTTACTCGTAATTGAAGAACATTTCAAAATTTAAACAATCAACATAAAAAAATTACATCTTTCATAAACATTTCATCAAAAATCACCCACCATTACTAGGTTTTCATTTACTTATATCAGACAGTATATATATAATATTTTTTTATGACAGACATAAATATAAATACAAATTCTCACATCGCTTTCATCCGAAGAAATTTCTTTACGTGTACCGAAAACGCCTGAGGCCCGTAAATATTTAATTAGGCGTAGCGAAATAATTCGCGCGCATAAATTAAAAATTAAACCCCCGACTCGGAGAAATATGTTTGGAGATATTACAGACGAATGGCGGAGAGGGGGTCGGGGGGGTTGAGGAATTAAATTTTCCGTTACTCCATGAAATTATCAACCCCTAAGACCCATAAAAACCCATTTTAAGGGTGAGCGAGAAACACCTAGACATTTAATTGGCTAAACTTTCAAACAAATCACCACCGAGGCACTTTAAAAGCTTCGCTCTCTTCGTCCTCTTCGCCAGCGATGGATTGTAATTTTCAAGATACAATAAAGAACAATCAATACAATTTTAAAACAGAATGTATACAAGAAAATGTGGAATAAAAAATATATTAAAATTATTTATAAATTGAATTTATACATCTATATTTAGACACCGTTAGATTTCAGTATCAAACCATTGATAATGGTCACATGGTGACCGAAATGTACATCTGGTATAAAATAAACTTGTGAAGAAAGGAGAAAAAGTGTTTTATTTCAAGTTATATTTAACTAAATAATTTATATTTTAAATTATCAACCATCAGAATTATACAGGAAGTTTTTTATATCTAGGAGTGGATAAACTCGTTAGTAGCTTTAAATTGATTCTTTTTATAAAATCGAATATATTAAATATATAATTTATTTCATCAAAATTCATCTACGTATACTGGGTCTTCATTTACTTATGAACACGTATACGTATACTGGGTGTTCATTTACTTATGGCGGCCAATATATTTACAGTGGCGTACCTACCGTGTTACAGTATGATCAAACTGATCGGACATTCGAATTTTAACGGCACAAAATTAGGTTAGATAAAATAAACATTTGTAAAAGTTATTAACGCATGATCAAATATAAAATCAAGCTAATCCATGAAACATAAAAACGTATATCTAAGCTGTATATTTTGAACTTAAAACATTACAGTGTTTTATACGCGTGGCGCATGAAGTAAAATTTCGAGTTTAGAAAAGCCCCGTGAAAATTTGTCTCGGGTCGCTGCGCGACCCTCGACAAATTTTCTACGCGGGGCTTTTCTAAACTCGAAATTTTACTTCATGCTTAGTCTGGGAGTGGAAGACACTCGTTAGTAGCTTCAAATTGATCCTTTTTATAAAACCGAATGTATTAAATATCCAATAAATTATTAAACATACGCTAAATGTTGAATTAAGTATTTAAAAACTTTATACGAAAAAGAAGAGGAACAAATTCTTCTTATAAATATACAAAATTACGATAATATTCGTATAAAAACTTAAAACTAAAATAAGCATAAGCTTATTCTCTCAAATTAAAATAGTTTTTAATTTGAAATATTCATAATATTAAAACACTTAACTTTAATAATAATAATAATAATATTCTTTATTCCAATATAAATGAGCTAATACAATATGTACAAATATTGACAGACACTTAATATTAGAAAATCGTCGAAGATGTGTGTGACTAATAACTAGTTAATCTTATAAGTCAAATATTCTTCAATGCTATATGGTTCTATTTGACATAGTAAATTATAAACATACTTTTTATATTTTAAAAAATTATTTTCCGTTTTTATAAAAATAGGAAGTTTATTGTATAGGCGTAGACACGAATAATGCACTCCTTTCTCAGTAATGGAAAATTTGTGTATAGGATATGTTAACAGTTCTGTGTTTCTGGTTCCATATCTATGAACGCCTCTGCTATCATTGAAATAGGTATTTTGCTTACGTATAAATAGTAGGCACTCCATTATATACACAGCTGTTGCTGTTAGTAAGCCACAACTCGAAAACATTGATCTACATGAATCAGATTGTTTCAAATTTAAAATTATTCTCAATGCTCGTTTCTGGATTAAGCACATTTTATTGAAATTAGTAGAACTACCCCAATACATAACACCAAAACGGACTATGGACATAAAATTTGAATTGTAGACTAGTTTTACTATTGAAAATGACACATTCGCTTTAAGAATTCTCAGCATATAACACATTGAACATAGTCGTGTAGATATGTACTCAATATGCTGCCGCCATTTTAACATATTGTCAATGTATACTCCTAAAAACTTAGCATGGGTGGTTAGACCGACACTTACGTTATTAATTAATAAATATTGAGGATACATTGTAGCCTCACTTTTCTTAAATAACATGTATTTTGTTTTGTTTTCGTTTAATACGACTTTGTTTTCCGTAAACCACACGATCATGTTTTCCAACAGTATCTCTGATTTATTTGATACATCTAGAATATTCTCCCCTCGAACACATATATTGGTATCGTCAGCGTAGTTTACAATTTGTATCGTTTCATCATCAATGATTTTGAACATGTCATTAAAATATATGTTAAATAAAAATGGACCTAGCACACTACCCTATGTTTGTTTTACCACTTTAATTAACTTTTTACAGTGACTATAGTTTCGACTACAAGCTAGTCATTATCAAACTGAGTCAGTTTGATAATGACTAGCTTGTAGTCGAAACTATAGTCACTGTAAAAAGTTAATAAAGTGGTAAAACAAAGTTAATTGTTTTAATATTATTTTATAAAGATGTACCACAAAGTGAACGCCAACCAAATCAAAGATTTGAAATATTCATCTTTTCTTGTTATTATTTAAACAATCGCAATTTTAAAATCGATTGGAAATACATATTTCAATGCGCTGGGTATACATAATTTAATGGGAAGAAAGTTTTAATGTTTCAATTTTTATTATAATTACCAAAAAAGAGGTTAATATAATGAATTCGTTATACATTTTAATTAAGTACACTTACAAAATTCAAGCCGAAAATGATATTTTACGTACGCTTTAATTATCGATCATAAATTTTTATCTAAACAATCAATCATAATAACACGTCCTATACGTTGATGGCCCCGATACTGTCGACGAGTTATTTCTTCTTTTTTTTTTTTCCTTCATCTTGGCGATCAACTCGACAGCAAAAGAAGAATTATGTACGTGGAAAGAAGGATCAAATTTTAATTAACTTAAAGTACATCCGCATGCACGTTCAAATTATTATAATTTTAATGACCAACATTTTGCTGGAAGATAAAGAAATTGCATGCTTTTAACATAATAACAGGCTCATAATATCAAATTAATACTGGGTGATTCAAAATTAATGTATAAATACATGAATATATAGGGATTTTTTCTTAAAAGTATACACATCCTGATCTATACATAAACTTTTATTAGTATAAATGAAATTGCCAATTCTTGGTTGCAGAATACTTCAAACATTAAAAGTGCGATTCTTTTCGCAATCTACAACAAGTTAGTCTTACAAAGACTATATCAAACACTCATTGAAACAACTACTTCCCGGGCTAATACCCCGACGGACATTGAATTATACAACAAGTGTTTGCTGTTACATACAGTAACCTACTGCAAATGTAACAATTTGGGTCAAATTATTCAGGCCATCTATAGACGCGTTTCGAGATTTATCTCTCATCAGTATAGCTTTATCTCTCATCAGTATAGCTTTGCAATTGCTTAGAGGGAATGCAAAGCTATACTGATGAGAGATAAATCTCGAAACGCGTCTATAGATGGCCTGAATAATTGTTACATTTTCAGTAGGTTACTGTATGTAACAGTAAACACTTGTTGTATAATTCAATGTCCGTCGGGGTATTAGCCCGGGAAGTAGTTGTTTCAATGAGTGTTTGATATAGTCTTTGTAAGACTAACTTGTTGTAGATTGCGAAAAGAATCGCACTTTTAATGTATAAACTTTTATTCAATTATCGTGTAGAAATTAGTGAAAAATGTTACTAGTCATATAATTAAGTACATTATGAGGTTTGACTAATAAAGCACTAATAACCTTTAATATGTTTAGGTTTCAAAATAATGTTTATTGTACTACAACAATTGTTTGACTACACAGTGGCTTCATCTACCTGATGAAGCCACTGTGTGGTGAAACAATTGTTGTAGTACAATAAATATTATTTTGAAACCTATACATATTAAGTGTGTTATTTAAGTGATATTATGGAGTTTCAACAATTAACAGCCTCAGCTATACAACACTAATAAATAACCTTTCTTCACATTTTTATTTGAATTACCAAATGGACATTTCGGACACAAAGTGCCCATTATCAATAGATTAACACTGTGTTAATCCATTGATAATGGTCACTTTGTGTCCGAAATGTACATTTGGTAATTCAAATAAAAGTGGGAAGAAAGGTTATTAGTGCTTTATTCTTCAAATTAATTTGATCTTCACGTAACTCACAATCAATTAATTTACATAATAAGGTGGTTACAAGTTAAAATTTATTATTTTGTGTTCTATTAGGGGGAACGGAAAGTAATGTCGTTTTTTTACATTAAATTCAAACAACAAAATTTCTATCGATATTTTAATTTAATCAATAACATAACCACCCTTATTTTCTTCGACCTTTTGCCATCTAGTGTGCAAGTTTTCAATCACGGATCGATAAAAATCACCAGGTTTCTCATAAAAATATCTGGGGATGGCATTTTCAACTTCTTCAGAATTATAAATTTTGTTTCCACCTAAAAAATGCTGTAGCGATCGAAACAAGTGGAAATTAAATGTCGCAATATCAGGTGAGTATAGTGGGTGCGGCAATACTTCCCATCCCAGTTCATTAATTTTTTCTAGGGTTTGTTTTGCGCAGAGCGGTCTTGCATTGTCGTGTTGTAAAATTACACCTTTTCTGTTAACAAGAGCTGGGTACTTTTCAATTAAAGATTGATGTACTCTATCCAATTGTTCACAACAAAGGTCTGCAACAATTTGGAATACTTCCGGATACTGTACGAAAAATACATAAAAAATACACGGCCACAGGTGTAATAGAAAAAAGGCAGGCAGGTCATCGAAATAAAATTTAAACAAATGTGCAAAAAGAAGAAATTTGTGACTGGGTGGATGATGATTGCACTTTAACCCTTGCAGCTTTTAAAAGGAAATGCTTAGAGACATGGCCTGGATTGCAAATATCAATCTCAACAATTAACAGAGCGCGGAAGGACTTCCATTATTCATTCAAGATTGTTACAAATGTTCCAGTTCACCCGAAGTAACTCAACAAATGTTCCAATATGCGATTCATTATAATCAAATAATGAATGAACGAAATAAAATTTTGTTTATTGCTGAATTTGGAGTTCAGGTAACATCTTGTACTTCTCATGGTAGATCCCCCAAAAATTTGCCTGCACATTTACATAAGGCCCAAATAAGAAGTAGGAATTATTCAATTGCTGCCGATATGACAATCAATTCTTTATATCTATTCCAAATTCAAGATAGGCCATATAATGTCGAACACTTTGAAGAATTTATCGTTACCCTAATTAATCATTTGAGTGTCGATGGAATTGAAGGAGCACATTTTATTATGGACAATGTACCATTCCATAGAAATTTAGATATTAGAAACTTAGTATAGTGGGTGCGGCAATACTTCCCATCCCAGTTCATTAATTTTTTCTAGGGTTTGTCTTGCGCAGAGCGGTCTTGCATTGTCGTGTTGTAAAATTACACCTTTTCTGTTAACAAGAGCTGGGTACTTTTCAATTAAAGATTGATGTACTCTATCCAATTGTTCACAACAAAGGTCTGCATTAATAGTTTGACCAGGTTTTAGAACTTTAAAATCAACAACCCCACGAGTATTCCACCAAACACACAAAAGCGCCTTTTTGGGGTGTAAACCTGGTTTTGCTGTAGCTCGTGGCGCGTCATTTGGACAGAGCCACTGCCTTTTGCGTTTTGGGTTATCGTAAAGGACCCATTTTTCATCTCCGGTAATCAGTCTACCAAAAAATGCTTCTGTGTTATACCGCTGAAGCAATTAGTTGTAGGTATTGGAAAGTTTAGATTTTTTTCCTAAGATAGATTGTGTGGGACCCAAACACCTGCTTTGCTTACTTTCCCAATCTGCTTCAAATGTTCCTGAATAGTTGACCAATGTGCGTTAAGATTGTTCTAAAGTTCTTCAATGGTTTGTCATGGATTCTGTATTGTGGAGGCTTCTACTTCGTTATACATGTTAATTACACAATGAAACACTTTTAACTTTGTTTGTATAACACGTTACGGTTTGTCATGGATTTGCCTATCTTTTGCGCTTTGGGTTATCGTAAAGGACCCATTTTTCAAGCCCCATTAATCAGTCTATCATAAAGCGCGTCTGTGTTATACCGCTGAAGCAATAAGTTCTGCAACTTATGGCTTCAGCGGTATAACACAGAAGCGCTTTATGATAGACTGATTACCGGGGATGAAAAATGGGTCCTTTACGATGTGTGTGTTGGAACGATTAGATTTGTTTTCCTCGGATAGATTGTGCAGGAACCAAACACCTGCTCTGCTTACTTTCCCAATCTGATTTAAATGTTCCTGAATGGTTGACCAAGGTGGGTTAAAAATGTTCGAAAGTTCTTCAATGGTCTGCTATGGATTTGCTTCCACTTCCGCTCTTAAACTGTCATTATCCAGAGTTGTTGGTCTTCCAGATCGATGAGAGTCAGAAAGACTGAAATCACCGGATTCGAACTTGCAAAACCACCTTTGGCATTTACGAACATGTAAAGCATTCGGATAAATATCGCAAATGCTTTTAGTAGCAACCGTTGCATTACTACCCTTATGAAATTCAAAAAGCATACAATGCCGGATATGTATCTCTTTTTGTTTTTGACTGACCATTTCACCTAACATTGTAAAATAGCTATAAAATTTTATAACTTACAAGAAAACAAGTCACTCTAACCTTAAAATGTCTTTGACAGTACATTAAATTACCCAATGAGCTGCTAGGCGGCCACAAAGACCAACATGCGACACTACTTTCTGGTCCCCCTAATATATTGTTGTTATCGTGGACAAAGTAAAGTGTATAACTCGCATATAATGGCTATTAATCACTCGAACGACTTGCTCCGTAGGCTCGTTCCGCAAACATCGTTCTCGTGATTAATAGCTATCATTATATGCTCGTTGTACAATATACAATTAAATGTGATGCAGATTAGTATAAATTAAAACAAACATATTTTAAACGTATTCTAGTTTATTTATTCTCAAGCTAGAAAATTGTATATTATTAATTTCAGGCATCATTGGTTTTATTAAAACCGTTCAGTTTGAAGTTTCAAATGAGTGTTACCACTCCCAGACTAAGCATGAAGTAAAATTTCGAGTTTAGAAAAGCCCTGCGTAGAAAATTTGTCGAGGGTCGCGCCAGCGACCCGAGACAAATTTTCACGGGGCTTTTCTAAACTCGAAATTTTACTTCATGCGCCACGCGTATAAATCACGAAAATATTGTGAACTTTATGTATATTTGAACCTTACTTGAAATCAGCGTTTTATACGCATGGCGCATGAAGTAAAATTTCGAGTTTAGAAAAGCCCAGAAAATTTGTCTCGGGTCGCTGCGCGACCCTCGACAAATTTTCACGGGGCTTTTCTAAACTCGAAATTTTACTTCATGCTTAGTCTGGGAGTGGAAAACACTCGTTTAAAGCTTCAAATTGAACTTTTTTTAAAATCAACGAATGTTAGAAAATTTACAGCTAAAATAATTAAGAAGAATGTATGTGATTTTATAAAAATAATGACATACCATGGCATTGATACAGCAATTGCGGATGTCAAAATAGCAAAAGGTATTGCTGTTACTTTAATCAAGTGACTGCGATATCTTTTGCCAGTTTAACATCCGCAATTGTTGTTTCAATTCTATGGCATGTTATTATTTTTATAAAATCACATTACTTTTTCTTAATTATTTTAACTTAGAGAAGCGTAAAGTGATAAACGTTAACATAAATGAATTCAGAATTTTTCCCTCTACAAAAAAGGTAAATACAGCTTGTTTCTACAATAAATAGGGGAGCCAAAATTTGAACATTTCAAAATTTACATGGGATTTTCTAAATTGCGTCCGCCAAGTCAACACCCGTTAAACATTAGGGTGGGTCGATTTTTTTTTAAAGGGTGAGTCTAATTTTTTCTAATTCTACTTTTTATTCTAAGAAAAAAAGTCCATGAGGCCATAGGTCTACGGTAAATTTCGAGCTGCATTATTTTTAATTAAAGATTTTACTGCTGCTGGTTGTAATATTTATTTGCATTTCAGTTCTGATTTAAAATATTTCCTATTTTTATTTATATGTTGGGCTTTTGGGTATAGATAATTTGATTTTGATGTTTATTTATGCCTCAGGCATCCCGCAAGGGGGCGCTACAAACTTGTTTCCATATATTTTGACCATTTTTACAGAATAAGTTCATACAAACTATTTTTATTTATATGTTGGGTTTTTGGGTATAGATAATTCGATTTTGGCCAAACCAAATTTTCAGGCTTTTCTAAACTGGAAATTTTACTTCATGCGCTACCGGTACAATGTAAAGTTTAGCGGTGTGTTTTAAACATCGTAATATATCAGTGTATTGTACCGGTGGCGCATGAAGTAAAATTTCGAGTTTAGAACAGCCTGAAAATTTGGTTTGACCGCTCCGCGCTTCGCGCTACGCGACCTAATTTTTTCTAATTCTACTTTTAATTCTAAGAAAAAAAGTCCATGGGGCCATAGGTCTACGGTAAATTTCGAGCTGCATTATTTTTAATTAAAGATTTTACTGCTGCTGGTTGTAATATTTATTTGCATTTCAGTTCTGATTTAAAATATTTCCTATTTTTATTTATATGTTGGGTTTTTGGGTATAGATAATTTGATTTTGATGTTTATTTATGCCTCAGGCATCCCGCAAGGGGGCGCTACAAATATGTTTCCATATATTTTGACCATTTTTACAGAATAAGTTCATACAAACATTCATTCAAATACTTCAATTAAAAATATTATAAGGAAAAATCTAAAAATCTTATAAAAACGAAGCAGAACATTTTAAATATTAGCCATGATATGGTTTCAAATTATAAAAATCTTATAAAATCGAAGAAGAACATATTTTAAATATTAACAAAGATATGGTTTCAAAGTATAATATACTGGGAAGTAAAAATATGTATTTCATTGAGATTTAATAGTAATTAGAAACAAAAAAAAACTAGATTTCAATATTTTCAGAAAACCCACACACACCTTCAATTATATTCACTCAAGTTCACACAGCCCATTTAAACATAAATTAGCTTCTTTTAATAGCATGATCCACAGAGCAGTAAAACTCCTAATTTCAAAAGAAAATAGGAATAAAGAATTTAAATTCATATTTAAAATTGCAGTATATTTAAACTATAGTAAGAGAACAATTCAAAAATTAATCAACAGACACATTAGACATCATAACATCCAATCCACAACCACTTTAGAACCAATTTTAGAATCAGACAACAATAAGAAATATATAAAAATAATTCATGAGCCAAAAACCAACCAACATTAAAATAAAATATCCAAAAAATACAATTTCATTCCTGCACATTACACCAATACCAAACTTAAAATGTTATTGGGTAATACCTTTGAAAAACAAGACCAGTTGCTGAATTCAGGGATTTACTCAGTCAATTGCAATAATTGTACTAAATTGTATATTGGACAAACAAAAAGAAACGTGCACATCGGATTCAAAGAACATATGTACCACATCAAAAGCCTAAACCCTGACAAATCAGCAATTACTCATCATACTTTGACAACAGGCCACAAATTCAACACAAATAAAGTCAAATTATTAAAAGAATCTAGCAGTTATCAATTAAACATGTTGGAATCGATGGAAATGATGAAAAATAAGACAGAACTACTCAATTTCGATTTAAGCCCAATATCGAACCCCTTATTAAATTTATTACCCAACAGATAACCCTTATTAACACCATTGGTATCGGTAAAGCTATGTTTTCTATAAAAAGTTAAAGCTTTATCGATACCATAATACCTAATTCTTCTAACACACACCATAAAATTAAATACAGCACTTTCCACTCCTTAATCCATAGACTTATACATATCCCCCTTAATCAACATAATTTTAAACAAGAACTAAAAACTATAAAAACAATTGCATTTAATAACGGTTACAGTACTCAATTAATAGATAGATTTGTCAAAAAGAAAAAATTAAAACAATTTGAAAAATATTTTTATGCGCAAAACAAACCGGAAAAAAATAAGTGGTGCAAACTGGAATTTGTTAACAACCTATCAGAAAATATAAAAAATTATTTAAAAGGGTATAAATTTAATGTTATAATGACAAATCCAATTAATCTACACAAACTTTTAGTGCATAATAAATCCGACATAGACAAATTTGAAAAAAGTGGCGTATACGAAATCAAGTGCGAAGATTGTGATTGTGTATATATAGGACAAACAGGAAGAACTTTTAAAATTAGATTAAGTGAACACAAAAAATCAATATTAAATAATAAATTTTCCACCGGACTTTCACAGCATTGTATAGAAAATAACCATTTTTTCAATAATAGTAATTTAAATATTTTGTATTCAGGTAATAAGGGACGTGACTTAAATCTCCGAGAGGGATTAGAAATAGAGCAATAAAAAATGGAAAAACCAGGCTTAATAACATCGAAGACATTTGGCTTTTCCCCATCGCAACGGCCCTTATTACCTGAAATTAGCTGTAAAATTTGTATAAATATCGATACATTTGTAAAATTTTGTACATATCTCCTTGAGAATGACCTAAGGTCGAAACTAGTTGGAGTAAAAATAAAAAATCAGTGAAACAAACCAAGTGTTTTAATCAAAGCGTATATTAAGTGATGTATTTCATTCATTCGCACATCTTTACTGGCAATAAGTGATAAGCAAAAAGAACGGTTTTGACATCTTTACTAGCAATAAGTGAGGAGCTTAAAAACGAATCGCATATCTTCACTGGCAATAAGTGAGGGGCAAAAAACGGTTCGTACATCTTCCCTGGCAATAAGTGCTGAAAAAAAAACGGTTGGCACATCATCACTGGCAACAAGTGAGCAACAAAACGATTCGCAAATTTTCACTCACTGGCAATAATTATTGAACAAAAAAACGGTTCGGACAACTTCACTATCACTAAGTGATGATCAAAAAACGGTTCGTACTTCTTTCTTGGCAATAAGTGAGGAGCAAAAACACGGTTCACTGGCAATAAGTGAAGAGCTAAAAAACGGATCGCATATCTTCACTGGCAATCAGTGAGGAGCAAAAAACGCTTGGCACATCTTCACTGGCAATAAGTGATCGACAAAAAGCGGCTGGCACATATTCACTGGCCACAAGTGATAAGCAAAAAAAAAATGTCCACGAAATGTGGCTAAATTTCGTTATTGCAGCGTTTAATTTCCTCCTATAATGCACGGATGGTTGTGGGCTTGTTGACATAGACCTTTAACTTTAAATAACCCCATAAAAATAAATCTAATGGTGTTAAATCACACGATCTAGGTGGCCAATTCTGATCACCAAAACGAGAGAGTACGCGACCAGGAAATGTCTCGTGCAGTAATTGAATTCTCTCACGGACTGTATGGCATGTGGCACCGTCTTGTTAAAACCACATATTGGCATCAATTTCATCCAATTTCAGCAGAAAGATTTGGAGGAAATTAATTGCTGCATCAACGAAATTCAGCCACATTTATGCAGAATGGTCATTGAAATTTCGACAAAAGAGTGCGTATGTACCAGCAAAGCCGTGGAGGCCATTTATCCGATGTGTTATTCCATAAATAACCCTATCCTATGTACTTTCTGATGGCATGTGTCACCGTCTTGTTAAAACCACATATTGGCTTCAATTTCATCCAATTTCGGCAGAAAGAATTGGAGGAAATTAATTGCTGCATCAACGAAATTCAGCCACATTTATGCAGAATGGTCATTAAAATTTCGAGTGCGTATGTGCCAACAAAGCCGTGGAGGCCATTTATCCGATGTGTTATTCCATAAATAACCCCATCCTATGTACTTTCTGATTCAATAAGAAACACTAATCTAAAGACTAAAAACTGTGTTTTCTATTTAATTCAAATCTTGCGTTAATTTTGGGACACCCTTTACATGTAAAATCAAATCGAACAAAAATGCAATCAGTACCTAATACTTATGCTTATACAAGTAATTAAAAATATCCTTATTTAGCAGTATATGTTTATCCTGTTTTAGTAGTTTAAATTAAATACTGAATTAGAGGTATATTTTTATCCTGCTTTAGAAGTTTAATTTTAATTTCTGCAACTTGAGAACTTTATTTCAGTCACCATAGACATTTAATACACTTATGTAACCATACAACTAATGTAGAATGCATCTTGCAAATAAAATTATTTAACATTTCAAGTGTTCAAATATTGAAAGATTTATCCATTGTGAATTAATACACCATTCAACTCATATCAAACAATCTAGCATTTCGAAAATTTCGAAAAATCCCACAAAGCACCCGAGTGCATTGCCATTTATTTATCAATGTAACATTCAAAGACGTATCATTATTGATACGACAGCATTATGCTAAAATGTGCCAAAGAGGTAGTCGGATAATAACGGCAATAGGTCAAACGTTTCTGCAGTTTTTGATGCAATCGAGTGAAAGTAGGAGGCACACACAGGCATGCAGCAGCAGTTCTGTGGCGTGTGAAATGCAATTTGTATTAAATGACAAGCGACAAATAACTTACTTGGCTTGATTAATTTTCGCTATGCATACATATTTATTGATTTAATTAAAAATTGATTGGATCTAATAAACTGCGAGCGCGGGCCTTTCTGTTTTATTGCACTGCGACTCAAAGTTGAATTGCAATCTGTTGATAACGTCCTACGTAAAATACTGAGTGCGTAATATTTGTTTAAAATATTTAATAATAATAATAATAATATTTATTTATTACGCAACAGGAAAAATCCTAATTACAAGGCAATATGTACAATAATATAATAGAATCATCCCATAAATTTGCATCCAGATCCACTAACCATGACCCCATAAACCACCTTTACATATACAGAAACCCCAATACATTCCCCAAATATAAATTCCCCGATTCCACTATCGCTGACTTCATCTTAGAAACACCCACGGACATATAATCACCCTAACTAGACATCAGACATTTATTTTTATTTAATCATACCATACATCAATCATAACACTTTAAATGCTAAACAATGGCAGAAAGACCTCGGGTCGATAGCCTATGAAAGGACAACTCCAACAATTTTATATTATATTTTATTATGTAATACTATAATTAATGTAATGTAAAAGTCCCTTGAATAAAGATATTTGTATATATATATATATAATAGAATCATATGATACTTAACAAATAATAATAAACAAAATAAATGATAAAACTAAACAATAAAATGTTAACTTTTAAGTTACATATTAAAATAACAATTAACACAAAGCAAAATTGATTGTAATGAGTCATGAAATATGTCACAAGTGGCAGGCAAACTATTAAATATATTACAGACAATGTGTACGGGTGATTTTGATCCAAAGTTATTTCGAAATGAGCTAATGCTAAATGTAGGTTCTTGCCTACTGTTAAAATTTGCAATATGTAGTCCCACCAGTTGCAATAGGCAAAAACAGTCTATCTTGTGACGCATTAGCTTGTGCAAAAAAAAATAAAATAAAATAATAAAAATAAATTATGAAAAAATAAATAATAAAAATAAATTATGAAAAAATAAATAATAAAAATAAATTATTAAGATAAAATATAAATGAAATTGCAAATACTTTATTGTACAATATTTTAACATAAAGAAAATTTAACATAAAGAAAAATTGAGTTTGTCAATAATTTGCAGAATATTTACAAAATATGTAAACGAATTAAAATTAATATCGACTTTCTGTCAAAATTTTGTCTCAAACAAGTCTCCAAATATCATTGACAGATATTGAATTATACAATGAATATTTGAGTTACACAACAGCTTTACTGTTCTATGCATAATTTATATGCAAATAATTATTGTATAATTCAATATCTGTCGGGGTATTAACTCGAGAAATAGTTGTTTCAGTGAATATTTGGAGACGTCTCAATGAGACAACATTTTTGCAGAAAGTCGATATTAATTTGAATTCGTTTTTATACAATATTTTAAGATATAGACGGATTTTGTTTAAGAGTTACATTTTCAGGCATTCCTTGCTTTTATTTGTTTTAAAGCCAAGGTACGACTCAAGAGAGGTGTCCCATGGTTTCTTTGATTTGTAGTGCTTTCTGCACCAATATATGTGATACGAAAATAGTTTGATGTCATTAGATTGCATGTGTGAAAAGCACAGAAAACTTCATAATATGTCTGCTATCGTTTTTAGATGGAACATGCGAAAACGTATGTTCCAGTATGCAGCTTTAAAATTTTAAGGTTAAACGTTACATATTGACAATATCTTCGTAAAATAAATCTGCAAAAACCCAACCACAAATCATTTTAATTAATGTGCACAATCCTTTTAAAAGTGAGTTTAAATGGTATAATTCCAATTTCCACATCTACTGAATAGTTCAGGTATTTACAGAAATAAGTAATGCATTTATGTTAATTTTGTGTAAGCTCAAACGAAAATGTTACTTGAATCGAATGCGCATTCAATAGATTTGGCAAATAGTCATCGGATTTATCTGTTAATACAGGGAATTTTTCTTTTAAGTGTAGATACAGACAATTTTCTATTAGGTATACAATAGATTGGCAAATAGTCTTTGGATTAATCTGTTAATACAGCGAATTTTTCTTTTAAGTATAGATACAGAGAATTTTCTAGCATACGCTTTTTTTAAAGAGTTCAATTTGAAGCTTAAAACGAGTGTTGTCCACTTCCAGACTAAGCATGAAGTAAAATTTCGAGTTTAGAAAAGCCTGAAAATTTGGTTTGGACGCGTAGCGCGAAGCGCAGAGCGGCCAAACCAAATTTTCTGGCTTTTCTAAACTCGAAATTTTACTTCATGCGCCACGCGTATAAGACACTGATTTCAAGTGAAGTTTACTCGTTCACAATATTTCAGTGCTTTCAGTGTTTAATACGCGTGGCGCATGAAGTAAAATTTCGAGTTTAGAAAAGCCTGAAAATTTGGTTTGGCCGCTCCGCGCTTCGCGCTACGCGTCCAAACCAAATTTTCAGGCTTTTCTAAACTCGAAATTTTACTTCATGCTTAGTCTGGGAGTGGAAAACACTCGTTTTAAGTTTCAATTGAACTTAAAAAAAGAAACAAATCAAGGAAACCATGGTGTATCGTACCTTAAATACATTTTCATTCATTCCTTGCTTTTATAAAAGCGTTCAATTTGAAATTTCTAACTAGAGTTCCCACTTCTTAATTAGGTATGAAATAAAATTCAAAGTTTACAGATTTATATAGGCGTACAATTTAAATGCGTTCCCACTTCTTGATTATGTATGAAGTAACATTTAGAGTTTAGAAAAGCCTGAAAATTAGGATTTACTGCCGCGAAAATTATCATCATAAATTACTTTTAATTAAAATCAGATTAAAGCCAAGTACTACAAAAAAGTAATAAAAAAAACCAGTGTATAAAACAAATAAAGGCCCGACAATTATTAAGATGATTTATTGTTGGGTATCGATTCTGGGGGCGCTTTTTTGCTCTTTTTTTTGCCCCACTCCTGCTGATAATGACCTTTCCTCACCTGAGTATTAATAAAGCATGTCTAATCTAATCACTCACTTCAGTACTCGCTTAATAAAGTTTGACGTGCATCAGAATCAGAAGTATGATTGATGGCTCCTGGAGCACGTATTAATTAAAACTGGTTCGCGTCAAAGGGTATTTTCCATACGTTTATATTTAAAAGTTCAACGGCTAATTAACTAAATGGGATACGGCTTGACCTACAAATAACATTTAACATTTATTTTTATGAAGTGAAGGCGATTTTATTCTGAATTCAAAATATAACGAATAGGAATGTGCTAGTAAGTAATAATTCAAACAAAATTGAAAAGAAAGAATTTTTATCTGTTCAATTAATTTCTTAATTAACATTTGGTTAACCATGTTAGGTAAAAAATAAACATCAAAATAGTTTACATATGTTTGAAAGCGTAAACGCCTTCTAATGCACATTAGCTTAAGTAGCAAGCATCTTGAATAGCTGGCAAACTAAACTTGTATACAGTAATTGTTCTTCCACAACAGGGCTTTATTTTATAGAATACAAATATCAAGAATATAAATTTGTATTCAGTACTCATTTATTATAATAATAATAACATTTATTTACGGCAATGCCTTTTTTACAAAAATCATAACAAAGAAAGTAAAGTAAATAACATAAAAATAAAGTAATTAATTCTACAAGTATATATTAACATTCACTAATCAACAAACATAGATTTTGAAGATACGCTTATAAAAAATCGGTAATAAGAGCCGACAAATCTATTAATTTTAGATGAAACTTAAATGTATTTAATGACGCATCAAATAATCTGAATGAGGGGAGGACTCAAACTAAATTACATGTTCTTATCATTCGATTATTCGATCATTCGATATCACCGAATAACTAAAACATCGAAACACGTCGCAATTGATTGGTTGATTAAAAAAATCTTGTTAAGAAAAATTGTAGTGAATCAAAAAATTTGCATTTAATGTTTATTTATACACATATATCCTGAAATTTTATAAATCATTAAAAATCTCATGAACATTGTATAAATTGATGAATATCTCAAAATATTGAAAACCTAATAAAAATTTATCAAAATTACGAACATATAAGATACACTGGCGAGCAAAAAATAGAGGTCACTTTAAAATCATGACTTATTTTTGGAATTTTTTTGTTTTAACTTTATGTTTGCAAATTGTAAACAATTGTACTCTATTTTGCACACTAAATTAAAAGAGCAATGTTGAATCGTAAAGCATATTTATTGTTTTTATTGCCTATTTTGGAAATATCACAAATTTACAGTTCAGACGAAGTTTGAATTTTTGTTCCTAGGACTAATATGGAACAAAAAAATAATGAAAAAAACTTATTACTAATAACGAGTATTACCCCCTCTTGCATTAATGACTGCTTGAAGTCGACGAGGAACACTTTGAATTAAATTAACGATCACATTTTGGTCGATATTATTCCACTCCTGCAATAGCAACTGTCTTAGCTCCTGAGCAGTTCTTAGAGCAGATGTATGCTTTCTGATACGTCGTCCCAACTAATCCCATACATGTTCTATGGGATTCATGTCCGGGCTGAGAGCTGGCCAATCGAACCACGAAATTCCCACTTCATCCAGATAATCTTTGACAACTCTGGCTACGTAAGGTCTAGCATTATCTTGAATGAAAGCGCCGCGCTCGCCCATAGTTGTCATGAAGGGAATAACATGATCTTCGAGAACCTCCGTAATGTATTTGTGAGCTGTCAGGGAGCCATTCTCTATGAAGACTAACTCTGTGCGTGCTTCGGTAGAAATTCCTGCCCAAGCCATAACCGACCCACTTCCAAATGGAAGTCGCTCATCAATACAAACTGAAGCGTATCTTCCTCCGCGTCTTCTCTACACTTTCCGATGTCCGTTTGATCCATTGAGGCAAAATCGCGGGTCATCTGAAAACAGTACCCTGCTCCAGTCCTCATTATTCCATGCCCTGTGATTTCGGGCAAAAGCCAATCTTGCAACACGATGTCGGCGTTGTAAAGGTGGACCTGTAGCCATCTTTCTACAAGACAATCCAGCAGCCCGAAGCCTTCTCTTAACGGTCTATTCACTAACATTTACATCTTTAACTTCATGGAGTTGATTTCGTAGATAAACTGCAGAAGCTGTTCTATTTCGCAAACTTGTAGACACCAAAAAACGGTCATCTCTGATCGTGGTGACTTTTTTCGCCCGGATCCTGGTTTTTTGGTTATCAGGCTAGTATCCAAGTAACGCTGATACACTTTTTGTATAGCACAAGGGCTTTTCCCAACAATCCTTGCAGTTTCACGTTTTCCTCGCACATCTTCAATCGACGCTATAATTCTTGCCACAACAATAGGGCCTAAAGGCATTATTAAGTACAATACACCGTGTGAATGACAAGTTTCGCCAAGAAGAATCAACACTAAGTAAGAAAACCACAACGAAACGTAGGTTTTCAATTAGAGCGAAATGGATGTTGTTTCATAAAAGTCTGTAACACGGTGATAGTAACTGACAGAGAGATAACATTTATCAGGAAATGTATTATTAAACGCCTACTTTGGTTTACAATTTGCAAACATAAAGTTAAAACAAATAAATTCCAAAAATCAGTCATAATTTTAAGTGTATTTACGAAAACAGCCAAGGTTTTAAAAGTCGACTGAAAATTAAAATATTAAATTAATAGTATGTCTTGATCTTTACACTAAATCAGTGTTTTATACGCGTGGCGCATGAAGTAAAATTTCGAGTTGAGAAAAGCCCGAATTTGGATTTCTCAACTCGAAATTTTACTTTATCCTTAGTCTGGGAGTGGAAAACACTCGTTAGAGAATAATTAATAGCTATTGCAAAGATGTTCATTCATTTATAAAATCTTAGCGGTTTTGAAAAATGCTTAAAAACCAACCTACTGGACTATTTTTAATATAATATATACATTTTTACAAACTAAAAGAAGCAAACGTAAGCAAATTCAAACAGTTTTAGGTTTAACATATTCATACAAGATAAATTCAAATTCAAAACTATTTGAATTGGAGAAAATAAGCTAACGCTTCTTATAGTTTGCACACATAATATATAGTTGTTTGTTTTGTTTTATTGATATTTATTTTATTGATGTATAATTATTTATTCTGTTACTTTGTATTAATTCATTATATTCGTTTGTACTTTGCTAGTTGCTAGAACTGTTTGTCATTTTTCTATACATATATGTTTGCTTTATATATCTTTACATGATATTCCATCTGTGATAATTTGCTTTAGCGAAGACAATGTGATATATTCTGTGATACAAACGTTTATACATTATATTACATTATATTACATTTTATTTATATTTTTATATATACAATGTCATGAAATATTTAGTAAATTAATTATGTATTTTTTTTCGTTTATTAACGATTGTTTGTCTTGTCATTCAACAGTGTATGTGTGTCTGTGTGTATATACAATACAGTTATTCAACAGTAAAGTTGAGCAATAATAAATTTATAATTTTAAGGATTTATTGAAAAATTTTTGGACGTGAAGTAACATGTTTAAATTTAACGCACCAATTATGTTATGTTTTACTATTAGTATTACTATTCTTTGTAAATGAAAATATAGATTGTAAATTAAATTAAATTAAATTACGAGAATGTTATTCGTGAAAATTCAAGCAATGTCTTAATTGAATGGATATTTATCGTCTTAAGTTGTTTTATTAATTAGGACATTGTTTGCACGAATAACATTTTCGTAATTTTATACATTAACATATTCAAGTTTATTTTTATTATTGTATTTTGTAAACAATATTTTATTATTACGAATAACCGTTGTTAATACGTGCTCTAGGGATTGTAATATGTAAGATAAACTCTGCAAATACATTAGCACACAAGAAGACAATAATTAACCATCTTAGCCTAATATAAATATTTAAGCATAATAAAACAGCCGCAATAGCTTCAATGATATATACACACAGACACACATACACATCCACATACAATTAAGCAGCTACTTAATCCTTACAGCACACTTAATAATAATGAGTGATAGTAATCTGAGATGTGAGAAACCGCCACTATTTGAGAGAACGGCGCGTCTGCAAATACTCCGTCGCCCATTTAGATAATAAGAGCAGATTTAGTGCCTTTTCGGCTTACATCACATGGCTGTATGGCGGCGGAGGACCATTTGCCGTTAATTTATGGATATGGGTTTCGAAGATCCCCCATACCCATCCTTTCATCCTACCCCCCTCTTTTAAACCATTAAAACGCACACACGTATAATATTCTAAGTAGCCAAGCTCTAGCATGGGGAATATGGAAAAAAATAATTAATTTTTCGGTGGTCGGTTGGGAGAAGGAGGGATTTAATTTAATAGTGTACAGTTTTCAAATTCGATTAGTTGGTGATATTTTCTTGTTCCGTAATGGGTGAGAGATAAACGCCACAGAGGAAGTGGAATTTATGGGTGATTAACACGCAACTTTTACTGTATATTTTTTTCATGAGAGAAAAAAATTGAAAATATAGGGTGTCTCAACAAGAGCGCCGGATTTAATTATCAAGAAAAACATGTTTTTTTTTTTTTCGAATTAAGCAAATACTTATATTTCAACGTAAAGAGGAATAGTTGCGATTAAACATAAAATAGGACATCCAGCTAATAGACAATATGAAATCTATGACACAGCATTCTTTTCTTGTAATTCTGGATGACGTTCTTGCATTACTATGGCTCTCGCCAATAATGCGCCGTATCTATTCTTTAAGGCGTTCAACTGTTTGTGGCTTATTCGCATACACCTTTTCCTTTATGTAGCCTCAAAGTAAGAAGTTCATCGGCGTTAAATCGCACAATCTTGGTTTCCAATTTTGATGGCTAAACCGAGAGATGACACGGTCTGGAAATTTGGTCTGCAGTAACGCCACTACTTCGCGTGCTGCAGATCGCACCGTCTTGTTAGATGCACATACCCTTCACATTAATTCAATGCAATTCGGGCCACAAAAAGTCGGCTACGATACGGCGCGTTATTGGCAAAATAGAGCCACAGTTATGCGAAAACGTTAGTCAGAGATTTCGTGGTAGCCATTTGGCCGGATGTCCTATTTCATCATTAATCGCAACTATTCCTCTTCCCGTTAAAAAATAAATATTCGCTTAGTTCTGAAAAAAATGTGGTTTTCTTCTTAATTAAATCCAGGGCTCTTGTTGAGATACCTATCAAGCCTTATCCTTATCCCTTATCAAGCCAAAATCTAAAATTGAATGGATCTTGCAAACCCATTAAACTGTATAATAATTAGGCCTGGATACGAAAGTTTCCTGGTATTTCCATTTTTTAATATTTATCGCACTTACGTTTTTGATGTAAAATTTGGTTTGGTCGCGTAGCGCTACGCTGCCAAACCAAATTTTTAGGATTTTCTAAACTCGAAATTTTACTTCATTCGCCACGCGTATTAAACACTGATTTGAAGTAATGTGCAAAATATACCGCTTATGACTGATTTTATGTTGATTTAAAAATCGTTTTGAAATATGTTAAAGTACACTTAAAATAAAAAATTTAATTGAATTAACATCAGAAATAGAGTTTTGCTCGTTCGTAGACAAGTAGTGACCTATATATGCACTTTGTGCACCGTGTCACTGACGATGCCACTATGGAGCATTAGATGGCGTTAGCTATCAAAATCCATTAATAGTTTTCATCAGAATTTCTGTCGAGATTCTATGATTTTTTTATGAAAACAGGGTTTTCTACAGAATATCTAATTGTATATTGTAATTATTATAAGTATTACATTTAATATAAATAAATTATAAAATTCATTTTTTAAAAAATTTGTATCTAATTGATTAAATTAATGAGTTTTTGTAAATAGCTTCCGTTGATTTGACAAATAAAATAAAATAAAACATGCATTATAAAATGTTAAGTAATAAATTAATTCAAAAGTTAGTGTACTGCAAACTTAACACTAAATCAGTGTTTTGTAGGCGTGGCGCATGAAGTAAAATTTCGAGTATAGAAAAGCCCTGTGAAAATTTGTCTCAGGTCGCGACCCTCGACAAATTTTCTACGCGGGGCTTTTCTAAACTCGATATTTTACTTCATGCTTAGTCTGGGAGTGGAAGACACTCGTTAGTGTAAGATACATCATAACTGGTGATGTATTTTAATAACAATTATGGGTCCTAGGAGTTGTCAAATGAATGAGTTACTTAACTGTTTCCAAAGCACTCTTTACAAAACACAAAAGATTCAAATTTTTCATATAAAATGGACAATAAACTATAAGTATTATACATCATTAAATTCATAAAAATATATTCTCTAAAAAACTATGAAAATCCGAAATGGCACCCATAAGAAAAACAAAATTTTGCTAAATCAGTGGTTTATACGCGTGGCGCATGAAATAAAATTTCGAGTTTAGAAAAGCCCCGTTAAAATTTTCTACGCGGGGCTTTTCTAAACTCGAAATTTTACTTCATGCTTTGTCTGGGTGTGGAACCACGCGCTAGTAGTTTCAAATTTTAAAACGATTTTAAAAAATGCTGTTATATTTCAGACAAATTATGTTACGACGTTTTGATGTAAAATAGATCGAATAGTTTATATTTTAGAAAGTTATGAAGCTGAAAGAAAGTTAGAATGATGTCACTTTCACTATAGTTTTTAAATTAAAAAAATAAGTACATAAAATAAACTCAAATAACACATCCAATCTAAATAAACAACCAAACTGTAACATTATATATTTATTTCTATAGATAATAAACCAAATTTGCAGCTTTTTGTATAAATTAATTAACAATTAGCAAAAATTAGCATTAAGAACCTAATCAATTAATTTTTTCATTATTTAAATAATTGAAAAATATAAATGAATCTCAAATTGTGCGTAAATTAAACATAAATATAATTAAAACCTTTATACACAGTATTCCTTGAGAATGCCTCAAAGTCGAAACTGGTTGGAATAGAAAACCAAAACATTAGTGAAATTTAACCAAGTGTTATTTTTTATAAAACATCGTAAAACAGTCTTTGGATTGTAAATTGATTTATTTATTATTATTGAATTTGAGTTACCAGAAAATCTTGAGATTGGTTGCGTTATCTTTTTTGTATTTTTTTCTGGTTAGCTTAGAAGAATTATAGTAAAATCAATCAGTCTTCTTCTTAAAAAAAAAACATTGGCAGGAAGCCTGTCTTTGTCTAGTCTCTGTCTCTGTATTTTTCATATTCTATACGTCATGATCGCTAACGTCATTGTCTGAGTCCGGCTGATGTAATGAGATGCTTACAAAATACATTCCTGAATGAAATGTGCAACATTTCCCCTATCAACCAACGCCTAGAACACCTCTTCTTAAAGCTTGCCACTAATCCCAACATAATCAATATTCTTAACTAAGTTTGTATCCCTCGCAACCCTAAATTTAAAATTTCCCATCACAACAATTCATCAATTTGTTGTGATACGAAATTTAAATTTAGGGTATATGTTTGGGTTGCGAGGGATACAAACTTGGCTAAGAATATTGGTTATACAGCGTGTAAACGAACTACTGTACAGGCTCTCTACCACATAAGGGGCAGCGTTTAAATAAACAATACCTGCATTTGAAATTACCATACCTTTAGTAGATAGCTCACAAATAATTATTAAAAATAATTAATAATAATAGGCCACATGTTTGTGGTATCTGGTATACGCGCACATTGCGTATTTTAAGAGAGATTCCACATAGACTGGTAGTTTTTAAACGATTTGGATATTGAATTACACCATCCAGAGAAAAGTGGGTCAGATTGTGAAAAATTATGTCTATGTTATCGTTTTCATAAGTACCCATTGCTGACTAAATTCCGAATATTTTCTAAACGTGTTAATGAAATTCAATATTTTTCCATATTAGGTTCACACTTCACTTTATCTCCACTCTTATTGAAATGTTTAGATAAGAGCGGCGAGGGTGGATGATTTTTAAACATAAAAATAGTTTGCTGTTTAGTCTATGGTGAAACTTATTCCATGAAACATCTACATTTTGTAACATGACGCGATACGTTTATTCAAACATTGAATTGGCAGACATGTTTCTTATTTACGGTGAAACTCGGTGTAATTCCGCGGAAGCTGTAAGAATTTATCAAGAGCGATTTCCTGAACGACACTTACCACCGCCAAACCGATTTAGAAATTTATTACAAAGAGCACGCGACACTGGAAGTTTGCAGCCCGTCGCCGGAGCCGCCGGAGGTGGTGACCGTCCAATGCGATATTTGCGAGCGGAAGACGAAATTTTGAATCTGTTGGAAGCGGATCCTGGTTTAAGTACCCGTATTATCGCCGCTCAGCTAAATGTATCGCACACATTTGTCAGCAGTGTTATACGAGACAATAATTTTTATCCGTATCACTACCAGCATGTACAACATCTTCAACCCCATGATTTTCCCAAAAGAATTGCATTTTGTCAATGGATTTTGGCACAAAATGTTCAAAATCCTAACTTCACCAAAGACATTTTAGTGACCGACGAATCGTGCTTTACGCGTAATGGAAGTTTTAATTTCTATAATATGCATGTTTATGCAATAGAAAATCCTCGTGTTACACATAGAACTCATTTCCAGCATCGCTTCTCCCTTAATATCTGGGCAGGTATTTTAAATGATCAATTAATTGGGCCATTTATGTTCCCATTTAATTTGAATGGAGAACGATATTTACGATTTTTGCAAGATGACCTTTTAGATCTTCTAGAAAATGTACCCTTAGCGGTTCTTAGAAATACCAAGATGGTGCGCCAGCTCACTCTGAAAGGCGCGTTAGAAGATATTTGGATGATGAGTTTCCAGGACGTTGGGTTGGTCGTGGAGGCCCTGTACCATGGCCTCCAAGAAGTCCGGATTTAAACCCCTTAGATTTTTTTCTTTGGGGATACTTTAAAAGTGAAGTCTACACTACGGAAATTGACAATGCTGAAATGCTGATACAACGAGTAAACGCCGCGGCTAATACCATTCGTGAAAAACCTCGTGAAATGTTTGCTACTGTTCGTGCAAATTGGATACGTAGAGCCCAAATGTGCATTGAGTGCGGCGGACGTCAATTTGAACACTTATTGTGATTTTTTTTTATACGTGACCCAGTTTCATCTAGTAATTCTAGACAGTGTGTGTGTGTGTAGTGCGTGTAAGTGATTTATACGTCTCGTAGTAGTAACAGTAAGTAAACAATACCACAAATGAGTGATCTAGTTTCATCTAGTCATTCGAGACAGCGTGCGAAGTGATTTATGCGCCTCGCAGTAGTAAAAGTAAATAAAAAATACAACAACTTACGCATCCACGAAAGATATCATGAACACAGGTAACCAGAAGTTCTCAAAAAGTAAAAAATGCATGAAAAATTATGAAAAATCCAATATTTTTTTCCGATTTTATTTTTGCTGCAATTGGTGTCAAAATATTTTGTGTATACGCCCTTAAGAGGATGCACATTAGTTCGATTACACGCTGTATTGGGATTAGTGGCAAGCTGTAAGAAGAGGTGTTCTAGGCGCTGGTTGATAGGGGAAATGTTGCACATTTCATTCAGGAGTATTTTGTAAGCACTCTCAGGGCTGAACGTTTCGCAACTTCGAGATTTTTTAACACATTTGGGCGAGGATTATGGAATAGGATAGCAGCATATTCAAGCAGGGGGCGACATATTGTTCATATTTGTACTGCTGTTTTTGTAGAAATGCCTTTGTTTTTATACGTCAATGATCTGAAACTTTGGGTCGAGTGTAATGCCTAGGTATTTGCATTTAGGAGATGGAAATATCTTCAATTTGGTTCTCATTAATCACTTAATGAAAGATGTTTACAATATTGATAATTAAATAAAAGTGACCAAGTAACTTTTATTTAATTATCAATATTGGATATGGAAACATGAGATAATTTCTTGAATTAATTTCTCATCTGGCACTTGGTGAAACATATTACACTATGTAAAGTTAATTAAAGGAAAGGCACTTGGTATTGTTTCACAATTAAATCTTTATTCCGACTAGTTTCGGTTTGTTAGACCATTTTCAAAGGAATGTACAGAAAAAATTATTTCCTAAGTATATATACAATATTTTTGTTTCAGGTAATTAGAGAAGTCAGAATTGGGGAATTCCAAATCTCCTCGTTGTCGTTTACGATATTTTTCCCCATTTTTATGGCCCTGTTAATCTCCAGGCCCTCTTTGAGGTTTAGTGCGTATTCCTTATTACCTGAATGCAAAATCTTAAAATTATACGGATTAAAGAAGTGATTGAATGCGATGCAATGTTTGGAAAAGCCAGTTGTTGGTTTATTATCTAAAACAGATTTTTTATGTTCTTTCATTCTGATTTCGAAAGATCTGCCGGTTTGTCCAATATAAATTGCATCACATTCATCACACTGTATTTCATAAATTCCACATTTCTTTGAATTATCAGTTTTCGATTTATTGTTTATTAATAGTTTGCCTAAATTTAAAGGGTTTGAACATACAGGGTGTCCCCGAATGGTCTGTCCAACGCTCTACCACATATTCTCTGAAACAAAATAAGACGATTTAACTAAACTTATCTCTATCCAAAAGTAGTTCCTAAGCCATCTACGAGGCCTTAAAGATATTATTTTTTTAATTATTTTTCAAATATTTTTATTTTGGAATTAGGTAAGAAAACCTAATTTGGCACATTTAATTACATTGATACCATGCACTTTTTGCGATATGTTTCTTTATCCTACGTTTAAAGTAAGTGGTCAAACTAGGACCATCGACTTCTTAAGATACCTAAATCTTTTTATTCAACAGGTCAAATCATAAGGAATACTTTTTTTCTGCAAGATCATTCAATTTTACGTATTTTTTTTCTCTTATAAAATTTTGCTATTTTCCCCACAAAAAAAAAAATAACAAATTTAAACAACATTTCACAGGTGTCTCAATTTCTATTTTTGTAAATAAAGAATCAGTTTTTTTTTTGTAGAATTTTATTTCTTTGTTGTTTTGACAAATAAAAATATTTTTTTGTGGGGAAAATAGCAAAATTTTATAAGAGACAAAAATACGTAAAATTGAATGATCTTGCAGAAAAAAAGTATTCCTTATGATTTGACCTGTTGAATAAAAAGATTTAGGTATCTTAAGAAGTCGATGGTCCTAGTTTGACCACTTACTTTAAACGTAGGATAAAGAAACATATCGCAAAAAGTACATGGCATCAATGTAATTAAATGTGCCAAATTAGGTTTTCTTACCTAAGTCCAAAATAAAAATATTTGAAAAATAATGAAAAAAAATAATATCTTTGGGGCCTCGTAAATGGCTTAGGAACCACTTTTGGATGGAGATAAGTTTAGTTAAATCGTCTTATTTTGTTTCAGAGAATATGTGGTAGAGCGTTGTACAGACCATTCGGGGACACCCTGTATAATATTAAAGTCTTTTCCCCTACAATGACTGACTATATTATATGACAGGTCATTAACAAAATTCAATTTATGCCATTTATATTCTATTGTTTGCTCAGGTGCGTAAAAGTATTTAATTAAATGTTTTTGTTTATGCTTTTTTAATAAATTAGTTATAATTTCCTTGTTATAACCATTATTTTCGGCAATTTTTGTAATAACGTTTAATTCTTGTCTGAAATCAGATTCACTTAGAGGAATGTTAATTAATCTATTAATAAAAGAGTGAAATGTACTTAATTTTATTTGTTGTGTGTTGTTTGAATTGGCTGGAATGATTGAGTCCGTATATGTTTCTTTTCTGTGTATTTTAAATTCTAGTTTTTTATTATTTTTAATAATGGTTATGTCAAGGAAGTTTAAGCTATTGTTGAGATAATTGGTAATCAACAACATAATATTTCAATATTAGCTTTATAAAAACACGCTCACAAGCCAATTACGTAACACAATTTTGTTTTGTTTCTGAAATAAACCAGAGAAAATGGAAATTTACAATTATGTTTTTATTATATATATAATAATCTTTATTAAAGATCAGTACAAGATAATTGTTTACAATGTGAAATGAAATGTATACATCTTAAAATTTGATCTTGATCCTCTGGTCGATAGCCCTTAGGTCTTTCAGCCTGTTTTTATTATTTTACTGAAAAACTAATAAATCCAGATATTTACAATTAAATCATTGTATGGGCACTGTTCAACAAAAACAGGAGCATATGTATTTGGTTTCGAGGTAAATTTAAATACTATTGAGAAACTATGGCTAATTTTAATTTTTCTTATTGGTGCCTTTTTGGATTTTGAAATGTCTCAAGAGTATTCTTTTTGGTGAATTTAATGATGTATCATACTTCATATTTAGAAGTATATTTTATGTTAAACTATGATATATTTGGTTTTTGCACGAATATCCTTGATAAATATTTGAAAACGGTGAAGCACCCGGAGGTTCCTAGGCAATAATTATTTGGAAAATAATTATTGTGAATGCGCCGGGCAGCCAAAACTTGCTGTCTAATTATGTTTTTTAATGTCTGAAGCATAGCTATACCGATGAGGGATAAATCTCGAATCGTGTCTATAGATGGCTTAAGACAATTAATATTTATTCTCTGTAATTTTTTCAATTAATTTCAATTTCATTTAGTTTTGTAAGAGACTAATTTGACCTGATGTTGCATTTTGCATATAAATTATGCATAGAACAGTAAAGCTGACGTGTAACTCAAATATTCATTGTATAATTTAATATCTGTCGGGGTATTAGCTCGAGAAGTAGTTGTTTCAATGAATATTTGGAGAAGAGACAAATTTTTGCAGAAAGCCAATTTTAATTTTAAATCGTTTTTTTATATATTTTGTCTAATAGAGAAATTAATTGCTGTCTTATATTAACTAATATATCATATCATTAACCTTGTAACATATTTTCGTCAAAAAATATATTTACTTATATTTGTTTTTGTAAACTAAATTCCCTTGGTATTGTTTTACTTATATTTATTTATTTATTTCAACGGCTTGCCATTTACATTAAAAATACAATATACAAAAAAAACAAATATGTACAAATATGTATTTTATGTTTCTACTAGTTTCGGCTAGTTGCGGCTAGTACAAATAGATTTGTATATATCAGAATTTGTTATTTACACTGAATTACGGCTTTTTTTGCTATAGATTTCTGAATTGATAATATATTTGTATCCATCCGTAAACAAGTGTTACTCACGTGTACAATAGCTGGCTCGTTGCTTATTAAATATATATAAAAAAAATATTCCACTTACCTTTTGTTAGATATCTCTAACTCGGAACACGATTCCTTTATATTCTCTTAAATTAATAAAGAATATTTGTTACATAAAATTAATAACTGAAAAATAATGATTTAATTTCGTAATTTCTTTAAATTATATTATAAAAAAACAGGAAAGGGGAATTGATGAATAAATTTATTGGTTTAATTTAACCCATTAAGCGCCATTGATGCATACACGCAACACTATTATTTTTTTTTATTAAATTACTAAATAAGTTACTTTGATATAATACGCTTTGATTAAAACACTTGGTTTGTTTCACTGATTTAAATCAGTGAAAAAAACCAAGTGTTTCAATCAAAGCGTATTAATTAAATATGTTTCACCACGGGTTAAGTGAGAAATTAATTCATCATTCTTTGATATATTATATTATTTGACCTGACTTGAAAATGTATGACGAAAAATGTAAATATTGTGTTAATTAAATATTTCGATCATTACTCATTAAAAAAAAAGACCTCAGTGTATTTCTAACTTCACAATGCTTCAGTGTTTTATACGCGTGGCGCATGAAGTAAAATTTCGAGTTTAGAAAAGCCCCGTGAAAATTTGTCTCGGGTCGCTGCGCGACCCTCGACAAATTTTCTACGCGGGGCTTTTCTAAACTCGAAATTTTACTTCATGCTTAGTCTGGGAGTGGAAACACTCGTTCTAAACTTCATATTGCACGTTTTTATATAAAATCGACGATTGCCTAAAAATGTACATTATGTTTATTTAAAATAAAAATTCACAGTATGTAATACAATCAGTCAATCGTAGAAATCATAAAAAGAAGTGCAGAATTTTACCTACATCAACTTTTAGACATAACTTTATAATTGCTCGGCCGTTAATGAGTTAATGGTTAATCTATTTAAATCACCCAAATACAATAAAAATGATTGCTCAACATTTTAGATTTTCGTAATTTTTTTACCAGTTATTGCCCAATACTAGGTGAGTTCAAAAGTATAGTTATAAAAATTTAAAAACTCATACTGTTTTTGTCGGGCATTTTAATAATAATAATAATAATAATAATAATAATAATAATAATAATAATAAGTATTTATCGCCCAACAGGAAATTTCCCAATTACAAGACAATTTAAGTTTGCTTCGTAAAAGTTTTCGGCCGAAAACAAGTTTTACTTAAATCTATCTAACTCTATTAATTTTATAGATATCAAGACAAAATAAAAACAAAAATTATCAGAATAATGCTTTAGATTTTTTGTTTTTACCTAAGTAGTTATAAAAGTGCAGAAAAAAAATCGCAACTATAAATTGAATATTAACCTAAACCAGGAGTTTTAGCCAGAAAAAAAGTATCAGCTTGAACATTTTTCTAACTATAGTTTTGAACTCACCTAGTATTGGACAATAACTATTAAAAAAAAATGCAGAAACAAAAATGTTGAGCAACGTGGTCTCGGTGATTTCTGATGAATTGACAATAATGTAATTTTTAATAGATTTTTGAAAACAGCCAGAAATAATCAATAAATTTATATACTTAAATTATTGTTGAGTTTCGTGAAGGTGAACTAAGTTATTAAATAAAAGAATTGAGTCTCCTTTCTTCACAAAATTTATTTAAAATCGCTTAACTAGTTACAAAAACAAACGGAAACTTAATTTATACCACGTGGATACCTGTATCCACGTGGTATAAATTAAGTTTCCGTTTGTTTTTGTAACTAGTTAAGCATTGATAATGGTCACATCGTGACCGAAATGTACATTTGCGATTTTAAATAAATCTTGTGAAGAAAGGAGACTCAATTCTTTTATTTAATAACTAATAAATTAATAGTTTTAATTTAATAAACGAAAATAATCAATATACTTGTTTGTTATTTGAGTAGTTGCAGTCTTGCAATCACTGGCCAATAGAAATTCAAGTTTTTTTTTAATTGTCAAAAATTCAAATATCCCCATTAATTTTTCTAAAATATTGCAAGAAAATGTAATCTTTAATTTGAAAGAACGAAGATTTATTATACAAATAGATTTGATGTGGATTTTTAACAATAAAATCAACACTAAAACAAAATACTTACACTTGTAAATAAAACACTTTTTACTTTGTTTAACCACTGAATTTTACATTTAATTGTGTGACTAGTTTCGACTATCTAGTAGTCATTCTCAAACTAAAGTAAATACAAGAGAATCACACTTTTGGCGAGGATGTACTTTCAGTAATCCATTTTGCCGAAAAAGGTCGTAAAATGGATTTACTGGAAGCACTAGAAATACACAAGGCCCGAATTAATCCCGGAATTTTCCCTTCTTAATGACCAGGTTGACCTAATGTACACCCCTCTCTTCGAAGCCGTATAAACAGTTTTTAACGTGTAATTTGTATTTACTTTAGTTTGAGAATGACTACTAGATAGTCGAAACTAGTCACACAATTAAATGTAAAATTCAGTGGTTAAACAAAGTAAAAAGTGTTTTATTTACAAGTGTATTTAAGATGTACCACAAAGTGAACGCCTACAACACCAAACAAAATACTTACAGTTTGCAAATTGCATTTTTTAATGAAGAAACTGCGAAATATTAACTGATATTTCAATTTCTAAAACTCTGTACATACAAGAAAGTACTTTAATTTTTTATTTATACAATTTATCAAAATGATGTAAAAACGTGGACGAAGACCAGCGTAACGGGTGACAAAAATTGTGTGGATGTTTTCAATGAGTCTCTATGTAGCTACGCCACTATGTTTTTATAAGGTTATACAAAAAAAAAATAATACACAGAAAGAAATTATTTATAACATATATTTTATTTGAGCCTTTCATTGCAATCAAATACAACAAAAATATTAAATAAAAAGTTTCGATTTTTATCTCTCAACACAAGAAAAGAGCTTTAGCTATGCGTATACATTTTTTTTGTATTTATTCAGAGTATAATAATTATTGATAAATATTCTTTTATTTAAAAATTCTCTTGGAAGATTGAGATATTACGAGATAATACGTATACGAATGTTTTGTATCTTTTTATAATAATAATGAACATTATTATTATAAATGTATAGGTTTTTAAATTACAGTACTTCACTTAATCATTATAATAAATACAGTTTTTTCTTCTTGGATGAAATAATACGGAAACGATTGAAATCTACAAGATTTTCTCTTATTTTTCGAAAAAACGCGCGCGCAGTATCAACCAACAACTATTTTTTTTATTTTTATTTTACAATTCTAAACGGATACTCGAATATTTGGGAGAGGGGAGGAATTAATTAGATACAATAGTCACAGGGTATGGGTTCTGTACAATTTTAGACCATACTTAGGGGGGGTTATGAACAGAGATATATTATGTACACATACGAGGAAAAAGGGGATGAACTAATTTATTACAGGGTTCTGTACACGCCCTATGAGCTAGTAGTATACATCTTAAATACTGACTTAAGTCATTTAAGTATTTACAGCTTTCATTTTTTCTTTTTTTTTGACTTAAAATTCGTATAACAATGAAATCACGTCAGAATTTCTCGGTTTCTGTAAATGAGTGTTTGCTTTACATTTACATCACTATCCCCTATTTTTTTTTTAAATTTATTTATTACTAAATGTTGGTTTTGCTGCAGCAAGATATGATAACATCACAAAATACAAGAGCCGCTTTCAGCGGCGCTTTTTACGACTATTTTTTTTTGTTTTCAGCTACCTGTACAAAGGAATGCTACCGAAAATTTGCGGGTTGAGAGCGTGACGTGTTTATTTCAAGCATTGCTGAGTAGGGATTGTAATACCAGTAAAATCGTTGAAAATACAAAATTTACTAGTAATTTACCGATCTTTTATCCGGTATTTCGGTAAATTAAAAAAAGGTATTGTTGGGCGATGAGGCAGATAATTATTGCAAGTTAGTCTTGACTTATTATAAATGAAACAATGAATCAGAATAATACATTAGCGCATTAATAAAATAGAAACCTTTTTCTTAGATAATAAAATTACATTAATTAGTAAAGATCCGACAAAACAGTTTCAAAAAAATATAAAAACAGTTCAAAAAAAATATAAAAGCAGTAATAAATATTTCAAATATTATCATTATTATTATTATAACTCAGAAAAACTCAAAAAATCAGGCATGGATTTTTGTAAAACCTTCTCTGAGTGTTAAGACTACAAAACTATGCTCTTTTAAAATATGCAAAAGGTAAGAATATTGAGTTAAATTAGCTTAACACAAAACAATAGCTTACTTTTGTATAAATAAAACAATTTATAACACTTTCAAATATATATAGAATTCTCGCTACAATTGTTTCAACAAGTATTTATCTCTTTTAGAATACAACGCGTTTATATTCTGAAAAGAAAAAATACTCGTTGAAACAATTTTAGCGAGAATTCTTTATACAGAGAGTTTTATGTAACACCGAACATTTTCATAACGAGCATTTTTCATTTAAGTATACATAAGCATACGTTGTACATTTGCCGCTGCTCGGTTTATTAAAAGAATTTAATTTGAAGCTTTAAACGAGTGTTTTCCACTCCCAGGCTAAGCATGAAGTAAAATTTCGAGTTTAGAAAAGCCTGAAAATTTGGTTTGGTCGCGTAGCGCGAAGCGCGGAGCGGCCAAACCAAATTTTCAGGCTTTTCTAAACTCGAAATTTTACTTCATGCGCTACCGGTACAAAACACTGCTGCAAAGTAAAGTTTAGCGGTGTGTTTTAATTTTCGTAATATGTTAGTGTTTTGTGCCGGTGGCGCATGAAGTAAAATTTCGAGTTTAGAAAAGCCTGAAAATTTGGTTTGGCCGCTCCGCGCTTCGCGCTACGCGACCAAACCAAATTTTCAGGCTTTTCTAAACTCGAAATTTTACTTCATGCTTAGTCTGGGAGTGGAACACACTCATTTCATGTTTCAAATTGAACTCTTAGAAAAAAACAATGAGTTTCTAAAGATTTACGGCATTACAGTGTATGTAATTGGGACATACTTGAAAGGAGAACTCCCTGTATGTACAAGTTAAGGATTTAATTGCGATTGATTGGCAACAATTTTTAATGGTCATATAGGCTTCTCAATTTACACATAACTTAAAAATTAAAGGTGTCAAATTGTATTGGATGAAAATGTTCGGTGTTATATAAAACTCTCTGTATATTTGAAAGTGTTTTAAATTGTTTTATTTATACAAAAGTAAATCTATCGTTTTCGTTTGAGCTAATTTAACACAATATAAAAGGGGTATATTTTAACTTGTGCATATTTCAAAAGAGCATAGTTTAGTAGTCTTAACACCCAGAGAAAGTTCTACAAAAATCCATGCCTAATATTTCGAGTTACGATATTTTTACAAAACCCAGGATAAGAATTTGTACTTTTTCTTACTCTGGGTTTTGCGAAAAAAAAAATCGTAACTCGAAAAATCAGACATTGATTTTTTAAATCATTCTCTGGCTGTTAAGACTACTAAACTCTGCTCTTTAAAATATGCAAAAGTTAAAAATACCCCTTTCTAACTTTTAGTGTAAATGTCTTATAGTTTTCAAGTTATTTTAGAATGGTTGCATATTTTAAAAGAGTGTATTAACTTTCAGTGAAAATGTCTTATAGCACTGAGTATAAATTCATCAGAGCTGCAACTCCAGCTAAAAATAGCGTCACGCATTTTCGCCCTCTCGCGGCTGTCGACATATAGTTCGACTGTTGAAAACTCATTAATACCTGAAGTGAGAAATTTTTGTAATAATTACTCAATGCATATAGTTTTTAAGTTATTTTAGAATGGTTGCATATTTAAAAAAATGATTACCTTTTAGTGAAAATGTCTTATAGCACTGAGTACAAATTTTACAGAGCTGCAGCTCCAGCTAAAAATAGCGTCACGCATTATCGCTCTCTCGCGGGTGTCGACATATAGCTCGACTGTTAAAACTCATTAATAGCTGAAGTGATAAGTTTTTGTAATAATTACTCAATGCTTATAGTTTTTAAGCTATTTTAGAATAGTTGCATATTTAAAAAAAAAATGATTACCTTTTAGTGAAAATGTCTTATAGCACTGAGTACAAATTTTACAGAGGTGCAGCTCCAGCTAAAAATAGCGTCCCGCATTATCGCTCTTTCGCGGATGTCGACATATAGCTCGACTGTTGAAAACTCATTAATAGCTGAAGTGAGAAGTTTTTGTAATAATTACTGAATGCTTATAGTTTTTAAGTTATTTTAGAATGGTTGCATATTTTAAAAGAGTGTATTAAATTTCATAAAAGTTCAGGGGGGCTATTCACAGCACAGTGAATAGGTGTTTAACTTCTTACTCATAACAAATTGCATCGGTGCTGTGAATAGCCCCTAGGAGTATTTTTGATTTTTTTAAATCTAACTCAAACAAATTTGTGTTTTAAATTTTCGAGATGTGATTAAATCAATCCTAACTCCTGCAAAAATGTGTTTTTGAACTTCTCACTGAAACAGTGCTTTGTACGCGTGGCGCATGAAGTAAAATTTCGATTATGTTCTGTTTTGTTTATTATTATACATTTAGTTTATCTGTTTATAAACAAACCCTGTAATTATTGACGATTGTAAACCTGCATAGGTTTTTAACAAGAATAAACTACTTTACTTTAGTTTACTAATATACTGATAAATTATCGGTAAACTGCTCTTATATAGTAATTTACTGGTAAATTCACAGTAAACCAGTTTTGCTCTACAAAATGTTCCAAGATGTCGGTAATTAAATAAGTCGGTATATTTATATTTACAATATTGTGTTTTATAGAGAAAATATCGGTAAACCAGTTTTATATTGTGATTTATTGATAAGTTATTGCTAACCCGGTTATATATGGTAATTTATTTACTGGTAAATATTGATTGATAAATTTTGAAAGTGCATCTTTACTTTTATATAAATAATTTGATTAGTATAAAAGTTATTGGTAAATTATCGGTAAACTAGTCGTGTATCGTGATTTACTGGTAAATTAACGGTAAACATGTTTTTTTACAAAATTGACAGGATTTCTACAAAATTTACTTAAAAATGAATTAAAAAAGTTAGCGACAAAGTCGGTATATTAACAATTTCTATTGCTGATGTTAAACTGGTTTTATATTATGATATACTGGTAAATTATCGGTAAACTGGTCTTATATCGTCATTTACTGGTAAATTCACGGTAAACCAGTTTTGCTTCACAAAATTTACGAAGATACCGGTAATTAAAAAAGTCGGTATATTTACAATCCCTATTACTGAGCTTATTTTGATTGGTTTTAAAGTAAGTATGCGAATATTAATAAGTCAGGAATATTTAAATAACATTTTGATATTCGCAAACTTTTTTGGCACTGCGAACCTTGACAATTATCAACGAAGTATTCTCGTAAAAATCTCGCTGATTCCTCAATGGTTAAAATTGACACAGCACGCTCTCGCCGCCGTGAAATTATATACAAATTACAAACAAACAGTCCATCTTAAGAAGTTAGCGTTACACGTATTTACTAGACAGTTGCTTGGCAAGTTCTGTATACTTGAGAAACTTCGAATGCGGGCTTTCCTCAAACCCCCCACCCCCACTAGAAGGCGGACTTTTGCTACCGGTCGAGCCCGGTCCACTAGGTCCAACACCCCCACTGGATTTCCCGGGCGTCGTTACGCCGGATCCGGAAGGCTGCGCCGCTTTCAGCGCCACGGGATCGGGAATGACACCGTCTTTGACAAAGTGCATTTTCGACAAATGGTGCCGGTAGGCGCCTTTCGAGATAAAAGGCGTATCACAAAACGCGCACTTCATGATCGAGTCGGAGGTCATCACGGCGTCATTGCACGCCCAGCTGAAGGCCAAAATTGCACCGGGCGTCGTCCCGCTTGTCGATGTCGTCGAGTTAGTGAGCGTGTTACTGCTTGAGGATGATGGTAATGTTGAACTGGGTCTGTTGTTAGTGTGGTGAGTTTCAGTCTTATCGCAGAGTTTTTGCAGAGCGGCTAGGGGATGGCTGCTGCCGCGTTTGTTCGAGGATGGGTTTTCTGATGAGGTTTGGTTGTTTCCACCGGAGAGGTTGTCAAACATGGAGCTCAGCGCGCCTAGGCTACCCCCACTTTTACGCTCGCCGTTCGTGCTCCTTGGAGTTCCAGATCTGTCGCTGCTAGCAGGGCTTATGCTGTTCCTGCAAGGGCTAGATTCGGTTTCCACGTTTGTTGGAGTCTGCCGATGCGGGCTGTTGACAGGTGTAAGCGCTTTCTTCCGCTCATCCTCCATCTCCTTCAAAGGACCGTTGCTGTGAAAACTGCTTTTATCATCATCATCCGGATCCTCGACCTCTTTCTTAATCTTAATTTCGTGCAACGCTCGGCTGTTCTCACTCTCCTCATCATCTTCCATTTCCTTCTTAACCTCGACTTCTTTTTCGGAACAAGGCGATTTGTCCCTTTTATCCGGTGTTGATCGAGGGGTTGACGTCATTGGAATTCCAGGAGGATCCATCTTTCTAGGCTCAGGTGTCAACGCGTCGACCCGACTGCTCCCCCTTTCAGAGATCGAGCTGGATTCACTCCCGCTCCTCTCGCGCCTACCAAAATGCCCTTGCTGCTGCTGGTGGTAATTCCTCAACAGATTCATAGTCTGCGCGTCCACTAAAGGCTTCGTGTAATCAACACTCTCATCAATCCCCAACCTTTTCAAAATACTCGACCCCATGGGTGCTGTAGCTGGATTATGCCCAGGGAAGTTCGGGTTCTGCCGTCCCCGCGAATCAAAACTCTTCTCGATCAATTTTTCAATCGCGTTAAGAACCGAAGGTGAGGATCCGTTGTTGTTTTCAGCAACAGCGGGTTGTTCTTTAAAGTCTTTAGAATCACTAGTTGGAGGTGAGGGTGATTTGTTGCTACTAGATTTACTCACTTTAGCTTCGGGTTGGATTAGGCTATTCGACATCAGCGCGTTCTTCAAGAAATTTCTTTGGTTAGTAGTCATCCCCACGCATTGCCTTATATGATCAACAAATAACGAGGTTTCGATTTTATTCCCACACTTTTCACACGTGATCCTCGCCGAACTCCTCCCGCTCTCCTTCTCTAGAGCGCTGCTATCACCGTTCTTGAAATCGTGCTGGGCGCGCTCCAACTCCAACAGCTTGCGCACCGGTAGCGATTTCTTTCGCTTCTCTCGCGTTTGCCGCCTCCGTCCCCCGCTTTCGGTAATCGAGCGCATTATGTGCTCTTTATAGTGAGAGTTTTTCACCATGTGATTGCTCAATTCTTTTAAGGAACTAAAGGCTTGATCGCAGACTTTACACGTTAGGACGGCGCTGACGTGGCTGCTGGCGCTTCCCGGTGGTCCCCCGGAAGCGTTACCTCCTCCTCCTCCCCCGCCCCCCTGACTTCCTCCGTTTTTTGGATCCTCGCTTGACCGCCACGAAATTATTTGCTCTTGCGAGATTATGTTGGTGTAGTGTTGAGTTTGCTGCATGTGACTGGTCATCTCAGCTAACGACCTGAAGCTCTGCCCGCACCACATGCACTTTAAAATCTGCCTCGTTTGCTCCGCTCCTTTCCCCAACCACACATCCTGCCCGCGCACCAGCTTCCTGGGTAAGGGCATCGTTTCTTTGATCAGGAGGTTAAGATCGGATTGGCTGCTGGGTTTGGTTGAATTGCTGCTTGAGGAACTGGTGTTGTTGCTGGAGGGGGAGGATGTTTGCGGAATGCTTTGTGATTGCATGTTGGGTACTGGCACGTTGACGCCGCAGTGTTTGGCTTCTTTCATGTGGGTCGTCATCGCGGCTAAGCTGGGGAAGCTTTGTTTGCACCATACGCACTTCAAAACGTCTTTGGCTTGTTCGGCTCCTTTGTTCAGCCAGTGCGACTGCCAAGCGCTGTGCCGGCTGTTTGCGGAATTCACTGAGGACGCGCTGTTGGCCATTGAACGGAATAAGTCTTCGCCGCCAAGTTTGCTCAGCTCGCTCATTTTCTCTAAAGCTTTCGTCGCGTCGCTTGGCGTCGGCGTGCTGTGCTTTATCTTCCCGTTCCAGACATCCGGTGAAGGGTTGGTTTTTGGGGATAAGCTCGCCGCTGCAACGGCTGCTGCGAAGTAAGGGAGGTGCGAAGCAGCCACAGGCGAAGCCCATTGAGGTAAACTAGTGCTACTGGTTCTTTGTTTGCGCGGTGGTGGTTGATTTACAGGCTCTTCCCCCCCGCGCTTCCTCGTCGTCACTGATAAATCAAGCGGGCTGTTAAACGGCGTTTCACCTGATGAAGGTGGGCTGCCGGGTTTACTCAGATTCACCACTTCGCTATCCGATTCCGAAAGTTCGCTTTTCGAAGATCGCTTCGAGAAATCCAGGATTCCTTCGCCGGAGGGCGAGTGTAACGGAGGTGAGGATTGCAGGTGGTGCATGCCTCCAGGTGGTGATGATGAGGAGGATATCAGTGGGGAGACCGAGCTTCTGCTGTACGCTGGAGGTAGTGGTGAGGTCATCATGAGGCGATGTTGATGCTGGGCGGCGACGGCTGCGGCATTAAAGTAGGCTGCCATAGCAGCGGATTGTGGGGGTAGGAGGGCGGCTGCCGCTGCAGCGGGTAGGGTGGGGGGTAAGGTGACGCCCACGGGGCTGGTCAAGGGTACACTTCGGAGGAGGTTGCTTCGGTCCGAAAACATGGATTCGCCGGAGGGGCAGCGGGGTATTTCGCTGGAGTCTCTTGATTGGCACCTAGGACTGGCGAGATCTCTGAAAATAAAAAAAAAATGAAATTATTACTACAATTCTCTATGAAACCAAGATGGATGTAAAAATAATAAAGAGTTGCCGACCTATCAAACTAATATCTATTGTACTAGTAGCAAAATCTGCATTACACTTGTCATATGAAATTAAATAGTTAAATATAGTTCTTTTGTACTGCACTAAGTTGAACTGAGTTAAAGCATGTGACGTTACTAGTTCATCTTCGTGTTACTAGTTCGTGTAAATTAACTGAACTTAACATTGGCAATCAGAGATGTACAGTTCATGTAACGAAAAAATTCAGTACTAACAGTGTTAAAAATACAAGTCTTGCACTAGTTCATGTAACGAACAAACCAATAGATTAACTAAATAACGGTCGATGTTAAACCTTAACTCTTAAGTCTGCAAAACCGTCCTGAGGAGGGTATTATAAAAATTGTTTAAATAATTGTATGAGCCAAAGATTCAGCTCCAACGCCGAACGAGTCAAGAACACCATAACTAGTAAAGGGTTAAATTACTTTACAAAAAATAAATTCTTGGTAATTATTGAAACACATCTATTATGTCAATGATGGAGACATTGCAATTTTTGCAGAAGCGTTCAATTTTAAGTTTCGAACGAGTGTTTTCACTCCCAAACTAAGCGAGTTTAGAAAAGCCTCAACGTTCAATACTATTCCAACATTTTGACATTTTGGACACTATTCAAATATCAATAGGTACTTGTTCATCATTTTTTTAGTTCTTATAGCTCGTTTTATTTAACTAGGCGAGGCATAAGTGAACATTTGTGCACATAAAATAAAACGCCCTTAGAAATGACTTATTTAACTTATCAAAAGTGCATTGGCCGTCGAAATGTCATTATTTTAAGGTGAGCTACTTAATTAGCCAATCAAATAAAGAGTTCAATTTGAGGCTTTAATCGAGTGTTTTCCACTCCCAGACTAAGCATGAAGTAAAATTTCGAGTTTAGAAAAGCCTGAAAATTTGGTTTGGTCGCGTAGCGCGAAGCGCGGAGCGGCCAAACCAAATTTTCAGGCTTTTCTAAACTCGAAATTTTACTTCATGCGCCACGCGTATTAAACACTGAAAGCACTGAAATAGTGTGAACGAGTAAACCTCGCTTGAAATCAGTGTCTTATACGCGTGGCGCATGAAGTAAAATTTCGAGTTTAGAAAAGCCTGAAAATTTGGTTTGGCCGCTCCGCGCTTCGCGCTACGCGACCAAACCAAATTTTCAGGCTTTTCTAAACTCGAAATTTTACTTCATGCTCAGTCTGGGAGTGGAAAACACTTGTTTAAACTTCAAATTGACCTCTTTTAAAAAAACAACGAATATTTAAAAATCTACAACACGTAATTGGGATATGTATGCTTAAAAGAAAAAAATCACAAAAAATTATGATTAAAAGCTTTTCTAAAAGAAAGAGCACTAATATACTCGCGACCTAAACAGTATGACATTGTCATGTAACGTCAAAATTTGACACAACTAGGAAAAATCTAAAAAATTTGAACCACATATTCCATCCACATCATAGGATATCTCTCCCGATTTCCACTATAGTAGTTTAGTAACTAAAACTATCAGGAGTAATATTGTTTTTCCTCAGGTATAATTTCACCTATACTAAAGTTTAAATATCATATGTTCAATTAAAAAAAATCTCTAGAGTGCCATGATTTAATCTTTTTTCAAATTTAAGTTGGCTACACACTTCAGGAATTGGCATGTAAAACGTCAGACACAATAAATTTAATGTAAATTTTCAGAGTAGCCAACGTAGAATATTTTCCATGGAACTCTGGACATTTCTTTTAATTGAACATATATATATATATATATATATATATATATATATATATATATATATATATAATCTAGTACCCGTTTACTATAATGGTGTTGGGTTTAATTGAACATACGATAGAATAAATGATATTCCATTAATACATTTGTAAATTGGAAATAATTAAAGTTATCTTACACTGACTCAAAGAAGTAAAACTATGACTATGAACTTACTTTACGTTGAAAACGTACAACACTGACTTTGTAAAAAACAAAACGCTGCTCCCGCTATGTTTTCATAGATCTCTTGCCGACTGCGCGGCACTCACTGGTTAGTGTTTGCCCGGCATGGTGTAAAAGTGTTTGTTCAGCAATGATTTACGATAATAGCGCCCCGTCAGACTTAAATATTGCCTTTTTATTTTCATTGTCGACACCGCAAGGGGACATAAGTGCCGCCACCCGGATAATATTCTAAATGACTGTACAAATATAAATATAACGCGAGCGGAATTGTAAATTATATTTACCTTTCTGTGAGGTGATTGGATGGAGATGGCCCCTCTGAAATAGACCTGGGGCTCCTCGGTGAAGCCAAATCGCCGGGAGGCGGTGATGAATTCATGTCCTCATCGCCGGGAACCGGCGACGCCGCCGAAGTCGGTGTCATCGAGCCTGACTCCTCGTCCCCTTCCAATTTGTCGCCCTCTTCAGGAGATCCTTCTTCTCCACCTTCCCCTGCAAACAAGAAATACCATATTTCTTTAATAACTATCTCATTTATCACTTGGTGAAACATTTTGAAATACTATTAAATTAGCACTTTAAAATTTCATATTTAAAATTTCATACTTTATAGGGATATACTTTATTTTTATATTTGTTTTATATGATTGTAATGCGTACATAGTACATTATACTGTATAATTATGCTTAAATTAAGGTAGGTTAAGTGAAAGAGCAGTTCTGTAGTTAACGAGACTAAAGACTGAACTTCGCCTACATATCTTCAATATAACATGTATTGTAACATATCTGAACAAAATAAAGGCATTTATTATTATTATTAATTAAAAACACTTGGGTTTGTTTCACTATTTGTTTCTATATACTCGACTTGTTTCGTTTTTACGGCACTATCAATCCACTCTTGATAATGCCGTAAAAAGCGAAACTAGTCGAGTAAATAGAAACAAGTAGTGAAACAAACCAAGTGTTTTTAATTTATCCTTTAATATTAAGAAATACCACGGGTTCAGTTAATTATCAGATATGAATCTTGATTTTTATTTTTATTTTCACTCGTGTTGTTAAAGGTATCAATCAGGAAACGTTCTTAATGAACTGTCGAAAGTGTGCGTTTCATTGTCAAGATGGAGATTGGAGGCGGTGATACGAAGTGTAATAAAGCGGTGAAATATCATCACGAGTTTTGATTACAATATTGTTTCGAAACTCGTGATGATACGATGCGATTTCATTTGAAGATAGATGTTAAAAGTTGTCCTTTTAAGTAATCGGTAATAATGTTTCTTGACGGTGGTGTAAATAGCAAGTTTGTATGCATAGGCGTAGTCAGGATTTTCAGCAGGGACTAAATACTTGGTTACAAGTTTTAAAAATGTTAAAAGTTCAAGAAATAATATACAAAATTGCGATAATTTGAAAAAAAAACACTTGGTTCAATTTCACTAATATTTTGATTTTTTATTCCAACTAGTTTCAACTTTGAGTCATTCCCAAGGAGTACAGGAAATTACATTTTTACAAACATTATATACAAGAAGAGAGGTTAATTTAAATTTTATGGTTAGGCAATAAGGGCTGTCATGATGGGTGAGGTCCACAGATATTCGATGTCATTAACTATTGGTTTTCCCTTGTTCAAGATACAAAATTACGATAATGTTCGTATAAACTTTAAACAATAAATCTAAGTTTAAGAAATATTAGAAGCTTAAGAAATGTTGTTTTCACACTTTAAAAATGTTACTCCACTTAAGTAATTGAGTATGGGCGGTTGTCAAAAGAGGGCAGGAAAGAACTCTTTACATACACACCCCCGCTAACAAATGGAATTTTGTTAAAATAAATCATAACTTGTAAAATATTGCAGAGAATATGGCAAGTAATTTTTTTGTTAGTGATTGTATTTTTATTAATTTATTAATAATCCATTTATTGAACCCAAAAGAGTTACAAAACGCCATCGGCTGAGGTTTTTCAGCCGAATTTTTATTATTTTGCTATACAGTAGAACCTCGCTATACTGCGTACCGCCCTGATTAGGTAAAACTTTCCGGCGTCATTATTGTATTATATAGTATGTCTGTTATGTAGGTGGCTACTGCACATATGTATATATATATGTATGTATGTATATATATATATATATATATATATATATATATATATATATATATATATATATGTATCACTGTTTCTTCGGGTTTGGTCCCGCGTATTTTCTTGGCTCTGGTCCATTTTATATTTAATTCGACGTTTCGATGACGTCGCAGTCATCATCGTCAGGAATATCTATCAAAATTCCATTGCTCTAGCAACCACTTGTTTGACTTTTACGTACTACTTGATGCGTGAATTTCTTGTTTGGCTTCGTGTTACTCTTCTGTTTTGTTCTTCCAATGATGTAGTAGTGACAATTTCAATATTATTTTCGGAAGGGGTTGGATTTTGAATTTCTTGGTTGTTGAAATTGTCACTACTACATCATTAGAAGAACAAAACAGAAGAGTAACACGAAGCCAAACAAGAAATTTACGCATCAAGTAGTACGTAAAAGTCAAACAAGTGGTTGCTAGAGCAATGGAATTTTGATAGATATTCCTGACGATGATGACTGCGACGTCATCGAAACGTCGAATTAAAAATAAAATGGACCAGAGCCAAGAAAATACGCGGGACCAAACCCAAAGAAACAGTGATACATGTTACACCCGCGAAAATCTACGTTATAACATATATATATATATATATATATATATATATATATATATATATATGCGCGTGTCTGTATGTGACTATTATATAAATTACATATATTCGGATATACCGTATTTTCCTTATACCGTGATAGGTATAGCCAAAAGCCATCCCGGTATAACGAGGTTTTACTGTATTTATTGTATGAATCACTATTGCGCAATAATAATACAGAATATAGTTACAAAATATTTCAAAAGAAAACGACTAACTATCTTTTAATTTAATAATTCAACACACAAAAAGTATAATAATATAATAATATAATACCCTTTGTCCACAAAGGGTTGGGGGTATTCGTAAATTGAATAAAATAATAAATAAAGGTCAGAAAAAATAAAGTTTTATAACAATTTTTAGACAAACTTTTGGAAAACTAAGTGCCAAAGAGTACGTTATCCAAATGTTGACCATTACCCTGTTGGCACTCCTCTAACTGAAAACGGAAACTAGCCACTACACGTTTACACATATTTCTGGAAACTGCGGTTATTTCGGTGCGGATGTTGTCCTTGAATTGCAGTACAGTTCATGGTTTGTTTTTATAAACTCTTTGTTCAGTCGAGAATTAGAAAACTGCCATGCATCTTGGGGGTCTGTATGTTGGCGGTATCTGGCGACAAATGCTGTCAGTTACACCACCGAAATGGAAAAAAAGTGTGTGTCGTTCGAGTGAACTGGCCACGCGAGTTTCCCACTAGATTGGTTTAAAGTTATTTTGTTTGTTGTGTAAAGACTTAATTAGTTTAGAAATCGTCTACATCAGCCAAATCGGACGTTGGCGGTGCGGAATGGACTAAAGGTAAGTGGCAGTAGTGATCCGTTGTAACGGTCCGCCACTGGTTTATGTTGTTTTGGGAGAAATTGGAAAAATCAGAGTAGGGAATTTTTGAAAAGAAAAAAAAGGGGGTTGTTAGGGAGACGAAAAGGATTTTTGAAAAAAAAAAGAGACTGTGGAGATTTTTTGGAGAGAGGTTTTTTAGAAGAATCCGCATAGAAGCCAGATTGTTCTGGAGGGTGATTTCTTAAAAGAAAGGAGAAGAGATTGGAGATTTGGAGGTTGAACGTATAAAGATTTGGAGGTTGATTGGGAAGAGATTTGGAGGTGGACTGGACAGTGAAGAATCCGTTAGTTGGTGGAAGAAGGTCGGCCGCAGCACCAGACCGGATCAACTGCGAGGTGGACTCCAGAACCGTCCTGATTGAGATCGGTTGCAGCAGACAGCTCGAGATCCGGTTGCAGCACCCTGCTCGATATTAGATGGTTCGAGAGAAGAGGGGGCAGCGATTCGGACTTCGTCGGTAAAAATTGGGAAATTTGGGAAGATCAGCGAAGACTATTAAAATTATTCAGTTGGTGTGACAAATCATTGAAGTCTGTCAAGTTTTTTTTTGTAATTTAATCGGCCCACAACTAAACCAAATTTGTATAAATTTCTGATGTCGAGACAAATTTAATCCTTTTAAAACGGTAATGTCTACCGGTGGGAATTAGGGGTCTGTTACAGGTGTTTTGGAACGTGGAATCGGGGTAGCTACCGGCGGTTCCATCGTAACTAGAAGTGAAAGTAAGGGGTAAGTGATTTACATTACAGTATAGGCACCGACTTTTTAAAAGGTTGGTAAGGTTAAGTTTGTATGATCCCTCGTTGTTAATATCTTGGCAGGTTTTGGGCTTGAATTAGTTTCTTTAATGTTAAATTGTATTGTAAATACGAATAATTAAAGATTGTTAAACTTTATTGTTCTTCCCTGGTTTATTGATTTTTCAGGGTGAACGGTCTTTTAAATCAAGTGGCGCCCAACCGTTTGCTTTTCAGTTTGGAACAAACCACGACCCGCCTATCTCTTTAAGGTGCCAGTGAGGGAAGGTTACTTGTGCGCCCCCGATGTCGACACTTCTGATCTTTGCTAATGAAATTAAAAATACAGTCTACAGAAACTGATTCTATCCCCAACACTCTTTCTTTAAGGTATCCCCATAGGAAATAATCAGGTGGTGTAAGATCGGGGCATCTCTGAGGCCAGTTGATGGTGTCTCGATGAGAGATCACTTTTTCCAGGAAATTTTCATTGACAACCTCGAGTGATTGGTTTGAGGTGTGGCAAGTTGCCCCATCTTGTTGAGACCATGTTTCCATATTAAAACCTTCAAACACCTGCAGTTGTGGAATCAAAAATTTCCTTAACACGTCGCAATACCGTTCAAAGTTCACAGTAAGTGCCCTTGCCGGTCTTCAAAAAAATACCCTAAAGAGAAAGTTTATAAAAACAAACCACGAACTGTACTGCAATTGAAGGACGACATCCGCACCGAAATGGCTGCAGTTTCCAGTGAGATGTGTAGATGCGACTAATTTCCGTTTTCGGTTAGAGGAGTGCCAGAGGCGTAAGGGTCAACATGTGGACAACGTAATCTTTGGACTTAATTATCCAAAACTTTGTCTAAAAATTATTATAAAACTTAATTTTCTTTGACCTTTAGTTATTATTTTATTCAATTTACAAATACCCCACCCTTTGGGGACACCTTGTAGATTTTCTAAAATGTTTACTTTTTCGTAGTTTGTCTGTATTTTGGACATTGTCAATGTTTTAGTCGTATTCTTGTTTATTTTCTTTTAGTAATATATTTTTGTAGAAGAAAAAAATTACGTAAAATATTTACATAGTGGCGATCAATTTGAAATACAAGTAGTTGCAGTAGTGGATAACTTAAGAAGTGAAAAAAAAAACATATTTATCATAAAGCACAAATTTAAAAATAGCAGGATTTGATAATATTTCTCTAAAATTTATGAACGCGAAATAAAGAATAAGCAGTATACTTCGAACCCAACAAAATGGTCAATGTTTTATACGCGTGACGCATGAAGTAAAATTTCGAGTTTAGAAAAGCCCCGTGAAAATTTGTCTCGGGTCGCTGCGCGACCCTCGACAAATTTTCAACGCGGGGCTTTTCTAAACTCGAAATTTTACTTCATGCTTAGTCTGGGAGTGGAAAACACTCGTTTAAGAATTAAACAACGTTTAAAAAACAGCAATTGTCCGAAAATTTACTAATAGAAAAAAAATCCGTGTATGTATTGTCATATCTTTAAAAACAGCGCATTTGGAATTAAATGAGCTATACAAAAATCACTTATAAAAATGTATTTAAAAAAATATTTACATTTTCTGCATGAAGTTCAACAACATACTGCTGAAGCAGTATATTTTTAACTTTACATTAAATCAGCGTTGTATACGCGTGGCGCATGAAGTAAAATTTCGAGTTTAGAAAAGCCCCGTGAAAATTTGTCTCGGGTCGCTGCGCGACCCTCGACAAATTTTCTACGCGGGGCTTTTCTAAACTCGAAATTTTACTTCATGCTTAGTCTGGGAGTGGGAAACACTCGTTTAAGAATTAAAAAACGTTTACAAAACAGCGATTGTCCGAAAATTTACTAATAGAAAAAAAATCCGTGTATGTATTGTCATATCTTTAAAAACAGCGCATTTGGAATTAAATGAGCTATACAAAAATCACTCATAAAAATGTATTTAAAAAAATATTTACATTTTCAGCATGAAGTTCAACAACATACTGCTGAAGTAGTATATTTTTAACTTCACATTAAATCAGCGTTGTATACGCGTGGCGCATGAAGTAAAATTTCGAGTTTAGAAAAGCCCCGTGAAAATTTGTCTCGGGTCGCTGCGCGACCCTCGACAAATTTTCTACGCGGGGCTTTTCTAAACTCGAAATTTTACTTCATGCTTAGTCTGGGAGTGGAAACCCTTGTTAAAATTGAATTCTATAATAAAATCAACGAGTGCTTGAAACATCACACAGTGTACATCTGGATATGTGTAGTTTTATATTTTTAGCTGTAGTTGTTGTTAGATGTAATCACGTTATCATGAATTTTATAAATAGACTCCGTTGACTGAATAAATAAATAAATAAGTTTCTCAATTTTTGATATCTAGACATGAAAATCAAAGAATTATTAAATTTTAGCACTTACACATATCCTGATGTATACTTTGTGATGTTTTAGGCATTCGTTGATTTTATTACAGAGTTCAATTTGAATTTTTTAACAAGGGCTTCCACTCCCAGACTAAGCATGAAGTAAAATTTCGAGTTTAGAAAAGCCCCGCGTAGAAAATTTGTCGAGGGTCGCGCAGCGACCCGAGACAAATTTTCACGGGGCTTTTCTAAACTCGAAATTTTACTTCATGCGCCACGCGTATACAACGCTGATTTAATGTGAAGTTAAAAATATACTGCTTCAGCAGTATGCTGAAAATGTAAATATATTTTTAAATACATTTTTATGAGTGATTTTTGTATAGCTCATTTAATTCCAAATGCGCTGTTTTTAAAGATATGACAATACAAACACGGATTTTTTTTCTATTAGTAAATTTTTGTACAATTGCTGTTTTTTAATTCTTAAACGAGTGTTTTCCATTCCCAGACTAAGCATGAAGTAAAATTTCGAGTTTAGAAAAGCCCCGCGTAGAAAATTTGTCGAGGGTCGCGCAGCGACCCGAGACAAATTTTCACGAGGCTTTTCTAAACTCGAAATTTTACTTCATGCGCCACGCGTATAAAACATTGACAATTTTGTGAAGTTTGAAGTATACTGCTTAAGGTTTATTTCGCGTTTATCAATTTTAGAAAAGTATTATCTAATTCTGCTATTTTGAAATTCGTGCTTTATGATAAATATGTTTTTTTTTTTACTTCTTAAGTTATACGCTACTGCAACTAGTAGTATTTTAAATTTATCGCTAGTATGTAAGTAAATATTTTACGTAATTTTTCTCTTGGCTCATTTCTTCTACAAAAATATATTACTAAAAGAAAATAAACTAGAATACGACTACAACATTGATCTTTCTATATACTAGGGGGGGCTGCTGCCTATAGAAAACATTAAAAATAATTGTTTGTTTAATTAAATAAATATATAAGTAAATATTTTACGTAATTTTTCTCTTCGCTCATTTCTGCTACAAAAATATATTACTAAATAAAAGAAAATAAACAAGAATACGACTAAAACATTGATCTTTCTATATACTGGGAGGGGGGGGGGGCGGCTGCAGCCCGTAGAAAACATTAAAAATAATTGTTTGTTTAATTAAATATAAGATATAATCTGTAAATATGTAGTTACAAGTTAGTGAATGCCAGAATGTGTCGGAAGTTATTGTTGTTACAGAAATGTTTTGTTAGAATGTGTGTTTTGTGGAAGCGAGGTATAAAATCGTGATATGTAACACACGCGATGGATCTATATTGCAAACAAAGTGTAATTGTTGTCAACGTGAGTAAAAGACACCGGTGGCCAGGATTCGATCAGAGAACTCGAAAGGCGGAGTAAAACCCGTCGCAAAACGATTCCCGCTGACCAATGATTTCGCCGTTCGGCTCAAACATGTAGATACAGCAGCTTTCGCTGAAACTAATTACGCTGATTTATGTCGCCATTGTTCATTGTTGCTCCGTGTTTGGACAGCTCAGCGACATACGTGCACGCCCCGTCCGAACCGAACCTCCCGCCGCGAGCGAACTCAACTCAGCCGAAGACGCGCGCGCGCACAGGAGTCCGAGTTGACATCGAGATGTTTATGCCGAACGCCGGAGACATTCCAATTCCAACCGGTTGCGGTTAACACCCCTGGGTGGATGGAAAAAAGGAAGGCGAAACGTTGATTATATCAACAAATTGTTCATGTTGAGCAGCAGTTAGGTTTAATTCTATAAATTGGTGGCCGATCGGATCGTGAGTTTGTGAGTTTTGAGCTGCACATTCATTAGGAACTATCTGATTAGGATAAGGAGATGTTGAGTAACTCGTACTTCGCTTTTTGCAGTTTCCAGGAATGGAATTAATTGCGCACCGCGTATCGGCGCTGCGCTCAACTAAAACATCGCGGACATAAACATGTCGCCGCGCTGCGTGTAATTGATAGACAACATTGCGCAGCCTTAAAAATCCCGAATAGATATGTGGCTATTTTATTTACAGACACTATTTTCAATGATAAGCGAGTGTTGAGCCAGTGGCGTAGCTACAGTCAGTGGCGGATACAGACACTCTTTTCAATGATAAGCGCTTCTACAGCCAGTGGCGTAGCTAAAATTAGTGGCGGATTATAGCACAAGCGCATATTGAGCGCGCATGCGACTCTTAAATCGAGAAGGCCTCAAATCTCAGATCTTAAATACGGCATTTAGGCAAACTCCTAGTGAATAGTAAACAAAAAACTGATAAAATTAAAAAGTGTGGAGTGTGTGAAATCCAGTGCGACGATTGTGACTCAATATACATTGGCCAAACCGGGAGGAATTTCAAAAAACGACTGGAAGAACACAAAGCTTCGATCATAAATAAAAAATATTGTACTGGGTTAGCTAAAGACTGCATTGACAATAATCACATTTTTAATAACCAAACGCTAAAGATTTTATACACAGGCAATAAAGGACGTCATCTCAACTATCGCGAAGGACTGGAAATCCAGAAAGCAATAAAACAAGGAAAACCAATTGTTAATGACATCGAAGATGGGTGGAGCTCACCCATCATGACACCACTTATTGCCTAACCATAACATTTAAATTAACCTCTCTTGTATAATGTTTGTAAAAATGTAATTTCCTGTACTCCTTGAGAATGACTCAAAGTCGAAACTAGTTGGAATAAAAAACCAAAATATTAGTGAAATTTAACCAAGTGTTTTCTGTATTAAATCTTAAATACGTGTTTTATTAAACCATGCAATCGTTTAAAAAGTGATTTAGAGTAGGCTTTAAGTATTAAATTAGATTAGCACTACTCACTGTTAACACATAGTTTAGCATAACCTTAAACTTATTCCATCAATTAATTAGCATTCTAGGCAACCGCACGAAAAAATGCCACCTACTCTAAATCCTGGGTCTCCAAACTATCCTCTTCGCGAGCCACAAATACAATTCTACATAATAAAGTCGGCCAAGATCCAATTAATTTTATAAAATTATGAAAAATGTAAGGAACAATTGTTACAATATTTCAAAATATGTCATTTACAAAAAAAATTACAAACAATCGCGGGCCGGATTCATGCAAGTCGCGGGCCGGATTAGGCCCGCGGGCCGTAGTTTGGAGACCACTGCTCTAAATCATAATTTAAATGATCGCACAGTATATGTTGGCAATAATTCTGTTCGTTACATGAACTAGTGCAGCACTTTTTGCACTGAATCTGTTCGTTACATGAACTAGACATCTACAATTGTAAATGTAAAGTTACACTTACCAACAACGGCTCGCAGCCTAGCTTCAGGGTAGGCCACAGCGCCAAGGCAAACAAAATTTGAGGTTGGGATCGCGCTTTATAAATACAAGAAATTGATGAACAAAGTCACCTTTCAATAACGGATACATATTACCTTGGGTCTCTGGCCTACCCTGAAGTTAGGCTGCTAGCCGCTGCCAACACTAACTAGAACTGGAGACGTTACAAACTTGAGTTTAGTGCAGTACAAACGAAAATACCTAATATTCTGTGGGCAAATAGTATGTAAAATCAAATGTTCTTTATTATCTGAGTATTTCATAGCTGTAGCATCACGCATCACGATCTCCAGATAGATGGTAATTTATTTAAGTTGCAAAAGCTAATTCATTTTGTAAATCATAGCTGAAGGTTTTACTTTCTGTTTTTTAGAAACTTCAGATACTTTACTAAACTGCTAAAGTTGTTTACAAGATGACCCTGCTTTTATTTTTAATTTAAAATTAAAAGTTGTACTTAACCATACTAAGTAATGTAACAAACCTTTCTTGGTGGTGCCATTTGATTGTTTCCACTTTCTCATTATAATACTGTTAATTTTTTTTACGCAAGATTTTAAATATTTCGAGTTTCAGCTCACTGTGCCCCGGATGAATTAATTCCGACGTAAGTCAGTACCCCGGGGCCACGTTAAGACCACTCGCGACGCTCAAAAGTGCCTAATAAAAAAGATAGTTATTAAGCGGAAATTAACACACCTAAAAACATTCTATGCTCGCCTTGCGTTACAAAGACCGAATGAGGCCCCCGGACGAGCCAATTCCGATGTATATCTGTGCCCCCGACACGCGAAGACTCCTCGCGACGCTCAAAAGAGCAGAATAAAAAAAGTTGAGTATAAATTAAAATTGAAACCTTTCCCCTTTTGTGTCGAGTGCCCTTATGCGGTTCAGTATATGAGAACGGAGCAATAGTACGAGGGGGGGCACATTAAAGAAAACCCGAAGCAATTCCTTGCAGAATTGTGCGTTTTATAGTTTAAATGCCTTGGAATATGCGTCAGTGATTTGGACACCTCACACGCAATGTAATATTAACCAATTAGAAGCGGTCCAAAAGAAATTTCTGCGTACACTCCAATTCAAGCTAAGTCTTGTTCATGAGCAGGGAAAATATGATGATGTAATGGAGAAATTCAAATTGAAGCAGATTGCTGAGCGGCGTCATATCATCGATCTATGTACTCTTCATAAATTGCTGAATGGACTGATTGATTGCCCTGAACTCCTTTCACAATTGGATTTTCAAATATTATCGAGCACGCGTCGACATAGAACAATGCCTCTTTTCCGATTGAAGACTTTCGGATCAAACTACACCTATAACAACCCTATAAGTAGGATGATGAGATCGGCAAATACATTTAATTCACAGCCATGGTTTAATTTGTTTGAGTTGTCACATAACCACTTTAAACATAACTTGTATAAATTTATATAATTGTTAATTCAATATTTTAGTGTATAATGTATAATTTTAGTGTATAATCTAGTTATTCTAATTAAGTTTGCAATATTTTATTGTATGTTAAGTATTTGTTATGTATGTATTTTATGTAATAGGGGTTTCCCGTTTAAATAAATGAAATGAAAAATATGAAATGAAATAAAAAATGCCGAAAGGTAGAGCTAGTTTTATAATAAATAAAAATATATATATTTCTTGAATAATTTTCTCACTTATCACTTGGTGAAACATTTTTAAATATTGATAATGAAGGTTTAAATTAAATTACACTTGGTTTACTCGACTAGTTTCGCGTTTTACAGCATTATCAGGAGTGAATTACAAAAGATACCAACAAGCTTATATATGGTCAGGTAATAAGGGATTTTAAGATTATATATATTATATATATATATATATATATATATATATATATATATATATATTTTTAAAATTTAGGTGTGCAGTCATAAAAAGTACAAAGTACAATTCGCATGGAATAATCATTTCTCACTCGTATGAATTGCTGCAGTCGCCTGCGGCTCGTACAGTAACTTTCATACAGTCGTAAAAAAAGTAAAGTGTACAATTCCATTTTTAATAAATACATTCCAGTTAAAAGCATTACATCCTCCACTTACCCAAAATGGTATAATAATGTATTAATCTCTGGATAATGTCCACCCTCCATCTGGGTGTCGGGGTGAGGGAAGACCCACCCCCTATATAAATAGGTACCGGACAGGCAAATCGCTCTCTTCTACAATAACCATCGGTCCGAAAAGTACGTGAATAATCGGTCCGAATTAGAGTTTGTACTCGCAGTAAGAATTGTATTACGTGTGTGATTATTATAATTAAACGGCGAAAAACATCTAACTTCTTTTATTAGCCTAACGGCCACCAAGACTTAACATGGTCCTTCGAAACGGATGTGTAAAGTGATAATAGTCGCGCATCATACATATTTTTCTTTTATTTACGAAGTACACCGTCTGGTATCAAGAATATCACTGACTATAGACTCGTTAATCGTTAATTAATTCGCGAACAACTAAGTGTTTCGCGCAAGAAGAAGAAGAAGAAGAGGGCAGCCACATTTCAAGGAGGAACATTCTTCAGGAGAAGATATTATAAGGTCGGTTCCCTATTTTTTTCCATATCCTTGTAATAATTAACAATGGCTGAATTAAAAAAACAACGTGGAATTTTAAAAAGTAAGTTAACTCGTTTTGAAACATTCATAAACAGTGATGATGCTAAAAATGCTACAATATTTTTATTAAAAAATAAAACTGAAGCAATTAAGGGAATTTTAGATGAATTTATAAAAGTACAAGCGGATATAGACGAACTAAGGCCCGCAGATTTGGAAATTCCCGAAGACGAGGTAGAGGCGGTAGAGAAATTTGAGGCAAAATATGATAAGGCATATGAATTAGCAACCATGTTAATAGAATCAAAAAATTCTAATAAAAATCTACGATCGGGTTCGACACCGACTTCGGATTCTAATACTAAATTACCTGAAATTTCTCTGCCCGAATTTAATGGCAATTTTGAAAGCTGGCTTAATTTTTATAACAAGTTCAAGTCGTTAATACACGAAAACAGTGAAATAAAGAATATTCAAAAATTTCATTACCTAATTTCATGCTTAAAAGGCGAACCAGCAGAATTAATTAGTGAATTCGATATTTGCGACGCAAAATATGACGCAGCTTGGCAAACCTTAGTAGATAATTATGATAACATTAGAAAAATTGCCAATAAACATATAAGTGCAATATTTAACTCTCAAAAGACTGACAGTGAAAATTCTGTTAAACTTAGGGAAATAACCAGAAATATAAATAAACACATCCGTGCATTAAAATTATTAGGGCGATCAAATGATGAATTATTTGAGGATCTTATTATACATTTAATTTCTATTAAAATAGATCAGAAAACTTATTTTGAATTTGAAAGAACATTAGATAAAAAACAATTTCCAACAATTATTCACATTTGTGAGTTCATTCAAAAAAAATGTGATTCGTTAGACGTAATAAATAATCTTAAAGACGAATTTATTTCTGAGAATAATTCAGAAAAAAGGAAATTGTGCCGCTTTTGTAATGGCACACATAATATTCCAAATTGTTTAAAATTTAAACAAATGAATACAGATCAAAGAATAGAATTTGTTAAATCAAATGGACTATGTAGTAATTGTTTGAAATCTGCTAATCACGCTGTTCAAAAATGTTTTGCAAATCCGTGCAAGGTATGTAAACTAAAGCACAATACCTTATTGCACAAAAACAATTCAAATAACAATGTTAGGGCATCAACAAGTCACGAAAATAAAACATCAGTTAATATTGCTAGCCGTCGAGCTATAGCCTTATTATCAACTGCGGTTGTCAATGTTTTCGATCAAAATAATTCCATAATTGAAGGTAGATTCCTATTAGATTCAGGTAGTCAATCTAATTTCGTAACAGAAGATTTTGCAATTCGTTTACGGTTAAAGAAAACGTATGATTTTTTAGCCATTCAAGGGGTGAACGGCGCTAGTTCAAACGCCACACATAAAATTTGTTTAACATTTCAATCTATGTATAATAGTTATAAAAGAACTTGCGAATTTCACATTCTTCCAAATATTACTGGGATGCATCCTAACGAAAATATTGACAAAAATGTATTTAAATTTTCTAAAAATTGTAATTTAGCGGACCCGAAATTTGAACAATCGCGCCCGGTTGATGGTTTATTAGGTGTAGAAGTTTATTGGGACCTGTTTTGTGCAGGCAGGAAAACAGCGGGTGTTCCGGGTGCAATCCTCTCAAAAACCCATTTGGGTTGGGTAATGGGGGGTAATATACCAAACTTGACAAAAACAACGTCAAGTACTTGTCATGCTGCGACATTGGATTTAAGAAAGTTCTGGGAACTGGAATCTGTTCAACCGGAACCAATAAATTCCCTGTCACCAGCGGAAACTGAATGCGAAACACATTTTCAAAAAAATGTCAAAAGGACTGACGAGGGTAGATTTATGGTGGCACTTCCTTTTAACTCTTTTCCTCTTGACATTGGAGAATCAAAATTTATGGCAATAAAGCGATTTTATAATCTGGAAGGGCGCTTTAAATCAAATCCTCAATTAAAAGAAAAATACACTGAGTTCATTAATGAATATATAGATTTAGGTCACATGCAAAAAATTAAACCTAACGACGCGATACCTAACTATTACTTACCCCATCATGCTGTGTTTAAACAAGAATCACTCACAACTAAAATACGGGTTGTTTTTGATGCGTCCGCGAAAACAAATAGCGGGAATTCATTAAATGACTTATTGTTAACAGGCCCTATATTACAAGAAGATCTCCTTAGTATTCTTTTACGATTTAGATCATTTCTATATGCATTTACCGCGGATATAAATAAAATGTATCGCCAAATTTTAATAGAACCTAATCACCGTAATTTCCAACGAATTGTGTGGCGGGAAAATAAGGAAGAATCTCTTAAATTTTTTGAACTTAATACAGTCACGTATGGTACTGCTCCAGCATCCTTTTTAGCCGTCCGATGTTTACAACAACTAGCCGAAGATGCAAAGTATACTCATCCTAATGCGTCCGTTGCTATTAAACGCGATTTTTATATAGACGACTTACTTACGGGATCAGATACTTTAGAAGGCGCGTTAACTTTACGAGATAATATTATAGACATTTTAAAAGGAGGTGGATTCTTATTAAATAAGTGGAACTCGAATTACAACGAAATCACCGAGGGATTGGATAAATGCACCGAAAATTTAATTTTACTCGACAAAGATGATGTAAATAAAATATTAGGATTATATTGGCATTCTAAACTTGATTATTTTAGCTATGTGGTACCACAATTATCGCACGGTGCCATAACAAAACGAAATATTTTGTCTAAATCGGCAAAATTATTTGATCCGTTAGGGTTAGTAAATCCTTGCGTATTATTATTTAAAATAATAATTCAAAAATTATGGAAACTTGAATTAGAATGGGATGAAATAGTACCAGTAGAAATTCAAAATGAATTTAAAAATTTATATAGCGAGTTGCCACATTTAAAAAGAGTCCAGATTCCTAGATGCTTAATTAATAAAGGTACAAAAGGGGAATTTGAATTAATTGGATTTTGCGACGCGAGTGAAGAGGCCTATGGAGCGTGTATTTATCTTCGCCAATTCATAGGTGAAAATGAACAAAAATATAACATCAATTTAGTTTGTGCAAAATCTCGCGTTGCGCCAGTAAAAACGGAAACCATTCCGCGTCTAGAGTTATGCGGTGCACTACTTTTAGTTCAATTAATGGTTAAGGTCAAAAGGGCGATAAATATCAACATAAAAAAGTGTCATTGTTTCACAGATTCTCAAATTGTGCTTCACTGGATTCATGCTCCATCATATAAATTTAAAATTTTTGTTGCAAACAGAATTGAACAAATAAGGGAACTATCTCAAGAACTTGATTGGTCGTATGTAAAATCAGAATTAAACCCTGCAGACATATTATCACGTGGCATGGCACCTTCATTATTAATTAATTCAGAATTGTGGTGGAAGGGACCATCATATCTAAAACATGATGATGTTATTACTAATATCCCAAAAAATATAGAGGAACATAAAGTACCCGAAATTAAAAAGAATAGTTTTGTACATACAGTTGAATTAGCTGAAAATAGTATTTTTAATGAATATAGTAGTTTTTCTAAATTAGTTAGGATAGTAGCGTTATGCCTTAGATTTAAATTAAATTGTAAAAATACAAAAAATAAAGTAAAAGGTTATTTAACCGTGCATGAATTGCAAAATGCAAAAAATGTGTTGATAAAAATAGCACAAAAAGAATGTTTTACTGAAGAGATAGCAGATTTAACAGCAAATAAATGCATTTCTAAAAAAAGTACGTTATTGAAATTAAATCCCTTTATCGACACGGAAGGTATAATTCGGGTTGGAGGTAGACTAAAACATTCTCATCAAAATTTTGATACAATGCATCCAGTATTACTACCTAAACGACATAAATTAACGTCATTAATTATTTTGGATACGCATTTAAAACATTTGCATGCAGGTGCACAGTCGACGTTAGCTGCAACTAGGCAAAATTATTGGCCGATTAATGCCAAGAATAGTATTAAAAATGTAATTAGGAAGTGTGTAGTTTGTTTTAAAATTGATCCTAAGTCAAGACAGCCAATAATGGGCAATCTACCTTCAGTTAGAGTCACGATAGACAAACCGTTTACCACATGTGGAGTAGATTATTGCGGCCCTTTCTTTATAAAGGAAAGCAGCCGCAAAATTAAGATTGTAAAGGCTTATGCCGCCTTGTTTATTTGCATGTGCACAAAAGCTGTGCACATTGAAGTAGTAAGCGATCTTACTTCAGAAGCCTTTATTGCTGCCTTGCGGAGATTTATTGCCCGACGAGGTAAATGTAGTGATATTTATTCCGATAACGGAACCAATTTTGTCGGCGCAAATATCGAACTAAAAAGATTAAAAGAATTTTTTGATAACCAAGAAAATGTTAGGCGACTTGGAAGTGAAACTGCGAGCCAGGGTATAAACTGGCATTTTATTCCAGCACGGTCTCCACATATGGGGGGTCTTTGGGAATCAGCAGTTAAAATTGCCAAAAGGCACCTTTATAAAGTAATTGGGGAAACTAAGGTAACTTTTGAAGAATTGTCAACTATCTTTACTCAAATAGAAGCCATTGTTAATTCACGACCTATAACCCCGATCAGCACCGACCCAAACGATATCTCCTACCTCTCCCCCGGCCATTTTTTAATAGGACGACCGCTAACAGATATACCGAGTCCAGACCTGGAACATATCAAGATGGGAAGGCTGTCACGTTGGCAGCTCACGCAAAAAATGCAGGGAGACTTTTGGAAGAGATGGTCACGCGAGTACCTGTCTCAGCTTCAGGTGCGACACAAGTGGCAGCGCACAAAGGAAGCATCGGTTACGGGAGTCGAAATCGGCGACATGGTGCTGTTAAAAGACGACAACCTTCCACCGCTACGTTGGGTCCTGGGACGAGTCATCGAGCAGCACCCCGGCGATGATGGTGAAGTGCGGGTTGTGACCGTTAAAACCGCGAGTGGCATTTTAAAACGCGCTGTGTCTAAGGTGTGCGTACTACCAATTGAACGCGAGGGGATCAGTGTATCCAATTAGAACTCTCAGTTAGAATCTAATTAAAACAGTTTTCATTGGAATTCTAATCCCAGGCTAAGTCGGAAGTCCAATCAGAACTCTATTTTGAACATTTACTCATCAAATTATTTTCATTCTCGTTTAAATGTATTCTATTTTTCATTTAGTTTGTAATTGTGTATATAATTTCTTAAAATTCAAATTGTATTTGTGCATAATTGACGATTTGCTGAGTCCGTTACCTAATTGAGTCACCTGACAAACAACGTTTTTATATTTGAAACTTTCACTTTGAAAGATCACTGTCTTTCAAGGGGGGCGGCATGGATAATGTCCACCCTCCATCTGGGTGTCGGGGTGAGGGAAGACCCACCCCCTATATAAATAGGTACCGGACAGGCAAATCGCTCTCTTCTACAATAACCATCGGTCCGAAAAGTACGTGAATAATCGGTCCGAATTAGAGTTTGTACTCGCAGTAAGAATTGTATTACGTGTGTGATTATTATAATTAAACGGCGAAAAACATCTAACTTCTTTTATTAGCCTAACGGCCACCAAGACTTAACAATCTCTCTTACGAAAAGAAAACAATCAGCGCATCGTCAATTCAAATATAGCGGCAGAGTTGATGACCTACATACATTTACTTCACTAAGAAGAGAATGTAAAGACTTAGCGAGACAATTATTTAGGAACTATATTAATAATCTGGAAAATGAATTAATTAGTAAACCGAAGAATTTTTGGAATTATGTCCGTACATCAACAAAAACTGATGGCTTACCTAAAAACACGTTTCTGGATGAACGGAAATCGACTTCAGGAAGTGAATGTGTAAACTTATTTGCAGACTTTTTTGAATCAGTATATTGTGGTAGTAAAGTTCATACAGTGCGTAATAATCATGTTTATACTTCTGATAATATAATGTTAAATAGGTTACAATTAAATATGATTGATGTGTTTAATGCTCTGTCATCTTTGCATGACTCTTGCTCTATAGGCCCTGATGGCATTCCAGCCTACTTTCTTAAAAGATGTGTTTATTCTTTGTGTCAGCCTATTTATCTTATATTCAAATCATCTTTAGAGGGTGGCGTGTTCCCATATATTTGGAAAAAAAGCTATATTGTTCCTTTATACAAAAGTGGCAACCGTGAGAATATCAGAAATTATCGTGGAATTTGCAACCAATCAGTAGTTCCTAAAATATTCGACAAATTAGTATCTGAACAACTTATTTGGCATTGCAAACAAATTATATGCCCAGAACGGGTTTTTGTAATAGTAAATCAACTGTTACTAATTTACTAACATTTCAATCATTCCTTTTAAACGCTTTTGAAAATAATAAACAAATCGATGCCATTTTCAAAAGCTTTCGACGGTGTATCGCATGCAATTTTGTTGAGTAAATTGGGGAATTATGGTTTTGGAACTGCAGTTTTAAATTGGCTTTCGAGTTTCTGACGGAACGAACACAATTTGTTAAAATAAAAAACTTTATATCACGAACAATAAAAGTATCATCTGGTGTCCCTTAGGGATCGCACTGCGATGTTGTTCATTAATGATATAGGTAGTTATATCAAAAATAGTAAGTTCTTGCTTTTTGCTGATGATTTTAAACTTTCTCGAACTGTTTCTTCAATTGACGATATAAATTTTCTGCAACAAGATATTAATCACTTAAGTGAATGGTGTGCAGACAACGATCTTTCATTAAACTATAGCAAATGTTCAGTCATGTCATTTTGCAGAAGTAAGAACCCTATACTACAAAATTATATCCTAAATAACTGTATTCTATCTCGTGTTGGTTCCGTTAGAGATCTTGAAGTGATTTTTGATACGAAGCTCACATTTATGAATCACATAAACCATATTACACATTTAGCTCTACAATCACTTGGATTTATAAGACGTTTTGGCTACAAATTTTCTATTAACACTAAACGAACATTGTATTTGTCATTAGTAAGATCTAAACTAGAATATGCGTCGAATATTTGGTCGCCATATTATAAAAATTCTGTGAACAGCATTGAAAGAGTACAAAACAAATTTTTATTAAATATTTCATTCACTCTGGGCATATCTCGCGTTAATTACAGCAGATCACAAATGGTAGCACTGTTAAATTTAAAATCACTCCATGAAAGAAGGATTTATTTGGATTTATGTCTCTTATACAAAATAGTAAATGGTTTATGTGATTGTGTTGAGCTTCTTAACATGATTAATTTTAGTATCCCTACCAATACTAGATCCAAACAAACTTTTAGAATTAAAATGTTTAAATCAAGTTATGGGAACAATGAACCACTTTCTAGAATGTGTCGATATTGGAAAAAAATATGTGATAGTAGAAACATTTGTATCTTTGGTGACACATTTAATAAATTCAAAAAATTATTATTAAATACTGATATATACGTCTGTTTATAATGTTATGTATTCTTATTATTTTCTTTGACTTAGATTCATATGAATGTATTGTTATGTATTTCTTTTTTGTTCACTGCTTACATTTGTATCTATTTTCTATTTGTTTTTTATATCATTAAGTATCATGAATTAAATGTATATTGTATTATTGTTAAATGGTGACAAGCCGTCAATAAAGTAAATTAAATTAAATTAAATTCGTATGGAATGACAATTTCTCACTTATATGAATTGCTGCTGTCGCCTGCGGCTCGTACAGTAACTTTCATACAGTCGTAGAAAAAGTAAAGTGTACAAGTCGTATGGAATGACAATTTCTCACTTATGTGAATTGCTGCAGTCGCCTGCGGCTCGTACAGTAACTTTCATACAGTCGTAGAAAAAGTAAAGTGTACAATTCGTATGGAATGACAATTTCTCACTTATATGAATTGCTGCAGTCGCCTGCGGCTCGTGCAGTAAGTTTTATACTCATGGGAAATGGTATCATTCCATGCTCATTGTACAATATACTATTTTCAACTTTTACAGTACGACGATAAATGGATTCGGATAATATTGAATTAAATTGGTTAATGATGGAAAGAGTTATGTCGCAGTTGCTTTCGCAGGCATTTGCTATGTCGTCGTTTACTTCGAATCGACAGACCGAGAATGACCGCCCCCCCAGGGATTGAACCGCGTTCTCGGGTACAGATATGGTGCCCAGAGAGAGCGCACTCTCGGAGATGACTCTGCGATTACGTTTGATATTTATAAGTCAACATTGTCTATACATTTTTTTCCCCGCGTCGCGCGCACAACAATGGTCGTACAAGTTTTTTCTTCGAAACACAATCTAAATATTCCCGCGTATGTAAATCCAAACAAACAACGAGAGGACTACCTCAAGACACTTTTCAAACGTCAATCACGCGTCGCTCAAAAGTCGCAATCAACTTAGCAACTTGTCTCTCCTCCTCGCCTCTCCCGGTTCAGTTCAGTTCATCAAGTCCTTCTTATTATACGCCCACCCTCACTCGTCAGTTCCACTCACTCGTCACTCTATAAAAGCGAATTATTTCAAGAGCTGAAAGACAGGATGTTAACGACTGACGTTCGTTTTATTGTTAATATTAATATATTTTACAAGTTTTACTAATCACAATATGAATAAATGAAAAAATATATATCACTCATAAATATTCAAAAATTGTTTTCTTAAAACAAACAACCCAATAATAATAACAATAATAATAATAATCTTTATTAATCCATATTAATCTTGAGATATTGGACAAGTCAAGTAAAAGATAATATAAATCTATTTCTAAACATTATAACAGAATAAAGGAACACATTATTGTAAAAAAGCATCTATGTTATAGTATAGGTTCTCCATTAGGTATATTTTTAATTTATTCTTAAAATCTTTGTATGCTGTGGCACTTTTTATGTCCGGTGATATTTTTTTATAAATGTTAACACATTAAATGCTATATATCTTCAGATATTGCATGTTTTTTCAAAGAGCTCAAATTGAAGCTTTAAAAGAGAGTTTTCCACTCCCAGGTTAAGCATGAAGCGTCCAAATCCAAAATCAGGCTTTTCTAAACTTGAAATTTTATTTCATGCGCGATGCGTATAAAACACTGATTTAAAGTGAAGTTTACAATATGCTACTAAAGCAGTATGCTAAAGACGTATGTTTTTAACTTCGCTTAAAACTAGTGTTTTATACGAGTGGCGCATGAAGTAAAATTTCGAGTTTAGAAAAGCCCCGTGAAAATTTGTCTCGGGTCGCTGCGCGACCCTCGACAAATTTTCTACGCGGGGCTTTTCTAAACTCGAAATTTTACTTCATGCTTAGTCTGGGAGTGGAAGACACTCGTTACTTTAAAATACATCACAACTGGTGATGTATTTTAATAACAATTATGGGTCCTAGGAGTTGTCAAATAAGTGAGTTACTCGACTGTTTATAGGGCTCTCTTTACAAGAAACAAAAGAATAAAATTTTACATATAAAATGTACAGTAAATCATAGGTATGATACAGCATTGAACTCAGAAAAATATATTCTTTCAAAAAAATATGAAAATCCAAAATGGCACCCATAAGAAAAACAAAATTTGGGTAAATCAGTGGTTTATACGCGTGGCGCATGAAGTAAAATTTCGAGTTTAGAAAAGCCCCGTGAAAATTTGTCTCGGGTCGCTGCGCGACCCTCGACAAATTTTCTACGCGGGGCTTTTCTAAACTCGAAATTTTACTTCATGCTTAGTCTGGGAGTGGAATACACTCGTTAGTTTAAAGTACATCACAACTGGTGTTGTATTTTAATAACAATTATGGGTCCTAGGAATTGTCAAATAAGTGAGTTACTCGACTGTTTCTAAGGCACTCTTTACAAGAAACAAAAGATTAAAATTTTACATGTAAAATGTACAGTAAACCATAAGTATGATACAGCATTGAATTCAGAAAAATATATTTTTCCAAAAAAATATGAAAATCCAAAATGGCACCCATAAGAAAAACAAAAGTTGGCTAAATCAGTGGTGTATACGCGTGGCGCATGAAGTAAAATTTCGAGTTTAGAAAAGCCCCGTGAAAATTTGTCTCGGGTCGCTGCGCGACCCTCGACCAATTTTCTACGCGGGGCTTTTCTAAACTCGAAATTTTACTTCATGCTTAGTCTGGGAGTGGAAGACACTCGTTACTTTAAAATATGTCACAACTGTTAAAATGTCTATCGTAACTGCCACAAAGAATGAAAATTGATATGCCTATCATAGTACTTTCCCCCATGTTAGATACTTAAGCTTTCACCTACCTTATTTTTCAACAAATGTTTCTTAAACTGCTATAAACTTTTTGGGGAAAAGCGGCACAGTTCAAAAATTATAGTTGTATTTTTATAGTCAGAACTTTATTTTTATTTAGCCAATATTTCGCTGAACTTTTGTTTGTCAGTTTATAGAAGTTTTTGATAACTTGACGGCAAAAAAGTACTACATGTCAAATGTTTGTTATTCCTGTCGTAAGACACACTTATTTTTTCAGTTTTCCACAACATATTAATACGACAAGCTCAAAAATGAATTATAACAATAGCTCACTTATTCAAAGTAATTAATTCGTAAAATTCACATTTTTTAAATAATATTAATAAAATAACTAAAACTATTTTTTCATACCTATAACTCCACTTTCCTCAACTTGATGAAATCGTTTTTTTTTTTAACTTCAGGATAAGGCGTTTTATACGCCTGGCGCATGCGAAACCCTCGGCAAATCCAAATTTTCAGGCTTTACTTTACCCGAATTTTACTTCATGCTTAATCAAGGAGTGGAAGATACTCTTTTGAATAATGTTATGGACGACGATACAATAATTGGTTTTGTTTTTTGATTATATTGAAAATTCCTTTTTTTTTCTTTTAACTATTTCACTAATTTCCAATGTGTGCTATTCTGAATACTGCAACGGTTTTAATTTTAATTGCCTTTGACAAGATTTCCTTTATTTTCAGTTATACCAAATTTATGGAATGGCTCAGCTAGAGAAAGATTAAATCCTTTACTAAAAATGTGCTTGTGGTATATTTTGATGATCTCAGCAAAACACTAGGACCAGCATCACTTTGGAGTTGTTACTCAATGCTAAAAACCACGATTAACAACAAACATCATTATCATTATAATAACTAGTTTGCACAAAATAATATGAAAATAGATAAAAATAAAACTTTTTGCCAGTTGCTACTTAAATCTACATTACTATATTTGGTGTTCGCATGAAAAATATATAGGTGTTGCAGGTAAAACTATGTACAATACGCGTGTGGTAGGCATATTACGGGCTCGTGGAGTTAACACACTCGCCGCTGCGCGGCTCGTGTTTAACCCTACACTCGCACGTAATATGCTGTTTACCACACTCGTAATGTAATATACTATTACACATTTCTGGAAATAAACCTTATGTTATTATTATTTGTATTGTACTTCAACACCTTGAAATTGAAACTAAATTATGTTAAATATAATATTCTTTCACTTAAATAACACACTTAATATGTTTAAGTTTCAAAATAATGTTTATTGTACTCCGTGAGACAAATTAGATTTTTATTTTTGTTCACATTTTAATCTGTTTTGTTTGTTTTATTTGTATATTGTTTGTGATTTATATTTTAACCTTATTTATTACTTTTAGCATAGTGATGAGCATTTTGATTTTAATCTATTGTGTATATTGTTTATGATTTTATATATTTTAACTTAATTATTACTTTTAACTTATTTTAGACTAAGCATTATGTATTTATTTTAAATGGATATCCGTAAATAAACAATAACAATAACAACAATTGTTTCACCACACAGTGGCTTCATCGGGTAGATGAATTATTCATCTACCTGATGAAGCCACTGTGTGGTGAAACAATTGTTGTAGTACAATAAACATTATTTTGAAACTTAAACATATTAAGTGTGTTATTTAAGTGATATTATAGAGTTTCAACAACTAACAGCCTCAGCTATACAATATTTAATATTCTTTCGTTACAATGTTGATGTTGAACATTTTTCGAACATTTTCTTTTACCCAAGGACTGATTTTTTTGGAATATTTATTCAATCCCAATCTTTTGTTGAATAATCATCCAATTTTATGAACAAGTTTCTCATCTTTCACGTGGAGAAACATATTTAACTACGATTTAATAAAGAAAACACTTTTTTTATTCCAACTAGTTTCGACAAATGACTCAAAGTCGAAAGTAACTGGAATAAATAACCAAAATATTAGAGAAATTTAACCAAGTGTTTTCTTTATTAAATCATCCAATTTTATATAACTTTATTTGTAGTAGGGCACAATTAACACAAATCTTTAATTTGGTTAGCGTTCACTTTATGGTACATCTTCATAACAATTTGGTTAAAACACTTAACTTTAACACAATAAAACACTTTTAACTTTGTTTGTATAACAATTATTTTTTATGTGACTGCAGTTTCGGCAAATTCAGCTTGCCATTATCAAACATGAAGTTTATAGAAGTTCTTCATGTTTGATAATGGCAAGCTGAATTTGCCGAAACTGCAGTCACATAAAAAATCAATTGTGTTATACAAACAAAGTTAAAAGTATTTGAAATAAAACAACGCAGTTGGGAGGGTTTCACTTTTATTGTTGAACACTGCAACATGTTTCACCACACAGTGGCTTCATCAGGCAGATGAAATAATGTTAAAAGTGTTTTATTGTGTTAAATTAACATGTATAACAAAGTAGAAGCCTCCACAATTCAAAATACACTTAACTTTGTTTTACCACTTAGTTTGATAATGACTAGCTTGTAGTCGAAACTATAGTCACTGAAAAGTCAAATAAAAGTGGTAAAACAAAGTTAAATGTTTTAATTAAACAATTAATACATTTATTACAATTATCAATAGTCCTAAAAATATCAAAATACAATAATAAAATACTGAATAAAACACTAACAATGTTTTTTACCACAAAATATTTATTGTATGTATATATATTATATTACACAAATATACACATAAATTCACGACTTAAGTTTCGACGTTTGACGGTCATTTTCAAGTGAGCCGTACATTGTAAATCTAAATGTGTAATTGCATCGTGATACCAGAAAACGAGAGCGCGCTTTCAGCTTTACTACCCATACGCCAAATGACCGTCAACCTTGAAAATGACCGTCAAACATCGAAACTTAAGTCGTGAATTTATGTGTATATTTGTATAATATAATAAATATACATACAATAAATATTTTGTGGTAAAAAACATAGTAAGTGTTTTATTCAGTGATTATGAATTACCACGTAGTTACGGTCGCAACCATCATCATGAAATAATAAAATACATTATGATTTAAAACGAAATTGCGATTTTGATTAATTTAGAAAATCTATTTGTTGAAAAGGGGGCGGTAAAATAAAGAAGGTTAGGAATCTATGGTGTAAACCAGTGGTCTCCAAACTACGGCCCGCGTGCCAAATCCGGCCCGCGACTTGCATGAATCCGGCCCGCGATTGTTTGTAATTTTTTTTGTAAATGTCATATTTTGAAATATTGTAACAATTGTTCCTTAAATTTTTCATAATTTTATAAAATTAATCGGATCTTGGCCGACTTTATTATGTAGAATTGTATTTGTGGCCCGCGAAGAAGATAGTTTGGAGACCCAGGGTGTAAACCGTTGACTGATGGATTTTTTAACATTATGATAGCTCTCGTCAGTCCATTTATCTGTCGTCAATCCAGATTGAAGACAAACTAATGCCAGATTAGTCGTGTAACCTCCATCTAAGATATAGAATAATCATAAGAAATTATAGAGCGTATCCACTACAGAGATAATTTACAGTTAATGTGGATTAAAATAAGCAAAAGAATTTCACGCATGCGAGAATTTTAATCTGCGAATCGCTAATTATTTACACGTCAGGGCATTTGGAGGCATGTGGATGGGCAATAAATTCTTCACCGATTGAAAGATATTCGGTGTGAACGCTCGCTGATCAGAGCGTCCCGATTGAAACGTCGTGAGAGTAATAATTAAGCTCACTCGATTATTGTTAAAATTTCCCCCCGAGCTCGAGCTCGAGCTCAAGCTCAAGCTCGAGAAGATCGGGATCTATTCATGTTATATAAATTATATTACGCTCATTTGGCGTATGGGTAGTAAAGCTGAAAGCGCGCTCTCGTTTTGTGGTATCACGATGCAATTACACATTTAGATTTACAATGTACGGCCGTTTAACGTCACCATTAACATACCGTTGCCTATAAAGATCCAAGAGGAGCCAACAGGAGGTCACGGCCCCCAAGTCAACTGGCCGCAAAGTGGCAAAGATGCATGTGTTGCTTGCTTACTGAAAAATACTACGCTATGTGGCCGGGGCATTGTGAGCCGCCCGGGCTCTATTGTATTTTCTCCTAAGTTATGGCGGTGCACACTCTGAGAGAATGTTAATATTATGTTAACCGGTGAATACCGGAATACCTGGATGTGGATTAAAAATGCTAATTACACGATATGTTAATTTTATTGTTTCTACTTAATCTTAACATCTATTGTTCGCACCCGTAACATGCACATTTAAACACCATTGCTAAAGATTTTAATTTACACGAAAGTTTAATTTCAATTCTGAAATGTTTAATAATTTAATTTACCTACCTACCTACGTGTAATGATCGCGGTTACTAGATATAACCGCACCATACCACACTGTCATTTGGTTGTGCGGTAATCAATCAGCTGTTCAGTTGTCAGCATGTAATATACTTGTCAAAGCTATTACGTGCATGTTTATGTAATGACGCGTATGATTGACATTACATACAAATGCAGGTAATAGCTTTGAGAAGTATATTACATGCTGACAACTGAACAGCTGATTGATTACCGCACAACCAAATGATATTTCTTTGATGTATATTGATCAAGTAGTAATTTAGTTTTCAAATATTGTATAGCTGAGGCTGTTAGTTGTTGAAACTCCATAATATCACTTAAATAACACACTTAATATGTTTAGGTTTCAAAATAATGTTTATTGTACTACAACAATTGTTTCACCACACAGTGGCTTCATCAGGTAGATGAAATGATCAATAGATCATTTCATCTACCTGATGAAGCCACTGTGTGGTGAAACAATTGTTGTAGTACAATAAACATTAGTTTGAAACCTAAACATATTAAGTGTGTTATTTAAGTGAAATTTAGTTTTCATCAATGTCATATTACTATCACAAATTATTGAATAAATAAGTTGTTCTTTCATGCTCATTGTTTATTTTTTTAGGGCGTAGGTAAAGTATCGTACGTTTCTCGAGTGGTATGGGAATTACATACTCGCGGCATAATGCACTCGCCGCTGTGCAGCTCTTGCGCTACATATCCGCTCATATGTAATATGCTGCATACCACTCTCGTGACGTAATATATTATTATGCGCTCAATTATTCTAAAGAGTGTTTTGCACTTTATAAACTTTTTGATTGAGCGTGAAGTAAATTCTCAATCAAAAAGTTTACTTCATGCTCAATCAAAGAGTGACAGAATCGTTCGTTAGAAGCTTCAAATGTATCGCTATGTAAATTGCTTTCTCACTTGTAAAGAAAATGTATTACCTACTTAGTTATATCGTTGACGATTTGTTAAATAATTCAATAAAATAAAACACTTTAGCTTTGTTTGTATAACACAATATTTTTATTTTTGTGACTGCAGTTTCGGCAATCGCTGATGTTCTTTGAGCCGATCTTTTCGGCTAAATCAATTAGAAAAATCAAATTTCGCTAAACACTTCATTGATGAAAACCATTCTTTTGGCGAGGATGTACTTAAGATCATTCATTATGCCGAAAAGGGTCGAAAAATGAACCTTTTAGAATCGTTAGAAATACAGAAAGCCCGTGCTAATCCGGAAATTCCAATAATTAACTATCAGGTTGATTTAGTATATACCCCCACCATTTTTAATGCTATTTTGTAAATAACCATTCTTGTATATATATATACCTGTACCATACGGTAATTTAAATCACTCCGTTTGATAATGGCAAGTGGAGTTGCCGAATACATTGTATATTGATCAAGTAGTAATTTAGTTTTTATCAATGTCATGTTACTATCACAAAATATTGAATAAATAAGTTGTTCTTTCATGCTCATTGTTTATTTTTTTAGGGCGTAGGTAAAGTATCGTACGTTTCTCGAGTGGTATGGGAATTACATACTCGCGGAATAATACACTCGCCGCTGTGCAGCTCTTGCGCTACATATCCGCTCATATGTAATATGCTGCATACCACTCTCGTGACGTAATATATTATTATGCGCTCAATCATTCTAACGAGTGTTTTGCACTTTAAAAACTTTTTAATTAAGCGTGAAGTAAATTCTTAATCAAAAAGTTTACTTCATGATCAATCAAAGAGTGATAGAATCGTTCGTTAGAAGCTTCAAATGTATCGCTATGTAAATTGCTTTATCACTTGTAAAGAAAATGTATTACCTACTTAGTTATATCGTTGACGATTTATTAAATAATTCAATAAAATAAAACACTTTAGCTTTGTTTGTATAACACAATATTTATATTTTTGTGACTGCAGTTTCGGCAATCGCTGATGTTCTTTGAGCCGATCTTTTCGGCTGAATCAATCAGAAAAATCAAATTTCGCTAAACACCTCATCGATGAAAACCATTCTTTTGGCGAGGATGTACTTAAGATCATTCATTATGCCGAAAAGGGTCGAAAAATGAAACTTTATTACAGAAAGCACGCGCTAATCCCGAAATTCCAATAATTAACGACCAGGTTTATTTAGTATATACCCCCATTTTTAATGCTATTTTAAAATAACCATGCTTGTATATATATATATATATATATATATATTTATTTTTAGGTTTTCGCGAGCAAAATATAACTTGCTTGAGTTTTTTGGGCTGCTTTCTCGCGTTGGTTGCTTTATTTGCGCTCTACGTTTCGGCAGCATCACTTCTGCCATCCTCAGGAGCTTTTTTGTATATTGAGTGATGGATGTCACGTTCACTGTCAGTACATTTGTTTAAAAAAAAAAACAAAAAAAAAACAAAAAAAAAAAAACAAATGTACTGACAGTGAACGTGACATCCATCACTCAATATACAAAAAAGCTCCTGAGGATGGCAGAAGTGATGCTGCCGAAACGTAGAGCGCAAATAAAGCAACCAACGCGAGAAAGCAGCCCAAAAAACTCAAGCAAGTTATATATATATATATATATATATATATATATATATATATATATATATATATATATATATATACCTGTACCATACCGTAATTTAAATCACTCCGTTTGATAATGGCAAGTTGAGTTGCCGAAACTGCAGTCACAGAAATAAAAATATTGTGTTATACAAACAAAGTTGTGACGTACGTATACATTGATGTTTTATCTTTTTAACTAGTTTTTATCACTTTTAACTATTTATTTTAATTTATTAACAATTATATCTATTTACACTTAATATTAAGTAATCTTAGTCTGTTTGTGTGTGTTAACTTTTATTTAATAATTGATTTGCATATAAAACTATATTTAATAAATTTAATTTATTTATTTATTTTCAGGTATTATTATTATTTATTTTATTATATACGGATAATATTATTTTCTCCTTACCACGTCACAGTTATTCATTTAAACACACTTAATATTTATTTAAAATTTATATTTGAATTCTACTTATACAATCTTTTACTTTACTTACTACATATGACTTGTGTAAACTCTTGTTGTTAAACACTAATAAATATTATTATTATTATTATTATAAGTTAAAGTGTTTTATTTTATTGAATTAACAAATATAACAAAGTAGAAGCCTCCACCGTTCATAATGTTATTAAATAATTGTTTCTTTTTCCCTATAACTATTGTAATTTTTAGTACATTTACTGTATCTTGATATATACTAACAGGGTATGGTGGTTGGTAGGGCATATGGGGGAGAAGAGAGTTAGTGAGTGAGTGGAGGTGATTAATTTCCGCTACGTGCGGCCCTTGAGAGGCACACACGAGGCACTACCGTATTAATCCAAGTTGAAATCAAACCAAACAACGGTCAGTTTCGTTGATGAGACCGGGCAAACTTCATTAGACGTGTCTGCCTGGCTTCGATTACTGCGGTGCTGAAATAAGATTTCTCACCTCCGCCACCGCATCAGCACCGAAGCAACATCGGTTCCCAATGGATCTGCCTCAGCTATACCCTCTCTCCGTAATCAACAACACGCCGTGCATATCAACCAACTCCACCATTAAATTACTAATTCGCATTAACGGCCTCTTGCCCAGATACACAGGGAATTTTTCTTTCACAAAATCCTGATTCAGCGTATGCCTTTTGAGGCATTTGTTATTTTTTTAATGAGTTCAATTTGAAGTTTCGAACGAGTGTTTTCCACTCCCAGACTAAGCATGAAGTAAAATTTCGAGTTTAGAAAAGCCCCGCGTAGAAAATTTGTCGAGGGTCGCGCAGCGACCCTCGACAAATTTTCACGGGGCTTTTCTAAACTCGAAATTTTACTTCATGCGCCACGCGTATAAAACACTGATTTCAAATGAAGTTGAAAATGCGTAATTTTTTCTTTCACAAAATCCTGATTTAGAGTATGCCTTTTGAGGCATTTTTTTTTTTTTTTTAATGAGTTCAATTTGAAGTTTCGAACGAGTGTTTTCCACTCCCAGACTAAGCATGAAGTAAAATTTCGAGTTTAGAAAAGCCCCGCGTAGAAAATTTGTCGAGGGTCGCGCAGCGACCCTCGACAAATTTTCACGGGGCTTTTCTAAACTCGAAATTTTACTTCATGCGCCACGCGTATAAAACACTGATTTCAAATGAAGTTGAAAATGCGTAATTTTTTCTTTCACAAAATCCTGATTTAGAGTATGCCTTTTGAGGCATTTTTTTTTTTTTTTTAATGAGTTCAATTTGAAGTTTCGAACGAGTGTTTTCCACTCCCAGACTAAGCATGAAGTAAAATTTCGAGTTTAGAAAAGCCCCGCGTAGAAAATTTGTCGAGGGTCGCGCAGCGACCCGAGACAAATTTTCACGGGGCTTTTCTAAACTCGAAATTTTACTTCATGCGCCACGCGTATAAAACACTGATTTCAAGTGAAGTTGAAAATGCGTTATTTTTGTACCTTATTTTTTAACAAATGTTTCATATTCCTGTTAATTTTTGTTCGTGTTGAAAATGCGTTATTTTTTCTTTCACAAAATCCTGATTCAGCGTATGCCTTTTGAGGCATTTGTTTTTTTTTTAATGAGTTCAATTTGAAGTTTCGAACGAGTGTTTTCCACTCCCAGGCTAAGCATGACGTAAAATTTCGAGTTTAGAAAAGCCCCGCGTAGAAAATTTGTCGAGGGTCGCGCAGCGACCTGAGACAAATTTTCACGGGGCTTTTCTAAACTCGAAATTTTACTTCATGCGCCACGCGTATAAAACACTGATTTCAAGTGAAGTTGAAAATGCGTTATTTTTGTACCTTATTTTCTAACAAATGTTTCATATTCCTGTTAATTTTTGTTCGTTAGACTCAAATAAATTGATTTTGAGTTACGTGAAGATCAAATTAATTTGACAAATAAAGCACTAATAAACTTTCTTGACACTTTTATTTGAACTACCAAATGTACATTTCGGACACAAAGTGACCATTATCAATGGATTAACACTGAATGTGTGTTAATCCATTGATAATGTTCACTTTGTTTCCGAAATGTGCATTTGGTAATTAGAATTACCAAATGCACATCTCGGAAACAAAGTGACCATTATCATTGGATTAACACACATTCAGTGTTAATCCATTGATAATGGTCACTTTGTGTCCGAAGTGTGAAAAAAGGTTGTTAGTGCTTTATTCGTCAAATTAGTTAGACTCACTTATGTTTTCAGTGTTCAACAAAATATTAATACGACAAGGTCAAAAATGACGTTTATAGCAAGAGCTCACTTATTCAAAGTATTTTTTTTTGTTTTATTGGCCTTGGTAACTATGACCATTAGCCATCAATCTATATTTTAATGTTTTATTTTTTTAACCAATTCTATATCGAAATTACATCTAGGACGCCACAACACATTCACACTACAACCATGGACCCGGATGGAATAATTTATTATTCATAAATGATTCCACCGGACGGGACTCGAACCTGCGACCTCTGGGTCTGTGGGCAGGGTCTCCCGCGGCCCCTTCAAAGTAATTAATTCATAAAATTCATATTTTTAAAATAATATTAATAAAATAACTAAAAGAGCTACGACATAAAGTGAATATGCATTAAATGCTAATTCTGACAACAAAAAGACACATTCACAAAATGTAAATTCTAGGGTTTCCATCTCTTTTGCTCCAAATTGTGCACTAAATTGGTTATTCATATATCAACTAAATAAATCAGATGATACTTCTGGTGTAGGCCATGAAACAGATTATCGTGAAAATGTCTGAAATCTAATTATAAAAAGAACCCAAATGGATGATGGATTAAAACATCGCGATAAATCAAACGAAATGTAATTGGTATGGAAGAGGACAAATCTCCCGGCCGCATTGCGATTAGCTGACAAGAGTTTGATAGACTGAAGGGCAGGTGTTGGAGTGAAAAGCTCAGCTGTTCTGGCATGAGACACCGAGCGGAGACGTATTTAACCCGGTCGTACATTACAATAGCTATTTGTCCATACTTCACTGCCAGCCCGGAGAAGTGGTACTACTTACGCAATGCGTCTCTAAATTCTAAATTTACACCAGATATAAATATATACCGGGCGTGATTTGCAACACCAACACCAGAAGCGCGCGTATCGACAACATCACCGATATCCACCAGGGAAAGAGCGTAAAACCGATTGGTCCTGGGGACACATAACCGTCTGTCAAGTGTCACGGCGCGGATGTGAGTCATGCGAAAGTGCCCATATGATTACGGGAATGGACTGACAGATTTATGTTCTAAATGACGCACTCCGCTGTATTACACACGCATATCTGATTGAGTTTGGAGTTGGTATTGCCATAAACCGCCTGCCTTCAGCCTGAGTGATTTTGTAAATATATGCATGAATAAATATTTATTTGCATAACTACAAAAAAAAAAACTAGTTATAAGCAGAAAGTGTATTGTACAGGGTGGCGCAGGCAAACTGAAACTTATGAATGTAGTAGTGGCAGCCCTGAGGAGTTAGTGTAGTAGCATCCTTTAGTGTACAACTACTTGCCCAGGGGGGCGACATCACATGTTCCATTTTTTACTGCCATCTCGTGGCGACAACTGTAACTCTCACGAGCATATCTATACTGATTGCGTGCAGATGTGTGTATGTATTAGAAACACAGAAAACTCTAATACAAAATTCACTTACGCATAAATACCATCTTGTATGTATTTAATTGCATGAATGAATATATTTTTATCTCCCATAATAAGAACGTTAAAGCAGCGGGTATCCGAGAAGGCTGCGATTCGGTCACCATGGCAACCAATTTTACATTGCTTTATGGGAGACGACTGTCACCGGGAGTGGAAAAATCGAAGAATTCATTTTAGAAAGTTCAAATTTTCACATGACCGAAAAAAAAAATACCGCGTGTCTTAGGCTAAGCGGCGTTCAAATACGACCGCGTTTTCTATTTTAAATCATTTTTTTAATTTTACGCCGGGCAGAAGATTTCCTAACCTCAATACTTTACACGCTGGTCTTGCTTCACACGGAACTTTTTCAGGTCGCGCATAGCACAATTTCGATGGGATTTGACCTGGCCTTTCCAACGCGACACTTCCGAGCGCTCAAATCACCCGATTAAAAAAATATCGCATTTAATCGATTTTGCAAAAAAAATAATAGATTTTTAAAATTTTGCATCTATCGTGTTCAGAATTCCATTAGAAACACGACCTATCTATCGAGAATTTTTTCTATCGAGGAAAAGTATTTTTTTTTTGCAATTGAAATTCCATAAAAATATATACCGGGTGTCTAAATCTCGCATTTAATTGATGGTTTTTATTTTTTCTCCAAAATGTTTTGCTTAAACGCAGATCGCTAGGATTAAATTTAGCGGTGTTGGGACATGTTTTTTATTTTTTTTTATTGGCCGCCTTCACGGGCTGTCAGCACATTTTCGGTCGAACAATTGCGATAGAGGAATTTGGTTTTCACATATCGATTTCGAATAATTATCCGCAACCGACAAGATGAAATAAGACGAAACAAAACAATTAAAATTAATTAATTTTAATAAAATGTTTCGTTGTGAGTTACGTGAAGATGATTTTAATAAAATAAAACACGTTAGTAATCCTTTTTCTTCACTGGTTTATTTAGATCGCTAAATGTACATTTCGTTCACCATGTGAACATTTTCAATAGCTGTACTAAACTACTAAAAGTACAGCTATTGAAAATGTTCACATGGTGAACGAAATGTACATTTAGCGATCTAAATAAACCAGTGAAGAAAAAGGATTACTAACGTGTTTTATTTTAATTAATTTTAAAGTTTAACGTGTATATACAGGGTGGTCTAAAACCGTGATTTTCTTGATTATTTTTTTTGACCGACTTAAATTACTCCAAAACGATTTATTTGAACGTAGGGTGGTATGGTTTGACCTCGCGGTGCTCAGCAAATTATTTTCAAGCCAACAAATGGCCGCCTTCCCGGTGTTTCAGTAAATTTTCAGTCCAAAAATTGCGCTAGAGAAAATTTGTTTTCGCGGGGATAAAGGAGCAACTACCCTCTCTATGTGCGAGCGAAGCGAGCACCCTAGCGAGCGAAGCGAGCAAGGCAATCGAGCGAAGCGAGCGGCTGGAGCGAAGCGACCATCTCTTCCAACCTTTTCACGGACCTTTACATCCATCCACTCCATAACCACTACAAAACAACGATTTACCTTGCAGTCACCACCATTCGGCTCATGCACCAACGCCTCTCCCCCTCCCTTTACCCTTGCTACTATTATACATATATTTTTCTTCAACATCTTTTTTTTTTTCATTATGCAATTCTCTTTACATTTCTACATTTCCTTGATTCGGCCCTCGGCTCCCCGGTTGGTAAATCGGGCTAAATGCTAGTTGTGAATTAAACGCAGAAAAATGAGAATAATGGTTGAGTGGGGAAAAACGCAAAAGTCGCTTGGGAATTAGTTATTAATTCTCGAGCAGCGCTATCTAATTGCGACAGCTTTGACTATTGTCAAAAAACGCAATTTACATTGCGGTGTCACCCCAGTGTACTTGCCATTTAGTAACCATGGACCAGTGGGTCGGTTCACAACGTGAATTTGCTCTTTGGTAATGGCTTGGTGACATTGATTGGCCCTCAAGATCACCAGATTGGTCTATATCCGATTTTGTCTTGGGAGTCCACATTAAAAGCAAAGTGTACCCCACACGCCCAACAACAATCCCCGATTAAAAAAACACTTAGAACCTTTCTTCAACATTTTGTGCTAAAGACCCTCGACAAATTTTCTACGCGAGGCTTTTCTAAACTCGAAATTTTACTTCATGCTTAGTCTGGGAGACATTATTCTTCTGAACCTAATAATGAGCAATATGATCATTTAAAAAACAACGAATGTCGTAAAATGCACAGATTAGGCGTATGTTTACCTAAAGGAAATTATTTTCTTTAAAACCTTAAATATTCGTTGTTTTTTGTAAGAGTTCAATTTGAAGCTTAAAACGAGTGTTTTCCACTCCCAGACTAAGCATGAAGTAAAATTTCGAGTTTAGAAAAGCCCCGTGAAAATTTGTCGAGGGTCGCGCAGCGACCCGAGACAAATTTTCTGGGCTTTTCTAAACTCGAAATTTTACTTCATGCGCCACGCGCTTAAAACACTAAAATATTGTGAACTTTATGTATATTTAAACCTCACTTGAAATCAGATCTTTATTATACGCGTGGCGCATGAAGTAAAATTTCGAGTTTAGAAAAGCCCAGAAAATTTGTCTCGGGTCGCTGCGCGACCCTCGACAAATTTTCACGGGGCTTTTCTAAACTCGAAATTTTACTTCATGCTTAGTCTGGGAGTGGAAGACACTCGTCACTTTAAAATATGTCACAAGTGTTTAAATTAAATGTGTACCGTAACTGTCACAAAGACAAAAAATCGATATGTATGTCATAGAATTTATTTTTCTTTGTGACAGTTACGGTACACATGTAAACACTTGTGACATATTTTAAAGTAACGAGTGTCTTCCACTCCCAGACTAAGCATGAAGTAAAATTTCGAGTTTAGAAAAGCCCCGCGTAGAAAATTTGTCGAGGGTCGCGCAGCGACCCGAGACAAATTTTCACGGGGCTTTTCTAAACTCGAAATTTTACTTCATGCGCCACGCGTATAAAACACTGATTTCAAGTGAAGTTAAAAACCAACCCAACTTCGATAGTTTTTTTAAATTAGTATTTATTTCCATCCACGCTGTAAACCTTCAGGTATTTGTTGTTTTCTTTTTGTAAAAAAAACTTCAATTTCCTGTAGTCCTTCGGTTCCCGTAGACCATGATTAGTCCTTCGAGTTGTAGCCTTTGTAAAATGGTCCCACAGTTCATATATAGCCTAACCTACCCTCCGAAACTCGCAATCCAGTTCTCCCCTAAGAATTGGCTATCCTTTGAGTAATAAACTTAGTAATCTAGAGTGATCCTTCAGTTTAAAACTTCTAAGAACGAGTGTCGTCCACTCCCAGGCTAAGCATGAAGTAAAAGTTAAAGTTAAAGACTTGTGATATATTTTAAAGTAACGAGTGTCTTCCACTCCCAGACTAAGCATGAAGTAAATTTTCGAGTTTAAAAAAGCCCCGCGTAGAAAATTTGTCTCGGGTCGCGCAGCGACCCGAGACAAATTTTCACGGGGCTTTTCTAAACTCGAAATTTTACTTCATGCGCCACGCGTATAAAACACTGATTTCAAGTGAAGTTAAAAACGCACTAAAAATCAGAAAAATTTCCCATATATAACGGACTTACATTTTACAACAAAATGCCACAATATATACAGAATATTAAAACATTGAAACGTTTTAAGCAAGAATTACTTACTTATCTGGTGAACAAAGAAATCTACAATATTAATGAATTATAATAAAATAAACATCTATGTACAATTTTATAATTTCGATTCTGTTACGTTGTAGCTTAGTATTCTAGTTATCTGACGTTATTCTCTGTAATGTGCAACCTTTTGTTTATGTGTATGTTATTTATGAATAAAGATTATATATTATTATTATTCAACTTCGATAGTTTTTTGAAATTGGGCTTTTTTCCCATCCACGCTGTAAACCTGCAGTATTTGTTGATTTTTTGTAAAAAAAACTTCAATTTCCTGTAGTCCTTTGATCCCTGTAGACCATGATTGGTCCTCCGAGTTGTAGCCTTGGTAAAATGGTCCCACAGTTCATATATAACCTAACCTAACCTAACCTACCCTCCGAAACTCGCAATCCAGTTCTCCCCTAAGCATTGGCTATCCTTTGAGTAATAAACTTAGTAATCTAGAGTGATCCTTCAATTTGAAACTTCTAAGAACGAGTGTCGTCCACTCCCAGGCTAAGCATGAAAATTTGTCGAGGGTCGCGCAGCGACCCGAGACAAATTTTCACGGGGCTTTTCTAAACTCGAAATTTTACTTCATGCGCCACGCGTATAAGCCACTGATTTACAGTAAAGTATAAAATATAGAACGCTTAGATGTGATTGTGATCAATATTTACTAAGATGTAGCAAAAAAATGCAAGAATTATTTTTTGTGTGAATAGTTTTGGAATAATAATAATAAAAGTAGAATAAACTTAGTTTGAGCAACTTTTCCATATTATTGATATTTAAATCTCAATAATTTAAATTATTTTAATAATATTTAAATATCAATAATATAGAAAAATTGCTCAAACTAAGTTTATTCTATTTTTATTATTATAATTCCAAAACTATTCACAAAACAACCAGTTCTTGCATTTTTCGCTATGTCTCGGTAAATATTGATCACCATCACATCTAAGCGTTATATATTTATAACTTTACTGTAAATCAGTGGTTAATACGCGTGGCGCATGAAGTAAAATTTCGAGTTTAGAAAAGCCCCGTGAAAATTTGTCTCGGGTCGCTGCGCGACCCTCGACAAATTTTCTACGCGGGGCTTTTCTAAACTCGAAATTTTACTTCATGCTTAGTCTGGGAGTGGAAGACAATCGTTACTTTAAAATATGTCACAAGTGTTAAAATGTGTATCGTAACTGTCAAAAAGAAAACAAAATTGATATGTCTATCATAGTACAATGGACATAAAAACAGCAGAGCTGTCGTGTAACTCAAATATTCATTGTATAATTCAATATCTGTCGGAGTATTAGCTCGAGAAGTAGTCGTTTCAATGAATATTTGAAGACTTGTCTCAGTGAGACAAACATTTTGAAGAAAGTCGATATTAATTTTAATTCGTTTTTATATTTTTTGTAAATATTCTGCAAACTATTGACAAACTCAATTTTTCTTTATGTTAAATTGTTTTAATGTTATAATGGACATAATTTGTATTTCTCATTATAATTTTAAATGTTGCTAGTTGTACAAGCAATATTAATACAAATTTATTAATTTAATATTTAACACTAATTGTTTGATTTGAATTATGTGGAGTATTTAATCACAATGAAAAAACTGTTTTTATTCCTTACTTCACTTTTATTTTTATGTGTTAGATGTACATTTCGAGTGCTAAGCACTCATTATCAATAACTAATGCCTTTTTTTATTAATATTTAATATAATTTAAAACAAATAATATTACTATTTAAAATTCTAATTAATTATACATTTAAACACATTTTAATTTATTATCACAATGCAATAATATAACAACGCCGAATACAGTATAATGACGATGAGTTAGAGCCTGACAGTGACATATAGAGTTAAGATGGATGCCGGAGAGGTGAGTCCCGTGATAGCACATAATTACAATAAATCAAAGTTAAGTGGGCAGGTGGACAGGTACCCATCTACTGCGACAGCAGACTGCTTTTAGTATTATTTGCGTAGGACTGACGGCACTGACCCGACCTTATTGATTTAGGATGATGACGATGACAGAGAAACAATCGCCTCTAAATGCGTGCACACACTCTTTCTGAATTTTTATGTGAACGCACGGGTGGTCTTCAATCACCAATTGAACGTAATTCCGACCAATAAGAAAGTAATTAATCATCGAATTTAAAGTGAAACAATCTATTTTAATTCTTTACAGACTAAAGTTGATCGGATCATAAGAAATCAGCGGACTTTTTAAATGTATATTTTTTTAAAATAAAACACAACCTTCTATTCAATAATTACCACTTAAATCTACGAAAAATGTATTGTAAAAACGTTACACTGTGTCTTCGTTACGAATAAATGAAACTTTATTTAAAGGGCGTAGCGAATCGGGATAGCAAATAATTCTGGATATTTAAACACTTGGTTTGTTTCACTAGTTAATCTAGTGAAACAAACCTAGTGTTTTAAATATCTAGAATGATTTCAAAAATGTTGCACCACGGGTGAGAAATTAATTAAACATACAGAGAGTTTTATGTAACACCGAACATTTTCATAATGAGTATACATAAGCATGCGTTGTACATTTGCCGACGCTCAGTTTTTAAAAGTATTTAATTTGAAGCTTTAAACGTGTGTTTTCCACTCCCAGGCTAAGCATGAAGTAAAATTTCGAGTTTAGAAAAGCCTGAAAATTTGGTTTGGTCGCGTAGCGCGAAGCGCGGAGCGGCCAAACCAAATTTTCAGGCTTTTCTAAACTCGAATTTTTACTTCATGCGCCACCGTTACAAAACACTGATGCAATGTACAGTTTAGCGGTGTGTTTGAAACTTCGTAATATGTCAGTGTTTTGTACCGGTGGCGCATGAAGTAAAATTTCGAGTTTAGAAAAGCCTGAAAATTTGGTTTGGTCGCGTAGCGCTTCGCGCTACGCGACCAAACCAAATTTTCAGGCTTTTCTAAACTCGAAATTTTACTTCATGCTTAGTCTGGGAATGGAACACACTCATTTAGAGTTTAAAATTGATTTTTTTAACAACGAGTATCTAAAGATTTACGACATATACAATGTAATTGGAACATGTTTACTTGAAAGAAAAACTCCCTGTGTGTACAAGTTGGGGCATTAATTGCGATTGATTGGCTACAACTTTTAATGGTCATATAGGCAACCCAATTTACACATAACTTAAAAAATAAACATGTCAAATTGTATTGGATGAACAGGTTCGGTGTTACATAAAACTCTCTGTATACAGAATAGCAAATGTTCAGGCTTTTCTAATCTAAACTCAAAATTTTACTTCAAACACTGAAATATTATGAAGTAAAAAATATACTGGATATTACATATATCGTCGCATCAGTACTTATTTGTGCCATGCAACCGAAACCTAGGGTTGCATGGTACAAATAAGTACTGATGCGACGATATGTCTGTGAATGAAATCCTGAACATTTATGCAACGTATACCTTAATATATCAGGTGTGTATAAATTGGCGGATAATCTACACGTGACGATATTCTACATAAAATTCTGAATCGAAAACGTCGACGCAAAAATGTTGTATCATGCTTCATATGCCATCAAAAAAGAAATTGACATTCGGCAACGTCGCAAAAAATGAACAGAACAATAACACGAAAATAACACAGCAACACAAAAACATTGAAAGGCGGGAACTAATACTAACCGATAATAACTAGAAAAACAGAATTTGCACAAAATTGGAACTAGAAAGTTTAAATGAATTCGTAATAGTACGTGTCAAAATTTGTCACTGACGTAAACGGAAATCGACGTTGCCGGCTGTACTTTATATGAAAGTAAGCTAATGAAGAAGTGTTAAAAACGGATGTTTAAAATAGAAATATTGCACACACTGGGTAATAATCTTCAAACTATTCATTCTACTAAAACTGCAGAGTTTTCTGTAAATTAATATCGAATAATAACGCATATGAAACGATTGAATGTTCAAACTTTGAGGACCTCGTGAAGGCTTAGGAAGCATGGTACAACATTTTAGAATTAAGATATTTTGCTTAAAATGTTACGAAGAATATCACCACGTGTAGATTCTCCGCCAATTTATACACACCCGATATACTTAAATAAAAAATTCCCTGTATACATATAATCAAAGATATATTAATCAAGATTATTGTATATTCTGTAGTGTTTGAACAATTACATTTTAATATTTTAATTGTTCGCAGATAACGTATAACGATCGTGTCGGCGTTTTAAATAAATCAAGACAAATAACGAAAGTTAAAGTTAAACAAACGCAACGAGTTTATTTATAGGCCATAAAGCGTCCGAGCAATAAAATCCGTTTATTAACTCGAAAGTAAATAAAAGAAGCGATAAATGTGATGAGGTTAATTGTGAATAACTGCGCGATGCGAGTTATTTAAAAAAAAAAATCGCGTCTGCATGTCTTCAAGAAACTTCAGTGTTGATTGCTCATTGATTTAATCATATCAACATTAGCTAACTGCTGACGCAAATTAATTATAAGTTGTTGCTTGTTGCTGTTAGTGAACAAGAATATTAGAAAGTGTACATATAAACAAGCGCGTTAGATTCTGCACGCTTGATTAACTTGGGTTTAACCCCTTTAACTTTATAAAAATTCTACAGTGGTATAACCCCTTACACCATTGTAGAATTTTTAAAACAGTCGATTTTTTTATATTATTGTCTTATTTATTTATTGTCTTAAAAGATACTTTAAACCATCTAGAATAAATTGCTGACGCAAATTAATTATAAGCTGTTGCTTGTTGCTGTTAGTGAACAAGAATATTAGAAAGTGTACATATAAACAAGCGCGTTAGATTCTGCACGCTTGATTAACTTGGGTTTAACCCCTTTAACTTTATAAAAATTCTACAGTGGTATAACCCCTTACACCATTGTAGAATTTTTAAAACAGTCGATTTTTTTATATTATTGTCTTATTTATTTATTGTCTTAAAAGATACTTTAAACCATCTAGAATAAATTGCTGACGCAAATTAATTATAAGCTGTTGCTTGTTGCTGTTAGTGAACAAGAATATTAGAAAGTGTACATATAAACAAGCGCGTTAGATTCTGCACGCTTGATTAACTTGGGTTTAACCCCTTTAACTTTATAAAAATTCTACAGTGGTATAACCCCTTACACCATTGTAGAATTTTTAAAACAGTCGATTTTTTTATATTATTGTCTTATTTATTTATTGTCTTAAAAGATACTTTAAACCATCTAGAATAAATTGCTGACGCAAATTAATTATAAGCTGTTGCTTGTTGCTGTTAGTGAACAAGAATATTAGAAAGTGTACATATAAACAAGCGCGTTAGATTCTGCACGCTTGATTAACTTGGGTTTAACCCCTTTAACTTTATAAAAATTCTACAGTGGTATAACCCCTTACACCATTGTAGAATTTTTAAAACAGTCGATTTTTTTATATTATTGTCTTATTTATTTATTGTCTTAAAAGATACTTTAAACCATCTAGAATAAATTGCTGACGCAAATTAATTATAAGCTGTTGCTTGTTGCTGTTAGTGAACAAGAATATTAGAAAGTGTACATATAAACAAGCGCGTTAGATTCTGCACGCTTGATTAACTTGGGTTTAACCCCTTTAACTTTATAAAAATTCTACAGTGGTATAACCCCATACACCATTGTAGAATTTTTAAAACAGTCGATTTTTTTATATTATTGTCTTATTTATTTATTGTCTTAAAAGATACTTTAAACCATCTAGAATAAATTGCTGACGCAAATTAATTATAAGCTGTTGCTTGTTGCTGTTAGTGAACAAGAATATTAGAAAGTGTACATATAAACAAGCGCGTTAGATTCTGCACGCTTGATTAACTTGGGTTTAACCCCTTTAACTTTATAAAAATTCTACAGTGGTATAACCCCTTACACCATTGTAGAATTTTTAAAACAGTCGATTTTTTTATATTATTGTCTTATTTATTTATTGTCTTAAAAGATACTTTAAACCATCTAGAATAAATTTAGATGTTGCACGCTTGATTAACTTGTATTCGGTACAAACAAGCGGTTTTTCTAATCGGTTGGCAACATGCTCGCTATCTTCCTATTTCACCTTTTTTTGCTATGCACAACCCTTCCCAGACCCTTGTTCGGTCCGCTGACCGAGAGGAGAGTCATAAATGTACAGCGACACGCGACGGTCATTCTCGCGATACCCCGGAGATTCGTTAAGTAGTGACGATCACCTCGGAACTACACCCTCAGGTGAAGCTGTAGGGACCCGGATACCGACACACCAAAGGTCAGTTTCCTCTCGCTACCGTTCCCTAGCAATTTCTCCGACTTTGACCGCTATAAAGCTATGAAATTCACGGCAGCTCTCGCTGCGAGTTACAATATTTCATAGAACACAACGGCTACAGTTTCGATTCGTGAATTCAAACACATTGAACCAATTGTTTTAAATAATGATTATAGACAACCCAATACCGTTATTGAGTATTGGGTTGCCACTACCGTTATGTTATCATTACATTATTAATCTATATTTCTCAGAGAATATTGTTTAAATGATGCTTAAAAGAATCACTCAGAACTATCGTATGTTCAATAAAAAAAACCTCTAGAGTGCCTTGATTTAATTTTCTTTTCAATTTAAATTGGCTACACGCTTTCAAAATTAACATATAAAACGCCAGACATGATAATTATAATATATAATTTCCGAGTTGCCAACCTATCATATTTTCCATGGCACTCTAGAGGTATTTTTTTTTATATTGAACATATGATATAATGACTAAACATTACGTTACCTTAGGTGAAATTGAGCATACATGAATTATTATTTTGAAATTGAGGATAATAATTCGTTTATGCTTATAGCTTCATAGCATTTATGGTTCATAGCAGACTAAGCTGTATCCTTATGTTTTAAAATGTATCATTTAAACCAGTCGATAAATTTTTGTTGGTCATGTACGCAGCCCAGATATTCAAAAGCGAGACGAAATGTGAAATACGACTTCCTCAATGAATCTCTTAAAGTTGCATCAATTATTTTTATTGTCGCTCACTTCCTGTTTGCAGGTTTAATGGCAAACTCCGCTTGTGTATTTTATTGAAATCATCTCCCCCTACCCGAAACTCGGAAACAACAAGGTATTAACGAAAATGTGATCGGCATTATTCAGCCTGATTCATCGTTTACATCGGAGTTTAGTGTGCGTGGGAACGGACAGAGCGGATAATTAGCGCTGAAAACTGTATTACGTGATATTTATACAGAGCCGCACGTAATTTGTCCTGGCCATTAGCTTGACGGACTAAACATGACCCTGCGCTGCCGGGGACGCGTTCGTCGTCGGGGTTGACGCGCGTGCACACCTGCCAGCAGTCCGTCAGCCTGAAACTGAAACGTTCACTGATTTGTGCAGGGATGCAAGAAATTTGATATTAATAATCTAATCTAATTCAAGTTTCGGTTTACATCAATCTAGATGTATTTTAATAGAAAATCCCAGATAAAATAAGCTAGATAATATAAAAGCTGATACAGTTACGAGCTATTTAGACTTAATGTCGTGTAAAATCTAAATTATCATACTTGTCCAAAATCAAAATTTTACTTCAAACGTATATACAGGGCTATTCAAATAGAAGGAACAGATTTCATACATTTATATCTTCCAAACTACAAAAGGTAGAACTATAATTCCAACGTTCCTGGACGTACAAAAGTTTAAAATTTGAACAGCCCAGGCAGAAGTATCTAGATGTATTTTAATAGAAAATCCCAGATAAAATAACCTAGATACTACAAAAGCTGATACAGTTAAGAGCTTTTTAGACTTAATGTCGTGTAAAATCCAAATTATCATACTTGTCCAAAATCAAAATTTTACTTTAAACGAATATTTAGGGCTATTCAAATAGGAAGAACAGATTTCAAACATTTATTTCTTCCAAACTACAAAAGGTAGAACTATAATTCCAACGTTCCTGGACAGACAAAAGTTTATAATTTAAACAGTCCAGGCAGAAGTATCTAGATGTATTTTAATAGAAAATCCCAGATAAAATAACCTAGATAATACAAAAGCTGATACAGTTAAGAGCTTTTTAGACTTAATGTCGTGTAAAATCCAAATTATCATACTTGTCCAAAATCAAAATTTTACTTTAAACGAATATACAGGGCTATTCAAATAGGAAGAACAGATTTCAAACATTTATTTCTTCCAAACTACAAAAGGTAGAACTATAAATCCAACGTTCCTGCACATACAAAAGTTTAAAATTTGAACAGTCCAGGCAGAAGTTTCAACCACGGCCGCATTGGCGCTGTTGCTTGTCATTTTGATTGTCTGTAGTAAAATGGCGATACAACAAGAAAAAGCACTCTGTGTGCTGCAATTAGCAAAACTAGAGCCCATTATTGAAGTTCGACGTGCTTTTTACCGCTTCGTGATAAGCAGATTTACCAGTGGCATCGAAAATTCGTAGACGATGGTTGCATCTACAAACAGAAAATCACGGGACGTCCACGCACATCGAATGAAAATGTCGAGCGTATTCGTACAGTTTACGAAAGGAGCCCAAAAAAATCCACAGCACGGGAAACACATGGTGCTCATATTGAATGCATAAAAATTGAACTTTTTTCTTTCCAGGAACGTTGGAATTGTGTTTCTATCTTTTGTAGTTTCGAAGAAATAAATGTGTAAAATCTTTTCCTTTATTTTGAATAACCCTGTATATAAATAGTAAAGTTAAGCGATAAATTAAGAAGTCGGTAGATTTTATAATCCGACACAAACCGTATAGGGACGGCGAGAATATTTCGAACCCGGGCCCGCGGTGGCGTCAATAACAGGAATGGGCGGCGTCAACAATGTCACGTCGACAACGTTATTGTCGACTCGTCGAATTTCACGTCGACGTCGACTATTTGTACACCGTTCCTGACGTCGACTATTTGTACAGGGTGGTTTTTTTTTTCGTTGATATTATAGGGTATAGGCTAAACGGTAAAAGATACAAAAAAATAAGATATGTGTCCCGTTCTCTTTTTTAGTGTTTAGTTTAATGGCGCAATCAAATCGACGCTAACTAGATTGGTTTAGAAGATACAGGGCGATTCTCGAAATCTACTGGTTTTTATTATCTCTTATGACTCGGTTATTTATAGAGATAAAAAAATATTTTAAATACAAAAGTTTCTTGACTTTTTACGTAGAATCCAGTGGCGTACTTCAAAAATATATAGATATTTTAATTTTTGAGATATTATCAAAACTAACATTTTCTTAAATGGGACATCCTATATCTAAGTATCTCAAAATATTGCATTTTTTTCTGGTGATTGCAACAGTATGTAACACTTAATATTTTGCTTTGTCCTAAATAGCTAAAATACCAAAAAACAAAAACAAAAAAATTCAACTGGCCATGAATTGAATGATTATTCTTTTCTTTTATAATAGGTATATTAAAAACCCAGTTGACAAGAATATTGAAACATTGATAAAATAAAACAACAACAACTACAGAAAACAAACAAAAATTTATAATAAGTTTACAATTATCTCATATACTTATACAGCGAATTTTTCGTTTAAGTATACATATGCATGCGCTGCAAATTTTCCAATATTCGTTGCTTCTTAAAAGAGTTCAATTTGGAGCTTTAAATAAGTGTTATCCACTCCCAGGCTAAGCATGAAGTAAAATTTCGAGTTTAGAAAAGCCCCGTGAAAATTTGTCGAGGGTCGCGCAGCGACCCGAGACAGATTTTCTGGGCTTTTCTAAACTCGAAATTTTACTTCATGCGCCACGCGTAAAAAACACTGATTGCAAATGAAGTTTAATTATACATAAATTTCACAATATTTTAATGTTTTGTACGCGTGGCGCATGAAGTAAAATTTCGAGTTTAGAAAAGCCCAGAAAATTTTCACGGGGCTTTTCTAAACTCGAAATTTTACTTCATGCTTAGCCTGGGAGTGGAAAACGCCCATTTAAAGCAATATCTTTCTTAATATTGCGGCTAGATACCGTCGGATTAGCAATAACAGAACTAATGAATTTATTTCATCTATTTCTTTATTTTCTTTACAGTAAATCTTATCTCTTGGTTTTCCACATGATCCATACTCACGTAAGTTGTAATATAATCTTTGAAATATTTATTTTCTGGCTGTCGTCGTTCCGGATAACGCTTAAAATATAGGTCTGAAGTTGCGTCTTTATTTTTATAACTCTCATCATCTCAAACATGTTTAATGTTTCATAATTTTGAAAAATATTCATTTTAGACTCAATTTTTAAAGAAATATAATCGAAAGTATTTCGTTAACAACAGAATATCAACACTAATACGTAATTGTTATTGAAGTTTATCACATGTAAAAAAACAAAAACAAACGCTTAAAGAAATCAATTCATGGCCATCTAGAAAATCTTTTTTTTGTTTTTTTAGTATATAGCTAAAATACTTAGAACAAAGCAAAATATTAAGTGTTACATATAGTTGCATTCACAAGAAAAAATTCAATTTTTTAAGATTAACACACAGACATCCTTTAATACCGCTAGCCCGAGATCGGATCTCTCATCCTGGAATCACGAGGCGAGGAAAAAAGGAAGGAACCTCATCAACCACAATTACAAATTATATACCTACATGCATACTATAAAAAAAAAAAACATGTAATTTTATATGTAATTGTTTTTGAAATAAAATTCTAAATTCTCAAAAAAAAAAAAAGATACTCAGATGTAGGGTGTCCCATTTAAGAAAATGCTAGTTTTGATAATATCTCAAAAATGAAAACATCTATATTTTTTTAAGTACACTACTGGATTCTACGTAAAAAGTCATAAAACTTTCGTATTTAACTTTTTTTTATCTCCATCAATAACCAAGTCACAAGAGAATCACCCTGTATCTTCTAAACCAGTGATGGGGAAACTACGGCCCGCGGGCCAAGTCCGGCCCGCGGAAAGGTATAATCCGGCCCGTTTAAGAGTGCCGTCGTGAGAATGTTTGAACGCGTTCTTACTTCGTAATGTGACGACCCGCATAAAAACTACCTACCTACGATTAAGCATTATTCTTTGGCCCGCTACGATTGTCTGGTTATTACAAATGGCCCGTCTTAAAAAAAGTTTCCCCACCACTGTTCTAAACCAATCTAGTTAGCTTAGATCTGATTGCGCCATTAAACTAAACACTAAAAAAAGAGAACGGGACACATATCTTCGTTTTTTTTTGTATCTCTTACCATTTAGCCTATACCCTATAATATCAACGAAAAAAAACCACGCTGTACACCGTTCCTGACGTCGACAATTTCGACAATGGTTTTAATTAGAATAACATTTGAAATATTGAGCCGAATGCAATGCGATTTTGGCAGATAGCTTGGAATTATCCAAAATTCTCAAACTCACCCAAAACCGCAACATATACATTATAATAACATAACCATTAAATAGCAATGTTGGCATTGTTGACGTTCTCGACATTGCCTACATTGTCGACGTACTGTCACGTTATTAAACTATTAATTATAGTTGACGCATCGAGGCCCATCCCTAGTCGATACGCCACTGTCAAATATGTTAAAGATGTTGCAATAAAAAAATAAAAGAACGTGGTAACTCTTCCTCCCACATATAAATCCAGTGTCTCTCTGGGTTACATTACAAACACCTGTGACAGATTTATATACGGAAAACTTTAGTTGATAACTGTACTGTCCATCAGTTCCAAGCACATTTCTCGCGAGCACACAGGCTAAAGAAATATGCGTCCTGAAAATGAGAGACAATGGCCTATAAATCAGCGAGGAGAAGGGGGGGAAATAAGCGCGCCGCTGCAGTTTCCTCTGTCTATACATAAAACTTATTAAAGCGATTACGCCTCGAGCCAATTAACCAAATTGCCGTGCTGGCTAAGCCGGAATAACCTCCACTTTCCATCTAATCATGCAAAACATTTTATTTTTTTCAAAAAGCTAGTTTCGCCACGTTGTGCTTTTTGGGGGAAACAATTGAACTCCAGGGGGGTGTTCATAAAGGACTGATGTGTGAACATGTGTGGCTGAACTGGGGAATATTAGTGTCGTTAGTGATGTTGCCTTATCTTTCTTATTACCGGCGTGTTTATAGTCTAACCGTGTTTTTGTTTAATATGAGAGAGAATTGCAAAATTATGTAGGTTCAAGCAATTCTTAAAAAAAATTGAGAAAAAAATGTTTTTAATTATAATACGTTCAACTTTAATTTCTAAAGGTCAACGTTGCATACAGGGAATTATTCTGTTAAGTAAACATATTTCGATGCATTCGCTGTAAAATTTCAGGAATTCTTTACTTTTTTTTCAAAGCGCCCAATTTGAAGATTCGAACGAGTGTTTCCACTCCCAGACTAAGCATGAAGTAAAATTTCGAGTTTAGAAAAGCCCCGTGAAAATTTGTCGAGGGTCGCGCAGCGACCCGAGACAAATTTTCTGGGCTTTTCTAAACTCGAAATTTTACTTCATGCGCCACGCGTATTAAACACTGATTTAAAGTAAAGTATTTTTATACACTGCTCAATCAGTGTCAGTATATACTGCCCAATCAGTATCAGTATATACTGCTCAATCACTATCACTGTATACTGATCAATTAATATCAGTATATACTGCTCAATCAGTATCACTATATACTGCTCAATCAATATCAGGATATACTGCTCAATCAATATCAGTATATACTGCTCAATCAATATCAGGATATACTGCTCAATCAATATCAGTATATACTGCTCAATCAATATCAGGATATACTGCTTAATCAGTATCATTAGATACTGCTCAATCAATATTACTACATACTGCGCTTTTTTTTAAAGCGTACAGTTTGAAGTTTCGAACGAGTGTTTCCACTCCCAGACTAAGCATGAAGTAAAATTTCGAGTTTAGAAAAGCCCCGTGAAAATTTGTCGAGGGTCGCGCAGCGACCCGAGAGAAATTTTCTGGGCTTTTCTAAACTCGAAAGTTTACTTCATGCGCCACGCGTATTAAACACTGATTTAAAGTAAAGTATTTTTATACACTGCTCAATCAGTATCAGTATATACTGCCCAATCAGTATCAGTATATACTGCTCAACCACTATCACTGTATACTGATCAATTAATATCAGTATATACTGCTTAATCAGTATCACTATATACTGCTCAATCAATATCAGGATATACTGCTCAATCAATATCAGTATATACTGCTCAATCAATATCAGGATATACTGCTCAATCAATATCAGTATATACTGCTCAATCAATATCAGGATATACTGCTTAATCAGTATCATTAGATACTGCTCAATCAATATTACTATATACTGTGCTTTTTTTTAAAGCGTACAGTTTGAAGTTTCGAACGAGTGTTTCCACTCCCAGACTAAGCATGAAGTAAAATTTCGAGTTTAGAAAAGCCCCGTGAAAATTTGTCGAGGGTCGCGCAGCGACCCGAGACAAATTTTCTGGGCTTTTCTAAACTCGAAATTTTACTTCATGCGCCACGCGTATTAAACACTGATTTAAAGTAAAGTATTTTTATACACTAGTCAATCAGTGTCAGTATATACTGCCCAATCAGTATCAGTATATACTGCTCAATCAATATGACTGTATACTGATCAATTAATATCAGTATATACTGCTCAATCAGTATCACTATAAACTGCTCAATCAATATCAGGATATACTGCTCAATCAATATTATTATATACTGTTCAATTAATATCAGGATATACTGCTTAATCAGTATCACTAGATACTGCTCAATCAATATCAATATATACTGCGCTTTTTTTTAAAGCGTACAGTTTGAAGTTTCGAACGAGCGTTTCCACTCCCAGACTAAGTATGAAGTAAAATTTCGAGTTTAGAAAAGCCTGAAAATGTTCAGGCTTTTCTAAACTCGAAATTTTACTTCATGCGCCACGTGTATTAAACACTGATTTAAAATGAAGTATTTTTATACACTGCTCAATCAATATCAGTATATACTGCCCAATCAGTATCAGTATATTCTGCTCAATCAATATCACTATATATTGCTCAATTAATATTAGTATACTCAAACAGTAACACTATATACTGCTCAATTAATATCAGTATATACTGCTCGATCAGTATTACTATATACTGCTCAATCAATATCAGTATATACTGCTCAATCAGTATCAGAATATACTGATCAATCAATAATTAAAATAAACTATTTAAGCAGGATTAAAAATATACTGCTAGACAAGAATATTTCGAACTTCACAATATTTCAGTGTTTTACACGCGTGGCGCATGACGTAAAATTTCGAGTTTAGAAAAGCCTGAAAATTTGGTTTGGTCACTCCGCGCTTCGCGCTACGCGACCAAACCAAATTTTCAGGCTTTTCTAAACTCGAAATTTTACGTCATGCTTAGTCTGGGAGTGGAAACACTCGTTCGAAACTTCAAATTGAACTCATTAAAAAAACAAACATCCGAATGTCTCAGAATACTGAATCAGGATATGCATACTTTAGAGACAAATTTCCTCAATGTTTACGTCTGCAGCCCCACCAATAAAAATCCTCACGAGCCGCCACTGCATTCAACCACGGATTTTATGTGGAATTTTAAACTACTGTATAAATTTTAATGCGGGTGTTACGCAAGATCTGGGAAAGAAACATTCAAATGTTGTTTTTTTATTTGTTGTTGTTCCTCTTTCAATTAATTTATATTCTCAGTCAAAATCCATCTTCTTCGTCCATTTAAATAATTAATAGTGGTGGGGAAGAGAGATACGGTGTAAACTTAGCAATTAGACGTCATTAATCAATGAGGCCAGGGCTTGATTTATTCACGTCCCCCAAATTACACAACCGAGAAGACAGTTCGAATTCGAATCCGTTTCTCCCAAGACATATTGACCCCATTCCCGAATTTCAATATCAAAATTTGACAAATGTCCCCGCGTATATATTATAGCGACAGGCAGCCTTCTCGGATCCGAAACGAAACGCGCCACTCCAGGGGCGGTGAACGCAGGATTAAAGGGTTGACGACGTACGAAATTAATTCGACTAAACGATTTAACATCGAACACATTACAGGGACATATTGGACATTTGTTTCCATTATAATTCTTATGATACAGCTGAAAATTGTCAATTATATCTTGATTATATCTTTGTATGTATTCTTCATTATAATTCTTATGACACTCCAGCTATAAATTGTCAATTATATCTTGATAGAAGTCTTTGTTTGTATTCTTCCAGTGCCCCTCTAACTAGGAGTTTTATAAGTATAAATGAAATTGCCAATTCTTGGTTGCAGAATACTTCAAACATTAAAAGTGCGATTCTTTTCGCAATCTACAACAAGTTAGTCTTACAAAGACTATATCAAACAGTCATTGGAACAACTACTTCCCGGGCTAATGCCCTGACGGACATTGAATTATACAACAAGTGATTGCTGTTCAATGTCCGTCAGGGCATTAGCCCGGGAAGTAGTTGTTCCAATGAGTGTTTGATATAGTCTTTGTAAGACTAACTTGTTGTAGATTGCGAAAAGAATCGCACTTTTAATGTTAGGAGTTTTATGTTTAGTTTCATGAATTGGACTTTTATATATAGGTGTTTAATTTTTAAGTTTTATCACCAAATTGTCAATTATATCTTGATAGAAGTCTTTGTATGTATTCTTCCAGTGCCCCTCTGATTAGGAGTTTTATGCTTAGTTTCATGAATTGGAGTTTTATATATAGGTATTTAATTTTTAAGTTTAATCACCAAATTGTCAATTATATCTTGATAGAAGTCTTTGTACGTATTCTTCATTATAATTTTTATGATACAGCTACAAATTGCCAATTCTATCTTGATGTATGTCTTTGTATGTATTCTTCCAGTGCTCCTCTGATTATGAGTTTAAGAAGTACTACTTTAGTAGAGAATTGGAGTTTTATCTCCTGAATAGGCTTTTTGCTTTGGCAATGTTATATTTTTATTTGGCATGGCTAATTTAAAATGATGGGGAAAGCTACGTGTGTACTAGGAAGCCAAAATACGCCCATACAACTTCTTCTCGTGTATAATGTGATGCATCTTGTCAATCGAAAAGCTTTATTTTTCATTGCTGGGGCGTGTTTGTGATTCATTAGAAATGCATGTTTTTGTTTAATACGATGGCCACCAAACTTTCCAATTTATAATATCAGCAGTAGGAATTTTCTCTTAAGAGTAAATTTCTTATTGTTACTGAATCCGATTGCAACATTATCAACTTTAATAAATCCTTATAGATAGATATCCTGTTGATCTGTAGATTCTATATCTTGAAGAAGTTTCTCATCTTTCACGTGGTGAAACATATTTAACTATGATTTAATAAAGAAAACACTTGGTTAAATTTCACTAATAAGTGAAATTTAACCAAGTGATTTCTTTATTAAATGTAGATTCTATGTTGTAAAATTTGTTAAAAAATCAATTCTCTCGGCTTTTATGAGATTAAACATTAAAAGTGCGATTCTTTTCGCAATCTACAACAAGTTAGTCTTACGAAGACTATATCAAACACTCATTAAAACAACTACTTCCCGGGCTAATACCCCGACGGACATTGAATTATACAATTATGTATTCTGTATTCAAGAATTGGCAATTTCATTTATACTTTTATGAGATTATCAAAACACATCAAACGCGATCTATGTGGGTGGATCAAATATAAGCGAGCCTTTATTTTTAACAGAACGTACATAATAGAATGCTTCTATAAAATATTTGTCTACATAGTATCCTATGATTTAATAAAGAAAACATATTAGTGAAATTTAACCAAGTGTTTTCTTTATTAAATCATAGTTAAATATGTTTCACCACGTCAAAAATAAGAAACTTGTTCAAGATATAGTATCCTCTATTTAAAATACATTTTTCCTAAAGTTTTGGCAGTTTTTTTTAACTCCGCGCAGTAAAGATTAAGAAATTGAATTACCTACATATCAATAACTAACCCTTCACGTAACTCCAACAAAAATATCATTGAATTTAACTTCGTAATTGTAGAATGAAGCTGGCCGGGTATTCAACTAATTGCGCACAAACGTTTCCACTTTCTCGTTGCTGTCAAATCGTTTGCCTCTAAGTGCTTCTTTTACTAGTCCAAACAAGTGGAAATTGCATGGAGACTGGTGTCGACTGTAAGGTCAATGTTCAAGTGTTTGTCAGGTGATTTATATTATTTTTTGATGCCTTGCAGCTCTTCTGTGGGGTCAGGTGTTTGTCAGGTAATTTATATCATTTTTTGCGGTCCCACTGCTCTTCTATAGGGCCTACCATTGTGGTGCATCAGGAATACTTCCCAGATGGGAAGTATTCCTGATGCACCACAATGGTAGGCCCTATAGAAGAGCAGTGGGACCGCAAAAAATGATATAAATTACCTGACAAACACCTGACCCCATAGAAGAGCTGCAAGGCTCTTCTTTTGTGTCGATTCTGAAGCCTAACTTGATCCAGGAGGTAGCAGTAGCAAATTGCGCTGTTGGTTCGATGTCTCTGTAAGAAAGTCCCAAAAGGACACCTCTTTTTCGGGGGTCCAAACAAGTGAAAATCGCATGGAGACTGATCTCGACTGTAAGGTCAATGTTCAAGTGTTTGTTAGGTGATTTATATTATTTTTTGATGCCTGGCAGCTCTTCTGTGGGGTCTAGCATTGTGGTGCATCAGCAATACTTAGCAGATGGGACATTCTCGACTTTTATGTCAATTCTGAAGCTTAACTTGATCCATGAGGTAGCAGTAGCAAATTGCGTTGATGATTCGTTGTCTGTGTAATAAAGCTTCAGAAGTACTCCTCTCCAATTTGAAAAAAACCGTGGCCAACTCAGACAATTGCCAACTCAGACAATTAAATTTTGGCTTTCATAGGTTTCTCTTGGCATTTGCTTCTTGCTTGATTTCGATGCACCAAATCTGCTTGTCAAACTTTTTCCATGAAATGATATCTTTTCCAAACTGGGTCTGCAGTCTACGGTAAATTTCGATTGGGTTTACGTTTTCACGGGTAAAGAACTTACAAAATTACGCGTTGCACCTAAAAGACCGACCTACTCTTACTGTACTGTTATAGCTACTAAATATAGGACAGAACATGCCGGCTGGTGTGGTTCCCTAACTCTAGGTATCTCAACCTAAAGACCTTAACAGCCAAATCACAAATAAATACCATTCTTAACGCTCAGAATACAAAGGCTTGTTTTTATTTGATCGACTCACATAAATAAAAGAGAAACTAACTAATAAAAATATGATCTTTTATTTATTGGTTTCTATCTAGTTTAGTCATAATATATGTTTATAATTTACCTGTAATCTTCTCCTAAGGTTTTAGCAGGCATATTTTTCCCTGCATGATTCTTGTGTTCTCATCCCTTAACTTTTGCCATTTTTATAGCATTTCGTGAATATCTTCCATTATTTTTTATTCCCTCACGTCGTTTTTAGAAGTTCTTTTTTTCATTTCTCCTTCAGTTTTAATTTCATTTTCATTTTTGCTACTTTCACTTAATAAAATCGCTAATCTTCATAATAATGATGAATAACAAGTTTTTATGAATTAAACAAGTTTATTTTTGACAGATGAGAATGACTCATGTCATGGTAAGGTTATAAAATGGTAGACAGTGCTGTTATCTAAGTTGGTAATTGTAAAAAGGTCTCAGTCTACTTAGGTCCTTCTTACAATAAACTTATTAAAGGTCAATACGTAAATATCGTATGTTCAATAAAAAAAAAAACTTCAGAGTGCCATAATTTAATCATTTTTTATATTGAAGTTCGCTACACTCTTTAGAAATTGACATATATAACATCAGACATAACCTCAACTTTTTGTTTACGTTATCTCTCTAATCATTGGGCTCGTTCATCAAAATGTTCAACATTCAACATGTTTGGATTTGTTTGGTATCTAATGAACGGTACTCTGGTCGGTCTATTTCGTACGATTGCAAAAATCTCAAACACGTTCACGATTATCAATCCGGTCATCAGAGAATTCCAACAGTTGGCAGTAAACTCCTAACTGTTGTCTCTGATGAACGGGCGCATTGCGGAATGACATAAAGGCAAAAAGCGGTTGAAGTTTAATTGTCAAATTTAAGAGTTGCCAACCTACAATATTTTCCATGGCACTCCAGAGTTTTATTTTTATTGAACATACGATACATATAGTCCAACGTAATTCCTTTTAGCATTAAACGATTGGGCTTAATAATATGAAACTTAAAATCAACAAAATGTGACTTCTGGCCCTTTCAGTAATAAGTGATTCAATTGCTTCATTTTCTTATTTTATCTATGAATGTTATGAACGTTCATGTAATGCAATTTTAAAAAAGAAAGTTAGATTCATTACCATATATACCTGCTTTATAGGATGTATAAAGTTAATTTTCCCTCCCATGATTTATATTAATGAAATCTTATCCTGATCAGAGTCTAGTGCTTCCATCTAGATAACTCCATGCGAGAACCAGAGCGAGAGAATGTGTGTATGTGTGTGTTTGAGAGAGAGAGAGAGAGAGTGAGAGAGAGAGAGAGAGAGAGAGAGAGAGAGAGAGAGAGAGAGAGAGAGAGAGAGCAAGAGGAATGTTTGTGCAAAAGTAGTATCGGTTCGGTATTCAGCAGAGTCCATAAATTCGACGTTATATACGCGGCATATTCATACACATATACGCCCTTTCTAGCGGGATGCTGACATTATACAAAACGAGGTTAAGACGTAAATCAAAACGAGCGTCCGACTATCGTAGCGTCAGCTGCTGACCGCAGCCCCGCGCTATTTGCAGACACAATGAAGGACCTCGCTTCTAATTTACGCCGTTCGTTAACGTGATTCGAATTAATTCGAGCTCCACACACATACACATACATACTATATATATATTTATATATAGAGATATATATATATATATATATACTATATATATATATATATATATATATATATATATATACTATATATATATATATATATATATATATATATATATATATATATGTATATATATATATATATCTGCACACTGCGCGTTCCTCTCCATCCCCTCTACTGATTATGTATTTGCTACATGTCTTGGAGAAATTTATTGCCGCAAAAGTTTCGGACTGTGAGGGAGCACGGATTCTCCAAACTGTCATACTAGGCTAGACTCTGTAGAATGGTGGTAATTGCAAATTGCTATTGTTTAATCAAATTACTGATTACTATATTGAAGTTATACTAATTAGAGTTTCCGATTTTTTTTTATAACTTTTGAGGATTATATTAATTTGTCGCCTTGTCTTAATCTACACCCAGTTACACCAAACACGTTATACTGGTTCAACTCTGAACTTTAAAGTGACATTTGAGCAATAGGAACAGTCATCCTAAAGTCGAATTCAACTTCAATGATGCAACTGGGCCTAACTGTTTCGAACTTATATCATGAACCAATCGAGTGATTTTTTTAGAAACATGAAGACATAAAACAACTATTAATATTAGGTGCAATCATCAACAGCTAGTTACACCAAACCCGTTATACTGGTTCAACTCTGAACTTCAGTTTAACGTGACATTAGAGCAATAGGAACAGCCATCCTAAACTCGAGTTCAACATTATTAATGCAACTGGGCCTAACTGTTTCGAACTTATATCATCAACCAATCGAGTAATTTTTTAGAACCATGAACCATGTATATAATTTAGTTTAATTTTTCATATGTTATAATAGTTATATTTTAAAATTTTCCCTGTAATTGGATTATTTCTGTTGAGAATAAATAAATAAATAAATAAATAAATAAATAGTAAAGTAAAAAAATTGTGAAACAAACCAAGTGTAATTTAATTTAAACCTTCATTATCAATATTATTAGGTGCAATCAAATATAAAATCAAGATGCGTGGGCTAAATTATAAACGTACATATCTAAGCAGTATATTTTGAACTTCACACTAAATCAGCGTTGTATACGCCTGGCGCATGAAGCAAAATTTCGAGTTTAGAAAAGCCTGAAAATTTGGTTTGGTCGCGTAGCGCTACGCGCTACGCGACCAAACCAAATTTTCAGGCTTTTCTAAACTCGAAATTTTGCTTCATGCTTAATCTAGGAGTGGAAAACACTCGTTAGAAGCTTCAAATTGATAAGTATTCAATTTGAAGCTTCTTACGAGTGTTTTCCACTCCCAGATTGAGCGAATGTCAAAACATTTTAAACTGATTACATGCACCTTAGGATTCAAAACAGTATTTGCATAACTGTTTGTTATGATTTTGATTTTAAAATCTTCTGAATTATTGATTTTTATTAAAAAAAATGATTGTATGAAGTATGATACTTGTTTTAATGATCGTTTACTGGTACGCCTTGGTGTATTACGTGAAGGTAAATGATTGCAAGTGACCGATAGACAGAGAGGGTAAGTCGTTACGACGATGATTTACACCGAAATGGCTTTAATAAAACATCCAGCGGGGTGGCGTTATGAAGGGAAAGGGAGGAGGAGGAGGGAGGGAGGGAGGGGTGAGGGCTGTTCACTCACATGCCTCACCTTTGGCTCTGCATGGAGAGTGTCCGTGCTGCGCCCTAGAGATTTATAGATGTAGACCGAGTGACATCGCGGGCCCCGAACGCGTTTAATTATAATACTTTATTGCCCAATAAATCTAACCTCCGCTGCCGTCTCTCCTGCCGCCCCTCCGCCGGGCTTTGAAGGATAGCGTTCAATTCTAGAGACCCTGACATATTTTATGACCGAATTATGCATTATTCTCCACCTCCTTCTCCTCCTCGGCTGCCTTTTCTTTATCTCTCCCTTCCTCTCTGACGGCTGAAATCGTTTCTCTGACCCAAAGCCATTCCATATATATATTTCCCTCCATCAAATTTTATTTTTCCAAAAAAAAAAAAACGCCGAAAACGTAGCATAAACAATGCACCGTTATAGAAATCCCCCGATTCGGGCAATTATTTTCATGGATCAACTGAAATTTATGGGATATAATAAGAAAAGGGGGCGGAAAACTTCTTCCTAAGGATAATGAATAAAAACACACGATGCCTAACTAAAATCAGCTCGGAAAAACTTTCTTGTCAAAACACAAAATCAATATGTATGTTTTTGAGTTTATGTCAAGTGATTATTACATTAAAAAAAGACTGTTATTCCTTACTTCACTTTTTAAAAGTAAAGTAAGGAATAACAATCACTTTTAGAGACACAAAATCAACTTTGAACACTTTTAAAGACTAAACTGAAAACCAGTAGAATTATATACCTACAGAAGAAAATTATTCGATTATTTGAAGAGGATGGACAAGACGTCTGAATTTCTAACTTCACCTAACATTCATTTCTATGAAAGGCGTCCTCAAATAATACAAAACCTTAAAATGCGGATTTCAGCAGAAATAGAAACTATTGGGCCAGAATTACTAAGAAGAATAATCCAAAACTTTAGACATAGATTGAAGTATTACATAGAAACTCAGGGAGACCATATAAATGAAGTAATTATTAGGAACTAAAAAAGGTTGATATTCAACTCAAATTTGTTTCGATCCATTACTTATTATTCTTAGGGTAGGTCTTGGAAAATAAATTATACCAGTTGCTGGACTCTGTAGTTTCCTTTTTTATTTTTCTACTTCTTGATTGACTTCACCTAAGCAAACTCCTGACAATGCGTCTAAATTTCCAATTTAACCTAACCCAACTCCTAACACGACGTCTGAATTTCCAAATCCTGGTGACAAAAGGATTATAACAAAAACTTTCAAAGCAAGAACAACACAAAAGAAACATGGCCTCACCTAGTCATCACAGAGAGTTTTATGTAACACTGAACATTTTCAAAACGAGAATTTGTCTTTTAAGTATACAGAAGCATACGTTGAACATTTGCCGACGCTAGATTTATTAAAAGAATTTAATTTTAAGCTTTAAACAAGTGTTTTCCACTCCCAGGCTAAGCATGAAGTAAAATTTCGAGTTTAGAAAAGCCTGAAAATTTGGTTTAGTCGCGTAGCGCGAAGCGCGGAGCGGCCAAACCAAATTTTCAGGCTTTTCTAAACTCGAAATTTTACTTCATTCGCCACCGGTACTAAACACTGATGCAATGTAAAGTTTATCGGTGCGTTTTAAACTTCGTAATATGTCAGTGTTTTGTACCGGTGGCGCATGAAGTAAAATTTCGAGTTTAGAAAAGCCTGAAAATTTGGTTTGGCCGCTCCGCGCTTTGCGCTACGCGACCAAACCAAATTTTCAGGCCTTTCTAAACTCGAAATTTTACTTCATGCTTAGTCTGGAAGTGGAACACACTCATTTCAAGTTTCAAATTGATGTTTTTTTACCAACGAGTATCTAAAGATTTACGACATATACGGTGTAATTGTCACATGTATACTAGAAAGAAAAACTCCCTGTGTGTACAAGTTGAGGCATTAATTGCGATTGATTGGCTACAATTTTTAATGGTCATATAGGCAACCCGATTAACCCATAACTTAAAAAATAAAGGTGTCAAATTGTATTGGATGAACATGTTCGGTGTTACATAAAACTCTCTGTATGTATACTTGAAAAAAAAATCACTGTATGTTTCAACAAAAAAAGTTGCAAAAAACTTCAGTCCTTAAACGCAGTCTTACTAATTCCTATACTATTACTTAACTATGTAGGAATTGAGAAACCATTAAACATTTTTGTTTTGTTTGAAAAGGAGCTCAAATTGAAGTTTCTAGCGAGAGTCTCCACTCCTTGATTAAGCCCGAAGTAAGGATTAAGGATTGGTTGTCGGGAGGGCAACCGCAGCCCACTTAGGCCAAGTTTAGGCCCATTGTAGTGCCTCCCTCCTGATGATCAGACCCACTGCGCACTATTGGCAATTGCCAATATTTGTGCGACGAACCAGTTCCACCCGGGTCCTTCACATTTGGGCTGGGTAAAATTTCGAGTTTTAAAAAAACCATATCAAAATTATGTTAATATAGTTTAAGGTATTACAGAGGAATAACAAAAACTTGCATGAGATGCACATTAAAAAAATGAATATTGAGGTATTGTTGAATCTATATTTTCAAAACTTATCTGTTGTAGGATTCCAATATTCTTACTTGTGAATACTGTACGTTATTTTGTATAGTATAATATAATTAATGGCTTAGATTAGGAACCCCTATCCTTTTCGGAGAGTGAGTGCAGCAGTATAATAAAAATACCCCCGATTCGACAATTCAAAGCAATTATAAGGAAAAATTTATGGGATACAGGAATGGGGGGGAGAGAGAGGGAGAGAGTGACGCGCCATTCATTCAAAAATTGCGAGACCATTAGGTTAGCTGATGATTGCAGTTTCTAGGAGATGGGAAAAGTATTAACGACTTCTGGGATGCAGTTATAAAAGCAGCGGCAATGTGGCCCTTCACTATAATTCATCTCTAATATCCATCATCGATTACGGGAAATGCATTGGAAAATGTCAACGTTACTCTCAACCCACGCTATAAATTATCCCCCGTGTGTGTGTATATATATACCGATAGAGCGGGGCTCGATATTTTTGTATCGGATATAGAGCAGCGCGTATCTGCGGTGATAAGTCATGTGATGCACTTAATTGGCAACACGTGTGCGCATTGTTAGGAGGCGAGCTGGTCTTCCATCTTCCGTCTTCCATCATCTACAGGAGGTCCAGGTGGTGGTGATGCGCGAGTTCCCACAGCGTCCCACCGTCTCGCTGATGGAGCTGATAGATGGCACCGTGATCTACCACCCGTCGCTGACTCTTCAGCGCTCGGGCTCTATAAATTAGAGCCCACTCATCACCATCACCATCACTGGTCAGAGTGAATACCGCCATCCGTCAACTGTCGGCGGTCGCGTATTAAACAACTGAAGATGGAAAATGTACGCACGCACCTAGAGAAGTGGATCCGTTTTTTTCCACGAATGGAAGGGCCCTGATTGAACGGGTATTAATGATGATGATGTCTGGGAGAGCACCGACCGACCCCCGGGGTTGGACAAATGATCAGTGTCAAGGGTCGACGTGGCACGCGCGCCGCGTCTTATACTTCTTACCGCTACCGGATTCTATTCTTACCTCCACGAAACGAATCGCTTAAAATCAATCAACTCCTTCATTATATTCACTAACCAACCTGTCCAACATCATTCTCAAATTAATGCACTCTTTAAAACTAATAATACTGCCAAACTCAATCAACACCACCATCATAAGTATCACCAGTTTAAAGGTAAAAATCATTAAGTGAGATTTATTTACTATGCAATTAATGACGTTTACCTTTTTACCGGTTAAGTGCGTAGTAAATTAATCTCACGTAATGATTTTTGTGTATGTGTCAAATGCGATACTAATTATCGAATCCTAAAATAAGTTTACGCTTGCTTATGTACACAGCTTTCCATGGGCGAAAAAAAAAGTTTACGGTAAAGTTTTGTAATTTTCATAAACATTTGTTGTGAATACAAAATAAACAATTTTTGAAAGTTATAAACAAAGTGTTTTACTTAAAGTAATTTTCATAAATGTTTAAAATACGCCCATGGTTATTTTAACATGGTTATATTTATTTATTTGTTCAGTCAACGAAGTCCATTTAATAAATAAATCATCTCTCCAATTTGGTTCTTATTAATCACTTGATGAAACATAATATAGTACAACCTAAAATACAGGGTAAGGCACGGGAACCAAGTGGTTTTGGAAGGGGTATTACTCTCTCGTTATAGAAAGAGGAGAGGCGTGCACTAGGTGACGTTGTATTCCTTGGCTCATAGCATTTTACTGTAAGTAGTTTCAGTTATCATCATGGAGCCAAGGATGCGAGAACAGCATAGGCATCATCGGTCTCTATTTTCTCTAGAACAAAATGGGATTACGGTTACTGCAACAAGTAAGCGATATGTTGACATGGTGAACACATTTTTCATCCTTTAGTTACAAAGACGGAATATTAATCGTCAGCATTTGTGGTTTCAGTAAGATGGAGCCACGACACACAACAATGCTTGTTATTCGACCCCTGCTTCCGATTCATCTCATTTCGAAATTTGGTGACATATTATGGCCTCCTCGATGCCCTGACTTGCCTACATGTGACTTTTTCTATGGGGATAACTGGAAAATATCTTGTCATATTTTTTTGTTTTTGTTCTCTCCTTCGTTAATTTGTGGTTTCAGTAAGATGAAGCCACGGCACACATCAATCCTTGTTCTTCGAACCATCTCATTTCGAAATTTGGTCACATGTTATGGCCCCTCGATGCCCTGACTTGTCTACATGTGAGTTTTTCTATGGAGATACCTGAAAAATACTCAGATTTATTGTTTTTGTCCCCTCCTTCATTAATTTGTGGCTGTGGTAAGATGGAGGTACGGCACACAAACGTAGTATTGTTTAAAGATTTGGGTATGATATTCGACGATCATTTATCTTTCAATGATCATATTATGAAAATTGTCTCAACCGCCAACCGTTCCTTAGGTTTTATAATACGGAATTGTAAGTCATTTAGGAATATTGGTGCAATAAAAACCCTTTATTTTGCATTTGTGCGTAGTAAGCTGGAGTATGCTTCAAGTGTTTGGGATCCACACTACTCTAAGTACTCCTCGATGATTGAAGCTATACAAAAGAGGTTTGTTAAGTATCTCCATTTTAAGAAGTACGGGGCTTATCCTGATTTTAATTACGATTATGCTGCGTTGTTAGATGAATTTGAAATGCACTCCTTAGGATGTCGCCGTAAGGCGAATTTAGTGGCAACGCTGTTTAAGGTACTCAATGGTCAAATTGATTGCCCTGAATTGTTGGAGCAACTGAATATATTGGTGCCCTGTAGTGTAAGAACTAAACGTCTATTTCAGCTACCAATACCCAAAACGAACGTACTGGTCAGATCGCCGATGTATTCTATGTGCGCTACGTACAACAAACTCATTAATACAAATACAGATGTGGATATATTCAACTTTAAATCAGCGAAAGAATTCTTCAATGTGATCATTGAGTATCTTTCTTAGTTTATTTTCTTAGTTTTTTTTTTTACTTTTAGTTTATTACTTGTTATTAGCTTAGTAACCTGAAAATTTACAATGTTAATTTTCTTTAATTAAAATTATTGTGTTTTTTCTTTATTTGTATTAACTTCAATCTGTAATTAGACCATGTTCCGTTGGTTGAATAAATAAATAAATAAATAAAAATGCTTGTTCTTCGACCTCTGCTTCCAAATCATCTCATTTTAAGAATTGGTGACATGGCACACAACAATACTTGTTCTTCGACTCCTGCTTCCGAATCATCTCATTTCAAGATTTGGTGACATGTTATAGCCCCCTCGATACCCTGACTTGTCTACATGTGTCTTTTTCAATGGGGATACCTGAAAATTACCTTTTCATATTTTTTGTTTTTGTCCTCTCCTTGGTTCATTTGTGGTTCCAGTAAGATGAAGCCACTGCACACAACAATGCTTGTTCTTCGACCCCTGCTTCCGAATCATCTCATTTCAAGATTTGAAGACTTGTCTACATGTGACTTTTTCTATAGGGATACCTTAAAGATACCTTGTCAAATTTTTTGATTTTACCCTGTCCTTGGTTAATTTGTGGCTTCAGTAAGATGAAGCCACGGCACACAAGAATGCTTGCTTTCTACCCCTGCTTCTATTCTGCCAAGGTAACAATATTATTCAAAATAAATTAATTTAATAATTACTTGGTCCTTTCGTACTAAAACAATTATTTTTTTTTTAAAGATAGAAACCAACCTGGCTCACGCCGGTTTAAACTCAGATCATGTAAAATTTTAAAGGCCGAACAGACCTAATACTTTAGCCTCTACACCAAAGATTAATTTTAATCCAATATCGAGGTCGCAACCTTCTTTCGAAATTTGGTGACATATTATGGCCCCCTTGATGCCCCGACTTGTCTACTTGCGACTTGTTCTGAAATTTGGTAACATATTATGGCCCCCTCGATGCCTTGACTTGTCTACTTATGACTTTTTCTATGGGGATACCTGAAAGATACCTTGTCATATTTTTTGTCCTCTCCTTGGTTACAATATTGTAGCTCCACTTCAGAATAAAAAAAAGCAATTTAGTTATTCCCGTCATGTTTTCAATCAACTCTTTGATATCATTAAACAAAACATTCTGGAATAACGTATTGTTTAAATACCCATAATTCACACTATAAACGGACGTTTAGCGCTCACTGATGTTGATTGATATAATTGGATCGCCCCAACGTTTCCTGATTTATCCGGACTCCGAGTGGTGCACACGTGGCCGGTTTATTATTCCGCGGTTACTAATAAAAATATGAGACGACTTTGGCAAGCTTATGATAAACTCCGTCGAATTATTTCAGTCCCGGGGCGTGATGTATGTGCGGGATTTCATTCGAATTGAATAAATTCTGTCGCGTCAGTGACAGGCCAGACCAAATTTAGACTGTGCACGACTCACTAAATATAATTCGTTGTTTAAGTGAACTTTTGGTTTGTCATCAAACAGTATGAATTAAAAATACTGTCTTCAAGATTTGTTTTTGAATTATAGGTGGTTCTTTATATAAATATATTTTGCTGAATATGCTAGATTAATTAATGAATTATGATGTTTTAAAATAGTATGAATTAAATATAGTTTATTAGGCATATATTTCTGAAGAAAACCTTGAAAATTTGATCTCTCCGATTAGTAGCGAAACGCTGAAAAATATGCAGAAAAGGACACTTTTCAAAAGGACTACCTGTTAGGTCCTTTTGAAAAGTGTCCTTTGCTGCATATTTTTCAGCGTTTCGCTACTTATCGCAGAGATCAAATTTTCAAGGTTTTCTTAAGTTGAAATATTTTAACCCATTAACGGCCGAGCAATTATAGATTTTACTCAGAAAGTTGATATTAGATAAAATTCTGCACTAATTTTTATGATTTTTATGTTTTTATGTTTTCACACTGGAAATTTTACTTTTAAACAGTCATAATCTACCCTGTAAATTTTCTAGTATTTTTATTTTATTTTATTATTATTTTATATTGTTTTATAAAATGGTTCAATTTGAAGTTTAGAACGAGTGTTGTCCACTCCCAGATTAAGCATGAAGTAAAATTTCGAGTTTAGAAAAACCTGAAAATTTGGTTTGATCGCTCCGCGAAGCGGAGCGGCCAAACCAAATTTTCAGGTTTTTCTAAACTCGAAATTTTACTTCATGCGCCACGCGTATAAAACACTAAAATATTGTGAAATTCTAAATATTCTTTCTTTTTTTTTGGATTGATTGAGTTAGTGGAAGATAATTATACTTTGATTAAAAAACTCTTAGAACTTTTCTTCAATACTCTATTTTGTAACCAAATGTACATTTCGGAAACGAAGTGTCCATTATCAAAGGTTTGATACTAATGTAGTATCAAACCATTGATAATGGACACTTCGTGTCCGAAATGTACATTTGGTTACAAAATAAAGTATTGAAAGAAGGTTCTAACAGTTTTTTAATCAAAACTAAATATTCTTGTTTAACAGTATATTTTTATTGCTGCTTTGGCGGTATTATTTCAATACTGATTTAGCAGTATATTTTTAATACTGATTTGGCAGTATGTTTTTCAACTAAAATATTCTGGAATTCTAAATATACTTGTTTAACAGTATATTTTTAATCCTGCTCTGGCGGTATTATTTAAATAATGATTTAGCAGTATATTTTTAACACTGATTTAGCAGTATGCTTTTGAACTAAAATATTCTGAAATTCTAAATATACTTGTTTAACAGTATATTTTTAATCCTGCTTTGGCAGTATTCTTTGAATACCAATTTAGCAGTATATTTTTAATACTGATTTAGCAGAATGTTTTTGAACTTCACTAGAAATCAGTGTTTTATACGCGTGGCGCATGAAGTAAAATTTCGAGTTTAGAAAAGCTACGCGACCAAAACAAATTTTCAGGCTTTTCTAAACTCGAAATTTTACTTCATGCTTAGTCTGGGAGTGGAAACACTCGTTCAAAACATCAATTTGGATGCTTTTAAAAAAGGCAAACAACAACAAATACTTGAAAACCAAAATCGGAATGTGTATACTTAAAAAAAAACAAGTTACGTTCTCTGTATGGTTTTAATTATTCATGTAAGTTTAGAACGAGTGTTGTCCACTCCCAGATTAAGCATGAAGTAAAATTTCGAGTTTAGAAAAGCCAGAAAATTTGGTTTGGCCGCGTAGCGCGAAGCGCGGAGTGGCCAAACCAAATTTTCTGGCTTTTCTAAACTCGAAATTTTACTTCATGCGCCACGCGTATAAAACACCGATTTTAAGTGAAGTTCAAAATATTCTACTAAAGCAATATGCTGAAACGAGTATTCTAAACATCACATCACATCAGTGTTTAGTACGCGTGGCGCATGAAGTAAAATATCGAGTTTAGAAAAGCCTGAAAATTTGGTTTGGCCGCTCCGCGCTTCGCGCTACGCGACCAAACCAAATTTTCAGGCTTTTATAAACTCGAAATTTTACGTCATGCTTAGTCTGGGAGTGGAAACACTCGTTCAAAACATCAAATTGAATGCTTTTAAAAAAGGCAAACAACAACAAATACTTGAAAACCAAAATCGGAATGTGTATACTTAAAAAAAAACAAGTTACGTTCTCTGTATGGTTTTAATTATTCATGTAAGTTTAGAACGAGTGTTGTCCACTCCTAGATTAAGCATGAAGTAAAATTTCGAGTTTAGAAAAGCCAGAAAATTTGGTTTAGCCGCGTAGCGCGAAGCGCGGAGTGGCCAAACCAAATTTTCAGGCTTTTCTAAACTCGAAATTTTACTTCATGCGCCAGGCGTATAAAACACTAAAATATTGTGAAATTCTAAATATTCTTGTTAAACAGTATATTTTTAATCCTGCTTTGGCGGTATTATTTGAATAATGATTTAGCAGTATATTTTTAAAACTGTTTTCACAGTATGTTTTTGAACTAAACAATTCTGAAATTGTAAATATACTTGTTTAACAGTATAATTTTAATCCTGCTTTGGCAGTATTATTTTAATACTAATTTAGCAGTATAGTTTTAATACTGATTTAGCAGTATGTTTTTGAACTTCACTTGAAATCAGTGTTTGATACGCGTGGCGCATGAAGTAAAATTTCGAGTTTAGAAAAGCCCCGTGAAAATTTGTCTCGGGTCGCTGCGCGACCCTCGATAAATTTTCTACGCGGGGCTTTTCTTAACTCGAAATTTTACTTCATGCTTAGACTGGGAGTGGAAACAGTCATTCAAAACATCAAATTGAACCTTTTAAAAAAGCAAACAGCAACATATACTTAAAAACCAAAAAAAGGTTTTAGTTATTTATGTACTAACAGTTGCGTTTCTGTTAATAAATAAGTGGACATATTCATCGCAATGAATTAAATTACTAAACGAAACTATTACAAACTGATACTATTATTTCTGACCTATGTAGTATGCATGTGCCGGTCATTCTGAAGCATCATCATTAATTACACTCGGATCGGCAGCAGCAACTCCCGATACGACCCTGTATATATATCCGCTAATGGTGATACCCAAATATTGCGGGAATTCGGTGCCCGTTTGATGGACGTGCATCGACGTTTGATTGATCGGTCACCTCGCGTGCACGTTTCTCTCCAATTGACTGTGAAATTCGATTGTGCTAAGGGACAAGAGCCGGTTAATGACTTTATTAATCCTCAACATGATTAACTGTAACGATTTATCAAACAAATTAGGTATTACTCCCTTAAAATATAAATATAACAAAATGTATTTCGTTTTTCCTATCCCTCAAGGAGCCTTAGACTTGTTTGTTCAGATTTTAATCGACATTATTTAGCTTTCCTATTAGTTTAGGAAGTAACGGTCTTTAATGGTTTCAATAATTTGCCTTTCAGCAATCATCGTCACATAACTCAAAAGTTGTCATTGTAATTTTTCACGTGGCACTAGTGAGTGCCACGAAGAGTGCTTCGACATGTTAGGACGTTCTGAGCAAACGCGACCATCGTTCATTCGAGCGACCATAAATTTCCCATCGACAATAAATTAACTGTATACTTGGGATAATTCTCACAAACAAGCTGCGGATTCATGGTCCACGTTGATATATCGGTGACACCTAGGACGTACGAATGGTGGAACCGTACCGAAGATACCCAACGCCGGTCATACCACACCAATTTGCACCTGGCGCGTACGGTTGTGTTGTTTCGCATTCACAAAGCTACGGGCCCGCAATATATCATGTCATTAAAATGACCTGTCACGCTCTTTTCGGTATTCGCCTCTAACGTTTTTTCTATTTCGTGATTAATTTAGCTTGCGAGAGTAAATGTACAAAATCATCAATAGATATGCTTACGAGATTAATGACAGTAATAGAAAACGATATACAACGCGGTATCAATTGGTTTTCGAAGTGTATAAAGTTGCCTAAACCGATATGATTGACAGCTAATTTTAAGCACCAAATGTACCATTACATTTAAATTACTAGATATCAGAGCTAAACAGGATTCGGATCCTTTAAGAGAATTCAAAAGAGGTATTCGAATACTTCAGTGAAAAGGGATTCCTGATCCGGATTGATATAATTTTCTTAAGAGGATCAGAGCTAGGCAGGATTCGAACCATTTAGCTAACGATACACACCGCGTTATCAATTTGTTTTCTTAGTAAATAAAGTTGCCTATACCAATATGATTGACAGCTAATTATAAGCAACCAAATGTACAATTACATTTACATTACTAAATATCAGAGCTAAGCAGGATTTGAATCCTTTTAGAGAATTCAAAAGAGGTATTCGAATACTCCAGTAAAAAGATATTCGTGATCCGAATTGGTATAATTTTCTCAAGAGGATCAGAGTTGGGCAGAAACCATTTAGCCAACGATACACAACGCGTTATCAATTTGTTTTCTTAGTATATAAAGTTGCCTATACCAATATGATTGACAGCTAAATATAAGCAACCTGGAGAAGTTGGGGGAAGAGAAGAAAAGCAGAAGGAAGAGAGAGGGCAGCGATTAGTGTAGATGTAATGTAGTATTATGCCAATAAAGTTCTCTTTTTTTTTAGAAGCAACCAAATGTAAAATTACGTTTACATTACTAGATATCAAGGCTAAGCAGGATTCGAATACTTTTAGAGGATTCGAATACTTTTAGAGGATTTAAAAGAGATACTCGAATACTTCAGTAGAAAGGGATTCGTGATTCGGATTTATATATTTTTTTAAAGAGAATCAGAGCTGGGTAGGATTCTAAGTATTTGGCCAACGATATACAACGCGTTACCAATTTGTTTTCTTTGTATATAAACTTGCCTATACCGATATGATTGACAGCTAATTATAAGCAATCAAATTTACAATTACGTTTACATTACTAGATATCAGAGCTAAGCAGGATTCGAATCCTTTCAAAGGATATTCGAAAACTTCAGTGAAAAAGGATTCGTGATCCGAATTCGTAAAAAAATTTTCTCGAATAGATTAAACTATGTTTATTTATGTAATAGGTGTAATTCTAAAGCTAATAATATACAGCAAGATTTATTTAACTTTGAACATAGAATATAAATACTACTACTACAAAAAAAAACTACTATTACGCAAAACCGTCGTTTTTTAGTGTACAAAGTTGGTTGACAGCTGATTATAGGCAACTAAATGTTCGTTCACATGCATTTATTACACACATGCATTTATTATGCATCTTTATAATTGGATATAGGAGAATAATACTAAGTATATGCTTGGAGTTAAAAAAATTTAACTTTAACCATAGAACACAAATAATTAGTACTACTAGTAAAACAACAAATAACTACTATTACTCAAAAAACGTATTTTTTGCAAAGTACAAAGTTGCTTATAGTTCACAGCTGTTTATAGGCAACTATATGTACGTTAACATGCATTTACTAGGTATTTTTATAACCGAATATATGAAAATAATACTAATTATATACTCTAAGTTGAATAACTTTAACTTTAAACATACAACATAATTACTACTACTAATATAACTATTACGCATACAGCTGACAGCTGACCTGACAGTTGAATATATGAGAATAATACGAATTATATGCTTGGAGTTAAATAACTTTAACTTTAACCATAGAAGACAAATAACTAGTACTACAAATAGAACAACAAACAACAACTAATATTACTTGGAAGACGTATTCTTTGTAAAGTACAAAGTTGCTTATACTTCACAGCTGTTTATAGGCAACTATATGTACGTTAACATGCATTTAGTAGGTATCTTTATATTTGAATATAGGAGAATAATACTAATTATATGCTCGGAGTTTTCTAAATCTCGCTGTACAATAAATGTATGGATTTCGAATGTCGAAGGTGCATTGCAGTTGACTAGGAAAGGCAAAGAGACAGTTATTGATTGGGAAACGTGCACAGGCCATCTCTGTCTCGGACGTGCGTGTTGATGAGACGTCTGGGAGAATGACAGCGCTGTCCGAGTGATGTCTCCCCTGTCCCCTCCACCCCCGTTCACCCCGTCCTGTCCGCCGCTAGATCAATGCCGGAGCTTAAGTAGAGAAGGACGGAGTCTCACCTGGACGTCAGTTTATTTACTCAAAACCGGGAGAGCTGCATTTATTATTTCCAACCAACGATAATTAATCGGTCAAGAACACTAGACACTAATCAATCATCCGAGCTGTGGGTAGGTAGGTAGTTAGAGGCTCCGTCTTGTTGGGTCATTATCTGAATCATTATATTTCACAAAAGTGTTTTCGCATTGTTGTGGAATTAGTTTAAAGAAGGGAAGTTCAACTGAGGACTGAAGCTCTTACTTGCATTTATTATGTACTGAAATTTAATTATTTTACTCGTTTTGTAGATAATATACAGAATGTAGTTCTTTTAAGGATACGTATAATGTTGATACCGCTACGCGATACGCGACTAAACCAAATTCTCAGGCTTTTCAAACTCGAAATTTTAGTTTATCCGCTACTCGTATAAGACACTTATTTCAAGTGAAGTGCACGTGTTCACAATATTTTATGATTTTAGTGTTTAATATGCGTGGCGCATAAAATTATTTTCTTTTCATCGCCGGATTTAAACACCAAATAAAACAGTAGGTACAGTTTTGCAGAATTAAGAAACTTTCACTTAGTATGCCACTTTTAACGTGTCGAAGATAAATATCTTTGACGCGTTAAAAGTGACATACTTAGTGCAAGATTCTTAATTCTGCAACTTAAAATTGTGATATTTTACAATTAATTTGAGAGTTCAGAAAAAATTAAAATGCCTAATATTTTGTATTCTGTGGAAAACTTAAAATGCAGGATAAATAATTTGACATGAAATTGTTATACATAAATTTATAAAAAATCCTTGCTCTTATTAATACTAATTTTTGTAAAAAAAGGAGATTACATTAAAAGTGCGATTCCTTTCGCAATCTACAAAAAGTTAGTCTTACAAAGACTATATCAAACACTCATTGAAACAACTACTTCCCGGGCTAATACCCCGACGGACATTGAATTATACAACAAGTGTTTGCTGTTACATACAGTAACCTACTGCAAATGTAACAATTTGGGTCAAATGTAACAGCAAACACTTGTTGTATAATTCAATGTCCATCGGGGTATTAGCCCGGGAAGTAGTTGTTTCAATGAGTGTTTGATATAGTCTTTGTAAGACTAACTTGTTGTAGATTGCGAAAGGAATCGCACTTTTAATGTTTGAAGTATTCTGCAACCAAGAATTGGTAATTTCATTTATAAAAAAGGAGATGCCGATAAATAAAGAAACTGAATAGTACCGTGCGATCATATAAAACATGATTTAGAGTAGGGTTTGAATTTTAAATTAGATTGGTACTACTGACCGTTGACACATAGTTTACCATAACCTCAAATGTATTTCATCATTCAATTAGCATTCCGGGCAACTGAACTACAAAATGCTGCTTACTCTAAATCATAATTTAAGGTTGCGGTTTATTAAAGTGGGACAGACTCTGCCCAGCCATTTGCTAGAGTGAGATAGATCTATATTTCTATTTCCAGCATAAAAAAATAAACGTAATATACCAGGGACATTTTTTTAAATGAATGTTGAGGTAATTTATTGCAGAATGTAAAAACATCCTTGAATTTTTAAAAAAAGGAGTAAATAAATGACTCAAAAAATAGATATTTTCAGGATTTTTTTACAAAAAAACAAAGTATCTTAATCGTTTTAAATTGGTGACATTAAATCCCCCAAGTTTTAAGATTATTTTGATGTATCATGTAATATTGGCCCATAATCAGAACATGAATGGTGCTGGAACTAGTGACTACGTTAGATTTTACCCATAATATTATTACAACTCCCCTCTCAATACAATGATGCGCAATTATAATAACTCTCAAAACGTTGCTGATATCTTTTGTTGTAGTCGTAAACAATTTATTAACCAAATGTCCGCTGTATTAATTTAGTCACTATGTCAGATATCGTTAAGTATTGTTTAACTGAATTAAATATTGTATATGTAATAATTTTCTGCTAAAATTTTGTATATTTTTCCCTGTAATTTGAAATGTGTATTTCTGTTGGGAAATAAATTATTATTATTATTATTATTATTATTATTATTATAAATCGCACCCTAAATGATCGCACGGTATTACAGTAACCGGTGTATTACAGGCTTAATATTTTTCACATTTTATTTAATACTTTTAATAAATAAAATTATAAAATCCAATCAATAAATCCATCAAAGTGGGGAATAAACGCCTAATTGACAGCTGCAAAACTTTCCCTCTCCGTTTATTTTCTCCTCTCCCCAAGTTTTTACTTTTAAATGTCCGTTTTATTTAATTTAATTTATTGCATGTCTCTTTTTGGTACAGCCATGAAGGCGAGTCCACTAAGCCCTCCAATATTCTTGTCGGGGTTGTCAGTTAAGCTGGAGGGGCTAAACGGGACAAATACTTTTCCGCTTAAACAGACAATTTGAAAGACAAGATGTTGCATATGCAATGAACTCCGGAGACATTCGTGGAGTCCACTGATGAAAAAAGAACAGAAAGATGCCCTTCTTAGCTTGAGATAATTTCACTCGTTGTAATCCTGGATGTGGGTTAATAAAGATGTCTCAACTAAAATAAAGGTCGTTTCCCCCCCTTTTTTACAGATTAAGAAATAAAGAAAAATAGATAAGGATAGGTTGAAAAACCGATGGTCAATAGTCCGTTTTTCGACGTATTTAATCAAATTATTTACTCTAGTTCTAAAATTCAAGTTGATAAAAGTCTATAAATAAAAATATTATATATATATATGGGGAAGTATTGATTAAATTAATTGATTCTGTTTTTTATTATTATTATTCAAATTTTAAGAATAATAACAGTATTAAATTTATTAATATTGGTAATGAAAGATTATGGATGATCAGTATTGGCAGTCGATGCAGAAGGATAGTTTTTGTTTTTCAAGTTTTCATATTAATTAACTCATCAGTTAAAAAGCGTTCAATTTGAAACTGTTAACAAGTGTTTTCCACTCCCAGACTAAGCATGAAGTAAAATTTCGAGTTTAGAAAAGCCCCGTGAAAATTTGTCGAGGGTCGCGCAGCGACCCGAGACAAATTTGCTGGGCTTTTCTAAACTAGAAATTTTACTTCATGCGCCACGCGTATAAAACGCAGATTGTAAGTGAAGTTCAAATATACATAAATTTCACACAATAGTGTTTTATACGCGTGGCGCATGAAGTACAATTTTGAGTTTAGAAAAGCCCAGAAAATTTGTCGACCCTCGACAAATTTTCACGGGGCTTTTCTAAACTCGAAATTTTACTTCATGCTTAGTCTGGGAGTGGAAAGCACTCGTTTATAGCTTCAAATTGAACTTAAAAAAAACAAGGGATATCTAAAGATTTACAGAAAATAGGCTCAATTTGGAATACGTACACTTGAAAAAAACATAAACTGTAAATTTTCCGACATTCGTTGTTTTTTAAAAAAAGTTCAACTTGAAGCTTTGCACGAGTGAATTTTCTGGGCTTTTCTAAACTCGAAATTTTACTTCATGCGCCACGCGTATAAAACACAGATTTCAAGTGAAGTTCGAATAAACATAAATTTCCCAATATTTTAGTGTTTTATACGCGTGGCGCATGAAGTAAAATTTCGAGTTTAGAAAAGCCCAGAAAATTTGTCTCGGGTCGCTACGCGACCCTCGACAAATTTTCACGGGGCTTTTCTAAACTCGAAATTTTACTTCATGCTTAGTCTGGGAGTGGAAACACTCGTTTATAGCTTCAAATTGAACTTAAAAAAAAACAAGGAATATCTAAAAATTTACAGAAAATAGGTTGAATTTGGAATAAGTATACTTAAAAGAAAAACATAAGCTGTAAATTTTCGACATTCGTAGTTTTTTAAAAAAGATTAATTTGAAGCAAGCAACAAGTGTTTTCCACTCCCAGACTAAGCATGAAGTAAAATTTCGAGTTTAGAAAAGCCCTGTGAAAATTTGTCGAGGGTCGCGCAGCGACCCGAGACAAATTTTCTGGGCTTTTCTAAACTCGAAATTTTACTTCATGCGCCACGCGTATAAAACGCAGATTGTAAGTGAAGTTCAAATATACATAAATTTCACACAATAGTGTTTTATACGCGTGGCGCATGAAGTAAAATTTCGAGTTTAGAAAAGCCCAGAAAATTTGTCTCGGGTCGCTACGCGACCCTCGACAAATTTTCACGGGGCTTTTCTAAACTCGAAATTTTACTTCATGCTTAGTCTGGGAGTGGAAACACTCGTTTACAGCTTCAAATTGAACTTACAAGAAAAAACAAGGAATATCTAAAGATTTACAGAAAATAGGCTGATTTTGGAATACGTATACTTAAAAGAAAAACATAAGCTGTAAATTTTCGACATTCGTAGTTTTTAAAAAAAGATTAATTTGAAGCAAGCAACAAGTGTTTTCCACTCCCAGACTAAGCATTAAGTAAAATTTCGAGTTTAGAAAAGCCCTGTGAAAATTTGTCGAATATACATAAATTTCACAATGTTTTAGTGTTTTATACATTGCATTTGCGTTTGCATTTGAAAACAATAAAATGTTTAAAGTTAAAGTTTAAATTCAGTGAAATCAATCTGGATGTAAATCGACAATTTATTAAATTATGAACTGTGGAGGCTTCTACTTCGTTATAAATGTTAATTCAATGAAATAAAACACTTTAACTTTGTATAACACACTATTTTTATTTTCGTGACTGCAGTTTCAGCAATACAACTTGCCATTATCAAACAGAGGAACTTAAATTACGGTATGGTACAGGTATATATACACAAAATGGTTATTTACATTGCCGAAACTGCAGTCACGAAAATAAAAATAGTGTGTTATACAAACAAAGTTAAAGTGTTTTATTTCATCGACAATTTATTGTTTGTGAACAAAGTTTGCAGATTTTTTTCGCGAACTGCATACTCATAGAAAAATATTTGAACATTTTACAACAATTGACAGACAGTATCATAAAAGCATAGACTGCAATTCATTAAAGTCCCTCACAATTTATAAACTAGACATTCTTGTTTAATTTATCCCAATACAACTGTATATTTTTGAGTTTACGTTATTACACTAAAAAAGACTGTTATTCCTTACTTCACTTTTTATTTGTATCGTTAAATGTACATTTCGAGACACAAGGTGCTCGTTATCATAACAAACAATACATGCAAGTGACAATTTAATCATAATCACTCTTTAGTTTTGTTTTCAAGTAAATAACCCGAAGAAAAATGGTTATAATTGAGCCTACCTTTTTATTATCGTTCGAATCCTGTGGTGTTCTGATTTCGTATCTGATCTCGGAACGCGCGCACGTTTTCCAAACAAATTCGAGACGAAGCGCACGTTGGTCGCGATGCTGCACGCGCTCTGTACTACGTAGATAACGCAGTGTGCTCACGCCGGTGCGTGGCTGCTAACTAAGCGAAAGCCACCCTTTGCTCAAAAGTCAGAGTGGCTATGACGCACCCCTCTGCTAGCACGGCTAGAGTACGAAGGGGTGGGGGGTTGGTCGGTGGTGGTTTGGCTGCTGCCGACGACGAGAGAGGATCTGCGAGACAGCTACAGGACAGCAGTCCTGATGACGAGATCCTGTAGTTTCATCTGTCGCTGCCAGACTCGGACGTGTCACGTCTCCTCTTTCCCTGCTAGCCTGCCAGCCTGGGCTATACACTCACTCACTGAAAGAATATACTCTAACCGCTATCTGGACGCGACGTTCGAATTTACAAAACGTACACTGTTTTTTTTTTTTTTGTATATTGTGCAATGATTTAATGAACATTTGGAAGGATTTGCTTTACCCTCTAAAACCAATAACCAATTCCTTCTATACTAAAAAGAGCGTATATTTCTTAACTCCCACAGAAAGTTTTTAACTGCTTTGATTTTTGAGTTATAATCGGTTTTTTAATCGAACTTCTGCAGAAAAGAAGGGTGAAAAAACACAAATTTGCCTTTGGGTGAAAATAACTCGAAAACTAAAAAATGAGTATGGTCCACCCTTTAAATATTTTGAAAGAGAGGAGTTTTCTAAACACCCACAAAATATTTTATAAAAAAGCATGCTTTGTTTTTCCAGTTATGATCGTTTTTTAAATCGAACTTCTGCGGAAAAAAGGGTGAAAAAACACTAATTTTGCCTTTGACTGGAAATAGGTCGAAAACTAGGATATGTATATTTTCCAACTTTAAATATTTTGAAAGAGCGATGTTTTCTTAACACCCACAGGAAATCTTATCAAAATCTATGCTTTTTTTTCGAGTTATAATCGGTATTTTTAATCGAACTTCTGCAGAAAATGAGTGAAAATAACTCGTAAACTAGAAAATTAGTATACTCCAACCTCTAAATATTTTGAAAGAGAGGAGTAAAAAACGATAATAACTCGAAAAACAAACCCACAGATGTTTTATAAAAAACATGCTTTGTTTTTCGAGTTATTATCGTTTTTTAAATCGAACTTCTGTGGAAAAAAGGGGTGAAAAAACACTAATTTTGCCTTTGACTAGAAATAGGTCGAAAACTAGGATATGTATATTTTCCAACTTTTTAATATTTTGAAAGAGAGAAGTTTTCTCAATCCCCACAGAATGTTTTATAAAAAACATGCTTTATTTTTCGAGTTATTATCGTTTTTTAAATCGAACTTCTGTGGAAAAAAGGGGTGAAAAAACACTAATTTTGCCTTTGACTAGAAATAGGTCGAAAACTAGGATATGTATATTTTCCAACTTTTAAATATTTTGAAAGAGAGAAGTTTTCTCAATCCCCACAGAATGTTTTATAAAAATTCATGCTTTGTTTTTCGAGTTATGATCGTTTTTTAAATCGAACTTCCGCAGAAAATAAGAGTGAAATAACACAAGTTTTGCCTTTTAGTGAAAATAACTCGAAAACTAAACAATTAGTATGGTCCAACCTTTAAATATTTTGAAAGAGTGTAGTTTTCTCAACACCCACAGAATGTTTTATAAAAATCCATGCTTTGTTTTTCGAGTTATAATCGTTTTATAAATCGAACTTCTGCGGAAAATAAAGATGAAAAAACACAAGTTTGGCCTTTGAGTGAAAATAACTCGAAAACTAGATAATAAGTTTGGTCCAACCTTTAAATATTTTAAATGAAAGAAGTTTTCTCAATACCCACAGAATGCTTTATAAAAATTCATGCTTTGTTTTTCGAGTTATGATTGTTTTATAAATCGAACTTCTGCGGAAAATAAGGGTGAAAGAAACACAAATTTTGCCTTTGAGTAAAAATAACTCGAAAACTAGACAATTAGTAAGGTCCAACCTTTAAATATTTTGAAAGAGAGAAGTTTTTTTAATACCCACAGAATATTTAAAAAAAAAATCATGCTTTGTTTTTCGAGTAATGATCGATTTTTAAATCGAACTTCTGCAGAAAAGAAGAGTGAAAAAGACAAGTTTCGCCTTTGAGTAAAAATAACTCAAAAACTAGAAAATTAGTAAGGTCCAACCTTTAAATATTTTGAAAGAGAGAAGTTTTCTTAATACCCGCAGGATAGTTTTGCCTTTGAGTGAAAATAACTCGAAAACTAAAAAATGAGTATGGTCCAACCTTTAAATATTTTGAAATAGAGGAGTTTTCTAAACACCCACAAAATATTTTATAAAAAAGCATGCTTTTTTTTCCAGTTATGATCGTTTTTTAAATCGAACTTCTGCGGAAAAAAAGAGTGAAAAAACACTAATTTTGCCTTTGATTGGAAATAGGTCGAAAACTAGGATATGTATATTTTCCAATTTTCAATATTTTGAAAGAGCGATGTTTTCTTAACACCCACAGGAAATCTTATCAAAATCTATGCATTTTTTTTTTGGAGTTATAATCGGTATTTTTAATCGAACTTCTGCAGAAAATGAGTAAAAATAACTCGTAAACTAGAAAATTAGTATGCTCCAACTTCTAAATATTTTGAAAGAGAGGAGTTTTCTCAATACCCACAGAATGTTTTATAAAAAACATGCTTTGTTTTTCGAGTTATGATCGTTTTTTAAATTGAACTTCTGCGGAAAAAAAGGGTGAAAAAACACAAGTTTTGTCTTTGACTGAAAATAGCTCAAAAACTACGATATGTATGTATGTAAATTTTCCAACATTTAAATATTTGGAAAGAGCGATGTTTTCTTAACACCCACAGAAAGTTTTATAAAAATCCATGCTTTGTTTTTCGAGTTACGATTGTTTTTTAAAACCAACTTCTGTAATTACAAGGTGGACAAATACAAATGTTTTCTTTTAACGAAAATAACTCGAAAACCAGGATATAAATATTATCCAACTTTAATTTGTTTTTAAAGAGCGTAGTTTTCTTAATGCCCACAGAGATAAAACTCTCTGTAGGTGTTAAGAAAACTACGCTCTTATAAAAAAAAATCCACGCTTTGTTTTCGAATTATGATCGATCAAACTTCTACAGAAAATAATTTCTTGAATTAATTTCTCATCTGGCACTTGGTGAAACATATTACACTATGTAAAGTTAATTAAAGGAAAGGCACTTGGTATTGTTTCACAATTAAATCTTTATTCCGACTAGTTTCGGTTTGTTAGACCATTTTCAAAGGAATGTAAAGGAAATAATTTTTTCTGTACATTCCTTTGAAAATGGTCTAACAAACCGAAACTAGTCGGAACAAAGATTTAATTGTGAAACAATACCAAGTGCCTTTCCTTTAATTAACTTTACATACAGAAAATAAGAGTGGAAAACACAAGTTTCGCTTTTGAGTGAAAATAACTCGAAAATGAAGAAAATGGTATTGTCAACTTTAACATTTTTTTTAAAGAGCGTAGTTTTCTCAATACCCACAGAAAGTTTTATAAAAATCCATGCTTTCTTTTTCGAGTTACGATTGTTTTTTAAATCTAACTTCTGCAAAAATCAAGGTGGACAAACACAAAATTTGCCTTTGAACGAAAATAACTTAAAAACCAGGATATAAATATTTTCCAACTTTGATTTTTTTTAAAAGAGCGTAGTTTTCTTAACACCCACCGAAAGTTTTATAAAAATCCACGCTTTGTTTTTCGAATTATGATCGATCAAACTTCTACAGAAAATAAGAGTGGAAAACACAAGTTTTGCTTTGAGTGAAAATAACTCGAAAATAAAGAGAAGGGTATTATCCAACTTTTACATTCTTTTAAAGAGCGTAGTTTTCTTAATACCCACAGAATGTTTTATAAGAATTCATGCTTTGGTTTTCGAATTATGATCGTTTTTTTAAATCGAACTTCTGTAGAAAATACCGATGAAAAAAATACAAATTTTGCCTTTGAGTGAAAATAACTCGAAAACTAGACAATTAGTAAGGTCCAACCTTTAAATATTTTGAAAGAGAGAAGTTTTTTTAATACCCACAGAATATTTAAAAAAAATGCTTTGTTTTTCGAGTAATGATCGATTTTTAAATCGAACTTCCGCAGAAAATAAGAGTGAAAAACACAAGTTTTGCCTTTGAGTGAAAATAACTCGAAAACTAAAAAATTAGTATGGTCCAACCTTTTAATATTTTGAAAGAGTGTAGTTTTCTCAACCCCCACAGAATGTTTTATAAAAATCCATGCTTTGTTTTTCGAGTTATAATCGTTTTTTAAATCGAACTTCTGCGGAAAATAAAGATGAAAAAACACAAGTTTTGCCTTTGAGTGAAAATAACTCGAAAACTAGATAATAAGTATGGTCCAACCTTTAAATATTTTAAATGAGAGAAGTTTTCTCAATACTCACAGAATGCTTTATAAAAATTCATGCTTTGTTTTTCGAGTTATGATTGTTTTATAAATCGAACTTCTGCGGAAAATAAGGGTGAAAGATACACAAATTTTGCCTTTGGGTAAAAATAACTCGAAAACTAGACAATTAGTAAGGTCCAACCTTTAAATATTTTGAAAGAGAGAAGGTTTTTAATACCCACAGAATATTTTAAAAAAAATCATGCTTTGTTTTTCGAGTAGTGATCGATTTTTAAATCGAACTTCTGCAGAAAAGAAGAGTGAAAAACACAAGTTTCGCCTCTGAGTAAAAATAACTCAAAAACTAGAAAATTAGTAAGGTCCAACCTTTAAATATTTTGAAAGAGAGAAGTTTTCTTAAAACCCGCAGGATAGTTTATAAAAATTCATGCCTTGTTTTTTGAGTTATGATCGTTTCTTAAATCGAACTTCTGCGGAAAATAAGGGTAAAAAAAACACAAATTTTGCATTTGAGTGAAAATAACTTGAAAACTAGAAAATTTGTATGGTCCAACCTTTAAATATTTTGAAAGAGAAAACTTTTCTAAATACCCACAGAATGTTTTATAAAAATTCATGCTTTGTTTTTCGAGTTATGATCGTTTTTTAAATCGAACTTCTGCAGAAAAGAAGAGTAAAAAAACACAAGTTTTGCTTTTGAGTGAAAATAACTCGAAAACTAGAAAATTAGTATGGTCCAACCTTTAAATATTTTAAAAGAGAGAAATTTTTTCAATACCCACAGAATATTTTATAAAAATTCTTGCTTTGTTTTTCGAGTTATGGTCGTTTTTTAAATCGAATTTCTGTGGAAAATGAGGGTAAAAAACACAGGTTTTGACTTTGAGTAAAAATAACTCAAAAACTAGAAAAAAAGTATGGTCCAACCTTTATTTTTTTTGAAAGAGAGTAGTTTTCTTAACACCCACAGAAAGTGTTATAAAAATTCATGCTGTGCTTTTCGAGTTATAATCGGTTTTTTAATCAAACTTCTGCAGAAAAGAATGGTGAAAAAACACAAGTTTTGCCTTTGAATGAAAATAACTCGAAAACTAGAAAATTAGTAAGGTCCAACCTTTAAATATTTCGAAAGAGAGAAGTTTTCTAAATACCCACAGAATGTTTTATAAAAATTCATGCTTTGGTTTTCGAATTATGATCGTTTTTTAAATCGAACTTCTGCGGAAAATAAGAGTGAAAACAATACAAATTTTGCCTTTGAGTGAAAATAACTCGAAAACTAGAAAATTAGTATGGTCCAACCTTTAAATATTTTGAAAGCGAAAGTTTTCTCAATACCCTCAGAATGTTTTATAAAAATGCATGCTTTGTTTTTCGAGTTATAATCGCTTCTTAAATCGAACTTCTGTGGAAAATAAGGGTGAATAAACACATATTTTGCTTTTGACTGAAAATAACTCGAAAACTAGAAAATTTGTATGGTCCAAGCTTTAAATATTATGAAAGAGAGAAGTTTTCTTAACACCCACAGAATGTTTTATAAAAATTCATGCTTTGTTTTTCGAGTTATGATCGTTTTTTAAATCGAACTTCTGCGGAAAATAAGGGTAAAAAAACCCAAATTTTGCCTTTGAGTGAAAATAACTAGAAAACTAGAAAATTAGTATAGTCCAGCTTTTAAATATTTTAAAAGAGAGAAGTTTTCTCAGTACTCACAGAATGTTTTACAAAAATTCATGCTTTGTATTTCGAGTTATGATCGTATTTTAAATCGAACTTCTGCAGAAAAGAAGAGTAAAAAAATACCAATTTTGCCTTTGAGTGAAAATATCTCGAAAACTAGAAAATTAGTAAGGTTCAACCTTAAAACATTTTGAAAGAGAGAAGTTTTCTTAATACCCACAGAATATTTTATAAAAACTCATACTTTATTTTTCGAATTATGATCGTTTTTTAAATCGAACTTCTGCAGAAAACAAGGGTGAAAAAACACAAATTTTGCCTTTGAACGGAAATAACTCAAACACTAGGGTAAATCAGTGGTTTATACGCGTGGCGCATGAAGTAAAATTTCGAGTTTAGAAAAGCCCCGTGAAAATTTACTTCATGCTTAGTCTGGGAGTGGAAGACACTCGTTACTTTAAAATATGTCACAAGTGTTAAAATGTGTATCGTAACTGTCACAAAGTAAAAAAAATTGATTAATTGAGGACAGGCATTTTTAAAAAATGGTCTTAATTAACGAAGGATCTCAAAATGGATAGATTCACTAAAATGTTTGATTTGAAATTTTTCGCGAAAGCAATACTTTTCCGTTGTTTTGCATATTATTAATAATAAGATATTACTCTAACAGCACATGTTCATGAAATTCGCAGGAATTATGAATTTCATGTTTGTCTAAACACAAATTCTATTACTTAGCTAGCAAATAAATGACAAGAGTTCAAAATTGATTGGGAAATGAGTGAATACGTTAAAACTACATTAAGAATTGAGATTTGTATTAAATATGCAGGAATTATGAAAAGATTTAATAATGAACTTTATTCCCGTCCAAACATTAATAAAGTCCCCAAACTGAGCCTATAACAAAAATTCTAAATTTTAGTATAGGCTTAGTTTGGAGACTTTATTAAAAAAACACTAGGTTAAATTTCATTAATTTAAGCAAAATTTAACGAAGCTTTTTCTTTTTAAAATCATTGTTAAAATGTAAGATGAGAAACTCATTTAAGATATAAAATAAAGGAGTTGAAATATGACTTAAATTATTAAAAATTATGGAAAAGAAAAACAGTGAATACATTAGAAAAATGTATAAAAAATTACTAAAACGTCAGTTTTTTTATAAAAAAAATCAGGAAATCTAAAATGAGTTTAATTTGTATTTAAACCAAACCAAAATGCATCGACTGCGAACTGCAAAATCACACAAGCTTGATTTTTTTTTATTATTTGCAAAACACTTACTTGTATTTTACTATAATTACAATCTGATCACAAATGGATCAATGAGTAATATTTATATATAGGTATTTGATTGAAATTCACTTGGTTTGTTTTGCTAATAAATTGTTTTATTTTCAACTAGTTTCGGCTTAATGCCATTTTCAAGCCATTCTTTCTTGAAAATGGCATAAAGCCGAAACTAGTTGAAAATAAAACAATTTATTAGTAAAACAAACCAAGTGAATTTCAATCAAATACCTATATATTAATAGAAATGTTTTACCAAGTGATCAATCAGAAACAAGTTAACGATAGAGTAATATTTAGCTAACTTAATTTACTAAAGGTTGAATTTGAACCTGTTTTTTTAATAATAAATTATTGTTAACCAAATTGAAGCTTCTGTTATTCAATAATTAAGTGATCAATTTTTTCGAAAATCAAAAAATTTCTATTTTTGTCTGTTTGTTTGTTTGACCTTGATTCGTAGCCATATAGTCATCTCTCCATTGTATTTAACACATTCAATTAGTTTGTTTTTACTTAATTCACGCTTATCTAACTAATTTGGGACAGAACAACACATTTACTCACATCCTTGGCTCCGGAGGGTGCTAATTTCCATATAAGAAAGTAACACCCCCTGGTAGAATTCGAACCCACGACCATCTGGCCCAAGAGCTGGAGCTCCACTCACTGACCCATGAGGGTCCCCAATTATCTAATTTCATACTATCCTCCAGTGATTATTTGTTTATTAAAATTCCATGTTTAATTGTTTTAAACAGATCTTGAAACAATATTATCATACACAAATTTAGTAACCAGCAATTAATGTTACTCGAAAATAGTTAATCATCATCTAACAAAATGTTACTGCCAGTTAAACTGGAGAGCTATTTAGTAACTAGCAATTAATGTTAGTCAGTTAGTCAGTTAACCTAGAGAGCTAGTTAAATTAGTATCTGAACACTTGATTTGCTGAACCCAAGATTAGGCTGGTTGCGAGTTACTTAGATTAGTTATTATTTAGATTATAACTGGCAAGTAATCTACTCTAAATAGTTAAACAGTTTGATCTAAGTTTAATAAGTTATCTAAGTTGTTAGCATTGCAGTGGGTCGCTATAGATTGGCTTTCTAAAAAGTGGGCCGCAATGTTTAAAACTTTGAGAACCGCTGCGTTAGAGGAGTCATTACATCCAAATGTGTTAATTAAATGTACATCATGGTTTTACTTCGTTGAGCTTTTATTATTTAATTTGTAAAAGGGGAATTTATTTGATACATTTTATATAATTTAAGTTAAAAAGCTGAGCATTAAATAGCGCACATTGTGGTTGATAGTTGGGAGAACAATAAAATTTGATAAAATACTTAGGGACATTAGTGTCATCTTGGAGGATGAAATAGCGGACGGGACTCAGGAACAGAGCTCTTTATTATTAGCCGGTGGGACGGACGAACTTACGACGCAGAGTCGGAGTTTTGGAAGTGCGGCTGGCTGCTCCATCCAGATATTTCGCTGGAGCGGACCGTATACATGTGAGGATTGCGCCTAGTAAAAATATATATTTGCGGGGGGTAATAACTCGGGATGATTGTTTCTCTTCCTCGCAAGACGTATCAATAACAAGTTTAGCAGTAAAGATGTCAAAGCTGTAAATCCCGCACGTGTGGAGGAGTCAATCTGAAGAGGGGGGCGGCTGAGGGGGGTGTTTTATGGGTCGCAGGAGATATGTCTTAATGTAATATTCGTAGTTAGCCAAGCTAAGCCGAGGAGAAGGAGATGAGGATGAGGAAGACGTTTGTTGGTGACAGTTTATCACACTGGATGCGGAGCATATATAACTAAACAATCTGCAAGAGACGGAACAGCGGCTAAGAATTATAATGGGGTAAGTTGTCGGGGCAGGTGGGATGAGGCGCGAGATGGGCACGCCAATGGCTGCTGCTGCTGTCTACGGGACCTGTCCACATAAATCTGTCAACCGAGTCAGCGAGGAGACGCGCGCGGGGCGCTAAAAGCAAACCCATGTGATATGGCTGAACTTAAAGGTTTCAGATCTATCTGGGTGTATTTATACCTCTCTGCGAGTTCACGCGCCTCCACTGACAAACTCACCGCCACTTCTTCTTCACCTTCTCCTCCTTTTCATACGCGTTTACTTCTATTACTAATTCCTCTTCACCAGAGTGCACTTGTTTGACATTCCTTAAATTAAACAATAATAAACACCTAATGATCATAATTATCAAATTATAATAATTGCCTCCCTAAGGGTCCGTTGGACGGAAGTGCTGTTGCTTAAGTTAGGACCCGATCAAAATATCCACACAGTCTCTCTGAAGAATGCCTAAGAATAAAAGTTTAAAAAGCAGAGATTTCTTGTACAAAATTAATTTTTTGTTTAAGCAAAGTGAGCTTTGGAAACAAAACCAACACGATTGGTCTTAAATTTTAATTTTTAATGTAAATTGCATATTTTAATGGAAAAACTGCAAAATATTACAGATATATAAATTACTAAAAGTTAGTACATTTTAGTAATTAATTTTTTGTTTAAGCAAAGAGAGCTTTGGAAACAAAACCAACACGATTGGTCTTAAATTTTAATTTTTAATGTAAATTGCATATTTTAATGCAAAATTTGCAAAATATTACAGATATATAAATTACTAAAATGTACTAACTTTTAGTAATTTATATATCTGTAATATTTTGCAGTTTTTCCATTAAAATATGCAATTTACATTAAAAATGAAAATTTAAGACCAATCGTGTTAGTTTTGTTTCCAAAGCTCACTTTGCTTAAACAAAAAATTAATTTTGTACAAGAAATCTCTGCTTTTTAAACTTTTATTCTTAGGCAACCCCGGAGTGAACGCTCTTTGGTTGTCATGGTATTTGCTACTGAAATTCATTCCTATAATTCTGGCTTTGGCCAGTAGTATTACAAAGAGAGGGGAGAATATTGAGAGCAGAAATATATTACTTTTATTATTGCAGTTGTTTCGGTATTATCTACAATAAATGTGCAATAAAACAATTAAAAGCATATAAAACTACAAAAACTATTTATTACCAGAGAAAATCAAAGCCCAATTTTTATCCAATTTTGCTATAGCCCTCGACTTTTAAGCTTCAGTTAAATGCTGCGGCATTTTTGAAAAATTATTTGACAATAAGTTTTGAGAGCTGTCAAATTTAATTGCGATGAAAGACTATGATGCAAAGTGTAAATTACACCATTTAGTTTTGGCGTTCAGATTTGGGTTGCGCCGACTGTACATACGAATAAGTACTTTAATTATCTACTTAGAAGAAATTATCAAAATTATGCCAAACACGTAGATAGAACACCAGCATTACGGCTGACAAAAATAGTGTGGATGTTTTGATAGGGTCCTCCTCAGTCAAGGCCGAAAACTGCTGTTGCCTGTCATGGCCGTAGCCATGGGAACCCCCAATGTACGCCCCTTCTTCTCAAAATTTTCAATATGTTAAATTTTAGTAGGTATGTAAAAGTGGACCTGCTAGACTAAAAACAATATTTTTGTCCCAAAATTATTTCCTGGCTACTGCCTTAGCCCCAGTTGAAGATTCTTGAAAAAATTCGTAGCCCTTCTCTTCAATTGAAGCTCTAAATTACCTATTCCCCAATAAACTAATTTCACGAAGAGATGATGTTAACTGGCCCCTACGCAATCTAGACCTGAGTCCTTTAGAATATGTCTTATGGGGAAATGGTGAACATCGATAAACCAATTACATTGGCGCAGTTTAAGGATAATTTTACTTATAAATATTTGTTTTCTTTATAAACTCATGAATAATATGATTGACGACATACAATTTTTGAATCGTTTTAAATTTAACATTCCTAGGGTATGTTCTAGATTTTGTAAAACTTTTGTGTATGCTACTCCAACTAATAATTATTATGCAAACTCACCTATTATAAGATTATCTCGACTTTATAATCATTACGCATACAATCTCGACATATTCACTTCAACATTCAAAGTGTTTAAGCATAATGTTAGTGATTCTATAAAATTATTATCCATGTTACCTTAGTTTATGAGTTAATTTTTAATATTGTTTATTTCTTTATGGTTTTATGTATTTCTGTTCTGCATGCATCTTTTGTTATATATTTATATAAGTTATATTGTATTAAATTTGTAATAATGATATAGCCCTGTTATTGGACTTTACAGTCTGTTGGGTTATTACCAAATAAATAAATAAATAAAATAAATAAATAAATAATATCGCAGCAGAAATAGCATCGATACCTCAAGCAATGTGTCATCGCGCAGTGGAAAATCTTCGCTCAAGATTAGAGGAGTTCCAGGAGTTAAACGGTAGGCATTTAGACTACATTATTTTTAGTAAATAATTGTCCAATTGTCTGTAATTAGAAATCAATAAAATATTTTCTTAAAAGATTGTTTATCTTTAATTTATTTTAGTTTACAACTGCACTCGCCCGTTTTGAACACTCTCTAGATATTCAATATATGTCAATATTGTATCAATAATGAATAACGTTGATCATTCAATAACAGATATCAGGGCCACGATTGTGCAATTAAGAGGTTGTTAATAATAATAATATTGTTTTGTATTATATTAGAAATGTGTCGTCTAGTTCCAAAACCGGACATCTCCACAATTTCATGAAATTACTTTTATTTCACACAAATAATCTTCAATCGCTTTTACACATTGTGTTCAAGAGATTTCGATTAAAACAAGCTATAAAGCATGTTATTTAAGTGTAAGAAAATTCGATTCGTTCCAAAAGCGGATTTTCGTTCGGCCAGTTTTGCTGGTAGGAGATAGCCGGTTTTGGAACTAGATGACTCAAATGAAAAATTGTATAAATAATTATTCAATATTGAATACAAATATATTCCCAATAATGATGTTTATATTTTAATTCTACATTGTTAAAATATCACTCAGTTTGATAATGACTAGCTTGTAGTCGAAACTATAGTCACTGTAAAAAGTTAATTAAAATGGTAAAACAAAGTTAAGTGTTTTAATATTATTTTACAAAGATGTACCACAAAGTGAACGCCAACCAAATCAATGTTAAAATATGATCTCGTGTTGACATTTAATTTTTGTAAAATTGTTCTTCAATATTCATACAAGATTAAATTTATACTAGGGTAGTTTAGTCATTAAAGTATCAATCATTGAAGCCTCACAACATAAATAGACAGATCCAACGTACTAATATCATAATTTCACGTCGATTTAATTCCATCCGTCTCTGTCCTATGTGGCACGAAATACGTTCCGGAACATGTTTATGTTTATGTTTTGTAGCGCTTTTATCGATTACACACGCGGACGTGGACGGCTGTCATTCCCTCTGCCTTTGTTTCATATGATTAAATTGAAGCCATAAAATGTCTCATGCCAATACGGATTATTAGTTTATAGAGGGTCGCATAAAAGGTTAATCATTGTTGAATGTGAACCACTGGCCGTACGAACATTTCGCGATAAATCAATCTCCTCTCTCCTCGGCCCACTCCGATGCATTGTTTGACGTATAATTTACGGCGCATTTCGCGAGATTATGTGTAACGTGTGAGTGTGTGTGTGTATACATATGGGCTTCATTGCTTTCGCAGATTTACAAAATAAATTTAAAAAAAACGTGGATTTAATCAAGTATTTTTGCGATTAATGGCTCGAGTTTTAAAATAAAATAAATATTTACAAGGCTATCATTTTAGTTAGAGGTCTTTTTAAATCATTAGCACATGTATCATGAACTATAAAAAACATGTTCAGTGTGTTTATTTACTTAAGAGTTAGAAGTCCTTTTAAATCATGAGCTCATGTATCATGAACTATAAAAAATATGTTAACGTGAAGAAGTTCTCTCTTGCACTTTACCGGCCAAATATCTATACAAAAATCAACAAAAAATGCCTTATTGTTAACTAAAATGATTTAAGTTATATATATATATATATATATATATATATATATATATATATATATATATATATATATATATATATAATCTATTAACCTATCTACCCTAAGGTGTAAGGTGTACGTAATTTTAACTATATCCTATTTGTCGTCTGCCAATATGATAGGAATTAGAGTTTTCCATTCTTTCTTATTTTTGGCTTTCGCTTTTGCTTCTTGTCTTGTTAGTCCTCTTTTCTTCGATATTTTTTCCACGGTATCGATTTAAATAATACTAAGAACTAATTGTACCTGTAATGGATCTAATGATGCTGAGTCAGGGTGCTCCGGTAATTTGTATTTAATTTTTCAAAATATTTACATTGTTATTGAGGTGGAAACAGGACGCTACAATTGCTGAGAAAAATTGCATTATTTATTTAATCGCAAAAATATAGTAAAGAGAACGCTACAACTTGCAATTTTGCAAAACATTTAGAGATTTTTTTTCAAGTATACTTGCACATATTCCATATAAGCATTTGTAAAATTAATGAACTAAACGAAACTAAGTCAAAGTATATTTTGAACTTCACTTTAAATCAGTGTTTTATACGCGTGGCGCATGAAGTAAAATTTCGAGTTTAGAAAAGCCTAATTTGGCTCGATCGCTCCGCTTCGCTACGCACCCGAGCCAAATTTTCAGGCTTTTCTAAACTCGAAATTTTACTTCATGGCTTAGCCTGGGAGTGAAAAACACTCGTTTAAAACTTCAAAATCAAGACTTTTTAAAAACCAACGAATTCCTAGACATTTAAAAGGTATTCATCGGGATATAAATGCGATTTACAACGATGAATACCTTTTAAATGTCTAGGAATTCGTTGTTTTTTAAAACGTCTTAATTTTGAAGTTTTAAACGAGTGTTTTCCACTCCTAGACTAAGCATGAAGTAAAATTTCGAGTTTAGAAAAGCCTGAAAATTTGGCTCGGGCGCGTAGCGAAGCGGAGCGACCGAGCCAAATTAGGCTTTTCTAAACTCGAAATTTTACATCATGCGCCACGTGTATACAGCGCTGATTTAACGTGAAGCTAACAATATACTGCTTTGGCAATATGTTTTAAAAGTTGAAATATTTCATTGTTTTACACGCGTGGCGCATGAAGTAAAATTTCGAGTTTAGAAAAGCCTAATTTTTTTCATTCAGGGAGTTTTTTGAAAGTATACTTTCACATATTTCATATAAACGTTTGTAAAATTAATGAACTAAACGAAACTAAGTCGAAGTATATTTTGAACTTCACTTTAAATCAGTGTTTTATACGCGTGGCGCATGAAGTAAAATTTCGAGTTTAGAAAAGCCTAATTTGGCTCGGTCGCTCCGCTTCGCTACGCGCCCGAGCCAAATTTTCAGGCTTTTCTAAACTCGAAATTTTACTTCATGCTTAGTCTGGGAGTGGAAAATACTCGTTTAAAACTTCAAAATCAAGACTTTTTAAAAACCAACGAATTCCTAGATATTTAAAAGGTATTCATCGGGATATAAATGCGATTTACAACGTCTTAATTTTGAAGTTTTAAACGAGTGTTTTCCACTCCCAGACTAAGCATGAAGTAAAGTTTCGAGTTTAGAAAAGCCTAAATTAGGCTTTTCTAAACTCGAAATTTTACTTCATGCGCCACGCGTATACAGTGCTGATTTAACGTGCAGTTAACAATATACTGCTTTGGCAATATAAAAATTTACAATGAAAAATCTTAACATGTACACCTGAAAGAAAAATTCCCTGTATTTAGAACTTTTTAAAAATTTGAACATATAAATGGGCAGATAATAACAAGGACAGATATTCCTGAGCAAGGACTATACCTGATCCTCCTATCTTACCAGATCCTCAGAGACACTTTATTAAATTGGTAGTAGATACAAATAATCTGAGGCAGTGATAGGTAAATACGTTTGTTGTTAATCCATTGATAGTGGTCACTTTGTGTCCGAAATTTATGTACATTTGGTAATCAAACAAACGTGTAAAGAAAGGTTATTAGTGCTTTTATTCGACAAATTGAATACATTTGTAATTATAATCTTTGTGAGCTAATTAAATTGTCATATTAATGTCAGATTTCCCTTTACATAACCTACAAATGAAAGGTCGATTTACAACATACCATATGATTAATATTGTCCTACACTAATAAAGACTGTTATTCCTTACTTCACTTTATATTTTAAAAAGTGAAGTAAGGATTAACAGTCTTTATTAGTGTAATAACCACTTCACGTAAACTCACAAACATACAGTTAATATTGTCCTAACCTAAAACACACAACCTGCACCACACCACTAAATTCTTGAAATGTCAAATGTTGCAGAAAGTCGATATTAATTTTAATTCGTTTTTATATGTCAAAATTGATTAGTAATATTAATATAATATACAGAGAGTTTTATGTATCACCGAACATTGAATTATCGTCCAGTCACTGTCTTAAATAACTTTGCTAAATTATTTGAAATTATTATATTCAAGGTCATGTATAATCATGTTAGCTCAATGATTACAACTCGTCAACACGGATTTATGAAACGGCGATGAATAGTGTCAAACTTATTTAATTTCACAAACTATGTATCACAACATCTTGATGAACAGAAACAGGTAGATACTATTTATACAGATTTTCAAAAGGCATTTGATACGATTAATCACAAAGTCATCGCAAATAAACTTGACTATTATGGATTCACCAAAAACTCGATCTCTCTTATTAATTCTTACCTTGACAACAGACAACAATTTGTTGAATACATGGGTCATGCTTCAAATACATATTTTGCAACTAGTGGGATTCCCCAAGGTTCGAATCTTGGTCCACTTTTATTTATTATTTTCATCAATGACATCGTAGATTCTCTCAAATGTAACGTTTTACTATACGCAGATGATATGAAGATCTTCAACGTTATTGAATCACGGAATGATTGTGTTACCTTGCAGAACGACATTGATAATATTGAACGATGGTGTCATATTAACGGACTAAACTTAAACTTGTCGAAATGTAAATGTGTTACTTTCTCCAGAAAAAAGAATATCATCATGTACGAGTATGGGTTGAATAATGTACACTTTGAACGTAGAAATAAAATGAAGGACTTAGGTATTACTTTTGATGAACGCTTAACGTTTAACGAACATATAAATAATATATGTGCTAAATCAATTAAATAATTAGGATTTATTAATCGAACATCCAAAGAATTTCGTGATATTAACGTCCTCAAAAAGTTGTATTTTGCATATGTACGTTCGAATCTTGAACCTTTATAAAAAAAAAAAAACAGAAAGCAGAGTAATATGGAAGAATAACATATCGGAGCCCTTCGAAACAATGGAAGGAGTAAGACAGGGGGGCAGTCTGAGCCCACTACTATTTGTTGTCTTCATGGATTCCATTATTAAGAAAGCAGAATCATCAACAAAACCATTTCAACTAGGATATAGAAATTTAAGTATTGTGAAAATTACAACTTGTGCATTTGCAGATGATGTAGTTATATTGGCTAACAGTGAAAAGGACTTACAAGACAATTTAAACACCTGGAACGAGTTACTAACAGAAAAAGGAATGAAACTAAATAAGTCAAAAACGAAAGTAATGGTAGTATCAAACGACAGCAGGACAATGGATGTGAGAATGGGTGGTATACCAATTGAGCAAGTAGTGGGATTCACATATCTGGGGGTATTTATAGATAATAAGGGCAGTACGACAGCTGAAATATCAAGAAGGTTAGACAGCGCAAATAAGTTATATTACCAACTTAATAAAGGATTGTTAAATAGAAGGGAGGTATCGTCGCAAACCAAAATCAAAGTGTATAAAGCCTTATATCGGCCAATTTTTACATATGGGTGTGAGTCTTGGATACTGAATGATCAAGAGAAGAGCAGATTAACAGCAGCGGAAATGCGCTACTTACGAAAAGTGAAGGGAGTAACTAGAATGGACAAAATCAGAAATGAGTATATAAGAAAAGATCTAAAGATAGAATCTATTGAAACGTTCATCAATCGAAGGCAACTGGCATGGTGGGGACATATCCACAGAATGAAGCCGACTACACAAACAAGAGAAATTTGGGAGTCGAGGGTTGAAAGGAAGAAGAAAAGAGGAAGGCCAAGAAAGACATGGAGCAGTGGTATAGAGAGAATACTAGAAAAAAATGGAACATCCTGGAAAGAAGCAAAGACAATCACACAGGATAGGAAACGATGGAAAGAATACATCCAGAATTGCTGCTAATTTAATTTTATATTATTTTTTTCTTTGTTCTTGAAGTATTATATTTTTGTTGAATGCTGTGTTAAACCTTACACCCCATGAGGGTATTTTGGGATTCGAATATATATATATATATATATATATATATATATATACGTTCGAATCTTGAATACGCTTCAATTATTTGGTCACCGCATTATTATATTTATATAAATAAATTTGAAAAGATCCAAAAAAAAGTTTTTAAAGATGTTGTACTTTAAAATGTTCCACGAATATCCGTCCATTTCAGTAAAATACGAAGATCTTCTACATACTTTCAACGTACCATCTTTACAGTCCCGTCGAAACACTGCCGCAGTACTATTTCTTCATGGTATAATACATTACAGAATTGATGATCCACATATTTTAGGCAGTTTATCGTTTCGCCTACCACGTACCTTTTCGCGTTCCATGGACTTATTTTATTGCTGTCAGTCAAATACACGTGCTCACCAAAACTCACCATTGAACAGGATACTTAAGCTGTATAATGAAGTTAATGTTAACATCGACATTTTTATTGAATCCAAGTCATCCATTTCAAAGAAACTGTCTGCTGTGTGGTAATTTTTATATGTAATGTTTTTTTTTTCCTTTTGTTTTAGAAGTTAACTCGATTAGTATATTTATTGTTATTATTATACTTAACAAGTAATGTAATTCAAATTGATTATAATAATTATTACATACATATAATAATATAAGTATTCATGTATATATATATAGTCAATTTTTCTCCTGTAATTAGATTTTGTATCTGTTGGAAAAATAAATAAATAAATAAATAACGAGAATTTTTCTTTGAAGTATCCATATGCATACGTTGCAGATTTTTCGGTGCTTGGTCTATTAAAAGAATTTAATTTGAAGCTTTAAGCGACTGTTTTCCACTCCCAGGCTAAGCATGAAGTAAAATTTCGAGTTTAGAAAAGCCTGAAAATTTGGTTTGGTCGCGTAGCGCGAAGCGCGGAGCGGCCAAACCAAATTTTCAGGCTTTTCTAAACTCGAAATTTTACTTCATGCGCCACCGGTACAAAACCCTGACATATTACAAGGTTTAAAACACACCGCTAAACTTTACATTGAATCAGTGTTTTGTACCGGTGGCGCATGAAGTAAAATTTCGAGTTTAGAAAAGCCTGAAAATTTGGTTTGGCCGCTCCGCGCTTCGCGCTACGCGACCAAACCAAATTTTCAGGCTTTTCTAAACTCGAAATTTTACTTCATGCTTAGCCTGGGAGTGGACAACACTCGCTTAAAGCTTCAAATTGGATTCTTTTAATAAACCGAGCATCGGAAAATGTGCAACGTATGCATATGGATACTTCAATGAAAAATTCTCGTTATGAAAATGTTCGGTGTTACATAAAACTCTCTGTATAATCCAATTTACAGTTTTGAAGTTCACGTCAACTGAAATAATTAATCTTTCGTTTCTAACAAATCAATTAAAAATCTTTGTAGTGTCTTCTAATCTCAATTAAGATTTAACAGTATTAAATTATTACGATAGCACTCTAATTTATTGGCTGCAGGGACAATATTTTCTGTTGGACGATATGGACGCACGCAAGGTGTATTAAAACAGTCCAATCTTCGGAAAATTGGTGGCCACACTTGCTGATTAACAGTCACGTGAACGCGCCCTTTAACTGATTATTACATTTAATTGCCATTAATAATTCTTGACCTTATCTTGAACTCAATTAAAATTTAAATGATACCTAAAGTTTTTGAATTCATTACCTCGAAATTGGATTAATCAAGTTTATTGTTGATCAACTCCAAAAAAAGATTAATTGGTTGATCATATACCGGGCGTTCCAGAAAAAACGCCTAACGCCGTAACTCTATTATTTATTCGGGCAATAAACATTGGTACCGAGGTAGGTGTACACAATGAAACACTTTTAACTGAAAATATAAAATAATAAATAAGATTTTAAATATTTCATTGTATAATTCAATATCCGGAGGTGTATTTGCACGGGAAGTAGTTGTTTCAATGGATATTTTTCGTCTTAAATTGTCTTATTAATTAAGACACTGTTTGCATTTTCACGAATAGTTTTTTCGTAATTTTAAATATTATACTTTTAACTTTGTTAGTATAACACGTTTTATTTAATGTGACTGCAGTTTCGACAAATTTAGCTTGTCATTATCAAACATGTTTGATAATGACAAGCTAAATTTGTCGAAACTGCAGTCACATTAAAAAAACGTGTTATACAAACCTAGTTAAAAGTGTAATTAACATGTATAACGAAGTAGAAGCCTCCACAATACAGAATTTAGGTGTACTTTTCCACTTTTTTCCAGATTCTGAACGTTTACTATCAGTGGCTCAGGTAGTGCTCGGTTCTTACTTTCAACTTAAACATAACAATTATTTGTAAATAAAACACTTTTTACTTTGTTTAACCACTGTACTTTGCACTTAATTTGTTACTATAGTACAACACAGAACAGATAATGATTATTATTAATTTATTTTATAAATGAATGTGACGTGCTGGAAACTAATTTTATTATAAAAAAACAAAAAAAGCTGAGTAGGAAAAGAGGTAAAGGTGGGGTAGTTGAGTATGTAATTAACCATACTTTATTCATATGATTTACGATCGGAAAAATGAAAGTTCGACAACGCTCGTGAGAATCGGTAGTTTGCGAGAGCATAAAAGTTTTTAATTAAAAAAGGGCGATGATAGTAATCGGGCGCGAGCAAACACAAAAGAAAACCGTGTTGATATTCATGGGCAAAAGCAAGGCAAAAGGCAAGCTGATGCGGGAGGCGGCGGGCAAAAACCCACCCCCGCCCCCCTTGCACCCCCACAGCTCGCTCATTTACTATACATTAAACCGATATATTGTTCCCCTCCTGCAGAAGGCTGATTGTATTTCAAGCACGGATCCGCACACGGCATACATATCGCCTTCTCCGCTCGGGATTTTTTACGACTTCAGGTAATGTTCGCACGTGGGAATTGCCTTCGAATATTCAGAAAACTATCAACTACCGCACGGGCTCGCCGGCTTTAGCTCTCCTGACATTTACATAATGTCCCAGATTTGAACGCCCCCCCCCCTCCTTCGCTGTTTCCGGATCGATTTTCCGGCACGGGAAATCATCGGACGGGCAATTATGAAACGGCGGACACAGCGTGGTGATTGCATGTAAGTAACGCGAGCACTTAACGTCTTGTTTTTCCCAGAGTGTAATTTACTTGGCAGTTGTGGCTGTTTATTTAAATCAGGCGATCCTTAAAGGACATCCCAATTCTGTCGTCGCGCCGTCGTCAATGATTAATTGGGAAATAAACGTGAACTGAACTTGTTACGTTGATGGGCTTTTCTGGTTCAAACATTCCAATACCCTTTTTTAAACGCGACCTGAACCATTGATTTCGATTTATTTATCATCTTCATTCAGTCAACAACAACCACAAAAAACGCATAATTAGTTGAAAATCGAAGGAATGCGAAAATCTTGTAACCCTAGTGCGCGCTCAAAGTTGTTAGCACAGGTCCTGACGCGTCCTTGAATGAACCTCAGGTAATATGACGAGGAGTTCGCGGGCGGCCACCTTGTCACTGATCTGACGTACGCGCTTACCGTAAAAATACAAGGAAATAAAGTCTCGAAAGGAAAGTATTTACATTGTTGTGATTTTCGTATTCAAGTCCATAATTATTGCCCATGCGGTAAATAACCATAAAACCGTGACAGTTGTCAGCTTATGTATACGAGTTTATGATAGAATTAATACCGTACGGGATATACATTGAAATCAATCTCGGAGACACTGAAGACAACCCGTCTGACAACACGGTGACGATTTATTGCCGTATAGTCGTTGACCTATGGAGAGAAGGTTACCTCAGCAGCACCACCTACGGTTCATAAAACCGGCGCGTATAATTAGTCTCAACCCATTACGGATGCCCGAAATTAAATTGCAATGCACTATTTTTTGACAGTTTGGACTTTAATGAAGTCAGTGACGTTGCAAGATCAGAACAAAACCCAAGCTTTTCTAAACTCGAAATTTTAATTCATGCCTAATCATGGATTGGAAACATTCGTTAGTAGCTTCAAATTGAACTCATTAAAAAAAAAGAACAAATGCCTTAGAACGCATACGCTGAATTAAGAGATATTCCCTGTATTGTAATATCTGCAGCCCACAAATAAAAATTCTCTTAAGCCGCCACCGATTAAAACGAATAGCAGAAACGAATAAGCTAAGTTCAGTGTTTTAAGTAACCATTTCGTAAAAAGGTTAAAGAGTTGAACGTTTAAGATAGATAGAATAGAATAGAATAGAATAGAATAGAACTTTATTCATGCATACAACTACAAACGGTCTTACAATAGTCAACATTAAGATATAATGAATTATATGTGTACAATATTGCCAATAATTTACAATTAACATATCACATAACAATAATAGTAATATCAATGGGAACAAACAAGTATTTCAGATTATTGCTCACTGATGGTCCAGCCGAACTCTAACGCACAAAATTAAAATATTCATCAAAACTGAAAAATACTGCATCCAATAATAATGATTTTATCCTAGATTGGAATTTTTCAAATGGAAGACTTATTATGCTATCAGGTAATTTATTAAAGAAATGAATTCCATAATAGTTAGTTCCAACTCTAGATCGCTGTAACCTCAGCTTGGTTGGGCAGAGTTTATTTTTTGTTCTTGTGTCATGTATATGTAAAGAACTGTGAGAGCAATATTGATCAATGTGATTCTTAACATAAATAAGACAGCGGTAAATATATATATACTGGGAAGTGTCATTATTTTTAGTTTATTGTAAGCTTCTCTACAGTCGGCTCTGTAATCTAGACCAGCGATTAATCGTAATGCCTTTCGCTGAAAGGCGAATACTCTATGTGCTGATGATGAGTGCCCCCATGTTACAATACCGTATGATAAATAAGAGTGTATTAACGAGAAATATGCCGTTCCTAGTACATGTGATGACACATTTTTAGTCAGGTTTCTTAAAATAAAAATTGACCTATTCAGTTTTTTACATAATTCACTCCCATTGTGATCTCATAGTAGGCGATCATCAATGTGCAAACCTAGAAATTTTACCGATCTACTCGTATTTTGCAAGTCATGATTTTTTAATGTCCATAACATACTTTCAGTTTTAGATTCATTAAGTATTAATTTGTTAGCATGAACCCAGGATGCTGCCTTTTTTGCTGCCTCTTGATCCAATGATATGGTGGTATGTAAATTATCAGAAGAAGATATGTTAGTATCATCTGCAAAGAGTACTACATTTATTCCATCCATAAATGCAGGGAAGTCATTGCAATAAATTAAATATAGTAAAGGACCCAGTGTGAAGCCTTGAGGGACACCATGACTGTTTGGTAACTGCTTGGAGTAAAGACCATTATGGTAAACAGCTTGGGTTCTATTAGAGAGGAACGAGTATACAAGATTACAAGCAGATGGTTCAAAATTGTAGAGGTATAGTTTACTTACTAGTTTGCCATGAGAGACACAATCAAACGCCTTACTTAAGGGGGTATTACCATTCGGAAGTTTTAAGAAATTGATTTAATTTTGTTTGCATATATTGATACTTGATAGTATCTAGTTTCATGCCCCAAAGCCGTTTTACAATACGCGAATTCGTTAGTTAATTTTTTGCTTGTTGAAGTAAACAATGCTGAGATGGCTGGGTGGAAATACGCAGAACTCAAACGAAAGTTTGAATGCTCCGGAAGCTGACTTCGAAGCACCTCAACTGTGGTGCAAAAACCGTCGCTATCGCGTTTTTTATAGCTACCAGCATCTTCAACGACGGATACTCGGCAGTTTTTAAGACCATGGAGATACTGGGAATTTATTTCGGCCTTCCGGTGCGGACCGACGCGGAGCGCGAGACGTGGGATGAATTTTTCCTGACTCTAGCAGCTCAGAAGGCCATCCAACAACGCTGGCAGGAGCAAATCATTCAAACCCAGTTTTTAGAGGAAGGTGAGGGCCTACTGTACGGAGCTGGCATAGCTGACTAAAACCAAAAATCTCCAAAAATAGGTAAAACTTGTGTCAAAACTTTAAACGCCCTTTTCTCGAAACCACTTTTTATTCGCTGGCCGGAAACTTTTTTTTCAAACTATGAAACGGATCAATTTAAGCTTTTAGTTTTCGGTTCTCCACATTTTCCTCTGGAGTTTGAACAACCGTCATTCAAATATATTAATATTTGATATTTTTCATAGAGCCTTAAAGTCAGAAAAAGGGGGGCAAAAAGCGGCCACTTTTTTCGAATGGCCTCCATTTTGTTATATATCGAGATTTTTTATTGTCGGTGTTTCAAACTCCAGATAATTTAATACATATTAATGACTACTACTTTATTTTCCGTTTCAAATCACAGAATCGAAAAAATCTTTCCGGCCATGAGGAAAAACACAGCGGACACGGCCTTATTTGAGATCAAGCCGGTCGATCGAAAAAAATTAAAAATCATTTTTTTAGTTCATGAATCTATAAACAAGTTGCAAGAAACCGCAAGATCGCATGTATTAAATTTACCCCAAAAAAAAAATTCTGATAAACCGTCAAAAAAACGCTGTCCTAGTGGTAATACCCCCTTAAGTCAAGAAATTTGGCCATTGCATATTTACTCTCTTCGAACGTTTCTATTATTTTGTTGGTAAAGTCAATTATGGCATCTGTGGGTGATTTTTTCATCCTAAATCCATATTGAGAAGGGGAGAAAAGTTGGTTTGTATTTAGTAAAGTCACGATCTGGTGGTACATAATTTTTTCAATGATTTTAGAGAATACTGGTAATAATGCAATGGGCCTGTAGTTATTCATATCAGTATTGTCTCCTTTCTTAAATATAGGTATTACTTTTGCTAATTTAAGCGATTCAGAAAAAGTAGATGTTGTTAATATTTTGTTTATGAGTATTGTTAAAGGACCAATGAGAACATTGATCATTTCTTTTATAATGTACATAGATAAGTGGTAGATATCTTTGCTCTTTTTGTTACTTAAGTGTTTGATTGTGTCTCTCACTACCACTCGTGAAATTGGTTTAAAGGAAAAGTATGGTATGTCGCATTTAATATTGACACCTGCAATTGATATGGGGTCTATATCGCTGTTAGTTTAGAGTTGGTTTGTTTTGGTTATTTAGGGGAATTTATAATGTCCCACATCGCCTTTGAAGCATTCGTTGCTTGTTTAATATAATTGTCATTAGCTCTTATTTTAGCTAGCGACAATTCTTTTCTATACTTGCTTCTGAGTATTTTTTTAGATTTCAACAAGTCACTACTGCTCGTTTTTGAATATAATTCATGATTAAGCTGTAATTGTTGACGCATTGATTTAAGATTATTGTTAAACCAGATAATGTTGTTAGCTTTGTTATTTTTGTAAACTATATTTTTTTCTGTAAATGCCGTATTAAAATGTTCTAAAAGTAAATCCAAAAACATGTACCATGATCTATTAACGTCACTACTGTTTAAGATGTCCCAGTCGGTGGTCTCTAATAACTGATAGAATAAGTACTTGCCATCAGTGGTGATGGGCCTGATTGTTGTAGATTCCTTTTTAGGCATGAAACTAGACAATACAAAACTAAATTGAATAGCATCATGGTCCGAAAAAGGTGTTGGTAATAGTTGAATATGCACTTTTTCAGATCCTATGTTTATGAACACGTTGTCTAGGCATGATTTCAAACGAGTAGGGAATTTTACTGTTAGATACATATTGAAACTGTTTAAGGTATCATTTAATATTTGAGTGTCAGTATTATCCATTAGGAAGTTTACATTAAAGTCATCACTTAGGATAACAGTGAATTTTATAAAATCAATATGCGATAGCAATCGGTTTAGACCATCAATGAACACCCTAAAATTTCCCATTGGACTTCTGTAGATATTAATAACTATTATATTAAGATCTATTAAAAGTATACCGCAAAATTCAGCATCTAATTCAACACAATGATCAAGTAAATTTAACTCTTTAAATCTCATTCCATTTTTTATACAAATCATTACGCCGCCGTGAGTTAATTGTTTTCGAGAAAAGTGACTTGCGACCACAAAATTATCAAGTTTAAGTAAATTCGCTTCGTCGCCATTAAGCCAATGTTCGCATAAACATAATACATTGAAATCCTTGTCGAGTATTAGTGCCTTTAACTCAAGAATTTTATTTTTCATAGATTGGATATTTAATACAAAAAAGTTAATCATGTTTGTTGGTGGCAGCATTCGTAGGTTTACTAGAACATTGTTTAGAGATTGTAGACGAAACAATGCTGTAGTATCTATCTTAGACATTCAGCTCGTCTAGATTTCAGTGCTAGCTCTAGACTACATAAACTAATCTAGAGACCAATATTTGGAGTTCAGAGTCTAGGTCTAGAGTATCGACTTAGAGTCTACAATGACACGTCTAGATTTCAGAGTGTTAGAGGGAGTCCATAAACTAATCTAGAGACCAAAAGTTGGAGAGTCTACAATAACACGTCTAGATTCTAAACAATGCTGTAGTATCTATCTTAGACGTTAAACACGTCTAGATTCCAGTGCTAGCACTAGACTAAAAACTAATCTAGAGACCAATATTTGGAGTTCAGAGTCTAGGTCTAGAGTGTCGACTCAGAGTCTACAATGACACGTCTAGATTTCAGAGTGGTAGAGAGAGTTCAATAACGAATCTAGAGAACAACAGTTGGAGTCCAGCGTCTAAGTCTAGATTCCAGTGCTAGCACTAGACTAAAAACTAATCTAGAGACCAATATTTGGAGTTCAGAGTCTAGGTCTAGAGTATCGATTCAGAGTCTACAATGACACGTCTAGTTTATAGTGCTAGAGAGAGTTCAAAAACGAATCTAGAGACCAACAGTTGGAGTCCAGCGTCTAAGTCTAGAGCCTGGGTCTCCAAACTATCTTCTTCGCGGGCCACAAATACAATTCTACATAATAAAGTCGGCAAAGATCCGATTAATTTTATAAAATTATGAAAAATTTAAGGAACAATGTCATATTTCAAAATATGACATTTCCAAAAAAATTACAAACAATCGCGGGCCGGATTCATGCAAGTCGCGGGCCGGATTTGGCCCGCGGGCCGTAGTTTGGAGACCCCTGGTCTAGAGTATCGACTCAGAATCCACAATGACACATCTAGATTTCAGAGTACTCTAGAGAGTCCAGAATCTAATCTATAGACGGCGACACCAACTGTCGCCTCTGCAATACGGCACCGGAAACAGCTATACACGTTCTGTGCAGGTGCAATGCGCTGGAGAGCAAAAGACGGCTCATATTTGGGAACAGACAAATGGAACCAAATGATTTCCACGCGCAACCTCTGAAGGACCTGCACAAGCTAGTGCAGGGCGTGAGTGGAATAGTTGCGTGAGTGTAATAATATTGGGGCAGTACAATAAGTCACCTAGGCTGCAGTGCATCCGGATCCGAAAAGAAGACGGCCCCCACAGGAAAAAAAAATCTATAGACCAACAGTTGAAGTCTAGAGTCTAGGTTTAGAGTATCGACTTTAGTGGGCAGAGTCTTGAGTTAATCGCCTGAAATTCCAAGTCGAGCAGTGATTCTCAACCTTTTTTTACCTGATGGCAGAAATGGCCAGAAATTTGTCTTGGAGGGGGCTCACGCGTCTTGAAGGGGACCCATCCCGGTCTTATAGGGGAGGGAGGGAGGGCTCACGCAATTGAGCCTATGTATATATGTTACAGACAAAAACACGAAATTGGATAAAACGCGGAATGTCTACTGGTCACATAGTCCGAATTAAAAAATAATTTCGTGTTTTCTTCACATGAGTTTAGACAAGTCCTAACATACTGTGTCATAAAAATGTCAAATTTATAGAGTTGTAATAACAGAAGCTAAACCTTAATCGAAATTATTAAAAATATAAGAACATTGTGCTTTATTTTGACGCTCGCAAAATAACAAAGAAATAAAAACAAATGAACAATTTGTAAGAAAATATTAATTTTCCGGCGGAAAGACCTCTGGTCGATAGCCAGATATTAAGAGAAATTTAAGTTTTTTATTTATTGGATAGAATAATGTATTTATTTATTTTGTATCCTCTGGTAATAAAGATTTGTTGTTGTTGTATTAATTTTATTGTTTTTTTATGTAACAAAACAACAACAAAATTGAGCCAATAAAGCTAGAGGAGCTACATGTTAGAACTAAATTTTGAAAAATACGAGACATTCTTCCGCTTTTTTTCAGAAATCATAAAATAAATCGATCAAACAAAACAAGTACTAGATAACATCACTTTGTTTTATAAACAAATTGACAAATTGAGTGTATTTTAAACTTCACTTTAAATCAGTGTTTTATACGCGTGGCGCATGAAGTAAAATTTCGAGTTTAGAAAAGCCCAGAAAATTTGTCTCGGGTCGCTGCGCGACCCTCGACAAATTTTCACGGGGCTTTTCTAAACTCGAAATTTTACTTCATGCTTAGTCTGGGAGTGGAAACACTCATTAGAAGTTTCAAATTGAACGCTTTTATGATAACCCTGTATAAAAAAATCTACTTCTCATAATTGAAAGTGATTCATTAATAAATAATCCAGTTTTGTTTGATTTTATTTGAAGTAAAACTTATAAAAAGTAGATTTTTTATGCAAGGTTTCTTATAAAAGCGTATCTATATTTTGAACTTTTAACGAGTGTTTCCATTCCCAGGTTAAGCATGAAGTAAAATTTCGAGTTTAGAAAAGCCTGAAAATTTGGATTTGCCGGGGAGCGCGAGCGAAGCGAGTCGATAGCCAGATATTAAGAGAAATTTAACTTTATTTATTTATTGGATAGAATAATGTATTTATTTATTTTGTATCCTCTGGTAATAAAGATTTGTTGTTGTTGTATTAATTTTATTGTTTTTTATGTAACAAAACAACAACAAAATTAAGCCAATAAAGCTAGAGGAGCTAGATGTTGGGACTAAATTTTGAAAAATACGAGACATTCTTCCGCTTTTTTTCAGAAATCATAAAATAAATCGATCAAACAAAACAAGTACTAGAAAACTTCACTTTGTTTTATAAACAAATTGACAAATTATTTATAAGGAGTGTATTTTAAACTTCACTTTAAATCAGTGTTTTATACGCGTGGCGCATGAAGTAAAATTTCGAGTTTAGAAAAGCCTAATTTGGCTCGGTCGCTCCGCTTCGCTACGCGCCCGAGCCAAATTCTCAGACTTTTCTAAACTCGAAATTTTACTTCATGCTTAGTCTAAGAGTGGAAACACTCATTAGAAGTTTCAAATTGAACGCTTTTATGATAACCCTGTATAAAAATCTACTTCTCATAATTGAAAGTGATTCATTAATAAATAATCCAGTTTTGTTTGATTTTATTTGAAGTAAAACTTATAAAAAGTAGATTTTTTATGCAAGGTTTCTAATAAAAGCGTATATATATTTTGAACTTTTAACGAGTGTTTCCACTCCTAGGTTAAGCATGAAGTAAAATTTCGAGTTTAGAAAAGCCTGAAAATTTGGATTGGTCGCGTAGCGCGAAGCGCGGAGCGGCCAATCCAAATTTTCAGGCTTTTCTAAACTCGAAATTTTACTTCATGCGCCACGCGTATTAGCCACTGATTTCAAATTAAGTTCGTTTATTAACAATATTTCAATAGATTCAGTGTTTAATACGCGTGGCGCATGAAGTAAAATTTCGAGTTTAGAAAAGCCTGAAAATTTGGTTTGGCCGCTCCGCGCTTCGCGCTACGCGACCAAACCAAATTTTCAGGCTTTTCTAAACTCGAAATTTTACTTCATGCTTAGTCTGGGAGTGGAAACACTCATTAGAAGTTTCAAATTGAACGTTTTTATGATAACCCTGTATAAAAAAATCTACTTCTCATAATTAAAAGTGATTCATTAATAAATAATCCAGTTTTGTTTGATTTTATTTGAAGTAAAACTTATAAAAAGTAGATTTTTTATGCAAGGTTTCTTATAAAAGCGTATATATATTTTGAACTTTTAACGAGTGTTTTCATTCCCAGGTTAAGCATGAAGTAAAATTTCGAGTTTAGAAAAGCCTGAAAATTTGGATTTGCCGGGGCGCGCGAGCGAAGCGAGTCGCGCCCCGGCAAATCCAAATTTTCAGGCTTTTCTAAACTCGAAATTTTACTTCATGCGCCCCGCGTATAAAACACTGATTTCTAAATTTGCTGAAACTGCAGTCACGTCTTAAAAAGTGTTGTACGAACAAATTTAAAACGTGTATTTATTGTTATACTGTAAATTCTAGTTTTCTTTGGGTAAAATAAGATATTTTTAAACATGTTAAAACGTTATGTAAAAGAAACAGTGATGCACTTAGGTGAATTAAACGTTAATTAACCTAATTCTTTGTAAAGCCGTAAGAAGACATTGATGTGATGTATGAAACGAGTTTTCGCAGTGACTCGAATGACAGGGAGAGACAATCACGACAAACCTACGTCTAATTACGTGTCTGGAGAGAGTTAGAGTGATCGTAAAACTAGGATAATCAGAACGGGCGACGGAATCCCAGACACCTGTCTGTTAATTTGGTGACAATGTGTACCAAACGCGAGCTGCGAACGCTTTAACTAACTCGCAATTACAATAAACTCGCCTCCCACCGCCGCCGCCTGCGATTTAAGGAATATTCGAAAACTTATTCGGAACGATGTAAATTTTAGCGTGTAATAAAGAAGCGGGGAGAATTGTGTAATAATAAAAATACGAAACAGTAGCCTGGGCCTGCAGAGGAGGAAGAAGAGAGTGAGTCGAGTTTCATTTCGCGTAGTGTTGGCAAACTGCCATTTAGAAGCGCTCTCGCAGGGAAATATTGAGAAGTGTTAGTTTTAGCGCCGCGTTGCATTTCGATGCAATAAAGTCGCCGAGTTTAAGAGTCTTCGCTGTGGAACGATGTTCACCTGTTCTTCTATAGATAATCCTATCCGGGTTTTTCGAACTTCACTCTAAGGACACTTACATTTTACTGTTAATAATAAACATAATTCAAGAACCAACAATAATAATAATAATAATATTTATTTCTCTTACAGGCCGAAGCCTAATTACAAAGGAACATACAAAAATAATAATATTAATTATAACGTAAAACAACTAAGTAAACTTAAAACTAAATTAAATGAGTAGAGTGGAAAAAACGATAGCCAAATGTAATATGAGCTAGAATTGAGGGGTCCAATGCAATAATCCTCCAAGTCCATTTTTATGAGAAAATGGGTTAAGTATTCAATATTCTTATAAAGTTCAAAATTCTGCATTATAGCATGCAATAATCTGGTTTAAATAATTTGCAGTGCATTGGTGTATTGTTAGTTGCGTGCATAATAATCATTATGTTTTTTTTTTTATTTGCATTTAAACAATTGTTTGTCTCTCCTCAACATTTAACAATAATAATAATAATAATATTTATTTCTCTTACAGGCCGAAGCCTAATTACAAAGGAACATACAAAAATAACAATATTAATTATAACGTAAAACAACTAAGTAAACTTAAAACTAAATTAAATGAGTAGAGTGGAAAAAACGATAACCAAATGTAATATGAGCTAGAATTGAGGAGTCCAATGCAATAATCAGCCAAGTCCATTTTTATGAGAAAATGGGTTAAGTATTCAATATTCTTATAAAGTTTAAAATTCTGCATTACAGCATGCAATAATCTGGTTTAAATAATTTGCAGTGCATTGGTGTATTGTTAGTTGCATGCATAATAATCATTATGTTTTTTTTTTTTATTTGCATTTAAACAATTTTTTGTCTCTCCTCAACATTTTATAAAAATGGACTTGGCTGGTTATTACATTGGACCCTCAAATTGTAATTACAGTAAACATGATTTTAGTGATGCAATGAAGTCTGATTTCGATGGATTAAATATATCGTCAGCATACTGTACCTCATGGTATCTTCGTAACATATAAACTAGAGGCGAAAATGAATAATGCGTGGTACGAGGGGTTGAAAAGTGAAACGATTGATTATTACGACTGGATAGTCGTGGAACCGCAAAATTAAGTTGATGAAGAAACTCACTATTATCGGTGTTATAATGAATTAATTTATACAGTTCATATATTTGCACATATCTATGTCTGTTGTATATTGATAGCATATTGAAATCGAGAAGTAGCATTTCATAAGAGATATTATAGTCCGGATACGTATGGTACTTACAAAAATACAAGTACCTGACAAATCGTCTTTGAACTTTTTCTAACATATATATGTAATATTTAGAACCGGGTATCCAAACACAAGCGCAATAATTAATTTTGCTTACAATAAACGATTCATAAAGTTTTAAGGCAGCATCAGTACGTTTAAATTCACGACAGTTGCGCATTATAAACCCAAGCAGTTTATATGATTCATTGACGATAGTTTGTACGTGAATGTTGAAAGTTAATTTGGTATCGAAATCCTTAAATTTACTATCCTTCTGTATAGAGGTGCCATTAAGTTGGTATTGGTAATCAACCATGCTTCGCGACCGCCCATAAGACAAGATCCGACATTTGGACGGATTTATATTTAAACCGTTTCGTGAACACCATGATGACAATGAGTCCAAATTATTTTGTAACACTAAACAATCATTCAATGAATCAATAACTCTAAACAACTTTACGTCATCTGCATACATCAAAAATTCACAGTCCAAGATGCAGGCGACTTCATTTTAAATATTAAAAATAATAAGGGTCCTAAGTTCGACCCTTGAGGGACATCACTTGTGGTTACAAATGATTTAGACCGACAATTCATATACTCAATATACAACCGACGGCTAGACAAATATGAACAAATAATAGATATTACATTGGATGGAATATTATATTTACACAAATATGAATATAATTGATTATGAGGCAAACAATCAAAAGCTTTGCTTATATCTGTATAAATAACATCAACCTAACGTTCCTAGAATGATCCTAAAATCCCTTCTTGATCATATACACAAATATATAATACGAATCTTTAACCACATTTATGTTGCTCAGGAGATTCCAAGCGAATGGAAGCGAGGTATAATAACATGCATTCGCAAACAAAATAATGATCCGCTAACAGTATCAGCCTACCGCCCTATCACCTTGCTTCCAGTCATTGGAAAACTCTTCGAGTCCATATTAAAACATAAAATTATCCAATACATATCAGACCGCCTCCCTCCTTACCAATTCGGATTCCTTGAACATCGATCCACATCCATTCCTCTCTCAATACTCACATCAAATATTCAAACCACACATCTCGAAGGTCGTAAGTCCGCAATCGTCTTTCTAGACATTCAGAAAGCCTTCGACTCCGTCTGGCACTGCGGGCTTCTGTTTAAATGTCACTCCCTAAATATCCCACCCCACCTCATTAGACTTATAGACAACCTCCTATCAAAGAGATCCCTTCAGGTTAGAATCGAAAATTCCTTCTCTAATACCTTCACTCCAGAGCAAGGGCTGCCGCAAGGTTCCCCTTTATCCCCACTCCTATACAATATCTTTGTTTATGACCTATATGATTCCAACCCAAATTACTTCAATAAATCTGCCTATCCCTTATTATATGCTGATGACACCGCCCTAATTTCCCATTCACCAACCCTTCTAAAAGCACTAAGTACTCTGCAGGGCTTGATCGACACAATACAATTGTGGTTCGCCAAATGGAGAATCACAATAAATCCACACAAATCACAATTATGCATCCCTCACCATCACCACCATCCTTGCACCCACAACGTCACAATAAATAATAGCTCAATATCGCCCTCCTCTACATGTAATTATCTCGGTATTACATTCGATACAAAATTCACCTTTAAAACCCACTCCCAGAACCTCAAAGCAAAAGTCAGGTCGAGGGCTCGGCACTTCAGAATCTTAACCTACCGCAATCACGGTATCACAACAAAAACTGCAGTGCATATCTATAAAATGATATGCCGTCCTCTACTCGACTATTCTGCCATACTTTTCTTTAACCCCCGTCCTGCTATCCTAAATAACCTCCAAGTTGCCGAAAGATCAGCCGTTAGAGTGCTTACCAAAATTAGACACCCCTAAAACCCACTTCACAACCCGTCAAACCAACTCCTCTATGAAAAATGCAACATTATCCCAATTGATAACCGCCTGAAACTCCTGGCAAATAAATTCGCCCTAAACCCATTTATTCAGAATATCATCCACAACCTATACATTCCACGCAACCCCAACACAACCCCTAAATGTAGATATCCAGAAATCACCATTCATCAATTCATTTCATCGACAATGACGATTAATCATTCAATATCATACACAAACCTGTAAAAATTAAATAAATAATAACAGGCCGAAAGACCACTGGTCGATAGCCGATTTGCGGAAATATGTAAAATATATACGAGGTATTATAATATTTGTTAATGTATTTTTGTATATATTTCTGTAAATAAAGATGTTTATATATATATAACATCAACCTGTGAACCACGATCAAGTGTTGTAGAAATAAATTGGGTAATACATAATAAAACTGTTCACTGTGGAGGCTTCTACTTCATTATACATCATTATTTACACAAATAAGACAATTAACTTTGTTTGTATAACTGAGGATTTTATTGTGACTATAGTTTCTACAACTTTAACTTGTCATTATCAAACATAAACACTTTATGTTTGATAATGACAAGTTAAAGTTGTCGAAACTATAGTCCCAATAAAATCCTCAGTTATACAAACAAAGTTAATTGTCTTATTTGTGTAATACATAATAAGTTTGATTGAGTGTTTCGTTTGCGCATAAAACCATGTAGCTGAGGTGATATTGACTGCTCAATGATTCCGCGAATATAATTGCAAAGTATACCCTCAAATACTTTCGAAAAATTGGAAATAATAGCAATCGGTCTATAGTTCTTAATATCTGATTTAGACCCAGATTTAAAAACCGGACATAAACGTGACAATTTCCAACTCTCAGGAAATACATGGGTATTTAATATTAAATTAAAAATAAATAGAAGAGGGTTCGCGACTTGTGATGCACAATCCTTAAGAAGAAAACCAGGAACATTGTGATATTTGGTTTAATTTTCATTAGATGTAAAATAATAGTTTCTTCATCAACTTTGAAGTTTCCCATAACATCAGCACTACCATGAAACAATTGCACTTCACTACCATTCGATGGTTGATACACAGAACAATAGTTAGTTCTATCACTCAACAACTAAATATGTGAAGTGATGAAATTCAAAAACATTTAAAAAACGACAAGATATCTTTTAATTCAATAATAACTAAACACACAAAAAGTATAATAGATTTTCTGAAAATACTCACTTTCTTATACTTTCTCGACATTTCTCAATTTTTTACAACTAGACATGAAAATCAAGGAATTTTTCTTTTAAGAGGGCCAATTTTTGCTGGTAGTCTGTTTCTGGGGTACGAGATGGCGCAGAGATAGCAAAATTGCTGAAAGTATTTTGACTATGTATTGGTTCATAGTGCCTGCCGAATTTTATGACAATCACAATAATAAAAATTATGAGTGAGGAGCACGTTGTTTGTTTGTTCAGATAGCGTTGGGCGAATGAATGGGTATTATACTTAATTTTACTTCATGCGCCACAAGTATAAAACAATAACTTCAAGTGAAATCTTTAATGAATTGGTTAGAGTGAAATAAATTTAGTATGTTGATTATCAATTGTTTAAATGAAAGGGGAAAGACCACCGTTTTTATATTTGGGTTAGATGTAATTAAATGTGCCAAATTAGGTTTTCTTACCTAAGTCCAAAATAAAAATATTTGAAAAATAATGAAAAAAAAAAATAATATCTTTGAGGCCTCGTAGATGGCTTAGGAACCACTTTTGGATAGAGATAAGTTTAGTTAAATCGTCTAATTTTGTTTTAGAGAATATGTGGTAGAGCGTTGTACAGACCATTCGGGGACACCCTGTATTTCTGTAGACAAGTAAACTGTTTACAATCCTTACAAATTATCCCTAACATTTTAAAAGCTACTTAAAAACTAGAAAAGCAACTGCTGTGACTGGTCGACAGAGCTCCTTAGCTTTGGAGCTCTGTCGACCAGTCACAGCAGTTGCTTTTCTACTTTTTAAGTAGATTTCAAAATGTTAGGGATAATTTGTAAGTGTATAGGTATTGAAATTCACTTGGTTTGTTTTACTAATAAATTGTTTTATTTTCAACTAGTTTCGGCTTAATGCCATTTTCAAGAATGGTGTACAAAAGAGCAAAAGTTATGATTCTCTCTTGCTCTTTTGTACACCATTCTTGAAAATGGCATTAAGCCGAAATTAGTTGAAAATAAAACAATTTATTAGTAAAACAAACCAAGTAAATTTCAATCAAATACCTATATATTAATAGACATGTTTTACCAAGTGATCAATGAGAAACAAGTTAACGATATAATTTTTAAGGATTATAAGCAAATTACCCAAGAAGAAGAACTCGAGCCCAACGTTTTTGGTGCAACTTTCAATACCATCGTGTACATTTGCAAATGCAACCGTATAATGTGGATGCGGACACACCTTGGTGATCAAAGTAGAATTGATCGTGAACCGGAATAATATTTATAAGTCGGGTTCAATTATAATCGTTATATTAACACAACAAGTTATGCAGACACGAATCGATCATTATATGGCAGACATGCCCGGCCGAAGATTGACAGTGACAACCCGAAGACTGCCGCGGAGAACAATCAAATCAGGTACAGACCGGTAAAATCTGCTATATCACGGGACCGATAGAAATGAACTTATGACAGGCGATCCGAATCACTCCACAATCACAAATCACCCTTCCGCCGCAGACTGTTAATTCCTCAAGGAGGTTCGCTTTAATTCCAAAACCAATCAACTAACTTTGACTAAGGAAAAAATTAAGACAATTGGATTTTATAAATAGCAGAATATTTTGTAACTTTAATAATTGATTAATGTTGTGAATTTCGTAATAAATAGATTTGTCACTTAATTAAAACGCAGTTATATTCCTTTCTTCACTTTTATTTTTCGATGCTAGATGTATCGTATGTTCAATAAAAAAAAACCTGTAGAGTGCTATGATTTTATATTTTTGGAAATTTCTGTTAGCTGCACGCTTTAGGAATTGTCATATAAAACGTCAGACGTAATAATTATAATGTATAATTTCGGACTTGCCAACCTGCAATATATTCCATAGCACTCTAGAGGTTTAATTTGATTGAACATACGATACATTTCGAGTACTATGTACCTATTATCAATAGCTAACTAACTTTATCGAAAAATAAAAGTGAAGAAAGGAATATAACTGCGTTTTAATTAAGTGACTTATAATCTTCACGTAACTTAAATAACTAAATTAAAAAGTTTTGTGCTTTTCTATAGTTGTATATGAATTAGATAGGCGCGTTTTTTTTTAAGTTAGGGTCAATCAATGAAAATTGAAGCAAGAAAAATTGACTCATTTGTCTTCTAACCCTTTAAAATCGTTACGAAAATTACACCAGTACAAAATTCGGCCTAATCATTGCCTAAAAAAAATCAAACATTAATTTATTAATAACTTTTTTTGAGTTTACATGAAGTGATTTTTTTTTTTTTGGTTTTTGCCTGGCCTTAGTTACTGGACTATTAGCCATCATCAATTGTTATTTTGTATACATTTGTTAATTAACTTATTATTAAGTAGAACATACAACTATATATTTGGACGTCACAACACATTCACACACATCCATGGAAGCGGAGACGAGTATTTTAAAAAAATTACTCGCCTCCGCTGGGAATCGAACCCCGATCACCTCCGTGACCGATTGGCGAAACCGGCGGCTCAACCGCTCGGCCACGGCGGGCCCACATGAAGTGATTATTACACTAAAAAAGATTGTTATTCCTTACCTCACTTTTTATTTGTATCGTTAGATGTACATCTCGTATGTTATTTATTTAATACCGGGCCTAAAAAAAGACCTTACTTCCCTTTTTATTTAGATGTACATTTCAAGACACAAAGTGCTCGTTACTTTGTGTCTTGAAATGTACATCTAAATAAAAAGGGAAGTAAGGTCTTTTTTTAGGCCCGGTATTATAAAACGTTTTATTCCCTAAATAAAATTTACTTTAGGAATAAATTAATTTATTCCAAAGATTTCGGTATTATAAACACACAATAACTTTATTTGGCTAATAAACCTCCCCAGTAAATTATTTCTTTGTTTTTCTACCAAGTAAATTTTATTCTCTAAATAATTTGACAGTTAAAAGTGTATTATATTATTATAATTACTTTAGATTCTACTACTTGTATTTGTTAATATCATTACGGTTATCATGTCTACCATATCATCCGTGTCAGATTTAAGTTCGCTCATAGTATCTTGCCTGACAGTGATTAATTCAAACCACAAGACATTCTAAGGAGTCGAAGACCTAGAGTTTTTCAAATCAGACATAACCAGGGATTTTTATACTTATGCATACGCGTTTTTTAAAATTAGTTCCATTTAAAGTTTTAAACGAGTATTTTACTTCATGCGCCACGCGTATTAGCCACTGATTTCAAATTAAAACATATATCAAATTAAAAATATTTCAATAGATTCAGTGTTTAATACGCGTGGCGCATGAAGTAAAATTTCGAGTTTAGAAAAGCCTGAAAATTTGGTTTGGCCGCTCCGCGCTTCGCGCTACGCGACCAAACCAAATTTTCAGGCTTTTCTAAACTCGAAATTTTACTTCATGCTTAGCCCGGGAGTGGAAAACACTCGTTTAAAGTTCTAATTGAATTCTCTTAATAAACCGAGCGTCTGAAAATGAAAATAATAAACCGAGCGTCTGAACAAATGTTTTCAGACACTCGGTTTACTAAGAGAATTCAATTTGAAGCTTTAAACAAGTGTTTTCCACTCCCAGGCTAAGCATGAAGTAAAATTTCGAGTTTAGAAAAGCCTGAAAATTTGGTTTGGTCGCGTAGCGCGAAGCGCGGAGCGGCCAAACCAAATTTTCAGACTTTTCTAAACTCGAAATTTTACTTCATGCGCCACGCGTATTAGCCACTGATTTCAAATTAAAACATATATCAAATTAACAATATTTCAATAGATTCAGTGTTTAATACGCGTGGCGCATGAAGTAAAATTTCGAGTTTAGAAAAGCTTGAAAATTTGGTTTGGCCGCTCCGCGCGTCGCGCTACTCGACCAAACCAAATTTTCAGGCTTTTCTAAACTCGAAATTTTACTTCATGCTTAGCCTGGGAGTGGAAAACACTCGTTTAAGACTTTTATAATTTCTAATAAGCTTTCTTTTACTTGTTCTGTGAAATTCTGTTCTATTCCACGGTTATTCTCCATAATTATAAGGAATTATACTAAATTTCCAATTTGATTGACAATTTAATTCGAAATATTGACAATTCAATTTAACAAATTGGTGGTTCCAGCTAGAGCCACAATGAAAATGTATAATTTCGGCCTGTAATCTACTAATTAAATTATTCATTTCTAGAATTGCTATTTATTTGGTAGATTTGCTTTATAATACGCAATTTTATTTCCCCATTAGTTTACTAGGTAAATAAATTTACTCCACAAATAGGTTTTTCTAAACTCGAAATTTTACTTCATGCGCCACGCGTATTAGCTACTGATTTCAAATTAAAACATATATCAAATTAACAATATTTCAATAGATTCAGTGTTTAATACGCGTGGCGCATGAAGTAAAATTTCGAGTTTAGAAAAGCCTGAAAATTTGGTTTGGTCGCTCCGCGCTTCGCGCTACGCGACCAAACCAAATTTTCAGGCTTTTCTAAATTCGAAATTTTACTTCATGCTTAGCCTGGGAGTGGAAAACACTCGTTTAAGGCTTTTATAATTTCTAATAAGCTTTCTTTTACTTGTTCTGTGAAATTCTGTCCTTTTCCACGGTTATTCTCCATAATTATAAGGAATTATACTAAATTTCCAATTTGATTGACAATTTAATTCGAAATATTGACAATTCAATTTAACAAATTGGTGGTTCCAGCTATTGCCACAATGAAAATGTATAATTTCGGTCTGTAATCTACTAATTAAATTATTCATTTCTAGAATTGCTATTTATTTGGTAGATTTGCTTTATAATACGCAATTTTATTTGCCCATTAGTTTACTAGGTAAATAAATTTACTCCACAAATAGGCTTTTCTAAACTCGAAATTTTACTTCATGCGCCACGCGTATTAGCCACTGATTTCAAATTAAAACATATATGAAATTAACAATATTTCAATAGATTCAGTGTTTAATACGCGTGGCGCATGAAGTAAAATTTCGAGTTTAGAAAAGCCTGAAAATTTGGTTTGGCCGCTCCGCGCTTCGCGCTACGCGACCAAACCAAATTTTCAGGCTTTTCTAAACTCGAAATTTTACTTCATGCTTAGCCTGGGAGTGGAAAACACTCGTTTAAGTCTATTATAATTTCTAATAAGCTTTCTTTTTCTTGTTCTGTGTAATTCTGTCCTATTTTACGGTTATTCTCCATAATTATAAGGAATTATACTAAATTTCCAATTTGATTGACAATTTAATTTGAAATATTGACAATTCAATTTAACAAATTGGTGGTCCCAGCTAAATATAGGTGTTTAATTGAATTCACTCGGTTTGTTTTACTAAAAATATTTTATTTCAAATAGTTTCGGCTTAGTGCCATTTTCAAGAATAAATTCCTTCTTGAAAATGGCATTAAGCCGAAAATGTATAATTTCTGTCTGTAATCTACTAATTAATTTATTTATTTCTAGAATTGCTATTTATTTGCTAGGTTTGCTTTCTAATACGCAATTTTATTTGCCCATTAGTTTACTAGGTAAATAAATTTACTCCACAAATAGTTATCTAATGATTTATTAATCGCTTATAATACCGGGCATTAGTTTATCAATTTATTAACTGTAAGGATGTCACAGGAGAAAATGTTTGATTGAAATGTATATATTTTTATCTACAATCGCTCATACTGGCTAAACCTACACTTTTTACGTTCCACCATACGCAAAACAAAGGGAAAGTATTGTTTTTTTATTTTCCCCCATAAGCAAAACAAAGGGAAAGTATTGCTTTTTTACTTTCCCCCATAAGCAAAACAAAGGGAAAGTATTGTTTTGGCGAACATTTTCAAATCAAAAAATTAGTGAGTATATCCATTTTAAGGTCCCCTAAGTTGACTAAGACCATTTTTGAAAAATGTCTGTCCTTCTATCGCCACGATAAAATCCAAATGGATTGAGCTATGAAGATGACACTATAAACTTAAGCTTAAGGTTGAAGTCCCCCCCAAAATGGATAAATCCGCTAAAATTTTTGTCTTGAAAATTTTCGCGAAAATACCGTGCGCTCATTTAAAACATGATTTAGAGTAGGCTTTCAATTTTAAATTAGATTGGCACTACTGACCGTTAACACATAGTTTACCATAACCCCAAATTTATTCCATCATTCAATTAGCTTCTGGGTAACCGCACAAAAAAATCCAGCCTACTCTAAATCATAATTTAAATGATTGCACGGCACTTTCCCTTTTTTTTGCATATGGAGGAAAGTAAAAAAGTTAAAAGTTATGGTAAGGATGTATTAATATGTTAATGGGTTTTTCTACGTGCATATCTCTTACGCGAGTAATTATAATCAAATCGGCGGGATTATTTATTGAAATGAACTCGGGCTGAAGCGGCGCACTGTTTTATTTGTCAATTTTGTCGTCGGATATTAAATGGAATCAAACGTTTGAGAGGCGGAGCGGGGGGTTAGCCGGGTTTGAAATATTCAAAACGACTAAACATAAAATATGAATTAGCATTGTCCGGGCATAATCATATCGTAACATGGCTGTCCATCACGCGTATTTAAATAATCTGTCCGGAGCAGCCATGTCCACGTCATCTGTCCCAAACAATTATTTATTGCCCACCTTGTATGCTCTGTATATTTATAGTATTTAATTAATTGCCGCTCCATTCGCCCGTTATAAACAAACAAACAAAGTCCGCGCGCGCTCTGGATTCATTGTTAATTTTCTTAAATTATTATACGGCCCATCAAGAATATACCTGATCGTGCACGTCAGCGGAGGTCTGTCACTCGAACGATGGATGATCTCAAACTTCCATTATGATGGACAATCTATCAATCACCAACTCGCCAGTCATGACTCTTGACAGCGACCCGCTTGCTTGCTTATATTCCCCGAACTTTTCTTTGTGAAAAAAAAAAAGAAAAAAAAAATATAAACCCCGGGCGCAAATGATCCCTTTCGTACGTGTAAACTATTAGTGTCAGCACAAGTTAGAGTTGTCAGTGGCCGGCTCCGTATAATACATTCGCATGTCGGTCTAATTACCGGAATAGTCGAGGAGATTCGAATGGTGGACATACGTTCAATGCCCGGCTGTCAGCGGCAGGCCAATCTTGTAAAGAATCCGCGAGCAGGGCTTGCATTCACTCAGTCTCAGCCTTCCCGATACTGCCGATACTGTCACAGGATCATAGATATTGGTAATGGCTCCGGGACACTCCGCAAGGATCTGACATAATAGGATATCTAGGATAACGAAATCTGTTTCCAATTGTCAGAAAAGAATATCCAGGGATATCAATATCGTCGGATACGCAGAAACCCACTGAATAGATCGTTTTGAAACTTCAACTAAATAATAATAAATGTATGTAGGTATATTATAACTTAACGAAAATACTTTATATTATATGCTACAAATCTTTGAAACATGTTAATATCATATATAAAATTACGAAAAAACTATTCGTGAAAATGCAAACAGTGTCTTAATTAATAAGGCAATTTAAGACGATAAATATCCATTGAAACAACTACTTCCCGTGCAAATAAACCTCCGGATATTGAATAATACAATGAAATATTTAAAATCTTTTTTAATTTGATTTGATTTCGTAATTTTATATATTATGTTTAAAGTGTGCAAACTATAAGAATCGTAAGCTTATTTTCTCGAATTCAAATAGTTTTGAATTTGAATTTATCATGTTAATATCCTTGATAATTAAATAAAAGTCACTTGGTTTGTTTCACTACTACCAAGTGACTACTACTACTACTACTACACATTGTTTCATCAACAGCCTTTCACAAAAAATAAAAAAATGCATAAAGGAAAAAGAATTTAATATTATTATGACGAACCCACTCAACCTGAGAAAATTATTTGTAAATAATAAACCACCAATTAATAGAAATCAAAAATGCGGTATTTATGAAATCAAATATAGTGAATGCGATGCAATATACATTGGACAAACGGGTAGAAGTTTTTTAAAAAAAAATAGATGAACATAAAAAATCCATCCTAAATAACAAACAAACAACGGGGTTTGCCCGTCATTGCATCGCATCCAATTATTTTTTTAATTCAGACGATTTCCAAATTTTATATTCAGGTAATAAGGGACCAGAATTGAATTTTAGAGAAGGCCTGGAAATTAGCAAGGCAATAAAACAGGGAAAACACATCGTAAATGAGTACGAAGACATCTGGAACTCCCCAATTCTTAAAGCCCTTATTACCTGACCTTCAAAAAACTATGTATATATAACTTGTAAAATATTTTTCTGTATTACTCCTTGAGAATGACGATAAGTCGAAACTAGTCGGAGAGAATAAAAAAAAATAATAGTGAAACAAACCAAGTGACTTTTATTTAATTATCAATATTGTAAACATGTTTTATCAAGTGATTAATGAGAACCAAATTGAAGATATGTTAATATCCTGTAGCACACGAACATCTTATAATTTAAATACATTGTTATTAGATTTTCTTATTCTTCTTTGTGCTAAGAATATGTCTTGCTTATTAAGAAAAGCGCTTCTTGAATTCTTTCATAAAATCCTAAAAAATTACACAGTACAGTCGACGCAACCCAAATTATTTGGGTATTTGTTACTGAAATTCATTGTTGTAAGTCTGGCTTTGGCCAGTGGTATTACAAAGAGAGGGGAGAATATTGAATATTGACTAAAATTTTTGAGAGCTGTCAACCTTAATTGCGACGAACGACTATGATGCAAAGTATAAATTACACCATTAAATTTAGGCGTTCAGATTTGGGTTGCGCCGACTGTACAAGTAAGGTGGGAAATTTACATGTTCTTTGGCCGTAAGAACGAACAACGATTAATCTTCCACAATTATGAAAATAAAGCATTGAAACTTATACATTTTGTACATAAAAGCTTTACGAATAAATTGACAGTATTTTTTTTTAGAAAATTGTTTCTTAGAATAAATATAAATTAAATAATAGAACACTGTCCAATGATTACATAAAAAAAGACCTTTATTGGCAGAATACTACATAACATCCATATCTAAACTAATCGCTACCCCCTCTCTTCCGTCTGCTTTCCCTCTCTTCCCCCAACTTCTCCAGCGTCCTTACCCCGGCCCCATCCTCTCTCATCCATTCCGTCACTTTTCTATTCCTTCTTATTCCCACCACATAAATCCGTGTATTACTTCCATAGAAAACATTATTTCTTCTTCATATTGCTTTAATCTATTGAGGTAATTATAATAAGCATATTGTATTAAATAAATTCATCTAAAATAAATGATAAATAAAATTAATCGTTGCTCAGAAATCTCCATAAGAGCAGTGTAAATTTTGATTATACTTTCAATAAATAGAAGACAGCATCGTGCCTTTTTAGTAATATTTTAAATATATACTGTGATTTCTAAAAACATGTGAAAAGAAATTAGGATTGATATGTAGAATTCTTGTACGACATTTGTCGCGACACGGGCTCCCGGCTCCCGACCTTGAGTTTATTTATTTATTTATTCTCTCACGGGAAACCCCTTTTACAAAGAATGTATTTTTTCTGACGTGGACCGTTCATAAAAAAATATACAAACTCTCTGTATATTCATCTTCATGCTCACATACTAGATATACAGAGAGTTTTATGTAACACCGAACATTTTCATAACGAAAATTTATCCATATGCATACGTTGCTCATTTTTCTAGGCTTGGATTATTAAAAGAATTTAATTTGAAGCTTTAAACGAGTGTTTTCCACTCCCAGGCTAAGCATGAAGTAAAATTTCGAGTTTAGAAAAGCCTGAAAATTTGGTTTGGTCGCGTAGCGCGAAGCGCGGAGCGGCCAAACCAAATTTTCAGGCTTTTCTAAACTCGAAATTTTACTTCATGCGCCACTGGTACAAAACACCGACATATTGCGAAGTTTAAAACACACCGCTAAACTTTGATTGAATCAATATTTTGTACTGGTGGCGCATGAAGTAAAATTTCGAGTTTAGAAAAGCCTGAAAATTTGGTTTGGCCGCTCCGCGCTTCGCGCTACGCGACCAAACCAAATTTTCAGGCTTTTCTAAACTCGAAATTTTACTTCATGCTTAGCCTGGGATTGGAAAACACTCGCTTAAAGCTTCAAATTGGATTCTTTTAATAAACCGAGCATCGGAAAATGTGCAACGTATGCATATGGATATTTTGAAGAAAAATTCTCGTTATGAAAATGTTCGGTGCTACACAAAACTCTCTGCATATCTAGTATGCGAGCATGAAGATGTCCATATGGTTTGCCACTTTGGTTTAAGACTAACTTTGAGAGTTTTGTAATAATCTTGGAATGGGGCAGCGTGTTCAAGGAGAGGAAGTTCTTAAGGTGCTTTTGCTTAATTGACGAAAAAAAGCAGTAATTACCTTTCTACACACATTTGACCTTCAGGAAACTCAATCAATCAATTTATGATTTTGCTAATTGATCCGTGATCTCATTTTTTCGTATTCCTTAGTGACTAGGAATCCAACACAAAATCCCTCTTTATACATTTCAAATATTAAGGAACGAATTTTGGATGTTAGATAGTACCTATAGAAATGAATTCCTTTTATTGGATAGAATAAAGTGCTGATTTTAAGTCTGCGAAAATTACACTTTTTTTATTAGAAATTTCTTGAATCAATTTTAGACCTTCCATAATAGCATAGAGTTTAGTTGTAAATATTGTTGATGTATGAGAAATTTTGAAGGAATCAATCAGGGCTCCCTCAATGTAAACTCCACAACCCGTATGAGTTGATGTAAATGAACTCTCTGTGAAGCAAAATACCCCATTATGCCATTTTTTAGTTGCTTTTGAGTTGAATCTGTCATTTTGATTTCCTGAATTAGAATCGGAGCAGTTTAGATCTATGTTACATGTATCATTTAATAATGATTGGGTACAAGTTCGAGAATTAAGTTGATGAATAACACGGGAGCTTAGGAGAAGAAAAAATATTGATATTTAACTCGAGTTTAAGCTAAACTTAAGTTTAAGGTGACAGCAGTGGCGGCCCTAGGGCGGTGAATTATTCCTGAAAATTCACAGCGAATTTTTCAGGAATAATTCACAAACAAAAAATGTTTCTTTTAAGTATACATATCCTGAGGATTACAGTTTTGTGAATTTTCAGGAATTCGCCATTTTTATAAAATCTTTCAGTTTGAAGCTTCTAACGAGTGTTTCCACTCCCAGACTAAGCATGAAGTAAAATTTCGAGTTTAGAAAAGCCCCGCGTAGAAAATTTGTCGAGGGTCGCTGCGCGACCCTCGACAAATTTTCACGGGGGCTTTTCTAAACTCGAAATTTTACTTCATGCGCCACGCGTATACAACACTAATTTAACTTAAAGTTAAAAAAATGCTGCTCAAGTTTGATCTCACGTCAATAAATATAATAAATGTTTAAAAATTTAACTTAACGCTGAAGTATTGTGAAAATTAAAATTAAATATATACAGCGCGACCCTCGACAAATTTTCTACGCGGGGCTTTTCTAAACTCGAAATTTTACTTCATGCGCCACGCGTATACAACACTGATTTAACTTAAAGGTAAAAAAATGCTGCTCAAGTTTGATCTAACGTCAATAAATATAATAAATGTTTCAAAATTTAACTTTACGCTGAAGTATTGTGAAAATTAAAATTAAAAATATACTGCAGATTAATAATGATGATAATAATAATAAACTATACTTTTCCAACAGAAGATACACCGGGCGCCATCATTTGGGGCGCCGAAAACGGAAAACGAAACACGGGGGAGGGGTGCACCATGAGATCTCGCACCACCTAAAAATTTGGGGCGCTGAAAACGGAAAACGTGTTTCGTTTTCCGTTTTCGGATGTACGCTGAATCCAAAAATGGCCTTTGTTTGTTTATGGAACTTATAGTTTGTCGCAAAACTCGAAAAGAAAATGGAAATTATTTCGGATGTAAACAGTCTTAGGGGAAGATTTTTGTTTTCTATGTTCTGGGGGTGGTGATCCTAATTTTATTATTCAGATTTGTTAATTGATGTATGCTGAACCCAAAAATGGCCTTCGTTTATTTATGGAACTTATAGTTTGTCGCAAAACTCGATAAGAAAATGAAAATTATTTCGGATATAAACTGTGTCAGGGGAAGATTTTTTATGTTCCGGGGGTGGTGATCCTAATTTTATTGTTTAGTTTTGTTAATTGATGTATGCTAAATCCAAAAATGGCCTTAATTTGTTTATGGAACTTATAGTTTATCGCAAAACTAGAAATGAAAATGGAAATTATCTCGGATAAAAACTGTGCAGGGGGAAGATTTTTTTATCTATGTTCCAGGGGTGGTGAACCTAATTTTATTGTTTAGTTTTGTTAATTGAAGTATGTTGAATCCAAAAATGGCCTTAGTTTGTTTATGGAACTTATAGTTTGTCGCAAAACTCGAAAAGAAAATGGAAATTATTTCGGATGTAAACAGTCTTAGGGGAAGATTTTTGTTTTCTATGTTCTGTGGGTGGTGATCCTAATTTGATTATTCAGATTTGTTAATTGATGTATGCTGAACCCAAAAATGGCCTTAGTTTATTTATATAAATTATAGTTTATCGCAAAACTCGATAAGAAAATGAAAATTATTTCGAATATAAACAGTGTCAGGGGAAGTTTTTTGTTTTCTATGTTCCGGGGGTGGTGATCCTAATTTTATTGATTAGTTTTGTTAACTGACGTATGCTGAAACCAAAAATGGCCTTAGTTTGTTTATGGAATTTATAGTTTGTCGCAAAATTAGAAAAGAAAATGGAAATTATTTCGGATGTAAACAGTCTCAGGGGAAATTTTTTTTCTATGTTCCGGGGGTGGTGATCCCAATATTATTATTTAGTTTTGTTAATTGATGTATGCTGAAACCAAAACTGGCCTTAGTTTGTTTATAGAACTTACAGTTTGTCGCAAAACTCGAAAAAAAAAATTGAACTTATTTCGGAAATAAATAGTGTCAGGGCAAGATTTTTTTTTCTATGTTTCGGGGGTGGTGATGCTAATTTTATTATTTAGTTTTGTTAATGGATGTATGCTGAATCCAGACATGCCCTTATCTTTCTTATGGAACATTTAGAAAGTGGTCAAAATTAATTTAAAAATTGTATTAATTTTAGGGGTACTTAAAAAATGTAGGGGTTGAAAATTTGGGGTGATATTATGAATAGTTACTAATGTGATCTATCCTCTATTGATTAATAGTAAATTCTGATTTTTATCTGCAATACTTGGCCTAAAATATAAATTTAAAATCTATTGCTGAAATCTATTGCTAACTTCACACCCGTAATTAAATCCAATCTTTGGTTTTTGAATAATTTTGTAATGAGGTGAAGCACACGAACTATTTTTGTGTGGGTGTTTATGTTGTGCTTAAATCAGAAAGGAAAAAATAACATAATATCTGGATAACAATAAATTCCGACGTGAAAGAAGTTAAGTTACGACGAACACCGGACAGAAGGATAGAAGTTTCCGTGGAATTTATTATTTATAGATTTGTTTATCGTGGACAACTTTCATATTCTTTATCATAATGTCATTAATATGTCACGGATATACTGCTGATTTCTCAAAAAACGACAAGACAAATGTTGATGTTTCCCTATTCCCACTGACCATAACTCAAAGCCCACGCAGCGGCAGCGCACACCTGTCACGCGCCCATTGCGAACGCGTCAAAGTGAGACGGCGACAGTCAGTTGTCATCCGCGTCCGGCTATAATGGCCATCATATTGTCTTCAGATTAATTAACTGTATAAACCCAGAGTCCCACGAATAACTATTCCTGTGTATTCAACGGGAAACTGGAAAAATTTAATACCATTTTTTGTTCTTTTAAATATACATTTATATATGGTAAATCCACTAAAATTAATATACCGGTGTATACGCTGTGAATTTTTAGGAATAATTCACATCTACAGATTTTTTTTAAAGTATACATATCCTGAGGATTACAGTTTTGTGAATTTTAAGGAATTCGTTGTTTTTATAAAATCTTTTAATTTGAAGCTTTTAGCGAGTGTTTCCACTCCCAGGTTAAGCTTTAACACCATTTTTTTGTTCTTTTAAATACTCATTTATATATAGTAAATGCACTAAAATCAATATACCGGTGTATACGCTGTGAATTTTCAGGAATAATTCACATACAAAGAAATTTTTTTTAAGTATACATATCCTGAGGAATACAGTTTTGTGAATTTTCAGGAATTCGTTGTTTTTATAAAATCTTTTAATTTGAAGCTTTTAACGAGTATTTCCACTCCCAGGTTAAGCATGAAGTAAAATTTCGAGTTTAGAAAAGCCTGAAAATTTGGATTTGCCGGTGCGCGCGAGCGAAGCGAGTCGCGCACCGGCAAATCCAAATTTTCAGGCTTTTCTAAACTCGAAATTTTACTTCATGCGTCACGCGTATAAAACACTGAAATATTGTTAAGTTCAAAATATACCGCATACTGCATATCAATATACCGGTGTATAAGCTGTGAATTTGCAGGAATAATTCACATACAAAGAATTTTTCTTTCAAGTATGCATATTCTGAGGATTACAGTTTTGTGAATTTTTAAGAATTCGTTGTGTTTATAAAATCTTTCAATTTGAAGCTCGTTAGAAGAACCTTTATACTTATCCTGATAAGTATGCGTTGTTTATTTTTTTATAGAGTTTAATTTGAAGCTATTAACGAGTGTTTTCCACTCCCAGACTAAGCATGAAGTAAAATTTCGAGTTTAGAAAAGCCTGAAAATTTGGATTTGCCGGGACGCGCGAGCGAAGCGAGTCGCGCCCCGGCAAATCCAAATTTTCAGGCTTTTCTAAACTCGAAATTTTACTTCATGCGCCACGCGTATAAAACACTGAAATATTGTGAAGTTCAAAATATACTGCTTGTCTCTAATTTAATTTTAATTAAATGAATACATTTTTATTTAGATTAATTGGAACGTCTGGAGCAATTTATTTTCTAATACGTAAAGTATATTTGAAAGATAAAATCTAAATATATTTGAAAGATAAAATCTAAATTAAGAATTTTTAACTTTAAATCGTAAGTCAAGGACTTTTTATTTGTTTGGATAACACCGATAGTATGAAACAAATTTTCAGAATTTTCTAAACTCGAAACTCGACAATTTCACATTAAATCGGCGTTTTATGCGCGTGGCGCATGAAGTAAAATTTCGAGTTTAGAAAAGCCTAATTTGGCTCGGTCGCTCCGCTTCGCTACGCGACCGAGCCAAATTTTCAGGCTTTTCTAAACTCGAAATTTTACTTCATGCTTAGTCTGGGAGTGGAAAACACTCGTTAATAGCTTCAAATTAAACTCTATAAAAAAATAAACAACGCATACTTATCAGGATAAGTATAAAGGGTGGGCCATCTGTTGGTTTCTTTTTGAAATTTATTCATTTAATTAACATGAAATGAAACACGTGCAGTATATTTTGAACTTCACAATATTTCAGTGTCTTATACGGGTGGCGCATGAAGTAAAATTTCGAGTTTAGAAAAGCCTGAAAATTTGGATTTGCCTGGGCGCGCCTCGCTTCGCTCGCGCGCCCCGGCAAATCCAAATTTTCAGGCTTTTCTAAACTCGAAATTTTACTTCATGCTTAATCAGGGATTGGAAACACTTGTTAATAGCGTTAAATTAAACTCTTTAAAAAATGAAACAACGCATACTTATCGGGATATGTATAAAGGGTGGGCCATCTGATTGTTTCTTTTTGAAATTGGTGTTAAAACTACACCGTTGAATATGTTTAAATGATTGTTGCTTTATTCAAGAAAGTACACCTTCTGATTATTTGTGGAAAACAATTGCAGTTAAATGGCCACCGCGGCTAGCTTAACAGTAGTTCATGTCCGTTTAACCTAATTTTGTTGTGCATTTTTGCTTGTTTCTGGCTCTATTTGACGAATAGTAAGACGAATATTTTTCTTCAGTGCGTCAATTGATTGTGGATCGTTGGAGTAACAACGGTCCTTAACATATTCCCACACAAAATAGTCCAACAACGACAAATCGCAGCTGCGCAATGGCCAATTAATATCTTAAACTAAGTACCTACAATATCAATAACAACTTAATTAACGTTATAAATTCATATTTATCTGGTCGAATGCAAATAGTTGAATATGAAGGTGTACAATCCTTTAGCTAAGTCGCCACATCTGGGGTACCCCAAGGGCCAAATCTCGGACCGCTTCTGTTTTCGTTTTTTGTTAATGATATAGGCACATCTCTCAATTCTTCATTTCTACTATATGCGGATGATTTAAAGATCTTCAGGAAAATTGAAAGCGACGCCGACTGTGCTATCCTTCAAGATGACCTTAATAACATCTGTGACTGGTGTAATACTAATGGCTTATCATTAAATACAAAGAAGTGCTATGCTATGACATTTCAAGAAAAGTGAACACTATCCAATATGATTACTCGATACATTGTATCTCTTTAGAAAGAGTGAATCGGTTTAGAGATCTCGGTATTTTGTATGACTCGAATCTTACATTTAATGATCATGTAAGTAAAATTGTTAATGAGTGTTATCGTACTCTTGGGTTTATTATAAGAAACAGTAAGTCGTTTACATCTATCGATACGCTAATATCTCTATATACTGCTTATATATGTAGTAAACTGGAGTATTGCTCCGTCATCTGGGTACCGCAATACGCTAAATATGTTGGGCTACTTGAGTTTTTAAAATATTTATATTTTATGGAGCATAAAAGCTACCCGGATAGGGGGGTCAGTTACTCCAGTTTAATAAATGAGTTGAATGCTATAACAATAAGTGACAGACACAAGCGTATATCGTGTTTGTATCTCCATAAACTGATTAACAATTTTATTGATGACACCCCTGCTTTGGAGCTAGTTAACCTTCATGTACCTAGGCTTGCAAATATGACATCTTACACATTTTCTTACAGCACTCCTCATACATCTCACCATAGCAACTCTCCATTATATAAATTATACAAGTCATATCACATGTACAAATATAACGCCGATATTTTTGGTGATTCGCTTAGTAATTTTATCAAACATGTTAACGAATGTTTCATTACATAACTAAACAAAATTATAATTTTTATTGTATGTTATATTACTTATGTATATTTATTATATATTTATGTATTTATATTAATTTTCATTATTTGTATATTATTATGAAATTGCTTTGTAATTGGACTGTAGTCTGTTGAGCAATAAAGACTTATTATTATTATTATTATTTTCTATTTTATCTCGACTTGTTGTCGGTTATATTATATTTGGACGGGCATTAGCCAAGTCCAAACATAATCTATTTCTGATTCAAGAAGTTCCTTGTTATGTTACATGTGTGAAGTATGGTTGCTTTTTGAACTTGAGTGTGAATGTTGTTCGGCAGATCTAGTTCCGACAGATGTTGTATCATCGTGTGTGGTGTGTGTATTATTATTATTATTATTAAAAACGACTGATAACACGGTTACCAAACTTAGTCTTCAAAAGATCGATAGTTTCACGGCTAGTGTGGGATTTTGCTCCATCCTGCTGAATCAAAGCTCGTCCAAGTCGAAATCGTTTAATTGCGGCCCCTAAAAATCAGTCAGCATGTCTCTGCGACAGAGCACTCACTTTGGAAATATTTTTTTAATATTTCCTAACCTTGTTCTAGATTAAAACGATTCAAATCTTACAGCGGAGGTTTGACACTACATCTATGTCAATATGTGAAGCGCGTTAGTGTTGCCAATGTGGAAATAACACTTAGTTCAAAAAGAAACTAGTAGATGGCCCACCCTTTACTTGAAAGTAAAATCCCCTGTATATAATAATAATATTTTTTTTAATTCAATAAAAAATAATTGCTTCAACCCGACTTTAAAGTTATTTCTATTTTTATGATTTAAAGTTACAGAACAACAAGAACAGAAACAATTGATCCGTCCGAAAGATATCAACGAAACGGTTAGTACATAAATTCCCCGCCATGATCTACGTTAATAGTCAATTTTAATCATGTGAACCCGTGTCATTTATTTATTTTTATATTTATTCCCACATCCCCTCGCAGTCGTATACCTGTTTCTGTTTCCCTCCGACCGATGGAAATGTGTAACAGTAACATAAAATACGCAGACGAAACGTTTTCTTAAACTCATCCCGTGTATACCTATAACTATGATTACATTTACATGCGTCAACAATAAACTAAACGCAATGTGACATATAGGAGCATAAAGCTCTCCGAGAGCTAAGTGGTTTCGGTGCATATTTGAGGGATTATAAATTCGTCGAGACTTTTATTTCAGACAATTTTTCGGCTTCCTTTGAGCCCGTGAGAAATGAGAGTGGAATCCAATTAAACTTTATTATCTTGAGGTATTAATTAGTGGTGGGTTAATTGAATCGGTAATCGAAAACAAATTTCTGGATTTCCACGAGTTGAGTATTTTTCGAGATTCTGTAATGTAATTAGTGAGAGTGATATTTAGAATCATTATAGTAATTAGTGCAGTTGCTCCAATTATAATGATTGTAAACGTTTTGAATACTCTGCGATCTACTTCTTCCATCCCGAAAGGTTCAATTAATCATTGAGCTTTTATTAACCTATTTTTTTCCACTGTACTCACTCGAGAGATAAGAAACACATGGTATGTATACCTAAAAGAAAAATACAAAACGTAATATTTTGCCATACAGGGAATTTTTCTTTTATGTATACATACCATGTGTTATTTTTATCTCACAAATCCCAAGAATATAAAATTTCCTATGTTTAGTTTCAAAAACACACTCCAATCGCAATGCACCTTTGGATGAAACGAGTAGGTCCTGAACTTGTTTCATCCAAAGGTGTATTGCGATTAAAGTGTGTCTTTAAAACTAAACACAGGAAATTTTATATTCTCGGAATTTGTATGTTTAGAGATAAAAAAAAAACACATGATATGTATACCTAAAAGAAAAATCCCTGTATGTCAAAATGTTACGTTTTATAAAAAAGTTTAAGAAAAGGAGGCACCAATTTTATTCTACTGTTCTCATTCGAGTACAGCACAATTTTTTTTAAATAGAAATTACAACCTCTAAAGAAAGAACTAATGAAGAGAGGTACATAGTGGGCCAATGTAACTCTCTTCATTAGTTTATTTGTCAGAGGTTGTAATTTCTATTAGAAACAAAAGGAGGTGTTTCTAATAGAAATTACAACCTCTGAAGAATAAACTAATGAAGAGAGTTACATTGTCCCATTATTATTATTATTATTATTATTATTATTATTATTATTATTATTATTATTCTTTATTTACGGAATTCACCTTTTTTACAATTGAAATTAACACAATTAGTTGTATATAGTAACACATCATACTCATTACGTTACTAAGTATAACCAAAATTAATGTATAAACAAAATTATGTACCAGAGCTGGGATGAATCCTCGTAAAAAGGATTCGAATCACGAATCCGAATCACCTAATATGATTCGAATCACGAATCCTCGCATAAAGGATTCGTAAGAGATAAATATGATTCGAATCAAAGATTCGAATCCTGTTTTTTCGAATCACGAATACAAATCCTTTGAGAATAAATTCCATTTTATTTTTTTTTCAACCATTTATATATTAATATCGTTACCAGTTGTTTTAACAAAAATATTTGAAACCTAATTATTTTTTATTAACATTAAACATCGTTGATAACAGACTAAACATCTGATTGCCTGTTACTCTGATTAAAGATGTATTTGTGTGTTACTGAACTTCACTTCAAATCAGTGTTTTGTACGCGTGGCGCATGAAGTAAAATTTCGAGTTTAGAAAAGCCCAGAAAATTTGTCTCGGGTCGCTGCGCGACCCTCGACAAATTTTCACAGGGCTTTTCTAAACTCGAAATTTTACTTCATGCTTAGTCTGGGAGTGGAAAACGGTCTTGTATATAATATCGATCACTTTTGATAAACACTTGCTTTCTTGATTTAGAAAAAAAAAATCGACTTTTTCTTTTAGATACTTTATGGATCACCCTGTATAAAAACAAATACGCCCATCTTCTAGATCTCGCCACAATAGCCTAAATGCGTGTATTATACTTTTCTGTAGCTCGAATAGTTTTTGAGTTATAGTGTTTTTTGACAAAGTTGAAAAATGCTGAAAATTTAAGCGAGCGCGCTCGCTTTTTTGTATTTCGCAAAAGTTGCGAATTACTCAATAACTAATGGGAATGCAGAAAAGTTGTTAGAATGAAAGTTTTAGATAATAAAATTTAGGATAATTTTTCTATCATCAAGTTTTTTCGTACCTATCTTGTTTCTTGGAGAAAATCGACAGTTTGTTGAAAGCTTCGTAAAAAACTTATAATTTTCACAATATCATGAAATAACTTCTTAGAACTATTTATTGGAATTAGTGTATGTTTTTGAACTTCGGGATAAATCAGCGTTTTACGCGCGTGGCGCATGAAGTAAAATTTCGAGTTTAGAAAAGCCCAGAAAATTTGTCTCGGGTCGCTGCGCGACCCTCGACAAATTTTCACCGGGCTTTTCTAAACTCGAAATTTTACTTCATGCTTAGTCTGGGAGTGGAAAACAGTCTTCTATATAAAATTGATAACCTTTGATAAACACTCGCCTTCTTGATTTAGAAAAAAAAACAATCGACTTTTTCTTTTAGATACTTTATGGATCACCAAATACGCCCATCTTGTAGATCTCGCCACAATAGCCTAAATGCATGTTGCGAACATGCGAATAACTCAATAACTAATGGGAATACAAAAAAATCGCTCAAACAAAAGTTTTAGATAAGAAAATTTTGGACAATTTTTCTAACTTTAAGTTTTTTCGTAACTATCTTCTTTCTTAGAGAACAATAACAGTTTGTTGAAAGATTCTTAAAAACTTATAATTTTTTTTTTGACCTCGGCTCTTGGCCATACAGTCAGCAGCCATTTGTATTATTATTTTTCGATTTTTTTTAAATTAACTTATCCACATACACACGTTATACAACTCATATAGACGTCACAACGCATTCATACAACATCCATGGCTCCAGAGGGTGCCAATTTCCCCATAAGAAAGTGACACCCCGGTGGGATTCGAACCCACGACCCTCTGGCCCAAGAGCAGGAGCTCTACTCAATTTTAAAAATCATGGAATAACTTGCTTTTGCGCATTACTGAAAAAATATATCATTAGTAATTAGTAATATTTACTGTCGTTTTTATTGTGCGCATTAATAGAGATGATAAAGTTTGTTAATAATCTAAGCATTATAACATAAAAACATTTTATATGTACAGAGAGTTTAAAGTTTAGTGACCACGATTATTGCGTAACAACAACAATTTTTCAACACTTTTAGTAAATAACACACTTGGTTAAGATTTCACTGTTTATTAGTTGACACTGCAACACTTGTTTTGCCACACAGGCAGATAAATGATGACAATTTTTCAGTTGAAACAATTAAAAATGTTCGAAATAAAAATAAACACATTAATCACTGTTTAAGTTCCAATTGAAAAAAAACCAAATTGGCAAAAATATATTTGCAGTCCTCTCGATAAAGGTGCTATGACAATTAAAAATGTCAAAGTTGGTTTAAAAAATTTCGTCAAAGAAAAATGTCATTAGATTACGAAAACAACCATGGCAGTGTAAACTGAGCAAATAATCATAATGAAAAGACACTCAAAATGGATTTGCCAACTGCTTTTTAATCAAAACTTGAAGAATTTTATAAAAGAGAAATAAAAACTCTATCAAAACGTTGTTTTGGTAAACAAATTACATATCTCAGAACAATTTATCAACCAAATGTCCGCTGTATTAATTTAGTCACTATGTCAGATATCGTTAAGTATTGTTTAACTGAATTAAATATTGTATATGTAATAATTTTCTGCTAGAATTTTGTATATTTTTCCCTGTAATTTGAAATGTGTATTTCTGTTGGGAAATAAATTATTATTATTATTATTATTATTATATGTTCCCGCAAGGACTGTAAGAAACATGCAACTAATGTATAACGTATATCAAAAAATATAGTTGCAACTACTTATGGACAACATAGTCCCTTGTCGCGTATCTCCAATCAGTGCAATAATATATGCTCTACTGTCGATTTTGTTGGTGTACCGTACAGTCTATTTAAACGGCAGCTGCATCAATGCTTAACTTAAATACATGTACATTTTTAACGATATTTCTGTACGTATACTGTGTATTATAGATTATGTTTAAATTCTGGAAACTATATGAAGCGTAAGATTGTTTTCTTGAATTCAAATAGTTTTGAATTTGAGGCAATAATTAACTTTCACGCTTTGATGCGCCGTTTTGTATGTTCTCTTGATTGTTCATTTACGTTAGTATATTTGTATTATCATCTGTTAGGTTATTGGTACTTTTTGTTATTGTTGTATTTCTATATAATTTATTGTGATTTTTACTACATCTATATATGTAACTAATCTTTGTAGATTTGTGTAAAAGGAGATTCCGAAAATAAATAAATAAATTATGCCATACGAAACGATAAAACGGTGTAAGTGTGTTCTTAATTATCTAGAAATTTTCCAATACTTGCATAGATTTGAAGTTTTTTTGGCGCCCAACCTGGGGCCATGCTAACGCTGGGCCCTTGTTGGGCGCCATAAATTGTGAAAGTAAAAGTTAAAAACTTCACACTGATTAGTGTTTCGTACGCCTGGTACATGATGTAAAATTTCAAATTTAGAAAAGATTGAGTGTGGACGTTACGGGTTTAAATCAAAACGCTCAGGCTTTTCTAAACTCAAAATTTTACTTTATGCTTAAGCTAAGAGTGGAGAGCACTCGTTTAAAAATACTTAATACGCTTGCATTTGAGGTTATTTGGCGCCCAACCTGGAGCCAGGCTAACGCTGTGGCCCCTAGTTGGGCGCCATACATCGCAAGCATCTAAATTTAAAACTTTCCACTGAATCAGCGTTTTGTACGCGTTGTGCATGAAGTAAAATTTTCAGTTTAGAAAAGCCTGAGTTTGGATTTGGACGTACAGGCTTTCCTAAACTCGAAATTTTACTTCATGCTTTGTCTGGGAGTGGAAAACACTCGCTTAAGCTTCAAAATGAACGCTTTATAATTTTTTTAACTTATTGATTAATAACTAAACACGCTTTAATTTGATTCGTTTCTTTTTAATACAGGGTAATTATACGGGTAACTTACAATTCTTAATAAATATACATATATTTATTGAGGATTGTAAATTACCCGTGATTCAATAAATTAATGAATCTAAACCGGTTTACCGATATTTCACGGAGAAATCATGATATTGTTGTTTCAGGGGTAAATATTCATTGAATACGTTACGTGAATAATTAATAGAATTTAAAGATTTACCTTTACCAAGTGTCTTCCACTCCCAGACTAAGCATGAAGTAAAATTTCGAGTTTAGAAAAGCCCCGTGAAAATTTGTCTCGGGTCGCGCAGCGACCCGAGACAAATTTTCTGGGCTTTTCTAAACTCGAAATTTTACTTCATGCGCCACGCGTATAAAACACTATAATATTGTCAAATTTATGTATATTCGAACTTCACTTAAAATCTGTGTTTTATACGCGTGGCGCATGAAGTAAAATTTCGAGTTTAGAAAAGCCCCGTGAAAATTTGTCTCGGGTCGCTGCGCGACCCTCGACAAATTTTCACGGGGCTTTTCTAAACTCGAAATTTTACTTCATGCTTAATCTGGGAGTGGAAAACACTTGTTTAAAGCTTTAAATTGAACTTTACAAAAAAAAGTTCAAATTGAGGTGTTAAACGAGGGTTTTCCAGTCCCAGATTAAGCATGAAGTAAAATCTCGAGTTTAGAATAGCCTGAAAATTTGGTTTGGTCGCGTAGCACGAAGCGCGGAGCGACCAAACCAAATTTTCAGGCTTTTCTAAACTCGAAATTTTACTTCATGCGCCAAGCGTATAAAACAGCTATTTAACGATAAATTTAAAAACACACAAAAGACATTTTTTATGTTAATCCTCGCAATTAATTCGAATTATTTTTGACGATTCAAATCCTTTTGCTGCGCGACCCTCGATAAATTTTCACGGGGCTTTTCTAAACTCGAAATTTTACTTCATGCTTAATCTGGGAGTGGAAAACACTTGTTTAAAGCTTTAAATTGAACTTTAAAAAAAAAGTTCAAATTGAGGTGTTAAACGAGGGTTTTACAGTCCCAGATTAAGCATGAAGTAAAATTTCGAGTTTAGAAAAGCCTGAAAATTTGGTTTGGTCGCGTAGCGCGAAGCGCGGAGCGACCAAACCAAATTTTCAGGCTTTTCTAAACTCGAAATTTTACTTCATGCGCCAAGCGTATAAAACAGCTATTTAACGATAAATTTAAAAACACACAAAAGACATTTTTTATGTTAATCCTCGCAATTAATTCGAATTATTTTTGACGATTCAAATCCTTTTGTAAGTATTCGAATCCTCTTATAAATATTCGAATCCATTTATAAATATTCGAATCTTTTCATAAGGATTCGAATCCTTTTATAAGGATTCGAATCCTTTTATATGGATTCGAATCACCTACATTCGGATTCGAATAAGAATCCTCTTAAAAAAATGTAACGAATCCGGATTACGAATCCAGTTGAACTAAAGTATTCAAATGCGTCTTTTGAATCCTCTAAAATGATTCGAATCCAGGATTCGAATAATGACTGATTCGAATCCTGCCCAGCTCTGCTATGTACCTACCTCTCTTCATCTTTCTTTAGAGGTTGTAATTTTTATTTAAAAAAAATGGTGCTGTACTCGAATGAGAACAATGGAATAAAATAGGTGCACCTTTTTCTTAAACTTTTCTACAAAACGTAACATTTTGACATACAGGGATTTTTCTTTTAGGTATACATACCATGTGTTTTTTTTATCTCTGAAAATACAAATTCCGAGAATATAAAATTTCCTGTTTAGTTTTAAAGACACACTTCAATCGCAATGCACCTTTGGACGAAACGAGTAGGTCCTAATTTAACTGTATTGTTTCGAGTTTACGTGAAGTGATTAATCACAAATAGAAAGACTGTTATTCCTTACTTCACTTTTTAAAAGTGAAGTAAGGAATAACAGTCTTTCTATTTGTGAGGTCCTAATTTGCTCATTTGGGTTGAGTCGAGTGGATGTTTGTGGATTGGATAAATTGAGGAGTCTCATAAATTGAATTTTTTCTTTAGTCAAGAAACATAATAATTTCTAGTTTTAATATAGATTAAGTCGTTAATTAGTCCGACGATGACAGGATTGAACGGAGCGAAAGAGGGCGCGTGTAATAAATACAAAGGTCGGGTGACAGCGCAAAGTCGCATTCGTCAACCAAATGGTAACCATCCGTTCGCCGTCAATCCTGCGGATCCGGCGAACACTTTGATCCCCGGGTAGTGTCTGATTGATTCATGGGCAACACGTGGAATCACCAGAATAGCCAGAATGGCCGGCGACAGTTGTTGGCTCGGCAGGCCGATTCTTAATATCGTCCTATTAATCTTTACTAATCACCCGACCGTCTCTGATGGGAGCGATCCAACCCTGCCCATTATTACCGCACCGCGCCTTCGAAAAAAATCACCTGTCAATTAGAACCCGCTCCGCGGAATTTAAATTTAAATTTTTATTCGTAATAACTAGAGGCTCCTCAATCAATGCCAAAATTACCGACCGGTAGGAAGTGCAGCGATAAATAAACTATACACGCGAAATTTACGGGGATCGGAAATTTCAGCGCTTCAATCAAAAGTAATTAAAAACGATTTATTTTAGACAAATACAATGCAAATCACAACTATTTTGATATGGCTCGTCGGCCCGCGCGCCAATAAATAACGTCAACGTTCAATGACGCCGAAGGGATAAAGGAAACACGCAAAAATATAAATATTCTCACTCGGCTAAACACCGCACAACAATGACGGTTCCTGGGTGGAGTGGAAATAGCAACTCCAACTAAATTACAAACAGAATGCGATTAGTTTCCTCCGGGTCGGAGAGCGTAGCCGGGAATTTGAGCACTCTGTCTTATTGGAGTCCATCTATTTTATTAAGATTAGGGGATAGGAGTGCATAAAGTGTGCGAAGGGAAAAATCGTAAATAGTGGCACCTTTCGCGTTCGCAATATAGTCTAACAATAAAGAGCTTCGCAGCAACCGGCCGGCCATAACAATAGTAGCAAGAGTGAGGAGCGGCATCAGCAGAAGGAAGGTGAGGGTGGAGGTCCAATAAAGGGCCGGCCATTTGCTTGGTAATTGCATCATTTGGATTCCGGATACATGTATATTGGATCGCGCCCAAAGTGCACACACGACACTACGAGTGGGCTTATATTTGTTTGGGATTACCATACTGTTGATTCCTTCGTTTTTTTTTTGCTTCATCCTCTTCTTCCTATGCATTTTGCATAGTTATTTGCAATTCAAAAAAAAAACGAAATGCAAATGCAACACATGTGCGTTGATTTATAGTTGATTACACAGAAAACATATAATCCCTTAAGGTTGCGATTTATTATAGGCAAAATCCAACGTTTTGGGTAGTCACTAGTTTCAGCGCCATTAATGTTCTGATTATGGGATAACATTGCATGATACACTGAGCTGTTCCGAGTACAAGTAAAATGTATTCAAATATTGAGTACAAGTACTTTACTCAAATTGTACTCGAGTACCAAGTACAAGTAAGTAACCATTAGTACTTAAGTACTTATGTGAGTACAAAGTACTGATTAAATATACTAAGCGAATTTTAAAAATGAATTAATTTGTATCATATCCCTTAGTACAGTGAGAGCCAAAATGATTTGTTCATTTTTAATAGGCAATAACAAATATAACTATTTATTAATCGCTATATTACTGATAACAATTTGAAAGAGGAGACTTTGGAGATATTTTGACAGTTGTCAAAATGGTGCGTTGGAACATACAGCAACGCATATTTTGTGTTGAAAAATTTCTTAAATTAAGTTCAATTATTCAAACTCAACGTTTATTTCGTCTACATTTTAATGTTCGTGATGTTCCGGCTCGAACTGTTATTTCGTATTGGGTAAGGAAGTGGCGAAATCATGGGTCAGTTGAGAGAAGAAAATCAGCCGGGAGGATTCGCTCTGCATGCAATCCTGAAAATGAGGAACGGGTGAGACAATCAATTCTGCGTAGCCCAAATCGATCAGTTCGGCGGCATGCGGCAGCGTTAAATTTATCTGCAACAAGTACCCGAAGAATGCTGCACAAAATGAAGTTTCATCCATACAAAATAGCAGTGGTGCAGAAGTTAACTGATCGTGATAAACAAAGCCGTGTTGAGTTTTGTCAACGTTTTTTGGAGTTAAGCAATGAGGAACCCGATATCGCACAACATCTTTTCATGAGCGACGAAGGACACTTTACTTTACATGGCTTGGTAAATAAACAGAATTTTCGATACTGGGTTCCGAAAACCCGTGTGAAATCTATGAAAGACCCTTACATTCCCCAAAAGTGACTGTTTGATGTGCTGTATCATCGTCAAAAATCATCGGTCCATATTTTTTTGAAGAAAACGGCGAAACAGTCACAGTCAATTCTTAACGGTATGCACATATGCTCCAGACATTTTTTATACCGCAAATTGAAGAAGAAGAAAGAAATAATTTTTTTCAACAAGACGGTGCGACCTGTCATACTGCAAGAATAAGTATGGAGATCCTGCGACAGACATTTCCGAATAGACTAATTTCTCGAAACGGTGATTTTAATTGGCCCCCGAGATCTCCCGATATTATTATTATTATTATTATGTCTTTATTTAATTTAAAGAAATACAATGTTTACAATTATCTTTTATACATTTCGCGTAGGCGAAGTTCAGGCAGGCCTAAGCCTGTTACTGCTCTTCCACTTAACCTACTACTTCCAAACTTAATAATTAATTCTATGTTACTGTTCCAGACTATTTTCTTTGGGGATATTTAAAGAGTAGAGTGTTCAAGAGTAAGCCTAGAAATATAGAGGAGCTCAAAAGAAATATCCGACAAGAAATTGAAGCTATTCCACAGGATATGCTTCAACGAGTTATGGCAGATTTCGTCCGTCGTTTAGAAGAGTGTATGGAGAAGGGTGGGGGACATTTAACGCACACTATATTCAAAAAGTAAAACTCCCATTATTACTTTTTAAGATGTCATTTATATTATTTCTGCATTTAAAATAATTCATGTGTTATTTCCTATTAAAAATGAACAAATCATTTTGGCTCTCATTGTACATCTAAGGGATATAATACAAATTAGTTCATTTTTAAATTTCGCTTAGCATATTACAGAGAAAATCACATAAAACAATCAAGTGCGGTTAGATGAAAAACTGTGAAACTAGGTTAGGTCAGATGACAAATCGTAACTTAGGTCTTTTAACACAACTTTACGATTTGTCATCTAATTGTGACATTTACCTAACCAACTTCATAATTTAGTGTAGTTGGATTAGATGAGAAGTTGTGTAGTTAGGTTAGTTTCACAACTTAGTGTAGTTGAGTTAGATGACAAGTTGTGATGTTACGTTAGGTCACAATTTAGTGTCATTTGATTAGTTGTGAAGTTAGGTTATGTTAGGTTCGCAATTTAGTGTAGTTGGGTTACATGACAAGTTATAAAGTTATGCTATTTGATGAAGGAACTGACTTTCATATTTAGTTATTCATTTAAAAGTGGTCTACAAAATATTATTACATCAAATATACAATAAATAATACATTAAACATTAGACATAAAACATACGCTAACAATACGAGTATTCGTATAATTTATAGAAAATCTAGCAAACCGAAAAGATGGACTGTTAAATTACAGCCCATTTCTACTTAAGTATTAATTTTTATAAACTTACTATTTCAACCATTACTAGGATATTCTTCTCACGTTTTAAAACAGCAACTTACCTGAAAAAGAAAGAAAACAATGATTAGATCAAAATTATTCAAACACTCAAATATTTGCATTAGTTCACTGCCACCTAGAAACCCTGAAATTTTGGGTGATGCCAAGAATTTAAACTCAGTTGAGTTGAGTAACTTCAGCCACAATAAAAAATATTTGGTTGAGCAGCAAACCTATTTTGAAAGTTGAAAATAAAACTTACAATAGCAATCAACTATCACATATTAAGTGTGATTTTTGCAGAAATGTTATTGATTGTCAGAACAAAAATTGGAGAGGAGGTTTATTTTTATTTTTGAGTAACAGCATTGAGCGGACATAAATTCCGCCGTTTTTCCAGTCAATGTTCGGTAATTATCGACCATATTGGAAAGATACAGCCACATAAACGATCGCAGAGTGCGGCGGGCGAGGGGTGCAGTATAGGTTTCAATCAAGAGCGTGTACAGAGCTATATTGACTTAGAGCTGATATTTATGGGCAATTCGGTGTCGTTCCACGTGGGCACCAATATTGGTTTGATAACCGCACGCCTCATATATCAAACTAATGTTCTATTATTGCACTGTCGGCGAAAAAGACGGCCCCCCCTCAGCCCCCAAACGGTCGCGTGTTTTAATGTGCCATTTGATAACCCTGCGTCAATCAATATTTAAAACCATTACAGAAACCATTATACATTTTGTACTACGTGTAAGATAATAAATATTTATCTAATTAGTGGGATAAGAGCATCATTAACTGACGAATGCGGTGAGTTGCTGAGACGAGGGCGTAGCCCGAGTCGAAGTAATAGCATGAGTCTCAGTTAATATGCCTTATCCCACGTATTAGATACAACTTTTTATCTACGACTGCTCAGAATTACGGAAATTATACTTTTGAATTGAATTTGATGAAAAATTAGAATATCATAGTATGTACGTAGAACCATAGCAACATGTAATTTGAATGTCAACAATTTTATAGTCAAAACTTCAAGAATTAATTTTCTAATTTCTGTTTTGCTGTGAAATAATGAGCGCCTCCGAATCTCTCCCTTCGGATATCGAAGAATCGGCCACGCAGGAAGTTTCAATGTTATTGCCGGAAAAATCAAAAATTAAATATGAGCAAGCTTATGAACGTTTGCGGAAATAGTGCGATGAGAAGAAAATAAAAAATGAAGCAAATGAAAAGGTACTTCTAGTATATTTTGAAAATATTTCGAAACGCTATAAACCTTCAAGCCTATGGGGATATTACTCGATGATACGTGCTATGATATCCATAAAGAAAAATGTAGATATCAGTAAATTTATTCAATTGGTCGCATTTCTGAAAAGGCAGTCAGGAGGATATAAACCGAAGAAATCGAACATTTCAACAAAACAACATATAACTCGATTTTTACAAGAAGCTGATGATGAAAAGTGGCTACTAACAAAGGTAAATAAGAACAAGGCATGACATTTTATATTAAGATATATTTTCAGGTAGTTTTGATCTTTGGAATTGGTGGAGCCTGTAGATAGGAAGAACTCACTTATATGCAAGTGACCAACGTTAGGAACGAAGGGCAGGTCTTCTGCGTCACAATACCAAAAACAAAGACCAAAATTTCGCGAGAATTTGTTATAACATCTGGAGGCATTGATGGGATCAATTTCGTAGACATTATAAAAAAATACATGGTACTGCGTCCACATAATGCCGTAGAGAGGTTTTTTGTGGGTTACCGGAATGGCCAACGTATAAAACAGCCCGTAGGCATTAACACGATTGGTAGCATGCCGAAAAATATTGCTTGTTTTTTAAAACTACCAAATGCTAACGAGTACACCGGTCACTGTTTCAGAAGATCGTCAACCTCACTGTTGGCAAACTCAGGGGCGGACCTGCTAACAATAAAAAGGCACGGGGGTTGGAAGAGCAATACAGTAGCCGAAGGGTACATAGAAACTTCGGTTGAGAATAAGAAAACAAATATTCTTGGAGAAAAGAATTTACTTGTAGAAGTTTCAACCAGTAACCGCAGTAGTTTGGAAATTTCTAAAACAGAAATGTCTTCAGGAATACACTTAAATAAATGTAAACATGTTATTATTAATGTTCATAAGTAATTGTTTAATAAATTTGGTGGTTAGTTGGTATTAAAAAATGAGTGTGTTTTTGATTTCATTACCTAACTAGTTAGGTAATGAGTTTCATTACGTAACTCAAATGATTGTCAAATTCGTCACTTATTCAAGCAGTCGTAGATAAAATAATTTATTAGATTTTTAATATATATATATATATATATATATATATATATATATATTCCTATATATATATATATATTCCTATATATATATATATATATATATATATATATATATATATATAGGAATTCGCTTTTTTCGTAAAAGTGTTTAATTTGAAGCTTCAAACGTGTATTTCCACTCCCAGACTAAGCATGAAGTAAAATTTCGAGTTTAGAAAAGCCCCGCGTAGAAAATTTGTCGAGGGTCGCGCAGCGACCCGAGACAAATTTTCACGGGGCTTTTCTAAACTCGAAATTTTACTTCATGCGCCACGCGTACAGAACACTGATTTCAATTAAAATTCAAAATATTGTTTGGCAGTATATTTCCAATCCTGCTTAAAATTTTTATTTTTAATACTGATTTAGGAGTATATTTTCAATTTCATAATATTTCAGTGTTTTATACGCGTGGCGCATGAAGTAAAATTTCGAGTTTAGAAAAGCCTGAAAATTTGGTTTGGCCGCTCCGCGCTTCGCGCTACGCGACCAAACCAAATTTTCAGGCTTTTCTAAACTCGAAATTTTACTTCATGCTTAATCTAGGAGTGGAAACACTCGTTCGAAACTTTGAATTGAACACTTGAAAAAAGCAATAAATGCCTGACATTTTACAGGGGATGCATCGGAATGAAAAATTATCTGTATTATTCATATAACATTGGCAATCAATGAAATAATGAATATATTTGAGTATTTTAATTATTTAGTGTTAGTAAATATATTACACATTTTCAAACACCAAATATTTCAAACATTTAGATGTATAAACAGTTTTATTAATTAAATATGTAAATAAGTGAATGATCTTATGTAAGCAAATATGATTTTTGATTATTCGAATTCCCAACCTTCGTTTTAAACCTTATATGTAAAAAATGTACAGGGAATTTTTCTTTCAAGTATATACAGCGAGTTGTTATTTTAAATCTAAAGCGTATTCATATGTATAGGATACGCTTTAAATTTTCCGACATTCGTTGGTTTTATTTTAAAGTTTAATTCAAAGCATTAAACAAGTGTTTTCCACTCCCAGATTAAGCATGAAGTAAAATTTCGAGTTTAGAAAAGCCTGAAAATTTGGTTTGGTCGCGTAGCGCGAAGCGCGGAGCGACCAAACCAAATTTTCAGGCTTTTCTAAACTCGAAATTTTACTTCATGCGCCACGCGTATTAAACACTGGTCTTAAGTGAAGTCCTAAACATACGTCTGTAGAATACTGCTATAATAGCATATTGCGAACTTTATAATATTTAAGTGATTTATACGCGTGACGCATGAAGTAAAATTTCGAGTTTAGAAAAGCCTGAAAATTTGGTTTGGTCGCTCCGCGCTTCGCGCTACGCGACCAAACCAAATTTTCAGGCTTTTCTAAACTCGAAATTTTACTTCATGCTTAGTCTGGGAGTGGAAAACACTCGTTTAAGCCTCAAATTGAACACTGTTAATTAATAAAATAAACATATTTGTCAACTGTATTACGATTGAAAATAAACACATAGTGCTCGAAATGTACATATAGTAAATAAAACTCATAAGTGAAGAAAGGAATTACTACAATATTTAATCTTAAAAAACAACGAATGTGTGAAGATTTACAGAATAATTACGACATGTATACCTAAAAGAAAAACTCCCTGTATAAGAATAACATTATCAACAGTGATTTTACTTATTTCATTTGAAATAGTGATTACCACACCGATATGATCGAATTTCAGCGTAGTGTGTAAAAACCCGCAATCTCGCGTTCTTGACGGGGGGAAGGGGGGCGGCAGTAACCTAACCGCCCCTCTCGCCACCCGGCCCAGGGGGGTGGGCTGATTTATGTGATTCCGGAATCATGGCTCTCCTCTAAGCGCATACAGCGCGGATATTTATTTTATACATCTGTTCCCCTTGACATAATGTCCCTCTATATATCGCGTGCATGCTTTTAGAGTGAAGGCTGTTAAGGAGCGAGAAGCCAGATGCGGAGCTTTAAGGAGTAGAGAGAGACGGGGCCAAACCTCGGATGGATGGATCGCGTCTAAAGGGTGGTGGGAGTAGCCATTGAGAAAAGATATACGAGTATGAGTTTGTTGTACTGACTACTGACTGCAAGAGTGTGCTTTATCGGGGAGGCCCCCTTTACCCCCCCTATCCTACGGCCGTTGCTCCCTTCGCGACGTATACCTTTTTACCAATGATTAACTTTCTTGCACCTAAAATTACTTTGTGATCAAATCCAAATTGTAATCTTACATTAAATATGCATACAAATCAATAACATAAATATTGGACATTCAAATTGCAACTAAATCCTTCGAAGTTTTTCCAATAGCTATTAACAAGGGAACCCAACGCTCTTAGGAGAACTGGAAATCGATTAGAGAAGGAAAGAATATGGTCAGGAAGTGGTGTAGGAGTAGGATAGCCAGCTTGGATGCTGTTGCCAGTCTCGCATCCGGCAACAGCATCCAAAGACGGTTTCCAAATTTTTTTCCAAATCTCACAAATGAAAATTCCAGGAATTACTAACAGCAGAATTCATATAGATAAAGCTAACCTCTATAGCTATATCTATATGAATTCTGCTGTTAGTAATTCCTGGAATTTTCATTTGTGAGATGGTAGAAGCTTGAAATGGAAGTTAGTACAAATATACAAGGTGTCCAAAATGGGTGAGTGCAGAGCGATACTGCGAGGTAGTTAGGAATTTTCAAGCTCCATCTTTGCAACAGTATAGTTGCTTTAATGCAGAAACTTGGTTTCAACAAGATGGAGCCATGAGTCACACATCAGTCCCTTTAATTGAAGCACTATAAAAGCTATTCCCCAATAGACTCATTTCGCGAAGAGATGATGTTAACTGGCCACCACGCCATCCAGACGTGAATTCTTTGGACTATTTTTATGGGGGTAGCTTAAAGATAAGATGTACATCGATAAACCAAGTACATTGACGCAGTTAAAGGACAATATCGCAGCAGAAATGGCATCGATATCTCAAGCAATGTGTCATCGCGTAGTAGAAGATCTACTCTTAAGATTAGAGGAGTGACAGGAGCGAAACGGTAGACATTTAGACAACATCATTTTAAGTTAATAATTTTCCAATTATCTGTAATTTAAAATCAATAAATCTTTTTTTAAAGATGTTTTACCTTTGATTTATTTTACTTTAAAACTGCACTCACCCTTTCTTAACACCCTGTACATTTAGGACTTTTACTAACAAACAATTGCAAATAATCGAGCAATTACCAATAAATCTTAAAAATTAATGGTAAACGGGGTCATTGCGGGTAAACCCCAGGATTTAACAAAATTTGGGGCCAAAGTCTATTAACAGTAGGTAATTTTTTCCCTGAAATTAATCATTCGATATTGATATTTTTGCGGAATTCTAGATAAAAATAAAGAACAAAAATCAAGTATTTATTAATCAAGGCCAACTTTATCAGGAAGCGTAACATTGCTCTAATTGATTTGTAATATTTCATAGGGGATTTTATTAGTGAACAATTTTATTTAAAAAAGTCTATACAACTTGATAGTTCCCAGTTTGTTTGTTTTTTACTCATGGATCGCTAAGGTTTTTTTGTCTCTAGTAGGGACCCCTAGGGTAAAGAATATTAAACTGTTGATAAGTATTTACAGTAATATAACATATGCCGGTAAATTCAAAATTGTAAGTTAAATTATGATTCGTCTAAAAAAGTTGGATTTATTTATTTTCCTCAACTGTTTTCAATTTGAAGACAAACTGCAAGTGGATTTTGTCATCTCTGGCTGTTCTAATCAAAATTGCATCATTTAACTTTACGCTTGTTTTTAAATTTAATATAAAAAGAAAATATTTGAGCTTAACTCATCAAAAAAACATTTTTTTTTTACATAAATTGGATATTTGTATTAAACCATTTCACTTTTGTATTTTGTAATTTACTATATTTAGACGCCACAAACACATTCACACACATCCATGAAGCCAGGTGGAATCATTTTGTACTCTAAAGTGACCCCACCAGGACTCAAACGGGATTCGAGACTCGAACCCGCAACCCCTGGGTTACTACCCCACTGGGGTCCCAAGACATATTATTATTCTACGCTTTGTCATAGGGCTAACGACAAATTACGTTGGTAACTACGTAAGGGTCAATTTTCACATCGAAATTATATTTTAGTCGTTTCTAAATAAATTTATGTCATTTTACAATTAGTTAATTAGACCTATTTATTGCCAATCATAGTTAGTTAATTGAACATTTCAGAGTGACTTTTCTGTTCGAAATAAGAGGGACGGGTATGCAACCAATTGCGCATAAACATTTCCACCTCTTCGTTGCTATCAAATCCAAGTGATTCGTTTAGGAATCTAAGCAAGTTCATGATCTCGCATGAAGACAGGTGTATTGTAAGGTCGATGTTCAAGTGTTTGCCACATCATTTTCTACTACCTTACAGCTCTTTCTAGGGCCTAGCTTTGTCGTGGAGAAACAATACTTCGCGGATGGATTCTCCTCTTTTGTGTCGATTTTGAAGCCTAATTTGATTTAGGAAGAAGTAGTAGTAAATTAAGTTCTTGGTTTGACGTCTGTGTAAGAAATTCATCAGGAGGATCCCTCTTCAGTCCAAAAATAACTGTGACCAAGTTATGCTTTAAGGCATAATTTGATCTAGAAGGCAGCAGCAGCAAATTACGATGTTTGTTCGACGTCTGTTTAGGAAATTAACCAGGAGGACTCTTAAGTCCAAAAAAACCGTGACCAGCTCAGGCTTTGAAGCCAAATTTAATCTACGAGCCAGCTGTAGCAAATTACGCTGTTGGTTCGACGTCTGTGTAAGAAATTCACCAAGACGAGCCCTCTTCATTCCAAAAAAACCATGGCCAACTCAGGCTTTAAAGCCTAATTTGATCTAGGAGGCAGAAGTAGCAAATTACGCTGTTGGTTCGATGTCTGTGTAAGAAATTCATCAGGAGGACCCCTCTTCAGTCCAAAAAAAAAACGTGGCCAACTCAGGCTTTGAAGCCTAATTTGGTCTAGGAGGCCGCAGTAGCAAATTACGCTGTTGGTTCGACGTCTGTGTAAGAAATTCACCAAAAGGACCCCTCTTCAGTCCAAAAAAACCGTGGCCAACTTAGACTTTGAAACCTAATTTGATCTAGGAGGCAGCAGTAGCAAATTACGTTATTGGTTCGACGTCTGTGTAACAAAATTCACCAGGAGGACCCCTTTTCAGTCCAAAAAAACCGTGGCCAACTCAGGCTTTGAAACCTAATTTGATCTAGGAGGTAGCAGTAGCAAATTACGCTGTTAGTTCGACGTTTGTGTAAGAAATTCACCCCTCTTCAGTCCAAAAAAACCGTGGCTAACTCAGGCTTTTGGAGGCTTTCCTTAGCCTTTGCTTCTCGCTTCATTTCGATGCGTAAAACCTTCTTCTCAAGCGTTTTCCATGATAGGGGATTTTTCCCAAACTGGACTTGCAGTTTGTGGTAAATTTTGACTGGTTTCGCTCTTTTATAGGCGAGAAACTTTAGAATTACGTGTTGCGCAAAGAGACATACCCATTCTTCACGTGTATTGCTAGAGCTACTAAATGAAGGGCAGAACAAGTCGGCTGGTGTGCTTCGCTAACTCTAAGCATCCTTAGGTTAGGATGCTTATAGTTAGCGAAGCACACCAGCCGACTTGTTCTGCCCTTCATTTAGCTCAATAGTTCAACCACAAATAAATACCATACTCAGAAGATAAAGACTCGTTTATTTTTGATCGACCCACGTATTTATAGCAAACGTCCAGATTAGTTAATATTTGTAATTCATTGAAAGTTTTGTTTGGTCGCAATGCGGAAACGAAAGTTATTTAAAAAATGTAACGAAAACGGTTAGGAGTTTGTGTAAATTGCAACCAAAACGCTATTTGTCGTATGTCCTGCAGAATTCGGCGAGTAATTCATTGCGAATAGTGTTAAAGTGCGCCTTGTACTGTTGTTGGTGATGAATGGCGTATGTGAACATGCAGTTACACGGGGCTAAGAGTTATGGTGGCCGGCAGACCACGGGAACGCATGCACTGCACTCACTTCACACACAATTTACTGTGGCCGACATAAATCACTCAACTCGGCCGATTCATCAGGCTCATTCCGCGCGCCGCGAACGATTCGGTCAGAATCGAATCGAACGCGCCCCCCGATATTTTACAACTTTTTGACAACTCGGATGGCTTTTCCATCTTTTCCCCCCCATCCCCCCTTTTCCGACCCCCGAAAAAACTTCGCTCTATGGCGGACGCACCTGTGTGCACAGAAATCTGCCATTTATGGCTGGATGCTGGATGTATGGGCTCCGGACTCTTTTAATATATCATCCCCGGACCCAGCCCGTTCACATGACTTATTGCGATTATATACTTGAAGCTCACAGAAAATCAAATTATTTCTAATTTATGGATTCCGAGTTAGTAATTACTCACGGACCCAAATGGAATTTCTAAATTTATCCATCGGTAATGAAAATATGCAATTTGCTAATTATAGTTTAACAAGTAATAAAGCAATGTTATTTAACTCTTCAAGATTTGAAAATTGTAAAGTATAATAATAATAATAATATTTATTCACGGATCAACCATTTTACAGCAACATACATGTAATATAAAAATATAGGTACAGTAATTTAAAGATAACAATAATAAAAGCCATGCAAATACAATAAAGAATTGAAAAAAACATATATAAATTGTTTACATCTAGCTACAAAAAATATAACACATTAAAATCACACACAAAATTAGAATGACATCATAAAATATAGGAACGAATCCTACAAGACAATCAGCCAAAATAAATACAATTTAATTAAAACACTTAACTTTGTTTAACCACTTTTATTTTACTTTTTAGTGACTATCGTTTCGACTACCAGCTAGCCATTATCAAACTTTTTTGATTTTACCACCCTTATTTTACTTTTCAGTGACTATAGTTTCGACTACAAGCTAGTCATTATCAAACTTGTTTGACAATGACTAGCTTGTAGTCGAAACTATAGTCACTGAAAAGTAAAATAAAAGTGGTAAAACAAAGTTGAGTGTTTGAATTAAATTGTTATGTAGATGTGGCTAAATATGGCTGCTAGGCGAGAATGTCAGACGTTGTGTTTATTTCATAAAGTGATAATAAATAAATCACCACAATACCTCTATAATAAAATTACATTTCGAGATGATGTGCATACATTAAATACTCGATTTAAAGGGCGCCTATCTCCTCCTAAACACCGCACCTCTCTATATGAACGGTCATGTTCTTATCAAATATACAGGATGTATACTGAAATTCCAAATGAATTCAAAAATCTTAATTTGAGCAAGTTTAAGTTGGCAGTTAAAATACATTTACAGAAGTGCTAATAACAACCGTGATGGCTAGATTTTCAATGTATGTAACACAAAATATATATGTATAGAGTATTTGTTCATGTTTGTTTAATTCGTAGATACAAAGTGTATTCCACATATAAAGTAAATATTTAATTTAATTTAAGGTTTGGATGGTAGAACAGTTTGGGGATTACCCCAACACTGAATCCAGCCTTATGATGCGCATTTTGTTACATTCAATTTTTCCTAATTTTACACTAATATGTACCTTTATATATTTTTTTGTTGAATGCTATTATTATGCAAATAAAGGATTATTATATTATATTATATTATATGTACCACAAAGTGAACGCCAACCAAATTAAAGATTTCAAAATAAATACACTATGCGATGTAAAGTTGCTGACACAGTTGATAGTAAAGATCAGGGGTGCACCCAGAAATTGTTCTTGGGGGGCCGTGGGGGTGTTTTAGGGAGGGCTTATCCCGGTTGGATTTTACCTATTATAAATGGCAACCTTAATGAATTTGTTGTTCTCTACTTGGAGGATAATACTCAGAACATCTGATTTTAACAGGACGGAGCCACTGCTCATACCCCGAGAGTTTTAATAATTCTCGTCCGTGAAACGGGATGTCAGATTTTTAGAAATGGTGACGTTCAGTGTCCTACCCATTCGCCCGACCTCGCCCCCCTGCGAGAGCTCATCCCAGTTTGATTTTACCTATTATAAATGTCAACCTTAACCCATTAACGGCCGAGCAATTATAAAGTTAACTCTAAAAGTTGATTTTAGGTAAAATTCTACACTTCTATTAATGATTTTTTCGAATGACTTATTGTATTACATATTGTGAATTTTTAAATATACATAATGTATATGCTGTAATTGCAAGGCATTCGTCGATTTTGTATAAAAACGTACAATATAAAGTTTAGAACGAGTATTTCCACTCCCAGACTAAGCATGAAGTAAAATTTCGAGTTTAGAAAAGCCCCGCGTAGAAAATTTGTCGAGGGTCGCGCAGCGACCCGAGACAAATTTTCACGGGGCTTTTCTAAACTCGAAATTTTACTTCATGCGCCACGCGTATAAAACACTGAAATATTGTAAAGTTAGAAATACACTGAAAACATTTTATTTAATGAGTAATAATTGAGATATTTAAATAACAAAATAACATTTTTCTTTATACATTTTCAAGTCAAATCAAATAATATAATATATGAAATGAATTCATTTAGTAATTTAATTAACATAAAATTAATAATGTTGCGTATATGCATCAATAGCGCTTAATGAGTTAATGAATTTGTTGTTTTATACTTGGAGGATAACACTCAGAACATCTGGTTTTAACAGGACGGAGCCACTGCTCATACCGCGAGAGTTTTAATGAATCTCGTCCGTAAAACAGGAAGCCTGATTTTTAGAAATAGTGACGTTCAATGTCCACCCCGCTCGCACGACCTCGCCCCCCTCCAAGGGCTCATCCCAGTTGGATTTTAACTATTATAAATCTCAACCTTAATGAATTTGTTGTTTTCTACTTGAAGGATAACACTCAGAACATCTGGTTTTAACAGGGCGGGGCCACTGCTCATACCGCGAGAGTTTTATTGAATCTCATCCGTGAAACGGAAAGCCTGATTTATAGAAATGGTGACGTTCAGTGTCCACCTCGCTCGCCCGACCTCGCCCCCTATGAAGGCGCATCCCAGTTGGATTTTACCTATTATAAATCTCAACCTTAATGAATTTGTTGTTTTCTACTTGAAGGATAACACTCAGAACATCTGGTTTTAACAGGAAGGAGCCACTGCTCATACCACGAGAGTTTTAATGAATCTCTTCCGTAAAACGGAATGCCTGATTTTTAGAAGTGGTGACGTTCCGTGTCCACCTCGCTCGCCCGACCTCACCCCCTGCGATTTTTTCTTATAGGGGTACCTAAAGTCCACAGCGAACGTTGACAAACCACGCACTATTCCAGATTTAAAAGAAGCCACGCGGCGTAAAATCGCAGCAATTCCAGTTGAAATGTTGGAAGATGTCATGAGGAACTTTAACAGGAATGCGTTAACGTAGAAGGATGGCGTTTAGCGAGAATTATTTTTAATAATTATTTGTTCTTCTGTACCACAATAAAACTTCCGTTCATTAGCTACAAATTGTGATTTTTTCATTCCTATTTCTCGAAAATTAAAGGTATGTAGTCCATTTTAAATGTGGTCACTTGGTCTTCGCCACGCTGTGTATAATTTTAACACAATTTTTATTTGTAGTTAGTTTCGTCTGTCAAAAGCCTAATAACACTTTGTAAACGTAATAACGTCACAAGAATAGACAACAAAAGGAAAGAAAAAATGAAGCCCTGTCATATTAGTAGGTAATAAAAGGGTTACATAATATTGTATGTCTGTGTGTAGTTTTGTTGAATCAGGCCCTGTGATAGTAAAAGGCGGCCCTAAACGCCCTCCGCGCCTTTACAAGCGCCTCAAGTGGCACTTACACATCTCTTTACGATATCCAGGTAGCACGAGCGGGGAGACTTCCCCTCCCTCTTCTCCGACACGTACACAACAAAGAGAGGTAGGCCGGAAGAGGCCGCGGAGAGAGGGTTCGTGATTCCTTCCTTAATGGTGCATAAAAATGCTGGCGCATTTTCACTGTTTGCCAAAGAAATGAAATGAAACTTTATTCGGGGTTTGCGAAGTGACGACTGAACTTTTTTTTTCCTACCCGCCACCAGCTCGAAATGTTACACCCCAGTTTTAGGGTACATTAGAGGTTATGTTACGATTATTGCTCCGGTGGTAAATTAGGTTGATAAGCTGTTTAAAGCGGCTGTTGTTGTTGGATTAAGCGCTCTTTTTTTTTTGGTGAGTGCGCACCGCGCGGCTTTTTTATCATTCGAAATGAAATGTTTGTTGCTGCAATGAAAAGGAAAACGTGCGATTTTTGTTGTTGCGTTGCTCCAGAGGTAAACGATTAGTTCTGTTTAATTAAATCTGGCGAAACGATCGAGCTGTTGAGGGGAAATTGCGCGTGCAGCCTCGAAGGATGTTTCCCATTTACGCGATTCTTGTGAAATGTGGGACACAATACGGGCTAAAGTGCTACAGATGAGGGGTTGAGAAGATTTACTCAGATTGTTGGATTCTTTAAAAAAAAAATTGGCATTTCAAAATTATTAAAATTAATTATTTTAAAAAAAAAACTTATGTTTATATATAAATTCTGGTCCCGCGTTGGGCGCCACATTTTAAATACGCGCATTTATTAGTTTTCAACTTCTTCAAAATACATTCTTTTAAACATCAATTTTTCAGGCCTTTAAATCAAGAATTACAGACAACGAATTCCTGAAAATGTACACTAAATACATCGGGATATGTATACTTACTAGAAACATATGCTATATAAGGATTTTTTCTTTTAAGTATATATACAGAGAGTTTTATGTAACACTTAACATTTTCATAACGAGAATACTTCTTTTAAGTATACATATGCATTTCATTGTACATTTTCCGACGCTCGGTTTATTAAGAGAATTCAATTAGAACTTTAATCGAGTGTTTTTCACTCCCAGGCTAAGCATGAAGTAAAATTTCGAGTTTAGGAAAGCCTGAAAATTTGGTTTGGTCGCGTAGCGCGAAGCGCTACGCGGCCAAACCAAATTTTCAGGCTTTTCTAAACTCGAAATTTTACTTCATGCGCCACCGGTACAAAACACTGACATATTACGAAGCTTAAAACACACCGCTAAACTTTACATTGAATCAGTGTTTTGTACCGGTGGCGCATGAAGTAAAATTTCGAGTTTAGAAAAGCCTGAAAATTTGGTTTGGCCGCTCCGCGCTTCGCGCTACGCTACCAAACCAAATTTTCAGGCTTTTCTAAACTCGAAATTTTACTTCATGCTTAGCCTGGGAGTGGAAAACACTTGTTTAAAGCATCAAATTGAATTCTCTTAGTAAACCGAGCGTCGAAAAATATACAACGTATACATATTTATACTTAAAAGAAAAATTTTTCTTTCTAAAAGAAAATGTTCGGTGTTACATAAAACTCTCTGTATGTATACTTAAAAGAAAAACATATCCCGATGTATTCAGTGTACATTTTCAGGAATTGGTTTTCTGTAATCCTTGATTTGAAGGCCTGAAAAATGGATGTTTAAAAAAATGTATTTCAACCTATGTATATATATTACAGACAAAATGCGGAGGGCTTAGGCCCGCGAGACAATAAATAAATATGAGCCTAATGTATGCAACGTTTATTGACTTAATAATGACATCTCTAATGAATTGGTATGTCTTGTATTAATAATAATAATAATAATAATAATTGTATTATTTATATTCACAAAATATTGCACCAAACGAGATGGGCAACCCACAAAAAACACCCTGGAGCTTGCATCGTATACTCGACACACTTGTGTTTAGTTAGTGGGACAATCTCTCAAATCGGCCCTACTTATTAATCGAGCACATCCATTCTCGATTAGTGAGTAGAACGACCTTTCACTCACTAATCGAGAATGGAGTGCGACTCATAATCGAATTCGTCATTCTTCTGATTAATTAGTTGGACAATCTTTCACAGTACTAACTCAGGTCGGCCTTACACATCAATCAAACTCGGTCGATTAGTTAGTAGGACAAACCCTCGTTTTCACGCTCAAGTCGGCCTTACACATCAACCACACATCTATTCTGCATGCTTGCGATTAGTTAGCATAGTTAGTAACACAAAACGCGGGGGGCTCAGGCCTGCGAGAATATAAATAAATAAATATGAGCTTAATGTATGCAACGTTTATTGACTTAATAATGACATCTCTAATAATGACATCTCTGAATTGGTATGTCTGTGCTATGAGCACCTTGTGTCTCGAAATGTACATCTAACATAAAAATAAAAAGTGAAGTAAGGAATAACAGTTTTTCTATTTGTGATTAATCACTTCACGTAAACTCGAAACAATACAGTTATTGGTATGTCTTATATTATTTATATTCACAGAATATTGCACCAAACGAGATGGGAAACCCACAAAAACCACCCTGGAGCTAGCATCATATACTCGACACACTTGCGATTAGTTAGAGGGACAATCTTTCAAATCGGCCCTATTTATTAATCGCACACATCCATTCTCGATAAGTGAGTAGAACGACCTTTCACCTAAGTCCACTCATAATCGAATTCGTCATTCTTCTGATTAGTTAGTTGGACAATCTTTCGCAGTACTAACTCAGGTCGGCCTAACACTTCAATCAAACTCGGTCGATTAGTTAGTAGGATAATCTCTCGTTTTTATGGTCAAGTCGGCCCTACAGATCAACCACACATCTATTCTGCATGCTTGCGATTATTAGTTAACATAGTTAGTAGCACAAAATGCAAATACATATCCCGATGTATTCAGTGTACATTTTCAGGAGTTGGTTTTCTGTAATCCTTGATTTGAAGGCCTGAAAAATGGATGTTTAAAAGAATGTATTTAAACCTGTATATATATATTACAGACAAAATGCGTAGGGCTTAGGCCCGCGAGACAATAAATAAATATGAGCTTAATGTATGCAACGTATATTGGTTTAATAATGACATCTCTAATGAATTGGTATGTCTCATATTATTTATATTTACAGAATATTGCACCAAACGAGGTGGGAAACCCACAAAAACCAACCTGGAGCTAGCATCATATACTCGACACACTTGCGATTAGTTAGTAGGACAATCTCTCAAATCGGCCCTACTTATTAATCGCACACATCCATTCTCCATTAGTAAGTGGAACGACCTTTCACCTAAGTCCACTTATAATCGAATTCTTCATTCTTCTGATTAGATAGTTGGACAATCTTTCGCAGTACTAACTCAGGTCGGCTTTACACATCAATCAAACTTGGTCGATTAGTTAGTAGGACAATCCCTCGTTTTCGTGCTCAAGTCGGCCTTACACATCAACCACACATCTATTCTGCATGCTTGCGATTAGTTAGCATAGTTAGTAGGAGAATATCTCCCAATACTAGTTCAGGTCGGCCTTACAAGCCAATCGAACATCTGTTCTGCATGTTTGCGATTAGTTAGTAGAGTTAGTAGGATACTCTCTCGCAATACTAGCTCAGGTCGGCCTTACACGCTAATCAAACTCGGTAGATTGGTTAGTAGGACACTCCTCGTTTTCTGAATCAAGTCAGCCTTTCACATCATCATCAGCATCATCATCCAGCCCGTTCCGTCCACTGCTGGACATATGCCTCCTCCATAACTCTTCATCGTCTTCTGTTTACATCCCAAATATATGTGGAAAATGTTCACGGGGTTTTTCTAAACTCAAAATTTTACTTCATGCGCTATGCGTATAAAACACTGATTTAATGTGAAATTTAAGATATACTGCTTCAGTTATGAAAGATCGATCAAAAAATTCATCTACTCGATTCTTACAAATTACTTCAACTGCTGGATTATCGCTAGCTCAATTAGATTAGATTGATTCACGATTTGTTAGGCAATTTAAAACTAAAACGTGTATTTTCCACTCCCAGACTAAGCATGAAGTAAAATTTCGAGTTTAGAAAAGCCCCGCGTAGAAAATTTGTCGAGGGTCGCGCAGCGACCCGAGACAAATTTTCACGGGGCTTTTCTAAACTCGAAATTTTACTTCATGCGCCACGCGTATAAAACACTTATTTCAATAGAAGTTTCAAATATACTATCAAGGCTTCGAAACTTTCAAATTTAAGTAGTCGAATAATTATTTAACAATACATTTAAATATTTGAATTATTCGAATATACGTTCAAAACATATTCAAATATTTGAATATTCGAATATCTAAATATTTGAATATTCAAATATGTGAATAATTTATTGATTGCAATATTGCACTGAATATTGCACCAAACGAGGTGGGAAACCCACAGAAACCACCCTGGAGCTAGCATCATATACTCGACACACTTGCGATTAGTTAGTAGGACAATCTCTCAAATCGGCCCTACTTATTAATCGCACACATCCATTCTCCAATAGTGAGTGGAACGACCTTTCACCTAAGTCCACTTATAATCGAATTCTTCATTCTTCTGATTAGATAGTTGGACAATCTTTCGCAGTACTAACTCAGGTCGGCTTTACACATCAATCAAACTTGGTCGATTAGTTAGTAGGACAATCCCTCGTTTTCGTGCTCAAGTCGGCCTCACACATCAACCACACATCCATTCTGCATGCTTGCGATTAGTTAGCATAGTTAGTAGGAGAATATCTCGCAATACTAGTTCAGGCCGGCCTTACAAGCCAATCGAAGTTTAGTTTTATATAATGCTGCCGACAAATTTTCTTCGAAGTTAGCACCACGATATGTGCTTTGTAGTATAATCAAGGTAATATCAGGGTTAGTTTATCAGTTAGCGGATGAACAAGGGAAAGACGTTGGTAAATGGCACGTCAAAGATCTCAAGCCCTATCTCGGCCCAATTGAAAATGATGAATAATATTGAAAAAATATGTTATCACATAATTTTTTTACAGGGAAACGGGGTGGTGTAACGATTTGAAATTGAGACGCTGATCGGGTTGCCTACGTTATAGTTTTATACGGGTGAAAAATCCGCCAAGGTGGTTTGAGACGGATTTGCGCGCGCAGGAAATTAAGATATTTTGCCGTAACGAAGAAAGATGGTGGCGAATCCTCGAAGAGGACCGCGAGTTATTGGTATTTGTTGCGGAAATTATCGCTAAGGTAAGCTTTAAAATTATTCAACGTAAGTGTGCTAATTTTGTTATTAAAACAATTAAACAGGCGGGTGCTTTCGGGCCTGTTTTATCGTTGCCGAACGTGAATTTAATAACTGGCACGTATCGTGGTATCGATTGGTAAATGGCGATCGCTCTCTGGTCATAGTGCATATTGCTAGAATTTCGGAAGCTACACCAGTCACCGTATCTACCGCACTATCCTACCGATGTCAGCTGCTGCTAGTATACCGCTTCGGTAGTCTTCGCTATCGACCGCCGCTACCAATCGGAGGCAATCCGTTGATCTGCGCAGACGCATCCCGTACCGTCGAATTCTGGCATTTGTATGTATCACCAACACAGCGCGAGGCTACAGATAAAATCAGGAATCTTGTTGACATTTTTTTGAATTGCGATAGCGCTTTGAACCGTTTGTGAAGGATATGCGGTTATTCAAAATTCATTGCGATCATTTAAATTAAACCGCGTCACGATTTTCTGGGGAGACATTTTTATTTAGTCAATATTATTTTAGGATATTTTTGATTATCGTTTTTTTTTTTTGTATATAATTTTGATTCCGCCTCAAGGCAGTGCCCTTGAGTGGCGCTCAACGTATTTTAGAATTAAGAATTTATTTTGTTATTAAGTATTAATTCTTTTTATTTCGGAATTTAGTTTTAGTTAGGCAAAAAGAAAAGGAAATATTTTAATTGAATTATGAGTACCAATTTATGTTTATTTTTATTCTAAAGATCATTATTTTTTATTAAAAATCAATTTTAAGTTCTGTTCATGGTTAATCTCCCATGTTCACCTAGATAATTTCAGAGGAGCCGGTACAATCTGTTCTGCATGTTTGCGATTAGTTAGTAGAGTTAGTATGATACTCTCTCGCAATACTAGCTCAGGTCGGCCTTACAAGCTAATCAAACTCGGTAGATTGGTTAGTAGGACACTCCTCGTTTTCTGATTCAAGTCAGCCTTACACATCATCATCAGCATCATCATCCAGCCCGTTCCGTCCACTGCTGGACATATGCCTCCTCCATAACACTTCATCGTCTTCTGTTTACATCCCAAATATATGTGGAAAATCTTCAGGTATTCATTATTTTTTTTTTAAGAGACGTTAATTTGAAGCTTTAAACGAGTGTTTTCCACTCCCAGGTAGGACAATCCCTCGTTTTTACGCTCAAATCAGCCTTACACATCAACCACACATCTATTCTGCATGCTTGCGATTAGTTAGCATAGTTAGTAGGACAATCTCTCGCAATACTAGTTTACGTCGGTCTTACAAGCCAATCGAACATCTGTTCTGCATGTTTGCGATTAGTTAGTAGAGTTAGTAGGATACTCTCTCGCAATACTAGCTCAGGTCGGCCTTACACGCTAATCAAACTCGGTAGATTGGTTAGTAGGACACTCCTCGTATTCTGATTCAAGTCAGCCTTACACATCATCATCAGCTTCATCATCCAGCCCGTTCCGTCCACTGCTGGACATATGCCTCCTCCATAACTCTTCATCATCTTCTGCTTACATCCCAAATATATGTGGAAAATCTTCAGATATTCATTGTTTTTTTTAAGAGAGGTTTAATTTGAAGCTTTAAACGAGTGTTTTCCACTCCCAGGTAGGACAATCCCTCGTTTTTACGCTCAAGTCGGCCTTACACATCTATTCTGCATGCTTGCGATTAGTTAGCATGGTTAGTAGGACAATCTCTCGCAATACTAGCTCAGGTCGGCCTTACACGCCAATCGAACTCGGTCGATTAGTTAGTAGGACACTCCTCGTTTTCTGACTCAAGTCGGCCTTACACATCATCAGCATCATCATCAACCAGTTCATTCCGTCCACTGCTGGACATATGCCTCCTCCATAGCACTTCATCGTCTTCTGTTTACATCCCAAATATATGTTTTGAATCTTCAGACCTTGACCTTACATGCCAATCGAACTCCGTCGATTAGTTAGTAGGACACTCCTCGTTTTCTGAGTCAAGTCGGCCTTACATATTATCATCATCATCATTATTATCAATCAGCCCGTTCCGTCCACTGCTGGATATATGCCTCCTCCATAGCACTTTATCGTCTTCTGTTTACATCCCAAATATATGTTGTAAATCTTCAGATATTCGTTGTTTTTTTTTAAGAGAAGTTCAATTTGAAGCTTTAAACGAGTGTTTTCCACTCCCAGGTTAATCATGAAGTAAAATTGCGAGTTTAGCAAAGGTTGAAAATTTACTTCATGCGTCACGCGTATTAATCACTAAAAACACTGAAATATTGTGATCAAGTGAACTTCATTTGAAATCAGTGTCTTATACGCGTGGCGCATGAAGTAAAATTTCGAGTTTAGAAAAGCCTGAAAATTTGGTTTGGTCGCTCCGCGCTTCGCGCTACGCGACCAAACCAAATTTTCAGGCTTTTCTAAACTCGATATTTTACTTCATGCTTAGTCTGGGAGTGGAAAACACTCGTTTAAAGCTTTAAAATGGACTCTCTTAAAAAAAGCGTATGCATACGAGTGCTTAAAATCACATCAATTGGTTAAACATGATTAAATATTTATCTCAGGTGTTCTTTAAAAAACACGATCGAGAAGGAGTTGCTTTTTGATAAAAGGAAAGGAAAGTGGAGTCGCAGCTTAATTTACGTTTTGCCATACCTGGCATAAATGTGAGATTGTATTATTCAATAGCTCATTAGTTTACCTGTTTACCTTGTTCTTATAGTTGTTGTGTTATTCTTTTTATAAATCAGCTGTTATAAATAATACTCACACAGTCTATCATTTCGCCTAAGTTACATAGAAGCACGCTCTTTGCACAAAAAAACGATTTTTTTTCGTTTGAATGGAGTTTTTACGGTGTTAACGTTTGTTCCGCTTTAAAAAAAAAACACTCGCGAAGGATAGAAGCACAATTTTTCAACCGATTTAAAATTGATTTCTGATTACAAACGCGTTTTACGCGGGTTAAACTAGTGAGAACGGCGGAGATGTTGACGCGTTACTTCGTACTTTAACAAAACGGCGTCGATGACGTCATCACCATCATGGTCAAATGTAAGACAAATGAAGCTGATTTGACTTGCACAGCGCTGTTACTGCACAGCGGCAAAAAATCTAACTAGGCATTATTTATATTCGTATTAAAAAAAAACACATTTATCACGCAAATCCCGTGTTAAAAGTACTTGAGTGTTAAATGCATCCCATTTATGCTGCCCACAAAATTAAATAATGCACATATAAGATTGTCGTGAACCAAAAAGTTTTATAAAACTGGATTGGATTAACATTAACATTGACATTAACAAGTTTACGTACGACGTACTAACACTAGGATTTACAAATAATTAATCCTTCATTGCGATGAGAGAAATTGGTCATTTAATTTTCTTATAAACAACAAAATTTCCGCAAACCAAATCGTATAACACAATAAAACACTTTTAACTTTGTTTGTATATCACAAATTGTGTTATACAAACAAAGTTAAGTGTTTTATTGTGTTAAATTAACATGTATAACAAAGTAGAAGCCTCCACAATTCAAATCGTATAAGTTTTAATTTTACACACGACAAATTAAACGATATTTACAGTTAGATTAATGAAAGGCGTTCTTCTATGAAGCGTTTAATTTTCCATGCAAGTTTCAATAACGGCCGTGCGAGAGTGCGCGACGTTGGTAAAAATCGAGAAACAATTCATTTCGACCCCAATGGCGTTAAACGACAGGAAAAATGTGTTCTTCCTCGGCGCGAAAATTGCATAGCTTCATTTGTGTTTCATTCAGAAACATGACTAATACGTTTCGTGATTAGCCTCGGGATGTCATTTGTAATGGCCAACTGTTAATGAAATTTTATCTCTCATATAAATTCACTGTGAAATTTATTATCGTCAGATTTGGAATTTCAATTTTAATATATTATAATCAATCAATATTAATATATTAAAAAAACAGTTGATGTGTTAAAATAAAAGCTGATAACAGCTTAGTTGGAGGACTGTGTTTAGATTAAGAGGAAGTCGACCGCTCTCTAAACGTATAAAACTAAGCACACTGCCGTCTTAATTACATCCTTGTTTAGGGATGAAATATTTTGAAAAAATAAGCATACTTTAAAAAAAAGTGGAATCTTAATGCCTGTCCTAATAACATATTTCCCCCTTTGACCGTTATTTATAAAAAAATATCAAACATTGTTAAACTAGCGTAATCGCATCTTCAATATAATTTTTTTCTGCAACATTTATCAAAAATATTGGGAAACTAAATCAGTCACATTGTAGAAGAATTCTTTTCGAAGAATTTAAATTTTTTCCAATTATTTCTATCGTACAATAAATTCACTGGGATGTCGCGCGATATTGAAGTTTCAGAAAATTTTAAAAACTGTTTTACGCGCGATACCCTAGCGACTATATTTAACCAAATAAATAAATGAAAAAATTACATATCTTTGCAGAGGAATTATCTACAATGTGACTGATTTAGTTTTTCAATATTTTTTATAGATACTGCAGACAAAAATAAAATTAGGAACGCGATTTCGCTAGTTTACCAATGTTTGATATTATTTTATGAAATAACGGTAAAAGTATAAAATATTTTATTGAGACGGCCTTAAAGATTATACTTTCCTTGAAGTATACCTATTTTTTCAAAATATTACATTCCTAAACAAGGATGTAATTAAGACGGCATTATAATAATAATAATAATAATAATAATAATAATAATAATAATAATAATAATAATAATAATAATAATAATAATATTATGCTTAGTTTTATACGTTTAGAGAGCGGTCGACTTCCTCTTAAGGCTGTAAATGTTTTTTAAAGTTCCATTTGAAGCTTTAAACGAGGGTCGTCCACTCTCAGACTAAGCATGAAGTAAAATTTCGAGTTTAGAAAAGCCTCGCGTAGAAAATTTTCACGGGGCTTTTCTAAATTCGAAATTTTACTTCATGCGCTACGCGTATAAAACACTGATATAATGTGAAATTTAAGATATACCTCTTCAGTTATGAAAGATCGATCAAAAAATTCATCTACTCGATTCTTACAAATCACTTCAACTGCTGGATTATCGCTAACTCAATTAGATTAGATTGATTCACGATTTGTTAGGCAATTTAAAACTAAAACGTGTATTTTCCACTCCCAGACTAAGCATGAAGTAAAATTTCGAGTTTAGAAAAGCCCCGCGTAGAAAATTTGTCGAGGGTCGCGCAGCGACCCGAGACAAATTTTCACGGGGCTTTTCTAAACTCGAAATTTTACTTCATGCGCCACGCGTATAAAACACTTATTTCAATAGAAGTTTTAAATATACTATCAAGGCTTCGAAACTTTCAAATTTAAGTAGTTGAATAATTATTTAACAATACATTTAAATATTTGAATTATTCGAATATACGTTCAAAACATATTCAAATGTTTGAATATTCGAATATCTAAATATTTGAATATTCAAATATGTGAATAATTTATTGATTGCAATATTTTGATTTGAGTATTCGACTATTTGAACTTTCGTATCTAAAATATTTGAATATTCGAATATTTAAATATTCAAATAAGTGAATAATTTTGTGATTGATATATTCTGATTTCAATATTCCACTATTTGAATTATTCGTATTCGAATCGCAGCTTTAATTTGAACCCTACTAATGATGGTTCGTTATGTCTAGTGGAGACCTAATAATTTATTGATTGAAATATTTTGGTTTGAATATTCGACTATTTGAACTTTCGTATTTAAAATATTTGAATATTCGAATATCTAAATATTCAAATAAGTGAATGATTTAGTGATTGAAATATTCTGATTCAATATTCGACAATTTGAATAATTCATATTCGAATCGCAGCTTTAATTTGAACCCTACTAATGATGGTTCGTTATGTCTAGTGGAGACTCAATAATTTATTGATTGAAATATTTTGGTTTGAATATTCGACTATTTGAACTTTCGTATTTAAAATATTTGAATATTCGAATATCTAAATATTCAAATAAGTGAATAATTTAGTGGTTGAAATATTCTGATTTCAATATTCGACTATTTAAATTATTCGTATTCGAATCGCAGCTTTAATTTGAACCCTACTAATGATGGTTCGTTATGTCTAGTGGAGACCTAATAATTTATTGATTGAAATATTTTGGTTTGAATATTCGACTATTTGAACTTTCGTATTTAAAATATTTGAATATTCGAATACCTAAATATTCAAATAAGTGAATAATTTTGTGATTGAAATATTCTGATTTCAATATTCGACTATTTGAATTATTCGTATTCGAATCGCAGCTTTAATTTGAAGCCTACTAATGATGGTTCGTTATGTCTAGTGGAGACCTAATAATTTATTGATAGAAATATTTTGGTTTGAATATTCGACTATTTGAACTTTCATATCTAAAATATTTGAATATTCTAATATTTAAATATTCAAATAAGTGAATAATTTTGTGATTGAAATATTCTGATTTCAATATTCCACTATTTAAATTATTCGTATTCGAATCGCAGCTTTAATTTGAACTCTACTAATGATCCTTCGTTATGTCTAGTGGAGACCTAATAATTTATTGATACAAATATTTTGGTTTGAATATTCGACTATTTGAACTTTCGTATTTAAAATATTTGAATATTCGAATATTTAAATATTCAAATAAGTGAAAAATTTCAATCACAAAATTTTTCTGATTTCAATATTCGATTATTTGAATAATTCGTATTCGAATTGCAGCTTTAATTTGAACCCTAATAATGACGGTTCGTTATGTCTAGTGGAGACTTAAAACTCTCTTTTCGCGTTTATTAATAAGACGATTTATTTGTTTTAAATATACATGTTTATTAAAATACACAGGTGGAAATATCTTTAGCTTTGATACTAATCCACTTATTGCAAACAAAACAATGATCCATTGTGTAATAATCTGCAATGCATGGATATCAAGCACAATTAATCCCTGTCAATATGTCATCAAGCTAAATCATTCAAAACACCTACAAACCACAAACAATCAATCCGTATGCACACAAACGGAATTCCACATTGGAATATCGTGCATCTGGCGAAAGCTTAATTTAGTTACCTTCGACGCACACACACATACACATTCACATCTCTTTGAGCGAGCGATTCGATTAAATTCTTTGATTTCCTGTGTCTGGCCCAGGGGCTCCGGCTCAAACAAAATTAAATTATCTAAGAAAAAGCAGAACGGTATCAAATGGAAGGAATTAATTGGACGTCCGAAATGTATGTACCTACAGATGTAAATGCATGTGTTTCTGGCATATAATTTTGAATGCGAATTAAACACACACACAAAAATAATTCGCTTTGAATCAGTTACTTTTATTTTGATTGTTTGTTTGGCATGGGTTTTTACCATTCAGCCACTAACGTTGATTTATATTAACATATATTTCGACTAATTTGGACGTCACAACACATTCACACACATCCATGGAACCGGAGACGAGTATTTTTCGTTAGATTTGAATCAGTTACATTTTTCCTTTTTAATAAAAAATAATGGAAGTAAAGAAGGTATCAAATATTGCGGTTGCTTAATCTTTAATTATGTAGCCTAACTTATTTGTATTTAAGTTACCAAAGCTTGCGCTTATAAAATTCGCCTAAAGCAAGTTCCTTTGGGATATGCAGGTGTAATTACAATAAAAATCTTTGTATTTTGACCTTCACAACATCTCAGTGGTTTGTACGCGTGGCGCATGAAGTAAAATTTCGAGTTTAGAAAAGCCCAGAAAATTTGTCTCGGGTCGCTGCGCGACCCTCGACAAATTTTCACGGGGCTTTTCTAAACTCGAAATTTTACTTCATGCTTAGTCTGGGAGTGGAAAACACTCGTTTAAAGCTTCAAATTCACCGATGTAATAAAAACGATAAATGCCTGAACATAATATAATGTATTTATCATTATATGTAGTTACACCTCTAATTTTGTTGTAAATTTCATTGTTTGGACAATTAAAAACTCAACTCAAACGTAATTAGTCAAGAAAACAGCAAGTCGTTTATTAGTACCTCAAATCTTTTTAATAATAAGAATAATCTTTATTTAGCACCTTTTGCTATACAATAACATAAAAATATGTTAAATTAATCACGTCCCAATACAAAACTAAATTTTGAATACAAGCTTTATTATAAAAGCGTTCATTTTTAAATTATTAACGAGTGTTTCCACTCCCTGATTGAGCATGAAGTAAAATTTCGAGTTTAGAAAAGCCTGAAAATTTAGATTTGCCAGGGCGCACGAGCGAAGCGAGTCGCGCCCCGGCAAATCCAAATTTTCAGGCTTTTCTAAACTCGAAATTTTACTTCATGCGCCACGCGTATAAAACACTGATTTCCAGTAAAGTTCAAAATATACTTCTTATAAATAATTTGCCTCATTGTATATAATAATAATAATGCTAATAATGTTTATTGTCCAACAGGAAACAAATTCCCAATTACAATACAATATAGTATTAACAAAAGAACTTAAAACTATAGACTAAAAATAATAACATTTTACTTCGTAATTAACAAAATTCTAATAAGGATGTCATGCTTGAAAAAATACTTCACAAGTTGGTGGAAGTTGATTAAACAAATTGCAGATCACATTAAATTGGTGTAGTATTAATAATCTTAATTTGAATAGCAATAAGAGCAAATTTATATCCTTTACAAAAAAATCTATATAGTTAGCCATAATTCTATTGAGGAAGTCACAGTCTTCAAAGATTTGGGTATTTAGTTTGATGACAATTTTACACTTAATCCTCAAGTTCAAACACTTGTTAAGAGTTCCTTCAAAGCACTAAGATTAATACATCGTAATTCTTCAAATTTGGGAAATCCGAATGCTTTGAAATCTCTTTTTAATGTTTATGCCCGTTCAAAGTTGGAATAGGCATCTTTAATTTGGTATCCACAAACTCAACTTCAGATTAACCTATTAATTTAATTTAATTTTAATCCAAAATTAGTTCTATTATACTTCATATTGAATGTGGTCTTATGTCTACTATTGAAAGTTGGAATATGCAAGCCAACTAGCTGTAAAATATCAGGGCTGTCAATTCGATCATGCAGAAGCTTGTGTAAGAACGTGATGCCTAGTCTGTGACGTCGGCATTCAAGTGATTCGACAATAAATTTTTCTAGCAAAGTGAATGATGACAACCTCTGTCAGGGTAAAGTTCCTTAACTTTAAAGTGCAGAAACTTCAGGAACTTACGTTGAACACTTTCTACTAGGTTAATCTGAAGTTGAGTTTGTGGATACCAAATTAAAGATGCATATTCCAACTTTGAACGGGCATAAACATTAAAAAGAGATTTCAAAGCATTCGGATTTCCCAAATTTGAAGAATTACGATGTATTAATCCTAGTGCTTTAAAGGAACTCTTAACAAGTGTTTGAACTTGAGGATTAAGTGTAAAATTGTCATCAAACCAAATACCTAAATCCTTGAAGACTGTGACTTCCTCAATAGAATTATGGCTAACTAAAGGGTGTCCTAACAAGAGCGCCGGATTTAAATTTGCCGCCATTTTGTTAATACGAGTTGTACGGTGATTTTTTTTTGACAGTTGTCAAGTACAGACCACGCGATTTAAGAATATGGAGAAGTATTCAAACGAACAACGTTTAATTATTGTAAAAACACATTACAAAAATGGTGAAAGTTTTGCGAAAACAATTCGCATATTACGTCAAGTTTTCGGTCGCCATTATGCGCCAAATGAATCGACAGTGAGGCGTTTAATTACAAAATTTGAGACAAAATTTACGCTGATGGATCAGAAGACCATTGTTCGTCGTCGTCCTTGTCGGTCACTCGAAAATATAGACACAGTAAGGGAATCTGTGGCCGAGAATCCAGGAACTTCTATTCGGCATTGTGGTCAAGAATTAATCATTTCCAAAACCACTATGCAACGAATTTTGGTAAAAGATCTGCATTTGCACGCGTACAAGATTCAATTGGTGCAAGAAATCAAGCCAAGGGACCATGAGCAGCGCCGTGGATTTGCTGATTGGGTGTTGCAACATCATCAAATTAATCCGGATTTTTCGAAGAAAATCATTTTTTCAGATGAGGCACATTTTCAACTCGACGGATACGTAAATAAACAAAACTGTCGGATTTGGGGTGCTGAAAATCCTTGTGTGGTACTCGAACAGCCAATACATCCACCGCGAGTAACGGTTTGGTGCGCATTTTGGGCTGGCGGAGTGATTGGGCCGTATTTCTTTGAAAATGCGGCTGGAAATGCGGTAACTGTTACTGGTGTGCGGTATCGGGAAATGTTAACGGAGTTTTTGTGGCCCGAATTGGATGTAATTGATGTGGAGCACATGTTTTTCCAACAAGACGGTGCGACCTGCCACACAGCACGTGAAACAATGGTGTTACTGCAGACCAAATTTCCAGGCCGTGTCATTTCTCGATTTGGCGATCAACATTGGCCACCAAGATCGTGCGATCTAACGCCGATGGACTTTTTTCTTCGGGGCTATGTGAAGCAAAAGGTGTATGCAAATAAGCCTGAAACAGTTCAACATCTTAAAGAGGAAATCCGGCGCGTTATTGGTGAAATACAGCCACATTTATGCGAAAATGTTATTCAGAATTTCAACAAAAGAATAACCCTGTGCCAAAGGTTTCGTGGTGGCCATTTGCCTGATGTTGTATTTCATGTTTAATCGGAACTATTTTTCTTTATGTTGAAACAAAAATGTTTGCTTAATTCAAAAAATAAATATGTTTTTCTTTATAATTAAATCCGGCGCTCTTGTTGGGACACCCTTTATATAGATTTTTTGGTAAAGGATATAAATTTGCTCTTATTGCTATTCAAATTAAGATTATTAATACTACACCAATTCTAGATAAGATCAAGTTGATTTTGTAAGCGTTGACAGTCAGCAGGGTTAGCAATTGTTAAGTAAATCTTTAAGAAATCCGCGTATAACAGGGGTTTACATTTTAATAAATAAAAAAGATCATTTATATAAAGGTTAAAAAGTAAGGAACCCAAAATCGAGCCTTCGGGTACATCTGAACTTGGAAAGTATGAGCTCGATTTAAAATAATTTATTGCGACATACGATTCACAATCTGTAAGATAATATGCTATAAACGAGGTTGAATTGTCACAAAAACCAAAGTAGCAAAGTTTACCTATTAACAGTTGATAATTTATAAAACAAAGTGATGTTTTCGAGTCCTTCTGTTTTGTTTCAATATAAAATCTTGAAACGTATTTTGTCTGATAACCTTTAGACACAACGCATTTTGTCTAGACAATGTGCGAAATGCGAGAAAATTTAATTTTAATATTCCTTAAAAGAATTTTTGAAATACCTGAAGAGTCATAACAAATTAATTAATCAAAACTTCTATTACAACCAACGCAAAACGCTTTAACATAAATGCCAACCGGGTATGAAATACTCAACTAATGATATAACAAATGAAAACGCAGGTTACTCATGAATTCATATACGTGTGCGTATTTTACATAAATCGCGTTTGTGCTCAAGTGTGGCTGACCCACTGTTATTTTATGGGAAAAATGGCCGAACGCGCCACGCCTTCGGATCGGGTGATTTACACATTCGCGATAATTAATTTGTTTAAATGAATCCGTTCGATTGGTATTGAATTTCATATATGGGAAGGTCTTAACCGTTGCATCACCGCTTCCAGGAAGCGACTCAATCAATCACGTCGCGAGCGACTCGGAAAACTGGTCGCTCTTTTTATTTTAATGATTATAATTAATTAGAAGGTTGCCGTGCGTTTCTCGACTTTATCGCGATCGAGGAAATTGTTTCTCATTGTGTTCTTTTTTTCTCTTTCGTTTTCTTAAAATTTACCGTTTGGATTTACATATGATTAGTGGAAAGAATATAAATAAAAGAAACAGAATTAATCCTCTGTTATTAAAAATAACAATAAACAGCAATCCATTTGCATTTTATCTTCTAAGTTTGACGAATAAAGCACTTATAACCTTTCTTTGCACGTTTATTTGAGTTACCAAATGTACACACATTTCGGACACAGTGACCATTATCAATGAATTTTTAACCAATCATAATGGTCACTTTGTGTTTGTAATAAGGGATGTCATTATGGGGGAAATCCAACGCTTCTCAATATGATTTGCAATGTGAATAATGTCAATAGCAAATTGTATAACTTTACACAAGAAAATTGTGTTTGGGAAGTCGTTCGTGTAGAGCAGTGGTCTCCAAACTACGGCCCGCGGGCCAAATCCGGCCCGCGATTGTTTGTAATTTTTTTTGTAAATGTCATATTTTGAAATATTGTAACAATTGTTCCTTAAGTTTTTCATAATTTTATAAAATTAATCGGATCTTTGCCGACTTTATTATGTAGAATTGTATTTGTGGCCCGCGAAGAAGATAGTTTGGAGACCCAGGGTGTAGAGCAGAAAGAAAAGAGGACCAAGTATGGAGCCTTGTGGTATCCCAAGCATTGCTTCTAGATCCTCAGAAAAGTCGTCATTAACAAAAAAAAATTGCTCTTTCACTCTCGCAACTTCTAATCAGACTTTGATTTATTCAAGAAACTATTGTATTGCAACAATAGCTTCGTGAATAAATCAAAGTTTGATTAGAAGTTGCTAGAGTGGGAGAGAGCAAGTTGTGGTTGTTAATGACGGCTATTCTGACGATCTAGAAGCAATACTTGGGATACCACAAAGCTCCACACATATTTTAAAGTTTGATTCTGCTCAAACAGGACATTTGAGACATATGAGAGGATACGATGAAATGTCTTAAGAGGATACGATGAAATGTCTTTCATTGTATCTGATTAAACTGTTTATCTTTGATTTGGTTGGCGTTCACTTTGTGGTACATCTTTATAAAATAATATTAAAACACTTAACTTTGTTTTACCACTTTAAATAAATTAATTAAAGTGGTAAAACAAAGTTAAGTGTTTTAATATTATTTTTTAAACTGTTTATGTTCGGATTATTGGAGAGATATTTGGAGTTATTCATGTCAGCTGTGATGTCACCAGAGTGGAGAGAATCCAAAATAAATTGTTGAGACTTTATGCCTATCGAAGTGGACTGAATAATTATGATAAACTGTACATTCGCAATGTTTTAAATATTCCCTTGTTACACACACGTAGACTTGTTGCTGATTTATGTATTTTATATAACATTAGTTAGTTCAACTTAATTTTAGTACATTTCCGCCTCATTTACGTAGACATAATAATCTTTTTAAAATAAAATTCCATTCGTCAAATTACGGATTTAACAATACTATATGCAGAACTATGAGATTATTTAACACATTGCCGAATGATATTGACTTGTTTAATTCATCAATCTCATTGTTTCGTAAAAAATGTTTAGACTACTTAAACTCTATTAATGAATAACATGTGTCTTTATAGTTTATAGTTCGTAGGTATTTTGTAACTCATACAAGTATAACTTAACTTTTAGTTTATTTGAATAATCTTGTAGTATCTAAGCCAGCATAAACGCCCATTTTTGTATTTTTGTTATCGATATGTTTAATTATTGTATTATTGTAAAAGTCGAAACGTAAATAAATAAATAAATAAAAGACCTAAAATCTCTTTTATTATATCTGAATAAATTGCTAATGTTAGGATTATTAGCGAGATATTTTGAGTTCACAGTGAAAAACCGATTATTCCTTACTTCACTTTTATTTGTATTCGTTAGATGTACATTTCGAGTGCTAAGCACTCATTACCAATACCTAATGATCTTACAACTAGGTGCGCTATTATATTACCGTGAGATCGTTTAAAACATGATTTAGAGTAGGTTTTGATTTATAAATTAGATTGGCACTACTGACTGTTGACACATAGTTTACCATAACCTCAAATTTATTCCATCATTCAATTAGCATTCTGAGCAACCCCACAAAAAAAAATGTCGCCTACTGTAAATCATAATTTAAACTATCGCACGGTATTCGGAGTTTTTTTAATAAAGACTTCTAAATAAATTAGACTAGAAATTATTTTTATCATATTTCATGGCCAATTGCATCAAACACATTGAACTGGTTCAACTCTGAACTCAAGTTCAAAGTGACATTACAACAATAGGAACTCTCATCTTGAACTCGAGTTTGATCAACGTTTCTGGTGCAACTGAGGCCCAGTTGCCCAGTTTTAATGTAATTGAAATGCAATTTAGGTCCATTGTTGGGCGCCAAATTCGATCATCCTTATTTTTATCATTATTATCCCCGCTTTATTCCAAATGTTTTATGCAAAGTAAGTTTTTTTTAAAACAAAACGAGGTTGTTACTTTTTTTTTTATTTTTTTAATGAATAGCGACGCAATAATGAAATTTGCATTCGACAACAAACAGAAGCGGTCTCCGTTCAGTCCACGGATCTCTCTCACTTTATCTACTTAGGTACGTGAATGATGGGCTGACAGGGGTTTTATGAAGTCCGCAAAAGCGACGAGCCATCAAGCCATCGTCACTGTCAGCGTCACCGTGTCTCATCTGCCATCTTTGTTCTAAGTGACAGCGCGAGTGACGGCTTTGTTACGGAACAACCGGGAATTTTAATTCGGTCTCGAAATCGCTCGCTAAACGGCTGACCCTCTCTCCTCTCCTCCTCCTCCATCCCACAAAACCGCGCACACAATATAATCATCAGCTCCTTGTGGTATTATTATTAAATGCCCCGTTTATTATTATTATGATAAAACCATTCTGTCAACATTATTATAATACCGAAATTATTTCATCTAAAGATTAAGCATTAAGATCTCTAACTGATTTTAATTAAATCACGAAAATTCTAATAGCTTACTAGATATAAAGGGCGGTCCATCTAGCCGTTTATTTTTTAATCATATGTTATTTTGACTCTGACCAATTTCTTGCGCTCAAAATATTGACAAAAACTCAATATCGTATGCCCGCGGTACGAAATGTACGAAATTTAACAACCTTGGGAAATATAAAAAACGGGAAATATTAAAAACTTATTTTTAAAGTAACGGCTTTGTTGTCCAAACAATGCGAATTTTGGGAAGCAATTTCGTTCAAATTCATTAACGATGCCTTAGATAGTAATATACAGGTTGATTCAATATATTTAGATTTCTCCAAGGCATTTGATAGAGTCAACACCGCTGTACTCATAAATAAAATCACTTCCCTTGGATTTGACAACTTAACTATTCGTTGGTTAACCTCGTTCCTGTCAAATAGGACACAGATAGTGAAAATTAATAACTTTGTATCAAATCCGATAGCCGTAACATCTGGGATGCCACAAGGAAGTCACTGTGGTCCTATTTTGTTTTCACTGTTTATTAATGACATCGATGATTATATAGTAAATAGCACGCACTTGTTGTATGCTGATGATATAAAGATATTTAGAAACATTCGCTCAATTGAAGATTGTATTCTATTACAGGATGATCTGATGAGATTATATAAATGGTGTGAAGTGAATAAGCTATATCTAAATACCGAGAAGTGTAATGTATTAACATTCACTCGTAAACATAACATCGTCGATTTTACTTACATAGTTGCTCTCTTCACCGGACACAGCCGTCTAAGGCATCACCTTAATAAACTAGGACTAAGCGACACCACTGAGTGCCGCCTATGCCTAGAGGATGATGAAACAGCAGAGCACGTCATATGTGTCTGTCCAGCTGGCGACCAGATCAGGACCACGGTGTTTGGCACACCGAAGCTAAACCTGAAGGACCTGGAAAAAACTTCACCTGACAAGATCCTTGACTTCATCAAGAAGATGGACTTGGAAGGTGAGCTGTAAGGTCGGATGTTCGACCTTAATTGTGAGCCACAATAGATCCTTGCGGTCGCAGTGGAGGGTAGCATAACTACCCACTCACTTTCAATAGGATAGGATACATAGTTGGGGATCATGTCATTTCAAAAACATCTGAACTGAAAGACCTGGGGGTGATGTTTGACACAAGAATGAATTTTAATTCGCACATTGCATCTATTTGTTCTAAATCGTTAAGAACCTGGGGCTTTGTTTGGAGATTTTGCAAACAATTAGATGCTACTTGAGTAAGTCGTTTGTATTCTGCCCTTATAATACCCAACTTGGAATATGCGTCAGTGATTTGGACACCTCACACGCAATGTAATATTAACCAATTAGAAGCGGTCCAAAAGAAATTTCTGCGTACACTCTAATTCAGGCTAGGTCTTGTTCATGAGCAGGGAAAATATGATGATGTAATGGAGAAATTCAAATTGAAGCAGCTTGCTGAGCGGCGTCATATCATCGATCTATGTACTCTTCATAAATTGCTGAATGGACTGATTGATTGCCCTGAACTCCTTTCACAATTGGATTTTCAAATATTATCGAGCACGCGTCGACATAGAACAATGCCTCTTTTCCGATTGAAGACTTTCGGATCAAACTACACCTATAACAACCCTATAAGTAGGATGATGAGATCGGCAAATACATTTAATTCACAGCCATGGTTTAATTTGTTTGAGTTGTCACATAACCACTTTAAACATAACTTGTATAAATTTATATAATTGTTAATTCAATATTTTAGTGTATAATGTATAATTTTAGTGTATAATCTAGTTATTCTAATTAAGTTTGCAATATTTTATTGTATGTTAAGTATTTGTTATGTATGTATTTTATGTAATAGGGGTTTCCCGTTTAAATAAATGAAATGAAATGGAAAATGTAGCACCAACAGCGCCTGCTGTACGCTAATCTGTGCAAATAGTTCATAAGATTGGAATTATAGTGGACCATAGAAGCCGCCCCCCATCCTCATCCAGTGCGTACAGACCAGAATATTGCTATTGCAGCCCAAAGTGTGACAGCCAATTCAAAAACATCAACTCGCCATTTCAGTCAACGGGGAGCACTACATAGGCAAGAATATCGACTTATGTGGCCAGAAATTGAGGACATAGAATTGAACGATCTTTGGTTTCAGCAGGATGGCGCGCATTACCAAAGCCTATCCATTAATCCTTTGTGCCCTAAGTGCGATAATCGTGTAGTCGTTTTGGTGATATCAATTGGCCTTTACGGAGCTGCGATATGATGCTGTTGGAGTACTTTTTATAGCATGCTGTTAATTATCTATGTTATACAGACAATCCACAAACGATTCAGGCTCTTAAGTACAATATTTGTCGAGCTATTCATGAGATAGAGCCCAAACCATCGAAAATGTACTAAATCTTTTTGGATTTATTATATTGTATTATTTTGTAATAATGGCACTGCCGTAAATAAAAAATGGGTTGACAAGAATGGTTTCTGTCGTGCCACCCAAGGCAGCCACATGAATGAAATTATATTCAATTATTAATGGGTGCCAACAAAGCACCAACATTTTTAAAAATATTGATCCAAGTTTATTTTAAAGCATTTTTAAAAAGAAATCGGTGGATGGACCACCCTATATCTAGTAAAATCTTATATGTGTTAAGTGCATACAGGAAATATTCCTTTCAAGTATATATATGTATATCGTTTCAGTGTATGCATTTTTAAGCATTCGTTATTCTTTTTTAATAAGTTTAATTTGAAGTTTCGAGCAAGTGTTTCCACTCCTTGATTAAGCATGAAGTAAAATTTCGAGTTTAGAAAAGCCTGAAAATTTGGTTTGGTCGCGTAGCGCGAAGCGCGGAGCGACCAAACCAAATTTTCAGGCTTTTCTAAACTCGAAATTTTACTTCATGCGCCACGCGTACCAAACACTAAAATATTTTGAGAAGTCGTCAGTCATTTTTAAAATATTTATCATGATTTTTTGTGTTTTAAGATTTTTGTCAATTAAAATATGAAGACAGAAATCTTCATATTTTAATTGACGAACATTTTATTAGACAGTCATTCTTAAAATATTTATCATGATTTTTTGTGTTTTAAGATTTTTGTCAATTAAAATATGAAGACAGAAATCTTCACATTTTAATCAGTCATTCTTAAAATATTTATCATGATTTTTATGTTTTAAGATTTTTGTCAATTAAAATATGAAGACAGGAATCTTCATATTTTAATTGACGAACATTTTATTAGACAGTCATTCTTAAAATATTTATCAAGATTTTTTGTGTTTTAAGATTTTTGTCAATTAAAATATGAAGACAGAAATCTTCACATTTTAATTGATGAACATTTTATTAGACGACGATTAGACGCAATAAACATTTGTAAGATTAATGAATGTGAGATTAAACCTAAAATCAAGTTAAATATATGTTTTGAATTTCACTTGAAATCAGTGTTTTACACGCGTGGTGCATGAAGTAAAATTTCGAGTTTAGAAAAGCCTGAAAATTTGGATTTGCCGGAGCGCGACTCGCTTCGCTCGCGCGCCCCGGCAAATCCAAATTTTCAGGCTTTTCTAAACTCGAAATTTTACTTCATGCTTTGTCTGGGATTGGAAACACTCGTTAGACAATTAGAAACTTATTTGCGCAGAAAATGTTCAAAATAAATGGAATTTAATTTAATAAAAAAATCCGCTAATAAAAAAGGAATTTTCCCAGCTGTATTGAAAGAAGCGATTATTGTACCGATTTATAAGAAGAATGATCGAAGCAATGTAGAGAATTATAGGCCCGTGTCAATCCTTTCCTTTTTTGCGAAAATTTTCGAAAAAAGTATTCTTGACCGCCTAATGTCATACTTCTTAAAATTCAATCTACTCAACTCTTCCCAATCTGGGTTTGTAAAAGGTAAATCTACAATAGATTCAATTTTTGATTCACTTACATCTACCTACAAAGCCTTGGATAAAAAAGAAGTGACATTAGGCATTTACTTCGACCTCACAAGGGCTTTCGATCTAATAAACCATTCTCTACTTTTAAAAAAACTCTCAGCATACGGCATAAGTGGAAATGCGCACAGCCTAATTAAGTCATTCCTAACCGAACGAACGCAATCAGTAGTTCTTAAAAGCAATAACGAGGACATCTTAAATCATTTATATAGATCCGATAAACTAATGCTGGAAATGGGAACTCCTCAGAGGTCTACCCTCGCACCATTTTTGTTCATTCTGTTCATGAACGACGTAGACGATATTTTTTATGATATTCCTAATTTAACATTATGTAAATTTGCGGATGATACTTCTATTAGTGTTAATAATAAATCACCCGAAATAGCAGAGGAGCTTGCAAACAAGGCAATTGACAAATTTTATTCGTGGTGTGTCAGGAACAATTTAATGATAAACTCATCTAAAACTGGATATATTCAATTTAATAACCCAAGAAACAAAGACGTTCCGATAGTTGCTGATTTAAAATTAGAAAATAAAGCTATTAAGCGAGTAAAAAATGAAACATTTTTAGGAATTAGCATTACACCTACGCTAAATTGGGGTACCCAAATAGACGAAATATGTGCAAAACTAAGATCAAGCGGCTTTGCGATTCTGTCAATAAGAAGCTCGGTAAACGGCCCATCACTCATTGCTTTCTACTACGCTCATGTCCATAGCCATTTGTCTTATGGTATCATCTTCTGGGGTCAATCAAGTCACTCACTTAGACTATTTACTCTTCAGAAGATGATTATCAGAAGAATTATGCACGCCAAGTATAGAGACAGTTGTCGCACTTTTTTTGTCGAACTGGAAATAATAATAATAACTCTTTTAATAATAACTCTTTTATTTCCCAACAGATGTACATCTAATTACAGGGAACATTTCCATGTACAACACATGACACTTAACTAAAGTTTAAATTTACTAGTTTTGTAAAATTAACAAAAGTAGACAATACATACGAGGATTATAAGTGAGGCATAATATCTCTTATAAATTTTACAATACTGTGATCAAAAATATCAGCTGAGTTGCGAACAGTGTTGTATAATCGCATCATTTTATTTAGTGGCGAATTAAAATATAAATTAGTTCGACTGCGTTTACAAAAGAACGTTAACGCATTTCTATTATTATAACGCGGAACGTAAATATTTATTAATTCAAGCAGATTTGGATCATTAATCTCGTTATGTAATAAGTTGTAAATAGTTTTAAGTAGTATTATGTTTCTTCTAATTGACAGATGTTGCAAATTAAACATTTCTAAAAGCATGTTGTATTCTATGACATTACTATCCGGATATACTGAGGACTGCTTGAAATAAAGGTACTTTACGAACATTTTTTGTATTCTTTCAATTTTATTTATATGCGTGCTGAACGTAGGAGATCATACAGCGGCGCAATACTCTAATTTCGATCTCACATAAGATAGAAATAATTTGCGAATAGCCCATACAGAAGTGAATGATTCAGTCGCACGCCTAACAAAACCTAGTATCTTCAAGGCCTGCTTACAGATTTTATTGATATGGGGCGTAAACGATAGTTCCTTGTCAAATGACGGTATATTCGCTTTATATTTATAAATGTTGTCTGTACGTTTTTATGAACAAAGCTAAGTTTGCCTCAAATTCAGCTTATAACGAATCTGCAGAAACTCGCTACCGGAACGATTTGTCTGTACCATCCCATTCCACATATCTGTATGAGAAAAGCCTGTATTATATGTGTGTGACGTTATTCAATAATCTACCGACAAATAGTAAACAGATTACTGTTTTAAAAGAATTTAAAAATAAACTAAAAGAAATGCTAGTAAAGAAGGCATATTATTCAATAACTGAATTTTTAACCAACTAATTTAATGTTCTGTTTTCTGTCATGTTGGTATATTTTATTTAAGTAATTATTTTTTAAGCTCTAAATGTTATTTTAGCTAAACTGGTTCTTATTATATTATTGACAATTCTTAAACACTTTTACTGTGTCTATGTACAAGTATATAAATAAATAAAAAAATAAAATAAAATAAATGTACAATGTGAAAAGTCAACAGTTATTTTTAAAATATTTATTATGGTGAGATTTTTGTCAATTAAAATATAAAAAATTTCATAGAAATTGGACTCGTTATTTTGATTTTTCTTAAAACTTGATCGTATCTTATTTAAAAAAACTTGTAAGAAATCTGGCAGGCTAATATCAGCAGTGATATTAGCCTGCAAGATTTCTTGATATCTAGGGTTTAGAGGGTGGCCCGGGCATCCCTCTGCCTCCCTTTGTCTACGCCCATGTGATTCGAACATCTAAATAAACACTTTAAATTTCGAAGTAAGTAACCAAAATATCAATCGATTTGTCGGTGATTTACCGGCGTATAATTGCTGAACATTCGTCAGTTGCTGCACGTGTTGTGAATTCGTGCGCCTCATTAACCCGGGGATTCTGCGGCGATTTAAGTATTTCAATCATACGAATTAATTTAATCCGTGTGTGACTGGACGCGCTCAACGGACGAGCGCGTGTGAATTGGCTCTTATTTTCGGTGCGCAATTATTCATCCGCGATTTTATTAATATTAATTCGGCTCATGAAACCGCGACATTATTCAAATAACTACAAGAAAACGGCCATTAATTAATAGATATGCGCATCTGTTTCACGAGAGATCTTCACTTTGTCGAGTGTTGCGATTTTATTTTGTCTGCGTAAGTAATGGTTATATTAAAATTGAATCGTTATAAATAAGGCTGGGAATTTTAAAAATTGATGTATTCGAATATTCATTAAAATTGTTAACTGTTGAGGCTTCTACTTCGTTATACATTATTATTAACATAAATAAGACACTTAAACTTTGTGTGTATAACTAAATTATACAAACAAAGTTTAAGTGTCTTATTTATTCATTAAAATATTTGAATAAAATATTCTAATTATTCAAATATTTCAATAATTAAATATTTCAAATATGTGTATAGTATAATATTCTAAATACCTATAAATTATTGTAGTAATTCCTTTTTCCACTAATTATTTCTATTATACACAAATGAAACTTTACTAAATTACTATAGTTTCGACAACTTTAACTTTTCATTTTCAAACTCAAATTTATTCTCTCTTTCTAATCTCAGATATTTAAATATTCCACTATTCAAATATTTGAAATATTCTAAATGTGCATCTAGCATAATAATATGCTAGATGCATATTTCGAATATTTCAAATGTTTAAATAGTAGAATATTTAAATATCTGAGATTAGAAACACTCGTTGAAAGCTTTAATTTCCTAAGAAAACAAATCATTTCAATGCATCTTAAAATATTGAGCTTAAGTTGAAATTAAGCAATAAAATCAACGATTTTAATAGAATGTTTTCTTTAATAACAACTGTAAAATCAACAGATTATCAAATCGACATAAAATTCACAGAATCTGCAAAGAAATAATCTTTGATTGGCCATGATTGAAATTTAAATATGTTCCCTGGATATTCCAAAATATCAAATCAAAGTTAAAATTTGATTCGACATAGATTAGCGCCTCGGCAAAAAATACAGGGTGTCCCAAAATGTAACAACTGTAAAATCAACAGATTATCAAATCGACATAAAATTCACAGAATCTGCAAAGAAATAATCTTTGATTGGCCATGATTGAAATTTAAATATGTTCCCTGGATATTCCAAAATATCAAATCAAAGTTAAAATTTGATTCGACATAGATTTGCGCCTCGGCAAAAAATACAGGGTGTCCCAAAATGATTGTAACTGCCCATGCTGTAACATTGACTGTGTCCTCAATTGGAAGATCAAGAAGCAGCCGATTTCATTTTTCAACAGGATTGGGCTCCACCTCACTGGCCTCTTCCATTGTGGCATTTCTTAATAGAGCTCACAGCCAGTGTTTATTTACTTAAAGCTTGTATTAGACGACACTATTTTCTTGTATAAGAAAATAGTATACTATTATGTATCATGATGTAATACACAAAATCTGACCAAAGGCGAATCTTGTACAGTTTTATATAATGGAAATAGGACATGCTCTATTTGGTGATAGAGCATGGATTGGATTGGATTTGCCGGGGCGCAACTCGCTACGCTCGCCCGCCCCGGCAAATCCAAATTTTCAGGCTTTTCTAAACTCGAAATTTTACTTCATGCGCCATGCGTACAAAACACTGATTTTCAGTGAAATTCAAAATATATTCAACTTGATTTTAAGTTTAATCTTACATTCATTAATCTTACAAATGGTTATTGCGTCTAACTAAATCTTACGTTCCAAAATTTGAACAATTTGGTTTTGGGATATGTAGGTATATTTGAAGTAAAATTTTTAAGTTGTATTTACCACTGATCCTGCAAATATGCATGGTCAACAATCATTTCATATAACAAAAGACATGTTAAAGTGTACGCTGTAACAGATAATTTCAACAGTTCCTAGAAATTTGTTTGTTCAAACCGATGTGTTCGTTGTAAGCGACATCAATGCTGTTTTTGTATACGTCTTGTTGGACAATAAAGGCTATTATTATTATTATTCTACGAACCAGCTATTTTGTTCATTATATCTGATTGTATATTATAGCCAGTGTCACTAATTAGTTAGTTATTTCAATAGTAGAATATTTATACATGTGAGATTGGAAACACTCGTTAGAAGCTTTAAATTCCTGAGAAAATAACTTATTTTTAAGCATCTTCTTAAAGTATTAAGCCGAAGTTAAAACTATGCAACAAAATCAACGATTTTAGGAGAACGTTTTTCTTAAAACAAATGTAAAAAATCAAGAGATTATCAAATCGACATAAAATTCATAGAATCTGCACAGAAATGAATAATCTTTTATTGTCCGTACTTAAAATTCAAGTATCTTCGCTGAATATTGAAAAATAGCAAATCATTTCACAATAAATCAGCGTTTTGTACGCGTGGCGCATGAAGTAAAATTTCGAGTTTAGAAAAGCCTAATTTGGCTCGGTCGCTCCGCTTCGCTACGCGCCCGAGCCAAATTTTCAGGCTTTTCTAAACTCGAAATTTTACTTCATGCTTAGTCTGGGAGTGGAAGACACTCGTTTCTTTCATCATTTAAACAATTGAAAATTGACGTGACGTTTATTGCCGTTTTATTGACGAAGATTATCAATTTTTATACAAGGTAAAAAGGTTTCAAAAGATAATAGGTAAATTACAGTCAAAGTTAAAATTTAATTCGGAATACATTTATTTTACCAGCGGATTTTTTTATTAAATTAAACTCCATTTATTTTAAACATTTTCTGAGCAAATAAGTTTCTGATTACAAATAGAAAGACTGTTATTCGATACTTCACTTTTTAAAAGTGAAAGTGAAGTATGGAATAACAGTCTTTCTATTTGTGATTAATCACTTCACGTAAACTCAAAACAATAAAGTTTCTGATTGACTAACGAGAGTTTCCAATCCCAGACGAAGCATGAAGTAAAATTTCGAGTTTAGAAAAGCCTGAAAATTTGGCTCGGGCGCGTAGCGAAGCGGAGCGACCGAGCCAAATTAGGCTTTTCTAAACTCGAAATTTTACTTCATGCGCCACGCGTATAAAAGATTAATTTTAAGTGCAACTCAAAATATATTCAACTTGATTTTATGTTTAATCTAGGTATGGGCCTTAACGCGTAATTTCAACAGCCACTGATCCTAGAAAGTTGTTTGTTCTAACCGATGTGTTCGTTGTAAGCGACATCAATGGTGTTGTATACGTTATTCTAAGAACCGGCTATTTTGTTCGTTATATCCGATTATACATTATAGCCAGTGTCGTTATTTATTTATTTACGGATTTCTCCTTTTTACAGTATTATAAAAAATAGGTACATATAAATTACAATATATAAATATCGCGTTCAACACTTAATAAATTAAACTAAACAGAAATGTTAGTAATTTATAATAACATCGAGATCAATGAACGATAAGTGGCGTTTAAATCCTGTGAAGAAAGGAGACTCAATTCTTTTATTTAATAACATTATATGAGTTTGAAAATGTTATAAAATTTGGATTTAACATTAGTATGTTAAAATACCGCATTATGCGTGAAACCGGGCCATAATTTGTGTGGTGGAAGTTTAACCTGAACAATGGCCTGTTACGAACAGTTGTATTTAAGAAGAAATTAAAATGCAATAAAGAAATTAAATGACTGGAATTCACAAGTCCATTTATCAGCTTAAATCTATAACACATATCCAGTGTTACCCTTCGGTATTGTAAGGATTTTAAGTTTATTGTAGTCAGGATATGCGACCGACTGTACTGCACCCGACCAATGCCCATTCTAAATGAAACCAGCAATAGAAATTTATTTTGAAATTTCTCAATTGACTCAATATGGTTTTTGTAATTAGGAGACCAGATAACCGAGCAGTATTCTAACTGCGGTCTTGCCAAACTAACATACAGAGTCCTAAACGTATCCAGAGAGAACTGTTTGGAAAATCTGTTAATAAATCCTAGCGTACAATAAGGTTTACTGCTAACATTTATAAAATGGGGAACAAAGGTCAAGTGACTGTCAAAAACTACACCTACATCGCGTACCGTGTCAACCCCGGGTAATCTACAATTGTTAATTGAATATTCAAATTTAATACATTTACGGCGACCAAAAGAAATAGATAAACACTTTTTTAAATTCAGATGAAGATGATTTCTTGAACACCAATTTGATAAATTATTTAAGTCTGATTGTAGAATACTGTGATCACTAAATTGTTCAATTTTTCTATATAGTTTTAGATCATCAGCAAACATCAAGAATTTACTTTCTTTAATAACACTGCCAATGTCATTAATAAAAAGTAAGAAAAGGATAGGGCCACAATGTGACCCTTGTGGTACACCAGACGTAACACTGATCGCACTGGAAATGAAGTTGTCGATTTTAACGAACTTTTTACGCTCACGTAGGTAACTATCAAACCACTTTACAATATTATCACCGAAACCAAGGCCCACAATTTTATTTAAGAGAACAGAATAACTAACACGGTCGAAAGCTTTCGAAAAATCAGTATAAACTGAACTAACTTCATGGCCGTTTTCCAAAGCCCTTAACAAATACATCTGGTAAGATAATAAGATAGACGTCGTAGACCTGCCTTTAAAGTATTAATGTTTATTTTTAGTTAGTATATTTAAAAAAAAACTGTATTTTTCTGTGTAAATAGAATTTATTCTGCTGAGAAATAAACGATTATTATTATTATTATTAGTATTATTAAAGAATCCATGCTGCTCGTCACAAATGATATTTTTGCAGTACCACATAAGTTGGTCAGATATTAATTTGTCAAGTATTTTAGGGATTGTGGACTGAATAGAAATGCCCCTATAATTTTGTATATCATCTCTCTTACCATCTTTAAAAATTGGATTTATATATGAATATTTCCAACGATTTGAAAATAAATAAATAAATAAATAAATGGTTTATTTACAGGAGGTCCCCATTTTCAAATAAAATACATCATTTAGTAAACTTAAAAACTAGTTAGAACTAAAAATTATAAAACTATTACCTATTCTAAGTCATAATTAATGCAAGGAAAAACAATAATTAATAACAAAGACTTGATAGATTTATTAAACAGTGATTCAATCGGAGTGGTAAGAGAGTATACAGAGAGTTTTATGTAACACCGAACATTTTCATAACGAGAATTTTTTTTTAAGTATCGGTATATTAAAAGAATTTAATTTAAAGCTTTAAGCGAATGTTTTCCACTCCCAGGCTAAGCATGAAGTGAAATTTCGAGTTTAGAAAAGCCTGAAAATTTGGTTTGGTCGCGTAGCGCGAAGCGCGGAGCGGCCAAACCAAATTTTCAGGCTTTTCTAAACTCGAAATTTTACTCCATGCGCCACCGGTACAAAACACTGACATATTACGAAGTTTAAAACACACCGCAAAACTTTACATTGAATCAGTGTTTTGTGCCGGTGGCGCATGAAGTAAAATTTCGAGTTTAGAAAAGCCTGAAAATTTGGTTTGGCCGCTCCGCGCTTCGCGCTACGCGACCAAACCAAATTTTCAGGCTTTTCTAAACTCGATATTTTACTTCATGCTTAGCCTGGGAGCGGAAAACACTCGCTTAAAGCTTCAAATTGAATTCTTTTAATAAACCGAGCATTAGAAAATGTGCAACGTATGCATATGGATACTTCAAAGAAAAATTCTCGTTATGAATATGTTCGGTGTTACATAAAACTCTCTGTATATATCTTTTATAAACGATTTTGACTGTAATATCAAACAAATTTATAAAGAATAGGACAATGTGTATTTGTATATAATTACAATTATATTTGCTGTATATCATTTATATAATTAAAATTATATTTCTAAAATAAAATCAACTAATACCCTCTTTAATCAAATGAAATTTTGAATCATAAATTTTTCTACCCCACTAATTTTTCGTTCATTATATAATTGAAAACGGCGAAATCATTAATTGTAAAGAGCGGCTCGGCGGGCAATAATTATCCATAATTAATGATATTCAAATTTTGATTCGCAATAAAAACGCGAAATATCATTACACCGGCACAAAATCGTGCAACGTAAATCTTTTATAATATCACCCACCCTCACACACACACACACGCACTAATACGCGCGCGCTCAGCGCATTCACACACATTAATGCTATTTCGGATCAAACAGAATAATTTGATTATTAATAATTTAATATTATTTTGCGTTACGGTCGCATGAACATATAATTTGGATTTTAATTAACTATCAACTAACAGGTTTGATCGTTCGAACAGAAAATTGTATTGTTCAAATAGGTTTGTGCTGTGTTGCGCTGAGCGTGGCGATTCGTTGCACAATAATATACGTATGACGTGTTGTTTTTTTTTTTAAATGTTGCATCGGCTCGCGGGGGGTGAGGGTTGTTTGAAATTTGCCGAATTCGCCCAAATTGTCGATTGCATTTGATTATGTTCGCCGGGTGGTTGATTTAAGTCGATTAAGATGCACCATTAGTTTCACAAATAACATTTGGGCTGTTTGTTACATAACCAGATCTAATCTGTTGATGATAATGTCTATGACAAGAAAAATATGACTACATGTTATATAATATATAAAATTACGAAAAAACCATTCGTGAAATCGATTTCACGAATAGTGTTTTCGTAATTTTATATATTATATAACATGTAGTCATATTTTTCTTGTCATAGACATTATAATCAACAGATTAGTAATTTTATATATTATGTTTAAAGTGTGCAAACTATAAGAAGCGTAAGCTTATTTTCTCGAATTCAAATAGTTTTGAATTTGAATTTATCTTGTTTGTACATGTTATACTACATAATAATAAAATTATCTAAATCTTTGCCATTTACAGTTTTTTTCTATCACTTTTAATAGTTGAGAAAAATCGATTTGAAAAAATCGACACTTTACATTTTTCAAAATATCAAATTACTCTTGACTTTTCCGAAAATTTCAGAAGTGGCTTTTTATTCAGATCGCAAAACTGCCCATTTAACCGTTTCTCTATCTTTTATAGTTTTCGAGATCCCCATAGAAAACTTGAAAAAAAAAACCACTGTGTATAAATAATTTTAGTTTTGGATAGAACCTTATCAAAACATCCACACAGTCTCTCTAAAGAATGCCTAAGAATGATCTCTAACTCTTAGATAAATAAACGCACTCACAGCCCCGTTAAGAAATATCGCCCTGGAAGAGGCCAGTGAGGTGGTGCCCAATCCTGTTGAAAAATGAAATCGGCTGCTTGTTGATTTTCCAATTGAGGATACAGTCAATGTTACAGCATGGGCAAGTACAATCATTTTGACACACCCTGTATTTTGTTGAAAAAATAAAACGATGCCATTTCCAAACATTGAAATCGGATCTAATTGCTCAGATTGTTGTTAATTTAATTTCGCTGTAGTTCATTACAAGCGGGGTGGTGCAGACGCGGCGCGTGGTGCGAGGAGGGCGGGGGGGTGCGCTGAGCGTGGCGATTCGTTGCACAATAATATACGTATGACGTGTTGTTTTTTTTAAATATTGCATCGGCTCGCGGGGGGTGAGGGTTGTTAGAAATTTGCCGAATTCGCCCAAATTGTCGATTGCATTTGATTATGTTCGCCGGGTGGTTGATTTAAGTCGATTAAGATGCACCATTAGTTTCACAAATAACATTTGGGCTGTTTGTTACATAACCAGATCTAATCTGTTGATGATAATGTTTATGACAAGAAAAATATCACAACATAATAATAAAATTATCTAAAACTTTGCCATTTACAGTTTTTTTCTATCTTTTTTTAATAACAGAAAAATCAATTTGAAAAAATTCACATTTTTCAAAATATCTAGTTACCCTTAACTTTTTCAAAAATTTCAGAAGTGGCTTTTTATTCAACTCGTAAAACTACACTACTTTGCCCATTTAACAACCGTTTCTCTATCTCTTATAGTTTCCAAGATCCCTATAGAGAACATAAAAAAAACTCACCCTGTATAAATAATTTTAGTTTTGGGTTAACAATAGAGCTTTTTTCTATTGATCTATTGTATTTATAATGTTTTTTATAGCTCATGATACACTCCGCACAGCATGATACGAAAGGAATTATTCAAAAGGATTTCTAACTTGTATTAGATGACACTATTTTCTTGTACAAGAAAATAGTATATTATTTTCTATCACCAAATAGAACATGTCCTATTTCCATTATATAAAACTGTATAAGATTCGCCTTTGGTCAGATTTTGTGTATTACATCATGATAGAAAATAGTATACTATTTTCTTATACAAGAAAATAGTGTCGTCTAATACAAGCTTTGAGTAGATAAACACTAGCTGTGAGCTCTATTAAGAAATGCCACAATGGAAGAGGCCAGTGAGGTGGAGCCCAATCCTGTTCAAAAATGAAATCGGCTGCTTCTTGATCTTCCAATTGAGGACACAGTCAATGTTACAGCATGGGCAGGTACAATCATTTTGGGACACCCTGTATTTTGTTATAAAAATAAAGGATGCCATTTCCAAACATTGAAATCGGATCTAATTGCTCAGATTGTTGTTAATTTAATTTCGCTGTAGTTCATTACAAGCGGGGTGGTGCAGACGCGGCGCGGATGAAGGGGGGGGGTGGTGCGAGGGGGGCGGCGGCAGACGGGTGGAGTTCTCCTTGCATTAGTCTTGTAATAAATCTCCAAGTAAAAAAAAACGGCTGTTGGTGTATGCAAATAAGTCGGCTCTGTGCTCTCCGGGAGAGACTGGCCGGTGATATATGGGGCACCAAGTGTCAACCGGGTGATGCATGGAGACTGGAAACTGACGAAGAGACGAGAACAGACGAGACGAGAGGCGAAATAGAACGCATATTACACTTCCTCCTCTTGTTATATAAAACTCGGTGTGTGTGCGCGTGTGTGTGTGTGCAAGAGGCGCGAGCGATGAGCGCATCTTTCGATCCTTTTCGCTCGATTTAGAATGCCGCGACGTTTACACGCACACACACTTCCAAATCACTCTGAATTATCACTTTCACGTCACGGTCCATTTGTGGCATTTTTTTCGTTTTATCGTTCACGCCGCGTGAGAGGTGTTAATGTTCTAGTTAATATAAGCAATGAAAGTAAAATTATTAGTAAAAGTTTTATTTCATCTAAATAAACACATCATTTAATAAAAAATGATTTTATAAACTAGAAATTATACGTCATGTGCGGTCTGACTGGCGGTGGCGGTCGCGACCGCGGTCAATGACAGAATGCAAAAAAAATCTGCGACGGCAGTCAAATTATTCAATGGTCGGTACAACTAGCCGCCTTACAAGTGACATTATCACAAGACAATACAAAGTTATCCATGTATTTCAAAATAAACTTCTAAAGCAAGATTAAAATAATTCTGCTAACTAGAAGAAATGTTCTGGCTTTTCCAAACTCGAAATTTAACTTCATGCTTAACCAAACAGTAGAATCTCTAAATTGTCCTTTGTTAGAAAAATTACAAATGTCACAAAATATGGAAAATCCGGAAAATTTACTATACATGAAACTTTTTCTCTGAAAGTGTTCAAACTGAAATTTTGATTTTTTGCTGTTGTCACTTGACATACGAGGTGTGGAAATTAAGTGATGAGACTGATTTTTTAAATTAGTTTTATTCGAATAAAATTACAATTTAATGTTGTCTCCTGCAAAGTAATTCCCTTGGGAAGCCACACAGCGTTGGATACGTTTCTTCCACTCCTCATAGCAGTGCTGGAACTCGGATACTGGGATAGCCTTCAGCTGGTCGGTTACAGCCGTTTTAATGTTTTCGAGTGTCCCAAAATGACGTCCCTTCAGATGAATTTTCAATTTAGGGAAGAGGAAAAAGTCAGCAGGACTCAAGTCAGGTGAGTAAGGAGGCTGAGGAGCCACAGGAATATTTTTATTGGTCAAAAACTGGTTTATTGATATTGCTGTGTGACACGGCGCATTGTCATGATGCAGGATCCAATTGTTCTTGATGTGTAATCTCACACGAATGATCCTTTTTCGGAGTCTTTCAAGAACCTCGCGGTAAAAGTGTTGATTTACTGTTTGGCCTTGAGGCACAAACTCTTTGTGGACGATTCCCTGGCTATCAAAGAAACAAATCAGCATGCATTTAATTTCTGATTTGCTAATTCTTGCTTTTTTGGGCCTTGGAGAGCCTGGCGTGCACCACACCTCGTCACCAGTGATGACATGTTCCAAAAAATGTGGATCATTTTCAATCGATTCCAAAAAGTCAAGGCACCTTTCCCTTCTAATGTCCTTTTGTTCCTGCGAAAGGTTTTTTGGAACCATTTTCGCGCAGATCTTTCTCATCCCCAATTCATTGGTCAAAACGTGATGAACGGTGGTGTGACTCAAATTCAACTGTTCCCCCATCATTCTGATCGTTAACCGTCGATCTGAACGCACAAGTTCCCGGATTCTGTCGACATTTTCATCGGTTCTTGCTGTTGCAGGCCTTCCGCTGCGTGATTCATCTTCCATCGACTCTCTTCCTTCTGAAAATTCCTTAAACCATCGAAAAACCTGGGCTCTTGACAAAACACTGTCTCCGTAGGCCTGCTGAAGTTTTGCAAAAGTTTTTGTTGCACTGTACCCAAGTCTCAAGCAAAACCTGATAGCACACCGTTGCTCGAAATTAATATCACTCATTTTTAGAACGCACTTCAAAATACGGTTTCACGAGAACAATGACGCACAGCGTAATGACTCGATCAAGTTCAAACTTGTACTGAACGCCTATCGCATGTCCATCTGTCACCCCTCCAAGCCACATGCTTCCAGTGTTGCCGTATCGAACGCTATGCTGCCAATCTCATCACTTAATTTCCACACCTCGTATAGCGGAATTTACATGTTTTAATTATTACGGATTTAATAATAAAATTGAACATTCTGTTCTAATTTTGGAAAAATCTATTGTTTGGAGCAAATCTGTAGTATTATTATAAAATCTCATGTAAACTTTATAAACTGACGAAAATCTCGAAATATTAAAAACTCATGAAAATTTAATAAAAATTACGAAAATCTAATAAATTAAGAAAATTGCCAAGGTATAAAAATTTTAATAAGAAATGAGCAGTATATTTTAAATTTTACATTAAATCAGTGTTTTATACGCGGCATAAAGTAAAATTTCGAGTTGAGAAAAGCCCGTATTTGTATTTGGACGCTGCGCGTCCAAATCCAAATTCTTTGGGCTTTTCTCAACTCGAAATTTTACTTCATGCTTAATCCGGGATTGGAAAACACTCATTAGAGAATAATCGTTGACTTTTTCAAGTTTTTAATTGATTTATAAAGACTCGACTGTTTTCAAGATTTTGTGCAATTTTTAAAATATTAGCAGTTTGCGCGAATTTCTATCATTATCACTAATTTAAAAAAAAACTCATCATTTACATCAAAGATTTTCCCCCTTTTTCGAGAGTTAACTCAAACATTTGAACTCTATGAATTCTTCAAAATTTTAGTTAATTTTTAAATTGTTTTCGATTTTTCTTATAAAATTTGATTTTCAAAATGTTAACGGTTATGTTAAATTTTGGTTGATTTTAAAAATCTTAACAGTTTTCATTATTTTTCATGAATTTTTGTAATCTTCACAGTTTTTATTGATAACCTGAATTTTCGTTAATTTTAAAATCATTTTTGGTGCTTTTCATAGAATTTCAGGATTTCTGTCGATTAATATAAATTTCCTAAATCTATGTTCATTTTTAAAATTTGGACAGTTTTTTTTAAATTTTAAAATGTTGACACTTTTCGTCAAAATTGTTGATAGTTTTCATGGATTTCATAATCATAAATTTTCGTACCTTTCAAAAACAAGTTAAATTTATTAAAAATGCAAAAATAAAAAAAAACTGATTTTTTATTAAATTTTTAAATCATCGACTTTTCGACATTTTAAAAATTGATAAAAATAATAAACATAAATAAATCGTCGATATTTTAATGTTATTATTTCAAAAATCTAATTTTTTATTCGATTTCAGTATTTTCGATAAGCAAAACTTCAAAATACAAAATAATATGAAAGAAATGATTAAATCTCAAAAAAGTTACTAAAATCGTGATATTAAATTATAATAATTTTAATTTTAAATAAAATCTTGAAACATTAACGTAAATACTTCTAATTGTAAAAAATTGTATAAATTAATATTTACTAAATCAAAAAATAATGATAATTTCAAAAAAAACTACAAATGAAAGTAAAAAAAAAAACAAATACCATGTTTGATCAATATATCGTATGTTCAATAAAATAAAACCTGTAGAGTGCTATGGAATATAGTGTAGGTTGGCAACTCTGAAATTATACATTATAAATATTATGTCTGACGTTTTATATGACAATTCCTAAAGCGTGTAGCCAACATAAATTTTTAAAATGATAAAATCATAGCACCCTAAAGGTTTTTTTTATTGAACATACGATAAAAATAAAATGTATCGCTTATATTATAATCAAGTTGTACAATTCTATTCACATTCTCAATTTCTTTTTAGCTTTTCAATTTTTTGAGATTTTCTTTAATTTATAACATAACACAGACTATGAAGTTCAAGCGATGTTTAAGCCAAAATTGACAACCGAGCACCTAACCCGGGTCTTAAGAAAATATGGACTATATTTACCAATATGTTGGCCCTTTAAGCAAATCGAAAACAATTTTTAACTGCTACATACCTGAAACAAAATAAAAACATTGTTAGTTCAATAATTAAAGAAAATTTGCTATTAGCTACACTGTTTGAGCAAACAGTTGATTGGGATTTTAACGTTTGATCTCACTTAATTGTTCTAGAAACAAAAATATATTTATCAGTTTATTGACTGATCATTTCGTTTAGAATTAAATACAAAGTAGATATATACTAAAATGTTTCTTTTGAGTATACATATCCCGATGTATAACGCTGTTATTTTCAAGCAAGCGTTTATTTTAGAAAACCGTTCAACATACGATAGTATATTGTACAACGAGCATATAATGATAGCTATTAATCACGGAAACGATATTTGCGGAACGAGTCGAAGGCGAGTGGGGCAAGTCGTTCGAGTGATTAAAAGCCATTATAGGCGAGTTATACACTATACTTTGTTCACGACAGCAACAATATATAACACAACATTTATTGTATAATATATTTATCAAAATATATGTTGACAATTATATAGTTGGTATATCCAGAATCGCCAATAATTGTAACGCCATCAATCCCGACTTTTGTGCAATTAGCAGGAATGCTTTGAAGAACATCTGCCGACAGGGCAAATAGTCTACATATTTTAATCTGTTGTTTGTACCTAAATGTGTTGTTTGTTTTTTACTCTTTTATGTACCTATATTTATTATGTATTTGTATTTATATTTCATTTATTTTTATTTTTAGTTTTATAATTTTATTGTACTAAAATGGACATCCGTTAATAAATAAATAAAATGTATACATAAACGAAAAATTATAAAAGGCATTGGATCAACGGTTAGAAAAAGGAAATCAGTTTCAAACCGTTTTATAAAAACAAAAACATCAATTTCGGATTAATTCATGACGGGAAAACTTCAATTTTAGACAAATTTATCTAGCACATTTAGCATGTGCTAAATAAAGCAGTTTTTGCTTTATTTAGCACATGAAACTTCAATTTTTGATAAATTCATGAAGGGCATGCATCCAAAATTGAAGTTTTTGTTTTTATAAAACGGTTTGAAACTGATTTCCTTTTTCTAACCGTTGATCCAATACCGATGAGAAGTTGGCCACGACTTTCCAGCCACGGATTTTGGCGCCTCCACCATCGCCCGATTTTCAATGAATAATAAATTATTATCAATTGGCTGAAACCACAACATATTTTTGGCACAATTGAATTCCTGAACAGCTAGGAAAAAAATACAAATAATCTATTTACAGTTTACGTTAAAATTTTCCGATAAAATGAATTTTTCGGACGACATGTTTAAAAGAAATCATAACTTCTGTTTGGACAAGGAAACCCTTTTAAGCAATTTATTTTTAGTGGCACTCAAAAATTACAACTTGGTATGACTTTGAAAGTGACATATATTCCCAGCCACGGATCGGACGAAATGTTTAAAAAAATCATAACTTCTGTTTGGACAAGGAAACCCTAAAATTTCTCATCAAATATGAACTAAGCACACTCAAATTAACAATATTAAGCAATTTATTTATAGTGGCACTCATAAATTACAACTTGGTATGACTTTAAATCTGGCATATATTCCCAGCCACGGGTCGAACGAAATGTTTAAAAAAATCGTATCTTCTGTTTGGACAAGGAAACCCTAAAATTTCTCATCAAATATAAACTAAGCACACTCTAATTAACAATTTTAAGCAATTTATTTTTAGTGGCACTCAAAAATTACGACTTGGTATGACTTTGAAGGTGACATATATTCCCAGCCACGGATCGGACGAAATGTTTAAAAAAATCATAACTTCTGTTTGGACAAGGAAACCTTAAAATTTCTCATCAAATATGAACTAAGCACACTCTAATTAACAATATTAAGCACTTTATTTATAGTGGCACTCATAAATTACGACTTGGTTAGACTTTAAATCTGACATATATTCCCAGCCACGGATCGGACGGAATGTTTAAAAAAATCATAACTTCTGTTTGGACAAGGAAACCCTGAAATTTCTCATCAAATATGAACTAAGCACACTCTAATTAACTATTTTAAGCAATTTATTTTTAGTGGCACTCAAAAATTACAACTTGGTATGACTTTGAAAGTGACATATATTCCCAGCCACGGATCGGACGAAATGTTTAAAAAAATCATAACTTCTGTTTGGACAAGGAAACCCTAAAATTTCTCATCAAATATGAACTAAGCACACTCTAATTAACAATATTAAGCAATTTCTTTATAGTGGCACTCATAAATTATGACTTGGTATGACTTTAAATCTGACATATATTCCCAGCCACGGATCGGACGAAATGTTTAAAAAAATCATAACTTCTGTTTGGACAAGGAAACCCTAAAATTTCTCATCAAATATGAACTAAGCACACTCTAATTAACAATATTAAGCAATTTCTTTATAGTGGCACTCATAAATTACGACTTGGTATGACTTTAAATCTGACATATATTCCCAGCCACGGATCGGACGGAATGTTTAAAAAAATCATAACTTCTGTTTGGACAAGGAAACCCTAAAATTTCTCATCAAATATGAACTAAGCACACTCTAATTAACAATATTAAGCACTTTATTTATAGTGGCACTCATAAATTACGACTTGGTATGACTTTAAATCTGGCATATATTCCCAGCCACGGATCGAACGAAATATTTAAAAAAATCATAACTTCTGTTTGGACAAGGAAACCCTAAAATTTCTCATCAAATATAAACTAAGCACACTCTAATTAACAATTTTAAGCAATTTATTTTTAGTGGCACTCAAAAATTACGACTTGGTATGACTTTGAAAGTGACATATATTCCCAGCCACGGATCGGACGAAATGTTTAAAAAAAACATAACTTCTGTTTGGACAAGGAAACCCTAAAATTTCTCATCAAATATGAACTAAGCACACTCTAATTAACAATATTAAGCAATTTCTTTATAGTGGCACTCATAAATTACGACTTGGTATGACTTTAAATCTGACATATATTCCCAGCCACGGATCGGACGGAATGTTTAAAAAAATCATAACTTCTGTTTGGACAAGGAAACCCTAAAATTTCTCATCAAATATGAACTAAGCACACTCTAATTAACAATATTAAGCACTTTATTTATAGTGGCACTCATAAATTACGACTTGGTATGACTTTAAATCTGGCATATATTCCCAGCCACGTTTTTTTAGAACACGAAGCCAGCTCAATATTGAAGCAAAGTAATTAAGTACGAAATACTAATTTTATCATGGCGGTTTTCGAAAATAATCACTGGATGTTGATTTACACAAATCCAGAAGGACTTCAGTTTTTTGATCCCAATTCAACCAAAAGTCATTATAGAAATTTGTACTGGCATAAGATTAAAAATATTGTCTCTAACCGTATCCCTCTATCTAAAATCACATACCCAACACAAACTGATGGTTGGAATTGCGGAATATTTATTATATATTATGCAGAATGTATAATCCGCAATATTACAATATCTCACAATTTTAATCCTGAAATTTCGAAAGTACTTAAAGTCAGTAATAATTAATTCGTCAACAATGACCAAAAATAATTGTAGAAAATGTGGCGGCAATACTAACGAAACCATGTGTCGAAACTGTGGCTATTTTTATCACAACTCTTGTATATTTATAAAAATTCCAAATTCAAATTACCTTTGTGAAGTTTGCAGTGTTGGTTAGTTGGTTAGCTTAATATTGTTAATTAGAGTGTGCTTAGTTCATATTTGATGAGTAATTTTAGGGTTTCCTTGTCCAAACAGAAGTTATGATTTTTTTAAACATTCCGTCCGATCCGTGGCTGGGAATATTTGTCAGATTTAAAGTCATACTAAGTCGTAATTTATGAGTGCCACTATAAAGAAATTGCTTAATATTGTTAATTAGAGTGTGCTTAGTTCATATTTGATGAGAAATTTTAGGGTTTCCTTGTCCAAACAGAAGTTATGATTTTTTTAAACATTTCGTCCGATCCGTGGCTGGGAATATATGTCACTTTCAAAGTCATACCAAGTCGTAATTTTTGAGTGCCACTAAAAATAAATTGCTTAAAACTGTTAATTAGAGTGTGCTTAGTTTATATTTGATGAGAAATTTTAGGGTTTCCTTGTCCAAACAGAAGTTATGATTATTTTAAACATTTTGTTCGACCCGTGGCTGGGAATATATGCCAGATTTAAAGTCATACCAAGTCGTAATTTATGAGTGCCACTATAAATAAATTGCTTAATATTGTTAACTAGAGTGTGCTTAGTTCATATTTGATGAGTAATTTTAGGGTTTCCTTGTCCAAACAGAAGTTATGATTTTTTTAAACATTCCGTCCGATCCGTGGCTGGGAATATATGTCAGATTTAAAGTCATACCAAGTCATAATTTATGAGTGCCACTATAAAGAAATTGCTTAATATTGTTAATTAGAGTGTGCTTAGTTCATATTTGATGAGAAATTTTAGGGTTTCCTTGTCCAAACAGAAGTTATGATTTTTTTAAACATTTCGTCCGATCCGTGGCTGGGAATATATGTCACTTTCAAAGTCATACCAAGTTGTAATTTTTGAGTGCCACTAAAAATAAATTGCTTAAAATAGTTAATTAGAGTGTGCTTAGTTCATATTTGATGAGAAATTTCAGGGTTTCCTTGTCCAAACAGAAGTTATGATTTCTTTTAAACATGTCGTCCGAAAAATTCATTTTATCGGAAAATTTTAACGTAAACTGTAAATAGATTATTTGTATTTTTTTCCTAGCTGTTCAGGAATTCAATTGTGCCAAAAATATGTTGTGGTTTCAGCCAATTGATAATAATTTATTATTCATTGAAAATCGGGCGATGGTGGAGGCGCCAAAATCCGTGGCTGGAAAGTCGTGGCCAACTTCTCATCGGTTGATCCAATGCCTTTTATAATTTTTCGTTTATGTATACATTTTTAAATGTAAACTCTGTCAAATTTTAGGTATTCATTGGTTTATTTTAACCGAGTTCAATTTGAAGCTTTGAACGAGTGTTTTCCACTCCCAGACTAAGCATGAAGTAAAATTTCGAGTTTAGAAAAGCCCCGCGTAGAAAATTTGTCGAGGGTCGCGCAGCGACCCGAGACAAATTTTCACGGGGCTTTTCTAAACTCGAAATTTTACTTCATGCGCCACGCGTATAAAACACTGACGTGTTCTAAAATTTTCCCTTTTCTAACCGTCTTCATTACTTTTTCTTAACTGTTATATTAGTTAAATACAGGGCTTTCATTAATTCCCGAACCCCACGTGACAAAATTTAAAATTGCCGCGTAAATTATTGTATTTGTACGTTGGAGGCTTTGCAAAAAGTAACCAAACGTTACTAAAGTCAAATTTGACATAAACGTTTATGCGCGGTGCATCGTTAAACCAACCTTTGAGATCTTACAAGATTCGCCCGGAATTTTCAGGTAAGCAAAAATTGTTTAATTATTCTGAAACATTGAGTTTTATTTCTATTTATTTTACAGAGTCAATTTGCTAGGATAAGCAAATACTGCGAAAATTAATAAAAATTAGTTACATTTTTGAAGATGAGCCTATTTTTTTATCATTTTAAATATAATTTTTTCAGTCGTCATAAAAACACGCCGGCGAATAAATATTTTTAAATCTAGGGAATTTTTGTGTGAGCCATACCACTTTGTACATTTGGTTGCCTATTATTTTTGGTCACGTGGGGTTCGGGAATTAATGAAAGCCCGGTATATAATATTACGAAAAAACTATTCGTGAAAATGCAATCAATGTCTTAATTAATAAGACAACTTAAGACAATAAATATCCATTGAAACAACTACTTCCCGTGCAAATACACCTCCGGATATTGAATTATACAATGAAATATTTAAAATCTTATTATTATAAGTATCGTATGTTAAATAAAAAAAAAACTATTTAATCTTAATCTTAATCTTTTTTTAAGTTAAGTTGGCTACACGCTTTAGGAATTGTCATATAAAACGTCAGACATAATAATTATAATGTATAATTTCAGAGAATTAATCACATTTTAAAAGAACTCCATCAGTTAAACGTAGAATACCCAGTGAATGCAAATTATTTATTAATTCTAAATAATATGGCTGTTTACGAATGTATTTTTAATTCCTTCTAAAATCAAACATTAAAATCTAATTTTGAACTGGCTCCATCATTTATTATGTAATAATCATATCAAATAGCTTAGTAACGTTTAAGTGTTGTCCTGTGTTGTAATTCCTTTGTGGTATAAACCTATTAACCGTGGTATATCTGTTTGTTGTTAAAGTCGCCTCGATCTACCCCTTGGTGTGAAGAGTATCCTTTGTTTATTCCTGTTTAATTGGAATTACTTTTGATTAAATCTTATCAAAACAAGCGTTAGTGGCTGAATGGTTAGACCCATGCCAGTTAAACAAAAAAAAATAATAATTTCAGAGTTGCCAACCTACAATATATTCCATGGCACTCTAGAGGTTCTATTTTATTGAACATACTATATTATACTGAGTCACTGATTCATTGATTCACTGATTCACTGATTCACTGATTGACCGATTTACCGATTCGCCGATTCACAGATTTTACGATAATAATTTGACAGATAAACGATGACAGATTGCGGTATCCTGATTAAATATTTTGAAATTATTGACGATTTCTAAAATTTTCATCAACTTTTCAATATTCCAAGATATTTGCCAATTTATGAAATGTTTGTCAAATTTTGAATATTTCGAAATTTTCGTCAACTTGTCAAGATTTTAAGATTTTTGTCGATTTATATAACATTTTCATCAGATTTTCAACATATCCGAGATTTTCATTTTCGCCATTTTCATCCTAAAATAATATTAAATAATACAATAATCAAGTAAAAATACCTCTTCCAAAAGGAAGGCCATCTGTGATTTAATTTTAATACTATTTCGTTATAAGTGTTAAAATTGAATCACAGATAGCCTTTTGTTTGAGAGTGAATTTCAGGAGGAACGTGGACTGTAAAAATAATTAAGAAGCCTCCTGCGTAGGGTGAGACGTTGCGGTTTCCGTGGAGAGCACAAGTGATAACTTGGGGAAAAGCGGTGAAAATGGAATCACTTACCTGTAGGCTTCTCGTGCGGCACAGCAGGGCTGTCCTGGACACTAGTAGCTACTAACTGTAACACTAACTACTAATTTGTAATGTTTTATGCTTTATTTGCGGTTGACCGATAACGTGTGTGTTCGCGAACTCTTCTCTCAGCACACTCCTTTTTTTGCCTACAGGCCATGGGAGTAGGGGTAGGTTGAGCGGGTCATGAGCGGGACACTTGCGCTCCCAGCGGAATATAAAAGAGCACCAAACACCTTTCTTTTCGAACAGGTATTTTATTGCAGTTAAAAGTCAATTCTACTTTTCCATCATTTTGAATTATTTTAAAACATAGGTATTATTTGGACAACTGCATTATCTATTTTTTTTTTCTTGATCAATAAAAAGATTCTTTAATTTTTGTTTATGTAATATTCAATTTTATTCATTGATCCATCGAATATATCGTTTTTTATTATTAATAGACGTGAATAGAAAGTTTCAAAACCCTGTACTAAACACAAATAGTATTTAATGAATTCACTAAAACTGTCCACTATTGCATCTTAATAGGGTATAATTCACTGATAGCGTAAATAATTGATTTTACGCGATATTTATAGCTTAAAATGGTTTGAAATTCTCTACTCACTTTTATTAATAAGGCAAATAGTATACCAGGTTATTCAAAATAATGGAACCGATTTCAAACATTCATTTCTTCCAAACTACAAAAGACAGAAACACAATTCCAACGTTCCTAGAAAGAAAAAAGTTCAATTTTTTATGCATTTAACATGAGCACCATGTGTGTTACACGACAAATAGCAAAACGGTGGCTCATTTCTTGCTAAACACGAATCATCTGGTTTCTAGTTATCGAATTCACAGCTTCAACAATTCCATGTCGCAGATTTTCAAGAGTGTCAAGCATAGGGGGGATAACAGCACGTTGAACTTCAATAATGAACTCTAATTGCTAATTGCATCACACAAAATGCGTTTTCTTGTTGTGTCGCCATTTTACTAGAGACGATTGTCATGATTAACATGACAAGCAACAGCGCCAATGCGGCCGTGGTTGGCCTGGACTGTTCAAATTTTAAACTTTTTTCTGTCCGGGAACGTTGGAATTATGATTGTACCTTTTGTAGTTTGGAAGAAATAAATGTTTGAAATTTGTTCCTTCTTTTTGAATAACCCTGTATATAAAAGGTAGTACGATTTATCAATTCATTATTTTAAATGAATAAATATCGTAACTACGCAGCGCCAACCTTTTATTTAAAAAGAATATATAAATTAATTCATGATATACTTTCTTCCTTCTTTCCTTCCCTATTTTCATAAATTCATTGCATGAACGTATGCGTTGAATTATGGTGAATGTGCCGGGCAAGATGTACATAATCTTAGGGTATGACAAATAATCCTCACTTTCGGATGTATTTAATTACTTCCAATAACTATATCAAAGATTATGAAGGCGAAAATAATTGTTATTGTCTAATATTGTCATTAATAAATAATTTTCCATGATACATAAAATATGCTTTCGATAATACACCAAGAAATTAACCAAAATAACCACCTGCAATTTCTCGAACATTTTACAACTGTGTATTATTTTTGTGTATTTCACGTTAACGTGTTTGAAGCAACAAAGAATGCTTAGATTCTTGTCTTTCATTTGACAAATTGCAAAAAGTAAAATGAAATAAACGCAAAAAAACTTAAAAAAATGTAAATGTTTAAGAAATTGTAAGAAGGTGCGTTAATTTTTTGGAGCTGTGTAGTTTGATGAACATTTTCATTAATAAAATAATATTCAAAGAAATAGCTTGGTTAAATTTCACTAATTTTGTTGTTTGTTGTTTTATGGTATAAACATTCCCTTTATTAACAGATTAATCCTATGACTGCTTGCCAAATCTACTTAATGCGCATTCGATTCAACCAACATTTTCTTTTGAGCTTGCACAAAATCAACATATATCATTATTTATTTCTGTAAATACCTGAAGTATTTAGTAGATTTGGAAATTGGAATTATACCACTTAAACTCACATTTAAAACGATTTTTTTTTTTTGGGTTTGGCTTTTGCCTGGCCTTGGGAACTTGCCCATTAGCCAACATCATTTATTTATATTTTTGTATTTGTTTATTTCTTTAACTTATTACTAAATACCTATAACTATATATTTGGACGTCACAACACATTCACACACACCCATCGACTCCGGGACGAATATTTTTCGTTAGAAAAATTACTCGCCCCGGCTGGGAATCGAACCCAGATCACCGCCGTGAACGATTGGCGAAACCAGCGGCTCAACTATTTGTGGCTGGGTTTTTGCAGATTTAGTTTTACGAAGACATTGTCAAAATGTGACGTTTAACCGTAAAATTCTAAAGCTGCACACCGGAACTCACGTTTTCGCATGTTCCATCAAAAAACCATAGCAGACATATTATGAAGTTTTCTGTCTCGTTTTACACACGAAATCTGATGACATCAAACTATTTTCTTAATAAACATTAAAAGTGCGATTCTTTTCGCAATCTACAACAAGTTAGTCTTACAAAGACTATATCAAACACTCATTGAAACAACTACTTCCCGGGCTAATACCCCGACGGACATTGAATTATACAACAAGTGTTTGCTGTTACATACAGTAACCTACTGCAAATGTAACAATTTGGGTCAAATTATTCAGGCCATCTATAGACGCGTTTCGAGATTTATCTCTCATCAGTATAGCTTTGCCATTCCCTCTAAACAATTTGACACCTTAGACTGGCGGTCACGTTACCGTTCAAACATAAGTATAAATGAAATTGCCAATTCTTGGTTTTCTTATTACATGTATTGTTGCAGAAAGCACTACAAATCAAGAAAACCATGAGACACTTCTCCTGAATCCTACCTTATACAAGAAATTGTATTCTTTAAGAACACAGAATTTAAAGGTAAATTTCAGATAAAACAGTACTGAATGGATTCTACTTCGTTATACATGTTAATTTATCGGTGGAAACAAAATGTTGGGATACGTAAAATTTGTTTAGTGTCTGTTAAATTTTGGACCTTTCTTTTCCTCTCATTTAAATATTTTTATTGTAACTACATATTATAACCTTTCTTTAAAAAAACCTGACCTAACCGGTATAAATTTGGTTATATTTGACATTACCCAATTTTTGATTGGTCCCAACATTTTATCTCCGAAAGAAATTAACTCAAGCATTTTCTTTACAAAAGTTGACTTCTTTAAAATGTAATATTTCATACCAATAGGAAAGATGAAAAACTTATTCCAGATACTTTTTCACATAAAAGCATTCTACGAGTAGAATTCAGTTACAATGTCATATGAGTGATTAATAAAAATAAAGTTTGTTAATTAAAACCGTTCCTTATTGTCATCAGCAGCGAGAATGCAATATTGAATATATTCGACGTGAATCGTTGTTTTCTGTTTTCGATCGTTTCCCCCGACGACGAGTTCTTCATTAAACGGCATTGTCTTTCGCACGTCGGCGCATCTCCACTTTATCGGACGGTTCGGTTCAGTTTTTCGGAGTTGACATGGGACTTGACACGACGTCGACGACATCGTCGACGGTAATAATGTCCGCTGACAGTCGTCATTCGCCCAACTTCATAATAGAGAAAAGTTTTGTTTTAGCGCGCGAGGGGCGTATGACAGGCAGGCAGTGGCAGTGGCAATCGTGTCTTGTCTGAGACAATGAGACTCATTCGGGGAAAGCTGGAACTTTCGGTCGCGCGGTTTTTGTTTTTCGATCAATCGCGCGTGCCGCGTGCGTTTTTTTGTTTGGGGGGATTGACTTTTTTTAATTAACAGACAGCCGCCCCCGGAAGAGACGAGGAGGGGTTGTATTCAATTAGTTGCCTAACAAAACTGAAATTAATAAATTATGAGGGAATTTATGGGCAATAAATATGTCAGAATTAGTGGTAATTATTCAGAAAACAACTTCGGGTCCGAACGGGCAATGAATTTTAAAAATCGTTACGGGCGGACGTTTCCATCAATTAGGGGACAGATGGACGCATTATTACAGTCATCCAGTCATCCACAGTGATTGTATTGTTTCTCAATTTATGATATACTCGCATCATTATTTGCTGTTTCATCCAACCAGTAACAATCATAATATTTTAAATTATCAAGTTTCAAAATAGAATATGCTTATGAGTCGCCTATTTCTAAAAACCCCTCAATCCACTTGAAAACAATGGATTTGGGTATTTTTGGAAATAGGCGACTCGTTTAAGAAATGTTACTTCATGCGTCACGCGTATAAAACACAGATTTTAAGTGAAGTTCGAATGTACATAAATTTGACAATATTATAGTGTTTTATATGCGTGGCGCATGAAGTAAAATTTCGAGTTTAGAAAAGCCCAGAAAATTTGTCTCGGGTCGCTGCGCGACCCTCGACAAATTTTCACGGGGCTTTTCTAAACTCGAAATTTTACTTCATGCTTAGTCTGGGAGTGGAAAACACTTGTTTAAAGCTTTAAATTGAACTTTAAAAAAAATGAATATCTCAAGATTTACAGAAAATAGGCTGAATTTGGAATACGTATAGTTTAAAGAAAAACTCTCTGTATAATGTAAATACATATTTAAGGAAGGTGCGAAAAAGGGAAATTAATATTTAGGATACTATACAAGAAAAAAGCCTCCTAATAAAGTAGTATTATACAGACTACAGTTATCACGATGTTTGTGTTTTTTTTTTTTTTCGTTAATCAAGTAACTGCAATATCTTGTGCTATTTTGATATCCGCAATTGTTGTATCAATTCCATGGTATGTCATTATTTTATTATTTTTATAAAAGCACATTAATTTGTCTTCATTATTTTAACTTAGAGAAACCTTAAGTGTTAAGTGTGAACATTCATAAATATAGAATTTTTCCCTCTACAAGAAAGTTAAATACATTTTGTCTCTACAATAAATAAGCGAAGCCAATATTTAAACACTTCAAAATGTACATGCGATTACCTATGTTGTGTCCCCGAAGTCAACACCCGGTATATATATATATATATATATATATATATATATATATATATATATATATATATATATATATATATATATATGTTAAAACGTAGATTTTCGCGGGCGTAACATGTATCACTGTTTCTTCGGGTTTGGTCCCGCGTATTTTCTTGGCTCTGGTCCATTATATTTTTAATTCGACGTTTCGATGACGTCGCAGTCATCATCGTCAGGAATAACTATCAAAATTCCATTGCTCTAGCAACCACTTGTTTGACTTTTACGTACTACTTGATGCGTGAATTTCTTGTTTGGCTTCGTGTTACTCTTCTGTTTTGTTCTTCTAATGATGTAGTAGTGACAATTTCAATATTATTTTCGGAAGGGGTTGGGTTTTGAATTTCTTGGTTGTTGTTCGGAGATAATATATTTTGACCAGAATTTATACAAGTTTTCCAAATTGGTGGTAGTCTTTTAGCATCATCTCTTTGATATGCCATCTTGAATTTTTTTAAATGGAATTCGATTTTTTTTATTTTACAACTTTTATAGACCTTATAATTCTGATTACAACCATATACCTTTTCTAAAAAATACTTGTCTTTTCATCGATAAACCGGACTTTGAAAAGTATGGAAACAGCCAAACGAGTACTTTTTCTAAATGCTGCAATACCACAAATGCATGTTCTATTTTTGATCAAAACTTAAAAAAATATTAAACAGTCAAATGAAAAAATAAAATATTAAACAATTAATGATTTTTTATTTTACAATATATGCTCAAACTGCTCTCCATTAACTTCTTGGCGGTGATGAATACGCTGGACAAAGTGATGTAATGAACTAGTTAAAATATTAGGACGAATATTTGCAATTTCGGTTCTTATGCGTTCTTCTAATTCTTGTATATTGTGTGGCCTGTTATTATAAACTCGATTTTTTTAAATGTCCCCACAGGAAAAAATCAAGTGGAGTTAAATCGGGCGACCTAGCAGGCCATTCAATTGTTCCTCTCCTGCCTATCCATTTGCCGGGAAAAGTTACGTCTAAATATTCACGTACTATTAGTCCGAAATGAGCTGATGCTCCGTCTTGCTGAAACCATATGTTTTCAGCTGGATTAGCCTAAGTTTCATAATTTGGGAATATTTGTCTAAGTCTGGGAACAACCTGTTCTTGCAAAAACTGTAAATATGTTTCAGATGTCAAATTGCCATTAATAAGAAAAGGGCCGATAATATGCTGCCCAATTATACCACACCAAACATTAATTTTTTGTGGACGCTGCGTATGAATCTGCTCCATCCAATGTGGATTTTTGTTTGACCAGTATCTACAGTTATGGCGGTTAACTTGTCCATTTAAGCAGAAAGTTGATTCATCGGAAAAGAGCACACGGTTAATAAAATTGGCGTCCTGGTTTATCCTATTCATCGTTGTTTCGCAAAATTCAATTCTGCGATCAAAGTCATCTTCATTCAATTCTTGTAGCAGCTGAATTTTGTAGGGATGATACTTTTCAATTTTCATTATTTTTTGAACTGATCTCCTGCTCGTGTTGTTATTGAAAGCCAATTGCTGCACCGAAGTTTTTTGGATTTTCAACTACATCTATCATAAGATTAAATGAATTTTCTTCATTTGTAACAGTTTTTGGTCGTCCAACTTTTGGACGATTTTTAACAGTTCCAGTTTCATTAAACCTATTCCATGTTTTAAATGCAACTGACCTGGAAATAGGTGCTCGATCTGGATGATTTACGTTGAAAAGATTAGCAGCTTCGGCAAAGCTTCGTTTTCTATCCCCACACCCAATCATCATGAGAATCTCTATGCGATCCGTTTCACTCAAATGTGGCATTTTTGCAACAACCAGTTACTTACTAATGTTTTTTTACAAGTTTGACAGGCTAATGAAAACTGTTTTCAAAGGCAACTATTTTTTTAAGTTGAAATTGTTAATTTTTATTTTTAAGTTTCGACCAAAAATAGAATATTTACAAAACAAATGAATATGAAAAAATAAAAAATGCAAGTTGAAGGCCTTAACGTACTCTAAACCTTTGCAAAATTTCAGGACATTCCGATAAACCGTTCTCAAAATATTTCGCTGTTTCCATACTTTTCAAAGTCCGGTTTATCGATGAAAAGACAAGTGTTTTTAAAAAAAGGTATATGGTTGTAATCAAAATTAAGGTCTATAAAAGTTGTAAAATAAAAAAAATTGAATTCCCTTTAAAAAAATTCAAGATGGCGTCCGTATGTAAAAATTCTGAGAATCATTTTTGATTTTTTCACGCCAAATTGTTCAAGAAAATATCCCATTTAGAAATCCCAATTTTGGTGGTTCTGTTTTTAGCCGTTTTCACGTAAGAGCCTATATATATATATATATATATATATATATATATATATATATATATATATATATATATATAGGCTCTTACGTGAAAACGGCTAAAAACAGAACCACCAAAATTGGGATTTCTAAATGGGATATTTTCATGATATATATATATATATATATATATATATATATATATATATATATATATATATATATATATATATGATATATATATATATATATATATATATATATATATATATATATATATATATATATATATATATATATGTAGCGACCCTGTATATATATACATATGAAAACCAGGCAAGGATTTAACTTAAATATTATTGTAATCGTGCTTTTGACACGTAACATGATTTCAAAGATACACGCACACACACACACACACCGCAAACAAGTAGGGGTTTATTAAAATTGTTCAAAGAGACTAGCATTTCGCCCTCACCCCTTATTCCGTGTATGTGTGTGGTGTGTACGCTGTTTATCGAGAGCTGCTCCGATGATGCACTTGTCAAATAGGAATACAACAAAGACTTGGCCTCGGGGTGGATCTGCTATTTTTGACCTGTCATTAATAAATTGGGGATGGTTTAACATTTACAAGAGATTCCGTTTGATGAGGAGGGCCCCGAGGTGCGCCGAGTGTGTGTGCTCCGGATGGATTGTTTAATCCTAGTTTCCTTTACCTTTATAATATTACGATACGTTGTTGTTTGTACGCTTAATTATTAAGTGACATGATCAATTATGGATTTTTCTTTATAAAAATACTCCTTGTTACATTTTGCCATCTACTACCCACATATTTTTTTATGATTTATTTTTTTTCTATGTATTATCCTTTTTATTGGATGTTTATGTCGTATTTTATATTTATGTATTTAATTATTTGTTGTTTAGGTCAAATTATTTATACAATTGTATCTTTAAACTAGATAAATTCAAATTCAAAACTATTTGAATTCGAGAAAATAAGCTTACGCTCCTTATAGTTTGCACACTTTAAACATAATATATAAAATTACGAAAAAACTATTCGTGAAAATGCAAATAATGTCTTAATTAATAAGATAACTTAAGACGATAAATTTCCATTGAAACAACTACTTCCCGTGCAAATACACCTCCGGATTTTGAATTATACAATGAAATATTTAAAATCTTATTTAATTTGATTTGTTACAACGCTCTAGTAGTTGTTTCAATGGATATTTATCGTCTTAAGTTGTCTTATTAATTAAGACATTGTTTGCATTTTCACGAATAGTTTTTTCGTAATTTTATATATTACAATTGTATCTTATTTATGCCTCTGACGAATGTAAACTTTATTGTACTGCACATGAAAATAAATAAATAAAAAAATAAAATATTAAATTTATTTTAAGTACGTCTATCTAGTAACTGCATCATACCACACTGTCATCAAGTATGATTGACATTACGTACACATGCACGTAATAGCTTTGACAAGTACATTACGTGCTGACAGCTGAATAGCTGATTGTTTACCGTACAACCAAATGACATTTCTTTGATGGAAAAGGAGTTTTTCTTTAAAGTATACGAATTCAAAATTTAGCTTATTTTTTTTAAAATCATTAGTTTTTTTTAAGAGTTCAATTTGAAGCTTTAAACGAGTGTTTTCCACTCCCAGACTAAGCATGAAGTAAAATTTCGAGTTTAGAAAAGCCCCGTGAAAATTTGTCGAGGGTCGCGCAGCGACCCGAGACAAATTTTCTGGGCTTTTCTAAACTCGAAATTTTACTTCATGCGCCACGCGTATAAAACACTATAATATTGTCAAATTTATGTATATTCGAACTTCACTTAAAATCTGTGTTTTATACGCGTGGCGCATGAAGTAAAATTTCGAGTTTAGAAAAGCCCAGAAAATTTGTCTCGGGTCGCTGCGCGACCCTCGACAAATTTTCACGGGGCTTTTCTAAACTCGAAATTTTACTTCATGCTTAGTCTGGGAGTGGAAAACACTCTTTTAAAGCTTCAAATTGAACTCTTTTAAAAATCAACGAATGTCAGTAAATTTACAGCTAAAATAATTAAGAAGAAGTAATGTGATTTTATAAAAATAATGACATACCATAGAATTGATACAACAATTGCCCATATTCGCTGTTTTTTTTTTCAAGTTCAATTTAAAGCTTTAAACAAGTGTTTTTCACTCCCAGACTAAGCAAGAAGTAAAATTTCGAGTTTAGAAAAGCCCCGTGAAAATGTATCAGGGTCGCGCAGCGACCCGAGACAAATTTTCTGGGCTTTTCTAAACTCGAAATTTTAGTTCATGCGCCACGCGTATAAAACATTAAAAAATTGTGAACTCTATGTATATTTGAACCTCACTTGAAACCAGTGTTTTATACGCGTGGCGCATGAAGTAAAATTTCGAGTTTAGAAAAGCCCAGAAAATTTGTCTCGGGTCGCTTCGCGACCCTCGACAAATTTTCACGGGGCTTTTCTAAACTCGAAATTTTACTTCATGCTTAGTCTGGGAGTGGAAAACACTCTTTTAAAGCTTCAAATTGAACTCATTTAAAAAACAACGAATATCGGAAAATGTACAGCTTTATTCCTTGTATATTGATCAAGTAGTAATTTAGTTTTTATCATTGCTTTGGTACTATTAAAAATTATTACAGTAAATATCATAATCATCTCAATGCTTATTTAGTTAATGCGTAGGTAAAGTATCGTGCGTTTCTCGAGTGGTACGGCAATTACACATTCGCGGAATACTGCACTCGCCGCTGCGCGGCTTGTGCGCAACATGCGCTCATATGTAATATGCTGCATACCACTCTCCTTACGTAATATACTAATATTCTTCTGCTCCTTTTTTACGCACAGCACGATGCGAAAGGGATTATTCAAAAGGACCTCTAACTCCTAAGTAAACAAACACACGCACTGCCCTGTTAAATAATTCATTTTAGTACTTTGATATAAATATTTTTTTTAATAATTATTTTAAATTGCTATCTTTTATAAATGCGTACATTATATTACACACACACACAAAAACACATTACACACTAAATATTTCTGTACTTACATTATTTTTCTTTCATCATTTATAAATATTATATTCCTTTGTAGTGAAACACGCCTGAGGCAATTTGTATTTCTGTAAGGTATCAATTATCAGTCGTACGTATTTTTTTTTAATAATTACATGGCGCGTATCTTCGGTGCGGTATCAGATAATTATTTATTAATGTAATACGTTGTTTCGCATATTAACCATTACGTATTGATCTTATTGATAAAGCGACGCTATAAATATTTATAGTCATAAATGTTAATTAGGGTCTCTCGTCTAGTTCGAATATTCGTGTGTAATGTGTAATCGATACAATCCGTCATCGTCGGTCCTCGTTTTAATGTTTTCAGTTACGGAACGACCGAAATTATAATGGTTTTAATTTGCCATAAAACCTATAACTAGGAAGCTCGTATAACTAATAAAAATTTAATCATGTAAAAATAGATAAAGGCATATATTGTTTTTACATTCAATTTAAATGATGAATTTGTATTTTTATTTTTAGGTACAATTTTTGCCGTGAGGTAATAGTTGATGATTACCTCCTCAGTGAAGGGAACCGTGGCAAAATTGGTGGGCCAGGCAAGATCGTCCAAATTGACTCCTGATAATGCTGTAAAACGCGAAACTAGTCGAGTAAATAGTAAAGTAAAAAATTGTGAAACAAACCAAGTGTAATTTAATTTAAACCTTCATTATCAATATTGACGAGAAAATTTGGACGAAGGAAGTATAATAGAGGGCGCAGGGTGGAGGGTCACTGGGTATTAGAGATGATCGAAGAGGGTGCAGAAGATTTTCGGTTGGTGGTTTACCCCGAAAATTTTCGAGATACGAACACCCTCATTCCAATGATAAAGAAACACGTCGCTGAGAAGTCCAAAATTAGGACTGATATGTGGAGGGCCTACAGTGCAGTGCAGTAACAAAATGGTTATGTTGATTATTTATTCACATTACGTCAGCGTGGTAAATTTCAGGCTTTTCTAAACTCGAAATTTTTACTTCATACGCCAATCTTGTAAAACAATAAAATTATGATAAATTTAAATCCATTAAAACTGACAGATTTTTTTTTTTAAATTTCCTTTGCCAAAATCACACGTTTAGGAATTTCCGACTCGTTCGAAGCGATTTATCTAAATTTATAAATTTCATTTCTCAAACAACGTTATGTCGTGTCACTTGGGTGTTTACAGAATTGAAATAATGAATTGTAAAAGTCTAAAGTGTGACCCATTTTCAAAACAAACACTCGGTCGGATATAAATAAAATTCATCTTAAAAAAAAAAAACGCCAATGAAACCGTCACGCCAAATTTTCGCGGAGATAAATAAAATGTCAACACGACAAACACAATTGAATGAAATAAAAGTTAAATCGACTAGGTAACGTTATTTAAATAAAAACACTTGGTATTGTTTCACAAATTAAAACTTTATTCCGACTAGTTTCGGTTTGTTAGACCATTTTCAAAGGAATGTACAGAAAAAATTATTGTCTAGGTATATATACATATAAATAAGACACTTAAACTTTGTTTGTATAACTGAGGTTTTTTTTTATTGTGACTATAGTTTCGACAACTTTAACTTGTCATTATCAGACTACAAGTATATATACATATTTTTGTTTCAGGTAATAAGGGAAGTCAAAATTGGGGAATTCCAAATCTCCTCGTTGTTTACTAGCTTTTTTCCCCATTTTCCCGTTTTGTAAAACAATACCAAATGTTTTTATTTAAATAACTTTACATATTCTAATATGTTTCACCAAGTGCCAGATGAGAAATTAGTTCAAGAAATTAAATCGAATAGATTTAAAATTATAACAGAGTAAGCGAAAATGTTTAAAGAATCGTCATGATTCGAATTGAAATAGAAAACACTTGGTTAAATTTCATTAATATTTTGGTTGAAAGTCGAAACTAGTTGGAATAAAAAATCAAAATATTAGTGAAATTTAACCAAGTGTTTTCTTTTTCAAATCATAGTTAAATATGTTTCACCGCGTGAAAGATGAGAAACTTGTTCAAGATGATTAAAATTATTTAAGTAAATTATTTCTATACATAACTAAATCTTTATTATTTGCGAAGTATGTACAATAAATATAGTATCGTATGTTCAATAAAATAAAACCGCTAGAGTGCCATGATTTAATTTTTTTTGAAATTTAGGTTGGCTACACGCTTTAGGAATTGACATATAATACGTCAGGCATAATATTTATAATATATAATTTTAGAGCTGCCAACCTACAATATTATCCATTTTTTTTTTATTGAACATACGATATTAAGAAAACAAAAATATTCTTATAATGCGTTCCCAAATAAGAGCTATCGATCATAAGTCTTTTTGCCCTTGTTGTTATTAGTTCTATGGTTTTTGAAAATTATACAGGGGTATTAGGGTGTAGTGAGGATATATATTCGAATAGTGTGATGGGCGGGTTTTTGAATTTAGGAGGAATGTCAGGATTTCTAGGGATGCCCATTTGTTTGAGTTATTATTTCAATTTTAACGTTTTCACATCTTGTTCAGTGGCAGATATGAAGACAATAGACTAAATAAATATACGTCCTTTTTTGAAATGTTGTTAAATAAAGAGTGTAGAAAAGTCTTAATATTGGTGCTATGGTTTTTGAAAATTATACAGGGGTAGGAGGGTGTAGTGAGGATATATATTCGAATAATGTGATGGGCGGGTTTTTGAATTTAGGAGGAATATCAGGATTACTGGGGATGCAGATTTGTTTGAGTTATTATTTCTATTTTAACGTTTTCACATCTTGTTCAGCGGCAGATATAAAGACAATAGACTAAATAAGTATACGTGCTTTTTTGAAATTTTGCTAAATAAAGAGTTTAGAAAAGTCTTCAAATTTGCATTTGCTATAGCGTGCTGCAAAATTCAAATTTTCTGGCATTTTGGACTAGAAATGTTACTGCATGCGCCACGCGTAGAAAACTCCAAAATATCGTGTGAAGTTGGTACACTTCTTAAGCAGTATTCTAAAGCAGTGTATTGTGAATTTTACTTAGAAACCGTGGAATATTAATTAACCCTTTTGGCGCTGGAATTGTTCTGGTGCCCACAAAAATGTTTGTACACTGCATATTTATTTATTACTATCTCAAATATACAGAGAGTTTTTCTTTTAAGTATACATATCTCAATATACTGTATACGCTGTAAATCTTCAGATATTCGTTGTTTTTACAAATATTTCAAATTGGAATTTCAAACGAGTGTTTTCCACTCCCAGACTAAGCATGAAGTAAAATTTCGAGTTTAGAAAAGCCCCGCGTAGAAAATTTACTTCATGCGCCACGCGTATAAAACACTGATATAAAATGAATTAAAAAATGCACTGAAAACCAACTCGACTTCGATATTTTTTTAAAATTAGATGTTTTCTTTCCTATCCATGCTGTAAACCTTCAGATTTTCGTTGTTTTCTTGTAGAAAACTTCGATTCCCTGTAGTCCTTCGGTCTCCGAAGACAATGATTGGTCCTTCGAGCTGTAGCCTTTGTAAAATGGTAAACTTGGTAATCTAGAGGGATTCTTTAATTTGAAACTTCTAAGAACGAGTGTTGTCCACTCCCAGACTAAGCATGAAGTAAAATTTCGAGTTTAGAAAAGCCCCGCGTAGAAAATTTGTCGAGCATCGCGCAGCGACCCGAGACAAATTTTCACGGGGTTTTTCTAAACTCGAAATTTTACTTCATGCGCCACGCGCACTAAACACTGATGTGAACTGATGTTTAGAATACACGTTTTTAGCATACTGCTTTAGTAGAATATTTTGAACTTCACCTAAAATCAGTGTTTTATACGCGTGGCGCATGAAGTAAAATTTCGAGTTTAGAAAAGCCTGAAAATTTGGTTTGGTCGCTCCACGCTTCGCGCTACGCAACCAAACCAAATTTTCAGGCTTTTCTAAACTCGAAATTTTACTTCATGCTTAATCTGGGAGTGAAAAACACTCGTTTACAACTTCAAATTAAACTATTTTAAAAAACAAACGGTTATCGGAAAAGTTACAGCTTATGCATACATGTATGTATATTTAAAAGAAAAATTCATAGTATGTTCAATTTCACGTTTTTACGAAATTATTTAGAATACCTGAAGTTTCACACATTTTTTCAATTCTTTTAGAGAAAAGTGCAAACTACAAAAATATAAACTTCCTTGTTAACAAATACTAATTTATAGTAAACTAAACAATTAACTAAATTAAAGATATTTCTAATTAAACACGGATGACTATAATAATTTTTATATGATTTTGTAGAAAAAAAAATCGTATTGAATTAACACCAAAAAAATCAGGAAATTACGAGTGAATTTTTGGGAGGATTATTTACAATTTATCAGTAAACCGACAAACTGAATTACCGGTAACAATCCCTAATTTTAGTAACCATACAGAGAGTGTTTTCATTTTTTGGAATACATAGAAATTCCAGAGAAAATTGCTCTAGGGGCTCGAATTTTGGAAGCGCATGATTTGGTTAGACTTATTAAAAATTGAAACAGGTTTTTAACTTTGTTTGTATAACTGTGACTTTATTAAGCGACTACAGTTTCGATAACTTTAACTTGTCATTTTCAAACTCAAAGTAGTTAAAGTTGTTGAAACTATAGTCACTTAATAAAGTCTCAGTTATACAAAGTTAAAATCGTGTTTCAATTGTGAATTATGATGTATAACGAAGTAGAAGCCTCCACTGTTAACAGTTTAAATAAAAATTGATGAAATTTATTAATCTTACATTAAACACAAAGTATATTTTGTACTTCACTTGAAATCAGTGTTTTATACGCGTGGCGCATGAAGTAAAATTTCGAGTTTAGAAAAGCCCAGAAAATTTGTCTCGGGTCGCTGCGCGACCCTCGACAAATTTTCACAGGGCTTTTCTAAACTCGAAATTTTACTTCATGCTTAGACTGGGAGTGGAAAACACTCGTTTGAAATTTTAATTTGAAATATTTGTAAAAGCAACAAATATCTAAAGATTTACAGCATTTAAAGCATGATTTGATTAGACTTATTAAAAATTGAAACACGATTTTAACTTTGTATAACTGAGACTTTATTACGTGAGTATAGTTTCGACAACTTTAACTTGTCATTTCAAACTCAAAGTAGTTACAGTTGTTGAAACTATAGTCACTTAATAAAGTCTCAGTTATACAAACAAAGTTAAAATCGTGTTTCAATTGTGAATTATGATGTATAACGAAGTAGAAGCCTCCACAGTTAACAGTTTAATTAAAAATTGATGAAATTTATGAATCTTAAATTAAATGCAAAGTATATTTTGTACTTCACTTGAAATCAGTGTTTTATACGCGTGGCGCATGAAGTAAAATTTTGAGTTTAGAAAAGTCCAGAAAATTTTCACGGGGCTTCTCTAAACTCAAAATTTTACTTCATGCTTAGTCTGGGAGTAGAAACACTCGGTAGAAACTTAAAATTGAATGCTTAAAAAACAACAACGAAAGCCTGTAAATTGACAGCGTATGCATTGGGATACGTATACTTAAATGTAAAATTCCCTGTATCTCGTACATACAGCGAATTACTTATTTAAAATATGATTTAATAAAATCGTAAATTTTTAAATCTTTTATTTCGAAAGTATAAAACAGATGGACACATTTCATCTCATTTTCGCAATATGAAATATCTTTGTAGCTTTCTAAAATTTTGACAGGAATTGGAACAGATTCAAAGACTTATATTTTTTTTCAACGCGCCCGACTGCGCAGAATAAATAATTTTTTAAAATAATAACAATGAATAATAGCCATATAAATCTTAAAACTATAAAATAAATGAGATATAATCTGTGAACAATTTAAGTAGGACAATTATAGACGGCCGAGAACGCATCCTGACTCAACCGCAATAAATCTCACTAAAGGAAGTTTCGAAAAATTTCGAAACTAATCTCGAACGTGAAGAGAAACTGAAATATGTCATCCAGTTTTAAAATACAGGAAACATAAATCCAAACAGCGTCAATTACTTAAGATGGTTTTCCGTCTTTGTCAGCCGGCTCAGACGCATCAATCTAAATTATTTACAACCAACTAACAAAAAAAAAAAACTGATAAACATCAAAGGACTTCCATATTTATTTATACGTAAATCATTAAATTTATTAAAAATAAACCGCGCCGCGTTAAGCCCGCGCGCATTTGCATCAATCACAATATCCACAATTATAATTTCATGCACTCGGTTTTTGAATTAAAAATAAAAAAAAAATAACAAGGGAGGGTAAAATAGAAATAATGGACATCGTTTTTCAATCAATGTCGCCCATAAAATATTCGAGTGATCAGCGTTTGACACCCGCATATATTTATACAGCGACTAAATCATCATTAATACCAAAATGTGTCCATTTTAAACATTCATTAACGTGCGCGTATTAACCTAATCGAAAGAGATATGTGTGACAATTCGCGCTGAATTTATGTGCACGCATTGTCGGAGTGTCGGAATGTCGGAATGGAAAGGGCGTTAAAAGAAAGGTCGCGTTTTGAGTGGACATCGATTTATTTATTCATCGCTAATGGTTATTTTTTTATATACTCTGATTGGTAATTGAGGACATCGTAATCGATATATCTTTAATAATGGAAAGTAATAATCGAACACTTTTGTGACATTAATGTATTTGTTATTACACACCATTTCAATGGGAATAAATGTACGTATGTACTCATCACGATTAAATAGTCTTACCTATAAATATTTATGGAAATTACTAATATATACCCACTGTATTCATAAATGTATTAACTTACACATTCGTAAATACATAGTCCACGTGTAAAGAATGAACTATAATTAATTTTCCTACATATAGTATGTTCAATAAAATAAAACCTCTACCTCCCATAATGAAATAAATGAGGAAGAATATTATGAGCTACTACACAAAGGCAAGAATACCTCTCCCGGATACGATGGCATCCCTAGATGTATCCTGAAGTCCCTTCCTGAAAACATCCATGAAAATATCATCCTTTTATTTAATCACATATTTATTTCCCAAACCTTACCAACCGAGTGGAAGAGAGGGATTATCACTTGCATCCATAAATCTGGCAACGATTCAGCCTTAGTTTTAAGCTATCGCCCAACCACTCTTCTTCCAGTCCTTGGTAAGTTATTTGAATCCATTATCCAGAAAAAAACTATCATCCCTCATCCTCGACCGCATCCCTATGTATCAATTTGGTTTCATAGAACACCGCTCAACCTCACTTCCATTATCAATCCTCACATCGAATTGCCAAACAACACACCTCGAAAACCAGAAGTCAGCCATCGCAAATCTAGACATCCAGAAAGCATATGATTCAGTATGGCATCGAGGTCTGTTGTTTAAGTGCAATTCGTTAGGAATCCCTTCTTATTCAATTCATATCCTTGACAATTTCCTGAATAACCGATCCCTAACAATCCGAATCCGAAACTCCTATTCTCAATCATTCACTCCCCAGCAAGGTCTCCCCCAAGGTTCACCACTCTTCCCGATTTTATACAATATATTTGTCCACGACCTATACAACCCTGACCCATTATATATTAATCCCTCCGCGTACCCCCTCTTATATGCAGACGACACCGCCCTGATAGCTTACGCTCCCACATTACCTAAAGCCTTAAGCACCCTGCAAGAGCTAATAGATTCCCTACAAACCTGGTTTGCGAAATGGAGAATATCCATAAATCCAAATAAAACGTAACTCCTTATTCCCTTCCACCGGCCTTCAACTTCTCCATTCCATATCCTAGTAAATAACCAACGCATCTCACCATCTCCTCATTGTAAATACTTAGGTATAACATTCGATCCCAAACTTACCTTTTCAACACATACCCAACACCTAAAAGCCAGCGTAAAGAGCAGGGCTCGTCATTTCAGAGCTCTGACTTATAAAAATGAGGGCATTTCCACAAAAACCGCCGTGCAAATATACAGTATGATATGCCGTCCCCTGCTCGAATATGCGGCTATCCTGTACCACAATCCCTGTCCCTCTATCCTAAATAACCTCCAAGTTGCAGAGCGCTCTGCTCTACGAGTGCTAACCAAAATCCGACACCCTAACAATCCCTTACATAATCCTCCAAACGCACTCCTCTATGACATTTGCAACCTTCCTCCTATTAGCCAACGCCTTGAAATTATATCCTTAAAATTTGCCACTAATCCTAACATTTCCAATATTATTCAACACCTATGTATTCCCCGCAACCCCAACATCGAACCAAAATATAAATTCCCAGTAACGACAATTCACCAATTTATCTCATCTAATCACCCGGACTTGGACAACGACGTGAGTGATCATGACTTTTAAAAAACCGACATGTACTTGACAAAGACAGGCTGAAATACCCCTGGTCGATAGCCTATTTATGAGTTTTTGTGTAATATTTTATTATGTATTATGTTATGTTCAAAATTCATAAATAAAGATATATGTATATATAAAACCTCTAGAGTGCCATGGAAAATATGGTAGGTTGGCAACTCCGAAATTATACATTAAAATTATTATGTCTTAAATAATCATATATAGTTTACTCTTATTATTATATTAAAGTGATAATGGATTTTCAAAAAATAAGTGCCTCAACAATCTACGAGTTGAAAAGGGGAAATATAAGACAAAAAATGTGTTAATAGAATGCAAAGTTTTTCGCCAGTATATTTTTGTTTGTTTGTGATAAGGCACTATTATAATAGTAAAAGTCTGTTCCACATCGAGCAGATCCGGAGACAACAAACACCGTATGCCGGGAAAGTTTCAAGATGACGCCTCCGGAACGACGGGTCTCGTCCCTCCGGACGTAGGAAGTTTGACGGATGGCCAGTCAACTCCCGACACTTTCCTCTCCTGACAATGATAGCTTACGTATTAGTATATCCAGTCTCACGAGAGTGGACCGTACGCAAATGGAAGGATTTGTCTTCCAGGACCTCTTACGTAATGTCCCCCGTCCATCCATCAACCATCAACGAAGATATATTTGAATGGAACTTCCCCCCCGAGCAACTTTAAATGGACGCCATATATCCTGAAAGAGCTTTCTTCTCAAAAATAGTTCCTCTCGCATTTATCAATATTTAGCAATTTATCCGCGTTTATTAAAGCGCGAGTCCAGCTTGGCCTGTCGCCAGTGCTGCAAGATCCACATTAGGTAGAGGCATTTCCGATATCCTGCTGCTGGTGATGCACACCAGCAGCAGTCATTCCTGGTTGAATTTATTATATTGTGCTGTGTTCGGTAGTTACAGGACGCATTAAAAAGACGAATGATTTGACAGTTGTTCGAGCCGGCATATATAGCAGATGTGTGGGCGTCGGAGGGAACCGTCGGTCTTAAAACTGTCACCGTTAATGGCAGATATCCATCAAGCCATTCAATCACCATCATATGAGTCACCGGTTCAATGATCAGCTCGCTACCGTGTGCATGTATGTGGCTGTGTGCGTGTATCTATGTGAGTGCCTACGGTGTAGAAACGGTCAACTAGTATATCATTAACGCACCTTCCAGCATGATATAATCTAATTAATGATACCAACACTTGCGATATATTTTTTTTTATTTGAAGGTGTTATTATTTCAAACAATAAAATATTGTTTCACCTATGGTTAGCAATAATTATATTCATGTAGATACAAACCAACCACCAACAACATATAGTGGAATTCGGGAGAGATGTCCCATGACTCATTAATTTCTTTTATAATAATAGGGAATTTAATCTAAAACTGGATGATTTAAATTAAACTTAAATTTAAACACTTGGTTTGTTTCACTTATTTATATTTTCTCCAAATTTAATAATAATATTAACAAATCTGCTTATTTGTCTATAGTTGTCTAATTTTCATTTTAAAAATAGTCCTGTACACGTAAGGTGGATGCGGGGCAATCTTAAAACCAATGTTAAATCGGTAGTTTTACATGTTAGACAGGGAGTTTTTCTTCTGAGTATACATATCCCAATTATGTGTTGTAGATTTTTATATATTCGCTGTTTTCTTAAAAGAGGTCAATTTGAAGTTTAAACGAGTGTTTTCCACTCCCAGGTTAAGCATGAAGTAAAATTTCGAGCTTAGAAAAGCCTGAGAATTTGGTTTGGTCGCGTAGCGCGAAGCGACCAAACCAAATTTTCAGGCTTTTCTAAACTCGAAATTTTACTTCATGCGCCACGCGTATAAGACACTGATTTCAAGCGAATTTTACTCGTTCACAATATTTCACTGCTTTCAGTGTTTAATACGCGTGGCGCATGAAGTAAAATTTCGAGTTTAGAAAAGCCTGAAAATTTGGTTTAGCCGCGTAGCGCTTCGCGCCACGCGGCTAAACCAAATTTTCAGGCTTTTCTAAACTCGAAATTTTACTTCATGCTTAGTCTGTGAGTGGAAAACACTCGTTTTAAGCTTCGAATTGAACTTTTTAAAAAAAGCGTATGTATATGTCTACCAAATAGAAAATAACTGTATGTATACTTAAATGAAAAATTCCCTGTATAAATGATTATTTTTTTTAAGAATGCATATCCTGATGGATACGCTGTAAATGTTGTTTTTTTTTGTAAGTTTAATTTGAAACTGCTAACGAGGGTTTCCACTCCCAGACTAAGCATGAATTAAAATTTCGAGTTTAGAAAAGCCCCGCGTAGAAAATTTGTCGAGGGTCGCGCAGCGACCCTCGACAAATTTTCACGGGGCTTTTCTAAACTCGAAATTTTACTTCATGCGCCACGCGTATAAAACACTGATTTAAAGTGAAGTTAAAAATGTACTGAAAATCAAGCTAACTTCAATATTTTTTTCAAAATTGGATGTTTTCTTTCCTATCCATGCTGCAAACCTTCAGATATTCGTTGTTTTCTTGTAAAAAAACTTCGATTCCCTGTAGTCCTTCGGTCTCCGAAGGCCATGATTGGTCCTTCGAGCTGTAGCCTTTGTAAAATGGTAATAGACTTAGTAATCTAGAGTGATCCTTCAATTTGAAAACTTCTAAGAACGAGTGTTGTCCACTCCCAGACTAAGCATGAAGTAAAATTTCGAGTTTAGAAAAGCCCCGCGTAGAAAATTTGTCGAGGGTCGCGCCAGCGACCCTCGACAAATTTTCACGGGGCTTTTCTAAACTCGAAATTTTACTTCATGCGCCACGCGTATAAAACACTGAAATATTGTAAAGTTTAAAAAAATACTAGCCTTGATTTTGTTCGGTTGATTGACAAATTGTGTTGAATCTTCTGAGCTGATTATACATACTAATTCTATTTATACATTTTTATCAATTTTAACAGCTTTTTATTAATTTTCAAGTAGATAATTTCCTTAGTTAAGAACATTTTATTTTCTAATCGTTAGATAATTAATTATTTATTTTAATTTTGGTGAAAACTTGCCTGCAACACTTTAAAAATGTATGAAATGTATGAATTTTTGATTTCACAAAAAATCAATGACTGTCAGCTAAAATTAAATGTTAAAAAATATACTTAATTGTTGTTGAGTTGCGTGAAGATGGTTTTAAATTAATGAAACACTTGTATCTTTTCTTCACTTATTTATTTGGAGTACCAAATGCACATTTCGATCACGATGTGATCATTAGCAATGGTTGACAAATACAACTTAAAAGCTAAAATGCGCTTAATATATACCTGCGGATTAGGAGGAGTAATTACGTAATGATGCGCGGGGGTTATGGAATTAAGGAAAAACCGACAATTAGGCCGACATCTTAAATCTATTTTAAGTGTAATTGGAACAAATTATATAAAATAGAAAAACAACCATTGATAATGATCACATCGTGATCGAAATGTGCATTTGGTACTCCAAATAAATAAGTGAAGAAAAGATACAAGTGTTTCATTAATTTAAAAAATATAGTTTTAAACAGATCTTTTACGATACTTTGAGCAATTGTATTCAACGAATTTTTTTTAATAACAAAATTGAAGTACCTCTTACATTAGTTGATTTTTTGCATTTAATTCGCAACAGGTTAATGGAATACTATTTATAAATGTACATTAAAATTAAAAGTTTTACATTTTTTTTTTAATTTGACGAATAAAAGCACTAATAACCTTTCTTCACACGTCACACTTCTTCACTTGTGTCCGAAATGTATGTACATTTGATAATTTAAATAAACGTGTGAAGAAAAGTTATTAGTGCTTTTATTCGTTAAATTAATTTGATCTTCACATAACTCAATCAATCAACTTATTTTTTTAATTATTAACTGATTTTGAACTTAAAAAAAAAACGGTCAATGCAAAATTGAATTGGTTTCACATTTACAGGCCTTTCTGACTCAAAATTTTACTTCATGATTAGTCAAGAAATGTTAACACTTGGTAAAAGTGTTATTAGCAAAAATTTAAAAAAAAATTGGCCCAATCCGGGTTCCTTGAGGAACCTCGGAGGTTGCGGAAACTGATTTGGAAGAAAATCTAAATTATTCCTTTAACGATCATAAATCGAGTAAACACAACAGATAAAAAATGAAATAAAATACAGAAATAAACACATTGGGTTCAATGCTGGAAAAAATACAATTGACTAGCAATCTAAAAAACTGCAGACACGCATAAACGTGTAAAAAACAGAAATTAAACATTTTTTTAACTTTGTATAACTGAAGTTTCGGATGTTCAAACAAAGTTAGGAAGTGTTTCATTTGTGAATTATGATGCATAACGAAGTAGAAGCCTCCACCGTTAACAATTATTTTTATTTCAACTTCTCTGTTAACTGTTAACAGTGTAAAATGTATTTATTTATTTATTTTTTGTAAGTAGACATAAAAATATGTCTTACAATAGTCAGCATATCTATATATATAATTTATTTTAAATCTAACATAAAAAGTACTATTAAATTACACAGAAACACACACAAAACATTAAAACAATAATCATTTAAATATTTTGATATTGAATAGTATGCTTTCTGTATTAGCAGTAATTTAAGCTGATATTTGAAGTCCTTAAGTGATAATAAATATATATATATATATATATATATATATATATATAATATATTTATTGCCAAATTATTAAATACAGTTACACACATACAATATGGACTTTTTTTAATAGTGTCGCGGAATAAGAAGGCACAACAAGTTTATTTCGATTACATGCTACTACAACTCTGTTAAATTTAGAATGTGTACAAAATTATTTTTTGTTAGAAAACATACAAACAGGACTTATATATATATATATATATATATATATATATATATATATATATATATATATATATATAATGATTGAAATGTCATTATTTGGAGATCTGTAAAAAAGTCACGATAGCTGTTACGATAATTAGCATGCATAATTCTTCAAAAATTCAAAAAAAGTTGGCCTGGTGGGGACATCTGCAAAGAATGGACGAAAACAGACCAGTACGAAAAGTATGGGAATCCAGAATCCAAGTCAAAAGAGGAAGAGGAAGACCACCAGAAAACTGGGATAACATAGTGACAAAAGAAATAAAAAGAAGAGGTAAAACAATTCAAGAGGCAAAACGAACAGCTAAGGACAGACAACAATGGAAGGAATTTATAAGGACAACACATGAAAGGACAAACCCTGACAACTGAAATGAACAGCACATCAACCAAAAACAGACAACAACACCAGAAGAAGGGAGCAACGCAAATGACAAAATGACAGAAAGAAGTGAAAAGAATGGACAGAAAATTACACAAGAATATAAACACACACAATCTCGACACCCTAAAGGGTAAAAGGGATTTTAAATGATTATATATATATATATATATATAATATATATATATATATATATATATATATATATATATATATATATATATATATATATATATATACAATGATTGAAATGTCATTATTTGGAGATCTGTAAAAAAGTCACGATAGCTGTTACGATAATTAGCATGCATAATTCTTCAAATAATCATTGTATAAACAATCTCTGTAATTGACTTGATTGTCCCCAAAAAAGACCACCATACGTTAGATGGCTTTGGACATGAGCATAGTAGTAAGCTAAGAGTGAAAAGCGATTTACCGACTCTCTTATTGACAAAATAGTAAAGGAACTGGAACGGAGCTTTTGGCATACTTTATTAATATACATTCCCCAATCTAATTTAGGTGTCAATATTACTCCCTCACTCCTAAAAAATGCACACGATCTATTTTTTTCAGAGCAGGATATCGTAAATTTAATAAATTAAAGATTTTTGATAAATGCAGAATTTTTTTTAAGAACCGCCTGTTTTTTTGTTAAGAATCGCCTGTTTTTGCTGCTTAAGCTCGAATAATTAAAAATAATAGAAGCCTAAAGTTGACTAAATTATATAGAATTAACAGGTCAAAACTATAGTTACAATAAAAAAAAAACTCAGTTATACAAACAAAGCTGAACTATCTTTTTTATGTAAAAATTGCGTCCACGTGTTCATTTTTATATATTATTGCTGTTAATGTCTTTTTATATTTAATTAATGATGTTACTCTGTTATTGGATTTTGTATCTGTTGGGTAATAAAGTTTTATTATTAAAGAATTATGTTGATGAGCAATCATTGCAAAGTAGTAAAACATCCTTTTGCTGTTAAATATTGTAATTCAAAACGACGAAATTTTTCTATACAAAACTTTAAAATCAATGTTAACATTAACGGTTCTTTTCAAGGCCCACCATGAATTAACCCGATTATGATCAATAAATTAATCGGTTATAGCTACTCGATAAAATCTCGGCGAAACATAATACGTTTGAGATTTGATACTCTTTAGATATATCGGCAAATTTTGGATATCATCTCAAAAATTGGGGGAGTAATATGAATCCAAGATTTCGACTTTTTTCCCTTATTCAGACTACAAATTGATTAAACATTTTTTTTTTAATCTTGGAGGCGGTTACTTGGTGGTACATTTTCAAAAACACGTAACATTTTTGTACCACTTTTATTTTACTTTTGTGACTAGTTTCAATTACTCGGTAACCATAGTACATAGTTTGACAATGGTTACCGTGTAATCTAAACTAGTCACAAAAGTAAAATAAAAGTGCACAAAAAAGTTAAGTATTTTTTCATTAATTTCTCAATGGAATCTTGAGACAGAATGTTCTTCACGCCAAAATACACAACTCTTGTGAACATGTCGAGGCCAGAAAATTGCGAAATTAACTGTAACACAAAAAAACATATTTGCTCATGAAAGCTAAAATGTTGGTGTGAAATGTACTATTTGGTGGCGAAATTCATTACAAAGTTCAAAAGAATTATAAGGATCGATTGTTGGTTATTGCAATGTTCAGCAAAGTTACTCGTGTTGATTTAGACAACATTTTTGTCAAACACAGCTATGCTAAAGTGAAAATCTTGCCTCGATATGTTTACAAAAGTTGTGTATTTTGGTGTGAAGAACATTTCGTCTGCAGATTGTATTGAGAAATTCCCAATAGTTTACGAGATATAGCCGTGCAAAACCAAAGATCGAGCAAAAAACTTCATGATAGCAAAAAAATCGAACTAAACTATCAAAACCTAAATAGGGTTTTGCTAGTTTAGGTGGATACTTTCAGAAACTGAAGTCAGAATTTAGGGCCTACCTACTTTTAGAAACTGAATTCAAAATTTAGTTTACATTCGATGACATCGAAAATGTTGCACTGTGTTATTCTGGAAGAATTAGTTGATATCCATACATCTTTCTGCGATCATTTGAAACATTATTTAGAGTAGGCTTTGAAAGTTAAATAAGATTGGCACTACTGGATATTAACACATAGTTTATCATAACCTTAAATTTATTCCATCATTTAATTAGAATTCTGGGCAACCCCACAAAAAAATGCCGCCTACTCTTAATCATAATTTAAACAATCGCACAATATAAATATATATGTAGAACATCTAATTCCTTCAGAATAATTGATGATTACGATTTTCTGTAAATAAAGCTAATAAATATTTAAAAACGAGTAATGCTGTTCGAAAAATATTCTCATTAATTGATTGAATCTGGTATTTCCCTAAATAGAAATACAATGGAAGTTCTTTCATCCTAATAGAACCGTATTTATTTGCCTTTGTTTTGGTAGAGAGTGATATTGGAAAGATGTAACATTTTAGATAACGTTTATGCACAAAAGGGAAAGCCCCACTTACGCCATATGGTGCGTTTTCATATTAGGCAATAATACGATTGTTTATGATGATACATTTATTGATTCGATTTAATTGAGTCTAATGTGACGGCTCCTCATTCGATAAATAATTGAAATTTGGTATACAGAAAGAAAGATGTAGAATACATTATTTTTTTTAAGTAGACAGTAATTTTAGCTTGAAAACTAACGGTATATGCACTACTAGACTAAATAGTCAATAAAATATAAATATAACATCTTTATTTACAGAATACATAGTAAAATACAATAGTTTATGATAAGTAATCACAATAAATTAAATTTAAATTCTGTCAATTGGCTATCCCTGGGATCTTTTAGTCTTCCGTATAATATTTAAATATTATTTTAGAAAAAAAATAATATTGAATTTAAATTAAAGGCACTTGTTTTGTGGCACTTTAATCTTCATTTCTTTCGACTAATTTTGACATATCGTTATTCTCAAGGACAAAAAAATAATGCATTTATTGGATATTGGTTTTGAACCATTCCATCATTCCACCTTTGTATTTTGTAATTTACAATATTTAGACGCCACAAACACATTCACCTACATCCATGGATCCAGGTGAAATTATTTTGTACTTTAAAATGACCCCACCCGGCGAAACTCGAACCAGCGACCCCTTTCTTAGAAGGCAGCGCCTCTACCCACTACCCCACCAGGGTCCCCAACTAATAATTTAATGTTTTATAATCAAAATACAAAATTAGTTTAAATGAAATAAGCAATTGTGAAATATTTGTAAAACAGTTTATTTTAACTGCATTATTATCTATTATTGTTAATAATTTGTACGTATACTTTGTAAAAGGAGAATCCAGTAAATAAATAAAAAACCTGAAAAGAAATATAAAATTAAGCTGATTCGACGCTATGCACCATAAACATTTATATCCAAGCAGTATGTTTTAAACTTTGCATTAAATCAGTGTTTTGTACGCGTGGCGCATGAAGTAAAATTTCGAGTTTAGAAAAGCCTGAAAATTTGGTTTGGCCGCTCCGCGCTTCGCGCTACGCGACCAAACCAAATTTTCAGGCTTTTCTAAACTCGAAATTTTACTTCATGCTTAGTCTGGGAGTGGAAACCCTTGTTAAGAGTTTCAAATTGACGCTTTATATAAAACAGCCTAACATTTATTTTATTTCAAATATGATACATTAAATGTTCAAAAACGGTTTATGTCAAAACAGACTAAACATTTATTATATTTTAAACAAATTGTTTTGCATGTAGATGTAAAATAACGCTACATATGTAACAACAGCCTCGATATTTATTAAATTTCAAATAAATTATTTTAGATGTAAATGTTTTAACACTTGGTTAAATTTCACTAATATTTTGGTTTTTTATTCCAACTTGTTTCGACTTTGAGTCATTCTCCTTGAGAATAACTCAAATTCGAAACTAGTTGGAATAAAAAACCAAAATATTACTGAAATTTAAATTTACTTTGAGCCATTCTCCCCGAGAATGACTCAAATTCGAAACTAGTTGGAATAAAAAACAAAAATATTACTGAAATTTGACCAAGTGTTTTCTTTTCAAATTATAGTTAAATATGTTTCACCACGTGAAAGATAAGAAACTTGATCAAGAGAGATTTCATAACTTATACTTTTTTTTGTTAATTTAATATTGATTTATTGTTCCAATTAGAGTATTTTAAACATTGTACGTAGCCGCGATGGTGTAAATGTAACTATCGTCCAAACACGGCAGATGTTTACTCAATATTTGTCAATGTTGAACACTCATCTGGCGCGATCTTATCAGATGAATTTGAATAAATCGCACACAAACTGATGTCCGGGTGTTTGAATTAATTAACCCATTTAATTGCTCAGTTTGTTCATAGGAAGACGCTTTAATTTTATATCGGTACAATCTAGGAGTTTATTGCTTCCAATAATTAGCGTCCAGAAAATAAAAATGAGATAAATGAACACACACCATTTAAATAATTATTTTTCTCCTCATTGCGTAACTAAACTTTAATAAATCGCTGCGTCCGTGTTAACAATGCTCTAATTTTGATACGAGTCCAAATTTGAAGCCTCATTTAACGCAGAGTTTCGCAATGACAACAAGAGTTATCCATTTGCTATTTTTGTTTCTTTCAAAATAATATCCGCAGACTAATCTGTCATTGTTTATTATAGTTTTTAAAAGTAAAACGTCTAGACGTTTGTTGTACAATCATCTGTGAAATTAATTTATGAATATATAGTTTCTTGGTATGAAAATTAAATTAGTCATTGTTCTATTATAACTGCCAACTATATTTATGTGTACATTTTTTTATATTATTACTTGAAATGTTGTTTGTAACGTGTAAAAAAATCACCTACTCTCTTTTAACTCCTAAATTTTTTTATGCCCGGTATTATAAAACGTTTTATTCCCTAAATTAAATTTACTTTAGGAATAAATTAATTTATTCTAAAGATTTTGGTATAATAAACACAAAATAACTTTATTTGGCTAATAAATCTCCCCAGTAAATTATTTTTTTGTTTTTCTACCAAGTAAATTATATATATATATATATATATATATATATATATATATATATATATATATATATATATATATATAAAAACCTGCCGTCGAAATGTGATCAGAACCGAAAATTACACGAAAGATCTAAAAATACCACAGTGTACCCACCTCATTTCTACATTGTATAGGCTATAGCAGTCGAAAAAATGTCCCCGGGCGGCCGAGAAAAAAAATATTTCCCATTTCGGGGGCTTTTTTGTCGTTTTTCGTTTTTTTTTTTGCGCCGAGCTCCGACCTCTGATCGATTCGCGGTGAGGGATGTCGGATGCGCTTTTCGAAGGGCTTTCGATCGGTTCGCGGTTTGACCGTCTCGCGCCCCCCGGGGGCCACCAAATAAATAAAACAATTTTTAACTTCAAACCTGATTAACTTTTTTACGCGACGAGCCACGGCGATCTTTCAAACGGCAAAGTATAGCCCCCGACTCGCTCTACAGGAATCATGTAGACCGCGCCGCCCCCATCCCCCGTCTCGGGGGCGGTGACGGTTTTTATAAAAAAAAAATTCTTCTCAACTTTGCATTTTTTTTCTGTGACAACGGGACCTCGAAAAAAATATGCGTTTACGTAGTCGCGTAGCGCGTCAAAAGGGCTTTTGATTCGTATACTCACGAATTTTGGGGCCGACAATCGAACAAGTACGCGCCCCGGTCCTCCGCCATTTCGCTCGGCCGCGTGATGACTCATCGGGCTAAAAAAAATACCGACGCGTAGCAGAAAGGCACCTCTACGACATGTGCCCCACGGCCCTCCGCCCCGACGCTCCGTTCGGCCGACAAAATCGCCGACTTTTGAAAACTTTCAAAAAAATCCTCCGAGCAAAATGTTTTAGAAAAAATTTCACCATTTCCTGTGAGTTTGTCGTGGAGGGTTTAAATTTTGATAGAATCTACCTTATAATATTACCTCTCATGTGCCCCGGATCGCTTCTTATCTTTTACCGGATGGCTGAAATTTTACCATTTACGTATCTTCGGAATTGTGAAAATCTCCGGAAATCGCCATTAAAAAAATCCCAGCACCTTTCGGTTTCACGCTGGAGCGTCGAAACTCCGCACTGGTATACTCCTAGGTGGAGTCCACGATCCGTTAAAGTTTCGTTCCTCCGCCTCTTCGCCGAGCCGAGATATGAATTTTTTCATACAAAATTTTGAGGTTTTGCAGAACCATGGAGCTTGTCCAGACCCGGATGGGTGACCCAGTCCTTGTGTTTTGACTTTAAAAAAAATCGCAGCTCCATTACCTTTTATCGTGGAACGTTGAAACTTTGCACGCGTGTACTAGACACTGGGACCTACAATCTGTGCAGCCCCCATCCCTCCACCTCTTCGTCCCGGCGAGATATGATTTTTTTTATTTTCATCGATTGCGTTAGTTGATTTTCTAAAAACTTCCAGCGCCTTTTCCGCTCCACGCACCGGGTTGAGATTTCACATAGAGATACTCCGGCGTGGGACCTACGATATGTAAAAGTTTCGTTTCAACAGTTCTTCGTCGAATCGAGATATATTTTTTTTTTCGTCATCTAATTACTACTCATCAGGGCGAATCGCCGCAAAATTCCGATTTTCGGTGTTCCCTCTCTCTCATACCAACTAAACCGCCATATAGGACGTGTCACTTCCACTCATTGAAATTTTCGATCAAAGGGATCCCCCTTGGATTTTTTGCGGAAAAAAAATTTTTCAACCAACGCCACCAAAAAAATCCCCATTGTCTTCGAGTACGAGCGTGCAATTATTTTTTTGCCTGCGGAAAGAATTTTTTTTTTTTCAATTTCAAAGTTTGTCCAGTTGTCGGATGGGAGACCTGGTCCTTGTGTTTTGACTGTAAAAAAAAATCGCAGCTCCTTTACCTCTTATCGTGGAACGTTGAAACTTTACATGCGTGTACTAGACACTGGGGCCTACAATCTGTGCAGCCCCCATCCCTCCACCTCTTCGTCCCGCCGAGATATGATTTTTTTTATTTTCATCGATTGCGTTAGTTGATTTTCAAGAAAATTACAGCGCCTTTTCGGGTCTACGTACCGAGTTGAAATTTCGCACAGAGATACTCCCATATGGGACTTACGATCTGTGAAAATTTCGTTTCGGCTGTTCTTCGTCGAATCGAGGTATGATTTTTTTTCGTCATTTAAAAAATTTTAATCGAAATAAATACAAATAGCAAGTGTTACGATATTTGAGCGATTTCAAAAGTGTAAAAATCAAAGCTAAGCACGATTCAGTTTGCGAGCGCAGCGAGCAGGCTAGCGAGCGAAGCGAGCAGGGGTGAGTGTTAGCGAGCAGCAGACTCCTTTTAATATGCAAACTGCTTTCTCCATCCACCGCATTCTCACTACCTCAACAACACATCATTCTCCAACCACAACACTCGGCTTACGTACCCTCCTCCTTTCTCCCCGTCATCACTCGATTGTTGTTATTATTGTATTTTCATTGCATTAAACATTTTTTAGTTTTGATTTGAACAATCCCTCGCGCTTTCTGCGGGCTTTAGTTTGGTACCCGCAGGTAGTTTCAGCGGAGCGGTGATAAATGAGCTTTAGCTTGGTACCCGCAGGTAGTTCCAGCGGAGCGTAGTACTAGATACATTCTAGTTTTATTCTCTAAATAATTTGACAGTTAAAAGTGTATTATATTATTATAATTACTTTAGATTCTACTACTTGTATTTATTAATATCATTACGGTTATCATGTCTACCATATCATCCGTGTCAGATTTAAGTTCGCTCATAGTCTCTTGCCTGACAGTGATTAATTCAAACCGCAAGACATTCTAAGGAGTCGAAGACCTAGAGTTTTTCAAATTAGTTCCATTTAAAGTTTTAAACTAGTGTTTTCCACTCCCAGACTAAGCATGAAGCAAAATTTCGAGTTTAGAAAAGCCTGAAAATTTGGTTTGGTCGCGTAGCGCGAAGCGCGGAGCGGCCAAACCAAATTTTCAGGCTTTTCCAAACTCGAAATTTTACTTCATGCGCCACGCGTATTAGCCACTGATTTCAAATTAAGTTCTTTTATTAACAATATTTCAATAGATTCAGTGTTTAATACGCGTGGCGCATGAAGTAAAATTTCGAGTTTAGAAAAGCCTGAAAATTTGGTTTGGCCGCTCCGCGCTTCGCGCTACGCGACCAAACCAAATTTTCAGACTTTTCTAAACTCGAAATTTTACTTCATGCTTAGCCTGGGATTGGAAAACACCCGCTTAAAGCTAAATCTTTTGAAAAAAGCGTATGCATATGTATACTTGAAAAAAAAAAGATTTTATCCTCAATTTGGTTCTCATCAATCATTTAACCCATTAACGGCCGAGTAATTGTAGAGTTAACTCTGAACTTTGATTTTACGATTATAGAGTAACTCTGCACTTCTTCTTTATGATTCCTAAAAATGACTTATTGTATTACATACTATGAATTTTTCTTTTTAAATATACATAATGTATACTCTGTAAATTTTCAGGAATTCGCCGATTTTATATAAATACGTGCAATATAAATTTTAGAACGAGTGTTTCCACTCCCAGACTAAGCATGAAGTAAAATTTCGAGTTTAGAAAAGCCTGAAAATTTGGTTTGGTCGCTCCGCGAAGCGGAGCGGCCAAACCAAATTTTCAGGCTTTTCTAAACTCGAAATTTTACTTCATGCGCCACGCGTATAAAACACTGAAATATTGTGAACCTATAAATACACTAACATTCTTTTTTTTAAATGAGTAATAATATAAATATTTAAATAACAAAACATTTACCTTTTTCTTCGTACATTTTCAAGTCAGGTCAAATAATATAATAAATCAAAATAACTTATTTAGTCATTTAATTAACAAAAACTAATAAAGTTGCGTGTACGCATCAACGGCGTTTAATGGGTTAATGAAACATGATTACAATATTGTTGTTAACTAAATAAGTCACTTGGTTTGTTTCACTATTGTTTTTATTTTCTCCGATCAGTTTCGATTTATCGTCATCCACATGGAGTAATATAGAAAATTATTGATTATTGAGGATTTGCACTCATTGATTAACAAAGTCGTCGCAATTTTATGAAAATATTTGTTTGCTAAAATAATAATAATAATAATTATATATAGGTATTTGCTTGAAATTCACTTGGTTTGTTTTACTAATAAATTGTTTTATTTTCAACTAGTTTCGGCTTAATGCCATTTTCAAGAGTTCATTCTTGAAAATGGCACTAAGCCGAAACTAGTTGAAAATAAAACAATTTATTAGTAAAACAAAGCAAGTGAATTTCAATCAAATACCTATATATTAATAGAAATGTTTTACCAAGTGATCAATGAGAAACAAGTTAACGATATAATAATTATTTTGTTAAAAAATAAAGAGATAGAAAAGTAATTTGATTTTAACGAAGTCGTCGCAATTTTATGGAACATTATCCCGTATCTAGAACCAAAGTCAGTTCCCATGGCGGAATGAAATGTGTGTCATGAGGCACATAAATGTCATCTCGTTACGGGGAAATAACTCGCACATTCAATCATGTTATCATGCGATAACGACGAGTGCTCGCTTATACACACCAGAAATCCCTTCTAATTTTATTTACGATTAGCTATGCTGTTTTCAATTGAATTTACGATTCGCACTGTGAAAGTATGTAAACGATAAATTCGGTTTTATATTTTATTGTTATTAGTGATAATAATGTAATTATATTATACTGCACAATTATTACAACCGTGCGATCGATTGAATTATGATTTAGAGTAGGCAGCATTGTTTTTGTGCGGTTGCCCAGAATGATAGAATAAATTTGAGTTTATGGAAAACTATGTGTTAGCAGTCAGTAGTGCCAATCTAATTTAAAATTCAAAGCCTACTCTAAGGGCGCTCGTTTTAAACGCGAGGCGGAACGGGAGCGGGCGCAAGAGTTTGCGTTTTAACACATGGGTCTATATGAGAGTTCCTAGACAGACGGGTGCGAGGCGGAGAAAACGCCAGCACCCGTCCGTCTAGGACAGTGATGAGGAAACTACGACCCGCGGGCCAAGTCCGGCCCGCGGAAAGGTTTAATCCGGCCCGTTTAAGAGTGCCGTCGTGAGAATGTTTGAACGCGTTCTTACTTAGTAATGTGACGACCTGCATAAAAACTACCTACCTACGATTAAGCATTATTCTTTGGGCCGCTACGATTGTCTGGTTATTACAAATGGCCCGTCTTAAAAAAAGTTTCCCCACCACTGTCCTAGACGGACGGGTGCGAGGCGGAGAAAACGCCAGCACCCGTCCGTCTAGGAACTCTCATATAAACCCATGTGGTTAAACTCAAACGCTTGCGCCCGCTCCCGTTCCGCCTCGCGTTCAAAACGTCCATATAAGAGCACCCTAAATCATGTTTTTAACGATCGTAGGGTACTATGACATCTTCATTGAAAATATCATGTTTCCTTTTTGCAAGGGCTATCGATAATGAGTCGTTCTACTCCCGTAATTATATTGTGAAGTTCAAAATTAACATTAATTTAGGCAATAAGGGTCGATACTTAAATTTCCGTGAGGGACTAGAAATTAGGAAGGCGCTAAAGCGGGGAAAACCGATTGTAAATAATATGGAAGAGCTTTGGAACTCTCCGATAGCGTCCGCCCTTATTGCCGATATTTTATGATAGCCTGTATTTGTATATAAATAGTTGTTTAGATATTTTTTGTACATTCCTCCCCGAAGATGACCAATGGTCGAAACTAGTCGGAGAAAATATAAATTAGTGAAACAAACCAAGTGTTTTAATTAAATATCCAGTATTATATTCAAAAATATTTCACCACGGGTTAAGTGAGAAATTAATTAAAGATATTAATTTAGAAGGTTGAATCATTTGCCACAACTACTGGGGTTTTTGTATGACATCATCGACAGTTGCTTAGCAAAATGATTTAATAAATTACGCCATTAACAGTTGCTTCTTAAAATTATATCGTCAATTATATCTTACGTAATAAATACTAAGAGTATAAGTCAATTTTGTTGGTTTCGATTTTGATGATTTTTGATGATTAATCAATATAATGCATCTGTAGAGACTTGCGAATTGCATGATAGAAAGCTACGCGCCAATGAGGTTGACCTGAAGGTAGGCTCAGTATTGTATCTGGTTCGCCTTCATCTGCCAGATATGTGTTCTAAATGTACAGAGAGTTTTATGTAACACCGGACATTTTCCTAACGAGAATTTTTCTTTGAAGTATCCATATGCATACGTTGCACATTTCTGGATGCTTGGTTTATTAAATGAATTTAATTTGAAGCTTTAAGCGAGTGTTTTCCACTCCCAGGCTAAGCGTGAAGTAAAATTTCGAGTTTAGAAAAGCCTGAAAATTTGGTTTGGTCGCGTAGCGCGAAGCACGGAGCGGCCAAACCAAATTTTCAGGCTTTTCTAAACTCGAAATTTTACTTCATGCGCCACCGGTACAAAACACTGACATTATAAAGTCCAAAACATACCGCTAAACTTTATATTGAATCAGTGTTTTGTACCGGTGGCGCATGAAGTAAAATTTCGAGTTTAGAAAAGCCTGAAAATTTGGTTTGGCCGCTCCGCGCTTCGCGTTACGCGACCAAACCAAATTTTCAGGCTTTTCTAAACTCGAAATTTTACTTCATGCTTAGCCTGGGAGTGGAAAACATTCGCTTAAAGCTTCAAATTGGATTCTTTTAATAACCCGAACATCGGAAAATGTGGAACGTATACATATGGATACTTCAAAGAAAAATTCTTGTTATGAAAATGTTCGGTGTTACATAAAACTCTCTGTATAAGTCAGTGCAGTATAGTTTTTTAATAAGTAAAATTGATCTTAACAGTATACATTGAAACCCATATAAGGTCGGTTTTTGAAAAATGAGTTAATTTGACTTATACTATCATCTTTACATTAATAAATGATTAAACAATATAATGCATCTGTAGAGACTTGCGAATTGCATGATAGAAAGCTACGCGCCAATGAGGTTGACCTGAAGGTAGGCTCAGTAGCTCTAATTTTGTCAAACAACTGTCAATGACTTCACATGAAGTCTTCAATGGTTTAAGCCCTGGGTCTCCAAACTATCTTCTTCGCGGGCCACAAGTACAATTCTACATAATAAAGTCGGCCAAGATCCGATTAATTTTATAAAATTATGAAAAATTTAAGGAACAATTGTTACAATATTTCAAAATATGACATTTACAAAAAAAAATACAAACAATCGCGGGCCGGATTCATGCAAGTCGCGGGTCGGATTTGGCCCGCGGGCCGTAGTCTGGAGACCACTGGTTTAAGCAAATGAATCGACAACAAACTCATATTTACCTTTAATAAATCATTAATCATTATAATGCATCTGTAGAAACTTGCGAATTGCATAATAGAAAGCTACGCGCCAATGAGGTTGACCTGAAGGTAGGCTCAATAGCTCTAATTTTGTCAAACAACTGTCAATGACGTCACATGAAATCCTCAATGGTTTAAGCAAATAAATCGACCTTATAAATCACAATAAAACACTTGTTACTTTAAATCTTTGATTTGGTTGGCGTTCACTTTGTGGCACATCATTAGAAAATAATATTAAAACACTTAACTTTGTTTTACCACTTTAATTAACTTTTTACAGTGACTATAGTTTCGACTACAAGCTAGTCATTATCAAACTGAGTACCTAAAATACATTAGTACTAGCTCTTAGTCGAAACTATAGTCACTGTAAAAAGTTAATTAAAGTGGTAAAACAAAGTTAAGTGTTTCAATATTAACTTATTACTTTGTTTGTATAACACTTTTTTATTGAATGTGACTGCAGTTTCGACAAATTCAGCTTGTCATCATCAAACATGAATGATATGATGATATGATTCATGTTTGATAATGACAAGCTGAATTTGAAACTTAGAATTCGAAACTGCAGTCACATTCAATAAAAAAGTGTTGTACAAACAAAGTAGAAAGTGTTTTTATTGTGATTTATAAGGTCGATTCATTTGTATGTATTTGGATTGAGTTACGTGAAGAGTTGAATATAATTGACTTAATAAAAAACTAACACTTTCTTCACTAAAAACATTTATATTCGCTAAATGTACATTTCGAACACTACGTGCTCATTATCAATAGCTTACTGAGTAAATACAAAAAGAAGGCGGGATACTTATACCTAAAGGGGGTTACGGGAAAAAACGTGGGCGAGGTTAACATTTGTGTTTGTCGGGGTTATTGGTCGGAATTACCTCTAATAAGGGATTGTTCAGGGGACTTAAATCGAAATTAAGTAAATGATTTTGGTGTTTTTTCATCTGTATAGCTTCCAACATATTTAATTTTTTATTTGAAGAATGTTTTAATAATTTTATATTGTTTTCTGAAAATACATGACCCGTAGTTATAATGTGATGTGCAACAGCAGATTTATCAGGGTTAAGGTTCTTTATATGATATTTATGTTCTATAAATCTAATTGCTAATGTTCTTTGAGTTTGTCCTATGTAAAGATTTTCGCAGTCGATTCATTTGCTTAAACCATTGAAGATTTCAAGTGACGTCATTGACAGTTGTGTGACAAAATTATAGCTACTGACCGTACTTTCAAGTCAACCTCATTGGCGCGTAGCTTTCTATCATATTAAAAGGTCGATTTATTTGCTTAAACCTTTAAAGATTTCATGGGACGTCATTGGCAGTTGTGTGACAAAAATATGGCTACTGAGCTTACCTTCCAGTCAACCTCATTGGCGCGTAGCTTTCTATCATGCAATTTGCAAGTCTCTACAGATGCATTATAATGAATAATGATTTCAAAATATAAAAACGAATTAAAATTAATAACGACTTTCTGCAAAATGTTTGTCCAAATATTAATTGAACCAACTACTTCTCGAGCTAATACCCCGATAGATATTGAATTATACAATGAATATTTGAGTTACACGACAGCACTGCTGTTCTATGCATAATTTATATGCAAAATGCAACATCAGGTCAAATTATTCTCTAACCAAACTAAATGAAACAATAGGAAATTGAAATAAATTAAAAAAATTACAGGGAATGAATTTTAATTGTCTTAAGCCATCTATAGACGCGTTTCGAGATTTATCCCTCATCAGTATAGCTATGCTTTAGACTTTCAATACAAAAATATTAAAATAAAATAATTAATGATTTATTAAAGGTAAAGATGAGTTTCTCTGTGGCGGTCCACAATGTCAAATAAATCTCCAAACAGTCACGAATGTTCATATTTTCTTCAAGACCGCAACCTTCCAGGTATTCCCAAAACTCACACAGCACAGAGGAACTCTTTGTACGTACAAGGCGTAATAAATTAAGAATAGCCACGGTTAAACCCCGGCAAACCCAATAAATCAATCCATTGAACATATATTTACTTACACCGGATTTGCAATTGCAGTTTCCCTAGAAACGGGACCGGGAATTTTTACCGGCGACAATCGAGAGAAATTGTTTACGCAAAACTCTCGGGCGAATTTGTTTTGTAACCTTCATTACCTCTTAATGCCGAGACGTTAATCCGACGTGAGTAATGACGATGGGAAAGTTGAGTGCTCGGGAGGAATATAAATCCGCGCTGAGAGCTTCAAATCACACGTTTTACTGTGCTCGGCTTATTAACTGTACCTCTCGGTTCTAATTAGCTGATTGATGGCGATTATCGTTTCCTAATCATCGGTTTTGAGACTGTTAAAATTGCCGAGTGTTGATTACATTTTCATATTGATTGATTTAACGTTATTAGCGGTAAATTATACGATTTATGTTGATGTTCAGTAAGTTATTGCGAAATTTGATATGATGTGGAAATTGGATGAAAGTTTTTCTTTGGTGGAAATGTAAGTTTCGTCACCCTAGGCGTAAAATGTTTATACACGTAGGTAGCCTTATTAATAGAATTGCCGTTAATATCATTATCAGTTAATGTATTAGTTAAATTTAATTGCATTTCTGCCTAAGAGTCTTGAGCAAATGCCCAAGAGTCTGGAGCAAATGCCCAAGAGTCTTGATGCAAGTGCCCAAGAATCATTTGCAAAACTATCATATCGCTGCTTTGCCTTGGTCATGGCACAAGTAAAATTTGGTAATTTTTATTTTATATATACAGGGAGTTTTTCGTTTAAATATACGTATTCCAATTATATGGTGTACAATTTGTAAATCTTGAGATATTCGTGTTTTTTTAAACAGTTCAGTTTGAAGCTTAAAACGAGTGTTTTCCACTCTTAGACTAAGCATGAAGTAAAATTTCGAGTTTAGAAAAGCTTGAAAATTTGGTTTGGTTGCGTAGTCTTGGGCCAAGACTGATAAACACAAAAATTATACTACACCATTTACTTCCACTGTTACAATATTTCAAAATATGACATTAAATAGTTTTTGTTTTTATTTAATTTTTTAGGATTCTTGGATGTAAATTTTAAACAATTTCTTATAAGCGACTTTAAATAAACAACAGCGAACAGATTTAATGCATTTAAAAGCAACACGGAAATAAATGCACATAACTTGGCCTGCCCACCATTTATAAACTATAACAAGATTGTTTTACGAGCGCACATTATCGCACCCGTCTTCAGGATTTATTTGGCATAAGCATTAATCCCAATGAAAACAACAATATAAATCACAAAAAATTACCAGAGAATCAGAAATAAATGAATTGTCGTATAAACCCAATGAGTAACTCGACATTTAACAAGAATGACAAATTACTTTCCCATTCATTATGTTTTTTTTTTACTTGTTAAATAATTTCGTTTAAACATTTATTGGCATTTTGTAGGAATGATAAAATACGTTTTATTTTTTCTCTTCTTTTCTTGTTTTATTTCTCATTTTCTCTTGTATTGTTTCTCATTTTCTTTTGTTTTGTTTCTCTTCTTCTCACGTGTTGGTGCGTTGTCTTTAAAAATTCAAGAATTGTAAAGGTTTGTGAATTTTTGGTGATTCATTATTTTTTTTACTTGTCAAATAATTTCATTTCAATATTTATTGGCATTTTGTAGGAATAATAAATTATGTTTTATTTTTTCTCTTCGTCTCTCATTTTGTTTCTCATTTTCTCTCGTTTTGTTTCTCTTCTTCTTCCGTTTTGTTTCTTTGTCTTAAAAAATTTAAGATTCGTAAAGGTTTGGGAATTTTCGGTGAGTGATTACTTACCCATTCATCTTTTTTTTTACTTTTTAAATAATTTCATTTCAACATTTGCTTGAAAATGTTCAAAAAAAATTTCTTAGGTATCTATATTATGTAAAATATCGTCAGTACAGATTTGACATACCCTACAATGACCTACTTGCTGAATTTGATTTAATTTATATCCACAACAGAATTTTACTTATAAATATTTCTTTTCCTTATAAACTTATGAATAATATGATTGACGACATACAGTTTTTGAATCGTTTTAAATTTAACATTCCTAGAGTGTGTTCTAGATTTTGTAAAACTTTTGTGTATGCTACTCCAACTAATAATTATTATGCAAACTCACCTATTATAAGATTATCTCGACTTTATAATCATTACGCATACAATCTCGACATATTCACTTCAACATTCAAAGTGTTTAAGCATAATGTTAGTGATTCTATAAAATTATTATCTATGTTACCTTAGTTTATGAGTTAATTTTTAATATTGTTTATTTCTTTATGGTTTTATGTATTTCTGTTCTGCATGCATCTTTTGTTATATATTTATATAAGTTATATTGTATTTAATTTGTAATAATGATATAGCCCTGTTATTGGACTGTTGGGTTATTACCAAATAAATAAATAAATAAATTTATTGCCATTTTGTAGGAATGATAAACTACGTTTTATTTTTTCTCTTCTTCTCTTATTTTGTTTCTCATTTTCCTTTGTTTTGTTTCTCTTCTTCTCCCGTTTTGTTTCTTTGTTTTAATAAATTCAAGATTCGTAAAGGTTTGGACATTTTCGGTGAGTGATTACTTTCCCATTCATTATTTTTTTTACTTGTTAAATAATTTCATTTCAATATTTATTGGCATTTTGTAGGAATGATAAATTATATTTTATTTTTTCTCTTCTTCTCTTGTATTGTTTCTCATTTTCCCTTGTTTTGTTTCTCTTCTTCTGACGTTTTGTTTCTTTGTCTTCAAAAATTCAAGATTTGTAAAGGTTTGGGAATTTTCGGTGAGGGATTGTTGTTTAAGGTTGTGAATTTATTGACAGCATCGACGAGTTTTAACAAAAATAAAGCTGCTTGGGAATTATCGGTAAGTGATTACTTTACCATTCATTATTTTTTTTACCTGTTAAATAATTTAATTTCAACATTTATTGCCATTATGTAGGAATGATGAACTACGTTTTAATTTTTCTCTTCTTCTCTTGTATTGTTTCTCATTTTCTTTTGTTTTGTTTCTCTTCTTCTGACGTTTTGTTTCTTTGTCTTAAAAATTCAAGATTTGTAAAGGTTTGGGAATTTTCGGTGAGTGATTGTTGTTTGAGATTGTGAATTTATTGACAGCATCGACGAGTTTTAACGAAAATAAAGCTGTTTGGGAATTATCTGTAAGTGATTACTTTCCCATTCATTATTTTTTTTTACTTCTTAAATAATTTAATTTCAACATTTATTGCCATTTTGTGGGAATGATGAACTACGTTTTATTTTTTCTCTTCTTCTCTTGTATTGTTTCTCATTTTCCCTTGTTTTGTTTCTCTTCTTCTGACGTTTTGTTTCTTTGTCTTAAAATTCAAGATTTGTAAAGGTTTGGGAATTATCGGTGAGTGATTGTTATTTGAGGTTGTGAATTTATTGACAGCATCGACGAGTTTTAACAAAAATAAAGCTGTTTGGGAATTATCGGTAAGTGATTACTTTACCATTCATTATTTTTTTTACTTGTTAAATAATTTAATTTCAACATTTATTGCCATTTTGTAGGAATGATGAACTACGTTTTATTTTTTCTCTTCTTCTCTTGTATTGTTTCTCATTTTCTTTTGTTTTGTTTCTCTTCTTCTGACGTTTTGTTTCTTTGTCTTTAAAAATTCAAGATTTGTAAAAGTTTGGGAATTTTCGGTGAGTGATTGTTGTTTGAGATTGTGAATTTATTGACAGGATCGACGAGTTTTAACGAAAATAAAGCTGTTTGGGAATTATCTGTAAGTGATTACTTTACCATTCATTATTTTTTTTACTTCTTAAATAATTTAATTTCAACATTTATTGCCATTTTGTGGGAATGATGAACTACGTTTTATTTTTTCTCTTCTTCTCTTGTATTGTTTCTCATTTTCTTTTGTTTTGTTTCTCTTCTTCTGACGTTTTGTTTCTTTGTCTTCAAAAATTCAAGATTTTTAAACGTTTGGGAATTTTCTGTGAGTGATTGTTGTCTGAAATTGTGAATTTATTGACAGCATCGACGAGTTTTAACGAAAATAAAGCTGTTTGGGAATTATCGGTAAGTGATTACTTTCCCATTCATTATTTTTTTTACTTGTTAAATAGTTTAATATCAAAATTTATTCCCATTTTGTAGGAATGATGAACTACGTTTTATTTTTATCTTCTTCTCTCATTTTGTTTCTCATTCTCTTTCGTTTTGTTTCTCTTCTTCTCCCGTTTTGTTTCTTTGTCTTCAAAAAATCAAGATTTGTAAACGTTTGGGAATTTTCGGTGAGTGATTGTTGTTTGAGATTGTGAATTTATTGACAGCATCGACGAGTTTTAAGGAGAAAAAAAGCTGTCTGATTGTTGTGAAATCTTGTTCTTGGAATTTAATAGAGCGATGTAAAAATCAGGTTTCTGTAAGAATTTTATTGAATATTAAGTGGTTGGTGATTCATTTAACTTGAATTGTGTTGTTGGAATTTCTGTTATTGTTTCTTTATTTAGATATTGGTCGCTTTTATTGGAGAGTGTTTTGAAATTAATGTGTAGTTCTAGAATGTACAGCAGTGGCGGCTGGTCAGGGGAGGCAGGTGAGGCAGTGCCTCACCGAGAAATTTCTGATGATAGAAATGCATATAGTATTTATTACGTTAGAGAAATATCTGATGATAGAAATGCATATAGTATTTATTACATTATCAGTAGTAAATTGGACAGTGTTTTGAAATTAACGTGTGTAGTCAGGGGAGGCAGGTGAGGCAGTGTCTCACCGAAAAATGTCTGATGATAGAAATGCATATAGTATTTATCAGGGGAGGCAGGTGAGGCAGTGTCTCACCGAAAAATGTCAGGGGAGGCAGGTGAGGCAGTGTCTCACCGAAAAATGTCTGATGATAGAAATGCATATAGTATTTATCAGGGGAGGCAGGTGAGGCAGTGTCTCACCGAAAAATGTCTGATGATAGAAATGCATATAGTATTTATAACATTAGCAGTAGTAGAGCGATAGAATTAATACAATGTGTCCTAAATGAATACTAATATAAAGGGATTTTTTCTTTTATGTATACATATGCATGCGCCACGCGTATTAAACACTAATTACACTGAAATATTGTGATCAAGTGAACTTCAGTTCAGTTCAGTTTAAAGCTTTAAACGAGTGCTTTCCACTCCCAGACTAAGCATGAAGTAAAATTTCGAGTTTAGAAAAGCCTGAAAATTTGGCTCGGGCGCGTAGCGAAGCGGAGCGACCGAGCCAAATTAGGCTTTTCTAAACTCGAAATTTTACTTCATGCGCCACGCGTATTAAACATTGAATCTATTGAAATATTGTTAATGAAAGAACTTCATTTGAAATCAGTGTCTTATACGCGTGGCGCATGAAGTAAAATTTCGAGTTTAGAAAAGCCTGAAAATTTGGTTTGGTCGCTCCGCGCTTCGCGCTACGCGACCAAACCAAATTTTCAGGCTTTTCTAAACTCGAAATTTTACTTCATGCTTAACCTGGGAGTGGAAAACACTCGTTTAAATCTTCAAATTGAACTCTTTAAAAAAGCTACGGATATCTGAAGATTTGCTTATTCAGATTTAATAAATATTAAAGTATAATTTAAAAGTTTATCTTATTGTAAACTTCATCAATTAAAATAAATATATTTTATTATATTTTTAAAGAAGTATACTTCTAAATAAATATCTAGCAAGAGTTTGCAATTCTAACCCTTGCTAGATATTTATTTATTAAAATTCTGGCTTTTCCCAAATCGAAATTTTACGCGCATAAAAACACTCATTTTGAGTAAAGTTTGAAATATAATGCCTATTTCATATTTCTTTTTATTGGCCTTGGTAACGATGACCATTAGCTATCAATCTATATTTTATTATTCATAAATGATTTCACTGAACAGAACTCGAGCCCGCGACCTCTGGGTTTATGGGCAGGGTCTCTACCCACTTTGCCACCGAGGCCCCAAAAATCAAATATGTACATCAATAAATTTCTTGATCGATTAATTGAGTTTTTTTTTCAGTTGTTAAAAATCTTTCATACTTTTTCAGGTTAGTTAAGACAGCAAAGACTGAAAGTTCTATAGCTCACTTGATATTAAAATAAGAGGACGAGGTAGGTGTAAAAATTGTGATGAGAAACTATTGACAAACTAAATTTTTCTTTATGTTAAATTTTCTTTATGAGAAATGCATATAGTATTTATTACATTATCATTGGTAGACCTATAGAATCAATACAATGTGTCATAATTTAATACTAGTATACAAGGATTTTTTCTTTTATGTATAGATATGCATGCGCCACGCGTATTAAACACTAAAAACACTGAAATATTGTGATCAAGTGAACTTTAGTTTGAAGCTTGAAACGAGTGTTTTCCACTCCCAGACTAAGCATGAAGTAAACTTTCGAGTTTAGAAAAGCCTGAAAATTTGGTTTGGTCGCGTAGCGCGATGCGCGGAGCGGCCAAACCAAATTTTCAGGCTTTTCTAAACTCGAAATTTTACTTCATGCGCCACGCGTATTAAACATTGAATCTATTGAAATATTGTTAATGAAAGAACTTCATTTGAAATCAGTATCTTGTACGCGTGGCGCATGAAGTAAAATTTCGAGTTTAGAAAAGCCTGAAAATTTGGTTTGGTCGCGTAGCGCGAAGCGCGGAGCGGCCAAACCAAATTGTCAGGCTTTTCTAAACTAGAAATTTTAATTCATGCTCAATCTGGGAGTGGACCACACTCGTTTAATGCTTCAATTTAAAAAAAATTACATTTTGCATACTTAATCAAGGAGTGGAAACACTTATTAGTAACTTCAAACTGAACGTTTGTGTGAAAACAGCGACAATTAGAAATTACTATATTTCTAACGTCCTTTTAATTCGCGTTTCAGTCATTAAAGACTTGGGTGTATTATTGTCTCACAACTGGAACTTTAGCAACCATCTACGCAATATAACTGCTAAGGCATACCGTGTTCCGGGTTTTTTAAAACGTAACAGCAGAGATTTCTCAAACATTCATACCCTTACGACCTTGTATGTATCCCTTGTCCGCCCCCACCTTGAGTACTGTTGCACTATTTGGAATCCTTATAGCAAATCGGACGTAAAAATGGTTGAGAGGGTCCAAGTTAAATTCACAAAATGTATCTCCTACAAGTTCGGGATTGTCGGCTCCTACAATGACGTCCTACAATCTTTAAATATTCATTCGTTAGAGCAGAGACGAAGGAATGCAGACGTAATGCTAGGATACAATTTAATAAATGAGGCGATTGATTGCCCCTATTTACTTAGCCAACTTCAAATCAATGTGCCAGTTAGAAGTTTGCGTTCTTTCGATCTGTTCCATGTACCATATTGTAGGACGGACTATGGTAAAAATTTTGGTATATCCAGAATCGCCAATAATTGTAACGCCATCAATCCCGACTTTGGTGCAATTAGCAGGAATGCTTTGAAGAACATCTTCCGAGAGGGAAAATAGTGTACATATTTTAATCTGTTGTTTGTACCTAAATGTGTTGTTTGTTTTTTACTCTTTTATGTACCTTTAATTATTATATTTTGTATTTATATTTCATTTATTTTTATTTTTAGTTTTATAATTTTATTGTACTAAAATGGACATCCGTTAATAAATAATTTAAAACTTAGTCAAGTGTAAGTTACCTATAGTATCTTGAATTTCGGTGATAATTTATTGCGTATTGATGTTTATGAAAGAATCTTCAGGATTATGTCAAAAATATGTGTAGGAGTGACGAAATATTGTTAATCTACGTATTTTTTTGCCTCACCCACGCGCTTATTTTAACCAGGACGGGTTCGTTATTTATTACTTTTACATATCGACATAATAATCATAAATTCATATAATTATAAATCAACATCATAATCGTGTGTAATTTTTTACTAGCGGCGATTTTTACAGCCGGCCATAAATTACAATAAAAACAATAAGTCAGGTATTTATTTTTACATCTCTCTTGTCCGCAAAGGTTGCTGCGGCGATAAAACCAGATTGGGATTTACAAAAAAAACCCTTGTTTCTCAAATTAATTCACACAAGCGGCAAAGAAATGATATACACGTAATTGAATGTTGAAACAGTTTGTTGTTGTTGTGTTAACGCGTACAGACAGGGAATGTGAATCAATAAAGCCGGTTCATTTTCAATACATAGTTCATATTGGATTAGTCCGAGTGAGGCGAATTGATCGTGTCCAGTGAGGACTGATGGACGACAATGATACACGCGAAGTGCCGGCCCGATGCCATAAAACAGCGCCATCCCCGCGAAATTTATTATTGGCGTCGGTCCGCGCCCAAATTTCATTCGTCAAAACGGCGCAATCACTATTCGATTATTTGTTTGCACTTCGATTAATTACCCGTTATTTGCATATATTTTATTTCGCTTTGTTTTCGCATTATTAAATTACCGCGCGTTGGATTTGCTCACTGCTAATGCTATTTTCCCAAATTTCATTAAAATTTTCCACGTATTATTTCGATATGTTCACAAAAGCCAGATTAAAACTGAATCAAATTAATATTGGAATAATCTTTGCAAAGTGTGCTTATGCAAAAGCAAAAAACAAGCAAACTCTGCTATTTATAATATTTTTTAAGGTATACTTTATTAATTACAGCCCTTATTTTAGGATGACATATTTTGAAAAAAAATTATATATTTTTAGGAAAGTACAAACTTTGTAATTATCTCATTAACATTTTTCCTACTCTCACGGCTGTTTAATAAATAAAAACTATAAAAATGGTAATATGTCCATCATAGTACTTTCCCCCGTAAATTTCGTATTAAATCACTTTTAAAATATTTGTAGCATTATTATTTTCAAAATGTCTTCAACTTTTTGATAACTACAACTTTTATTTGAAACATTTTTCAATTGGATCAACACATACTGACACAAACCAATGACTAGATAAAAAACACTATTTATTGAATATCTCAAAAACTAAGAGTGCTATGACAAAAAGTGAGTCCACAAAAAATCTTTAATATTTTATTACCTACAACTTTTATTTGAAACATTTTCCAATTGTATCAACACACACACTGACACAAATCAATGACTAGATAAAAAACACTATTTATTAAATACCTCAAAAACTAAGAGTGCTATGACAAAAAGTAAGTGAACAATACATCTTCATTTTGTTATTATCTACAACTTTTATTTGAAAGAATTTTTTGTTTGATGAACATTTATTGAAAAAATCTGAAAAAACTGAAATACGCTAAGAGTAAAATACCACTTCCGGTTTTCCGATGTTCACCAAAAGCTTTTCAGTTCTTCCGATTGTAACAAAAAGCTTAAGTTTCAAGTTTCATCTCGATATCTTTAGCGGTTTTTGCGGTACAGCGCACACAGACACACACACAGTCAGACAGACAGACAGACAGACAGACATTTTTCAAAAATGGTCTTAGGTCTTATTCGACTCAGGGGACCTCAAAACGGATATTTCCGCTAAAATTTTTGATTCGATAATTTTCACGAAAACAATACTTTCCCTTTGTATTACATACGGGGGAAAGTAAAAATTAAAATTAACATAATAACGTCTTAAATAACATGTTTTTTTCCCAAAATCTACAACATATAATAAAAAACTAATTCAGTCACATTGTAAAAGATTCCTTTGCGATAATTGGTGATTTTCTTCATTCATATATTTACTTAAATAATGTCACTAGGATGTTGTACCTAAAACAATTTTTCAAATATCGCGCGACATTCCAGGGAATTTATTGTAGAATAGAAATAAATGGAAAAACATACATATCTTCACAAAGGAACCTTTTACGTTGTAATTGAATTAATTTTTCAATATTTTTTTATAGATATTGCAGCAAAAAAATCAAATGCAAGACTTGATTATGTTCCTTTACCAATGTTTGATATATTTTTATGAAATAACGGTACAAGTTGGAAACTGTTTATGGAGACTATCACGAAATTTGTACATTCCTTAAGGTATACCTATTATTTCTAAATACTTTATCAATAAATAAGGATTTAGTTAGGAGAATATGCATATAAGTTTAGATGGCGGTCGATTTTTTAATTGGTTTCTATATTTTAATGTTTATAACGTTATATCTATTCATCCGACAATACAAATTTTAACAATTATGATGTATTTTAAACTAACGAGTGTCTTCCACTCCCGGATTAAGCATGAAGTAAAATTTCGAGTTTAGAAAAGCCCCGCGTAGAAAATTTGTCGAGGGTCGCGCAGCGACCCGAGACAAATTTTCGCGGGGCTTTTCTAAACTCGAAATTTTACTTCATGCGCCACACGTATAAAACACTGATTTAAAGTGAAGTTAAAAATATATAATGTTTAGATGTGATGGTGATCAATATTTACCGAGATACATAAATAATAAAAAATCTCTTTACACAGTTTTTTTTTTGGTTTGTTTGGCATAGGTTCTAGCCATTCAGCCACTAACGATGATTGTATTAATTTAACATATATTTGGACGTCACGACACATTCACACCACACCCAGGGACACGACGAGAAATTATTTTTTAAATAAAGTCTCCCCGTGCACGGGAATCGAACCCGAGTTTGTGGCTCGCCGAGCGACGTTACCGCTCGGCCATCACCTTTTTTTATTACCTTTAATCTGTCTATCGCCAAATAATTCGTATCCGCCCATTTTCCCGAATACATTTTCCCGAATATATTTTTCCCGAATTAGGTTTTTCCTGAATAATACATTTCCCGAAAACACTTTCCTGAATCAACTTTCCCGAATGATGTTTTTCCCGAACTAAACTATCGAAACCAAAATAGGATTTTTCTAGTTTAGGTGAATACTTCCAGAAACTGAAGTCAGAATTTAGCTTATATTTACTGTTTAGTTGAGGCTGTTAGTTGTTAAAACTCCATAATATCACTTTAATAAAACACTTAATTTGTTTAGGTTTCAAAATTGTATCTATTGTATTTATTTCTTTCGAAAACGGAAAATCTCCAATTTTATACAATGATTACAAAATATAACTTATATCTAATACCTAAAGTCTATTTACCTAAAAATAGGTACATTATGCACATTAATGAGGAACAAAAAATATTAAGGTGATGGAGTTTTGCAAAAATACTTTCTAAATTGGTACGCAGCAAATTACGTTTAAAAGTATTTATAGAATCAGCAAATAAATCAAAATTTTCAAAACGCTGTAACAAATTTGCAAAACGCATTATCCTCGAAAGTGGACTGCTATAAGTGTAAACCGTACGATGATATTCTGTTCTAAATAGTTTATATTTTATTCAGGAACAATACCTTTCGGGAAATTGGATTCGGGAAATGGGATTCGGGATTTTTATTTTCAGGAAATATGGCGTTCGGGAAAAAGGTCATTCGGGAAAATATATTCGGGAAAGTGTACGGTAACCAAATAATTTGGTATGCAAAAGTACCTCGCGTATTATAAAAGGTTGAACACCATTGGATTATACGGGTGTTCAACCTTTTGTAACACGCGAGGTACTTTTGCATGCCAAGTTATCTAGAGTAAAAAAGCATATTATCGCCACACGTCTGTCCAGATGTTGAAAGAAGACGTTTTTACCTAAATTTGATTTATTTTGACTCATGCCCCCGTCCCCGTGGATACAATATTTTATCTCTTGCTCCCCCTCCCCCTCTCTTGAATCCTGGCTATGCCCAGAGCCTTAATTGCATGAGAATATACATAATTATATTCAGTGCCTTTTAGAAAAGAAGTAAGTCCCGGGGAAACTGATATTTTTGAGGAATTTTTAATTATATTAAATATGGCCCATATTTAATATAATTAAAAATTCCTCAAAAATATCAGTTTCCCCGGGACTTACTTCTTTTCTAAAAGGCACTGAATATAATTATGTATATTCTCATGCAATTAAGGCATTGATATACTCAAAATGCACCCATTGATATCAATATGTATTATGTATGCCCCCCCCCCCTCATATAAGTCAAAATTAAGTGTTGCTTGTATTGGAGCAATCAACACTTAATTTGGTTCAGTGCGATTATAACAAGCTGAAGTCATCAAGAACTGGACATGGACGTAGAAGTTGAGGGGGCGAGGAGGGGTGGAGTAATCCAATACTGGAAATACGCGCTCCCCCGCGTCTAATGAACCGTCTACGTCATTCTGGAGCAAATATACTGCATATTGAGGTATTAACATTTATCGAGATACATCCCATAAACTTCCCTCTCCCTTCCTCACTCGACCGCTGCTGCTGCTGCTGCTTCACTCTCGCACTCTGACTCACTCTCGCTGAAATACCGAGTGACTATCTTGAAATCCCGACATTAGTATATTTGTTTTTGATATAAAATAAGTAATTTATAAATAATCACTAATTTAATTTTATTCAATCGAATGTTATTTATTAAAAAAAATTAATGTATTATTTATTAAAAATTGTATTAAAAAAAAATAATAATAACATTTTATCATTTTCTTGAGAAGCTTCTTATTAAGAGCTTAATTTGAAATGTGGATATTTATACTTAAAACAAAAATTCCCTGTTTAGAACCAATACAGTCATAATTTTCAAATTTGCTTAGCTTTATACACTATTCTTATTTTCACTGAATCAAACACTTACTATGTTTTTACCACAAAATATTTATTGTATGTATATATATTATATTACACAAATATACACATAAATTGTGTAATATAATATATATACATACAATAAATATTTTGTGGTAAAAACATAGTAAGTGTTTGATTCAGTGATCATGAATTACCACGTAGTTACGGTCGCAACCATCATTATGATTATGCTTATTTTGTATTATTTCAATGTTAAAGAGGTATCTCGTGAATAAATAAATAAATTAATTAAAAAAAATAAATAAATATTGATTATAAAGCTCAGCAAATTTGAAAATTATGACTGTATTGGTTATAAACAAGGAATTTCTGTTTTATGTATAAAAATCCAGATGCATACACTGTAAATTTTAAGGCATTTGTTTTTTTTAAGGATTTAATTTGATGCTACTCCTTTCTAGTCCTTACAAAAAAAAAATAGTTTGGTCGCGTAGCGCGAAGCGCGGAGCGACCTAACCAAATTTTCGGGCTTTTCTAAACTCGAAATTTTACTTCATGCGCCACGCGTATTAAACACTCATTTAGTTTGATGTTTTAAAAACACTCTATTTGTCTTAACAATAACACATAATTCTACAAAATGTAAAAATATTCTTCTTTTCCTCATTGGTCATTATTTATGGCTAACGTTGAATTTAAGAGATTTCTTTGCATGCAGCAAAACTGCCTAGCTTCATATATCTGTTTGTGATTCGTAGCCTACTAATTACCCAAGATACCTACTAATTACCCAAGATAGCTAAAAATCACAATAAACAAAATTTAAAAAAATAGCGGTCCAAGCAATGATCCCTAAGGCACACCACTAAACGAAATATACCAGACATCACTAAATTCTCGGATTTTCTAAACTCGAAATTTTACATTATGCGCCACGCGTATAAAACACTTAACTATTGTGAAGTTAGCAATATGCTATTTAAGCAGTATTTTGCGGATGTATATTTTGAACTTCACTTAAGACCAATGTTTTATACGCGTGGCGCATGAAGTAAAATTTCGAGTTTAGAAAAGCCCAGAAAATTTGTCGAGGGTCGCTTCGCGACCCTCGACAAATTTTCACGGGGCTTTTCTAAACTCGAAATTTTACTTCATGCTTAGTCTGGGAGTGGAAAACACTCGTTTAAAGCTTCAAATTGAACTTAAAAAAACAACGAATGTCGGAAAATTTACAGCATATCCATATTTTACTTAAAATAAAAACTCGCTGTATGTACTTAAAAGAAAAATTCTCTGTACATTTAAATTAATTTAGTCTTTAAATACGTTTTTGTCATAGCATTTGTTCTATGAAGCCAACATTATTCAAGCTTCTCTTTTAAGCTATTTTTATTTTTTATCCATTGTAAAGACCCTTATATCAAATTTGTAATATATTTATAATAATGTTTTTGTAAGAGAGGCAACACGTTTGATAATACGCGCCAACCATCACAAATACATTTTACTTTATACATGTGTGTCATTGATTGTATGTATACTCAACTTTGTTTTATGTTATTATATTTAAGTTTGAATGTTTGATATATTTTCCCTGTTATTAGATCCTTTGTATCTGTTGGGAAATAAACGAATTATTATTATTATTATTATTATTATTATTATAAAGAATGACTTTATGTTGAAAAATTGATGATAAAAAACTTATACCTATCTGGGCAGTTATCCAGGGACACATGGTATATACCATAACTTGATTGAAAAAGGGTAATTTAATAGAAATGCAATCAAATTAAATAAGATTTTAAATATTTTGTTTCAATGGATATTTATCGTCTTAAATTGTCTTATTAATTAAGACTCTGTTTGCATTTTCACGAATAGTTTTTTCGTAATTTTATATATTATGAAATGCAATTATTTTGAATAAATAAATGTTAAAAATTAAATCATCACCAGAATGCAAGATACTATAGGTAACTTACACTTGACTAAGTTCGCTTTCACATAAACGTTCAGCTTGAAGTTACTAACAAGTCTTTCCACTCCTTGATTAAGCATGAAGTAAAATTTTGAGTTTAGAAGAGCCAGAATCGTTAAATATTTCTTGGTTTAAAAAGATTCTAAATTAAAGCATTAAACGAGTGTAGTCCACTCCCAGATTAGGCATACAGTAAAATTTCGAGCTTAGAAAAGCCTAAATCTTTAAATATTCCTTGTTTCTAAAAAGATTTAAAATTGAACATTAAACGAGTGTGGTCCACTCCCAGATTAAGCATGAAGTAAAATTTCGAGTTTAGAAAAGCCTGAAAATTTGGTTTAGTCGCGTAGCGCGAAGCGCGGAGCGACTAAACCAAATTTTCAGGCTTTTCTAAACTCGAAATTTTACTTCATGCGCCACGCGTATTAAACACTGATTTATTTTGAAGTTTTAAAAACACTCCATTTGTCTTAACAATAACACATAATTCTACAAAATGTAAAAATATACTTCTTTTCTTCATTGGCCATTATTTATAGTTAGAATTTTTCATATTTTTTCATATCCAAGAGATTTCTTCACATATAGCAAAACTGCCTAGTTTGTGATTCATGCCTATTAATTACCCAAGATAGCTAAAAATCACTATAAACAAAAAATTTTAAAATAGCACTTAACGAAATATAACAGACATCACTAAATTCTCGTGCTTTTTAGCAATTGTTAATGGTTTTTAAAAATATTAACGTAGCAATAACTCTCTGCCATCAGAAACGCTATTAAAATAATCCCTAATCCATCTTTCAACATTTAAAAAAATGGCGGTCTAAGAAATGATCCCTAAGGCGCACCATTTAACGAAATATAATATACATCACTAAATTCTCGAGTTTTTTCCCTAAATCTTTAAATCTTCCTTGTTTCTAAAAAGATTTAAAATTGAACATTAAACGAGTGTGGTCCACTCCCAGATTAAGCATGAAGTAAAATTTCGAGTTTAGAGAAGCCTGAAAATTTGGTTTAGTCGCGTAGCGCGAAGCGCGGAGCGACTAAACCAAATTTTCAGGCTTTTCTAAACTCGAAATTTTACTTCATGCGCCACGCGTATTAAACACTGATTTATTTTGAAGTTTTAAAAACACTCCATTTGTCTTAACAATAACACATAATTCTAAAAAATGTAAAAATATACTTCTTTTCTTCATTGGCCATTATTTATAGTTACAATTTTTCATATTTATTTATTTATTTATTTACTTATTTACGGAAAAAAATCCATTTTTATGCATTTAACAAAATACTTAAACAATGAAACACTTTTAACTTTGTTTGTATAACACGTTTTATTTAATGTGACTGCAGTTTCGACAAATTTAGCTTGTCATTATCAAACATGGAGTAACTTAAACTAGAGGTTTTACAGGTATATATACACAATTACAAGACAGCGGTAAAAATGGGGGTGTACATTAGGTCAACCTGGTCGTTAATTAAGGGAATTCCCGGATTAGCGCGGGCTTTGTGTATCTCTAGTGCTTCTAGCAAATTCATTTTACGACCCTTTTCGGCATGATGGATTATGGTAAGTACATCTTTTTCAAAAGTGTGATTTTCGTCTAAAAGGTGTTTTGCAAAAGACGACTTATCACTCTGTTTAAGCCGAAAAGAGCGCAAATGTTCCCTCAATCTTATGTTGAAATTACGACCAGATTGGCCAATGTATATCCCTTGACAATCTGCGCAAGTTAATTTATATATTCCGGATTTATTAAATTTATCTAATTTTGTTTTACTATTAAAGATATGGTTATTGATTTTACAGTACGGTTTAAATGCAACTTGAATATTATGCTTTTTTAGGATATTTTTAACTTGAAAACTGACATTACCAAAATAAGTTAACGATTTATATTTAATTGTTTCTTTTTCAAATGATATTCCAGCGTATAATAGATGTTTGATGTTATTAAATTTCTGTTTTTTAAGAACTCTATCAACCAAATCACAACCATAACCATTGTTAATAGCCATAGCTCTAATCAAGTTAATTTCCTTCTCGAAAAAATTAGCTGACAAAGGGATTTTTAAGGCTCTATGAATCATTGAATTGAATGCAGCAATTTTATGTTTATAGGGATGTCTGGAATGGTTAGGGATAATTGAGTCGGTAAAGGAAGGTTTTCTAAAAATGTCAAAAGAGAGTTTGTTATTTATTCTGGTAATATACAACATTAAATATTTAGATCTGTCTATTACCAGAATAAATAACAAACTCTCTTTTGACATTTTTAGAAAACCTTCCTTTACCGACTCAATTATCCCTAACCATTCCAGACATCCCTATAAACATAAAATTGCTGCATTCAATTCAATGATTCATAGAGCCTTAAAAATCCCTTTGTCAGCTAATTTTTTCGAGAAGGAAATTAACTTGATTAGAGCTATGGCTATTAACAATGGTTATGGTTGTGATTTGGTTGATAGAGTTCTTAAAAAACAGAAATTTAATAACATCAAACATCTATTATACGCTGGAATATCATTTGAAAAAGAAACAATTAAATATAAATCGTTAACTTATTTTGGTAATGTCAGTTTTCAAGTTAAAAATATCCTAAAAAAGCATAATATTCAAGTTGCATTTAAACCGTACTGTAAAATCAATAACCATATCTTTAATAGTAAAACAAAATTAGATAAATTTAATAAATCCGGAATATATAAATTAACTTGCGCAGATTGTCAAGGGATATACATTGGCCAATCTGGTCGTAATTTCAACATAAGATTGAGGGAACATTTGCGCTCTTTTCGGCTTAAACAGAGTGATAAGTCGTCTTTTGCAAAACACCTTTTAGACGAAAATCACACTTTTGAAAAAGATGTACTTACCATAATCCATCATGCCGAAAAGGGTCGTAAAATGAATTTGCTAGAAGCACTAGAGATACACAAAGCCCGCGCTAATCCGGGAATTCCCTTAATTAACGACCAGGTTGACCTAATGTACACCCCCATTTTTACCGCTGTCTTGTAATTGTGTATATATACCTGTAAAACCTCTAGTTTAAGTTACTCCATGTTTGATAATGACAAGCTAAATTTGTCGAAACTGCAGTCACATTAAATAAAACGTGTTATACAAACAAAGTTAAAAGTGTTTCATTGTGTAATTAACATGTATAACGAAGTAGAAGCCTCCACAATACAGAAAATACTTAAAGCTATTACAAAATGTAGATCATACATGTTATATATATATACATATATTGATGTGGCAAGTTACATACTACAACAAACCTGAATACGTTTGAGACCGGATACGAATTTACAGAGAGATATTGAAGAGATTTCTTCACATATAGCAAAACTGCCTAGATACATATATCCGTTTGTGATTCATAGCCTATTAATTACCCAAGATAGCTGAAAATCGCAATAAACAAAAAATTTAAAAATAGCGGTCCAAATAATGATCCCTGAGGCACACCATTTAACGAAATATAACAGACATCACTGAATTTTCGTGCTTTTTCGCAATTTTTAGTGGTTTTTTAAAATATTAACGTAGCAATAACTCTCTGCCATCAGAAACGCTAGTAAAATAATCCCTAATCCTTCTTTTAACATTTAAAAAAATGGCGGTCCAAGTAATGATCCCTGAGGCGCACCACTTAACGAAATATAATATACATCGCTAAATTCTCGAGTTTTTTCACAATTTTTATTAGATTTTTTTTAAATATTAATGTAGCAATTACTCTCTGCCATCAGAAAAGCTATTAAAAAGTGAAAACTTTTACATAACAACTGTTACATTTCAAACGTGTAAACAAAATTTTGTACAGATTATTTTACATCTTCTTGAAAGTACCGCGCGATCATTAAAATTATGCACTTTTATATAAATAAAACAATTTAAACATGAGCATTTTGATTTTAATCTGTTGTGTGTATTGTTTGTGATTTTATATATTTTAACTTAATTATTACTTTTAACTTATTTTAGACTAAGCATTATGTATTTATTTTAAATGGATATCCGTAAATAAACAATAAACAACACTTTCAAATATATATTGTGCATTCGCTACAATTGTTTCGCCACACTGTGGCTTCTTCAGGCGAAGAAATGAAAATGAAGATGAACTTTCAACATTTATCAGCCTTATCAATCAATTATTTAAATTATGATTTAGAGTGGGCGGCATTTATTTGTGCAGTTGCCCAGAATGCTAATTGAATGATGGAATAAATTTGAGGTTATGGTAAACTATGTGTTAACAGTCAGTAGTGTCAATCTAATTCAAAATTCAAAGCCTACTCTAAATCATGTGTCAAATGATCACACGACTATTCTTTATTTAACATAAAATTTCTCACAGATGGCAATTTTTTTTTTGTCATCATTGACGATGTTCCAATTTCATTTTTACAGTTTTGCAATAAATCACATTAGCGACTGAGAAATTCCTTATTTACACTTTACTTGTACACCGTGTGAATAACTGAAAGCCATTAACGCGGAAAGCAGATGTCACTTGTGTAACAGGTGATGAATTTGTTGTTGGCGCACATTGCGCTCGTAAAAAAAAAAATGTAAAGAGGCCTTGTTTAATGGGAAATTATTCTTAATTAATTAGTGCCGTATGTGTTTGCACGAGGGTTGTGAAAGCACGCCAGCCTGGATGCATTTAATGGAATCGGAACTGAATTTATGTCGAATATCGTTTTAATGTGAATACGGTTTTGGTCGTTGGTCATACCGATTTTATTGATGATGTGTAGAAGTGTAAAATTAAACAATACATTTTTACACATTAGAAACAAATATAATAATAATTTCTGTCAGTCCACGCTACACGACCGATTGACCTAACCAAATTTTTAGGCTTTAAGACATTCGCTGTTTTTTGAAAAAATTTAATTCGAAACTTTGATAGAGTGTCTTTTACTCCTTGGTTAAGTGAAAGATATTATTGCAATATTATTTAACTGTTTATGGCCAGTACATTGATCTCATGCGGTGAATTCAAATAGTTTTGAATTTGAATTTATCTTAATTTAATTATGATTTAGAGTAGGCGGCATTTTTTTGGGGTGGTAGCCCAGAATGCTAATTGAATGATGGAGAAAATTTGAGGTTATGGTAAACTATGTGTTAACGGTAAGTAGTGCCAATCTAAATTAAAATTGAAGTGAAGTAAGAAACAGAAAGTGTTTTCATTGCAATATTATTTAACTGTTTATGGCCAATACATTGATCTCATGCGGTGAATTCTTTTTTTAAGTACACATACGCATACGCTGTAAATTTTTAAGCATTCGCTGTTTTTTGAAAAAATTTAATTCGAAACTTTGATAAAGTGTCTTTCACTCCTTGGTTAAGCATGACGTAAAATGTTGAGTTTAGTACTCAACATTTTACGTCATGCTTAACCAAGGAGTGAGAGACACTCGATCAAAGTTTCGAATAAATTCTTTTCAAAAAAACAGAGAATGCTTAAAAATTTACAGCGTATGCGTAAGTGTACTTAAGAAAAAGAATTCACCACATGAGATCAATGTACTGGCCATAAAGAGTTAAATAATATTGCAATAAAAACGCTTTCTGTTTCTTACTTCACTTCAATTTTAATTTAGATTGGCACTACTGACCGTTAACACATAGTTTACCATAACCTCAAATTTTCTCCATCATTCAATTAGCATTCTGGGCTACCACCCTAAAAAAATGCCGCCTACTCTAAATCATAATTTAATTAAGATAAATTCAAATTCAAAACTATTTGACTTCGAGAAAATAAGCTTACGCTTCTTATAGTTTGCACACTTTAAACATAATGTATAAAATCACGAATAGTTTTTTTGTTCGTAATTTTATATAATAATTATTATTATTTTTTATATATATATATATATATATATATATATATATATTCAATGACCCGCTCTACCCGCATGGGTGTGGGGTTTTGTGTTTGTTTTATTTTTATTTCTTTATGAATTCCTTCCAGGTCTTTCGGTCTTTAGACATTTTTATTGCTTCTTGTCGTATGATGCCTCTTTTCTCTAGTGTCTCGTTTATTGTTCCTTCCCATGTCTTTCTTGGTCGCCCTCTTTTTCTCTTTCCTTGTGCTCTAGCTTCCCATACTTTTCTGGTTTGTTGGTTTTTGTCCATCCTCTGTAAATGTCCCCATCATCCTAATTGTCTCTCTTCTATGTATTCCTCTATACTTCTTATTTGTAGTTCTTCTCTTATTCTTTCGCTCCTCATTTTGTCCATTATTGTGACGCCGTACGCTCTTCTCATATATCTCATTTCTACTGCTCTTAATTTACTTTAATTTTATATATTCTAATTTAATTGATCGCATAGTACCTAATAATTATATTTATTTTGATTTTTTGAGATTCAATAATGTTAATTGGTCAATTTATTTTGATTACTTCGTAAATTTTGCGTAACCGTAAAGTTGACCACCTACAAAATATCTGATATCCTTGCTACCAAAAGAGCACTTGATTGATTCCTCTGATTAAGCCGAAAGGAGAAAAAAACTGGTTTGCTGGTATTTGGACGAACCTTGCTTTCCTTTCTCGAATTAATTTTCTCGCGAAGTATTAAGTTTACGGGCAAGCGTAAATCACGTTTGGTGTACTTTTTGTGCGGACATTACAGGTAGTTTTCTGGCAATAAAAGCAGGTAGTGACGGCCAAGTAATGCGTGCGCGCCCATATTTATTATGGCAATAAAATGTAAATTGACGCGCTTTAAGATGCAATTTGCTTTCTGGCAAAATGCACCGACGAGACACACGGTGTATTTTCATCGTATCCAGTGCATAATCTTTTGATGGATTTTTGAATTCCAGAAAAGCGAACATCAACAGATTTACGCAAGGGTTAAGATTTTATACTTATCTACCAAAATATGAATGGCTGCGTTCAAGAATTAAAGTAAAACCCTCCCAACTGTGTTAATTTATTTTATTCAATTTTGTTAATTTAAATCGACATTATTAACTCTATAACAACCGTAATAAACAAGGTTTTATTCACTAGTGAACTAAAATTTTTTTAAGTCACTAGTGAGTTAAAAAATTTGTTATATTATTTATTATTCAATTTTGATAATTTAAATCGACATTATTAACTCCATAACAACCGTAATAAACAAGGTTTTATTCACTAGTGAACTAAACATTTTTTAGGTCTCTAGTGAGTTAAAAAATTTATTTAAAAATAAATGTAAAGTACATTTTCTTTACAATTTCGTCAAAATTGAATAAAAACATATATACGCCACGTGAATTAAACACCTTTATTCACTCAAAGAGGCGCTCGTGAAATCAAAAATCTTTTCGTGAATAAAATCGTGTTTAATTCACTTGATGTATAATATTTATAAAAAATTAATATGATATGAATCATCTAGAAGCAAAGAGGTTAAAGTAACTAATAAAAATATTGGACATTCCAGTTTTAAAAGTTCAAGTTATATTAAAAATATAATTTTATATTATAATATATTTTTTTTTTATATTTTAGTCGTACTATATTAGATACGCACTCCGTATTTTTATACGGACTGCATACATAATATAGAACGACTAAAATATAAAATTACACATTAAAACATAATTAAAGCGTAAAGATAAAAAATGATGATCATAGCACTTTTCCCGTTAAAGATATGATGATTTTAATATCAACAATATGGAAAAGTTGCTCAAACTAAATGTATTCTACTTTTATTATTATTATTCCCAAACTATTCACAAAAAAAGTAATTCTTGCATATTTTCGCTACATTTCGGTAAATATTGTTCACCATCACATCTAAGCGTTATATATTTTTAACTTAACTGTAAATCAGTGTTTTGTACGCGTGGCGCATGAAGTAAAATTTCGAGTTTAGAAAAGCCCCGTAAAAATTTGTCTCGGGTCGCTGCGCGACCCTCGACAAATTTTCTACGCGGGGCTTTTCTAAACTCGAAATTTTACTTCATGCTTAGTCTGGGAGTGGACGACACTCGCTACAAATTTCCAATTGAAAAATTCCTTGATTGTCATGTCTAGACGTCAACAATTGAGAATTGTTCAAAATGTCGAGAAAGTATTAAAAAGGGAACATTTTTTGAAAATCTGTTATACTTTATACAACGCGAAATCAAACATAAGCTGTATGATCTGCCTGATGATTTCACTTCTTACTTTTTACTTTTCTAAAATTTACTACCGCGAAATCAAACATAAGCTGTATCATCTGCCTGATGATTTTATTGTTTATTAGTTGACACTGCAACAATTGTATCCCCACACAGTCGAAACAATTGTTGCAGTGTCAACAAATAAAAAGTGAAATCTTAACCAAATGTGTTATTTTCTCAAAGTGATGATAAGCAGTATATTTTGAACTTCACAATATTGTCAATGTTTTATACGCGTGGCGCATGAAGTAAAATTTCGAGTTTAGAAAAGCCCCGTGAAAATTTGTCTCGGGTCGCTGCGCGACCCTCGACAAATTTTCTACGCGGGGCTTTTCTAAACTCGAAATTTTACTTCATGCTTAGTCTGGGAGTGGAAGACACTCTTTTTTTATCATTAAAACAATTAAAACTTGACGTAATTCGTATATTGTCGAAGAATGTTCTGTATTGTTAAAACGAAATGTGAATTTTGATACAAGTTAAGAAGGATTCATCGAGCAATAAATTAAATAATCCAATACTTTAGAAATAATAGGCATAAAAATGGATTATTTAATTTATTGCTCGCTGAATCCTTTTTAACTTGTATCAAAATTGACATTTCGTTTTAACAATACAAAACATTCTCCGATAATATACGAATTACGTCAAGTTTTAATTGTTTTAATGATAAAAAAGAGTGTCTTCCACTCCCAGACTAAGCATGAAGTAAAATTTCGAGTTTAGAAAAGCCCCACGTAGAAAATTTGTCGAGGGTCGCGCAGCGACCCGAGACAAATTTTCACGGGGCTTTTCTAAACTCGAAATTTTACTTCATGCGCCACGCGTATAAAACATTGACAATATTGTGAAGTTCAAAATATACTGCTTATCATCACTTTGAGTAAATAACACATTTGGTTAAGATTTCACTTTTTATTTGTTGGCACTGCAACAATTGTTTCGACTGTGTGGGGATACAATTGTTGCAGTGTCAACTAATAAACAATAAAATCATCAGGCAGATGATACAGCTTATGTTTGATTTCGCGGTAGTAAATTTTAGAAAAGTAAAACGTCAATTTTTAGATGTTTTAATGATGAAACAAACGATCGTGTTCCACTCCCAGGCTAAGCATGAAGTAACATTTCGAGTTTAGAAAAGCCCCGTGTAGAAAATTTGTCGAGGGTCGCGCAGCGACCCGAGACAAATTTTCACGGGACTTTTCTAAACTCGAAATTTTACTTCATGCGCCACGCGTACAAAACACTGATTTACAGTAAAGTTAAAAATATATAACGCTTAGGTGTGATGATGAACAATATTTAATCTATCTTGTCTGGTCAAATTACAGAGTATATTGAATCCTAACAGCTTTTAACAGTATCTCAGTTGGGTTTTAGACAGGGTAGATCCACAGTTATGGTAATACAATCATTAATTGAGTATGCCATAGATGCCTTTGAAACTAATTACCCAAGATAGCTAAAAATCATAATAAACAAAATTTAAAAAAATAGCGGTCCAAGCAATGATCCCTGAGGCACACCACTTAACGAAATATACCAGACATCAATATATTCTAATGAAATGGTTGCAAGTGGCCTAATAGACTAAAGTAAAGCATTCGATTGTGGCACTCATTCTATATTGCCACGAAAGCTTTATTTTTATAATTTAAGTCTACATGGTTGTGGAAAGATGACATCGTATTTAAGTAATAGAAAACAACGAGTATATTTCAACAACTTAGTTTCAGAAGAACGTGATATTGTGAATGGGGTACCAAAGGGCTCAATTTGAGGTCCTCTGTTGTTTCTGATATATGTCAACGATATGCCATCTCAGCTTCCATGTGCGTCTACAATTCTATACGCAGACGATACGACGATATCATGTAGAGGCTACTACCTAAGAAGTAACAGCTCAACTGAAAGTTAATTTAGAACTTGCGAACTGTTGGTACGCCAGTAATAAGCTTAAACTAAATAATAACAAAACCATCGAGATATTCTCACTTAAACGAAGCCAACAAATGTCAAACACTTCTTGTAAATTCTTAAGTATGTATGTTGATACATACTTAAGAATTTATTTAGTTATTGGTGGTGATTTTAATGTATTGTTTAACACGAACGATAAAAGGGCTATAGCGGTATGTGATTTATTTGCAACTTACGGACTATGTGGCGGAGTTAACTTCAATACACGTCTTGAAAATTGTGTGGATAACATTTTTTCGAATATAAATCCGGTCAACATCAATATACAGGCGTGTGATGCTAATTTGTCAGATCATATCGGCATACACGTAAATATCAAAATCAATACAACGAATATCAAATCTAACAATGTTATCATAAGAACATTAACTAGTCAAGGTATAAACACATTTTATAAACTGTGCAACTCTAAAGACTGGAGATTTATTGAAAATTATCACTATACAAGTGAAAATAAGTTTAATATATTTACGGATATATTACATCATCATTTTATTAGTAGCTTTCCCGAAAGAAAAACCGCAAATAATGCGAAAAAACAAATTAAATGGTTCAATCATAGTCTCCGCGGAATGCGTGAAACATTACATTTAATTCGAGAATCGTCAATAAAAAACCCAGAACTCAGAGGAAACTATCTAAATTACAAAAAGAAATACAATTTAGCACTCCGTAATGCAAAAATAGACGCGAACAAATCCTACATAGACAGTTCTTTTAATAACATAAAGGCAATGTGGACGGTAATTAATATTACACGTAATAACAATAAATGTGATAAAATCTGTGATATAAATCCTAATCATTTTAATAACTTCTTTACTAATGTAGCTGATGAGCTATCTAAGAAACTGCCAACAGTAAATGAAGATCCAATTGATGCAATGATTGGTGGTAACCTCAATTACAGCAGTAATTATTTTGTCTTTAAAGAAACCACGTTTGTGGAAGTAAGGGACATTATAAGTAAATTGAAGAATTCCAAAAGTCGCGACATTTACGGAATATCAACAGCACTATTAAAACAATTAGTTGATGTCATTGTGATACCAGTAACAAAAATAATAAATGTTTGTATTAAGGACTCAATTTTTCCACAACCTTTAAAAAGAGCTCGTATAACGCCTATTTACAAAAAAAGGAGATATAAATGATGTCAATAATTACAGGCCGGTTTCTATCCTCCCTATAGTACCTAAAATATTTGAAAAAGTATTGCTTAGGCAAATTGTAGACTTTCTTGAATATGAAAATCTTCTCTCAGAACAGCAGTATGGTTTTCGCAGAGGAAGATCGGCGTCTGATGCGGTCATTGCTCTTGCTGATGGCTTTGAAGAGGGCGTACATGCTACTGCCTCCTTCTTAGACCTGAGTAAGGTTTTCGATTGCGTCTGTCGGTGCACTCTTCTGCGAAAACTGTATTTTTACAATTTCCATCCCGATAGCTGTAGGTTAATTAACTCATACCTGTCAGATAGAAGGCAGATTGTGACATTAAATCAACGATCATCAGATGAGAGTAACGTAGAGTTTGGTGTACCACAAGGATCCATCCTAGGACCAATACTTTTTTCAATCTACATAAATGATTTACCATCCTCCAATCCAAATTCAAAATATTTCTTATATGCAGACGATACAACATTGCTAAATAAAAATTCTGACATAAATGCGGGATTAGAAAGGAACATCATCAATAAAAATTATACAGCGAAATGGTTCTCGGTAAATAAGTTAACATGTAATAGTGATAAAACGGTAAATCTCACATTTTCATTCAAAAAAGACGGTAACAATAACGATGGCCAGAATAGCGTCAAGTTTCTAGGAATACACCTAGACAGAAAGTTGAACTTTCAAACACATGGGGAAGAAATAGCAAACAAGGTGTGCCGTCATATATATCTCTTGAGGCAATTGGAAAATTGTATACCACAGTCAGCCGTGTGTACCGCCTATTTCTCTTTATGTCAATCACACTTAAGTTATGGCATTATTGCATGGGGACACTCGGCCATAACTCAAAGACTGTTTGGATTACAGCGCAGAGCGGTAAGAGTGATAGCAGGTTTGAGGTACCAAGAGGATTGCAGAGAGGACTTCACTCGTCTGGGTATTCTCACATTGCCATCTCTATATATTCTAGAGTGTATCGTATATGTCCACCAAAATAGGAGTTCTTATCGCCTACATAGCGATATTCATGGGTACAATACAAGAACCCAATCAAGTATTTGCACTGAACAGCTACGTTTATCCAAATCGCAAAATGGCATCAACTATTATGGACCTAAAGTCTACAACAAATTGTCTGAATCAATAAAAGCACTGAATAATAATCAATTTAAAGTTAGAATGAAATCGTATTTCTGTGAAAAAGCGTTCTATAATAATCACGAGTGCCTGGCAGATAACTACGCATCTCTGAATTAAAATAGGCGGTAGGGAAGTGCCTCAACCACATAGTCTAGAAACTCTTGATTTCGTTTATTTTATAAGCACTGTCATTTATTTATACTTTTAAATTGTTTGTGTTTGTTTTTATACACAATTTTAATTAATTTTATAATAACTCGAATTTATTTATATTTTAAAGTGTCTGTGTTTGTTGTATATATACATTTATCATTTGTTTTATTTAATAATCACTCGATACTTATTACCCACATTTCTAATTTGTTGTGTTGTCTTTAGAATTAAGCTTTGAAATATTTATTTTATACATGTACGAGCATTATATTTATTTACAGATTATTTATAGTTATTTAATTCACTTTTAAGTACATAATAATGTAATCATTTTATTATCGTATCTGACTTGAGTAAACATTTTGTAAAAACACAAATTTTCTGAAATAAATTAAAAAAAAATACACAATTAACATGGGAAAAGCATGGCTCTGAAATGTAGAGCAGGCTAAGTCAAAATGTATATCTGCTGAGAAAGTTGAGTAGATCTGTCACCAATGATATGTTATTAAACAGTTTATAATATACTCGCGACCTAAACAGTACGACATTGTCATGCAACGTCAAAATATGATACAACTAGCAAAAATCGTGGCAGCTACAACTGTTGACATACTATCTAAAAATTTAAACTACACATTCTTCATCAATAAGTCATAGGACATCTCTCACAAATTCCACGATATCTAAATCATCAAATAGATACATTTGCCTAATCTTAAATTATGTTTCTAATTGGAATGTGTGAGTGTTCAATTCTCCCAGTGCGCTCAATCTAATGCAATTAATATCATTTAAATCCATTCTGTAACGTCAAAATATGACACAACTAGGAAAAATCGTCGCAGCTACAACTGTCGACATACTTCTTAAAAATTTGAACCACACATTCCCCATCAATAAGTCATAGGACATCTCTCACAAATTCCACCATATCTAAATCATCAGATAGATACTTTTGCCTAATCTAAAATTATGTTTCCATTTGGAAAGTGTGAAAGTGTTAAATTCTCCCAGTGCGCTCAATCTAATCCAATTAATATCATTCATATAGTAACCTATGTACACTATATTTATTATTAAAAAAAGTCATTAGAACCATGTACAATCTAGGTTTCAATACCTCATGTAGGTATTTTTAAAGAGAATCGTTTATTAACGGTGTACGCGCTGTACGTTTTCGAATGCTTAACATTCATTTTTAAATGCAAGCCCCTTTTTAGTGAAAATAAAATTAACCATGATTAATGCTGTAATTTTTTAAACGTTTTATACACATATATTGTACTTAATTTTGTCCTGTAATTGGTTATCTGTTGGGCAAATAAAGTTATTATTATTATTATTATGACACAAGACACAGAGCCAATTACATAATTCCAAAACATAGATTAACAGCTTCTGAAAAAAATTTAAACTATAATTGCATAAAACTTTTTAATCAACTACCTGAAAATATTTAAAGTTATACAAAATAATAAAAAATATAAAATAGCATTATTTGATTTCCTCTGCGAAAAAGAACTGTACAGCATAAATAAATATTATAACTAATATGTATTTTTCACCCCCTCTTGACGCCTTTCTTCTTCACATTGCATGATTGTAACATTATTATTGTAATGTATTTTAGAAGAAATAAAGATGAATTATTATTATTATTATTATTCAAATCCATTCTTATCATTCAAGAAAAATCCACATCACAGCTACCTCCACATCAAAACACGACGAATCATTCCGCACTTTCAAAACTCACTTTTTTTTAACACGAACAAAAAAAAAACAAACACGCACCAAATTTAAATCAACGCCATATGATTAATCGATCGAGTCGAGCCTTTCATCAAGAGCGATTTTTGTGTGAGTGTATGTTTCATTAAATCCGACCAGATAAATCACACAATAATACCCGCGCGCTAAGAGAATTCCGGTTCAAGCATACTTTTCAGGTGATTTCCAGGTGTCATTAATCACCGACAGTTTCGAGAATGAGAATCAAAAGTCGTCTTCGTCTTCGTCGTCGCTGCCCACCAATCAATATACGCCTGTCATTCTGGGCTTGGCTCATTAATTGTTGACTGATTGTTTCCACAAATCCGTGTGCTTAATTGGTTATTTTTATCTATTACGGAATAATATACGCGCGTGAGAGGTTTCATAAAGTAATCGGTTATTTTTGTGGGATTAATTGATGGGCGATTGTTGCTTGGACAATGGGTGTTGTAAACAGTAAGCACATGTGGGTATTAATCTAGTAAATAACGTTTGTATGTGAAACTAATAAAGACACTTATTTCTAGCGAAGTTTGCTGGTTCACAATATTTCAGTGCTTTCAGTGTTTAATACGCGTGGCGCATGAAGTAAAATTTCGAGTTTAGAAAAGCCCCGTGAAAATTTGTCTCGGGTCGCTGCGCGACCCTCGACAAATTTTCTACGCGGGGCTTTTCTAAACTCGAAATTTTACTTCATGCTTAGTCTGGGAGTGGAAAACACTCGTTTTAAACTTCAAATTTAACTCATTAAAAAAAATAACGAATGCTTCAAAATGCATACACTGAAACGAGGTACATATGTATACTTGAAAGGAATATTTCCTGTATGTTTATATGTGTACTTAATGCATATAGTGTGGTCCATCTAGCTGTTTCTTTTTAAAAATGTTATAAAATAACCTCGGATCAATATTTTTGAAAATGTTAGTGCTTTGTTGGCACCCATTAATAATTGAATACAATTTCATTGATGTGGCTGCCTCGGCTGGCACGACAGAAACCATTCTTGTTAACCCAATTGTTTAGTAAATACATTTTTATTTACAGCAGTGCCATTATTACAAAATAATACAATATAATGTATCCAAAAAGCTAAAGCTAAAAAGCTACGCGACCAAACCAAATTTTCAGGCTTTTCTAAACTCGAAATTTTACTTCATGCTTAGTCTGGGAGTGGAAAACACTCGTTTTAAGCCTCAAATTTAACTCATTAAAATAAAATAACGAATGCTTCAAAATGCATACACTGAAACGAGGTACATATGTATACTTGAAAGGAATATTTCCTGTATGTTTATATGTGTACATAATGCATATAGTGTGGTCCATCTAGCTGTTTCTTTTTAAAAATGTTATAAAATAACCTCGGATCAATATTTTTGAAGATGTTAGTGCATTGTTGGCACCCATTAATAATTGAATACAGTTTCATTGATGTGGCTGCCTCGGCTGGCACGACAGAAACCATTCTTGTTAACCCAATTGTTTAGTAAATACATTATTATTTACAGCAGTGCCATTATTACAAAATAATACAATATAATGTATCCAAAAAGCTAAAGCTAAAAAGCTACGCGAACAAACCAAATTTTCAGGCTTTTCTAAACTCGAAATTTTACTTCATGCTTAGTCTGGGAGTGGAAACACTCGTTTTAAACTTTAAAGTGAACTCTTTACATAAAGAAGCGTATGCATATGTATACCTAATAGAAAATTTCCTGTACATATGTATACTTAAAAGAAACATTCCCTGTATTAATGACTAAATTTATTGCCATAAAGTTAAAAGTCTTCACAATATATACCACTAATGTTTCATAGCCAACTGAACTTCATTCAAGTATTTGCTCTTCCCTACGGCCATGAATCACTGCCTTATTAATTATTAACAATTAATAGAGAATTGAAATTCTAACAAGATATAAATAACATAGTTAGCAGACTATTAAAAGTACGCAGTAAATTCAATTACTAAAGTCTTTAAATTAATTATTAAATAGTCCATTTTTTGTTTAATCCACCTGAACCAGACAATTGAAATTTTAATTAAATATCCAGAATCAGAAAATTAAATTTAATCCTCGCTCCATTCATAAACTATAAAATGGTAAATTAATTCCGGTAACGATACTAATGATGTAGGACTACGACTTCCTTTCAACGCACACACATCCTTCCTCCTCGATGATTTCATGGCTCATCAACATCAACGATTCCGTTGACGGAACGAATCCATTCACGCACACTATTTTGAAGATGTTATGACGGCCGGTCTATTGATACACACTACCATACACACATTGACCATAATGTGAATCAAAATATGTGTATCCGAGAGACCGACCGGTTTTGCTTGGCTCGTCGGTGATGTTGATGTTAGTTGGGCGCGAGAGGCGGACGCATATCTAATGGAAATAACGTCGAGTCGACTCGTTTGTTTACCTCCGATGAAAGCACAAATTAGCGCCCATTATTCGGATTAAACGTTCCAATTACGCGGCCTGATCTTCACTTGAAACACTCAATGGGAATGTATTATAATATTATATCAGATCCCGGGATAGATGGTAATCGACGATGAGTTTTTGTTTTCTTGTTACCTGTAATGCGATGATCAGCATAATCTATGTTTTTTTTTGTTTGATTTTCATTAAATATCAAATAATTTTCCCACAAGTCCATTTATATAATACATTGTCAATTGGTCATATGCCTTTTTGCATGTATGAAATTTCTTAAAGCTAGTTGCACCAGACACTTTGAACTGGTTCAACTCTGAACTCAAGTTCAAAGTATAAATGAATTTATGTATGTAGGTATTAGCCCGGGAAGTAGTTGTTTCAATGAGTGTTTGATATAGTCTTTGTAAGACTAACTTGTTGTAGATTGCGAAAAGAATCGCACGTTTAATGTATAAATGAATTTGCCAATTCTTGATTGCAGAATACTTTAAACATTAAAAATGCGATTCTTTTCGCAATCTACAACAAGTTAGTCTTATAAAGACTATATCAAACACTCATTGAACTAACTACTTCTTGAGCTAATTCCCCGACATTGAATTATACAACAAGTGCTTGCTGTTAATGTTTGAAGTATTCTGCAACCAAAAATTCACAATTTCATTTAGACTTATGCTTGAACGGTAACGTGAACGCCAGTCTAAGGTGTCAAATTGTTTAGAGGGAATGGCAAAGCTATACTGATGAGAGATAAATCTCGAAACGCGTCTTTAGATGGCCCGAATAATTTGACCCAAATTGTTACATTTGCAGTAGGTTACTGTATGTAATAGCAAACACTTGTTGTATAATTCAATGTCCGTTGGGGTATTAGCTCGGGAAGTAGTTGTTTCAATAAGTGTTTGATATAGTCTTTGTAATTGTTACTGTACGTACACCGGAAATAAATGATGTTATTATTATTATTATTATTATTATTATTATTAAGACTAACTTGTTGTAGATTGCGAAAATAATCGCACTTTTAATGTTTCATGTTCAAAGTGACATTGGGCCCGTTCATCAACATGATCAGCATTCAACATGTTTGGATATGTTTGTGATGTACGTTGGTATCTAATGAACGGTACTCCGGCCATTTTAAAACCTTCAACTCGCCAACACCAATCACCAACACTAATCGGTCTATTTTGTTGCAAAAATCACAGTTCGGTCATCAGAGAATTCTCCAACAGTTGGCAGTTAACTATCAACTTGTATCTCTGATCAACGGGCCCATTAGAACAATAGGAACTGTCATCTTGAACTACGAGATTTCTTACACGTAGAACAATTTGCTTTGTAAAATTTCACAGCACAATCACAATTATCTGAGATAATATAATTGCAAAATGTAATCGTCTATAAATTCATCAAGCAAAGAAATATTCAATAGCAATTTGCAACGTGGTTATCTAGCCTGAATCTAATTTATATCCCGTTGAAGAGAACTACTTTATCATAAACAACAGTTAATTAATTTCACCAGTTAAAAACGCAACGTAATTGATTTACGTGCGACTGTATGCATATAGAACGCGACAATTCATTTATATCAATCCGAGGTCAATTCATCAATTCCACGGTGGCGCAATTTGTATTTTTACCTGTAACGAATTATGAAGTGAATTTCACCGATCCCCGCACGCTTCCTATTCAAATCCCTACACAAAACAACTACTAGGGACAAGGGCTTTGTGCGTCCCTTAAATAAATACAAAAAACCCCACTCGTCGATTTTTGATAAAAATGCACAAGGGCTCTGCGTGTCCCTTACATAAATACAAAAAATCCCACTTATGTCGATTTTGGATCAAAGGCACAAGGGCTCTGCGCGTCCCTTAAATAACTACGAAAAATCCCACTCATGTCGATTTTTTATCAAAGGCACAAGGGCTCTGCGCGTCCCTTAAGTAAATACAAAAAATCCCACTCATGTCGATTTTTGACAAAAAGGCACAAGTCACAAGGGCTCTGCGCGTCCGTTAAATAAATACAAAAAATCCCGCTCATGTCGGTTTTTGATTAAAGGCACAAGAGCTCTGCAGGTCGCTTAAATAAATACAAAAAATCCTACTCATGTCGATTTTTTATTAATGGCACAAGGGCTCTGCGCGTCCCTTAAATAAATACAAAAAAATCCTACTCAAGTCGATTTTTGATCAAAGGCACAAGGGCTCTGCGCGTCCCTTAAATAAATACAAAAAATCCCACACATGTCGATTATTTATCAAAGGCACAAGGGCTCTGAGCGTCCCTTAAATAATTACAAAAAAATCCCACTCATGTCGATTTTTTATTAAAGGCACAAGGGCTCTGCGTGTCCCTTAAATAAATACAAAAAATGGTGATGTGTCCATCATAGTACTTTCCCCCGTAAATTGCGTATTAAATCACTTTTTAAAGTTTGTAAAGAGGCTAATGAATCACCCTGTAGAAAATTGTGTTTAAAAGTTCCCGAAAAACGTTCTTCATTTTATAACATATTACGAAGTGGTCCTCAATAACTAGATAAAACACACAACTTTTGAAATATATCAAAAACTAAGAGTGCTATGACAAAAAGTAAGTGAACAATACATCTTCATTTTGTTATTATCTACAACTTTTATTTGAAAGAATTTTTTGTTTGATGAACATTTATTGAAAAAATCTGAAAAAACTGAAAAACGCTAAGAGTAAAGTACCACTTCTGGTTTTCCGATTTTCACCAAAAGCTTTTCAGTTCTTCCGAATGTAACAAAAAGCTTAAGTTTCAAGTTTCATCTCGATATCTTTAGCGGTTTTTGCGGTACAGCGCACACAGACAGACAGACAGACAGACAGACAGACAGACAGACAGACAGACATTTTTCAAAAATGGTCTTATTGGACTCAGGGGACCTCAAAACGGATATTTCCGCTAAAATTTTTGATTCGAAAATTTTCACTTTCCCTTTGTATTACATACGGGGGAAAGTAAAAATCCCACTTATGTCGATTTTGGATCAAAGGCACAAGGGCTCTGCGCGGCCCTTAAATAAATACAAAAAATCCCACTCATGTCGATTTTTTATCAAAGGCACAAGGGCTCTGCGCGTCCCTTAAGTAAATACAAAAACATCACTCATGTCGATTTTTGACAAAAAGGCACAAGTCACAAGGGCTCTGCGCGTCCGTTAAATAAATACAAAAAATCCCACTCATGTCGATTTTTAATTAAAGGCACAAGGGCTCTGCGCGTCCCTTAAATAAATCCAAAAATTCCACTCATGTCGATTTTTAACAATATCCTAATTCCAATTGTAAACACAACGTGACTAATTTAAAATATTACCAGTGTATGACTATTTCTAATTCTAATTCATTGCAGGTAAGTTTTGGGAGCAGCGCTTGCTTTCACCTGGCCCTTTTCGGTGAGTCGGCGTCCCCTTCTCGCTTCTCACTTCACGCCACATCACAATGACTGACAAGAATCGAGATTTATTGCTCGTTTACTTTGCTAATAATTCATTTTTTTCCAAAGAACTTTTGACACAAATAGAACAAAGGGCGGGCCGCTTTCGCTGGATTCATGGCCCTCGCCTCGCCAGTGGCGCAACCGTAATAATTTTTTTTTGTGTTCGGGGTGAAAACTAGTTCGTGTAAATGCGTAATTTTGAATAAGTTATGTACTAGTAGTTGTTTTGTGGGGGATAATACGGTGAGTGTTGCGAATACGTGACTGCACAAATGTTTGAGACCGGATGGGTTTCATTCACATTTGAAATACAATGTATTTACTTAATAACGCTAATTTTTAAGAATATAAATATTTATGAATTATACAGGGTGATTCAGTTTGGAGTTCTGCCCCCTATTTTTATTCTATACACATATGATTTTTTATAAAATAAACCGATTTTATTAATTTTTTTGTTATCTAAGTCTATAGATATTCGGATGCAGGGAAGTGATCTCCATCCGAATTGAACAAAAAATAGGTATGGTGTCATTTGAGAAAAAGTTGACTATCGCTTCGTTGACAGTCGTATTGTAGATTCGGTGACGCCATTGGTTAGAGAATGGGACGAATCCGGATCACGAATCCAGTTGAACTAAAGTATTCGAATGCCTCTTTTGAATCCTCTAAAAGGATTCGAATCCTGAATGATTCGAATCCTGCCCAGCTCTGCCGTTTACAAATATACATAGTTTGTTACACTTTACTCACAATTTGAATCACCCTGTAATATTAATAATAATAATGTTTATTTCCAGTGCAAGTGATTACATATACAAATAATTTATATATACAACAAAGGCATGGAAATACGTCAAAATAAGAGAAAACTTAAATTAAATGTATAGTCTTAGGTAAGAATATAAGCTAGTATTTATGAATATTATACACTATGCAATAAAAGTTCGACATCTCAAAAGGTAAAGACGTTTGGAAAGAAAGAAGTAGAAAATGATAACGCACAGAGATTTTTTTCTTACAGTTCTCATCGTATTGTAGATTCGGTGATGCCATTAGTTAGAGAATTTACTGACGTTTACCAGAGCTGAGACGAATCATAGTAAAAAGGATTCGAATCACGAATCCGAATCAACTAATATGATTCCAATCACGAATAGTCGAATAAAGGATTCGTAAGAGATAAATATGATTCGAATCAAAGATTCAAATCCTATTTTTTTCGAATCACGAATCAAAAACCCTTTAGGAATAAATGTGATTTTATTATTTTTTGCAACCATTAATGTATAAATATCGTTACCAGTTGTTTTATCAAAAATAATCAACACAAAATTATTTATTATTAACTCTCAACATGGTTGATAACAGACTAAATATCTGATTCTCTGTTACTCTAATTAAAGATGTATTTGTGTGTTTTCGAATTTCACTTCAAATCAGTGTTTTGTACGCGTGGCGCATGAAGTAAAATTTCGAGTTTAGAAAAGCCCGAAAATTTGTCTCGGGTCGCTGCGCGACCCGAGACAAATTTTCACGGGGCTTTTCTAAACTCGAAATTTTACTTCATGCTTAGCCTGGGAGTGGAAACACCCTTTCAAAACTTCAAATTAACCTCTATTATAAAACCGACGAATGACTGAAAATTACGTAAGCAAAAAATTCACTGAATATCATTAAAACCAGGAAAGTCAGAGAAAAGTCATGGAATAATATTCAAATTGACTAAAACACAAACAAAAAAAGCCATATGATATTATTCAATTTTTCAAAATCAGCAGGAAAGTTACAAAACATGTACAAATTGTATTTTGCTGACACATCTTCATTTATATGTATTACCTTGTAATTACTTATTTCTTGAAATAAATTACTAAATTTATAAAATTAACTTAAATATTGAGAAAAACAATGAAAACAATTTAACAAAATGGGGGTTTCCCACAGAAGAAAGTTATATTAAAAGGCCAGGGAAAAAAATCTTGAATCAGGGAAATGCCGGAAAAATTGAACATCCCAGATTGTAGCTAATATTAAAAAAAAATTGAAAAATAGAATGGTGTCATTAAAAACTTTTTCAGTCATTTAATGTTCTTATCAAAGCATTTAGTTTGAAGTTTCGAACGAGAGTTTCCACTCCCAGACTAAGCATGAAGTAAAATTTCGAGTTTAGAAAAGCCCCGTGAAAATTTGTCGAGGGTCGCGCAGCGACCCGAGACAAATTTTCTGGGCTTTTCTAAACTCGAAATTTTACTTCATGCGCCACGCGTACAAAACACTGATTTGAAGTGAATCAGGGAAATGCCGGAAAAATTGAACATCCCAGATTGTAGCCACCATGTCAGTTTTACTTTAAATAATATTAAAAAAAAATTGAAAATAGATTGGTGTCTTTAAAAACTTTTTCAGTTATTTAATGTTCTTATCAAAGCATGTAGTTTGAAGTTTCGAACAAGAGTTTCCACTCCCAGACTAAGCATGAAGTAAAATTTCGAGTTTAGAAAAGCCCCGTAAACATTTGTCGAGGGTCGCGCAGCGACCCGAGACAAATTTTCTGGGCTTTTCTAAACTCGAAATTTTACTTCATGCGCCACGCGTACAAAACACTGATTTCAAGTGAATCAGGGAAATGCCGGAAAAATTGAACATCCCAGATTGTAGCTACCATGTCAGTTGTACTTTAAATAATATTAAAAAAAAAATTGAAAATAGATTGGTGTCTTTAAAAACTTTTTCAGTCATTTAATGTTCTTATCAAAGCATGTAGCTTGAAGTTTCGAACAAGAGTTTCCACTCCCAGACTAAGCATGAAGTAAAATTTCGAGTTTAGAAAAGCCCCGTGAAAATTTGTCGAGGGTCGCGCAGCGACCCGAGACAAATTTTCTGAGCTTTTTTAAACTCGAAATTTTACTTCATGCGCCACGCGTACAAAACACTGATTTGAAGTGAATCAGGGAAATGCCGGAAAAATTGAATATCCCAGATTGTAGCTACCATGTCAGTTTTACTTTAAATAATATTAAAAAAAAATTGCAAAATAGATTGGTATTTTTAAAAACTTTTTCAGTCATTTAATGTTCTTATCAAAGCATTTAGTTTGAAGTTTCGAACGAGAGTATCCACTCCCAGACTAAGCATGAAGTAAAATTTCGAGTTTGGAAAAGCCCCGTGAAAATTTGTCGAGGGTCGCGCAGCGACCCGAGACAAATTTTCTGGGCTTTTCTAAACTCAAAATTTTACTTCATGCGCCACGCGTACAAAACACTGATTTGAAGTGAATTAGGGAAATGCCGGAAAAAATGAACATCCCAGATTGTAGCTACCATGTCAGTTTTACTTTAAATAATATTAAAACAAAATTGAAAAATAGATTGGTGTCTTTAAAAACTTTTTCAGTCATTTAATGTTCTTATCAAAGCATTTACTTTGAAGTTTCGAACGAGTGTTTCCACTCCTAGACTAAGCATGAAGTAAAATTTCGAGTTTAGAAAAGCCCCGTGAAAATTTGTCGAGGGTCGCGCAGCGACCCGAGACAAATTTTCTGGGCTTTTCTAAACTCGAAATTTTACTTCATGCGCCACGCGTACAAAACACAGATTTGAAGTGAAGTTCGAAAACAGACAAATACATCTTTAATTAGAGTAGTAGGGAATCAGATATTTAGTCTGTTATCAACGATGTTTAGTGTTAATAATAAATTATTAGGTTTTGAATATTTTTGATAAAACAATTGGTAACGATATTTATACATTAATGGTTGCAAAAAAAATAATAAAATCAAATTTATTCTTAAAGGATTTGTATTCGTGAAACACATTTGCTGGGCTTTTCTAAACTCGAAATTTTACTTCATGCGCCACGCGTATGAAACAGTGATTTAACGAGAAATTTAAAAACACATAAAACACATTTTGCAAGTTGATCTTCACAATTAATTCGAATTATTTTTGACGATTGAAAACCTGCCACTCAAATTCAAATTTGTAATAAAAAGTTGATTATTCTGAATATTTATGATTCGAGTGGAGAAAAGTTCGATGATATGTTGGGGTGCTATCGTTCCTAATAGCAATAAATATCGCAAAGAAAATTTAATAAACCCGCATCTGCTTCTTGCGCCAACAAATTAACATTGACATTTTTACAATCCCCCATTTTTTCCTTTCGCAACATGGAATGTTTGATCGCGTGGCATATTTATGCCCGACAACTGGCACCGATATATATATAGACACTAGAGTCGCATGATGATGAATGTTTAGCTATTGTAGCCCAACTACCCTTTCTGCAAAGAGACGACGGGCACAATATCAATCCATAAATCAAAAAGCGATAGATAAATCTAGCTGAAACTTTGGCCATGTGTGCCAAAAATGCAACCGTTTTAAACACACGGGGGCCACACGGATTGAGTGATTGACGGCGGAGCGTTATTTACGTCCGGCCCTGATTTTTGCCAATAAATTATCCGCCCAAATGGGCCCTCTTTCAAAAAACACACCCAAACAAAAAAGAAATTCCGTGTATACGAGTAACTTAACCTGGACGGTTTTCGGGGCGCAGGTAAACATTTCACGTCAGTTCCCGTTCGTCAAAGTGATTTTAATATTGTCTCCCATCCGAGCGTGTAAAAAGGAAACATTATCGCGACATCAGATTTATAATGCGGACGTCACATCAATTAGTGGATACTTAGCAGGGCAGTAATTTGAAGGATGGACCTTTGGAAATTTGCCTCCCCTCGGGAAAGGGGGGCGAGGGGCGAGAGAGGAAAAATGCACACACACGTTTTCCCACATGTCTTCACGCATTTCATCGCTTTTCCACTCCCCTTGTTCGCTTAGAGACGAGTTTGTAAAGCTTTATCTGACCCGGTGATCTTGTCTCGGGTAATATCCTCTATTATTATGTGGTGTGTTCAGACTTGTGGTATCGTGACTGATTTTATGATTGGTAATAATGTTTTGTATTAATTTTATCACGATTATACACTGATTTAAAAATAATTTCAATTGTATAAAGAAAATAATCAATAAGTCATTATTCACATAAAACTCTTCACATTCACGTCATCAACTCTGAAATTCTGAATTCCAGAATTCCGAATTCCGATGGGCACAGTTGTCGGTACTTGTTTCAGGAGTCACAAGACATAAGTTTCTATTATTTGTTCCAGTGATTGAAACCAACTTGAAGACCATGTATTGAGGTAGACCATTGTACACAGATCTTTATTCAAGTAAGAATGTTCAGACTTGTGGTATCGTGACTGATTATATGATTGGTAATAATGTTTTGTATTAATTTTATCACGATTCTACACTGATTTAAAAATAATTCCAATTGCATAAAGAAAATAATCAATAAGTCATTATTCACATAAAACTCTTGACATTCACGTCATCAACTCTGAAATTCTGAATTCCAGAATTCCGAATTCCGATGGGCACAGTTGTCGGTACTTGTTTCAGGAGTCACAAGACATAAGTTTCTATTATTTGTTCCAGTGATTGAAACCAACTTAAAGACCATGTATTGAGGTAGACCATTGTATACACGGATCTTTATTCAAGTAAGAACTGAGCCTCTAAATTGAGAAATTGATCTTCTGAGCCTCTTGGCATGTACCCAATTTTTCCTTAATTTTTAAAATGAAAATTAGACAAATATAGATAAATAAGCAGATTTATTACTATTATTATTAAATTCCGTATTATGAATTTAATAATAATAGTAATAAATCTGCTTATTTATCTATATTTGTCTAATTTTCATTTTAAAAATTGATTTGTACACAATTTGTCTACAACACAATTATGTGTTGTAAATTTTTAAATATTCGTTGCATTTTTGAAAAGAGGTCAATTTGAAGTTTAAACGAGTGCTTTCTACTGCCAGGTTAAACATGAAGTAAAATTCAAGTTTAGAAAAGCCTGAAAATTTGGTTTGGTCGCGTAGCACGAAGCGCGGAGCGACCAAATCAAATTTTCAGACTTTTCTAAACTCGAAATTTTACTTCATGCGCCACGCGTACAACACACTGATTTCAAGCGAAGTTTACTCGTTCACAATATTTCAGTTCGTTCAGTGTTTAACACGCGTGGCGCATGAAGTAAAATTTCGAGTTTAGAAAAGCCTGAAAATTTGGTTTGGTCGCTCCGCGCTTCGCGCTACGCGACCAAACCAAATTTTCAGGCTTTTCTAAACTCGAAATTTTACTTCATGCTTAATCTGGGAGTGGAAAACACTCGTTTGAAAGTTCGATTTGAAATATTTAATAATAATAATAATAATAATTTATTTCTCAACAAGCATGGCCTAATTACAGAGAAATATATATAAACTAAATATAGGTTTACAGTATGAGTAAGTAGGGTACAAACTAATAAGTTGATTAACAAATTTAGAAAACACATTCGGTAATATAATAAACTGTTGTATGCAGGGTGAAAAAATATCGACAAAGCATTGAATTTCGTGATAATTTCGCAGCATTTTATATAATGGGGAATACATGTAGTGATTAGTACGGGGCGTCGTATAATTAAAGGTTTGTTTATATCTAGAGAATAGTCTGGGTACATTAAAATCAATGTTGCATAACAATTCAGAATTATCAGTAAAATTATGAATTAATTTATATAAATCACCAATAGATATACGTCGATGTCTTTTGTGTATGGTATCTAATTTAAATTCGTCTATGAGAGTAGAATAACTTGTGTGGAGTTCTGGATATTGTTGGTGTTTTATAAAGTATAGATATTTGAGAAAGCGTTTATTAACTTTCTCAAGCATGTTAATATGTGTTGAATATCCAGGAGTCCACACAGTAGCGCAATAATTAATTTTAGATAAAATAAGCGACGTATATAAATTCATAACTGTGTTTGTGGACTTAAAGTCACTACAATTGCGTTTTAGGAATCCTAATAGTTTATAACATTCACTCGTAGTGTTTTCAACATGGGTGTTAAAGGTGAGTTCATCGTCGAAATGAATTCCAAGATCTTTTAAACAATTTACGCGTAATATTTGATCGTTATGCAAACAATAGTTGTATATAGTAGGGGTAGTGGATCTTGTATATGACATGATTCTGCACTTAGAAACATTTAAAGCAATACTGTTTGAGGAACACCATTGGCTCAATTTAATTAAGTTATTTTGTAATTTAAAAGTATCTTGTAAGTTATTTATTACAGAATATAGCTTGATATCGTCTGCGTATAATAGATATTCACAGTCCAATACATCGCACACACTGTTGATATAAATTAAAAACATTATTGGGCCCAGGTTTGAGCCTTGAGGCACACCACTACTTGCGATAAAAGCATTTGACTTTACTCCCATGTAAGAGACGAACTGAAGTCTATTGGTCAGATACGATGTAATTACAGACACAATGTTGTCACTGATATCACAGTTTCGAAGTCGGTTGATTAGAATTGTGTGAGATATATGGTCGAAAGCTTTCGTCATATCGGTGTACAGAACATCCACTTGATATCCGCTATCTAGGTTATTGGCGATAAATTGCGTAATGTTCATTAAGTTACTCTGAGTCGAGCGCTTTCGCATGAAACCATGTTGCCGCAGATTGAGGACATTACTAATTTTAAAGTAGATATGATCAGCTAGAATCGACTGCCTAAAGCCTATAATTTGTAAATACAACTAATATCTGAAGATTTTTACAATATTTACAGTATATTGAGATTATACTTAAAAGAATAAACTCTCTGTATATCTGAGATAGTAATAAATAAAACATATTTTTGGGCACCAAACAAATCCCAGGGCTGAAAGAGTTGGTACAAAAACTGTTCGTCTTTGATACATACATAAATTGATGACGTGAATGCCATAATTCCCGGATTAGACTGTATTTCATTATTTTACTATTTACTATTTTTTCTTTTTCAAGCATTGATTGGAGACTATACTGATAATGGCGTTGAAGCCTGCTTCAACGCCATTCAGTATAATCTCGAAACAGTGATCGAAGAAAAAAATGGGTAACAGATAGCGTTTACGTCGTCGTGTTATGTGAAAATGTAATAGACCGTGATATAATGTTCAAAGATGATATTCTACAAGCACTGTAATATTACGGTATGAGTTACGTGAAGATGATATTAAATCAAATAAAACTAGTAATCCTTTTTCTTCACTGGTTCACCAGTGAAGAAAAAGGATTACTAGTTTTATTTAATTTAATCTTCAAGCACTGGTTTGCGACCATATTGATGATGGCGTTGAAGCCTAAAACGCGTATATAGTTTAATACGTTTATTCAGTAAATAATGTAATTACACCACATAATACACATTATAAAAGAATATTTAATGTATGTTACAATAAATGTTGTGTATCAGTATGTTAACCGGTGAATGAATGAATACTGAATACAGATTCATAGTTTTGATTTTTCTAAACTACTTATGTAATTGCAACGATTAATATTGTTTAAGTGAAATATATTAATGATATAGAAGGCGTAATTAGCACTTAGTAAACGTACTTTTGTCCAGACTTCATTTTCACGGCAGGAATCCCGCCAAGCGGCGACGAGGCCATTGGTTCGCTCTCCGGCTCAGACAACTCAAGAACCGATTGGTATTTATACCGTAGCATTGGGAGGAGCGTTTTATTTATGCATTAACAATAATTGTCTTCGCTCTGCACGCGGAGAATCGTAGGAATAAAACCGGAATCAAAAGGTCGGTCGGCCTTCCAATACCAATGGGCAACCGAGCAATGCCAAACGGATCGCGGGCGCCGACACACGAAAATTGCATTCCGGGTGATTTATGCTGCCTGCCCCGGATTTTCAACACACAAAAAATTCTCAGAAAGAGGAGACATATTAGGTTATTGTTTATTATAGTAAAAGTACTATGAAAGTAAGCTATAAAACGATGCTTGCAGAAGAGGTCTGTTGTTCTAGAATTCATCAAATTGTATCTTGAACAAGTTTCTCATCTTTCACGTGGTGAAACATATTTAACTATGATTTAATAAAGAAAACACTTGGTTAAATTTCACTAATATATAATATATATTAGTGAAATTTAACCAAGTGTTTTCTTTATTAAATCATTCATCAAATTGATATATTTTTGTATTCATGATTTGCTAACAAATTCTTGATTGTTTAGTGGGATTTAACATGAATTTTAAAACTCTCTAAAAATAATTGCACCCCCCCCCCCCCCCCCACAAAGAAAAAAATAATATATATATTAGTGAAATTTAACCAAGTGTTTTCTTTATTAAATCATTCATCAAATTGATATATTTTTGTATTCATGATTTGCTAACAAATTCTTGATTGTTTAGTGGGATTTAACATGAATTTTAAAACTCTCTAAAAATAATTGCACCCCCCCCCCCCCCGCACACACACACACACACACACACACACACACACACAAAAAATTGCTGGATCTGCTCCTGTGGAGTTCTTGCTGTGGTCTTAAACTTGTCAATCACTGATTCTTTAGCTAAACAACACTGTCAGAATTACGTATTCTCCATCTCTCAATATATCTGAATTTCTTCAATGCTTTCTGAAAAACGATTTGTAATTTTTATGGAAATATTAATTTCTTTATATCTTTGAAAATTGTGACGGACAGACCTTTTCCAAAATTATCAACTTGGGGGACATCAAAATGGGTATATCCACACAAAATTTTGATTTGAAGATGTTCACGAAAACAATGTCTTTTTCCTACGACCACTCCTGAAAACAAACATTACGTCGCAATACCTTTGCATTGAAAGTTGGCGATTGTTTATTTTTATTTTGACAAGTAATGTCACGCTTGAAAATTGAATTTTCAAAACCAGTTTTGAAAGTAAAATCTTCAAACGTCAGAGACAAAATGATTAAAATAAAATTAGTAGTGACGAAGAATAATTAACGCCGCCGCTGTTTGATCGTAGGAAAAGCATAGTGTTAAACACGTACCGAAAGCTACATTTCATGCTTATACCTTGCATTTACGCGCCCTGTGGACTCGTAAATGCAAATTGGTATTCGCATGCAAACAGAAGCTTCAACACTTGTTAAACAATTTACTATTACACATGGAAGAAAATAAAAATCAAGATTCGTAGTACATACCAGGTCTGTAAATATGAAACCGGAATTTGCTTATAAATGGCTCTAGTTGTCAATATAGTGACTGTTAAGTCACGTTATTGGTCCCTTATTCTTGTGTTTACATTTATCAAAGACTTTTAACTCAATTTACTATTACATATGGAAGAAAATAAAAATCAAGATTCGTAGTACATACCAGGTCTGTAAATATGAAACCGGAATTTGCTTATAAATGGCTCTAGTTGTCAATATAGTGACTGTTAAGTCACGTTATTGATCCCTTATTCTTGTATTTACATTTGTCAAAGACTTTTAACTCACAAGAATACAAATTTAATACAAATACATGTTTTCATAGCGTTAAAGGTGACTTTCTTTGAGCCTAAAAATTATGATTCGCCGACAGCATTGATTTTTTGTTACCATTCGAAGAAAACTGCTGCAGAATCGCATCGAATGCTTGTCGAAGCTTAGGATGAGCATGATCGTGGTAAATCACAGTGCTTTGAGTGATTTAATATATTTAAAAGTGGCGATTTTTACGTGGGAATCCAAGAACGTGGAAGACCACCGAGAAAGTTTGAAGACGCCGCATTGCAAGCATTGTTGGATGAGGATGATGCTCAAACGCACCAACAACTTGCGTATCAGTTAAATGTGACACGAGAAGTCGCCTCCATACGTTTGAAAGCCATAAGAAAGATCCAAAAGGTGGGTTCCACATGAAAGACGTCAGGAAAACCGAAAAGCCACCTACGAAATACTGCTGACCAGATACAAAAGAAAATTATTTCCTTATCGAATTTTGACTGGCGAGGAAATACTTCCGCATGCGTCTCTATCCGATGACTGCTTATTTGCATCGATGGGACACGCACTTGTTGAGCAGCGCTTCACTTCTTACAAACATGCACAAAACTGGCTCAATGCTTGGTTTGCCTTAAACGATGAACAGTTTTTTTCCACAAATTGGCAAAGAGATGGGAAAAATGTGTAGCTAGCGATGGAAAATACTTTGAATAAAATATTTTGTACTATTTTAATACAATAAATGTGTATTTTCTATTAAAAAATTCCGGTTTCATATTTAAAGACCTGGTACTTCTAAATTAAGTTTAGTTTACCAATTTTTGATATTTTTTTTTATGAAATAACAATTAAAGTAGAAAACATTTTTTGAGACAAGCACAGTGTGTACTTTCCTTTAAGTATACCTATTTAATCAAAATATTTATTTCCTTAAATAGACTCCGTTGAGGGGCCTCGGTGGCCGAGTGGGTAGAGACCCTAGGTTCGAGTCCCGTCCGGTGGAATCATATATGAATAATAAATGATTCCATCCGGGTCCATGGTTGTAGTATGAATAGGTTAAAAAAACATGAAATATAGATTATATAAAAAAATAAATAAATAAATACTCCGTTGACTAAATAAATAAACAAGGATGGAGTTAAGACAACAATATACCGAATTTTCTACTTTTAAATAACGGTCGACCCAATCTTGAAAATAAATTAAAGTACTATATGCCAGGTATTATAAACGATCAATAAATCATTAGATATCTATTTCAGGAGTAAGGGGACCCTCGTGGGTCAGTGAGTAGAGCTCCTGCTCTTGGGCCAGAAGGTCGTGGGTTCGAATCCCACCGGGGGGTGCCAGTTTCTTATGGGGAAATTAGCACCCTCTGGAGCCATGGATGTGAGTGAATCTGCTGTGTCGTCCATAATTAGTTGCATAAGCGTGTAAAGGATTAAATACTTAAATGGAATAAATGAAATAAAAATTGATATTGGCCAATAGTCTACGTTACTAAGGCCAGGCAAAAGCCAAAACCCAAAAAAAAAAAAAAATCAGGAGTAAATTAATTTACGTAGTAAACTAATGGGCAAATAAAATTGCGTATTATAAAGCAAACCTAACCAATAAATAGCAATTCTAGAAATAAATAATTTAGTTAGTATATTACCGACCGACATTATACACTTTCATTCTGGCGATTAGGGGAACCACCAATTTTTTAAATTGAATTGTCAATCTTTCAAATCGAATTGTCAATAAAATTAATAATTTAGTATATTTCCTTATATTTATGGAGAATAACTGTGAAATATAACAGAATTACGCAGAACAAGAAAAAAAAGCTTATTAGAAATTATAAAAGACTTAAACGAGTGTTTTCCACCCCCAGGTTAAGCATGAAGTAAAATTTCGAGTTTAGAAAAGCCTGAAAATTTGGTTTGGTCGCGCAGCGCGAAGCGCGGAGCGGCCAAACCAAATTTTCAGGTTTTTCTAAACTCGAAATTTTACTTCATGCGCCACGCGTATAAAACACTGATTTCAAGTGAAGTTAAATTGTTCACAATATTTCCAAGTTTTCAGTGTTTAATACGTGTGGCGCATGAAGTAAAATTTCGAGTTTAGAAAAGCCTGAAAATTTGGTTTGGCCGCTCCGCGCTTCGCGCTACGCGACCAAACCAAATTTTCAGGCTTTTCTAAACTCGAAATTTTACTTCATGCTTAGTCTGGGAGTGGAAAGCACTCGTTTAAAGCTTCAAATGGAACTAATTTAAAGAAAGCGTATGCATATGTATAAAAATCCCTGGTTATGTCATCGGGTTGCTTCTGACTTGAAAAACTCTAGGTCTTCGACGCCTTCGAATTTCTTGTGGTTCAAATGAATCACTGTCAGGGAAGATACTATAAACGAACTTAAATCTGACACGGATGATACGGTAGACATGATAACCGTAATGAAATTAATAAATACGAGTAGTGGAATCTAAAGTAATTGTAATAAAATAATACACTTTTGACTTTTAACTGTTAAATTATTTAGAGAATAAAATTTACTTGGTAGAAAAACCAACAAATAATTTACTGAGGAGATTTCTTAGCCAAAGAAAGTTATTTTGTGTTTATAATAATAATAATAACCATTTATTTCCGACAGACATGATGTCTTACTAAGAAATATAATACCGAAATCTTTGGAATAAATTAATTTATTCCTAAAGTAAATTTTATTTAGGGATTAAAACGTTTTATAAGACCGGGCATTAGTAAAATAAAATAATTCCCAAACCCTGAAATACGTAAATGAAAATTTGTTTGATGCACCGGATTATTAATATACTTAATTAATAATCCGGTGCAGCAAGCAAACATATTTTCATTTACGTATTTTTTTTCCAACAATTAAAATTCAATACGTGCACACATCTGTGTTTTTTTCCCCCGTTCCGAAATTCAATTTGATTTTGTGTAACTGTTGTGTGCGGCGCAATTACAATAAATTCGCGCACGTCGAAAAATAAATCCCACATTTATATTTGATTACACATATCTAGTTACCCATGAACGCCGAATTAATCAGCTGTTTTCGAACTGTGCTAATCGAGCGTGGACCTTTTTAATTTTTGTTTTTGTTTTGTTTGTTGTTTCGAAATGAAGTACGGTGGTGATTTTTTTGTTTGCGTTCGTGCGGTTTTAATGAAAATCATTAATTACCCACGTATAAATAAATATTCAATTATGTTCAATTTGTAATTCCAAAAATTTAAAGTAAATTGGAATAAAATGTCTAAATAGTTTAGTACTCGCAAAACACTATTCTATGCCAATTTTTAATAATAATAATAATAATATTTATTATGCCCAACAGCAAATAGCCAATACAGACATAAAATAAAAGTAACAATTAGGTTTTCCAATAGGGATGATTTAGATTTTGAAGTGACGTTTCGGCCATATGTAATATGTCATGATATGTCATTTATTTTTCATTGTAATCAGTAGTGTTTACAATTTCATCATGGAGAGATATACGCAATAACAACGTTTACAAATTATTCAGTTTTATTATCAAAATAATCGTTCTCCAATTGCCACTTTTCGTGCGCTTTTGCCATTTTATGGTCTAATCGTCCAAGTGTGCTCGCTATTCGTCGAATTGTTGAAAATTGTGAGCGTACATTTTCTTTACATAATGTTTAAGTGCCAATAAGACAAAGAACCGCTCGAAGTAATGCAAATATTGCTGCCGTTCAGGCAAGTGTTGCTGAAGACCGCAATTTGTCGATTCCAAGACGTTCTCAACAATTGGGACTGTCTCAAACCACAACCTGGCGCATTTTGAAAAAGGATTTGGGTTTGCATCAGTATAAAATTGTTCTCACTCAAGAACTGAAGCCATTGGACCACCATAACCGTAGTAAATTTTCTGATTTTGCCTTGGAACAACTTGAAAACGATAAGGATTTTTTTAAGAAAATCATCTTCTCTGATGAGGCTCACTTTCATCTGAGTGGTGCGGTAAATAAACAAAACTGTCGATTCTGGTGCAAAGAAAATCCACAAATTATTCAAGAAAAACCATTACATTCACCTAAATTGACAGTTTGGTGTGGTTTTTGGTCTGGTGGAATCATCGGTCCGTACTTCTTTCGAAATGAAGATGGTAACACCGTTACTGTCAATGGAGAGCGGTATAGATCGATAATAACCAACTTTTTATGGCCGAAATTGGAAGAAGTTGATCTTGACAACATTTGGTTCCAACAAGACGGGGCTACGTGCCACACAGCAAATGCAACAATTGCATTATTGCGAGAAAAGTTTGTAGATTCGATTATTTCAAGAAATTGTAATATTGAATGGCCTCCAAGAAGTTGAGATTTAACACCATTAGACTATTTCTTGTGTGGTTATTTGAAGTCATTGGTCTTTCGAAATAAACCAGACTCTCTTCAAGCTTTACAAGTCAATATTGAACGTGCCATTCATGACATACGGCTTGATTTAGTGGAAAAAGTGCTCGAAAATTGGGTTCATTGAATTTGTTCCTGCAGAAGAAGTCGTGGAGGCCATTTGAATGACGTTTTATTTAGAACTTAATTGTATCGATTGTACTTCACATTAAATAAAAAACATTTGAATTTCCTTAACAATAAGTGTGTTTTTTTAAAGAAATCAAATCACTCTAGCCATTTATAAGTAGTAACAATTTAAGATAAAATAGTGTTTAGTACACGCAAAATTCTATTCTATGTCAATTTTAGATAGAATAGTGTTTTCTGCACGCATAACTCTATTCTATGTTAATTTAAGATAGAATAGTGTTTTGCGTGTACTATTCTGACATTTTATTCCAACTCACTTTATATTTTTGGAAAGCACTAGTAACCTTCCTTAGAACTTTTATTTGAATAACCAAAAGTACATTTCGGGCACAATTATATGCTGTAAATCTTCAGATATGCGTTCTTTTTTTAAAAGAGTTCACTTTGAAGCTTTAAACGAGTGTTTTCCACTCCCAGATTAAGCATGGAGTAAAATTTCGAGTTTAGAAAAGCCCCGCGTAGAAAATTTGTCGAGGGTCGCGCAGCGACCCGAGACAAATTTTTACGGGGCTTTTCTAAACTCGAAATTTTACTTCATGCGCCACGCGTAATAAAACACTGATTTAAATTATTTCTCATATAGACACGAAAAACAAAATTATTTGCAAATATTGCACAAATATTAAGTAAGCGTGTTCGTATCCGCAAATAACAAAATTTGTATTTTCGAAATATACCCAGTAAATGTGCAAAAAAATACCTACAGAAAGTTAACCACCAAACTTAGTCATTGTGTTATTTAGATTTTATTTATACTTCAAACAAGTGATTCCACTCCCAGACAAAGCATGAAGTAAAATTTCGAGTTTAGAAAAGCCCCGCGTAGAAAATTTGTCGAGGGTCGCGCAGCGACCCGAGACAAATTTTCTCGGGGCTTTTCTAAACTCGAAATTTTACTTCATGCGCCACGCGTATAAAAGACACTGATTTCCAGTGAAGTTCACTTGTTCGCAATATTTCGGTGTTTTCAGCGTTTAATACGCGTGGCGCATGAAATAAAAGTACAAGTGTGGAAAATCCTGAAACCAAATTATTAGGCTTTTATAAACTCGAAATTTTACTTCATGCTTATAATCTAGGTGTAAACTGAAACCAAATTATTAGGCTTTACTAAGCTCGAAATTTTACTTCTTGGTGTAAAAACACTCGTTAGGAGCTTCAAATTTAACGCTTTCAAAAAACAACAAATGATTTATCATTTATCACTATTAAACACTAATGATTAATGATAAACTATTTGTTGTTTTTTAAAAGCGTTGAATTTGAAGCTCCTAACGAGTGTTTTTACACCTAGATTTAACAAGAAGTAAAATTTCGAGTTTAGAAAAGCCAGATAATTTGGTTTCAGGCTTATCAAAACTCATACTTATTTCATGCGCCACGCGTATTAAACGCTGAAAACAACGAATTATTGTTAACAAGTGAACTTCACATGAAATCAGTGTCTTATACGGGTGGCGCATGAAGTAAAATTTCGAGTTTAGAAAAGCCCCGTGAAAATTTGTCTCGGGTCGCTGCGCGACCCTCCACAAATTTTCTACGCGGGGCTTTTCTAAACTCGAAATTTTACTTCATGCTTAATCTGCGAGTGGAAAACACTCGTTTAAAGCTTCAAATTGAACTCTTTAAAAAAAGAATAACATCTAAGATATTACACGCAAAGTAGAAATTAAGTTTGCCACTCCCGAAATGCTTTTAGAAAATTGATTTGGCACGGATCATCGTAACCCCAGACATTAAGACATTATGAAGTGTTATTTATTAATAACATTTGTGTGATCGTCGGGAGAGAGCTAAATTGTACGTAACGTCTATTTTAATTCGGCGGGAAACGGTGACGCAGCGCAATAACTCAATTAAAAACAAAAAAAAGAGAGAAAAACGTCCCCTCCCGATGCATTATGTTGCCAAAACGTGAAATATGTGTTTCTGTTACACACTACTGATTTTATGCGTTAGTTATTCTTTTATGGGCGGTTTTTATTGCGTAATTTATGTCCGTTTTATTGTGGTCATGTTTTCGAAGACATTTATCCCGGGATACTCTTTTCTTTTCTTGTATTTTGCTTTTTATTTTATTTATCGTTGTTGATATTAAATAACTCAACCCATTGACGTATGATATATTTAGTTTAAAAGTAATAGTCATTAAGTGCACGTGAAATTGAATTTACCATGCAGGTGAGGTATTTACTACTTCCGAAACCTCCCGATTTTTCATATGTAATAACAATTTGAAACTTAAACGAGTACTTTCTTCCACTCCCAGACTAAGCATGAAGTAAAATTTCGAGTTTAGAAAAGCCCCGTGAAAATTTGTCGAGGGTCGCGCAGCGACCCGAGACAAATTTTCTGGGCTTTTCTAAACTCGAAATTTTACTTCATGCGCCACGCGTATAAAACACAGATTTCAAGTGAAGTTCGAATTTACATAAATTTCCAATATTTTGATGTTTTATACGCGTGGCGCATGAAGTAAAATTACGAGTTTAGAAAAGCCCAGAAAATTAGTCTCGGGTCGCTGCGCGACCCTCGACAAATCTTCACAGGGCTTTTCTAAACTCGAAATTTTACTTCATGCGCCACGCGTATGAAACACAGATTTCAAGTGAAGTTCGAATATACATAAATTTCACAATATTTTGATGTTTTATAAGCGTGGCGCATGAAGTAAAATTTCGAGTTTAGAAAAGCCCAGAAAATTTGTCTCGGGTTGCTGCGCGACCCTCGACAAATTTTCACAGGGCTTTTCTAAACTCTAAATTTTACTTCATGCTTAATCTGGGAGTGGAAAACACTCGTTAGAAGCTTCAAATTGAACTCTTTTTTAAAAAACAACGAATATCTAAGGATTTTAAGTGAAGTTCGAATATATATAAATTTGACAATATTATAGTTTTATACGCGTGGCGCATGAAGTAAAATTTCGAGTTTAGAAAAGCCCAGAAAATTTGTCTCGGGTCGCGCAGCGACCCGAGACAAATTTTCACAGGGCTTTTCTAAACTCGAAATTTTACTTCATGCTTAGTCTGGGAGTGGAAACCACTCGTTTAAAACTTCAAATTAAACTTTTGAAACAAAACAACAAATATCTGGAAATTTATAAGGTATAATTGGAATATATAAACTTAAAAGAAGAACTATTTGTACCTTATATAAGGCAGCATTTATTGAAATAGCGGAACCTACTGCACTCTTTGTTTTCAGTCATAAAAATAATCCAATCAAATATTTTATTTATTCATTGTATTCAAAAGCTATTGACTTAGGCATTTTAATACACCTCTGGAGATATTCATTTCAAGAATTCAACAATTTTATTAACGTGTCAATTAAAACTAAACATAAATTACAAACGACCATCCGACGACTAACTGTATCCGAATTGAAAAAAAAAACGGAGAAATTCGAAAAATGTTAATTGCGCCCCATTATCAATCCGCGTGGATTTTATTGCGAAACTCGTTCGTCCCGACTTTACCTTGTTTCATAAAAAAATACAAAAATACAACGCTACTGTTTGCTGCCACATCGCGTTTGATGATGAATTTTATTAACTGGCAATATAAAACGCGCATAAAACTAACGTTAAAATAGAAACGCCATTCCACAAAACGCAAAAACACGCCGGCGATGTCGATGGTCTTAAATTATCAACACGAATTTTACGACATGATCGAAAATTTAAAAAAAGAAACTGTACGTATGTACGCTTTCGGTAAAGCGTTGCGAAATATTTTATCCGAAAGTAATGATAAATATCAATTATGTTCAGATGAAAGTTTATTGAACGCGTAAAAGACACTGATATCAAGTGAAGTTCACTTGTTCACAAAAGATAAAATATTGTGTTTGGTGTTGTAGGCGTTCACTTTGTGGTACATCTTTTTTTTTTTCCTGTGGGGCCGTCTTCCTTTCGGATCCGGATGCACTGCAGCCTAGGTGACTTATTGTACTGCCCCAATATTATTACACTTACGCAACTATTTCAAACTCGATGCCCTGCACTAGCTTGTGCAGGTCCTTCAGAGGTTGCGCGTGGTACATCTTAAATACACTGGTAAATAAAACACTTTTTACTTTGTTTAACCACTGAATCTTACATTTAATTGTGTGACTAGTTTCGACTATCTAGTAGTCATTCTCAAACTAAAGTTTAGTTTGAGAATGACTACTAGACAGTCGAAACTAGTCACACAATTAAATGTAAGATTCAGTGGTTAAACAAAGTAAAAAGTGTTTTATTTACAAGTATAAAATATTCTGTACAAGAGTCAAAATATTTGTTAAATTTAATTAAAAACTTATAAAATGTCAATTATTTTCACGTAAAGTCTTAAATATTCGATTAGTGTCTAGGCTACGCCCATGTATGTGAATATTCGAATATTAAAACATTTGTATATTTGAATATTTAAATATTCGGATATTCGAATTTTCAAATATGTGAACAATTATATTTTTGTAAGAGGATTTGTATTCGAATCTAAAGGTAGGTGATTTGAATCTTTATAAAAGTAGTAAGAATACTTACGAAAGGATTCGAATCCTTAAAAATGTATTAATAATACTCCATTATAATTAATTCTTAGGATTCGCATGAACATTTGTTTTTTTTTGTGTTTTATCAATAAACAGAAAAATCAAATTTTTGTAAATATTTATATTTACATAAATATAAATATTTATTGGGTTTATATTCTGAAAAGAAAATGTTTTTTTTTTAATTCACACTAAATTTCATGACGATATCCTGAAAATTTCTAAAGTTATGAATGTCTGAAACTGGAATTGCATTAAAACTTGGATAAAGTCACCTTCCAATTTCTCTTTATTGTAAAGAGGTATCTCGTGAATAAATAAATAAATTATTAAAATAAATAAATAAATAACTCATAAACTATTGATGGTGTATTTTCAGATTTTAGTATTTTTTGAAAGAACAATGTTTGCCTAATATCTATACAAAGTTTCATGACAATATTTTAAATATGTCTAAAGTTATAAAAGTCTGAAAATGAAATTTCATTAAAACTTGGATAAAATCACCTTAGACTGGAGTTTATTTAAAATTACTCAAAAACTATTCACAGGGTATTTTCAGATTTTGGTACATTTTGAAAGGGCAATGTTTGCTTAATATGCACACGAAGTTTCATGAAAATATCTTGAAAATGTCTAAAGTTATGAAAGTTTGAAATTGGAATTTAGTTAAAATTTGGATAAAATCACCTTCGAATATTGTTTAATTGAAAATAACTCAAAAACTATTGATAGGGTATTTTCAGGTTTTGATATATTTTGAAACAACAATATTTGCTTAATATCCAAACAAAGTGTCATGACCATATCTTTAACATTTTTAAAGTTATGAAAGTCTGAAATTGGAATTTCATTAAAACTTGGATAAAATCACCTTAGACTGAAGTTTATTTAAAATTACTCAAAAACTATTCACAGGGAATTTTCAGATTTTGGTACATTTTGAAAGGGCAATGTATGCTTAATATGCACACGAAGTTTCATGAGAATATCCTGAAAATGTCTAAAGTTATGAAAGTTTGAAATTGGAATTTAGTTAAAATTTGGATAAAATCACCTTCGAATATTGTTTAATTGAAAATAACTCAAAAACTATTGATAGGGTATTTTCAGGTTTTGATATATTTTGAAAGAACAATATTTGCTTAATATCCAAACAAAGTGTCATGACCATATCTTTAACATTTTTAAAGTTATGAAAGTCTGAAATTGGAATTTCATTAAAACTTGGATAAAATCACCTTCGAATGAAGTTTAATTGAAAATAACTTAAAAACTATTGATGGGGTATTTTTAGATTTTAATATATTTTGAAAGGGCAATGTTTGCTTAATATCCACAGAAAGTTTCATGACAATATCTTTAAAATGTCTAAAGTTATGAAAGTCTAAAAATAAAATTTCATTAAAACTTGGATAAAACTACCTTCAAATGAAGTTTAATTGAAGATAACTCAAAAACTATGAATAGGGTATCTTTAGATTTTGGTAAATTTTGAAAGGGCAATGTTCGCTTAATATGTTTGTTTAATATCTACACAAAGTTTCATGATAATATCCTGAAAATATCTAAAGTTATGAAAGCCTGAAAATGGAATTTCATTAAAACTTGAATAAAATCACCTTTGAATGAAGTTTAATTGAAAATAACTCAAAAGCTATTGATGGGGTCTTTTTAGATTTTAGTATATTTTGAAAGGGCAATATTTGCCTAATATCCACATCAAGTTTCATGACAATATCTTGAAAATGTCTAAGGCTATGAAAATCTGAAACTGGAATTTTATTAAAACTTGGATAGAATCACCTTCGAATGATGTTTAATTGAAAATAACTCAAAAACTATTCATGGGGTATTTTCAAATTTTGGTATATTTTGAAAGGGCAATGTTTGCTTAACATCCATACAAACTTTCATAAAAATCTTCTAAAAATGTCTAATGTTATGAATGTCTGAAATTGGAATTTCATTAAAACTTAGATAAAATCACCTTCGAATGAAGTTTAGCTGAAAATAACTCAAAAACTACTGGTGAAATATTTTCAGGTTTTCGTATATTTTGAAAGAGAAATTTTCGCTTAATATCCACAAAAAGTTTCATGACAATATCTTGAACATTTTTAATGTTATGAAAGTCTGAAATTGAAATTTAATTAAAATTTGGATAAAATCACCTTTGAATGCAGTTTAATTGAAAATAACTCTAAAACTATTGATGGGGTATTTGCAGATTTTGGTATAATTTTAAAGTGCAATGTTTGCTTAATATCCTCACAAAGTTTCATGACAATATTCTGAAAACGTTTAATGTTATGAAAGCCTGAAATTGGAATTTCATTAAAACTTGGATAAAATCACATTCGAATGAAGTTTAATTGAAAATAACTCTAAAACTATTGATGGGGTATTTTCAGATTGTAGTGTATTTTGAAAGGGTAATATTTGCTTAGTATCTATACAAAGTTTTATGACAATATCTAATTTTATGAAAGTCTGAAAATGGAATTTTATTAAAACTTAGATAAAATGACCTTCGAATGAAGCTTAATTGAAAATAACTCAAAAACTATTGATAGGGTATTTTTAAATTTTCAGATATTTTAAAAAGGCAATATTTGCTGAATATCCTCACAAAGTTTCATGACCATATCCTAAAGATGGCTAAAGTTATGAAATATCTTTCACAATGTTCTCATTAATCACTTGAAACATGATTAAAATAAAATTTGAAATAAAAACACTTGGTTTGTTTCACTAACGTTTTACTTATTATTCCGACTAGTTTCGGCTTCTAGCCATTATCAAGGAATGTACAGAGAATACTTTTTTACACAATATTTATATACAAAATCAGGTAATAAGGGCGTTCATTATTGGGGAGTTATGAAAGTCTGAAATTGTAATTTCATCAAAACTCGAATAAAATCACCTTCGAATAAAGTTTAATTGAAAATATATAACTCAAAAACTATTGATAGGGTATTTTGATATTTTGATATATTCTGAAAGGAAAATATTCATTTAATATCCACACCAAATTTCATTAAGATATACTGATAATTTTGAAAATTATGAATGAAAAAGACAATAACTATCGACAAAATGTAATTATTTTAAACACAATTGAAAGTTGAATTTTGATGTAATTTATAGAAATTATTAGATTGCGTTTTGATGATAGGAAAAATAATATAATAATATACATAAAAACTTTGAATCTGTCTGATTTTTTTTAGATTTTATTCAAGTTTTAAAAAAATTCCATTTTAAGATTTTCATTACTTAAGACATTTTCAGGATATTGTCATGAAACTTTGTGTGGATATTAAGCAAACATTGCCCTTTTAAAATAATAATATAATTGACGTTTCGGTAATTTTAATGATTTTTTACATAGTTTCTGTAAATTTTATAAAAATATGACGATGCAGTAATTTTAATAATGTTTTTAAACACAAATCCAATTTTGATAAAAAAATAATTCACAGAAGAGCTCTTCCCTTTAACAGTTTTCTGTTTGAAATAAAACAACGCAGTTGGGAGGGTTTCACTTTTATTGTTGAACACTGCAAAATGTTTCACCACAAAGTGGCTTCATCAGGCAGATGAAATAATGAGTTTTCTGTTTCTGTAAATTTGATAAAAATTTGATGTTTCAGTAATTTAGTAATGGTTTTGAACACAAATCCAATTTTAATAAACATTAACCCACAGAAAAACTCTTCCCTTCCACGGTTTTTGTAAAATTCCAGAAAATTGACGTTTCAGTAATTTTAATGATTATTTTTGCAGTTCCTGTAAATTTTATAAAAACCTGATGTTTTAGTAATTTTAATAATTTTTTTGACGGAACTTGAATTTCCACGCAAGGCGACCAAACCAAATTTTCTGGCCTTTCTAATCTCAAAATTTTACTTTATGCTTTAAGTTAGAGTGGAAAACAATCGTTCAAGCTTCAAATTGAACGCTTTAATAAAAACAGCGAATGCCTAAATATTGTAAATTCATGCAACAAAATAGCAGCTCTTGCTTGACTAAATTAGGTTAAGTGGAGATAGTTGGTTTAGCATTTAGATCCATTAAATATTATATTTTTTAATAAATTATTTCTAGATTATCCGTGCTGGAGTACTGAACATAAATCCAGTTTTGATAAAAAAATTAATCGGTTTTGGAAAGAGATTTACGCAAATGATAGAAATGTAGAAAATAATATATAAAATTACGAAAATGTTATTCGTGAAAATGCAAACAATGTCTTAATTAATAAGACAACTTAACACAATAAATATCCATTGAAACAACTTCTTCCCGTGCAAATACACCTCCGGATATTGAATTATACAATGAAATGTTTTTTAAAATCTTATTTAATTTAAATAAAATTTGAAATAAAAACACTTGGTTTGTTTCACTAACGTTTTACTTATTATTCCTACTAGTTTCGGCTTCTAGCCATTATCAAGGAATGTACGTTAGTGAAACAAACCAAGTGTTTTTATTTCAAATTTTATTTTAATCATGTTTCAAGTGATTAATGAGAACATTGTGAAAGATATTATTTAATTTGATTTGCTACAACGCTTTATTAAAGTATATGTAACCTTTAGGTTAAATTCTCTTCAAACCAACTAGAAAATGTTGTAATTAGTGCTGTGGAACTAATTACAACATTTTCTTTATTTCTATCATTTGCGTAGATCTCTTTCCAAAATCGAAAATTAACTGGCGATCAAAACACACAAGCCCCCTCGAAACTCGGCGATATTTTATCGCGCGTTCGCCTCTTCTTCCTGTTTTGCCTTGATTTACGCGCGGGCCGGCGTCACGCGCCGCTCTTGTTTTTGTTTTTTGGCATTTCTTGAAACGCGAACGATCAATATATATATCAACCCTTCTAATCTCTTACCCACTTTTCGGGCCCATCTTGATATAGTCCACTGACACTGTCACATGTTAACGAAGTCTTGATCCTCGGACAACCTTGCCCCTGTCAGTCTTGGAGTAATGGCTTTGGACGTTGATAAAAGATGAGATGCCCGACTATTTTGCTTGTTTGTGTGTTATTTTGTTCTTTTATCTTGCACGGCAATGGGTAAGTAAATAATTTAATAGACGGGGATAATTAAAGTTGGATAATGATTAAATAGGGTTACTCGTATTTTTTTTTTTTTAATTGAACAAATCGCATAATTTGCTCATGCTTAAAATATTAATCCTCTAATGCCCGAAATATGTTTCGTCGGCAAGCAATGCGGAACTATAGTTAACAGTTTATAGTTATATAGTTCTATAGTATATAAGTCGAAGGTATTTAAACAACTTGACACAATTTCATGTTATGTTCACATTTATTGTATTTTTGTATACATGCCATTGAAATAAAGTTATGTGATTAATGTTATTATTATTATAGAAGCGTTAATTGAGGTTTACTTCAAAATATGGTGTTTTTGACACGTCCAGTTTGTAAACGATGGCTGTGTATTATTGCCTATCGAAGGACACGGACTTCTTCGAGCAGATACTTTGGCTGATACAATTTTTAGAAGAATTTTTTGATACTCACCTCAATGCAGTTTTGGACACTAAAGGGTTAATCAATTTTAATGATTTCGTTCGGAGAAACTTTCCATATTTGGTGAAGATGTATAAATATATCAAGCCACTATAAACGACAGTAAAGTCGTTGAGGTGCCCGTGGGCGACGAGGACTGGGCAAAAGCAAGAGCGAACAACCTCTCAATTTGCATTAACGAATAACAATTAGAGGCGCCTTTGGCTCTCCGTTTTATTCAATGATTTGTTTGCTCGCTAGAGCTGAGGCTGAATGTGAAATATGGCTCTCATACGTGCACGACATACATTATACGCTCCGCGTTTGCTTTCCAGTTGACTTTCTGCCCATTTTTAATAGACAGTCACATAATTATGATCGATTCCCCGTGTCACTCGAAACAAATAATTACATAAATCAATAACGAACGGTGAACGTGACACGACCTCGACGATGTGACACACTCAGGCTTTAATTAACAAATTATTTATATTTTTATTATTACCTCCTTGAGACTAGATTTTGTTTTTCCTATAAGTTTAATTAATTGATACGCAGCCAAACTAAATTTGAACGCTTTCCTCCCAGACTCCCAGACTAAGCATGAAGTAAACTTTTAAGTTTAGAAAAGCCACGTGAAGAAAAAAAAGAATTTTTCTTTTTAGTGTATGTCTCCTGATTTTCAGGTATTCATTGATTTTATAAAAGCGTTTGATTTGAAGCTTTAAACGAGTGTTTTCCACTCCCAGACTAAGCATGAAGTAAAATTTCGAGTTTAGAAAAGCCCTGTGAAAATTTGTCGAGGGTCGCGCAGCGACCCGAGACAAATTTTCTGGGCTTTTCTAAACTCGAAATTTTACTTCATGCGCCACGCGTATAAAACAATAAAATATTGTGAAATTTATGTATGTTTGAACCTCACTTGAAACCAGTGTTTTATACGCGTGGCGCATGAAGTAAAATTTCGAGTTTAGAAAAGCCCAGAAAATTTGTCTCGGGTCGCTGCGCGACCCTTGAGAAATTTTCACGGGGCTTTTCTAAACTCGAAATTTTACTTCATGCTTAGTCTGGGAGTGGAAAACACTCGTTTAAAGCTTCAAATTGGACTCTTTTTAAAACACAACAAATATCTAAGGATTTTAAAAAAATAAGCTAAATTTGGAAAACGTATTATCTTTAAATCCTTAGGTATTCATTGTTTTTTAAAGAAGAGTTGAAGCTTCTAACGAGTGTTTTCCACTCCCAGACTAAGCATGAAGTAAAATTTCGACTTTAGAAAAGCCCCGTGAAAATTTATCGAGGGTCGCGCAGCGACCCGAGACAAATTTTCTGGGCTTTTCTAAACTCGAAATTTTACTTCATGCGCCACGCGTATAAACCACTGATTTCAAGCGAAGTTTACTCGTTCACAATATTTCAGTGCTCTTAGTGTTTAATACGCGTGGCGCATGAAGTAAAATTTCGAGTTTAGAAAAGCCTAGAAAATTTGTCTCGGGTCGCTGCGCGACCCTCGACAAATTTTCACGGGGCCTTTCTAAACTCGAAATTTTACTTCATGCTTAGTCTGGGAGTGGAAAACACTCGTTTAAAGCTTCAAATTGGACTCTTTTTAAAACACAACAAATATCTAAGGATTTTAAAAAAATAAGCTAAATTTGGAAAACGTATTATCTTTAAATCCTTAGGTATTCGTTGTTTTTTAAAGAAGAGTTCAATTTGAAGCTTCTAACGAGTGTTTTCCACTCCCAGACTAAGCATGAAGTAAAATTTCGACTTTAGAAAAGCCCCGTGAAAATTTATCGAGGGTCGCGCAGCGACCCGAGACAAATTTTCTGGGCATTTCTAAACTCGAAATTTTACTTCATGCGCCACGCGTATAAACCACTGATTTCAAGCGAAGTTTACTCGTTCACAATATTTCAGTGCTCTTAGTGTTTAATACGCGTGGCGCATGAAGTAAAATTTCGAGTTTAGAAAAGCCCAGAAAATTTGTCTCGGATCGCTGCGCGACCCTCGACAAATTTTCACGGGGCTTTTCTAAACTCGAAATTTTGCTTCATGCTTAGTCTGGGAGTGGAAAACACTCGTTTAAAGCTTCAAATTGGACTCTTTTAAAAACACAACGAATATCTAAGGATTTTAAGAAAATAAGCTGAATTTGGAAAACGTATTTTCTTTAAATCCTTAGATATTCGTTGTTTTTTTAAAGAAGAGATCAATTTGAAGCTTCTAACGAGTGTTTTCCACTCCCAGACTAAGCATGAAGTAAAATTTCGAGTTTAGAAAAGCCCCGTGAAAATTTGTCGAGGGTCGCGCAGCGACCCGAGACAAATTTTCTGGGCTTTTCTAAACTCGAAATTTTACTTCATGCGCCACGCGTATAAACCACTGAATCAAGCGAAGTTCACTCGTTCACAATGTTTCAGTGCTTTCAGTGTTAAATACGCGTGGCGCATGAAGTAAAATTTCGAGTTTAGAAAAGCCCCGTGAAAATTTGTCTCGTGTCGCTGCGCGACCCTCGACAAATTTTCACGGGGCTTTTCTAAACTCGAAATTTTACTTCATGCTTAGTCTGGGAGTGGAAAACAACCGTTTAAAGCATCAAATTGGACTCTTTTAAAAACACAAGGAATATCTAAGGATTAAAGGAAAATAAGCTGAATTTGGAAAACGTATTTCTTTAAATCCTTAGATATTCGTTGTTTTTTAAAAAAAGAGTTCAATTTGAAGCTTCTAACGAGTGTTTTCCACTCCCAGACTAAGCATGAAGTAAAATTTCGAGTTTAGAAAAGCCCCGAGAAAATTTGTCGAGGGTCGCGCAGCGACCCGAGACAAATTTTCTGGGCTTTTCTAAACTCGAAATTTTACTTCATGCGCCACACGTATAAACCACTGATTTCAAGCGAAGTTCACAATATTCCAGTGCTTTCAGTGTTAAATACGCGTGGCGCATGAAGTAAAATTTCGAGTTTAGAAAAGCCCAGAAAATTTGTCTCGGGTCGCTGCGCGACCCTCGACAAATATTCACGGGGCTTTTCTAAACTCGAAATTTCACTCCATGCTTAGTCTGGGAGTGGAAAACACTCGTTTAAAGCTACAAATCAATAAAATCAATGAATACCTGAAAATCAGGTATACATACGGAGACATACACTAAAAAGAAAAAATCCCTGTTCACGTATATCTGCTTGTAATATAAATGTTCCCCCCTTGAATCCAGATTTTGTATCCACGAATACTCAGCGGTAATTTATTGTTTTAATATTTTAAACACTTTACGACGCCCGTCAGTCCCTCAGCATGAGAAGTTTATAGGACGTCTGTGTAATAATTCTGAATTTAGACATGACATACAGTGGATTCATGCCATATTGCAGGCAAATACCATAATAATCGTTTTTAATTAATGCGAGATTTATCGACGAAGTCTCGGGGAACACGGAACATCGGGCCGGCTCACTTAATGGTATTCATAAATAGGCGAGACGTTAACTTGTCTTTTAAATCATCAATACGTTGGCTTATAAGCACGGTCACATTATAATATACACGTACCCAGCCACACCATCCTCCATGTCCCGCACTCGATCAAATGTTGGAAATGATGATGTACGGATGGGTTTTAATTAGTATTCAATTTACATGCTTATCTTCAGACCTGGGTTCTTATTAATTTTAATTTGCAACGGTGATGTTCAGGTTTTCAATTGCTGAAAGGTCCATAAATAGTGTTACTAGAATAAATACATAAATGCTGTTATTAGAAAATTATCCCAAAGGTGGTAATTAAGTAAGCACGAGGGTTGTTTAAATTGAAATGACTAGTATATGTATAGCTCGCGGAGTCTAAGATTGCCGGTTTTAAGCCCCGCCCACGAGATGCGCACTAAATCTTAACGCACGAAACAACCAAAATATATACTGCGCAGTACAGTAATTCTATTTTAGTCTAGCAATACATTCTTTGTACGAAACTTAACTCGAGCCGAGGAAAATATAAATTTCAGTATTTATTAAGTGATCAATATTTCAGAGAAAAAAATTGAGGTTTGTCAGTCGTAATGTTTTTATTAAGTAATAATAATAATAACTTATTATATTACTAACTTGTTTCTCATTATTCACTTGGTAAAACATTTCTACTAAATATAGGTGTTTAATTGAATTCACTTGGTTTGTTTTACTAAAAATATTTTATTTCATTCTTGAAAATGGCATTAAGCCGAAACTAGTTGAAATAAAATATGTTTAGCAAAACAAACCAAGTGAATTCAATTAAACACCTATATATAATAATAACTTTATTGCCCAACACCCATTACAGGGCAATTACAGGACAAGGAAATAATAATACAAAATTCATATAGTTATATAATGACATTATTGTCGGAAACTAATACCTACTCAAGAACTAATAAATTTGATTTAAGAACAGCCGCTAATATACAGGGTGTCCCATTGGTGCGTTCTCGGAGGATATCTCCGTTCTCGTTAAAGATAGAAAAATATTTTTTAGACCAAACTTATTTGACTTGAAGAGCTGCATAACGTAAAATTATTTTGATGTATACAGGGTGTCCTATAAAAGCGGTACTGGAAGTAACATTATTTTTTAAAATGAAACACACGATATATTGTTTTATTTTTAGATATTACTAACAATTCTACGTATATTTTATATAACATTGTATATACCTAAATCAAATATATTTCATAATATTTACAATTCAATGAAAAAAGTTAGATATTTAGGTTATAAGATTTTAATTTATATCTCAGTTATTAGTAATCACATAACTAGTGCGTCAGAATTTTTCTCGTGTTCACGCATTTGAAGGCACTCGCTCCTTCGTCGCTCGTGCTTTAAAAATGCATTCACCCGGAATATATTTTTCCCGCACTAGTTATGTAAATAACTATTCTAATAAAATATATTATCAATATTTGTTTCTATGTCAAATAATACATTTTGATTACTCGATTATTTTTATTCCATGACCACAGTAGTTGCTTTGATTTCAATAATAATTCCATAAAACAGTGATATCTCAAAAATTATTTAAGATAAATATAGGACATACTTAATAAAAAGGAAAGCTCTTTGAAAGACGAATAATATGCCGTGTAGAAATATAGGATGTGTCTTTTAAAAAAAACGAGTTTTTGTTGTTTGAATTTTCTTAAGGTTTGAATTACTACAAGGTAAGTACAATATTAAAATTGACTTCGGCTGAGGATAGCGTCTAGTATAATTTATTAAAGTACCACACCGATTATTTTTAAAATGACTAATAATTGAGACACAAATTAAAATCTGATAACCTAAATATCTAACTTTTTTCATTAAATTGTAAGTATTATGAAATATGTTAGGTTTAGGTATATGCAATGTTATATGAAACATATGTACAATTGTTAGTAATATCTAAAAATCAAATAATATATAGGGTGTTCCATTTTAAAAAATAATGTTACTTTCAGTACCGCTTTTATAGGACACCCTGTATACATCAAAATAATTTTACGTTATGCAGCTCTTCAAGTCAAATAAGTTTGGTCTTAAAAATATTTTTCTATCTTTAACGAGAACGCAGATATCTTCCGAGAACGCACTAATGGGACACCCTGTATATAAAAAAAAACAGTAGTACAATAAATAACAAATTAAGTAAAAATATCATTAAAAATCTTATTCGCATTTCTACACATGCTTTGTACAGGGGATTTTCGCAGAGCTATGGTTCTGGCAGTAGAAATAAAAAATGCCATGCCTCGATGCTAACCTGGGTCCAAAAAAGTTAATTCTAACTAGAAGGTCAGGACAATCTAGCCTTTATGAATGAACTTGTATGTGAATATTGCGCTCATTTCTTCTCTACGTACCGATAAAGAGATACATTCATGTTTTAGTAATAAGCATTCATAATCAACCCCCTACATGTATTGCACAGTGAACAATCACGCAAATGACCAACGACCCAAGTGCTTCAGCCTACAAAAGATAAAATCTTAGAGTTAATAACGTGTTTCTTATCTCTAAATGGTTGTAATGTTATTGCAAAATCCAAAGATTAAAGACCTGTTGATCTTTTGGTAACGGGTTTTTACGCTTTCTTTGTGTGATATTAACAAGTTTCTTTGTAGGAAATCCAAAATTACCAAACGCCATCACGAAACACTGGGGCTGGAGGGACATCCCGCATTCCGAACACGAAGCATCAATGGTCGCTGAGTTGCTTCAAACTAGAGCTTTAGTTGGAGGTGAAGCAACAAAAGAACAAGTCATTCAACAGATTCAAGAAGCCGAATGTGTGCATCTAGCCACACATGTCTCATGAAAACTATCTTCCATTGTTTTAAGTGCGGGAGAGGTAAAACACGAAGCACACTATTGACTTATCTATTATTCGTTTTCAGGTGTTGGAACAGAGTTCATCTGTGGGTACGACTCATCAGTTTTAAATGTGAGAAATTTTAGGCACCTCCGTTGGACTTGTTCTACTAGGAGTGATAAGTACATGTAATGAGAGTTCCAAATAAGAGTAGCATACTTTAAGTGACTTCTAAAAAATGCGTTGTACAAACACGTAGATACGTCACAGTTATTAAAGTATTCATTGGTGCGCATGACAAAACCCATAGTTTTTGAGCTAGATGCGCATACGGATTGAATGTGCTGTTTGGATGAAAGTTCACTATCGAAGAGGATGCCTAAGTCGATAATTTATTTATTTATTTATTTGTGATCAGATTGTAATTATAGTAAAATACAACTAATTGTTTTGCAAATAATAAAACAAAAAAAAATATTTATTTACGGAAAAAATCCATTTTTATACATTTAAATATACAAAATACTTAAAGCTATTACAAAATGTAGATCATACATGTTATATATATATACATATATGGATGTGGCATTTGCAAATAATAAAACAAAAAAAAAATATTTATTTACGGAAAAAATCCATTTTTATACATTTAAATATACAAAATACTTAAAGCTATTACAAAATGTAGATCATACATGTTATATATATATATATATATATACATATATGGATGTGGCAAGTTACATACAACAACAAACCTGAATACGTTTGAGACCGGAAACGAATTTACAGAGAGACTTACTAAAAAGATGAAAGTTTGGATTTAGCGACAGTTTGTTTGACGTGCGCATAAAGCGAGAGAGTGGACTATTAATTCCATAGTTAGATTTGTGAAATGGTATGGAAAATAGTGGTATATGTCTGGTTAAACGATTTGTAGTATTTATATGAAAACCTACTTGATCCAACAGAAATGTACACTCCACTTGACAAGAAATTAATTTATAGAAAAAACACATATCCGCAAATAACCTTCTACAGCACAATTTATCAATTCGAAATTCTGTACAGATTGTATTAATATTTCTCTCGTTATTATATCCTGATTTATACAGCATTATCTTCAAAAATTTTGTTTGGATATTTTCAATCATAATAATTTCAGTTAGTTTCTGCAAGGGTTGCCCGTTAATATTATAGTAGTAAGTTTGCGTGAGCATAAGTGACAGATGCACATTTTTGTATATTCAGGTTCAGATTATTCTCACGACACCAACTATATATTTGGTCTAGATCCTGGGTCTCCAAACTATCTTCTTCGTGGGCCACAAATACAATTCTACATAATAAAGTCGGCCAAGATCCGATTAATTTTATAAAATTATGAAAAATTTAAGGAACAATTGTTACAATATTTCAAAATATCACATTTACAAAACAATTACATACAATCGCGAGCCGGATTCATGCAAGTCGCGAGCCGGATTTGGCCCGCGGGCCGTAGTTTGGAGACCACTGGTCTAGATTATACTGCAATAAGATCGAGTCTTGTAAATCCCTTATATAAGAAAATATTTTTAAATCATCGGCATATGCCAGAACATTGCAGGTTAGTGAACTAATAAGCTCGTTAATGAATATGATAAACAAGAGCGGGCCAAAGTTCGAGCCCTGAGGCATCCCAGACGTAGAAGTGAATTCAAAAGATTTGTATCAATTGTAATGTACTTAGTTGCCACTATGAAGCAGTAGATGGCGTTAGCTATCGAAATCCATTAATAATGTACATAGTTACTTCTACAAGAGAAATACGATTTCACAAGGTTTTGTATGCGATACCCAAACCCAAACGTTGATAGTTTATTTAACAAAATCACATGATCAACACAATCGAACGCACGTGAAAAATCAGTACATAATATGTCAGTTTGAGATCGGTTTTCTAGTGATTTACTAATATACTAGGTGACAACTGCAAGGTTCGTAACTGTTAGCGCTTGCGCGCGCCCCCCTGTCTCCGCTTATCGGAGATTTTTTCAAGGGTAGTAACACCCTAAACACAGAGATCGATTGGTGCCACGGTACCAGTAAGTTGTTTTGTATATAACGTGTAAATAAATGTGAGTTTGTTGAACATCGCTGGACTTTTCCTTAGACCCCACACTGAGTTACGATTAAGCCCGATAACGCTTAACAGTAACTGTAGACCGTTCCTTCAAAAAACTATGTTGACAAGGAGAGATTAAATATCGTATAGGATTATATAAGGAGGTATATAAGACTTGTTCGAGCACTTTAGAGAAGCTGGATAAAATTGCTTTTGGCCTATAATTACCAACATTGTACCTATCTCCCTTTTTGAAGACTGGCACCAGTTACCAACTAGTTTACCGGTAATTTATCGCAAATTACAAATCAGGAAAAGTGTTCGTCTAAACAGTAAAATTAATGATAGTCATCAGGAGTTTGACAAATATTGATTTACAATCTTTAATAAAGAAACTTGGAAGTTTAAGTTGAAGTAATCAATATTTTAGAGGTTTGTCAATTTTAAGATTTTAGAAGACACTTCTACGTAATCCTATTTAAATTTTATTTTATTAGAAAGCAATAAATCTCTCAAAAAACTTCATTATAAAACTTTTATTATTTATATTATAGAGTGAATGTTCGTATATTTCGAATATAATGTTGCAAACTTGTATAAACGTTGTGATTAATTCCACTTACAATGACGCCACGAAATCACTCAATTAAGTTACACAAGTGCTTCTTGCATGTACAAATGCATTACCGATGTATATTTACGGATTCGTGCCACAAAATATTACTCAGTTGAGCGCAGCGAGATCACAAACATGTCCTAAATCGGAGCTCGCGTTAATTGACACTGATGTACTTCTTCGTGTATTAATTTCTCCTAGTGATTGATTTACTGTTGTTTAATTAAATGTGAGGGAATTATTGATTATTTTATAATGAGACAATTAACTTTAATGAAGATACGAATGGTTACTGTCATTAAAAAATTGCTCTTTTTCATGCACTTAATAAAACACATTAAGTGCATGAAAAAGAGCAATTTTTTGTTGGCATTAAGCATCCCAAAGATAATTATATCGTGATTTACGATATATTACCGGTAAACCAGTTGGTAATATTAATACATACATTTATTATACATACATATAAGTTTAGATGAAAATGGAACCAAATGATTTCCACGCGCAACCTCTGAAGGACCTGCACAAGCTAGTGCAGGGCATCGAGTTCGGAATAGTTGCGTGAGTGTAATAATATTGGGGCTGTACAATAAGCCACCTAGGCTGCAGTGCATCCGGATCCGAAAGGAAGACGGCCCCCACAGGAAAAAAAAAGTTTAGTTGAAAAACGTTTGTTGTAGAAATTTAAAAAAATTAAATATTTAAATCAGGGGTCGTCACCATGTTAAAGACCCCTGGTTTAGAAGATAGCTATGCACGGACTACTTAATCGGGTCACCCTGTATATCTCTTTAAAAACTTTGATGAACACCAACTGATTTCAATAATTTGTCAAAGATTTGTTACCTTTCAACAAATGTTTAAACTAATTGATAAAATCATTATAAATGTGGATAATTTATGAATGTAGTTTTTCTTAAATTATCCACATTTATACGGAAGGTAAAAATATCAATACCGCACTATACGACTTTACCCAATCCATTATAGAAGGAATGGAGTCAGGTGGAATGGCTTGTGGCTTTTTTTTGGACTTGTCCAAGGCGTTCGACTGTATCGACCATAGTGTGCTGCTCTCTAAATTGTATAATTATGGAATTAGGGGTGCAGCATATGATTGGTTTAAAACCTATCTTATTGGCAGGAAACAAATGGTAGAAGTGGTATCCGAAAACACAACATATCGGTCGGATGCCTTGGATATTGTCCTGGGGGTGCCGCAGGGGAGTATTTTGGGTCCATTTTTTTTAACGTATACATAAATGATGTATTTAAAGTGATAGATAATAACAAATACAACATCGTTAACTATGCTGATGATACGAACATCTGTGTACGCTCTAAAAATATTACCGATCTAGAGATAAGCGTAACTTCCACGTTGAACGCATTAAAAATATGGTTTGATAACAACCAACTGATCTTAAACGAAGATAAGACCAAATACGTAATCTTTAAAAAATCGGAGGCAACACAATATCCCTTGCAAATTACTATCAACTCCACCAATATTGATTTAACAAATGACACTAGATTTTTGGGAATATTTATTGACAACAAATTAAATGTACCATTTTAATTTGTTGTCAATAAATATTCCCAAAAATCTGGTGTCATTTGTTAAATCAATATTGGTACAGTTGATAGTAATTTGCAAAGGATATTGTGTTGCCTCCGATTTTTTAAAGATTACGTATTTGAATATATTTCTTCGCGCTTATGCACAGCATGTTATATGTTAAAAATCTTAAAGCCAAATGTATCTTTCCATATACTAAAAACTATGTATTTTTCAAATTTCATATCATTAGTTCGCTATGGCATAAGTTTCTGGGGTAGCTCCTCGCATTTAAATAACATACTAAGTTTACAAAAACGTGCGCTAAGAACCATGCTAGGTTTAAGTCCTCAAGAATCTTGCAGGACGTTATTTAAAAACAAAGGCTTACTAACAGTTGTTGGTATATATATTTTTGAATGTTTGGTATTTGTCAAGAAATATTTTCATTATTTTAAGCTAAATGTTAACGTTATTCTACGAGAAATAAAAGTACGCTTGTGTACCCTAAACATAAATTTACATTAACAGAGAGGGGTGTTCACTACTCGTGTCTGCGGCTTTACAATAAATTACCATTATTTATAAAAACTGAGTTAAATCCGGTGAGATATAAAAATTACGTGATCGATATATTGCGGGAAATTGAACAGTATACTATAGAGGAATTTTTCTGTTGCGAAATTGATTCCATCCTTTTTGACGCCGCTTCAATATAAAATAGCAGTAAGTAGTGTGCGGTGGTATTATTGTTAATATGATTGTGTGTTATCGCTGTATTATTTATTTATTGGAATAAAGCTTATTAGTATTATTATTATGATTTCAACAATTGGTTTAAACATTTATTCTTTTATACATACTAAATACGTATTTTCCTTTTTGTTAGTTAGAAGTCAGTGAAGTGGAGAGTTGATTTCAACAATTGGTTTAAACATTTGTTATTTTATACATACTTAATACGTATTTTCATTTTTATTAGTTAAAAGTCAGTGAAGTGGAGAGTTGGTTTCAACAATTGGTTTAAACATTTGTTATTTTATACATACTAAATACGTATTTTCATTTTTATTAGTTAAAAGTCAGTGAAATGGAGAGTTGGTTTCAACAATTGGTTTAAACATTTGTTATTTTATACATACTAAATACGTATTTTCATTTTTATTAGTTAAAAGTCAGTGAAGTGGAGAGTTGATTTCAAAAATTAGTTTAAACATTTGTTATTTTATACATACTAAATACGTATTTTCCTTTTTGTTAGTTAAAAGTCAGTGAAGTGGAGAGTTGTTTTAAAACATTCCAATTTGATTTAGGCACGCGAAGAGCGGACTTTTCGGACAAGGACGGCATTTTCAGCAGGTAGAGAGTTTTGTGTCGTATATTAGGAAGACGTGTTGTGACGCTGGCAGTTCGCTATTCCTCCAGAATGCGGCCCTGTCCCGTGTTCCGTCCCTTTGCGACATAAATCACTCACAGGGCTGTCCGCAGCCCTGACTGCTGAAGATTTGCGACTAAGCAAATGTCACGGGTCAGCAAAAAATACATCCCTGCAGTCCTGCAGCCTGCAAACTACCAAGCATCTCTCTCTCGCATATATTATGTAATTTATACTAGGACGTGATTTATGCAATTACAACATTTTATAATTGAAAAATACAAAACCCTTCTGTTTATAAAAACCAGAACAATTTTTGATGAAAATCATTAGATGTTTATAAAAAGATTACATTTTAATATACAAATAAATATAGAGTGTGCATATTCCGATGTATCCACTGTAAAATTTCAGGCATTCACTGCTTTTTTTGAAAGCGTTTAATTTGAAGCTTTGAATAAGTGTTTCCAATCCCAGATTAAGCATGAAGTAAAATTTCGAGTTTAGAAAAGCCCCGTGAAAATTTGTCGAGGGTCGCGCAGCGACCCGAGACAAATTTTCTGGGCTTTTCTAAACTCGAAATTTTACTTCATGCGCCACGTGTATAAAACACAGAGTTCAAGTAAAGTTTGAATATACATAAATTTTACAATATTTTAGTGATTTATACGCGTGGCGCATGAGGTAAAATTTCGAGTTTAGAAAAGCCCAGAAAATTTGTCTCGGGTCGCTGCGCGACCCTCGACAAATTTTCACTGGGCTTTTCTAAACTCGAAATTTTACCTCATGCTTAGTCTGGGAGTGGAAAACACTCGTTTAAAGCTTCAAATTGAACTTAAAAAAAAGCAAGGAATAGCTAAACATTTACAGAAAATAGGCTGAATAGCATAAGCTGTAAATTTTCCGACATTCGTTGTTTTTTTAAAAAAAGTTCAATCTAAAGCTTTAAACGAGTGTTTTCCACTCCCAGACTAAGCATGAAGTAAAATTTCGAGTTTAGAAAAGCCCAGTGAAAATTTGCCGAGGGTCGCGCAGCGACCCGAGACAAATTTTCTGGGCTTTTCTAAACTCGAAATTTTACTTCATGCGCCACGCGTATAAAACACAGATTTCAAGTAAACTTCGAATATACATAAATTTCACAATATTTTAGTGTTTTATACGCGTGGCGCATGAGGTAAAATTTCGAGGTTAGAAAAGCCCAGAAAATTTGTCTCGGGTCGCTGCGCGACCCTCGACAAATTTTCACTGGGCTTTTCTAAACTCGAAATTTTACCTCATGCTTAGTCTGGGAGTGGAAAACACTCGTTTAAAGCTTCAAATTGAACTTAAAAAAAAAGCAAGGAATATCTAAACATTTACAGAAAATAGGCTGAATTTGGAATACGCATACTTAAAGAAAAACTGGTGAGTTTTTCTTTTAGGTAAACATATACATAAGCTGTATATTTTCCGACATTTGTTGTTTTTTAAAAAAGTTCAATTTGAAGCTTTAAACGAGTGTTTTCCACTCCCAGACTAAGCATGAAGTAAAATTTCGAGTTTAGAAAAGCCCCGTGAAAATTTGTCGAGGGTCGCGCAGCGACCCGAGACAAATTTTCTGGGCTTTTCTAAACTCGAAATTTTACTTCATGCGCCACGCGTACAAAACACTACATTATTGTAAAATCAATGCAAATATTAAATTATTTAAAAATATCATGAATAAAACACTGATTTCAGGTGAAATTTAAAATATACTGCCTATCAAATCTTTTATAAATTCTCACAAGCCGCCACTGAAAAAGCCACACTTAGCTAATTCCAAACGTATTAATTTTCGATTACACTTTATAATCCACGTACGTAAATGTAAATAAATCATATTCATAAAAGTTAACATGTATACGTAAAATAAATAAATTGCATCAAAGCCAATTCAACAATAGTTCATAAATATACATGAGAATCCATAAAACATTAAACGTAATTAAAATTTTCACAAACGCAAACACGGACAATCGGAAATTTTTGATTAAATCCATATTATTTATTAATTTTTGTTTTTCGCATTTAAATAATAATACATTTTATTACCACTAAACATTATTAATTTCGCTCTAATAAATAAATCAGCGTTTTATGTGATTGAAACGAATGGCGCACAACAATTAAATTGCGGCAATTAATGAATCGAAAAAAATCTGAATAAAATAATTATTTTTAATCCTAAACACGGAGAGAGAGCCGGGCCGCGCATTTTAATAAATTAAAACGGGTCTGCCCTGGCACCGAGAGGATCGTTATCATTCGGTAATTATTAAATTGAATCTCATGGATATTTATTGCATATGTTTACTTCATTATTTATTAAATTCAATTATTGCCAATGAAAAAAAATATATATTTAATGAATATTACTCGTTTGGGTTTTATTGAAAATGTACAAATTACGATTCAATACAAAAATGTACGAATTACGATTCAATGGGGAATATAATCACTAAAATCGAACAAATAATTCACATTTTTTTGTAGAACTATCCTTATAAAACAAAATTACAAAGATTGTTGAGAATTTAATACGAAGTTACCTTATGAACGAGCCCATTAAGTAATTTTGTATTGAATTCTCAACAATCTTTGTGAATATTTTGATAAGGAACTGTTTGGTGTTGTAGGCATTCAACAACATCCTTGAATATTATTATCCTTTATTGTTCCTTCTACTAATAAAAATCGCAAAAAAACACTTTATTTTAGTCTTGAAAACCTCACAAAAATGTTTCATTGCATAATGTTACAAAATGGCGGCGCTGGAGCCGTTCTCGCAAACCAGGTTTAATTTGAGGCGCGTCGCAGCCCGCAGAATAAGTGATAAAAGATCGAATTTGAAATAATATTTTTAAAAAAATCTTAATCTACATGAGTATAGCTAGAGAAATACGTACGGGGTTTTGAAAATTTTAATTTTTGTGAAATTGGCGAGCATTTGAAGTGACAGTTCAATTTTTTTTAGCTAAAAAGGGGGATTAATTTGTATAAATAAAATGTACAATTCAACTTATAGAAAATCCCGTACGTATTTCCTTGCAGAATGTTTTAAAGATATGGTAAAAACTTAGTGAAAGTGAAAATAATTAGACTTGTTTGAGTTATCTGAGTGCCGTTTTTAAAAACAAACACTGTATTTGAGGATTGTAAACCTGTATAGGCTACGAATTACGATTCAATGGGGAATATAATCACTAAAATCGAACAAATAATTCCAAATTTTTTGTAGAACTATCCTTATAAAACAAAATTACAAAGATTGTTGAGAATTTAATGCAAAGTTACCTTATGAACGAGCCCATTAAGTAATTTCGTATTGAATTCTCAACAATCTTTGTGAATATTTTGATAAGGAACTGTTTGGTGTTGTAGGCGTTCACTTTGTGGTACAACTTAAATACCCTTGTAAATAAAACACTTTTTACTTTGTTTAACCACTGAATCTTACATTTAATTGTGTGACTAGTTTAGACTATCTAGTAGTCATTCTCAAACTAACTAACACTTTAGTTTGAGAATGACTACTAGATAGTCGAAATTAGTCACACAATTAAATGTAAGATTCAGTGGTTAAACAAAGTAAAAAGTGTTTTATTTACAAGTGTATTTTGATAAGGATACTATTAATGGATTCAATACCAAACGCCATCTAATGCTCCATAGTGGCATCGGGTCAGGACCACTCTGACGAGGACCTTGAAGTCTGAAACGCTTCTGTGGGTATCTGGTGCTAGAATACTGAACACAAATTCAATTTGGATAAGGATAGTTCTACAAAAAATAGAAATTAATTACTCGATTTTAGTTTTATGTAGTAATTATTAAAGTTAAAAAACTAACTGTTTGTGTTGTAGGCGTTCACTTTGTCGTACATCTTAAATACACTTGTAAATTAAAAATAAAACTAAAAATGGTGATGTGTCCATCATAGTACTTTCCCCCGTAAATTGCGTATTAAATCACTTTTAAAATATTTGTAGCATTATTATTTTCAAAATGTCTTCTACTTTCTGATAAGTACAACTTTTATTTGAAACATTTTTCAATTGGATCAACACATACTGACACAAACCAATGACTAGATAAAAAACCCTATTTATTGAATATCTCAAAAACTAAGAGTGCTATGACAAAAAGTGAAGATACAAAAAATCTTTAATATTATATTACCTACAACTTTTATTTGAAACATTTTCCAATTGTATCAACACACACACTGACACAAATCAATGACTAGATAAAAAACACTATTTATTAAATATCTCAAAAACTAAGAGTGCTATGACAAAAAGTGAATCCACAAAAAATCTTTAGTTTTTCATTTCCTACAACTTTTATTTGAAACATTTTTCAATTGTATCGACACATACACTGTCACACACCAATAACTAGATAAAACACACAACTTTTGAAATATCTCAAAAACTAAGAGTGCTATGACAAAAAGTAAGTGAACAATACATCATTTTGTTATTATCTACAACTTTTATTTGAAAGAATTTTTTGTTTGATGAACATTTATTGAAAAAATCTGGAAAAACTGAAAAACGCTAAGAGTAAAGTACCACTTCCGGTTTTCCGATTTTCACCAAAAGCTTTTCAGTTCTTCCGATTGTAACAAAAAGCTTAAGTTTTAAGTTTCATCTCGATATCTTAAGCGGTTTTTGCGGTACAGCGCACACAGACACACACGCAGACACACAGACAGACAGCCATTTTTCAAAAATGGTCTTATTCGACTCAGGGGACCTCAAAACGGATATTTCCGCTAAAATTTTTGATTCGAAAATTTTCACGAAAACAATACTTTCCCTTTGTATTACATACGGGGGAAAGTAAAAAAGTAATATGATTTGAAAGTTAAAGAAAACTGGCATCAAGTCTCAAACTTGAATTGTGCCTAGGTACTCTTAAGGGCTTGCACCGCTGTAGGGCACTTAAATAAAGCGTTTGTTGCGAATTTTTAGTAGAGAAAAGAATAAGAGGATATTAATATTCACTGTAGAGCACTAAAATAAAGTGTTTTTTTGCATTTTTTTTTTAGTAGAAGGAACAATAAAGGATAATAATATGTTGACCATGTCTTGAAGAGTTCACAAAAATGTTTCATTGCATAAAGTTACAAAATGGCGGCGCTGGAGCCGTTCCTGCAAACCAGGTTTAATTTGAGGCGCTTCGCAGCCCGCAGAATAAGTGACAAAAGATCAAATTTGAAATAGAATTAAAAAAAAAATCTTAATCTCCATGAGTATAGCTAGAGAAATACGTACGGGGTTTAGAAAATTTTGATTTTTGTGAAATTGGCGAGCATTTGAAATTACAGTTCAATTTTTTAGCTAAAAAGGGGCAATAATTTGTATAAATAAAATGTACAATTCAACTTATCGAAAATAATAATAATAATAATAATAAATGCCTTTATTTGTCATACAAAAAATAAATATAAAATAAATACTTATAAGCGTAGGCGAAGTTCAGTCAGCTTAACCTGTTACTGATCTTCCACTTAACCTACGAAAAATTAAACATAAATGTAATTGCAACGTGTGAGGGATAATAGACAAACATATTTCGTCGTCAATATCTCGAATTAATTCTGTAAATTCAATCCCGAACGTATTTCCTTGCAAGATGTTGTTTTAAGGATATAGTAAAAATTTGAAGTGAAAATAATTAAACTAGTTTGAGTTATCTGCGTGTCGTTTTTGGAAACAAACACTGTATTTGAGGATTGTAAACCTCTATTGGCTTTTAACAAGAATACATCACTTTACAAAATTACTAAGGTACCTGTTTTAAGAAAAACGTATTTAACGTTTTGAATAGTCGTTTCCGAGTATCCTAAGCGCTTGAGAAAAAGCTCGAAATTTTAATGAAAAAGATTTTAAGTAAAACTATTTGCCCTATATTCTAGAGCAGCGGTTTTCAACCTTTTTTTAGCTTGCGTATCCCTTGGCAATTTATTATCCTAAATTGTACCCCTTATACTAGAAAAATGTTTATAAATCAAATACTCGTAGTTGTTTTTATTTTAAACTTGTTCTAACACTAATTAAATAGCAATTATGTGTCAAGGAGTACGCCTAAAATGTTTATTGATAAAAACTAAAAGATTTTAAATAGATATATATTTTTTAATAAAAACAAAACAACATAATAAACTATTATAAACATAAAGTTAAATATAAATGAAATTGCCAATTCTTGGTTGCAGAATACTTCAAACATTAAAAGTGCGATTCTTTTCGCAATCTACAACAAGTTAGTCTTACAAAGACTATATCAAACAATCATTGAAACAACTACTTCCCGGGCTAATACCCCGACGGACATTGAATTATACAACAAGCGTTTGCTGTTACATACAGTAACCTACTGCAAATGTAACAATTTGGGTCAAATTATTCAGGCCATCTATAGACGCGTTTCGAGATTTATCTCTCATCAGTATAGCTTTGCCATTCCCTCTAAACAAATTGTTACATTTGCAGTAGGTTACTGTATGTAACAGCAAACGCTTGTTGTATAATTCAATGTCCGCCGGGGCATTAGCCCGGGAAGTAGTTGTTTCAATGAGTGTTTGATATAGTCTTTGTAAGACTAACTTGTTGTAGATTGCGAAAAGAATCGCACTTTTAATGTTTGAAGTATTCTGCAACCAAGAATTGGCAATTTCATTTATACTTATGTTTGAACGGTAACGTGACCGCCAGTCTAAGGTGTAAAATTGTTTAGAGGGAATGGCAAAGCTATACTGATGAGAGATAAATCTCGAAACGCGTCTATAGATGGCCTGAATAATTTGACCCAAATTGTTACATTTGCAGTAGGTTACTGTATGTAACAGCAAACACTTGTTGTATAATTCAATGTCCGTCGGGGTATTAGCCCGGGAAGTAGTTGTTTCAATGAGTGTTTGATATAGTCTTTGTAAGACTAACTTGTAGATTGCGAAAAGAATCGCACTTTTAATGTATAAAGTTAAATATTCGCAATTTTACATTTAACTTAACTTCTTATATTCAGTGAGATCCTTGAGCTTGCTTTGAGGCATGCCGTTTTTTGAAATCAGGTTCGATTGATGCAAGGTATAAATTATATTTTAAACAAAAAAACATAACTTTGAACAATATTGTATTTATAAATAGTGAGCGTTGTAACAATTTTTTTGTCCATTGTTTGCCACCGCTCTGAAACTGAATCGAGACGAGAGGAAAATAGTTATATTTTTAACAACCGCCAGTAATATTTTTTTTGCGTACCCCAAAACCATCGCGCATGTTTTAAGCTAATAAAAAATAATGTTTTTTTTTTAATTCTAACCCCTTAATTCCTAATTCCCTCACTAGAAGACAAGGCCGTAGTTAGAAAACATTTTCAGGGGGATATCATTTCAGAGGGGGTTTTACTGGTGAACATATTGTTTAACCTTTTTTAGGGCCGCTTTTACATACAAAAATTTAACATTCTGAAAATTTCGGGGAAGGTTTGAACCCCCATATCCTCCCCCCCCCCCCCTAGCTACGGCCTTGCTGGAAGAAATAAATTGTTCGAACAAATGGCGGATTTGAAATTGAGCGTTCATCACGGATCTGCGTTCTCCGAAACAAACCTCTTTTCGATCAATCGCCGCGTGCATATAAAATAAAAGATACTGCTTTTAATTATAAAAATTTCCAGCGATAAATTCCCATCAAACATAATAAATGACATAATCTCCGTGTGGAGAAAGATTGATTTTAATTTATATGGAAATGTTTCCCATTGCATCTGAAAAGCCAATCAAGTGTGCCGTTATCATTACAAACATCCTACACAATTGTTATTTCTAGAAAATTTAAAATTAAATTCTAACAGGTTTACGAATACCAAACAAAATTACAGAGAAATTTATATTTTTCCAATTAGCTAATTAATTACAAGTACCAAACAAATTTTAGTTTTTCCAATTGACTAACTAATTTCATGTGGTTAAATAATTCTTAAGTTAAGTAAAAAGTACAAAAAAAAAAGGAAAAGCTTTATACCTCAACCTACAAAACACTTAATAAACCTTTAGGCATTCGTTGTTATTATAAAACCGTTTAATTGTGGTTTACAGGCAACATTATTAATTTTTTGTTAATTAAATTACAAAATAAGTTCATTTGATACATTATACTATTTGATCTGATTTTAAAATTTATGAAGAAAAATGTAAATATTTAGTTATTCAAATATTTCGATTATTACTCATTTAAAAAAATATTCAGTGTATTTCTAACTTTACAATATTTCAGTGTTTTATACGCGTGGCGCATGAAGTAAAATTTCGAGTTTAGAAAAGCCTAATTTGGATTGGCCGCTCCGCTTCGCTACGCGGCCAATCCAAATTTTCAGGCTTTTCTAAACTCGAAATTTTACTTCATGCTTAGTCTGGGAGTGAAAACACTCGTTTAAAACTTGATATTCCACGTTTTTATATAAAATCGACAAAGTCCTGTAAATGTACAGCGTATACATTATGTATATTTAAAAGAAAAATTCACGGTATGTAATACAATGAGTCATTCATAGAAATCATAAGAATAAATGCAGAATTTTAGGTAAAATCAACTTTTAGAGTTTATAACTGCTCGGCCGTTAATAGGTTAAGCTTCAATTTGACCCCCAGATACAATTTTGGGTATGGAAAAGCCTGAAAATTTAGATTAGTCGCATAGCCAAGCGGAGTAGTATTACAACTTTTTGAAAAATCTGATTTTCTACAACTCGTAAAGACTAGGGAAGCTCCGATCCCAAAGATCTATCGATATCTCAGAGTATAATAATAATAATAATAATAATAATAACACGAGCCGCGCAGCGGCGATTGCAGTATTTCGCGAGTATGTAATGTACAAATGGTGTTTACCGTAAATAAATTTACTTTACTTTACTTTACTTTACTATACCACTTGAGAAACGTACGATACTTTACCTACGCTCTAACAAAATAAACAGTGAGCATGAAAGACCAACTGATATTAATAAAAACTAAATGACTACTTGATCAATATACATCAAAGAAATGTCATTTGGTTGTGCGGTAATTAATCAGCTGTTCAGCTGTCAGCATGTAATATACTTGTCAAAGCTATTACGTGCATGTGTAGGTAATGTCAATCATATAAGTCAAGATGACAGTGTGGTATAATGCGGTTACTAGATAGGGCGTAGGTAAAATATATTTCAGAAGAAAAGTATTTCCCTGCACAAATAACTCAGTTCAAATATTGCCTATAAATATAGCTATCAATAGGCAGTAGGCAGGTTTATATTGGAAAGATTATTATTATTATAATTTCAAAACTGAATAAATTTAACATTTTTAAAATTGAAACATTCTTCGATTAACAATGTAAAATACATTTCACAAGAAAACCATTTCCCTTCACAAAAAAACACTCAACGATATTTAACATTCAGAAAAATCCTATTGAAATCCTGATTAAAAACGCGACTCGACGAAAACCCATTGAATTTTGATAGCTCTATTACGGCTCTCCCAATATCATAATTTACGAAACCGACTCCTAATTGACCATTCCATATTCACCGGATTGATTAATAGCTAGATTATTTGTTTTTCCCCACGGGTTTTTTTGTCGAGAAATTCACAATAAATTCCGCAGGTAATTGCTAATTCATACATACCCTGATTTATGGCGACTTTTCGCTGTTTTAAAGGTTATCCATCACGATTCCGCGGCGAATGCGTAATTAGATAACGTAACATGACGAATGCCCATATTTTATCTAATTAAATGAATTAAACGCGCGAATGAATTAAGTGATATCAAGGTTGGGTTTTTCTTTTCGCGTGCGCAGAAGAAACATTTTTTGGATTGGGAATGGGGAATGATTGAGCGACCCAAATTCGTAATGGCGATAAATTATGCAAATAAACGTCGAATTGCTGCGGATTTATTTAGTGAAAACTGGGACCGATAAATAAATCCGGATTTATTTCTGTTAACGGGGAGAGTTTCAATCATTTTTTCCGTGTATTTATGAGCACGGAAGAAATTAATGGGAGTGTTTTCATTCTGCTCATTTCTAAAAACACACACGACTTAATTTCCAATTATACAAATATTTTGTTTCAACATACAAATTACAGGATCCATTCAAAATATCCACACAATTTTTGTCCCCGGTTACGCTGGTCTTCGTTCACTTATTATTATTTTGAACAAGTTTCTCATCTTTCACGTGGTGAAACATATTTAACTATGATATAATAAAGAAAACACTTGTTTAAACTTCACTAATATATTAGTGAAATTTAACCAAGTGTTTTCTTTATTAAATCATAGTTCACTTTTTTATATCATTTTTATAAATGTCATAAATAAACATTTAAAATACTTACTCGTGTGTGGTTAGTTTTAGACATTAAACTATCAGTTAATATTTCGCAGTTTCTTTAATAAAAAAATGCAATTTAAATTAAAATTAGTGTGCTTACTGTTTAACAAACTGTAATTATTTTAAACAAGATCAATTCAAATTTAAAACTATATGAATTCGAGAAAATAAGCTTACGCTTCTTATAGTTTGCACACTTCAAACATAATATATACAATTACGAAAATGTTATTCGTGTAAGTGTTTTATTTAAAACCAATCATGCTGATTTTATTTTTAAAAACCCACAAAAAATCGGTTTGTGCAATAAATCTGCGCTCTTTGAAATTTCATTTTTAGGCATTAGTCTGAGATATTCTGTGGATGTTTTGATCGGGTCCTCAAAACACATGTAAGAGTATTTCTTTATTTCTATAGTCTGTACATATTTAAAATATTAATCTTTTATGCAAGAAACAAATTTAAATGTGCATCCAACACAATACGTTAAATAAAATATAATTATGTGAATGGTATTTTTCTAAGTCGCTTCGTGAGCACAAATTATATCAATGTTTGCTCATCAAGCACCTAACAAAATCCAACCGATGTGAAGATAGCCACGGATTTTCCAGCCACGGATTTTGGCGCTTCCACCATCACACGAATTATGGAACAGATTCCCCAGATTTTCAAAATTTCATAACTCCCAAACCACATATTTTATTTTCAAAATTTCTTCAATAATTGATTAAACAATATACATAGAGTGAGTATAAATAACCAGAATGTTGTAACTCTTAATTGTTCTTTATTTAAACAATATATTGCTGTCCCGCGTATGTCACCTTTCATACCAAATATTAAAAAAATCATATCTCTAAAAACTCCTATTTTATTTTCCAAATTTCTTCACTAATTGTTTAAACAATATATCTAGACCGAGCATAGATGGTCAAAATGTTGTCACTCTTATTTGTTAATTATTTATATAATATATTGCTGTCCCGCGTATAGCACCGTTCATACCAAATATTAAAAAAATCATATCTCTTAAAAATCCTATTTAATTTTCCAAATTTCTTCACTAATTATTTAAACAATATATCTAGACTAAGCATAGATGGTCAAAATGTTGTCACTCTCATTTGTTAATTATTTAAATAATATATTGCTGTCCCGCGTATAGCACCGTTCATACAAAATATTAAAAAAATCATATCTCTTAAAAATCCTATTTTATTTTACAAATTTCTTCACTAATTATTTAAACAATATATCTAGACTAAGCATAGGTGGTCAAAATGTTGTCACTCTAATTTTTTATTTATTTAAATAATATATTGCTGTCCCGCGTATAGCACCGTTCATACCAAATATTAAAAAAATCATATCTCATAAAACTCCTATTTTATTTTACAAATTTTTCACTACATGTTTAAACAATATATCTAGAACGAGCATAGATAGTCAAAATGTTGTCACTCTCATTTGTTAATTATTTAAATAATATATTGCTGTCTTGCGTATAGCACAAATTATATCTCATAAAGCTCCTATTTTATTTTATAAATTCCTTCACTAATTGTTTAAAAAATATATCTAAACTAAGCATAGATTTATACAAAATATTAAAATATAAATTAAAATATATTTTAACTTTTGTATTGTGGTACTAGTGTTTTTTACACTTCTTGTCAGTTATATTATGATAATCAACTATAATATATTTCAGTGGGATCAAATCTAGCGGGTATTAAAAATAAAGTTATGCTTGCACACATCACATATAAAGTCGTGGTTTATATCATTTTCTTTAATAAATACACAGTCTTTGTGATAAAAATATAGGCATTTTGAACATTTAAGCTCTTCAGTTCTTAGACTGCATTTGCGGCAATTATTTGTAACCATACTCGGGGTGTTAATAATTATGTTTTTCAGGTATTCTCGATATATTGAAGGGTCAAATGAGTCGGACATTGAAATATTGCGCAAAATACATTCAGCATAATAAATAATGTATATTCCACAATTCCAACTATCCGACTGAGTGGGGTATTTCTTCTCAATCAATTTGACACTTGATGAACAAATTAATTTCATTTTATGTGCATAATTGTTTTTTTATGGCTTCTAGAAGAAGCAGGGTCAAAAAAGCACCGATTGTCATTTTTTTATGTATCAACATCCAATGATAGTTTTTATAGATAGGCATAATGAATTCCTTCTCGGAAACATGACTTTCATTCTCAATAATTGAGGATGCCTGATATTCTAAGTACATTTTAATATTGGGTCTATTTTCGGCAAATATTTTTAAAACATAATCTATTATAAAATTATCAAGCCACATTTCTGTTTTATTCGCATGTTTATTTAAAGTAATATAGCTAGAATAATTAAGATATTCACAGCCATTCATAGCAATAATATAATCAACATTTGAATAAGGTATATTTTGTAGGGTAAAAGATTTATAAAAATGTGTATTATGGATACACGCGGGACAGCAATATATTATATAAATAATTAACAAATAAGAGTGACAACACTTTGACCATCTATGCTCGGTCTAAATATATTGTTTAAACAATTAGTGAAGAAATTTGGAAAATAAAATAGGATTTTTAAGAGATATGATTATTTTAATATTTGGTATGAATGGTGCTATACGCGGGACAGCAATATATTATTTAAATAATTAAAAAATAAGAGTGACAACATTTTGACCATCTATGTTAAGTCTAGATATATTGTTTAAATAATTAGTGAAGAAATTTGGAAAATAAAATAGGATTCTTAAGAGATATGATTTTTTTAATATTGTGTATGAACGGTGCTATACGCGGGACAGCAATATATTATTTAAATAATTAACAAATAAGAGTGACAACATTTTGACCATCTATGCTCGGTCTAGATATATTGTTTAAACAATAAGTGAAGAAATTTGGAAAATAAAATAGGATTTTTAAGAGATATGATTTTTTTAATATTTGGTATGAACGGTGCTATACGCGGGACAGCAATATATTATTTAAATAATTAACAAATGAGAGTGACAACATTTTGACCATCTATGCTTAGTCTAGATATATTGTTTAAATAATTAGTGAAAAAATTTGGAAAATAAAATAGGATTTTTAAGAGATATGATTTTTTTTAATATTTGGTATGAACGGTGCTATACGCGGGACAGCAATATATTATTTAAATAATTAACAAATGAGAGTGACAACATTTTGACCATCTATGCTTAGTCTAGATATATTGTTTAAATAATTAGTGAAGAAATTTGGAAAATAAAATAGGATTTTTAAGAAATATGATTTTTCTAATATTTGGTATGAACGGTGCTATACGCGGGACAGCAATATATTATATAAATAATTAATAAATGAGAGTGACAACATTTTGACCATCTATGCTTAGTCTAGATATATTGTTTAAATAATTTGTGAAGAAATTTGTAAAATAAAATAGGATTTTTAAGAGATATGATTTTTTTAATATTTGGTATGAACGGTGCTATACGCGGGACAGCAATATATTATATAAATAATTAACAAATGAGAGTGACGACATTTTGACCATCTATGCTTAGTCTAGATATATTGTTTAAATAATTAGTGAAGAAATTTGGAAAATAAAATAGGATTTTTAAGAAATATGATTTTTTTAATATTTGGTATGAACGGTGCTATACGCGGGACAGCAATATATTATTTAAATAATTAACAAATGAGAGTGACAACATTTTGACTACCTATGCTTAGTCTAGATATATTGTTTAAATAATTTGTGAAGAAATTTGTGAAATAAAATAGGATTTTTAAGAGATATGATTTTTTTAATATTTGGTATGAACGGTGCTATACGCGGGACAGCAATATATTATATAAATAATTAACAAATGAGAGTGACAACATTTTGACCATCTATGCTTAGTCTAGATATATTGTTAATTAATTAGTGAAGAAATTTGGAAAATAAAATAGGATTTTTAAGAAATATGATTTTTTTAATATTTGGTATGAACGGTGCTATACGCGGGACAGCAATATATTATTTAAATAATTAACAAATGAGAGTGACAACATTTTGACCATCTATGCTTAGTCTAGATATATTGTTTAAATAATTTGTGAAGAAATTTGTAAAATAAAATAGGATTTTTAAGAGATATGATTTTTTTAATATTTGGTATGAACGGTGCTATACGCGGGACAGCAATATATTATATAAATAATTAACAAATAAGAGTGACAACATTTTGACCATCTATGCTCGGTCTAGATATATTGTTTAAACAATTAGTGAAGAAATTTGGAAAATAAAATAGGAGTTTTTAGAGATATGATTTTTTTAATATTTGGTATGAAAGGTGACATACGCGGGACAGCAATATATTGTTTAAATAAAGAACAATTAAGAGTTACAACATTCTGGTTATTTATACTCGCTCTATGTATATTGTTTAATCAATTATTGAAGAAATTTTTAAAATAAAATATGTGGTTTGGGAGTTATGAAATTTTGAAAATCTGGGGAATTTGTTCCATAATTCGTGTGATGGTGGAGGCGCCAAAATCCGTGGCTGGAAAATCCGTGGCTATCTTCACATCGGTCAAAATCCATTCTTATATTATCTTGATTTTTTCTTAGATTTTGGGAGTAATACAATTCTCAGAAAGGACAATACAGGAAATTTATAACTTAAACTTTACATTAAACCTGTGGTGTATACGCATGGCGCATGAAGTAAAATTTCGAGTTTAGAAAAGCCCCGTGAAAATTTGTCGAGGGTCGCTGCGCGACCCTCGACAAATTTTCTACGCGGGGCTTTTCTAAACTCGAAATTTTACTTCATGCTTAGTCTGGGAGTGGAAAACACTCGTTTGAAGCTTCAAAGTGAACTCTTTTTAAAAAAACAACGAATATCTAATGATTTAAAGTAAATAAGCTAAATTTGGAATACGTATACTTTAAAGGAATACGCCCTGTATACATAATATATAAAATTACGAAAAAAATATTCGTGAAATGCAATCCCTGTATAGCTTGTCTGCATATTGATATGTTACTAAATGCAACTTAAATTAAACGTATACGGTTTATAATTTTTCTTTTTTTCAGCAAGTAACATTTACAAGAAGCAACATGAATCAAATTTCCATTAAAAACGACGGATAATTATGTACATATTGCGAATGCCCATAAAACCGCCAATGCATCAAGAGGGTCGATCGCGCCGTCCGCTTGATTAAAGAAAAACGTTTTACGCCATATTTTTCGATATTTTAGCATTTTTTCACGTCCATAAAACGCAAGGTAATAAAATGCAAATGAAATCCATAACAGTAAATTGATTTTATTTGTCTGGGGCCCCGGAGCCGAGTAGTCGACTGCTTATAACTCACCCGGCAGGATTTCAGAGAAGACAATATCAAGAGAACACTTTTGACCAAATTAAAAATTTCGGAGTGGAAACGAACGGTCGTGTCGAGAGCGGTCGTAAATTTTTATGGAATGATATGTTTATGTATACAAAAATGTACAGAATAAATTGATATTAATAATTGTATTGCAAAGAAACCACATGGCTTCGAAAATACAATGCTTTACTACTAATAGTTATTGATAATGAGTGCTTAGCACTCGAAATGTACATCTAACGAATAAAAATAAAAGTCTGTAAATCTTTAGATATTCCTTGTCCCAATTTTAGGCTTTAAACGAGTGTTTTCCACTCCCAGACTAAGCATGAAGTAAAATTTCGAGTTTAGAAAAGTCTCGTGAAAATTTGTCGAGGGTCGCGCAGCGACCCTCGACAAATTTTCACGGGACTTTTCTAAACTCGAAATTTTACTTCATGCGCCACGCGTATAAAACACTAAAATATTGTGAAATTTATGTATATTCGAACTTCACTGAAAATCTGTGTTTTATACGCGTAAAGCATTAAGTAAAATTTCGAGTTTAGAAAAGCCCAGAAAATTTGTCTGGTATCCTCAATTTCGTTGGCAAAATCCTAATACAAGCAACATACAGTGATTTTTTCTCTTAGCTAAACATGCATAAGCTGTAAATTTTCCGATATTAGTTGTTTTTTAAAGGAGTTCAATTTGAAGCTTTAAATGAGTGTTTTTCACTCCCAGACTAAGCATGAAGTAAAATTTCGAGTTTAGAAAAGCCCCGTGAAAATTTGTCGAGGGTCGCGCAGCGACCCGAGACAAATTTTCTGGGCTTTTCTAAACTCGAAATTTTACTTCATGCGCCACGCGTATAAAACACTTATATATTGTGAAATTTATGTATATTTGAACTTCACTTGAAATCTGTGTTCTATACGGTGGCGCATGAAGTAAAATTTCGAGTTTAGAAAAGCCCAGAAAATTTGTCTCGGGTCGCTGCGCGACCCTCGCCAAATTTTCACGGGGCTTTTCTAAACTCGAAATTTTACTTCATGCTTAGTCTGGGAGTGGAAAACACTGGTTTAAAGCTTAAAATTAAACTCTTTTAAAAAACAAAGAATGTCGGAAAATTTACAGCTTATGCATATGTTTACCTAAAAAAAAACCCACCTGTTTTTCATTTAAATATGCGTTTTCCAAATTCGGCCTATTTTCTGTAAATCTTTAGATGTTCCTTGTTTTATTTTTAAGTTCAGTTTGAGGCTTTAAACGAGTGTTTTCCACTCCCAGACTAAGCATGAAGTAAAATTTCGAGTTTAGAAAAGCCCCGTGAAAATTTGTCGAGGGTCGCGCAGCGACCCGAGACAAATTTTCTGGGCTTTTCTAAACTCGAAATTTTACTTCATGCCCCACGCGTATAAAACACTTATATATTGTGAAATTTTTGTATATTTGAACTTCACTTGAAATCTGTGTTATATACGGTGGCGCATGAAGTAAAATTTCGAGTTTAGAAAAGCCCAGAAAATTTGTCTCGGGTCGCTGCGCGACCCTCGCCAAATTTTCACGGGGCTTTTCTAAACTCGAAATTTTACTTCATGCTTAGTCTGGGAGTGGAAAACACTTGTTTAAAGCTTCAAGTTGAACTCTTTTAAAAAACAACGATAAGTGTCTTGTGACATTTAAGTTTGAATTAAAATAACTATAATAATATGAATTACCTAGTTAAGAGAGTTTAGTATAAGTTGCTGTTAAGCACACAAAAATTGAAAATTTAATCTTAATAATAAAATACCTCAAAGTAAAGTTGTATTATAGATTTCATAGGATACCTCTCGTGAATTCTACCCTACATATATGATTACCATCATAAAATGTAATCTTTTCAAAGGTTCGCATCAGAAAATATGTATCATCAAATATATTAGAAGCGAAATATTTGACTCCTTCGATGTCCTTACAACATTTCCAACTCATCATAAGTAACTGTCGATGGCTTTTGAAGGCCTCTCAAATACATATTTTCACACAGCACTATCCAGTTGGGATAATGTCCAACAAACGCGTTCGCAGTCCTTAAGTGGTTTGCGTCGTATAGAAAAATCGAAGGTTGTTAGTTAGGTCGGTAGCGGTGGCGGTGGCGTTGGGGGGGCGAGATTATAATGTGTGGATGCGCATCCCTCCGCCACCCCCGGACTGAAAGAGAACGAGCACTGCATAGAAAGTTGTTCATTTCGTCCCTCGCTAGGCCATAAAAGCTCTCATTGTGATGGACAAGCGATGTCAATATCACACGAAATATTTCCACACACACACTCTCTCTCGCTCCTTCCCGCAGCAACCGCCCCCGGGGCACTCCGACGGCGCCACTACTTAAGGGCGTGAAATAATTTATATCCATGATGTACAAGGGTTGCTTGAATAGTAATGCCCCCCCATTGAAAGATTATAATGGTTGGAAATGCAAAAAAAGTGCATGAAGGAATCAAGATGATTAGATTTTTCCTCATAAAAATTAGCATTACACACCACATCTATTCTGCAATTTAATAAAAATACAGGATCAAATTATCACCTCTTTTTCTTCTTCCTTTGCTTTATCCATTCTAGATATCGGTGATCATAATTACTATTTGGACTTTGTCTTCTGCTTTTCTGAACAATTGCAGTGAGGTTAGAATCAAATTATCACTTCTTCTTCGTTTACTTCAACTTTTCTGGATATCAGCGATCATAATAACCATTTGGACTTTGTCTATTGTTTTTCGGAACAAGCTCTTTATTACTATTTGGACTTTGTCTTCTGCTTTTTGAAACAATTGCAGTGCGGTTAGAATCAAATTATCACTTCTTTTTCTTCGTTTACTTTATCCATTCTGGAATATCAGCGATCATTATTATTAATAATAATAATAATAATAATAAATCATTTATTGACTGATAATATACATATTATAAGGTATATATATTCGCTTCATTATTCCGACTACCCACACCAAGGACGTGTGTTCTGCAGCGGTCGCCAATTTTCACAATGTGTCGTTGCGCAGAAAAGTCATTCGACGATTTATTTTTATAAAATGTAATTTAATTTTCTGTATATTTTTTTCTTGTAATACTTAAGTTTATTTGCACTGTACCTTCTATTATATTGTCCTGTAAGTAGGAAATCCTGTTGGACAATAAAGGCTATTATTATTATTATTATTATTATTATTATTATAGGTACACAATAATATATTCTAATATCGTCAAATGGACCTAAATCAGTGCCATTAATTCCAATTTCTTGGTGATTAATAGCACTGTTCTGCCTTTAGGCCAATGCAAGACTAAATTTAAGTACAACATGACACATATACACACATACAACCGTTACAATGAATACTGTGGTGGTTGGGCAAGAAAAATAGTAATCAAAAATAGGCAAGTATATATTAACCTGGGGTGTCAGTAATTGGTAATAGATTCACGAAGATGCTTAGCAAACAATTTGCGGAAAACCATAACACTACTTTCCTTATACACAGGAGGTAGTTTATTATACACTTTAGAGACCTGGACCGAAAATGCTCTTTCTGCAAAGGTTGATTTGTATTGAGGCGGTGTTAGCAAGCCTCTAAAGCGTAAATTTAGAGTATGCACATCAGAACGAAACTTGATTTTTTCGTACAGGTAAGGAGGTGTTTTACAGAGAATTAATTTATGACAAAACACGGCGAAGTGCAACAGACGCCGATCACTCATATTAAGCCATTCAATTTCTTTTAGTTTGTGACTTATATGTTGGTACTTTCGAATGCCGAAGATCAATCTTAAACAAGAGTTTTGTACTAGTTGAATTTTATGGATTGTCTTTTTGTCTAAACAGAAACTGAATACAACATCGCAGTAATTGAAGTGCGATAACACTAGTGGATCACACAATATAGTCTTCAGCCTCTGAGATAAACAGTGACGATTTAAAAATATGAGTCTAAGATTAGCATATGCTATATTGATGCACTTGAATATATGGTTGTAGAATCTAAGATCAGAATCTATTTGAAGCCGTAGGCTTTTTACACATGCTTTTATCACAACATTATCGTTGTTGTTATTGATATTTGAGGTAGAACTCTCTCACGTAATTTTTTGGGACCAAAGAGTATTGCTTCCGTTTTTGAATTATTAATTATTAGTGCATGATCTCTGCATTTAGCTGATATATTGGAAAGATCCAGATTAATTTTGTTACATACAGAATTTACATCCTTCTCCGCAAGTGTGTATAGCAGTTGGGTATCATCAGCAAAGAGATGGACGTTATTTATATTGAGGCTAAAAAATATTTGTGAGGTATAAATAGAGAATTTTTCCAATAACGGGTTTAGTGAATTTGATTTATAGTAGTGATCCAGATCATTGTTTACTCTAGTAGATGGGATAGAGTTTGGATAATGTCCACCCTCCATCTGGGTGTCGGGGTGAGGGAAGACCCACCCCCTATATAAATAGGTACCGGACAGGCAAATCGCTCTCTTCTTCAATAACCATCGGTCCGAAAAGTACGTGAATAATCGGTCCGAATTAGAGTTTGTACTCGCAGTAAGAATTGTATTACGTGTGTGATTATTATAATTAAACGGCGAAAAACATCTAACTTCTTTTATTAGCCTAACGGCCACCAAGACTTAACATGGTCCTTCGAACCGGATGTGTAAAGTGATAATAGTCGCGCATCATACATATTTTTCTTTTATTTACGAAGTACACCGTCTGGTATCAAGAATATCACTGACTATAGACTCGTTAATCGTTAATTAATTCGCGAACAACTAAGTGTTTCGCGCAAGAAGAAGAAGAAGAAGAGGGCAGCCACATTTCAAGGAGGAACATTCTTCAGGAGAAGATATTATAAGGTCGGTTCCCTATTTTTTTCCATATCCTTGTAATAATTAACAATGGCTGAATTAAAAAAACAACGTGGAATTTTAAAAAGTAAGTTAACTCGTTTTGAAACATTCATAAACAGTGATGATGCTAAAAATGCTACAATATTTTTATTAAAAAATAAAACTGAAGCAATTAAGGGAATTTTAGATGAATTTATAAAAGTACAAGCGGATATAGACGAACTAAGGCCCGCAGATTTGGAAATTCCCGAAGACGAGGTAGAGGCGGTAGAGAAATTTGAGGCAAAATATGATAAGGCATATGAATTAGCAACCATGTTAATAGAATCAAAAAATTCTAATAAAAATCTACGATCGGGTTCGACACCGACTTCGGATTCTAATACTAAATTACCTGAAATTTCTCTGCCCGAATTTAATGGCAATTTTGAAAGCTGGCTTAATTTTTATAACAAGTTCAAGTCGTTAATACACGAAAACAGTGAAATAAAGAATATTCAAAAATTTCATTACCTAATTTCATGCTTAAAAGGCGAACCAGCAGAATTAATTAGTGAATTCGATATTTGCGACGCAAAATATGACGCAGCTTGGCAAACCTTAGTAGACAATTATGATAACATTAGAAAAATTGCCAATAAACATATAAGTGCAATATTTAACTCTCAAAAGACTGACAGTGAAAATTCTGTTAAACTTAGGGAAATAACCAGAAATATAAATAAACACATCCGTGCATTAAAATTATTAGGGCGATCAAATGATGAATTATTTGAGGATCTTATTATACATTTAATTTCTATTAAAATAGATCAGAAAACTTATTTTGAATTTGAAAGAACATTAGATAAAAAACAATTTCCAACAATTATTCACATTTGTGAGTTCATTCAAAAAAAATGTGATTCGTTAGACGTAATAAATAATCTTAAAGACGAATTTATTTCTGAGAATAATTCAGAAAAAAGGAAATTGTGCCGCTTTTGTAATGGCACACATAATATTCCAAATTGTTTAAAATTTAAACAAATGAATACAGATCAAAGAATAGAATTTGTTAAATCAAATGGACTATGTAGTAATTGTTTGAAATCTGCTAATCACGCTGTTCAAAAATGTTTTGCAAATCCGTGCAAGGTATGTAAACTAAAGCACAATACCTTATTGCACAAAAACAATTCAAATAACAATGTTAGGGCATCAACAAGTCACGAAAATAAAACATCAGTTAATATTGCTAGCCGTCGAGCTATAGCCTTATTATCAACTGCGGTTGTCAATGTTTTCGATCAAAATAATTCCATAATTGAAGGTAGATTCCTATTAGATTCAGGTAGTCAATCTAATTTCGTAACAGAAGATTTTGCAATTCGTTTACGGTTAAAGAAAACGTATGATTTTTTAGCCATTCAAGGGGTGAACGGCGCTAGTTCAAACGCCACACATAAAATTTGTTTAACATTTCAATCTATGTATAATAGTTATAAAAGAACTTGCGAATTTCACATTCTTCCAAATATTACTGGGATGCATCCTAACGAAAATATTGACAAAAATGTATTTAAATTTTCTAAAAATTGTAATTTAGCGGACCCGAAATTTGAACAATCGCGCCCGGTTGATGGTTTATTAGGTGTAGAAGTTTATTGGGACCTGTTTTGTGCAGGCAGGAAAACAGCGGGTGTTCCGGGTGCAATCCTCTCAAAAACCCATTTGGGTTGGGTAATGGGGGGTAATATACCAAACTTGACAAAAACAACGTCAAGTACTTGTCATGCTGCGACATTGGATTTAAGAAAGTTCTGGGAACTGGAATCTGTTCAACCGGAACCAATAAATTCCCTGTCACCAGCGGAAACTGAATGCGAAACACATTTTCAAAAAAATGTCAAAAGGACTGACGAGGGTAGATTTATGGTGGCACTTCCTTTTAACTCTTTTCCTCTTGACATTGGAGAATCAAAATTTATGGCAATAAAGCGATTTTATAATCTGGAAGGGCGCTTTAAATCAAATCCTCAATTAAAAGAAAAATACACTGAGTTCATTAATGAATATATAGATTTAGGTCACATGCAAAAAATTAAACCTAACGACGCGATACCTAACTATTACTTACCCCATCATGCTGTGTTTAAACAAGAATCACTCACAACTAAAATACGGGTTGTTTTTGATGCGTCCGCGAAAACAAATAGCGGGAATTCATTAAATGACTTATTGTTAACAGGCCCTATATTACAAGAAGATCTCCTTAGTATTCTTTTACGATTTAGATCATTTCTATATGCATTTACCGCGGATATAAATAAAATGTATCGCCAAATTTTAATAGAACCTAATCACCGTAATTTCCAACGAATTGTGTGGCGGGAAAATAAGGAAGAATCTCTTAAATTTTTTGAACTTAATACAGTCACGTATGGTACTGCTCCAGCATCCTTTTTAGCCGTCCGATGTTTACAACAACTAGCCGAAGATGCAAAGTATACTCATCCTAATGCGTCCGTTGCTATTAAACGCGATTTTTATATAGACGACTTACTTACGGGATCAGATACTTTAGAAGGCGCGTTAACTTTACGAGATAATATTATAGACATTTTAAAAGGAGGTGGATTCTTATTAAATAAGTGGAACTCGAATTACAACGAAATCACCGAGGGATTGGATAAATGCACCGAAAATTTAATTTTACTCGACAAAGATGATGTAAATAAAATATTAGGATTATATTGGCATTCTAAACTTGATTATTTTAGCTATGTGGTACCACAATTATCGCACGGTGCCATAACAAAACGAAATATTTTGTCTAAATCGGCAAAATTATTTGATCCGTTAGGGTTAGTAAATCCTTGCGTATTATTATTTAAAATAATAATTCAAAAATTATGGAAACTTGAATTAGAATGGGATGAAATAGTACCAGTAGAAATTCAAAATGAATTTAAAAATTTATATAGCGAGTTGCCACATTTAAAAAGAGTCCAGATTCCTAGATGCTTAATTAATAAAGGTACAAAAGGGGAATTTGAATTAATTGGATTTTGCGACGCGAGTGAAGAGGCCTATGGAGCGTGTATTTATCTTCGCCAATTCATAGGTGAAAATGAACAAAAATATAACATCAATTTAGTTTGTGCAAAATCTCGCGTTGCGCCAGTAAAAACTGAAACCATTCCGCGTCTAGAGTTATGCGGTGCACTACTTTTAGTTCAATTAATGGTTAAGGTTAAAAGGGCGATAAATATCAACATAAAAAAGTGTCATTGTTTCACAGATTCTCAAATTGTGCTTCACTGGATTCATGCTCCATCATATAAATTTAAAATTTTTGTTGCAAACAGAATTGAACAAATAAGGGAACTATCTCAAGAACTTGATTGGTCGTATGTAAAATCAGAATTAAACCCTGCAGACATATTATCACGTGGCATGGCACCTTCATTATTAATTAATTCAGAATTGTGGTGGAAGGGACCATCATATCTAAAACATGATGATGTTATTACTAATATCCCAAAAAATATAGAGGAACATAAAGTACCCGAAATTAAAAAGAATAGTTTTGTACATACAGTTGAATTAGCTGAAAATAGTATTTTTAATGAATATAGTAGTTTTTCTAAATTAGTTAGGATAGTAGCGTTATGCCTTAGATTTAAATTAAATTGTAAAAATACAAAAAATAAAGTAAAAGGTTATTTAACCGTGCATGAATTGCAAAATGCAAAAAATGTGTTGATAAAAATAGCACAAAAAGAATGTTTTACTGAAGAGATAGCAGATTTAACAGCAAATAAATGCATTTCTAAAAAAAGTACGTTATTGAAATTAAATCCCTTTATCGACACGGAAGGTATAATTCGGGTTGGAGGTAGACTAAAACATTCTCATCAAAATTTTGATACAATGCATCCAGTATTACTACCTAAACGACATAAATTAACGTCATTAATTATTTTGGATACGCATTTAAAACATTTGCATGCAGGTGCACAGTCAACGTTAGCTGCAACTAGGCAAAATTATTGGCCGATTAATGCCAAGAATAGTATTAAAAATGTAATTAGGAAGTGTGTAGTTTGTTTTAAAATTGATCCTAAGTCAAGACAGCCAATAATGGGCAATCTACCTTCAGTTAGAGTCACGATAGACAAACCGTTTACCACATGTGGAGTAGATTATTGCGGCCCTTTCTTTATAAAGGAAAGCAGCCGCAAAATTAAGATTGTAAAGGCTTATGCCGCCTTGTTTATTTGCATGTGCACAAAAGCTGTGCACATTGAAGTAGTAAGCGATCTTACTTCAGAAGCCTTTATTGCTGCCTTGCGGAGATTTATTGCCCGACGAGGTAAATGTAGTGATATTTATTCCGATAACGGAACCAATTTTGTCGGCGCAAATATCGAACTAAAAAGATTAAAAGAATTTTTTGATAACCAAGAAAATGTTAGGCGACTTGGAAGTGAAACTGCGAGCCAGGGTATAAACTGGCATTTTATTCCAGCACGGTCTCCACATATGGGGGGTCTTTGGGAATCAGCAGTTAAAATTGCCAAAAGGCACCTTTATAAAGTAATTGGGGAAACTAAGGTAACTTTTGAAGAATTGTCAACTATCTTTACTCAAATAGAAGCCATTGTTAATTCACGACCTATAACCCCGATCAGCACCGACCCAAACGATATCTCCTACCTCTCCCCCGGCCATTTTTTAATAGGACGACCGCTAACAGATATACCGAGTCCAGACCTGGAACATATCAAGATGGGAAGGCTGTCACGTTGGCAGCTCATGCAAAAAATGCAGGGAGACTTTTGGAAGAGATGGTCACGCGAGTACCTGTCTCAGCTTCAGGTGCGACACAAGTGGCAGCGCACAAAGGAAGCATCGGTTACGGGAGTCGAAATCGGCGACATGGTGCTGTTAAAAGACGACAACCTTCCACCGCTACGTTGGGTCCTGGGACGAGTCATCGAGCAGCACCCCGGCGATGATGGTGAAGTGCGGGTTGTGACCGTTAAAACCGCGAGTGGCATTTTAAAACGCGCTGTGTCTAAGGTGTGCGTACTACCAATTGAACGCGAGGGGATCAGTGTATCCAATTAGAACTCTCAGTTAGAATCTAATTAAAACAGTTTTCATTGGAATTCTAATCCCAGGCTAAGTCGGAAGTCCAATCAGAACTCTATTTTGAACATTTACTCATCAAATTATTTTCATTCTCGTTTAAATGTATTCTATTTTTCATTTAGTTTGTAATTGTGTATATAATTTCTTAAAATTCAAATTGTATTTGTGCATAATTGACGATTTGCTGAGTCCGTTACCTAATTGAGTCACCTGACAAACAACGTTTTTATATTTGAAACTTTCACTTTGAAAGATCACTGTCTTTCAAGGGGGGCGGCATGGATAATGTCCACCCTCCATCTGGGTGTCGGGGTGAGGGAAGACCCACCCCCTATATAAATAGGTACCGGACAGGCAAATCGCTCTCTTCTTCAATAACCATCGGTCCGAAAAGTACGTGAATAATCGGTCCGAATTAGAGTTTGTACTCGCAGTAAGAATTGTATTACGTGTGTGATTATTATAATTAAACGGCGAAAAACATCTAACTTCTTTTATTAGCCTAACGGCCACCAAGACTTAACAGAGTTTATGAAATAATTATTGACTACATTTACATCTAATACATTACTGACTTTCTTATCATTTTGGTGACTACTCTGTATGTTTAATTGCCTCAGTTCTTTCCATAACTCTTTCGGGTTATTTGACTTGAGACAAAATTCAAAGTAAGCTTTTTTTTCTTTATTAATACTAGATGTAGTCAGGTTACGCAATGATTTGTAGTTATCCCAGTGATTTTCATTATTTGATTTCTTAAATCTGTTCAGCGCATTGTTTCTAAGGTTAATTAATTTCTTAATATTGTCAGTAAGCCCAGGAGAATATTTTTTTGTAAATGTGGATGTTTTGAAAGGTGCATGGAGATCAAATAAGTCTAATAATATTAAGGTAAAGTATCAACTATATCATCAATGTTATCTAAATAATAAATAAAATCTAAATTCTGTATTGTGGAGGCTTCTACTTCGTTATACATGTTAATTACACAATGAAACACTTTTAACTTTGTTTGTATAACACGTTTATAACGTGTATAACACGTTTTTGTCATTGTGTATATATACCTGTAAAACCTCTAGTTTAAGTTACTCCATGTTTGATAATGACAAGCTAAATTTGTCGAAACTGCAGTCACATTAAATAAAACGTGTTATACAAACAAAGTTAAAAATGTTTCATTGTGTAATAAAATCTAAGTTGCAATAATAAAGGTAGTTGGTAAGATTAATAATATTAATTATTACTATTTGAACTTTGTCTATTGCTTTTCGGAATAGTTGCACTGAGGTCATTCCAAACCATTGGCACAGATTATTAAGCCCTGAAATTCGTCGTCTTGTGCATCGACCAACACTCTACATTTAATAAAAATACAGGATTAAATTATCACTTCTCTTTCTTCTTCGTTTACTTTATCCATTCTAGATATTAGTAATCATCATTATTATTTGGACTTTGTCTTCAGCTTTTCGGAACAGTTGCAGTGAGGTTAGAATCAAATTATCACTTCTTCTTTTTCGTTTACTTTATCATACAGAATGGATAAAGTAAAGGAAGAAGAAGAAGGAGTGATCATTACTAGTATTTGGACTTTGTCTATTGATTTTCGGAACAGTTGCAGTGAGGTCATTTCAAACTATTGGCACAGATTCTTTAACCATGAAATTCGTCGCCTTCTGCATCGACTAACACTCTACGAAAAATTCCCTATGTATGCAGCATAAAAATTGTTTAAAAAATGTCCAAACCTGCTACAAAGCAGGTTCAAAGGAAAATGAATTCAAATTAAAACTTGATAGTGGAGTAGTGTGGAAAAAAAGGATAGAAGCCTAGACTATGCTTCTATCCTTTTTTCCACACTATTCCACTATCAAGTTTTAATTTGAATTAATTTTCTTTTGAAATGCTTTGTAGAAAATTTGGCAAACGGACGCCAAACAGCAAATTGACTTGTAAATATTCACTGCTGTTATAGTTGTGATTCTTTGGTTTTTGTAAATAAGCGATCGGAATTGCCGTGCCTTTATTTTGATTCTACTTTTAACTGATTGTGAGTGTATTTTGAAGGTAAGTTAGGTGTCGAAGTAAAGGAATCTACTTCGACCGGAAACTTTTCTTCACAAATGTCAATTCTTTCATACGTGAATCAGGATGCATGATATAATAATTCCTTATTTAAATCAGCTGTATATTTGTAAATTATGAAAATCAGAGTAATGTTTATTTAGCTTATTGTCTTTAAATGAGCCCCTGAACAATATGTCATTTTTTTTCACCTATTTTTAATTACCCTGCATGCAAGTTTATAAAAATCCACGCCCTTATTCTGACTCTACTTTTAACTGATTGTAAGTGTGGTTTGAAGGAAAGTTTGGTGTCGAAGTGGAGGAATCCACTCCGACACCAAACTTTCCCTCACGTATATCCATTTTTGAAGTTCTCCATTTCCATCCCGGACAAAACCGAATGGGTAGAGGGCAAGATTGTTCAGGGAAATGAAGTCTGGCTCTTCACAGATGGCTCCAAGTCCGAAAACAGAGTAGGGGGTGGAATTTTCTCACATGAGTTCAACCTCAAAAAATCTTTTCGACTCCCAAACCACTGCAGCGTCCTACAGGCGGAAATCATGGCTATCCGAGTGGCAGTGGACTGGATAGGTAAAACCGACCTTCAGGTAAACCATATCAGGTTCGTCACCGATAGCCAGGCCGCCATTAGGACATTAAATAGTCCCTACTGCACCTCCAAGGTGGTCAGAGACTGCAGAAAAGTGCTTAACAAGCTCGCTAACAGCTGTGATGTGGGGCTCATCTGGGTACCAGGTCACAGTGATATTAAGGGAAACTCAATTGCCGACGGCCTCGCAAGGAAGGGGGCAAGGATGAGAGACCTATCTACTGAACTTTCCGCTGACATTCTTCTTGGGGAATGCAAGAGACTATTAAGGGACCAAATGACATCATGGGTTAACCTTAGGTGGAAGAAAGAAGACACGTGTCACATAACAATCTTTTACTGTTTATAGTGTCACACATAGGCCATAGCTGCCTATGTGTGACACTATAAACAGTAAAAGATTAATTGCACTTAGCAGAATCGACATTAGGAAGGCAGTAGGCATCATCACGGGTCACTGTTTTCTGGGTGGACACGCAGAAAAGATGGGTCTCAAATACAATGACTACTGCAGAGAATGCCTAGATGAGGAGGAGGAAGAAACAGTACTCCACTATCTAGGTCAATGTCCTGCTCTTGAGGGGAAACGAATGAAGTACCTCGGTCTGCACCACGCAAGTGAACTGGTGGAGCTCTCACCTATAAAGGTGGGAGATCTGATCGGATTCATTAGGTGCTCAAATTGGGTTGTATAGGGGAAGGATCTCTCATGGTATCACAACGGGCCCTATGGGCCTAAGTGAACAGCCTCGACTGTTGCCATATAAACCTAACCTAACCTATATCCATTTTTATATACGTGAACCTGTAATAATTCCTTATTTAAATCAGCTGTAGATTTGTAAGTAATGAAAATCGGACTATGCTTATATAGCCTATTGTCTTCAAATAAGCCCCTGAACAAAATGTCAATTTTTTTCCACCTATTCTTAATCACCCTGTATGCAAGTTTATAAAAATTATACGAGTTGAAGGAACGTGTGTCTGAGTAACTAAACATTAAAAGCTAAGATTTAAAAAAGAAAACCATGGTTAAATTTCACTAATATTTTGTTTTTTTATTCCAACTAGTTTCGACTTTGGGTCATTCTCTTAAATCATAGTTAAATATGTTTCACCACGTGAAAGATGAGAAATTTGTTTAAGATAATAAAAGCTAATTAAAAATCATCGATTTATATAAAAATTATGAAGTAAGTATAGAATCTGTAAAAGACACATCATATTCAGAGTAGTTGACGTAAGTAATGAAAACGAACGCACACAAAGGTAATATCATAAGGTAGTTGGAATAAGCCGCTTTGGTGTATCGTCCTTATGTCTTTTGAATTTACTCGTGACAGTATTCGTTTCGAGCCTCCCCGGAAAACTATGCAACAAATATTCCCGCCGGAGAAAGGGAGAATAGTTTGACCTTTGCCAGTGCATTTAATTTAATTTATGCTTGTTGTGTCGCATTTCCACCCGAATTTCTGGATATTTCCGCCGGCCATTCCTTTTTAGAATCTCCACTATATAAATCGGTGTAAACTAATCATCTGAATATAGCGATGACTTTAACTATGTTTAGATAATTTAGTTACAAATGTTTTAAAGAAGATCGTAATAATATTGTAGAAGAGAATATAACTCAAGCGTCACATGACTATATTCCCTCCATTCAGAATCGCGTATTTCCATAGATACACGTTATCACGGCGGTAATAGAATCCTATAACCTTGTTTTGGCCGTTGCTACGAAAATTATTTGTCAAATCTGGCAGTCGATAATTAAAAATGTCAACCAGGCGATGGGCTGAGGTTTACTAGACGGAAATGTAGTGAAATTCGTTATATTCTCTCATCGAATATAACTCGAGGTATGATTAATAATCGATAATATTTATGAGTGAAACCGGAGCAGCACATTCAACTCGCCCTTCGGGCTCGTTGAATCTGCAGCTCGGTTTCACTCATAAATATTATCGATGATAATCATACCACTTGTTATATTACAGCTGATAATATATGAGACAATAAAAACTGAAAAGCTAAGGGATTCAAATGATATTATTCACAGCTGGAGTTAAATTTGTTCTTACATTTTTAATTTGTATTTATCTGAAAGTATATTTTATCTATGCAGCATTTTAATATATATATACATAACTATAAATGAAACTAATCGTATTTGGTTGTCAAATACTTTAAAACATTAAAGGTGCCGAGATTCTGTACGAAATCTATAGTAGATTTATCTTACAAAGACTAAATTAATAAATTATAATAAAGCTACTACATGACCTGTGTAAAACAATCTACAGTGAGAATTTTTCTTTTTCGCTAAACATACGCTTCCTATGTTTAGCATTAGAAAGTCCATGTCAATACATTATTTCATTAATTTTACGGATTAGGCAACCAAATTTACAGATATCTGCTTTTGAAGAAACTGAAAGTTTATTTTAGGTTTAGTACAAATGTTCAAAGTGATCACCTTCCTGCTCCAAACAATATGCCAAGGGATTTTAAAATCCTTGTACAGTATTTCTTTAAAAAAACGGGATTTATTTCATTGCAGGCGGTATTTATTCTGTTTTTTAGTTCTTCTGTACTCTCTATTGCTATATTATTGTAGATTTTAAATTGGAGATAACCCCAAAGAAATAAATCGTCTGACGATAAATCTGGGGACCGAGGTGGCCAAGCTATGGGTCTAAATCTTCCAATCCAGCGATCCTGGAAGGTTTCATTGAAGAAACGTGTAACAGGGCCTGTGGAATGTGGTGGAGCGCCGTTCATTTGAAACCATGCGTTCTTAATATTGAAGACTTGTAGTTGTGGTATATTGTCTCTTCGAAGAAATTTTAAAAATTTAACAGCACTTAGGTTGCTCTCAAGATCCAGCGATCCTGGAAGGATTCATTCAGGAAACGTGTAACAGGGCCTGTGGAATGTGGTGGAGCGCCGTCCATTTGAAACTATGCGTTCTAAATATTAAAGACTTGTAGTTGTGGTATATTGTCTCTTCGAAGAAGTTCCCAAAATTTAACAGCAGTTAGGTTGCTCTCAATAAAAAAAAGGGATCAATAAGGGTAGTGTCAACTATTCCAGCCCAAACATTAATTTTCCTATTGTATTGAGTGGGTGTTTAATTTTGAACATGTTCGTTTGCATGTGACCAATACCTGTGGAAATAAGAACAGAAGAATAAGGAGAAAAGGGAGAGAGGTGTTAGGTACAAACCGACAATTCTGTAAATTAGTCATCCCATCCAAACAATGTATTGACATGAACTTTCAAAAACTGAACATAGGAAACCTATACATAATATACAAAATTACGAAAATGTTTTATATATTATGTTGAAGCGTAAGCTTATTTTCTCGAATTGAAATAGTTTTGAATTTGAATTTTTCTTATATCAAACCTATGTTCAACGAAAAAACAAAATCCTCACTGTATATTATTGTATCGATAAATGAAATAGATTGAAATTCAAGTCAAACCGTGAAGTCCTGGATGGAGAATTATACTCATGACAGAAATTCTGTTTCATAATTAAGAATGGTGAGTATTTCATGTTCATTATTTATTTATTCCAAACCCAGCAGCCATAAAGGCCAATTACAGGATAAATTAATGTTAATCAGAAAAAAAAGTAATAATAACAATATTTCTCATACTAGAAAAATTTTAGCAAAAAAAGTAGGATTTGCTAATTACAATTGCTATTTTGTAGTTGTAAGCTTACCTATGTTATTCAACGCTATTCTTAGAGTATATAAAAGCGAACTCACCTGAAACAGAAAGAAATAGTAATTAAAATAAAGAAAGACATTTAAAGCAGAAAATACCGGGAGTTTTCTCCACTAGATTTCGTCATATACAAAATTAAATAAAACTATTACTATGTTTTCATATACAGTTTATAACATAAGAAATTAACTTGTAAATAAAACACTTTTTACTTTGTTTAACCACTGAATCTTACATTTAACTGGAAGCACTAGAAATACACAAGGCCCGAATTAATCCCGGAATTTCCCTTCTTAATAACCAGGTTGACCTAATGTACACCCCTCTCTTCGAAGCCGTATAAATAGTTTTTAACGTGTATTTTGTATTTACTTTAGTTTGAGAATGACTACTAGATAGTCGAAACTAGTCACACAATTAAATGTAGGATTCAGTGGTTAAACAAAGTAAAAAGTGTTTTATTTACAAGTGCATTTAAGATGTACCACAAAGTGAACGCCTACAACACCAAACAGATAAGAAATTAAGCTTTTTTCAGTAAACTTGAAATTAAAACACTAACACTTTTTTCAGTACATAGGGCGCGGCGCAGTGGTGGCTCGTCACTAGATTCCCTCATATATAAAATTAAGTTAAACTATTACCACGTTCTCATATACAGTTTATAAAGTAAGAAATTAACCTTATTTTCAGTAAACTTGGAATGAAAACCCTAACTCTTTCTTCGGTACCTAAGTTGCAGTGGTGGCTCGTGAGGATTTTTAGAAGCATAAACATACAGGAAGTTTTTCTTTGAAGTATGCATGTCCGGGACTCAGCGTATGTATTTTGAGGTTTTTTTTTAAATAAGTTCAATTTGAAGCTAATAACGAGTGTTTCCACTCCCAGACAAAGCATGAAGTAAAATTTCGAGTTTAGAAAAGCCCCGCGTAGAAAATTTGTCTCGACAAATTTTCACGGGGCTATTCTAAACTCGAAATTTTACTTCATGCGACACGCGTACAAAACACTGATTTTAAGTGAAGTTCAAAATATTCTTTTTTATCAGGATATTTTGAACCCTACTTTATTTTTAATACTAATTGAGAAGTATATTTTTCATTTCACAATATTTCAAAATATTCTTGTTTAGCGGTATATTTTTAACTCTGATTTGGCAGGTTTATTTTTAATGCCGATTCAACAGTATTTTTTTCGATTTGACAATATTTAAGTGTTTTATACGCGTGGCGCATAAAGTAAAATTTCGAGTTTAGAAAAGCCCAGAAAATTTGTTTCGGGTCGCTGCGCGACCCTCGACAAATGTTCACGGGGCTTTTCCAAACTCGAAATTTTACTTCATGCTTAGTCTGGGAGTGGAAAACACTCGTTAGTATACGTATTCTAAATTCAGCATATTTTCTGTATATCTTTAGATATTCATTGTTTTTTTTTTCACAGTTCAATTTGAAACTTTAAACGAGTGTTTTCCACTCCCAGACTGAGCATGAAGTAAAATTTCGAGTTTAGAAAAGTCCCGAGAAAATTTGTCTCGGGTCGCGCAGCGACCCGAGACAAATTTTCTGGGCTTTTCTAAACTCGAAATTTTACTTCATGCGCCACGCGTATAAAACACTGATTTCAAGTGAAGTTCAAAATATATATAAATTTCACAATATTTTAGTGATTTACACGCGTGGCGCATGAAGTGAAATTTCGAGTTTAGAAAAGCCTAGAAAATTTGTCTCGGGTCGCTGCGCGACCCTCGACAAATTTTCACGGGGCTTTTCTAAACTCGAAATTTTACTTCATGCTTAGTCTGGGAGTGGAAAACACTCGTTCGACAATTGTCTACGGCTTATTTTGTCTTTTTCTGTTTTAGATAAAATAAATAAAATAGGCGAAATTAATAAAAGTAAATTATGAATATTAAAAAAAGCAATGAAATTTGTAGTTGAAATCAATAATTTGTATGCCAAAAGCGTCAACATTTTATAAGTTCACAAAAATCTTAAAAATTCACAAAAAGCGTGACCAATTTAAAAATGAAAAGGAAATTCACGAAAATAAATATATACTGAAAGTAAATCGTCAGAAAGTTAACGGAAATCAAAAATTACCGGACATTTAGGAAATTCACTAAAGTTTATGAACGGCGTCAAACTATTTAAAATTAACGAATGTCTTAGAAATTCACAAAGTGTCAACATTTTCGTTAATTTTTAAAAAATATTAGCAGTCTGAATATTCAAGATTATCCTGACCATAGTCTCTCCTTTTCTACTCGATTTCCTGTTCTTGAATAAGCATTGGTTTCCCTTGACTCGACTTAAAAGAGGAAACGTTTCAATTTCAATTTATACTTTACTATACAGCGTGTAAACGAACTACTGTACAGGCTCTCTACCACATAAGGGGCAGCGTTTAAATAAACAATACCTGCATTTAAAATTACCATACCTTTAGTAGATAGCTCACAAATAATTATTAAAAATAATTAATAATAATAGGCCACATGTTTGTGGTATCTGGTATACGCGCACATTGCGTATTTTAAGAGAGATTCCACATAGACTGGTAGTTTTTAAACGATTTGGATATCGAATTACACCATCCAGAGAAAAGTGGCTCAGATTGTGAAGAATTATGTCTATGTTATCGTTTTCATAAGTACCCATTGCTGACTAAAGTTTAGTGCGTGTGAAGTGATTTATGCGCCTCGCAGTAGTAAAAGTAAATAAAAAATACAACACCTTACGCATCCACGAAAAATATCATGAACACAGGTAACCAGAAGTTCTCAAAAAGTAAAAAATGCATGAAAAATTATGAAAAATCCAATATTTTTTTTTCGATTTTATTTTTGCTGCAATTGGTGTCAAAATATTTTGTGTATACGCCCTTAAGAAGATGTACATTAGTTCGATTACACGCTGTATATTACTATATATATTGTATTATTTGCTATTGGACTACTCAAATAGAAGATTGAGAAATAATAACTACTTTTTATTATTTCTCAATCTCAAAAATTATATTCCCTATTTTGTTGTCACAATGAGGCTTCGCTTGCGCCTTCAAATCCAAACTTTCGGGATTTTCTAAACTCGAAATTTTTAATCTGTATTACTTTACTATATTACTATATTTTATTCGGCACTTTTGAGCGTTGCAAGCGGTCTAATTTGCCTCAAAATTCACCCACCCGGGGTCCCCACTTGGTCTATGTAACGCAAACCGAGCGTGAAAGGGGCACCCGTTATGCCAAGTTTATGATAGAAATTGTTTTTCTGCGATTTTTGTAAGAGATTCTTGAATCTCTGGTTTGTGGTATTAATATTTCGAAATCCTAAATATACATAGAACGTTTAATTTAAATGAAATTGTACAAATAGAAATTTAGTTAACCCATTTAAACGAGTAATTCAATTTAAAATTGAAGTAAATTCCTTGTAGTTACATGAAAATCGGCGAATTATTGGCCCCGCTCCAGTTTTCGGGGATGCAAGAAAACGTTTCGTTTGTTGGGACCGTCCGAAATAACTTAATTCGATTCCGCGTCGAAAGGCACGCGATGATTCATTTTGGAAATGCTGCGGCCAATTAACTCTACCTCCAGCTGCCGCCGAGTGTCGGCGGTATTTAAGTATTAATGCCCGGGATTTATCTCATTAGCCGAAGTTTCTCTTTTTTTCCCCCCGCGTCTCTCTCACCCCTCACCAACCCGATTGATTGATTTATAGGTGATAACGTTTTACGATAGCATTGAACCTGAGGAGCGGAGTGGTACATATCTACTGCTCATCAAGTATTAATCCGTCGTCGGTAGTATAAGACATGGTGTAGGTGGCAATAACTTGCCCGTTACCAGATCGTAAAGTCCGGGTTACGACTCAAGCCCGGAGTCTGCCACTTCTTCCTTTTCCACACACACACACACATATATATACACTCTCGCTCTCGCATTCATACAAATGCATTCAGTCAGTCATGCACACGCCGTCAAAAGGCCGCCACTTTGCGGCTCGTAAAACCGGCGCCCCGCTGCGAACACAACCCTAAAACGCGGATTTGTGATGCACACACCCCTGCTTAACCAGTGGTTTCCAACAATGAATGGCGGAGGAAATTTCGCCTTTTGCGGAAAAATGTGTTTAACGTGAATAGCTCTGATAATATTGGATTTAGAAAAGGGATTTGTTGGATTTGTACCACTTGTATTCATTAACTGAATTAACTTTTTTTTTATATTTGTATATAAATAGCAGGTTGTTAAATATTTAACACCTATAGGGAGTTATTCTTTTAAGTATACATATCCCAGTTACAGCGTATATTCTCTAAATCTTAAGATGTTCGTAGCTTTTTACAAAAGTTCGATTTGAAGCTTTAAACGAGTGTTTTTCACTCCCGGGTTAAGCATGCAGTAAAATTTCGAGTTTAGAAAAACCTGAAAATTTGGATTGGTCGCGTAGCGCGAAGCGCGGAGCGGCCAAACCAAATTTTCAGGTTTTTCTAAACTCGAAATTTTACTGCATGCGCCACGCGTATAAAACACTGAAATATTGAGAAATTCGCAATATTCTACCAAAGCAATTAATTGTAAACGTATACTTTAAACTTCACTTGAAATCAGTGTTTTATACGCGTGGCGCATGAAGTAAAATTTCGAGTTTAGAAAAGCCTGAAAATTTGGTTTGGTCGCTCCGCGCTTCGCGCTACGCGACCAAACCAAATTTTCAGGCTTTTCTAAACTCGAAATTTTACTTCATGCTTAGCCTGGGAGTGGAAAACACTCGTTTTAAGCTTCAAATTGAACTCTTAAAAAAAAGCGTATGCATATGTATACCTAAGTGAAAATTCCTAGTATGTGTACTTGAAAGAAAAATCAGCTTTATTAACAGATTAATCCGATGACTATTTAGTGTTTAATACGCGTGGCGCATGAAGTAAAATTTCGAGTTTAGAAAAACCTAAAAATTTGGTTTGGTCGCGGAGCGCGAAAACCTAAAATATTTGTACATAAATAGCAGGTTATTAAATAATCAACACCTACAGGGATAATAAATAAACTCATAAATCAAAGTTTAAAATGAATTATATAGAGTATTTAAACAATTAAAATTATGTATTGCTTAATATATAAATTATCTATTTTTTTATTATACGTATTATTTTATAAGTATTTTTTTAGGAATAGTCGGCAGACTAGCTGGTGAACACCGAGCTAAGGCCTATTCCTCCTGTAACGTAAATAAAAATATAAAAAATAAATATATATATATATATATATATATACTAATGTTACGTAATTGAATATGTATTTTGTTTTGTATTTGTTGTTACAATAAAGCGATTATTATTATTATTATTATATTAAAGGATAAATTAAAAACACTTGGTTTGTTTCACTATTCACTATTAGTGTTTTTAATTTATCCTTTAATATTATTTCAAAATGTTTCACCAAGTGATAAATGAGAAAGTTATTCAAGAAACCTACAGGTAGTATTTCTTTTAAGTATACATATCCCAGTTACAGCGTATATTCTCTAAATCTTAAGATGTTTGTAGCTTTTTAAAAGAATTTGATTTGAAGCTTTAAACGAGTGTTTTCCACTCCCAGGTTAAGCATGCAGTAAAATTTCGAGTTGAGAAAAACCTGAAAATTTGGTTTGGCCAAACCAAATTTTCAGGTTTTTCTAAACTCGAAATTTTACTGCATGCGCCACGCGTATAAAACACTGAAATATTGCGAAGTTCGCGATATTCTACCAAAGCAATTAATTGTAAACGTATACTTTAAACTTCACTTGAGTGTTTTCTAAACTCGAAATTTTACTTCATGCTTAGTCTGGGAGTGGAAAACACTCGTTTTAAGCTTCAAATTGAACTCTTAAAAAAAAGCGTATGCATATGTATACCTAAGAGAAAATTCCTACTTTGTGTACTTGAAAGAAAAATCCGCTTTATTAACAGATTAATCCGATGACTATTTAGTGTTTTATACGCGTGGCGCATGAAGTAAAATTTCGAGTTTAGAAAAGCCTGAAAATTTGGTTTGGCCGCTCCGCGCTTCGCGCTACGCGACCAAACCAAATTTTCAGGCTTTTCTAAACTCGAAATTTTACTTCATGCTTAGTCTGGGAGTGGAAAACACTCGTTTTAAGCTTCAAATTGAACTCTTAAAAAAAAGCGTATGCATATATATACCTAAGTGAAAATTCCTAGTATGTGTACTTGAAAGAAAAATCCGCTATATTAACAGATTAATCCGATGACTATTTAGTGTTTAATACGCGTGGCGCATGAAGTAAAATTTCGAGTTTAGAAAAACCTGAAAATTTGGTTTGGTCGCGTAGCGCGAAAACCTGAAATATATGTACATAAATAGCAGGTTATTAAATAATCAACACCTACAGGGATAATAAATAAACTCATAAATCAAAGTTTAAAATGAATTATATAGAGTATTTAAACAATTAAAATTATGTATTGCTTAATATATAAATTATCTATTTTTTTATTATACGTATTATTTTATAAGTATTTTTTTAGGAATGGTCGGCAGACTAGCTGGTGAACACCGAGCTAAGGCCTATTCCTCTTGTAACGTATACATATATATATATACTAATGTTATGTAATTGAATATGTATTTTGTTTTGTATTTGTTGTTACAATAAAGCGATTATTATTATTATTATTATTATATTAAAGGATAAAATTAAAACACTTGGTTTGTTTCACTATTCACTATTAGTGTTTTTAATTTATCCTTTAATATTATTTCAAAATGTTTCACCAAGTGATAAATGAGAAAGTTATTCAAGAAACCTTGTAACGTTCGCGTTTTTCATTATCCTGTTTAATCCTAAAAATAGTGATATATAAAATAATTAAATTAAATTCAAAAACCGAAATTTATTATCGACAACCCAAGTATCACAAAAATGTAAACAAACGGATATTTTTGCTTCGATAAATTTAATACATTTTTCACTTTTTACAACGAATCCTTAAATGGGAAGGGCGGTGTGATGTAGCAGTGTTTAGGGTTCCGTCATGCTATTTACTTGTTACGTAACTCCCCATAAAGAAACGGTTTATCTAACTTAATTCAGCTTTACCGATTTGTTGGTTAATTGTCACTTTTATAGGCAACGGTTGGCAACTCGCTGATAAGGAGCAGTCACACATCTTCGATTTCGTAGCGAAATGAATTCACGGATTTCTGGCAAGACGCATAGAATAATTTATATGTTTTAATACTAAATAAGAAGTTAGTAGTCGGCGGAGGTTGTGATTAGTAATTCTTCGGGCATAACTTTCACTTTCTGTAAGACTGAAAGACTTATCAAACTGGTCGAAAGATCACACAGATGATTCGAAAATTTCAGAACACCGCACACATTCATTTAATTTTACGCCCTCTATTCGAATTGGAAAATTGTTGGTAATTTCGACTTATCGAATATTAAGACTCCGCTACACTAAAATGATCCGTTAGTGTAGCGGAGTCTTAATATTCGATAAGTCGAAATTACCAACAATTTTCCAATTCGAATAGAGGGCGTTAAATTAAATTAATTAGGTGATTGAGAAATTTAATTCAGAGTGTTCACCGGTGAGGAGCTGTGTGCTCAGGTGGAATAAAAGACACGTATTCCACCTGAGCACACAGCTCCTCACCGGTGAACACTCTGAATTAAATTTCTCAATCACCTAATTAATTTAATTTTACGCCCTCTATTCGAATTGGAAAATTGTTGGAAATTTCGACTTATCGAATATTAAGACTCCGCTACACTAACGGATCATGTTAGTGTAGCGGAGTCTTAATATTCGATAAGTCGAAATTACCAACAATTTTCCAAATCGTATAGAGGGCGTAAAATTAAATTAATTAGGTGATTGAGAAATTTAATTCAGAGTGTTCACCGGTGAGGAGCTGTGTGCTCAGGTGGAATAAAAGACACGTGCTGTGTGCGGTGTTCTGAAATTTTCGAATCATCTGTGTGATCTTTCGACCAGTTTGATAAGTTATAATAAATCTGAGAGAGGCCGCATTATATCTAAAGGTAGTAAATAATATTTTTCTTCTAATATGTATTTTTCATGTCCTCTTGGGTTCTTTTTCTCTCGTTGTTTTTTTATTTTACTAAGACTAAAATTCGCTTTTAGGCCTCGTTTATTCAGTCGAGTTTTGGAAGTGAATTGACTGAATTTAATAACATTTCCGATTTCGGTGTGGATTTGGAATTTTTCCGAGCGGATTATTTTTCCGAGAGGGGGTAAACCGAAAGGTAAACCGATTCTGTAAACCGAAAGGTAAACCGATTCTGTAAACCGAAAGGTAAACCGATTCTGTAAACCGAAAGGTAAACCGATTCTGTAAACTGAAGGGCAAACCGAAGGGTAAACCGATTCTATCTACCGATGGACCTACTTACTGCTTTGATTGGTTCCGGCTACTAGATTTGGATACGTGTGTAGTTGCGGAGTGAAGAAAAGAAGTATTTTTGAAGTGAGGAGGAAGGAGATAATTCTGTGGAGGCAGATGAAATTCAGATAAGTGATTGTGTTTTGTTTCGAGTCATACAACTTCAAGTTCAGTTAATTTAGCAGTGTTTTATTTAAATTTTGATTCGTGTAATATTAGAAGAATGTCGTATGAGTTACTATGCACGTTGGAGCCATATAATGTGGACGTGTATCTAAACAACACATGTAACATTTAATTTAAGTTTTCTCTTATTTTGACGTATTTTCATGCCTTTGTTGTATATATAAATTATTTGTATATGTAATCACTTGCACTGGAAATAAACATTATTATTATTATTATTATTATTATTATTATTATTATTATTATTATTATTATTATTATATTTTTGAGTATGTTGGGAAAAGTTGAGAAATTTTTGTTTAGAAGATCCATATAAAATTTATATATTATTTTTTTAATTTGAAATGCGTTTCTAAGATTAAAAATAAATGATTGAAGTGAGAATCAGGAATGCAATTTTACAGAAGGTGAAGGTTTAATTATGTGGCCCTAAGAAAATAGAGTGAATATTTTATGTAATATTAATGTAAAGGAAAATGACGTCATTTTTTTATGAATTAGTCGTTTTTATTTATTTTTGATAATCAAACATTTTCTTAGTTATTTATGATAGAGGTTTTTGATTACATAAGAGTAATTTTTTATTAGTTGTGTTTGCCGCCTAATTAATCGATAATTGCCGTGGAGAAATTAATCTAATAACGATTTTTTCATTTTTATTATAGTATTATTTTTCATTTTTAAGCGTTTTGATATTTCAAGTGTCTCGATATATTTCTATTGCGTTTTTTTTATTTTTAAATTGTTCATTTTTGTTAAAATTAAATTGATTTATATTTTTAATATTTTTGATATTATCTATTAAAGTAATTTTTTATTAATATATTTTTTTACTATTACTTTCAACTACATTTTCATCCCTATAGTTTCTTGGTTTATACTGGGATAAACATAAAAAGGGAAAGTGATAAAACCAAGTGGCGCCCAGAAGTCATTTTTTTGTTTTTTTTAATTTTGCTTTCTTTTGAACCCCGACGCCGCCTCCGACTAAGAGTTGCCGTACGCCGTCACAACCTAGAGGTAGTATTTCTTTTAAGTATACATAAGTATATACTACGCGACCAAACCAAATTTTCAGGCTTTTCTAAACTCGAAATTTTACTTTTTAAAAGAGTTAGATTTGAAGCTTTAAACGAGTGTTTTCCACTCCCAGGTTAAGCATGCAGTAAAATTTCGAGTTTAGAAAAACCTGAAAATTTGGTTTGGTCGCGTACCAAATTTTCAGGTTTTTCTAAACTCGAAATTTTACTGCATGCGCCACGCGTATAAAACACTAAAATATTGCGAAGTTCGCAATATTCTACCAAAGCAATTAATTGTAAACGTATATTTTAAACTTTACTTGAAATCGATGTTTTATACGCGTGGCGCATGAAGTAAAATTTCGAGTTTAGAAAAGCCTGAAAATTTGGTTTGGCCGCTCCGCACTTTGCGCTACGCGACCAAACCAAATTTTCAGGCTTTTCTAAACTCGAAATTTTACTTCATGCTTAGTCTGGGAGTGGAAAACACTCGTTTTAAGCTTGAAATTTAACTCTTAAAAAAAAGCGTATGCATATGTATACCTAAGAGAAAATTCCTAGTTTGTGTACTTGAAAGAAAAATCCCCTTTATTAACAGAATAATCCGATGACTATTTAGTGTTTAATACGCGTGGCGCATGAAGTAAAATTTCGAGTTTAGAAAAGCCTGAAAATTTGGTTTGGCCGCTCCGCGCTTCGCGCTACGCGACCAAACCAAATTTTCAGGCTTTTCTAAACTCGAAATTTTACTTCATGCTTAATCTGGTAGTGGAAAACACTCGTTTAAAGCTTAAATTAATTAGGGATTTGTTTTTATGTTTGAAAAGCAAGGAAAGGAAAATGTTCAGCAGTTGATCCATACAATTATCTTCAACTTTTTTTTCGCATTCAACTCACGCAACCCACTCGAACATTAGTATAATTAAATCAAAACCAGAAAGCGCAGACACGATAGTTTAGACACACTAACCCACAATTACCTCGACTAGACTCCAGTAGCCGACAACGTGACGCCCAGCCCCCCCGGGGGAGGAAAAACGCGCGCAAAAAAAAAACAAAACCACCCCATTGTCCACCTATCAGTACACTTTTCAAAACCATTTTCTATAGTTCTCCCGAGCATCGATAAACGCGTCAAAGATGTTATTGTTCCAACTCCTGCATAAAATGTGTTTTTATTACGGCGACAATGCGCAAGTGACAATGGTACACCTTTATGTTACTGTCGGTTTATTTGCGCATCGAGAAACGCGAGAATGCTGTGTGAAACGCGCGCGCGATTTTTTCCACTTTATCGCCCGAGCCGCGAAACAATGCGATTTTCACATCCGATCGATAATTAATTCACGAAAAATCTTAGATTTTGCCTGGCGGGTTGGCGTTCCTATTCGACGGGTTAATCATAAGTTTTCAACACTTTTAAATTGACGGATTATGCTAATTGGGACATTGGTAATGTGATTGCTTATAACGCTCGATTAACACACCCAGCAAAAACGTATAAGAATACATCTTACAAAATTATATGATTGTTCAAACAAGATAAATTCAAATTCAAAACTATTTGAATTCGAGAAAATAAGCTTACGCTTCTTATAGTTTGCACACTTTAAACATAATATATAAAATTACGAAAAAACTATTCGTGAAAATGCAAATAGTGTCTTAATTAATAAAACAATTTAAGACGATAAATATCCATTGAAACAACTACTTCCCGTGCAAATACACCTCCGGATATTGAATTATACAATGAAATATTTAAAATCTTATTTAATTTGATTTGTTACAACGCTCTATTAAAGTATATGTAACGAACAAAAAAAAAACGTCATAAGCAAAGCTATACTGAAGAGAGATAAATCTCGAAACGCGTCTATAGATGGCCTAAGACATTAGTTTTAATCCAAGTCCTTTCACTTCTAATTTGTTGCAATCTCTCCTTTCATTTTAAATTGTATTGTTAGTTGGTTTGAAGAGAATTTGACCTAAACGTTACATATACTTTAATAGAGCGTTGTAACAAATCAAATTAAATAAGAATTTAAATATTTCATTGTATAATTCAATATCCGGAGGTGTATTTGCACGGGAAGTAGTTCTTTCAATGGATATTTATCGTCTTAAATTGTCTTATTAATTAAGACACTGTTTGCATTTTCACGAATAGTTTTTTCGTAATTTTATATATTATATATGATTGTTGCTCAGAAAAAGGTAATTTTACTTCATGCTTAGTCTGGGAGTGGAAACCCTCGTTCGAAACTTCAAATTGAACACTTTTAGAATAAAGCTACTTTATATAAACACTTACAAGAAGAAACCCCGGTATGCGTAAATAATTGAAAAAGGGTTTCTTCTAGTGTGAAACAATTTATACAGAAGTGGAAGTGGCTGCACTCCCTTAGCCCATATGGACGGACCGCCCCTGTATCACACATTTGTTCACTTTATTGTGACTAATTATTTAACTTACCCCAAAAAAATAAAATGAATGAATTTACTGCAAATATTGTGTTTTTTTGGTATGTGAATATCTTTTGGTAGTTTTTAATTAAGACGGATATGTGATGTGCACGCCATGTACATAATTACATTAATCCGGTCGTTATAATTAAAAATAACGCGACTGCATAAACGTGCCGGTGACGTAGAGTAGTTCCAAAGTTGACAGCTTATTTAAGAGAGACGAGCGGAAGTCAGTCCGTAATTAGATAGATTTTTAATATTACGTCAATCCCCTCCAATTACCTATTTTCTTCCGAGCCGGGATTTTCCACCCCACTTCCAACCCAACCCTTATCATCTTTATAAAACGTTACATCAACGAGTTTTTTTGTGTCCCCTCGGCGAATAAATTAAGTTTGGCTAAATAGGATGATCAATAGTTGGGCTTTTAATAGCAATATATTTCCTTAACAAATGATGGTTAAAACATTAAAAGTGCGATTCTTTTCGCAATCTACAACAAGTTAGTCTTACAAAGACTATATCAAACACTCATTGAAACAACTACTTCCCGGGCTAATACCCCTTTTAATGTTTGAAGTATTCTGCAACCAAGAATTGGCAATTTCATTTATACTTATGTTTGAACGGTAACGTGACCGCCAGTCTAAGGTGTCAAATTGTTTAGAGGGAATGGCAAAGCTATACTGATGAGAGATAAATCTCGAAACGCGTCTATAGATGGCCTGAATAATTTGACCCAAATTGTTACATTTGCAGTAGGTTACTGTATGTAACAGCAAACACTTGTTGTATAATTCAATGTCCGTCGGGGTATTAGCCCGGGAAGTAGTTGTTTCAATGAGTGTTTGATATAGTCTTTGTAAGACTAACTTGTTGTAGATTGCGAAAAGAATCGCACTTTTAATGTTTGAAGTATTCTGCAACCAAGAATTGGCAATTTCATTTATACAAATGATGGTTAAATAAAATAGGTACTTAAGATATTGATTAATCTATACATTAAATGTATGTTTTTGAGTTTACGTGAAGTGATTATTACACATAAAAAGACTGTTATTCCTTACTTCACTTTTTATTTGTATCGTTAACGATACAAATAAAAAGGGAAGTAATAACATTATTTGTATGTGTAATATGCTAAATGTTTAAATTACTGAGTTTATGTAATATTTGTTAGGTTAGTTTATGTAACATTTGTAAGGTTATTCTAGAGTCACAGTTTAAATTAAACTGAGATACGTTTGAACTTGATTTGGTTTTTATATGAATGAAAATAGTATTTTTACAAAAAGCATATCATGATATCATTCCCCGTAAATATGAAACTTGAGTCTAGTGTCGAGTACACTATACTCGACACTAGACTCAAAAGGGGAACAATTTCAATTTCGATTTATAATTAACTTTTTTATTCGGCACTTTTAAGCGTCGTCAGTGATCTTCATATGTCCGAGGCACTGACTTACGTCAGAATTGACACATCCGGGGGCCCCATTCGGCCACTGTAACGCAAGCCGAGCGTATAATACGACTTTTATACGCTCGGCTTGCGTTACAGAGGCCGAATGATCTTCACATGTCCTTATTCACTTTTTATTATAGTAAAATTATAATAAAAAAAGAAGTAAGGAATAACAGTCTGTTTATTTAAATCTTTTTATCAAATATTGTTGTTAATTATTGTAGTAATTGCTTTCTTCGGAATGACTACAATAATCAATAGAAAACACTTCACGTAACTAGGAATATTGAAAATATTGTCTGTATCAAAAACATTGTTTCTTATCTTTGATTTGGTTGGCATTCACTTTGTGTTACATTATAATAAAAATAATATTAAAAACACTTAACTTTGTTTTAACACTTTTATTTAAACTTTTACAGTGACGACTACAAGCTAGTCATGATCAAACTAAGTATCTTCTTCCAAATTGTGCAAATTTTACTGATAATTTTCAGATTTTTACATTTTACAATTCAAAAAATGGATAAATCAATAAATTCTATTAATTTTCCGATTGTTAATAAAAAAAACGGTTCAACTTTGTTTGTATAACACAATTTATTTTTATGTGACTGCAGTTTCGGCAAATTTAGCTTGCCATTATCAAACATATAATGGCAAGCTAAATTTGCCGAAACTGCAGTCACATAAAAATAAATTGTGTTATACAAACAAAGTTAAACCGTTTTTTATTAATAAATTAACATGTATAACGAAGTAGAAGCCTCCACAATACAAAATTTCCATTTGTTACTCCTAACGATTTTGATGTATTATTATTTATCAAAGTAAAATCAATAGCACGTAAAATCCCAACAAAGACAATTACATATCATCAACCGTGATGATGTTCCTTGTGATATCCAAGGCCGTGCAGAAAACCGGCCAATAATTATTTTCCCTGGCCAATTTGAGACATGGAATTAGTGCGGGTCTCGGTCGGAATCTGCGCGTCCAATTTTACAAATCATAGAGCTTAGCGAGATAATGTTGAAATTAAAATGATGGAAGTACGTTCTAGTCGTATGGGTCGCGGTAATTTCGCCTTTGTACCCTGTCATTTTGGTGTATCATATAGTGGAGATGTGCTATTATTGAGTAATAAAATGTTTTTATGGCCGCGCGGACACTTAAGCGCCTCTTAAATGGATTTTGTGGGAGCGACTTTTTTTTTCAAGTAGGGAATGGGTTTTGTAGGTCTTAACTACCGTAATTAGGGATTTTGGAATGGCTTGATTATCCCAAGGAGTGAATAATTTTTAGGAATTCTTGCGGTTTGTAAAGGTAAGGATGGGATAATCATATACTGATGAATAAGCCTATCAACACAAGAATACATTAAGTATATAATAGAACAGAACAGAATACAGTAAGCAATTTTAAACCGCTGCGCGACCAAACCAAATTTTCAGGCTTTTCTAAACTCGAAATTTTACTTCATGCTTAGTCTAGGAGTGGAAACTCTCGTTCGAAACTACCAATTAACCACTTGTAAAAAAGCAATGGATGCCTGAAATTACTCAAAGCAAAATCCAAATATGTTACGTAGAATTGGTTGCTGTTTATGCTTATTTTTAAATGATGATCATTGAAGACATGCTTTTTGTTTTATTAGTATTCAAACACAGGAGCCAAAACTTTTAAAAGCGATGTATCCATTTTGAGATCCCCAAGTTTATTAAGACCATTTTTAAAAAATGTTGGTCCTGTGCTGTTTTTCTGTCCTGTCTTTTTGTCCTGTCCTGTCCTTCTGTCCTGTCCTGTCCTCTCCTTCTGTCCTGTCCTTCTGTCCTGTCCTTCTGTCCTGTCCTTCTGTCCTGTCCTTCTGTCCTGTCCTTCTGTCCTGTCCTGTCCTTCTGTCCTGTCCTTCTGTCCTGTCCTTCTGTCCTGTCCTGTCCTTCTGTCCTGTCCTTCTGTCCTGTCCTGTCCTTCTGTCCTGTCCTTCTGTCCTGTCCTTCTGTCCTGTCCCTCTGTCCTGTCCTTCTGTCCTGTCCTTCTGTCCTGTCCTTCTGTCCTCTCCTTCTGTCCTCTCCTTCTGTCCTCTCCTTCTGTCCTCTCCTTCTGTCCTGTCCTTCTGTCCTGTCCTGTCCTGTCCTGTCCTTCTGTCCTGTCCTTCTGTCCTGTCCTTCTGTCCTGTCCGTCTGTTCTGTCCTTCTGCCCTGTCCTTCTGCCCTGTCCTTCTGTCCTGTCCTGTCTTTCTGTCCTGTCCTTCTGTCCCTTATTCCTTCTATTCTGTCCTTCTGTCCTTTATTCTTTCTGTCATCCTTCTGTCCTGCCCTTCTGTCCTGTCCTTCGATTCTTCAATCTATTCCGTACAGCCTAAACCGATCGAGAAATTAAGATGACGCTATCAACTTAAGCTTTTTATTACAATTCTAAGATATGAAAAGCTTTTGGTCAAAATGCTGAACCCGGAAGTGGTAGTTTACTTTTAGAATTTTTTTGGACTATTGATCATATCAAAACACCCTGTTAATAAATGTTATAGACAATCAAATATTTAGTAATTGATTTATACAAACTTTTTGTCGTATTTTTAATGACGGCTACTTTATTTTATGTTTCAGATCACAGAACCGAAAAAATCTTTTCGGCCATGAAGATAAACACGGCGGACACGGCCTTATTTGAGGCCAGATTTAGAGGCCAAGCCGGACGCTTGAAAATAATTAAAAATAATTTTTTATAGTTCATAAATCTATAAACAAGTTGCAAGAAACCGCAAGATCGCATGTATTAAATAAACCCCAAAAATGTTCTCTGAAAAACCGTAAAAAAAGCTGTCCGAATGGTAACCCCTTAATGGGAAAAGTACTATGATAGACAAATCATAAGGTAAATAAAACACTATTTATCACTTTGTATAACAATTGGTTTATTTGGTGACTATAGTTTCGATACTACACGTATCATTATCAAACCGTTAGTAGTAGTAGAAAATTTGCAAATATAAATAATATTCCTTTGTAGTTTTTTGTTACTAACGGTTTGATAATGATACGTGTAGTATCGAAACTATAGTCACCAAATAAACCAATTGTTATACAAACAAAGTGATAAACAGTGTTTTATTTATGTTCAACAATGTATAACGAAGTAGAAGCCTCTATAGTCAGTGAATAAATCATAAGGTTTTTTACGGTTTGAATATAGGAGCAAAGTTTTAATGACAGCTAGAAATATATATACTATGTAGATATTAAATCCATGTTTTTTTTTTTTTTGGTTTGATTGTTTGGCATAGGTTCTAGCCATTCAGCCACTAACGATGATTGTATTAATTTAACATATATTTGGACGTCACGACACATTCACACCACACCCAGGGACACGACGAGAAATTATTTTTTAAATAAAGTCTCCCCGTGCACGGGAATCGAACCCGAGTTTGTGGCTCGCCGAGCGATACAGCCCGACGTCGTTACCGCTCGGCCCCAAAATCCATTTTTAGTAAAATATATTACTAAAAGACAATAACCAAGGCAAGAGCGACATATTTCGAAATTGAATATATCAGCAGAAAACCAAAGCAATATCTACTTAGTTACTGCATGTGGGTCCTTATTTACTATTCACAAAGCTGCAGTATTTTGTAAAAATTAATTCCGATAATTTTGAGAAAGTGTGAAGTTAATTTTGAAACATTGCAATTTGATTCAGCAAGAGTATCGAGATAAAAATCTGATAGACCCTAACACGTTCGCTACCAGGCCCTCAGAAAAACAATCCGAACCAGCTGTCTTTATAATTGTTTATTAAATTGAACAATTGCTTAAAAATCTATAAAAAAGGTAATTATCTTTTAGCCTACATCTTCCTGCAGGCTTCTTATTTTTTAAATTCAATCTGTTTGCAATATAATTTTGTAGAGCAAATTATAATGATGATATCAAAGTTTGTGTCATATATACCTGAGGCTGGTAGCGAACGTGTTAATTTAAATAACTTGACCCTATTGGAATCCCAGAATTGTCAAGTAATAAATTTGTGAGTTTGCGAGTAATCGAGCAAAAACAAGCATGTTAATGCCGTGGACGCATAGTAAAGACCACCCCGAAACCTTCCACGCTCGACAGCGTCGAACAACTCACTATTGTAATGGTCCATTGTCCCGTGTTCTAATCATAACACTTTCATGTAAACCGGAATTTAATGACCCTATAATTTAAAGGTAATTACAATATAAGAATACACAATAAGACACAAATCGGAGATACTTCGTCCCACGTTTCTCCTCCGCATTGATCAGGCTGCTCCGTTTTTCCTCTGCCGCGGGGATTAGTTTTAACGCACATAAATCTTGTCGCAATTAATCTAATTTTTCGTTTTGTAATTTAAATATTGAGTCGCCGTAATTATCCATCCTTGTGCGTATCATGTCGCGCGTCACGCGATCACCGACACACCGACATGACAGCCGAAGCATAAATCAGTCACACCTGAGACGTTACAAGGTCTACATTGACCGATAATACACTGCTCTTAATTACTAATTACCATATTGAAACGTAATGGTCGATTTTCGTGGATAAGCCTCCTTTTTCCTCGCCGTGTCTGGCAGTGCGAGCGTGAACCAAAGAGACATAAATTTCAAGGGAATGCGCCTCCTCCTCGTCGCGTCGCTTCGTCCAACATTTCATGAATTTTATGTGCCGTACGCGGACACGCGGTGATGTATCAAAACCTTGATCCGAAGGACCAATAATTTAAATACTATAATGCCCGCGGTGCGGGTAAATTATGGGCCGAGTGGCGAGAGTGCAGGCGAGGAGAAGCTGCATAACCAGTCTGGTGTCATGAGGTCCTGAAGTAATGTGACAGTCGGAGACGACGGTATCGTGGACAACGCCCCGTCACTCTTTTTTCAGGGGGGGGCTTTGCCACCTTCTCGGCCCACGCAACTGCCAATATACACTTTGTTTGTGGCCTCTTATCTGCACCAGCTCGTGGTATCGGAATGAAGAGATGATTACGTCAATTAGTGTTAAGGTTGGAATCGATGAAAGAATTATTATTGTTTGTGCTCAAAGTAGATCCTCACAAATCATTACGAATAACTATAATTGATGATATTTGCAGACAAATTCTACGTCTACATACTAAATCAATTAGAATTTATAAATGAGTCGCCTAGATGCAAAACCAGCCATACGTGTTTTGACAAACTTGTGTCATAAAAAAATTTCATAAAAAGAAATTAGCAGTGTGAAATACAGAATGTCGGTTTGTTGATTAGAATTATCAAAATTATGCATTATGCGTATAAAACACTGATTTTAAATAAAGTTTAAAGTATTAAGCTTTAGCATACAGCCTTTGCAGTATATTTAGAACTTCACAATATTTCAGTGTTTTATACGCGTGGCGCATGAAGTAAAATTTCGAGTTTAGAAAAGCCTGAAAATTTGGATTTGCCGGCGCGACTCGCTTCGCTCGCGCGCCGGCAAATCCAAATTTTCAGGCTTTTCTAAACTCGAAATTTTACTTCATGCTTAACCAAGGAGTGGAAGCACTGGTTAGAAGCATCAAATTAAACACAAAATCAGCGAATGCCTTATAATTTGCAGCGTAAACATCGAAATATATATACTTAAAAGAAACATTCCTGTATTATAAAGTAATTCACTTGAACTGAACTGAACTGAACTGATAGCAAAGAAGTAATCTCTTTTGAGATATTAAGTGAGCCACCATCGTTACAATCATTTGTGTGGAGAAGAATTTCGAATAAATAAGCTTTATTGCTTTTAAATTAAGTTAAATTAAGTTATTGATTGCCTCCGAAGCATTTATCATAATTGGGTTCCCATATACGGCAGTTTGTTAGCGGCTGTAGACCTCCACAACGTTTATCATTGGCCAGTGTTTTCCTTTTCAACAGATAACATTTTATCACGACAAAAAATCTAATTGAAATTTCAAAAACCATTACTCAGAAACATGTTCGAATATTTATCTTTTATTTACAGTCGTACAATACATAAAAGTATAAAATAATATGCTAAATGTTTAAATTAATGAGTTTATGTAAGATTTGTTAGGTTGTTCTAGTCACAGTTCAAATCAGACAGATAAGTTTGATATTGATTTGGTTTTTATATGAATAAAAATTGAATTTTTACAATAAGCATGTCATGATAGCATTCCCCATGAGTATGAAACTTGCTGAGTCTAGTGTCGAGTACACTGGTTCTGGTTTTGGTGCAAAGGGGAGTTTCAGTTCTGCACTGCACTTAGGCCTCATTAGGCCCATTGTGCCACCTCCCGTAGATCACCCACCCTCAGTTTAGCCAGCCCACCTTGTTTAGGTATTCTAGCATAGCTGAGGTGGGTAGATCTCTTATGTAGGCTATCTATCACCCAATATGGACTCCCTGATTGACGATAGTGCCGGGCATTCAGAAAGAAAATGCCATGCAGTCTCGTCTTCCATGCTGCAACCTCTACAAGATGGGGAGTCAACTATCCCCATCCTATAGAGGTGCCCGTTTAGTCCACAGTGACCAGTAAGGATGGCAGTTAAGCGCCTGAGATTCCCTCTAGCCAGCTGCAGGTACCGTTTCGCTGATCTTTCATTGGGATACACAAGTGTTTCCTTAGAGAGCTTGCAGCCCTCGATATCATCCCAACGCATCCTGAATTTCTCCAGGGCATTGGTTTGTAACATGTTACACAGGGAGAGAGGAGCTAACCGCACTAGCGGCTCCGGTGAGAGTAGATTCATCCCAGCCGCAGCTCTTGCCAGCGCGTCAGCTCTCCCGTTACCTGTGTCTGTATCATGCCCTTTCACCCAGCAGACTTCAATGTTGTTGTGCATTGCTGCCTGTCTGAGTTTCCCGTGGCACTCTATTTCGGTCTCTGACGAAGCATAGGCTTTCTGCAGAGACAGAATCGCTTGCCTGCTATCCGTTAAGATTAGTATGGCTACATTTGTCACCTTGCGGTTTATCATGTACTCAGCCGCAAGTGTTATTCCCATCAGCTCCAGTTGCGTGATGGTTCCATGAATTCCCATCGGAATCTTTGCTTGGATTTTTAGGGTTTTAGAGAAAACTCCAAGGCCCGATCCTTCTCTCCTTTTAGATCCATCTGTGTAGATCCTTATAGCAGACTCTCTCATCCGCTTAGTGGTTGAACAGTAACGTTGTAGGGTGTGTTCTGTATTAGTGTTGGTACACAGCAGTCATTAACAGCCTCTAAAAGAGGTATATCTCTACAGACATTCCTCCAGAGGTGTCCTCTAACTTCCCCACAGCTGTTACTGTTCCAAATCCCACTGCACTGAAGGCGAAGTATAGTCGCCATGGCCTCCTTCTCCACGTGGATATCAAGTGGTGGAAGGCATAGCATGACTTCCATCGCCATCGTCGGAGTAGTGTGCATGGCGCCTGTTACAGTAAGACAGACTGTCCGCTGCACTTGCGAGAGTTGCTTCCTCGTGGTCTTCTGTTTGGTTCTGGGCCACCAAACTGAAGCTTCGGAAGTCAGCATGGGCCTTATGACAACTGTGTACAACCACAGAGTTGTGCGTGGTTTCAAACCCCAGGTTTTCCCCACTGCCCGACGACATTGCCAGAAGGCCCTTATAGCTTTGTCTGTTTTGATGTCGATGTGCGCTTTCCAGCTCAGTTTCCTGTCGAGAGTGATGTCCAGGTATTTCACCTCGTCGCTGTACTGCAACATCGTATTCAATAATTTTGGTGCTTTTTTCGACACCTTCCTTTTCTTGGTGAACAGGACCATCTCCGTTTTGGCAGGGTTTACCGATAGGGAGTGATCATTGCACCACCTAGAGTACACTATACTCGATACTAGACTCAAAAGGGGAACAGTTTCATATTTCGATTTATAATAAACTTTTTTATTCGGCACTTTTGAGCGTCGTGACTGATCTTCGCATGTCCGGGGCACTGACTTATGTCAAAATTGAACCATCCGGGGGCCCCATGTAGCCTCTGTAACGCAAGCCGAGCGTATAAAAGTCGTGAGTTATCTTCGCATATTCGGGGCACTGACTTACGTCAGAATTGACCTATCCGGGCGCCCAATTCGGTCTCTGTAACGCAAGCCTAGCGTATAAAAGTCGTGAGTGATCTTCACATGTCCAGAGCACTATCTTACGTCAGAATTGACCCATCCGGGGGCCTCATTCGGCCTCTGTAATGCAAGCGGAGCGTATAAAGTCGAAATTTCTGACGTTTTCTTAGATTAACACAAGCTTCTGCATGATCGAATTGGCAGCCCTGATATTTTACAGCTAGTTAGCTTGTATATTCCAACTTTCAATAGTAGATATAAGACCACATTCAATTAGAAGTATAATAGAACTTGGATTAAAATAGCCTATTAATGTGATCTGCAATTTGTTTAATCAACGTCTACCAACTTGTGACGAATTTTTTCAACCATTGACTTCCTTATAAGAATTTTGTTAATTACGAAGTGAAATGTTATTTTTAGTTTATAGTTTTAAAACTTTTTTGTTAATACTAAATTGTCTTGTAATTGGGAATTTGTTTCCTGTTTAAACAATAAACATTATTATTAACGTATTCCAGGTTCCACTCAGTTAAATTTTTGTTCGTTATGCAGAAACCATTAGAGTTCTAGAGTAACAATACACCTATTGTACCTCTAGAACTAAAATGGTTTCTATGGCAACGACAACATAATAAAAAATCGCATAAAATGCATTACATTTACGAATCAGTGATGGACACGTAAGTAAAACATTTCACTGAACTAAAAACAATTCAATTAAGACATTTCAGAATAGAAGGAGAAAAACTATTTTCCATCAATTATTGCGAGTAAAACGTAATGGAAGTTGTTGCTTAAAAATTGTAAGTATTTTTTTTAAATTGTTGTAATTAATTTAACGCGATTTTATCATTTCGGCTATATTGCTTGTAATAATATGCAAACAAGTTGCACCGGATGACCCACTTTCCAAAACAAAGACGGGCAAAGATGTTTACGTTCGTGTATCGGCCAATTAATGAGAGATAAATCATTGTAAACACAATCGAAAATAAACATGTCCAAAATGAAGGTAAATTATTGGATAATCATTGGGCATCTGTTTAAATAAACGTGAAATTGCATAAATTGGTGTACATAAGTAAAATTGAATCATTTTAACTTATTTTTATTTATTTTATTTTTGGTAATTATCTCCAACGATTTCCAAAACACCCTCGTTTGATAAAAGAAACTCACACTCATGCTCGATTTTTTTAATCAGTACGCACTCGTCAGTCCCACCATTGATGATGATAAATTCCCGATCGATGTCTTCCCCATCCTCTTCATTCCCCTCCATATCGCACCACCTCTGCACTAAATACCTCATGTACCGCAACCGCTTCTCAAATAAATCCACGGGCACTTTAGAACATAGTTTTGACAATTTATAACAAATGTCATTAATAGTTTTAATTTTATCCCTCCTTGAGGTGACAGTTGCAGAGTCCGTTTGTTTGCGGGACTGTGACCGCTTCAAAAAATCGATTTTTTGAAAACCATCTAGAAAAATCTAAAATACATTTAAGAATAGAATGCCGTTGGTTCCAGGTCGACAAAATTATTATTTTCGGAGATATTAAATATTTTGTGGAGCGGTGCAGCGCTCCGTGACGCTCGGGGTCCCGCGCCGCCTCAGGTGGCGATAGTTACAAAAATTTCAAGGCCGGTATAGGGATAGCGGTAGGTAAGGTAGTATTGGAGGCAATTACGCCAGTGTATGAAAATTTGTGCAGAGACGATTTGCTGCAGCGTTGTTTGGGCGGCTTTACGCAAAACAATAACGAAAGCTACAACAAATCAGTTTGGGCAATAGCCCCCAAGTGTCAGTCCGGGGGCAAAAAAATCATCGATATTGCCGCTGATATCGCGGTATTATTATTCAACGATGGCCTGAGAAGCCTCATGAAAGTTATGGAGACGTTGGGGGTAACCATCGGCCCAAATTGTATCAATTTTTGCGTTGAAACCGACGCAGCGCGGATCGAGCAGGCGGAGCGCTCGCTCACGGATGCTGCAAAAGAGGCAAGAAAAGCCTCTACAAGTTCGAGAAAAGATGCTGGGGAACCTTGATTTGCTTCTTGAAGGCCAGCTATATGGTGCCGGAATCGCTGATTAGGTAAAAAATTTGTTTTCCAATTTATCACATAAATTAACAAACTTCAAACTTTGAATGCGTTTTTCTCAAAACCACTTTTTTGAGTGCGGCACGCAGCAGAACTCGAGCAATTTTTATCCGATCGACTTCAAATTTGGACTGAATCAATAAAACTAGTTTATCTAAAGAAGTACATAGGATTTTTTCGATATCTAAATAAATAAAAAAATTACAGCCTTTTTTCAACGAGAAACTTTGCTCGAAAATCGACCTTAAATTTCGAAAGCGTTCCTATTTTTTAAAAATCAATATTTTTTCAAATCCCTATGTACTTCTCTTCAAAATATCATATTATTAACGAAAACACTCGATATTTTTTTTCAGATCGACTTTGAAGACAGTTCTGCTGCGTGCCGCGGATCACTGCAAAGGCAACAGCACCTGACGCGGGAGCTTCCCCAACGCCACCATGAGGCGTGAAAAAATTGAATTTTTTTGTATGTATCTTTAATAAACAACGAACAAAATAACAAAAAAATTTTGAATATCTCTTTTTTTTCCCACAAAAAAAAATTCTTGAAAAACGGCAAAAAAACAGGGGGTCACAGTGGTGTTGTCCCTTAAGGTTTTCGGAATATAGCAGATGTTTTATTCATGGAAGATCTTAAAAAAAATAGAAAGATATATCGGATAGTACAAAATAGAATCGAATTCTACCTTTAACATCGTGATTTGGTTACAATCAGGGATCGGATAATCCCTAATCTGGAATATTTGGATTAACCCGGGATTGAAAATATTCCTTAATCCCACTCTCCGGATTAAGGATTAATGATTAATCTTTAATCCCACTTTGCGTGGATTAAGGATTAATGATTAATCCTTAATCCCGTTTGACGGATTAATGGGATTAATATAAAAAATTCTTAAAACACGGAAAAATGTAAATAATATGTAATTAAATCGTTTAAAATTATAGTCGGTAAGAAAGGCGTCGTTCATTTACGAAAATCCATATTTTTTACATTTTTCCGTGTTTTTAAATTTTTAATATAAATCCCATTAATCCGTCTAACGGGATTAAGGATTAATCATTAATCCTTAATCCCTGCAAAGTGGGATTAAAGATTAATCATTAATCCTTAATCCCAGACATTGGGATTAAGGAATATTTTCAATCCGTAATCCCGGGATTACCGGATTTCCGATCCCTGGTTACAATTCGATGTAGTTTACTATTTTTTTTATCGATTTTGAAAATTTCGTAAATTTAAAATCGTAGCCTTAAACCAGGTACCAGGAACACTCTTCCGGCAAAGTCTGCACTTGTTATAGGGACGAACAATAAATTTATTTTTGTGTTCTTGTAATCTATTATTATTATTTTTATAACAATTCGTTGTTTCAAAACGGATAAATTGAGCCTTTAACGAGTGTTTTCCACTCCCAGACTAAGCATGAAGTAAAATTTCGAGTTTAGAAAAGCCTAAGAATTTGGATTGGCCGCGTAGCGAAGCGGAGCGGCCAATCCAAATTAGGCTTTTCTAAACTCGAAATTTTACTTCATGCGCCACGCATAAAAACACTGATTTACAGAGAAGTTAAAAAAAACACACACATACAACAACGATTATAGGCAACCTAATATACGTTATAGTTATTGGGTTGCCTATAATCAATGTTTCAATTTGTTCAGCGCAGAATTTGACTCGCGTTTAATTCATATCTACATATTAGATTGCTAAAGCCGTATCTTTTTAATCTTACTATATTTCAGTTTTTATACGCGTGGCGCATGAAGTAAAATTTCGAGTTTAGAAAAGCCTAATTTGGATTGGCCGCTCCGCTTCGCTACGCGGCCAATCCAAATTTTCAGGCTTTTCTAAACTCGAAATTTTACTTCATGCTTAGTCTGGGAGTGGAAAACACTCGTTTAAAGCACCAAATTAACCGCTTTGAAACAACGTATTCCCGCAAGTTTAAAAAACGCTGTAATTATCGGGATGTGTATACTCAAAAGAAAAATGCCCTGTATTTGAAGATTCAAATTGAAATCTTTAAAAAAAAACAACGAATGTCGTAATAGTTACACTGAATACATATGTATATCTGAAAGAAAAATTCCCCGTATTTAAGAATCACATTTATATACACATAATGTAATTTGAAATATCTTCAATAATTTAGCTAACATTCAAAAACGTAAACGAAAAATCTTAATGAAGTAGTATTAAATATAATTTGGCAAATTTAGGACAATCAAAAAAATAAAACGTTTTAAACAAATTTAATGTTTAAAATATGTTTTAAACAACCCCCATATTCTCCTCTTGGCTACGGCCTTGCATCAAGAGAAGAAAATTGGAGTACCTTGGCCATGGCATGAGGGGGGAAAGTACTCCCAGGTATTTTTCCTTATAATAGTAGTATAAAATATAATTAGGCAAATTTAGGACAATAAAAAAACGTGTTAAACAAATTTTACGTTTAAAATATGTTTTAAACAACCCCCATATTCCCCTCTTGGCTACGGCCTTGCATCAAGAGAAGAAAATTGGAGTACCTTGGCCATGGCATGAGGGGGGAAAGTACTCCCAGGTATTTTCCCTTATAATTCAATTCAAGGAAAAATAGCAGGAACCTAGAAAGACAAAATGCGTCCTCGTTAAGAAACCTTAGAGAATGCTTTGCCTGCAGCTCGACGAATCTATCCATAAAATGCGAACAATGTCTTAATTAATAAGACAACTTAAGACAATGAATATCCATTGAAACAACTGCTTCCCGTGGAAATACACCTCCGGATATTGAATTATACAATGAAATATTTAAAATCTTATTTAATTTGATTCGTTACAACGCTCTATTAAAGTATATGTAACGTTTAGGTCAAATTCTCTTCAAACCAACTAACAAATACACATTTAAAATGAAAGGAGAAATAACAAAGAAATTCAATTTATTCACGCGCAATTCAATTCATTCACGCGCAACCTCTGAAGGACCTGCATAAGCTAGTGCAGGGCATCGAGTTCGGAATAGTTGCGTGAGTGTAATAATATTGGGGCAGTACAATAAGTCACCTAGGCTGCAGTGCATCCGGATCCGAAAGGAAGACGGCCCCCACAGGAAAAAAAAAAAACAAAGAAATTGAAGTGAAAGGACTTGGATTAAAGCTAATGTCTTAGGCCATCTATAGACGCGTTTTGAGATTTATCTCTCTTCAGTATAGCTTTGCTTATGACGTTTTAAAAAAATTGGGAATAAAATTAAAATAAATTTACTTGGAAAAGGTGCCGCGTGTGGGATGAACAGGTACACAGATAAAAACATTACAGATTTGATAACCTTGAAAACAATCCTGCTATTGATATCAATATAATTAAAATAGTTTTGTAAGGCTTAATTGATATTATCCCAATTCCAAATAATAATTGTTGTCTATTTCTATTTTTACCCTTCGAAATCTCAGATAGTAGGTAGTAGTAGTAGTTGTTTTAAGGTAGACCGGAAGAGCGTTCCATTAGTATTTACAAGTGAGGCAGGGGTGAAACAAGCGTATCTGGTCCGAAATGGATGAAATAGAAGGGAATTGATAAAATTGGGTCCTCGGAACAACAGATAAATCTAATTAAAACATCAAAGATGTATCCGTAACTGGGCAGAACGAGAGAGAGCTCGTCCTGTCGTTCAGCTCTGCTCTGGGTACATCGCGAGAGCGAGGGATTGAAATGTCCTGTGACGTGCCGTCTGTCAGAGGTGGATGGAAGGATAGAAGGACAGAAGGGAAGGAAGGGTGTTGTCGCGCTGCCCGGGCAGACGTCTTTTGACCTGGCGTGCATTGCTTTGAGCCACAGACTGATCGATCGGCAGAACTGACGCTGACGCTGACGGGAGACGGACAGCTCAGGATGGCTGGCTGAGGGCTGCGAGGGGGTGGGAAGCGGAAAAGCGGGAAGGGGGGTAAGCCGTGACGGTGGTAAAGCGACAGTCGCGTCCTTTTCTACCCCCCTCCGATACAACGATTCTGGGTCACCGCACACTCACACACCTCAAGAACACGCCATACCTAATTACTCCCACACCCCTGCACACGGTATGCATTTACCTCCACCCGAAATTAAATTCGAAACAGATGCAACTTTAGCGCCTCGATTCCAGTTTACAAATTGTCGATTCCGGCGATTTGAATATCCCAAAACTCTGGGCGTAAACACGTAGAGCTAGGCTCCTCGTTTAATAGGGGTTTAATTAAAGAATGCTGGTCTAGACTGGAGATAAGACTCGGTCGGGTCGTAATGTAGTAACAAAGAAGGCGTAAATCAACGGTGCGCCATCGAAAACGTCTCTTGTGAGATATATAGTAGCGAGATAGACGAGCGCAGCCTGACCGTAATAACTTATAGTCGATACTCTTAGTATAATAGCTGGAATACGTCCCAACGTGTGCTATGCTTTCGACCGGACCAGTTGGCGAATGCCGTTTTACCATACATCACTCCGCTACATTCACAAAAACAATAAAAAAATGTCTAGACATGAATATTCAATCTGAGACGAATTCCGATTTTATGTAATAGATTCATTCGAAACAAACAAACAAATATTGGATAGTGGCTACTTGTTTATTTAAAGTCCAGTGGTATTAAGAAACGTTACATAAACTAAATACTCTACTTTAATTAAAAAAACACTTAGAACCTTTCTTCAATACTTTATTTTGTAACCAAATGTACATTTCGGACACGAAGTGTCCATTATCAATGGTTTGATACTAATACGAAAAATATACATTTTACACTGATATATATACACTAAAAAATGAGGGAATTAGAGGGTGTCGGTAGGGGGTGTGGTTATGGTGGTAATAAACTAATTTTAGCCGAAAAAAGGTTATCTGTGGGTAAGTAGGTACGTGTTTGATGGGGATTCCAAGGGATTAGGAAAACACCCGAGTTTCAGGTGGACACACTAAATCTAATAAAACATTTTCGAGCGGACTTAAATCGAAAGTTAACAGTAGGTTTTCTTGTTTTTTTTCATTTGAATTGCCTCCAACATATTTAAATGATAGTGTGTTGAATGTTTCAATAATTTTACGTTTTCTAAAATGAACTTATGGCCCGTTTCAATTGCATGGTTAGCCGGATTCAGGTGTTTAATGTGTGTTCCTTGAATCTAGTATCAATGTTTCTTTGTGTTTGTCCTATGTATATTTTGTCACAATTCGAACATTTAATGGAATAAATTCCAGATTTTTCTTTTTCGTGTCGTGTCCGAAATGTACATTTGGTTACAAAATCAAGTATTGAAGAAAGGTTCTAAGTGTTTTTTAATCAAAGTATAATTATCTTCAAGTAACTCAATCAATACAAAAAAAAATATACTCTAGGCAGGAAGACCGATCGTTGATTGCCCATTATTAAACACAAAGTTTCAGCAATAAATCAAACATTGCATTTTAAATCTAATAAAGACCTGATCTCAAGGTTATACTTCAGAATATTGTATCATGTTGGTTATCAATAAGTCAGGGTAATATCTAAACTTTAGGACATGTTTTAAGTTAAAACCCCCTGTATACAAAATCGAACGTATTGTTAACTGTAGGTATACAAAATCGAACGTATTGTTAACTGTAGCATCTACTATCCTAAGCATATGTTTGATTTCAATTATATAAAAATAAAATTTTAACGATAGCGTGACTATAGATCACTATCAAGGACAGATTTTGACTTTAAATTAACCATAAATGATTATAAAGGGTGTTTTTTTAAGAGGTATAGAACTTTAATCATGGATATCTGTTAAACCAATATCAGAATGGAAAGCTGTTGGTGGCAATTTTGTTCAGTAAGCTTTAGCAAATTATCATGCCAAAGCTCACAGTCGAGCAACGATTACAAATTGTGAAAATCTATTTCCAAAATGCGTGTTCTGTGCGTGAAACGTATAGAGCACTTTGCCCATTAATGGATTTTAACCGCCAAATAATTTTAAGTGAAGAGTCATTTTTGGCTGAATGGACTGGTGAATAAGCAACATTGTTTTACTGTGTGGTGTGAATTGCATGCTGGAGGCATCATTGGCCCCTACTTTTTCGAAAATTAAGACAGACCCAATGTTACTGTCAATAGCGAGCGCTACAGGTCAATGACTCCTGGTTTTTTTTTATCCCTAACGTCAATGCAAATTTGTTGAGAACTAAATGGCTTCAACAGGACGGCGTCACTTGCCACACCGCGCGTGAAACCCTCACATTATTGGGAGAAAAGTTTGGTGATCAAATTATTTCGAGACATGCGCCTGTTAATTATCTCCTAAATCACGTGTCTGGTCTATGCTGATAAACGAGCAACGATTAAAGACTTAGAAGTCAACTTTCAGAGCGTAATTTGAGAGATTAGCTGGAAAAAGTTATGTCATATTGAACCAATGGTTTTTTTTTTAAATAATTAATTGATGAGGCGGATACATGATGAAACTCCATAATACTATTTGAAATAAAACAATACAGTTGGGAGGGTTTCACTTTTATTGTTGAACACTGCAACATGTTTCACCACACAGTGGCTTCATCAGGCAGATGAAATAATAATTATAATTATTTCATCTGCCTGATGAAGCCACTGTGTGGTGAAACATGTTGCAGTGTTCAACAATTAAAGTGAAACCCTCCAAACTGCGTTGTTTTATTTCAAACAATGGTTTTTTGATCCCTAACGTCAATGCAAATTTGTTGTGAACTAAATGGTTTCAACAGAATGGCGTCACTTGCCGCACCGCGCGCGAAACCCTCACATTATTGAGAGAAAAGTTTTATGATCAAATTATTTCGAGACATTCGCCTGTTAATTATCTCCTAAATCACGTGTCTGGTCTATGCTGATAAACGAGCAACGATTAAAGACCTAGAAGTCAACTTTCAGAGCGAAATTTGAGAGATTAGCTGGAAAAAGTTATGTCATATTGAACCAATGGTTTTTTTTTAAATAATTAATTGATGAGGCGGATACATGATAAAACTCCATAATACTATTTGAAATAAAACAATACAGTTGGGAGGGTTTCACTTTTATTGTTGAACACTGCAACATATTTCACCACACAGTGGCTTCAGCAGGCAGATGAAATAATGATAATAATTAATAATAATTATTTCATCTGCCCGATGAAGCCACTGTGTGGTGAAACATGTTGCAGTGTTCAACAATAAAAGTGAAACCCTCCAAACTGCGTTGTTTTATTTCAAACAATGGCTTTTTGATCCCTAACGTCAATGCAAATTTGTTGTGAACTAAATGGTTTCAACAGAACGGCGTAACTTGCCGCACCGCGCGCGAAGCCCTCACATTATTGAGAGAAAAGTTTTATGATCAAATTATTTCGAGACATGCGCCTGTTAATTATCTCCTAAATCACGTGTCTGGTCTATGCTGATAAACGAGCAACGATTAAAGACTTAGAAGTCAACTTTCAGAGCGTAATTTGAGAGATTAGATGGAAAAAGTTATGTCATATTGAACCAATAGATTCCACATCTAAGACGGAATCGCGGTGATCACATGCCCAAGCTTATTTTTAATCATGAAATGCCATTATATTGATTACCTATTAAAGCCAAAACATCTGTGCTTTTATTGATTGTTATGTGTTTTATTTGAAAAATAACTTCTATACCTCTAATAAACACCCTTTACTAGCCATATTTTGTGTTTAAAATATCTACTGATGACTATAATAGCCATAATTTTGTTTTAAATTGACCAAAGGCAGCTCTAATATAATATGGCACTAGATGTACTAAACATGACTATAGTAATCTTAGTTTTGCTTTAAACGGACTACTGATTATCATAGTAGCCAGATTTTGGTTTTAAAATGATTTTTACTTTCCCCCGCATGTAATACAAAGGGAAAGTATTGTTTTCGTGAAAATTTTCGAATTAAAATTTTAGCGGAAATATCCGTTTTGAGGTCCCCTGCGTCGAATAAAACCATTTTTGAAAAATGTCTGTCTGTCTGTGTGTCTGTGTGTGTGTCTTTGTGCGCTGTACCGCAAAAACCGCTAAAGATATCGAGATGAAACTTGAAACTTAAGCATTTTGTTACAATCGGAAGAACTGAAAAGCTTTTGGTGAAAATCGGAAAACCGGAAGTGGTACTTTACTCTTAGCGTTTTTCAGTATTTTCAAATTTTTTCAATAAATGTTCATCAAACAAAAAATTCTTTCAAACAAAAGTTGTAGATAATAACAAAATGAAGATATATTGTTCACTTACTTTTTGTCATAGCACTCTTAGTTTTTGAGATATTTTAAAAGTTGTTTGTTTTATCTAGTTATTAATGTGTGACAGTGTATGTGTCGATACAATTGAAAAATGTTTCAAATAAAAGTTGTAGTTATCAAAAAGTTGAAGACATTTTGAAAATAATAATGCTACAAATATTTTAAAAGTGATTTAATACGCAATTTACGGGGGAAAGTACTATGATGGACACATCACCATTTTATTAAATGACTAAAATAAGCAGATTTTGCCTTAAAAATTACTGCTGATCACTAAATTAGTCAAATGTTACTTTTAATGTAAATATACTATATTTTAAAATGAATAAGACTTATTTTAATACATAATTTTTTTGATATAAAACGACTTAAATACCCAGATTTTAACTTGGAAATTACTAGAACACAACAATTGTCAAATATACGTTTCAATGTGACTATACTTGGCTTTAAATTGACTATAGCTCAATGAAATAGTGAAATTTTGGCGATAAAGGTGTTAAAATTATTCAAATAAGCAGATTTCAACGAAAATAGACAGATTCTGACTTTAAACTGACTGTAGATCACTACAATAGTCACATTTTTGTTTAATTGGTGTTTTTTCCATTCCTGGGTTATGCATGAAATGAACATTTTGAGTTGAACAAAATCTGGGCGCTCCCATCACTTCGCCAATAATCTAAATGTTTCAGCTTTTTAAAATTTCAACTTCATTAGTGTTGGTGTTGAAGTTGTCAATATTATATGGGACACCTCTCGCGAATCGTAGGTTATAGAGGTTAACCTACGATTCACGAGAGGTGTCCCATGGTTTCCTCGATTTGTAGTGCTTTCTGTACCAATACATGTAATACGAAAATAGTTTGATGTCCTCAAATTACGTGTGTGAAAAGAGACATGTCTGCTATGGTTTTTAGATGGAACATGCGAAAACTTATGTTCCGGCTTTCTATTAGGTATACATATGCATACGCTTTTTTTAGCTTCAATAAAAACGAGTGTTTTCCACTCCCAGACTAAGCATGAAGTAAAATTTCGAGTTTAGAAAAGCCTGAAAATTTGGTTTGGTCGCGTAGCGCGAAGCGCGGAGCGGCCAAACCAAATTTTCAGGCTTTTCTAAACTCGAAATTTTACTTCATGCGCCACGCGTATTAAACACTGAAAGCACTGAAATATTGTGAACGAGTAAACTTCGCTTGAAATCAGTGTCTTGTACGCGTGGCGCATGAAGTAAAATTTCGAGTTTAGAAAAGCCTGAAAATTTGGTTTGGTCGCTCCGCGCTTCGCGCTACGCGACCAAACCAAATTTTCAGGCTTTTCTAAACTCGAAATTTTACTTCATGCTTAGTCTGGGAGTGGAAAACACTCGTTTCGAGCTTCAAATTGAACTGTTTAAAAAAAAGCGTATGCATATGTATCACCTAATAGAAAATTCCCTGTATGTACTGAACCAATTTTCAGGCTGTTCAAAACTCGAAAATTTGATTGCATACGCTTTGTTTTTAAAGAGTTTAATTTGAAGCTTAAAACGAGTGTTTTCCACTCCCAGACTAAGCATGAAGTAAAATTTCGAGTTTAGAAAAGCCTGAAAATTTGGTTTGGTCGCGTAGCGCGAAGCGCGGAGCGGCCAAACCAAATTTTCAGGCTTTTCTAAACTCGAAATTTTTCTTCATGCGCCACGCGTATACGACACTGATTTTAAGCGAAGTTTACTCATTCACAATATTTCAGTGTTTTTAGTGATTACTACGCGTGGCGCATGAAGTAAAATTTCGAGTTTAGAAAAGCCTGAAAATTTGGTTTGGTCGCTCCGCGCTTCGCGCTACGCGACCAAACCAAATTTTCAGGCTTTTCTAAACTCGAAATTTTACTTCATGCTTAGCCTGGGAGTGGACAACACTCGTTTCAAGCTTCAAATTGAACTCTTAAAAAAAAAAGTGTATGCATAGGTATTACCTAATAGAAAATTCCCTGTATGTACTGAGCAAATTTTCAGGCTGTTCTAAACTCGAAAATTTGATTGCATTCGCTTTGTTTTTAAAGAGTTTAATTTGAGGCTTAAAACGAGTGTTTTCTACTCCCAGACTAAGCATGGAGTAAAATTTCGAGTTTAGAAAAGCCTGAAAATTTGGTTTGGTCGCGTAGCGCGAAGCGCGGAGCGGCCAAACCAAATTTTCAGGCTTTTCTAAACTCGAAATTTTACTTCATGCGCCACGCGTATACGATACTGATTTCAAGCGAAGTTTACTCGTTCACAATATTTCAGTGTTTTTAGTGATTAATACGCGTGGCGCATGAAGTAAAATTTCGAGTTTAGAAAAGCCTGAAAATTTGGTTTGGCCGCTCCGCGCTTCGCGCTACGCGACCAAACCAAATTTTCAGGCTTTTCTAAACTCGAAATTTTACTTCATGCTTAGTCTGGGAGTGGAAAACACTCGTTTTAAACTTCAAATTGAACTCTTTAAAAACAAAGCGTATGAAATCAAATTTTCGAGTTTACAACAGCCTAGAAATTTGTTCAAATTGCCCTCTTTTAAGAAAATAACAAATATTTAAAAATCTACAACACGTAACAGGGATATGTATACTCAAAAGAAAAAAATCACAAGAAATTATAATTTAAAGCTTTTCTAAAAGCAATAACACTACATGAAAATGTGATACTGTTCAGGTCGCGAGTATATGCTACCTAAACAGTATTACATTGTCATGTAACGTCAAAACTTGACACAAGTAGGAAAAATCGTTGTAGATACAACTGTCGACATACTTTCTAAAAAAATTGAACCACACATTCTACATGAATGAGTCATAGGACATCTCTCTCGAATTCCACTATACATGATAAGCCTACCACAATTTTGGACCTGACCCCGCAAAAAGTTGCGACTGCCAAGGTCTCAGCTTTGAAAACAGGAAGATAAATGTAACTGGTTAAATTCTGCTTATTATCGTTGTATAAGAACCCATATAGATAGATTAGAATCGGTACAAAACAAATTTACTAAATTTCTTGCATTTAAATTCAGTACTTCGGGAATATATCTTACACCCCAGCAATCCAGTGCATACGTAGGCCTCGCTTCGCTGAATACTCGGAGGAAGAGAATGGACCTTACATTTACATTCAAATTACTGAATGGGCTAATTGACTCGGAACATCTTTTAAATTTAGTCAATATTAATGTACCAAGTCGTGAGTTGAGATGCAAGAACTTCTTGTACGTGAATCACCACAGGACTAATTATGGCATGCATGGTTCCATGACGAGGATCGCCAGAAACGTTAACAGCGCGGGTTCGTCACTCGAGGTGGTTGGGATTCCCTTTTCAACGTTCAAGGCCCAGCTAAGACATATTGAATGACTTTACTTATTATTTATTTATCTATAGTATAGTAATTTGTTTTATATTGTGTAAATATATCTACTTTCTTTCTTGTAAATGCAGTTAGCGTAAATAAAGTATTATTATTATTATTATTAAAAATACCGTACGGGAAAAAAACCATCTGTGCTAATACTGGCTAAACATTTAAGATGTTTTCCAGGCGGATTCACCAAAGTCCTTACGCTCTGAACTTGCAGTGCACTAAAAGTATTTGATGTGATTGAAGTCATTGTACGTTGGACGAACAAAGCCCGAGTCAAAGAAGAGTAGTGCTTTTGTCTATCGGGGCTCGCGATAGAGTTACGTTAGACGAAAGTATATCGAATCCATATCGAATACCTTATTGTTTATCTACGGCATCTCCATCCATAATAAATCAGGATCAGCGGCAGATAGCGCACACGATAGATGCAAATGCCTCGGGCGAATTTTATTTATTTTTATCTCGGGGCACGGGGGTTTATCGGGGACTTGTTCGTAAGTCGTGTGTCTCGGCGACCGTCAATCAAGTCCGGTTTATCGGGCGAGGCCGCGCGACCGTCCGTCCGATATCGTCCCGCGCGCGATTTATTACCGGTATCAAGAGGTGCTCTATGCTCGCGCTCCGACTCGAAAACGAAAGGAATCCGAAAATGCTCCGGCTAATTAACGCCTCTTCTTCCCGCCACCGTTTGAATTCCGACCGCGGAGGCCGGGGATTAGCAATTAAAATATTTCAGCTGGTTGTCGTCGCCTAATTAAACATTAGTCGAGATGCCGATTTGCATAATCGCATTCGATACGTATAAATCTACGAATACGCTTATTGACTAACGAACATAAACACGTCATACATTATAGTGTTCGAAAGGATTATCCTAATATCAAACAACGCCGATATGGACATTCACAATCATAGATATCTTAAATTAAGAAAGTTTGGAAGAGATACTGTGAAGCAGTTTTTCTAAACTTAAAATTTTGCTTCAATCGAACATTAACCCTGCTCTATGATGAATTAATTTCTCACTTAACCCGTGGTGAAACATATTTAATTAATAATAGAATTTTGATTAAAACACTTGGTTTGTTTCACTGATTTTTATTTTTACTCCAACTAGTTTCGACCGCAGTTCATTCTCAAGGAGATATGTACAAAATTTACAAGCGTACCGATATTTATACAAATATTACAGCTAATTTCAGGTAATAAGGGCCGTTGTAATTGGGGAGTGCCAAATGTCTTCGATGTTATTAAGCGTGGTTTTTCCACTTTTTTTAGCTCTGTTTATTTCTAATCCCTCTCGGAGATTCAAGTCAACGTCCCTTATTGCGTGAATATAAAATGTTTACATTATTATTATTGAAAAAATCATTATGATCAATGCAATCAACATAATTTTTAGTTAGTATATTTTAAAAAAACTGTATTTTTCTCTGTAAATAAAATTTATTCTGCTGAGAAATAAACGATTATTATAATTATTATTATTATTATTATTATTATTATTTCATTTTTTTTCTCAAACATGTCGGTTTGGTATAAGTACCCTTCAGGCGGGATTTTACCAAGTCTGGGGATATTTTTATTATATAATATTGTTATGTAGGTTTAAGAATTTTTTGACTATACTACATGTGTTCATAATTATTATTATTATTATTATTATTATTATTATTATTACTATTATTATTATTATGGATTTCTCGGCGATTAATCAGCCGGTTATTCATTGCTAAACGGGATACACCAAGTGTAGCAATTACCTATCGTAGACATTTCCGTGTGATAGTACATATTTTTAGAAGTATAGCTTTTTGAATGATGGTGTGAAGAAACGGTTCGATATTTAATTTGTGTAGGTTTGGTTTGAATTGTTTGTGTGTGATTCCGGTGGTGGATATAATGAATGGAAGTATAATCGAGCGTTCTTGTTTCCATATTCTTTCTACTTCGATAGCTAGGGGTGTATATTTCTCGATTTTTCCACCGTATTTATTTGTGGTGTTATTGTCTGTCGGTATAGCAATGTCAATTATATACGTAGTTTTATTTATTTTGTCTTGAAATGTAATATCTGGTCTATTGCATGTGATAGTTTTATCTGTGTGTATTGTTATGTCATAGTACAGTTTATAAGAATCATTCTCCAGTATTGTGATTGGCACATAGTTGTAGTATACTGTTTGCTCTGTAATTAGATTATATTTTAGGGCTATAGCTTGGTGAATGATTTTCACAGCAGTGTTATGGCGATCGGTATAGTCTGTTCCTGCAAGCAGTTTACATCCTCCTACAATATGATCGATTGTTTCCGGGTATAAGTGACATTTTCTGCAGAGATCGTTGGTAATAGAAGGGTTTTTAATAATGTATTTTTGATAATTTCTTATGGCTATGACTTGGTCCTGTATGGCCAGAACAAAACCTTCTCATTCAGGGTGGAGTTGTCCTTTTTGCAGCCAGGTGTACGAGTCTCGTTTGTTTATGTTTTCATTGTTTATTATGTATAAATGCTTGCCATGTAGTGTTTTCTGTGCCCATTTTTCGATCTTTTGCTGTTGTGTATTTGCAGTTTCTTGTACCTCGTGTGATGATAGTTTTAATGGGGTATAGCTTTTGTCTGCTTGTACTATGGCTTGGTGTAGAGATGTAGTTTTGGTGTGAAAGTACCGTCTTAGTGTTGTTATTTGTTTGTCGTGTAATGTATGAATGTCTATTAAGCCTCTTCCTCCGTCCCTCCTAGGTACGTTTATCCTTTCTTTGCGTATGCATATGTATCACCTAATAGAAAATTCCCTGTATGTACTGAACAAATTTTCAGGCTGTTCAAAACTCGAAAATTTGATTGCATACGCTTTGTTTTTAAAGAGTTTAATTTGAAGCTTAAAACGAGTGTTTTCCACTCCCAGACTAAGCATGAAGTAAAATTTCGAGTTTAGAAAAGCCTGAAAATTTGGTTTGGTCGCGTAGCGCGAAGCGCGGAGCGGCCAAACCAAATTTTCAGGCTTTTCTAAACTCGAAATTTTACTTCATGCGCCACGCGTATACGACACTGATTTTAAGCGAAGTTTACTCGTTCACAATATTTCAGTGATTTTAGTGATTACTACGCGTGGCGCATGAAGTAAAATTTCGAGTTTAGAAAAGCCTGAAAATTTGGTTTGACCGTCTTAGTGTTGTTATTTGTTTGTCGTGTAATGTATGAATGTCTATTAAGCCTCTTCCTCCGTCCCTCCTAGGTACGTTTATTCTTTCTTTGCATGCATGTGGGTGATGTGCTCTGTGTTTTGTGAGCTGGGTTCTGGTCAGTATATTTATGTTCTCCATATCTGTTGTTGTCCAATGGATAATGCCAAACGAATACGTCAATAGCGGTATGGCATAGGTATTAATCGCTTTAAATATCTTTCCAGCGTTCAGTTTACTTTTAAGTATTAGTGAGAGCCTCTTCTTGTATTGGTCTGTTAGGTGGTCTTTAATTACTTTATGGTCTAATCTGGTGTTTTGCTCGAAACCTAGGTATTTATAGGTTTCGTTTTTCTGCATGTTGGTTAGCGATTTTTCATTGAGTGTAAGAGATGTCACGGTATCCATCCACTTACCTCTATTCATATAGAGAGTTTTACATTTGCTCATTCCAAATTCCATTCGTATATCTGATGTTATGTCTTGTACTAGTGTTAGTAATCCTTTCATTTGTGTTTCTGTCGCTCCATATAGCTTGATGTCGTCCATATAAAACAAATGGTTGATGGTGTGATTATTTTCTGATCGGTTATTAGTTGGAATCCATATCTAGTGTTGTTTAGGGCGTTGGATAACGGGTTGAGGCACATACAAAACCAGAGTGCGCTTAGTGAGTCTCCTTGGAAGATTCCCCTTTTGATTTTAATGTACTTCGTTTTTAAATGTTCTTGTTCTGTTGTTAAAGGTATTGCTGTTTGCCATGTGTTTGCAGCTGTTTTCAAGAACGTTCGTAGAGTCGGGTGAATTTTATATATTTCTAATGTTTTGTGCAGCCAAGAATGGGGAACCGAGTCGAAAGCCTTCTTGTAGTCTATGTAGCATACTCTTATATTTCGTTGTTGTTTTTCTGCTTGCTTCATTATAACACTATCGATTATAAGCTGCTCTTTACAGCCTTGGCTGTTCTTCCTGCATCCCTTTTGTTCTTCCGTGAGAATGTTGTTATTTATTAGGTGTTGTTCGATTTTATTGCATATAACGGATGTAATGATTTTATATATATTTAATTGATGAGGCGGATACATGATGAAACTCCATAATACTATTTGAAATAAAACAACGCAGTTGGGAGTATTTTATTTCATCTGCCTGATGAAGCCACTGTGTGGTGAAACATGTTGCAGTGTTCAACAATAAAAGTGAAACCCTCCCAACTGTGTTGTTTTATTTCAAAATAATGATTTTATTATTATTATTATTATTATAATTTCAAAGATGAACTAAAAACAATCAAAACAATTTCACTTAATAATGGTTAGAGTCCTCAATTAATGAAAGATTTGTTAAAAAGAAAAAATTGAAACAATTAGAAAAATATTTTTATGCTCAAAACAAAACTGAGAAAAAGAAGTGGTGCAAACTGGAATTTGTTAACAACCTATCTGAAAATATAAAAAAATTGTTTAAAAGGGTATTGGTTTAAAGGGTTTAATGTTACTATGACGAATCCAATCAATCTGCATACACTTTTAGTGCATAGTAAATCCGAGATAAACAAATTTGAAAAAAGTAGAATATACGAAATCAAGTGTGTAGATTGTGATGGTGTATATATAGGACAAACCTGAAATTAGCTGTAGTATAAAAATCAGTGAAACAAACCAAGTGTTTCAATCAAAATTTTATTATTAACCCTGCTCATTAATAAGTAGTCATGTCAAATTAAATATCTTTTGATAAACAGATCGATGATGATAGATAGAGGATGGGTGGTTAGCCGCAAGCTACAAAGCAAACCATTTCCGCAGATGGATTAATTGAATAATGATTTTCTCGGTTTCCGGGGCCCTCCCAATAATTCCCCTCTCTCTCCCCAGAATTTGAATTATTAACGGTGTTAAACATTTGCGATTTGGATTGGATTGTTACGAATCAATCGGACATGATGCTACACACATAAGGCGATATTTAATACATGAAGGGCCGTGAAATTAACATGGCAAAGAAAAGTTATCGGGGTTTGTGTTTAGTTGGAGAGAGGCCTGGGGCGTATAAATAATTCATACTTTCAGGAATTTATGTTTCATCATTCGGGGGGTTGTTCTTGAAAAATAAAAATGTGCGCGAAGTGAAATGTGTATGTATGTATAGAAAAAAAAGTTTGTGTGGTAGAATGATTTCTTTTTGCTACTGGGCTAATACAAATTAAGGATTATCTCCTTCTTCTGCTATCCCTTGTTACCGGGTATTATAGATACTAAAAACTCGATTTAAATTAGGAATAAGTTGATTGATTGAGATCAAATTAATTTGACGATTAATAAACACCTCTTGCGATCCACCAATTTTGATACATTTTATACTACTGGACTTCTCGAAGGCCTTCGACACCTTAAATCATGATACCCTGCTTGTTATACCAGTGATGGGGAAACTACGGCCCGCGGGCCAAGTCCGGCCCGCGGAAAGGTTTAATCCGGCCCGTTTAAGAGTGCCGTCGTGAGAATGTTTGAACGCGTTCTTACTTCGTAATGTGACGACCCGCATAAAAACTACCTACCTACGATTAAGCATTATTCTTTGGCCCGCTACGATTGTCTGGTTATTACAAATGGCCCGTCTTTAAAAAAGTTTCCCCACCACTGTGCTATACTATCTTACATTGGCTTCGATCAGGTATCCATTGTTTTTTTTCAAAGAATACCTAAGTAACCGATCACAAATAGTAAGCTTAAAAAATATTTTGTCGAATGAGCTGGAAACTCATAGAGGTGTACCACAAGGCTCTATTTTGGGGATGTTATTGTTTCTAATTTATACTTCACAAATTTTTTCAAGTATCAATTTAAATAACTACCATCTTTTTGCAGACGATGTTATATACTTTTGCAGAGAAGGACACTATTGTTTCGTGCGCTAAAATTAACGCAGATTTAAATAGAATCGTTACAAAATGCAATGAGCACTCTCTCCTAATAAATAATTCTAAAACTGAAGTTATTCTGTTTGGTCTAAAAAAAAAAGCGAGAGTAAGAGTATACCCCTTACTTTCAATTAGCTTGGACAATACCAATTTTATTGACATAAACAATTGTGTTAGAAGTCTAGGAGTTTATATAGATAGTGAACTAATATTCCACAGTCATATCTCCCGTTGTATCAATAAGGCATACGTAAATCTTAGGTTAATATACTTAAATCGGCGATGTTTATCGCAGAAATTAAAAACTATATTATGTGAATCCCTGGTTTTGTCACACTTCAACTATTGTGATGTAGTATACAACTTTTGTTTAGATAAAAAAACAATTATCAAAATTGAATTTGAGTTCAGTATTCCGCACTAGATACCCACAGACGCGTTTCGGACTTCAAGGTCCTCTTCAGTGAAGTCCGAAACGCGTCTGTGGGTATCTAGTGCGGAATACTGAACTCAAATTCAATTTTGATATTTGTTTTCTGGTTTCACAAACAGAGTATAGCTCCGTGGATGAAACAGTGACCTGTATATGCACTTTGTGCACCGTGTCATTGACGATGCCACTATGGGGCAGTAGATGGCGTTAGCTCTCGATTTCATTTAATAGTGTAAAAAAACAATTGATAAAATTCAACGTATGCAAAATTCTTGTTTGAGATTAATCTTCGGTATTAGGAAATTTGATTATATAAATCATAAGCTTCAGGACTTAGGTTGGCTTAAAATGAGTGATCGCCGTTTACTTCATTTTGCCACTTTTTGTCACAAAATAATTAAAGACAAGACCCCACCTTATCTTTACCACAAAATTAAATTCGGCTCTGACGTTCATACACTTAATGTACGCTTTAGAGGATTACTAACTCCACCTCAACATAAATCTGTTTTTGCAGAAAGATCATTCTCAATCCAAATTTCTAAAGTGTACAATAAGGTACCACTAGAATGCAAAGCGAAATGTGTCTTAACTTTCCGTGAACATTATGCCAAACATCTTAAAGACAGATAGATGTATATTTTGTGTTTCAATATTGCCGATTTAATTATTGAATAATTTAAAACGCACTGAAACAAACTTCTGCGCTTGTTTGATATTTATTTATTACTTATGTTTTCAATGGTTAAGTTGAAAAACAGTCGCGGCGACCCAGCCAAAGACTGAACTTCGCCATTGGATTCCAATTACTTGATTATTATCTTTTGTGTAAAAATGCATTTAACTAAATGGTATTTGAAATAAAGATTATTATTATTATTATTATTAATTTTGTTTACATCTCCTAGCAACGTCACCTTTACCAGTCATTAAAGAACGTTGTCTAGGCAACGTTCATTTACCGCTGGTAAAGATCCATGTTTCTTTTTAATAATATTATATTAATAAAACAATAAACAATAAACAATTTCGAAGTAGGATTTCAAATTTCACTGTAAATCAATGTTTTTAAGCGTGGCGCATGAAGTAGAATTTCGAGTTTAGAAAAGCCTAATTTGGATTGGCCGCTCCGCTTCGCTACGCGGCCAATCCAAATTCTTAGGCTTTTCTAAACTCGAAATTTTACTTCATGCTTAGTCTGGGAGTGGAAAACACTCTTTAAAAGCCTTAAATTAACCGCTTTAAAACAACAAATTCACGCAATTAAAAAAAAAACCGCTGCAATTATCGGGATTTTTATACTCAAAAGAAAAACGCCCTGTATGTTCTGGTTTCAACATGTTATAAACGTGTTTTAAACATGTTTTTAATTGTTAATGTTTCAAAGGCTGCTTCAATGAAAAAAACACGTTTTGTAAAAAAAACTGTTTGTTTTAATTAAAATGAAAAAAAAAATGTTTTTTAACAACTCTGCACTGAAGTATTCGAATACCTCTTTTGGATCCTCTAAAAGGATTCGAATCCTACCCAGCTCTGCCGTTTCATTAGTTTAGATTGAAAATAATTGGACCTAAATTGTTACATGATCTGTTTAATTAATTTCTCACTTAATCCGTGGTGAAACAATTATTTAACTAATTCTGGATATTTAATTAAAACACTTTACTAATTTATATTTTCTCCGACTAGTTTCGACTATTGGTCATCTTTAAGGAGGAATATACCATTACATTCCTCCTTAACCCATTAGGCGCCATTGATGCATATACCCAACATTATTAATTTTATGTTAATTAAATTACTAAATAAGTTAATTTATTATATTATATTATTTGAGTTGACTTGAAAATATATAAAGAAAAACGTAAATATTTTTTTACTTAAATATCTCTATTATTACCCATTAAAAAAAAAATATATTTTCAGTGTATTTCTAACTTCACGATATTTCAGTGTTTTATACGCGTGGCGCATGAAGTAAAATTTCGAGTTTAGAAAAGCCCCGTGAAAATTTGTCTCGGGTCGCTGCGCGACCCTCGACAAATTTTCTACGCAGGGCTTTTCTAAACTCGAAATTTTACTTCATGCTTAGTCTGGGAGTGGACAACATTCGTTCTTAGAAGTATCAAATTGAAGGATCACTCTAGATTACTAAGTTTATTACCATTCTACAAAGGCTACAGCTCGAAGGACCAATCATGGTCTTTGGAGACCGAAGGACCACAGGGAATCGAAGTTTTTTTACAAGAAAACAACGAATATCTGAAAGTTTACAGCATGGATAGAAAAGAAAACATCCAATTTTGAAAAAATATCGAAGTTGGGTTGGTTTTCAGTGCATTTTTAACTTCACTTTAAATCAGTGTTTTATACGCGTGGCGCATGAAGTAAAATTTCGAGTTTAGAAAAGCCCCGTGAAAATTTGTCGGGGCGCTGCGCGACCCTCGACAAATTTTCTACGCGGGGCTTTTCTAAACTCGAAATTTTACTTCATGCTTAGTCTGGGAGTGGAAATACTCATTCTAAACTCCATATTGCATGTTTTTATTCAAAAATCAATAGATTTTTTGGTGTCTCGTTGAGCCGTTTTAAACGACTTTGTCTAAAATCCATTAACTCCTCTTAGGGTCCTTTATATAATTATTTATTTGATCCTATTTTGTTAGATGTAACATCTGTTTGTGAGTGAGTTGATTTGTGAATTTTTTGTTTGTTTTTGTATTGTTTTGTGATTATTATGTATATATTGTTGTATTTTTTAATGGTCTCCCGTAATAAAGAATTAATTAATTAATTAAAATCGACGAATGCCTTACATTTACAGCGTATACAATATGTAAATTTAAAAGAAAAATTCACAGTATGTAAAACAATAAGTCATTCTTAGAAATCAGTAACAGAAGTGTAGAATTTCACCTAAAATCAACTCTTTGAGTTAACTCTATAATTGCTCCGCCGTTAATGGGTTAAAGATGGTCGAAATTAGTCGGAAAAAATATAAATTAGTGAAACAAACCAAGTGTTTTATTTTCTTGAATTAATTTCTCATCTGGCACTTGGTGAAACATATTACACTATGTAAAGTTAATTAAAGGAAAGGCACTTGGTATTGTTTCACAATTAAATCTTTATTCCGACTAGTTTCGGTTTGTTAGACCATTTTCAAAGGAAGATTTTGCATTCAGGTAATAAGGGATACGCACTAAACCTCAAAGAAGGCCTGGAGATTAACAGGGCCATAAAAATAGGGAAAAATATCGTAAACGACAACGAGGAGATTTGGAATTCCCCAATTCTGACTTCTCTTATTACCTGAAACAAAAATATTGTATATATACTTAGGAAATAATTTTTTCTGTACATTCCTTTGTTAATGGTCTAACAAACCGAAACTAGTCGGAAGAAAGATTTAATTGTGAAACAATACCAAGTGCCTCTTCTTTAATTAACTTTACAAGTGTTTTAATTAAATATCCAGAATTATTGTTACATTTTTTTTTTCTTGAATAATTTTCTCACTTATCACTTGGTGAAACATTTTTAAATATTGATAATGAAGGTTTAAATTAAATTACACTTGGTTTGTTTCACAATTTTTTTCTTTACTATTTACTCGACTAGTTTCGCGTTTTACAGCATTATCAGGAGTTATCCACTCCTGATAATGCTGTAAAACGCGAAACTAGTCGAGTAAATAGTAAAGTAAAAAATTGTGAAACAAACCAAGTGTAATTTAATTTAAACCTTCATTATCAATATTATTGTTACATGATGATGTCAATTTGTAATCATAATACAAGATATTAATATTAGGCGATAGTAGACACAATGTTTAACATTTCCTTTAGCGCTTATTTTTAATTATTTTATAAAAAAAAATATAATACAACTGTAATATTTTTAGAATCAATTTCGAGCACACGTTCATTTTAGGTAGGGGGGGATATTAAATGCGTATCCCGATTTCATATTGTATACACATATTTATTTAACACTTCACACCCCGAATATAATACACAATACCCTCCTCGGTGTATTAAGTAGGCAACAGCCGGGGCCTCTCTATTATTCGTATTAGGGATGATCAATTTCAATTTGCTGCCAATTGTTGAATGGTAAGAGGTACAAAGTGCCTTGTAAAGGTTCCCGATACCCTCGCGATGCATGCGAGCCTGGGGATTGCTCAGATACATAATGATGATCCACTGAAAAGTCGATTACTGGGCGCTTTATTATTATAAGTAATTTTTTTAATATTGAATTTGATTATTTTCAAAGGAATTCCTTTGAAAATGGGTTAATAAACCAAAACTAGTCGGAATAAAGTTTTAATTTGTGAAACAATACCAAGTGTTTTTAATTTAAATAACTTTACATATTCTAATATGTTTCACCAAGTGCCAGATGAGAAATTAATTCAAGAAATTATTGATGTTGAATTACAGGCACTTGGTTTGTTTCACTAACTTCTTTATTTTTCCAACTAGTTCTGACTTATCGTCTTCTCAAGGAATAATGTACAGAAAATATATTTTTACAGAGGTATATACACAATCAGGTAGTGATAGCAGTGAGGATGAGGGAGTGCCAGATGTCTTCGCACTCATTTACAACGTGTTTTAACTGTTTGTTTTTTGTAATAATAATAATAATAAGTCTTTGTTGCCCAACAGGAAAATTACATCCCAATTACAAGACAATATGTAAAATAGATTAATTACATGGCCGTATGCGTGTATACATATACAAATAAACAAAAAACGAAAAATACAGATACGTGAAAATATTATGTTAAGTTATTTGCTCTTTCAAATGTGATAATTGTAATAGAAATGTTTTTTTTTTAAAGGAAAACTTATTTTGTTGACGACAATCTTATACTATGTGCATTATTTAATTGTGTGGGCAGCATAAATGGGGTGCATTTAACACTCAAGTACATTTAACACGGAATATGCGTGATAAATGTAGATTTTTAACACGATTATAAATAATTGCCTAGTTAGATTTGTAGCCGCTATATAGTAACAGGGTTAAGCTAGTCAAATCAGCTTCTTTTGTCTAACATTTGACCATGGTGGTGATGACGTCGTCGACGCCATTTTGTTAAAGTAGGAAGTAACGCGTCAACATCTCCGCCGTTCTCACTAGTAAAACGCGTTTGTAGACATAAATTATTCTCAAATCGGTTAAACAATTGTGCTTCTATCCATCGCGAGTGTTTTTCAAGGCATTAACACCATGAAAACTCAATCCAAACGGAAGAGTTCGTTTTTTGTGTAAAGAGCGTGTTTCTATGTAACTTAGGTGAAAAGGTAGACTGTATGAGTATTATTTATTGTTGAACGATTGTTCCTATTTGTGTTAAAGTGGAATAATCCTTATTATTATTATTACACATTCAAAATTTCGTTCAGCTCTTTTTATGCGAACGTACTCCTATGTAATTATAAAAATATATAATAACATTCCAGGTAACTTTAAGACTATGAACGTCCTACTTTTCAAATCTAGACTCAGAACTTATGTTAAGTAACACGGTTAATACTGCTGTGTAATCCAAAATATAAAATATATCATTCGTTTCTTCAATTTTTATTCCTTATGATTTTTATTTACTTTTTTTTGTTATATTGAATCCATAACATTTGTTACGGTAATTTATTGGTTGAATGGAAGATCAGCCGCACTTCGGTTGCGCTGAATTCATACCTTTTTATTTTCCGCCTGGTAGGATCATTTTGTAAAATATTCATTGTAATGTTAGTTGTAATGATTGTAAACAACCTGTTGATTTTACTTGGTGAAAATAAATAAATAAACTTTAATAATTAATTTAAAAAATTATAGTACCGCAATCTCTCATCATTTTTCTGTCAAATTATTATAAAACAAATCCGGCCATTAAGTCATCGGATTAATTTGTAATTACAGTGAATTTTTCTTTTACGTATACATACAGGGAATTTTCTATCAGGTATACATATGCATACGCTTTTTTTTACAGAGTTCAATTCAAAGCTTAAAACCGAGTGTTTTCCACTCCCAGACTAAGCATGAAGTAAAATTTCGAGTTTAGAAAAGCCTGAAAATTTGGTTTGGTCGCGTAGCGCGAAGCGCGGAGCGGCCAACCCAAATTTTCAGGCTTTTCTAAACTCGAAATTTTACTTCATGCGCCACGCGTATTAAACACTGAAAGTACTGAAATATTGTGAATGATTAAACTTCGCTGGAAATCAGTGTCTTGTACGCGTGGCGCATGAAGTAAAATTTCGAGTTTAGAAAAGCCTGAAAATTTGGTTTGGCCGCTCCGCGCTTCGCGCTACGCGACCAAACCAAATTTTCAGGCTATTCTAAACTCGAAATTTTACTTCATGCTTAGCCTGGGATTGGAAACACTCGTTAGAAGCTTCAAATTAAAATATTTTATAAATACATACGAGTGTTTTCCACTCCCAGACTAAGCATGAAGTAAAATTTCGAGTTTAGAAAAGCCTGAAAATTTGGTTTGGTCGCGTAGCGCGAAGCGCGGAGCGGCCAAACCAAATTTTCAGGCTTTTCTAAACTCGAAATTTTACTTCATGCGCCACGCGTATTAAACACTGAAAGTACTGAAATATTGTGAATGATTAAACTTCGCTGGAAATCAGTGTCTTGTACGCGTGGCGCATGAAGTAAAATTTCGAGTTTAGAAAAGCCTGAAAATTTGGTTTGGCCGCTCCGCGCTTCGCGCTACGCGACCAAACCAAATTTTCAGGCTATTCTAAACTCGAAATTTTACTTCATGCTTAGCCTGGGATTGGAAACACTCGTTAGAAGCTTCAAATTAAAATATTTTATAAATACATACGAGTGTTTTCCACTCCCAGACTAAGCATGAAGTAAAATTTCGAGTTTAGAAAAGCCTGAAAATTTGGTTTGGTCGCGTAGCGCGAAGCGCGGAGCGGCCAAACCAAATTTTCAGGCTTTTCTAAACTCGAAATTTTACTTCATGCGCCACGCGTATTAAACACTGAAAGTACTGAAATATTGTGAATGATTAAACTTCGCTGGAAATCAGTGTCTTGTTCGCGTGGCGCATGAAGTAAAATTTCGAGTTTAGAAAAGCCTGAAAATTTGGTTTGGTCGCTCCGCGCTTCGCGCTAAGCAACCAAACCAAATTTTCAGGCTTTTCTAAACTCGAAATTTTACTTCATGCTTAGCCTAGGATTGGAAACACTCGTTAGAAGCTTCAAATTGAAATATTTTATAAATACATACAACGAGTGTTTTCCACTCCCAGACTAAGCATGAAGTAAAATTTCGAGTGTAGAAAAGCCTGAAAATTTGGTTTGGTCGCGTAGCGCGAAGCGCGGAGCGGCCAAACCAAATTTTCAGGCTTTTCTAAACTCGAAATTTTACTTCATGCGCCACGCGTATTAAACACTGAAAGTACTGAAATATTGTGAATGAATAAACTTCGCTGGAAATCAGTGTATTCTACGCGTGGCGCATGAAGTAAAATTTGGAGTTTAGAAAAGCCTGAAAATTTGGTTTGGCCGCTCCGCGCTTCGCGCTACGCGACCAAACCAAATTTTCAGGCTTTTCTAAACTCCAAATTTTACTTCATGCTTAGCCTAGGATTGGAAACACTCGTTAGAAACTTCAAATTAAAATATTTTATAGATAAATCACATCGAAAAACCGTCATATGTATCCCTAAACGATATATTAACCATTAGATGTTAAGATCAATTATATTTTTGTTGATCTAAACTAAAAATTTTACTTCATGCTTAACCTGGGATTGGAAACACTCGTTAGAAGCTTCAAATTAAAATATTTTATAGATAAATCACATCGAAAAACCGTCATATGTATCCCTAAACGATATATTAACCATTAGACGTTAAGATCAAATATTTCTGTTGAAACGCTATAGAATTGTTTATGCTTTTGTTAAAAATGTAACATTAATTAGAATTATGTAAAATAGACAGCAAAGGCATGGCACGAGTTCCCAAACTGGGCCCTTGAATAAGTTGCCAAAAATCCGTCGAGCGTCAGCACCTCGGGCGACAGACGGTCTTTGTTAATTGGCAGTTAAGGTGAGTGAAGGATTGCAACAAGCGGCCGTCTCTCTTTTTACCCTTTCGCTTGCGTTTTGTTTCCATCGTTAAAACGTAACTAAAAGGGCATTTGTAGCCCGGTAAGCGATACAGAAGAATTATTTTGCTTGTAGCCCGGTAAGCGATATGTCTTACGCAATAAAGATTAGAAGTGATTCAATCCTTCGAGCGTATGCCACCCATTAGGAGTACAATGCACCCAGTAAATGTCGATCATCAATATATAAAGCGGTAATCCCACCAGCCAACAACAACCAGCGCACCAACCAACAGGGCAATTCGCCGCGCTCTCCGACACATTTGCATACATCAAAAACTTTATTCGAATCCGACCGGACGATAAACAGCACGCGTTGGCGCCGAATTTATCTAAATGTCCACCGATTCTGGGACTCTGGGGGTTGGCCAAGAATATATACGACCATACCCATACTTTACCTCCTCAAGACGCGGACATATATTTACCATACCAATTTAGACGACTCTTCTAAAACCGCGTAGGGTGCTCTGAAGAACCGAGCGCTGTGTCTTACCGGATGCGCACCGAACCGAACCGGTTTACATTCAACATCAAAATAAATCCACATCGGCTCATTATGTCAGCATTTTTCTTTATTTTCTTTTTCCAACTCCTTTACACACCTACCTTCGGGCTTTGGATGACAATTCGGCTTGTCTTACCTTAGCATAATTATTACTAATTAGACGCGTACACACCAGAAAATACGGCCAATTACCGGGAAATTAATCGACTCGACGCGCCTCACTCTTTTTTTTATTTTCAAATTTCCTTTGATTCTTCCGTGCCTCGATTTACATCCATTAATTAAAACGTAAATGATTTAATTAATGGCAATCATTTTTCGCTAATTAACTCTTCCATGATTACATTATTATCAATATTATTAAATGTACAGCGTGAATTTATAATTTGTATTAGCCAATAAGTGAACGAAATATCAATATTAATTATTAATAAGGTGACCAGATTTCGAAGTTAGAAGTTTCAAAATGAATGTTTTTATCAAAACGATTGAAAATGCATCGTATGTTCAATACAAATAAAACTCTAGAGGGCCATGGAAAATATTGTAGGTTGGCAACTCTGAAATTTGACAATCAAACTTCAACTGCCTCTTTGCCTTTATGTCATTCCGAAATGATTGGAGATTAGAGTGATAACGTAAACAATAAGTTGAGGTTGTCTGACGCTTTATATGTTAATTCCTAAAGTGTGTAGCCAACTTAAATTTTAAAAAAAGAATAAATCATGCCACTCTGAATGTTTTTATCAAAACGATTGAAAATGTATCGTGTGTTCAATAAAAATACAACTCTAGAGTGCCATGGAAAATATTGTAGGTTGGCAACTCTGAAATTTGACAATCAGACTTTAACTGCCTCTTTGCCTGTATGTCATTCCGCAATGATTGGAAATTAGAGTGATAACGTAAATAAAAAGTTGAGGTTGTCTGACGTTTTATATGTCAATTCCTAAAGTGTGTAGCCAACTTAAATTTAAAAAAAAGAATAAATCATGGCACTCTGAAGGTTTCTTTTTATTGATCATACAATATCAATGTATCATTTAAAACATGATTTAGAGTAGGCTTTGAATTTTAAATTAGATTAGCACCACTGACTGTTTACACATAGTTTACCATAACCTAAAATTTATTCCATCATTCAATTAGCATTTTGGGAAACCTCACAAAAAAAAATGCCGCCTACTCTGAATCATAATTTAAACCCTGGGTCTCCAAACTATCTTCTTCGCGGGCCACAAATACAATTCTACATAATAAAGTCGGCCAAGATCCGATTAATTTTATAAAATTATGAAAAATTTAAGGAACAATTGTTACAATATTTCAAAATATGACATTTACAAAAAAAATTACAAACAATCGCGGTCCGGATTCATGCAAGTCGCGGGGCGGATTTGGCCCGCGGGCAGTAGTTTGGAGACCACTGATTTAAACGATCGCACGGTATTTAGAATTAGAAGTGATTTGTTATCGAAAAATCAAGTTTTGATTGTTATTATTTGAAATAAAAACAATTATTATAATGTTTGTTTATTATTAAACGAAGGTTTCCAGTCCTTGATTAAGCATGAAGTAAAATTCCGAGTTTAGAAAAGCCTGAAAATTTTGTTTGGCTTTTCTAAACTCGAAATTTTACTTTATGCTTAATCAAGGACTAGAAGAACATGTCTAAACTCTAAAATACCCCATTTCACCCCTAAATATATAAACACCTTTTTAAATGCCCCAATTTGGGGTAAAATTCCCCAAAAATCGGCAGCACTGCAGATGTTGGAAGACTTAAAGGCAAATATTGGTGAAGAAACTGCACGAATTCCAGCTGAAATATTGCGAAAAGTTATGTTACACGCTTAAAGTCGAGTTGGTCAGGTTACAAGTCTAAAGTATAATGCTTGGACAATTGTTTAAATAGTACAAGTCTACATCCATCTTATTGCAGTATCTATAAGAATATGCTTTTCAAATTTGTTTCTAATTGTTATGAGATTGTATTAATATTATCAATTTTAATCTAAAGAAACAGCCAAAATTTTCAAAGAAGAGTGTTTATAAATTCGTATATAAATAATTAGTACAAGTCTACATCCATCTTATTTCAGTATCTACGACAATATGCTTTTCAAATATGTTTCTAATTGTTATGAGATTCTATTAATATTATCAATTTTAATCTAAAGAAGCAGCCAAAATTTTCAAAGAAAAGTGTTTATAAATTCGTATATAAATAATTAGTACAAGTCTACATCCATCTTATTTCAGTATCTACGACAATATGCTTTTCAAATATGTTTCCAATTGTTATGAGATTGTATTAATATTATCAATTTTAATCTAAAGAAGCAGCCAAAATTTTCAAAGAAGAGTGTTTATAAATTCGTATATATATAATTAGTACAAGTCTACATCCATCTTATTTCAGTATCTACGACAATATGCTTTTCAAATTTGTTTCTAATTGTTATGAGATTGTATTAATATTATCAATTTTAATCTAAAGAAACAGCCAAAATTTTCAAAGAAGAGTGTTTATAAATTCGTATATAAATAATTAGTACAAGTCTACATCCATCTTATTTCAGTATCTACGACAATATGCTTTTCAAATATGTTTCCAATTGTTATGAGATTGTATTAATATTATCAATTTTAATCTAAAGAAGCAGCCAAAATTTTCAAAGAAGAGTGTTTATAAATTCGTATATAAATAATTAGTACAAGTCTACATCCATCTTATTTCAGTATCTACGACAATATGCTTTTCAAATATGTTTCTAATTGTTATGAGATTGTATTAATATTATCAATTTTAATCTAAAGAAACAGCCAAAATTTTCAAAGAAGAGTGTTTATAAATTCGTATATAAATAATTAGTACAAGTCTACATCCATCTTATTTCAGTATCTACGACAATATGCTTTTCAAATATGTTTCTAATTGTTATGAGATTGTATTAATATTATCAATTTTAATCTAAAGAAACAGCCAAAATTTTCAAAGAAGAGTGTTTATAAATTCGTATATAAATAATTAGTACAAGTCTACATCCATCTTATTTCAGTATCTACGACAATATGCTTTTCAAATATGTTTCTAATTGTTATGAGATTGTATTAATATTATCAATTTTAATCTAAAGAAACAGCCAACATTTTCAAAGAAGAGTGTTTATAAATTCGTATATAAATAATTAGTACAAGTCTACATCCATCTTATTTCAGTATCTACGACAATATGCTTTTCAAATATGTTTCTAATTGTTATGAGATAGTATTAATATTATCAATTTTAATCTAAACAAACAGCCAAAATTTTCAAAGAAAAGTATTTATAAATTCCTATATAAATAATTAACAATTTACCACTATGTGGTACTTAATTGAAGCACACCTGTATATCTGTGGAGTGTTTAGTTCGTCGTTTGTATGAAAAGTTAACGAGCGTGTGTGTGAACACTTTTTTTTTGAAATTCACGTTGGACGTAGTATTTAAACACGATGAATGGTGTGTGCAGATGAATGGTGGGTGAACGCGTAGTACTCACGCACTCACACCACCACGAACAGTATCGACCCGCCACCGCCTCCCGCCCCCCTCCGCCGACTCACCGACCCGTGCCACGAGGATTCCACATTGCCGCCAAAACACACACAAACATCCACTCGAATACCTTTAAACAAACTTACTTACATACTGAATTAATAGGCAATCAATTGGAAAGAAAAAATAATTAATAGATGGTTTCTTGAATTAATTTCTCATCTGGCACTTGGTGAAACATATTACACTATGTAAAGTTAATTAAAGGAAAGGCACTTGGTATTGTTTCACAATTAAATCTTTATTCCGACTAGTTTCGGTTTGTTAGACCATTTTCAAAGGATGGTATCAATGGTATCAAAAGATGGTATCAATTGAGTCGCATAGATACAAAACCAGCTATACGTGTTTCAATAAACTTGTAGCAAAATGACAAAAACTGATTTTGCAGCGTCTTTAAAATTAATTAAAATAGTGTTGAATGAGCGTTGTATCGAATGAGGACAAGAAAAATTATGTAATACTAAGTAAAAGGTTGGTAGGATTTGCAAATGAGAAAATATGTCAGCTTTTGCAACCAAGAAATGTAGCAGATTTTGCATCAGACTCAATATTGAAAGGCTAAGGATGGGTCAATTTATTTTTTAAATTGTTGCCTGAGACGAGTAGAATGCAGCGATACCAAAACCTCAACATCAAAAATGCAGGGATACCAAAACCTTAGCATCAAAAAAAAAAATGAATTTTGCATTCGACGGGATCATTCAAACTCAATTTTTATAGGCTAGGGATGGGTCAATTTATTTTTAAATTTGCTGCCTGAGACGAGTAGAATGCAGGGATACCAAAACCTCAACATCAAAAATGGAGGGATACCAAAACCTCAGCATTCAAAAAGTTGTATTTTGCATTCGACGGGATTTTTCAAACTCAATTTTTATAGGCTAGGGATGGGTCAATTTATTTTTAAAATTGTTGCCTGAGACAAGTTGAATGCAGGAATACCAAAACCTCAACATCAAAAATACAGGGATACCAAAACCTCAACAACAAAAATACAGGGATACCAAAACCTCAACATCAAAAATACAGGGATACCAAAACCTCAACATCAAAAATACAGGGATACCAAAACCTCAACATCAAAAAAGGTGTATGGCTGGTTTTGCATCTGGGCCAGAACTGGGACGAATCCTCGTGAAAAGGATTCGAATCACGAATCCGAATCACCTAATATGATTCGAATCACGAATACTCGAATAAAGGATTCGTAAGAGATAAATATGATTCCGTTTTTTTCGAATCACGAATACAAATCGTTTAAGAATAAATTTGATTTAATTTTTTATTCAACCATTAACATATAAATATCGTTTTAAGAAAAATATTCACAACCTAATTATTTATTATAACACTGAACATCGTTGATAACAGACTAAATTTCTGTGTTACTCTGATTAAAGATGTATTTGTGTGTTTTTGAACTACACTTCAAATCAATGGTTTATACACGTGGCGCTTTTCTAAACTCGAAATTTTACTTCATGCTTAGTCTGGGAGTGGAAGACACTTGTTACTTTAAAATATGTCACAACTGTTAAAGTATGTATCGTCGGATGCCCGTCTTCAGGGGTGATATGTAAATTTTCGTTTTTGTAAGAACGTTTTTGTCAAACTGTCACGTACTGACATAAAATGATAATTTTAACGTAAATCGATTTTATCAACACGCCGAATTTTTGACGTTTTTGATATTTTTTATATTTACGAGAAGACATTTTGGTCATTTTGATGTTTTTGGCAATTTTAAATAATTTTGACATATTTTGATAACTTTTAAAACTGAAAACAGTTTCAATATGTTTTTATATTTTCAACTTCACTTGAAACCAGTGTTTAATACGCGTGGCGCATGAAGTAAAATTTCGAGTTTAGAAAAGCCCCGTGAAAATTTGTCTCGGGTCGCTGCGCGACCCTCGACAAATTTTCTACGTGGGGCTTTTCTAAACTCGAAATTTTACTTCATGCTTAGTCTGGGAGTGGAAGACACTCGTTACATTAAAATATGTCACAACTGTTAAAGTATGTATCGTCGGATGCCCGTCTTCAGGGGTGATATGTAAGCAAATTATGGGTCCTAGGAGTTGCCAAATAAGTGAGTTACTTAACTGTTTCCAAGGCACTCTTTAAAAAACCAAAAGATTAAAATCTTACATATAAAATGTACAATAAACTAAGTAGTAAGTGTGAGACATCATCGAATTCAGTAAAAAATATTCTTCCAAAAAATATCAAAATCCAAAATAGCGCCCATAAGAAAAACAAAAGTTAGCTATGGTCCCTAGGTAAATGTTACAGTTATCTTAAAATAAAATATGTTACTAGATTTATCTTTAAAAAGTGCCTATAATGTCAAAGTTGTAAATGTCTGGATTCGATAGTTTTTGAATAAAAAAATAATAACGAATTTTCAAAAATACGTTTTTTGACAATATCTCATTAAGGAAATAAGATATTTCAAACTTGTTTTTGGGTTATTATTGGGCCCTAAATTATGCAACTTTGCCCCATTTTAACCGACTCTCTATCTCTTTATAATAATAATAATAATAATAATAAGCATTCTTTATTTTATAGTTCCCCATGACATACAGATATACAAAACATACATTCTGATACTATGGAAAAGAACTTAAAATAGGGTCAAAACAAAGCAAAACGAGAAATGTAAATAAATCAAATACCTAATTCATTAATTGAATAGGGCTCTAATTCGCACAGATAATTAAATAATTGTTTTTTTAATAAATTTAAAGGTTTACATTCTTTTAGTGTATCAGGCATACTATTCCAAATTTTTATACATGAATAAAATGTGCCCTTTTCATTTCATATAACCGAGATCGCCATACATTCCGTTTAAAAACTGACACCCAGTATAATAATAATATAAACTTTATTGTATTGTTATTTTCTAAATATTTTAAATAAATAAATATTTTACATTGTTTACCGTATATTTACGACTCTATTAAAAATAAATACTTATTTCAGTAATTCAATATTAATTATACCATCAAATGTCTAAAAGTCTTGCGTTAAAAATCACTAGAAATCATTAGATGTTTTTTTATTAAACGAATTTCACTATGGCTTTCGACGTCTAAGTCAAAAAATGTTTGAAACAAAAGTTGTAGCCAACGAAAAAATATACCTCTTTTTCCTAAACACTTTTCACCTCAGCTCTTTTGTTTTTGAATTAGAAACTAAAAAATCTAGTGGACATCAACAACTCGCCGATTATGGCTTTCGACGTCTAAATGAAAAAATATTTCAAACAAAAGTTGTAGCCAACGAAAAAATAAACCACTTTTACCTAAACACTTTTCACCTCAGCTCTTTTGTTTTTGTTCAATAAACAAGATTTTTTTGAAAATAAATACACAACTTTATGATAATTCGAAAGTTTACGAACGAGTGTCTCCACTCCCAGACTAAGCATGAAGTTAAATTTCGAGTTTAGAAAAGCCCCGCGTAGAAAATTTGTCGAGGGTCGCGCAGCGACCCGAGACAAATTTTCACGGGGCTTTTCTAAACTCGAAATTTTACTTCATGCGCCACGCGTATTAAACACTGGTTTCAAGTGAAGTTGAAAATATAAAAACATATTGAAACTGTTTTCAGTTTTAAGAGTTATCAAAATATGTCAAAATTATTTAAAATTGCCAAAAACATCAAAATGACCAAAATGTCTTCTCGTAAATATAAAAAATATCAAAAACGTCAAAAATTCGGCGTGTTGATAAAATCGATTTACGTTAAAATTATCATTTTATGTCAGTACGTGACAGTTTGACAAAAATGTTCTTACAAAAACGAAAATTTCTGTTAAAATCAGTAATAATGTCAAAAATATTGAAAATTTCATCAACATTCGATAAATTAAGGAAAATTGAGGAAATATTGCAAAATCTGATAAAAATTTGATAATCGACGAAAATCTCGAAATGATGATAATGTTATAAATCGACATGTTAAGTGGAAAAACAATTAAAAATCTCAAATCTGGCAAAAATTATCAAAATTTATCAAAATGTCAAATTTGACAGAAATCATTAATTTAATTGATTTTATTACTTACAAACGAGTGTCGTCCACTCCCAGACTAAGCATGAAGTAAAATTTCGAGTTTAGAAAAGCCCCGCGTAGAAAATTTGTCGAGGGTCGCGCAGCGACCCGAGACAAATTTTCACGGGGCTTTTCTAAACTCGAAATTTTACTTCATGCACCACGCGTTTAAAACAGTGGTTTAACGAGAAATTAAAAACATATAAAACAATTTTTTTATGTTAATCCTTACGATTAATTCGTATTATTTTTGACGATTCGAATCCTTTTGTAACTATTCGAATCCTATTATAAATATTTGAATCTTTTTATGTGGATTCGAATCTTTTTATGAGGATTCGAATCCTTTTATGAGGATTCGAATCCTTTTATGAGGATTCGAATCCTTTTATGTGGATTCGAATCCTTTTACGAGGATGCGAATCCTTTTATGAGGATTCGAATCACCAGCATTTGGATTCGAATACGAATCCTTTTAAAAAAGTGTAACGAATCCGGATCACGAATCCAGTTTAACTAAAGTATTCGAATACCTCTTTTGAATCCTCTAAAAGGATTCGAATCCAGGATTCGAATCCTGAATGATTCGAATCCTGCCCAGCTCTGATCTGGGCGACCTAATTGAAACAATTGTATTGTATGTTCAATAAAAAAAAAAAAAACTCTAGAGAGCCATGATTTAATATTTTTTTAAATTTAAGTTGGCTACACGCTTTAGGAATTGTCATATAAAACGTCAGATATAATAATTCTAATGTATTATTTCAGAGTTGCCAACCTACAATATTCTCCATAGCACTCTAGAGGTTTATTGAACATACGATACATAACCGTAGCCCAATTGATCGTGTTTCTAAATGAGAAAATCGAAAGTGTTCATGCATCTAGGTGAAGTGAAAAAAATTCATAAGCTCTGTTGATATAATCCAAGTTCAATTATCACCACAGGAATTAATTCTTCAAGAAGATATAGAACAAAAGAGATAATTGAGATAACGTTTTTCACACATGAATTAATTCTCCTTATTAAGACCATAATTTTATAATTACGCTTATTTCAATTACATCCCGCGCTAGCAAAAACAAAAAACTGTAGATGACAAAGTGTTTCCTCTTAATCATGACATTAACGAACGAGTGTCCATCAAACGAAAATCGTCGCGTCATGCATCAGTTTAAAATTGGCTCGTCAAGTGTATGCTTTTAATTCAACCTTTTTCACTAGTGTGTGTGTGTGTCTACATCCACAGCACACCTTGTGAAAAGGAAAGCAACGTGCATCAGGATCTTATCGTAGCAGGAAACCATAAAGCAGCTAATCAAACACACTCGAACGGAAGGTGATTAACCATTCTTGCCGGTAGTTGAGGCGAACTTTGATGGTACCGACTTTGTCATTCCCACAGGTCATAAACAAATATGTATACCTGCTGCACACGAGAGAGAGATTGTTAATTTTTTGATAAAGGCGATTCCTTCATCCGTGAGAATTGTCGCTTAATTGATTTTTTTGCCTCGGTTTGGAAGTAAGATATGTTTAATTACACGTTTCCTGTGTCTGGGTCGTGCTTCAAAATCTCCATGAGGGAATTACGATTAAATGAATGAATAAGAGAATGTCATACCAAGACGAATTTATTCTGTTTTTATAAGAGTATAGTCAACGCATTACCTTTATACCCTGACTTCATCTGCTTTCAATCCATGGTTTCTGGTTGAAACAAAATACCTTCAATTGTTAGGCACTTCGAATGTCAAGTTTGCGTTTTATTTTTATGACATTCATAACGCATGTCAAAATACTTCAATTGCGTCGAAATGACGTGTTATGGAATGCAATTAATGTGAATGTGCATTCCATTACTATTTGGGAATATTTTGGGAATTGTCTCTAAGACTTTCTAATATAGTTCCTCGAGTAGTTTTCCTTAATACTTAATTACATACTTTCATTTGTTTTACGTTATAAATAATAATAATAATAACTTTATAATAATAACTTTATTGTCCAACAGGATAAACCCAATTACAGAACAAAAATTTGAATAAATAAGAAAAGGAAAGATACATGTAAGTTCGTGAACAGTTAATACATATTATAGGATAGTATGATTTATTGAATAAAAATATCGTTGAATAATTTTTCGGAGCACTGGCACAACACAGTCACTGGTGAACGCTGCAACACATTAGAGCGCGCCGTTGGTAAGCGGAATGTTGATGAAAACCGTGTAGACTTCACAGGGACATTAAAGGGAACCCTTGCGAGAATTTCTGGACAGTCGATTTTCCCATCTACGAGTTTCTTCATAAACGTGGCACATCTCAAAGTTCTTCTGTCGGCGAGGGATTCGAATTGGTGACGCTGAAGAAGTTCATCGTTCGAAATTCCAATCGGAGGATAAGAGTGGTCAAGTTTAAAAGAGAGAAATTTTAAAAACCGACGGTGAAGACGATCCAACACAAGAGAGTGACTAGCATAAATAGGAAACCAGATTAAACTGTTATATTCCAACTTACTCAATACGAAGGCGGAATATAGAGATTTAATAGCATCAACAGTGGAAAAGTCGCGGCTAATACGTAGAATAAATCCCATGGCCTTAGACGCATTTGTTCGGACTGAGTCAATATGAGGTTTAAAAGAGAGCTGGCTATCAAATGTAACTCCTAGATCCTTGAAAGTGCTACATCTGGACAGAGACATTCCATCAATTTGATAATTTGATTCAATTGAAGTATGGGTGCGAGAATAGCTTACCACACAACATTTGCTGACATTAAGTATTAAATTGACTCTTTTACACCAATCAGCAATAATGTTTAAATTTGATTGTAGAATATCTACGTCCTGTACGGATTTTATGTTAAGATATATTTTGAGATCGTCAGCATATGCCAAAACAGGACACGTAAACATGCCTAATAGATCATTAATAAAAATGTTAAATAGGAGGGGTCCAAGGCAAGAGCCCTGCGGAACACCAGTGGTAGGAGAAAATTCGTAGGATAAATATTAAACTTTAGGAATTAAGAGTCAGTTTTGTACAAGTACGCTAAGACGGTAAGACTAACATTGTATTGATACTGTACACAGATGTAATAAAATACGAGTAGTAACTTATCATCGTGGTATCATTGAAGATACAAAACCCTTACCTAGTGGAAGTCATCTCCGGGAAGTGCGTTTGGCAAGTGGTATCCTCGTCAACATAAAATACCACGGGAGTAAGGTTGCGAAAGTACCAACTCCACAACAGACGATAATACTAACAATCCAATCAATCTTTATTACAACTGGTTCAAAACTATTAAAAGAAGATAAATATCTGATTTCCAATAGTGGGTAATAAGTTAAAATTAAAAGTAAGTGAAAGAAAAATTTGAAATAATAGAAATAACGATGACCCCCAGAGATTGCGCACTTACAATTTGTCGTAGACCAACAGGAAATGATTGTCATATAAAATGTATATTTTCTTGAATATTGTGACTAAGCCAATGTGCTAATATCTAATTGAACTGACGGTTATTGTTCTAGGGCTTTCCATTCGTCCTTGTTTGTCGTTCCTTCTATAAAAATAGTTTGATTGCTCACTCACAGGTTTGTCAAATAAATAAAGTTATAAAATCAAACAAAAAGGTAGACATGCGTTTGTGATACTGTGTTTTGCTTTTTGTGACGTCAAAGTAAAAGGGTAATGTGTCGTCTTTGGTATCGTGCGATCGTTTAAACTATGATTTAGAGTAGGCGCTATTTTTTTTGTGCGGTTGCCCAGAATGCTAATTGAATGATGGAATAAATTTGAGGTTATGGTAAACTATGTGTTGACAGTCAATAGTGCTAATGTAATTTAAAATTCTAAGCCAACCCAGTCAGTAGTGCTAATCTAATTTAAAATTCAGAGCCTACTCAGTCAGTAGTGCTAATCTAATTTAAAATTCAAAGTCTACTCTAAATTATGTTATAAATCAGTGGTCTCCAAACTACGGCCCGCGGGCCAAATCCGGCCCGCGATTGTTTGTAATTTTTTTTGTAAATGTCATATTTTGAAATATTGTAACAATTGTTCCTTAAATGTTTTATAATTTTATAAAATTAATCGGATCTTGACCGACTTTATTATGTAGAATTGTATTTGTGGCCCGCGAAGAAGATAGTTTGGTGACCCAGGTTTTCAATGATCACACGGTATTATTTTATATCGAGTATACGGGGAATTTTCATTTTACCAAACGTCGTTCTATGCATTAATGTATTTTTCCCAATTTTCAAGTAATTTTGTTTTTCCAGTAGAAAACCGGTATCCCTTTTCGATTTAGACGAGAATATTCGTCTACTTTTCTATATTTGTATTCGCCAAATTTATTGCGTATACGTAAATATTATTTGTACTGTCAATTTTATTTAATTTAGCCATAATAAGTTGAATAGAAATAGCCGATTTATTAACCGGATTTTTGGGTTCGTATTGTATTATTCTGCAAATTAAGTGTTTTTAAATTTTAAGTTTCAAGTTTTCATATATGAATTTTTCAAATTTCAAATTTTCACTTATTATGAAATCGTTGATAACCAACTAAATATGTGTTTTCGGGATATACTGATTAATGATGATGATGTGAGTTTGTATTAAACTTCTTAATAAATCAGTGGTTTATTTACAAAAACATTTTCCCGTGCACTTGACTATTAAGTTTTTAAGCGCATGTTTTTTCTGTGCGCTTGAGAAAATATTTTCGTGTGCACTTATAAAAAAATATTTCTTTTAGGTAAACATATAAACGCGATGTAAATTTTCCGATATTCGTTGTTTTTTAACTGAGCTCAAATTAAAGCTTTAAACGAGTATTTCCACTCCCAGACTAAGCATGAAGTAAAATTTCGAGTTTAGAAAAGCCTGAAAATTTGGCTCGGGCGCGTAGCGAAGCGAAGCGACCGAGCCAAATTAGGCTTTTCTAAACTCGAAATTTTACTTCATGCGCCACGCGTATTAAATACTAATTGTTGTAAAGTTCCAAATACACGCCTTTAGCATACTGGTTTAGTAGTATATTTTAAACTTTACTTGGAATCAGTGTTTTGTACGCGTGGCGCATGAAGTAAAATTTCGAGTTTAGAAAAGCCTAATTTGGCTCGGTCGCTCCGCTTCGCTACGCGCCCGAGCCAAATTAGGCTTTTCTAAACTCGAAATTTTACTTCATGCTTAGTCTGGGAGTGGAAAACCCTCGCTTAAAGCTTCAATTTGAGCTCTTTTAAAAAACAACGAGTATCGGAAAATTTACAGCGCATCCATATGTATACATAAAAGAACATTTTTTATAATAAGTACACAGGAAAAAAAATTTCTCAAGCGCACAGAAAAACATTTTTTAGAGCGCTAAAAAAATTAAGAATTGAGTGCACGGGAAAAAAATTTTTTCTCTGGATTTTACACACAAGACATGTGCATTGGAAAATATTTTCCTGTTCACTTTTCTAAATATTGCAACCAAAACCTCACAGGTTTGTCAAATAAATAAAGTTATAAAATCAAACAAAAAGGTAGACATGCGTTTGTGATACTGTGTTTTGCTTTTTGTGACGTCAAAGTAAAAGGGTAATGTGTTGTCTTTGGTACCGTACGATCGTTTAAACTATGATTTAGAGTAGGCCCTATTTTTTTTTGTGCGGTTGCCCAGAATGCTAATTGAATGATGGAATAAATTTGAGGTTATGGTAAACTATGTGTTGACAGTCAATAGTGCTAATGTAATTTATAATTCAAAGCCAACTCAGTCAGTAGTGCTAATCTAATTTAAAATTCAGACTGTTAACTGTAAGATGGACCTCCTGGAGTCTCAGGAAATACATAAAGCGCGCGCTAATCCGAAAATTCCCGTAATAAACGACCAGCTTCACCTAATATACACCCCCATTTTTAAAGCCATTTTGTAACTGTAATTTCTGTATATATACCTGCTAAATTGTTAATTTTAAATTACTTGTAGTCTGATAATGACAAGTTAAAGTTGTCGAAACTATAGTCACAATAAAAAAACCTCAGTTATACAAACAAAGTTTAAGTGTCTTATTTATGTTAAAATTCAGAGCCTACTCAGTCAGTAGTGCTAATCTAATTTAAAATTCAAAGCCTACTCTAAAGTATGTTTTAAATGATCACACGGTATTTTTTTATATCGAGTATACAGAGAATTTTCATTTTTCCGAACGTCGTTCTATGGTTTAATTTTTTCCGAATTTTCAAGTAATTTTGTTTTTCCAGTAGGAAACCGGTATCCCTTTTCGATTTAGACGAGAATATTCGCTTACTTTTATATATTTGTATTCGCCAAATTAATTGCGTATACGTGAATATTATTAGTACTGTCAATTTTATTTAATTTAGCCATAATAAGTTGAATAGAAATAGCCAATTTATTAACCGGATTTTTGGGTTGGTATTGTATTATTCTGTAAATTAAGTGTTTTTTAAATTTTAAGTTTCAAGATTTCATATATGAATTTTTCAAATTTCAAATTTTCACTTATTATGAAATCGTTGATAACCAACTAAATATGTGTTTTCGGGATAAACTGATTAATGATGATGATGTGAGTTTGTGTTAAACTTCTCAATAAATCACTGGTTTATTTACAAAAACATGTTCCCATGCACTTGACTATTAAGTTTATTAGCGCATGTTTTTTCTGTGCGCTTGAGAAAATATTTTCCTGTGCACTTATAAAAAAATGTTTCTTTTAGGTAAACATATAAACGCGCTGTAAATTTTCCGATATTCGTTGTTTTTTAAATGAGTTTAAATTAAAGCTTTAAACGAGTGTTTTCCACTCCCAGACTAAGCATAAAGTAAAATTTCGAGTTTAGAAAAGCCTGAAAATTTGGCTCGGGCGCGTAGCGAAGCGAAGCGACCGAGCCAAATTAGGCTTTTCTAAACTCGAAATTTTACTTCATGCGCCACGCGTATTAAATACTAATTGTCGTAAAGTTCCAAATACACGCCTTTAGCATACTGTTTTTTTTTTCAGCCCCTAACGATGATTGTATTAATTAATTTAACATATATTTGGACATCACGATACATTCACACCACACCCAGGGACACGACGAGAAATTATTTTTGGCATACTGGTTTAGTAGTATATTTTAAACTTCACTTGGAATCAGTGTTTTGTACGCGTGGCGCATGAAGTAAAATTTCGAGTTTAGAAAAGCCTAATTTGGCTCGGTCGCTCCGCTTCGCTACGCGCCCGAGCCAAATTTTCAGGCTTTTCTAAACTCGAAATTTTACTTCATGCTTAGTCTGGGAGTGGAAAACCCTCGCTTAAAGCTTCAATTTGAGCTCTTTTAAAAAACAACGAGTATCGGAAAATTTACAGCGCATCCATATGTATACATAAAAGAAACATTTTTTATAAGTACACAGGAAAAAAAATTTCTCAAGCGCACAGAAAAACATTTTTTAGAGCGCTAAAAAAATTAAGAGTTGAGTGCGCGGGAAAATGTTTTTTCGGTGCATTTTACACACGAGACATGTGCATTGGAAAATACTTTCCTGCTCACTTTTCTAAACATTGCAACCAACACCTCACAATGTGATTTTTTATATCTGTTATAAACATTTTTAAAGTGGAGTAATAAAATATATCGAGTAATGAACAATCTTTTTTTAAAAGTAATTTTTTTCCTGCACAGGAAAATATTTTCTTGTACACTTCTCTAATTTTACCGTGCACAAAAAATATTTTTATGTGCACTTCTCTAATTTTTCCGTGCACTAAAAATATTTTTATGTGCACTTCTCTAATTTTTCCGTGCTTAAGTAAATATTTTCCTGTGCATTTCCCCCTTTTTTCTGTGCACGGTAAAATATTTGCTAACGTAATTTTTTTTTTTAATCGACATCTCTAATATGATATTGTATAACTGTTATAATTATTTCCACAGAGGACGATATTTTTCACAAGTGTACAGGAAACTCTTTTCTCAAGCTCACGGAAAAACGTGTTTCTGTGCGCAAACTATTTTATTTAAATGTGCATAGGAATTGAAAAGTATAGCGCACAGAAAAATGTTTTTCTGTGCACTTTACATAAGACATAAGCACAGGAAAATATTATCCTGTGCACTTATCTAATTATTGGAACCAACACCTCATTATGTGATTTTTTATAACTGTTATAAACATTTCTAAAGTGGAGTAATAAAAAATATAGAATAATGAACAATATTTTAACACAATAAAACACTTTTAACTTTGTTTGTATAACACAATTTATTTTTTATGTACATTAGTACATAAAAAATAAATTGTGTTATACAAACAAAGTTAAAAGTGTTTTATTGTGTTAAATTAACATGTATAACGAAGTGGCTTCTACTTCGTTATACATGTTAATTCCACAATTCAAAATATGAACAATATTTTGTTTTATTAATTTTTCTGTTCACAGAAAGATATTTTCTTGTGAACTTCTATAATTTTGAGAAAATATTTTTCTTTACACTTGCAAAAATATAGTCCTCTCTAAAAATAATTATAACAGTTATACAATATTATATTAGAGATGTCGATTAAAAAAAGGAGCTTTAGAAAATATTTTCCTGTGCACAGAACAGGAAAATATTTTCCTGTGCAATTCTCTAACTTTTCTGTGCACAGGAAAATATTTTCCTGTGCAATTCTCTAACTTTTCTGTGCACAGGAAAATATTTTCCTGTGCAATTCTCTAACTTTTCTGGACACAGGAAAATATTTTCTAAAGCTACTTTTTTTAATCGACATCTCTAATATAATATTGTATAACTGTTATAATTATTTTCAGAAAGGACTATATTTTTGTAAGTGTAAAGAAAAATATTTTCTCAAAAGCACGGAAAAACGTGTTTTTATGAGCAAACATATTTTTAAAATGCACATAGGAAATAATGAGTATAGCGCTAAGAAAAATGTTTCTCTGTGCACTTTACATCAGACATATATGCACGGGAAAATATTTTCCTGTGCACTTATCTAGTTATTGGAACCAACACCTCGCAATGTGATGTTGATATGAGTGTCTCTGATTTTTTTGGATTATTTTAAAAATATATTTTTTGTGAAAACTTCATACCAAAAAAATTCGATTTTTCAATGAAAATTTTGATTTTTTTAAAAATCTCAAAAAAATCAAAGTTAATCTTATCAATATTAAAAACAATGTAATCGATTTATTTTCGGGAGAAAAAAATTATTTCACCAACATTTCGCCTTTAGAAATCGTTTAAAAACTGTAGAAAATCTAAAACTACAACTTCAAGCATCCATTATGAATACAATTTTTATGATAAAAATTTGTAATTACTAGCGATTCAAAAGTTATTGAATTCTTAATACATCTCGTATTAATATTTTTTGTTTATTTTGAAAATTTTGCCCTTTTTCAATGTTTTATTCAAAAAAGCACATTTTTCAATTTTTGCACTTGGTGTATTTATAGTGATCTGTTTAATGGTAAAGTGAATTGATTAAATTTATTCGAAAAGATAACTGTTAAAAATTGAAAGGGCTTTAATTTGATGTAGAAAACGTGTTTGGGATTTAAAAATTGTGCCTAGTACGGGCGCTCAAAGATCAAATTTAGTAGATTTATAAATTTTCTGATATTTTCGAAATGGCAAAATTTTCGCAAAAAATGTTCTTCCCGCAAAAACAAATAGCGCAAATTATTACTGATATTTGTATGAGTGTCTGTGATTTTTTTTTTGATTTTTTTCAAAATATATTTTTAGTGAAATTTTTCCATGCCCCTTACCAAAAATGCGACTTTTCGAAGAAAATTTTGATTTTTTTAAAAATCTGAAAAAAATTACAGTTAATCTTGTCAATATTAGAAATAATATAATCGATTTATTTTTTAAAGAAAAAAAATTTTTCACCAATATATCGGCTTTAGAAACCGTTTAAAAACTGTATAAAACCTAGAACTTCAACTTTAAGCATCTATTATGAATACAATTTTGATGATAATAATTTGATATTAACAGCGATTTAAAGGTTATTCAATTCCTAATACATTTCTTACAAATATTTTTGTTTATTTTAAAAATGTTGCCCTTAACCGACCTTGTTAATCAAAAAAGCACATTTTTCAATTTTTGCACTTGGTGTATTTAAAGTGGTCTATTTCATGAAAAAGTGAATTAATTAAATCAATTCGGAAAGCTAACTGTTAGCGATTCAAAGGGCTTTAATTTGATGTACAAACCGTGTTTTGGATTTAAAAAATGTGCTTAGTACGGGCGCTCAAAGATCAAATTTGTTTAGTAGATTGATAAATTTTCTGAAATTTTTAAAAGGGCAAAATTTTCGCGAAAAATGTTCTTCCCGCAAAAACAAATGGCGCAAATTATTACTGATATTTGTATGAGTGTCTGTGATTTTTTTCAAAATATTTTTTTTTTGTGAAATTTTTCCATACCTACCCCTAACCAAAAATGCGATTATTCGAAGAAAATTGTGATTTTTTTAAAGATCTCAAAAAATTACAGTTAATCTTATCAATATAAGAAATAATGTGATCGATTTATTTTCTAAAGAATAAAATTATTTCACGAACATTTCGGCATTAGAAATCGTTTAAAAACTGTAGAAAACCTAAATCTCCAACTATAAGCATCCATTATGAATACAATTTTTATGATAAAAAATTGTAATTAACAGCGATTTAATGGTTATTCAATTCTTAATACATTTCTTATAGATATTTTTTGTTTAGTTCGAAAATGTTGCCCTTAATTGACGTTTTATTCAAAAAAGCACATTTTTCATTTTTTGCACTTAGTGTGTTTAAAGTGATCTGTTTCATGAAAAAGTAAATTGATTAACTTTATTCGGAAAGCTAACTGTTAACAATTGAAAGGGCTTTAATTTGATGTACAAAATGTTTTTAAGACTTAAAAATTGTGCTTAGTACGGGCGCTTAAATATCAAATTTAGTAGGTTGATAAACTTTCTGAAATTTTTAAAAGGGCAAAATGTTTGCGAATTATTTTCTTCCCGCAAAAACCAATAGCGCAAATAATTACTGAGATTAGTATAATTGTCTTTGATTTTTATAGATTATTTCCAAAAGAATTTTATTGGGACATTTTTTCATACCTACCCCTAACCAAAAATGCGATTTTTCAAAGAAAATTTTGATTTTTTTTAAAATCAGAAAGAAATCACAGTTAATCTTATCAATATAAGAAATAATATGATCGATTTATTTTCTAAAGAATAAAATTATTTCACTAGCATTTCGCCTTTAGAAATCGTTTAAAAACTGTAGAAAACATAAAACTCCAACTTTAAGCATCCAGTATGAATACAATTTTTATAATACAAACTTGTAATTAACAGCGATTCAAAGACTATTCAATTCTTAATACATTTCTTATAAATATTTTTTGTTTATTTAGAAAATGTTGCCCTTAATCGACGTTTTATTCAAAAAAGCACATTTTTCAATTTTTGCACTTGGTGTATTTAAAGTGATCTGTTTAATGAAAAAGTGAATTGATTAAATTTATTCGAAAAGCAAACTGTTAGCAATTGAAAGGGCTTTAATTTGATGTACAAGACGTGTTTGGGATTTAAAAATTGTGCTTAGTACGGGCGCTCAAAGATAAAATTTAGTAGATTGATAAATTTTCTGAAATTTTTAAAAGAGCAAAATTTTCGCGAAATATTGCACTCCCGCAAAAACAAATAGCGTAAATTATTAATGATATTGGTATGAGCGTCTCTGATTTTTTTGGATTTATCCAAAATATTTTTTTTGCGTGAAGTTTTTCCATAATTACCCCTTACCAAAAATGTGATTTTTCAAAGAAAATTTAAATATTTTTAAAAATCTGAAAAAAATCACAGTTAATCTTATCAATATAAGAAATAATGTGATCGATTTATTTTCTAAAGAAAAAAACTATTTCACCAACATTTCGGCCTTAGAAATCGTTTAGAAACTGTAGAAAACATAAAACTTCAACTTTAAGCATCCATTATGAATACAATTTTCATAATACAAACTTGTAATTAACAGCTATTTAAAGGTTATTCAATTCCTAATAAATTTTTTATAAATATTTTTTTGTTTATTTAGAAAATGTTGCCCTTTTTCGACGTTTTATTCAACAAAGCACATTTTTCAATTTTTGCTCTTGGTGTATTTAAAGTGATCTGATTAATGAAAAAGTGAATTGATGAAATTTATTCGAAAAGGTAACTGTTAACAGCTTTAATTTGATATACAAAATGTTTTTAAGATTTAAAAATTGTGCTTAGTATGGGGGTTCAAAGATCAAATTTAGTAGATTGATAAATTTTCAGAAATTTTTAAAAGGGCAAAATTTCCGCGAAAAAATGTATATCGAGGTATGTATACTAATAAGAAAAATTCTCTGTGTATACCTAAGTATAATTAAAAGAAGAAATCCCTGTATGATATGTAACTACGCCACTGTATCAGATGATGTGTCATTTACCCCTATAGTTTCATATTGAATACCAATTAAATATATGATCATGTGTGCTTAAAAAACAAGCCAGAACGTCACGTAAACAAACTAATGACTTTAGTCATACAGGCACCTGATATATTGAGCAATCAACCATACACGACATTAAAGCGAGACGGTGCTATCGAACAAACGCACGCTCCAAAGAGAAAGACATGCACCGCTTATTTAAAGATTATTTAATGCGAAATAGACCGTGGGACGTACGGAATGATTGATAGACCAGTCGCCAACAACGGAAACACGGACGGCTATCCCTCGTTAAAACGAGACCCCTTCATTGTTCCACATTTGAACGAAAAAAGTTTATAAAAATAACACGCGAGTGAATTCCTATGTGGGACTCAATTAACCACGCGATTGAGTCCAACAATGACACTTTTCAACTGGAGGTTAAACGTCCTCCTCGTCCTTCGGCGCTTCCTGGTTGATATCATTATAGTTTGCGCCGTTGCCCTCCCCCGAAAAGAACTGCACCTCGGAGCCGTTCTGTGATGGCTGCCGGTGACAATAGCCACAAATCACCCGAGGACCGATAAAACGGCGAAACGACGATGGAAGTTGCGGTCGTTCTGAAAGCGCCCCACGACGACGAGATAGCGCCGTCCGATGACATAGAGCCTGGTCTTTATGACGTCTGTTCGTCATATTTCAAAGTAATGTCAAATACAAAATTGAGGAAATAATTGAATGCCTTCCATAAGATCCCGACCCCAACAATAATTAGATTTCTGATGATGATAAAGTGCCATTTACGGAAATATATTGCTTCGCTAACGTTCGGCTTTTGTGTGTTTCAAATCTTTTATTTTTTTACTCCCTATATTAATAACTAATACTCAATTTTTCTTTATTATTCCAAGATACAATTAACTGATTATCCATATTGTTTCATAATTTGATTGTTGACGCTATTGATTATTGAAAGTTCAATGTACAGTTGCGAGAGAGAAAAACTAGTACCGCAATATTTGGCTATGTGAACTGTACTCACTTTGATATTTCAAATTGTCAATCAAATTGACAAATCTGCGGTAATGTTAGACGAAATTTAATTAACATCGACATGCCTCAACTGACTAAAATTTCCTTGCCAAAATCCTAATACAAGCAACATACAGTAATTTTTTCTTTTAGGTAAACATATGCATAAGCTGTCAATTTTCCGACATTCGTTGTGTTTTTAAAAGAGTTCAATTTGATGCAGGAGTACGCTATTTTGGTGTTGTTTTTGTATATTTGTTTTGTTTTGCTAATTTTTTTTTCAGTGTATATGTAATAATTGAATAACTTTTCTTTTCTCTTTCATTATTATTATTGTTCCTTGTTAATGGAACAAGACATTGAGAGCATCGTTGCAGAGCTTCCAATGATAAATGAAATTTTTCTAGAAGATATTCACAAATGTCATTCTCACATAAAATGTTTCACCAGGGAATGTAAAGGGTTTTCGATTCTGCAAACTAATATTCGCAGTGTAAGTAAAAACTTTGATCATTTACTGATTTACCTCAGCATTATTAATATAACTTTTGATATAATTATTCTTTAATTTCATATTTCAGTTCTTTAATTATTTCGTTTAAGACGAAATTTACAATTTCTGACCGAGACGTGGATCTGTGAGGAAATTAATTACTTTAACATAAATGGCTATACACTATATTATAATAACAGTGGTATAAACAAATGTGACGGAGTTTTTGTTTATGCTAAAAATAATATGCCGCAAAGCAATGAGATTGTATGTAGCAACAACTTTATTTTCATGAGAACGTGTGTAAAACGTTATGCTGTGGATATTGCTATCACATCGGTGTACCGAACGCATACTTATAGACCTGAAGAGTTTATTCATTCTCTGGGTTTCTATGGGTCAAAATATATGACTAGTGCTTTGGAAATTTTGGCAGGTGATACCAATATTAACACTAAACTCGTTGACTCGCATATTTCTAATGAATACGTAAATGTATGTTATCAGTTAGGATTACATCATTGCATAACTAAAAATACTAGAATTGATCAAAATTCCGAATCATGTATTGGTCACATTTGTGTAAGAACTAATTTAGATTTTGACAAACTGCAACCATTAATATCCGGTAGTAAAATAAGTGATCATTTTCCTGTTATACTCTCATTAAATTTAGGAAATTAAAAAAAATAATATATAAGTAATGAAATTATGGAAATAACATTAATCTGATAGAAAAAATAGGTGCAATCAACTGGGAGTTTGTCTCAGACGCTGATATTTTGTTTTTTTTTGTTTGTTTGTTTGGCATAGGTTCTAGCCATTCAGCCACTAACGATGATTGTATTAATTCAACATATATTTGGACGACACATTCACACCACACCCAGAGACACGAAGAGAAATTATTTTTTAAATAAAGTCTCCCCGTGCACGGGAATCGAACCCGAGTTTGTGGCTCGCCGAGCGATACAGCCCGACGACGTTACCGCTCGGCCACCACCTGCCCAGACGCTGATATTAATAGAGCATTTTCGATGTTTTCAGATAGTATAAAGCGATGTATAGAATATTCTTCTTCCAAAAAACAAATAAAACCCGTATCTAGAAAACGTAAACCGTTGGATGACTAATAGTATATTTGTTGAAATTAAGCAACGTGATGCAATCCATAAACTCTATTTAAAAAATAAGAATAATAATGACTTATACCAGCAATATAAAACGAAAAGAAATGAAATAAACACACTTATTAGGAAAGAAAAAAATATATTCTTTCAAAAGAAAATTGATAATACTAAAAGCATTAAAGAATTACGGAAAATTACAAAACAGTCTGTAAATATTGAGAAATCCAAAACAAAAATAAACAGAATTGTTACGTGCGAAAATTCAACCTTAGTAAAAAATTTAGAAATAGCTAATGAATTCAATAAATGTTTTGTTAATGTATCTAAGGATATTATGAATAGTATAAATCCAGGTCCAAAGAGATTAGTTTTGAAAAATCTTTCTTTTTTATTCCAGTATTAGAAACTGAGATTACATCTATAATTAAGAACCTAAATTCTAATAAAAGTCCTGGAATAGATGGTATCACGGTAAGAGTCTTGAAGCAGGTTTCTGAATTTATTTCTGGGCCGCTTAGCGAGTTATTCAACATATGTTTTTCAGAGGGGTGCTTTCCAGACTTTTTAAAAACTACTATAATTATACCTATTCACAAAAACGGTAAAGTTGATATTCTCTCCAATTACAGGCCTATTGCACTAACATCGTGTATTTTAAAAAATTTTGAAAAAATTATTAAATCCCAAATGCAAAAATATCTGACAACACACAATCTACAATCCCCAAACCAGTTTGGATTTAGAGAAGGCTTAGGAACGAAAGATGCTTTGGCTACGTTAACATCATATATATACCGAAACTTAGATTCGTCAACACCATCAATAGGTATATTTTTGGACTTAGCCAAAGCATTCGACACTGTTAACTATTCTAAGCTGTATGAAAAACTGGAATTATTCGGGTTTAGGGGTCTAGCTTTGCAGTTGTTTCAAAGCTATCTAACTAACAGATTCCAAATGGTCACCATAATGTAAATAGCACAAAAAGAAGAGTTACATGCGGGGTACCACAAGGCTCAGTACTCGGTCCTGTACTCTTTATAATATATATAAATGAACTGTTACGAACAAATACAGACGTCAAATGCATATCATACGGCGATGATACAGTAATATATATTAATGGTCCAACATGGGAAAGCGTTTTTCAAAAAGCCTCATTGCATTTGTCAAGGATTAAATACTGGTTAGATAAGAATTGCTTATGCTTAAATTTGAAAAAAACTGTCATTATGCCATTTGGTTCATATATTAATTGCCTTCCTGCAACTGACAGTGTTAAGTTGCATGAATCAAATTGTGATAGTCAAAATTGTAATTGCAGCATTATAACCACTTCTGTAACGTCAACCAAGTACTTAGGCGTAACCTTGGATTCACATATGAATTGGAACGATCATATCAATGATGTAGTTTCTAAAGTTATAAAATTTATCTATATGTTTAAAAAGATAAGATGTGTGCTGAACAAGAAGATGTTATGGCTTTATTCAATCTGTCCTAGATTATTGTTTATTGGTATGGGGCTCAGCAAGTGATGCCTATATGAAAAAAATAAATGCGGTTCAGAATATTATTTTCAAGGTTATGTTATCAAAAGAGATTTTATACCCAACTACTCAACTATATTTAGATGCTAAGGTTTTTAATGTAAATCAGTTATATTTTTTGAGTCTATGCAAATACTTGTATAAGCATAGACATGTACCATCACTTCTTCATTTACCTGAACATCATTATTCAACTCGCAACAAAGTTAACAATTTCTCGAATTCCCTACTTACCAGAAAGGTCATTGGGCAACATACATTTTTATATAATATACCACACGTTTATAATTATTTGTTAGAGAATAACCTATTACATTCTCAAACTACTGTCTCGATACAGAATTTTATAATAAACATTAAACGATTTGTGGCAAATTCAAACCAAGAGGAAGTGTTATTTATCATTGGAAGATAGAAAGGATGTCCTATCGGACTTCTACATATATTTTGATACGTATGATACACATTATTTTCATGAATTCTCTCTTTTATGTTAAGAATAAATTACTGCTAAATTATCTACACGCTTTTTTAACTTCGACTATTTGGCAGATAATAATTGGGATATTGTAAATTGCACCTTACTTTACTTTACTTTATTTAATTCTCTTTTTCCTATTTTTTCTTTCTTTCTTATATGCTATATATATATATATATATATATATATATATATATATATAATGTATTGTATTATGTTAACTGAGTAATTAAATAAAATAAATAAATCTAAAAAACGAGTGCTTTCCATTCCCAGACTAAGCATGAAGTAAAATTTCGAGTTTAGAAAAGCCCCGTGAAAATTTGTCGAGGGTCGCGCAGCGACCAGAGACAAATTTTCTGGGCTTTTCTAAACTCGAAATTTTACTTCATACGCCACGCGTATAAAACACAGATTTCAAGTGAAGTTCAAATATACATAAATTTCACCATATTTTAATGTTTTATACGCGTGGCGCATGAAGTAAAATTTCGAGTTTAGAAAAGCCCAGAAAATTTGTCTCGGGTCGCTACGCGACCCTCGACAAAATTTCACGGGGCTTTTCTAAACTCGAAATTTTACTTCATGCTTAGTCTGGGAGTGGAAAACACTCGTTTAAAGCTTCAAATTGAACTTAAAAAAAACAAGGAATATCTAAAGATATACAGAAAATAAGCTGAATTTAAAATACGTATACTTATAAGAGAAACTCCCTGTATCTGTTTGCCCCGGAGAAATATAATAATTATAAACTATAATGAAGATAACAATTAATTCTCAAAAAAACACTCGTTAATTAATATTTTTAATTTCAATTTGAAGCTTTAAACGAGTGTTTTCCACTCCCAGACTAAGCATGAAGTAAAATTTCGAGTTTAGAAAAGCCCCGTGAAAATTTGTCGAGGGTCGCGTAGCGACCCGAGACAAATTTTCTGGGCTTTTCTAAACTCGAAATTTTACTTCATGCGCCACGCGTATAAAACATTAAAATATGGTGAAATTTATGTATATTTGAACTTCACTTGAAATCTGTGTTTTATACGCGTGGCGTATGAAGTAAAATTTCGAGTTTAGAAAAGCCCAGAAAATTTGTCTCGGGTCGCTGCGCGACCCTCGACAAATTTTCACGGGGCTTTTCTAAACTCGAAATTTTACTTCATGCTTAGTCTAGGAGTGGAAAACACTCGTTTAAAGCTTTAAATTGAACTCTTAAAAAAAATAATATCTGAAGATTTTCAGGATAAAATTCAATGTCATCAAATGTTGCTGTTAAATACTTTTAATAATAATTTCGAAAAGAAATTTGATGGAAAAATTAAAATTGTTCATGCTTCAATATACAATTTAGCTGTCGAAATAGTTTCAATGAAAATTTCGAAAAGCTTTTGATGGAAACATTAAAATTTCTCATGCTTCAATATCCAATTTAGCTGCTGAAATAATTTCAATAATAATGTCGTAAAGAAATTCGATGGAAAGATTACAATTTCTCATGATTCAATATCCAATTTAGCTATTGAAATAGTTTCGAAAATAATTGCTAAAAGCTTTTGATGGAAACATTAAAATTTCTCATGCTGCAATATCCAATTTAGCTGTTGAAATAGTTTTAACTTCAAAACAGCGAAATATTGTGAACAAGTGAACTTTTATTGAAATCAGTGGCTTATACGCGTGGCGCATGAAGTAAAATTTCGAGTTTAGAAAAGCCCAGAAAATTTGTCTCGGGTCGCTGCGCGACCCTCGACAAATTTTCACAGGGCTTTTCTAAACTCGAAATTTTACTTCATGCTTAGTCTGGGAGTGGAAAACATTTCTTCGAAGCTTCAAATTGAACTCTTAAACAAAGAATATTTGAAGATTTACAATTTCTCATGATTCAATATCCAATTTAGCTATTGAAATAGTTTCGAAAATAATTTCTAAAAGCTTTTGATAGAAACATTCAAATTTCTCATGCTGCAATATCCAATTTAGCTGTTGAAATAGTTTTAACTTCAAAACAGCGAAATATTGTGAACAAGTGAACTTTTATTGAAATCAGTGGCTTATACGCGTGGCGCATGAAGTAAAATTTCGAGTTTAGAAAAGCCCAGAAAATTTGTCTCGGGTCGCTGCGCGACCCTCGACAAATTTTCACAGGGCTTTTCTAAACTCGAAATTTTACTTCATGCTTAGTCTGGGAGTGGAAAACATTTCTTCGAAGCTTCAAATTGAACTCTTAAAAAAAGAATATTTGAAGATTTACAATTTCTCATGATTCAATATCCAATTTAGTTATTGAAATAGTTTCGAAAATAATTTCGAAAAGCTTATAATGAAAACATTAAAATTTCTCATGCTTTAATACACAATTTAGCTGTTAAAATTATTTCGAAAAGAAATTTCATGGAAACATTAAAATTTCTCAAGCTTCAAGACCCATTTAGCTGTTGAAATAATTCCAATAATAATTTCGACAAGAATTTTAATGGAAAGATTACAATTTCTTATGAGTTAATATCCAATATACATAGCTATTGAAATAGTTTCAAAAATAATTTCGAAAAGTTATTTGATGGAAACTCGTTACAATATCCAATTTAGCTATTGAAATACACTGCTTCAAAAAAATTATCGCACCACCCTACAATTTTATAATTTTTTTTTTAATTTATTTGTAAAAGGACATATATGCAATATGTATTACAATGGTCATCGAATAGTAGTGGTAAATCATCAATTAAAATAAATAAATATATAAACAAAGCTACAGATAACAGTAAAACAAGGTAGTACTAAACAGTGCAGGCAGAGAAATGCCTGCAGATGTCTTGTGATTAGAGGAAGAATGTTACTGGTTAATTTTCTACTGGTTTAAATTTCTGTCTTGGAGATACTCGCTGACTGAGTAGTATGCCTTTTCTATTAGCATATCTTTGAGCAAATGTTTAAATTTGTTGAAATGTGTCAGCATTTTTATATTGCAAGGCAGGTGGTTGTAAAGGGTCAGGCACATGTAATAGGGACTTTGATTGTATAGTGTGGTGCGATGCGTGGGTACCGCAATATCACTTTGATAACGAGTAGCAGAGCTCCTGTTGTATGTTTGATTGGTTGCAAATTTATTCTTGTGTAGAAAGACATATAAGCAGCAATTATATATGTATAATGAATAAAATGTAAGTAGATTCAGTGCTTTGAATAGAGGTTTACAGCTTGCTCTACCTTTTGAGCATGTAATTCTCCGGATAATTTGTTTTTGGAGTCTAAACAGTCTAATAGCGTCAGGCGAGACACCCCATATGATTATGCTATACGTTAGGTGGCTACAGACGTATGCATGATAGAATTTCAAGAGAGCGTTTTTATTGACCGCAACCCTCATTGACAGCACAGCATAGCTGGCGGATCTTAGTTTTGAGCTTATTTTTTCGATTTGCTCTTGCCAGGATAAGGTTGGTGTTATAACTATGCCCAGTTATCTCTCTCTTTCTCTTTCTAGCCCTCTGATATTAGTGTTATGCGCTGTAAGATTAGGAACTTGATCCAGAGAGCGGCTTCTAGGATTTCTAAACTGAATGAATCCTGATTTGTCGGGATTCAAAAGTAGGTTGTATTATACATCAAGTGAATTAAACACGATTTTATTCACGAAAAGATTTTTGATTTCACGAGCGCCTCGGCGCGAGTGAAATCATTTCTTTGAGTGAATAAAGGTGTTTAATCATGTGGCGTTTAGTTGTTGTAATTGTTTATATAACAAATTTTTTAACTCACTAGTGACCTAAAAAAATTTTAGTTCACTAGTGAATAAAACCTTGTTTATTACGGTTGTTATGGAGTTAATAATGTCGATTTAACTTATTAAAATTGAATAATAAATAATATAACAAATTTTTTAACTCACTAGTGACCTAAAAAAAATTTAGTTCACTAGTGAATAAAACCTTGTTTATTACGGTTGTTATGAAGTTAATAATGTCGATTTAAATTAACAAAATTGAATAAAAAACATTATAACTTTACCCTATAAGGCAAATTTCACTTTACTTACACTTTATGTGTTTAAACAACTTGTTAAAATAACCACAAGATTTAAAGAATTCTCCGTTATTTCAAAGACGCGAAACACACAAAAATAGTGGGTTCTAAAATTTTCAAGAAATTGCAGGTGGTTGCGTTAGTTTCTTGGAGCAGTGTAGTTTCAATAATAATTTTGAAAGGAAATTTGATAGAAAAATTAAAATTCCTCATATTTCCATTTCCAATTTAGCTGTTGAAATAGTTTCAATAATAAGCTCGAAAAGAATTTGATGGAAACATTAACATTTCTCATGCGTTAATTTCTTGGAGCAGTGTAGCTTCAATAATAATTTCGAAAGGAAATTTGTTGGAAACATTAAAATTCCTCATATTTTAATATCCAATTTAACCTTTGAAATAGTTTCAATAATAATTTCGAAAAGAATTTAATGGAAACATTAACATTTCTCATGTACATTTAGTAATTCAAATAAAAGTGCGAAGAAAGGTTATTAGTGCTTTATTCGTCAAATTAATTTAATCTTCACGTAACTCAATCAATTTATTTCTCATGCGTTAATTTCTTGGAGCAGTGTAGTTTCAATAATAATTTCGAAAGGAAATTTGATGGAAACATTAAAATTCCTCATATTTTTATATCCAATCTAACCTTTGAAATAGCTTCAATAATAATTTCGAAAAGAATTTAATGGAATTAATATTTTGTAATTCTTACAATATGTTTAAGCGCCACCTTTCGCTCATTGATCTTGTAGTTGTTTTTTAATTATATTTATTAGCTAATTGTAACTTGAATTTTATAACTATCATGTGCATTGTATTATTTGTTATATGTTTAATTTACACACATTTATTATTATATATATATTTAATGTAAAATGGAGATTTCCGTACAAATAAATAAATAAACATTAACACTACTCATGTACATTTAGTAATTCAAATAAAAGTGTGAAGAAAGGTTATTAGTGCTTTATTCGTTAAATTAATTTAATCTTCACGTAACTCAATCAATTTATTTCTCATGCGTTAATTTCTTGGAGCAGTGTAGTTTCAATAATAATTTCGAAAGGAAATTTGATGGAAAATTAAAATTCCTCATATTTTTATATCCAATTTAACCTTTCAAATAGCTTCAATAATAATTTCGAAAAGAATTTAATGGAAACATTAACACTTCTCATGTACATTTAGTAATTCAAATAAAAGTGCGAAGAAAGGATATTAGTGCTTTATTCGTCAAATTAATTTAATCTTCACGTAACTCAATCAATTTATTTCTCATGCGTTAATTTCTTGGAGCAGTGTAGTTTCAATAATAATTTCGAAAGGAAATTTGATGGAAACATTAAAATTCCTCATATTTTTATATCCAATCTAACCTTTGAAATAGCTTCAATAATAATTTCGAAAAGAATTTAATGGAATTAATATTTTGTAATTCTTACAATATGTTTAAGCGCCACCTTTCGCTCATTGATCTTGTAGTTGTTTTTTAATTATATTTATTAGCTAATTGTAATTTGAATTTTATAACTATCATGTGCATTGTATTATTTGTTATATGTTTAATTTACACACATTTATTATTATATATATATATATATATATATATATATATATATATATATATATATATATATATATATATATATATATATATATATATATATTAATGTAAAATGGAGATTTCCGTACAAATAAATAAATAAACATTAACACTACTCATGTACATTTAGTAATTCAAATAAAAGTGCGAAGAAAGGTTATTAGTGCTTTATTCGTCAAATCAATTTAATCTTCACGTAACTCAATCAATTTATTTCTCCTGCGTTAATTTCTTGGAGCGGTGTAGTTTCAATAATAATTTCGAAAGGAAACATTAAAATTCCTCATATTTCAATATCCAATTTAGCTGTTGAAATAGTTTCAGTAATAATTTCAACTAGGGAAAACATTGAAACATCAAGCGATATTTTTCCCGCGCAATATCCAATTAGCGTCCGCACTTTTCATTTCGCGCCACACTCACGACAAACACAACACCGACTGTTTCGACTTACATTTCATGCGTTTGGGGCAATCCTGTTTCCTGCGAGGCATCTTGACTCTGGCAGGAGGCCTCAGAAAAACCGACTGACGTAGAATGTTTGCAGATCGACTCTACAGCACCATCGTTGAAAAGTTGCACACTTACACACTATTTAAACAAAAAAAAAAAAAATCACAATCACTTTAACTAACACTAATCGTATACATTATTTTGTTTTGCTTTTAGTTGGAATTGCGAAAAAGCAGACTTTATTCCGGTTCTTATTTGTGTTCAGCACGTGAGGTTGCGGGAGACACGGCGAAGACTGTTTTTTGTGTTGGTGGTGTTGTAAAGTTGGATGAGAAAAATGTAACGTGGTCACTAGCCGGTAATGTTTTTATTCGTTACTTTTTGCTTTTGTGGTTGTAATCCGCTTTATTTTAATGTTTTCTGTTGCGGTTGGTGAAAACTAAACGCAGGTGTATTCACTTTTTTTTAATCAAATTTTCTGGTGATGATCAAAGTTTTTGTCGAACCACAAAAAATCCGGTGAACTAGAGATGGTATTCCGTTTTATTTTCGAAGTTGTGTGTTGCACGAAACAAAACACAATCGCGTGACGTCTTAAAGTTTTGCGAGATAAACACGTGTATCTCAGGTGGGGGGATTGTTGTATAACACGCGTGCACTTGTTGTTAAATTAATTGTTAGGCAGAAAGAAAAAAGTTTATTTTCAATCACACGCGTTCACTTGTTTCAAGTTTGAAATTTGAGCGGGACGAACGACAGTCCTTCGTGCTCGCACGTACTCCGGTGACTGAATGACTGACAGGACAACACGATTCCGGTGCTACCCCCACTCCGGCACGTCTCGAGGACGCGACAATCAGCGCGGCGCAACGCTTTCGTCGGGTTTTAAGCGCCGGCGTCTCGACGCTCACTATTGTTCTATCTCTTTCTCACTACAAAACTCTCTCACGCGCGCGATGTCATCCCTCGTCACCGGCACGAACACATCTCAAGCGACTTTGGGAGAAGCGAACATCGCGTCGCACGGCGGCGACGCGCAACCCTCATGGTCAGCGCTTGACAGGTGGGCGTTCACAACGCTAGCCCGGCCCATTTTTATTACCTCAGACCGTGTACACGACCTCGGCTACGGTGCCATGAAACGAAGTCCACCGTCGATTTCCACTAAAACCACGCGAATACATCAAAACAACCCCAATTAACACAACGGGTAAGTTAACAACCCTTAAGCAACCCGTAAACCCTGAAAAAACCAAGAAAACAGCGTAACAAGCGCGTAAACACAACATAACCTATAAAAACCAACAAAGCGCATTTCCAGCGAATCCCCTGAAAATCCGCGCATTCCAATCAATCAATCATAGCCTAATCAATCCAAACAATCAATAATTCTCACTCAGGGCTCGCGCTGGACCCGATTTGCTTCAAAACCGGTGTGTTGCGTGATTAGAGAATGCCCGGTGTTTCCGCGCGGTGGCGGTAGCTGTCAAGTAAGTGCCCGCCCACACTCGCTCACTCTACTTTCATGGGCGGAGCCTAAAGGCAACAACTTGTGCGCTTAATGCTCCATATTATTACACACTACATCACCGGCGAATAAAGAAACAAACGTCGATTCTAATCGGGATTTAATACGAATGCGGCGATTCACTTGACGATGATTGCATTTGTAGCGACAAGAACAACCGCTGTTTTGTTTTTGCGTGTCGTGTGTTTTGTGATTTGCGTGACAGGTTGTTGCCGTACCAGTTTTTTGTTCCTGTTTCCGAAGCTGATCACTAGATTTTTATGAGGTTGTTTTTTGCATGATACGCGAGGTCGTTTCTATTACTATAATTGTTTTTGTGTTGGTGGTTTGAGTAAAGCGTATAAAAAATGCTTAACTGATTTAAAAAAGTTCGCAAGAAAATTTCTTTTTATAGTGAGGTGTTTTTGCTGTGATGCGAGAGATGTTTTTTATTCGTTATAGAAGTTTAGAAAAGCCTTTTATACAGGGAATAAATATTTCTTACAAGTTCATACATATATTAGTAAGTTTATTTGTAGAAGACATGGGTTTCATATGTATTACAATTGTCAAAGGAGAAAAACACATATTTAAAATTATTTAATGTTAATATGAAATACAATAAGTTACGATGTAAATCTGTAACATATACATACGCTGTAAATCTTTAGATATTCGCTTGTTTTTGAAAAGATGTAAAATTGAAGCTATAAGTGAGTATTTTCCACTCCCAGACTAAGCATGTAGTAAAATTTTGAGTTTAGAAAATTTGGTTTGGTCGCGTACGCGACAATTCGCAAAATTCGCAAAAGTTCGTACTAATATCGGTCGAAATCAAGCGCCTTCTCGTTTAGCAATTGTGAATTTAATCGGCAAATTTGAACGCTACGGTCAAGTTTCGTATGTACTGAACCCAACCCTTTCTCATCCTGCGAGATCAATCTTAAATATTACTTTGAATAAAATACTTAGAACCTTTCATCGATACTTTATTTTGTCACCAAATGTACATTTCGGACACGAAGTGTCCATTATCAATGGTTTGATACAAATTTGTATTTGTATCAAACCATTGATAATGGACACTTCGTGTCCGAAATGTACATTTGGTGACAAAATAATGTATTGAAGAAAGGTTCTTAGTATTTTATTCAAAGTTATAATTATCTTCAAGTAACTCAATCAATCTAAAAAAAATATTGCTGATATGGCTGAAAGACCTTCGGTTATCTATTCGAAGATGTTCCAAACAATTGGGTGTGTCCATTTTGCACAAAGATCTTGGTCCAAAGGCGTAAAAAAAACATTATGTCCATTTCCTTCAACAAGATGGGGCTACATGCCTAGTGATGTAAAATACTCGGGTATTTATTTTTTGGGGGAATTTACCCGGGTAAACTCATCCCGTCAGATCAACCTAAAATATTGCTGGTGTGGCTAAAAGACCCTCGGTTATCCCTACGAAGAAGTTCTCAACAATCGGACGTATCCATTTTGCAAAAAGATCTTGGTCCAAAGCCATACAAAATCCATTATGACTATTTCCTTCAACAAGATATGTAATTATTTTTTAGGGAATATACCTTGGTAAATAATTGATATGTGTTTAATGGATGTGGTCCAGTTGCAAAACGTTTATTGCAAATATTAATAATGAAAAACATTTATTCGTTAATCTCTGACTAATTGTCGGAATCAGACTGGTCCTGGTTGGACTCATCTTCTCATTCCTCGTAAGGAATCTCTTCGGAATCCTCTTCGTTAGGCGTGTTCGAAAAACCATTGAACCTGTTACTATTTTCAATTATTTGAAATCACTCGCAAAAATGCGCATGCGAAAATTTGCGAATGCTAAAATTCGCACACAAATTGAAAAATTGTTGTGGGTGGCTTATTTGAAATCACACGATTATTGTAATATTCACATGCAAAAGATGCGAAGGGCCGAAATGACAAAACTGCAAATTTGCTCAAAAATGTAATGAATTTTCATAGTTTTGATAATCTGTCAATTTGTGCTTGTTAGTTGATTGTCATTATTTGTATAATTAATTCTATATAATATGCTTTACACAATGTGGTAATGCAAATAAAGACCTAATGAATACTCTATTAAACATTTATTTTAATTCGGTAGCTTAAAAATGGAAGCATTATTTTCCATCAAGGATGCTCAAAACTGTGGTAAAAGACCACTTGTATCGGGAGGTAGTTTCAAATAAATAAATGTAAAGTACATATCAAACTCAAGAAAACATAAGCATGCATATTTTGAACTTCAGTTTAGATGAGTGTTTTGTACGCGTGGCGCATGAAGTAAAATTTCGAGTTTAGAAAAGCCTGAAAATTTGGTTTGGTCGCTCCGCGCTTCGCGCTACGCAACCAAACCAAATTTTCAGGCTTTTCTAAACTCGAAATTTTACTTCATGCTTAATCTGGGAGTGGAAAACACTCGTTAATGCTTAAAATGAACGCATTTATAAAGTTATTCCATTTAACTTGCGAGAATAAAAACGCATTTGTGCATATAACGCGAATATTTCCAACAAGCGACTTCTTTAACTTATCAAAGGTAAATTACATATGGTATCGACATCTCATTATATTATTTAGCATTAGTCACACAGTCGTGTAATTTTTCGAAATGATCACTTCAATTGGCCGCCCTGATCGTGCAATTTAACACCCTTGGCTTCTTTCTTTGGAGGGTATATTGAAGATAAAGTGAACCATTTCGAAAAATTACACGACTGTGTGACTAATGCTAAATTATGTAATGAGATTTCGATACCATATGTAATTTACCTTTGGTAAGTTAAAGAAGTCGATTGTTGGAAATGTTCGCGTTATGTGCACAAATGCGTTTTTATTCTCGCAAGTTAAATGGAACAACTTTATAAATGCGTTCATTTTAAGCATTAACGAGTGTTTCCCACTCCCAGGTTAAGCATGAAGTAAAATTTCGAGTTTAGAAAAGCCTGAAAATTTGGTTTGGTTGCGTAGCGCGAAGCGCGGAGCGACCAAACCAAATTTTCAGGCTTTTCTAAACTCGAAATTTTACTTCATGCGCCACGCGTATAAAACACTCATCTAAAGTGAAGTTCAAAATATGCATGCTTATGTTTTCTTGAGTTTGATATGTACTTTACATTTATTTATTTGAAACTACCTCCCGATACAAGTGGTCTTCTTAAAGATAAAGTTTATTCCAGTTCTTCAGCAACGATTGATACGCTTAAAGACGGCATTAGAACAGATATTTATTTAAATATTTAATTGATGAGGCGGATACATGATGAAACTCCATAATACTATTTGAAATAAAACAACGCAGTTGGGAGGGTTTCACTTTTATTGTGCAGTGTTCAACAATAAAAGTGAAACCCTCCCAACTGCGTTGTTTTATTTCAAATAGATATTTATTTATTTATTTACGGACATCGCCTATTTAACAATAATACATTAAATTCGTTTACAAAATGTATATAAATTTTAACTAAAAATAAGTATTATACAAACCAATTAAAAAATATATTACAAAAAAATTAAATACAACTTAAATGAACACTACCAAAAGTACTAAACTAAAGAATACACCTAGACAAGTCAATAACCCTCAGACCACGCTTAAACAAATTAAAAGAAGAGCAAAATATATGGAAATTTGAGTCGGAATTTAAAATGTTGCAATATTTCATCATCCTAACCATGGGATTGTGAATTCCATAGTTGGTACAATGAAACGGCAGACGAAATAAAAAAGTAGTCCTAGTGGGCTTAGAGATGAGAAAATTGAAGTTAGGGATTGAGAGCAAATTACAAGAGTCAATTAAGCCGTTAATTAATTTAAATGCAAAACACAAGTCGTGCATAATTCGCCGACATTCAAGCGAGCTATTGTTTAAGAGCAATAGCGAAATATAAATAGAGCGAAATAGAGCCACAATTGTTCATAATGGTACGAAATAGAACCACAATTGTTCAAATTGTTGTAAGATGATATGATAAGAAATTTCCTCAAAGAATAATTTCCTGCACGAAGAGCTCAGGCGGGTATTTTGCAGATATTAATGACAAGGTTTGTACGATGAATTGAAAAATATCACAACATATCATAGAAACAAAAAAAAATTGAATTTGCCAATAGTTTGCAGAATATTTACAAAATATAAAACGAATTAAAATTAGTATCGAATTTCTGAAAAAATATAGTCTCGTTGAGACTTCTCCAAATATTCATTGAAATAACTACTTCTCGAGCTAGCTAATACCCCGACAGATATTGAATTATACAATGAATATTTGAGTTACACGACAAATTTACTGTTCTATGCATAATTCATATTCAAAATGCAACATCAGGTCAAACTATTATTCTTGTCATAGAAAGTTATTGTTTTTTTTATATAAATTAAAACCAAAGCTCTTGTCAAAACACCCTTTCAAATAAATCTTAGTATAAACATGTGTTTATAATGTTTTGTTGTATGCCCATATTATTTTATTCTGTTTTATATAGGTAATTATTGTATATTTTTTCATTGTAAATAGTTACTCTCGTGTATCACCCGATAATCACTATTTACACGCCGCATTCCATATCTATCCTTCGCGCTCCGTTCTCAATCTCCGTTTTCCCTTATCTCCCTTTTGTACTTTGCATTGACCATCCAAATTATCATTATTTGTAAACTGATATTGTTTTCATATAAATACATGTGTAATGCTGAAATAAAAACAGACTACATTTCGCTCTAAAAGTGTTTGTTTCATTTGCTTTAAACTAAAAACCCAAAACAGAAGAAGTTCAACTACAACAGTTTATACTAAGATTTATTTTAATGTGGCAACGTGAGTTTTGAAATTATACTCCGCAATTTGTTTAATATTGTTTTTGTCTTATACATGTTGGTTTATATAAAAAAAAGTAAGGGTTGCGAGTGAAATAATGATGTTGAGATACTTGTGCAGAAGTGGTGGAGCGGAGTTCATTGTAAACATAAAAATTCGCCTATAAAGAACGAATATTTACATCCTAATAAAATTTTATTGTGATCACTCCGCGGATTCGAACAACTTTCGTGTAAAGAAAACCAGAACAATGCGCGCGAATTTACGACGGCACACTCCCCCGCCCTCTCGCACATAAACACAAAAATAACATTTTGATATATGCACATATCGCACTCGAAATCGACAATCTCTCGAAACAACTTCTTGATCATTCTCCAAGTGCAAAAAATATATAATAAAGAATTTCTTTTAACAGGGAAGATATGGTTCTCTTTTACACTTTTAACGGCCAATTATCAAGAGAAAAAAGCCTTATTGTTAACCCATAACTTAAATTATTTATAAAATACTAAGAACAAATTATACCTGCAATGGATTTAATAATACTGAGATAATAGTAATAATAATAATAATAATAATATAGTCTTTATTGTCTAACGGAAAAACCAAAACAGGACAAATTACATTGATCTTTATAAATACAAAATTTAAAGAAAAATCAAATATAAAATATATATGTAAATAAAATATAATCTAAATAGAGAAATTTAGAAAAATAAAAACAGGATAAATTATAGTGATCACTATAAATACAAAAAGTATAGAAAATTAATTATTAAGTATATATATGTAAAACAAAAATGATCCAATTAAAGTAAAATCTGTTAACCTTAAATTTTAAATAAATACTAAGTAGATAAATTCTAAAAAAAAAACATCATAAGTTGCAATGAACAGTAAAAATACAAAAGGAAAGAAAATTATTTTATATGTATGTGCATACAAACACACACATATACGCACATATACGCATGAAAAACAAAAACTAATTAGAAAAATAAAAATTAAATCTGTTAACCTTAACTTAATATGTTGAAATAACATTAAAAGTAAATTATTATTTAATATCATAGAAAAAGAAGAAAAATAAAATATTTTTAAATAATACTATCCCAAACACCAGAGAGACAAAAATGAAATGATCTGCTACGAACTGAAAATGTCATCAAAATGGCGATTGGCATTACGACACATGTGTGTTAGCGGGGCTTTGGTAGGGATATTAGTTCTACACCTAGGAATTAAAAACGTATTGCTATGGCGAGATGATATACGCGGAATATTAAAATTAACCTTAGCCAGGATCCAATCACAATCCAGGGTATTGTTGATTAGTTTCTTTAAACAGATAGCACTACAAGAATTTCTGCGGTCCATAAGTGACATAACATTGTTTCCCATGAGCAGGGTATTGTAGTCAATATTACGAGGTGGATAGATACCGGTGAGTTTATATGATAAAAATTTCAAAAACCACCTTTGGACTCGTTCGACTACAAGAGACAGATTCATGTATAGGGGATACCATATAACCGATGCATATTCCAGTTTAGTGCGAACAAATGTATTATATAGTGATTTCAGGACGTTAATATCTGTAAAATTATTAGAAGTGCGCATAATGAAGCCTAACATCTTCATTGCCGACGAGGTTATGTTGTACACGTGATTAGTGAAGCTAAGTTGTTCATCAAACAGCACACCCAGATTCCTAACTCCAGACTTCCTTTCGAGAATTGTTCCATTTATTGTGTAGTTCTGAAGATACGGATTTTGTTTGCGGTGAAAATAAACAACATAACATTTGTCGGTATTTAGTTTTAGGTTGTTCGCATTGCACCAGTTAAAAATTGAATTAATATTTTGCTGAAGTAATTGAAAATCATTTGAGCAATTAACATTAGTGTAAATTTTAAGATCATCCGCGAATGCTAAAACTGGACAAGACATGGAACTAATTAAGTCGTCAATATATAAAACGAATAATAGAGGCCCTAGATTGGATCCTTGGGGGACACATGATGTTAAAATAAATTGCGATGATGATGAGGCAAGGCGTTGCGGTTATTTGCATTTAATTTTGAAAAATATTTACATAGTTATTGAAGTGCGAAAAGGACGCCCTAATTTACGTGTAAAATTGCATTAAAAAAATTGGGTCAGTGAGTAGAGCTCCTGCTCTTGGGCCAGAGGGTCGTGGGTTCGAATCCCACCGGCGGGCGTTACTTTCTTATAGGAAAATAAGCACTCTCTAAAGCCATGGATGTGTGTAAATGTGTTGTGTTGTCCCAAGTTAGTTAGATAATCGTGAAATAAGTAAAAACAAATGAACATTACATTAAACAAGTAATCCTTTTTCTCCACTGGTTTATTTTAATCACTAGATGTACATTTCGTTCACCAAGTGAACATTTTTAATAGTTGTACTAAACAAATTAATTGAATGAGTTAAATACAATGGATAGATGACTGTATGGCTACGAGTTGAAGTCAAACAAAAACAAACAAAATATTGCATTGTTTATTTCATCGCAACTATGTTTATTGAGAAATCAACAAAAGTAATAAGCACAACGTCTACTAAACAATAATATAACTAATTGTGTAAAAACTGAAATAACATATTTAAATGGTTTGTCTTTAATTTGGGTTACCAGCTTACATTGATTCGTCATGAGCGTTTTTACACTCACAGTCCTCTTAAAGAAAGACGTACCTCCAGTATAAAATAATTTTTATAGAATTACAATGTTTTTTAAACTGAAGATAAAAACAAAAAATACTGTAAACCCTAACCTTTACCTCTGTCCCAAAAATATATTAATAATAATACAAGAATCATCAAAGAAAAATTAAGAAAGAAAGAAAGAAATTAAGAAAGTATTATGCCACTCTTGAACATTAGATGGCGAATCTGTTAATAGTTTTTACATATTGGCTTGATATGGTCAGAAATGTTCAGTATTCTGTCACGAGACACTCGTTCGAAAATTATATTACTATAATTTCAATCCTTCTAGCTGCAGGCTTGTTAATTCGTATTTGTCGGAAAGAACGCAAGTAACAAAAATCAATGAACAACTCTCAGACAGAGTAGGTCTGACCCATGGTGTGCCTCAGGGTTCCATATTGGGACCCTTTCTTTCCCTGATATATATCAATGATCTACCCGGTGTCTCGAGTGAAAGTGGCTTTTTTCTCTACGCTGATGATACTACCATGTTAAATAAATCATTAGTATTGCAATCTGCCTTGGATAAGACTAAAGAATGTGAATCTAAATGGTTCATGAGTAATAAGTTGACCGAAAATAAAACAAAATCTATCAATGTCACTTTTTCTCTAAGGCAGGCTCCAATAACTACAATAAAAACAAGTTCTTAGATGTTACATTAGATCCAAAATTAACATGGTACTATCACGGAGAAGATACAGCAGCTAGAGTCTGTAGGAATATATATCTGTTGAGGCAACTAACTTATTGTGCACCTCCTACAGTTTTAAAGACCACTTATTTCTCTCTGTGTCAATCACATTTAACATACGGAATCATACATTGGGGCCACTCGTCAATAACTAACCGATTATTCGGACTTCAGCGCAAGGCAGTCAGACTATTACACGGGCTCGGATATATGGACGATTGTAGGATAGCTTTTAAACAACTTGGAATCTTATACATGTACATAAAAACAATCACCTATACCAAGTACACAATGATATCCACACATATAATACACGAACTAAACGCAATATTTATTTACCACGTCCACGACTTACCAAGTCAATGAATGGAATAAACTATTATGGGCCGAAAATATTCAATAAACTTCCAGAATGTGTCAAGTCTCTTGGAAGTAAACATTTTAAAACAAAAATGAAGTCGTATCTTATTAATAAGTGCCATTATAGCATAGAGGAGCACATCAATGACAATTTTGCTGATGTGGATAATTTATAGGCTGCCATCTGTGATATTATTTTTCTATAGCATTATTTATAACGTTATTGTTTTTAACATGTTGTGAATGTGATTTTATAATGTGATTTTATATTTATATTTATTGAATTCTGTTTAATGGACTTTGTACCCTTTCTTAATACAGTAGAACCTCATTATACCGGGATGGCTTTTGGCTATACCTAGCACGATATAAGGAAAACACGGTATATCAGAATATATGTAATTTGTATACTAGTCATATACACACACGCGCATATATATATATACAGGGTGGGCCACGAATAACGCCCATTAAAAGTTTTCGGGATTCCCGACAGAGTAAAAATTTGAAAAAATTCTATATTGCACGGTTGAATGCGACCACCTCATGGAAAATATTTCGACTTTCTATCACTTCCGGTTGTACCGGAAATGGCTACTAACTTTATTATTTTAAATGGAACATCCTATATATTAATTTTTTTTTAGATTCCCCGTTCAATTGTCTACCCTCTCATATGAATTTATGTCCACTTAACTCTTACAGTTTTTGAGTTAAAAATTTATTTGTGAAATAGTGACCTCAAATAGACGTTTTGAAAAATGCCTATAACTTTTAGTAGGGACAAGATAGACAGACGAGCGGCATCTTGAATTGTTACTCATAGATCCCTCTAGAATTAAAAAAATTGACATCTGTCAATTTTGAATAGTACAGGAATTATTCAATTGTGCAAGCATTCTGGGAGGAAAGAAATTTCGAAATAACTCAAAAACTATTTGCTCTAGATATAGGGAGACATAATACTTTTATTTTGCAAATTGTCTTGCCAATCACCATATCAGATAAAATATTGGTCATTCCATTTGAAAACATTGAATTATGATGTTTTTAAGTGGGCACTGAAATATTGACATTTTTGAAATACCTATTGTCAAAATTGACAGATGTCAATTTTTTTATTTCTAGAGGGATCTATGAGTAACAATTCAAGATGCCGCTCGTCTGTCTATCTTGTTCTTACTAGAAGTTATAGGCAATTTTCAAAACGTCTATTTGAGGTCAATATTTGACAAATAAATTTTTAACTCAAAAACTGTAAGAGTTAAGTGGACATAAATTCATATGAGAGGGTAGACAATTGAACGGGGAATCTAAAAAAAAATTAATATATAGGATGTTCTATTTAAAATAACAAAGTTGGTAGCCATTTCCGGTACAACCGGAAGTGATAGAAAGTCGAAATATTTTCCATGAGGTGATCGCATTCAACCGTGCAATGTAGAATTTTTTCAAATTTTTCCTCAGTCAGGAATCCCGAAAACTTTTAATGGGCGTTATTCGTGGCCCACCCTGTATATATATATATATTCATATATATACATATATATATACATATGTGCAGTAGCCACCTACATAACAAGACATACTATATAATACAATAATGACGCCGGAACGTTTTACCTAATCAGGGCGGTACGCAGTCAATTGTTAAAATTAACATCTTTGAAAAAAAAGATACCTTAAAAATGACCCCGATATATCCGAATCACGGTATCTCGAGGCCCGGTATAGCGAGGTTCTACTGTATTGACATGTGTAAACTTACTGTGATAGCACGAATAAACTATTATTATTATTATTATTATTATTATTATTCCTCAGCACTGGGTCGGGACCACACTGACGAGGCCCTTAAAGTCCGAAACGCGCCTGTGGGTATCTGGTGAAGGAATACTGAACACAAATTCAATTTTAATTGTATCTGTTTTTACTGACTTCTAACTCTTTTCGAAATCTGTAAAATTTAATCTAAAATAATTTATTATTAAATATAAAACCTATTAATTAGTGTAGGTAGAATACTTCTGAAATCCACTTATGAAAATCTAAGTTCTTGGTTATTATTAACTAATTTATCTAAACAACCGTTTTTATGCGCGAAGTTCGTGGTAAATGATTATATTGGTGCTTGGATTTTAATGAGATATATTTAGGACGGCAATTAACGTTGCTTTTAGGGTCTCTTAGGTCATATTTGTGTGTCGGAAGTCGGTCCCGAACGTTCAGTGCGGTTGTGCAAGTGTGTGCGGACAGGAAATGTCTTCGCTATGTATAATTTCATGTTAGGATTGTCGGCGAAATCGCACATGTTCGTACATACATTCAATTAAATCCAAATGTAATCTGTACGTATACACGTATTTCAAGATACGAACGTTATAATACAAAATGTATATTTATAGTCAATGTTTAATGTATTTTACATATTGCAATATGTTGCAATACCTCCAAGTATGAATCGAAGGATAAATATTTTACACGTATTTTAGTTAATTTCATTTCAATAATATATTATTTATTGTTTATTTACGGATACCCATTTAAAATAAATACATAGTGCTTAGTCTAAAATAAGTTAAAAGTAATAATTAAGTTAAAATATATAAAATCACAAACAATATACACAACAGATTAAAATCAAAATGCTCATCACTATGCTAAAAGTAATAAATATGGTTAAAATATAAATCACAAACAATATACAAATAAAACAAACAAAACAGATTAAAATGTGAACAAAAATAAAAATCTAATTTATCTCACGGAGCATCTTAGTAAATAACACACTTGATTAAGATTTTCGCTAAGATTTTTTAGTTGACACTGCAGCAATTGTTTCGCCACACAGTGGCTTCATCTGCCTGATAAAGCCACTGTGTGGCGAAACAATTGTTGCAATGTCAACTAATAAACAGTGAAATCTTAACCAAGTGTGTTATTTACTAAAAGTGTTGGTATGGAATTTCATCAAATATCAGCCTTAGCTATTAAATGTAAGTAATATATTTTTGTAGAAATTACCGAATAGAAAAATTCCGTAAAATATCAACAAAGTACACAAATTTCAATCGATATGCATGAAGAAACTGGTCATAAATAATTTGTAGTGTGTTTAAATTATTTATTCAAACAGAGATTTTTTCTTTGAATTGTGCATATTGTAATGCACGCGTTGTGAAATTTCAGGAATTCATTGCTTTGTTTTAAATGGGTTCAATTTGAAGTTTCGAACGAGTGTTTTCCACTCCCAGACTAAGCATGAAGTAAAATTTCGAGTTTAGAAAAGCCTGAAAATTTGGTTTGGTCGCGTAGCGCGAAGCGCGGAGCGCCCAAACCAAATTTTCAGGCTTTTCTAAACTCGAAATTTTACTTCATGCGCCACGCGTATTAAACACTAAAATATTGTGATATTCAAAATATTCTGGACTTAGTTTGCAATGATTACCGTGTAATTTAAACTAGTCATTCAAATAAAATAAAAGTGGTATAAAAAAATTAAGTTTTTTCTTTATATCAAAATATTCTGGCTTGGCAGTATATTTTCTTTAAACTCAAATTGTTCGTTTTCATTGTTAACAGGATTTTTTTTCATTCATCGAATTATTTGAATCCTGCTTTAGTGATATAAAAAAATAAGTGTTTCTTCATATCAAAATATTCTGGCTTGGCCGTATATTTTTTTTTTAAACTCAAATTGTTCGTTTTTATTGGTAAGAGGATTTTTTTTCATTTATCGAATTATTTGAATCCTGCTTTAGCAGTTTATTTTTAATACAAGTCTTAGGTTTAATTGTTGTTAGTTATTATGTGTGTTTTATTTTTATTGATTGTATTCATTTCTATGTGTTATTTGACCTCGTCTATGGATTGAATAAAATAAAAAAAAATACAAAAAAAATTATTTAGGAGTATATTTTTATTGTTACAATATTTCAGTGATTTACACGCGTGGCGCATGAAGTAAAATTTTGAGTTTAGAAAAGCCTGAAAATTTGGTTTGGTCGCGTAGCGCTACGCGCTACGCGACCAAACCAAATTTTCAGGCTTTTCTAAACTCAAAATGTTACTTCATGCTTAGTCTGGGAGTGGAAACACTCGTTCGAAATTTCAAATTAAACTTATAAACACAAGTATGAATGAAATCTCTAATACTTCGTTGTAGAATGGAAAAACCATTACAATGCATAAGATTTTGATTATGTGTGTTGAATTGGTATGCCAATAAAGGTTTTTTCTTGGTTGTAGAATACTTTAAAAGACAAATTTGTTGAAGATTGAGTAAAGAATCTTCATATAAATAGGGATTTTGATGAACCCAATAAACATTTTTCGTTTAAGGCTGCGCTCAACCCGTACTGTCGTTTTAATTTACAATCGTTTAATAATATGAAGGCACATGAAGTTGTGGTTTAAAAACAGAGCTGGGACGAATCCTCGTAAAAAGGATTCGAATCACGAATCCGAATCACCTAATATGATTCGAATGACGAATACTCGAATAAAGGATTCGTAAGAGATAAATATGATTCGAATCAAAGAGTCGAATCCTGTTTTTTGAATCACAAATACAAATCCTTTAAGAATAAATTTGTTTTTATTTTTTTTTGCGACCTTTAATATATAAATATTGTTACCAGCTGTCTTAACAAACATATTTAAAACCTAATTATATATTATTAACACTGAACATCGTTGATAACAGACTAAATACCTGATTCCCTGTTACTCTGATTACAGATGTGTTTGTGTGCTTCTGAACTTTACTTCAAATCAGTGTTTTGTACGCGTGGCGCATGACGTAAAATTTCGAGTTTAGAAAAGCCCGAAAATTTGTCTCGGGTCGCTGCGCGACCCTCGACAAATTTTCACTGGACTTTTCTAAACTCGAAATTTTACTTCATGCTTAGTCTGGGAGTGGAAAAGCTCGTTCGAAACTTCAAAGTGATGCTCTGATAAGAACATCTCTAATACTTGGTTGTAGAATGGAAAAACCATTACAATGCATAAGATTTTGATTATGTGTGTTGAATTGTTATGCCAATAAAGGTTTCTTCTTGGCTGTAGAATACTTTAAAAGACAAATCTGTTGAAAATTGAGTAAAAAATCTCACGAAAAAAGTAGACGGTTTGTGTTTTCTTACAAACATTTAAAATATTAAAATTGTTTTAAATGTTTGTAATAAAACAAACCGTCTACTATTTTATTTTTATTTTTAATCTGTACGCATTTATTTTGTGAATGCCAAAAGATTTAAAGCTTTACACGAGAGCCGTGTGAGATATGTCTAAATAAAAACTCAAAGAATGCAGAAAGACGGATACGTGGAAATATAAGCTCTTTTGAAGAATTCCTTGTAAATATTAAATCCATCAACACTGGAGCTTAATTCAAAAATAGGGTATTATATTTAATACAATTTAGTCTGCGTTGTTTGATGTTATAAATAAAAATGTCACCATCGAGCTGTTCATTTAAGAAAAATTAAACGCATTCATCATTCGGATATAATCTCTCTACAGACGACGTTAATTTATTAAACTTACTTATAATATTAATAATTAGTATGGATATGTATTAAAAGAACTGCTATGTTTTCAAATGGAGTTCAAATTATAATTCATATTTAATGTTCTGCAAACTAAAAGCGTCAGCAAATTTTTGTCGAATTCTAGATAGCTTTGAATTCAAAATATACTTATTATTATTTGTATCGTTCTTTTTTTATATAGAGTAATTTAATAAACAACGCTTCTGATATGCCCTAGGGCGGTGCTTCTAAAACTTTTAGCAATGCGACCCACTATTAAGAAACCTAAGTACCTTTTTGGCCTTAAATATTTAAGATTGAAAAATATGATTTTATTATTATTATGTCTTTATTCAGAAAAATAAGTAATACATTATAATTATACAAAATATATAAGTCTGCGTAGGCGAAGTTCAGGCAGACATACATATATATGTCTGACGCTGCTCTTCCACTGAACCTACTGTTAATTTTAAGGGACAAAAACAAGGTATCCATGTCTAGCTATTAATTTAAAGTATATTCAATATGTACAGTTCAGCAACTTTAAAATTCACCACGTAATATAAGGTTCCGTATACTTGATTTAAATATATTTAAACTGAGAGATTTCAGGTTTTTAGGGATTTTATTGAATATTTTATAAATATTGTATGAAAAAGAACGTTTGAATAATTCAGTTTTGTGCTTTGGCGGTGAGATTAATCCCTGAAATCTTACATTAATAGAGTGAACATCGGTACGAAATACGATTCTATTGTAGAGGTAAGGTGGGATGCGAAAGTTAATTATTTTGAAATACAAAATTACTGAGTGCAAAATTCTTTGGTCAGCCATTTTTAACCAATTTAACTCACTGAACTTCTCTGAGATGTGATCATATTTACGGATTCCAAAAATTAAGCGAATACATGAGTTTTGAATCTTCTGTATACGATCAGCAGTAATTTTATCAAGACACGAGCCATACACCACATCAGAGAAATTAAAATGGCTTAACACCAAGGAGTCACATAATATACGCTTCATATGCCTACTCAAAATATTTCGATTGGCATAAATCATTTTGAGGTTGGTGTAAGCTTTAAAAATACATTTGTTTATATGCAGCCTAAAACGTAAATCTTTGTCAATAGTTAAGCCTAAGTTCCGAACAGAATCAGTAAATGGAATGATCACACCATATAATTCCACTTTGAGGAGATTTTTGGTGGCTTCAAGCTTATTTTTGGGACCAAATATTATTGCTGTCGTTTTCTTAGGATTAATCTTTAGGGAGTGTTTCTTAGATATAACCATCAGATTTGACAAGTCTTTATTTATTTTGTAACAAGCACTTCCAATGTATTCAAATGTAAAAGAATATAATAATTGCGTGTCGTCAGCATATAAATTACAAGTGCAGTATTCAAGTGACTTCGACAGAGATGACGTATATATCGAAAATAAAATTGGTCCCAAAATTGAGCCCTGTGGTACACCAGCTTCAGGGGTTGCATATTCTAACAGTTGGTCGTTTATTTTAACAAGCTGCTTTCTATTGCAAAGAAAATGTTCTAATAAAGCAGTGGCACTTGGACTAAGTCCAATGTATCTTAATTTAGCCACTAGTATTTTATGATTAATAGTGTCAAACGCTTTACTATAATCTACGAGAATTAAACAACTTATCAGCCCATTATCACTAGCAGAAATTGTCATCAGTAACACTTAACAGTGATGTTGCACAACTATAGTTAGATCTAAAACCGGATTGGTTCGCTGGAAGGATATGATTTTTTTCGATAAAGGTGTTAAGTTGTTGTTTTATAACTTGTTCCAAAACTTTAGAAAGTACTGGAAGTATACTGATGGGTCTGAGGTCACTTAACTCCTGTGCATTTTGGATTTTTGGAATGACAATAACATTTTCCAAGCGAATGGGAAAATGGACTGCTCTAAACAGCAGTTGATAAGATGGGTAATATATGGAAGTATATAAGGACGCAACGCATCTTTAACATGTGTATAGAAAGACCATCCGAGCCAATGGCATTAATATAAAAGTTGTAGATAATTATCGACTCTATAATCAGGAAATATGCTTATGTATACAAGGTGCCCTTACAACGGAGTCCTAACACAAACTTATGTTTTTTTTTAAATGAAACACTAGGTATATATTTAATTGTCTGTTTAATTAGTATTAAAAACTACGTATAAAAAGTCAAAAATATACCTAGGGTTCCATTTGAAAAAAGCGTAAGTTTGTGTTGACTCTTCGTTATGGGGAACCCAGTATACATAAAAATATTTTTAGATTATAGAGTCGATAATTATCTACAACTTTTATATAAATCATATTTTTCTGTTTTAAATATTTAAGGCCAAAAAGTTACTTTGACGCTTCAGTGAGACACCCTGCATTAGATAGTATACATTTCGGACACAAAGTGACCATTATCAATGATTTGATACTAAAAACTTATAAACAAGTAAAATATTAATTAAAAAATGCATTGTTTAAAAAAAATAAGTTTATGTAACGTTATAAGCAATTATTTAGGCAAATTAATTTACTAAGAAAAAATCAATAGAAGCAATTATTTATGCAAACTAATTTACTAAGAAAAAATCGTCAAGCCCTTAATCTAAATTGAATTAAATTTATCCGAAAACGTACAAGTTGATTTTCACACAAAGGCATAATTAAAAAACAAAAAGCATGTGAATATTCAGCAAACTACACGCTATCAAAATATGTGAACATTTAAAAATACCCCTTTCATAGTTTTTTAGTTATTTTCTCTTAAAGTAATAATTTGTGTTAGTATACACTAATTTTTGAATTGAAATTAAAACAGTCATAACTCAAAAAATCATGCATTGATTTTTATAAAACTTTCTGAGGATGTTAGGAAAACTGTGCTCTTTCAAAATATGTAAAAGATAGAATATACCCCTTTCTTAGTTTTCGAGTAATTTTCGCCCAAAGTGAAATACAAGCCTAGTTTCTGGGGGTGTTGAATTTTAACATAATTTAAATTGTTTTGCGATTTTTTTATAATTAAAACAAAATGCACATCTTTATAATAATTCGAAAATGTAGGAACAAGTGTCTTTCACTCCCAGAGTAAGCATGAAGTAAAATTTCGAGTTTAGAAAAGCCCTGAGCAAAATTTGCGGGCTTTTCTAAACTCGAAATTTTACTTCATGCGCCATTTTGGAAAATCTCGGGTAAAAAGAAATGTATGTTCTGAATGTGTTAAGAATTTTTTCTTGGCAAAATTAACTTATCACAATGATTTTTACATTAATAAGAAGGAATGTGATTTTTTCAGATTTTTTAAAAAAATTAAATTTTTGACCTTAAAATTGAGATTTTTATAAGGGGTAGGTATGGAAAAAAAATCGATTTTTGTGTAATTTTTTTTATTTTTTTAAAAATATAAAAAAAATCACGAACTTACTTAACTTAATTATAAACAAAGTAAGCAGCTTAATTTATGTGAAAAAAAATGTTTACACCAATTTTTGCAACTTTTTGTAACGATGGAAAATCAATAAATCCACTAATGTCTAACTTTGAGCAGTTGTACTAAGCTCAATTTTCATGCCTCGGAAAATACTCATACCTCAAATTAAAGCTTGTTTTATGCCGAATTACATGCTTTTTAAAATTATCCAATCAGTTCAAAAATATAAACAAGAGATCGTTTTCAGTGTGAAAAGTGAACATTTTGTAAAAATGAGTTTTCTTAGAAAAATGCTAAGAAAACACTGAATGTTTAAGATAATTGAAACTCGTTATTGAACAGCGTGTTTAAAATTAAATTAGCTCTGATTTAAGTTTAAGCTCATTTTTGTGGCATGAAAATTGAGTGTAGTAGGAGCGCTCAAAGTTAGATTTTCGTGGATTTATTGATTTTCGATCGTTACAAAAAGTTGTAAAAATTGGTGTAAATATTTTTTTGAGATTTTTTAAAAAATACAAAAATTTACCCGAAAATCAATTTTTTTCCATACCATTATGAAAATCTCAATTTTAAGGTAATTTTTTTTATTATTTAAAAAATCTGGAAAAAATCATATTCATTCTTACCGATGTTGATATCAATATGGTGAGTATATTTTTCCTAGAAAAAAATTCTTAACACGCCCACCTCAAATAACAACGGTTTTAAAAAATGTTGAATTCGATAAAACTTGTGACTTTGAGCGCTTGTGCTAACCATAATTTTAAACAGAAATATGTAGTTCAGCTCAAATTACACTTCATTCAATTCTTAATCCATTCATTTGAATAACATTTCAATTACTAATTGTTTATTTGAGTTATGTGGAGTATTTAATTACAATGTTTAAGATAAAAGTTGTTTGTTTTTTCACTATCTACAACCTTTGTTTAAAATTTTTAGATTCGGTCGATAATAACCCCACTGAGCAAATCCATTTAGGTAATGTTTCATCAACATTAAAATAACGTTTAATGTTGCTACAATGTTGATATTACGTTATTTGTTTGTTTTTTGCTCAGTGGGAACGCTATAGTTGATGAGTGATTACTAAAGGAATAAATCTGGGCTAGACTTTTTCGTTTCTTGATCAAAAACAAAATAGCTAAGTTGAAAAAAGCAGTGTGTTTTTTCATTGGCTACAACTTTTATTTGAAACATTTTTTGATTAAGTTAATATGTTTCTATATTTGTAACTTCACTTCAAATCAGTGTTTAATACGCGTGGCGCATGAAGTAAAATTTCGAGTTTAGAAAAGCCCGCAAATTTTGTTCAGGGCTTTTCTAAACTCGAAATTTTACTTCATGCTTAGTCTGGGAGTGAGACACTCGTTCCTACATTTTCGAATTATCATAAAGATGTGCATTTTTTTGTTGTCTGCAACTTTTGTTCAAAGCTTTGTTTGATTGAATCGATAATAAAGATACAGTTAATGAGTGATTAGCAAAATATATTAAAACAATCTTTCTTGGTTTATTGAACAAAAACAAAAGAGCTGAGGCGAAAAGTGTTTAGGTAAAAGTGGTTTATTTTTTCATTGGCTACAACTTTTATTTGGAACCATTTTTTGATTAACTTAATATGTTTCTATATTTGTAACTTCATTTGAAATCAGCGTTAAATACGCGTGGCGCATGAAGTAAAATTTCGAGTTTAGAAAAGCCCTGAGCAAAATTTGGCTCGGTCCACAATCTCAATTTTAAGGTCAAATATTTAATTTTTTAAAAATCTGAAAAAATCACATTCTTTTTTATTAATGTAAAAATCATTGTGGTAAGTTAATTTTGCCAAGAAAAAATTCTTAACACATTCAGAGCATACATTTCTTTTTACCCGAGGTTTTCCAAAATATGTTCTTGCTGTTCTCGCAAAAACCGCTCTGAATAATTTAAATGGAAATTGATTTTAATTACTGAAAATGCTTTACAATAAAAATACTTTTTACTTAGTTTGTATATCACTATAACACTTAAACATTTCCTTAAAATATTAAATTGATCTTATATCTACTTTCACGTGTGTCTATTTTTAATATGCAGGTGGATTTTCAGTGCTCTGTTGTTTAGTAGTCTAGTCGAAGTTATTACTCATCAAAGTGTGTAACATGTTTGACAGCTCACTGTGTGCCAGATACGGGTTAAGTACGTGAATCGTTTAATTTCAATTGTAATTTTTAAATTAATTACAATTGAATCTCAATAGTTTACTTGTGAAAGTGTTTTAGTAAGTCATCAGTTTTCTCAATTTCAACTTTAGTTCAGTTCAGTGAACTCATAGACCACCACTACATTTATACAGAGAGTTTTTTGTAACACCGAACATTTTCAATGATAATTTTCATACAGAGAATTTTACTTTTAAGTATACATATGCATACGTTGTACATTTTCCGACACTTGGTTTATTAAAAGAAATTAATTTGAAGCTTTAAACGAGTGTTTTCCATTCCCAGGTTGAGCATGAAGTAAAATTTCGAGTTTAGAAAAGCCTGAAAATTTGGCTCGGGCGCGTAGCGAAGCGAAGCGATCGAGCCAAATTAGGCTTTTCTAAACTCGAAATTTTACTTCATGCGCCACCGCTACAAAACACTGATTCAATGTGAAGTTTGCGGTGTGTTTTAAACTTTTTAATATGTCAGTGTTTTGTACCGGTGGCGCTTGAAGTAAAATTTCGAGTTTAGAAAAGCCTGAAAATTTGGTTTTTAAACACGAAATTTTACTTCATGCTTAGTCTGGGAGTGGAAAACACTCGTTTTAAGTTTCAAATTGAACTCTTAAAAAAAAACCAGGATTATCTAAAGATTTACGGCACCCACGCTATAGTTTTAACTTAAAAGAAAAACTCCCTGTTTGTACAATTTGTACTGAAATAAGTCGAGGCGTTGATTTCAATTGGCTCTAATTTTTAATGGTCATATAGGCAACCCTGTTTACACATAACCTAAAAATTAAAGGTGTATTGAATGCTTTAGTTTGACAAATTGAACATACGAAAATAAACATTGAAAATGTTCGGTGTTACATAAAACTCTCTGTATATACTCAAAATTGATTACACATTAAGTAAAAATATACTAAACATAAAAAACTCGTAATGTTTTGAATTGCTATGAAATGTCATCAAGCATGAAAATAATTTGTCCGAATCCTTCTTCCAATTATAAATTCAGCGCGCATCTCCATAACGAAACTGCACGGAATATATCCACACATATCCATTTAAAGCGTCCTTTTAACATCGGCCATTCCGTCCGGTGGGCAATTAAATCGAGCTCAATTTTCGTAATTACCCATTCTTGATTTAATATAATTGGCCCATCGGCATCCATCAGGGTCCAGTATTTTCAACAATGAAGATAGCTTATCTTAATATTGTTAATAATCATTCGGAGATAACCGTCCGCTCTGGAGCCAAAGAGGTCCGACATTAAGATTACGATAATATTGAGACGTCATTAATCAGATGGTGCTGAAGGAGGATGGAGAAAGTCGCGACCTGTTTTGTATTAAGTATATGATATTTTACCAGGTGAATATTCGCATTTTGTCATCATTAGCTAATATAAATATAATAACTTAGTTTTAACACTTTTAGTAAATAACACACTTGGTTCAGATTTCACTGTTTTTAGTTGACACTGCAACAATTGTTTTGCCACACAGTGGCTTCATCAGGCAGATGAATGATATATTTACAAGCTTTAACTAACGCTTCTTTATTTAAACTTAGTTTTATCAAACTATAACTTGGAATAGAGTTATAACTATAAATATGTTTACCTACGCCCTATCTAGTAACTGCATCATACCACACTATCATCTTGCCGCGTATGATTGACATTACCGACATGCACGTAATAGCTTTGATAAGTATATTACATGCTGACAGCTGAACAGCTGATTTATTACCGCACAACCAAATGACATTTCTTTGATGTATATTGATCAAGTTGTCATTTAGTTTTCAGCAATGTCTGAATTTAATAACCCAACCAAAAAAATTTGGTGTGGTTGCCAAAGCAAATTTTCTGGCTTTTCTAAACTCGAAATTTTACCCTATGCTTAACCCAGTGGTCTCCAAACTACGGCCCGCGGGCCAAATCCGGCAAGCGACTTGCATGAATCCGGCCCGCGATTGTTTGTAATTTTTTTTTGTAAATGTCATATTTTGAAATATTGTAACAATTGTTCCTTAAATTTTTCATAATTTTATAAAATTAATCGGATCTTGGCCGACTTTATTATGTAGAATTGTATTTGTGGCCCGCGAAGAAGATAGTTTGGAGACCTAGGGCTTAACCCATTAAGCGCTATTGATGCGTACACGCAACTTTATTAATTTTTTGTTTAGTAAATTACTAAATAAGTTAATTTGATATATTATATTGTTTGACCTGACTTAAAAATGTATTAAGAAAAAGGTAAATATTTTGTTTTTTTTTTTTATTTCGATTATTACTCGTTTAAAAAAAATAATGTCAGTGTGTTTCTAACTTCATAATATTTCAGTGTTTTATACGCGTGGCGCATGAAGTAAAATTTCGAGTTTAGAAAAACCTGAAAATTTGGTTTGGCCGCTCCGCGCTTCGCGCTACGCGACCAAACCAAATTTTCAGGCTTTTCTAAACTCGAAATTTTACTTCATGCTTAGTCTGGGAGTGGAAACTCATTCTAAACTTCATATTGCACGTTCTTATATAAAATCGACGAATGACTGAAAATGTACAGCGTATAAATTATGTATATTTAAATAGAAAAATTCACAGTAAGTAATACAATAAGTGGTCTCCAAACTACGGCCCGCGGGCCAAATCCGGCCCTCGACTTGCATGAATCCGGCCCGCGATTGTTTGTAATTTTTTTTGTAAATGTCATATTTTGAAATATTGTAACAATTGTTCCTTAAATTTTTCATAAATTTTATAAAATTAATCGGGTCTTGGCCGACTTTATTATGTAGAATTGTATTTGTGGCCCGCGAAGAAGATAGTTTAGAGACCCTGGCAATAAGTCATTCATAGAAATCATAAAAAAGAAGTGCAGAATTTTACCTAAAATCAACTTTTAGAATTACCTCTATAATTGCTTGGCCGTTAATAGGTTGTTAATCTGAGAGTGAAAAACACTCGTTTTGAGCTTTAAATTGATCTATTGAAAAGGAACCTTTGCATTTGTAACTTAAAATTACAATTCTCTGTATATTGCTAAGGTTTAATCTCACGTTAACAAAAATCCATATAGTGTAGTAACTCATTTTCTTGTATTTAAATTCTGATTTTAATGAGTTCATCTTGATCTTAACGCACGCTCTTAATAATATCAATATAAATAAAAATATTTTAGTGGGTGGTGATTTTAATATTAATTTTAATTCAGATCACACTATGTCAACCACACTAATTGATCTATTAGCTACATACAATCTTCGTAAATTAGTCCATTTTCCAACTAGGATAAATAATTGTATCGATAATGTGTTTACTAATATAAATGATAGCTTAATCAATGTCTCACCCTGTGACCCAAAGATATCAGATCATATTGGGATACATGTAAAATTGGAAATAAGTAGAAATGACTTAGTGGAAAGTGCATTAAAAATAATCAAACCATATACTCGGCTAGGCCGTTATAATCTTTTCCAACTTCTTGACAACTCTGATTGGAGTTTTATTCAGAATGGTAAATTAAGCGTCGAAGACAAATTCTCTGAATTCATCAATGCTGTAAAGTCGCTAATTGATATCTGTTTTCCTACAAAACAATTTAAACTTAAAAGAAATAAAGATAACAATATACTCTGGTTCAATAATTCACTACGATCTATGAGGGACACTCTTCACTTCTTGTACGATGCAATGAAAATAAATCCGAACTTAAAACAAGAATATCTTAATTTAAAAAAATCATATACAAATGCTCTCGACCAGGCAAAAAAGGAAACAAATGCTAAATTTATTAGAGACTCAAATAACAAATCAAACGCGATATGGTCCATAATCAATTCTAATCAATCAATGTCCAAATGTGATTGCAACTGTGATTTAAATCCTAATGACATAAATAGATTTTTTAACAATATTGCAAATAATCTCGAGGAAAACTTAGAAAAGCCAAAGAACGACCCAATAAACTACCTACTAAATGTAACGTCCATTCCAACAGATGCGTTTATTTTTAATGAGGTCACCCAAAATACTGTAAGAACTGCAATAAAGCAACTTCACAATTCAGCCTACAGAGACATGTACGGGATAAATGTTAGTCTCCTAAAAAGTATAAAAGAGGCAATCATTTATCCCCTAACAAATTTAATAAATTTATGCATACAATCAGGTACCTTTCCGCATTGCTTAAAGCGAGCATGCATCATACCAATTCACAAAAAGGCGATCGTAACGATCCAAACAACTATAGACCTATCTCGCTTTTACCGATACTCTCCAAAGTCCTAGAAAGGATACTGTTCGAGCAAATAACACATTACTTTGAAGAACACAATATCTTTTCAAATAATCAATATGGCTTTAGCAGAGGAAGATCTACGAGGGATGCAGTCGCTACCTTTGTAAATGAAATACACAAAGGTTTTGAACATAGTATGTATTCAATAGCCACACTTATAGACCTAACAAAGGCTTTTGACTGTGTCTCTCATGAGCTCCTCTTGCGGAAGATATATTTCTACAACTTTGATCCAAAGTCTTGTAGATTACTATGCAGCTATCTAATCGATAGAGGGCACTATGTGAAGACAAATAACAAATTATCAGATGAACTGTCTACTAAACACGGTGTTCCCCAAGGATCTATTTTGGGGCCACTCTTGTTTCTTATTTATGTAAATGACCTTCCTAACATCAGCAATGAGGGGTCAATGGTGTTGTATGCTGATGACACAACACTAAAAAACTCAAATAGAAACAAAGAGATGGCCTTAGATAATAATAAGGCTTATGTAGATCAGGCCAAGGAATGGTTTATGTCAAACAAGCTGACTATAAATATAGATAAAACGACAAGCATAGTGTTCTCTTTGCGTGCAGATACGGAGCTCAGTACAGTAAAATTTCTAGGTACATATCTCGACTCTAAACTAAATTGGCATAACCAACAAGAGTATCTGGCTAAAAAACTATGTGTTAACATATACAGAATCCGACACATCAGTAAAGTAGTACCAAAAGTTGCACTCAAAATGGCTTATTATGCTTTAATTGAAAGCCATATTACATACAGTATTCTACTTTGGGGACACTCAGCAATCATGTCAAGAGTGTTTGGCCTCCAAAGAAAGGCAGTTAGGATCTTAGATGAAATACCATATAGGAGTGACTGTAAATCAACTTTTTCTAAATTAGATATTCTCACTGTCCCAAGCTTATACATGCGGGAATGTCTGTTGTACGTTTATAAAAATATAAGCCAATACAATAGAAGAGCAGAACACCACGACCACAATACACACTCAGGTCATCTATTACACTCTGAACGCTTCAGACTTAATAAATCGCAAAATGGGATCAGTTTCCTTGGGCCAAAACTCTACAATGCACTGCCCGCTCATATCAAAGAATTAGATATACATACATTTAAAAAGACCGTTCAAGCCTACATGAGCAGACATACTTTTTACAGCATTGATGAATTCTTACAAAACAAACACAATTTTTGATGTACTACCAAACAGTCAACTTGGTGTGTGGTATGTATATATATATATATTTTTTTTTATAACATGACTTTATTTTTAATTACCTATTTTAATGTGTAATCCATATGTAATATGTGATATATGTATGTATATATGGTATAACATGACTTTATTTCTAATTATTTATTTTAATGTGTATATCAGGTAATCCAACTTGGTAGGTGATATTTTTATTTTTGTATTGTTCAAATTTTATAAATACGACCTTATATTTTTTTTTATTATTTTAATGTGCATATATATACATGTGCTTAAAATTTTCCACCCTCCTGACTTATGTAAAACTTTTGTTAATAACATGAATAAATTTATTATTATTATTATATTATTATTATTATTATATTATTATTATTATTTATTCAAAAGAAAACGTCGTTTTAAAAAATAAAAAGACCACACCGATTCAGTGCTCCAAATAAACCTACCTCAGGACAAGAAACGAGCATAATAAAAGCTAGGTAATCCGAAATTGCATAGTTGTTGCCACGTTCCCCTCAAAGGGATGATTTATTTTGACATCATCTGGTATTGTTGGTGACATCTGCGAAAAAAAAGGCGACAGCTGAAGCACCGGGCGTTATCGCATTCTGGCCCGAAATTTGTGACCAGCCCTGTCGGATCATTGGCGAAATAAAGAACGCACTTTATTTTTTTAATTGGCGAAGATTACAAGGGTATTAATGGATCTTAATGATTCATAAAATAGTCGATTTAATGTCGTGTAATTTAAATGTTAAGCTCATGTTGGGTAAATTATAAATGAATAAGCGTTCATAATTCTACTTAAGAGTTATATGTAAACCTAGGAAATTATTCCTTTTGGTGTTCTAACAACAAAAAGGTAGTTATTGCTTACAAGTATTCATAAATGTCTCTATGTACTCTGCAAATTTTCAAGCATTCGTTGTTTTTGAAAAGTGTTCAGTTTGATGAAACGAGTGTTTTTACTCTTTTACAGAATTTTTTACTTCGTACATTTTTACAAAAATATATTCCTTAAAGTAAATAAACTATAATACCTAATTGTTTATTTTAGATATGTGGAGTATTTTATCACAATGAAAACACCTTTTTTCCTTACTTCACTTTTATTTTTATTCGTTAGTTGTACATTTTGAGTGCTAAGCACTCATTATCCTACTCATACATTTAATTATATTCACAATTCTTCATCCATACATTTTAAACATTAACTATTAGCATTTGATTGTATGATATTTAGAGCTCTAAATCTTCCTTCTTCTATAGAAAATAGAAAAACCGAACTAACACCATAGGCGTAACGAAGGCAAAATTCTGGGGGGGGGGGGCTATAGGCCCATTGCTGAATGTAAAACGGGCGAAAATCTAATTCAAGAGAAAATTGATTTATTTTTATCTTAGTGGTATTAGTATTCGCAAATAATAATAATTATATATTACTATTTCTTAAACATGTCCACTTACCGTATCTAATGTTGAATTCACCTATCTATACGAAATATATCAACCATTTTTCATTATACGGTCTGAAATAAGTTTGTAAAATAACTGTTTTTGTGAGCTTGAACTAAAAAGGGCATATTAACTGTATCTATCATTTACAAATATTTTGTTTAGAATGAATATCTTATTTTCTATATAAACTGTAAGTTAAACATTTAAGTTTCATAAGCATACATGTAATTTTATATTTTTAATGTAGTTTTTATCATTGAAATAAGAAAATGGACAAAAGAGTTTTGAAAAATCGCTATTTATATCGTCATTATAATATTCGGAGAAAATTATACTTGTTAATTATACAATATATTTTTTATTGAAATAAATAATAAATGAGTCTAACATTTTACAAACCTATAAATTTTAATATAAAATAATAAATAAACAATACTAATATAAAGAAGAAGAAATTGTTGTTCATAATTTGTGAATTATTGTTTTGAGTGGTGTCTTCATAGACTACAACATGGAAACCAAACCCATACTGAAAATTGAAAAAATTTACTGCAGGATGTTTTCATGTTTTATATACTATAACTTATATCTTACTTTATTTACACCAAATGGCGGCGTGCCTTTGCTGACTTAAATTTGGAAGTTAATATAGATAAATCCAGCTTTTTAACTAGGTCTCCCTCTATATGTAGAGTAGCGCAATCACTAAACCTCTCTTGGCTCATTGTAGTTCTGAGATAAGTTTTCACACGTCTCATTGCGCTGAAGCTTCTTTCCGCGGATGCAGATGAGACTGGGACAGTTCTAGCAATTTGCCAGAACTTATAGAGATTAGGTACAAGTTTGTCATTTATATGTAACTTTAATTCATCCAGAGAGTGTCTTTCTGCACTCATAAAGTTTTTCATAACTTTCATTTCTGATTCTAATATATCCATATCTACGGGAAATAATTGTTTGTAGAATTCAACGAAAAATCTGCCGCCATTGAAATCCAATTTGAGAAAATTGTCTAACGACGACGCGAAATCAGTTGATTGGAATCTGGTTTCCATATTATTAATTATTTGATCCAATACTTGAAAGTAAATTCGGCGCCAATAACCTTCATCTTCAACTGGTTCCTCGGTGTTGCCAGGAATGTGGGATTCAACGATAAAATCAGCATATTTGACATTTTGAACAAATTTTTTGAACAAATTTTTTTTGATAACCTGGGAATTGTTAAAGAAATATCTCTTTCCTCTGAAAATTTCAAAATGTTTTCCCACATTGGTTTAAAATCTTCCCGTTGTTGTTTCAATGTGGAAAGAACACCAATTATCAATACATTTGCACTGCCCAACGTTATGTCTTTTTAGACATAGATAATTACTCAGTATGTTTAAATTCGTTAATATTTCTTGGAAAATAAATAATGTTACCACAAATGTAGCAGATGTGATGGAGATTAATATTCCCCGTGCCTCTACTGCATCTTTATCTTTTCTTTCTCTAATTTCATATTCTAGGTCATTGCAAATGGCATCAAAGTTTTCTTTTATTGCTACACAATTTTGGTATCTACACGACCATCTTGTAGTACTTAAGCTGTTAATTGCTTTATGTGTTATGCCTAATGTGGCCTGAAGATCTTTGAGCCGTTTATGATTGGCTGGTTTTCCATAATGATTGTAAATAGCTTCCATAGTATTAAAAAAATCTATAGCTGTTGGAATGTTTTGACAGCTATTCACAATAACTAAATTTAATTTGTGTGCTAAACAATGAGCATAAACAGCACAGGGGTGGTTTTGCTTTACTACTGCTTGAACACCTTTATGTTTTCCGGACATAACAGAGGCACCATCATATGATTGGGCAATTATAGGAATGTCATGAATATTAAGTTTTTTCAAATTTTCATTTAAAAGGCGAACTAAATTCTCTGCATCGCGCGATTCGGAGCAATTTATAAACCCAATAAAATGTTCTTCTATATCTAAGTCTTTAGGATACCTTAATATTATTGACATTTGCTCTTCTTTAAAACATCGAGCTTCATCCATAATAACTGCCACTGCTCCACCCTGACGAATCTCCTTTGAAACGGTTAACAGCACTTCAGACGATATAATTGATAACATCTCATTTTGTATTTGGGGGCTCAAATACATTTTTTTGGAAAAATATGTTTCAAAAAATTTATCGTATTTGGATAACAATTCCCCTGTTTCTAAAAACAATCCTTTATTGACGGATGTTTTAGTTTCATCATGCTCCCTGAAAGGATAACCAGTACGACCCAGTAATATTACTACATCGAAAAGCTTTTTTACATAATCTTCTTTTTCCATATTCTCTTCTTTGCTTTTATTTTGCACTAGACTAAGCACATTTGATTGTTTTGCTTCTTGCTGTTTATATGTAAGCCACTTATCCTGGCATTGTCGATGATTTATGGAAGATGCGTGTTTTTCAAATAATTCCTTTTGTTTTTTCCACGAATTAAATCCTTTTTTTATAAAAACTTCGTTTTGTTCTCGTATGTTCCCAAAACAAAAATGTCTGCATGCGAAACAGAATACTCTGTCTTGCTTAATACTATATTCTAGCCATTTAAATTCATTAAAATATTTACAATTAAAAGATCGGTTTTGGCCACTCATAAAACTGTTTGGGTACTTTAGCAATTTCGGTTGAATTGGACCCGCATCAATGGTGCCTAAATCGTCAACTAAAGATAATATTTGTGATGATGCTGCTATATCACTGTCAAGAGATTTCGAAGTACTCGCCACAGGTTCATTCTGAATGTTTTCTTTATTGCATTCTGGAGTAAGACTGACGTAAGATTTTGAGCTACTAGCGACAGGTTCATTGTCCACTACACGTTTAGTCGGTTTAGTATCTTTAGGAGTAGGACTGTTCTGTTCCGTAAGAGATGGAGATTTGGATTTCTTGAAATATTTTCGTATATCAAAACTCATTTTAAAAATGTTTTTAAACACACAAATGTGTCCAAAGGAAAAATATTTACACAAATAATTCCAACACAACTTCAACTTCAGTTCAACAAAATTTCCACAAACACTATTGGTAATATTATTTAATTATTACTACTTATTATTAGTTTATTAGCTGCAATAATATTAAACACTTTCTATTTAGATACTTTCAACACTTATTTGTTTACAAGAAAAAAACTGCGATGTTTCTTCTAAATCACGCGGTTCGGGTTTAACGTAAACGGCGCGGCGTTAAGATTTGTGGCCGACAAATGTAAATTGCCAAAAACACGCAGTTAGGCGGCAAAAAGTAAGGTCTAGTACAGTATGTATTTTGTTGAGTCTAGTTAAAATATTGGAAAGTTTTATTGCCGCTTGCGGTGAATCTCAAAGAGATACATACAAACGAAACACCGTCGCGCGGCGGCGGCGGGCACCCTCAAAAGATTTGGATCAGTGTATGTTCGACACAAGATTGTAAAAAAATACTGTCGGAGATTTTAATTTATCATATTATTTTCGAGTTTCATTGCAATGTTTTATGTGGTTGTACAAATATATTTCGTAATTAATTATTGTAAAGTTATTAAAATGCCATTTTATGTGGGAAATGATAAACGAATAATATTGACTTTGTAATAACGATCATTGATTTTGGTAATGACATTTAGGATAAATTAGAAAATAAATATTTTTATTTTTGCCTCGAATACTAGTCCATATGGCCAGCTCAAGGGAATAATATTTAAATGCAATTCTCCGATGTTATTTGTGCGGAGAAATTAATATTAAATAACAATAAATTATATCACAATAAACAAATTAAATTATTTCCTGTGTACATACATATATACATAATGTGTTCGGGTAATTATTATACAGTCAAAGTACAAAATATATTTCAGCATAATATGAAAATGTTATTCGGAAATAACTATTTTGTTGAAAATATTAATTATACGGGTTGGCGCCTTGAGAATTCTGGGGGGGGCTAAGCCCCCCCCAGGCCATAGGACGCTACGCCTATGACTAACACTAATGAAGAAAATAGCAATTTCATTAGGTTACAATAAAGGCACAATTAATAAGCACAAAAGAAACCAAAAATTAAACTTTGTCAAAAATCTGACACCACTTAAAGAAAGAAAAACCAACATATTTGCTAGGTTCATATACAACCACGGAACTGTCAACCAATTTGCAAAGCTCCCGAATAAATTTTATATGACTCCTGCATTCTTTAATAACAACAAATTAAGATCATTACTGGGCAATTAATTTACAAAAAGATGTCACTTAGAAGAGTCCGGAATTTATTCAACTGCGTGCAGTGAGTGTGAAATGTTACATAGGCCAAACCCAAAGGAATCTGTTAAAAAGATTCAAAGAACATATATACCATGTCAAAAATTAAAACATAGATAAATCCGCTTTAGCTGACCATAATTTAAAAACAGGACATTATTTTTCAACAAAGAATATTAAATTATTAAAACAATCTTCACATTGTCGATTAAATGTTGGAAGCCATCGAAATGCACAAACATAAAGATAAATTATTAAATTTTAATTCAAACCCTTTAGAGAACCCATTGTTAAACCTTTTACAAGTTCCGAAAAGTTATAATCTCCTCCACAGTTTGTAATATTAAAGGTATTACATGTATTGAACCTTGCGATACCGATGTAATTAAAATTAGGTTTTTCCCGTTTCACCATTTTTGTCAAGTATATACAGAGAGTTTTATGTAACACCGAACATTTTCATAACAAGAATTTTTCTTTTAAGTATGCATACGTTGTACATTTTACCACGCTCGGTTTATTAAAAGAATACAATTTGAAGCATTAAACGAGTGTTTTCCACTCCCAGGCTAAGCATGAAGTAAAATTTCGAGTTTAGAAAAGCCTGAAAATTTGGTTTGGTCGCGTAGCGCGAAGCGCGGAGCGGCCAAACCAAATTTTCAGGCTTTTCTAAACTCGAAATTTTACTTCATGCGCCACTGGTGCAAAGCACTGATTCAATGTAAAGTTCAGCGGTGTGTTTTAAACTTCGTAATATGTCAGTGTTTTGTACCGGTGGCGCATAAAGTAAAATTTCGAGTTTAGAAAAGCCTGAAAATTTGGTTTGGCCGCTCCGCGCTTCGCGCTACGCGACCAAACCAAATTTTCAGGCTTTTCTAAACTCGAAATTTTACTTCATGCTTAGCCTGGGAGTGGAAAACACTCGTTTAATGCTTCAAATTGTATTATTTTAATAAACCGAGCGTGGTAAAATGTACAATGTATGCATACTTAAAAGAAAAATTCTCGTTATTCTCGACCAAACCAAACCAAATTTTCAGGCTTTTCTAAACTCGAAATTTTACTTCATTCTTAGACTGGGAGTGGAACACACTTATTTTAAGGTTCGAATTAAATTCCCTTTAAAAAAGCAACGATTATCTAAAGATTTACGGCATATACGCTGTAATTGGGACATGTATACTTGAAAGAGAAACTCGCTGTATGTACAAGTTGATACATTAATTGCAATTGATTTGCTACAAGTTGTTATGGTCATATAGGCAACCCCATTTACACATAACCTAAAAATTAAAGGTGTCAAATCGTATTTTATAAAAATGTTCGGTGTTATATAAAACTCTTTCTATACCATGTCAAAAATAAAAACATAGATAAATCAGCTTTAGCTGACCATAATTTAAAAACAGGACATTATTTTTCAACAAACAATATTGAATTATTAAAATAATCTTCACATTGTCGATTAAATATGTTGGAAGCCATCGAAATGCACAAACATAAAAATAAATTATTAAATTTTGATTTAAGCCTTTTAGTAGATTACAATTTTTTGGAACTTGTAAAAAATTTAACAATGTTTTCTCCCATTGTTAAACCTTTTACAAGTTCCGAAAAATTGTAATCTCCTCAACAATTTGTAATGTAATACCCTTAATATATTCAACCTTGCGACACCGATGTAATTATAATTAGGGTTTTCCCGTTTTCCAAATTTTGTGAGGTATATAATTGCGCACCTTGTTGTCAGATCATCAGTTATTGATAATGAGTGCTTAGCACTCGAAATCTACATCTAACGAATAAAAATAAAAGCGAAGTAAGGAACAAAAAGTGTTTTCATTGTGAAACTATACATTTAAAATATTTAGGTTTCAATGTATATTGGGAATTTAATTTGATATTAAATCGAAATTAATAATTGTATTGCTCGAATTAATTGATTAAAACCAGGCCATTCGATTTGCATGTATTTCAACTAAAATAAATAAAATCATCGTATCCATAAAATTTGATAAATAAAAAAATCAGCGTGCAATTGTGTAACAAACAGAGTAATTCAGGCATTAAATAAGTTTCCCCCAGACGAAACGACAAGAATGTTTTTTGTTGTTGTAGTAGCGCTAGCAGCGTTCAACCCGTATTGGATTATGTTTGGTTCCTGTCCATAAGTCATATTTAAGACTATAGAAAAAGTTGCAATAAATCTGTCAAACGCCGAGGGGGGCCTCACGGATCAGCCCTGGAAATAATCAGGGGGAACGCCGCATCAAGCTGGGAGCAGCTTCGAAAAAAACCAGAATGGAATTGTGTTGTGTTGCGTTTGATGTCTGTGGCAGAATGGACGTGAAAAGAAGAAGATGGAAATAATAATATCTTTGGAATTTATTCAAATAGAGGAAGATCTTCGAATCGATAATTGTCCCCATGGGAACAACGTTGTTTTCTTGATATCGTGTTGATTTTCGTAGATAATTCGTGTAAGTGCGTAATTGTCAACGGGTAATGTGAGAATGTCGTATAAAAGAAGAAACTTGTTGGCTGTAGTTTCTTCATCATAATGTGAAGAGTATAATTGGTTGGGTTGTTAAATTCAGTAAGCGATTTTGAAAATAATTAACGGTATATTTGTGCATACATGGAATTCTTCAAGAAAAAGAGATTTGTGTTTTATTTCAACAGATTATTTTACATAAGGGCTTCATATTTTTTCACAATTTATTTCACATTTTTAACTTAACTTTTGGCAACAGCCTAAGATGGAAAAATGTCGAACTTCAGAATAAATTAGTGTTCTATACACTACATACGCTGTAAATCTTCAGATATTCGTTGTTTTTACAAATATTTCAAATTGAATTTTCATACGAGTGTTTTCCACTCCCAGATTAAGCATGAAGTAAAATCATGAATAGTAATTTTAAGTATACATATGCAAAGGTTCTTTTTGTAATTTGAAGCTCAAAACGAATGGATGGACTCCCAGATTAAGCACGAACTAAAATTTCAAGTTTAGAAAAGTCTCAACGTGTGGATCTAGGCTTTTCTAAACTCGAGTATTTACTTCATGCGTCACGCGTATTAAACACTGAAAACACCGAAATATTGTGAACACGTGAACTTCACATGAAATCAGTGTTGTATACGCGTGGCACATGAAGTGAAATTTCGAGTTTAGAAAAGCCTGAAAATTTGGATTGGTCGCGTAGCGCAAAGCGCGGAGCGGCCAAACCAAATTTTCAGGCTTTTCTAAACTCGAAATTTTATTTCATGCGCCACCGGTGCAAAGCACTGATTCAATGTAAAGTTCAGCGGTGTGTTTTAAACTTCGTAATATGTCAGTGTTTTGTACCGGTGGCGCATAAAGTAAAATTTCGAGTTTAGAAAAGCCTGAAAATTTGGTTTGGCCGCTCCGCGCTTCGCGCTACGCGACCAAACCAAATTTTCAGGCTTTTCTAAACTCGAAATTTTACTTCATGCTTAACCTGGGAGTGGACAACACTCGTTTAAAACGTCATACTGAACTCTTTTAAAAAAAATATAGAGCATGTAATTGCAATTTGCATACTTACAAGCCAAAAAAACAGCTAGGAGTTAACTTCACTAATAGGAGGTTTTAAAAATTCATCCGGCTGATAACGTAAAGTCCCTTGATAATAAAACCCTATTTTGTAAATAAAAATCGCATAGGAGGTTTCATCAAAACAACAACGATAAATACCTAGGAGCTTATCTTGAACAAATTTCTCATCTTTCACGTGGTGAAACATATTTAACTATGATTTAAAAAAGAAAACACTTGGTTAAATTTCACTAATATTTTCTAAATCATACCTAGGAGCAATTATTGAAAAACAAGGCAATATAGATCACAAAATCAATAATTGAGTAGTTGTTACCTCTAAGCTTTACCACTGCCTAAGAAGAAAATTCCTGAATAACAAGGAAATTTCAAAGAAAACAAAATTCGCGGTAATCACTTCAGTGCCCTTAGTGTTGGGGCACTGAAGTGGACACCGCAATTTTTGTTTTCTTTGAGATTTCCTTGTTGCAAGCGATAGATGCGAAACCTGGGTCACCAATAAAGGACAAGACAGCAGGATCCAAAGTGCAGAAATTAATTACTTAAAAAAAGCGGAAGGGGTTACAAAGCTAAATAAAATAATAAATGATGAAATCAGGAAAAGTCTTAACGTAACATCGATAAAGAAGAAAATAGCATTAAACAAACTCAGATGCTTTGATTAAAAAACTCTTAGAACCTTTCCTCAATACTTTATTTTGTAACCAAATGTACATTTCGGACACGAAGTGTCCATTATCAATGGTTTGATACTAATACAAAAAATATACATTTTACACTGATATATATACACTAAAAAATGAAGGAATTAGAGGGTGTCGGTAGGGGGTGTAGTTATGGTGGTAATAAACTAATTTTAGCCGAAAAAAGGTTATCTGTGGGTAAGTAGGTACGTGTTTGATGGGGATTCCAAGGGATTAGGAAAACACCCGAGTTTCAGGTGGACACACTAAACTCAGATGGTTGGGACACCTAAACAGAATACACGAAACAAGACAGACAAAAATAATCTGGGAGGAAAGGCCATTGGGGAAAAGGAGCAGAGGCAGAGGAATGGCATGATAAGTGAAACTTTAAAAGAAAGTGGCCAACATTTAATGAAGCAAAGATAATGAGTAGGGACAGAAAAGAATGGGGCAGATTTCTGGGAAAAGAAACAAATAATTAAAGAAACAAACCTCTATACCCGATGGGTAGAAGAAGGACGGATTATGTATGTATGTATACTTAAAAGAAAAACTCCCTGTGTTTGGTAGCTCTATAAAAAAGCGTGCCAGTGGGGGTGGCCTCTCCAATTCGGGAGGAAGTAAAGGACTAATCTGGTTTAATCCTCGTACGTCTAGGGGAAGCCTGGCGGTTTCTTCTTCTCCTTAATTCAACTTTAGGTACACTAATAAGCCAGAGGCAATTCTATAGCCAGGGGCAGGTTTAATAAGTCCGAGGCCGCACTATTTAAGATCGGTAAAACGTCGACGTCTTTTTCTTTTCGAGTCGCACGTTACAAAAATTGGTTATTGAGGAGGGGATGCATGGGTTGGAGAGACCTCTACCCGATTTGCACCGAACACCCTGTATATTAAACTTCGTGTATAAAACATTGATTTAAAAGTTTTACACACGTAGCGCCTAAAGAGCAATTTCGTATTCTAATTTAAATTTAAAAAAATGTAATGAATCTGGAAAACACGAATCCCTTTCTACTAAAGTATGACTGGGATGAGTTACTGTCCTTAAAACTGTAACACTCTGATTTTTTTTAAATATTTTAATGTGTTCTATGTTTTTGTACTGACCTATGTAAGATCTGTGATTCTTAACATCAATAAATTATGCTATTATATTCTATTCGAAGAGAAATCAAAATCCAGTTTTTGCATGTGATAAGGCACTTAATTATTTTTTTAAATAATATTTACTGTCACTGTTCAATTTTACAAGGTATACAGGGTGTCTACGCTAAACCGTTCGTTAAAAGTTTATGGGGTTGCCGTTGCACTAGAAATTTGAAAAAAATCCTCGTCATACGGTTGAATCAGTTCTCCTCATGTGAAATATTTTCAACTTTATATCATTGCCGGTTCCACCGGAAGTAGTACCAAGTTTGTTATTTTAAATGGAACACCCTATATATTAGTAATTTTTTGGATTCCTCGTTTAAATTGCAACATATTTTATTCGAACATATGTACACTTATCTCTTACAGTTTTCAAGCAAAAAAAATATTTCTAAAATTTTGACCTCTAAAAGGCATCTTGAAATCTATCTGTAACTTCTCTTAAGTGTAAGATAAAAATATGATTTATATCTCTACTTGTACCTAGAGGATGCCTCTATGAGTGAAATTAATTGGAAACTGTCAATTTTGACAATAAGTGTTCTTAAAATGTCAATATCGAAGTGCTCTCTTCAATATCTCGTAACTTAATTTTTTAAATAGAATGACCCATTTTTATCACGTGGTACTATTGGGAGGAAGATTTCCTAGAAAAAAAGTATTAACAACTATACTCCTAAAGCAAGTGGTTTTCGAATTATTTCGAAGATTCGTTTTTCGTCGCATTTATGCAGGGAATAATGCGCGCATAAGTCGCAACTGAATTTTAGTAGGCAAGTAGTAATGTTTTTGTTTTGTGGCTTATGTAATGCGAAATGTCAAATAATAAAAACAATTAGTACAAAGTTATACAGAAATCAACAAAATTAATAAATACACCCATCAACAAATTATCAATTTATTCTTTATACATGGCAACTGCGATAGAATTGGTACTCAAACATGTAGAATATATAATGAAACTTATCCACATTTGCCACCGATGAATAAAACAAGATTTAGAAGATTGGAATCAAATTTTGTTCAATTGGCAGTTGCCATGTATAAAGAATAAATTGATACTTTGTTGATTTGTGTAATTATTAATTTTGTTGATTGCTGTTCAACTTTTTACTAATTCTTTTTATTATTTCACATTTTTACTAAAATTCAATTGCGACTTATGCGCGCATTATTCCCTGCATAAATGCGACGAAAGACGAATTTTCGAAATAATTCGAAAACTACTTGCTTTAGGAGTATAGTTAACACTTTTTTGTAGGAAATTTTCACCCCAATCGTACCATGTGATAAAAATAGGGTCATTGTATTTAAAAAAAATGAATTACTAGATATTGAAGAGGGCACTTAGATATTGACATTTTAAGAACACTTATTGTGAAAATTAACAGTTTCCAATTAATTCACTCATAGAGGCATCCTCTAGGTACAAGTAGAGATATAAATCATATTTTTATCTAATTCGTAAGAAAAGTTACAGACAGATTTCAAGATGCCTTTTAGAGGTCAGAATTTTAGAAATATATTTTTTTCTTGAAAACTATGAGAGGTAAGTGTACATATGTTCGAATAAAATATGTTGCAATTTAAACTAGAAACCCAAAAAATTACTAATATATAGGGTGTTCCATTTAAAATAACAAACTTGGTGCTACTTCCGGTGGAACCGGAAGTGATATAATGTTGAAAATATTTCGCATGAGGAGAGCTGATTTAACCATATGACAAGGATTTTTTTCAAATTTTTAGTGCAACGTAGACACCCTGTATATACAAGGTATCCCGATTAAGCAGTCGATGCAGTGGGATCTTCTAGAGAATCAGACGTCCAAAAAATATTTGCTCCTTGGTAAAACTAACTACATATTATTAAAAAGCATAAATAAGTATTATCAATAATTACCAAGTCATAGAGGAAAATAAAAAATAATCAAAATTGTACAGTCAAGTCTAAGAATTCCAGTTTCGACAAGTACAATGTTATTAAATTTATCTAATGTGACATGCTTGAACTTGATTCTACAATTTCTAGGATTTTGGTGGATTTTCTTTAATTTTGATCATTTTTTTCACTTTTCATAAAACAAGTCGTATTGTATGTCAAATTTTATTAAAAGAAAAACAGTCTTTTGTAGGATAAGCTTAACTATATGAGTCTTCGCAAGTTTTAAAATTGTTGATTAAGTATCTATGTGAATAATATTGGTAACTCCATCTTTATACAGTTACTCACAAGTGTTTCCAATCCTTGATTAAGCATGAAGTAAAGCTTCGAGTTTAGAAAAGCCTGAAATTTTGGTTTAGGCAGGGTATATTCCAAGGACGGTCGAGTATACGGTAGGGGTAGAGATCGCTTACGTCACAAATGCGCGCTGAATTTAAATGTGGTTATTTCATGATTTAGATAATCACAAGTAATTACAGTAAGGGAATATTAATTGTTACTATTAAATTTTAGTAGTTTCTATTATACAATACAATTATACAGGAAATTTTTCTTTTAGGTAAACATGCATAAGCTGTACATTTTCTGACATTCGTTGTTTTTTAAAAGACTTCAATTTAAAGCTTTAAACAAGTGTTTTCCACTCCCAGACTAAGCATGAAGTAAAATTTCGAGTTTAGAAAAGCCCCGTGAAAATTTGTCGAGGGTCGCGCAGCGACCCGAGACAAATTTTCTGGGCTTTTCTAAACTCGAAATTTTACTTCATGCGCCACGCGTATAAAACACTGATTTCAAGCGAGGTTCAAATTTACATAAATTCACAATATTTTGGTTCTGTACGTGTGGCGCATGAAGTAAAATTTCGAGTTTAGAAAAGCCCAGAAAATTTGTCTCGGGTCGCTGCGCGACCCTCGACAAATTTTCACGGGGCTTTTCTAAACTCGAAATTTTACTTCATGCTTAGTCTGTTTAAACCTTCAAACTAGGGCCTGCAGGGAAAGGGGTAGGGGAAAGCATGAAAGATCCAATTCTGGTAAATTTTCTGACATTCGTTGTTTTTTAAAAGAGTCCAATTTAAAGCTTTAAACAGGTGTTTTCCACTCCCAGACTAAGCATGAAGTAAAATTTCGAGTTTAGAAAAGCCCCGTGAAAATTTGTCGAGGGTCGCGCAGCGACCCGAGACAAATTTTCTGGGCTTTTCTAAACTCGAAATTTTACTTCATGCGCCACGCGTATAAAACACTGATTTCAAGTGAGGTTCAAATATACATAAATGCACAATATTTTTGTTTTGTACGTGTGGCGCATGAAGTAAAATTTCGAGTTTAGAAATCCCAGAAAATTTGTCTCGGGTCGCTGCGCGACCCTCGACAAATTTTCACGGGGCTTTTCTAAACTCGAAATTTTACTTCATGCTTAGTCTGGGAGTGGAAAACCCTTGTTTAAAGTTTCAAATTGAAGGAAGTTGCGAAAAGGGGAAATGAATATTTAAAACATGTTAAATATTTTATTTATTTACAATTTATTAAAATTTCTCCTCTTCGCATTTTATTTAATTTAAGAGATTTTGTTCTTAAAACCTTTGTTATTTTTAAAAACCTAATATTAGTCATTTAAATAATTACTTCTTTGTTTCCAATATGTTTTAATTATAACCCAATCAACGTCAACAATTTTTTTAAAACAAAACACAAACTATTATCCCAATATTGCCCCATTTTAATAACACTTATTTTTAACACTTAATATTAAAAAAAAATCTGAAAGTACTGTGAAACTGGAAAGAGAGGTTATGATAGACTCAAAAACGTAACCAAATACAACGTCATTGTTTTCTCTGTCAGGAAGTAGGGCCTGCGGGGAAAGGGGTAGGGGAAAACATGGAAAGATTCAATTCTGTCATACCTTGTTAACACATATGTGTTCATATGTGTTACGCCCATCGACGTACCTTGGGTATCAACCTTTGTTTAATAATAAAACATTGTCATTAATATAGCGTTGCCATCGTTATAAAAGTCATAATTACGTCTTCATTTTTGTATCAAATCCATTGAATAAATTAAATATAGTATACTAAGTATCGAGAACAATAAGGACAACTCCAATTATTATTATCTGAGACCAATATTGTACTTACTGTTCGAGATGCTTATGACGTTTTTTGCACGATCAGAATAGACGGACAACATTTTTTCGCAATTATTATGAGAATACAACTCACAGCCTACTAGAACGACTTTTCAACCAATGAGATGCAAGGAAAGCCGTAGGTTCATGTCTATCAAAAATAAAAGAAGCGGTGATAAGTTGTCCTGTCATTTGAAACGTCAAAAAGGACGAAAATCGTTGGGGTAAAGTTTAGAGCAGTGACATTAATAGTAAAGTGAAAAGTCCGACGCCAAGAAACAACGTCATAAACAAAAATTCGCAGTGGCGGCAGTTTACGAACTTTTCTGCGGTTAAAAAATGTAGAATCAATAGGTAAACAACAATATCACTGCTGTCAATAATGTTAAGGACTCGCATTATTTTATTCGTTATATTCTCTCATTAAATATAACTCGTGATATGATTAATTATCGATGATAATTTGTCGTTGAAACCGAAGCAGCACAATCAACTCGTGCTGCGTACTCGTTGAATCTGCAGCTCGGTTTCAACTACAAAATATCATCGATAATAATCATACCACTCATTATATTACGGCTGAATATATCACTGACGTTTTGTCAAATTTAATTACTGAAATTTGTCTTCTTTTAATTCCAATAGAATTGTTTTTATCAATTGCCATAAATGGTAAGTTTCATGTACCTTTCACCGAACGGTAAGTAAAACTTAGGTTCCACTTACCGATTGTTATTTATAGCAGCTTAGTAAACACCAAAAAAGGGCCGATCGTGCAACAATATTTAAAACCATCGTCAGACATCCAATAAGTAAATTAATAATATTAACTTTAGTGCTTATGAGACGTAGCGTGTAACACAATGTCAGCAGGAGGTGCAATATTGAAGCCAGCGGATTAACACGTTGACCAACTGTCATTCACAAGTGATATGACGCCATAATAATTACACCGACAAACACCACGTGATTTCCATTAAATCTTGCAAACCACACACACGGCGGTTCGCCCGAAACCCCCATACATCAAAACGCATTTCTCGTCGATGAATAATTCCACAAACAAGATCGAAAAATTAAAAAAGATATCGTCGTCGACGCCTGGTTGTAAATAAATTACTATTATTACTTTATGAATATTCAATGTAATTAGCGGTCCACAAACTGGTTATTAATTAAGAGAAATTAAGAAACATGGGGGGGAAAAATAAGATGTCGGATAAATCAATCGATGATTGATATGACAAACAAGTGATAATCCTTTTCTAATGCGATGATGTTTTTGCCGGTGTTAGAAAAGTGGAATTCTCATTGTTCCTGTCCGTTGGGATGATGGATCCATTACTTTAGGTCGTCATCAAGCCGACTGCCCGCTAATTATTGTGAAGTAATTGAGGATGATTGAACGGATGGTTTCTCTAGTTATAGTTCAGTGCAAGTTTTTCGCTTCGCCCCGGCGTGATTAATCTAATTCTAATAATATATAGGTGTGCTTGCTTGGTTATCATTATTGTTCTGACCTAATTTATCACCATCGGAATTTTTGCCTCGTGGTTTCATTAATGGCGGGGGTTTTAGAATACAATCAATTCGCCGGTTATCGGTTTTGGGGGCGGCACTGTGGTCTGGTGGTTTATGGAAATGCAAATAAATTTATAATCGACGGTTATCGCCGGTTATGAAAATGAGAAAGGAATAAATTTTCATGTTGAGCTTGAGATTGTGTGTGTGTCTGTGTGCTCGAGGTTTGTTCTTGTTATTTTGGAGGCCGAACGAATTGCTCTGAGGTGTAAATTACGTTTCGGGTCTTGTGAAAAAAAATTGTGGGCGGATGGTTATTTGAATGAAGTTTACAACATGTCGATTTCGTGGCCCGATTGGTAATTACTGAAATTATTTGTAAGATGATTTATTTATTATGATTAACTCAACTTAAATATCGACAAATTATCAATGAAGACATTTAAATGATCGAAAAAATTTGCAATATTTATGTATTGGTGTAACTAATGGGTGCAGGACCCTTAAATGCAGAGGGGGGGGGGGTTAGGGGCCTCTAGCAATGTTAGGGATCCATACCTTAAAATTGCTAGCCGCCCCTAATCCCCCCCCTCCCCCCTCGCTGCATTTGAGGGTCTTGCACCCATCAGTTACACCACTGCATAGACATTGCAAATTTTTTCGATCATTTAAATGTCTTTATTAATAATAAAAAAAATTGCAATGTCTATTGGTAATTACTGAAATTATTTGTAAGATGATTTATTTGTTATGATTAACCTAACTTAACTATCCGTTAGGTTAATCATAACAAATCAAATACACCCCCGTCTTTAACGCTGTTATTAGAAAATTTGCAAATATAAATAATATTCCTTTGTAGTTTTTTGTTACTAACGGTTTGATAATGATACGTGTAGTATCGAAACTATAGTCACCAAATAAACCAATTGTTATACAAAGTGATAAACAGTGTTTTATTTATACAAATAAATCATCTTACAAATAATTTCAGTAATTACCAATAGACATTGCAATTTTTTTCGATAAAAGGCATTGACGAGCAACTAGCACTTCCTCTTAAGGACTGGTTTGGCCATGTTTGAATTCGTTTATTCAAAAATAAACAATCTTCAATGCAGGAGCACAGTCCTTATGAACGTTCATTAATTTGGCTTTGATCTACACTGCTGTCTATGGACGTAAAAGGGATTTTGGCCAGAGGAGGCCACGACACAAAAAATTACCAAACTTAGTTAAGAACTTAAGAAACGTGAAGTGTTTTCACCTAAAATGTCTTAAAATGATTAATGCTATGAAAAATTAAAACCTAATATTATGTTTTACTAAGTTTAGTAAGTATTGTACAATTGCAACAATTCTTATCCACTATTTTTAAAGTTGATGACTTTCGTCAGTATTTTTTTAATTTTCAATTTCAAAAAAACCTTGGACAATAAAATCTTTACTTTTGTACCTTAAAATATATGAATTTTATTACAGATAAAGTATGTTTCCGAACTTTACGATAGGTCTTAAGGCATTATACGGGGGGCGCATGGAGTAAATATTTCGAATTTAGAAAAGACTGAAATTAAATCCAACCTAAAACACGAATGATTTTTTTTTATTATGCTCATTTTAGAATTTTGTAGTATTTATTTTAGTCTTATGTATTGGATTATCAAAAAAATGGCCAATTCTTAATAAATGTTGTGTCTTATTTGTGTAAATAATGATGCAAAACGAAGTAAAAGCCTCCACAATTAACAGTTTAAACATTGTTATGATTTTTCCTAAGAAATTCTATCTCAAAATTCAATGCTTTTATTTTATATTTATTGAATTCTTTTCTTTAATGACTCATTACTTCAATTTCAGGCCTGATATTTCAGTGTTCTCTAAAGTAATAATTAATATATTAAATTATTATCAATTAATAGATATTAAAACTAGTTATTTTTCATAGAAATCAACATAAATTATTTATTTATTTATTTATTTATTTATTAACGGAATCTCCATTTTATTACATAAGTGTACATATACATATTGTAATATATGATAAAAATAACAAAAAACATAAAAATCATATAAAGAATTACATTGATTACAACCGACTAAGATTACTGAACAAAAATAACAAAAACCATATAAAGAGTTACAATGATTACAGCCAACTAAATTATTACTGAACTAGAGAATTAACTAATTTTGACAACTTATAATATGTTATGTTTTAAAAAATAATCAATGGTTTCTTACGTGTCAAGTGAAGAAAGAAATATTTCATTGTATAATTCCTACCTAAAAAACCAATGATTTTTTTTTTAATGCTCATTTTAGAATTTTGTAGTATTTATTCTAGTCCGTAAGTTCAGAGAATTAAGACAAATTTTGATAACACCTAATTTTATTTATGATGTTTCCTAAGAAATAAGAAATAGAAAAATAGCGATGTATCGATCATAGCACTTTTCCCGCCATTTAAACAGTTGACAATTGACATACTAAACAGATTTCACATGTGAATTGGACAGGTAACAATCGTGATATTAGGGTGTCAATATCGCTTTCGGTTAAAAATTATTCTCACATCAAATCAGTGTTGTGTACGCGTGGCGCATGAAGTAAAATTTCGAGTTTAGAAAAGCCTAATTTGGATTGGCCGCTCCGCTTCGCTACGCGGCCAATCCAAATTCTTAGGCTTTTCTAAACTCGAAATTTTACTTCATGCTTAGTCCGGGAGTGGAAAACACTCGATTCAGCATTAAAACAATTGTATTATGTCAATTGTTTCAATGATGAATCGAGTGTTTTCCACTCCCGGATGAAGCATGAAGTAAAATTTCGAGTTTAGAAAAGCCTAAGAATTTGGATTGATTGATTGTTGTTTTATTGACGGATGAAAAGAATATTAAAAAAAATGTAAATTTTTAGGTAAATAAACATATTATTATTATTATTATTATATGATCTCGACACCCGAAAGGGTATAAGAGATGTAAAAGCTTATATATATATATACAGGGTGTCCCATTAGTGCGGTCTCGGAAGATATCTCAGCTCTCGTTAAAGATAGAAAAAAAATGTTTTCACAAAATTTGCTTGATTTTAAGAGCTGCATAACCTAAAATTATTTTCAAATATACAGGGTGTCCCATTATTCCATACTTAATACCAACTTTGTTATTTTAAATAGAACACCCTATATATTATTTTTTTATTTGATCCGCCTTTAAATAACCTACACAAAGATATATCATTATCGGCACTTTAGGTAATTCGTTACTTAAAAAAAAAAATATTTTTTGAAAATTTTGGCAGTTTTAGTACTTTACTTAAAAATTCACTGTGTTCGTATTTTTTAAGATACCAGTCTGAAATGTTACACACATATGCAGTAAAGAATGCTCTATCCATTGACTATAACACATTTTAATATTACTTATAAAACCTAGTAAAAAACTACCCTCAAATATTTAATATTTAAAATGTACATTACTTCATTTTTTTAAATAGGACATCCTATATTTTTTTATTTTATCAAATCCGCAATAAAAAATGCTTTATTTCTTGTATAACATACCCTATATCTATTTTCATTAGTTTTGGAGATATTAACATTTTTCTGTCAAATATGGGAAAATAGGTCACAATCAGCATTAAATTAGTCTTTAAAGGTTGTCTAACTTTAATGGTATTTAGATATTTCAGTTTTACTTTACTTTATTTATTTATGACATATTATAATTACATTTATAATATCAAAGTAAACAATATAAACAAATTTTGTCATTTTTTAATATATCATGAATGCAATAAAGGAGGCCATGAAAAACAATTGATAAAGTAAACAAACGTATTTATTTGACATACAGATAAATAAAGTGCTGTTAACACTATTATTGATATTATTGAATTTTTGATAACGCAATAATGAATTTTTCAAAAGAAGAATTAATAAAAATGACATACGTTTTGGGTGCAAGTGAAGAAAATTGTTTTCTTGCAAGTCGAATATATGCACAAAAGTATCCAAATGCGGAACGGCATCCTAATGCAGCAGCGTTTGTGAGATTGAAGAACCGATTTGAAAGCACAGGAAGTATCATGTACCCTCTAAAATTAAAGAGAAAGAAAAGGACAACGAAAGAAGAGAATGAACATTTGGTAATTCAGTCCATTGTTGAGAACCCTCAAATTTCTTCCCGCCAGTTAGAAAAACAACTTGATATTCCCAAATCAACAATAAACAAAATAACAAAGAGATTCAAATTTCATCCCTATCACGTTCAGTTGGTGCAGGAATTAGGTGAGAATGATTTTTTAAAAAGATTGGATATTTGTAATTGGGCGTTACAAAAACATCAAGTTGAACCGAACTTTTTTAACAATATTTTGTTTACCGACGAAGCGATATTCCATAGAAATGGTTTCGTTAATAGACATAATTATCATTATTACGATGACCATAACCCGAACCATATTGTTTGTATAGACCATCAACATAAATGGTCTCTTAATGTTTGGGCTGGAATTATTGGGAATAGGATTATTGGTCCGTATTTCTTTAATGGAAATGTTACTGGTGATACGTTTTTAAATTTTCTTCAAAATCAGTTCGAAACCTGGTTGGATGAATTGCCGTTAAGAACGTTACAAAATGCATGGTTACAATTAGATGGCGCACCACCACACTATAGTCGACAAGTTAAATAATATTTAGACCAAACTTTTCCTAACAAATGGATTGGAAGAGGAGGACCAATTCCATGGCCAGCGAGGTCACCCGATTTAACAAAACTGGACTTTTTTTTATGGGGTGTTGTGAAGGAAGAAGTTTATAAAATACCTGCAACAACACAAGAGGATATGAAAAATAGAATTAGTAATGTTATGCGTGCCATTACTGTAGACAACTTAGTAAGTGTCAATCAAAGCTTCATACGGAGGCTTCAAGTGTGCCAAAACCAAAATGGAGGCCATATCGAACACTTAATATAATTATCAAATTCATTATATGCTAATCTGTTAATATTAATACGGTTTACTTGTTTCCATTGTCGTTATATTGTTTACTTTGATATTATAAATGTAATTATATTATGTCATAAATAAATGATTTGAAGTAAAACTGAAATATCTAAATACCATTAAAGTTAGACGTCCATTAGAGATTAATTAAATGCTGATTGTGGCCTAATTTCCCATATATGACAGGGAAATGTTAATATCTCAAAAACTAATAAAAATAGATATAGGGTATGTTATACAAAAAATAAAGCATTTTTCATTGCGGATCTGATAAAGTAAAGAAATATAGGGTGTCCTATTTAAGAAAATGAAGTTATGTACATTTTAAATATTAAATATTAGAAGGTAGTTTTTTATTAGGTTTTATAAGTAATATTATAATGTGTTATAGTCAATGGATAGAGCATTCTTTACTGCATATGTGTGTAAAATTACAGACTGATATCTTAAAAAATAAGGACACAGTGAATTTTTAAGTAAAGTACTAAAACTGCCAAAATTTTCAAAAAATATTTTTTTCTGAAGTAACAAATAACCTAAAGTGCCAATAATGATATATCTTTGTGTAGGTTATTTAAAGGCGGATCAAACAAAAAAATAATATATAGGATGTTCCATTTAAAATAACAAAGTTGGTATTAAGTATGGAATAATGGGACACCCTGTATATTTGAAAATAATTTTAGGTTATGCAGCTCTTAAAATCAAGCAAATTTTGTGAAAACATTTTTTTTCTATCTTTAACGAGAGCTGAGATATATTCCGAGACCGCACTAATGGGACACCCTGTATATATTATTATTATATCAATATTTCAAGATTTTTCTCGATTAATACAATTTTTATAAGATTTCAATATTATGAAATTTTTGTAAGATTTTCAATACTTCGAGTTTTATGTCAAATTATAAAAAATTTCCGAGATTTTCAATTTTTCCGTTTATTTTAAAAATTCTGACGATTTTCCTGAATTTTGCTGATTTTCGTCAATTTTCAAAATGTTGGCATTTCTCATTAATTTTTGTCCATTTCCTTAAATCTTAGCAGTTTTTATGAATTTCTTAAATTAATTTTAATAATGTTGACACTTATTCCAAGATTTTCCTTAATTTTCATAACTTTAACTGCGATCGTAAATTTCCCTTACCTTTCAAATTCTGGAACAGTTTTCATAAACTTCTAAAATTTTCGTTAATATTCAAAACCTTTACGATTTACGTTTATTATTTTTATCAATTTTTAAAATGTCAAAAAATTTATGATTAATTAATCCGTTTTTTTTTATATTTTCATTTTTATCAATTTTTTTTAGATTAACAAAAATTTAGGAAATCCATGAAAACTACAAAGATTTGACAAATTGACGGAAATTCATGAAAACTGTCAAAACTAAAAAAATTAAGCCAAAATTTATTTTAAATCTTTTTATTTTCAAAACCTTATAATTTTTTTTAAATTAAGGAAAATTTAAGAAATCTATGAAAACTGCGTTTATTGTTTTTATCAATTTTTAAAATGTCAAAAAGTTTATGATTAATTAATCCGTTATTTTTTATTTTTTCATTTTTATCAATTTTTTTTTAGATTAACAAACATTTAGGAAATCCATGAAAACTACAAAAATTTGACAAATTGACGGAAATTTATGAAAACTGTCAAAACTCAAAAAATTAAGCCAAAATTTATTTTAAATCTTTTTATTTTCCAAACCTTATCATTTTTTCTAAATTAACGAAAATTTAGGAAATCTATGAAAACTGCCAAGATTCGAAAAATTGACGGAAATTAATGAAAAGTGTTAAAATTTAAAAAAACTACCGTAAACATTTTAAAATTCATCGGAAATCTTAAAATTTTACAAATACAAAAAACGTAACATTTTAAGTTAACTAAAATTTAGGAAGTCTATGAAAACTGCCAAGATTCGAAAAATTGACGGAAATTAATAAAAACTGTCAAAATTGAAAAAAATTTTCGTAAATATTTTAAAAATTAACGAAAATCTTAAAATTTTACAAATACAAAAAAACGAAATTACTAAAATCTTGCGGAATTCACGGAAGGCGTTAATATTTGATAATATTTTAATGAGTTGACGAAAATTTAGGAAACTAACATAAACTCAATCTTAAAAATCCACTAAATAGAAATTTTTTTCAATCTTAAAAATCCATTAAAAGGAAAATGTTTGATATTCATGAAAGCGTTTTTTTTTGTTTAATTAATGATAATGATGGAAATTCACGAAAACTGCCAAGGTTCGACTGAAAATTGAAATATGAAATTGACAGTATATTTAGAACTTTACATTAAATCAGTATTTTATACGCGTGGCGCATGAAGTAAAATTTCGAGTTGAGAAAAGCCCGAATTTGGATTTGGACGCTGCGCGTCCAAATCCAAATTCTTAGGGCTTTTCTCAACTCGAAATTTTACTTCATGCTTAGTCTGGGAGTGGAAAACACTCGTTAGATAACTTTTTCAAGTTTTTAATTGATTTATAAAGTAAAATTTAGAGTTTATTTCTAAACTCGAAATTTTACTTTATAAATCAATTAGATTTCTAAACTAGAAATGTTACTTTATAAATCAATTAAAAATATTCGAGTTTATTTCTAAACTAGAAATTTTACTTTATAAATCAATTAAAATAATTTTGGGTTTGATTTCTAAACTCGAATTTTACTTTATAAATCAATTATAAAAATTTCGAGTTTATTTCTGAACTCAAAATTTTACTTTATAAATCAATTGAAAAAATGTCGAGGTTATTTCTAATAACTCGAAATTTTACTTTATAAATCAATTATAAAAATTTCGAGTTTATTTCTAAACTCGAAATGTTACTTTATAAATCAATGTAATTCTTTATATGATTTTTATTTTTTTTGTTATTTTTATTATAAATTACAATATGTATATGTACTTATGTAATAAAATGGAGATTCCGTTAATAAATAAATAAATAAATTAAAAAAAATCGAGTTTATTTCTAAACTCGAAGTTTTACTTTATAAATCAATTAAAAAAATTTCCAGGTTATTTCTAGCCTCGAAATTTAACTTTATAAATCAATTAAAAAAAAATGGGTTTGATTTCTAAACTCCAAATTTACTTTATAAATCAATTATAAAAATTTCGAGTTTGTTTCTGAACTCAAAATTTTACTTTATAAATCAATTATAAACATTTCGAGTTTATTTCTAAACTCGAAATTTTATTTTATAAATCAATTAAAAAAAAATTCGAGTTTATTTCTGAACTCAAAATTGTACTTTATAAATCAATTATAAACATTTCAAGTTTATTTCTAAACTCGAAATTTTACTTTATAAATCAATTTAAAAAAAATCGAGTTTATTTCTAAACTCGAAATGTTACTTTATAAATCAATTAAAAACTTGAAAAAGTTATCTAACGAGTGTTTTCCACTCCCAGACTAAGCATGAAGTAAAATTTCGAGTTGAGAAAAGCCCTAAGAATTTGGATTTGAACGCGCAGCGTCCAAATCCAAATTCGGGCTTTTCTCAACTCGAAATTTTACTTCATGCGCCACGCGTATAAAATACTGATTTAATGTAAAGTTTTAAATATACTGTCAATTTCATATTTGAATTTTCAGTCGAGTTCTAAAACCTTGGCAGTTTTCGTGAATTTCTATCATTATGTTACTTTATAAATCAATTAACAAAAATCGAGTTTATTTCTAAACTCGAAATTTTACCTTATAAATCAATTAAAAATTTTGGGTTTGATTTCTAAACTCGAATTTTACTTTATAAATCAATTATAAAAATGTCGAGTTTATTTCTGAACTCAAAATTTTACTTTATAAATCAATTAAAAAAATGTCGAGGTTATTTCTAATAACTCGAAATTTTACTTTATAAATCAATTATAAAAATTTCGAGTTTATTTCTAAACTCGAAATTTTACTTTATAAATCAATTAAAAACTTAAAAAAGTTATCTAACGAGTGTTGTCCACTCCCAGACTAAGCATGAAGTAACATTTCGAGTTGAGAAAAGCCCTAAGAATTTGGATTTGGACGCGCAGCGTCCAAATCCGAATTCGGGCTTTTCTCAACTCGAAATTTTACTTCATGCGCCACGCGCATAAAACACTGATTTAATGTAAAGTTCTAAATATACGGTCAGTTTCATATTTAAATTTTCAGTCGACTTTTAAAACCTTGGCAGTTTTCGTAAATTCATTAGATTTTCGTAATTTTTATGAAATTTTCATGAGATTTTTAATATTTCGAGATATTTGTAAATTTATAAAACTTTCATGAGATTTTATAAAATTAATCCATTTATTGTCCAACAGAAAACATTTCTCAATTACAAGACAAAATCAAAACATTAACCTAGTACATATAAAAATATAATAATAATTAAATTAAATATCTTCAATTTGGTTCTCATAATAATAATAAAACAGGGAAAATACATCGTAAACGAGTACGAAGACATCTGGAACTCCCCAATTCAAAAATATGTATATATATCTTGTAAAACATTTTTCTGTATTACTCCTTGAGAATAATGATAAGTCGAAACTAGTCGGAGAGAATAAAAATTAGTAGTGAAACAAACCAAGTGACTTTTATTTAATTATCAATATTAAATTACAGTAATTCTATAACAATATAAATGTTCTACGATTTATGAAAAATATATATATGCGTGTACACATTAATCGCTCATTTTTTGATTATCTACAACTTTTCTTAACAAACATTTTTTAGGTGATCAAAGAAATAAGGAGAATCTAAAAACATGCTAAGAGTAAACTACCACTTCTGATTTCCGCATTTCCACCAAAAGTTGATCGAATATTACTATTGTAATAAAAAGCTTAAGTTTATAGTGTCATCTTAACAACTCAATGGGTTTAGACTTTATCGTGGCGACAGAAGGACAGACATTTTTCAAAAATGATCTCAATCAACCCGGGGAACCTCAAAATGGATATAATTTTATATCTTATGAAGAAAGATTTAGATTTGGTAAACTAAGGTTTTAAATAAATTTCACGTTCTTAGATCAATTAAATTAGAAACTGGAGTGTAAAGTGGCGAAAAAAAAAAAAAAACATGGGCGTAAAGTGATAGTATCGATTGTACGAAAAACAATGGATAGTTGCTTAATTCGGTGTTAATAAGGCGAATAGGGCAATTTGTAAAAGGGGGGCGTGAATTATAAATAAAGGAAACGCACGTGCTCATAATCGTGTAATGTTAAAATCATGAGTAAAGTTAGAGGCGATCTTATAATAAGAGGGAAACAATAGAATAGGAAAGAGAGGGCCCGGGTGTGGGGTGAGAGGTGAAGGGGGATGAAGAGTGGAAAGTGGAGAGTGTGAAACAAATCGAGCGAGAGGCAGGCAGGGAACCACCGCGGTGTTCGGTGCACGGTGTACGGTGTACAGATACAGACAGCTACAGAAAGGCTATTAAGGTGCGTAATGGGCAATGGGTGAGAAGCAGGCGCGCAGCACTGCATCGATTAGACATAACGTCGCTTAGAACTGCTTCCGACCCGCGGCATAGCGGCATACACATCACCTAACCACCCCCTTAACACCCTCGCCCACTCACCCCCCACACCCCCCGGCCTGTCACTGATACTGGGGGAGAATGGGTGAATCGCTAACATTGTGTCCACTACGCGGGGACCAAAAATAAAAACGCCGTTTCCAAATGCCCACATTGTGTTGTTCGCAGTTTACTCTTCGAGTTCGACTATTTTATATTTATGGTGTTTTCACTTTTTTACAAACCCAACAGAATTCGATGAATGAATCACTCAAAAACCTTTAAATCATAAACTTTTCAACCTTACAAGAAATTATTTATTCATTTTAAGCATATAGTCATGGGCGCCCGCAATTGTAATATATATTAATTGCATTAGGTGTACAGTTGTACACTGTAGAACTAATAAAATTAATAAATTTTGCAGTTCTACAGTACATAATTTCGTAAAATAATTACTCATTTACTGGCCGTCAGTTCCACAGGTCATTAGTTCTATAGTTCATTAGTTTTGTACTTCTAAATATTTATATATTCTTCAGTTAACCAGTTCTAGTAAACCATATACAGTTGCGAAAGAAAAAAACTAGTACAACAAAATATTTGACTACGTGAACTGGACTCACTTTGATTTTTCAAGTTGACAATCAAAATGACAAATCTGCAGATATGTCTGACTGAAACGCAAAACGCGATATAACGACCCATTTAGAGACGCTATTAGTATTAGAGATATTACTAATGAAGTGCATGTCAACAAAAGCACCGTCTTGTTATCCAAGAAAAAAATTGTTGTTAACCTATACACGACAAGTTTGTTTTACACTCCCTGCTGTGCTAGTTTTTTTTTCTCGCAACTGTACGATACTCAATTTTAGAAATTGTAGTTCTGCAGTTCCACCAATTAAAAGTTCATGAGTTCTATGACTAATAGCTTTAGAAGATTATCAGTTCTATAGTTCCTCAATTCTAAAACTTTAATCAGTCAGCGGAGCGACCAACCAAATTTTTAGACTTTTCTAATCTCGAAATTTTACTTTATACGCCACGCGTATAAAACATTGAAATATTTTGAAGTTTAAAATATACATTTAATCTTATTAAAAATAAATATTTCAAATTCAAAACTATTTAAATTTGACAAAATAAGCTTACGCTTTTATTAGTGTGCAAAATTTTAAAAATAATATTAACACATAACGATAATGTTCGTGTAAACTTTGCAGTTTATACGAACATTATCGTATTTTTTTATATTATTATTATTAAAAACATAACCATAAAATAACTTTTTTCTAATAATTTAAACAAGAATCTAGAGATTTGTTAGATTTTGCAATATTTTTACATTTATAACAAAAAATCTTGTCTAAGTTTAAAACATACTGCAGTGTACTAAAGTAGTGTATTTTTAACTTTACGTTAAATCAGTGTTTTATACGCTTGGCGCATGAAGTAAAATTTCGAGTTTAGAAAAGCCTAAAAATTTGGTTTGGTCGCTCCGCTACGCGGAGCGACCAAACCAAATTTTAAGGCTTTTCTAAACTCGAAATTTTACTTCATGCTTAATCCGGGAGTGGAAAACACTCGTTTAAATCTTCAGATTGAACTCTTTTAAAAAATGAATGTCTGAAATTTTACAGCGTATGCATCGGGATATGTATACTTAATAGAAAAATTCTTTGTAGCTGAAAACAACATAATTAAAGTGTTCTCTGTAAATGGACAATTGTCTGTTGGGGAAAATAAATGTATTAGTATTAGTGATGGGAATAATTAGGATATTTATAATAATCGATTATTTTGGACCGAGTTATCAATAATTTAACAATAAAACACTGTCTATTCTGTTTCTATAATACTCTCATAAAGTTTTATACAAACAAAGCAAAAAGTGTTTTATTGTGAAATTAACATGTATAACGAAGTAAAAGCCTCCACAATACAGAATTTCAATAATAGATTTATGTATTGATTATTTTATTACTACTTTTATTAATCTCGATTATTATATCACCATAGATATTTTCTATTATTAACTTAAACTTAAGTAAACCTGATATTTTTCTAACTTGTTCAATTATCAATCTGAAATTGGATAAACTCAATATATTTTTTTTATTAAACTAACAATTCAGTGGAATTAAAAACTTTGTTTTAAAATTATAAAATTCCTATTAGTTATAAATTCCACAGACGTTGGTTATATTGTTCATTACTTGAAAAGATAATCGGTTTCATCTGACATTAGTTCTTGAAATCTACAGTTTTGCAATTCTACAGTTGATTTGTTCTACAGATATCATTAATTCTGCAGTTCTTCATTTATCAGTTCAACAGATAATTGGTACAACAATTCATAAGATCTGTAGTTTATCAGTTTCACAGTACACCTATAGCTCAGCAGTTTTATTGCTCATCAGTTTAATTTAGAAGTTACTGTAGATGTTTTGTATTCTGCAGTATATCAGTTTTTTTACAATTAATCAGTTCGGCAGATACACTGGTCGACAATTCTTCATTTGATTAACTCATAACTTCTATAGCCCATCAGTAGGGGAGTTGCAGCCCCTTATGGATGAGCCGCTACTGGTGAAAATAATCTATAAAACAGAGGTCGGACGATATATGTATATCATCAGATATCTATTATGATATACAGGGTGGTCCATCTCAGAGGTAACAAGCGATTTTTCTCAGTTACGCGCCCATTTTTGAAAAAAACACACAGACACGTCGATTTTTGTTTCGAGGGGTACCACTTTTGATGACTTTTCCACCTTCTAAGGTTATGAAGGTGGAAATGGCTAACCTAACCTAGGTTAATTAATGTCTAACCTAACCTAACTTCACCCCCCGATTTTAAATAGGAAAAATAGGTCGAGTGATAAATCGTTGAAAAGCTCGTTTGATTCGGAACACAACGGTATCATTTGTTTTTGATTTCATTGATCCAAACATGTACTGACAAGTGTAAGGCTTAGGCTTATAACATAATAAATGATTATTATTTATTTATTTATTTATTGAACGTTGCTAACTTGCAATTTCACCTGTTATACTCTACAAAAAAAAAGTTAACAATCCAGCAAGGAATTTAAAATTGATAGGTGGTTCATTAACATAAAAGATGCACGACTTTCGGCAAGAGACAAATATCAATTTCACATGTCAAAACAAATTTTAAAAGCATGTATTTGAAATGTAGTTGAGATAAATGCACAAAATTTTCTCCTCAAATGCTATTTAGAAGTGTTGCCGTTCCCTCAGGAATCAATGAAAACGAAAACAAATGACACCGTTGTATTCAGAATCGAAAAAGCTGAGCTTTTCAACGAAATGTCACTCGACCCACTTTCCCTATTTAAAAGCGTTGGGAAAGGTTAGGTTAGGTAAGGCGTTATGAAGGTAGAAATGTCATAAAAAGTTGTCTCCCTCGAAACAAAAATTGCCGTGTCTCGGCAATTTTTTAAAAAATGCTACGTAACTCAACAACGTTGTTTATCACCTCTGATTTCGATTTTCGATTTTCATCAACTTCGATATACAGAGAGTTTTATGTAACACCGAACATGCCAGAAAATGTTGAATGTAAATCTTCCTATGTTCGATGTGTTTTGGGACGCATCAAAGCATTGAGTGCGATTTCATTGGCTACGATTTTAGTAGTTCTAACGCAACCTGCATTTATCGTAAAAATGAAATGTGCCATTCATTAATCGCCTACATCACTGATAGAATGATAATATTAAACAGCAAAGAAGAATAAGAAAGAGAAGAACAGATTTTGCTTAAATGCAAAAACAATAGAATAGCAGATTTCTGTTACTTCCGTTTGCTAATATTTTAAGATAAGTTTATACATTGCATCAATTTCACTTGAGATTATTAAGAATTTCAATTGAACGTATTGTGTAAACCGTTTGATCAGGACCACCTTAAGGTACGTTGCTTCGGTTGTACAAGCAAAAATGCTGTCCCAAAACTGCCTTTCGGCAAATTTCAATATAAATATTTCAAATAGAAAGAGCGTGGCAAGGCAGGTCAAAATGTTTGCAAGTACCGCCCCTTGGTCTGCTGCTAGCACAACAACACTGAGCTGTTAAGTGTGCTGCTTCATTTGGCAAACATTTCAATTTTCTTTTATTTGTTTACATAATACTCAATAAAAATAATGTAGGTGTATTCATTACTTTATTGACTGTATAACTTACAATTAATTGAAGATATGTTTCACGACAATATTAATCTTGTATGTCTTGAAATGCCGATGTCACGTTTTGGGTAAAAAAGTACCGTATTCCCACACACCGCACTTACTATAAACGCACAAGATTTAATAACTGACATATTTTATTTTGACGATAGATGTACTCTATTTACATTAGTCCTAATTTTCATTAGAACTACAAAAAATCGTAACCAATGAAATCCCTTTGAGAAGAGTGTAAATTGGGTTGACTATATTACAATTGGAAATCGTAGCCAATCACATCACACTCAATGCTTTGATGCGTCCCAGAACAAATCGAACATAGAAAAATATACATTGAAAATTTTCCAGCATGTTCGGTGTTACATAAAACCCTCTGTATGTTTATAAATATCGATATACCTATATCATGATATACAGGGTGGTCCATTGTATATCATGATGTAGGTATAGCGATATTTATGAACATATAGAGAAGTTGATAAAAATCGATATATATAAATATATATATATATATATATATATATATATATATATATATATATCACGATAAATATCGTAATAGATAGATATTTATATATATTTAAACTTCAAACTAAATCAATGTCTTGTACGCGTGGCGCATGAAGTAAAATTTCGAGTTTATAAAAGCCTGAAAATGTTACTTCATGCTTACCCTGAGAGTAAAAATCCTCATTAAAGAAGATTCATTAAATACTATTAATGTTCCATGTATTTAACGACATTTACCCCTAACATTTTAACATTTACAGAAAACCTTATGAAAATCCACTCTTGATATTTGGAGTTATATTTTTTTAAATTCAGCTCACTCAAAAAGCAGACTAAAATTATACAATTTTTTACTTCTGGCGAAATAACTTGAACCCCAAGGAAGCGTTTCGTATTTTCTTGCCTAGTTTTCTCAATACATTCTGAAAGTTTTATACAATCCATGCAGCTTCCACAAACAACAAAATATTGGTAAAAAACACGAATTTTTAATTTGAATAAAAATAACTTGAATAGATATTTCTAAATGATTGCATATTCTGAAAGTATTTGCTATATACTCGGCACATTTAATAAAAATTCAGAAGTAAGTAATTTGTGGTGTATTTTTTTTAATTTACTACATCTACGTTTTTATAAAAAAAATCAATTCAATTCAGAGAATTTAAGATTTTTTTTTTCAGTATTAAATCAATTTAATTCAGAGGACTATTAATGATTTCGATAGCTAACGCCATCTAATGCTTCATAGTGGCATCGATACTGGTGCCGGAATACTGAACACAAATTCAATTTTAATTCAGAGGATTTGACGATTAAGTGAAATAATAATTATCAAGATAGTAGCCAGGGGGGGGGGGGGGATATGGGGGTTCAACAACCCTCCCCCCCCCCCTAAATTTTTAAAATGTAAAATGTAAATTTTTAAAATGTAAAATTTTTATATGTATGTCTAAAGAGCAAGAACAATTTTTTTACCATTGAAACACCCCCCCTCCCCCCTCTGACATTTTTATGACCCCCTCCGAATTTTTTTACTGGCTACGGCTTTGATCTGTATAAATTATTGTTAATTGCGTGCATTTTTTGGAATATAAAAAAAAATCATCTAAATATTTGCATTTTTGCTATCAATAGAAAAAGTTGGTTTTTAGGTGAACATTTTTATTATAAAAAAATTATTATTCCTCAAATTTAAGTCTGTTTTATCACAAATTAATTTTTTTCTCTTAAAAAACCAAATTTAAGTGTCCTAGGCCCATTTGCACACCGACTGATTAACTTTAATCAACCACTAATCATTGATCAAACCTCTGATTAAGTCATAATTCTCGAATATAAGAATGTTTTGATTTTGTAAGATGTCCTAAACATCTCTTTTATCATTATGCGACTTTGTAAATAATTTATACATAAAATTGCTGTGTTTTTAAAGAGTACTAATTAACTCAGCGATTCTCAACCTGTGGGGCGTGCCCCCCTTGGGGGGCGCGGCGTTTCTACAAGGGGGCCGCGAGTATATTTAAAATCAAAAACATATTGTATATTAAAAAAAATATTTTATATATTTTAAAATAGAATGAACTTTATAATTACATATTACCAATAAATATTTTATTATATTTATTATTTAAGTTAAGTTTATTAGTATGGAAGAAATATCTCTTAAATATGCTATGTTATTAATTAATGACTTCCCTGAGCCTGTTTCTCATTGCAAAGTTTTTGAAATGAAGGAGTAATACGAGATATGGATACTCTAAGTTCGTTTTCTATATTTAGCTGAGATCTGTATTTTGTTTTCAATGAAGCCACCGCAGAAAATCCAGTTTCGCAAAGATAAGATGTTGAAAATGGTAAAAGTATTTGGAAAGCTCTTCGTTTTAATGTTGCAAACTCGTCATCCAAACCAGCCCAAAATTCAAAAATCGATTTGTTATTGAATTGTCTTTTGATTTCACTGTTTGTTGTAAAATCAATAAAAGTTTCCTCTTCAAAAGTCGAGAGACCTTGTGGAATATTGTGATATGGGTCCCTAACCCACTCGTAACTAGATAGAATTTTTTCGTCAGGAAAAAAGTATTTTTTAAAATTTTTTGCTAGCATGCTTAAATGTTTGTCTATAGTTAGGAAAATCACGTTTATATGTACTTCTTCGGTTTTGTATGTCTTTAAAAATTCATTTATATTAGGAAACATTTCCAATTTCTTTTCTTTTATATTTCTAAGCCACAAATTCAACTTTGTACAAAACGCAGTGACTCTATCATTTGTTTCCAAAATATTTGTATTTAATCCTTGAAGTTGGAGATTCAAGACATTTAACTTCTCAAATATATCGACTAAATAAGCCAATTTCATAATAAATAAAGCATCTCGAAACATCACGGCTTCTTGTCGATTTTCTTCTTCCAGAAAAATACAGATTTCTTCTCTTAATTCAAAAACACGTTTCAAAAACTTTCCACGTGATAACCATCTGGCTTCGCAATAAAATAGTAATGCTGTGTGTACTGAACCCATATCTTTACAAAGTTTAGAAAACATTCTTGATTTTAAAGGTCTTGTTTTTATATAATTTACAATAGTTACAGCTGTAGATAACGCGGTATTTAAACCAGGACTCATTTCTTTCGACGCCAGTGCTTCTCTGTGGATCATGCAATGTGTCCATATACACTGTGATGATTTTTGTTTCACCAATGTTTGCAGGCTTTGAAATCTTCCAGACATTGAACGAGCACCATCGGTACATATTCCAACACAATTTTCCCATTCCATATTCGCCTCGTTTATAAAATTATCCAAGATGGTAAATAAAGCAGTTGATATTGCTCTTTGCTCTATTGGTTTGCAAAAAAGTAGTTCTTCTACAGCTGATACACCATCACAAAAACGTACATAGGCTATCAAATGAGCATCTTTATTGTTGTCAGTTGCTTCATCTAGTTGAATTGAAAACAATTTTCCACGCAATTTTGCAAAAAGCTGGTGCTGTACATCTTCAGCCATGTCACCAATACGACGAGCTACAGTATCATTGGAAAGTGGAATAGATTTTAATTTTTTAGCAAAATTTTCTCCAAACATGGTTTCTACAATTTCAATTGCAGCTGGCAAAATTAGCTCTTCACCAATAGTGTGAGGTTTCTTGCATCTAGCTATTTGATACGAAACTTTGTAAGAAGCAAGTAAAGCTTGTTCATTCACAGACAAAGAGTTTTTAAAAACTAATTTTTGCTTTTCAAATGATTTTAATTTGCTTTCAAAAAATTGTCGAGGTTTGTTAACGTATTCACTATGAAGAGTTTCCAAATGTCGTTTAAGTTTATTTGGCTTCATACTGTCAGCTGCCAAAATTTTTGAACAAATAACACACAAGGGCCTTTCTTCTTCTTTTACTTCAGTGCTGGTAAATCCATAGTTCAAGTATTCGGCGCAATATTTTCTTGATTTAGTTTTTGGAACATGCCTAGCCTGTGCACTAGTTGATGCTTCACAATCCTCCAATGCTCGCTTACGTCCACATAAAAATTTATCCATAATCTTTGCTAAAGATGCCTCTGTTGCCTCTAAAATATATATTTAAGAAAAATTGATCAGAAATCGATAGAAACATTTAAAAAATATGGAAGTAACTAAAAAATTATAATCTTCAAATTCAAAAGAATATAAAATAAAATTTATATAATGGATGATAATAGGTGATGGTAATTACTATTTATAGATTTAAATTTAGTTGTAAAATTTTTTACATTATCGAAGAAAAAAGTTTGAAAAATGATTTTAATAAATTTGTAAATAAAGAAAATCAATATGAAATTGATGAGAATAGAAAGTAGAGATTGAAATAACGTATAGAAAAAAATATGTTAGTGAAATTTGGAATATAAGGAACATTTACTTAAATTTCAATTAATGCTTTGGGAAGCAAATTTTTCTTTTTTCATATATGTTATAATAAACCAACAGGGACTATAATGCTTCATTCACAACCTCCAAAATTAGAATTAGAATTACACTTAGAATTAGAATTTAAATTAGTATGTAAATTAACGTATTTTGGAGCATTCACATCGTCTAAATTAGTCGGTTGTTTTTGCAATAATTGCAGGTACAAAATACCTAACGCCACACTAAGTGAACTTAATATTTTACGTCGATGCTGTGCCCGTGCTCGTGCTCTTCGTATTGGCAACATAATTTTCACAAAATGATAAATTTAAAAACAAGCTGTCAAAAATTTGAGGTTATGTACTACGCCAAATTAGTGTGTAAATTACCGTAAAAGCTTGTACTTTGCTATGTGTTAATTTAAAGTGTAATTGTAATTCTAAGTGAAAACGTTAATTTGAGGTTGTGAATGCTCATGTATTAACTCATATGCCAAACGTTTGCTGTTAATTGTAATTTGAATTGTAATTCAAATTCTAATTCTAATTTGGAGGTTGTGAATAAAGCATAAGGTGATAAGTAACACGTAAAAAACGCAAGTTGTTATAATAAGAATTAAATGTGGTTAAAAATTTGCGTGTTTTACGCTTTTTTTATCTTACAATTTATTAATTAATTTAATATTGTTATTTATTTAATATTTAACAATTAATTGTAAATAAAAATTGTTAAATTTTTCCATTTTTATTCTACAAATATTCTTTATTATTTTCAGATACGAATTGAGTAGCATGATAAATGTATTTTTTGTACTTACCTTTTAATATTGAAGTCCCCTAAAAAATGATCAATTTTAGATAAATAATAGTGCATGTACTCGTGATGTACTGTAAAATCTCTGAAGTTTACTCGCACTGAATCGCACAAGAACACTGGAAAAGCCGATAAAATTATCAAAACAGAAATGCGACCTTGACAGAATGTGTAGGAAGAAATATATAGAAAAGGGTGGGGATAGACGTATGCATTACTGTGCATTTATAGCAAACAGTCGCATTTTACCAATAAAATTAAATGTACGAATATCGGACTGTTTTCATGTTTTAATCAAAAAAATAATAAAAAATTAATACTAATAATTATACAGAACTCTTATAAAAAGCTCCAAATAATAATAACTAAACAGCGCTATAAAATCTTACAAAATAGTCATATATAGCACACATGCTTGTCTGGCCGTAAATATACTGAAAAAAAAAATTTCGATAGATCAAAAAGGGGGGCGCGAGAATATTTATATTGGTAATATGGGTCGCAATAACAAAAAGGTTGAGAAACGCTGAATTAACTGATTAACTTAATCGACTTGGGTGCAAACGGGCATTAGTAAATACAACGTTCAATTAAAAAAAGTGAGAAAAACATCAGAAATAAGATCAGTATCAACATTTTAACGAATTTAAAAATACTTCTAAGGTATCTTATTTAGAAGAAAATAAGTGTTAATTTAAGAGGTTGTCCATTTTTGTAACTTTAAAAATGTGTTCAGTAGAAACGCTTGCAATTGAAAGTTTTGCTAAGATTTATCGTTAACTTAGTAAGTTATTATACTTTGAAGAAGACAATTCTGTGAGAGAATTTAAAACGTATAAATAGCGCATACGTTCGTGGTCTAAATAATAATAATAATAATAAGTATTTATTGCCCAACAGGAAATTTCCCAATTACAAGACAATGATAATGACAATAATGACAATGATAAATGTGAACTATTAAGTTAAATAACCAATAATATAATTATATTTTATAATAATTGTCTATTTTGATTCGATATTGTGAGTTTATTATAAAATTAAACTTTTTTATAAAAGCATAACCACTACAAGAAATTTAAGGTTATTTTTAATATTACATTTTTGTGTTGAAAAAAGTGGTTATTCCTATTAAATGAAGTCTTTAGAACACATACAGAGAGTTTTATGTAACACCGAACATTTTAGTAACGAGAATTTTTCTTTGAAGTATCCATATGCATACGTTGCACATTTTTGTATACTTGGTTTATTAAAAGAGTTTAATGTAAAGCTTTAACCGAGTGTTTTCCACTCCCAGGCCAAGCATGAAGTAAAATTTCGAGTTTAGAAAAGCCTGAAAATTTGGTTTGGTCGCGTAGCGCGAAGCGCGGAGCGGCCAAACCAAATTTTCAGGCTTTTCTAAACTCGAAATTTTACTTCATGCGCCACTGTTACAAAACACTGACATATTACGAAGTTTAAAACACACCGCTAAACTTTACATTGCATCAGTGTTTTGTACCGGTGGCGCATGAAGTAAAATTTCGAGCTTAGAAAAGCCTGAAAATTTGGTTTGGCCGCTCCGCGCTTCGCGCTACGCGACCAAACCAAATTTTCAGGCTTTTCTAAGCTCGAAATTTTACTTCATGCTTAGCCTGGGAGTGGAAAACACTCGCCTAAAGCTTCAAATTGGATTCTTTTAATAAACCGAGCATCGGAAAAAGTGCAACGTATGGATACTTTAAAGAAAAATTCTCGTTATGAAAAAATGTTCGGTGTTACATAAAACTCTTTGTATATAGTGCATTTTTCTTTCAGATAAACTTATGCATAAGCTGTAAATTTTCCGATATTCGTTGTTTTTTTAAAAGAGTTCAATTTGAAGCTTTTAACGAGTGTTTTCCACTCCCAGACTAAGCATGAAGTAAAATTTCGAGTTTAGAAAAGCCTGAAAATTTGGCTCGGGCGCGTAGCGAAGCGGAGCGATCGAGCCAAATTAGGCTTTTCTAAACTCGAAATTTTACTTCATGCGCCAAGCGCATAAAGCGCTGATTTATTGTAAAGTTTAAAATCACACACATCAATTTGAGTTACAATACTATAAGACCACATTTTCAGGGCTTCTCTAAACTCGAAATTTTACTTCATGCGCCACGCGTATAAGACATTGATTTCAAGCGAAGTTTACTCGTTCACAATATTTCAGTGCTTTCAGTGTTTAATACGCGTGGCGCATGAAGTAAAATTTCGAGTTTAGAAAAGCCTGAAAATTTGGTTTGGCCGCTCCGCGCTTCGCGCTACGCGACCAAACCAAATTTTCAGGCTTTTCTAAACTCGAAATTTTACTTCATGCTTAGCCTGGGAGTGGAAAACACTCGCCTAAAGCTTCAAATTGGATTCTTTTAATAAACCGAGCATCGGAAAAAGTGCATACTTTAAAGAAAAATTCTCGTTATGAAAATGTTCGGTGTTACATAAAACTCTTTGTATATAGTGCATTTTTCTTTCAGATAAACTTATGCATAAGCTGTAAATTTTCCGATATTCGTTGTTTTTTTAAAAAGATTCAATTTGAAGCTTATAACGAGTGTTTTCCACTCCCAGACTAAGCATGAAGTAAAATTTCGAGTTTAGAAAAGCCTGAAAATTTGGCTCGGGCGCGTAGCGAAGCGGAGCGACCGAGCCAAATTAGGCTTTTCTAAACTCGAAATTTTACTTCATGCGCCAAGCGCATAAAGCGCTGATTTATTGTAAAGTTTAAAATCACACACATCAATTTGAGTTACAATACTATAAGACCACATTTTCAGGGCTTTTCTAAACTCGACATTTTACTTCAAGCGCCACGCGTATAAAACACAGATTTCAAGTGAAGTTCGAATATACATAAATTTTGCAATATTTGCAAATTATACTGAAAATTATTCAACTTTATTTATTAGTATTTTTGTCCAATTTTCAGTGCAACGGTTATAATGTGCGCCGCCGCAGTTTGGTCGTAGGAAAAGTAGAGTGTTAAACACGTTTTGAAAGCCCTGCGGACGATACAATTTGCTATTCGCATGCAATACGAATCTTTCAAAACTTGTCAAACATCCTACTATTTTAAACCATGAAAAAAATAATGTGTTCCATCTTGTAGATAACGTTGCGCATAAGAAGTTTCATATTGAACTTTTTTTTGTATCTTTAATATTTTATTAGATAAAGCTGGACACTAATAAATCAGCTACCAAAGTTAAACATGTTTTATCGTTAATTTTATATAAATATCAAAACATCGGATATACGATATTTTGATATTCATATAAATTTAACGATAAAACACTTTTAACTTTGTTTGTATAACACTCTTTTATGTTACATTTATATAAATATCATCTCTAATAAAGGACGGAAATTAAACTTATTGGAAAATTTAGAAATAAATAAACATATAAATTCAGGAAACTTGCTGAACGACCAGCTTGAACTCTTCAACTCCCCCCCCCCCCCATATATATGATATATATGAAGTGTGCCCCTACTTAAACTGAAGAAAAACACCCCCTCCACCCACACTTCTGAAAACTGTATATAATGTAAATTAGTTTGTAAAAAATGTATTATATTTCTTCACCTGAAGAAGCTACAGTGTAGCGAAACAATTGTAGTGAGTAAATAAAAAGTTGAAAATCATAAATAGTCTGCTATTATATTAAGTAATATCATGATAAACATTAAAAGTGCGATTCTTTTCGCAATCTACAACAAGTTAGTCTTACAAAGACTATATCAAACACTTATTGAAACAACTACTTCCCGGGCTAATACCCCGACGGACATTGAATTATACAACAAGTGTTTGCTGTTACATACAGTAACCTACTGCAAATGTAACAATTTGGGTCAAATTATTCAGGCCATCTATAGACGCGTTTCGAGATTTATCTCTCATCAGTATAGCTTTGCCACTCCCTCCAAACAATTCGACACCTTAGACTGGCGGTCACGTTACCGTTCAAACATAAGTACATATTTGCAGGCATCGTTGGTTCTATAAAATAAGATAAACTTAAATTATACTTAATATCATGATATATCCGAACCCTCCTTTAAAATATATATAAGCATACAAACTAATTGATGAAGCTCGTGATGGAATTAATGATGAAACTGACGATGAGGATAAACATATTCTTTCAATAACACCGATATGTTTATAAAGATTTCAGTAACATAAAGTATACCCTTAATGTATTAATAAGAATGCAGATTCGTATGATTATAAATAATATAATAACGTCGGTTTTAATTAGCCAGGGCGAAATTTATGTAATTCCTCCACTGCTAATTACGTTCGGGTTGTTTATTTTTACGAATCGACCGACGATAAATTGTCTCGTTTGATGTGCATAATAATTTTAATGAGATTATATAAAGACTGGCGTGCATATGCGAGATGCGAGTGTGTCTGTGTCTGCATATTATGAAAGGGACATACGATGGCAACAAATTACAAAAATGGCCACGCCGCTTGCCAACCTTTGGCGGTCATGAATCTTCGGCCAGATGGAATCGTTCTTCATCGCTGACGGCCTCACGAAGACTCGAACCGTCTTAAACTCGAAACTGTACTGAATCAATCTTGTGACGTGCTGTAACTCACAACAGGTCGTATTCATATTATCCTTTGTTAGTTCGAGTTGGGACTTTTTCTTGGCTTTTTATTTTTTGTATTTGACGAATGGTTTATCGTAGGCGGTTTTACATTCCACTAGCCAACCGGCGTTCCTGAGCGTTCATAAGGAATCAATCAATGTCCAATCGTTTATTTATATAAATGGAGAATGAATATATGTATACACAAATTAAAAATTTTAATTAATCGCTTTAGTAAACAGCGGATTATTATTTTAGGTACACATATCCTGATAATTACAGCGTTTTTTTAAGTAAAGTATACATTTTCCGACGCCGACATCGTTGTTTCTATAAAAAAAGTTAAACTTAAAGCTTGCAACAAGTGTTTCCATTCCTTGATTATGCATAAAGTAAAATTTCGATTTCGAGTTCGAGTTTACGTAACTAAAAGAAGAATGTTTCAGATGTAATATTGGTATAATATCATACAAGGAATTTCTCTATGAAGTATACATATGCCAATATTCCGAAAAATCCGCTGTATATTTGCAGGCATCGTTGGTTCTATAAAATAAGATAAACTTAAAGCTACCAACAAGTGTTTCCATTCCTTGATTAAGCATGAATTAAATTTAGAGTTTAATTGTGTACTATTGGTATAATATCATACAAGGAATTTCTCTATGAAGTATACATATGCCAATATTCCGATATATCCGCTGTATATTTGCAGGCATCGTTTGTTCTATAAAATAAGATAAACTTAAAGCTACTAACAAGTGTTTCCATTCCTTGATTAAGCATAAATTAAATTTAGAGTTTAGAAAAGCTTGAAAATTTGGTTTCCGATTCATGTAAAATATAAGACATTAATTGCATTTTTTAAAAGTGCAAATTCGAAGTTTCGAACGACTGTTTCCACTCCCAGACTAAGCATGAAGTAAAATTTCGAGTTTAGAAAAGCCTGAAAATTTGGTTTGGTCGCGTAGCGCGAAGCGCGGAGCGACCAAACCAAATTTTCAGGCTTTTCTAAACTCGAAATTTTACTTCATGCGCCACGCGTATAAAACACTGAATTATTGTGAAATTTAAAATATTCTTGTTTAGCAGTATATTTTGAATCCTATTTTAGCAGTTTATTTTCAATCCCTCTTTAGCAGTATATTTTTAATAGGTACTGATTTAGCAGTATATTTTAAATTTTACTAAATTTTCAGGCTTTTCTAAACTCAAAATTTTATTTCATGCGCCACGCGTATAAAACGCTGATTTTAAGTGATATTCAAAATATACTGCTACATCAGTACCCATAAAAATTAAACTGCTAAAGAAGGATTGAAAATAAACTGCTAAAACACAATTCAAAATATACTGCTAACCAAGAATATTTTGAATTTCACAATAATTCAATGTTTTATACGCGTGGCGCATGAAGTAAAATTTCGAGTTTAGAAAAGCCTGAAAATTTAGTAAAATTTAAAATATACTGCTAAATCAGTACCTATTAAAAATATACTGCTAAAGAGGGATTGAAAATAAACTGCTAAAATAGGATTCAAAATATACTGCTATACAAGAATATTTTAAATTTCACAATAATTCAGTGTTTTATACGCGTGGCGCATGAAGTAAAATTTCGAGTTTAGAAAAGCCTGAAAATTTGGTTTGGTCGCTCCGCGCTTCGCGCTACGCGACCAAACCAAATTTTCAGGCTTTTCTAAACTCGAAATTTTACTTCATGCTTAGTCTGGGAGTGGAAACACTCGTTTGAAACTTCTAATTTACGCTTTAAAAATTGCAATTAATGCCTTATATTTTACAGTGTATGCATCGGAAACCAAATTTTCAGGCTTTTCTAAATTCGAAATTTAATTTATGCTTAATCAGGGAATGGAAACACTTGTTGGAAGCTTTAAGTTTATCTTTTTTTATAAAAGCAACGATGCCTGCAAATATACAGCAGATATATCGGGATATTGGCATATGTATACTTCATAAAAAAAATTCTTGTACGATATATATAATAGGGTGTTTCGAAAAAAATCGAAACAGCTGGCTCACCGCTTAAATTAAAGATTTTGGTCTACAATAGATGTGGGCAAAAGCATTTGCGATTGAAAAAATATTTAGAGGGTCCCCCGAGCCCCCAAACATACCATTTTTTAGCCCTTTTTTAGATAATCGGCCAAAAACTTGCCTTATAGTCATCGGATCAAGGCGAATATTTTATATTTTGTGCCCAGATGAATATACTACAAGCAAAATATGCAAAACCTAACTTGGCGTTAGGTCTAGGTGAGCTACGAATTTTTAAAATAACTTTTTTTCACGATCTTGAAGGGTTCTTTCACCTTTTTTTGTTAAAAAGTGGGTTTTAACGACAAGAAATCAAGTTGCACCCGCGATTTGTCCTGAGAAGTATATTTAATAATGTAAGCATCCGAACTGCGTATCTCACCCATGTCCGATTGTGTGGCAAACCCCTGAAACTCTATTTTAACGTTTTTGACCCCATTTCGCAGGTTTTGTTTCTTAAAAAAACGTTTTAAATTAATGAAGAACTGGACCGTCGTCAACACTGGCACAAAGAATGGAGTCATCAGGAAGATGGAGGAAGAACTGCAGACACCTTTGCATTGGTTCATTTGCCAAATGCACGCCAACGAATTGATACTGCGGCATTTGTTGGAACATTACGACGGTGGAAAAACGGGCCCGTCAACGTATTCTGGTCCTATCAGTAAAGCTTTATTGACTTGTGAAGAGAAACCAGTTGTTTCGTTTAAATTAGTTGAAGCGGAAGTGAAGTTGCCTGAAATCGATTCGCGAAACCTGAGTAAAGATCAACAATACCTTTACGAAATCAGCCAAGCAGTTTCGAAAGGTCATTGTCCAGAAGACTTAAGCAACAGAACTCCGGGAAAAATGTCGCATTCTCGTTGGCTTATGACAACAAACTGCATTTTGCGACTGTACATAGCAACTGCAGAGCCTTCAACGAATTTTCAAAATCTTGTTAATCTGATTATCAAAGTCTACACACCAGTATGGTTTTCCATCAAAGCGAATCCATAATGTTACAACGGTGCGCTTCACCTCTGGAAATCTATTTCTCTGTCTCAAAATCTGGATGCAACAGTGAAACAAGTCATTGATCCCGTAATAAGACGCAATGCATATTTCGCCCATCCTGAAAACTTACTTTTGGCAATGGTCGTTGACGATTTATTGGAAGTTAGAGTAGATGCCATGAACAAAATTTTGCAGTGCCGAAAATCGTCAAATGATAACTTGCGAAAGTTTAAAATACCCGACATAGATTTTGAGGCTCAGAATTACACATCCATGATAAACTGGAACGAAGTTTCTGAACCTCCTCTAATTAAAAATTTTCCAACCGACAGATTAACCTACCTGATAATGAATGACAACGCAAGTTTAAAGAAACTGCTCGATTACCCATGCCACACTCAATCGGTAGAAAGACACATCAAAATGGTAACAGAAGCTTCGCGTTCAGTTATTGGACATGACTCCCGACATGCCCGTATAGTTGGTGCCCTAAAGGGACGTGCGACGATGGCCAAATTGCAAAGTAAAAAAGACTACGTTGTTATCGAACAAGATTGCTGACTTTGAATTTATTGTAATCGATTGCAGGTTAAAAAACATATGTTTCAACCAAATATTGTTTAACAAAATGAAATTTATTAATTAATTGATGTACTGTATTTTTAAACGAAAATGTGGGAAAAATTAAAAAAATTCGTAGCTCACCCAGACCTAACGCCAAGTTAGGTTTTGCATATTTTGCTTGTAGTATATTCATCTGGGCACAAAATATAAAATATTCGCCTTGATCCGATGACTATAAGGCAAGTTTTTGGCCGATTATCTAAAAAAGGGCATGTTTGGGGACTCGGGGGACCCTCTAAATATTTTTTCAATCTCAAATGCTTTTGCCCACATCTATTGTAGACCAAAATCTTTAATTTAAGCGGTGAGCCAGCTGTTTCGATTTTTTTCGAAACACCCTAATATATAAATATCTTTATTTAGACCCTGGGTCTCCAAACTATCTTCTTCGCGGGCCACAAATACAATTCTACATAATAAAGTCGGCCGGGATCCGATTAATTTTATAAAATTATGAAAAATTTAAGGAACAATTGTTACAATATTTCAAAATATGACATTTACAAAAAAAATTACAATCGCGGGCCGGATTCATGCAAGTCGCGGGCCGGATTTGGCCCGCGGGCCGTGGTTTGGAGACCACTGATTTAGACAATACAATATACGTTATAAAAATTTATATAAATATCATACATATTAGTGTAAGTCTGTCCGGGCTATCGAAAAAGGTGTTTCTGCCCTGTCTGAATTTATGGTGATGTGCAATGAAATGTCTGTGCTAGCTAGCTTAACTGTTTTGGAGCGAACTAATGAATTCATGAAGTGTGAGAGTAGGATATTTATATTTAGGAGGAATATTAAGATTTCGGGGGATACAGAACTTCCTAAAAAGGGGTTGATTATAGGGATTATTTGCGAACTTTTTAGTAAGGTTGGTTACACGTTGGGATATGGGTGTGATTTGAGTGGAATTGTAAAAGTATTGATTGGAAAGACTGTGGATAGGATTGTTGGGATGTCTAAGTTTAGTAAGGATTCTAAGAGAGGATCGTTTGGCAACTTAGAAGTGGTATAAAAAAGAAGAGTGTAAATAGTATAGCTCCGTAATCGAATAAGGGCCGGCAAATTGTTTTATAAATATGTGTGGCGGTTTTTATGCCTATGCCTTCTTGCTTATAAGTAAGCGACCTGAAATGGCGAATGTGGGGTTTGAAGGAAAGTTTGGGATCGAAAAGGATGCCTAGGTATTTGCATGTGTGGGAGGGGGGTGTGATTTTGTGGAATAGGATGAAAAGTTGGGTTTTAGAAGGATTTATTTTTATCCGCCATTTGGAACACCAGGCTTAGACGAAATCAAAGGATTTTTGGAGGGCTTGTAGTCCAACAGTTTGAAGGCAAGGAGCGTGAGTAATAAGTGCGGTATCGTCTGCAAACAAAAGAGCGTATTGAGAAGGGTTAAAATGTGTAGGATCAACGTTATGGATATCATGGCATTAAATATTATAAAGGAGTGGGGATAATGGAGAACCTTGAGGGACTACTTGTAAGATAGGGGATCTTGTACGAAATTATACTAATGTTATATCTTAAATTAGACAGAAAATAAATCTGTATCAAAATTGAATCAAACCTCTGTATCAAACGTTCGATTAAAAATCATAAAATTTGAATAAAGAAGATGGTTTGATGGTTTCCAATCTTAACTCATATAGTCAGATTTATGTAAACACCTTTTCATTTATTCCGGTGACTGATAATGAAGTTTTGAAAACAATAAACATATTGCGAAATACTCAGTGGACGGGAGCAGATAATTTTCCTATGAAATTATTAAAATTAAGTGCAGATATATTGACACCATATCTTACACACATCATCAATATTTCTATATCACAAGGCAAATATCCTACTTCATTAAAAAAATCTTACGTCATTCCAGTTCCTAAGAGAGGTGAAAATACGATAGAGAATCATATCTGCTTGCTAAGTGTTTTTTCAAAAGTCGTTGAAAAACTAATTTGTGACCGAATTGTTAGTTTTCTAAACAAACATAGAATTCTAAATGAAAAACAATTTGGATTTAGAACTGGCAGATCAACGGAAACAGCAACAGTTAGTCTAATTCAAAGCACACTCCAAGCTATGAAAAAAAATAAAGAATGCTTCATTATCATGTTCGATTTGAAAAAAGCGTTCGACACGCTAAATCATAACATACTTGGAAAAAAATTACATGATATGGGTTTCCGGGATTTCATAAACAATTGGATTATGTCATACTTAGACGGAAGAAAATATCAAGTCAAATACAAGGAGGCGCTATCAACTGAATACACAATTAATACCGGGACCCCACAGGGTAGTAATCTGTGTCCGTTATTTTTTTTAATGTACTCAAATGATTTACCCAACTATATCACTGAGGGTGAGGTTGTCATGTTTGCTGATGACACTGCAGTACTAATCACAGCAAATGACATTGATGAAGCGCAGATCAACGGAAACAGCAACAGTTAGTCTAATTCAAAGCACATTCCAAGCTATGGAAAAAAATAAAGAATGCTTCATTATCATGTTCGATTTGAAAAAAGCGTTCGACACGCTAAATCATAACATACTTGGAAAAAAATTACATGATATGGGTTTCCGGGATTTCATGAACAATTGGATTATGTCATACTTAGACGGGAGAAAATATTTAGTCAAGTACAAGGAGGCGCTATCAACTGAATACACAATTAATACCGGGACCCCACAGGGTAGTAATCTGGGTCCGTTAATTTTTTTAATGTACTCAAATGATTTACCCAACTATATCACTGAGGGTGCGGTTGTCATGTTTGCTGATGACACTGTAGTACTAATCACAGCAAATGACATTGATGAAGCCAGAATAAAAGTAGCTAATGTATTGTCGCAATTTAGTAAATGGTGTAACATAAATAAATTAATTGTTAATGTTGATTAAACGGTAGTAATGAGTATGTCTAACATATATAACAAGTCTGACTCAATTTGCTTTAATTTCGAGGGTAATGACATAAAAACGGTCGACTCAACAAAATATTTAGAGATAAGTATTGACCAACATCTACAGTAGAATAGTCATATTGAATTTTTAGCTTCAAAAATGAATAAATCTTATTATTTAATACCTAGAATAAAAAATCAATTTCATAAAAACTTCACGGTAAACATACTATGGACTTATATACTCATACCTATCCTATAATATTACACTGTGGGGACAGTCATGTCAAACAAACCGATTATTTATCTTACAAAAAAAGAATTATTCGCTTAATGTTCAACTTAAATTACTTAGATTCTTGCAAAATGGTTTTTATTCAAGAAAAGATTTTAACACTACCTTGCATTTACATTTTAAAAATGTTATGTTATATTCACCCAAATAAATCTACTTTCATAAGACATTGTGACATTTATAGCTACCAAACTAGAAATAAAGAGAAATTAGTATCATACCAACACACACATTCATTCTTTGGTAAAGCTCCTCAGCAAGCCGGTATTAACCTGTATAACAAACTTCTAGAGTCGCTGACAGGATTGACACTAAATAAATTCAAGTCCAAATTAAAAGCTTGTCTCCAAATAAATGCATTCTACAGTATAGAAGATTTTGAACATTTTAATCATTCGGAAATAACTTAAAATTATCCAACTGACCAAATTTTATTTTTTATTTAATACATGCATTTCAACATTTTAATGTATCACTGTAATCAAATGTCCTTATACTCTGTAGTTTATATTTTAATATTTTATTTCTACTTATTTATATCATATATTTATTTCTTTGACGTGTCGAATATTGTAAAATTAAACAATGAAGGACCAATAAACAATTTGATTTGATTTGATATGATTTTCTGCGGGTAGGCAGTTTTGAAAGTTTCTCGTTAGGTCTACACAAGCAATTTAAAAAATAATTAATTTAAATATTATATAATAATAAAGTAGTTAACTTTAAAAGTATCGCTAATAATAGCTTTATAAGATAATTAAAAATGTAAATGATGTTGTTGCTTAAGATCGATTAAAGGAACAATTAAAATATCCATCAAGGCTCACTCATAAATCTGCTCTGAAAGTATATAATATACAACCAACGTAAACCATAAAAATAAAGAGTTTAAGCATTACCAAAAAAAGCGGGCGTAAGTAATCCATCATGGAATAATCGTGTAATAAATATTCATAATAAAAACCCATATTTAATATCGATAGTACGAAGAGTGTTCATCTTTTCTGTATCTATATGTGGTCTGGATGTGTTGTATAGAACACAAATTATAAATACACGAGTCGTCATAAAGAAACCCACATGTTCATAAAATACATCGCATTAAATTACACGCGTACAACATTCCGAAATCACACATCAAGTAAATTATGAATTAGCATAAAAATCACATAAAACTCAAAATCCGGGCCTGTCGCGTCCGCGTCTTTTCAAGAACTTGACTTGAAAAGAGGTTCGTCCGCTGTAAATCACGACGATCTGGCAGGGCCAACACACGGGATTGTGAAGAAGAACCAAGCAGGTAAAAAAAAAAATGTTGTTTCAATATTGTATTCTTCATGATTCAAAAATTAAGAGCAGAGAATTTTTAAAAACTGCATGGGTTTATCTTAATTAAAAAGTTTAATTTGTTTAAAAAGCTCCATTCTGAAATATACATACTGTGCAATTGTTTAAATTATGATTTAAAGTAGGCGGCGTTTTTTTGAGCGGTTGCCCAGAATGCTAATAATAATAATGCTTTATTTCTCAACAGAATTACTTCCAACTACAGAGAAATGTATAATGATATCTAAAATATAGTGTAACTATTACTAATAATAATACATATAAAGAAAACATGGAAAATTTGGAGTGTATAAATCTTGAAGTATGGATATATATAAGGTTGTGCATTATAAAAAAAAAAGATAAAAAATGCATTCCTGATTAGCTGGGGCGTTACATTGAATATATCAATATTTGGGTTGTTATTGCAATTTCGAATGATTTGAACTAAAGGAGAGTAATAGAGAGCATTTGTTCTAGATGTAGGATACGCAAAGGTGTGGGAATACCTAGAGTTTAACCTAGGGACATAGAAGTTAAGTTTAGAAAGTAAGTTTATACAGGGCTTTCATTAATTCCCGAACCCCACGTGACTAAATTTAAAATTGCCGCGTAAATTATTGTATTTGTACGTTGGAGGCTTTGAAAAAAGTAACCAAACGTTACTAAAGTCAAATTTGACATAAACGTTTATGCGCGGTGCATCGTTAAACCAACCTTTGAGATCTTACAAGATTCGCCCGGAATTTTCAGGTAAGCAAAAATTGTTTAATTATTCTGAAACATTGAGTTTTATTTCTATTTATTTTGCAGAGTCAGTTTGCTAGGATAAGCAAATACTGCGAAAATTAATAAAAATTAGTTACATTTTTGAAGATGAGCCTATTTTTTAATCATTTTAAATATAATATTTTCAGTCGTCATAAAAATACGCCGGCGAATAAATATTTTTAAATCTAGGGAATTTTTGTGTGAGCCATACCACCTTGTACATTTGGTTGCCTATTATTTTTGGTCACGTGGGGTTCGGGAATTAATGAAAGCCCGGTATCATCAATGCGATTATGTAATAATTTAAATAGAAATAATAAAGAAGATAGTTGCCTGCGCGATTCTAAAGTTGGCATATCAAACTCTTGAAACAGCTTGCTGTGGTCGTAATTTCGAATGGGATAAATACGGTGTTTTTTAAAATACAGTATCCTTAAGAATTTTCGCTAGCTGTTTTCAATTTGAGCAATATAACAGTGGCCATGCGGTTCCCGGATTATAGAGCAGTATTCAAGTTTGGTTCGCACAAACGTGTTATACATTTTTGTTAATGCTTCGGTGCTCTTCAAGTCCTTAGAATTACGAGCAATGAATCCTAACATTCTATAGCTGGCATTACACATCTTGCTAATGTGCTCCTGGAATGTTAATTTGCTGTCCAGCAGAACTCCAAGATCCTTCACCGTTCGACTGCCCGTTATTCCATGACCAGAGATAAAGTAGTCAAAGGGTATTGGATTTAATTTTCTGTTGAAGCTCACGAAATTGCATTTATTAAAGTTAAGGCATAAGTCATTGGAAGTACACCAATCTTGAATGCGATCAAGGTCATTAGTTAAGGCGATACTGTCAGCCACCGTATTGATCTCTCGATATATTTTAATATCATCAGCGTACAACAAGATATTTGATTCAATGCCATCCACTATGTCGTTGATAAAACAAATAAATATTAAAGGGCCTAAATTTGACCCTTGTGGTACACCACTTGTAGGGATAAAAACAGGGGATTCGAATCCGTTATACTCTACATACTGACTGCGATTAACTAGGTAAGATTTCATTAAAAAACATAAAGAGGGAGAAAAGCCGAAGTTATTGAGTTTACTGATTATAACGTTGTGGTTGATGCTGTCAAAAGCCTTTTTAAAATCTAAATATATGGCATCTACTCGACCACGCCTATCAATTACTTCGTACACGAACTGTACAAAGTTAAATAGGTTTGTGGCTGTTGAGCGGCCACGAATGAAGCCGTGTTGGAAAGGTGTAAAATGATTTTGTACATGCTGATAAATTTTTGACGTTTACACAGCTTCAAATATATTTGAGAAGTTATTTAATAAGGCTATTGGTCGGTAGTTATCTATTAAATTTTTGTCTCCGGATTTGTGCACAGGGCATATTCGAGCTCTTTTCCATAAATCTGGGAACAGTGATGATTTTAAAATTAAATTAAAAATGTGGGTCAGTGGTTTTACAAAAGATGGCATGCAGTTTTTTACTAAAAAGGACGGTATTTTATCAGGACCAGCAGTGAACTTCGCTTTCAGAAACTTGGACCCGGCAATAACATCTTCTTCAGTATTTTTGTGTATGTTAAACCCTAGGTGATATTGGGAGGGTAACCATTGATAGTTAACAGGAATATCGTTAGATCTAAATACACTATTAAAAAAATCAGCGAAACTATTTACAATTTCCTGTTCAGTTTCTAGGACTTTGTTATTATAGTTCATAATTCCCGGGATCCTAGATGAAGATATTTTATTGTTCACAAACTCAAAAAAATTTTTGGGATCATTTTTTATAGACTGCTCAACACATGATACATATTCGCTGTAATCCTTAGAGATTTCTAATTTAATCTGCCTTCGTTTGTTTCTGATTAAGGAAGTATACCTTTTGGCTTTTGATCGCTTCTGAAGTTGTATGTATCGAGTTTTAGATATGATCAGCTTTATTGTATTTTTTGAAAACCAAGTAGGATATTTTTTCTTGATAGTAGATTTAATTTTAGGAACGCTAGCGTCAAATATCGCTTGCAAATTTGTATAGAGAACTGAACAAGCTACATTGGGATCTTTTATAGAAATTACCTCATTCCAGTTGTAATCTTGTAGTGTCTGATATAATAAAGGAAAATTGGCTCTTCTAAAATTGTATTGTGGTTCAATGTCTTGATTTCTAAACTTTCCTGGCGGATTATTATTTAGCGTAATTTCAAAAATTATGGGTGGGTGATAATTATCAACAGGTACTAATGGCTCAGATACTACCTCAGTTTCAACTGCAATATCGGTTGTATGCAGAATCAGATCTAAAAGTCGATTATTTGAATTTAAAATAGTATTAGCTTGGAGTAAATTATCATATTTTATAAAATTAATCAGTGATTCGGTTTGCGAAGAGATCTGAGTATTACTCCTATTGTAACATACAAAATTTGGTAAGTTAAAATCTCTAACTATTAAAGTAGGTGTGGTGTACCGGTGGTAGGTCAAATAACTCCACCGCAAATAACTTAACAACGCTTTATTATATATTAAATCTGTACATATATCGATACACATCGATTAACGGTCGGACACATACTGACGATCACACCTACGTGCATCGCCGATCTCATTGACGCATACATAAAAAAACACTCTATTTTTAACCTACTTAAATATACAATAAATATAATTCAATATACCACAGTAGGTGTCATCTATTAAGTTGAAAATTTCATTATAACAGGCAGTCTGGGAAGCAGGAGGTATGTATAAACAGATAATATTGGTATAAATGTTATTAATTAACAATTTGATACCAACTATTTCAACATTAACATTTAACAGCGTAACATTATTCAAACGCCTTGGAAGGTATTTTTGGTCTGCAGCAATTAAACAACCACCACCCTTTCTCTCTGCTCTATCGGCCCTAAAGACAGAATAGTTAGATGGAAACAATTAGCTAATTGAATGATGGAATAAATTTGAGGTTATGGTAAACTACGTTTTAACAGTCAGTAGTGCCAATCTGATTTAAAATTCAAAGCCTACTCTAAATCATGTTTTAAACGATCGCACGGTACTTACACTTTTTTATTTTTTAATATGACCAAATTTAAGATGTATTTACTGCGAACAGTTGCAGTCCTGTTTTAACAGTAGGGTATTTTAAACATCAAATTTTGAGATGTTGGTAATTGATTATCAATGTGACTAATAAATCATAATTGTATAGTTGTTTAAACTCCATAATATCACTTTAATAAAACACTTAATTTATTTAGATTTCAAAATTAAATTTATTATACTACATCAATTGTTTTACCGCAATGTGGCTTCATCAGGTAGATAATAATAATAATAATAATAAGTATTTATTGCCCAACAGGAAATTTCCCAATTACAAGACAATGATAATACAATAAACAATGTATGTATATACATAAATAAATTTAAATCTAAACAATATGAAGACGCTCGTGAGTGTGACAGCTATTTGACAGATTGTTCATCAACGATTTAACAGAGTCGTGCAGAATATCACAACAGGGTGGTTATTTATTACACATGCATGACATGATAACAATAGGGATTTTAATCTCACGTTAGTCCTATGGTTTGGGATGCTAAACATAGATGAATGGTTACCATGGTCACATCAATTGTTTCACCACAAATTTCACCATCAATTGTTTCACCACACTGTGGCTTCATCAGGTAGATGAATCGTTACCATGGTCACATCAATTGTTTCACCACCACCATCAATTGTTTCACCACACTGTGGCTTCATCAGGTAGATGCAAGGTGATCATGGTCACCATTCATCTACCTGATGAAGCCACAGTGTAGTGAAACAATTGTAGTAATTTTGAAACCTAAACAAAATAAGTGTTTTATTAAAGTGAAATAAATCATAATTTGTCAAATAAATTGTCACGATACAGAGAGTTTCAAAAAAGAGGACGCTACAACTTGCAACTTTACAACATATACGGAGATTTTTTCTTTTAAGTATACTTACACATATTCTATATAAACATTTGTAAAATTAATAAACGTGTGATCAGAACTAAGCAGTATATTTTGAACTTTACTTTAAATCTGTGTTTTGTACGTGTGGCGCATGAAGTAAAATTTCGAGTTTAGAAAAGCCCAGAAAATTTGTCTCGGGTCGCTGCGCGACCCTCGACAAATTTTCACGGGGCTTTTCTAAACTCGAAATTTTACTTCATGCTTAGTCTGGGAGTGGAAAACACTCGTTACTTTTATAGATAGATTTTATTAATATTTTGGGTTAAAAATCAGTGTTATTAAAATAAGACTTTGTGTTAGTGTTGAGTATAATTAATAGTTTTTGTTACGTGTAATTAAATTTAAAAAAAATTGTTTACGTTCATTGGCTTTAAAGTATACGTACTAATTCAGCCCAATTTCTGCAAATCATTAGATATTCCTTGTTGTTTTTAGTTTAATTTAAAGCTTTAAACAAGTGTTTTCTACTTCCAGACTAAGCATGAAGTAAAATTTCGAGTTTAGAAAAGCCCCGTGAAAATTTGTCTCGGGTCGCTGCGCGACCCTCGACAAATTTTCACGGGGCTTTTCTAAACTCGAAATTTTACTTCATGCTTAGTCTGGAAGTGGAAAACACTTGTTACTTTCATAGATAGATTTTATTAATATTTTGGGTTAAAAATTAGTGTTATTAAAATAAGACTTTGTGTTAATGTTGAGTATAATTAATAGTTTGTGTTACGTGTAATTAAATTTAAAAAAATTGTTGACGTTCATTGGCTTTAAAGTATACGTACTAATTCAGCCTAATTTCTGTAAATCTTTAGATATTCCCTGTTGTTTTTAAGTTTAATTTGAAGCTTTAAACAAGTGTTTTCCACTCCCAGACTAAGCATGAAGTAAAATTTCGAGTTTAGAAAAGCCCTGTGAAAATTTGTCGAGGGTCGCGCAGCGACCCGAGACAAATTTTCGGGGCTTTTCTAAACTCGAAATTTTACTTCATGCGCCACGCGTATACAACACTACAATATTGTGAACTCTATGTATATTTGAACCTCACTTGAAACCAGTGTTTTATACGCGTGGCGCATGAAGTAAAATTTCGAGTTTAGAAAAGCCCAGAAAATTTGTCTCGGGTCGCTGCGCGACCCTCGACAAATTTTCACGGGGCTTTTCTAAACTCGAAATTTTACTTCATGCTTAGTCTGGGAGTGGAAAACACTCGTTAGAGTTTTCAAATTGAAAGTTCTTAATAAGATCACCAATATCCGAAAATTTACATTGAAAAATCGTAACATGTATACCTAAAAGAAAAACTCCTTGTATTTAGAAATTTTCTATAATTTGAACATATAAATGGGCAGATATTAAAGAAGACAGGTATTCCTGAGCAAGAAATATCACCTGATCCTCCTATCCTACCTGATCCTCAGAGACACTTTATTAAATTTTTAGTAGATGCAAATAATTTGAGGCGGTGATAGGTAAATACTATTGTAATCGTAATCTTTGTGAGTTAATTGAATTGCCATATTAATATCAGATTGCCCTTTACATAACCTACAAATTAATAGTTGATTTACAACATAACATGTGATTAATCTTGTCCTAACCTAAACCACACAACCTGCATTACACCAGTAAATTCTTAAAACGTCAAATTTGATTAGTCACATTAAAAAAAAACAGATTATAGTTATTTCTCTTATAGAACGAAAATAGTCTACGAGATTCTTTTGAGTAATTTTTAAAGAATAAAATCGTTAAAAATTACCTCATGGCCACCATAAGATATTCCGATATGAACTGATAAATTTGAGATTGTAATGGATAACGTGTTTCTTTTTTTAATAAAGGGCCATTTTGGGCATTTATAACCGTCATAATTTTGAATATTAAAATCTCGGCACAACAATGGAGACTGCTAAGAATGTATTCCATTTTGAGAAGGGTAAACCCCCATCGCCCAATGCTGGCTGTCAGTGTATCATCATTCAAAGTCAAATCTCCCGCATAGAAAAAATCGACCAATCGCTATCCAGCGATGGCTGCATCCTTGAAGGCTTGACTACAATAACTGATCAATCAATTGAATAATTTGATGAAAAAATACAATTTTGTTCGAAATTTAACATTTTTGTTAGATGATAACACCTTTTTTATTAAGTATACGAGCCCTAACAACTATATTTCATTTTGTCCCAATATATAGTGATGAGGTATTACACCATCAATTCATCAGTTTAAGGTCCAGTTACGTCGTATTAGGCTATCCAATGTCATTGGCTGTTAGATCTTTAGTTCAGTAATAATTTAGGTGGCTGTAATCAATGTAACTCTTTATATGGTTTTTGTTATTTTTGTTCAGTAATAATTTAGTCGGTTGTAATCAATGTAATTCTTTATATGATTTTTATGTTTTTTGTTATTTTTGTCATATATTACAATATGTATATGTACACTTATGTTATATAGTGGAGATTCCGTTAATAAATAAATAAATAAATATATTGGGACAAAATCAAATTCATGTATAATTCAGGTATTAGACAGTTTATTTCTTTTTTTAAAATTTAATTCTATGTAATTAGTTAATTAACATCAATGAGGGCCAATCAGCAACACAAAAAACAAAATGATTATACTATTCTATTCTATCATCTCTAATTAACAAGGAAAATGTTCATATTGTGTGGCAACTAAATATTGGGACAGTATAAAATAACTGTTAAAAATGAAACAAAATAAGACAAGTAAGCTGTGAAAACAATGCAGAACGAAACGTCAGATTACTTGGTAGTTGCTTTCTTATCGTATCGGGTGAATCGCTGCTTTTATTGAACAAAATGGTGCGTGGTATCTCTACAAGTTCCAAAATTCGTGAGTTAGTGATTAAAAATTATTGCCGAAATACAACGATACGTGAAATGGCGGATGACCTTAATACTCCTAAAACAACAGTGTGGAATATAATTAAGCATTATGGAGAAACCGGAAATATCCTAGACAAAAATGGCAAAAGTTCGGGTCGTCGAACATTAGTTTCTGATAGAAACAAGAGATTATTAGTAAAACTGTGCAAAAAAGGGAGAAGAAATACTTTAAGGCAAATTACGACTGAATGGAATCACGAAACTGGATTGAATCTGTCAAGGGAATGCTGCCGCCAGTGGATTAATAAATGTGGACTCAAGTTTTATAAAGTTGAATTTCAAGTAGCAATTTAAAAGTGCATTTAAAAAGAAATATTTTCTTGTAGGCAAAGGAAAAACCACTGTTGACGGAAAAACAAAAGAAAGCCAGACTCACATTGGCAAAATCTAAATTATCTTGGTCAGCTACAGACTGGTCCAGAGTAATTTTTAGTGAGGAATCAAAATTCGACGTATGTGTTGGTGATTACCGCAAACGCGTGATTCGCTCAAAACATGAGGCATTTCACAAGGATTGCCTAAAACGTACCGTAAAATTTCCTAATTTAGTGATGATTTGGGGCTGCATGACAGCTTCAGGATTAGGATGTCTTGAATTTATTGATGGTACCGTGAATGCTGCGAAATATCAACAAATACTGCAAAACAATTTGCTACTAAGTATCGCCAAGTTAAATGTTGACAAAAATTACATTTTTCAACAGGATGGGGCGGCCTGTCATACGGCCAAAACCACAAAAAAGTGGTTTGGCGACCACAACGTAAATGTTCTTTCTTGACCTTCCAGCAGTCCTGACCTTAATGTCATTGAAACAGTATGGCATAAAATGAAACAAACATTGAGGAACAACCCACAATGGACATTACCTGAACTTAGAGACAAGATAGAGCATATTTGGAATGAAATTTCTCCTGAAACGTGCAGATCCTTAGTTGAGTCAATGCCTAGCCGAATTCGAGCTGTCATAAAATATAAGGGCGATGTTACTCCTTTTTAGAAATAAAATTCGTGCAATGTCCCAATATTTAGTTGACAAACAAAATTAACATTTTTCTTGTAAGTTAGAGGTGATTGAATAATTAATTTGTTTTTTGTGTTGTTGATTGGCACGAAAATTACATTTTTCAACAGGATGGGGCGGCCTGTCATACGGCCAAAACCACAAAAAAGTGGTTTGGCGATCACAACGTAAATGTTCTTGCTTAGCCTTCCAGCAGTCCTGAGCTTAATGTCATTGAAACAGTATGGCATAAAATGAAACAAACATTGAGGAACAACCCACAACGGACATTACCTGAACTTAGAGACAAGATAGAGCATATTTAGAATGAAATTTCTCCTGAAACGTGCAGATCCTTAGTTGAGTCAATGTCTAGCCGAATTCGAGCTGTCATAAAATATAAGGGCGATGTTACTCCTTTTTAGAAATAAAATTCGTGCAATGTCCCAATATTTAGTTGACAAACAAAATTAACATTTTTCTTGTAAATTAGAGGTGATTGAATAATTAATTTGTTTTTGGTGTTGTTGATTGGCCATAACTGTTGCTAATTAACTAATTACATAGTATTAAATTTAAAAAAAAATACTAGAAAACTTAAATAAACTGTCCAATACCTGAATTTTATATGAATTTGATTTAGTCCCAATATATAGTTGTTAGGGCTCGTAAATGAAATTGCCAATTCTTGGTTGCAGAATACTTCAAACATTAAAAGTGCCGAGATTCTTTTCGCAATCTACAACCTTTTTTATTGACAATATTTTTTTTCGGACTACTAAGACAACAAATATCAATTAAAACTTCTACTTCCCGTGCAAATACAAATAGTAGTCTTATTGTTTGCGGTTTATACGAACATTATTATAATTTTATATTGTACAAATATACCATGCGATCGTTTAAAATATAAATTAGAGTAGGCTTTGAATTTTAAATTAGATTGGCACCAGCGACGGCTCGCAGCCTATCTTCAGGATAGGCCACAGCACCAAGGCACACAAAATTTAAGGTTGTGATCGCGCTTTATAAATACAAGGAATTGCATAACAAAGTCACCTTTCAATAACTGATACATATTACCTTACCCCAGAAGTTAGATTGCGAGCCGCCGCTGATTGGCACTACTGACTGTTAAAACATAGTTTACCATAACCTCAAATTTTTTCCATTACTCAATTAGCATTCTCGGCAACCGCACAACAAAAAATGCCGCCTATTCTAATTTATAATTTAAATGCTTGCATATTATTATTATAATTTATGTTAATTGCATCAATTGAGTCGTCTATTTTCAAAAACCTCTAAATCCATTGTTTTTAAATTGATCTAGTGGTTTTTGGAAATAGGCGACTCAGTTATGTAAATTTATATCAAATAAGTCTATTTATGTCAAAAATGGACATTTCGGGCTATTTCACGCGAAAGAGTAAAAAATAGAAAATTTTTATTAATCAAAATCAAATCAAATCAAATAAAATCAATTTATTGGTGCTAGATACATGAAGTTTACACAGGTCAATATAAAATACAAAAAACAAGTTAAAAGTGACGTTACAGACACATTAAAAGTGACGTTACAAACACATTAAAAGTGACGTTACAAACACATTAAAAGTGATGTTACAAACACATTAAAAGTCAAATAAAATAAATAAATAAGAAAATTAAAGAAATAGAAAATATGTCAGACTAGAAATATCATTAGAAATTTAAAAATATGCTAGAGAGGCATTCATTTATTGTATAATATGCATGCTTTTTAGGTATATTTTCAGTGCATGTCGGAATTTTTTTAGAGGCAGTTCCTTAATTGTGTTGGGCAATAAGTTAAAAAGTTTGGGCCCATAAAAGTTAACGGCATTTTGCGATTTAGTCAAACGACGGTATGCAGGACAAATAAGGTTTGCCGATCTTGTGTCGTGGACATGATAAGTGCTGTGAGTTTTCAGGCTCACAACATTTTTCCACATATATGTAAGGCACTCTAATATGTACAGACAGGGGTGTGTCAGGATACCTTGTTCAACGAAAGCCTCTCGACAGTCCGCTTTATATTCAAGGGAGGCAAGCACATGTATTGCGCGTCTCTGAATGCCAAAAACTCTGTCGGTTATGCCAGAGTGTCCCCAGGATAATATGCCATATGTAATGTGAGACTGACAAACTGCAAAGTAAGCTGTACGGAGCGCTTCAGGCGGCAATGAGTTTTTGAGCTGCCTCAGGAGATACACACTCTTACATAATTTATTAGAAAGAGCTTCCTCATGAGTATGCCAATTTAGTTTGGAGTCGAAATAGATCCCTAAGAATTTTGCACTGCCCAACTCAACATCCCGCTTCATGGAAAATTCTATTTCTGTTGACTTCTCTGGATTCACAGTGAAACCGTTCACAGTGAACCATTCAGTCGCCTTTTTTACTGCTACCTTATTCATACCAACAGCTGCCGTTTTCTGTGATGATGTGCAATACAATGTCGTATCATCTGCAAATAGAACAGTATTTACACCTATATTCTGTCCTGGCAGGTCATTGATGTAGATAATAAAAAGCAGAGGGCCTAGGATAGAACCTTGTGGTATACCGCAACTGAGTTTTACTTCCTCTGACATTTTATCACTACAATATACACTCTGATGCCTGTGTGCTAAATATGAGTTTACCATACGACAGCTGCTGGGATGGAAGTTGTAGCAGTACAGCTTCCGCAAGAGAACCTCATGGGAGACGCAATCAAACGCCTCTGTGAGGTCCATGAAGGTTGCTATACAGTATTTATTTTCCTCGAAGTTGTTATATATTGCCTCAGTAAGTGTGTTAATTGCGTCTGCCGTCGACCTCCCCTCGCGGAACCCATACTGTTGAGCTGTGATGAATTTACGTGTTTCAATGAAGTCAATAATTTAAGTGAACAGTACTCGTTCTACGATTTTGGAAAAAATGGGAAGTAAAGAGATAGGTCTGTAATTGTTAATGTCATTTGCATCCCCCTTTTTATATAAAGGTATTACCTTTGCCCGCTGCAGACGCCGTGGGAAAGTACAGTGAGATATACATAGATTTACTAGTTTCGTAAGTGGTGTTATTATTACGTCAGTGATATGCTTGACTATACGTACATTCATTCCATATATATCTCGACTAGGGGATGGTTTTAGTTTTCTAATGACATCCCTAACAATCACAGAGCCAACCTCTTTAAATTCAAAATAGTGTTTACTATCATTGAAGTTATTTTCAACGAGTAGCTTTATAGGATCTATATTTAAAACTGGTAGTTTATTAGCAAGGTTTTTTGCGATATCTCTGAAAAAAATATTGGCAGAATTTGGGTCAACTTTGCAGTGAGTAGATGGTACCTGATTGGAATTTCTGATTAGTGACCACATTACTTTAGGCTTGTTTCCTGATTCATTAATAATTTTTGCATTGGCAGAGACTTTCGCATCTTTTAATTCAGCATGATATTTGTTCCTGAAATTTAAGTAGTGCTGCTTGACATCTTGATGTACGTAACTTGCCTCCCTGAGAAAAAGCAAGGTTTTTCGCTTTCTGCGGAGACTCTGCGGATTAACTCCAATAAACACAGAAACTTTAAAAAAAGTTCACTCTCTTATTACTAGCAGTAATAAATATGTTATTATTAACCCATTAACGGCGAGCAATTATAAAGTTAACTCTAAAAGTTGATTTGAGGTAAAATTCTACACTTCTTTTAATGATTTTTACGAATGACTTATTGTATTACATACTGTAAATTGTTCCTTTAAATATACATAATGTATACGCTGTAAATGCAAAGCATTCGTCGATTTTGTATAAAAACGTAGAATATAAAGTTTAGAACGAGTATTTTCACTCCCAGACTAAGCATGAAGTAAAATTTCGAGTTTAGAAAAGCCCCGCGTAGAAAATTTGTCGAGGGTCGCGCAGCGACCCGAGACAAATTTTCACGGGGCTTTTCTAAACTCGAAATTTTACTTCATGCGCCACGCGTATAAAACACTGAAATATTGTAAAGTTAGAAATACACTGAAAACATTTTTTTAATGAGTAATAATTGAGATATTTAAATAACAAAATATTTACGTTTTTCTTTATACATTTTTAAGTCAAATCAAATAATATAATATATCAAATTAATTCATTTACTAATTTAAATAACATAGAATTAATAATGTTGCGAGTTACGTCAAGATGATAATAACTTTAAATAAAAACACTTTTTATTTTTGTGAAGAAAGTTCACAAACAATAATCAATTGCTTGTTGGGAATTTTACATTTTTTGTTGATATAGTAAAATTTGACATTTTTATATTGATAATGAAGGTTTAAATTAAATTACACTTGGTTTGTTTCACAATTTTTTACTTTACTATTTACTCGACTAGTTTCGCGTTTTACAGCATTATCAGGAGTATTTGACATTTTTTGGTGATATGGTAAAATTTTACATTTTTGTCAATTTGTCCTAATTTTTGCAGTTCTAAAGTTTTTGTAAACATTTATGAGATAACATGTTTAAAACATGTTTAAAATCGTATTTATGCATACACAATTGTAATATTTTATTGTGAAAATATTTAAAAGGTTTAAAACAAATGGTTACAAAGTAGTATACAATAAACTTTAGCTAATTTAAGATAATATGAAAAAATGTTTGAAACAAATTTAACGTTTAAACATGTTTTAAACAAAACCGTTTAAAATACGCCGGTTGTTTTTAAACATGTTTAAAACACTGTTTTAAAACAATGTGTCTTAAACGTAACAACCCTCATACAAATACAACAAACAAAACAGATTAAAGGAAAAATCTCTAAACTAAAGATATATTTAATCCATGCAATTCAACAAATATATTTACGATTTTAATAAGGCGGATTACTTCTCTATTAACAACTACTTATCATCAATTGTATTCGAAACAATTTTAGTTGGCACTCTAGATAATATGTTAGATGTATTTTATTCAGTACTGCAATCTGCTCTAGAATCATTTGTACCAACTAAGCGCATTAAATCTTCTGCATATCCTGTCTGGTTTGATTCACGGCTTATACATTTAATTAAGCAAAAAAAAGAAGCTCATAAAATATTTAAAGACCATCAGAATACTGAAAATTACTTACATTTCAAGGAAATACGTACAAAATGTTCTAATTTTAGTAATCAATTATATAATAATTACATAGAATCGGCTAATGCAAATATAATAAAAAATCCACGACATTTTTGGACGTTTGTTAATCGTAAAAAGTGTATACCTGATTTTCCCGATGTCATGTATTACAACAATGACTGTAGCAGTGATGGTTCTCAGTACGTTAATTTATTTGCCCAGTTTTTTGAATCAGTTTATAGTAGTGACAAACCTGCACATACACCCTGCTTTACTAGTAATTCTACAGTACTTCATTTGCCTATTAAACTGTCAAAGTCCGAAATATTCAACGCAATAAATAATTTAAAATCCAGTAACAGCATAGGTCCTGACGGTATACCATCTAGTTTTTTAAAAAATTGCATATTTTCTATAACTCCTCCTATTTCTATTTTATTTGATACGTCCATAAAATTAGGATATTTTCCTGATTTTTGGAAGAGGAGTTATATCACGCCACTTTTCAAATCCGGGAAAAGAGATGATGTAAATAATTATCGTGGCATATCTATCCAATCCGTAATACCTAAACTTTTCGATAAATTGGTATCCGTTCAGTTGAATTGGATGTGTAAAACTAGTATACTTGACGAGCAGCATGGATTTCAGCCAGGAAGATCTACTACTACTAACCTTCTAACGTTTACTTCCTCGATTATTAAGGCCTTTGAAAATAAACACTCAGTCGATGTTATTTACACAGATTTTGCAAAGGCTTTCGACCGTGTTAATCAGGATTTTTTAATTGCGAAGTTATCTGCGCTGGGATTTCATGCTGCTGTCATCAAATGGATTACTAGTTACCTAACTAACCGTACGCAGTGTGTTAAAATCAAGAACTTTTTATCTAATACCATTTCTGTGCCTTCAGGTGTACCCCAGGGCTCGCACTGTGGACCGTTACTGTTCTTATTGTTCATAAACGACATATCTCAAGTAATTAAAAACTCTTTATTTCTGTTATTTGCTGACGATTTAAAGATTTTTAAGGAAATTGTAACTGCCGAAGATTGTATTTTACTTCAAGACGATGTAAACTCTATTTTCAAATGGTCTTGTGATAACCATCAATTTTTTAATATTAAGAAATGCAATTAAATTACTTTTTCTAGAAAATTAAATACTATTCATCGCCATTATAGTATAAATAATAGTATCTTAGAAAAAATAACAGAAATCAAAGATTTGGGTGCAACTCTTGATGCCAAGCTAATTTTTGCCCATCATATTAATTGTATATGTAACCGTGCATTAAAAATGCTAGGATTCATAAAAAGAATGTCCGACGATTTGTCACCTATATCATTTAAGCTGGTTTATTTCGCATTTGTTCGTTCCCATTTGGAACATGCAACATGCGTCTGGTCACCAGCTCAAATAACCCTTGTCAATAAAATTGAAAATATACAGAGGAAATTCTTAAAAACAATGGCATTTAAACTGGGTTTTGATATGGGGTTAAACTTTAATGTTGATAATATCTATTCATCCGTACATATCGAAAGGCTGTGCTATCGTAGAATCTATGCCGATTTGTCATTGTTTTATAAGCTATTTTCGGATGAAGTCAAATACCCGACACTGTTATCATATGTCAATTTTCACTATAATGTGGTAAATCGTCCCATCAGGCAAATTCCAATATTTAGAGTTAAAACTCACAAGACAAATTATGGCTACAATAGCTCGCTTTCGCGATTTATGCGGTACTCAAATTTAATATCTCTTAATCCATATTTTGATTTATTTGATAGTTCACACTTACATTTTATGTCACAATTAAAACGCGGGAATATTGGTGAAATAATTTCTAAATCGCCAATGAGTGGTTTTTGTAAGTATTGAAGCTATTTTAAATTGTGCAATCATCTATACTTCGTTCATTTTATTCTGTTTTGTATAGGTCCGTTTTTATTACATGTGTTTTGTTATGTTATATACTTATATCTATTTACGTAGTAATAATTTAATGATTATAATTTTATTATTGTTATTTTTTTGTAATATCAAAGGAGATATCCGTAAATAAATACTTTACTTTATTTTAAAAGAAAAATATTAAAGACAGTTTTAAAATTTAGGTTGAATTTTACTTAATGTAAAATTTAACCTAAATTTTAAAACTGTCTTCAATATTCTTCTTTTAGTTACGTGAAGTGTTTTCTATTAATTATTGTAGTAATTAATTTAAAACTGTCTTTAAAAGATAATTGTCCCTCTTTTAAAATTGCCCTTTGGACCCACTCCTGGTAGTACCAATAAATTAGTTTTTTAAACAATACATAAAACTGTTTTAATATTAATTTAAATTGCATTTACAGTAACCAATACATTTAAATGAAAACAACCGGCTTGATGCTCGTCATATTCAAATTTAGTAATTGCTCGTCGTCCAGTAATGCATACTCATAATATGTTTAAAAATTTACAATACAACATCGATATGGTCATAAATTGAATAAATTTAATTGAATGTCCTGTATGTGTGTGTGTGTGCGCGCAGCCCGGATACAATGTTTTATCAAATAAATTTGTGAGTTTCGTCAATATTAATTTAATAACATTTTTAATACACAAATTGGATAGAAATACACATGTTTACATTAAAAATTGAACGAAAAGCATGTATGTATGAATATTATCAATATTTATTTTAATTTGTTTAATACAAGTTTATTATGTTATTAAAATATCGATAAAATGTTTTAATTTATTTGTTTTTAATCGATATTTAATGTTGATTTAAATTAAATTACACTTGGTTTGTTTCACAATTTTTTACTTTACTACTTTACAAGAAATGATATTTAATGATTTTATTTTGATAATCACAGTGAAACTCTTGTTTTGTTCCATGTTTTATTTTTATTTTCAGCTGACTTACGCGTGGTTTCATCTATTACGATTATTATCAAAGAGAACAAATTAAATGTACACTTCTGTGCAATAAAATTAAGTACATAAAATATGATGAGTTTTCTAGTTACGAAAATATGTAAATATGTCAATTTCCTTAATGTTAAAATGCTGCATCATTTAAACACCTCATTTGCTTGCCTTTTCTACGAACTTATAAATGCAGAAATAGTATTAATTACTTTGGCCCTAAGCTATTTAATGCTTTACCAGAAAATATTAAACTCCTCCCACGTACACCCTTTAGAAGGGTAGGGTTAGGTTAGGTTCATATGGCAACAGCCGAGGCTGTTCACTTAGGCCCATAGGGCCCGTTGTGATACCATTTAGAAGGGTAATAAAACACTGTCTCTGTAAAAAAGCATTTTACAGTTTATCTGAATGCTTACAGGATGATTTTAAAGACCTTTGCATATGAATGTTCACGCTCTAGTTGCTTGTAGTATTCACTATTTGAATTTAAATAAAATTTTAATGTGTTTGTAATGATATTGTATTACTTCCATACATTTCACTGTTTTATATTTATATTGTACAATGCAATGTTTTCCTTTTAATCCATATATATATATATCAATTATTATTATTGTTTATTTATTTATTTATTTTTTTACGCAAATTTTATTTATTCATTATACTTTTATGTATCTTACCCATGACGAGTGTACACTTTTGTAATAACACGAAATAAAGGAAAGTTGAAAGTAGACATCAATTCAAAAATTCGAATTCTGACTAAAATAGAAAATAGTTATTTTATTTCGGATTTGTTGTATTTAGTACGAGCGTGTTTTTCAAAAGGTCTTAGTTTTTTTTTTATAAAGGTGTTATTTTCAAATTATCGTGTTTTATCATTTATTGAAGCTGCTGCTTGGCAATTAACACACAAATTATACAACTAGAATATTGTAAAATAGTATATTGTGTATCTAGTGCGTGAAGTAGACTTTTTTACACAAGCGTGAAGATTGCGAAACGAGTGAAGCAATCACGCGAGTGTAAAAAAGTCTTCACGCACGTGTTACACACTATACTTTTTCTACGACTACACGATTTAATAAATTCCAAAACACAAACAAACTATTAACGTAAAGTATTTATTTATCTTTATAATAATTATTATTAATTGTTACAGTGCAGTTGGTTAGGTACATTACACCAGAACTTTCGTTGGATGTAGTATTTAGACAACTATTGTTATTATTATTGCTAATATTCAAAATTTTGTTTGAAACATCTTGCTTCTTTGTTATCGAATTTTCAACATAACTTTCTGCAACAGCAGAACTTTTCCAACTCCCGTGCATTTTTAAAGTTACAGATCGGCACCAGCTTCAACTAACAGAGTTGCAGAAGAACGCCTAAAGCAATGGCCGGTATATTGCTCAGGATTTTGCAATTTTAAAAATTTTGCAACATCTGCGGGTACCTTTCCAATTTAATTAATGCCGATAACTTGACGGGTACATTTTCCTTTTTGATAATTAATGAAAAATTTCTTTTCAGCGTATTTTTTAGGGCGTAGAGCTAAGTATTTTCTGTAGTATTCTAAATGTAGTGTTACAGCAAATTTTCTTGAAATTTTAGTTTTAGTGTCTGGTACAACTATGAGAAGAGATGATCCAAAATCTTGAATATCCTCTACATTCAATTTATATAATTCGTCTCTTCTCAGGGCACCAGCAATTCCAAAAATTAAAACGACCTATAATAAGAAAATAAATAAGAATTTTGAAAACTATGCTGCATTCCACTTACGTTATTTAATAAATATATATTATCGGGTGCTTCATTTATAAATTTAAGGATATGTTCTTTATCCAAAACTCGAGATTTCTTTGGAGTATATCCTTCACTTTTTCTCTTTAAAAATGATATTACTTTAGTATAATTACCAATGTTTATGTTATGGTTGACATTTATTGTACTCTTCAACATTGAATAGTGACTCCAAAGTGTTGAGGGCTGGAATTTTGTCGCCAGTTCTGCGAGATATGTTAAAATTACGTTTTCCGTAAATGAATTAATTTCATGTTCAGTGCGCCATTCCATGAATTTTTTATAAATATTTTCATAAATATCAAGAGATTTTTTCGGCAACAGCGACGAACTAGCAGCGTTTGCTGCCGCAATAATCCTTGGTGGGGTATTAGGCCTCTCTGGAGATAGTGATGTCTGCATTTTAACGTTCACCAATATTCACCAACACACAAAACAGCACAAACTTAACTAAATGACATGTGTCATTTAAAAAATCACCGCCATCTAAAAATTGTTCACCGATGCTGAAAAGTGTATTGGCTCTTATGGCAGCGGTGCGTGAAATAAATCCCATAAGAATTGCATTGTACTTCACGCATCGGTATGAAAAATCAAATTTCACACATTTTTATCGATGTGTAAAATTGTATTTCACAAATAGGAGTAGAAAAAATAGTTATGAGACTTGCGCTTAATTTTATTGCACAGAAGTGTACATTAGATGAAATTTATTGTAAACGTTAGATAAAATATGGTTGCATTAAAAAAATAACTATAGCATTAAAAACCTGTATGTTTTGTGTTACTTTCCCCCATGTCAAAAAGAGAGTGAAAGTATTGTCTTCGCGAAAATTTTCAAATCAAAAATTTTACTGGATAATCCATTTTGAGGTCCCCCGAATTGATTAAGACCATTTTCAAAAATATCCGTCCTGTAATTCTGTCCTCCTGCCTCTACAATAAAGTCTAAACCGATTAAGCTGTTAAGATGACACTATAAACTTAAGCTTTTTATTACAATAGTAGTATCTCATCAACTTATGGTAAATATGAGCAAACTCATAGCATTTTTTTTATGTTTTCTTTAATATTGATCATATAAAAATCTTGGTAAAAAAAGTTGTAGATAATCAAAAAATGAGCATTTAATGTATATACACTTTTTGTCGTAGCGACGCTTTTTTGTAAATAACTCAAAAACCATCTACAGAGAATTTTTATATTTTGATATATCCTAAACGGGCAATGTTTAGTTGATTTCCACACAAAATTTCATAACGATATCCTAAAAATATCAAAAATTATGAATGTCTGAAACTGGAATTGCATTAAAACTAGGATAAAATCACCTTCCAATGTCGGTTTTTTGTAAATAAGTCAGAAACCATCGATGGAGTATTTTGATAATTTGATATATTCTGATAGAGCAATGTTTTCTTAACATCCATATAAAATTTTATAAAGATCTCATTTAAAATGTTGAAGTTATGATCTTTTCAAATTTTACAATCCATAAAATTTGATTTAAAAAACACGCACTTTTCGACAATCACATGGAAATAACTCAAAAACAATCGATGGAGCATATTTAATTTTTGACATATTTTGAAAGAGCATAGTTTTCTTAACATCCACACAAAATTTTAGGAAGATCTAATGAAAACTATCAAAATTAGGATTGTTTTAATTAATTGAATCAATTGATTAAAAAAAAAACACGTATTTTTTTATTACACAACGAAAATAATGTAAATGGTCGAGTGACTTTTATGTCATTTTTGACATATTTTGAACTTGACGTCAAATTTGATATATTTTGACTTTTTGACACATTAAATTAGTGTTTTAGTACGGGTGGCGCAAGAAGTAAAATTTCGAATTTAGAAAAGCCTTGCGTAGAAGCTTTGTCGAGGGTCGCACCATATTTTGATTTTCACGTCAAATTCGATATATTTTGACTTTTTGACACATTAAATTATTTTTTTTGTACGGGTGGCGCATGAAGTAAAATTTCAAGTTTAGAAAAGCCCCGTGAAAATTTGTCTCGGGTCGCTGCGCGACCCTCGACAAATTTTCTACGCGGGGCTTTTCTAAACTCGAAATTTTACTTCATGCTTAGCCTGGGAGTGGAAGACACTCGTTGGTGTATTACCATTATAACAAATTAGATATTTTTCGTATTTTCATGTCAAATTTGACTTTTTTGTACTTTTTATGTCGCATACGACATTGGTATCAAATATAACATTTTTCGTATTTTTATGTCACATTCGACATTTACTACACTTATGTCAAATATGATATTTTAATAAATTCTTGTCAAGTATGACATTTTTCACGTTACATTTAACATTTGTATGACAAATAACGGTTTTCGGCATTTTTTCTATTTTTACGTCACAATTAAAATGGTTTCTTGAACATGTATTAATACCTGAACAACATGGTTTCTGTAAAGGACGCTCGACAATGTCGAACCTATTACTGTTTAAATCGTTTCTTCTTGATGCCTTGGAAGAAGGAAGTCAAGTGGATTGCATCTAACCGACTTCTCCAAGGCATTTGATCGTGTCCACCATGGTATACTCGTTTCTAAACTTTCCAACATGGGTCCAGATGATATGAGTACGAAATGGATTAATAGTTACCTTACCAATAGAACTCAATTTGTTAAAATCGATAACCACGTTTCTAGGTGTATTGATGTCACCTCGGGTGTGCCCCAAGGTTCGCATTGCGGGCCTTTGTTATTCTTATTATTCATCAATGACATTTCGCTCAATTTTAAAGCTTGTACATTTCTTATTTATGCCGATGACCTAAAATTATTTAAACAAGTTTTAAATGAAAGTGATTGTAAGGCGATTCAGGATGATTTAATGCATTTAGAACGGTGGTGTTTTATGAATAAACTTGATCTTAACGTAAAGAAATGTTGTAAAATTACTTACTGCCGGAAAAGAAATATCTTTGATTACACATATACAATTAACAATAGTTCGCTCTCATCTATTAAAGTTGTAAATGATTTAGGTGTTTTATTTGACCAAAAATTGACTTTTAAGGAACATATATCTCAAATTTTAACTTAATTATACTTTTAACTTATTTTAGACTAAGCATTATGTATTTATTTTAAATGGATATCCGTAAATAAACAATAAACAAAAATAAACAAATCACATGCAAGGCCAGTAAAACGTTGGGGTTTGTTAATCGGTTTTCGTATAATTTCTCAGCTAATACTTTGCGCCACTTATACATTTCGTTAGTACGTCCTATACTCGAATATGCTGCACCTGTATGGTCCCCTCATGTCAGCTGTGATGTCACCAGAGTGGAGAGAATCTAAAATAAATTCTTGAGACTTTATGCCTATCGAAGTGGACTGAATAATTATGATAAATTGTACATTCGCAATGTTTTAAATATTCCCTTGTTACACACACGTAGACTTGTTGCTGATTTATGTATTTTATATAACTTAATTAACGGAGATTTGATATGCAGTAATTTGTTAGTTCAACTTAATTTTAGTACATTGCCGCCTCGTTTACGTAGACATAATAATCTTTTTAAAATAAAATTCCATTCGTCAAATTACGGATTTAACAATACTATATGCAGAACTATGAGATTATTTAACACATTGCCGAATGATATTGACTTGTTTAATTCATCAATCTCATTGTTTCGTAAAAAATGTTTAGACTACTTAAACTCTATTAATAAATAATATGTGTCTTTATAGTTTATAGTTCGTAGGTATTTTGTTACTCATACAAGTATAATTTACCTTTCAGTTTATTTGAATAATCTTGTAGTATCTAAGCCAGCATAAGCGACCATTTTTGTATTTTTGTTATCGATATGTTTAATTTTTGTATTATTGTAAAAGTCGAAATGTAAATAAATAAATAAATTAGACATTTATATTACATATGACAATTTTCGACATTTATGATATTCTTGTCAACAATGACCGTTTTAGTATTTTTATGTCTCATTCAACATTTACGACATTCGTGTTACAAATGTAATTTTTAACTATTATGTTTTGAATTCTTCTTAACATATATCAATATTGATATTTTGTTTTAACAATACAGAACATTCTCCGTCAATAAACGTATTACGTCAATTTTCAATTGTCTTAATGATAAAACAAACGAGTGTCTTTCATTATATATCAAAATTGACATTTTGTTTTAACAATACAGAACATTCTCCGTCAATAAACGTAATACGTCAATTTTCAATTGTTTTAATGATGAAACAAACGCGTGTCCTCCACTCCCAGACTAAGCATGAAGTAAAATTTCGAGTTTAGAAAAGCCTGAAAATTTGGCTCGGGCGCGTAGCGAAGCGGAGCGACCGAGCCAAATTAGGCTTTTCTAAACTCGAAATTTTACTTCATGCGCCACGCGTACAAAACGCCGATTCAACGTGAAATTGTCTTTAACCAACTTGACAATTGAAATAGGTCTGTTATGCCAATTATCAATTGTTTAGTTGATAGGCAAAATACTATGTGTTCATCATCACCTTTTTTTTGTATCAAACTGTTGTTAAGTTAAAGTGAATTACGGTGTGTCTGGGAAAGTTTAATTTGTTGTTCATCTTTGAGTTTCATCGATGTGTTAATATTAATTTATTTAAGTATAATCTTTGTATTGCGTCAAGAATTAAATTGAGCTCTTTAAAAAAAAACAAGAAATATCTAAAGATTTACACCATATAATTGGGACATGTATACTTCATGTCCCAATTATATGGTGTAAATCTTTAGATATTTCTTGTTTTTTTTTTTTTTAAAGAGCTCAATTTAATTCTTGACGCAATACAAAGATTATACTTAAATAAATTAATATTAATACATCGATGAAACTCAAAGATGAACAACAAATTAAACTTTCCCAGACACACCGTAATTCACTTTAACTTAACAACAGTTTGATACAAAAATTCCGATCCCACTTTCCACTTACACACCCTGATACACCCTCTAGCAGCCAACATCAAAAATTCATACCAGTTTGTATTCCTCTCGGTCGTCCTTAATTTATTTAACTTTACAACAGAAAAGAGCGGCTACGTCTCGTCCGAAAACAACAGCAAAAAAAACTGGTTAATACTTAATTAACTCGGTTAATTTTATATCAAAATTGTTTTAGTTTTCAGATTGGATCCGTATAATAAAATTCCCTGTCGACGTGGGACTCAACCCGAATCTACCTGAATAATATTAAAAACTTGAGTTATACTATTATAAAAACGTATCTGGTTTTAAATATCTCCGAAAAAAACTACAATAAATCAGGATTTCATGGAACGGTATGCAGTCTAGTCGGTTGACATAAATCAATCTATAAAATTAACAAACACACACACACACAGATGTTGTGTTTGGAGATGGGACAGTCTTAAGAGGACGCGTCTTTTCTAAATATACCTGCTTCAATCAAGAGCTTTCTTTTTCGGTTAGGTATGCGTGTGGCTGGATTAATTTATTTTATGATCTTCAGGATTTCTACTTAATACTAATTAAAAAAGATTGTTTAATTAACATTTAGGGCCGGTTGTATAAAATATTTAGATTACTGTATAGTTGAGGCTGTTTGTTGTCGAAACTCCATAATATCACTTTAATAAAACACTTAATTTGTAATATATAAAATTACGAAAAGACTATTCGTGAAAATGCAAACAATGTCTTAATTAATAAGACAACTTAAGACGATAAATATCTTACTTAATTTGTTTAGGTTTCAAAATTATATTTATTGTACTACAATTGTTCCACCACAATGGTTACCATTCATCTACCTGATGAAGCCACAGTGTAGTAAAACAATTGTTGTAGTACAATAAATATAATTTTGAGACGTAAACAAATTCAGTGCTTTATTAAAGTGATAAAATATTTAGAATTTAAACATTAAAAGCGCGATTCTTTTCGCAATCTACAACAAGTCAGTCTTACAAAGACTATATCAAACACTCATTGAAACAACTACTTCCCGGGCTAATACCCCGACGGACATTGAATTATACAACAACTGTTTGCTGTTACATACAGTAACCTACTGCAAATGTAACAATTTGGGTCAAATTATTTAGGCCATCTATAGACGCGTTTCGAGATTTATCTCTCATCAGTATAGCTTTGCCATTCCCTCTAAACAATTTGACACCTTGGACTGGCGGTCACGTTACCGTTCAAACATAAGTATAAATGAAATTGCCAATTCTTGGTTGCAGAATACTTCAAACATTAAAAGTGCGATTCTTTTCGCAATCTACAGCAAGTCAGTCTTACAAAGACTATATCAAACACTCATTGAAACAACTACTTCCCGGGCTAATACCCCGACGGACATTTAGAGGGAATGGCAAAGCTATACTGATGAGAGATAAATCTCGAAACGCCTCTATAGATGGCCTAAATAATTTGACCCAAATTGTTACATTTGCAGTAGGTTACTGTATGTAATAGCAAACAGTTGTTGTATAATTCAATGTCCGTCGGAGTATTAGCCCGGGAAGTAGTTGTTTCAATGAGTGTTTGATATAGTCTTTGTAAGACTGACTTGTTGTAGATTGCGAAAAGAATCGCACTTTTAATGTTTGAAGTATTCTGCAACCAAGAATTGGCAATTTCATTTATATTTATATTTAGAATTTAATTCATCTGTGAACTGCATATAGTTTTAAAATACCACTTTCAGTAGATGAAGAAATATAAATAAATTCTAGACAAATAGACTTCGAGTCTATAATAGTTATATAATTATAATAAAGTATTTATATAAAAATATTAACTATAGGATGCGACAAAATATACCCAGCCAAGTTTTTTTTAAATAAAACAAAAATTAGCGCAAAAAAAATATTTTTTTTGGTGAAAACTATTTATTAAAACATGAAGCATTATTTATGAAAAACAACACCGAGTAAATGACTGCCACGACAAGCCAGACAATGACCAACTCTACTTTGAGCGTGTAGCATATCTTTGCGCAATATTTCAGCTGGAATTTGCACAATTTCTTCACGAATATTAGTCTTTAAGTCTTCTTACGTCTGTGAGCGATTAATATAGACTCTACTTTTTAAGAATCCCCGCAAGAAAAATCTGGTGCCGTCAAATTAGGGGAATGAGGAGGCCACTGAGAGAACATGTCCATAAGAAGAGCGGCCGTTTCAAACGCTGTGTAGCATGTAGCGCCATCTTGCTGGAACCAGAAATGTTCTATGCCAAGTTCTTCCGCCTGTAGTTGCAGAAATGCTCGTATCATTGTTCGATACCGTTCACCAATAACAGTAACTGCATGGCATTTTCAAAAAAGAAGGGGCTAATGATGCGTTCCGAGCATAGTGCGCACCAAACACCTACTTTTTGATCAAACTGCATATTGTCTTGAATATGACCACGGTTTTCTGATCCCCAAAAACGATTATTCTGCTTTTTAACGCGACCAGAAAGGCAACAATTTGCTTCGTCGCTGATTATCAAATGTTGCCAAAAATTGGGTTTCATAGCTGGGTAAATTTTGTCGCACCCCATAGTTAATAATGCAGTACATACTGCTTAAGAGTGCGCTCTACTCTATGGAAACTAAGAATACTGATTTTTTTTGTTATTTTTGCGAATTTTTTTATTCTTTTTTCACACATCTATCTAAAATTGAATTGCGGAGGGCATGATGATGATTTGATTTATTTTAAAAAATAAAATTAAAAATATATAAAAATCTGACTTTATCATGCCCTCCAAAATAATTTTGTGATTATATGATTCTTATATTAATAATAATAATAATAATAATACATTGTCTTTATTCAAAAATTCAGGAATATTACAAAAGAGAATAACATACAGTAGTGCAGGCGAAGTTCAACCAGTCTGTATGACTTTAGTTGCTCTTCCACTTAACCTGCTTCGGTAAGAAAGATAATCCATAGAGGAGTACATTATTATAATAATAAGTCTTAAAAATTAAATGAACAAACAAAAGATACAACTTTAATTAAATGAGAAAAAAAAGAAAACTCCAATTAAATCAGATACTTACAATTTTAGATCTAATTTGTCGGGACATGGCTTTTTTAAAAGTAAAGGATGACAGTTGTTTGAGGTTAGAGGGAATTTTATTAAACATTTTGTATATATTGTATTTAAAACATCTCTTAAAAAAGGTGGTTTTGAATTTAGGAGGTGAGATGGACCAGTGATGGGGAAACTACGACCCGCGGGCCAAGTCCGGCTCGCGGAAAGGTTTAATCCGGCCCGTTTAAGAGTGCCGTCGTGAGAATGTTTGAACGCGTTCTTACTTTGTAATGTGACGACCCGCATAAAAACTACCTACCTACGATTAAGCATTATTCTTTGGCCCGCTACGATTGTCTGGTTATTACAAATGGCCCGTCTTAAAAAAAGTTTCCCCACCACTGCTCTAAACCTCAAATTGATATTGTGGACATCAGACCGATAAACAATCTTATTGTAGAGGTAGGGGGGTGTGCGGTTCTCAACAATTTTCTTATATACCACACAGCAATGTAACAATCTGCGCTCCGCCATATCCGCTATATCTTCAAGTTTACCTGAGATGTGGTCAAATTTGCGTATGCCAAAAATAAGTCTAATACAGGCATTCTGGACCTTTTGTATGCGTTTCGTTGTTACAGAGTCTAGGCAGGCATTGTATACGGCATCCGCAAAGTTGAAGTGGCTAAGTACCAAAGTGTCGCATAGCAGTCGCTTAGTTTTTAGGGTCAACACATTACGGTTAGAGTAAATCATTTTTAAATTAATATATGCACTAGATATGCATTTATTGATGTGTAATTTGAACCGTAGCTTATCATCAATTACTAGACCTAGGTTTCGTACAGAGTCAACAAAAGGGAGTATTGCATTACCTATTTTGATTTTTAATTTTGATTTTGCTATTTGAATTAATTTTTTTGTACCGAAAAGCATAGCTGATGATTTAGATAGATTTATTATAAGTGAATGACTGTGCGAGGTATCGACTAGCTTACTGATGTCAGAGTTAATGTTGAGGTTAGCGGTGGATATATCATTAATATTGAATGCGTATGATAGTTGTGTGTCATCAGCGTATACATTTACGGAGCAATGATTTAATACTGACGGTAGAGAGGAAGTATAAACACAAAATAAAACTGGTCCTAAGATGGATTCCTGAGGAACACCCGCCTCCACACTACATGTATTTGAGATTGCGTCGTCTATCTGTACAAACTGGGTACGACCTTTTAGAAAAGAACTAATCAAGTTTATTGATGAATTAGTAAGTCCTAGATAGTGAAGTTTAGCTATAAGGATATCGTGATTGATAGTGTCAAAAGCCTTACTATAATCTACCAGTACGATTGATGTGAGTAAGCCATTATCCGTTGAGGAAATGATGTCATCTGTGACATTAAGTAAGGCAGTTGTACAGCTATAATTTGGCCTAAAACCGGATTGAGCTGAAGGAAGGAGTTGGTGCTTCTCAAGAAAATCCAGAAGTTGATTTTTTATTATGCGTTCTAAAATCTTTGATAAGGTCAGTAGAATGCAGATTGATCTGAGATCTTTGAAACTATTAGGAGAGGTTGTTTTAGGAATGGGTACGATTTTACCGTGCTTCCATATGGTCGGAAAGACTGATTGTTCAAGACAGCAATTAACTATATGTGTTATGTATGGGATAATATAGGGACAGCATAATCTAATTATGTTGATGTTTATTTCATCAGAACCAACAGCCTTTGTTTTTGTATGACAGATAATATCTTCATTGATCTCCTTATTGACTAGTTTTGAAGAAAAATGACTTGAGAGGTTGGGGTGGATATTTTGACAATAGTAAGTAATAAGAGAGTCATTCGGTTGACTTTTTACCGAGTTAATAAGGTAATTGTTGTAGCCATTAACGTCCTTTAAATTATTTGGAATGGCAGTTCGCTTTTTTACAACAACATCATTACTTTTAAAACATGACCACATATTTTTCCTGTTGGTATTAATGATATGTGTAAAATAAACTTTTTTTCATGGGTAACAGCAGAGTTGACAATATTTCTTAAGCGTTTATAGTAAGTGAAGTCATTTGGATTTTTCGTTGTTTTAAATTTATTGTAACTGTTATTGCGTACTTTCATCATATTTTTTATGGTGTCGGTTAGCCAGGGAGCTTTCTTTTTTGTCACTCTTGAGGTTACTAGAGGTGCGTGTAAATCAAATAATTGTAAGAGGCAGTAGTTAAGATGTTTAATTTTGTCATAGATATTTTGTATGTAAATCAAGTTGCCAATATTAATCAGTTCAAGGTCAGATTGGAATGTATTTAAGTCAATATTATTAAGTTTTCTGTATTTTACTAAGTTTACAGACCGCTTGGTGTTGAAAACTAGATTACAGTGTATCAAATCATGATCTGCTATGTCGTGAACTTTAATTACACCGGAGTCTGTGCAGCAGTTTTTGCTAGATAAAATGATTAAGTCGATTAGAGAGCTGGACTGACTAGTTACGCGCGTTGGTTGATTTATTACTTGATACAGAGCATATGCGTTAAGAATATCAAGAAAGTTACTAGTAGTGGTAGAATCGATGTTAAGCAAATTAATATTTAAGTCTCCTAAGCATATAAGATCGTCACATTCCGGTAGTATACAAGAAAACGTATCTTCTAATTTATCTACAAATACGCGGAATTGGCCGATGGGAGGTCTATATAAGACTCCAACACAGTATAACTTGTTGTTAAACTTGCACTTTATCCATAATTGTTCTAACGCGTTTGTAGAGTCCAAAGGGAGAGACTCAAAGTATATATTTGACCTAATGTAGATGCCAACTCCACCACCGCGACCGAATTTCCGATCCTTACGTAAGAATTATTATTTTCTCAAAAAATGTAAAGTCATCAAAAAATCCTTTAAAAAAAGAATCGTTCATAATATTAATCAATACATACCATTTTATTGGATAGTTACATTTTTTCCAGGATATTACTATCTATTTTTTCCAAAAAACATTTTTATTTTGGTACATAATTGTGCACTCTTACAATTATGTACCAAAATAAAAATGTTTTTTCATGTGCTTTCATATTATTAAACGACTGTAAATTGAAACGACAGTACGGATTGAGCGCAGCCTTAAGCTTGATCTTACGATAATAAATTTTACAAATATTTATTTCTCCTATCAAGTCGCGCGCTTTGAAAATTTGACCAATTTTTTTTTGGGATATGTAAGAATCACTTCACTTGAAATCAGTGTTTTATACGCGTGGCGCATGAAGTAAAATTTCGAGTTTAGAAAAGCCTGAAAGTTTGGTTTGGCCGCTCCGCTGCGCGGAGCGACCAAACCAAACTTTCAGGCTTTTCTAAACTCGAAATTTTACTTCATGCTTAGTCTGGGAATGGAAACACTCTTGACAGTATATTTTTAAATTTTGAAACTGAAGTTGAATTTTAGGTACTAACTATAAAAGGGTAAGTTCTTTAAAGCTTTCAATACATTTTCAATTTTAACTAAGAACACTAAAAAAATTAAAAAGTTGTGTATTGTAGAGGCTTCTACTTCGTTATACATGTTAACTCCTTAAGGATCAATTAATTTGAGATTTTCCGGTAGAACAAAAATTTTTTTTTTTTTACGTAGTTATTTTAAATACCATGGCCAACTATGAACCTAGTATACTCTAAAACTATTAAGTATCCATTTAATATTATTTTCATGCCTCCCCCGCGCATAAATAAAAATTCCCGATTAAAGTATGCGAACATTTGCCAATAGCCTTTACCCGTGCTGAACATGGGGCTGCGCGTTAAGGGGTTAATTTTACAATAAAACACTTTTTACTTTACATATGTTTCAAAAGCGCCATCTAATGCCCATTAGCTTAAGTAGCATCGTCAATAGCTGGATGCTACTTACGCTAATGGGCATTAGATGGCGTTTACGGTGTCGAGCATATGTAAATTGCACAGGCCATAATAAATGATAATAATAATAATAATAACTCTTTTATTTCTCAACAGAAGTACATCCAATTACAGGGAACATTTCCATGTACAACACATGACACTTAACTAAAGTTTAAATTTTCTAATTTTGTAACATTAACAAAAGTAGACAATACATACGAGGATTATAAGTGAGGCATAATATCTCTTATAAATTTTACAATACTGTGATCAAAAATATCGGCTGAGTTGCGAACAGTGTACGCATCATTTTATTTAGTGGTGAATTAAAATATAAATTCGTTCGACTGCGATTACAAAAGAACATTAACGCATTTCTATTATTATAACGCGGAACATAAATATTTATTAATTCAAGCAGATTTGGATTATTAATCTCGTTATGTAATAAGTTGTAAATAGTTTTAAGTAGTATTATGTTTCTTCTGATTGACAGATGTTGCAAATTAAACATTTCTAAAAGCATGTATATGTACTTATGTAATAAAATGGAGATTCCGTTAATAAATAATTAAATTAAATAAATATTGTATTCTATGACATTACTATCCGGATATACTGAGGACTGCTTGAAATAAAGGTACTTTACAAAAATTTTTTGTATTCTTTCAATTTTATTTATATGCGTGCTGAACGTAGAAGATCATACAGCGGCGCAATACTCTAATTTCGATCTCACATAAGATAGAAATAATTTGCGAATACCCCATACAGAAGTGAATGATTCAGTCGCACGCCTAACAAAACCTAGCATCTTCAAGGCCTGCTTACAGATTTTATTGATATGGGGCGTAAACGATAGTTCCTTATCAAACGTTACTCCCAAATCATTCACCTCAATAACGCACTCTAGGATATTACTATCTATTATGCACGGAAACACAATATGCTGCGTTGTTTTATAAAACGTCATAACCTTACATTTTGAAATGTTGAGTTCAAGTTTATTTCGGATACTCCAAGCGCAAATCTGTTGTAAGTCATTTTGTAGTATTAAGCAGTCGTCTAAAGATCGAATACAATAAAAGATTTTAATGTCATCGGCATATATGAGAATACGCGACTGAATATTATAAACAATATCATTAATAAATAAAGTAAAAAGAAGCGGCCCAATGTTCGAGCCTTGAGGTACCCCGCTCAATGGAAAATAACTGTTCGACTTGTACATCATGTATTCAACTTGATTGGTTCTCTTAAGGAGGTAAGACCTTATTAAAGCAAGAGTACGGTTGCTAAAACCCCACGTATACAACTTCCCCAATAGGACACCATGATCAATAGAGTCAAATGCTTTCCGAAAGTCTGTATGTATCACATCAACCTGTATACGCTGGTCAAGGCTATGTGACACATACTCAGTAAAATTAATCAAGTTTGTTGCAGTTGATCTATTCCTCATGAAGCCATGCTGGAAGTCAGATATGCGTGATTCAACTTAATCATATATTTTGCTTGCTATAATAGATTCAAACAGTTTTGCAAAGTTGCTAATTAAGGAAATAGGTCGGTAGTTCGAAATATCAAATTTATCTCCTGATTTAAAGACTGGGGTGACGAGTTGCTTTCCATTGAGTAGGGAATATTGATGTTTGTAAAATGACACTGAAAATATGCTTTAAAGGTGCAACTAGTGCACTTGCACAATCTTTTACCAAAAACGATGGAACATTGTCATTACCCGAAGTTAAATTATTGCTGAGGTGTTTTGCAGCATCAATAATGTCTTCGTTCGAGATATCGCTGATATCAATAATGTCAGCACCAATAGTGACCTCCACTGAATACTGACCTGAACTACTTGCAGAAAACACTGATGAAAAAAATTCTCCGAAACTGTTCACAATATCCGTGGGATCACTAAGAGTGCGGTTCTCAAATTGCATACAACCAGGAATTTTGGAACGAGACTTGTTTCGTGTAATATAGTTCCATAGTTTTTTTGGATTACTACAAATTGAACGTTCAGCCTCATTTATAAAACATTCTTCATCATTTTTAATAGAAGACCGAATTTCCTTTCTGAGTCGCATTACTTTGTTCTCATATATGCCATATTTATACTTTTTAGCAAGTTTTCTAAAGTGTTCTTTACGTTTAACAAGCTCAATTGTATTTCGACTAAACCAGGATGGATATTTATTTCTATTCGAATTGAACGTTTTTATCAAATGATCAAAGATGTTTAGTATTCTTTAGGTTCGGGACTATACTGATGATGGCGCTTAAGCCTGAAACGAGTATATGGTTATACGGTGAATGAATGAATACTGAACACAAATTCATATTCTTTATCCTTTTTACTTTGTTTGTATAACACTTTCTAATTGAATGCGATTGCAGTTTCGACAAATTTAGCTCATTATCATGTTTGATAACTACAAGCTAAATTTGCCGAAACTGCAGGCACATTCAATAAAAAAGTTTAATTGAAACACTTAACTTTATTTAACTACAAAATAAGAGTGTTAGACAAAGTTAAGTGTTTTAATTAAATTGTTATGAAGATGTACCACAAAGTGAACGCCAACCAAATTAAAGATTCACTAAACAAGTGTTATGCAAACAAAGTAGAAAATGTTTTATTGTGGAAAAAAATTATATTGATTAAATAATATTAATAAATATTGATCCAGAAAATCCAGTATAAACTAAACAAGCCTTCATTAAACAAAACTCGTATAAATATCAATTAAAAGTACGTCCCGTTTTAGCCCACAATTTGATACATAAAATAATAGCACGCACACCGCAATAAATCTCACTAATGTTAATTATCATATTAATGTAATGAAGATGTCCATTATGATGATTCACAATTATATAAATTAATTGATGAAGCATTACAGCTCGCCGTTTCGTAACGAGCCCGCATATAATCCAAAAAAAGACGCCATCAAACGGATTCCGAAAGATAAATTGGACGGACATAATTCATAAATATCTGTATTTTGGAAACGTGTTATGAAATTTGCCGCCCGGCTGTTGTGAAGTTTCTCCAAAGTTTTGGGAAGCTGAAAGTCAAAACATTATCTGAGTAGCACTTTATGAGAGTTACATTACAAACCAACTTTAAATTAATAAATGTTATTATTTTTTAAATTTACTAAATTATTCTAGTATTAAATTATGAGAAATTCGTATAAAATTCGTTAAAGTTATATACAGGGTGTCCGATATTAAAGTACCAATTGGAATATCTTCAGAACCATGCACCGAATGAAAAAATGTTTCAGATTAAGCATGACTTAAAATTTCGAGTTTAGAGAAGCTTGAAAATTTGGTTTGGCCTCGACCAAACCAAATTTTCTTACAAAATTGGATGTCCCAAATTATTAAACTTTTAAGTTTAATAATTTGGGACCAATATTTGAAAATTTACAGCATATATACTGTGATGTACACATGTCATGTATAATAAAAATAAAAACTTCCTGTATGTTATTTAATATATTATTATTATTAAACGCCAAAAAAAACACGGTTTTATAAAGTTCAAACAAGACATTTAATAATTTTAGATTCAATAGGACAATTATAGATATCGAATTGTTGAAAAAACAATTAACATGAAAAAAACATGTATACTAAAAATAAAAACTTCCTGTATGTTATTTAATATATTATTATTATTATTAAACGCCAAAAAACACGGTTTCATAAAGTTCAAACAAGACATTTAATAATTTTAGATTCAATTAGAATATGGTAGTATTGTCTGGTCCCCCTCTTACGTTACTCAAATTTCAGAAATTGAATGTGTGCAACAAAAATTTATAAAAATGATTTCGTTCAAATTAGGTTTCATTGATCCCAGCAATTATTACTTAATCTTAAATGATTTAAATCTCAAGACATTACAGTCTCGAAGACTTGAATTAGAGCTATGTTTCTTCCACAAATTACTCTCAGGAAATATACAATGTTCGGAGCTTCTAGGTTTGGTCAAGTTCAATGTGAATCCTTATTGTACAAAATTTAGGAATTTTGCATTATTTAAGCTTGGTATTAATAAAACTAATTATACTTTTAATAGTCCGCTTAATAGACTATTAAGAACTTCTAATCAGCTTAATAATGATTCACGTTTTAATTTAATTGGTAGCGAATTTAGTTTATTTAAACGAAATTTAAAATTATTGATTTACTTGAATTAATTTTAGTAAATTTTGTTGTTTATTATAATTTTAATTATGGGCATTTATATTCAAAGAAATTTGTTTTATGTTTTTTTATTTATTTATTTATTAACGGAATCTCCATTTTATTACATAAGTACATATACATATTGTTGATCTGACTTATTGATTTGTAGTATTATTTTTAATTGTTTAGTTAGTTAGAGGTGATATAACTTGTACATTTTATGTATTTAATTTTGAAATTGGGGATAATCCCGTCAATAAACGATTTATTTATTTAATAGGACAATTCTAGATATCGAATTGTTGAAAAAACAATTAACATGAAAAAGAAAACATGTATACTAAAAATAAAAACTTCCTGTATGTTATTTAATATATTATTATTATTAAACGCCAAAACACACGGTTTCATAAAGTTCAAACAAGACATTTAATAATTTTAGATTCTATAGGACAATTCTAGATATCGAATTGTTGAAAAAACAATTAACATGAAAAAAAAACATGTATACTAAAAATAAAAACTTCCTGCATGTTATTTAATATATTATTATTATTATTAAACGCCAAAAAACACGGTTTTATAAAGTTCAAACAAGACATTTAATAATTTTAGATTCAATAGGACAATTCTAGATATCGAATTGTTGAAAAAACAATTAACATAAATAAAAACTTCCTGTATGTTAATTAATATATTATTATTATTATTAAACGCCAAAAAACACGGTTTCATAAAGTTCAAACAAGACATTTAATAATTTTAGATTCAATAGGACATCTATAGATATCATATTGTTGAAATAACAATTAACATGAAAAAAAAACATGTATACTAAAAATAAAAACTTCCTGTATGTTAATTAATATATTATTATTATTAAACGCCAATAAACGCGGTTTCATAAAGTTCAAACAAAACATTTAATAATTTTAGATTCAATAGGACAATTATAGATATCGAATTGTTGAAAAAACAATTAACATGAAAAAAAAATGTATACTAAAAATAAAAACTTCCTGTATGTTAATTAACATATTATTATTATTAAACGCCAAAAACACGGTTTCATAAAGTTCAAACAAGACATTTAATAATTTTAGATTCAATAGGACAATTCTAGATATATTATTATTATTATACGCCAAAAAACACGGTTTTATAAAGTTCAAACAAGACATTTAATAATTTTAGATTCAATAGGACAATTATAGATATTGAATTGTTGAAAAAACAATTAACATGAAAAAAAAAAACATGTATATTAAAAATAAAAACTTCCTGTATGTTATTTAATATATTATTATTATTAAACCCCAAAAAACACGGTTTCATAAAGTTCAAATAAGGCATTTAATAATTTTAGATTCAATAGGACAATTCTAGATATCGAATTGTTGAAAAAACAATTAACATGAAAAAAAAAAACATGTATACTAAAAATAAAAACTTCCTGTATGTTATTTAATATATTATTATTATTAATCGCCAAAAAACACGGTTTTATAAAGTTCAAACAAGACATTTAATAATTTTAGATTCAATAGGACAATTATAGATATCGAATTGTTAAAAAAACAATTAACATGAAAAAAAAAAATCAATCAATTCATAATCATTTCTATTATATAGTGGATATTTTGCTGTGAAATATAGCCTTTTCCTTGCATATAGGAAATGGTTATATTTAGCAGCAAAATATCCAAGAAATACAAAAAAAATGATTATGTATTAATTCATGTTTTTTTTATTTATAGACAAAAATATTATTTGAGACCTTGTTATGATATTTTAGGTAGCTTTAAATTCGAAAATATACTTATGATTTTCTAATACTGTTTCTAATGAAAATTAAAACACGAAGATTTTATTTAATTATTAATTTATTTATTAAAAAAAATTCTTGCATTTAAGAATAGTTTAAACAGCATAAACAACGGACACATAACAGTAACATAAAATTTTATTGCACATGAACACCATGCAAAAAGGCGCCTCATTTCAAAGACGATTAATTAATACTAACGCTAATATTCGCGGAATAATGAGGTAATTACTAGTTTTAATAGAACCAGATAAAAACTCCCGGTCTAACATTTATACAACACGTAACACGTGCTGTAATTAAATCATTACGTATTGGATTACTTCGGAGCTAATGTTTCAATTAATTTCAGACGGGATGCCACTAACCTTTTAATAATGATATTAGAACAAAACAAATGTAACAATTGAATCTATTAAATAACAATTATTAATTGATAAATAATTGCATTCGTACTATTAAGAAATTCCATAATTAACGCCATCTAATGCTCTTTAGTGGCATCGTCAATGACAGGAATGCACAAAGTGCATATACAGGTCAATGTTTCGTCCACGAACGAGCTAAACTCTATGAAACCAGAAAACAAATATCAAAATTGAATTTGTGTTCAAAGTCCTCGTCAGTGTGGTCCCGACCCAGTGCTGAGGAACACTAAACATTTCTGACTATATCAAGCCAATATTGGAAAACTATTAAGAATTTCGATAGCTAACGCCATCTAGTCCTCTATAGTGGCATCGTCAATAAAAGAAATGGATAAAGTGCCTGTCCACGAATGAGCTAAATTCTGTGAAACCAGGAAACAAATATCAAAATTGAATTTGTGTTCAGTAATACAGCACCGGATACCCACAGACGCGTTTCGGACTTCAAGGTCCTCATCAGTGTGATCCCGACCCAGTGCTGAGGAACATTTATTTGTCATTATTTACAAAGTTAGCTGCATGGCAACCTTACTTTTGTTTTAAGTTTACAATTTTGAGTAACATTTTTATAGAAAATTACTTAACCTACCTTGAACTAATTCAAACAAAACTTAAAACTAACTTAAATCTAAAAAAGGCAATAAAGTTTATTTACAAACAAACTAAATTCTAATTTTATCACTAATGGGAGCATGTCTGATAATCTCGAAGTTCAACTAACTCTCGTTACCAAAAATTTCACACACAACTGTAAATAAATTGAAAAATCTGTAAATATGTTTATTTACAGATTTTTAAAAACTAAGTTCAACTAACTCTCGTTACCAAAAATTTCACATACAATTGTAAATAAATTGAAAAATCTGTAAATATGTTTATTTACAGATTTTTAAATTTATTTACAATTGTGTGTGAAATTTTTGGTAACGAGAGTTAGTTGAACTTCGAGATTATCAGACATACTCCCATTAGTGATAAAATTAGAATTCAGTTTTTGGACATGTTCTCTTATGTTGTGTTTGATTTGTGAGCAATAGTGTAATGTGTTATTGGAAGTGCGAGCAGGTGTGTGTTGAAGTTTACGCGGTGTAGTGTTTTCAATGATTTTTAATTTTGAGTGTGGTGAGGAACACTGAACATTTCTGAGTATATCAAGGGAATATGTGAAAACTATTTGGAAATTCGATAGATAACGCCATCTAACGATCTATAGTGGCATCGTTGATGACAGGAATGCGAAATCTAACGAAATAGTGACCTGTATATGCAGTTTGTGCATTCATGTGATTGACGATTCCCCTATAGAGCGTTAGATGGCGTTAGCTATCGAATTTTTTAATAGTTTTCCAATATTGGCTTGATATAGTCAGAAATGTTCAGTGTTCCTCAGCACTGGGTCGGGACCACACTGACGAGGACTTTGAACACAAATTCAATTTTAATATTCGTTTTCTGGTTTCACAAACAGAGTTTAGCTCGTTCGTAGACGATACATTGATCTGTATCAGGTTGTTCTACAGCTTTCCACAGCTTTTCCTTAGCACTGGGTCAGGACCACACTGACGAGGACCTTGAAGTCGAAAACGCGTCTGTGGGTACCCAGTGCTGGAATACTGACCAACAATTCAATTTTGAAACTTGATACCTGTTTTACCTAATGCAAGTACAGAAAACTCACAGTAGATCTTCTGAACGACCAAATAGATCTAACAAATTCACGACTCCTAAATTTAAATTTAGCTGAGTTAAATTATAAATAAATGTAACAATGGTAATTTCATCCCTTTTAATTAATTTAATGTACGAGAGAGGACAACATTTCACAAAAAAAAAACTTGCATAAATATTAATGCGGCTTTTACGCTAAGACACACATAATTATCCGCTGAAAGCGTTCGCGTTATGGATGTTCGGTGTTTTAAAAATGAATAATATTCAATTTATAAAAATGCCGCCGTCCGGCCGGTATAATTTATGGAAAACGGCTTTTATCTCGTAAATAACCCAATGCCACGCGTCATAATTATCACCAACAAATTATAATCGAGTGCAAATGTTGATAATTATAACCGAACAAAACTGAATGTAGGCATTCCGTAATTACAGTATGTAAATACCGCTAAGGAGTGATCAATCTAGGTATATATGTTGATAATCTATGCGAGTACCTACAATTTACTTAATCATTTCCTATTCAGTGGACGTGGAATTTGAGGCATTGGCTTCGATTTATTTGTCACTTTTCTGCTCGCGCGGAATGATATATTTTGTCGTTTGTGCGCCTTGAGCTATTATTCATAAGTATACATACTCTTACGACGAAACATATTTCAATGGCAATCTTTAATCTGTTTTCATACAGTTTAAGTATATAAATAATATTGTTTTCTATAAATAAAAAAATAGTGATTTGTCACTACTAGCGCTTTCCCCATTACTTAAACAATTCAATAATTGACATAATAAACTTATTTCACTTATAAATTGGTTGATGACCATTTCACATTAAATCATTGTTATAGACGCGTGGCGCATGAAGTAAAATTTCGAGTTTAGAAAAGCCTAATTTGGCTCGGTCGCTCCGCTTCGCTACGCGCCCGAGCCAAATTTTCAGGCTTTTCTAAACTCGAAATTTTACTTCATGCTTAGTCTGGGAGTGGACGACACTCGTTTGTTTCATCATTGAAACAATTGAAAATTGACGTTATAAGTTTATTGTCGTTTTATTAACGGAGAATGTCCGTTTTGTTACAAGTTGAAAAGGATTCAAAAGATAATAGGTAAATTACAGCCGATTTAATGATGAAATACTATCAAAATGCCATAATAGTGAAAATACAGTCGGCTATGATGAAATATACTCAATGACATTAGAAGCGTAACACCCAGAAGGAGTTATTATTTTAACTTGATTTTTTGCCAGTATGGTAGTCTTACATCAAGAATAAAATGATTACATTTTCAAGAAATTTTATTAAAAAACAATCTAAAAAAAATTAATAATGTGTTTGGCGACCCCTTTGCTGTATACACTCCTGTAGACGTCTGGGCATCGACAAAATGAGATGGTCGATGTCTTCTTGAGGCATCTCGTTCCAAGCAACTTGAATTTCATCGATCAACTGTGCTAGAGTCTGTGGAGGATGGTGCAAAGAGAATATTCTTCTTCCCATGATATCCCACACATGTTCAATGGGATTTAAATGCGGCGAAGGGTAGAAAAACATTAACACCAGCTTCATTAAGAAAGTTCATAGTTCGACGAGCAACATGGGGACGTGCGTTATCTTGTTGAAAAAGTACGTCTGGGCGGCCATCTAAATAAGGCAACAAAGTCGGTCGTATGACGTCTTCAACATAACGCGCAGCTGTCATTCTGCCTCGAATGAATACAAGAGGTGATCGACTACCATAAGCAATAGCCCCCCAAACCATTACTCCAGCAGTCCTGTGTACATGCCTCTCAATAGCAAACCTAAGATCAGGTCGTTCTCCACGGTAGCGTCGTACCCTTCTACGGCCATCATGCGTGCCTAGACAAAATCGTGATTCATCGCTGAATACGACATCGTGCCATTCTGCCTCCCAATGCTGCCGTTCTCTGCACCAGTCCAACCTTTGGCGACAGTGTCTCGCTGTTAAAGGAAGCACTAATCTTGGACGGTACGAAAGAAGCCCAAAGGATTGAATGCGGCGATATAAGGTTCGCATACTAACGGGCCTACCTTCTTCTCCAATCCATTGATCTCGGTCTCGCAGGGCTATTTGTCTTAAGCGCCGATCTTGACGTTCTGTGGAAAGCCTTGGTTGACCAATTGGTCTTCTTCTTGCTCCTCTACCTTCTTCTGACCATACCTGATACACACGTATTACAGTTGCTGCAGTGGAATCAATACGGCGGGCAATTTCGCGATAGGACATACCGACATCTCGATAAGCAACAACTCGACCCCGGTCAAAATCGCTCAAATGGTGATATTGTTGACGTCTTCGGACTCGAGGCATTTTATTTAAGCTTAACACACTCAACGGAAACACGAAAACTAAAAACATCTGTACTAAACGGCTCATATAAATAGTTTTATCAAAAAAGAAAAAGTGAATTTTTTTTTCACAATAAATATAAAAGGCACAAGGTTGAAATTGTTATCAATGTATGCTTTAAATATAGTCACTCTGTTGCTAAAATATGAATTCAAAAAAATCATTCCTTCTTGGTGTTACGCTTCTAATGTCATTGAGTATACTATGATGTTATGCGCGTGGCGCATGAAGTAAAATTTCGAGTTTAGAAAAACCTAATTTGGCTCGGTCGCTCCGCTTCGCTACGCGCCCGAGCCAAATTTTCAGGCTTTTCTAAACTCGAAATTTTACTTCATGCTTAGTCTGGGAGTGGAAGACACTCGTTTGTTTCATCATTGAAACATTTTAAAACTGACGTAATAAGTATAAACACAAGAGATATTTTCACCCTCTCGATGGATTGCTTCATATGCAACTCAATCTACACGCAACCCCCTTATTCAAATAAGTGATCATAAATAGTTTTCGTGGCTACAATTTTTGTAAATGGTATTGATTCACTTTTCAAGCGTATTCAAATATTTGAAAGAAAAGAGGAATTCAATCGGTCGGTGTACATTATGCAACTATTCGTCACGCTTTCTTTTCACCCCCCTGAAATAGCACTCGGGCAGGGGCGGGGAGGGTCATTCAATTCAGGGCATTTTACTCCATCGTCTGCGAAACGATAGTTTCACCAGTCATTTCACTAAAGGCCGCTAAATAACCAACAACACACAACAATCGGTATTGTTCGGGTGGAATTGTAAAGAGGGCGGTTTAATTCCTTTTAGTTTTGGGTAATAAAACTAAGTAATAGGTCGTAAATGTTCACAAGTCCAGATTGATTTCGAATATTTACTGATATTAAGTGTAAATTAGGCTCAACTTTACTTTACACCCCGTGGAATAAGATGCATTATAATATAGATTTACACTGTATTGACATATATCACCAATTAAAATAAATAAATTCACTACGGAAATGATAAAAGTTCACTTTTTTCAACTTTGATATTTTGACTAGAAACTTCTATAAAACCTCACTGATTGCTGTTAACCATTGCAATCTTTACTTGAGACATTGGGGAAGTCGAAAGAAATGTTTGTTAAAGACTTCAATCTAACTTCAACTTAAAGTTAGGTTTAACCGGATGACGATTATAACACATTAGCACATTACACTTGGACTCTTATGGATTTATAGAATAACTAACATAAATAAATACACTCTTGGAAATACATTTGGGCTGAATTGTAGTTTGTGTCAACGGCTATATTTCGCCGAAAAAAAAGAATAATACAAAAATTCTTAATAAAACTTTCTGTGGATATCGCTCTTTCAAAATTTGTTAAATCTACAAAACACTATTCTTGTAGTTTTCAAGTTATTTTCACTCAAAGTAGAAACTTATGTTTTTTTTTCACTGATTTTTGTAGAAATTGGATTCAAAAAAAATCATAACTCGAAAAACCAAGCATGGATTTATACAAAACTTTCTGTGGATATTGCGATAAGTATGCTTTTTCAAAATATGTTAAATTAACGTAATATCATTTGTGTAGTTTTTAAGTTATTGTCACTCAAAGTAGAAATGTATGTTTTTTTGACACTGATTTTTGTAGAAATTGGAGTAAAAAAAATCATAACTCGAAAAACCAAGCATAGATTTTTGTAAAACTTTCTGTGGGTATCGCGATAAGTATGCTCTTTTAAAATATGTTAAATTTACGTAACATCATTTTTGTAGTTTTCAAGTTATTTTCACTCAAAGTAGAAATTTATGTTTTTTTACACTGATTTTTGTAGAAATTGGATTCAAAAAAAATCATAGCTCGAAAAACCAAGCATAGATTTTTGTAAAACTTTCTATGGATATCGCGATAAGTATGCTCTTTTAAAATATGTTAAATTTACGTTACATAATTTTTGTAGATTTCAAGTTATTTTCACTCAAAGTAGAAATGTATGTTTTTTTACACTGATTTTTGTAGAAATTGGAGTAAAAAAAAATCATAACTCGAAAAACCAAGCATGTGTTTTTGTAAAACTTTCTGTGGGTATCGCGATAAGTATGCTCTTTTAAAATATGTTAAATTTACGTAACATCATTTATGTAGTTTTCAAGTTATTTTCACTCAAAGTAGAAATGTATGTTTTTTTACATTGATTTTTGTAGAAATTGGATTCAAAAAAAATCATAGCTCGAAAAACAAAGCATAGATTTTTGTAAAACTTTCTATGGATATCGCGATAAGTATGCTCTTTTAAAATATGTTAAATCTACGTTACATAATTTTTGTAGATTTCAAGTTATTTTCACTCAAAGTAGAAATTTATGTTTTTTTACACTGATTTTTGTAGAAATTGGAGTAAAAAAAATCATAACTCGAAAAACCAAGCACGGATTTTTGTAAAACTTTCTGTGGGTATCGCGATAAGTATGCTCTTTTAAAATATGTTAAATTTACGTAACATCATTTTTGTAGTTTTCAAGTTATTTTCACTCAAAGTAGAAATTTATGTTTTCTTACACTGATTTTTGTAGAAATTGGATTCAAAAAATCATAACTCGAAAAACCAAGCATGGATTTTTATAAAACTTTCTGTGGATATTGCGATAAGTATGCTCTTTGAAAATATGTTAAAATTATTTAACATCATTTTTGTAGTTTTCAAGTTATTTTCACTCAAAGTAGAGATGTATGTTTTTTTACACTGATTTTTGTAGAAATTGGATTCAAAAAAAAATCATAACTCGAAAATCCAAGCATGGATTTTTGTAAAACTTTCTGAGGATATTGCGATAAGTATTCTCTTTCAAAATTAGTTAAATTTATTTAACATCATTTTTGTAGTTTTCAAGTTATTTTCACTCAAAGTAGAAATTTATGTTTTTTTACACTGATTTTTGTAGAAATTAGATTAAAAAAAAACCATAACTCGAAAATCCAAGCATGGATTTTTGTAAAACTTTCTGAGGATATCGCGATAAGTATGCTCTTTTAAAATATGTTAAATTTACGTAACATCACTCTTGTAGTTTTTAGGTTATTTTCACTCAAAGTAGAAATTTATGTTTTTTTTACACTGATTTTTGTAGAAATTGGATTCAAAAAAATCATAGCTCGAAAAACCAAGCATGGATTTTTGTAAAACTTTCTGGAGCTATTGCGATAAGTATGCTCTTTTGAAATATGTTAAATGTTCATAACATAATTTTTGTAGTTTTCAAGTTATTTTCACTCAAAGTAGAAATTTATGTTTTTTTACACTGATTTTTGTAGAAATTGGAGTAAAAAAAATCATAACTCGAAAAACCAAGCATGGATTTTTATAAAACTTTCTGTGAATATCGCGATAAGTACGCTTTTTCAAAATATGTTAAATTTACGAAACACTATTTTTGTAGTTTTCATTGACGTTGAATATTCCACATACTTTTAGGTTAGGTTAGGTTAGGAGAAAGGTTTGCAATAGAATAAATTGCGTAAATCTCTTTGCGCACGATGATTATTTTACATACTGCTAGGACTCAATATTTTCAAAATTTTCAAACTACATTTTTTTATTTATTCAACATTTCCGATCGAAATTATTTGCATATCTAGATAGTACTCGTCGATAACTTTCGAATAATATCATTTTTATCTATAATACCCACGGGGAGTATAGTAAATTCTTACCCTTATAATAATAAGTGTTATACAAACAAAGTTTATTGTTAAATTAACATGTATAACAAAGTAAAGGCCTCCACAATACAAAATATGTTAAGTGTTCTTGTATTAATGTTGTGAAGAATAAAATCAATAGTTTAAAATAGTGTAAAGGCCAAACTGTCTGTGAAGCTTAGCTAATCAAAGTAAACGCTGAGTGAATCCCATAGATCCATCGTTCGGGTGCCTCGGATCCTCACACAGGCGGTTAACTGTTGCCAATAAGCATATATCAAGCTCGTATTTACCCTTGTGACATATAAGATAATCCCGACGAGCAAAGTAACGAGTCTAGTTATTCGGAGCACGGATCCCGTCATAACAAGTTGAGACTGAACCCATTTAGAGGTCTCGACGTCAACTTTTGGTCGGATTGCGAACGAACATTCGCTCACACAGACCCACCGACTAACGGACGCGATTGACGTTTTATGCTAATCTCGACAACTTCTTCGAAACAAACATAACCGCAAAGTTTCTGGATGAGATACCCTAGGTGTGTACTCTCGGGTGTTTATGATCTCTTAATAAACTCGGACCAAATCAAGTAGATTTATACAGTATATAAGCATGAAGTAAAATTTCGAGTTTAGAAAAGCCTGTGAATTTTCTGGGCTTTTCTAAACTCGAAATTTTATTTCATGCGCGTATAAAACAGTAAAATTTGTGAAATTTATATATATTCAAATTTCACTTGAAATCTGTGTTTTATACGCGTGGCGCATGAAGTAAAATTTCGAGTTTAGAAAAGCCTAATTTGGCTCGGTCGCTTCGCTTCGCTAAGCGCCCGAGCCAAAATTTCAGGCTTTTCTAAACTCGAAATTTTACTTCATGCTGAGTCTGGGAGTGGACAACACTCGTTTATTTCATCATTGAAACAATTAAAAACTGACGTAATAGGTTTATTTTCGTTTAATTGACGGAGTGTTTTCCACTCACAGACTAAGCATGAAGTAAAATTTCGAGTTTAGAAAAGCCCCGTGAAAATTTGTCGAGGGTCGCGCAGCGACCCGAGACAAATTTTCGGGGCTTTTCTATACTCGAAATTTTACTTCATGCGCCACGCGTATAAAACACTAAAATATTGTGAAGTTTATGTGTATTTGAACTTCACTTGAAATCTGTGTTTTATACGCGTGGCGCATGAAGTAAAATTTCGAGTTTAGAAAAGCCCAGAAAATTTGTCTCGGGTCGCTGCGCGACCCTCGACAAATTTTCACGGGGCTTTTCTAAACTCGAAATTTTACTTCATGCTTAGTCTGGGAGTGGAAAACACTCAGTCAATAATTTGACACTAAATCTATTACGTCAGTTTTCAATTGTTTCAATGATGAAATAAACGAGTGTTGTCCACTCCCAGACTAAGCATGAAGTAAAATTTCGAGTTTAGAAAAGCCTGAAAATTTGGCTCGGGCGCGTAGCGAAGCGAAGCGACCGAGCCAAATTAGGCTTTTCTAAACTCGAAATTTTACTTCATGCGCCACGCGTATAAAACAGTAAAATATTGTAAAATTTATGTATATTCGAACTTCACTTGAAATCTGTGTATTATACGCGTGGCGCATGAAGTAAAATTTCGAGGTTAGAAAAGCCTAATTTGGCTCGGTCGCTTCGCTTCGCTACGCGCCCGAGCCAAATTTTCAGGCTTTTCTAAACTCGAAATTTTACTTCATGCTTAGTCTGGGAGTGGACAGCACTCGTTTATTTCATCATTAAAACAATTGAAAACTGACGTAATAGGTTTATTGTCGTTTTAGTGACGGTGTGTTTCCACTCCCAGACTAAGCATGAAGTAAAATTTCGAGTTTAGAAAAGCCCCGTGAAAATTTGTCGAGGGTCGCGCAGCGACCCGAGACAAATTTTCTGGGCTTTTCTAAACTCGAAATTTTACTTCATGCGCCACGCGTATTAAACACTTAAATATTGTGATATTTATGTATATTCGAACTTCACTTGCAATCTGTTTTTTATGCGTGGCGCATGAAGTAAAATTTCGAGTTTAGAAAAGCCCAGAAAATTTGTCTCGGGTCGCAGCGCGGGGCTTTTCTAAACTCGAAATTTTACTTCATGCTTAGTCTGGGAGTGTAAAACAGTCCGTCAATAAAACTACAATAAATCTATTACGTCAGTTTTCAATTGTTTCAATGATTGTAATTGTAATTGTAATTGTAATGATGAAATAAACGAGTGTTGTCCACTCCCAGACTAAGCATGAAGTAAAATTTCGAGTTTAGAAAAGCCTGAAAATTTGGCTCGGGCGCGTAGCGAAGCGAAGCGACCGAGCCAAATTAGGCTTTTCTAAACTCGAAATTTTACTTCATGCGCCACGCGTATAAAACACAGATTTCAAGTGAAGTTCGAATACACATAAACTTCACAATATTTTAGTGTTTTATACGCGTGGCGCATGAAGTAAAATTTCGAGTTTAGAAAAGCCCAGAAAATTTGTCTCGGGTCGCTGCGCGACCCTCGACAAATTTTCACAGGGCTTTTCTAAACTCGAAATTTTACTTCATGCTTAGTCTGGGAGTGGAAATCACTCGTTTAAAGCTTCAAATTGAACTCTATTAAAAAAGAAGTAACGTCGGAAAATTTACAGCTTATGCATATGTTTACCTAGAAGAAAAATTCACTGTATTTTGCTTGTATAAAGATTTTGCCAAAGAAATTGAGGATACCATACTTATATTTTATATTTATGTGACATCAAACATTATTAACAGACAAATAAGCTTTCAAATGAACCAATCTTTGAAGTAATATTTTTGAAATTCTTATAAGGAGCCCCAATAAATACATATTTTAGTTTTTATGTTGTGAAACAACTGTTTTTATGCTTTTTGTCAATCAATGATGTCCATAATTACTTGCCATATTGGCCTCAACAGAAAACATGAGGTACTCTGGTGGACAAAATGAGTATTAAAGATTCATGTTAATTTCAGTGCTAATTCTATCCACCTGAGTGCGTAAGTTGAAACTAAATGAACCAAATTTCAATATCTGGTTCCATCAAAAGTGTAATACAATAAGTATCGACTATATCTGTTTTTATTAGGAAAATACATAAAATGATTCACATTGAAACAGCTGTCTTTTTAATGTATGTTTTTTTATAATAGAATAAACAATTTAATCGTGTAGAAATGAGTGCGCACTGCAACTGGAATAAAGTAATGTATTTTCGCGGTGCATAAGGAATTGCGGTGGTCCTTCTGCCGGCAAAACGGCTCTCACGCAACGTGATTTATCTAATGACGTCGTCGTGGATCCGGAGAATAATATTTAGAATGAAGGGTTAACATGACCGTAAAAGAAAGCATTGCATCGTCTCTCGAGTCCTCCGGCAATAGAAACACGGCCAATTTAGCAAAGAGGGACAGGACCTTTGCCGCTTTTATTTTTATTTATCTGGGCGAATTACTAGATCGTTATGTAAAGTGCACAACTTTAAAAGACTTTATTTATTTAGTTAAGAAATAATAATAGGACATATACCACTAGATATTAATGTTGTTTAACAAGAATGTATATTTATGTTGTAACAGGTGGGCCATCTGTTATTTTTTTTTTCATATGAAAGAAAACTCGCCTATAGTGAGCAAACATTTGAAAGTTCTATTGATAATAAAGGTTAAGTCACTTAATTAAACACAGTTATATTCCTTTCTTCATTTTTATTTTTCTTGCTAGATGTACATTTCGGGTACTAAGTACCCATTATCAATAGTTAACTTCAGTTAGCTATTGATAATGGGTATTTAGTACCCGAAATGTACATCTAGCAAGAAAAATAAAAGTGAAGAAAGGAATATAACTGTGTTTAATTAAGTGACTTAACACCTTCACGTAACTCATACAACTATTAATGAAACACTTGTATCTTTTCTTCACTTATTTAATTGGAGTACCAAATGCACATTTCGATCACGATGTGATCATTATCAATGGTTGACAAATACGTATTTATTTTCTTGTCACCCATTGATAATGATCACATCGTGATCGAAATGTGCATTTGGTACTCCAAATAAATAAGTGAAGAAAAGATACAAGTGTTTCATATTTATAAAACTATCTTCACGCAACTCAACAACAATTAACTATCATACAACTATATTAATTTTAATAATAAAGGTTAAATCTATTACAATTATGCATCAAAAACAATTAAACAATATCATTCATATGACTACTACAAATCAGATTGCAGGCCTGCAAATGAACATCGATATTTTCGATGACTTTTCCTAATAAAAGTAAACTCTGTTTTTTCTTTATACAACTTTAGGCAGGGAAACTTACTGATTTGAATTGGGCGCCAATGAGTGAGACGTGGTCAGAAAGGAGTAGGGAGGGTCTCATTTTATAGAGGGGGTCTTGAAGTTTTGTTACCGCTCAAGCTGTAATTCCACTTCTAGCTAATAAATATAATTTCTGTTGGCTGCTTCTTAAACTTTGGTTCATTCTTAACAATTTTTATAGGTTTCAAAGTTTTGAACTGAAAATTTAATATTTTAGAAATATTTCAACTTATTTCCTCTCATTCAATTATTTTCTCCATATTCTCACTTTGAGGGACTGTAATTCTACTTCTAGCTAATAAATATAATTTCTGTAGACTGCATCTTAAACATTGGTTCATTATTAACAATTTTTCAGGATTTTAAAGCTTTGAAATAAAAATTCTATTTTTTAGAATTATGTCAACTTATTTCCTTCTCAAATATTCAATTATTTTCTACAAATTCTCACTTTGAGTGACTGTAATTCCATTTCTAGCTAATAAATATAATTTCTGTTGACTGCATCTTAAATTTTGGTTATTTCCTAACATATTTTTAGGATTTTAAAGCTTTGAACTAAAAATTCAATTGTTTAGAAATATTTCAACTTATTTCTTCTCAAATATTCAATTATTTTCTGCAAATTCTCACTTTGAGTGACTGTAATTCCACATCTACCTAATAAATATAATTTCTGTTAGCTGCATCTTAAACTTTGGTTCATTCTTAACAATTTTTCAGAATTTTAAAGCTTTAAAGTAAAAATTCATTTTTTTAGATTTATTTCCCAAATATTCAATTATTTTCTATAACTTCTCACTTTGAGTGACTGTAATTCCACTTCTAGCTAATAAATATAACTTCTGTTGGCTGCATCTTAAACTTTGGTTCATTCTTAACAATTTTATAAGATTTTAAAGCTTTGAACCAAAAATTAAATTTTTTAGAAATATTTCAACCTATTTCCTTTCAAATGTTTGATTATTTTCTGCAAATTCTCACTTTGAGTGACTGTAATTCCACTTCTAGCTAATAAATATAATTTCTGTTAGCTGCATCTTAAACTTTGGTTCATTCTTAACAATCTTTCAGAATTTGAAAGCTTTGAACTAAAAATTCAATTTTTTAGAATTATATCAACTTATTTCCTTCTCAAATATTCAATTATTTTCTACAAATTCTCACTTTGAGTGACTGTAATGCCATTTCTAGCTAATAAATATAATTTCTCCTGGCTGCATCTTAAACTTTGGTTCATCCTTAACATTTTTTCAGGATTTCAAAGCTTTGAACTAAAAATTCAATTTTTTAGAATTATGTCAACTTATTTCCTTCTCAAATATACAATTATTTTCTACAAATTCTCACTTTGAGTGACTGTAATTCCATTTCTAAATAATATATATAATGTCTGTTGGCTGCATCTTAAATTTTGGTTAATTCTTAACGTATTTTTAGGATTTTAAAGCTTTGAACTAAAAATCCAATTTTTTAGAAATATTTCAACTTATTTCCTCACAAATATTCAATTATTTTCTGCAAATTCTCACTTTGAGTGACTGTAATTCCACTTCTAGCTAATAAATATAATTTCTGTTAGCTGCATCTTAAACTTTGGTTCATTCTTAACAATCTTTCAGAATTTGAAAGCTTTGAACTAAAAATTCAATTTTTTAGAATTATATCAACTTATTTCCTTCTCAAATATTCAATTATTTTCTACAAATTCTCACTTTGAGTGACTGTAATGCCATTTCTAGCTAATAAATATAATTTCTGTTTGTGCATCTTAAATTTTGGTTCATTCTTAACAATTTTTTAAGATTTTAAAGCTTTGAACTAAAACTTTAATATTTTAAAAATATTTCAACCTATTTCCTTTCAAATGTTCAATTATTTTCTACAAATTCTCACTTTGAGTGACTGTAATTCCACTTCTAGCTAATAAATATAATTTCTGTTGACTGCATCTTAAACTTTGGTTCATTCTTAACAATTTTTCAGGATTTTAAAGCTTTGAACTAAAAATTCAATTGTTTAGAATTATGTCAACTTATTTCCTTCTCAAATATTCACTTATATTCTACAAATTCTTACTTTCAGTGACTGTAATTCCATTTCTAGCAAATAAATATAATTTCTGTTGGCTGCATCTTAAATTTTGGTTAATTCTTAACATATTTTTAGGATTTTAAAGCTTTGAACTAAATATTCAATTTTTTAGAAATATTTTAACTTATTTCTTCTTAAATATTCAATTATTTTCTACAAATTCTCACTTTGAGTGAATGTAATTCCACTTCTAGCTAATAAATATAATTTCCGTTGGCTGCATCTTAAACTTTGGTTCATTTTTAACAATTTTTAAGGATTTTAAAGCTTTAAACTTAAAATTTAATTTTTTTAAATATATTTTAACTTATTTCTTCTCAAATATTCAATCATTTTCTGCAAATTCTCACTTTGAGTGACTGTAATTCCACTTCTAGCTAATAAATATAATTTCTTTTGACTGCATCTTAAATTTTGGTTAATTCTTAGCAAATTTTAAGGATTTTAAAGCTTTGAAATGAAAATTCAATTTTTTAGAAATATTTCAACTTATTTCCTCTCAAATATTCAATTATTTTCTGCAAATTCTCACGTTGAGTGACTGTAATTCCACGTCTAGCGAAAAATATAATTTCTGTTAGCTGCATCTTAAACTTTGGTTCATTCTTGACAATTTTTCAGGATTTTAAAGCTTTGAACTAAAAATTCATTTTTTTAGAATTATATCAACTTATTTCTTTCTCAAATATTCAATTATTTTTTACAAATTCTTACTTTCAGTGACTGTAATTCCATTTCTAGCTAATAAATATAATTTCTGTTGGCTGCATCTTAAATTTTGGTTAATTCTTAACATAGTTTTAGGATTTTAAAGCTTTGAACTTAAAATTCAATTTTTTAGAAATATTTCAACTTATTTCCTCTTAAATATTCAATTATTTTCTACAAATTCTCACTTTGAGTGACTGTAATTCCACTTCTAGCTAATAAATATAATTTCCGTTGGCTGCATCTTAAACTTTGGTTTATTTTTAACAATTTTTAAAGATTTTAAAGCTTTAAACTTAAAATTCAATTTTTTTAAAATAGTTCAACTTATTTCTTCTCAATTATTCAATTATTTTCTGCAAATTCTCACTTTGAGTGACTGTAATTCCACTTCTAGGTAATAAATATAATTTCTGTTGGCTGCATCTTAAACGTTGGTTCATTCTTAACAATTTTTCAGAATTTATTTTAGATTTATTTCAACTTATTGCTTCTCAAATATTAAATTCTTTTCTACAAATTCTCAATTTGACTGTAATTCCACTTCTAGCAAATAAATTTAATTTCTGTTGGCTGCATCTTAAACTTTGGTTCATTGTTAACAATTTTTTAAAGATTTTAAAGCTTTGAACTAAAAATTTATTTTTTTAGAAATATTTCAACTTATTTTCTCTCAAATGTTCAATTATTTTCTACATATTCTCACTTTGAGGGGCTGTAATTCTACTTCTAGCTAATAAATATAATTTCTGTTGACTGCATCTTAAACTTTGGGTCATTCTTAAAAAAATTCAGGATTTTAAAGCTTTGAAATAAAAAATCATTTTTTAGAATTATATCAACTTATTCCCTTCTCAAATATTCAATTATTTTCTACAAATTCTCACTTTGAGTGACTGTAATTCCATTTCCAGCTAATAAATATAATTTATGTTGGCTGCATCTTAAATTTTGGTTAATTCCTAACATATTTTTAGGATTTTAAAGCTTTGAACTAAAAATTCAATTTTTTATAAATATTTCAACTTATTTCCTCTCAAATATTCAATTAGTTTGTGCAAATTCTTACTTTGAGTGACTGTAATTCCACTTCTAGTCAATAAATATAATTTCTGTTAGCTGTATCTTAAACTTTGCTTCATTCTTAACAATTTTTCAGAATTTTAAAGCTTTGAACGAAAAATTCATTTTTTTAGATTTATTTCAACTTATTGCTTTCAAATATTCAATTATTTTCTACAAATTCTCACTTTGAGTGACTGTAGTTCCACTTCTAGCTAATAAATATAATTTCTGCTGGCTTCATCATAAACTTTGGTTAATTTTTGACATTTTTTAAGATTTTAAAGCTTTCAACCAAACATTTTTTTTTTAGAAATATTTCAACTTATTTCCTCTTAAATATTCAATTATTTTCCACAAGTTCTCACTTTGAGTGACTGTAATTCCACTTCTAGCTAATAAATATAATTTCTGTTGGCTGCATCTTAAACTTTGGTTCATTCTTAACAATTCTTCAAGATTTTATAGCTTTGAACTAGAAATTCAATTTTTTAGAATTATTTCAACTTATTTTCTCTCAACTATTCAATTATTTTCTACAAATTCTCACTTTTAGTAACTGTAATTCCATTTCTAGCTAATAAATATAACTTCTGTTGGCTGCATCTTAAACTTTGGTTTATTCTTGACAATTTTTTTAAGATTTTAAAGCTTTGAACCAAAATTTAATTTTTTAGAAATATTTCAACTTATTTCGTCTCAAATGCCTATGCGGGATTAAAAATATACTGCTTAAACAAGAAAGTGACTGTAATTCCACTTCTAGCTAATAAATATAATTTCTGTTGGCTTCATCTTAAACTTTGGTTAATTCTTAACAACATTTAAGGATTTTAAAGCTTTAAACTAAAAAGTCAGTTTTTTAGAATTATTTTAACTTATTTCTTCTCAAATATTCAATTATTTTTTACAAATTCTCACTTTGGGTGACCGTGATTCTACTTTTAGCTAATAAATATAATTTCTGTTGGCTGCATCTTAAACTTTGGTTCATTCTTAATAATTCTTCAGGATTTTAAAGCGTTGATCTAAAAAATCATTTTTTTTTATTTATTTCAACTTATTTCCTCTCAAATATTCAATTATTTTCTACAAATTCTCACTTGGGGTGACTGTAATTCTACTTCTAGCTAATAAATATAATTTCTTTTGGCTGCATCTTAACCTTTGATTCATTCTTAACAATTTTTTAATATTTTATAGCTTGAACCAAACATTTTATTTTTTAGAAATATTTCAACTTATTTCCTCTCAAATGCCTATGCGGGATTAAAAATATACTGCTTAAACAAGAAAGTTTTGAATTTCACAATATGTCAGTGTTTAATACGCGTGGCGCATGAAGTAAAATTTCGAGTTTAGAAAAGCCTGAAAATTTGGTTTGGCCGCTCCGCGCTTCGCGCTACGCGACCAAACCAAATTTTCAGGCTTTTCTAAACTCGAAATTTTACTTCATGCTTAACCTGGGAGTGGACACACTCGTTAGTATTTTCAAATTTAACTCACTAAAAAAAAACAATGAACACCTCAAAATGCACACGCAATAATTCCCTGTATATTTAAAACTTTAATGAAATTAAAATGTATTATTACAGGTGATGATATTTTATTGGAGCGTGCGCAAATTAAAAATTAAATGTAGGTAGAGTATAAACTTGTGTGTGTTTTATGTAAAATTTACATGCGACAATTGACCCATAACCGGAATCCGGAAACTGGGTTGCCTTTCCGAAATTTATCATTTTTCCACTTTCGTCCGGCGAAATGCATCGGCGCATAAATTTCAAGGCCCGTTGCAGTTTTACATCATACTTTACAACTTCGCTGCTTTAATTAAACAACCGACATAAATAACATAACTTGTTTCTCCGGCTATAAACAAAACGATTTTTGCACGAAACATGCATCATTCAATTTCAATATACAATACTAGACCTATACAAAACAGACCTATACAAAAGAAAATATTAAAAGTACCAAAATTCTTTTCGCAAATTTACAACTACATAATTTGTTAAGCCATTAATATTGGTCAGTTTGTGTCCAAACTGTGTGTACATTTGGTAATTCAAACAATGTGTGAAGAAAGATTATCAGTGCTTTATTCGTCGTATTACTTTTTTTTTCATTTTATTTATTTCCAAAAAGAATAGTTATATTCATGGGTGAGTCAGAAGTGTATATAATGTAAGGTACTAAGACTTAATAACTAAAGTAAAACTTATTTAAATAAATTGAAATCAATTAATAAATCTTACAGTTAGGTGAAACACACTAAAATAGAGATATTAATTTTTAAATTAAATATATTGATTTTTAGTTACGCGAAAATCAAATTAATTTGACGAATAAATCTTACAGTTAGGTGAAACACACTAAAATAGAGATATTAATTTTTAAATTAAATAAATTGATTTTTAGTTACGTGAAGATCAAATTAATTTGACGAATAAATCTTACAGTTAGGTGAAACACACTAAAATAGAGATATTAATTATTAAATTAAATAAATTGATTTTTAGTTACGTGAAGATCAAATTGATTTGACGAATAAATCTTACAGTTAGGCGAAACACACTAAAATGGAAATATTAATTTTTAAAATAAATAAATTGATTTTTAGTTACGTGAAGATCAAATTAATTTGACGAATAAATCTTACAGTTAGGTGAAACACACTAAAATAGAGATATTAATTTTTAAATTAAATAAATTGATTTTTAGTTACGTGAAGATCAAATTAATTTGACGAATAAACACTAATAACCTTTCTTTACACTTTTAGTTGAATTACCAAATGTACATTTCGGACACAAAGTGACCATTATCAATGAATTAACACTGTGTTAATCCATTGATAATGGTCACTTTGTGTCCGAAATGTACATTTGTTAATTCAAATAAAAGTGTGAAGAAAGGTTATTAGTGCTTTATTCGTCAAATTTTTAAATTGTTGTCTAAATGACGTGGTATTTTGACATTAATAAAATGGACATATTATCGTATCTAAGAAACTCATCAGTTCCGCTTTAAGCTTTAACATATTTTGTGTGCTTAATTTTATTGCACAGAAGTGTACATCTGGTAAAGAGTAAGTTTGTAAAGAATCGTTTAAAGTGTTTTACTTTAAGCAAGTATCGGCATTTTATTATATTTTAAAGTATACAATGTTAAAAGTAGAGTAGAGTTAGAACCCCTATATCACGATTAACCCTCTGATTTAGTCAAAATTAGACAATATACAAATGTTTTAAAGTTGTAAGATCCCAAGCACGTGTCTTTCATCAAAATGCAAATGTTTAAACGATTTGTGAATAAAATTATTGTGTTTTTAAAAAGTACAAATTACTGGTTAAAGTTAATTAGCTGTGGTGTAATTCGGCATTCATTTTATTAAACTTAAACAATCAAAGACGATTTTGGGTTCACTCTTTGTAGATCATCTCGCATATTATCTAAAATAGACAAAAATATAGCTAATTAATATTAAGAGGCGTACGAGAGGTGCGCTTCTTAAAATTAACTTGTGAGGCGTGAAAACGGTGAGGCGCGGGCGGAGAGGCGTGCCTCTGCGCTTCGTCATCTAGGTGTGGTGTGAAGCATTGCGCATTGCGCTTCTCGCCTCGCCTGCGCCGCGTCTCCGCTCGACGCCAGTTCGGTGTGAATTGGGTCTTAGAGTTGTACCTGCAGCCTAACGTGCTAGTTTATCTGCCATAATGTTCTCTTTGCTATTTTTATGCCCTTTTACACAGTGGATGGTCAGGTTGTTTTGTGCTGCAGCTATTTCTAGAGTTTCCCCGCATTCGTGTGCTAGTTTTGTCGTGAATATTAAGCTTCTGGTTGTGTTTATTGATGCTCTACTTTTTTAGGGTCTTTGCTGCATACTGATTCTAGATGGTAGCGATTTCTGCTCTGGTCGGATCTGTGATTCACTGTTAACATCGATGCGTGTTATTGAAACACACTTTAGTTTGTCCTAACTTCACTTTAAATGTAATAGTAGAAAATGTGGATTAATAGATTTTACCTACGCCCTATCTAGTAACCGCATCATACCACACTGTCATCTTGATAAGTATGATTGACATTACCTACACGTAATAGCTTTGACAAGTACATTGCGTGCTGACAGCTGATTGCTTACCGTACAACCAAATGACATTTCTTTGATGTACAGGGAGTTTTCTTTAAAGTATACGTATTCTAAATTCAGCTTGTTTTCTTTAAATTTCTAGTTATTCGTTGTTGTTTTTTTAAGTTCAATTTGAAGCTCTAAACGAGTGTTTTCCACTCCCAGACTAAGCATGAAGTAAAATTTCGAGTTTAGAAAAGCCCCGTAAAAATTTGTCGAGGGTCGCGCAGCGACCCGAGACAAATTTTCTGGGCTTTTCTAAACTCAAAATTTTACTTCATGCGCCACGCGTATAAAACACTAAAATATTGTGAACTCTATGTATATTTAAACCTCACTTGAAATCAGTGTTTTATACGCGTGGCGCATGAAGTAAAATTTCGAGTTTAGAAAAGCCCCGTGAAAATTTGTCTCGGGTCGCTGCGCGACCCTCGACAAATTTTCTACGCGGGGCTTTTCTAAACTCGAAATTTTACTTCATGCTTAGTCTGGGAGTGGACAACACTCGTTCTTAGAAGTTTCAAATTAAAGGATTACTCTAGATTACTAAGTTTATTACCAATTTACAAAGGCTACAGCTCGAAGGACCAATCATGGTCTTCGCAGACCGAAGGACTACAGGGAATCGAAGTTTATTTACAAGAAAACAACGAATATCTGAAGGTTTACAGCATGGATAGGAAAGAAAACATCCAATTTTGAAAAAATATCGAAGTTGGGTTGGTTTTCAGTGCGTTTTTAACTTCACTTTAAATCAGTGTTTTATACGCGTGGCGCATGAAGTAAAATTTCGAGTTTAGAAAAGCCCCGTGAAAATTTGTCTCGGGTCGCTGCGCGACCCTCGACAAATTTTCTACGCGGGGCTTTTCTAAACTCGAAATTTTACTTCATGCTTAGTCTGGGAGTGGACCGTCAAGATTTTCTACATGTCGAGATTTTTGATATTTCTAGATTTATGTCGATTTATTCACAGTTTATTATTGTATTAAATGCAACTTCAATATTAAATAAAAACGGTTTTGTTTAGGAATAGAATATTCACCCATTAAGAGCCGAACAAATTATAAAGTTAACTCTAAAAGTTAATTTTAGGTAAAATTTTGCATCTTTTTCTATGATTTCAATGAATGATTTATTATATTACATACGTCGATTTTTTAAAAGAGTTAAATTTGAGAATTTAGAATTTTATTTCAAAAACAATTACATATAAAATTACATGTTTTTTTTTTTTTATAGTATGCATGTAGGTATATAATTTGTAATTGTAGTTGATGAGGTTCCTTCCTTTTTTCCTCGCCTCGTGATTCCAGGATGAGAGATCCGATCTCGGGCTAGCGGTATTAAAGGATGTCTGTGTGTTGATGTATTTGTGTATTCTGTTTAGTTGATATCGTTGTTTAGTAGTTTGTTTTTTATTTTTAACTTATATGGGATGTATTTTAGACATTTTATGTATTGTGGTATATTGTTGTATGTTTCTATTATCTTTGTCAAAAAAATTCAAACGAGTGTTGTCCACTCCCAGACTAAGCATGAAGTAAAATTTCGAGTTTAGAAAAGCCCCGCGTAGAAAATTTGTCGAGGGTCGCGCAGCGACCAGAGACAAATTTTCGCGGGGCTTTTCTAAACTCGAAATTTTACTTCATGCGCCACGCGTATAAAACACTGATTTAAAATGAAGTTAAAAATGCACTGAAAACTAACCCAACTTCGATATTTTCTTCAAAATTAGATGTTTTCTTTCCTATCCATGCTGTAAACCTTCAGATATTCGTTGTTTTCTTGTAAAAAAACTTCGATTCCCTGTAGTCCTTCGTTCTGCGAAGACCATGGTTGGTCCTTTGTAAAACGGCAATAAACTTAGTAATCTAGAGTAATCCTTCAATTTGAAACTTCGAAGAACGAGTGTTGTCCACTCCCAGACTAAGCATGAAGTAAAATTTCGAGTTTAGAAAAGCCCCGCGTAGAAAATTTGTCGAGGGTCGCGCAGCGACCCGAGACAAATTTTCACGGGGCTTTTCTAAACTCGAAATTTTACTTCATGCGCCACGCGTATAAAACACTGATTTCAAGTGAAGTTAAAAATATACTATTAACGTTGGATATTTTTCATGGTTAAGTAACCAAATATGCATTCACAAATATTTGAATTATTCGAAAATTTTAATATTTATATTCAAATATAAATAATTTAGTGATTTAAATATTCATATTAGAATATTTAACTATTTGAATTAATCGAATTCGAATCCCAGCCTTAATAGCGATGATTCGAATTATTTAGGAGGATTTGAATCCATGTATCAGGATTCGAATTTTATAAGGATTCGATTCCTTTTATAAGAATTCGAATCCTTTTATAAGAATTCGAATCCTTTTATAAGGATTCGAATCATCTACGTTTGGATTCGAATACGAATCCTTTTAAAAAAATGTAACGAATCCGGATCACGAATCCGTTTTCACTAAAGTATTCGAATACCTCTTTTGAATCCTCTAAAAGGATTCGAATCCGGGAATCGAATCATGAATGATTCGAATCCTGCCCAGCTCTGCTACACGCTTTAGGAATTGACATATGAACCGTCTGACATAATAATTCTAATATATAATTTTTGAATTGCCAACCTAGAATATTTTCCATGGCACTCTAGATGTTTTATTTTATTGAACATACGATATAATAAGTATTTATACGAACATTACCGTAATTGTATATATTAGGTATATTTTAACTTTATTATTTATTAATTAATCAATTATTTGTATTAATTATTTAAAAATATACACATTCATCAAATTGTTTGAATACTACCATTATATTACAATCGGGTGTATTCGTCGTTGAGTTTACCCCTATTCACACTGACACGATTATTTACGATCAACCCGGGACCATCTGTCAGTCACACGAAGCAGCTGTTTGCCAACACGTGATTAATTTTGATGTAAGTTCAATTTCATGTTGTTTAATCCTTGAACTATAATTTAGTTTTTATTCTCAATCAAGAAATATTGGATAAAGCGCTGTATTTCATATACTACTGGAATTTATTTATATACAATTCTATATAATGAAGCCTAACCTAACCTAACGCCCCGAGTCTCAAACTAGTCAGCAATCTGACAAGATTAAAATTTATCAAAATTAGTTTCATGACGATATCCTGAAAATGTTTAAAGTTATAAAAGTCTGAAAGTGGAATTTCATTTAAACTTGGATAAAATCATCTTCGAATGAAGTTTAATTGAAAATAACTCAAAAACTATTGATAAGGTATTTTCAGATTTTGGTATATTTTGAAAGACCGATGTTTGCTTAATATCCACACAACATTTCATGACGATTTTCTGAAAATTACTAATGGTATTATTACTGAAACTGGAAATGCATTAAAACTTAAAATCACCTCCCAATATCGCTTTTTTAGTAAATAACTCATAAACTATTGATAGGGTATTTTCAGATTTTAGTATATTTTAAGGGCAATATTTGCTCAATATGCACACACAAATTTTATGACGATATCCTGAAAATTACTAATGTTATTATTGTCTGAAACTGGAAATGCATTAAAACTTAAAATCACCTCCCAATATCGCCTTTTTAGCAAATAACTCATAAACTATTGATAGGGTATTTTCAGATTTTAGTATATTTCAAGGGCAATGTCTGCTCAATATGCACACACAAATTTTATGACGATATCCTGAAAATGTTTAAAGTTATTAATTTCTAAAAGTAAATTTGTATAAAAACTTGGATAAAATCACCTTTCAATCGCCTTTTTTGTAAATAACTCATGACCTATTGATAGGGTATTTTTAGATTTTTATATATTTTAGAAGGACAATGTTCGCTTAATTTCCACACGCAGTTTCATCACAATATCTTGAATGTGTTCAAAGTTATGAATGTCTAGAAGTGGAATTTCATTAAAATTGGAAAAATCACCTTCCAATGTCGCCTTTTTTTGTTAATAACTTCAAAACTATTAATAGGGTATTTTAAGATTTTAGTACATTTTGGAAGAGCAATATTTGCTTAATATCTGCACAACATTTCATTTCGAAATTCTGACTGAAGGTTTAAATTTATCAAAATTAGTTTCATGACGATATCTTGAAAATGTTTAAAGTTATGAGTGTCTGAAAGTGGAATTGCATAAAAACTTGGATAAAATCACCTTTCACTCGCCTTTTTTGTAAATAACTCATAAACTATTGATAGGGTATTTTCAGATTTTCGTATATTTTAAAAGGGCAATATTCGCGTAATATCGTCACATAATTTCATGACGATATCCTAAATGTGTTCAAAGTTATGAGTGTCTGAAAGTGGAACTTCATTAAAATTTGATAAAATCACCTTCCAATGTCGCCTTTTTTGTTAATAACTCAAAAACTATTGATGGGGTATTTTAGGATTTTAGTATATTTTAAAAGAGCAATATTTGCTTAATATCTACACAAAATTTCATGAGGATATCCTAAAAATGTTTAAAGTTATTAATGTCTAAAAGTAGAATTGCATAAAAACTTGGATGGAATCACCTTTCAATCGCCTTTTTTTTGTAAATAACTCATAAACTATTGATAGGGTATTTTTAGATTTTAGTATATTTTAAAAGGGCAATATTTGCTTAATATTCACACCCAGATTCATGACAATATCTAAAATGTGTTCAAAGTTATGGATGTCTGAAAATAGAATTTCATTAAAATTGGATAAAATCACCTTCCAATGTCGCCTTTTTTTGTTAATAACTCAAAAACTATTGATGAGGTATTTTAAGATTTTAGTATATTTTAAAAGGGCAATATCTGCCTAATATCTACACAAAATTTCATGACGATATCCTGAAAATGTTTAAAGTTATTAATATCTGAAAGTGGAATTGCATAAAAACTTGGATGAAATCACCTTTCAATCACCTTTTTTGTAAATAATTCATAAACTACTGATGGAGTATTTTCAGATTTTGGTATATTTTAAAAGGGAAACATTTGCTTAATATCCACACGCAGTTTCATGACGATATCTGAAATGTGTCCAAAGTTATGAATGTCTGAAAGTGGAATTTAATTAATGTCGCCTTTTTTGTTAATAACTCAAAAACTATCGATGGGGTGTTTTAAGATTTCAGTATATTTTAAAAGAGCAATATTTGCTTAGTATCTACATAAAATTTTATGACGATATTCTGAAAATGTTTAAAGTTATGAATGTCTGAAAGTGGAATTGCATACAAACTTCTATGAAATCACCTTTTAGTCGCCTGTTTTTGCAAATTAGTCATAAACTATTGATAGGGTATTGTCAGATTTTGGTGTATTTTAAAAGGGCAATATTTGCTTACTATCCACACACAGTTTCATGATGATATCTTGAATGTGTTCAAAGTTATGAATGTCTGAAAGTGGAATTTCATTAAAATGGGATAAAATCATCTTTCAATGTCGCATTTTTTGTTAATAACTCAAAAACTATTGATGGGGTGTTTTAATATTTTAGTATATTTTGAAAGGGTTTGTTTGTAAATTCTAAAAAATCAAGTAAATCGAGACTTCCTTCTTCAGTACTTCACGAAAATATTCTTCTTGAGGAACCTATCCTTATTGCTAACACTTTTCACGATTACTTTGCTTCAGTCCATAACCCTTCATCAAATAGTTTGACAGATATTTATATAACCTTCAATCCCAATTTTCTATTTTGTACCATATCAGCCCAGGATATTCTGACACATCTCAAAAGACTGCCTAACATTTATTCAACTGGTCCGGATAACTTACCAGCGTTCCTTTTAAAAGACTGTGCAACTTTACTATGTGACCCGCTTGCATCTTTATTTAATTTATCAATTCGTACTGCAGTCTTTCCTCATCGATTAAAAATTGCATCAATTTGCCCAATACCAAAATCATCAGTAAAACCACAAACCGTTGATAATTTCCGCCCAATAGCACTTTTACCACACATTGCCAACATTTTTGAGAGAATATTATTCGATCAAATATATCAACATATTAAACCATACCTATCAACTGTGCAGCATGGTTTTATTCCGCGACGGTCGACGGTTACAAATCTTTGTTTAATGACACATAACATCGCGGAAGTTATAGATTCTAAAGGGCAACTTGATGTCATTTACACCGATCTGTCAAAGGCTTTTGACAAAGTTCCAAATGATATCCTTCTGGCCAAATTAAGCAGATTCGGGTTCTGCGAGTCATCAATATCACTAATGAACTCTTATCTCACTGAACGTAGAGCGGTAATTAGATATAACACATTTGAATCAACTGCATATACACCTTCGTCAGGGGTACCCCAAGGTTCGATCTTAGGACCATTATCATTTAACATGTTCATAAATGACCTCTCAGAATTGTTAACTTGTCGTCATTTACTTTACGCAGATGATTTAAAATTATATACTTCGGTCAAAGACATAAACGATTGTCTAATGCTCCAAAATGAGTTAAAATTGATTGCTTCATGGTGTGAGAATAATGGACTTACTTTAAACATTAACAAGTGCAAATATATGTCGTTCACTAAAAAATCTAGCCCCATCACGTATAATTATTCAATTAATGACATGTATTTAGAAAAAGTCACGGTATTTAAAGATCTGGGTGTCTATTTTGACAGTAATCTGACATTTGGTCGTCACATTGAGGCAATCGTTAATAATTCATTGAAGTCATTGGGTTTTATTCATCGCAACTCGTCTAGTCTTAAGAACATCAATGCATTAAAAACCCTGTACAACTCGTATGTACGTTCAAAGCTGGAATATACAGCCTTAGTTTGGTTTCCTCAAACTCAGAACCAAATAAAGATGATTGAAAGCATACAACGCAGGTTTTTAAAATTTTTATTTCATAAAACTGAAGGATACTGTCCAGTAAGAGGATTTGATCATAACATACTACTCAATAAATTTAGTTTAGACTCTCTTGAATGTCGTAGGCATAAGGCATCTATCTTATTTATGCATAAATTATTACACAATGAAATAGATTCACCAGAATTATTAAATCAGATTGGGCTGCATATTCCAGTTTTTTGCAGCAGGCAAAAACCTATGTTTAGCATCCCAAACCATAGGACTAACGTGAGATTAAAATCTCCTATTGTTATCATGTCATGCATGTGTAATAAATTACCACCCTGTTGTGATATTCTGCACGACTCTGTTAAATCGTTGATGAACAATCTGTCAAATAGCTGTCACACTCACGAGCGTCTTCATATTGTTTAGATTTAAATTTATTTATGTATATACATACATTGTTTATTGTATTATCATTGTCTTATAATTGGGAAATTTCCTGTTGGGCAATAAATACTTATTATTATTATTATTATTAATAATATCTATACAAAATTTCAAGACGATATCCTTAAAATGTTTAAAGTTATGAATGTCTGAAAGTGGAATTGCATTAAAGTTTGGATAAAATTACCTCCTAATGTCGCTTTTTTGGTAAATAACTCATAAACTATTGCTGGGGTATTTTCAGGTTTTAGTATATTTTGAAAGGACAATGTTTAATATCCACAAAAAGTTTTATGACGATATCCTGAAAATGTTCAAAGTTTATTAATGCCTGAAAGTGGAATTTGATTAAAACTAGGATAAAATCGGCTTCGAATGAAGTTTATTTGGAAATAAATCAAAAACCATTGATTGGATTGTTTAAATTTTGATATATTTCGAAAGGGCAATTTTTATTTAATATTCACACAAAATTTCATAACGATATCATGACAATTTTCAAAGTTATAATAATAATAATAATAATAATAATAATAATTTTATTTCCCAACAGAAATTAACATCCATTTACAGGGAAAATATATAAGACTACTTCTATTTCTATTGAAAGTGAGTGGGTAGTTATGCTACCCTCCACTGCGACCGCAAGGATCTATTGTGGCTCACAATTAAGGTCGAACATCCGACCTTACAGTTCACCTTCCAAGTCCATCTTCTTGATGAAGTCAAGGATCTTGTCAGGTGAAGTTTTCTCCAGGTCCTTCAGGTTTAGCTTCGGTGTGCCAAACACCGTGGTCCTGATCTGGTTGCCAGCTGGACAGGCACATATGACGTGCTCTGCTGTTTCATCATCCTCTAGGCATAGGCGGCACTCAGTGGTGTCGCTTAGTCCTAGTTTGTTAAGGTGATGCCTTAGACGGCTGTGTCCAGTGAAGAGAGCAGTTAATGTGTGAACATCTGATCTGCTCAGCTTCAACCATGAGGCCGTCCTGGCCGCAGATGGTCCACTTGTTACCGCTCTGAAATGTCTCATCCCAGGGCGGTTTTGCCAGAAATCCTGTGCCTCGTGTCTCATCCATCCGTTGTTACGGTCTCTAGCTGTTGATCTGGGTATCCCCAGAGCGGGTTCTGGTCCGATGTAGGCTGTACGCGCCCCCTCTCTGGCTAGGGAATCGGCTAATTCGTTTCCCTTCACGCCAGAGTGGCTTGGCACCCACATCAGACTGACCCCGTTTACCTGTGCCATTTGGCAGAGGGCTTCCTTGCAGTTCCGTACAGCCAGCGAGGAGCATCTAGAAGATGCCAGGGCCCTAAGGGCCGCCTGGCTGTCCGAACATATTTTTATTGTCCTGCCCGCCCAACCCTTTGAAAGGATTTCGTGGGCGCACATTTCAATGGCGTATATTTCAGCCTGAAGTATGGTAGCATACCTGCCAAGGCTGTAGTAAAGTTCAGTCCTTGGTCCGACGACTGCGGCTCCTGTTCCAGTGGACAGTTTTGAGCCGTCAGTGTACCAGTAGGAGTCAGCCTTTTCTGGGGTGATTTTGTGTCGCTCCCAGTCGTCCCTGCTTGGGAACAGGACCTTGTACGGCTGATCCTCGCAGTAGTCCGTGACTGCGTAGTCAGTCCTCATACTCAGGGTGTCATCCGCCTCAATGGCAGTTGACAGCCCATTTGGTGTGAAGACTATCACCTTCGGATCCAATAGGGCCGCGTGGTGATATCGATACGTTGCCAATCTGGCCTCGCCCTGTATTAGGATATGCAGGGGGGTGAGGTTCAGTAGCATTTCTAGCGCCGCTGATGGGGTAGTGCGTATGGCTCCAGTTACCGCCACTGTCGCCATTCTCTGCAGTGAGGAGAGCCTTGATATGGCCGTTTTTCGAGTTGTAATCGGCCACCAGGCGATACTGCCATAGGTTATTATTGGTTTTATGACCGAACCATATAGCCAGTACATTTGCTTGGGGTTTAATCCCCATGACTTCCCGCAAATTCTATGGCACGTCCACAGGGCGTACCTTGCTTTGCGGATTGATAAGACTACTTAGACTAAGTGTAAATTTAAACAAACAAAAAAAACAATGCTTACATACATACACAAACATACATAAAATTAAGGAGACGTATTATAATATATTTTTGATACATTTTATAAATTCTTTTGGACTAAGCATAAATATATCTGCATATTGTTGAACATCAAGATGTAACAGTTTCATGAAATTAATTGGAGAATAATAATACAAATTAGTGTAGCTATGGTTACGTTAATGATAGAGATGACAATAGCTACGAATTATTACTTATTATAACTTAGAACTATAATATTTGCATAAAACATGTTCATAAAAAATGTGATGTGTTAATTATTTATAATTTATTAATAATAAAAAATTAAAAGAATATTAAGGCAAGCATGTGCTGAATGTAATAAATAAATCGTCAACGCTTACCGTGTAAATGAATTTTAACTATTAAAAACGTTATGAAATATTTATTACCAGTAGCCATCTGCTTAATGCTTAATCTATCATGAAGATTAATTTTAGCTTATATAAATGTAAGGGATTTCCGGTATGCGTGAATATTTATGTGTGTCATTTAATGTATTATAATTCAAATGTTTTTTTTGTAATATTAATGTAACATAATTATACCTGAATGAACAGCAATTTTGATTTAATAAATAATTTGTGTCTGTGCTATTGAACAGGTCAGGTTAAATATAGAAAATGTACAAAGTGGTTTTAATAGTAATAAAATAATTTATAAAAATCACGCAATATAAATACAAGGATTTTTTTTTAAGTATACACATACCGATGTGTATTCTGTAAATTTTCAGGCATTCGTTGTTTTTTTAAAAGTGTTTAATTTGAAGTTTGGAACGAGTGTTTCCACTCCCAGACTAAGCATGAAGTAAAATTTCGAGTTTAGAAAAGCCTGAAAATTTGGTTTGGTTGCGTAGCGCGAAGCGCGGAGCCACCAAACCAAATTTTCAGGCTTTTCTAAACTCGAAATTTTACTTCATGCGCCACGCGTATAAAACGCTGGTTTGATGTGAAGTACACATCACCGCGATTTGAACTTCAAATCAAATCAGCGTTGTATACGCGTGGCGCATGAAGTAAAATTTCGAGTTTAGAAAAGCCTGAAAATTTGGTTTGGCCGCTCCGCGCTTCGCGCTACGCGACCAAACCAAATTTTCAGGCTTTTCTAAACTCGAAATTTTACTTCATGCTTAGTCTGGGAGTGGAAAACACTCGTTTTAAGCTTTAAATTGAACTCTTTAAAAAAGCGTATGCACATGTATTACCTAATAGAAAATTCCCTGTATGTACTGAACAAATTTTCAGGCTGTTCTAAACTCGAAAATTTGATTTCATACGCTTTGTTTTTAAAGAGTTCAATTTGAAGCTTAAAACGAGTGTTTTCCACTCCCAGAGTAAGCATGAAGTAAAATTTCGAGTTTAGAAAAGCCTGAAAATTTGGTTTGGTCGCGTAGCGCGAAGCGCGGAGCGGCCAAACCAAATTTTCAGGCTTTTCTAAACTCAAAATTTTACTTCATGCGCCACGCGTATAAACGCTGATTTGATGTGAAGTACAAAACACCGCGATTTGAACTTCACATCAAATCAGCGTTGTATACGGCGCATGAAGTAAAATTTCGAGTTTAGAAAAGCCTGAAAATTTGGTTTGGCCGCTCCGCGCTTCGCGCTACGCGACCAAACCAAATTTTCAGGCTTTTCTAAACTCGAAATTTTACTTCATGCTTAGTCTGGGAGTGGAAAACACTCGTTTCAAGCTTCAAATTGAACTCTTTAAAAAAAGCGTATGCACATGTATTACCTGATAGAAAATTCCCTGTATATACTGAACAAATTTTCAGGCTGTTCTAAACTCGAAAATTTGATTTCATACGCTTTGTTTTTAAAGAATTCAATTTGAAGCTTAAAACGAGTGTTTTCCACACTCCCAGAGTAAGCATGAAGTAAAATTTCGAGTTTAGAAAAGCCTGAAAATTTGGTTTGGTCGCGTAGCGCGAAGCGCGGAGCGGCCAAACCAAATTTTCAGGCTTTTCTAAACTCGAAATTTTACTTCATGCGCCACGCGTATAAACGCTGATTTGATGTGAAGTACAAAACACCGCGATTTGAACTTCACATCAAATCAGCGTTGTATACGCGTGGCGCATGAAGTAAAATTTCGAGTTTAGAAAAGCCTGAAAATTTGGTTTGGTCGCTCCGCGCTTCGCGCTACGCAACCAAACCAAATTTTCAGGCTTTTCTAAACTCGAAATTTTACTTCATGCTTAGTCTGGGAGTGGAAACACTCGTTCCAAACTCCAAATTAAACACTTTAAAAAAAACAACGAATCCCTGAAAACTTGCAGAATACACATCGGGATGTGTATACTTAAAAGAAAGATAAAATCCCTGTATTTATATTGATTATGTACGATAATTTGTAGTCGTTAGTACGATATATCAATTTGGCTTCAAATTGATTATGTACGATAATTCGTAGACGTTAGTACACTTCAATTTCTTGTCAGCTAATTCAATTTCTTGTCAGCTAATTCAATTTCTTATAAGCTAATTCAATTTCTTCTCAGCTAATTCCAAATATATTGCAGTTACAGTTTTCTTAATTAATAAATGAAATCCTTATTGTATTGATCTAATAAAACACAAATTTTAAACATGTGAAAATACATAGGATATACGGATATAATGTTATTCATAGAATATTTGCAGGAAAAGAGCAATTTAGTATTATTTAGGACTCTTCACTCTGAATAATTAAGAGTGATTGCGGTGTGCAGTGAAGAGACCCGTCCAGAGGTGCACGCTGTATACAGTCTGCGATCGATGTTGAAGCTCGTTATTCGGACGACAGCCCCGTGAAGCCCCCTGATGCTCGCCCCCCCGATGCGACAAATCTCAATCTGCGAAAGCTCACCCACCCCTCACTCACCACATCAACCAGCCAAAACTACTATTTAACGAAATCTCCTCCTCCCACTTACAGCACATTTAATTCCGGCAGTAAAGTGTTGTGTGCTGCGGCAATAAAATTCCGCGTATTCACTTTTGCAGCGGTTGTACGAATTATGCAGGGGGCGAATAAATTATTGCGATTGTTGTGGCACGTCAAAAGTTGGCAAAGTGCGCTCGCGTGCGCGAATGCGGTAGCTCATGTTGTGTATGCCGAAGGACCGTCCCTATGTCCCCTCAGAAGTACGTCACTTCCATTTGACGTATGACATATTCAAAGAGTATCTTGTGTGAATTAAATATTAACAGTTTTTGTTCGAATTTATTCCCGTAATAAACTTTAGGACCAATTTTTTTTCCAATATATAAGTCGCTTATTTCCAAAAAAACCCTAAATCCATTTAAAAACCATAGATTTAGGGGTTTTTGGAAATAGGCGACTCATATATCAACACCTCCCACATAACATGCTCTACATGTCGATAGATGACACAACTTTGCCAGCTGCAAAAATAACATTTTAAGAGGCTTAGTCAAACTTAGCGCTGACAAATCAGTGGCTACGGAGTTTAATTGAAACAAATTGATATTAAACATGTCAAAATCGATTGAAACAATCATATCGTTTTAATATACTCCTCCGTCACAGATAAAATCTGTGAACTCTTCATTTCGAAGGAAAATAAGAATAAGAAATAATAACACAGCTATACGCCTGGTCTCTTCCTCGCCGTGCGACTCGAGCGCCGCTCTGGCGGCAGCGCCGCTAAGTTGTTGACTGGGGCCGTTTAAATGTCGTGATTAAACCTGTTACGGCAGATCGTGGTTTTTCATCGTTACATACCGTTTTGACGGCAAAACATGCCAACTATTGTGCAGTGCGGATTTCGAGCTGTCGATTTATCTACATTTCGCGAGAAAAGCTTAAATAAAGGGCGAAAATTGCTACATAGCTTCCACGTCAGCGACGTCAAAGAAATCCAAAATTATGATTTCAATGACATCGTGGGAGTTGTTTTGCGGGAAACTCCTGGTGCTCAAAGCACTAGATCGAAAGCAAATTTGTACAATGTACAAATCAAGGTAAGCGTACTATATATATATATATATATATATATATTTAGGTTTTCGCGAGCAAAATATAACTTGCTTGAGATTTTTGGGCTGCTTTCTCGCGTTGGTTGGTTTATTTGCGCTCTACGTTTCGGCAGCATCACTTCACTCCTCAGGAGCTTTTTTGTATACTGAGTGATGGATGTCACGTTCACTGTCAGTACATTTGTTTTGTAAACTAGGGACTTGTTAGTTAGTTCTATCCCAAAATTTGAAGAAAGAATCGTACGTGAAGCCATAGAAATAGAAAAACATCCTTTGTGCCTCAATAAACGAGATGATGGCACAAGATTACAAACCACATGGAAACCTTTGATGAATATAATAAAACAACAAAAAAATGACTTGCCTCCAATATCCAACAATTTTCGGAATATTCAGACAAATTCAAGTAATTTCAATAATGCAGATACATCGGACACAAATCAAGAAATTTTAGCACCTTCTACATCGAGTGGACCAATAACACGCAGCAGATCTAGACTACAAGTCCCTAGTTTACAAAACAAATGTACTGACAGTGAACGTGACATCCATCACTCAGTATACAAAAAAACTCCTGAGGATGGCAGAAGTGATGCTGCCGAAACGTAGAGCGCAAATAAACCAACCAACGCGAGAAAGCAGCCAAAAAAACTCAAGCAAGTTATATATATATATATATATATATATATATATATATATAACCTATATTATAGGAAATGTATCGATAAGTTGCAAGTTTGTGTCGCAGCATCGTTTATAGCCGAATTCTGCCAGCAGTAGAAAATTGTCTAGTTCTGATCAGACTGGCCAAATAAGCTCTCGTCAGTCTGCACCGATATCTCACAACTACCCCGTTGTTCTGGCAATGCCGGGAGTGGATCGCCAGCCTCCATTAAGTCAGATGATTCGACTGATTCGGCTAGTTCTATAAACAAATGTAAACGTAAATATAAATGTAATTTGTAACTTATATTGCTCAAAGAAATTAAACAGAAATACTACATGCAAGGTTATGCAATAATTATTGATGAACACATTCAATTAAAGTTGTACCTTCAGAATTACGGGCCGAGTTCACACTTTTCTTCTCTTTGCCGGTTTCCATGGGAAGATTGTCGGGTTAAAATTTTCCTCTGTGGGATTATTTGATTTCACACCGCCAACAAAGTGTTCAGCGCAAATTCTTGTGTGCTTCGTTGGCACCCAGGGTCCATTTTCATCTCTGAAATAAGGACACTTCAATTAAAAGATGACTTTTTATTCACATTGTTGCATTCAAATTATTTTCCTCTAAGCATTATCACTGTTACTTTTATAGGTTAGGAATGCTGCTGGCAACATGAGGTTTGTTTTCATTTTAATATTGCAGATTGATTGAATAGTTCTACGAGGGTTGCCTTTTATATTTCGGGATTGGGCAACCCTAGTGTTGCAATCTGGCAACTGAGAGCTCTATCGTAAAGTTTGACATTTTTGAGGTTATACGTACTCAGAACGTTTTGACATATGAGCGTTATTTGTGTCGTTTACACTAACTTAAAAGATTTATCTCGGCCAAAGAATGGAATTAAATCGTGAACATTTTCGTGCGATTATTTTTTACAACTTTCGACGTGGATTAACTCAACAACAGTGCATGGATGAACTTAATTCAATTTTTGGCGATGAAGCTCCATCAAGGACCAGTGTTTATCGATGGTATGGTGAATTCAACCGAAGTCGCAGTTCACTCCAAGACGAATTTCGTGGAGGTCGTCCAAAATCAGTTGTTGTTCCGGAAACCATTGATGGTGTGCGCAAACAAATATTGCAAGATCGTCATGTGACCTATCCTAAGATTGAGACAACCCTAGGCATTAGTGGGACCAGCATACATTTAATATTGCATGAACATTTGACTGTCAAAAAAATTTGTTCGCGTTGGATCCCACACAATTTGTCAATCGCTCAAAAAAAAGGCTCGTGTCGATTGGTGCAGAGAAATGCTCAAAAAATACGATTGCGGTGCTTCGAAACACGTCTATGACATCGTGACAGGTGATGAATCATGGATTTACGCGTATGAGCCCGAAAGTAAACAGCAGTCGACCGTATGGGTGTTTCAAGATGAGCCAAATCCAACAAAAGTAGTTCGCGCACGAAGCACTTCCAAGCAAATGGTCGCCTGTTTTTTCGGAAAAACTGGACATGTCGCGACCGTACCACTAGAGAACGCAGAACAGTCAATTCTGAGTGGTACACAACCATTTATTTGCCAGTTGTCATCCAAGAAATCAGGAAAACCAACCGCCGAAAACGGATCACTCTTCACCACGACAATGCGAGCTCTCACATATCGGCTCAAACAACTGCATTTTTGAGCACGCAGAACATCGATTTGATGAGTCATCCGCCATATAGTCCTGACTTGGCACCGAATGACTTCTTTTTATTCCCATCCGTAAAAAATAAGATGAGAGGTCAACGTTTTTCGACACCTGAAGAAGCGGTTGATGCGTTCAGAATGCATGTTTTGGAGATACCTCAATCAGAGTGGCAAAAGTGCTTCGACAATTGGTTCAAACGCATGCAAAAGTGTATAAATCTTAATGGGGAATATTTTGAAAAACAATAAAGCGATTTTCAATGATTAATATTTATTTTTGTTCTCTAATCCCGAAATATAACAGGCAACCCTCGTATTCAGGTGAAATAGGAATGTTAACATTATTACTTACCCCTCTCGTCGTACACGCGCAATCCACAACTTCTTCCGCTGTACTTCATAATCACGATTCAGGAACGTATAAAATGTCAAACCGACATTTTTCAACTGCGCGTTGGGACAGCCAGGCACGCAACACACTTTTCCCTCCGATTTCCTGCTCATTTCGTCGCTTATTAATAACAAAAACACGCGTTTCACAGCTGTGCGGCATGCGAACCGCTTGCGCCTGTCAACGTGACTCCCAGTCAACAACTTACAGCTTTGGCCGCATGAGGGCGCGTCGGGCGTTAGAGACCAGGCGTATAAGAACAAGGCAAAGCTACTGATTAACACAATCTGACATTTATGTCAGGTATGACAAACGTTAAATTAAGTTGCGAATTCACTTTTTCGTTCCATTTCCTTCTATCAAAAAAGTAACGCTTTCTCGATTGTGTTTTCAAATAAATACCTGATATTTCTGTAGGTCGTTCTTCTCAAAGTGAATATACTCTAAAGTTGAAGGTGTACACATGCTTTATACTGTGCTCTAAATAATTGTTTTATTTGCAATACTATTTTATTTTTCTCTTGTTCTAGAAATGATTGAAGAATACGAAGACGACGCCCACATCTGTCTAAAATGCCGCACGACAATAATCGGCCTCGACAATTACGTCACCCACCGCAGAAACAACTGCTCGAAAAAGCTGAATCTGAACCTCCCCGCAGACGCATCCTTTAACCTAAAAGCCGACGACTTCTTCTCCTCCTTGGAACTCCAAAGCAGCTCCAAGAAACCAGCAGTGCCATCAACAAGCGGCAAAACCTTCAGCGGCATCCTCACCAGAAGCAAAACATCAGCAGTAATACATGCAAAATCAGCTGATCAGGCGAAACCTTCAGAAGATACTCAAAGAGGCAAATCAACAATTTCACATAGTATCGAATCAAAAAATATTGATGAACCTCCAATTAATATACAAAAAGTCGTTCATGAAGCACAAACCGCTAAATCTCCAGTAACTGCACGTCAAGCATGGCTTGAAGCGAAAACTTTAACAACTGAAGTTCAGAGAAATACTAGCGAAGCAAAGACTCCTACAACAGAAATTCAGAGGAATACCAGCGGAGCAAAGACTCTAATAACTGAAATTCAGAGGAATACCAGTGAAGTAAAGACTCTTACAACTGAAATACAGAGAAATACCAGCGCAACAAAAACTCCAACAACTGAAACTCAGAGAAATAGCGAAGCAAATTCACCGACATCAACGTCTGGAAAGAACGCGTGGATCGGCGGACATCAGCTTAAAGTATTAGGACACGGGGATAACCAAAGTAGATTAATCAAAGCTGTTGATAATTTAAGCAGACACACGTACTTGAAGAAGGAAAATGATAACCTGGATATTGGAATGTATGATGATTCAGATGAAGATTCAGTGGACTATGAGTATGAGGATGATGAGTTTGACGAAGATGAGGATGATGATATCCCACCGCCTAGGACAGGCGGGAAGTGGAAAAATGATGATTTAAAAACACCCCCAAGAAGTTTCACAGGTGGTAAATGGAAGCCGTCATCGCCGATTGGGGATTGGATTGACGCATCCGGTGATAAGGCGAAGAAGTTTTTTTCAAGCTCACCGCAGAATCTCAGTAAAGAAAGCTTGGAATCAAACGAGAGTATTTCATCGAACGGAGGCAAGTGGTCTTTATTGAAATCAGATGCGCCTCCTTCGAACCACACGAAGGGTAAATGGAAACCGAAGGTGGATCAATTTCCTCCAGCTGGGTACAGCAAAGGTAAATGGAAGCCTTCGCTAATTAAAGAAAAGGTTGATGAACAGATTCCCCCGCCTGATTACACTAAGGGTAAGTGGAAACCGGCTTTAGTTAAAGAAAAGGTGGAGGATCAAATCCCTCCTGCTGATCACACAAAAGGGAAATGGAAACCTTCTACGAAGGAAAAAGCAGAGGAGCAATTTCCACCCTCTGGACATACTAAGAGAAAGTGGAAACCGATTGGTTTTAAGGATAAGGAAAAAGCGGATGAACAATTTCCTCCACCCGGGCACACAAAAGGCAAATGGAAACCTTCCACCAGTAAAAATCCTGAAGATCAGCTTTCAGCTACTAAGGGAAAAGGTAGATTTCCAAACAATAATGCGCAATTTCCACCTTCAGGACACATAAAAGGAAAGTGGAAACCTGCAAACCTCAAAGAGCAATGTCCACCTCCCGGACACACCAAAGGAAAGTGGAAGCCTGAAAAGAAGATCAAAAGTGAAGATAAAAAGGATGTTTCACCTTTTATAAAATCCAACCATTCTGTGCAATACTGGTGCGGACCTTGCAATCGAAGGTTGGCTTCAAAAATTGTTTATCACAGGCATTTAAAATCTGAACTGCACTTCAAGCGCACTTTACGCGAGCGAGAACTTGACGATTCGTCCAATTTAGATGTAAATCCAACAATTGATATGAAGATTGTGGAAGCGGAATCTTGGGTTGAAACAAGACCAAGTGAAATAAAAACAAACGAATTTTGGTCCGAAACAAATGATTTACGTAAATCTACAGAGGAAACAGAATTTTGGCCCGTAAATAAAACTGCACATGAAGAACTAGTTGATGAAATTAATATAAGCAGTGATAAGAAATCAGTTGAGCATTGGTCTCCTGATAAAATAATAATTGATGAAGCGAATGCGGAATTATCACCACAATTACTAGAGGATGTTAATAGGAGAATCCGAAAGAAGAAATTTATAATATGCTCAGTTTGCAAATCGCGCGTAACATCCCAAATGATGGGTAAGCATTTGATATCGCATTATCATTGCAGGAAAGCCAATTTATCTTCGCCGGAAGCGCAAAAATTAATCTTGGACAACATCTACAGCATAATCCTGCAATCGCCATATCAATGCATGATGTGTCGTTTTTACTGCAACACTCACGAGCATTTCTTGGAACACTGGAAAACGATTCTTCACGAGGAGAGTGTTGGTAAACGTGCGGGATACTTGTGGTGCAGTTTTTGTAAATTTTCCTGCACCGAAAACACATCCATGTATGTGCATTTGAGCTCACACGAACACTTGGAGGTAATTTCTGTGATTAACAAATCCGTTCCGATTGTTATCAACAAAATCAACCCGATTTCTTGCGAGACTTGCTCCAAATCGTTTATTTTGAACATACAGTTGAGGAAGCACTGCGAGGAGGAGAACCATAAGTGCTCCGGCACTGCTTCGGATGAATACCAGCGTAAAATCTTTTGTAATTTATGTGAAAGCGTGTTCAAATCTTCGATAACGCTGCAAAGGCATATTAAAAGGGATCACAATATGAAAATCTTCTTTTGCTCCGCTTGTGGTGTAAATTTTGAAAACGCTGCCGACGCGGCGAAACATCGCAGTGGTGAAGAACACCGAGCTAAAACGCAAAAGGCGGTGCCGAAAAGTTGTGAATATTGCGAGATTGTTTTGAGCAGTTTTCTAGCGTATAAAAATCATTTGAAAGAAGCGCACCCAGAGCGCACGCATAATTGTCCACATTGCGGATTGTCTTTTACGCTTCCGCAGGAAGTAACAGTCCACATCCGCTCGAAATCCTGCGTTTTCACGCAAGAAGAAAAAAGTGCAAATACTTGTGATCGTTGTCCGTACAGCACCGAAAGCGTTTCGGATTTGATTTATCACAAAGCGTTGCATGGGAATCCTGTGGTGAAGGAGGGAACTTCGAAGGAGTTGAGTTGTTATGAATGCCCGCTGTGTCGCAAGAGTTTTACGAAGCACTCGCTGAAGTTTCATATTAGGAATCACATGGATGAGAAGGCTTACGAGTGCAGTTTTTGCGGGGTGAAGTTCGCGAGGAAGAATAATTGGAAGATGCATGTGAAGAAGCACGCGGTTGGGAAGATTAAGAGTGTTTCGAAGGTTGTGCAAGAGCAGGTGTTTCAGTGTGGAGTTTGTGAAGCTACGTTCAAGCAGAAGTAAGTAATTGTTGATTGAATTTAATTATTGTGATTAGCGATGTTGGTTGTAGTTTGCGTCGGTAATTACCACTGGTTGTTTACTGTAAATTACGCAGCTGTTTCGGTAACATTGGTAGCAAATGTTAAAAGGACTTTCCAAGAGAAAATTGCATTTTATCTGTTTACTGCAAATTGCGCAGCTGTTTCGGTAATATTGGTAGCAAATGTTAAAAAGACTTTCCAAGAGAAAATTGCATTTTATCTCTTTACTGTAAATTGCGCAGCTGTTTCGGTAACATTGGTAGCAAATGTTAAAAGGACTTTCCAAGAGAAAATTGCATTTTATCTGTTTACTGTAAATTGCGCAGCTGTTTCGGTAACATTTGTAGCAAATGTTAAAAGGACTTTCCAAGAGAAAATTGCATTTTATCTGTTTACTGTAAATTGCGCAGCTGTTTCGGTAATATTGGTAGCAAATGTTAAAAGGACTTTCCAAGAGAAAATTGCATTTTATCTGTTTACTGTAAATTGCGCAGCTGTTTCGGTAACATTGGTAGCAAATGTTAAAAGGACTTTTCAAGAGCAAATTGCATTTTATCTGTTTACTGTAAATTGCGCAGCTATTTCGATAACATTGGTAGCCAATTTTAAAAGGACTTTCCAAGAGAAAATTACATTATATCTGTTTCGATAACATTGGTAGCAAATATTAGAAAGACTTTCCAAGAGAAAATTACATTTTATTTTTGATATAAAGAAAACACTTAACTTTTTTGTGAGACTTTTATTTACTCACAAAAGTAAACTTTATGTTTATCTACTGTAACACAATAATGCAGGTAATTTATTTCAAATTAATTAATAACAGTATATTTTGAACTTCACTTTAAACCAATGTTTCATACGCATGGCGCATGAAGTAAAATTTCGAGTTTAGAAAAGCCCAGAAAATTTGACTCGGGTCGCTGCGCGACCCTCGACAAATTTTCACGGGGCTTTTCTAAACTCGAAATTTTACTTCATGCTTAGTCTGGGAGTGGAAGACACTCGTTAAAGTTAATTAATTGAATGCTAATAATTTTTTTTTAAATTATAACTGAATCATAACTAACCGACCAGACAAACCAATGATAACTTTAAGAAACACTGGCTGAAAGAATCAAATACATGAAATATAATTGTTAAAATAAACAAACTGTAATTTAGTGTTTTTGATTCTAAATAGCATCAACTCTAATTATTTTATGTCATAAACTTGACAATAAAGGAAACTGCAAAATTAGCTTGTGATTTTTTAGTTTTAAACACACCGCTTAACTTTACATTGAATCAGTGTTTTGTACCAGTGGCGCATGAAGTAAAATTTCGAGTTTAGAAAAGCCCCGTGCTAATTTTCTAATACACACTTAATAATGTGTGCAATAAGACACATGTTTAATTATATCATAAACCTTTCTGCTAACCTAACCTGACCAAATAGTATGTGGAATTGCTAACGTGTGCAATCGTGCAACGTAGGCAATTAATTCTATCATAAACCTTTATACTAACCTTACCTCGATATACAGAGAGTTTTAAGTAACACCGAACATTTTCATAACGAGAATTTTTCTTTGAAGTATCCATACGCATACGTTGCACATTTTCTGATGCTCGGTTTATTAAAAGAATTCAATTCAAAGCTTTAAGCGAGTGTTTTCCACTCCCAGGCTAAGCATGAAGTAAAATTTCGAGTTTAGAAAAGCCTGAAAATTTGGTTTGGTCGCGTAGCGCGAAGCGCGGAGCGGCCAAACCAAATTTTCAGGCTTTTCTAAACTCGAAATTTTACTTCATGCGCCACCGGTACAAAACACCGATTCAATGTAAAGTTACACACCGCTGAAAACTTCGTAATATGTCAATGTTTTGCACCGGTGGCGCATGAAGTAAAATTTCGAGTTTAGAAAAGCCTGAAATTTTCAGGCTTTTCTAAACTCGAAATTTTACTTCATGCTTAGCCTGGGAGTGGAAAACACTCGCTTAAAGCCTCAAATTCAATTCTTTTAATAAACCAAACATCGAAAAATGTGCAACGTATGCATATGGATACTTAAAAAACAAAATTCTCGTTATGAAAATGTTCGGTGGTACATAAAACTCTCTGGATATGGAATCGCTAGTGTTTAGAAAGAGACTTAAACAATTTAATCTATCATGAACCTTTCTACTAACCTAGAAGTGTATAGAATCACCAACGTGAGCAATGAGACGTATGCATTTAATTCTATGCAAATCTTTCTGCTAATCTAACCTAAACTAGAAGTGCATGGAATCGCCAAAGTGTGCTATGGAGCCTAAGATCAGGTATCAAATACGATATCATGCGGCCCGCCAGAGTTTCTGGATTGGGGGGCCCGAGTTAGGATGTATAACTGATACTGCTGTTATTAATATTTCAAATCAAACACTTACCGTTAATCTAGAAGACACGAAAAACGACACAAATACACTAAATAACAAACTGACTACAGTCAAATTATGTACAGAAATTACAAAGTATGTACAGCAACAAACCACAATAAATTTTTTTTACAACAAACATCTTAAAACAAATGACTTCCGCCGGTCGATAAAGTCGCTATCTACTTTATCGGCCGAGTCAGATGCCGTGCCGAGTCAGATGTACTGATGTACTGAATAAATTACTGAATTCATTCTAATGTAGTGTAATTGCTTTATTTTATATCAAATAATTGGAAAATATTATTAGTTAGTTAGTTATATAATTTTATTAATAAAAGCATTTAATTATGTACTAGCGCCACCTAGTTTTTACACACGTAATCATGACGATACCAGCGGTGACAATTGAATTTCGGATAAACAAATCTCAAATGTCACCGTTTTTATGTTAACGATGTTAACATTAAATTTGTGTAGTGTATTCACGTTAAAATACAAGTAAAAGATCAAAATTGGTGCAGATATGTAGCAATGTATAAGGAAGTTGTGCAGTGTGTTTAGTTTGTACTGGAAATGTGGCATAAAATTGCAAGAAAAGGCAAGGAGGACATCTCATAAAAACATTAACCGAAAAGACGAATTGCGACTAAACGGTAAGCTTATTCCTTTATTTTATATCAAGTAATTGAAAAATATTATTAGTTATATAATTTTATTAATAAAAGCATTTAATTATGTACTAGCGCCACCTAGTTCTTACACACGTAATCATGGCGATACCAGCGGTGACAATTGAATTTCGGATAAACAAATCTCAAATGTCACCGTTTTTATGTTAACGATGTTAACATTAAATTTGTGTAGTGTATTCACGTTAAAATACAAGTAAGAGATAAAAATTGGTGCAGATATGTAGCAATGTATAAGGAAGTTGTGCAGTGTGTTTAGTTTGTACTGGAAATGTGGCATAAAATTGCAAGAAAAGGCAAGGAGGACATCCCATAAAAACATTAACCTAAAAGACGAATTGCGACTAAACGGTAAGCTTATTGCTTTATTTTATATCAAATAATTGTAAAATATTAGTTATTATATAATTTTATTAATAAAAGCATTTAATTATGTACTAGCGCCACCTAGTTTTTACACACGTAACCTCGCGATACCAGCGGTGACAATTGAATTTTGGATAAACAAATCTCAAATGTCACCGTTTATATGTTAACGATGTTAACATTAAATTTGTGTAGTGTATTCACGTTAAAATACAAGTAAAAGATAAAAATTAGTGCAGATATGTAGCAATGTATAAGGAAGTTATCCTGTGTGTTCAGTTTGTACTGGAAATGTGGCATAAAATTGCAAGAAAAGGCAAGGAGGACATCTCATAAAAATCATTAACCCAAAAGACGAATTGTGACTAAACGGTAAGTTTTAAACAATAACATATATTGGATTCTTCATTGTCACACACAAACGCAGACAGTTCCATTAAAAAAAATTCTCAAAAAGGTCAAAAACGTCGAAAAAAAAAACAGTGTCCAACACATGCACTCAAGCCTAAATGAACATTGGCTGCGAGAAGAAGAACTAGGAGTACTGCAAATCGGTGGCTACTCACTAGGCAGTGCATTTACTAGATCAGTGGCAGCTTATAGAGGAACATTACTTTTAATTAAAAACGCACTTCAATACAAAAACTTGCTAAATGTGGACAAATATTCTATTGAGGTATGTTGTGAGACGAATGTGACGTTAGCAATAAATTCCAGCAATAGATTTGAAAAATTCATATTTCTAAATTTATTTGCTAAAAAATTAAACTACATTAACAGTACGTTCTAGGCAGCCTAGACAATAGTCTAGACTAATTATCTAGACTCTATTCAGTTTGTAGACAAGACTATAGTCTGTATACTCATCCCTAGACTCTAATATCTAGAATAGAATCTCTAAGCGCTGTACTATAGACATCATAAACTATAATTTTGACATTTGACCCAGACTCTAAACTCTGCATTTTGAGCAGTTTCTAGACAGTCTAGACTAGTCGGTGGACTAGTTTTAATACTTTAATCTGTGAACTCTAATCTGTAGACTCTAGTCTATGAACTCTATCTAGTCTGTAGACTGTATCTAATCTGTAGACTCTAGTTTGTAGACTATCTAGTCTGTAGACTCTATTTAATCTGTAGACTAGCCTGTGGGCTCTGTCTAGTCTCTAAACGCTAGACTGTGCACTCTATCTAGACTGTAGACTCTAGTCTGTAGACTCTATCTAGTCTGTATACCAGTCTGTGAACTCTTTTTAGTCTGTTTGTTGACTCTAGTCTGTAAACTCTAGTTTGTGGACTCTATCTAGTCTGTAAACTAGTCTTTGGATTCAATTTAGTCTGTAAACTCTAGTATGTGGACTCTATCTAGTCTGTAGACTCTAGTTTGTGCATTCTATCTAGTCTGTAGACTCTATCCAGTCTGTAGACTCTAGTTTGTGCATTCTATCTAGTCTGTAGACTCTAGTTTGTGGATTCTAACCTGTAGACTTTATCTAGTCTATACTTTATCTAGTCTATACTTTATCTAGTCTGTAGACTGTAAGCTCTATCTAGTCTGTGGACTCTCTCTAATCTATAGACTAGTTTGTGGTCTCTAGTTCCTCGACTCTAATCTGTAGGCTCTATCTGGTCTATAAACACTATCTAGTCTGTATACTCTAGTCTGTAGACTCTATTTAGTCCTTAAACTCTATTCTGTGGACCCTATCTAATCTGTAGACTCTAGTCTGGGGATTCTATTTAGTCTGTACTCTAGCCTATGGACTAAACTACAATATGTAGACTTATTTCTAGACTCTGATACCTAGACTCTAATCTGTAAGCTCTGTATTCTAGATACCCTATACTCTAGACTTTGAACAGTCGACCCAGACTCTAAAATCTGCACTTTGGACATCAAGCAGTCGACTCATGTAGATTCTAAACTGGAGTCTTTAGACAGCCTACCAGTCTGTGGACTCTAGTCTAGAAACTACAGTCTAGTCTGTAGACTAGGCTGTAGATTCTAGTCTGTAGTGCAGTCGACTTATGTAGACTCTAAACTATAGTCATTTGACAACCTAGACTCTAGGCTGTTTACTCTAGTCTGTAGATTCTACTCTGTAGACTAGGCTGTAGATTCTAGTTTATAGTGCAGTCGACTTATCTATACTCTAAACTGAAGTTTTTAGACAGCCAGACTCTAGTCTGTTGACTCCAATCTATAGACTCGATTATGTATACGCTTGCCTCTAGACTTTAATTTGGAGACTAGGCTGCAGATTCTAGTCTGTAATGCAGTCGATGTATGTAAATTTTAAACTAGAGCCTTTAGACAGCCTAAAAAGAATTAGTACACAATTTTACAAAAATTAACAAAATAATTAATTACACAAATTAACAAATTATCAATTTGGTCTTTATACATGGCAACTGCTATAGAATTGTTACTTGAACATGTAGAGTATTTAATGAAACTTATCCAAATTTGCCGCCGATAAATAAACAAGATTTAGAAGATTGGAATCAGCTGTCATGTACAAAGAATAAATTGATAATTTGTTGATTTGTGTAATTATTCATTTTGTTGATTTCTGTAAAACTTTGTACTAATTTTTTTTTATTATTTGACATTTCGCAATACAATCGCGACAAAATAAAAGCATGCTACTTGCCTACTAAAATTCAATTGCGTCTTATGCGCGCATTATGCCCTGCATAAATGCGACGAATCTTCGAAATAATTCGAAAACTACTTGCTTTAGGAGTATAGTTGTATAATACTTTTTTGCAGGAAATATTAACCCCAATCGTACCATGTGTTAAAAAGTAATTCAATTTTTTTGAAATAGAATTACCCTTTTTTTAACACATGGTACGATTGGGGTTAATATTACTCTAGGTACAAGTAGAGATATAAATCATATTTTTATCTTATTCTTCAGAGAAGTTACAGACAGATTTCAAGATGTCTTTTAGAGGTCACAATTTTAGAAATATTTTTTTTTCTTGAAAACTATAAGAGATAAGTGTACATATGTTTGAATAAAATATGTTGCAATTTAAACGAGGAACCCAAAAAATTACTAATATATAGGGTGTTCCATTTAAAATAACAAATTTGGTGCTATTTCCGGTGGAACCGGAAGTGATATAAAGTTGAAAATATTTCACATGAGGAGAACTAATTCAACAGTATGACAAGGATTTTTTTCAAATTTTTAGTGCATTGGCAACCCCATAAACTTTTAACGAACGGTTTAGCGTAGACACCCTGTATGGTCGATATTTTTACATACATACATATATTTTTTACATACATACATACATACATATACAGAGAGTTTTCTGTAACACCGAACATTTACATAACGAGAATTTTTGTTTAGGTATCCATATGCATACGTTGCACATTTTTCGATGTTCTGTTTATTAAAAGAATTTAATTTGAAGCTTTAAGCGAGTGTTTTCCACTCCTAAGCTAAGCATGAAGTAAAATTTCGAGTTTAGAAAAGCCTGAGAATTTGGTTTGGTCGCGTAGCGCGAAGCGCGGAGCGGCCAAACCAAATTTTCAGGCTTTTCTAAACTCGAAATTTTACTTCATGCGCTACCGATACAAAACACTGACATATTACGAAATTTTAAACACACCGCTAAGCTTTATATTGAATCAGTGTTTTGTACTGGTGGCGCATGAAGTAAAATTTCGAGTTTAGAAAAGCCTGAAAATTTGGTTTGGCCGCTCCGCGCTTCGCGCTACGCGACCAAACCAAATTTTCAGGCTTTTCTAAACTCGAAATTTTACTTCATGCTTAGCCTGGGAGTGGAAAACACTCGCTTAAAGCTTCAAATTGAATTCATTCAATAAGCCGAGCATCGGAAAATGTTCAACGTATGCATATAGATACTTAAAAGAAAAATTCACTTTTTAAAAATGTTCGGTGTTATAAAAAAAACTCTCTGTATATTTTTTTACATACATACATACATACATATATGTTATCACAGAAGAGATATATCGGAAAAAGAAATATTTATATAAATATCGATATTACAAAATAAATCGCAGATCCTTAGCGAAGACGCTAAAAATTAAGATTTCATAATGAGAAAACTTTTACATTAGAAATTCCACAAATATGATGAGTTAGTTGTTTTTTAATAATGGACGATCAATGTATGATATACATAATCACGTATGATAGTGTTTTTAAAACTTTTCGTTGAATATTAAGGGTTAAATTGTAGTTTAACGGTAATTTAGAACTAAAATTCGGAAAATGTTCTATTTAGTTTGGGATAATATTGTTGTTACATCTCGGAGATAGTAATAATACAGTAATGTAGTGTATGGTTAAGTATAGTTAAGGTGTTTGTAAGTGTAAAACGTGCGGCAGTGATTAACTCTAATCACTATAATATTCCCCAGCTACTTGGATGTGTGCATCGCATTTGGCGTTTTCGATGCGCACGCCATCACCATCACCATCAGAAAAGCGTCGAAGGAGTAATTACTATTTATCACCAACCACTGTTGGGGAAGAGGAGGGAAGACCGGAGGAGTAGTATCGAATCATGCCAATCTCTCCGGCAGGCGCATTTTTAATCCCGGAGTTGCGATTTATTGCGCACTTTTAAGCCCCCGCTGCTCGTAAATTTTGAGCAGACTTTTCTTTCTGCAATGTATCTCCGCATGATGCATTGTCTCAAGCGATACTTCTATCAAAATGTACCATCTCTCGCGCGATCGATTGACGTGCACTAAATCTACACGATCGGAGGGCGCTATTTCGAATCACTACTACTAAATAACCCCCCTACCCCTCTCATCCCCATGGTACATTTACTTGTAGGGATAAAATAAAGTCTTCGGAGGCATTATGGGGAATTTAAATTTTATCGCGGAAATTGTAAATACGTACGGTTTTGCGTTTAAAGAAAAACTTCGCGAGCGTAAAGTTTCAACTTACAAATCGACTTTTTAAAATAAATTTGCGATTTATCGACAAGTTACCAATGTTTAAATAATTATATATAAGTGTATCCTTCCTTATATAAAATTATTTAAAGTGTGAAGTAAAGGTATCCTTCCTTATATAATAATTATTTGTGTCTTAATATAATAGCAGACTATTTATGATTTTCAACTTTTTATTTAACTCACTACAATTGTTTCGCTACACTGTAGCTTCTTCAGGTGAAGAAATATAATATAATTTTTACAAACTAATTTACATTATATACAGTTTTCAGAAGTGTGGGTGGAGGGGGTGTTTTTCTTCAGTTTAAGTAGGGGGGAGTTGGAGAGTTCAAGCTGGTCGTTCAGCTAGTTTCCTGAATTGATATGTTTATTTATTTCAAAATTTTCCAATAAATTTAGTTTCCGTCCTTCATTAGAGATGTGGAGGATTTTGAAGTTGTCAAATTGGTGGTTTTCTTCAAGTAGGTGGTTTGCGTAAGTTGAATTATCTTTTTGATGAATGAACGCTTTTTGGTGTTCATTTATCTTTCACTGAATGCTCTTCCAGTTTGGCCTATATAAATCTTCGGGCAATCAGCACAATTAAGCAAATAAACCCCACAGCGTTGACCCTTTTTACTTTCCCCCGTATGTAATACAAAGGGAAAGTATTGTTTTCGTGAAAATTTTCTAATCAAAAATTTTAGCGGAAATATCCGTTTTGAGGTCCCCTGAGTCGAATAAGACCATTTTTGAAAAATGTCTGTTTGTCTGTGTGTCTGTGTGTGTGACTGTGTGCGCTGTACCGCAAAAACCGCTAAAGATATCGAGATGAAACTTGAAACTTAAGCTTTTTGTTACAATCGGAAGAACTGAAAAGCTTTTGGTGAAAATCGGAAAACCGGAAGTGGTACTTTACTCTTAGCGTTTTTCAGTTTTTTCAGATTTTTTCAATAAATTCAAATTCAACAAAAAATTCTTTCAAATAAAAGTTGTAGATAATAACAAAATGAAGATGTATTGTTCACTTACTTTTTGTCATAGCACTCTTAGTTTTTGAGATATTTCAAAAGTTGTGTGTTTTATCTAGTTATTGGTGTGTGGCAGTGTATGTGTCGATACAATTGAAAAATGTTTCAAATAAAAGTTGTATGAAATGAAAAACTAAAGATTTTTTGTAGATTCACTTTTTGTCATAGCACTCTTAGTTTTTGAGATATTCAATAAATAGTGTTTTTTATCTAGTCATTGGTTTGTGTCAGTATGTGTTGATCCAATTGAAAAATGTTTCAAATAAAAGTTGTAGTTATCAAAAAGTTGAAGACATTTTGAAAATAATAATGCTACAAATATTTTAAAAGTGATATAATACGCAATTTACGGGGGAAAGTACTATGATGGACACATCACCATTTTTAGTTTTATCCTTATTGTTTTTTATTATTTTTGATAGTGTGTTGTTAGATTTAAACGCAACATTTATGTTTAATTTTTTTAAATTTTTACTGATTTTTTGGCTTAAATAGCCATTATAAGTTATTGATCCATAATTTTCAACCTTGCATTTTCTTGTGGGGAATATTGATTTATTTATAATTTGTGTATTGCCAGCGCAAAGTGGTCGATTGGCGATCGCAAGAGAAAGTTGGCGCTCGACGCGCAGCGGAGAGCGCCAATCTCTTAAGATCGCCAATCACACTTTTCACTCAAATTACACATAAGATTTTTCCTTCAATCGCTACAATAATGTTCAAAGAATAAACTTCAAAAGATTTAATGTATTCAATTATAACATTATATAACATTGATTCAAAATTTTCCAGAAAAGGTAAAATTACAATTTTTACAATTTTTTATTGTTATTTTCGAAGTTGAAGGTCCATCTACCGTTGAAACAATATGTTCTTCCGTTGATATAGAATCAAAAACTTGCGTTGGTGTTGCTAATATTTTATGTGCAGTTTCTATTTTATTGGCAATGCTCTCGTCAATATATCCCTCTGCTACAGATAAACTTTTCCATCCTCCGTGACGGTTTAGTTGCATTAAGTCACCTCCACCATTAACCAATAATATTGCTGATGTGCGGCGAAAACAATGGCCAGTATATAAATTTGATTCTAGCAGTTTTAGGAATTCAGCTATTACATAAGGCGTTTTACCTATTATATTCATTCCCACTACCTGTTTCGAACATTTACCTTTCGAATATCTCAGGAAAAGACGACGTGGTGTATCATTATCTTCTGGTCTTAAAGCAATATATCGTCTGATTTGTGATAAGAAATCAATTGCATTATTTTTATCATTAGTAACAGTAAAAGTGCGGCTTCTGTTGGTTTTGCAGACGGGGATTTTCACAATTTGTATTGAATCCTTATCTTCAACATCATCTAACATCATTTTCACCAGTTCATCCCGTCGGCATCTGCAGGCAATACCCAAAATTAATATAACCTTTTTCAACAAATATATCTGATCAGGAGCAGTACGCAGAAATGATTCAATTTCTTTCCTAGTTAATATTTTCGATTTTTTTGGTTTGTATCCAACACTTAATTAACTATTAATTTTTTATACTGACCAATATCCATGTCGCGATTAACTGATAAGACAGCTTTTAACATCGAGAATTTCCACCATTGAGTAGAGGCTTTAAACTTCTTACTCTGTTCCGAGAAATACAGAAGAAGTACACTTTCGCTGGATGTTGCAATTTTTTTGAGCAGCACCATTTTACAAAAATTTTATATTCCCGTTCCTATTTTAGGCGTGACTTATCCGGCAGTAGGCTTAATGTTACCATTTTCGCGGCTTCGGCCATATCTGGTGGTGTACATGTTGAATAATCTTCATCGTCACTTATTTCCATAATTATTCGATTTGATTTAGCGAGCGTTTTTTTTATTTTGTCGCTTTACGACAACAAGTGACGTCTCCTCGGAAATCGCCTACTTTCCTCTGAGTTTTGCGAGCGTAGAAGCCTACTTTCTAAAGGGATTGTAGGAAAAATTATTTAAACAATTCCCAAGTATATTCGGACAAGCCACGACCCTTAGAGGATCTGAGGACTAAAATTAGTGAAGAAATTACACAAGTTCCGGTTAAGTGGCTGCTCGGAGTATTCAGGAGCAGCAGGAATCGTGGCTTGTATCTGCGTGTCGTATTTTTTCACTTGTCGAGGCACTAACTAACGTTGGAATTGACCCATTCGGGGGACCCATTCGGTCTCTGTAACGCAAGCCGAGCGTATAAAATTTTTAATTTCTGACGTTTTGTGATAATTACGTATTCCAGGTCGCATTCAGTCAAGACTTTTTTTACACAAATAAGACAATTAACTTTGTTTGTATAACTGAGGATTTTATTGTGACTATAGTTTCGACAACTTTAACTTGTCATCATCAAACATAAAGTAATCTAAGACAAACAATTCGTCAGGTATATATACGAAAAAATTACGGTTACAAAACGGCTTTAAAAATGGGGGTGTATATTAGGGCAATCTGGTCGTTTATTACGGGAATTTCCGTATTAGCGCGTGCTCTGTGAATTTCCAGAGACTCCAGGAGGTCAATCTTACGACCCTTTTCGGCTAAATGTATTATTGACAGTACATCCTCGCCAAAAGTATGATTGTTTTCAATCATATGTCTAGCGAATGACGACTTATCAATAAAATTAAGCCGAAAAGAGCTAAAATGTTCCTCGAGTCTGATTTTAAAATTACGACCAGATTGACCAATATACACTCCTTTACAATCGCTACAAGTTAAAAATAAATACCCAGTGCTCACAGATCAGGGATATATTCCTGATCTGTGAGCACTGGGTATTTTTGTTTTCGGATTAAAAATACTGTATCTAATTTTTGTAATAGGTTTAAAGGCTATTGAAATGTTATGTTTAGATAAAATGCTTTTAATTTGTAATGAGATGTCACCAAAGTAGGTAAGGGATCTGAATATTTGTTCTCTTTTAGATGTGTCCTTGCCTGCATATATCGTCGCTGTTACTTCAATAGGTCGTATGTCAAAAAAACTTGTTTTTTACTTTCTGAAAAACAAGTTTTTTTGACATACGACCTATTGAAGTAAAAAAGCTGTTTAACTTTTATGCCGTAACTTCTTTTAATAAACTAAAATCGGCAAAAAATAAAACTTTAAACACGTTTTGGAGCACACTATTATAAAAATTTAATATTAATAAACTGGCAGAGATACTTTCACATACGACATATTAATACTATCATTTGGTTGTAATTATTGACATACGACTTATTGTCAATAATACTAAAACTACAGGAGTAGGAAAAAGAATCAAGATAAGATAGTACATTAATTTTTCTTTATTAAATACCTATTTAGAACATAGATTTAGAACATTTAGAACATAGATTTACAAAAAAAAAGTTTTTGTTCTATGAAAAGTTAATTCACAACTAGACTAGTTGTGAATTAAGTTTTCATAGAACAATCGGCAGTCACGTAGAATTAGTTCCTTTAATTCCTGTAGATGGTTATATTTTGACCCCTCAATGGGCAGAGGCCCGTTATATAAAGGAGGCCTAACTTGATCAGTTACCTTCCGCTTTTGACGATGTGGCAGGTCTTTCCACTCATCAGAAAATTTTAGCTTGAATTGAATCACACCTTCTGAAGTGTACTGTAGCGCACAAAGGTCGGTTACGACAGGATCACCAGATTTTTTCCCAGGCCGTATGCTGCTATAATAAGTAGCTTCAAATTGGTTGAAGTCAGAAAATGACAATGCTACAACTTCGTATGGCGATGGACTCTGCCTTGCTCCTGATATTATGTGTAAATAGTCGCTTGGCAGGTACACTTCCCTCCTTCGTCCCAGTTTTCTTTTGATGCAACTGTGGACCGAGTCCACCTCCATTTGTGTGTGCCCTACTTCCAGATATTTTTGTTGTATTGTGATAGAGTATTTTATTGATAAATCCAGTAGGGCATTCGACAACTTTACATTTCTGTTTTGGTAGCTGCAGCCATCGCTCCAAATAACAATTTTTGAGGGGTTGTACGCAATTATTTCTTTATTTAGAAATTATGTAGCTATGGAGGAAAACACGTCACTTTCGAGACCTCCATCTGTCTCATTCCACACGTAACAAATTACCTGCTTAATATCCATATTAAAGAACGTCCAATTATGGACCTTCAATTTGGTTTTGTAATAATTGGCCGATGCATTTAACCTTGGTGCAAGCAATACTGCTTGGAGATCCACCGCGTAACATAAGATATTTTTATCACTCTTATCTGCTTCCTTCTCATCACGCGCTTGCTGTTTTCTATCTATGTGTGATTGATAATTTTCTGCAGTTTCTGACCCATTTTTAAATAATGAGCAAGTACTGCATTGGTCTCCTTTTGGGCACCAAATGTCTAAGTTGTTCTTTTTAAAAACTTTAAAAAATGTTGTCCACGAAGCAGCCGTTTTATTTTCTTCGCCACATTTTTCTTGATATACCCTGTATACATGCCTGTAACTGTCCCATACAGGTTCCAAATATAACTTTGATGTTGACTTCCTAGCATAGTGGGACTCTACTTTGGATAAACCAGTAAAAAAATCTTCTATTGCTTTGACATGTGCAGTTTCCTCTTTTAAAACCTCTTCATGTTCCTACGGCGTACAAACCCAATTTTGCACCGTCTTTTCGCCAATGCCAAGTGTAGCCAAAAACATTTTCTTACATACAGATTTATTGACTTTTGTTTCTTGAAGTAATTCCTCCTCTATATCACTAACTATTAAAAAATATCTGAAAGTAACTTTTTTCTTACTTGTTTGTGCAAAATCCCTTCTATGTTTTGGAACAGTTGGTAAAACTTCTCCTCTAACAAATTCTTTTTTAGCATCCCAAGATGCCAAGTTCCAGAAAAGTAAATATATATTTTCTCTGATCTTCTGTTATTTCTGAACATTTAAAATTTTCACGTGGTCCACCCTTCCCTTGTTTCACTGTATGACCAGGACATTTTATTCCTATAGATCGCTCTTGCTTAGTTGCTGTTTGGCAGTATTTTCTATCTACATTTTTTTTGAATCCAATGTAGGATTTGCCATGCAGTCTTAAATCCGCAATTTTAGTTCTCTTCCACATTTTTGGATTAGCTTGTCCCTTACTTTTTCTTTTTTCACTTTGACGACCATCAGTTGCAGATGTTGAAAAATCTTGTATTCTCTCATTATCTGATGTATTACTTTCATTCGCTCTTAGATTCCCTGGTGGTTCATACTCAGAACCACTATCCTCAAAAAATTCTTCACCTGAAGATTCTTCAAAATCTAATTCTTGGTGTTTGTTTAATGATTCTACAGGAGTGGCTACTTTTATTTTTTTTAAAGAAGTATTGTCATTGGTAACAGGAACAATATTGTCATTAGTAGCAGGAACAATGCTCTCACTTCCCAATTGTTACCACTCTAATATTTCATTGCTTTCTTCTATGTCTGCAGTCGTAGAAGTATTTTCAGGTGCCATCTCTACTGTCTCCACTGTCAAATTGCTACTATTTTGCTGCTTAATCGCTTGTAGCAATAAACGACTACCTCTCCCATTTCCAGAAAACATGGCGTTGCTAGATAAACTTAAAACAAACAGGTGCAAATTGTCGTATGTCATCTATTGATATAATATTAAACAAAGCAATATATCGTATGTCAACATCAAATTTAGTATGAAGCCCTAGGAAGCTAAGTTTTTTAGAAATAAAGTTATGTTAATAACAAAATGTGTGTTATTATAATTAAAATTAGTTTACAAAGCAAAAGTGAAGAGTAGGTCAACTTTGCGGAAGTTTTATTTTGTATTTTTAGGTTAGATTTGTTGATTCATAGTTTTAATGTATTTATGAAGATATTCTAGTACTTTTTTACACGCAAAATTAGTGTTTAAAACAAACTGCAACTAACCTATAACAACGATGAATTTGTTATATTGAAACCTTAATTAAAACCCACATAAACACGAAATAAACACTTGTAAACAAACCAGCGCTTGACATACGAGTAATTGCATCAACCAAATGAAGAGAGATGGCGCTATAGGAAATATTGCAAGTACGCATTTTATTTTATATTCTATTTCTCTCTAGCTTTTGACTTGAGTGGTTTTGCTAGTATATAGAAACGATAATTTTGGTCACTTTGGCCGTCGTAACTCAAAATCCATTTTTTTTTGACATACGACCTATTGAAGTAACAGCGACGATATATACTTAGTTACTTTTTTTCATTCTATATTTATTAATCAATGAGTCTATTAATGCTGCAGTATAGCCATTTGACTTTTTTTGTTATGTGGTCGCTGCTATAAAAACCATTACAGTTCTAGAGTTGCAATGTACCTATTGTAATTTTAGAACAATAGTTTCTATGGCAACGGCCACATAACAAAAAAAGTCTTAACTGAGTGCGACCAAGAATACGTAAATCTGACAAAACGTGAGAAATTCTAAACTTTATACGTTCGGCTTGCGTTACAGAGACTGAATAGGTCCCCCGGATGGGTCAATTCCGACGTTAGTTAGTGCCCCGACACGTAAAAAAATACGTATTGGAGATACAAGCCACGATTCCTACTGCTCCTAAAAACTCTAAGCAGCACTATTACATTTACTAATCAGTGATGGGCCCATAAGTAAGACATTTCCGAATAGGAGTAGAACAACTTAATTTGCACCATACAATAAATACCGATTTTTGTTTTCCTTTTATACCCCCTACGCGAGTTTCCGCCAATTCTCTCCAACTACCCACACGCTTTTCGGCACTTTTTACGCCCACGGTGATCCGTCGTGTTTATGATTGGTTTTTGAGTAAACAGGCGCTCAGCCCGAGTCCGGTAAACGCAATTTGCAGTAAAGACCGTTTTTATAATAAGCATTATAAAACAAGAGAGCAGAAAAGGAGATGCGGAGATGGACACGAAAGATAGTCGCATGAAATACGCCACGGTACGTTCACTAACAGCATGTTGATTAACCATTAAAACAGCGTTTAGATCTGTATCCAGATGTGCATTATGGTGTATCCACGTCCATGGTTACACAGCCACACATATTCTTCTCATCTGCGAGCCCGGGCACTTTAAACGTGCGCCCTTAAAAAAAGGTGCTCTCTCAAATTATCCCTCGGTGCTATTATGAAAAAGAGTGGGTGTAATATGCTGAGAAGGGGTCGACCTCAATTCTCATCAAGAAATATTGCTTAAATCAAGCTGGATGGTGTGTTAAATTATCATATCAAGACGGTTTAATAACACTTTATTTCCACTATCTATCTTTCAAAAAAAAAAAAAACATTAAAAGTAACACAAATTATATAGGGATGTAGAAAATACAACAATATTAAAAAAATAATTTAACGAATAGAAGCACTAATATTCTTTTTTCACACGTTTATTTGAATTACCAAATGTACATACATTTCGAACACAAATTGACCATTAGCAATGGATTAACACTCAGTGTTAATAGGTTTTAAAACAGCTAATTAATCTTGTATTATTGCCAAAAGTGTATTTAAAGATTTGCATTGATTGAGTTACTTGAAGATAATTATAACTTTAAATAAAATACTTAGAACCTTTCTTCAATACTTGGGTATTGAAGAAAGGTTCTAAGTATTTTATTCAAAGTTGTATTTAAAGATGTAAAATAAATATAAAGCAGTCTAAATTTATACACAGTTCTAAATAGCCTCACAATTTCTTTGTTACAATTTATGTGACCTAAAGTAATTGTTTTTACCTACGCCCTATCTAGTAACCGCATCATACCACACTAACATCTTGACAAGTATGATTGACATTACGTACACATGCACGCAATCACTTAAAATAAATAGTAAGCCACGACCTTTAAAAATTGTGTTTGTGAAAGATAATGAAGCTATACAAGTACTAAAAAGCAATTCACTGGAGTGTAACAAAAACTTTCATTTCCGATCTGATAAGACAAGAAAGCAACAGGAATATTTAAAAAAAAATACAAAATGAACTTGAATCTCGGAAATCAATAGGTGAATTAAATCTCATGATTAGATATAACAATGGAGTTCCGTTTATTTTCTCTAAGCAGATCCAAGCCTCATATTCCAAACAAAAAAACTAACCGTATATTATCAAAATTGTGGCGGGTTGCGAACTAAACTTCAGGCATTTATGTTATCAGTCAATAGTAATGATTATGATGTACTTATCTTAACTGAAACATGGCTTTTTGAAGCTATTTCAAACAGTGAATTACAATTAATAAATTACAATATATATAGGGTTGATCATTCCAACAATGGTGAAGTCCGTGGTGGTGGTATTTTAATCGCCGTTAAACGTCACTTTAAATCATCTATTATATTAAAGAATAATGCTATAGAGCATCTATTTGTGTTATTATCAGTCAATAAGACCAATTATATTCTTGGCGTTGTATATGTATATACCGCTATCGTCGCCTGTAACTTCTTATTCTGAGCATTGTGAAGTTGTGGAAAATATAGTTCAACAATATTCAGATTGTCAGTATTTAATTTGTGGAGATTACAATCTCCCTAATATTAATTGGAGTACTTCTCTTTCTACCTCCGATAAATATAATTTAGATGACCATAAAAAACACAGTTGATTGTTGATACATTTAATTTTCTAAATCTTGAACAAATAAATAAAATTCCTAATAGTAGATCCGTTTTTCTTGATTTGTTCTTTTCTAATATTTTAGAGTGTGAAGTTGCATTATCGAATAACTTATTATCAAATACAACTCAACATCATTATGCTTATGATATTTCGATTTCTCTGTGTGTTTATAAACCGCTACAATCTGTACAAAAAATATTTTTATATCATCTTGCCGATTTTGATGCTTTAAATCACTTTTATAATATTATGTTTAGTTGTTCTGAGTGGAAATCTATAGTAATCGATGCTGATATTAATATGTTAGTTGACTATTTCTATAATATTGTTAATAACGGTATAACTAATTTCATTCCTCAGAAATTATCTTGAACAAGTTTCTCATCTTTCACGTGGTGAAACATATTTAACTATGATTTAATAAAGAAAACACTTGGTTAAATTTCACTAATATTTTGGTTTTTTATACTCCTTGAGAAAGACTCAAAGTCGAAACTAGTTGGAATAAAAAACCAAAATATTAGTGAAATTTAACCAAGTGTTTTCTTCCTCAGAAATTATTTAAGGATAGCGATAGCTACTATCCTAAATGGATGACGCAAGATCTTAAGCTTCTCATAAGAAGAAAGAAATCTGCTCATATCAAATACAAACAAACAAGCAATCGTGATGACTATTTATTGTTTAATTCGTTACGAAGTCAATGCAAGAAATTAACAAATTTATTACATTCAATTTTTTTTTTATCAGACGTCGAAGCTAAAGTCAATGCAAACTCTAATTACTTCTGGAAGTATGTCAAAGATTTAAAGAGCAACGATGGCATTCCTAATGTCATGGAATTTGATTCAAGAACAGGCTCAGACGATAATCAGATTGCTGATATGTTTGCCGAGTACTTCGCTACTGTTTATACCAATGACGCTAGTCCATATACTAACGCTTCGTTACAGAATAACTTCTCGGTCAATTATTATAAGTTCGTAATTTCCAAGGAGGGTGTTTTTAATGAAATAATGTCTCTAAACCCAAGTAAAAGCTCAGTCCCTGATGGCATCTCTCCCTATCTTTTAGTTAACTGTATTTATTCATTATGCGGTCCTATATCCGATATATTTTCTATGTCCTTGGCACAAGGTGAATTCCCATCAATCTGGAAACTAAGCTATATCAATCCTATCTTTAAATCTGGGGAACGGAAGCTTATATCAAATTATAGGGGCGTTTGTCTTCAATCTTGCATACCGAAAATACTTGACAAAATAGTTGCGACACAAATGCATTGGGTTGTTAAAATGTTTTTGTCAGAGAATCGGCATGGTTTTGTACCGGGTCGGTCAACAAATACAAATCTTTCATGTTTTAATCAATATTTGTTGAAGGCTTTCGAAAATAATAGTCAAATTGATTGCATATACCTAGATTTTTCGAAGGTAATATTCTATTACATAAAATAAGATCATTAGGTTTAAATGATATGGCCGTTCGTTGGCTATCTGACTTTTTAAGTAACAGGTTTCAAATGGTAAAAATACACAATTACATTTCTAAACCAATTTCTGTAACATCAGTGGTTCGGCAAGGAACTCACTCTGGGCCAATATTATTTTTACTATTTGTAAACGACATTGAAGACATTATTACTAACAGCAAGGTTTTATTGTATGCTGACGACATCAAAATATATCGGATCGTCAAATCATTTGAAGATTGTAAAAGCCTGCAGGATGACTTAAATAAGATTAATGACTGGTGCTACTCCAATAAATTACACCTTAATGTGAAAAAATGCAATCTTATTTCATATTGTAGAAAACGCTCTAGTCTCAATTACGCATACAGCATTGATGGAAATGATTTAGCTAAATCAGCAGAGCTGAAAGATTTAGGAGTGACATTCGATAATAGGCTTGCATTCAACTCACATATCAGTAACGTTTGCTCCAAAGCTTTAAAAATGTGGGGTTTTGTCTGGAGGGTGTGACGAGATTTGGGTCCATCGTGTTTAAAACGATTATATTGTGCATTGGTTCGCTCCAGCGTTGAATATGCTTCGGTAATATGGTCTCCATATCAATCAGCACATATTAATAGATTGGAACAAATACAACGTAAGTTTGTACGTAGCATGGAGTTTAAATTGGGTAGATGTCATAGGCAAGGTTGTTACGTGGAAATAATGACCGATTTGAACATTAGACCTCTAGTTGATCGTCGCTTAACAGCAGATTTATGCATGATCTACAAAATAATAAACAATTTAATTGATTGTCCTAATATTTTGGAGCAACTTCATTTTTATACTCCATCCAACTGCCGAAATCTAAGGAATACGCCCATTTTCCGCTTGCAGACATTCACTACAAACTACTCCCACTACAATCCACTGGCCAGAATGATGATGACAGCAAATAGCTTGGCCGATAGGGAGTGGTTCGATTTATTTAATTCAAATTTTGATAGTTTTAAGTGTAAACTGAAGAGGATGCTTTAGATTTGTGATTTTTATTGTTATTATTTTGTGAATAGTTTTAATTTTTTGAATGGCTCGAATTAATAACAATAATAGTATTATTTAATGTAATGTAATTTTGATTGTTGTTTGAATTATTAGTGCTCTATTTTTGTTAAAAGGGGTTTTCCCGTATAAATAAATAAATAAAAAATAAATAGCTTTGACAAGTAGATTACGTGCTGACAGCTGAACAGCTGATTACTTACCGCACAACCAAATGACATTTCTTTGATGTACAGGAAGTTTTTCTTTAAAGTATGCGTATTCTAAATTCAGCTTATTTTCTTTAAATCTTTAGTTATTCGTTGTTTTTTGTAAGAGTACAATTTGAAGCTCTAAACGAGTGTTTTCCACTCCCAGACTAAGCATGAAGTAAAATTTCGAGTTTAGAAAAGCCCCGTGAAAATTTGTCGAGGGTCGCGCAGCGACCCGAGACAAATTTTCGGGGCTTTTCTAAACTCGAAATTTTACTTCATGCGCCACGCGTACACAACACTAAAATATTGCGAACTCTATGTATATTTGAACCTCACTTGAAAACAGTGTTTTATACGCGTGGCGCATGAAGTAAAATTTCGAGCTGCGCGACCCTCGACAAATTTTCACGGGGCTTTTCTAAACTCGAAATTTTACTTCATGTTTAGTCTGGGAGTGGAAAACACTCGTTTAAAGCTTCAAATTGAAAACACAACGAATATCTAAGGGTTTAAAGAAAATAATCTGAATTTGGAAAACGCATTTTCTTTAAATCCTCAGATATTCGCTGTTTTTTAAAAAAGAGTTCAATTCAAAGCTTCTAACGAGTGTTTTCCACTCCCAGACTAAGCATGAAGTAAAATTTCGAGTTTAGAAAAGCCCCGTGAAAATTTATCGAGGGTCGCGCAGCGACCCGAGACAAATTTTCTGGGCTTTTCTAAACTCGAAATTTTACTTCATGCGCCACGCGTACACAACACTAAAATATTGCGAACTCTATGTATATTTGAACCTCACTTGAAAACAGTGTTTTATACGCGTGGCGCATGAAGTCAAATTTCGAGTTTAGAAAAGCCCCGAAAATTTGTCTCGGGTCGCTGCGCGACCCTCGACAAATTTTCACGGGGCTTTTCTAAACTCGAAATTTTACTTCATGCTTAGTCTGGGAGTGGAAAACGCTCGTTTAAAACTTCAAATTGGACTCTTTTAAAAACACAACGAATATCTAAGCATTTAAAGAAAATAAGCTGAATTTGGAAAACGCATTTTCTTTAAATCCTTAGATATTCGTTGTTTTTTAAAAAAGAGTTCAATTTGAAGCTTCTAACGAGTATTTTCCACTCCCAGACTAAGCATGAAGTAAAATTTCGAGTTTAGAAAAGCCCCGTGAAAATTTGTCGTGGGTCGCGCAGCGACCCGAGACAAATTTTCTGGGCTTTTCTAAACTCGAAATTTTACTTCATGCGCCCCGCGTACACAACACTAAAATATTGCGAACTCTGTGTATATTTGAACCTCACTTGAAACCAGTGTTTTATACGCGTGGCGCATGAAGTAAAATTTCGAGTTTAGAAAAGCCCCGAAAATTTGTCTCGGGTCGCTGCGCGACCCTCGACAAATTTTCACGGGGCTTTTCTAAACTCGAAATTTTACTTCATGCTTAGTCTGGGAGTGGAAAACACTCGTTTAAAGCTTCAAATTGGACTCTTTTAAAAACACAACGAATATTTAAGGATTTAAAGAAAATAAGCTGAATTTGGAAAACGTATTTTCTTTAAATCCTTAGATATTCGTTGTTTTTTAAAAAAGAGTTCAATTTGAAGCTTCCAACGAGGGTTTTCCACTCCCAGACTAAGCATGAAGTAAAATTTCGAGTTTAGAAAAGCCCCGTGAAAATTTGTCGAGGGTCGCGCAGCGACCCGAGACAAATTTTCTGGGCTTTTCTAAACTCGAAATTTTACTTCATGCGCCACACGTATAAACGACTGATTTCAAGCGAAGTTCACAATATTTCAGTGCTTTTAGTGTTAAATACGTGTGGCGCATGAAGTAAAATTTAGAGTTTAGAAAAGCCCCGAAAATTTGTCTCGGGTCGCTGTGCGACCCTCGACAAATTTTCGCGGGGCTTTTCTAAACTCGAAATTTTACTTCATGCTTAGTCTGGGAGTGGAAAACACTCGTTTATAGCTTCAAATTGAAATTTTTAAAAAAACAACGAATGTCGGAAAATGTACAGCTTTGTTTCCTGTATATTGATCACGTATTAATTTAGTTTTCATCATTGTCAGGGTACTATTTAAATTTATTACAATAAATGTATTACAATAAATAAGGTTTAATGCTCATTGTTTATTTTGTTAGGGCGTAGGTAAAGTATCGTACGTTTCTCTAGTGGTATGGCAATTACATACTCGCGGAATACTGCACTCGCCGCTACGCGGCTCGTGCGCAACATGTTCGCTCATATGTAATATGCTGCATACCACTATCGTTATGTAATATACTATTACATGTCGAGTAACAAAAATTATGTATTTTTGTCTTTTGAGTTATACGCCTAGAGCAGAGAGTAAAATTTTTAGTTTAGAAAAGCCTGAGAATTGTTTGTTCTGAAACTAGGAATTAAATTAAAAAAGTAAATGTATCAATAATTGAAAAGATAAATCTGCTAAAGCCACGAGCTCTGGCGTAAATTTGTTGGAATGTGAGGATTGCCTCAAGGTATACGTTGGACAAACTAGACGTAAGTCCCCAGAGATTCATCATGTATCCGCCTCGTCAATTAAATATTAAAAATTATGTTCATGGGGGCTCAAGCGGATATTTGAATTTATAAAGTGGGGCATGGTGGGGAAAAGGTTGGGAGAAACTGCAGTAAACATTCAAGAAAGTAATCTAGTTGTATGAGTTACGTGAAGGTGTTAAGTCACTTAATTAAACACAGTTATATTCCTTTCTTCACTTTTATTTTTCTTGCTAGATGTACATTTCGGGTACTAAATACCCATTATCAATAGCTAACTGGAGTTAACTATTGATAATGGGTACTTAGTACTCGAAATGTACATCTAGCAAGAAAAATAAAAGTGAACAAAGGAATATATCTGTGTTTCATTAGGTGATTCAAGAAAGTATTGAAAATAGGAAAGTTTTAAGCATTTTTTTTTTTTTAGATTGAGAATCAATATTTGCTTTATTGATTTCAAAATAGTTGTTATGAGTCATGAATATTAATCCTGTTTATGATGATAATTTATGTTAGAGACCATAAAATCTATTTACCAATTACTAATAGGCATTAAAGTGAGTGTGCGTGCTTGAAATATTCAACTTTTCCTGTTATAGCGCTTGCGCACACAGAAAAAACCAGCGAATAAATTCAGGGAGCAGTAAATTCAAAAATGCTCGTCGTCGGAGGTCAATAAATATCCTGGTTGAAAATATTTTGGTGATTTGCAAATGGCAGAGCGAGTGACGTGTCGTCTAGTTTGCATGATCGCGCCGTTCCCACTGTCATACTGATAGAATATATGATAATTGCATCTAGAACGAATGGGCAAAGTTTCGGCGAGTGTATCGAAGGAAACATTGGTCGCTATATTCTATGATGCTTGCGCTTGCTAGAGCTCGGATGTCTCGTCGCGAACGCCGAGACATATAGGTCTCCATTTTACATTTAATGGCCCCAGAAACATCACCCCGGAATCATTCAACGTGAAATATTGCCGACAACACATAAACTGTTATTAAAGAATAACTTATAGTTTCCAACAGATTTACAACTAACTGCGATTTATGCGGCTTGAATTCAAATTTTCATCAAAATATCTCAGCTAAAAGTAACGACAGACATACAAAAAATTAAATGTAAATATTTTATCTTGTTGATTTAGCTTTCTTATGCCAATATACAAATGCAAAACTATCATATGTTCAATAAATAAAAACCTCTATTGTATCTTTTTTAAAATTCATGTTGGCTACACGCTTTAGGAATTGTCATATAAAACGTCAGACATAATAATTATAATGTATAATTTCAGAGTTGCCAATCTACAATATATTCCATTGCACTCTTGAGGTTTTATTTTATTGCACACACGATATTAATAACAGGCACAGAGCCAGATTTACACCAAAAAGCGCTTCAAGCATATTTCAAATTAGGCAGTTATACAAATCAAATTATCTTTGTAAATTTATGAGAATAAAACAGAAAAATAAGTACTGCCCATTGTAAAAACAACAAAGATCAAATACCTAGGCCATTTCTTTTTGTCACATGAGGTGGTGTCGACGCTATACGACACCACCTCATGTGACAAAAACAAATGGCCTAGGTATTTGATCTTTGTTGTTTTTACAATGGGGAGTACTTATTTTTCTGTTTTTATTCTCATAAATTTACAAAGATAATTCTACACTGCGATCTCCGTGGTCGTTTTGTGCGCCTCTGGATGGTTTACTCACTGTGTACTCCTGTGTCTTAATAATAATAATAATAATAATATTAACGTTATTGTCCAACAGGATAAACCCAATTACAGAACAAAAATTTGAATAAATAAGAAAAGGAAAGATACATGTATGTTCGTGAACAGTGAATACATATTACAGGATAGTATGATTTATTGAATAAAAATATCGTTGAATAATTTTTCGGAGCACTGGCACAACACAGTCACTGGTGAACGCTGCAACACATTAGAGCGCGCCGTTGGTAAGCGGAATGTTGATGAAAACCGTGTAGACTTCACAGGGACATTAAACGGAACCCTTGCGAGAATTTCTGGACAGTCGATTTTCCCATCTACGAGTTTCTTCATAAACGTGGCACATCTCAAAGTTCTTCTGTCGGCGAGGGATTCGAATTGGTGACGCTGAAGAAGTTCATCGTTCGAAATTCCAATCGGAGGATAAGAGTGGTTAAGTTTAAAAGAGAGAAATTTTAAAAACCGACGGTGAAGACGATCCAACACAAGAGAGTGACTAGCATAAATAGGAAACCAGATTAAACTGTTATATTCCAACTTACTCAATACGAAGGCGGAATATAGAGATTTAATAGCATCAACATTGGAAAAATCGCGGCTAATACGTAGAATAAATCCCATGGCCTTAGACGCATTTGTTCGGACTGAGTCAATATGAGGTTTAAAAGAGAGCTGGCTATCAAATGTAACTCCTAGATCCTTGAAAGTGCTACATCTGGACAGAGACATTCCATCAATTTGATAATTTGATTCAATTGAAGTATGGGTGCGAGAATAGCTTACCACACAACATTTGCTGACATTAAGTATTAAATTGACTCTTTTACACCAATCAGCAATAATGTTTAAATTTGATTGTAGAATGTCTACGTCCTGTACGGATTTTATGTTAAGATATATTCTATGAAGTTCAGGAGTTTCAGTGAGGGGATTTTCTTGAGCTCCATTTCAGTAAACACAGACTTCTCGAATTGCTCCGTGCGTTGCCTTTTATAGGCTTCGCATGTATACAGTAGATGTTGGGGAGTTTCCTCCTGTTCCGAACACCCACGACATAGGATTTTTTTCAATTCCCATCTTGTTTGTGCTTATTCAGGTCACAGTGTCCAGTGACTAGTTCTATGATTTTTTGTAGTTTCATTCTACTCAATCCTGTCATCGTCAATGTGCTTCTAGGTATAGACCATATTATATGAAACAAAAGCAGCTACTTTGCTGCAGGTCAGTTTTCAGGGGCAAGTACTAGGTGTAGGAACTGCAAGAAGAATTTCATGATTGACAAACCGAGTAATTTAGAGCAGCAGTAAACAAACTGATGAAATCTAGGATGGTTGCCAGCATCCGGACCGGATAGAAACCGTTAGAAGAATACAGGTAGAATATAATAATATATAGAATTGTAATAGTAAGAAAGAAAAGTGGCTGAGGTACAAAATGAAAATAGTGTGCGAACTTTTAAGCAAAGAACATCTATGAAATTATATTAAACCAAGAATGGAGACAATACTTTGAATGATTGTGTTGGACAGAAGATACCAATTTGACACAGATGAAGACTCCTCAATTGTAGAATTTGGTAAGAATTATTGAGTATGAAATAATGGAAAAGTAGCACATCCGGATGGAATTAAGAAATATGGAAATAAATTGTTACGGAAGAGAAACAGAAATCTCCAAATTCTATTTGCAACTAGAATTTTATAATCTACTAAATATTAATGTTTAATTGCAGAAAGAAAATGATAAAATTAATCATTATTACGTCTTTTAATGGGTTAATGGTATGTCAAAACTAATTAAATAAAATAGTTATGCGTGCATCATAGTACTGTTAATCGCCCAGTCGCAATTTGCAGGGTCTAATTAAAGAAATAAAGATGGATAAAAGGACAGAAGGACAGGATAAAGGGGCAGAATTATAAAAGGATAGAAGAACAGAATTACAGCAAGACAGAAGAATACAAGGGCAGAAAGATAGAAGGACAGAGCGGAAGGACAAAGGGCAGATGGACAGAAGGATCAGACAAAAAGACGAACTAGAGAGAAGGACAAAGGGACAGAATGCTTAAAGGATAGAAAAAAATCAGAAAGATAGAAGAATACAAGGGCAGAAAGATAGAAGGACAGGACGGAAGGACAAAGGGCAGATTAACAAAAAGATAGGACAGAAAGACAGAAGAACTAGACAGATGGATAAAGGGACAGAATGATTAAAGGATAGGACAGAAGGACGGAAAAACAAGGGGCAGATAGGCAGAAGGATAGGACAGAAAATCAGAAGAACAAAGGGACAGAATGATAAAAGGATAGGACCAGAATATAGAAAGACAGAGGAATACAAGGGCAGAAAATAGAATAACAGAAGGACGGAATGACAGGGGGCAGATAGTCAGAAGGATAGGACAGGAAGACAAAAGGACAAAAGGACAGAAAGATAAAATAATAGGATAAAAATATAGAAAGACAGAAGAATACAAGGGCAGAAAGATAGCCAGAAGAACGGAAGGACAAAGGGCATATAGACAGAAGGATAGGACAGAAGGACAAAGGGACAGAATGATAAAAGGATAGGATAAACAATACAGAAAGGCAGAAGGATACAAGGACAGAAGACAGAAGGACAAATGGCGGATAGACAGAATGATAAAAGGATAGGATATAAAATACAGAAAGACAGAAGGATACAAGGGCAGAAGACAGAAGGACAAAAGGCAGATGGACAGAAGGATAGAAGGACAGAGAAACAGAAGAACTGGACAGAAGGACACACATTTATCAAAAATGGTCTCAATCAACTCGGAGAACCTCAAAATGGATATATCCAATAAACATTTTGATTTGAAAATTTTCGCGAAAATACTTTCCCCTTTGTTTTACATATAGCCAAAAATGTTGATTATAACTAGAACAAGGGCAGCTTGGTGGTGTAGTGGTTAGAGTGTTGTACTGCCTCGCCACGGACCGGGGTTCAAATACCGGCCTAACAAGTTGTCTGCATTTATATAGGTTAGGATAAAAATGCCAAACACTCCGTCTTCTCGGATATGACGTTAAATGCATGTAGGACCCGTGTACTGCCTGGATGTTGCGTGCACGTTAAAGATCCTAACCGGTGGGTTGGAACTCCCACCGGGTTCGGCAAAATTTCCGGATAGCTGTAGACCTAATCTCCGGCGTCATGATTGGCCTTAGCAGCGGAAATAGATGACGTAAAACCCAAAATAAAAAAAATAAAAAATAACTAGAACAAAGTTGATCAGCCGCTATACTAAATTTTGATCACTGATTTCAGGAAATATGTATAATTTATGAGCTCTTATCGAAGGACCAGCAAAAATACCCACTTTCAGTTACTCATTGATAACTCCAGAAAAAGTACGTAATATCAAGAGGAGCCAATGCTTATGGGAGAACTGGAAATCGAGTAGAAAAGAAGTGACTATGGTCAGGATGCGGGGTAAAAGTAAGACAGATGACTACATACAACAATCACCAGTCTCGTTTCTGGATGCAGCATCCAAATGCTTTTACCAAATTTTATATAGAGACTGGCTAATTGGATATATAACCTGTGGTAATACATATTGAAATCACAATTTCATGACCTTAAAAAGTACCTCACTAAGCCCAGCTTAATATGTACAGGCGATAAAAACAGGTCAAAGCACCTTTAGTTTCCTACAGAGGGAAAACTAAAGGTCCTTTGATCTCGCTGTTTTTTTGAACATTTATAAAGTTCCTCAGTAACCAATGTTCAATTGAGACTGAATTGTACTGCAATAAATGACGAAAATCGTTGATTATGTTGTCTATCTTTAAAATTAAAGTTGATACAGACAAAATAATTGCATTTTTGGGATCAGCGGCTCTGAAAAACTATTTTTTTATGCTTCTAATTTTAGACTAATTATGTCTAAAATTAGAGTCACCAAAAAAATTGTTTTATCGGCCTGTCGCGAATTTTATAGACAAACTTCGATTTTGTTGTCCCCATTTTTTTAGCCTATTGGAACAAGTGAGAAATGCTGAATGCAAAATGATCAACATTTCTTGGATATTAATCCTATTTAAAAGTACAATTATTTGCACAATCCGATTTTTCACTCCACTCCTGCCACAACACAAAACTCCCCTGACAAGGTAGCTTATACACAGCATTCCAGGAGACCGTCCATTATTTTTGTTGTTTGTTTGCAAAAAAGAAACACTTTTTATCCGATTTATGATATGCGGTTTGTATTTCGGCATAAATTTAATGATTTTATGGTGACGTTCTGGATTCTCCTCCTCGCATATTTCCAACCACTCTAACATGCCGAGGCATTAATGATTTAAAAAACACACACACACATGCATGTGTATACAACACACGGTGGGAATAAAACAAGCATAAGTGATTTGATGGGCTTAACTTTGCATACGCATAAATGTTTCTGCACAAAAGCGGAAAAGGGGCGAGGAGTTTAATTTATTGCGGCTACAACGATTACAAAAAAATTGCGGATTGAATAATTAATTACTGAAACAATAATTAAAAATTGATTAAGTGGGGATTTTTCGTACATATTACATATGCACATATGTAACTGCAGTTCTGACAAATTTAGATTGTCATTATCAAACATGAAGTTCATATTTGATAATGATAAGCTAAATTTTTCGAAACTGTAGTCACATTCAATAAAACGTGTTATACAAACAAAGTAAAAAGTGTTTTATTGTGAAATTAACATGTATAACAAGCTAGAAGCCTCCACAATAGAGAAACATTTATTTGTTTCAATTTAGCAACTTGAGATCAAACATATCAAACAAATGCAGTATACATATGTTCAAAAGTGTAAACGCCATCTAATGGATTTGCTTAAGTAGCATCGTCATCGTAAATGAATGAGTAATGAATACAAATTCATATTATTGATAAAAGCAGTATATGTTAACTTTCTCAATATTTCAGCGTTTTATACGCGTGGCGCATGAAGTAAAATTTCGAGTTTAGAAAAGCCCGAAAATTTGCTTTGGCAACGTTTCTTGTTAATTACGCGTTTGGTAAATTTGCTGGAAGTTGTTGTTTTCATAAAAACACTCAATTTGCTTTTTCTTTTAATTACATATCCTAAAACAAATTATTTGCACTTTGAAAGCGCAAAGGTTGGTTAGATGAAATAATTATTTGTAAAATTTATCAACTTAAGATAAAACTTAAGCTGTGTCCTGAACTTCACTTTAAATCAGTGTTTTATACGCGTATCGCATGAAGTAAAATTTCGAGTTTAGAAAAGCCTGAAAATTTGGTTTGGTCGCTCCGCGCTTCGCGCTACGCGACCAAACCAAATTTTCATGCTTTTCTAAACTCGAAATTTTACTTCATGCTTAGTCTGGGAGTAGAAAACACTCGTTCGCAACTTCAAATTAAACGCTTTAGAACATCAACGAATGCCTGAAATTTTACTTGAATAGAACTTGTATACTTGTATAGAATTATATTTTAGATCATTATATTATTCCCAGGGATAAATTAGCTGTATTATACAAGTTAGTAAGATGGGAAAGCAATTAGTAAAGGATAAAATACAAAAATGATTGATCCGAACAATCTTCAAAAAAATTACTTGAACCTCATATCGCAAAGTGATTAAAATGTTGTAGCAGCTGTCAGGATGTGACTATCAAGATCTCTCATTACTGAAATCGAGCGGACATCAAAAGATTGATTATAAACGGAAAGAATGATCGATTGATTCGATCCATAAAAACAAGTCAACGGGATCAATTGAATTACGCGTCTGATTTTGACACGACAGTGTTTACAAGGTGAAATAAAAGTTGAGTATTATAACAAAATACAGGAAATTTTTGTTTTAAGTATACATATTTCGACGTGTGCGCTGTAAAATTTCAGGCTTATAAAATTTTTATAAAAGTGGTCAAGTTTAAGCTTCCAACGGGTGTTTCCAATCCCAGACTAAGCATGAAGTAAAATTTCGAGTTTAGAAAAGCCTGAAAATTTGGTTTGGTCGCGTAGCGCGAAGCGCGGAGCGACCAAACCAAATTTTCAGGCTTTTCTAAACTCGATATTTTACTTCATGCGCCACGCGTACAAAACACTGATTTAAAGTGAAATTCAGAGGACACAGCTTATACGAGCCCTGTCCCACGTCAGATGGCACAGTCTTTAAAAATGCACTCACTAGAACTACAACGCTTGAAATGCAAAAATATTTTGATATATTTGTTATATTTAGAGCCGCCATATACAGCGATTTTTTTTTCGAAGTATACATACCTGAATCTACGATGTGAATATTCAGATATTGGTCGTATTTGAAAAAAGTTCAAATGTAAGCTTTAAACGAGTGTTTTTCACTCCCAGACTAAGCATGAAGTAACATTTCGAGTTTAGAAAAGCCTGAAAATTTGGTTTGGTCGCGTAGCGCGAAGCGGCCAAACCAAATTTTCAGGCTTTTTTAAACTCGAAATTTTACTTCATGCGCCACGCGTATAAAACACTGATTTCAAGTGAAGTTCATAGTACTAAAACTGTGTGATAAGGATATATATTTTAAACTTTACAATATTTTAGTGTATAAAGCGGGTCTAAATTTTACAAATATATAAAAATATTTTCGAATTTCAAGCGTTGTAGTTGTAAATTTTATTTTTTTACTTATTGTGGCCCAAGAAAAGTCGAATTTGGCGAATGTGGCCCAGTAAAGGAAAGAGGTTGGACACTGAGAGGTTCAACCCCGCAGCCCTTATGAACGAACAGAAACTTTGGCAAGTACTAATAAAGTCAATCGTTCTGATGAAAATATTGTGCATGGTTGAGGAATTAAATAGTAGTTTTAATGTTTGGGTATATAAATAAAATGAATGAGCAGGATATCCAGGTGAAACAACAAAGGAAAAGTAAGTAGGAAATAGTTGTGCAACAGCAGCGGAACGATTAAGTTTTATTAGACGATATACATACGTTAATCTATTTAGACAAAATGAAAATGTGGTATGGCTGGCTGTGGAAGTCGTGTAGCGAGCGGCGGCGCGGCGCAAATAGTGGCCTGCAATTTCATGGTGTCGTTAATAGAAATCGTTAGGTGAAGTTTGTTCGTGTAATGCAACGGCGGAATCATATCAACTCTAATCAAGCCTCCACGTTAATGAGCGTTCCCCGGCTCTAACCTGGATCTACGATGATACGATGACGACCGAGTCTCATCTACTTTTAAAAGGGCCGAAAGGGCGCACACGGAGAACGGGAGACCCATTCGCTATCTCACCGTCTCGCCGGATATGCTTATGAAACCTTATGTTTTATGAAACTAACCTAAACTAACCAGCTGTACGTGCATCACCCGAGCTGCTAGCTGCACGCATACGTCGCATACCGGATTACGCGAGCGCGACTGAGATGAAGCTATCCTACCTGGTAGTACCTGTTCGGTTCCGTAATAAGCGTTTTAAACTAATTTATTGTTAATGAAATTATGCTTCTGAATCTCTTGCATACGGCGAATGTTTCGTTATGATTGAGTTTTTAGAAAACGCGCACTTATAATAATGGATATTATCATTTATTACTAGATAAAATTATATTACCAACCGCTTCGTGCTATTTAATGATTCTGTTATACTATTGGGATGTGACATAAAACCTTGTAGCCTTTCAATATTTCAATAAATAAATCCTATATGTGTGAGTTGAACTGCAAATTCTAATAAATATTCAATCTATTTGAAATTCCGCTAATACAATCATATCATACGTAATAATCAAGTATGTTGTCTCAATTAATTAGTGTTTACTTGGACAGTGATTTTTAATTACTGTATCTTTTGAATAAACATGTACCGGGTGTTTGATTAAGGATGGCTATCGGCTGTATCTCAGAAACTATGCAAAAGCCAAAAAGACAAAATATTAGTATTTTTTTTTTAAATCATAGTTAAATATGTTGTACCACGTAAATGATGAGAAACCTGTTCAAGATAATATTATTATTTTTGACCCTCGCCATGCGAACGGCTTGTGGACGATACTGATAATAAAGTATTTATACTAATGATATATCGCATGTTCAATAAAAATAAATCTAAAGAGTGCCATATAACTTCAAAGTTGCCAACCTATAATATTTTTCATAGCACTCTAGAGGTTTTATTTCACTGAACATATGATACTTATCTTTAGTTCTTTGTCCTTTGGAGAGATAAATATTATTGTTAATTTGATGGCTACTCGGATTATAAATTATATTTTTTTTAACTGTTCCTTAATATACCATAAATAAGATGTTTATTATATGGACAACGGACCCATTTATCTTAACTAGCACCCTCAGTAATTCCAACTAGAAACTACCATAGCATCCCCATCTGGGGGGTAAATAACTTAAGCACACATTAGACCGTCCAGGTCTCCTATATATCAAAGTGTGAGTCCACTGCGCTACTTAAACACAACTCAGGGAATTATGAGATAATACGTTAGGCAAATGTCTGCTTAGGCTGTGTCTGCGGATGGGAGACATAGGATAGATGCTGTTTCCTTGTCTGCCCACTGCGTGTGCACTGGGTGCTGGATAAGGTGGGAGAGAAAGAGGTCGTGGCGCAATTGTTTATGGACGGTGGCTGCAAATCATGGCGGTGTCGCGGCGTGTCCTCACGGCCACTAATGCGTGCGGAATGGCCCTTCGCAGGTGCCACTGTGCCACTACTACACTACACTTAAGACAAAGATGCTAAGATTGATGTTGGGGACTTATACTAATATGTGCTTCATGGTTTCTAATCCTAATTTATTGCCCATTATCCTTACTAACTTATTAATTTATTAGCGACATCTCTTGATAGTTAATTTAATTATCATCATATATACTTTGCCTTAAAAATGTATAAATTTAAGCTTTTTTATATAAAATATAATTAGAAACAATACAAAATGTGTCACGCTGTGTCGTAGGTTCGAATCCCACCGAGAGGGTGTTGTTACTTCCTTACAGGGAAATTGGCCATGGATGTGTTTGAATGTGTTGTGCCGTCCAAAATTAGTTAGATACGCGTGTAATTAGTAACACACAATAAATGAATAAGTTAAAAATACAATAGATAGATGATTGTATAGCTACAACAAAAAATCAGAGATTTTATCAAAATAGTATAGTTAAATATTTTAGGAATTATTCCCAACAATGAAATGCAAAGTTGAAAATTATGAACTTATAATGGCTATTTAAGCCATTTTTGCTAAACGACTAACTCGAGCTCTCCAACTCTCATCTACTTAAACTGAAGAAAACCCACACCCCCACTTCTGAAATCTGCATATAATGTAAATAATTTCTTGAATAACTTTCTCATTTATCACTTGGTGAAACATTTTGAAATAATATTAAACGATAAATTAAAAACACTTGGTTTGTTTCAAATAGTGAAGCAAACCAAGTATTTTTAATTTATCCTTTGATATTATTGTAAACACGTTTGTAAAATTTTTGGATTATATTTCTTCACCTTTCTTCACCTGAAGACAATTGTAGTGAATTTAATAAAAAGCTGAAAATCATAAATAGTTTACTATTATTATTATATTTAAGTTAGGAATTATTATTTAATTTTGGTATTTGATAAAAGTATGGAATTAAAAGGAGTTTTTTGTAATAGAAGTTGACATAATTATAAAATAAAGGATTTTATCTGGGTCCTTTGATAAAACTGAAAGAGAAGAAAATAAAACGCACGATATAGTAGCACACTTAAAACAAATTGAACGGGGTTAAATATCGATTCCGTGTAAATAATCAACTTTTGCGTATTAAGTAATATTTATTTTAGGGCGTTGTGAGGGTGTGTGGGGTTTTGAGTAAGTCGAGGGGGTAGTTGGCACAAGTCCACAGTATCTCACGTAGCTTGAGGCAGTGCAGTCACAATTACTATAAACATTCCGAACCCTTCACCTATATTTCACGCAGACCACAATTCTCTAATTACTGTACGCTTAGCGGAAAATATGAAGCATAAATTACGGCAACGGGACTACTCTTTGCTACGATTTACGGCGTTAATGTTGCAGGTGGCAACCGGCTATGGGCTATGGGCTACACACTAACTGGGCTGCGTGCGAGCCGAACCGGGAGGGAAAAATAACGCCCGTGAGCGTATTTTATTCGGCGTGTCATAAACACGTGTCAATACAGTTGCGGGTACATTTTTAAATTGGCTTTAATGTGCGCGTTCCGCAAATTCATGTACGTCGGTGCGGACCAAAAAATATTGCTGCTGTTATGTCTAATAAAATTTATACTGTGGCATGTTTTTTTTTCTTCGTCATTGCTAATATCACAATCGTAATAGGGATAAATTTAAAAAATGCGACATAAAAGGAAACTATTTATAACATATCTAATTACAGTTTGTTATTGATAATAAGCTCGAAATGTACACTTCTGTGTAATAAAATTAAGTACACAAAATATGTTATAGTTTAAAGCGGACATGATGAGTTTCCTAGTTACGTAAATATGTAAATTCCTTAATTTCAAAATGCCGCGTCATTTAATCAACAATTGAGAAGTTCGAATTCTAACTGAAATAGATGGGTTTTTTTATTAGACGAATTTTATTGTTCGATTGGCGAACATCAGTAAAGACACTGTTTTCAGAGTTAAGAAACGTTGGGAGCAGGAAAGAAGTGTTATGGTGTTTTATTATTTATTGAAGCTGCTGCTAGGCAATTAAAACAGACCCGAATTACACAACTAGAATATTGTAAAAGATAGTTATTAAACTTGTGCTTAATTTTATTGCGCAGAAGTGTACATCTAATGATACAAATAAAAAGTAAAGTAAGGAATAAGTCTTTTTTAGTGTAATAATCACCTCACGTGAACTCAAAAACATACAATTACTAATTACAGGGTGTCTCAATATACAATAATAATAATAATAATAATCGCTTTATTGTAACAACAAATACAAAACAAAATACATATTCAATTACATAACATTAGTATATATATATATATATATATATATATATATATATATATATATATGTATACGTTACAAGAGAAATAGGCCTTAGCTCGGTGTTCACCAGCTAGTCTGCCGACTATTCCTATATGTTTCAAGGAAGCGCAAGGGAATCCCCTTCAAATAGCCAGACGAAAAAAAATAGTGATGTGTCCATCATACCACTTTCCCCATCACCTAAGCAATGGATAATTGACATAATAAACTTATTTCACTTATAAATCGGTTAAAGACAATTTCACATTAAATCATTGTTGTAGACGCGTGGCGCATGAAGTAAAATTTCGAGTTTAGAAAAGCCTAATTTGGCTCGGTCGCTCCGCTTCGCTACGCGCCCGACCCAAATTTTCAGGCTTTTCTAAACTCGAAATTTTACTTCATGCTTAGTCTGGGAGTGGAAGACACTCGTTTGTTTCATCATTGAAACAATTGAAAATTGAAGTAATAAGTTGATTGTCGTTATATTGACGGAGAATGTCAATTTTGATACAAGTTAAAAAGGATTCAAAAGATAAAAGGCAAATTAAAGTCAATTTAATGATGAAATACTATCAAAATGCCATAATAATGAAAATACAGTCGACTATGATGAAATACTATCAAAATGTTATAGCGAATTTTACACTAGTAATTTACACTAGTCATTTAATCATGAAATATTATCAAAATGTCATAATAGTGATTATTTCATTCAAATCTAAAAAACGGATTATGATTGGTTGTCATTACGACCTCTCCGTAAAAACATTCGCTATCGCAGTGGTCTTTCTTGAACCCCCATATCCACCTGGCTACGGCCTTGTGTAAAAGTATACTTAAATGAGAAAAGAAAAATACACTCCACTTATTGATTAGGCACTCAATAAAATTTCTAGTTTAGAAACATTTAAAGTGTTGCGGAAATTCCAAGAATTAAATTCAATTTTTGTTATTTAGACAGCAATAAATTAAAACTTGTTTAATTGAAGAAACAAAAATACGGGAAACACACGCGATAAACCGTATAATAAATAACTGTTCGTTTAAAGCCGTAAATATCGCAACTACGGCTTGTAAAAATAGTAAATGAATTGTAAGTGCGACATTAATATTCTTTCCACAAAAATGTCATTTGAAACATAGGTATAACACTATTAAAGTGTCGTTGAGAGCGCACACGCCACACCGGCCGTACAGCCGGAGTATTTTGAAAGTGTTGAATTTAACACCCCAATAACTCTTTTAACAGCAATAACATTGCTCATAAACGGCAAAACTATCTTTGTGCTTTTAATTTACGGCCCTTTTAACACGTGATCCCTCATTGTCGAAAGGCGCTTTTAAAAATGCATTTCCAAACGGGCCCGAACAACTAATAAACTGTTTTTATGTTGATAATCTTAAATTGTAGCCAATTTTTAATTGATCGTAAATTTTTGTTATTAACGTGTTCAATTCATTGTATTTCTCGTTGTGTTTTTTTAAAATTTTATTGCGTTGTTAAGAATTATTTCCCAATATCTAATTAATTTATACCTATATAAATCATAATGATATTTCATAAAATTCAGGTAAAATATACTTAATAACTGTATGTTTTTGAGTATACGTGTTGTGATTATTACACTAAAAAAGTTATTCCTTTTTTTACTTTTTGTTTGTCGTTAGGTATACATTTCGAGACACAAGGTGCTCATTAAAATACCCATTGAATTGATTTATTTAATAGTATATTGTACAACGAGCATATAATGATAACTATTAATCATGAGAACGAGGTTTGCAGAACGAGCCGCAGGCGAGTGGAGCAAGTCAATTTAGTGATAGCCATTATATGTAAGTTATACACTATACTTTGTTCATGACAACAACAATACAGAGAGTTTTATATAACACCGAACATTTTCATAAAATACGATTTGCCACCTTTAATTTTTAGGTTATGCGTAAATTGGGTTGCCTATATGACCATTAGAAATTGTAGCTAATCAATTGCAATTAATGCCTCAACTTGTACATACAGGGAGTTTTCCTTTCAAGTATACATGTCCCAATTACAGCGTATCTGCCGTAAATCTTTAGATAATCGTTTTTTTAAAAGAAGTTCAATTTGGAATTAGAAATGAGTGTGTTCCACTCCCAGACTAAGCATGAAGTAAAATTTCGAGTTTAGAAAAGCCTGAAAATTTGGTTTGGACGCGTAGCGCGAAGCGCGGAGCGGCCAAACCAAATTTTCAGGCTTTTCTAAACTCGAAATTTTACTTTATGCGCCACCGGTACAAAACACTGACATATTACAAAGTTTAAAACACACCGCTGAACTTTTCATTCAATCAGTGTTTTGTACCGGTGGCGCATGAAGTAAAATTTCGAGTTTAGAAAAGCCTGAAAATTTGGTTTGGCCGCTCCGCGCTTCGCGCTACGCGACCAAACCAAATTTTCAGGCTTTTCTAAACTCGAAATTTTACTTCATGCTTTGCCTGGGAGTGGAAAACACTCGTTTAAAGCTTCAAATTGTATTCTTTTAATAATCCGAACGTGGCAAAATGTACAACGTCTGCATATGTATACCTAAATGAAATATTCTCGTTATGAATATGTTCGGTATTACATAAAACTCTTTGTATATAACACAGCATTTATTATATATATTTATCAAAAACGAGTCAGTCTTAATGGTCGGTTTTGTTTCATAATAATTTGGCAGATAAATGATGACAGATTGCGGTATTATGACTTGAATGTGTAATAGAGCTAATTCCACTTTAACACAAATATGAACAATTGTTCAACAATAAATAATAGTCACACAGTCTAGCCTTTCGCCAAAGTTACATAGAAAAACGCTCTTTGCACAAAAAAACGAACTGTTCCGTTTGGATGGAGTTTTCGCGGTGTTAACCTTTGTTCCGCTTTAAAAAAACACGGATAGAGGCACAGTTTTTTTAACCGATTTAAAAATGATTTCTGTCTACAAACGTGTTTTACGCGGGTTAAACTAGTGAGAATGGCGGAGATGTTGACGCATTACTTCGTACTTTAACAAAATGGCGTCGACGATGTCATCACCACCATGGTCAAATGTAAGACAAAAGAAGCTGAATTGGCTAGCACAGCGCTGTTATTGCATAGCGGCAAAAAAATCTAATTAGGCCATTATTGATAATCGTGTTAAAAAACCACATTAAGCACGAAAATCCCGTGTTTAATGTGCTTGGGTGTTAAATACACTGCCCACACAATTAAATAATGCACATATTATAAGATTGTCGTGAACAAAAATAATTAATAACAGTATATTTTAAATTTCACTATAAATCAGTGTTTTATACGCGTGGCGCATGAAGTAAAATTTCGAGTTTAGAAAAGCCCAGAAAATTTGCTCGGGTCGCTGCGCGACCCGAGACAAATTTTCACTGGGCTTTTCTAAACTCGAAATTTTACTTCATGCTTAGTCTGGGAGTGGAAAATACTCGCTTAAAACTTCAAATTGATGTTTAATTAATTTGTCACTTAGTCCGTGGTGAAACATTTTTGAAATAATTCTGGATATTTAAAATACTTTGTTTGTTTCACTAGTGAAAGAAACCAAGTGTTTTAAATATCCAGAATTGCTTCAAATTGAATTATTGATTTTTAAAACTGTCTACTAATGTCTAATTTAAGTGAAATATAATTAGAACTGAACATATATTTGTATGTACAATTTTATATTTACAGTGGAAATATAAGTACAGCATATTGAGTTGCCTATACACTAATATATGAGACCCTGGCATAGGCAACTAAATTTGCACATATGTGTTAGTGTGATGTACAGGGAATTTTTCTTGTAAGTATTCTTCTTCTCTAAGTGCCCTCTCCGCTGCGAAGTTTGGCAATCATCAATGCTATTCTTATCTTTGAAATAGCTGTTCTGAATAATTCGGTAGATGTGCAATGGAACCATTCTCTCAGATTTCGGAGCCAAGATGTACGTCGGCGTCCAATACTTCTCCCTCCTTGGATCTTTTCTTGCATGATCAGCTGCAGCAGTTGATATTTCGATCCTCTCATTACGTGGCCCAAGTATTCAAGCTTTCGTCTTTTGATGGTTATTAGAATTTCTCGTTGTTTATCCATTCTTCTGAGAATCTCGACATTGGTAACTTTGTCGGTCCATGACACCCCAAGTATCCTGCAATAAACCCACATCTCGAAGGCTTCTAGTTTATTGGTGTCTTTCTTATTTAGTGTCCATGACTCCATACCATAGAGCAATATGGAGAAAACGTAGCATCTAACTAATCGCATTTTAAGGTTTAAATTGATGTCATGGGTACAGAATACACGTTTCATGCTCACGAACGCTGCGCGAGCTTTTTCGATCCTTATTCTTATTTCTTGCGTTAAGTCGTTGTTGTTACTAACATTAGTTCCTAAGTAGTTATATTTGTGTACACGATCTATGGGGTGGCCGTGGATGTAGATGTTCCCGTGATCTCTATGTGCCTTTGAAATAATCATGAATTGCGTTTTCTTCTCATTCAGTGATAGACCTTTCTCCTCACTAGCTGCTACTACTTTGTTTATAATGTGTTGTAGTTCTTCCAGGGTTTCCGCTATTAGGACCGTGTCGTCTGCGTATCTGATGTTGTTGATAGCTTTTCCGTTGATCTTTATGCCTATCTCCTCTTCCTCTAGCGCTTTTTTCATGATCTCTTCAGAGGAAATGTTAAACAGTAACGGTGACAATACACATCCTTGCCTGACTCCTCTTTTTATTTGGATTTCATCGGTCTTATCGCTCCCCACTTGAACTACTGCTTTCTGTCCGTAATAAAGATTCGATATTATTCGATATTATTCTTATATCGCGCGTGTCTAGTTGCTTTGCTTTAAATATCTCAACAAGTTGCTCGTGTCTGACCTTATCAAATGCTTTGTTGTAGTCAACAAAACAGGCAAAAACTTCTTGATTTACATCTAGGCATCTTTGGAATAGTATATTAACAATGCTTCCCGTGTACCATACCCATTTCGGAATCCAAATTGAGTTACACCTATGCCTTCTTCTAGTTTTCCGTAAATTCTATTTTGAATGATTTTGAGGAGGATTTTAAGCGCGTGACTCATTAGGCTGATCGTACGATAGTCACCACACTGCTTAGCGTGTGTCTTTTTTGGGATGGTGACAAATGTTGACAATAACCATTCTTGCGGTATTCTGCCGGTCACGTAGATCTTGTTGAACAATCTCACTAGTAGTTGTTATTTATGTCTACGATGATGTTGCCGTGTCTGTCGGTGAGTATGGATGACTGTTTTCTATTCTTGTCACTGAGTTCCTTTACTTTCTTGTGCATGTTGAATGCATCATACTTGGTTCCAAGATCTTCAATTTCGTTACATTTTTCCGCGAGCCATACTTTTTTTGCATCACGTATTTTGTTTCTAATCTCTGTATTAAGTTTTTTGTATTGCTCAACGTTCTTGTTTTTAAATGTTCTTCTTTTGTTCATAAGTGACATAATTTCGTTAGTCATCCAGTCTCTCCCCTCTTTCGATTTTTCCTTTTCCAGGTATTTCTTTGCCGGTTCCAATAATGCTTCTTTAATTTTTGCCCAGTGTGTGTTCACATCAGGTTCCGTTTCGATTTCCTTGATCTCTTTAAGTTTAAGTTTTTTAATTCTTTAGATTTTTGTTGTGTTTGTAAAAGGGTTTAATTTAAAGCTTTAAACGAGTGTTTTCCACTCCCAGACTAAGCATGAAGTAAAATTTCGAGTTTAGAAAAGCCCCGTGAAAATTTGTCGAGGGTCGCGTAGCGACCCGAGACAAATTTTCTGGGCTTTTCTAAACTCGAAATTTTACTTCATGCGCCACGCCTATAAAACACTAAAATATTATGAACTTTATGTATATTTGAACCTCACTTGAAATCAGTGTTTTATACGCGTGGCGCATGAAGTAAAATTTCGAGTTTAGAAAAGCCTGAAAATTTGGTTTGGCCGCTCCGCGCTTCGCGCTACGCGACCAAACCAAAGTTTCAGGCTTTTCTAAACTCGAAATTTTACTCCATGCTTAATCTGTGAGTGGAAAACACTCGCTTAAAGTTTAAAATTGACCGTTTCTCCTCTCTACGATCGCATCAGCTGTATGATTTAAGCCCGAATCCCGAGTCACTCGCATAAACAGAATGATTAACCGCTTGTCAAACTAAAGAAATAAACGTAATTTATAGCGACTCTCCGGTTAAAGAAAAAAAAAAAACTTCAGAAACTTATCAATATCTTGGCGTTAATAACTGCCTTTAATGACGTGGATGTATGTTTTATGATCCTTAACACGCCACGCGATCTCCTCCAAACGGAAAATATTCGCTCTCAGCCCACGGAGATACATCACATTGAGGTGTATGTGTGTGCATCTTCCTTCAAATGTATCAATACTTATGCATTTGCATTCGCATTCTTGCCAATGGCATCAACAAGGAAAGAGTTGGTTTTGTATTTATTGCCAGTGCGGAGGATAGAAATTAATGGGCGGTTATATATGTTTCAATTAATTTTAATATCTTTTCTGCTGGAATAATTAATGAAAAGTTTCTCAGTATATACGAACATTTTCGTAATTTTATATATTATGATGTAAAGAAAACAATTAACTCAAAATTGAAAACGTCCCACAAAGTGAACGCCTTTAAGATTCAAGAACTATAATAGAATTTTGATTAAAACACTTGGTTTGTTTCACTGATTTTTATGTTTCGACCATAGGTCATTCTCAAGGAGTTATGTTCAAAAGTTAAAAGTGTACCGATATTTATACAAATATTACAGCTAATTTCAGGTAATAAGGGCCGTTGCAATCGGGGAGTGCCAAATGTCTTCGATGTTACTAAGCGTGGTTTTTCCACTTTTTATAGCTCTGTTTATTTCTAATCCCTGTCGGAGATTTAAGTCACGTCCCTTATTGCCTGGATACAAAATCTTTAAATTATTATTATTGAAAAAATGATTATGTTCAATGCAATTTTGTGAAATTCCAGTGGAGAATTTATTATTTACTATTGCTTTTTTATGTTCACTTAATCTAATTTTAAAAGTTCTTCCCGTTTGTCCTATATATACACCATCACAATCTCTACACTTGATTTCGTATATTCCACTTTTTTCAAATTTGTCTATCTCGGATTTATTACGCACTAAAAGTTTATGTAGATTGATTGAATTCGTCATTGTAAGAACTATATATCATGTTCTTAGTATTTACTTATATTATAATATTAACACTTAACTTTGTTTTACCACTTTACTTATATTATTTCTTTCGGAAGACAACATGTGTGGAATGTGCGGAAACTGGGCAATTTTTGTTATTATTTTATTAGGGGATGATTTCGTGTTTGATCGATGTACAATGCCAGCAAAACTGATATAATCACATGACATTATAATCCGACCGACGCGTCAGTAATTGTTATTAAGCGTGTGATGAAAGGGGCGCAGATATCCCTTGACACCCTTGACATGTCGACAGAGGGTTACCGACCTAGCTAGTATTTGCTCAAGAATTCCAAAGCATCAATCTAATGCACCATTAGATATTTTATGCAACATTTAATACATGATATCATTTTCTATCATGTATGATGAGTGTTTTAAAATCACTAATTGAGAGAATAGTAAGAAAAATGTAGATTTTTAATCAAGATCAACTGCTAACAGTGTTTCTTCTTATATTTAATTACAGCTCTTTCAGTTCTTACTTTCTAATTATTGATACATAGCACTACAAATTTCAAAAATAATAAAGAAATTCAACTGAATATTAATTAATTCGGATATCCATTCAGATTATCATAGGCAAAAACTGGCACCAGATATTATTGCATAAAATTCTTTATTGTTCTACCAAAACATGTACCGGACCTTACTTTTAATAGGTTTAAAACTTGGTGTAAATCATTTTTTACTAAACATGCATTTTATACATATAAAGAATATCTACATTTTTTAACAATATATAGTGATACATTTCTGTAATACTAATATACATTTTTAACATTTTCGTGTACATTCTTAGTTTAAGTCTTACTGACATAACTGTCTTTTATATTATATTTATTGTTTTATTGTGACTTAGCTTTTATTTATATGTGCATTGTTGTTTTTATCCGTTTTTAATATTTTATCTAGATTTTAAGCTAATTTTATTTAGAAGTTTATTATTATTATCGTTATGTCTTTGTTAAATATTTTTATTATTCTTATTAACATAATAGAGTTCTTTCTACTAAGTTGCATCACTTTAGTATCCGTTTTTATTATTAAAATGTCTTAAAACATTATACCCCATCTCTTGACCCTTGTAAAACAACTGTTACTAATTAATTATTATTTAATTAAAACACTGAACTTTGTTTTACCACTTTTATCCTTTTATTTATTTATAAAAGTGGCAAAACAAAGTTAAGTGTTTTAATTAAATTGTTATGAAGATGTACCACGTTCACAACGGCGTTCACAACCAAATTAAAGATTGTTATTACTAGACGTGGAAAAAATCAAGATTTTTATACAAATAAAAATATTTTCACAAAATTCCCAAAATATTTACAGACATTCTTACTAACATCAGAAATAATCTGAGCTATTTTCCTCAAATAAAAATAATAATAATGTAGTCACATGGGTTTTAATCAGTTTTTAAATAAGTTGATTATTAGTGCTTTATTCGTCAAATCAGTTTTCAAATGTTATTAAATAGCTGATTTGTTGTGAAATAATTTTTTTTTAAGAACAGTTCAAGTTATTTCTAATATCAAGAAGAATAACCCAGATTTTTATCAGATTTTTCTATAACTAAAAATTTTCATAGAAAAATCGCAATTTTTCCATAGCAAAAAATCAAGATTTTTACACAAAAGAAAATATTTTCTTAAAAATCCCAAAAAAATCACAGACGTTCTTACAACTATTAATAACAATCTAAGATATTTATTTCCTCAAGAAAAAAATAATTCTTTGACTTTTCTCAATTTTTAAAATTGACGGAAAATTAATAAAACCACTTGATTTTGAGCGCTGGTTCTAAGCACAGTTTTTAAGTTCCAAATAATGATTATACATTAAACGAAGGCTCTTTAAATCCTTAATTGCCTATTTTTTGAATAAATCAAATCAGTTGAATACTTGATAAAATGTAGCACTTTAAAAACAATAAGTGAAAAATCGACAAGTTTTCCGTTTCGAATATAACTGCATTTAAAGTTAAATTTATAAAACAAATGATGTTTGTTTTAAGACGATGTTTTCATGAACAAAATAAGCTTATATTAAATGTTAATTAAGTATTCGTATCTTAAAAATTGTTTTTATTATGGATGCTTAATTGTAGGCACATTAGTTTTAATCAGTTTTCAAATGTTATTAAATAGCTAAATTTTTGTGAAATATTTTTTTTATAAGAAAAAAAAAATAGTTCAAGTGATTTCTAATACCAATGAGAATAACTGATTTTTCAGATTTTTATAAAAATTTAAATTTTTGTCAAAAAAATCGCAAATTCCGTAAGGGGCCGCATGGAAATAATCAAGATTTTTATACAAAAAAAAATATTTTTACAAAAATCCGAAAAAAATCACAGACACTCTTAGTAGTATTAGAAATAATCTGAGCTATTTATTTCCTTAAGAAAAAAATTATTTGTCGACTATTCTCGATTTTTAAAATCGACAAAAAACTAATAAATACCCTAAAATTTGATTTTGAGCGCTCGTTCTAAGCACCATTTTCAAGTTTCAGACAATGTTTATACATCAAATGAAAGCTCGCCTAATAGCAATTTGCTTACTTATTGAATAAACTAAATCAGTTGAATACTTTATAAAATGCAGCACTTTAAACATAATAAGTGAAGAATCGACAAATTTTCCGTTTCGAGTAAAAACTGCATTTATATTTAAATTTACAAAACAAATGATGTTTATTTTAAGACGATGTTTTTACGAACAAAATAAGCTTAAAATAAATGTTAATTAAGTATTCGTATTTTAAAAATTGTTTTTATTATGGATGCTTAATTGTAGGCACATTTGTTTTAAACAGTTTTCAAATGGTATTAAATTAAATTGTTACATTTTTTGGATTTTTTTTTATAAAAGAAAAGGGTTCAAGTGATTTCTAATATCAAGGAGAATAGCTGAAAAGTTTTTCAGATTGATATAAAAATTTAAATTTTTAAGAAAAAAAATCAAGATTAATCTGAGCTATTTATTTCCTCAATAAAAAAATTATTCGTCGACTATTCTCGATTTTGAAAATCGACAAAAAACTAATAAACACCCTAAAATTTGATTTTGAGCACTCGTTTTAAGCACCATTTTCAAGGTTCAAACAGTGTTTACACATCAAATAAAAGCTCGTTTAGTCGCAAATTGCTTACTTTTTGAATATACTAAAGCAGTTAAATACTTTGTGGAATGTAGCACTTTAAACACAATAAGTGAAGAATCGACAAGTTTTTCGTTTCGAGTAAAAACTCCATTTATAATTAAATTTACAAAACAAATGATGTTTGTTTCAAAATTTGATTTAAAGTGCTCGTTCTAAGCACAATTTTGAAGTCTCAAACAATGTTTATAGTTTAAAGTTAAAATAGCAGCAATTTGCAAAACGCGTTTTTCCCATGTTAATTGCCTACGCTTGGTTAGTAGATAGAGTTTATTTATTTATTTATTTATTTCAACGGCTTGCCATTTACATTAAAAATACAATATACAAAAAAACCAAATATGTACAAACACTAAACTTAAAACTAAGCAAGAAAAGTTACAAATCTTTTAAAAGGCGCTTTAATAATGAAAAAGACCCATTAATAAAGTCAAAATTTAAAATATTTGCGTGACGCAAAACCCGAACAGAAGCGGAATATTTCGCATAATCCGTGCGCCTGTAGCCGATATGGAATGTAATGTCAGACCGAAGAGAGCGCGGTGGAACCCGTTAGCGGGTATGGGGCCAGGAAGTGATCCCGGAAGTGGGCGGATCTTGTGGTTTCCGGTTAGATAAGAACTTGCGGTATAGATAAGGGGTTCCGGTTAGACCGGACGCAGATTATGGTTTCCGGTTAGATAAGATTGCGGTTTCCGAATTAACAGGTAAACAGGTCTGATTAACAGGTATACAGGTCTTATAAACAGGTAAACAGGTCTGATTAACAGGTATATAGGTCTGATAAACAGGTAAACATGTATGAATAACCGGAATCCGTTATCAACCGGAAACCACAATCTACATCCTGTATAACAGGAAGTCCTTATCTTATCTGCATCCGGTCTAATCGAAAACCCTTAGCTACACCGGAAACCATATTCTGCATCTGGTCTAACCGGAAACCCTTATCTACACCGGAAACCGCAATCTTATCTAACCGGAAACCACAAGCCCCGCCCACTTCCGGAAGCACTTCCTGGCCCCGTAGCCGCTAACTCTATCTACTTAGAATATTCACCCGGTATACAAGAAAAATTTCCTGTTTGGAGAATTTCTTAATATTGTTGACAAATTCCACGATGTTTATGGTCAGAGCAATTCCTGCAAATTTGATATAATTCACACCAAATTTGCAGGAATTACTCTGACCATAAACATCGTGGAAATTGTCAAAATTACTAAGAAATTTAACTCAACTTAACTTCACTTTATTTTTACTCACGTATGCCAGTTATATACATAAAATACTGTAAACACAAAGTCCAACAAATCTGTATACATCGGATTTAACTGCTTAGCATCATAAATAATTAAGTAACACAGGGAGTTTTTCTTTTAAGTACACATTTTCTAATTATATGCTGTAAATGTTCAGACATTCGGTGTTTTTTTTAAAGCTCAATTTGAAGCTTAAACGAGTGTTTTCCACTCCCAGGTTAAGCATGAAGTAAAATTTCGAGTTTAGAAAAGCCTGAAAATTTGATTTGGTCGCGTAGCGCGAAGCGCGGAGCGACCAAACCAAATTTTCAGGCTTTTCTAAACTCGAAATTTTACTTCATGCGCCACGCGTATAAAACACTGATTTACACTAAAGTTTAAAATACACTGCTTACATTTGATGTCGTTTTATTAAAATTCGAGCAATTTGTTTTTTGAGTTATGCTCATACAGTTAAAAGAGATATTATTTATAATTTGCCTACACGAAATTCACATTTGTAATACTTATTAACGTATGATTAAACTTAAGCAGTACGTTTTGAACTTCAATTGAAATCAGTGTTTTATACGAGTGACGCATGAAGTAAAATTTCGAGTTTAGAAAAGCCCCGTGAAAATTTGTCTCGGGTCGCTGCGCGACCCTCGACAAATTTTCTACGCGGGGCTTTTCTAAACTCGAAATTTTACTTCATGCTTAGTCTGGGAGTGGAAAACACTCGTTTAAAGCTTTAAATTGAACTCTTAAAAAATAGCATATGCATGGGTGTACTCAAAATAAAAATTCCCTGTATATAAAAATGTAATATCTGCAATTTTCTTGTCATTAATCATTTGTTGAAACATGTTTACAACAACATTAAAGGATAAATTAAATACACTCGGTTTGTTTCACTATTTGTTTCTATTTACTCAGCAAACAAACCAAATGTTTTTAATTTATCCTTTAATATTATTTCAAAATGTTTCACCAAGTGATAAATGAGAAAGTTATTCAAGAAAAATATGTTTACAATATTGATAATTATTATTTAATAAAAATATAATAATTGGAATATTTTTAAGTAATAATTTATCTTCGAAAATAGGTGTTAATCTTAGTTAGCATGCGGAGGATGAATAAATAATACCGTGATAAATGTTGTCCACGTTATTTACACTTAGCGTTAGTCATATGTGAGTTGGAGAGTAGAGTTTATGCTGAAGTTAAAATAAATGGCAGCACCATAAAAACGGAATTGAATAAATAAGTGTAGAAGAAGAAGTATCTGCTTATTTATCGTATATTTTGTTACTAATGACATGAGATATGTCCCGGTCAGGTGACAAAGCTTGGGAAGAGCGAATCGCCGTGTCCACTTGTGCAGATTAGCGACCCATAATGAGTGACTTATGACGAATGTCGTTAATAATATACAAAACCTGTTATAGTGCATATATATACATATATGAAGACGATGCTACTTGATTTCTTGTTATTCGCATGTATGAATATGTGCGCGCATCGCGAATGCCTTTTTTAAAAACATTTAACACTGTCACAACATGCGCATGTTTTCTATTCACACGTATCTTCATAAATTGTATTACATTATCCAAATGTCATATTTTGTTCTGTCTGTGCATGTGTCGAAAAGATTGATACTAAATAGGAAAAAGCTTATAGAAATATAGATGTAATTTTCCTTTTAAATATACATTTCAAGCTTTCACAATTTGTCAATTAGTTTATATTATCTAATATAATGGGTAGTACCGTACGATCGTTTAAATCCTGGGTCTCCAAACTATCTTCTTCGCGGGCCACAAATACAATTCTACATAATAAAGTCGGCCAAGATCCGATTAATTTTATAAAATTATGAAAAATTTAAGGAACAATTGTTACAATATTTAAAAATATGACATTTACAAAAAAAATTACAAACAATGGCGGGCCGGATTCATGCAAGTCGCGGGCCGGATTTGGCCCGAGGGCCGTAGTTTGGAGACTAAACCAGTGGTCTCCAAACTACGGCCCTCGGGTAGGCGGCATTTTTTTTGTGCGGTTGCTCAGAATGCTAGTTGAATCATGAAATACATTTGAGGTTATGGTAAACTATGTGTAGTAGAGATGGGCGAAATGGCTCTTTTCAGTGAGCTGGTTCAAAAGATCTAACTCACTTCAAAGAGTCGATTCACTGAGCCATTCAAGAACCGTCATGACTCTTTTAGAGTCGAATTGCTGCAATAAAATAAGTTGGAATATAACGATATCTATTTTCTTACTACAATAACAAACACTTCTTATTAAATTTACAATTTTGGTTACAAATAGGTGACGAAAGAAAAATTAGACTTCTAATGATTACTATACAGTAAACATGGGTGTTTGCTTATGATATTTTGAATTGTAGTATATGTGAATTAACAGAGGCGAATTTTAATTAAAATAAAGAAATAATATAGGTTTAGGAAATGCCGTGAACATTTTTGTTTTTAGAAATCAATTAAGTAGTGTGGTCGTGTGCCAAGCCAAATTAAAATTGCTTACAAATTAATTTTAATTATATTTCTAATCTTATTAAGTTATTTAATCAACTATAAACATTATTTTTATTTTCTCTAATATTTCTCATATTTTTTATTTTAATTAAAGAAATGTTTGAATTACTTACATAACGAAACATAATATAATAATAATAATAACTTTATAATATAATAATAACTTTATTGTCCAACAGGATAAACCCAATTACAGAACAAAAATGTGAATAAATAACAAAAGGAAAGATACATGTAAGTTCGTGAACAGTGAATACATATTACAGGATAGTATGATTTATTGAATAAAAATATCGTTGAATAATTTTTCGGAGCACTGGCACAACACAGTCACTGGTGAACGCTGTAACACATTAGAGCGCGCCGTTGGTAAGCGGAATGTTGATGAAAACCGTGTAGACTTCACAGGGACATTAAACGGAACCCTTGCGAGAATTTCTGGACAGTCGATTTTCCCATCTACGAGTTTCTTCATAAACGTGGCACATCTCAAAGTTCTTCTGTCGGCGAGGGATTCGAATTGGTGACGCTGAAGAAGATCATCGTTCGAAATTCCAATCGGAGGATAAGAGTGGTCAAGTTTAAAAGAGAGAAATTTTAAAAACCGACGGTGAAGACGATCCAACACAAGAGAGTGACTAGCATAAATAGGAAACCAGATTAAACTGTTATATTCCAACTTACTCAATACGAAGGCGGAATATAGAGATTTAATAGCATCAACATTGGAAAAGTCGCGGCTAATACGTAGAATAAATCCCATGGCCTTAGACGCATTTGTTCGGACTGAGTCAATATGAGGTTTAAAAGAGAGCTGGCTATCAAATGTAACTCCTAGATCCTTGAAAGTGCTACATCTGGACAGAGACATTCCATCAATTTGATAATTTGATTCAATTGAAGTATGGGTGCGAGAATAGCTTACCACACAACATTTGCTGACATTAAGTATTAAATTGACTCTTTTACACCAATCAGCAATAATGTTTAAATTTGATTGTAGAATGTCTACGTCCTGTACGGATTTTATGTTAAGATATATTTTGAGATCGTCAGCATATGCCAAAACAGGACACGTAAACATGCCTAATAGATCATTAATAAAAATGTTAAATAGGAGGGGTCCTAGGCAAGAGCCCTGCGGAACACCAGTGGTAGGAGAAAATTCGTAGGATTTAAAACCATTGTAAAGTACATAACAGGAACGATTAAGTAGGTAAGACCGAAGAAGTTTGGTGACCGCAGGGACCGCACCCAACAGGCTAAGACGATGAATTAGAAGCTTATGGTCAATTGAGTCAAAGGCGCGTGAAAAGTCAGTGTAGATAACGTCAACTTGACCACGAGCATCCAGGGCATCAGCCAAGTATTGGGAGACTGTCGCCAGATTTGTTGTTGTAGATCTAGCCGGCATAAATCCGTGTTGACCATAATAACACACATAATTGAAAAAAAGTAAAGGTGATTCACTAAAATGCCGCAGACTAAGAAATGCCGAAAGTAAAAAGTGCATGCTCAGCAAGGCCGAGCCCAGACAGCCTGCCGATCGACCAGCCGCGTGAAAATCAAGAACCGTTAATACAGTGCGAATCAACATTCAAGGTGAGTCGTGTAACTCTAGAAGAGCGGGCGAATCAAAATGAGTCATGGCTCAAAATGAGCTGTACATTTTGAACTGAGCCACTTGGCTCACTAGCTCACTTCACTGAACTGACTCTTTGAGTCGATTCGCTCAGGAGTAACCCATCTCTAATGTGTAGTGCCAATCTAATTTAAAATTCAAAGCCTACTCTAATTCATGTTTTAAATGATCGCACGATATATGTTTTGAACTTCACAGTGAATCAATGTTTTATACGTGTGGCGTATGAAGTTAAATTACGAGTTTAGAAAAGCCTAAAAATTTGGTTTGGTCACGTAGCGCTAATAAACCAAATTTTAAGGCTTTTATAAACTCGAAATTTTACTTCATACGGCACGCGTATAAAACGCCACGCGTATAAAACGCCACGCGTATAAAACGCCACGCGTATAAAACGCCACGCGTATAAAACATTGATCAAATGACAACTCTTTGCGTGCCTTTAGCCCAGTGATTCTCAACCTTTTTAGTTGGCAGCACGTAAACACAAATTATGACATTTTTAAGGCGTTTGCTTGAGGTTATGAGAAATTAAAGCTTTGATTTTATTATCGGAATTAACTGAGGTGCATAAATCACAATTAGTGAAGTGAACATTTCAATTCTTTATGTCTTCGTGAGGTTTCAGTAATTTCAAGACAAAAGCAATTACAATCACACTTTATGTCCCTAAAATATAGTTCTGCCCTAAAAACGAGGAGGCGTTCCTCATCTTGCCTAATCGAAAGCTGCGTGTGAGAAAGCGTACGACGTGAATGATCTTTGATTTTACTGTTTCGGAGGGGCAATAAATAAAATATAAAAACTAATTAAGAGAAGTTATAACTTTTGGGGCCGACTCGACCGACAATCAACTAATCACACGATTTTGATCCTCCCCGCCGATCCGAGGAGATCGACTCCTCGGCCCCGCGGTCCCAGAGTGGAAAAAGCGAACGGATTGATGGGAATGATGGTACCGGTTGATTTCTACATAAATAACATCAATACAATATCGCCTTGACAGATTTATATGCGGTTGAGATGCCCGATGCCGCCCAACAATGTACAGATTCTTCATTTTTTATTTTTTTCCATCACGCCCATCAGACGTAGTAAATTATAAAATATCCATGCGTGTACCAACAGAATTTATTTATACATGGCACTTCGTATTATACAGAAAATGCGTTGAATTAAAGTGAATGCCAATATATAGGGTTTTCCATTAAGAGGTCCTATTTTAATTATTTAAAAACAACATTTCTTTTATGAAATAGTTTATGATATTTTCTTTTCTGTATAGGTATCTCTGCGTATATGCTAATAAATGTTTAAACATTCACACATAAGAGATAAGTAATAGGTTTTGAACTTCACTTTAAATCAGTGTTTTATACGCGTGGCGCATGAAGTAAAATTTCGAGTTTAGAAAAGCCTAATTTGGCTCGGTCGCTCCGCTTCGCTACGCGCCCGAGCCAAATTTTCAGGCTTTTCTAAACTCGAAATTTTACTTCATGCTTAGTCTGGGAGTGGAAGACACTCGTTTGTTTCATTATTGAAACAATTGAAAATTGACGTAATAAGTTTATTGTCGTTTTATTGACGGAGAATGTCAATTTTGATACAAGTTTATTCAAATATTGTTTAGTGTATTTTTAACTTCACAATATTAGGGTGTTTTATACGCGTGGCGCATGAAGTAAAATTTCGAGTTTAGAAAAGCCCCGTGAAAATTTGTCTCGGGTCGCTGCGCGACCCTCGACAAATTTTCTACGCGGGGCTTTGCTAAACTCGAAATTTTACTTCATGCTTAGTCTGGGAGTGGAAGACACTCGTTTGTTTCATCATTGAAACAATTGAAAATTGACGTAATAAGTTTATTGTCGTTTTATTGACGGAGAATGTTAATTTTGATACAAGTTTATTCAAATATTGTTTAGTGTATTTTTAACTTCACAATATTTGGGTGTTTTATACGCGTGGCGCATGAAGTAAAATTTCGAGTTTAGAAAAGCCCCGTGAAAATTTGTCTCGGGTCGCTGCGCGACCCTCGACAAATTTTCTACGTGGGGCTTTTCTAAACTCGAAATTTTACTTCATGCTTAGTCTGGGAGTGGAAGACACTCGTTTGTTTCATTATTGAAACAATTGAAAATTGATGTAATAAGTCTATTGTCGTTTTATTGACGGAGAATGTCAATTTTGGTACAAGTTTATTCAAATATTGTTTAGTGTACTTTTAACTTCACAATATTTGGGTGTTTTATACGCGTGGCGCATGAAGTAAAATTTCGAGTTTAGAAAAGCCCCGTGAAAATTTGTCGAGGGTCACGCAGCGACCCGAGACAAATTTTCTACGCGGGGCTTTTCTAAACTCGAAATTTTACTTCGTGCTTTGTCTGGGAGTGGAAACACTCGTCCTAAGCGTCAAATTAACCACTTGAAAAAAAAATCAATGAAGCCCAGGACATTTACAGCGTATTTGGTTTGTATATTAACAAAAAAAAAATCCCTGCATGTTTTATGCATTAATTAATTAGAGCTGGTTTTACTATCCATAGTTATACCCCTGTTAACTTAACCCAAGGATCAAACTGTCTATTTTACAATTGCGAGGCAAAGCATTGTTGTGTGTAAAGCTGAGTTATCTTACTGTCAGTCTACCCCGTGCTTCGAACTTGGGTTAAAGCTGTGGCGGGGCGTTTCTATGGATATAGAGTATTAGATTTGTTGTAACAAATTCATTTTCAATTTTGAAAGTAAATCACAGGTTATCCTTACTCACTCGTATTCACTTCACGTTGTTTTGACACCAACGACAACAGTTTTTTGACAGACCCACGCGCCCAAATAAACAGTAATGTCAACTGAGTGAACAATCTGTAGGTAACAACTGAAACAATTGTAAAATGGCAAGGCTGTTTACTAATGGTTTAAACTAGGCAGTGCAGTACCAGAGGGTCTACATTACTACAGGTGAAACAATTGTAAAATGGCATGGCTGTTTACCAATGGTTTAAACTAGGCGGTACAGTACCGGAGGATCTACATTACCAAAGGTGAAACAATTGTAAAATAGCAAGGCCGTTTACCAATGGTTTAAACTAGGCAATACAGTACCAGAGGGTCTTCATTACCAAAGGTGAAACAATTGTAAAATGGCAAGGCCGTTTACCAATGATTTAAACTAGGCACTACAATACCAGAGGGTCTACATTACCAAAGGTGAAACAATTGTAGAATGGTAAGACCGTTTGTCAATGGTTTAAACTAGGCAGTACAGTACCAGAGGGTCTACATTACCAAAGGTGTAACTATTGATTGTAAAAGTGGCCCTTAATCATACATAGATGTTGCAGATAAAACAACCTCAGTAGGAACAGCGGAAAAGGCCAGAGAGGTGGACCAAGGTGTACTCCAAGGATCAGTGCTTGGCCCAACACTCTGGAACCTGGTTTATGACGGAGTATTGGGGCTAGAACTGCCAGGTGGAGCAACAATTGCCTTCTCAGATGACCTAGCCATAGTGGACATAGAGAGATGGACGGGGTCCGGAAAATTGTCAAAGATGCATCATCCAAGATCCTTAGCTGGATGGAGGAAAAGGGGTTAGAGGTGGCAGTCCATAAGACGATGGCGGTGCGGCTGTCCACACGAAGAGCTGGAAGGACCCCGGATGAAACTCTACTAGTGGGCGACATGGAGGTCAGCATTAGCAAAACCATAAAATACCTAGGGTTATGGCTAACCATAAAATACCTAGGGTTATGGCTAGGGTCAAACCCGCGCATGAGCAATCACTGCGCGAAGGCTACAGAGGCATCGATAAGGGCAGACACTGCGGTAGGCCGCATTATGCCAAACGTAGGGGGGCCCAGCGAAGGAAGGCGGAGGCTATTAGCAACAGTGGCTAGGTCGAAGCTGGCATACGCAGCACCGGTTTGGGCGGAAGCAGCAATGACGTCAGCTGGAAACCGAAACAAGGCTAGGACGGCACTGAGAACCGGTGCCCTACGCATAATACGGGCGTACAGGACGGTCTTGACAGACGCTGCTGAAGTGCTCTCATCGACGATGCCTAGGGACCTGTACGTGGTGGGGAGAGCAAAATCCTACAGGGAGGGAAGGGAGACGTGCCACCGCGCGAAGGCTATGCACGCGGCACACAACAGGGATAAGTATCAGGAACGGTGGTCTATGGGAGAGGGTTAGACAAGGACACTAATTCCAGGCATCAAACGATGGGTGGAGAGGACACGGACTGGTAACACACCATCTCACCGTTACTCACAGGACATGGCAGCTTTGGGTCCTATCTACATCGGATAGGGAAGGCAGATAGCAAGATATGTTTTTACTGCGGGGATAGAGAGGACACGGCCAGGCATACCATGACCATATGCCCAGAATGGCAGCCGGAAAGACAAGTCCTCGAAAGTAAAATTGGAAGGCTAGACAAGAAGACCGTCGTGGAGACGATGCTGGAGTCCGAGGAGGCCTGGGACGCTGTGAGCGTATTCGCGACCTGTGTTACGCGCAGAAAATACGCCGAGGAACGGGCAAGAACGGTACAACCTGAAGGTTGAAGGGTTAGAAACCAGAAGAAGACCCCTGAAGAAATGCCGTGATGGCGATACCGGGGAAGAGAGGGGGAAGGATTTTAGTCGGTACCAAAACCTGACACTATTCATAATAATAATAATAATAATATTTATTTCCCTTACAGGCTGAAAGCCTAATTACAAAGGAACATACAAAAATAACAATATTAATTATAACATAAAACACCAGTAAACTTAAAACTAAATTAAATGAGTAGAGTGGAAAAAACGATACACAAAATGTAATATGAGCTAGAATTGGAATTACAGTAAACATGATTTTAATGATGCAATGAAGTCTGATTTCGATGGATTAAATATATCGACAGCATACTGTACCTCATGGTATCTACGTAACATATAAACTAGAGGCGAAAATGAATAATGCGTGGTACGAGGTGTTGAAAAATGAAACGAATGATTATTACGACTGGATAGTCGTGGAACCGCAAAATTAAGTTGATGAAGAAACTCACTATTATCGGTGTTATAATGAATTAGTTTATACAGTTCATATATTTGCACATATCTATGTCTGTTGTATATTGATAGCATATTGAACTCGAGAAGTAGCATTTCATAAGAGATATTATAGTCCGGATACGTATGGTACTTACAAAAATACAAGTACCTGACAAATCGTCTTTGAACTTTTTCTAACATATATATGTAATGTTTATAACCGGGTATCCAAACACAAGCGCAATAATTAATTTTGCTTACAATAAACGATTCATAAAGTTTTAAGGCAGCATCAGGACGTTTAAATTCACGACAGTTGCGCATTATAAACCCAAGCAGTTTATATGATTCATTGACGATAGTTTGTACGTGAATGTTGAAAGTTAATTTGGTATCGAATGTCACACCAAGATCCTTAAATTTACTATCCTTCTGAATAGAGGTGCCATTAAGTTGGTATTGGTAATCAACCATGCTTCGCGACCGCCCATAAGACAAGATCCGACATTAGGACGGATTTATATTTAAACCGTTTCGTGAACACCATGATGAGACTGAGTCCAAATTATTTTGTAACACTAAACAATCATTCAATCAATCAATAACTCTATACAACTTTACGTCATCTGCATACATCAAAAATTCACAGTCCAAGATACTGGCGACTTCATTTATAAATATTAAAAATAATAAGGGTCCTAAGTTCGACCCTTGAGGGACATCACTTGTGGTTACAAATGACCTAACAAGACCAAAGGCCTTTGTCTGACAGCAGATTTCCCAATCTCCTCTATAAACTTAAAAAAAAAGGTAAAACAACCTAATGATTTATCATCAACAGTAAACATTCTGCAAACAATTGGCAAATTCAATGTTACTTTATGTTACATAAACCTTGCTCAACTTGATTTAATAAACACGAGTAATAATTCGTGGAATTATCCATGCTGCGACCGATAAATAAAATTAGGCATGATGTCCTCAATGGTAAAATCCTCATTGATTTCGTGAAATACGAAGGCGGCATCCGTTTCTTTCCATCATACCCAACTCGCCCTGATGGCATGTGAAGCCCATCCGAACCGACTATTTATTAACAAGTCCTGTCAGCCATTCCGATTAGACTTGACTCCTTCCTTTTGTTTATTAACCCCACCGTACGTCATAAACGGAATGATTTGCGCTTATTAAAAAGCCAGTTCGAATAAATAAATAGACGCATTTAAAACAGAAAGCTTTTTTAATTAACTCGCGTGTTACATGTTTACAGTAAACAACTTATTTCGTTGTCTTTGACTCGTTTTTTAGCGTTATTAAGAAATGGTTGCCGGTGTAATTGCAAAGGACGATCCTTTCCGCGCGCTTCTGTTTAAGATTACTCAGTTAATTTGCTTTATAAATTTAATTTAAATTTTTACGAATTTATAATGTTAACGTCTGTTTCGTGTTTTCTTTTCAATTTTATGCGCACTCCCCGCCCTTTGTATTTAGATTATATAATTATATATTTGCCCTTTGCGATCACTTACAATCAAATTTATGTGTAATTACATTTAAATTAACTGGAATGAACTAGATTTTTTTTTATTAAAGCCTTGATTAAATTTTACCTTGAATATAAGTTGGAATTAATATAGGATTTGTTTACAATACTGGGTGTAATTAAGAAAATTGAGAAAAAAGAAACTTTAAGAATAGACATCTTCTTAAAGTTTCTTTTTTCTCAATTTTCTTAATTACACCCAGTATTGTTATTTAATCATAGGAAACTTTAGGAAAAAAATAATCTAAAATTATAGGATAACTTTAACCTCTTTAGCCCTGGAATTTGTATAATGCCCAAAAAAATGTTTTGAACACTGCATATTTATTACAATCAGGCAGGTGGCCGAGCGGTAGCATCGCGGGGCTGTATCGCTCGGCGAGCCACAACTCGGGTTCGATTCCCGTGCACGGAGAGACTTTATTTGAAAAATAATGTCTCGCTGTGACCCTGGGTGTGGTATGAATGTGTGTGTTTGTCACAATGAGAATAAGTTACATATTGAACTTGTAAAAATTAATATAGAAAAATATATATTAATAAATGATGTTGGCTAATGGGCAAAGTTCCCAAGGCCAGGCAAAAGCCAAAAAAAAAATATTACAATCTTAGATATGCAGAGAGTTTTTCTTTTAAGTATACATACCTGAATATACTGCATACGCTGTAAATCATCAGATATGTTGTTTTTACAAGTATTTCAAATTGAACTTTCAAACGAGTGTTTTCCACTCCCAGACTAAGCATGAAGTAAAATTTCGAGTTTAGAAAAGCCTGAAAATTTGGTTTGGTCGCGTAGCGCTTCGCGCTACGCGACTAAACCAAATTTTCAGGCTTTTCTAAACTCGAAATTTTACTTCATGCGCCACGCGTACTATACACTGATGTGATGTGAAATTATTGAATTTTCTGTATGTATTTAATTATCAAAAATGATTGTTTCAAAATGAATTGTAAGAATTTGAACTGATTTTGATCACACATAATGTTTTGATTATTTCTCGAACGAAATTCTCCCCTACAATCCAGTTATTCTAACGAATTTAATTTTAGAAGAGATATTTTCAGTTTTCTGTACAGAATTATCAAAAATAGTTATTTCTTAATACATTCTAAGAGCCAGTTGCATCAAACACGTTGAACTGGTTGTACACTGAATTCTAGTTCAAAGTGACATTAGAACAATGAGAACTAGTTTATGATTTTTTTTTCTGTATAGGTATCTCTGCGTATATGCTAAAAAATGTTTAAACATCATTCACATAAAAAATAAGTAATAAGTTTTGAACTTCACTTTAAATCAGTGTTTTATACGCGTGGCGCATGAAGTAAAATTTCGAGTTTAGAAAAGCCCCGTGAAAATTTGTCGAGGGTCACGCAGCGACCCGAGACAAATTTTCTACGCGGGGCTTTTCTAAACTCGAAATTTTACTTCATGCTTAGTCTGGGAGTAGACAACACTCGTTCTTAGAAGTTTAAAATTGAATAATTAGTAAGTTTATTACCATTTTACAAAGGCTACAGCTCGAAGGACCAATCGTGGCCTTCGGAGACCGAAGGACTACAGGGAGTCGAAGTTTTTTTACAAGAAAACAACGAATGTCTGAAGGTTAACAGCATAGATAGGAAAGAAAACATCCAATTTTGAAAAAGTATCAAAGCTTGGTTGCTTTTTAGTGCTTTTTTAATTTCACTTTAAATCAGTGTTATATACGCGTGGCGCATGAAGTAAAATTTCGAGTTTAGAAAAGCCCCGTGAAAATTTGTCTCGGGTCGCTGCGCGACCCGAGACAAATTTTCTACGCGGGGCTTTTCTAAACTCGAAATTTTACTTCATGCTTAGTCTGGGAGTGGACAACACTCGTTCTTAGAAGTTTAAAATTGAATAATTAGTAAGTTTATTACCATTTTACAAAGGCTACAGCTCGAAGGACCAATCGTGGCCTTCGGAGACTGAAGGACTACAGGGAGTCGAAGTTTTTTTACAAGAAAACAACGAATGTCTGAAGGTTTACAGCATAGATAGGAAAGAAAACATCCAATTTTGAAAAAGTATCAAAGTTTGGTTGCTTTTTAGTGCATTTTTAATTTCACTTTAAATCAGTGTTTAATACGCGTGGCGCATGAAGTAAAATTTCGAGTTTAGAAAAGCCCCGTGAAAATTTGTCTCGGGTCGCTGCGCGACCCTCGACAAATTTTCTACGCGGGGCTTTTCTAAACTCGAAATTTTACTGCATGCTTTGTCTGGGAGTGGAAACACTCGTCCTGAACGTCAAATTAACCGTCCCCTGTAATCCAGTTATGCTAACGGATTTAATTTTAGAAGAAATATTTTCAATTTTGTGTCTCTTATTGTCTCGAAATGTACATCTAACGTTACAAATAAAAAGTGAAGTAAGTAAAGTCTTTTTTACTGTAATAATCACTTCACGTAAACTCAAAAACATACAGAACTGTCATCTTGACTTCAAGTTCAGCTTAAATTTAAGTTTAACTTTTGTGATGCAACTGGGCCTAAGAGTTCGATCGACTTTGCATTTACTCTCACATAACAATCAAACAAAACAACTCAAACTCAGGAAACAGGTGAATCATAAAGAAAGCAAATGCCGTACCACTCATAATCCCCGAAACACATAATTAAGATAAATCTCACCGAGTTCTGACACCGATACATTCAAATGTCAGAAAAAGAGAGATTGACAATTCTACAGAAGAAAACGGCTTCCACCAAATCCGAATTTATCGCTATATTTTAATTAAAGAATTTACTGCCGCTGATAAATAACGTGATTAACATTTTGTTATTAAACGTTACTATTTCGAAAGTCCTCTCCGACGCTGCATTAATTATGTTTGGGATGATGTACGTGGTAATTTCGGAAGAAGATGTAGTGGAGAAGACGCGTTCTTAATCGACGTGTCGTCGTCGGGAGTTTTTTTTTTTTGGTAAAATGGAATATGCATAAATTAAGTGTTTTACGCGCTTTATTGAAAACTATAAATTAATTATGTCATAATTATAAATTGGGGATTTTTATTGGATTTTTTAATTTCCGGTGTAATTAATTCGTATAATTAATACAATTAATTTTAACTAGAATATCAGTTAATGTATTACTTGAAAATAAAAAACACTCTCAATATATGTTTATTGTGTTATGAGTAGAGAGAGGATTTTATGCATTATAAAATGGTGAAATATGTGCATATATATGCACTTAAAAACCCGAAAATATGCATTGTCAATTTAAAATATGCAGGTAATAAATTGAAATATGTCAATAAAAAAAATACATAAGTTTGTTTATATACATTTTTAATTAAAAAAAAGTCACATACATTTATTACTGTTAATACTAAGAAATGAAAAATACTATACTTCTACATAATTAGTCTTATTAATAATACTACAATTACTAAATTACTTTTTGAAACAACTACTTTCTTGGCTAATATCACGACGAATATTGAATTACACAAAAATCGCAAATCGTCCTTTTGTATAATTCAATATTCGTAGTGGTACTAGCCAGGAAAGTAGTTTTAAAAAGTCTCAAGTTCACAAGACTGTTAAATGTAGATTTACAAAAAGTTTGCTATTTTAATTCATTTATTAATATTATTTAATTGATTATGTTTATGTTAATAATTATGGTAATATATAAACTATAGGTACTACAGCATGTACCTTACTAACAATTATTGATTATGGTTAGTTTGATTGGCGTAACAACTTATAACTAAATTAGTATAAATGAAATTGCCAATTCTTGGTTGCAGAATACTTCAAACATTAAAAGTGCGATTCTTTTCGCAATCTACAACAAGTTAGTCTTACAAAGACTATATCAAACACTTGAGTGTTTGATATAGTCTTTGTAAGACGTCCAAACACTTGAGTGTTTGATATAGTCTTTGTAAGACTAACTTGTTGTAGATTGCGAAAAGAATCGCACTTTTAATGTTTGAAGTATTCTGCAACCAAGAATTGGCAATTTCATTTATACTAATGTTTGAACGGCAACGTGACCGCCAGTCTAAGGTGTCAAATTGTTTAGAGGGAATGGCAAAGCTATACTGAGGAGAGATAAATCTCGAAACGCGTCTATAGATGGCCTGAATAATTTGACCCAAATTGTTACATTTGCAGTAGGTTACTGTATGTAACAGCAAACACTTGTTGTATAATTCAATGTCCGTCGGGGTATTAGCCCGGGAAGTAGTTGTTTCAATGAGTGTTTGATATAGTCTTTGTAAGACTAACTTGTTGTAGATTGCGAAAAGAATCGCACTTTTAATGTTTATAACTAAATGTTTTTCTAAATTTTCAGGAAGAAAATTTTGACGTCTGTCAGACAGTATATGCTTATATGATGAAAAACTTCTTTCCACATCTACAGATGTTATTGGTGAATTTTTTAAAGCGGCTAACGGCTAATATAGACACGTCTAAATTTATATCAATGGTTTCGGAATTTTCGTTGAGTGTCAAAATGTTATTAATTTTATTTAACAGCTGATATCCGTAGTTCTTATGTAATACTTCATTTAATTTATTTGAAATAGTTACACCAATATTACCAGGAACACCAGAAATTAGCTGCTAAAATTTAGTCACTACTTTTACGGATTCGTTTAGCGATAATGCTTCTGTCTCCAATTTGGAAATAGTTGTGCTTACAAAATAATAATGCGCTTTTATGAAGGCTAACTGAGTGCGCAGTTCCGTATTCTTTAAAACAGATTGTGCTTTCTTAATATATGTATTGGAATTATCAGAAAACTCCAAAACCAACTCTTTAATTATTTCGAAATGTTCTGCATAAAAAAGCGCTGCACTGAGCCACGTTCCCCAGCGCGTAATTACAGGTTCAGGCGGTAGAGGAATATTAGGAAGTTTTTCTTTGTATAGGTGAATGCGTAATGGGGCCTTTACAAACACTTTCTTTATACTACTTATTAAAGTATTAACAATCGGAAATTCATTGCGAATTGCCTCTGCCACTCTATTTATACCATGAGCCAAACATGTTACGTGAATTAAATTTGCAAATAATAGTTTTAATTGGGTATTGGGTATCGGACAGCAACAAAATAATTTTATTTGTGGGAACAATATCCGGAAGAAAAAATTGCATAAATGTCACGTTAATGAATCGCCCTATTGGTAAGTGATTTGTTTTATTAAGGACTTTGCATGCAATTAGATATGATGTACTAGGCTCTTTTTCACTTAAGCACCCTATCATTAAATTGGCAACATACCGTCCACAACAATCTGTAGTTTCATCCACAACGAAATAGAGATATTTATTTTTTAATTTCTTTTATATGTCCCATTGTTTCGAGATAGACATCATTGACATACCTTTTTCGGAGTGTGCTTTCATCAGGCACTTGTTTGTTGCAAATTTTTTGTAAAAATTACTTAAAACTAGGATTATTAAGTTTTTTTAATGGAATGTTTGCCTTAACAAGAGCATTGCATAATGCAAAATTGAATTCCTCTTGTTCATTCCTTTTCGATTTTTCCCCAAGCAAAGATTCGCGCAAAAGTGTTTGCGAAAATTTGGTTCTCTTCATTTCTTCATTTTTTTTTTATGGAGAGAGGTTTCTATGTGCTGCGTAATTTGTGATTTTCTTTCTGATGTGATCTAAAAAACGCATCAATATTAAAATTGGAACCAAATTCAAAAATACTGTTTGCAATAGATTTCGTCTTAGACTTTGAAGATTTCGCATGCTGTTTATAACATCTTATTTTCGAACAAACACAATTTATAAGATACAAGTCTAATACAATAGTCTAAATTAATTATAGTCTTTACACATCGTGTAGACTTTAGGTATAGATCCATTAAAATGCTTTCCACGCCTTTGTTTAATAATTATATCGACTTACCATGTGACATTTATGAACTTTCAAACCATTATGGGTTAATTGAAAACATTATTACAGTTTTCATTACTAACTAGACCTGAAATTTAAATGCTCACTCAATATGAATGGTTAATTTAGAATTATGTGTAAAGTAACTTACTATTTTTCCACATGCGGTACAAAATACTTTTGCGCCGTCTAGACGGAGCTCGGGTATATTTTTGATCCATACCGGAACTAAATTATTTTTTTCTTTCGGCATCTTAATGTTAGTGAACTAATTTGTATGTCACATTTCTATATGTACTTCTCATTCACTTGAAGATTTGTGAATGAATACGGTATAGGGGGGCTATTATTTTTTTATTAAACTTCGTAATTGTAATCATTCACTAAATCGGCGGGCTCGCCTCTAAATAAATATGAGAATTCCCTTACGCACGAAACTATTTCTTTCTCGTTCTACCGCTTGATCCAATGCCGCATTACGCATATTTCAAAGTAAACCGACACAAACATAGGAACACATAATTTACTGTTTATCGCAAGACAAATTGGCAATTAATTTGATCAATTTGGCCGGTATTTCCCCGAATGACAACATGTTTTGGTTCATGGCCGAAATCGAAAATTGCTCGTGTTGCAATGTATCGTGCGACAAAATGTTAAATATTCCAATATATGTTAAAATATGCATTATAAGGCGAAATATGCATTCTATGAGTAAATTTGCAAAATATGCAAAAATATGCATTTTGCATAAAATCCGCTCTCTAGTTATGAGCCTAAGCCTTACACTTGTCAATACATCATTGAAGCTTAAATATAAGTAATACATAATTTAACCTTCATAACTACTAGTGATGCCTCAGATTGATTGAATTACGTGAAGATCAAATTAATTTGACTAATAACTTTTCTTCACACGTTTATTTAAATTACCAAATGTACACACATTTCGGACGCAAAGTTGCCATTATCAATTGATTAAAACTGAATAATCCATTGTTAATGGTCACTTGGTGTCCGAAATTGTGTGTACATTTGCGTGTGAACGTGTGAAGAAAGGTTATTAGTGCTTTATTCGTCATAGTAGTGCCTCGGTTTATTTTTAAGAAACAAATTAACTAACATACAACGACTGGCGTTATTAAAGTGAATAATAAATATTTATCATTCTTTCTTTTTTATTGTTTCAGATCAACACTGAATAATCATATGATAATCCACAGCGGGAAAAAATTCAAGTGCCCCACTCCGGACTGTTTCCACACGGCTCGCAGCGCTGCTGAACTCAAGACCCATGAAAAGGTTCATTCCGATGAAAAAACGTATAAATGTAGCACTTGCGATTATGTGGGGAAAACGAAACCACTTCTCAAAAGGTAAATTATTTACTTGTTATAATTTTCATAATATTAATGTACACAGAAATTCATACAGAGAGTTTTATATAACACCGAACATTTTCATAAAATACGATTTGACACCTTTAACTTTTAGGTTATGCATAAATTGGGTTGCCTATATGACCATTATAAATTAGGAGTTTTTCTTTCAAGTATACATGTTTTAATTACTGCGTATATGCCGTAAATCTTTAGATAATCGTTGTTTTTTTTTTAAAAAAGGAGTTTAATTTGAAACTTAAAATGAGTGTGTTCCACTCCCAGACTAAGCATGAAGTAAAATTTCGAGTTTAGAAAAGCCTGAAAATTTGGTTTGGACGCGTAGCGCGAAGCGCGGAGCGGCCAAACCAAATTTTCAGGCTTTTCTAAACTCGAAATTTTACTTCATGCGCCACCGGCACAAATTACTGACATATTACGAAGTTTAAAACACACCGCTGAACTTTACATTGAATCAGTGTTTTGTGCCGGTGGCGCATGAAGTAAAATTTCGAGTTTAGAAAAGCCTGAAAATTTGGTTTGGCCGCTCCGCGCTTCGCGCTACGCGACCAAACCAAATTTTCAGGCTTTTCTAAACTCGAAATTTTACTTCATGCTTAGCCTGGGAGTGGAAAACACTCGTTTAAAGCTTCAAATTGTATTCTTTTAATAAACCGAGTGTGGTAAAATGTACAACTTCTGCATATGTATACTCAAAAGAAAAATTCTCGTTATGAATATGTTCGGTGTTACATAAAACTCTCTGTATATTTCGAATTACTTATCTTGCAGGATTTTTAAAATTATTATATTATTTTATAATTAAGTTTACTTTATCCTTAACTTAATTGTCTTGTTGTCTTGTCACATCACATTACACTGACATCACAAGACACAACTCACACCACGGTGGACTGGAGGGTGCACAAAGAGGAAACCATGTCAGACCACCGATGGATATCCTACACGATACAAATCGAAAAGTGTGAAACAATGGCCACATACAAAAACCCTCGAAGAACGAACAGGTCTAAGTATCGAGACCTTTTTGAAGTAACATTTGGCCGCCTTCACGCTGAAGATACACACAAAAACACACAAGAAATCGAGGAGGCAGCTGAGAAATTAACTGCGGCTCTCATCGATTTCTACAATGAATCATGTCCAGTAAGTACAATGGCGGCCGACGAAATGTGAACGATGTTTATTAGCTATGTGAATATGACTTTTAATCAGGAGCGTCGCGTTTGTGCGAAAACAAACATTTGATTGACAGATTTATAAAAGTCATCCAAAAATATGCCTAGACATCTATCTTTAGATGAGAAGAGCAGGGCAATAGCTAAACTAGAAGAAAACTGGTCTCTTAACCGAGTGGCTGCTGATTTGAATGTAAGCAAAACCTGCATACATAATTTGAAAAGGCGATTTGAAATAAGGCAAGATTTAAGAAGGCCACCCCGAATTAGAATAGGAAGGGTATCTAATGAAGAACAGGATGTCGCATTGGTGAATCATCTCAGAGAAAATCCATTTGATAGTGCCTTAGATGCTCGAGAAGTAACGGGTTTTGCGGGGTCTACTAGAACTGCTCGGAGACGTATTAAAGCTGCAGGTCTACAAAATTATCAAGCAGCCAAGAAAGTTTTTCTCTCAGATAACAATAAACAACGAAGATTGGAGTTTGCCAACGAATTTATGTATCGTGGGGATGATTTTTGGAACTCGGTCGTCTTTTCTGACGAAAAAGTATTTCAATCATGTAGTAATGGGAGCCTACGAATTTATAGTCCAATAAACCAAAGGTATGACCCGTCCAACAACAAATAGTGGTCGTTTTTCTGTTAATTTTTGGGCTTGGGTCAGTGTAAACGGACCCGGAATAATTTGGAAAATAGATGGCCATTTAAATGCTATTAAATACAGGGATATCTTAGAATATGTAATGTTGCCTTCAGTAACACAAACATTTCCGGAAAATGTTATATTTCAACAGGACAATAGTCCTATCCATACAGCAAGAATTGTGACTCAGTGGCTAAATGACCACCGCATCCAAGTATTGCCTTGGCCTGCGAAGAGCCCTGATCTCAATCCAATTGAGAATGTTTGGGGATACCTACAAAAAAAGATTTACTCAAGAGATTTTAGACCTATGAATGCAGATGAACTTCACGAAATTGTTGAAAATGCATGGGAGGATTTGGCTGACAACTACAATATGAGGAATCTAGTTTCATCCATGAGTACACGTTTGGCAAAAGTTATCACAGCAAATGGTGGTCCTACAACATATTAATTTCATAATTTCTACTTGTATTAAGAATAAATATGTTTAGCATTGTAATTAGCAATTGAATAATAGTCCTTTAAAACCTAAGTTACGTCACTGTTAAGAGTTCTGATAAATCTGTACAAAATTAGACAATTTCTCTATGACAACAAAATACCGTTCACATTTCGTCGGCCGCCATTGTACACCTAATAAACGGGGAAAAAACACCATGGTGGAACGCCCACCACGAAGACATGAGGAAAAAGCCAGGAATCTAATCAACAGGGCCAAAAACAACAAAACGAAAACTGATTGGGATGCGTATAAAGCACGCCAACGCACCTACAGAAACGAGGCTCGCAACAGACAAAGATGATCCTGGAGGAAGTACTGCGGAGACATAGAGTCAACGAGTACAGCCGCCAGACTTAGAAAAGTGCTAGCTAAAGACCCACACTACCTTGAAAGCATCAAAAAGGAAGACGGAGAACTTACCTCAAATAAGACTGAGACCCTCCAACAAATGTTACAAACACACTTCCCTGGATGTTACTTAATTAATTAATGTTTATTGGCGGCATACGCCTTTTTACAAAATAATACATAAATCTACAAGTACTAGTATATAAAACATGAAATACATAAATTCTAACTCATATGTGTATAAAACACTAGACATCATAGCGTCTGCAGATAATCCAAGAAACAGTACCAAATAACGAAGATAGAGAGCTAGCTATGGAAATAGTTACAAACAAAACCAAAGCATGGGCAATCAAATCATTTCAACTATACAAGTCCCCGGGCCCGAATGGTATCTATCCGGCCCTTCTTCAATGGGGAACACCTAAGCTTGTGGCGCTGCTTGGGGCCATATATCGTAGCTGCGTCATGCATCGCTACATTCCCAGGTCAGAGAATGGTAAAGGTAATATTCATTCCTAAACCTTGCAGAAATGACATTACAAACACGAAATCGTTCAGACCAATAAGCCTATTCTAGTTCATGTTAAAAGCGCTGGAAAAATTATGTGATCGTCACATCAGAGACAATGTTCTCAGATCTACGCCGATACAAGAACATCAACACGCCTACACACCAGGCAAAAGCACCGAATCTGCACTGCATCTTGTAGTCTCAAGAATAGAGCGAGCGATAACGATCAAAATGACCACACTAGGTACATTTATCGATATAGAAGGAGCCTTTCATAACGCATCCTACCAAAATATCTGGGAGGTACTCAACAGAACGGGTGTTAACAACATGCTATGCGGATGGATAGGGAACATGCTTCGATGCATACAAGTAATAGCTTCTCTAACTGACGTCAAAATAATAGCTTCTGTCACCAGGGACTGCCCGCAGGGTGAAGTCCTATCGCCACTCCTGCGGACACTCCTGGTGAACGAACTGATCACAAAACTTAACATCGAGGGATTCTATAAAATAGGATATGCGGATGATATAGCAATACTCCTGAATGGAAAATATGAAAACTTCCTCTGCAACAGAATGCAAGATGCACTCAAACTTGTGAAGGACTGCTGCATAACCAACTCGCTATCGCTAAACCCCATACAGACAGAGGTAGTGATGTTCACCAAGAAACACAAAGTAGAAACACACACGCTACAAAAACTATTTAGGACTGACCTAAAACTATCCAAAGAATAATATATAAAATTACGAAGAAACTATTCGTGAAAATGCAAACAATGTCTTAATTAATAAGACAACTTAAGACGATAAATATCCATTGAAACAACTACTTCCCGTGCAAATACACCTCCGGATATTGAATTGCACAATGAAATATTTAAAATCTTATTTAATTTGATTTGTTACAACGCTCTATTAAAGTGTGCAAACTATAAGAAGCGTAAGCTTATTTTCTCGAATTCAAATAGTTTTGAATTTGAATTTATCTTGCTATCCAAAGAAGTTAAATACTTAGGAATTTATCTAGATTCTAAACTAAACTGGTCAAAGCATCTAGAACATGAAACTGAGAAAGCAGGCAAAGCTTTCTGGCAATGCAGAAGAGCCATAGGTAATATTTGGGACTATCCCCAAAGATAGGGCTGTGGATATGCGCAGGTATTATTAGACGGGCACTCGAATATGGAGCCCTAGTCTGGTGGACGCGGACTAATCAACAAGGAGCAATACAAAAACTAAACCACGTACAGAGGCTGGCCTGCTCATGCACAACAGGAACCTTCAGACCAATACCCACTGCCGCCATGCAAACAATACTATGTCTTCCACCCCTTGATACTCACATCAAGAGTGTAGCAAGACTAACAGCAAAAAGACTAAGGACCATGAACACATGTTCAGATCAAATTTCAACCGAACGACACGGAAACATACTCAAATGGAGACCTTCCCTACTGATAAACAAAACAGATCAGAAGATTCCCCAGTACATCTTCGAAAAGAAATACATCGTGAACCCAAACCAACAGACACACGAAATTTTACTTCATGCTTAATCAAGAATTGGAATCACTCGCTAGAAGCTTTCAAGTGAAAAAAAACACGCGTACCTTAAAATTAACATACTTCTTAAAAGAAACATTTCCTCTATAAGTAGCTTCCCACTGAGCAAATTCATTTAAGTAATGTTTTACTAACATTAAAACAACGTTTAATGTTGCTACAATATTGATATAACGTTATTTGTTTATTTTTTGCTCAGTGGGTTTATTATTTTGAAACAAATATTTTTATAAAGAACAGTGAATATTTATAATTATTTTATTAGTTACTGCAAAAACAGCTGTGAATGTTATTTGTTATTGATTTAAATCGTAAAAATTGTGAATCCTACACAAGTGCGCTGACAGTGAATGATTTCTGCATAGTATGATAATTAGTGTAGGTGGAAACAATCGCTCATTTGTTTCTTTATTGAGAAATTCCAATGCGAATACGGTTATTAATCACATTATTCTTACACCCACAACATTGTCTTAGAAACAAATGAATTAAAAATATTTGTAAGCATTTTAATTTATGTATCTCTTCGATAATTGGCCATGGTTTAGAATATGAAAAAGTCTAAGGTCAATAGTCGTCATCAATCAATATTAAAACTATTATTATTATACTTGTAAGTAAAACTCTTTTTACTTTGTTTAAGCACTATATTTTGCACTTAATTTGTGACTATAGTTTCGACTATCTAGTAGTCATTATCAAACTAAAAGTAAATAACGACGACCAGGTTGACATAATGTAGACCCCTCTCTTCGAAGCCGTATAAATAGTTTGTAACATGTAATTTTTGTTTACTTTCAGTTTAATAATGACTACTAGATAGTTAAAACTATAGTCACAAATTAAGTGCAAAATAAAGTGGTTAAACAAAGTAGAAAGTGTTTTATTTACAAGTGTATTTAAGATGTACCACAAAGTGAACGCCTACAACACTAAACAGTCTTATTATTATATTTAAATAACATATGTAATATAAATAAATTGATTGTGAGTTACGTGAAGATCAAATTAATTTGACGAATAAAGCACTAATAACCTTTCTTCGCACTTTTATTTGAATTACCAAATGTACATTTCGGACACAAAGTGACCATTATCAATGGATTAACACTTAACTCAGTGTTAATCCATTGATAATGGTCACTTTGTGTCCGAAATGTACATTTGGTAATTCAAATAAAAGTGTGAAGAAAGGTTATTAGTGCTTTATTCGTCAAATTTGTAATATAAACTAATTTCGCATTTCGATTAAATAAGGATTCTTTGTACAATGTAGACATTAGTAGTATAGAAATAGAAAAAATATTTACAGTTCTCATAACATTAGGCACACTATTTTTTGATTGAAAATTCCATTTTTACTTTCCCCCGTCTTAACAAAGGAAAACTATTGTTTTCAACGGTTTATCTCCAAAGTTCTCTGTGGAGTATATTTATGTGACTAATTAGGTAATAGTCGATGTTATCGTCAAATGGTAGTCAATATAGTAAAGACAGTCAATATAATCAGCATGTAATCTATAAAATTAAATGACAGTTAATTTGGCTATCACGTCATTTTTATCATCACATAATCACTGTGTAATTAACTTAACTTAAACTTAAAATCGCTTAGTCAGCTGTACATTCATTGTATTTTAACTAGAGCTCAGATTTCTAAGCACAAAAATTTGAAAAAACTTCTTAAAAAGCACAAATTTAATCAAAAAGGCATTATATTAAGCAACAACAAAAATTATTAGCAGAGTCGGTTAAATGAGTAAAATAGTAGGAAATTTAATAACAATCACAATGATTAAATTAGAAAAATAATTAAACGTCTTATTTTTAGGATATTCAGAAAATGAACATTTTTTTTAAATGTAACACCTTATATATTTTATTACTCATCGATAAAGAAGACCATCATTACAAAAATATCATAAATAAAACTTATTTAGATATTTCTAAAGTATTTATTACAACCAAGATTCCCTGGAAACCAAGATTTTCTGAAAATATTCAAAATCGTTTAATTTTTGCAAATTTTCAATCAAAATATTGACCTAAATTTATAGATTTGCATGCATGCAATTGTTTGTACTTTTTAATGATTTGAACTTTCTTTAGTGCTAATGATTTTCGTCAGTTTTATTAACTAAAACTAATTTTACCTCAAAAATAAAATGGAAAATAAATCAATATATTTATTTTCTTGTTTTATTGTTATTATTAGCTCAAAAAATACTTATAAGTCAATACATAAGGTATAACTTGAATTTCAGTTTAAATCTATGTTTAGTACGCGTGGCGCATGAAGTAAAATTTCGAGTTTAGAAAAGCCTGAAAATTTGGATTTGCCGGGGCGCGACTCGCTTCGCTCGCGCGCCCCTGCAAATCCAAATTTTCAGGCTTTTCTAAACTCGAAATTTTACTTCATGCTTAACCTAGGAGTGAAACCCTTGTGAAGGTAAGTCATAAATGCTAGAAGTATTCATTTTCCATATATTTAATGACTGACCCTAAAGAAAAGTTAAAATGTAGTCAAAACATATATGAATGTACGTCATTATTTTGATTGAAAATTTGCAAAAATTGTATAACAATGCATACAACGAGAAAAATCACGTTAAGGAAGGATTCCAATGATAGGTACAATCAAGGCCGCAGCCAGAAAAATAATTCGGGGGGGATATAAAAATTTCTGGGGGGTTTTAATGGGAAAAACTTTGTTTTTGGCCTAACAGGGAGTTTTTACATAGTAAAATTCATAATTTTAAAAATTTCGGGGGGAGTGGGGGTGTTGAACTCCCATATCCCCTCCCCTGGCTAGGGCCTTGGGTACATTAAACATATTTTGTTTTGGTAATTTGTTAGAATCCGCTTTTGTTTTTAGGGCTTCTTGATTGTGTGAAACAAAATTGAAATATGTGAATAACTTTCTTATTTATTATTCAATTTAATTATTAATGATGTATTATAACTTTCTTGTTAAGAATAATGTTATCTGTCGATCGGTAATAAAATGTACAGGGTGTTCCATTTAATAAAATCGTGTATTTTTTTAATATCTTGAAAATACAACTTTCAACTGTTTTTCTGATTTGACAATTGTGATTGTCATTAAATTTCTTACTACTTTGCTTATTTAACCGACTCTATAACTCAAATTATAGCAAAGTTCCATTGCTAACTTTGCTATAATTTGAGTTATAGAGTCGGTTAAATAAGCAAAGTAGTAAGAAATTTAATGACAATCACAATTGTCAAATCAGAAAAACAGTTGAAAGTTGTATTTTTAAGATATTAAAAAATACACGATTTTATTAAATGGAACACCCTGTACATTTTATTACCGATCGCCACTACATTTTAACAGCCTGTATATATGTTACCGTGTATATCAGATAAAGGGCAAACATAGGGATTTCATATGTAAAACCACATTTATGTATTTACCTGCTATAATGGTCATTTTAGAGAAAAAGTACAAGAGTAAACAAAAATTTAAGAAAGAAATAGGCGTCACAAAGTGCCGTTTGTCTATAAAAGAATGTTCCAGTTACAAATGCTAATAGTATCAACTATAAGCATGGTAGAGTGTTAGTTCAAGGTCACAATTAAAGAGTAACTCAAACAGTTTTAGATGAGCGCATGCGCAAGTACTACTTTGTTGTTTTCTCACTTGCAGCGCAAAATGGCGACTCGTGAGCGTAAAGCGTTTTGTTGCTTCCGTTACTCTGGACTTGTTTACCAAAGTGTGGGACTTTAACGTTTGATGTGTGCCGTATAACTAAAGTTGCATATATTACAATTGGCAAGAAAAAACTATGTTAAGTCATCATATCCAGTAGTTGTTCCAATGAATATTTGGAGACTTGTCTCAATGAGACTACATTTTTGCAGAAAGTCGATATTAATTTTTATTCATTTTTTATTTTGTAAATATTCTGCAAACTATAAGCAAACTCAATTTTTCTTTATATTTACATCATATCTTTAACGGGGAAAGTGTTATAATCAACACATCACAATTTTTTAATGGAAAACTGCGAAATATTACAAATATTTAAATTTCCCGAAATTGGCACATACGAGTACCTGCCTGCTTTAACTTTTTATATGGAAGAAACTATGAAAATTATGTATAAATAGTGCATAGAAGACCAGAATAACGGGTCACATAATTAGTGCGGATATTTAGATAAGGTCTCCAAGTGTTTTTCTTCATAAAATTTCTAAATAAATAGTTGCTTCCAAATAGCGAAAATTTCGATTAAAATCAAACACCCATTTTTTTTTTTTTTTCATGAAATGCAATCTGTTGTCAGTTTATCTCTTTTATAATTAACACGCGGATATCAGAAAACATGTATTTACAATTTAATTGTATACTAACAGTAAATTGCGTGTGGAGTAAGATTGTCCACTTTGGTTTGGTAAATAAAAAAATAACAACTGATCAGTTCTGTGACAATTTGCGCCAAAAAAGCGGTCGAGAAATGCAGCAAAAAGGACGAAGGATACAAGGACGCGGAGACGGGGGATCCACAATGAGTTGTTAAGTGATTCCTGGATAGATAAGAGCATTAATTACACTGACTCTGGTCCGCTCACTACTGCTGTCAATTAACCGAACACACGGCACAGTGTTTATTTTGTTTATTTTTACCTGATTTGTCGTGAAATATAGTTTCTAGAAAATAACACATAAAAATAAGGATTCAGTTGTGTTAGGACCTACTTTTATTTAAGTTTAATTAACTTCAGGTACATTCATACTTACACATTCACACTTACACATTCATACTTAAATAGTAATAATGTCATTATCGACTTTTGAGGAATAAAAAACAGAGTTTTTAATTAGTATACACACCCGATGTGTACTCAGTAAATTTTTAGACATGCGTTGTTTTTAAAAAGCGTTCAGTTTAAAGCTTCTAACGAGTGTTTCCACTCCCAGACTAAGCATGAAGTAAAATTTCGAGTTTAGAAAAGCCCCGTGAAAATTTGTCGAGGGTCGCGCAGCGACCCGAGACAAATTTTCTGGGCTTTTCTAAACTCGAAATTTTACTTCATGCGCCACGCGTATAAAACACTGATTTCAAGTGAGGTTCAAATATACATAAATTTCACAATATTTTAGTGTTTTATACGCGTGGCGCATGAAGTAAAATTTCGAGTTTAGAAAAGCACAGAAAATTTGTCGAGGGTCGCTGCGCGACCCTCGACAAATTTCACGGGGCTTTTCTAAACTCGAAATTTTACTTCATGCTTAATCTGGGAGTGGAAAACACTCGTTTACAACTTCAAATTGAATTCTTTTAAAACATCCAAATTCAGCCCATTTTCTGTAAATCTTTTAGAAATTCCTTGTTTTTTTTTTAAATTCATTTTGAAGCTTTAAACGAGTGTTTTCCACTCCCAGACTAAGCATGAAGTAAAATTTCGAGTTTACAAAAGCCCCGTGAAAATTTGTCTAGGGTCGCCCAGCGACCCGAGACAAATTTTCTGGGCTTTTCTAAACTCGAAATTTTACTTCATGCGCCACGCGTATAAAACACTGATTTCAAGGGAGGTTCAAATATACATAAATTTCACACTATTTTAGTGTTTTATACGCGTGGCGCATGAAGTAAAATTTCGTGTTTAGAAAAGCCCCGTGAAAATTTGTCGAGGGTCGCGCAGCGACCCGAGACAAATTTTCTGGGCTTTTCTAAACTCGAAATTTTACTTCATGCGCCACGCGTATAAAACACTGATTTGAAGTGAGGTTCAAAAATACATATATATATATATATATATATATATATATATATATATATATATATATATATATATATATATAAAGCTCATCACCGCACATGGGGTTTCGCTGCTTCTTCCCATGAAGCCCTTACAATCCTCTTTATGGGGTGGATTAGTCCCCGTAATTTCTTGTTACGTGTGCGACTTCACGTGTTTGATTTTGTCCATTATCTTCCTCCATATGTTCCTGTGCTCCGTTTTTCGCTTCCAGTCAGTTATTCCAATACTTTTCAGATCGTCTTCCAGCTCATTTATCCATCGTGATTTCGGCCTGCCTTTTTCCCTCTTGTTACGTGGTTTCCATTCCATAATTGATTTTATTGTTGACTCAGGGCCTGATCTCCAGACATGTCCTAGCCATTTTAGCCGCGTCCACTATATGTAGTTATGATCGTTTCTTCGCCAAGTTCTATTTCAATTTCCCTGTTGTACCTCTGTCTTATTTCGTTTTCAGGAGTTCTGACATGGCCTAGTATCAACCTCATTAGTTTTCGTTCAAAAACTAACAGGGTACTTTGTTGTTTTTTTGTCATTGTCATTGTTTCTGCCGAATATGTGATTATGGGTCTTATCATTGTTCTATATATCTTAATTTTTGTTTTTGTGCTAACTGATTTATTTCCTAGGATCTTTTTATTTACGTAGAAGGCTTTATTCGCTGCGTGGATTTTTTTTCGTTAATCTCAAGATTTTCTCCGTCGTTTGAAATGATTATTCCTAGGTATTTAAAATTGGACACCTCGTTGAAAATAAACTCACTGATTTTTATTTTGTTTCGTATGTTTTTGCTTCCAAGTCTCATAAATTTTGTCTTTTCGGTCTTAATTTTCAAACCTATTTCTGCCCCTTCCGTTATATTTTCAGTTAACATTTTTTCCATTAAGTGTCTTTGTTTAGTAATCAGTACAATATCGTCAGCATAAGCAGTGATCTGGTATCCTTTTGTTCTTAATGGCGATTCTCTATCCGCAAGCTTATTCAATCTGGCTCTTGAATACATATTGAGAAAAGTAGACAAAAAGGGAACTTTTTGTCTACTTTTCTCAATATGTATTCAAGAGCCAGATTGAATAAGCTTGCGGATAGAGAATCGCTTTGCCTTACCCCCTTGTTTATTGTAAATTCCTGTGTTTTCCCAAATTGCGTTTGTATTGTAGCTTTGGTGTTGGTAAGCGTCATTTGGATTAATCTTATTAATTTCGCTGGAAGTTGTAGCTCTTTTAGGACTAGCAAAAGTTTGTTCCTTTTTAGTGAATCGAAAGCTTGTTTGAAATCGATAAATAGCATTTCTACCGGAAAGTTGTATTCTAGTGATCTTTCTGTTATCTGCTTTATTATGTGGATAGCGTCTACTGTTGATCTTCCGTGTCTAAATCCGTATTGATAATCCCCAAGTATGCTGTTCGCGTAGGGTTGCAATCTCTGTTGGATTAGTGCCGAGAGTATTTTATATGCGCTGTTTAGTAAAGTGATGCCTCTGTAATTTTCACATTGTGTTCTATCTCCCTTTTTATGTATGGTGACAATTGTACTTTTTTCCCAACCGGATGGGATTTTCTCGTTCTTCCAGATAAGGGTAATTAGGTTGAAAATCTCTGCATGAAGCCGTCCCCCTCCATATTTAATTAGTTCGATGTTAATGTTATCTTCTCCTGCGGTTTTTCCGTTTTTGTTCTTTTTTATTGCATCTTTTATTTCGCTGATCTTCGGTAACTCAATTTCTTCATTTTCTGTTTTGTCGATTATTACTTCGTGCTGAGTATCAGTTATTAATAGTTGGTCGTAGTGTCTTACCCATATCTTATTTGTTTCTTCCGCGCTTTGTGCGATTTCTCCTTGTGCGTTTTTTAATGCCCATTAATTTGGTTCTAAACGACCTTTTTTGGCTGTTGATTTTTTTGTAAAATTTCTTTGAGTCGGTATTTCTACTTTCTTCTTCTATTTGTTCTAACTTATTCTGTAACCATAATTGTTTCCTTTGTTTAATGATTTTGTTGCATTCTCTTCTTTTACCTGGGTATCTGGTGCCGGAATACTGAACACAAATTCAATTTTGATATTTGTTTTCTGGTTTCACAATGTGAGTGCTGCTCGCTCGTGAACGAAACAGTGACCTGTATATGCACTTGGTGCATTCGTGTCACTGACGATGCCACTATGAAGCATTAGATGGCGTTAGCTATCGAAATCATTAATAGTTCTCTTCTTTTGTTGTCGTATTTTAATTTGTCTTCGTGTTTTTGTGTTCTTAACCAGACATTCCACAGTTTTGATTTTTCACCTACGTGGGATATACAGGTCTCATCCCACCATTTATTCCTCTTGTGCTTGGGTACAATACCAATTTGAGTTGTTGCAGCTTCATTTATACATAAAGTTTACAATATTTTAGTGGTTTATACGCGTGGCGCATGAAGTAAAATTTCGAGTTTAGAAAAGCCCAGAAAATTTGTCTCGGGTCGCTGCGCGACCCTCGACAAATTTTCACGGGGCTTTTCTAAACTCGAAATTTTACTTCATGCTTAGTCTGGGAGTGGAAAACACTCGTTTAAAGCTTTAAACTGAACTTTCTATAATTATATTTTTATGTGCAAGAAATAATTATTGTAATAATGTTTAACTATTAATGTTTCTTTCACTAGTCGTAGAAAAAGTTGACTGTAAAACTCGAGTGAATATGGCTTATATCTCACTCGGCATTTGGGGCACTCGCCTACGGCGTCGTACCACAAACTTGCCATCGTGAGATATAAGCATCGTATGCACTCTCGTTGTACAATATACTATTATAATTTGAGGTTTTCTGCCATAAACAACAATCAGTGGTTAAGTATATATAAAATATATAATATATACAGAGTTTTATGTAGCACCGAACATTTTCATAACGAGAATTTTTCTTTGAAGTATCCATATGCATACGTTTCGATGCTTGGTTTATTAAAAGAATTTAATTTGAAGCTTTAAGCGAGTGTTTTCCACTCCCAGGCTAAGCATGAAGTAAAATTTCGAGTTTAGAAAAGCCTGAAAATTTGGTTTGGTGGCGTAGCGCGAAGCGCGGAGCGGCCAAACCAAATTTTCAGGCTTTTCTAAACTCGAAATTTTACTTCATGCGCCACCGGTCCAAAACACTGACACATTACAAAGTTTAAAACATACCGCTAAACTTTACATTGAATCAGTGTTTTGTACCGGTGGCGCATGAAGTAAAATTTCGAGTTTAGAAAAGCCTGAAAATTTGGTTTGGCCGCTCCGCGCTTCGCGCTACGCGACCAAACCAAATTTTCAGGCTTTTCTAAACTCGAAATTTTACTTCATGCTCAGCCTGGGAGTGGAAAACACTCGCTTAAAGCTTAAAATTGGATTCTTTTAATAAACCGAGCATCGGAAAATGTGCAACGTATGCATATGGATACTTCAAAGAAAAATTCTCGTTATGAAAATGTTCGGTGTTACATAAAACTATCTGTATGTTTAATATACTTAACCACAAATTCTTGTTTATGACTGAAATACCAAGGAGTTCACAAACATCAATACTCTACTGACATTATATTCGACCCTTGTGAGACCACATTTGGAGTACTGTTGCATGGTATGGAATCCCCATAGCAAGTCTGAGATAAATTTACTTGAAAGAGTCCAGACGAAATTTATACACTTATAGCGTATAAGTTCCATATTTGTGGTCCCAACCAAGAGATTTTAAGTAGCCTAGAAATGAATACGTTGGAGCAGCGACGGAGGAACGCGGATGTAATGCTAGGCTTCAATTTGATAAACGGTTGGATCGACTGCCCTTACCTTCTGGGCCAGTTTAAAATCAATGTGCCTAGCAGGGGTTTGCGTTCCTTCGACCTCTTCAACGTACCATATCATCGTACCAATTATGGTAGAAACTATGGTATGGCTAGAGTTGCCGCGCACTGCAACTCGGCGAATATAGACTTTGCTACCACAAGCAAAAAGAATCTTAAGTCCATGCTCCGTGAGACAAATAAGATTTTTATTTTTGTTCACATTTTAATCTGTTTTGTTTGTTTTATTTGTATATTGTTTGTGATTTATATTTTAACCTTATTTATTACATTTAGCATAGTGATGAGCATTTTGATTTTAATCTGTTGTGTATATTGTTTGTGATTTTATATATTTTAACTTAATTATTACTTTTAACTTATTTTAGACTAAGCATTATGTATTTATTTTAAATGGATATCCGTAAATAAACAATAAACAATTATAGAATTATAAACAATAAAACTAAAATATATAAGTGATTGTGAAGGTTAGTAAAGTCAACAACAAAAAAATGTGAAAAGGAGTTAAGCCACTTTCAAAATAAACGGATAAAATATTCTAAATAATCTTGGCCGGTGCATTAAGGTAAAAATCGAAAATATAAGTTAGAAGAAAACTTACAAAAATTATATTTGTTCTCCAAAGAAACTGTTCTTACCTACTTTAATGAATTAATGATGATGAAAATTAAATGTTTATATTATTAATCATAGGTAACATTAGTACTTATAATCATATAATAAAATAAATTGCAACTTTCTTCTATCAGAAATCTATGCGATAATAACTTAACCGGAATGGTAAAATTTTTCCAAGTCCATTTCCAGCGCGAGCACGAGTTCATATTTCACCGCTTCGCAAGTAACTCTATATATATTGTAAATATTTGTCGAGACCAACACTAACTTAACTTCATAAGCATCATTAATAAATTTCAATATAACGCGCGTATCTCTCACCGTATAAAGTGTACGTTTCTTCTGTTATGCAAATGCCCCGGCGCGGCGTTTTCCCAACATGGGATACACTTTGATAGAGAACTGATAATTAATTACACATAACTTTCTAATTTTATGCCCATTGTTCACGTGAATATGAGGGACAATGGGAAAAAAATACGAAGATATGGCCCGCTTTGCGACAGGACACTGCGTGGGTGTTTGATTTGTGGAGTTCCACAGATAAATGGCTGTGTGAAATATGGTCAACGTTCACATCAATCAAGTTTTAGATGACTATCGAAGTGTGAACATTACAAATTACGTAAATTCTGTTTATTATCAATATTCTTCATTTAGTTACGTGAAGTGTTTTCTAATAATTATCGTAGTAATCTCTTTCTTCGCTGATCAGTTTTATTTACTAAATGTACATTTCGAACACTATGTGTTCATTTTCAATAGTAATATTTGTCAATTGTATTACTATTGAGAATGAACACATAGTGTTCGAAAAGTACATTTAGTAAATAAAACTCTTCTGTTTATTATATTTACTTACATTATGCAACTAATTAAAATAATTTATTTTAATTCAGTTTTCTGCAATTTCTTATTACAACTTCAAGGGTTAGAATAGGATAGACATCTATTTTAATATTATTTTGGTAATTGTGTAGAACACGGCACATACTCCATTTTGACAGATTCGCTTATGCGCTGTAGCGCCCACTCCAGTGGTCCTCAATAAGTTATTTGTGTGCGTGTGTGTGTTTTCTATTAAAATGTTAACAGTTCTCTCAATTTCTTTGATTATAATCATTATTATTGTTTCTACAAACATCATTGATTCTATGTAAAGTTATTTAAATTAAAAACACTTGGTATTGTTTCACAAATTACAATTTTACAAATTTCACAATTTTAATTTGTGAAACAATACCAAGTGTTTTTAATTTAAATAACTTTACATATTCTTATATGTTTCACCAAGTCCCAGATGAGAAATTAATTCAAGAAATTATCATTGATTCTATTCAACCTCTTTTTTACTCATCTAAGCTAACCATATCGACCATTCCATAAATATGTGCACACTTTTTGGGGGTACATCAGGGATTTTAGCGAATTTCACATATATTATAAAGGCTATCAAGACATGGTGTTTGGTTGTTACTAGAGGTTGAACAAATTATTGTGTCAAAAGTTATAACAACATAAACTTTTAGTATGCATACACACACCCATACAAATAACCTGTTGAGAACCACTGGAGTAGACGCTACTGCGCATGCAGGTTCGCGCATCTTAATATGGACGTGTCGTGCTCTGCACATTAGCCAATATTTCTACTTCAACCGTTATTTTTGAGAAATATGAGAAATTTGTAATAGTATAGTATAAATTTCACAAAACTAGCAAACCATCGCACTAACCTCCTGATTAATGGAGTCGATCCTTTAAATCCAAATTTCTCCTTCTGGATTTTATTTTTAATAATCCCTTAAGCAAAACTTCACTAACGTTTCAAAACACTAGCACTTCTTCTTCTGGCGTAATTAACCGCCTTTGCTTTGAAGCTCCGTCCACCAGCCACAGCAATTACAGTCTAGCACTTGAAAGAACCAAATCAAACTTAAAAACTGATTAAAAAGCAAAAACACGAAGTACACGGTGTGAATAATGGATCACAACTGGAGTTGAAACGGTGATTGAATAGAGACGCTGTTGAAATCCTTCAAAGGATACAATTATCTCCGATGTTCGTCTGCGTTTTTTGCGTGTAACTGGTGATAAGCGAATGGATTTATTTATTGAAACCAGTTTTAGTTTTTGTTGTTCGTTTAGTAATTGCAAATATTTCTACAAGTAAAGAACAGAGCTGTGAGTAATTCGAATCAATCAGGATTTGAATCATTTTAAAAGGATTTAAAAGATGTATGTGAATCACATTTTATTTTCAGTAAAAGGTAGTAATACTTTATAAGCCAATATATATCCTAATTAACCAAACAATTGACTAACATCAAACATCAAATTTAATGCACAAGAGTCAAATTACAACCCCACAAACTCAAGGCCATAGCCAGGGGGGGGATATAGGGGTTCAGACCACAGAAAAATGTTTGTATGTAAAGGCGATCCTGAAAGAGCAAATTTAATATTTTTACCAGTTTTTAATAATCTTAATTTATGTATGTAAAGTTAATTAAAGGAAAGGCACTTGGTATTGTTTCACAATTAAAATTAATTTATGTGCCTGCTAAACTTGGAATAACACATTTTTCTACTTTACAAAAAAAAAATATTGATTGAAAACAAAAACGGATATATATCATATTTATTAAGTATGATTTAATAAAGAAAACACTTGGTTAAATTTCACTAATATTTTGTTTTTTCTTATTCCAACTAGTTTCGACTTTGAGTCATTCTCAAGGAGTGTTAAATATGTTTCACCACGTGAAAGATGAGAAACTTGTGCAAGATATATTTATTAAGATAAATTCGTCGTAGGGTTATTAACAAATTCAGCTTATTGAAAAGACCGTCGTCGTTTTTCAAAGAGCCAGGCGAATGAGAAAATCATATTTTTTTTTTAATTAGCCTGCTACTTTTCAGGCTTACTGTAATGAGCCAATGCATCTCAATGCTAGTTACAAATTAACAATCATTTAATTAAACAGCCTAGTTTTATGTAGGCTTATTGCGATATGCAAAATATTGTAAAAATGACATATAATGAAGTTTTTTTTTTTAATTACTTACTTTGGTGGACATGTTAACTAGTTATGCCATACCGGGGTTAAAAATATAGCTCAAGCTCAATTTAGCCCTATTTTGTTATTAAAGCTAAAATATTAAACTATTCTCAAGTAAGTTTAGGTTAGGATCACGTCCATTTTATAATAGAGTTCAATTTGAAGTTTCGAACGAGCGTTTCCACTCCCAGACTAAGCATGAAGTAAAATTTCGAGTTTAGAAAAGCCCCGCGTAGAAAATTTGTCGAGGGTCGCGCAGCGACCCTCGACAAATTTTCACGGGGCTTTTCTAAACTCGAAATTTTACTACATGCGCCACGCGTACGAAACAGTGTTAACGAGAAATTTAAATACACATAAAACAATTTTTTTATGTTAAACCTCACAAAAAATTCGAATTATTTTTGACGATTCAAATCGTTTTGTAAGTATTCTAATCCTTTCGTAAGTATTCGAATTCTTTTATAAATATTCGAATCCTTCTATGAGGATTCGAATCACCCGCATTTGGATTCGAATACGAATCCTCTTACAAAAATGTAACGAATCCGGATCACGAAGCCAGTTTAACTAAATTATTCGAATGCCTCTTTTGAATCCTCTAAAAGGATTCGAATCCTGAATGATTCGAATCCTGGCCAGCTCTGTAACTTAGGATATTTTGTACGCTCGTGATACTTCACACACTTCTATGTTACATTAGGCACTGACTGAATTAGTAAGATTTAAAATTAGTGTGAGGATTATTGCAAGAAGCCTAGATGAAACTAGGCTATCAATTACTCAAATAGCCTAGTTTCATCTAGGCTTCTTGCGATAAGCCTCACACTAAATTTAAATCTTACTAATTTTTCACTAGCCTAGTGGTCTGTTGGTTTATCACAATAAGCCTAAACAATTTCAGGCTAATTGAAAATGTGTTGATAGTTTTCTTATTGGCATATTGAAAAACGATGGCACTCTTTTCAATAAGCTTCATTTTACAATTCGCCTACGACATATATATTGATATTTGTAAACTCTGATATATATCATGGATATTTATAAAATGCAAACAAAACATAAACATCGCGCGTCGCGGGGTAAAATGCTCCTAGAGAGTACAATGTGAACTGGATTTTGAAGATACTCCTATTCCTGAATCAAACTTCATGGATTCTTCTTCTTTAAGGAAATTGATATATTTCGATATATATCCGATATTTTGATAAATATCATGAAATTTCCAAACCCTGCTATTTAGTTATTATTATTTAGTAATTATTTCATACTTTTCAATATAATTTAAAGAGCGTGATATTCTTAAGTGGATTTATGTTGATTGGTAAACTTATAATTGCGATCGATTGTTGCGAATATTTATTAATCTGATGTTTATTTTCAGGCACGAGGTGAGCCACGAAAACGTGAAGAAATACAAGTGCCCCAAATGCAGTTTTACGGCGAGGTTCGCTTTCCATCTGAAGAGGCACGAACTCGTACACACCGGTGCCAAGCCCTACGCCTGCCCTCATTGTGATTACAGGTGCAACACAATCGTACGTATTTGTTTAAATAATAAAATCATTCTCTAATCCAATTATGCAATAATTATTAGTGTCCCTGCGTTTAAGAGAGTAGCGCAAAATGGCATCCATCTTGACGCCTTTAGGCGCCAAATTCAAACTAAATCAAATTAACAGGACGCGCGTTAATTATAATAGAATATGATTGGTTTAGTTTGAATTTGGCGCCTAAAGGCGTCAAGATGGATGCCAGTTGGTTCTAGTTCTGGTTCTTTGGGGAGTGTGCATTTCTGCACTGCACTTAGGCCTCATTAGGCCTCATTAGGCCCATTGTGCTTCCACCCGTCGATTACCCAGCCTTAGCTCAGCCAGCCTACCTTGTTTAGGTAGTATAATACAGCCGAGGATGGATGCCAGTTTGCGCTACTCTCTTAAATACAGGGACACTAATAATTATTCGATAGCTATGCCATCTAACGCTTGATACTGGCATCGACAATGACAAGATTACACAAAGTGTAATATGATTGGTTTAGTTTGAATTTGGCGCTTAAATGCGTCAAGATGGATGCCAGTTGGTTCTAGCTCTGGTTCTTTGGGGAGTGCGCATTTCTGCACTGCATTTAAGCCTCATTAGGCCCATTGTGCTTCATCCCGCCGATTACCTAGCCTCAGCTCAGCCAGCCTACCTGGTTTAGGTAGTCTAGCAAAGCCGAGGATGGATGCCACGTTGCGCTACTCTCTTAAATACAGGGACACTAATAATTATTCGATAGCTATGCCATCTAACGCTTTATACTGGCATCGACAATGACAAGATTACACAAAGTGTAATATGATTGGTTCAGTTTGAATTTGGCGCCTAAATACGTCAAGATGGATGTCAGTTGGTTCTAGCTCTGGTTCTTTAGGGAGTGCGCATTTCTGCACTGCATTGAAGCCTCATTAGGCCCATTGTGCTTCCTCCCGTCGATTACCTAGCCTCAGCTCAGCCAGCCTACCTGGTGTAGGTAGTCTAGCAAAGCCGAGGATGGATGCCACGTTGCGCTACTCTCTTAAATACAGGGACACTAATAATTATTCGATAGCTATGCCATCTAACGCTTTATACTGGCATCGACAATGACAAGATTACACAAAGTGTAATATGATTGGTTTAGTTTGAATTTGGCGCCTAAATACGTCAAGATGGATGTCAGTTGGTTCTAGCTCTGTTTCTTTGGGGAGTGTGCATTTCTGCACTGCATTGAAGCCTCATTAGGCCCATTGTGCTTCATCCCGTCGATTACCTAGCCTCAGCTCAGCCAGCCTACCTGGTTTAGGTAGTCTAGCAAAGCCGAGGATGGATGCCAGTTTGCGCTTTTCTCTTAAATACAGGGACACTAATAATTATTCGATAGCTATGCCATCTAATACTCTATACTGGCATCGACAATGACAAGATTACACAAAGTGTGCCTATAGATTTCGTCTACGAACGAGCAGAACTCTGATTGTGAAACCGGAAAACAAATACTAAAATTGAATGTGTGTTCAATATTCCGTCACAGGCGCGTTTCGGACTTCAGGGACCTCGTCAGTTTGGTCCCGAAGAGAACCGTCAAGTCCAAACTGCTTCTATGGGTATACTGAACACAGATTCAGTTTTGATATTTGTTTTCTGGTTTCACAATCAAAGTTCTGCTCGTTCGTGGAAAAAACCTATAGGTACACTTTGTGTAATCTTGTCATTGTCGATGCCAGTATAGAGCATTAGATGGCTTAGCTATCGTTCGTTGACTAAACAGTGAACTGAACTGTAAGTACATTTTGTGTAATATTGTCATTGACGATGTCACTTTAGAGCATTAGATGGCGTAGCTATTGAAATGTATTAATAGTTTTCACATATTGGCTTGATATACTCAGAAATGTTCAGTGTTTCTCAGTACTGGACCCATACTGGCGAGCACCTTAAAGTCTGAAACGCGTCTGTGGGTATACTGAACATAGATTCAGTTTTGATATTTGTTTTCTGGTTTCACAATCAAAGTTCTGCTCGTTCGTGGAAAAGACCTATAGGTACACTTTGTGTAATCTTGTCATTGTCGATGCTAGTATAGAGCATTAGATGGCTTAGCTATCGTTCGTGGACTAAACAGTGAACTGAACTGTAAGTACATTTTGTGTAATATTGTCATTGACGATGTCACTTTAGAGCATTAGATGGCGTAGCTATTGAAATGTATTAATAGTTTTCACATATTGGCTTGATATACTCAGAAATGTTCAGTGTTTCTCAGTACTGGACCCATACTGGCGAGCACCTTAAAGTCTGAAACGCGTCTGTGGGTATACTGAACATAGATTCAGTTTTGATATTTGTTTTCTAGTTTCACAATCAAAGTTCTGCTCGTTCGTTGACGAAACCTACAGGTACATTTTATGTAATCTAGTGATTGTCGATGCCATTATAGAGCATTAGATGGCGTAGCTATCGTTCGTGGACTACAGTGACTCAATTAAACACAGTGGCGACAACTTTCTGTCATCCGCCATAATGAGGCAATATTAATCAAGAGAATAGGTTATAGTATAAGCATCTGATATTTAGTTATGACAGCGAGTGTTGTCATCTTTCACTTAAAGTGTCATCCATAGGCTATTATCGTTAAGACCTTAAATTAACGTGTTTACGTTGAATCTATTTACCTTTGCGAATTTTTTAGATACGATTTTTAGGTAGATAAAATAAAGCACAACCTTTAGACGGAATTGCTGTGACCAACTTCAGACCTCATAGCTACGCCGCTGTTTGTCCGCCATTTTATGACAACATTAAATCTCTATTATCACATTTGAAAGAGCAAATAACTTAACATAATATTTTCACGTATCTGTATTTTTCGTTTTTTGTTTATTTGTATATGTATACACGCATACGGCCATGTAATTAATCTATTTTACATATTGTCTTGTAATTGGGATGTAATTTTCCTGTTGGGCAATAAAGACTTATTATTATTTTGGGTCAGAATTACTAACAACCAATCATAAAGAATATCAAAGTTGTCTTCAATATTCTTCTTTTAGTTACGTGAAGTGTTTTATTAATTATTGTAGTAATTCCTTTCTTCACTGATCAGTGAAGAAAGGAATTACTACAAACATTACCAAAGTTGTCGCTACTGTGTTTAATCAAGGCACTGTATCGTGGACAAAACAGTGAACTGAACTGTAAGTACATTTTGTGTAATATTGTCATTGACGATGCCACTTTAGAGCATTAGATGGCGTAGCTATTGAAATTTAAATAAATTGATTGTGAGTTACGTGAAGATCAAATTAATTTGACGAATAAAGCACTAATAACTATTCTTCACACTTTTAGTTGAATTACCAAATGCACATTTCGGACACAAAGTGACCATTATCAATGGATTAACACACTCAGTGTTAATCCATTGATAATGGTCACTTTGTGTCCGAAATGTACATTTGGTAATTCAAATAAAAGTGTGAAGAGATGTTATTAGTGCTTCATTCGTCAAACTATTGAAATTTATTAAAAGTTTTCACATATTGGCTTAATATACTCAGAAATGTTTAGTGTTCCTCAGTACTGGATCCACACTGGCGAAGACCTTAAAGTCCGAAACGCGTCTGTGAACTGAACACAAATTCAATTTTGCAATAATTACACTTTTCCACTTGCTAAATGCGGAAGATGCAAGAATATGGAGATAATATTTAAGTGAATGATTGTGAATCAATTAAAGATTAATGTTTAATCCAATTTGATTAGTGTATGTATAAATTTACTTTAACGGTGCTGAAATTAATTCAAAGCCATGTTAAATTGATAAATATTTATAGTTTACACTGTGTTTAACATATCTGGTAAAAATTTCCATATAAATTCCGAGTAGCTGTAGATTTTCGAATGGTTTTTCCATATTATTCCGATATAAGCGAAATCATAAAGAAAGTTTAAAATCGCCGTCTTCCGCAGGAGAATTTACGGAAACACGTCCTGTCGACGAACAAACATCCGGGCAAACGCTTGTACGAATGCAAGTTCTGCGACGAACACCAATTCCACACGAACTTCGCCAAAGACTTCAGACTTCACTTGATCACCGCGCACTCCTCGGTCTTCGGCTCCGGATCGGAGGCGACCAGCTACATCGCTGGGATATATGATAATAAGCCAGCTGGAATGGCTGGAATTATTCGAGGCAAGGACGCTAATTCCGGGATGATGCCGCTCGAATTGCCGGGGGATTCCAATATGGACAGTAATGTTTTGATAGCCGCGCAGGCGACTTCTTCCTATTCGAATATTAATAAGGGGGAGGATTTGTTCGGGGATGAGGTCACTTGTGTCGACAAAGACGCCTGGAGTATCGTCGCTAGTTTTGATGTCGAGGAAACCGCTGCCCTCGTCTCCTTTGATGCCGAGGAAGAAGCTTTCTTTGAAGAAGATTTCATTGATCCTTAACATAACAAATAAATATGATTTTTTTAATAAATATCAAAGTTATAGTAACATTACATATCTTGTAATGCTTACAATGATTTTTTTTATTGCGCATCGTCTGCTAAGGACATTAACTCTTCTGGTGTACCAATAACTCCTACATACACACATACAAATAATGTTTTATTTGTGTATACATATCCCGATGTATATGTTCTAATTTTTCCCATATTTGCTGTTTTTAAAAGGCGTTCAATTTGAAGTTTCTAACGAGTGTTTCCACTCCCAGGCTAAGCATGAAGTAAAATTTCGAGTTTAGAAAAGCCCCGCGTAGAAAATTTGTCGAGGGTCGCGCAGCGACCCGAGACAAATTTTCACGGGGCTTTTCTAAACTCGAAATTTTACTTCATGCGCCACGCGTAAAAAACACTCAAATTTTGTAAAGTTTACAATAAACTTCAAAAACAGTATATTTTAAACTTCACGGTAAATCAGTGTTTAGTACGCGTGGCGCATGAAGTAAAATTTCGAGTTTAGAAAAGCCCCGTGAAAATTTGTCTCGGGTCGCTGCGCGACCCTCGACAAATTTTCTACGCGGGGCTTTTCTAAACTCGAAATTTTACTTCATGCTTAGTCTGGGAGTGGACAACACTTGTTCTTAGAAGTTTCAAATTAAAGTATAACTTTAGATTACTAAGTTTATTACTATTTTACAAAGGCTACAGCTCGAAGGACCAATCATGGTCTTCGGAGACCGAAGGACTACAGGGAATCGAAGTTTTTTTACAAGAAAACAGCGAATATCTGAAGGCTTACAGCATGGATAGGAAAGAAAACATCCAAGTTTGAAAAAATATCGAATTTGGTTGGGTTTTCAGTGCATTTTTAACTTCACTTTAAATCACGTGGTGCATGAAGTAAAATTTCGAGTTTAGAAAAGCCCCGTGAAAATTTGTCTCGGGTCGCTGCGCGACCCTCGACAAATTTTCTACGCGGGGCTTTTCTAAACTCGAAATTTTACTTCATGCTTAGTCTGGGAGTGGACAACACTTGTTCTTAGAAGTTTCAAATTAAGGTATAACTCTAGATTACTAAGTTTATTACTATTTTACAAAGGCTACAGCTCGAAGGACCAATCATAGTCATCGGAGACCGAAGGACTACAGGGAATCAAAGTTTTTTTTACAAGAAAACAGCGAATATCTGAAGGCTTACAGCATGGATAGGAAAGAAAACATCCAAGTTTGAAAAAATATCGAATTTGGGTTGGTTTTCAATGCATTTTTAACTTCACTTTAAATCACATGGCGCATGAAGTAAAATTTCGAGTTTAGAAAAGCCCCGAAAAAATTTGTCTCGGGTCGCTGCGCGACCCGAGACAAATTTTCTACGCGGGGCTTTTCTAAACTCGAAATTTTACTTCATGCTTAGTCTGGGAGTGGACAACACTTGTTCTTAGAAGTTTCAAATTAAAGTATAACTCTAGATTACTAAGTTTATTACTATTTTACAAAGGCTGCAGCTCGAAGGACCAATCATAGTCTTCGGAGACCGAAGGACTACAGGGAATCGAAGTTTTTTTACAAGAAAACAGCGAATATCTGAAGGCTTACAGCATGGATAGGAAAGAAAACATCCAAGTTTGAAAAAATATCGAATTTGGGTTGGTTTTCAGTGCATTTTTAACTTCACATTAAATCACGTGGCGCATGAAGTAAAATTTCGAGTTTAGAAAAGCCCCGTGAAAATTTGTCTCGGGTCGCTGCGCGACCCTCGACAAATTTTCTACGCGGGGCTTTTCTAAACTCGAAATTTTACTTCATGCTTAGTCTGGGAGTGGAAACACTCGTTAGAAACTTCAAATTAAACAACGAATACCTAAGCATTTACAGCGTATGCAAATCTATAGGTACTTAAAAGGAAAAAAAACTCTGTGTGTAAGTAGAAAAATATTTGTTAATATTTTAAAACTCTTTACAGTAATTAATATTATTGCATAAATTGAAATTAAACTAAAATACAGTAATTTTCTTTCGTCAATTGGTTTTCACTATTTCTCAAAAGTATTGTTTGACAAACACAGCATTCTGCTTAATAGAGATAGGAAATAGTTTTAAGAAATAGTGAAAAACCAAAAAGAAAAGACTAATAATAAATATAAATTTTATTCCAACCTTTTGACAAAGTTACGATAATAAGAAAGACACACAAAATAACTGAAGAAAATCAGGTTTATTCGGATTATCTTTGACCCTTAACATAGATGATTCAAATAAACCTGATTTTCATCAGTTATTTTGTGTGTGTATCTTATTTTCGTTTATATTTACGAAAATTAATAATTCTGCATAATTAGGACACATTTGATTAAAATATTAAAAAAAACCGTTTTAATCGAACATAAATAATTCAATGTCCATTAACGTGAAGAATTTATAATAGACTTCTACACCTCCCATTTACTCATTTTCCTAATATAAAACCCAAAACTTTAATAGATCAATAAACATGCCAGAAATTTACGAAAATTTGTCTTGACGCGCGTTAATTAGTGACACGAGTTTAATTTTGTGGGAGTCAGAAGATATTTCCGAAAACGGCTAGATTTGTGAATATTTACGGTTAGCTGCACTACTTTCGACGTCGGCCGTTAAATTACACACGAGTCGTTAATATTATAATTTTCGTTTCGAAATATTTGTCCGAGTCGGCGGCGTTAATGTACTTATTTGGATGGATAGGTTACAAATGAAAGTCGTGATTAATAGAGTTGATGATATTTTGAGTTATATAGGTTTTTAGCTAAATTAAAAGTCGTTGGTCTGAATGGAAACAACTTTGTTGTTTACACAAACGTGTTTAATTCGTGGCTTAATTAAATCGTACAACAATTTAGTTAGGTATGCTAAATACCATTAATACATATATTTAATTAATTTCTCACTTAACCCGTAGTGAAACATTTTTGAAATAATTTTGGATATTTTAAAAACACTTGGTTTGTTTCACTAGTTCATATTTTCTCCGACATGTCTTAATAAATTCGGAGAAAACAATAAACACGAGTGACACCATAACCTCTGACACTTCTGAGAGCTCAGCTGGAAATAATAAATTACCTAATCATGTTTTCATGTTACTGAATCATGTTTACAAAACATTCAAACAGAAAAATGTACTAATGTAGGGAATTTGTTGTTGCCAACCCAAGACACTTGAATTGATCACTCGGTACATCTATATATCAACAATCTTTATTGACAACAAGCAATATTACATAGTATGTACCTACATATATATATATATATATATATATATATATATATATATATATATGTCAATCTACTTATTCAATGACCAAATTACACCTTCCTATATATATATATACACTGCGCCGCAAAATTAACGCAAAATTCGAAATTTCGTTTAAAAATTAATTTTATTGTTTTTTACTTTTTTTTCTCCATTTTTTTTTTCCCGAAGTGGTTCCTAATAGATACTTATTAAAACTAATTTGCTTATTTGTGAACGAAAAATGAGAAAATAAACAACAAACTGCAATAATACAAAAAAATAATGATTCTTCTGATCGGCAAAATAGCGTGTAACAGTCGTTCAGTTGGTCTTAATAGCGAGTATTGCCTCCTCGAGCATTGATGACAGCTCGCATCCTTCGTGGCATACTGTCAATAAAACTTCTGACTTCTTGCTGCTCAATTTCTTCCCACACTTGCGTTAATCTGAGTGTTAACTCTGGAAGGTTTGCAGAAGGTTGCTGCAAGTCTTTAATCTTCTGCCCTACAATGTCCCACAGATGCTCTATGGGATTGAGGTCGGGACTTCGTGCTGGCCAGTTCATACGAACAATTCCCACATGGTCAAAGTACTGGTTCACAATTCCTGCGATATGCGGCCTGGCGTTATCTTGCATAAAAAGGAAATTATCCCCAATAAATGGGGCAAATGGTACAACATGATGCTCAAGCACCTCTTCGATGTATCGATGTGCATTTAACCGACCACCATTAATGTGTACCACCGCTGTTGTTGCTTGCGACGTGATGCCTGCCCATACCATGACAGAGCCTCCACCATATGCACCGTTCCTCGTATGCACGCCTGGCTGTATCTTTCACCAGGACGTCCATATACTCTTCTACGGCGGTCGTCACTATACAGACAAAATCTGGACTCCTCACTAAACATTACTCTACCCCAATCAGCATTGTTCCAATTAAGATGTTCCTGTGCAAACCTTAAGCGCTCTCGTCGGTGCTCTCTGGTTAACAAAGGACCTTGAGCGGCTTGATAGGGTCGAAGATCAACTTCAGCAAGTCTTCTTCTGACCGTATCCTGACTTAGTCGACGACCATAGGTTAGAACAAATTGTTGTTGCCGGTAAGTGCTCATTAGGAATCGTTGCCTTAAACTTTGAAGTTGCATAAATCTGTCTTCTCTCGGCGTTGTCATTCTTTTTCGACCCTGGCCACGTCTTCTTTCGTGACGTCCTGTTTCTCTGAAGCGGGAAAGAACTCGCGATATTGTGGAATTAGCAACATGCAAACGTTGGGCAATGTAAGTTGCAGTAAACCCTTCTTCTTGCAGCGCCACTACATCAGCACGTTCTTCATGTGTAAGATTTCTTGAAACTCGTCCAGGGGGATTCATTTTTGTTTCTTTTTACAATTTTCTAAATAATCTTCCAGAAATCAAAGAACTTACTAATCAAACGATACTCGCCTTTTTTAACAAGAAAATAAAGACCTGTTTGGCAGATAATAAGGTTTGTTTTTAGCCTACTAATACATATTTCCAGTTTTTGTGATAAACAGAAAAAGAGAAGAAGGCTCAATTCAGGAAAAACAATAAAATTAATTTCTTTAAACGAAAAATCGAATTTTGCGTTAATTTTGCGGCGCAGTATATATATATAAGGATGGCTGCGTAGTCAAGAAGAGAGCGACAAATCATCTTGTATATGTGAACAGCGGTGTTGGTCGTAATTCCCTGTTTTTTGTACGTGAGAGTTCTGAAATGACGCGATCTCTTTTTGGCTTTGTCATTGAGGATTTGGGCATGGGATTTGAATGTAAATTTCTGGTTGATAATCACACCGAGGTATTTCAAGTTGAGGAAGGTGTAATTTGGTCATTGAATAAGTAGATTGACAGTGGGGAATTGTTTGGGTGGTGGAAAGGAATCAGGAGTTTGGACTTGTTCGGATTAATAGAAATTCTCCATTTTACGAACCACGTTTGAATAGTGTCGATTAGGTCTTGGAGGGTGGTTAAAGCTTTTTCAAACGTGGGCGCATGTGAAATCAATGCTGTGTCGTCTGCGTATAGCAAGGGGTAACAGTGAGGGTTTAGGAATTTGGCATCGGGGTTATAAATATCTAGGACGAATAGGTTGTAAAGAAGCGGCGAGAGAAGTGAGCCTTGGGGAAAACCTTGTTCGGGGCTAAAGGATCTTGAGAGGATGTTGCGGATTTTGATGTTTATGGATCTACTCGGTACATCTAATAGTTTTGTTTCTCCATTTATATGTATTCATTATTTATATCTTGCATAAGTTTCTCATCTTTCACGTGGTGAAATATTTTTAACTTTAACCAAGAGTTTTCATTATTATTTTTTTATCGCTCAATTGTTATTTTACAGGCGATACACTGGTACTAAACCATTTTTTTTAACAGAAGTTTTATGTTAAAAACGTAAATATTTGTTAAAATAAGTTAAGAAGTAAAGGTACTAAACCAATTTTATTTACAGAAAATTAAGACTAAAAACCTAAAAATTTATTAAAATAACTTAAAATCAATATTTCGGTGAATTAAATTAAACTATTTTTATCTGTGATTCAAATGAATAATCGAACCGTTACAGTGATTTTGGGCAACCCAGCAAAGTTCGTACTGAAATATTCTTAAAGAAAGTTGAATTTGTCAATAGTTTGCAAAATATAAAAACGAATTAAAATTACTTTTATATAAATAAAACAATTTAAACACTTTTAAATATATATTGTGCATTCGTTGCAATTGTTTCGCCACACTGTGGCTTTTTCTGAATTAGAATTAATATCGACTTTCTAATTTTTTAAATTTATTTTAATTTCCTGTTGGTTCATTTAGTTTGGGGAGAGAATAGTTCGACCTGATATTGCATTTAAATTATGCATAGAACAGTAAATTTGTCGTATAACTCAAATATTCATTGTACAGGGTCCAGCAGCGTTACCTGACGGTTTTTAAAATAGCACAACTCAATCAATTTTCAAAATATTTTATTTAAAAAAAATAAATGTAAACAGCAACATTAGAAGTTTATAACGTATACAAAAACTTAGAAGAAAAACCTCAAGTAGCGAAAATAACATCAGGTAAATGACGACCTCCGTTTTCGATGCATAGCTGAAGTCGGGTGGTAAAGTTAGTCATCACTCCTTGCAAAGTTGGCTTGTAAAGGAAAAAGTGTACCTTGTCAAACCTCGAAATTTGGCTCAACTGCGTGATAATATTTAGCGAGATATTCGTGCGATTCCTCAAGCAACTTTGCAAGTAGTGATGACTAAGTTTACCACCCGACTTTAGCTGTGCATCGAAAACGGAGGTCGTCATTTACCTGATGTTATTTTCGCTACTTGAGGTTTTTTTCTAAGAGAATTTGTATGCGTTATAAACTTCCAATCTTCCTGTTTACTATTTATTTTTTTAATAAAATATCTTGAGAGTTGATTGAGTTGTGGTATTTTGAAAACCGCCAGGTATACACCGTTCCATTTGTTTCTGGATCTCGCCTAGCCATGCTTTCGTGTTGTTATGTTGCAGTATCAACATTTACATTTTTTATTAATTGGCACTCCTGATTCCTTATTTTAACAGTGTTGCAATAATTTATGATATCATAAGTATGGGGTATAAATTGAAATTAATTAATGGGCGCAAAATTCTCTGTGAACAAAAACATGTTGTTGCAGCTAAAATTATTTTCCTTAGAAAATGTTTACAGTATCAAAATTCCAGTGAAGATATCCAATTCGTATACCTGGATGAAACATGGATATATCAGAATGGATCCGTGGTTCGACGCTGGGTACATGAAACGGATATAAAAAGTAATCCAACTAAATTCAAAAATGAAGGCAAACGCTTCACCATTCTACATGCTGGGTATAGGGGTGGGTTTTTGGATGGGTGCGATTTTTTATTACATTCGAAAAACAATGACCGAGATTACCATGCCACAATGGATGGTAATACTTTTCGAAATTGGGTGGTTAATCAACTTATTCCTGCTTTGGCTAAGCTTTCAGGGAAATGTGTAGTTATTATGGATAATGCTGCATACCATTCTGTGCAATTAGACAAAACTCCTTCATTTTCTTGTAAGAAATGCGAAATGCAGGAGTGGTTGGTTAAACACAATGTAAAATTCAATCCAAAATTAACCAAAAAGGAACTATGGGCTTTATTTATACCTTTTCGATCAAATGACAAAATTTACGTAGTTGATGACATTTTGAGAAAGAACGGGCACGAAGTTCTTAGATTACCGCCATACCATTGTCAATACAATCCAATTGAAATGGCATGGGGGTTTTGTAAGACTTACTACAATAAGCACATAAATTCTAAGCAACCATCTAAGGATCGTGTTCAGAATTTATGGCTTGAGTCTCTCTCAAAATGTACATCCGATATGTGGCAAAATTTCTGTGATCATTGTGAAAAACTTATTTCGGATGACTGGACAAAACACATGGGGAACCTTTCTTTTGAAACCATTCCTCCTTTTATTATTTCGCTTGGGGAATTTGGCTCAGAACAAACATCAGAAGACTAAATAATAAAAGTGGAATGAGGGCTTAAAAATTGTTTGACATGAAAATTATCAGTATCACAAGAGGGTGGGAATAAATTTGCAATTCTACAAAAAAATACTGAGGGCCAACAGAAGAGAGAATGACCAAAATTAAGGTGGATGGATGGAGTTGATCAAAATGTGTTAACGGGAAGACCCAAGCGAGAAATACAAATGGATGACGAAATAAGTTGAAGAGCCGAATTCATTATATTTGTTATATACAATATTATTGCTGTGTTTGTATGTACAAAAACCAAGTAGTAAATTTTGTTAATCTTAAAACTGCATATTATTATCCTTTTATATCTGAAAATTTGTAAAACAGGCAACAGTGTAAGATCACAATAGTCAGAAATTATAACCTTAAAATCGAACATCTGACAGTGACATTTAAAATCCCTGATTTAAAACACAACCAGCTCCATTTGTAATACTTAAACTGTCACTTTTCCATAGCTAGGCGAGATCCAGAAACAAATGGAATTTTGTATAACGCTTCCGGACTCTGTACAAAGAATTTGAGTTACGAATATCCAAATATCAAATCTTTCTGTTTACAGAAAAAAGAATAATGAAATATCTTGAAAATTTATTGAGTTGTGCCATTTTAAAAACCGTCAGATAACACTGCCGGACCCTGTATAATTCAAAATCCTTCGGAGTATTAGCTCGAGAAGTAGTTGTTTTAATGAATATTTGGAGAAGTCTCAACGAGACTAAATTTTTGCAGAAAGTCGATATTAATTTTAATCCGTTTTTATATTTTGAAATATTATTGTAGAAAAATTCCCGAAATTCCCGAGATATGAATGGTTTCTTCTTCTCGCAGGAAACAAGAAATAAATTAAAACAATTATTTCCGAAAATTCCCTTTTTTCTATATAAGAGTAAACATATACCTTGTTACTACCTTGCTCCGACTTTATTCATGCGTGCGTTTTCTTATTCGTCTTTTACACGCCTGTTTGTTCTGTCAATCAGGCGAATAGACAGGACATTTATAAACTCTTTGTTAGCCAGCACCAATAGCTTTACAATAATGGACCTGCACAAAATGGCTACCTAAACCTTCCATATTGAAATTTAATCTAAAAGGATTTAATCATTTAAATCTTGTTTTGTATATAAAACTAAAATTAATTTTGACAAAAAATATTTTTTATTTGAGTAACGTTAAGTCAATAAAATAATTACAATCAAAATCTATGTATGTAACTATGTTTGTAAAAAGTTACAAATTTATACAATATAGGGTCACTACAAAAGAAATAAAAACTTCTATAAACTTTTAGCGAAACGCGTCAGAATTCAAAAAATTATAGTTCTATTTTTTAGCCAGAACTTTATTTTAATTGGCCAATATTTCGCTATACATTTGTTAGCTTCTTCAGGGCAAAATTTAAAATATAACTGGGCTTTTTTGATGAAATAATAATAATAATAATAATAGTTTATTCGTGCTATCACAGTAAGTTTACACATGTCAATATTAAGAAAGGGTACAAAGTCCATTAAACAGAATTCAATAAATATAAATATAAAATCACATTATAAAATCACATTCACAACATCTTAAAAACAATGACGTTATAAATAATGCTATAGGAAAATAATATCACAGATGGCAGCCTATAAATTATCCACATCAGCAAAATTGTCATTGATGTGCTCCTCTATGGTATAATGGCACTTATTAATAAGATACGACTTCATACTGGATATTTTATATTATTAAATTAGTGAAACAAACCAAGTGTTATAATTAAATATCCAGTATTATATTCAAAAATGTTTCACCACGGGTTAAGTGAGAAATTAATTAAAGATACGACTTCATTTTTGTTTTACAAATTACAAATTTTTACACGTCGATATCTGACAAATTTTAATTTCATCAAAAAAAAGCCCAGTTATATTTTCAACTTTGCCCTGAGAAAGCTGACAAATGTATAGCGAAATATTAAAATAAAGTTCTGGCTAAAAAATAGAACTATAATTTTTTTAATTCTGCCGCTTTTCTCCAAAAGTTTATAGAAGTTTTTAATAACTTGACGGCAAAAAAACTACTAAATGTTACAAAAGAAATAGACACTTTCAATGTTTTATTAATCCAAAACTAATAATGCGATTATCAATTCGTTCACACTGTTTAAAAAAATGATTATTAAAGTTTACTTTGGGAACTCACAGGTGCTTCATACAGGGGTTTTTCTTTCAAGTGTAAAACAAACAAATTATAAAAATCTCAACACTTTTTATGATTATCGTTAATTTTCAACATTTTCACTCCCGTCAGGATTTTTTTTAAATTTTGACTTTGCAATCATCGTCCATTTTGGAAAATTTATAAAAAGAATATATTTTTTTAAATTAATAATTAGATTTCGAAAATTAACTAAATATATCATTATAATTAATATTGTTTTCTTGAAAATTCACGAAATAGGTCAACATTTTTAAAGTTAATAAAACGTCGAATTTTTAAAATTAAGAAAACACATTTTAAAATTTAACAAAAATTAGAAACATAAAGATTATAAAAATTAACAACAATCATTTTTTCTCTTAGTATATTATGCAATGACTTGTCCTCATAACACTGCCATGTATTTTTTGGACCAATAAATCTATTCTATTCTATTCAACGGAAATCTTGGAATTTCATTTAAAAGTTCAACATTTTTAAACTTAACGAATTTTGAGAAAATTCACGAATATTGCCAAGAATTTAAAATTCATGTAAAGTATCAGAATTTTTCAAATTATCGCAAATCTAGGAAAATCTGAAATTCGTCTGAACTGTCGAAAATTAAATAGAATTTTGGAAAAACACAAAAACCGAATAGATTTAAAAAAATTATCAAAACAAGAATTTAACTATTAACGAAAACCTTGAATATTCATGAAAAAGTATGTTTTTCACAATGAAAAAACTGTTTTTATTCCTTACTTCACTTTTATTTGTATGTGTTAGATGTACATTTCGAGTGCTAAGCACTCATTATCAATAACTAATGCTCTTACAAACTAGGTGCGCAATTATATATACCTGAACAAAAATGGTGGAAACGGGAAAACCTAGATATAATTACATTTGTGTCGCAAGGTTGAATAACATTAAGGGGATTACATTATGGACTGTTGAGGGGATTACGATTTTTCGGGTTTTTCAAGAGATTTAAGAGTGGATTGTCTAACGGGCTTAAATCGAAATTCAATAATTTATCTTTCTGTTTGTGCATTTCTATGGCCTCCAACATATGTAATCGGAAATGTGATGATTGTTTTAGTAATTTAATTATGTTTCGAAAAAGAATGTCCTGTCTTTAAATTATGGTCAGCTAAAGCGGATTTATCTATGTTTCTATTTTTGACGTGGTATATGTGTTCTTTGAATCTTTTTAACAAATTCCTTTGGGTTTGGCCTATGTAACATTTGTCACACTCATTGCATGCAATTGAATAAATTCCGGACTCTTCTAAGTGGCTCCTTTTTGTAAATTGATTGCCTAGTAATGATCTTAATTTGTTGTTATTATAAAATGCAGGAGTCATATTGAATTTACTCAGGAGCTTTGAAAATTGGTTAACCGTGCTGTTGTTGTATATAAACCTAGCAAATTTGTTGTTTTTTCTTTCTTTAAGCGGTGTGAGATTTGTGGTCAAGTTTAATTTTTGGTTTCTTTTGTGTTTATTAATTAGTTTGTTGATTGTGCAGTTTTTGTAACCTAATGAAATTGCTATTTTTCTTATTAGTGTTCTGTTCTGTTTTTCTATTTTCTGTTGAAAGAGGCAGATTTAGGGTTCTAAATATCATACTATTAAAAGCTGAGAGTTTATGTTTAAAATGCGCGGATGAAGAATTGTGAATATAATTAAATGTATGAGTGGGTTTTCTATATATATTAAATTCTATGTTGTTATTTATTTTGTTATTTGTTAATAGTAAATCGAGGAAAGGGATTTGATTATTTTGTTCAATCTCGTAAGTAAAATTAATGCTGGGGTATAACGCATTTAAACTAGCTTGTAAGTCTTCAATGTTGGTATCAGATTTTATTATTGTGAATATATCATCTACGTATCTAAACCAGACTCTCGGAAAATTGTGTACTTTACTTTTGGCTAACTCAAATCAAACAATTAGTGATAAAAATGGCTTCCTGGTCAACCGAGTTCAACAAATTCTTCCAACTAACAACAAAAATTAAGTGTTTAAGTGCCGATATTTATTTCTTGAACAAGTGCATAGAAGAGGAAATCTTCCCGAAGTTTATTGAAGGGAAATTTTCAAAAATCAATAAAGAAGTTCTTAAGTTAGCGTTTAAGTGGAAAGTGAGCTGGCTCAAGTTTGAAAAGGGCAAACTACATGCGAAACGACAACACCTACAACTCTCCGCATATGATCTCCACCTAAAATTAGCAAAACACTCTTCCCAGCATGAGTGGGACGAATCATTACAGAAAATCAACATCGTTTCAAATGCTAAATTAAACAAAAAATCATTCATCTTGAGGAATATATTAAGAAAATTACGTGAAGAACAAAAACCCAAGAAACACCCCGAAACAGAACACCAATTCATCAACCTCTACCAGACACTCATCCACAACAAATCTGATAAAACATTTTCTGAAGAAGAAACAGAACTATTACGAAGAGGATTAAAACATGCAATAGAACCAACACACATCCCCACTGAAATAATTATCAACGACATTGAAACAGCGGCATTACAATTAGGACCCGAAGAATCCACGACAGCCAAGGAATCACTGGAGAAAATTCTTAAAAAACCAAGAAAGAAGATTCAGAAGAAACAACTCCAAGAAAATAATACGGTAAAATCACTGAAAGAAAAAGACGTATTTTATTTAAAATCTGATAAAGGAAATGCGGTAGTTATTGTAAACAAAAATGATTATTACAAAAATGTAAATTCTTTACTTGATAATGGTCCTTACACAGAACAAGTAAAAAATCATCTCAACACATATGGTTCTAGAATCAATAATTTCTTCAAAACCCCAACAAATTTAATCGACAAAAATCTGATTTATAGACTAAAAATAAAAAATCCATCATTACCAAAATTATATTGCCTACCAAAAATACATAAACCCGGGAACAAATGGAGACCCATAGTTTCAAATTTAAATTCACCTACCTATAACATAGCTAAATGGTTAGTTAAAGAATTCAAACAACTTAAAATGAACAATGACTTCCCTGTAATAAATTCCTTTGACCTATCTAAAAAGTTACAAAATATTCACATAGAGTCCGACGAAATTCTGGTTTCTTTTGATGTAGAAGCGTTATTCCCCAGTATCCCTATTGACGAAACAATTAACATATTAAAAAATCTATTAACAGAAAATTCAATTCCACCAGAAAAAATAGACTTTTACATAAATCTAACGAAACTAATGATGGAGTGTAACGCATTTGAATTCAACAATAAAATCTATAAACAGACTTTCGGAACAGCAATGGGCAACCCTCTGTCACCCTTTTTGGCTAACATTTTTCTGAATAACCTCGAAAACTTAGCCAAAAGTAAAGTACACAATTTTCCGAGAGTCTGGTTTAGATACGTAGATGATATATCACAATAATAAAATCTGATACCAACATTGAAGACTTACAAGCTAGTTTAAATGCGTTATACTCCAGCATTAATTTTACTTACGAGATTGAACAAAATAATCAAATCCCTTTCCTCGATTTACTATTAACAAATAACAAAATAAATAACAACATAGAATTTAATATATATAGAAAACCCACTCATACATTTAATTATATTCACAATTCTTCATCCACGCATTTTAAACATAAACTCTCAGCTTTTAATAGTATGATATTTAGAACCCTAAATCTGCCTCTTTCAACAGAAAATAGAAAAACAGAACTAACACTAATAAGAAAAATAGCAATTTCATTAGGTTACAAAAACTGCACAATCAACAAACTAATTAATAAACACAAAAGAAACCAAAAATTAAACTTGACCACAAATCTCACACCGCTTAAAGAAAGAAAAAACAACAAATTTGCTAGGTTTATATACAACAACAGCACGGTTAACCAATTTTCAAAGCTCCTGAGTAAATTCAATATGACTCCTGCATTTTATAATAACAACAAATTAAGATCATTACTAGGCAATCAATTTACAAAAAGGAGCCACTTAGAAGAGTCCGGAATTTATTCAATTGCATGCAATGAGTGTGACAAATGTTACATAGGCCAAACCCAAAGGAATTTGTTAAAAAGATTCAAAGAACACATATACCACGTCAAAAATAGAAACATAGATAAATCCGCTTTAGCTGACCATAATTTAAAGACAGGACATTCTTTTTCGAAACATAATATTAAATTACTAAAACAATCATCACATTTCCGATTAAATATGTTGGAGGCCATAGAAATGCACAAACAGAAAGATAAATTATTGAATTTCGATTTAAGCCCGTTAGTCAATCCACTCTTAAATCTCTTGAAAAACCCGAAAAATCGTAATCCCCTCAACAGTCCATAATGTAATCCCCTTAATGTTATTCAACCTTGCGACACAAATGTAATTATATTTAGGTTTTCCCGTTTCCACCATTTTTGTTCAGGTATATATAATTGCGCACCTAGTTTGTAAGAGCATTAGATATTGATAATGAGTGCTTAGCACTCGAAATGTACATCTAACACATAAAAATAAAAGTGAAGTAAGGAATAAAAACAGTTTTTTCATTGTGATTAAATACTCCACATAACTCAAATCAAACAATTAGTGAAGTATGTTTTTAATAAATTAATGATAGTGATAACAATTCACGAAAACTGGAGAAATTTTAAAATTGACTATAGCCTTGAAAACCGTCAAGATTTTATAGATGAATGAAAATCTTTGAAAAAGTTATTAATTATTCTCGAACGAGTGTTTTCCACTCCCAGACTAAGCATGAAGTAAAATTTCGAGTTGAGAAAAGCCCCAAGAATTTGGATTTGGACGCGCAGCGTCCAAATCCAAATTCGGGCTTTTCTCAACTCGAAATTTTACTTCATGCGCCACGCGTATAAAACACTGATTAAGTGTAAAGTTTAAAATAAACTACTCATTTAATATTTAAATTTTCAGTCGACTTTTAAAACCTTGGCAGTTTTCGTAAATATCTTAGATTTTCGTAATTTTATTATTATTATTATTATTATCACTGCAAGCAGAGGCAAGCGGCGAAGCCGATGAATCCATTGCATTGTGCTCGTTTCAGCTTTCACTCTTATCACAGCCAATTTCACTAGACTAGTTAAAGTCCTTAGTATACAGAGAGTTTTAAGTAACACCGAACATTTTCATAACGACAATTTTTCTTTCAAGTATCCATATGCACACGTTGCACATTTTACGATGCTCAGTTTATTAAATGAATCGAATTTTAAGCTTTAAGCGAGTGTATTCCACTCGCAGGCTAAGCATGAAGTAAAATTTCGAGTTTAGAAAAGCCTGAAAATTTGGTTTGGTCGCGTAGCGCGAAGCGCGGAGCGGCCAAACCAAATTTTCAGGCTTTTCTAAACTCGAAATTTTACTTCATGCGCCACCGGTACAAAACACTGACATATTACGAAGTTTAAAACACACCGCTAAACTTTACATTGAATCAGTGTTTGTACCGGTGGCGCATGAAGTAAAATTTCGAGTTTAGAAAAGCCTGAAAATTTGGTTTGGCCGCTCCGCGCTTCGCGCTACGCGACCAAACCAAATTTTCAGGCTTTTCTAAACTCGAAATTTTACTTCATGCTTAGCCTGGGAGTGGAAGACTCGCTTAAAGCTTAAAATTCGATTCTTTTAATAAACTGAGCATCGTAAAATGTGGTAAAATGTTTGGTTTGGTCACTCCGCGCTTCGCGCCACGCGACCAAACCAAATTTTCAGGCTTTTCTAAACTCGAAATTTTACTTCACGCTTAGCCTGGGAGTGGAAAACACTCGCTTAAATCTATAAATTTTTTTTTTAATAAACCAAGCATCGATGAATGTGCAACGTATGCATATGGATACTTCAAAGAAAACTTCTCGTTTTGAAAATGTTCGGTGTTACATAAAACTCTCTGTATATCACAGTTCACTTTTTTATTAATAGACTTTGATGAATTTTTTATCAGATTCTAATATTTCAGATTTTTGCAATGATAGTGAATTTTTTATTCAATATACAGGATGTTTGATTGCAAAAGATGCTGATTATATTATATAACCATTTCTTCTGTTAATGAACAGGCAATTGGATGCAAACTTAAAGCTTGACATGACGCTAAATTTACTTTCGTATTAAAAGTAGTAAAAAGTGAGTGTTATTTTTTTACAATGTGGGTTAAAGAAGATAATTTATCTGAACGATTAGTTTGAGTGTAGTAGCATTTAGGATCGGATTATACATTTTTGTCTCCGTCCTTCAACATGCATATTCGCGCCGATAGCCGCACACAAGAGTAATAAAGATGAGAGTTAACGAGCATTAAAACTTGCCCATTAGCGTTGTCCGTTTTTATCGTCCCCTGCACTCACCCCTTCGCCGGGGGATGGGGGGCAAAACGCCGCAATTTGAAAATTTCCAACAGGGCAATTAGAACCGTGAAATGATTAAAGGTTGCAGATCGGGAGTCAATTATCGGAAAAATAGTAATTAGAATTGGTGAAACGGTGTCTGTCAGTAGCGTGTCTGTCGGTAGTATATCACTTGGTGCAGCAAGATGGCGTCACGTCATCCGGGACTCCTCCTGGTCGTATAAATCACTCGAAAACCTGTAATCACCCGCCATAAATATGATCCACAGCTGCGGCCAAACTGATTGATTTTCCTGAACCTACTCTGATTCTCTGATTGAAACAATCGCCACAGACACGACACGACAATTCACTGCGCCACTTATTTCCGCACAAATTACACCAATTTACTAAAAAAAAAAAATAGTACCTACTGAAATAACCAGAGATATGATACATCCTCCTGTGCATTATTTGTGTGTTACAAATTCACATAACATAAGTGTTTATTAAGAGTATTAATTTTGAAAAGTTGGGGGTATTGCTATTTACGCTCGTAAACATAATAATCAGGATCCCGACCAACCAGAAAAACCGGGAAAGTCAGGGAAAAGTAAGGGTATTTTATTCATTGAGAAAAGTCAGGGAAATTAGAGAAAAATCAGGGAATTTTTAAATTATTAATACTAATAAATATGCAAATAATGTATTAACTAAAAAAAAACTCAAGAAAAAGAAAAAATAAATCAGGTGGAAAGACTTAAAGTCGATAATCTGGTTGACAAACAAAACAACACTTAAAAGTATAGATTCTTAAATTCAGCGACTGCTCGCAGCCTAACTTCAGAGTAATCCACAGCGCCAAGGCACACAAAATTTGAGGTTGGGGCCGCCTTTTACAAAGGAATGGCACAACAAAGTCACCTTCCAATAACGGATACATATTACCTTGGGTCTGTGACCTACCCTGAAGTTAGGCTGCGAGCCGCCGCTGGTTAAATTATAAGTACATTTTATTTTATCAAATAAAGTTGATGATGCAAATTATGCGATCAAACAATTGACAAATTGTTATTTCTGCTCGGAACACGAATTTGACACGTTAAAAAATATAAAACAAATTATAAAAATGGAGATGTGTCCATTATAGCACTTTCCTCGTAATTTGAACAATTGATAATTGACATACTAAATTTATTTCACTCTAACCAATTAGTTGAAGATTTCACTTGAAGTTAGTGACTTATACGCGTGGTGCATGAAGTAAAATTTCGAGTTTAGAAAAGCCTGAAAATTTGGATTTGCTGGGGCGCGACTCGCTTGGTTCGCGCGCCTCAGCAAATCCAAATTTTCAGGCATTTCTAAACTCGAAATATTACTTTATGCTTAGTCTAGGAGTGGAAACCCTCGTTAGACGATCAATCAGAAACTTAGTTTGCAATTTCCTTTGTTGTCAAATTTATGACGTAAAATAAATACAGTTGATGTTATTTCTTACTTCAAATTTAGAACGAAAATAAATTCCTGTGCATTATTTGTGTGTTACTAAACCTAGAGGAACTTCAACGAACTTCGACGAACTTTCACGAACGTCCACTAACATCGACAAACTTTAGATTAGACTACTTAGTTTGCAATTTCCTTTGTTGTCAAATTTATGACGTAAAATAAATACAGTTGATGTTATTTCTTACTTCAAATTTAGAACGAAAATAAATTCCTGTGCATTATTTGTGTGTTACTAAACTTCGAGGAACTTCAACGAACTTCGACGAACTTTCACGAACGTCCACTAACATCGACGAACTTTAGATTAGACTTTATTGTGGCCAATATGCCCAAATTATTCCCAATATTTTGTTTTTCAAAAATATTGTCGAAAATAAATTGAAATATATCTTCTATTTAAATATTAACTTTAAAAAATTAAATTAGTTTGCCTTAGAAAATATATTTAAATACTTCAATTTAAATAATTCGGACTTCACTTTGAATCAGTGTTTTATGCCCGTGGCGCATGAAGTAAAATTTCGAGTTTAGAAAAGCCCCGTGAAAATTTGTCTCGGGTCGCTGCGCGACCCTCTACAAATTTTCTACGCGGGGCTTTTCTAAACTCGAAATTTTACTTCATGCTTAGTCTGGGAGTGGAAACCCTCGTTAGACGATCAATCAGAAACTTATTTTGCATTATCAGCATAATTTCCAGTTTCGTTTCAATTTATATGAAAACGAATAAGAATCTTTCCACATTAGTTTAAATTTAGAAAACTGTTAAATTTACTCTACAGAAAGTGCAGTTAAAAAAAAGGCTGCTTTTACTTAAAAAAATCAACAATTTCTTTGAATGTTTGTAGAAAATGTTTTCTCACCAAATCTGATTCATTCAATTTTAGGAAATATAAACAAAAAATGTATCTATCTTTACGAGGTGTGAAAGTACATTCAATTCTAATTAATTTCTTTAAATTTGAAGTTATTCCAACAACTCGTTATATTTTTCAAAAATTCAGAGTTCCAGAACTTCATTACGTATTGAATCATATATTTAAGCCATTATTTAGAGATAGAGAACAAATCTTTCGTTTTTTTTAAACGTTCAATTTGAAACTACTAACGACAAAGTTTAGAACACATACATAATACACACAAGTATGTTTTTGTTTTAAATTTGAACTAAAAAAATAACATTGAATCTATTTGTCTTATGTCATAAATTTGACAATAAATTTCAGGCTTTTCTAAGATCGAAATTTTATTTCATACCTAACCTGTGAATAAAAAACTCTCGTTTAAAGCATCAAAGTGAACTCTTTAAAAAAAACAACGAATGTTCAAATATATCCAACATATACTTATAATACGATGTATTGAATACATTTGTTTTATGTCATAAATTTGACAATAAATTTCAGGTTTTTCTAACATCGAAATTTTACTTCATGCCTAACCTGTGAATAAAAAACTCTCGTTTAAAGCACCAAAGTGAACTCTTTAAAAAAACAACGAATGTTCTAATATATCCAACATATACTTATAATACGGTATTCGATAAAAAAACGCCCGACGCCATAACTCTTGTATTTATTGACCGATATTATTGAAGTAAAAACCAAAGTCAATGGCCGGTTAGATACTAAAAAATGACATGAATATTGATTTTTTTCAATGATAAGTTCACTTACAAATAACAGCCAACTTCCAGCGGCTGATAAATCGCGGGAGCCACGATGGCATACCGCTGATCCTTGGATGCGATGCCAACGCACACCACATCATATGGGGGAGCACGGACATCAATCCAAGAGGTAAGAAACTATTAGATTTTATCTTAGAGAATGACATTGAAATAGCAAATATTGGAAATGTACCCACGTTCGTAAACGCGGTGCGAAGCGAAGTAATTGACATTACACTTGCCTCTCGCAAGGCAAGTGAACTGATAAAACTTTGGCATGTGTCTGATGAACCATCACTATCAGACCATAGATATATACGATTCGATATCGAATCAGAAAAACCAACGGAAACCCAAAACAGAAACCCGAGTAGAACTGACTGGGACCTGTACAATGAGGTACTAGCCAGCCGAATCGGGGACTGTCCAACAGGAGCGAGAACAACGCATGAGCTGGAGTTCATGGTGCAAAGCATCACGGACTCCATCAATACGGCGTTTGAAGCAAGCTGCCCAAGAACTACCAAACCCACTTCCACCAGGGTCACCTGGTAGAACAGGGATCTTGATAGGGCAAAGGCATGCACCAGAAGGCTATTCAACATAGCCAAGAGAAACGGTGAATGGGCGCAGTACAAAACGGCCCTCACGGCATATAACAATGCCATTAAAAAAGCCAAGAGAGACTCTTGGCAAAAATTCTGTGGGGACATAGAAAGTGAACCCACAAGCTCCCGCCTACTTAAGACGCTCAGCAAAGATCATGCTGGGAACATCGGCTCACTGCTGACCAAAGATGGAGAGTACACAGACTCGGTAGAAGGGACCCTGCAAGTATTACTGCAGACGCACTTCCCGGGTTCTGTAATACTTGAAAATCCTGTATCCGGGGACCTAAGCGAGCCCAACACATGGGCTCCAAAACAGGACTGGGACACAGCGAAAACAATTATCAAACCTGGTGACATTGAGTGGGGAATTAACACGTTCAAACCATTAAAATCACCAGGTCCTGACGGGATATATCCTGTCATGCTACAAAAGGGGATAGCAGCGCTGAGGGGACCACTATGTGATATCCTCAGAGCTAGCCTTGCCCTTTCATACATTCCAAGCAGCTGGCGGACTGTAAGGATGGTATTTATACCCAAACCAGGGCGTGCTTCGTATGCCCTGGCCAAATCTTACAGACCGATCAGCTTGTCATCATTCATTTTAAAACTACTAGAAAAACTAGTAGACAGGCACATACGGGAAGGAGTCCTAAAGGACTCACCACTACACCGTCAACAATATGCCTACCAAGCGGGAAAGTCATGCGAACTGGCAATCCACCAGCTAGTGAGCAGATGCGAAAGGACCATACAATGCAAAGACATTGCGTTGGGGGCCTTTCTGGACATTGAAGGGGCGTTTGACAACACAACCTTCAACTCCATAGCAACAGCAATGGAGAAAAGAGGAATTTACCCGCAGGTCCGACACTGGGTGAACAAGATGCTCAGGAGCCGGACTGTAACAACCACTCTATACGGAAAGACAGCAGAAGCGGTGGTCGCTGGCGGGTGCCCCCAGGGAGGGGTTCTCTCGCCGCTCCTGTGGTGCCTCGTCATGGACGACCTTCTGATGCTACTTGAAAACCAGGGCATACATATATGCCCTGGGGTACGCAGATGATCTGACCATTCTAGTTAGCGGGAAGTTTGGGACCACTGTATCAAGCCTGATGCAGAGGGCACTAACTACCGTGGAAAGATGGTGCAAGAACGAAGGGTTAGCTGTAAACCCGGCCAAAACGGCGATAGTCCCCTTTACCAGGAGACGAAAAACCGATGACATAACATCGCTACGCATGTATGAAATGGAAGTCCCAATCAAAAATGAAGTAAAATATCTAGGGGTCACACTTGATACCAGATTGAACTTCAACTTCCACCTGGAGAACATCAGCAAAAGGGCCATGAGAGGACTTTTTGCGACCAGGAAAATGGTAGGACGCACATGGGGACTGAGACCCAGTATGACCAAATGGCTATACACCGTGGTCATAAGACCCATAGTGACATACGCGGCGCTCGCTTGGGGAGAAAAAACCCAAACCAAGAGCGCAGCCGTAAAACTCGAAAGAGTGCAACGACAGGCGTGCCTGCTGATTACTGGGGCAATGAGGACAACGCCCACAGCAGCCATGGAACACATATTATCGCTTCCACCACTACATCTATATGTTATGATGGAAGCCAGACAGGCAGCCTACAGACTGCACATAAATGGACACACTTTAAATGTAGGGTCATCTAGACCGGAAACATTTAAAGTGCTACAAGAAGAAGAAATCCTAAAAATGAGGTCCGATTTCACTAAAATCGTACACCCATCCCGCAGATTCAAAATAATCATACCACAGCGGATTGAATGGACAAATGGAACATACCCGGGAACGAGTAAAGGAACCATCTGGTACACAGACGGGTCCAAAAACACTCAGGGAACCGGGGCTGGTATCTATGGAGGCTGTAACCGGAGCAAACAATTCACGGTTGCTCTGGGGAAACATGCCTCCATCTTCCAGGCTGAAGTGGCCGCCATTGACTGGTGTGCCCACCACATAATGGAGTCGGGACTCAACAAAGGACCAATTACCATTATGTCGGACAGCCAGGCAGCCCTAAAAGCGCTAGCCTCGCCGATAGTTCAGTCCAGACTGGTTATAGACTGCATAAACAGGCTGGACGCACTGGCGACAACAACAAAAACACAGCTAGTATGGATACCCAAGGACCAAGGAATTATTGGACACTTGGGGGCCGACTTGCTGGCCAAACAAGAGGCAACAGGTGAATTTATAGGACCTGAACCCGCTTTCGGAATACCACATGAAACCGGAAAGGAAATAATCCGACGCAAGTTAGCAGAGGAGCATACAAAGGCATGGCACAACCAAATGGGAATGAGGCACACGAGACTCTTCCTAGATGGCCCGGTACCTGATAGCGCATTAGCGCTGTCAGGACTGAGCAGAATGAAACTAAGGAAAATCACAGGACTAGTTACTGGGCACTGTGACCTGAATAAGCACAAACATAGGATGGGTCTTGAGAAAAGCCCCCTATGCCGTGGGTGCTTGGAAGAAGAGGAAACTCCCCAACACCTACTGTGCACATGCGAAGCCTATAAACGGCAACGCACGGAGCAACTCGGGAAGCCCGTGCTTCCTGAAGAACAGCTCAAGAACATCCCCTGGCCCAAACTCCTCGACTTCTTAGAAGACACAGGAATATACAGGGAGTAAAATAACCAGAGGAGCACAAAAGGACCACGGAGACCGTAGTGCAGGGACGCTAAGCGATACCACCTCATGTGGAAAAAAAAAGCCAACTTAAGGTTTTTAAATGGCTGCCTATAATTTTTTAATATTTTTTACATTAGACAAAAGGAGGAGACGTTTTTTTCTCTCTTTTTGTTGATTTGTGTTTATTGGTTGGTTTTATATATATTTTGTTCATTTTGTACACTGCATTGTATGTTGATTTTTGATCCCAAATAAGGGTTGTTTATTTATACATTAGACATTATTTTTCTAAATCCAATATCGCCGAATTTCTTGTTGTTGTTCAATGTTTTGGTTTATTTCTTTTTAAATCTTCTATTCAAAATTATATTTTTTAAAAATTATAATTAGTGTGCCTTGTAAAAAAAGTGACAAATGTCATTTATTGTGAGGTTATGCGATTAATAATAAAACAACAAATGAATACCTACCTAACAACTCAATGTAGAATAACAGTAAAGGAAAAATGTACATATTTTGTTATTTCAATATTTCAATTACTATTCATTTTTTAAGTGTATTTATAACTTTACAACATTTCAGTGTTTTATACGCGTGGCGCATGAAGTAAAATTTCGAGTTTAGAAAAGCCTGATAATTTGGTTTGGCCGCTCCGCGCTTCGCGCTACGCGACCAAACCAAATTTTCAGGCTTTTCTAAACTCGAAATTTTACTTCATGCTTAGTCTGGGAGTGAAAACACTCGTTCGAACTTTAAATTTAACCCTTTTATAAAATCGACGTATGTAATATAATAAATCATTCATTGAAATCATGCAAGATGCAAAATTTTACCTAAAATCAACTTTTAGAGTTAACTTTATAATTTGCTCGGCTCCTAATCGGTTAATATTCTATTCCTAAGAAAAACAGTATTTCTTAAATATTAAAGTTGCATTTAATATAATAGCAAACTGTGAATAAATCGACTAAAATCTAGAAATATCGAAAATCTGGACATGTTGAAAATCTTGACGGTCCACTCCCAGACTAAGCATGAAGTAAAATTTCGAGTTTAGAAAAGCCCCGCGTAGAAAATTTGTCGAGGGTCGCGCAGCGACCCGAGACAAATTTTCACGGGGCTTTTCTAAACTCGAAATTTTACTTCATGCGCCACGCGTATAAAACACTGAATTATCGTAAAGTTTAAAAAATACTAGCCTTTATTTTGTTCAGTTGATTGACAAATTGTGTTGAATCTTCTAAGCCGATTACACATACTAATTCTATTTATAAATTGTGATCAGTATTAAAAGTCCGATTTTGTTTCAAGGCACACTACATTTATTGCCAAAAAATCATGTAAACAAGATTCATTATAATTTTTATCTAGCGTAAATATTTAATTAAAATCAACATATCGAGCATAATTGGATTCAGAAAGACAATGTCCATTATAATACAAATATGAAAAGTATATGCAGCCATTTTAAAATGTAAAGTTGTCTATTATTTGGCAATGAAGTTAATTTTGAAAAAATATATAATTAGTTAAATAAAACACTTAGGCGGAAAGACCACGGGTCGATAGCCGATTGGCAATAGTAATAATATGTTATTGAATTATATATTAATTTTTTTTGTATAGTTAATGTAAAAATGGGTTGACCCGTGAATAAATAAATAAATAAATAAGGTACATACTATGTAATATTGCTTGTCAATAAAGATTGTTGATATATAAAACACTTAATGATTTTCAACGAATTGTGTATTTCACGACAATATAATTATAAGTTCGTCACCTTAAGAAGCAACAACGCTGCGAAACAATTGTCGTGAAATACACAATTAGTTGAAAATCATTAAGTGTTTTATTTACGTGATCAAGGTTTTTCAAAAATTAGGTGCCTCAACTATCTACGATATATAATTAGTGTCAATTTATGGTATTGAAACTGCGATTGACTTAAGTTCATTCAAATCGATCAATAAATAACAGAGTTGTGGCGTTTTTTAATCGAACACCCGTTATGTTGGATATATTAGAATATTTGTTGTATACTGGCATATGTATACTTAAAAAAATGTATGTATACTTAAAAGAAGTATGTAACCTATTTGGTAATTATTCTGATCTTGTCACTTACCCTGTGTTAGAATAGCTTTAGTATTGATACATTGCAAATTGAAGTGATTTAAGTTCTACTGACGATATTTATGGGTTACCTCTTTTCATTTCGGAGTGGAACCCTCTCTCACAGAATTCCTCGCTTCTAAACCGGGAATTTATGCGCGGGCTTTGTTTTCGTGTGTCACGAGACATTCGTTAAAAGCGATACAAACGATTAAAATACAATCATCGGAATAAACGAGGACAAAAACGAACCTAAATGTGTGCGTGTACGTATATATAAAGTACCTTGCATCGGGCCATCCATCAGCAGCCACACCACCTGACCGAGCTTGATCATACAAATTGCCTCATTTCGGCCCCCAGAACAACACATTCGACCAAGACGGACGGACATCTCTGACGTATTTATTGCACCTTTATTCGGACTGCTGACTTATTCTTTTTGCTTTACGAGACTCCCGGAGTCCTCCTTCTTGTTTGTGCCTTGTTTGCTCTACGCTCAATAGATTCAAGATGTCCAATAGATTATCTTTAATTATATACAAACGTATGGATATTTTCTTAGGGAACATCAATTGAATACGTTTTATGAGTTATAAATCTTTCTTAACAAAATTACAAAAGAAATGATGGTTTTGTTTTAATTCTTAATTATAGGTAACTATTAATTACTTTTCTTATTTTAAAGAAAAAAAGGCGTTGATTTTCAAAAATTGGAATGTTTGTTCACTACAATTGTTTTGCAAATTTATTGCTTCTTTAGGTATAGAGATTTACAAACTGTACAGATTTTTTATGGCTATTTATCTATATACAAACCATTTTGGTGGGAGGAACATTTTCAGTAATTTGGAGGTAGATAATTCTAATTGCTAGTTGAGGAGAAGTCCGGAATTTTGGTGTTTAATTTTTCTTAAATTTTCTAATAGGTTTTATATATAAACAATCTTTATTTACAGAAAAAGCATATACATATATAAATGTAAACAGAAACAATATATATATAAAAAAGATAACAATTCCGTAAAATGGCTATCGACCTGCGGTCTTTCAGCCTGGATTTTTTTTAAAATTACTTATTAGTTTTTTCTTTTGTAAAATGGAGAAGTGTTTAACAGTCGATGTCGGTGAATTTAATGGTCCTTTAAGCGTCATGATCGCTAATGTCTGCATGGAAGGATGAAATGAATTGTTGAATTGTTATGTTGGGGTGTATGAATTTAGACGGAATATCAGGATTGCGAGGGATACATAATAATGTGAAAATGTCGAGGATGTAGGGGTTGGTGGCTATTTTTTGGCACAGTTGTTGAAGGCGTTGTTCGATGGGGGTTACTTGGGTTTTTTCATAGAGGAGTTCATTAGATGGGTTGAAGAGCGGATTTAGTGGGTGTCTTAGTTTCGTTAGTACTCTGAGGGCTGACCGTTCCGCAATTTGTAGGTTTTTGAGCACTATGGGGCGTGGATTGTCGAAGAGGATCGGTGCGTATTCAAGCGGGGGTCGGCAGATGGTTTTATAAATATGTACAGCGGTACTTGTGGTGATGCCTTTTGTTTTATACGTTAAACATCTAAAGTGCTTCGCCCTGCTTCTGATTTTGTTTTTAAGATTTTGGGAATGTGTTTTGAAGGAAAACTTGGGATCGAGGGTTATTCCTAGGTATTTGCAGGTATGTGATGGACGAATGGATATATTGTTGATTATTATTTGGAATGGGGAGTTGTTGGTGCGGTGGAAGGGAATTAGAAGTTGGGATTTATTAGGATTTATGGATATTCTCCATTTTGCAAACCATTGTTGGATGCTGTCTATCAGACCCTGCAGAGTACTTAGGGCTTTAGGAAGCGTAGGAGCATGGGAAATAAGAGCTGTATCATCAGCGTAAAGGAGAGGGTAGAGTGATTTATTGAAAAACGTAGGTTCTGGGTTGTAAATGTCATGGACAAAAATATTATACAGAAGTGGGGATAGGGATTATTATTAGGGATTATTAATTCAACTAAATCAATAATTTTAAATTTCGTTTAAATAAACTAAATTCGCTACCAATTAAATTAAAACGTGAATCATTATTAAGCTGATTAGAAGTTCTTAATAGTCTATTAAGCGGACTATTAAAAGTATAATTAGTTTTATTAATGCCAAGCTTAAATAATGCAAAATTCCTAAATTTTGTACAATAAGGATTCACATTGAAATTGACCAAACCTAAAAGCTCCGAACATTGTATATTTCCTGAGAGTAATTTGTGGAAGAAACATAGCTCTATTTCAAGTCTTCGAGACTGTAATGTCTTGAGATTTAAATCATTTAAGATTAAGTAATAATTGCTGGGATCAATGAAACCTAATTTGAACGAAATCATTTTTATAAATTTTTGTTGCACACATTCAATTTCTGAAATTCGAGTAACGTAAGAGGGGGACCAGACAATACTACCATATTCTAATTGTGACCTTACCAACGAGCAATATAAAATTTTAATAGTTGATACATTAAACATATAGCTATTTCTAAAGCTTTCTCATAGCTTTCCGAGTGATTATTTCGATGTGTTCTTTAAAATTTAGCTTTGAATCAAAAACAATCCCTAAATCTGTAATACTGCCAACCTCATCCAAACTTGACCCTTTCATATAGTATGTGCAGTTTAAATTGGTATTTCTTCTAGAAAATACTATATGTTTACATTTATTTATATTAAGGTCGAGATCAATACGTTTACACCAATCAATCAAGGTGTTAATATTGTTCTGAATTATAATGTGATCTCCCTGACAGACAATACGTTTATATAGTTTAAGGTCGTCTGCAAAAAACAAATATTTACAGTCTTTAAACAGGTCGCTCAGATCATTAATAAATAGCAGGAAAATAATAGGCTCACAGTGCGTGCCCTGGGGGACACCAGAATAAACTGGTATAAATTTAGACGTAATGTTACCTATTCGCACTGACTGAGACCTGCCTGTTAAAAATGAGTCGATCCACTTAACAACATTTGCGTGAAATTCTAATCCACTGAGTTTATCAATTAAATGACTATGATTGACTCTATCGAATGCTTTGGAGAAGTCTGTGTAAATAGCATCAACTTGATAGCCTGCCTCCAAAGCATCTAGAAGAGATGATTGATAAACCAATAGATTAGCTACTGTTGAGCGACCTGTATAAAAGCCATGCTGTTCAGGAATAATAACATTTTTTGACATCCACATTAATTTGTTAGAAACCACTTTATCGAGCATTTTTGGAAGTACCGACTCAAGTGCCACACCTCTATAGTTACTAATCTCATCCTTCTTACCAGACTTGTACACAGGCATTATAAAACTATGCTTCTACATTTCAGGAAATATACCAAGTGATAACGATCTTTCGAAAATTAAATAAATAGGTTTGGTTAATGTGCAGACACATTTACTAAAAAAGTCACCAACAATTCCATCAGGCCCACTGCTATAATTATCATGCAAAGAAAATAATTCATTAAAAATGTCAATTTCACCAATAGAAAATAATTCACAGCTGGCACTTGAACTACACTTAAATGATGATAACCCACCAGATGCTGTTCCAGGTTTTTTATAATTTGAAGCAAAACTGTCAGCAAATAAATCCACTATATCCTTGAGAATATTGAGAGTATTGCCATTCGACAACATTGTCTTTAGTAACCTGCTTCCTTCTTTAGATTGTGGGTATGTCGCCAGAAATTGGACGGTTTAAGGTTGATATCGGATTCAATTTGTTTGTAATATAAACCTCTTAAACTGTTGCTAAGTTGTTTACATTGAGTTCTTAAATGTTGAAACCTTCTGTAATTCTCCCCTGTAGGTGTCGTTTTATAATTTAGATGAGCTTCTTTCTTATCTCTTGTTAATTTAATTAATTTTGCACTGAACCAAACTGGATAATTGTTTGTGTGAATAATTTGATAAAGCTACTGCTGTATGATGATATGAATTATTATCCAAAAGATCAATGGCGTCTGATAAATTGAGGTCGATGAAGTCAGAAAATACCAAATCAAGAAGAGTTCCACGTTTATTTAAAACGTTATTTTTCTGACTCAAATCCAAGAAGCTGTAAGTGTTTGATATAATATCCAAGTTATCATTTGATGTGCATCCATTTAATAATTCAATCTTAGCATTATGCCATGATTTAATATATGCTATATTGTAATCACCGCAAATAATAAATTTAGAATCGCTATAGTGCATTCTAAGCAATTCTATAGAATCGCAATGATATCGGTATTTATCTGCATTTAAGCCTGGAGGCTGATATTCAGTGAATTTTTTATTTACGTAAATTTCAGGCATTAGTCGATTTTATAATGGAGTTCAATTTGAATTTTTGAACGAGTGTTTCCACTCCCAGGCTAAGCATGAAGTAAAATTTCGAGTTTAGAAAAGCCCCGTGAAAATTTGTCGAGGGTCGCGCAGCGACCCTCGACAAATTTTCGGGCTTTTCTAAACTCGAAATTTTACTTCATGCGCCACGCGTACAAAACACTGATTTGAAGTGGAGTTCAGAAACACACAAATACATCTTTAACCAGAGTAACAGTCAGATATTTAGTCTGTTATCAACGATGTTCAGTGGTAATAATAACTAATTAGGTTTTGAATAATTTTGTTTAAACAACTGGTAACGATATTTATATATTAATGGTTGCAAAAATATAATAAAATCAAATTTATTATTACAGGATTTGTATTCGTGGTTCGAAAATACAGGATTCGAATCTTCGGTTCGAATCATATTTATCTCTTACAAATCCTTTATTCAAGTATTCATGATTTGAATCATATTAGGTGATTCGGATTCGTGATTCGAATCCTTTTTACGAGGATTCGTCCTAGCTCTGTTTTGAGCAAACATTTTTTTTAATTCAAATGCTTAATATAATTGCGTGTTTTAAACATTCTCATTAATAAATTCTAAAAATATTTATTACGCAAATTTAAGCGGCTGAAGCATTTTCTTGTCGTGAGAATGTTTGAACGCGTTCTTACTTCGTAATGTGACGACCCGCATAAAAACTACCTACCTACGATTAAGCATTATTCTTTGGCCCGCTACGATTGTCTGGTTATTACAAATGGCCCGTCTTAAAAAAAGTTTCCCCACCACTGATGTAAACAATCGGTCGAATGAAATGTTAGGTTTGGCTGCGGTCCTCTGTCTGTCCATGGTGTCGATATATGTAACAGTTTCGTCTTCTCTTTATTAATTGTTAATTCTTTGTCATGAGCCCATTTCTGAAATTGGTAAAAGTCATGTTGCAGATTTTCTAATACATTCTGTGCGCTTTTGTCAATAGAAACAAGCAAAACGTCATCCGCGAACATAAAGTGTTCGGTATTTTGGCATGTTTCCCCCACGTCATTCACATGTAGCAGGAATAGCTTAGGCCCTAGGATGCTTCCTTGTGCCACCCCTTCCTCGGTGTGTACATCCCTTCCTGTTTGTCCTCCTATTTTCACTTTATATGTCCTCTCTTGTAAATAGTTGGACAACCAGTCGTGTACTATACCTCGAATGCCATACCTCTTCATTGTGCTTATAATGCTGCGCCTACTGATTTTATCGAATGCCTTCGAAAAGTCGATAAACAGGCACATTATGTGCATATTTTGATCCAATTTTCCATAAACTAAATTCGTGAAGTCTTCCAGCAGATGTATAGTGCCCTTTTCTTCTTGGTAAGCATATTGCCTTTCGTTAATTATCTTATATTTTTTGAAGTACTTTGACAAAGACATATCTATATGTTTCTCCATAATTTTCGATACAGACGGTAAAATCGAAATTGGTCTATAGTTTTCATACTGGTCCTTTTTACCTGCTTTGTAGATAGGTCTACTTTTCGGTGGCACCCCAACGTTAAGAATATTACCACTACAAAGTACACTAAACGGCCTTTCTGATGGTGTAACTTGCACTTAGAAATATTTTCAATTTTTATCACAATATTATAATAAGATGAGAGCACTCGCGAAGACGTTCGTCCCGATCAATATCAGCCGAATCAAATTGAACGTTATAAAGAAAAAAACACAGAATGCCTGAAAATTAAAAGCTGAATATATTCGCTTCGAAGATGATAATTGAATTAATCACAATAATATGAGTTAATCATAATTAAAAAATATAAAACGATTACATTGGTGTTTGAAAAACGACGGCCCGAGGGCGCTATTACTTTCGGATAACAATAATTATTACACTTTTAAATATCCCGCCCCGTGCGCAGTAAATCATAAATCAATTGATTTATTTGCATCGGAGAGTGGAGAGAAAGAGGAGATGAAAAAAAACGAAGCACAATAAATAATGATGTAGATCAATCCCCACCCACTGAACGAAATAAGAAATGTAACTGCTACACAAGGCAAAGCGATTTCTTGGAATGATAGAAACGGATTATGATTTATTTGCGCCGTAAATTATATCTAAACTTTCACATTTCCACGTTATAAATTGCGTTTAATCATTCATTTCAATGGGTTTCCTATTAATTTCGTTTCATTTGTAGAATACAATATTTATTTTGATTCCTTTTTTTATTAAGAATTACCGAAAAATATAAAAAATTAATTCATTTTTGCTAATAATTTTGACTCAATCAAGGAAATGTAGATTAACTATGTAACTATGTATATTAACTAAGAATTCCCTAAAAACGTATTATAAGTATCATAATATTTACAATGAAATAGAATTTTTAGGACGTTTAAAAAAATTGAAATAAAATCAATAAAATATTATGCAAATTAGAGTTTTTGTAAATTTATTAATACCCATTCGCTGTTTAGTACACTTTCCATTTTGAAAATTTTGAAAGAAATAATCACAGTTTATCTGCTTTCGGAGGCACAAATATTTTTTTACAATGTGGTAAAAATTACCAGATACTGTAAATTTCCTACAAATTTTAGTTTTTGTGGTTGGCACCTTAATCATATAGCAGGAATTAAGGTCTTCTTTATCTTTAATTTTCATGTTATACAGCTCATTTGAACGACAAGCGCCCATTGAACCCATAATTAATGCAACCTAAAGAAAAAATTACTGCAATTTTTAAAAAATATTAAAATAATTTAAAACTTACTTTTGTTGCAAGAAATTTGTCATCCGGTGCATTTGCAATGAAACTGTTAACATTTTCTGGGGAGAAAGTGTTGGCCTTTTTCGGAGTAAACCCTTCATTTTTTTCTTTTCAAAAAAGCTAAAAGTTTGCCATAGTTTCCAATATTGATGTTTTCAAAGATTTTCAATGTACTTTTTAGCATCGAATACTTCTACCACAACGATGAGGTGTTGTATTTTTTTGATAATTCAGTAAAATACACCAAAACTACCGACTCAGTTGAAGAATGTGCTTTTTTCTCCTTTTTCCATTCACAAAACGTGTTGTATGTACTTTGGTATATGTTGCGAGACTTTTTAGGCAACAAATTGATGGGAGCGATTTCTGCCGCGTCCCTTATTTCCGGGGGTGTCAACAAGTCAGGATCGGATTCCATGTTGCTTCTTTCACCTTCGATAAACTATTAACCAGACTATCACAACACAATTAACACAATTTGCTTTCAATTTATAAATTGTTTTTGTTTATGTCAAAATTGATTAACATGAGGTATCCTGATTTTGTAGTGATTTCTTATTATTCACAGTTGAGCAGTGATAAGTCAAAATATTACTCACAGGTTTCATAACCTATTTATAATAAACGTCATTATTATTGACTCTTAGCATGTATAATTATAATATTATAGAGTGGTTGTGGATAAAATCCTTTATTAAATAAGTGTGCAAGGATGACAGAAGACGACGACGATCGTTTCGCTCTTTTTATGAGCTCCTCAGGCCGCCACATCATTCATCCCATACACACGCACTTGATATATAGAACTAGTATATACAGGGTCGCTACAAAGTATGGAAACACGGCTCTCACGTGAAAACGGCTAAAAACAGAACCACCAAAATTGGGATTTCTAAATGGGATATTTCCTTGAACAATTTGGCGTGAAAAAATCAAAAATGATTCTCAGGACTTTTACATACGGACGCCATCTTGAATTTTTTTAAATGGAATTCGATTTTTTTTATTTTACAACTTTTATAGACCTTATAATTCTGATTACAACCATATACCTTTTTTTAAAAAATACTTGTCTTTTCATCGATAAACCGGACTTTGAAAAGTATGGAAATAGCCAAACGAGTACTTTTTCTAAATGCTGCAATACCATGTTTTTTACAAGTTTGACAGGCTAATGAAAACTGTTTTCAAAGGCAACTATTTTTTTAAGTTGAAATTGTTAATTTTTATTTTTAAGTTTCGACCAAAAATAGAATATTTACAAAACAAATGAATATGAAAAAATAAAAAATGCAAGTTGAAGGCCTTAACGTACTCTAAACCTTTGCAAAATTTCAGGACATTCCGATAAACCGTTCTCAAAATATTTCGCTGTTTCCATACTTTTCAAAGTCCGGTTTATCGATGAAAAGACAAGTATTTTTAAAAAAAGGTATATGGTTGTAATCAGAATTATAAGGTCTATAAAAGTTGTAAAATTAAAAAAATTGAATTCCATTTAAAAAAATTCAAGATGGCGTCCGTATGTGAAAATTCTGAGAATCATTTTTGATTTTTTCACGCCAAATTGTTCAAGAAAATATCCCATTTAGAAATCCCAATTTTGGTGGTTCTGTTTTTAGCCGTTTTCACGTGAGCCGTGTTTCCATACTTTGTAGCGACAGTGTATACTGACTGCGCCAACCATAAGCCGGTTTTTACGTCAATATTTATTAACAGAGCTGGGATGAATCCTCAAAAACAGGATTCGAATCACGAATCCGAATCACCTAATATCATTCGAATCACGAACACTCGAATAAAGGATTCGTAAGTGAAGTATATGATTCGAATCAAAGATTCGAATCCTCATTTTTGAATGACGGATACAAATCCTTTAAAAATAAATTTGAATCTATTATTTGCAACCAGTAATATTTTATTTCATCAGTTTCTATTAACAAAAATGTTCATTTCCGACTAAATATCTGATTAAATAATGATTTTAATTAATAATGATATATGTGTTATTGAACTTCATTTTAAATCTGTGTTTTGTACGCGTGGCGCATGAAGTAAAATTTCGAGTTTAGAAAAGCCCCGCGTAGAAAATTTGTCGAGGGTCGCGCAGCGACCCTCGACAAATTTTCACGGGGCTTTTCTAAACTCGAAATTTTACTTCATGCTTAGTCTGGGAATGGACAACACTCGTTCTTAGAAGTTTCAAATTGAAGGATCACTCTAGTTTAGTCAGTTTATTACCATTTTACAAAGGCTACAGCTCGAAGGACCAATCATGGTCTTCGGAGACCGAAGGACTACAGGGAATCGAAGTTTCTTTACAAGAAAACAACGAATATCTGAAGGTTTACAGCATGGATAGGAAAGAAAACATCCAATTTTGAAAAAATATCGAAGTTGGGTTGGTTTTTAGTGCGTTTTTAACTTCACTTTAAATCAGTGTGGCGCATGAAGTAAAATTTCGAGTTTAGAAAAGCCCCGTGAAAATTTGTCTCGGGTCGCTGCGCGACCCTCGACAAATTTTCTACGCGGGGCTTTTCTAAACTCGAAATTTTACTTCACGCTTAGTCTGGGAGTGGACCGTCAAGATTTTCTACATGTCGAGATTTTCGATATTTCTAGATTTTTGTCGATTTATTGACATTTTGTTATTGTATTAAATGCAACTTTAATATTAAATAAATACGGTTTTTAGGAATAGAATATTCACCCATTAAGAGCCGAGCAAATTATAAAGTTAACTCTAAAACTTAATTTTAGGTAAAATTTTGCATCTTTTTCTATGATTTCAATGAATGATTTATTATATTACATACGTCGATTTTTTAAAACAGTTAAATTTAAAGTTCAAACGAGTGTTGTTCACTCCCAGACTAAGCATGAAGTAAAATTTCGAGTTTAGAAAAGCCCCGCTTAGAAAATTTGTCGAGGGTCGCTCAGCGACCCGAGACAAATTTTCACGGGGCTTTTCAAAACTCGAAATTTTACTTCATGCGCCACGCGTATAAAACACTGATTTAAAGTGAAGTTAAATATGCACTGAAAACAAACCCAACTTCGATATTTTTTCAAAATTACATGTTTTCTTTCCTATCCATGCTGTAAACCTTCAGTTATTCGTTGTTTTCTTGTAAAAAAAACTTCGATTCCCTGTAGTCCTTCGGCCTCCGAAGACCATGATCGGTCCTTCGAGCTGTAGCCTTTGTAAAATGGTAATGGTAAAACTTAGTAATCTAGAGTGATCCTTTAATTTGAAACTTCTAAGAACCAGTGTTATCCACTCCCAGACTAAGCATGAAGTAAAATTTCGAGTTTAGAAAAGCCCCGCGTAGAAAATTTGTCGAGGGTCGCGCAGCGACCCTCGACAAATTTTCACGGGGCTTTTCTAAACTCGAAATTTTACTATATGCGCCACGCGTATAAAACACTGATTTCAAGTGATGTTAAAAATATACTATTAAGGTTGGACATTTTTCATGGTTAAGTAACCAAATATGCATTCACAAATATTTGAAATATTCGAAAATTTAAATATTTATATTCAAATATGAATAATTTAGTGATTTAAATATTCATATTAGAATATTTAACTATTTGAATTAATCGAATTCGAATCCCAGCCTTAATAGCGATGATTCGAATTATTTGGGAGGATTTGAATCCGTGTATGAGGACTCGAATCCTTTTATAAGGATTCGATTCCTTTTATAAGGATTCGAATCCTTTTACAAGAATTCGATTCCTTTTATAAGGATTCGAATCCTTTTATAAGAATTCGAATCCTTTTATAAGGATTTGAATCATCTACGTCTGGATTTTAAAAAAATGCAACGAATCGGGATCACGAATCCGTTTTCACTAAAGTATTCGAATACCTCTTTTGAATCCTCTAAAAGGATTCGAATCCGGGAATCGAATCCTGAATGATTTGAATCCTGCCCAGCTCTGTTTATTAATGCTACTGCATTGATACGGGCATTGATCTCATTTTGCTTCTAGAGTTAGTATCAGTTTTTTGTTTGAACCATCGACTAGCATGGGACCGGCAAGAAACCCGAACCAATGCAATGAAAATATTCGTCGTCGTCTTCTGCTTTCCTTGCACACTCACTTGATAAAATAATTTTTTCAACATGACCTAATTCCCTGTTATTTCTTATTTGGTCGTTAACTCTAATTTGTTTAATTTATTTGGGCTTTCTGAATATCTTCATCGCATTGATTGGGGATTCTCGCCGCTCCGATGCTAGTCGATGGTTTAAACTAAAAACTGACTAACTGTAGAAGTGAAATGAGATCAAACCAGCGACTGCTCGCAGCCTAACTTCAGGGTATGCCACAGCGCAAGGGCACACAAAATTTGAGGTTGGAATCGCGCTTTATAAATACAAGGAATTGCTCAACTAAGTCACCTTTCAATAACGGATACATATTACCTTGGGTCTCTGGCCTACCCTGAAGTTAGGCAGCGAGCCGCCGCTGGATCAAACTTATTCGGGCTATATTTAATAAAATTGACAATACAAGTAATTTCCCAATAAATAATAGTGTTTGAGGCCCCGGGCCGCACAAAAGCGCTCCGAGCCCTGGATTAGATGAAAATAACAAGTTCGAGTTGCATAGGTTAGGTTAGCTCAGTTGAATTAAACTCTAATACTATTTATGAGCCTAATCGCTTAATTCTTTTCGATAATACATTTTTATTGTAGATTGAAAAATAGCCGGAGGAGAATTTGATGAAATATTTCATAAGATAGACAGAATTGAATTTGTAACGCAGACGGGGGGTTGGATCCATGCTATTTATGAAAAATTGCCCCAGTCAATCGGTGCATGTACCGCATGCCATCACTACTCCGACCTAATCAATTTACCTCCACGAATTTATCGGAAGATTAAACAGCTTTACCAACCCACCAATTATTTTCAATGTCTTTAAATTGTTCTATTCTTAATCCAAATTTTCAGGCTTCTCTAAACTCGAAAATTTACTTCATGCGCCACGCGTATAAGTCACTGATTTTAAACGAAGTTCAAAATATACTGTTTAAATATGCAAGTTTATAATATACACTGCGCCGCAAAATTAACGCAAAATTCGAAATTTCGTTTAAAAACATTAAATTTATTGTTTTTTATTTTTTTTTTTTCTCCATTTTTTTCCCGAAGTGGTTCCTAATAGATACTTATTAAAACTAATGTGCTTATTTGTGAACAAAAAATGAGAAAATAAACAACAAACTGCAATAACACAAAAAAATAATGATTTTTCTGATCCGCAAAATAGCGTGTAACACTCGTACAGTTGGTCTTAATAGCGAGTATTGCCTCCTCGAGCATTGATGACAGCTCGCATCCTTCGTGGCATAATGTCAATAAAACTTCTGACTTCTTGCTGCTCAATTTCTTCCCATACTTGCGTTAATCTGAGTGTTAACTCTGGAAGGTTTGCAGGAGGTTGCTGCAAGTCTTTAATCTTCTGCCCTGCAATGTCCCACAGATGCTCTATGGGATTGAGGTCGGGACTTCGTGCTGGCCAGTTCATACGAACAATTCCCACATGGTCAAAGTACTGGTTCATAATTCCTGCGATATGCGGTTGGCGTTATCTTGCATAAAAAGGAAATTATCCCCAATAAATGGGGCAAATGGTACAACATGATGCTCAAACACCTCTTCGATGTATCGATGTGCATTTAACCGACCACCATTACTGTGTACCAACGCTTTTGTTGCTTGCGACGTGATGCCTGCCCATACCATGACAGAGCCTCCACCATATTGCACCGTTCCTCGTATGCACGCCTGGCTGTATCTTTCACCAGGACGTCGATATACTCTTCTACGGCGGTCGTCACTATACAGACAAAATCTGGACTCGTCACTAAACATTACTCTACCCCAATCAGCATTGTTCCAATTAAGATGTTCCTGTGCAAACCTTAAACGCTCTCGTCGGTGCTCTCTGGTTAACAAAGGACCATTAGCGGCTTGATAGGGTCGAAGATCAACTTCAGCAAGTCTTCTTCTGACCGTATCCTGACTTAGTCGACGACCATAGGTTAGAACAAATTGTTGTTGCAGGTAAGTGCTCGTTAGGAATCGTTGCCTTAAACTTTGAAGTTGCATAAATCTGTCTTCTCTCGGCGTTGTCATTCTTTTTCGACCCTGGCCGCGTCTTCTTTCGTGACGTCGTGTTTCTCTGAAGCGGGAAAGAACTCGCGATATTGTGGAATTAGCAACATCCAAACGTTGGGCAATGTAAGTTGCAGTAAACCCTTCTTCTTGCAGCGCCACTACAACAGCACATTCTTCATGTGTAAGATTTCTTGAAACTCGTCCAGGGATATTCATTTTTGTTTGTTTTTACAATTTTCTAAATAAACTTCCAGAAATCAAAGAACTTACTTACCAAACGATACTCGCCTTTTTTAACAAGAAAATAAAGACCTGTTTGGCAGGTAATAAGGTTTGTTTTTAGCCTACTAATACATATTTCCAGTTTTTGTGATAAACAGAAAAAGAGAAGAAGGCTCAATTCAGGAAAAACAATAAAATTATTTTTTTTAAACGAAATTTCGAATTTTGCGTTAATTTTGCGGCGCAGTGTATAATCGGATCAGTTTGATTTCATATTTGATCCCACGGTAATAAATTTTATAAATGTTTAATCGTCCAACATATAAAATTTGTAGCACGATCGACCCGTTTTTTAATACTTACCTTATCTGTTTCAAGACGATAGGTTGTGTTTACTAAGTCGCTATGAATAACATGGAACTTAAGTTTTCCTTACCGTTCAGAGAACAGTAAACTAAACTTACTATTAATAATAATAATAATAATAATAATTCTTTATTAACGGACAAGCCATTTACAATGTAGAGCCAAAAACATATAACTAAAATGTAAGACACAAAACATGAATCACAAATATGCACAAAGACACATATGTTAATCTGCGTAAACCACAATAGGGTTATAACATTTAGTGCACACCATCCGCGAGACTCCTCCTAATTAAATCTAAAGATGAGTTAAATAAGTCAATACCGCTACAAATGTCATTAGCCGTGCGCGTTAATCGAATTATGGGGCAATTTAAACTGCAAGTCGTCCTGAAAAATTCGTTATGAAGTAGCATGCGGCTACGTGCATGTCTAGGTGGTACATGATAATTAATCATACTAACAATATGACTTGAATCTATTCATGGCATGGTTGTGTTTACTAAGTTGCTATGAATAACATTGAACTCAAGTTTTCCTTAGCGTTTAGGGAACAGTAAACTGAACTTACTATTCATGTCATGGTTGTTTTTACTAAGTTGCTATGAATAACATGGAGCTCAAGTTTTCCTTGCCGTTCAGTGAACAGTAAACGAAACTTACTATTCATGGCAACGGATAAAACAATTCAATTAGAATTGAAAGAAGTCAAACTTCAGGAATCAAATTTGACAAAACGTCAGTAACATATTCATAATAATTGCGAATGTTGTTTGTCTTCTCCGATCGTGCAAAAAACGACATACGCATTTCGAACAGTAAGTTTAATCCTGGTCTGAGGCAGTAATTGCAATCATCGTTCGTTTCGCTCGCTCCTCCTCCAAACAAACAATTGTCTTCGACCTGTAACAAATCCTTACTGTTCTCGATACTTAGTTCATATACCCGGTGTTGACTTGGCGGACGCAAAATAGGAAATCCCATGTAAATTTTGAAATGTTCAAATTTTGGCTCCTCTATTTATTTTAGAAACAAAATGTATTTACCTTTTTTGTAGAGAGAAATATTCTGAATTCATTCCTGTTAACGTTTATCACTTTACGTTTCTCTAAGTTAAAATAATTGAGAACAAATAATGTGATTTTATAAAAAAAATGACATGCCATGGAATTGAAACAACCACTGCGGATGTCAAAATGGCAAAAGATATCGTAGTCACTTGATTAAAGTAAATGTTTTCGAAATGATTTACACTGTACAAGAAAAATGTCATTATTTTTATAAAATCACATTACTTTTTCTTAATTATTTTAGCTGTTAATTTTCTGACATTCGTTGATTTTTAAAAGAGTTAAATTTGAAGCTTTAAACGAGTGTTTTCCACTCCCAGACTAAGCATGAAGTAAAATTTCGAGTTTAGAAAAGCCCTGTGAAAATTTGTCGAGGGTCGCGCAGCGGGGCTTTTCTAAACTCGAAATTTTACTTCATGCGCCACGCGTATAAAAGACTAAAACATTGTGAAATTTATGTATATTCGAACTTCACTTGAAATTTGTGTTTTATACGCGTGGCGCATGAAGTAAAATTTCGAGTTTAGAAAAGCCCAGAAAATTTGTCTCGGGTCGCTGCGCGACCCTCGACAAATTTTCACGAGGCTTTTCTAAACTCGAAATTTTACTTCATGCTTAGTCTGGGAGTGGAAAAAACACTCGTTTAAAGCTTCAGTTTAAACACATTTAAAAAATAACTAATTTTCAGGCTTTTCTAAACACGAAATTTTACCTTATACTTAATCTGGGAGTGGAAAACACTCGTTTAAAGCTTCAAATTGAAATTGTTAGAAAAACAGCAGATGTCCGAAAATGTACAGCTTATGCATATGTTTACCTCAAAGAAAACTGTTCCAATGCGTTTTTTTTTTTATCTGGGTAAACAGGGATTTGTGTACTACAATAAAAAATTCCGAAAATTTACAGCAAATTCAGCTTATTTTCTTTAAATCTTTAGATATTCGTTGTTTTTTAAAAGAGTTCTATTCGAAACTTTAAACGAGTGTTTTCCACTCCCAGACTGAGCATGAAGTAAAATTTCGAGTTTAGAAAAGCCCCGTGAAAATTTGTCGAGGGTCGCGCAGCGACCCGAGACAAATTTTCTGGGCTTTTCTAAACTCGAAATTTTACTTCATGCGCCACGCATATAAAACACAGATTTTAAGTGAAGTTCGAATATTCATAAATTTCACAATATTATAGTGTTTTATACGCGTGGCGCATGAAGTAAAATTTCGAGTTTAGAAAAGCCCAGAAAATTTGTCTCGGGTCGCTGCGCGACCCTCGACAAATTTTCCCGGGGCTTTTCTAAACTCGAAATTTTACTTCATGCTTAGTCTGGGAGTGGAAAACACTTGCTTAAAGCTTTAAATTGAACTTTAAAAAAAACAGGGAATACCCGCAATTGTTGTATCAATTCCATGGTATGTCATTATTTTTATAAAATCACATTACTGTTTCTTAATTATTTTAACTTAGAGAAACGTAAAGTGTTACGTGTGAACATTCATAAATTTATAATTTTTCCCTCTACAAAAAAGTAAAATACATTGTGTCTCTAAAATTAATAGGGAAGCCAATATTTGAACACTTTAAAATTAACATGCGATTTCCTATGTTGCGTCCGCCAAGTCAACACCCGGTATATCCAGTTAGCCAGTCTCTATATAAAATTTGGTAACCGCTTTTGGATCCAGAAGCGAGACTCGTAATTGGTGTATAAAGTCGTCTGTCTCACTCTTACCCCACATCCTCACCATAGTCTCTTTTTCTACTCGATTTCCAGTTTTCCCATAAGCATTGACTCCCCTTGGTATACTATTGTGCCTTTAATATTTGAGCATCTGTAGCAGTTTGTTTCAAACGCTCCACAGTATTTTTATATAAATAATTTGAGTTGAAACACAGTGTATATCGTATAACCTTGAAGGTATGAATATTTTGACGATCTCCAATCATAATTGATCGTCTTAAATTATACACACACGGTCCGTACAGCGAATGCACAGTTACTAATTAAAAGTAATGTATGCGAGGAATTATAGCATCGCGATGCACACCAATACGGGACATTAAATAATTTATTAATACGCGCACGATAATATTTAATATGATAATATCCATCGCTTTGAGTTATTTATGTGGCAATTCAGCGAAATACCTTCGGGATTATTTATTCAATCTTATATCACTGCTTGCGCTCTTTCCACCAGTGAATGCGACAAATGCGAAAAATATCAACTTACACCGGACATGTTCACTTATCAAATATTGCTTGCGAGTTATTCAATGGATTTTGCGTTGAATTTATAAAGGCACTTAATAAATTAAGCTGTATTCAATTAAATACTGGTACACTTTGTTTCACTTTCGAGTTCATAATGGGATGGGAAGAATTATAAATGCAACATGAAATATGTTTGTATCTATTGCGAATGCACCCACTGAGCAAAAAACAAACAAATAACGTTATATCAACATTGTAGCAACGTTAAACGTTGTTTTAATATTGTTGAAACATTACTTAAATGTATTTTAATATTAAAACACTTAACTTTGTTTTACCACTTTAATTAATTTTTTACAGTGACTATAGTTTCGACTACAAGCTAGTCATTATCAAACTGAGTACCTAAAATACATTGTACATTGTTTTTATATTACAGCATCAAAGAATTTCCAGATTAGCTTTCAGCTTGTGAATTTCCAGCGCTTCCAGTAAATCCATTTTTCGGCCTTTGTCCGACAAATGGATTACGGAAAGCATGCTGTCTTCTGTGCAGGTGTGGTTGTTTTCTATGAAATGAGTTTCAAAAGTGGACTTGTTATTCTTTAAACGGACTGAATTTAAATGCTCTTTTAATCTTATTTCAAAATTTCTACCAGACTGACCAATGTATGCTCCTTTACATGTTTCGCAAGTTAATTTGTAAATACCTGATTTTTTGTTTCTATTTATAATTGTTTTTGGATTATGAATAATATTTGCTATTTTAGAAAATGGTTTAAAAACTACGTTGACGTTACACTTTTCAAGGGTTCTTTTAATTTGGTTGCTAATGTTTCCGAAATATGTTATTGGATAAAATGTATTTTTATTTATTTTATTTGTTGCATAAATCAAGTTTTGAATTTGTTTTAATTCTTGTTTCGCTATAAGGTTGTTTATTAGAGCTGGATTGTAGCCATTGTTTGTAGCGATTTGTTTTATGATTGAAAATTCTTTGAGACGGGACTCATCGGAAAGGGGTAATTTTATTGCTCTGTTAATAAATGAGTTAAATGCAACAATTTTTTGATTGTAGGGGTGACCTCCCGTATTTGGAATTATGGAGTCGGTGTATGTGGGTTTCCGAAAAATATCAAAAGTTAGTATGCTGTTGATTTTAGTGATAGTTAGATCTAGAAAGTTAAATGTATTTGCCCAAAGAATCAGTGAAAGTTTTAAAATTCGTGGCAAGTGGTATTGTGAAACATTTAACACATATCGTGAACTTAGCCGTATCTAATGGCTATTTTCCAGATTTTCTAAAAATCGCGTAATTACTACATTTAGTTTTTTCACCTTTTTTGTGAATAGGAACAATAGCTATTCACAAAAAAGGTGAAAAAAACTGAATGTAGTAATTATCGTCCGGTCGCATTACTCAGCATTTTTTCAAAACTTGTCGAAACCATAGTATCTAATCAAATGATTAACTACTTAACAAAATTCAATCTACTACACGAATGTCAACACGGCTTCAGACCTGGTAGATCAACAGCAACTGCCACTAACCATTTAGTCAAACATATATATGAACACCTCGATAATGGCCTAGAAGTCATGGGTCTATTTTTCGATCTGTCCCGTGCCTTCGACACGATAAAGATTGACTTTATCATAAATAAGTTAATGTCGTTTGGTTTACGTGGTTGTTTCTTAAAATGGCTCGACTCCTACCTGCGCAACCGAAAAATTCGGCTTAAGTTAGGCGAGACCATCTCTGATAAGTTTACAGTGGATATAGGGGTTCCACAGGGGTCAGTGCTGGGACCACTAATATTTTTGCTTTATGTCAATGATCTACCTTTATATGTAACATCAGGGAACTTGATTATGTATGCTGATGACACATCAATAGTGGTCTCAGCGCAGACGCCTGAGGAACTTCATAGACTGCTAACGAACATTACCAGAGACTTTGAATCATGGTGTTCCAAAAATATGCTCATACTGAACAACACCAAAACGGAATATGTATATTTCTCGTATAGGCGTACGCCATCAGTAGGTCTTGTAGGTTTTGGGTTGTCGGCAACAGTAAAATTTCTGGGCACCATAGGTCCCGGGTCTCCAAACTATCTTCTTCGCGGGCCACAAATACAATTCTACATAATAAAGTCGGCCAAGATCCGATTAATTTTATAAAATTATGAAAAATGTAAGGAACAATTGTTACAATATTTCAAAATATGACATTTACAAAAAAAAATACAAACAATCGCGGGCCGGATTCATGCAAGTCGCGGGCCGGATTTGGCCCGCGGGCCGTAGTTTGGAGACCACTGCCATAGTTGATACACACTTAAGATGGGATGCCCATATTAGTTTTGTCTGCAAGAAACTTTCGAGTGCTTTTTTTGCAATTAGGCAACTAAAGCAATCTCTGAACAAGGCCACTCTTTTCACTATTTATTATTCGCTGGCGTACTCGTTTCTGAATTACAATATATTAGTATGGGGTAACGTGTAAAGTTTATTATTTGGTATTTTCAATATTTAACACTTATTTAATATTAAGTAGGTTCTTTTATTCTGGGTGAGGTTAAAATAACTTGATGTTTTTATATAACGAATATCAATTCTATATTCTTAACTGAGAAACTTGTGAATATTACAATATAATATATTTAGAAACTTTAACTAGCTTGCTTAACGAAGTTTATTGAATTTAATCGGAGTAAGTAATATTTTTACTGTCTTGCGTTCAAGAGTCAAATCAGAAGTGCCCGAAATAAAATCTAATAGTAATGAATAATGGTTCTTCGTTAAGCAAACAATGCGTAAGAAGGAGCACGCATAGGCCGGGGTGAACTTTATCATCTTTAGCGGAATTTTTCCATTAAGTACAAATTCTAATTAACTATTTATTCTTCCCAGGCTTATCTGTGCTCTAGCATTAGCAAATGCATTCTGATAATAACATTTAGCAATGAATAATATTTAAGTAAAAATAAACAACAAACATCAATAAGTGAAACAAACATAAATAACTTTAAATATGATTATCAAAAATGCACGATACTAAAGTATTAAATTATATAAATGAAATAAATATACAGATGGGTACATTACAAACGCAACTATTATTCTCCAGAAAAATATACTACGCCTAATATGCGATCTAAAACCCAGATACTCTTACCGACATTATTTTATAATATTTGGTTTGCTGACTTTACCATGCATATACAGAGAGTTTTAAGTAACACCGAACATGCCAGAAAATGTTCACTGTAAATTTTCCTATGTTGGATTTGTTCTGGGACGCATCAAAGCATTGAGTGCAATGTGATTGGCTACGATTTCCAATGGTAAGATAGTCAACCCAATTTACATTATTCTGGGTGCGATTTTATTGGTTACGATTTTTAGTAGTTCTAATGCAAATTAGGACTAATGTAAATGTAACGTCAAAATAAAATATATCAGTTATTAAATCTTGTGCGTTTATGGTAAGTGCAGTGTTTGGGAATATGGAACATACTTTTTTATCCTAAGCAAGACATTGGCATTTCAAGACAATCAAGATCAATACTGTCGTGAAACATACAGGGAGTTTTTCTTTTAAGTATACGTATTCCAAATTCAGCCAATTTTCCGTAAATCTTTAGATATTCCTTGTTTTTTTTTTTAATTTTAATTTGAAGCTTTAAACGAGTGTTTTCCACTCCCAGACTAAGCATGAAGTAAAATTTCGAGTTTAGAAAAGCCCCGTGAAAATTTGTCACGGGTCGCGCAGCGACCCGAGACAAATTTTCTGGGCTTTTCTAAACTCGAAATTTTACTTCATGCGCCACGCGTATAAAACACTAAAATATTGTGAAATGTATGTACATTCGAACTACACTTGAAATCTGTGTTTTATACGCGTGGCGCATGAAGTAAAATTTCGAGTTTAGAAAAGCCCAGAAAATTTGTCTCGGGTCGCTGCGCGACCCGAGACAAATTTTCACGGGGCTTTTCTAAACTCGAAATTTTACTTCATGCTTAGTCTGGGAGTGGAAAACACTCGTTTAAAGCTTCAAATTGAACTCTTTTAAAAAACAACGAATGTCGGAAAATTTACAGCTTTTGCATGTCTACCTTAAGAAAGAATTCAATTCATTGTAAGTTACGCATTCAATAAATTAATAAATACACCTACATTATCTTTATTGAGTATTACGTTAACAAATAAATGAAAATTGAAATGTTTGCCAAATGAAGCAGCACACCTAACACCCCAGTGTTGTTGTGCTGGCAGCAGACTTAGGTGCGGTACTTGCAAACCTGCCTCGTCACGCTCTTCAAATTTGGAATATTTATATTTAAAACTGCCGAATGGCAGTTTTGTGACGGCATTTTTGCTGGTACACCCAAAGCAACGTACTTGGGGTAGTCCTGATCAAATGGTTTACACAATACGCTGAATCGAAGTTCTCAATAATCTTCAGTGAAATTGAAGCAATGTATAAACTTATCTGTTTGGTGTTGTAGGCGTTCACTTTGCGGTACATCTTAAATACACTTGTAACACATTCGTATATTGATTACTTATATATTTTTGTATGTTTTATAATTAATTTACTTTCTTTTTAACTATATTGTCTTGTAATTAGGATATGTTTCCTGTTGGACAATAAAGATTTATTATTTATTATTATTATTATTAAATAAAACACTTTTTACTTTGTTTAACCACTGAATCTTACATTTAATTGTGTGACTAGTTTCGACTATCTAGTAGTCATTCTCAAACTAAAGTCTAAAGTTTAAGAATGACTACTAGATAGTCGAAACTAGTCACACAATTAAATGTAAGATTCAGTGGTTAAACAAAGTAAAAAGTGTTTTATTTACAAGTGTATAAACTTATCTTGAAATATTAGCAAACGGAAGTAACAGGAATCTGTTTTTCTATTATTTTTACGATTAAACTAAATCTGTTCTCCTCTTTCTCATTTTTCATTTCTGTTTAATATTAACATTCCATTAGTGATGTAGGCGATTAATGAATGACACATTTCATTTTGACGTTAAATGTAAGTTGCGTTAGAACTACTAAAATCAGAGCCAATGAAATCGCACTCAATGTTTTGATGCGTCCCAGAACACATCGAACATAGGAAAATTTACATTAAATATTTTCTGGCTTGTTCGGTGTTGCATAGAACTCTCTGTATATCCTTAATGGTATTCTACTTGTTAAAGATAATTACCATTCTTTCTCTAAGAACTCAACAAACCACTCACATAATACTAGGCATAAAATGTTGTTGAGAGTTGAAAAACATCAAACACGTTTGTTTGAGAAATCACCATACTATGTCGGCACACTAATGTATAACAAATTACCTGATTATATTAAGTCAACCGCAAATCGTAACATTTTTCGTAAAAAATTGAAAAAATTTCTTGTTGATAATTGTTTTTATTCAATTTCCGAATTTTTAAATTAGTTATGTATGTCTTTTATTTTAAGATGATATTGTAATTGTGATAAATTTAATTTAATTTATTTCACACATAATTTTAATTATTAATTGGCGTCTCACATCTATTTTATTGTAAATAGCCTAAGTGAATAAAGATTTGATACTTGATACTTGATACTTGACGCCTTGAGGCTGATATTAAAATTACCCGTTTAAAAATTATGTTGGTCGAAGATTTAGCTTAAGACTGTAGAACAGTATACAGGCATTTTCTACATGCTGGATTAGCCGAGAATGTTTATTTTTATGTAATTTCAATTTAACCCAGTTTATTTGCTTGACAAAAACAAAATCCTGACACTAGAGACTTTGACACTTTGTGTATATTCCATTATGTGCCTGTTAACAGGGTCATAATGAAATACAGTCTGTTTGATTTATTGTGACACAGCACATATGTCCGTTATTAGTACAGATAGAAAAAAAAGTTAAAGACAAAAGTTTAAGTATTTTTTATGATCTATTCAATCGTAATGTCAGAAAAACAGTTGAAAATCAAATAAACACGTGAAAGCTATTAGTTTCATTTTCTTTAATAGAACACCCTGTATATTTTATTTATTTCAAATAGGCATTAATATTAGCCTTATAATGATACCACATAAGTACCCCTTTATTATAGAAATAACACGACAATTGCCAATAAATGAAATTTATCAGTTGACACGAATAACTATTTAAAGTGTCTGTTCAAAGTGACGTCCGTTGTTTGCAATACATTCTTCACATCTCTTCATTAAATTTCGTCGTGCTTTTTGCAACATCCGTGGTGTTATTTGGCCACATGCCATACGAATACGATTTTTCAGATCGTCTAGATTTTCTGGACGAGTAACATAAACTTTTTGCTTTAAAAATCCCCAAATAAAAAAATCTAAAATAGACAGATCTGGCGATCTTGCTGGCCAGTTTATGGGGCCACCATTTGCAATCAATTTCAAACCAAACTTTCTTTCCAAAATATCTTTGACATTTCTTGCGTTATGGGGAGGAGCTCCATCTTGTTGGAACCACATATCTCGACGTATTTCTAGGGGGATATCATCTAAATAATCTTCAAATTCTATCGTAAGAAAGTTGGCATATCGCTCCGCATTCAACGTTCCTTGATAAAAAAATGGTCCTATTATGGTATCACCTAACACACCAAGCCACACATTAACTGCAAATCTTTGTATGAATCTGCATTCTCGAATTTGACGTGGATTCTCAGTATCTCAGTAATGGTCGTTTTTTCGGTTGGAGATTCCGTTGTTGTTGAAATTTGATTCATCACTCCAAAGAATTAAATTTAATAAATGTTGATTGTTGCTAAGCCAATTACAGAATACTATCCTCCTGTCAGAATCACCATCTCTTAAACCTTGTACTAACTTAATTTTATATGGTCTCATTTTATGATTTCTCAAAATAGAAAATATTTTATGCATACTTATTCCTAAGTCAGCCACTGCTTCGCGTATTGAATTACGTGGATGTGCTCTAAAATAGGCCAATATCAATACTTCATTATTATCTTCTCTTTCTTGTCTTCTCCTTCGTAATTTATTATTAAAACACCCATTTCTCCGTAAATTTTGTTCAAGTCTTGCAAAAGTGCAATAATGTGGTTGTCTTCTTTCTGGATACATGTTTCCATAAGTGATACTAGCTTCTCTAGAATTATCGTTGCATCTAACGAAGACCTTTAGCATATCCATTTTTTCATCATTAGAATAGTAATTATCACCCATCTCTAAAGATTTGAATCAACAACACGCAAGACGGGAAGTTACTATACCACTTTGACATTAAAGCGTTAACAAATTGTTTTATGTCAATTGTTATCTATGGCAACTGATAAATTTCATTTATTTGCAATTGTCGCGTTATTTGTATAATGAAGGGGTACTTATGTGGTATCATTATAAAGCTAAGGTTATTACCTATTTGAAATAAACAAAATATACAGGGTGTTCCATTAAAGAAAATGAAGCTAATAGCTTTCACGTATTTATTTGATTTTCAATTGTTTTTCTGACAATGCTACTGAATAGATCATGAAAAATACTAAAACTATTGTCTTTAACTTATTTTTCTATCTGTACTAATAACGGACATATGTGCTGTGTCACAATAAATCAAACAGACTATACACAAAGTATTTTTACATTTATTTAATCAAAAATAAAATTTCGCTGGCTTAATATTACAAGGTTCTATGTGACATTTTTTTTTCGATTTTCAATTTGTGATGTTACAAGGCTCTATGTGCATACATAGAATATCAAATTTTCAGGCTTTTCTAAACTGGAAATTTTACTTCATTCTTAGACTGGGAGTGGAAAGCACTCGTTTAAATATTCAATTTGAACTCTTTAAAAAAAACGAGTACCTGAAAATTTACAGCTCATAATTGGAATACCTATACTTAAAAGCAAAACTCCCTGTAAATGTTTTCATGTATTACCGACTCAGCTCGGTTTTATGTTTGATTTCACGTTCATAAATTTTAGAAATGTTTATTTCATCTCACCCAATTTTTTGCTATTAAAAGTTTGACCATAAGCTCAAATTGTTGAAAAGATTCAGTATTCCTCAGCACTAGGACCATACTGACGAGGACCTTGAAGTCCGAAACGTGTCTGTGGGTATGTAAAGAATACTTTTGTTGTACTCTTTATATGTTTTAAGTTCTATTCAGGGTGTGTGATTTCAGTGAAGTAATTATCCAAGTTTAACAGAAGTGTTGTTTTATTTGAGACTTAGAAATTTGAATTTAACAGTTAGTTTGCTGTATAATTTAGAATATGAACTAAGACTTTTGAATTTGTGATTGTTTCTAACCTTCTCCTTTGAAGTCTAGAAACTAACTTTGCTAAATCTAGTGCGGACGCGCATAATGCTGGACAAAGAATTAGATAAGATAAGATAATGGCTATTGATGGAAAATTAGAAAGTTTTAAAAAAGGAATTAAATGTTTGCTGTTCCCAGTATTATCTGCGTTCGCTCGTTATTATAAAATAAACATAAACACAATATACGGATTTTTTTTTTTTATTATTTGCAAAACACTTAGGGCCGGTATTTCAATTGATAGTTAACTTTTAGGTTTACAAACTAACGGTAAAGTTTTACCACTAGTTAACTCATAGTAAAATTATGTTTATGTATTTCAAGTATTTGAAAGTTTTGGTTTAGTAACTCTCATTTCATCAAAATTTCATTAGAGTGGCAATTCTGACTTCTGTCAAAATCACACTTAAATTGTCAATATCGTTTATCAGTCTTTGACCACCTGCTGTTGCTGGTGGTGATTTATTAAGCATAAAAATGAATAAAACCTCCCAGCAAGTAAATGAAACAAAAAGGACACCGAATTTCACTTATAAAGAAGAACATTTGCTATTGGAATTTGTTGAGAAATACAAGAATATTATAGAAAATAAGAAGAGTGGCAGCGTTTTATGGCAAGAAAAAGTAAAAGCGTAGACTCATATCGAAAACTCGTTCAATGCGGCAAACGATGGTGTATTCAGATCCAAACAAATATTAAAACAAAAATATGCCAATATAAAGAAACTATCCAAAACCAAATTATCACACAACAAAAGGGAACTAACTAAAACCGGTGGTGGTGATTCTAAACTATATGCCATAACAGACGTAGATAATTTTATTGAAAGAATTTTAGGAGAAGATCAAATTTGTGATCTTAAGAACAACTTCGATTCTGACAGTAAGTATAAGGTGACTTTTTATGAAATTTATCATTATAAATAGTTTATTTTCATTAGGTGTACAAGCTCATCAAGCCGGACCATCTAATGCGAATTACATTGTTATTGGCTCACCTGATGAAAGTCTTTCTAACCCTAAAGAAAATGTTGTAGAAATTACTGAATGTAAGTGGTAGCGTAGTAATATCCTAGATGTTGGTATATTTTAAAAATGAAATATTCTTATTAATTGTGTTTTTTTTAGATGAATTGCCAGAGGAAACATTTACTCCTACTATTATCAATCAGACAAATAATGAAAATGTGGAAATGAGCAATAGTAAAAAACTGTACAATATATTATCTATGTAATTTTTCACACAATTTTTGTGGAACAACAGAAACCGATGACGACTGGTCTACCTATAGCCCACAAATGCTGAAAAAACAACCAAATAAAAGATTAAAAATAGGAAAGAAAAAAATTGCTTACAAAAAATTAATTATAAATGAGTTGTTAATTAAGGAAAAACTGGAGTTTGAAAGACTTCAGAGAGAAAAGTTTTTAGAAGAACATGAGATAAAAATGATAATATTAAAACTTAAACTGCAACTTAAAGAAGCAAAAATGATTAATTTCATAAATAATTGAAAACAGTTAGGGCAAATAATAATAAATGTATTTATTAATTTGTTTTTTGAATAAATTGTTGTATGTTGTATGTATTGCATGATAATAATTAAGTAATAATATTTATTTATTGTAAGTTAAAAAAATAATTTTGTATTAAATGTTGTCTGAAAGTATTGTTTCTTATTTGATTATTATTAACGATATTGTTTTGATCTGGTGGGTTATTATTTACTAAGTTTATTGCATGATTTTCTTCATCAGTTATGTCTGGTACTTTTTCATTTTCGTCACATGCAATATTATGTAGTATTGCGGTAGCAACTATAACGGCTTGAGTAGTTTCTAAATTTGTTCTAAGTCCTGCAACAAGTCCAGGAAATCTTCGTTTCCATACACCATAGCACCTTTCCACAGGATTTCTGGTACGTATTTGTGATTCGTTATATAGATTTTCTGCTGGTGTTCTTGTTTGCAATAAGGGTGTAAGAAGATAATTTTTACAAGGATATCCGCTGTCTCCTACTAGAACGGAGTTGTGACCAAATTCATTTTGTTCAAATCGATTCATAATACTTGAATTTCTAAAAATATGGGCGTCGTGCGTAGATCCTGGCCATCTAGCCACAATATCCATTATTTTCAGATTGGCCTAGCCACAATATCCATTATTTTCAGATTGGCATCAGATACTGTTTGCACGTTTATGCTAAAATATTGTTTTCTATTTCTAAAAATCTCTGCTCTATTGCCTCCTGGTGATAAAATTTTAACATGACTGCAATCAATTGCTCCAATGCACATAGGAAATCTAGCTTTTAAATAAAAGTCTCTTTTACATTCTAATCTTTCTTCTTCTGTGCTTGGCATTTTTATTATTCGAGGACGTAAACTTGCCAAAGCAAAGCTAACTCTCTTAATTACTTTACTGGCCGTGCATTTATGCACACCACTTCCATCTCCGACAGTAGTGAAGAAAGCACCAGTTGCATAAAACCTGAGTGCTAGCAATAATTGATCAGTTGAAGACAGAGCATCATTTCTAAAATAATGGAATAGAGTTTTATGTGATATTTCTAACTATTGGTAATACCTTTGGGTTGGATATTTTATAAGGTCGTCAATATCTTTGATGATGTTTTCTACAGTTCTTGGCGATAATCTGAACCTTTGAAAGAATTCCTTTTGATCCCATTTTTCAAAATGATTTACTCTATCTCTGACTACTCTCTGTTTTCTTAAAGGGACTTCTTCGTCGTCACTAAACACATGTATGTCATAATCATTCATTGTAATTGATAATTGATTTAATATTAACAAAATATTACACTGACGTCAAATGAAATGTCAGGTAACCAAGAGTTAACTGATACCTACATATTAGTAAAGATTACTTAAAGTTAACTGAAAGTTAAGATATTAATCATAATTTGAAATACATGCAACACACTTTCAACTCTGAGTTAACTCCCAATTGACAGTTAACTATCGATTGAAATACCGGGCCTTAGTTGTATTTTACTATAATTACAATCTGATCACAAATGGATCAATGAGTAATATTTAGCTAACTTAATTTACTAAAGGTAAACCTTTAATATACAGAAATGAAGATATATGAATATAACAGATAAATAAGATAATCGAAAATATACAATAAGACAAAACATTAAAATAATAATTACACAATAATAAAGACATTAACATAATACATTGGTACATTACACGTATCTGGTGCTGGAATACTAAACTTAAATTCAATTTTGTTGAAAAGATATTAAAACTCCAATAAATAATTGCATGATGACCATTTTTCAATAAGAAAAACTATATACTACCAGTCTTAACCCTATGAAGAAATAGTCGATGTTTACTGAAATGTCCATAAAAGCGTAAAATAAAATTGATGAACGTATGCAAATATGCAGATTTCTAAAGAAGTTAAGCCCGATATCATTCCTCGTATTAAATCAATTCAGGAAATTGACACATGCTAAGTGGCTAAGTGGTGTCGTCGGCGAGTCTCGCACTAATAAAATGCACATATAAAGACTTCTTTGGTATCCCGAGATAATTGCAAGGCCCCCATTCCATACAACACAGTCTCAACGGATCTCTTTTTCCGTTCCATTATTAATGCCCATCCCGCCGTCCTTTTTCCCCCCTTTGGTAGATTAAACGAGATTTACGAGAAAGGTTGTACATTATGCAGAACCCACTTCTGCCCAATTACACACGGCTAACATAGAGGACTGTCACTTTAAATAACTCTTTTCTGATACACCACACCTCGACAAGACGCGCTGTTTGCACAAAAGAAATGCCCGGCGATAAATATGCTAACAATATTGCGCGACAATAACGTAAATGCGACATCAACTTCAATTGCTGATAAACTTCAATTATTTATGAAGCTGTCGCCTTTTTTTAATCGGCTTATTAAAATTCGAATGCGTTGCATTTACATGTTAATTCCGTTTTTAATCCACCTTGTATATAATTCATTTTTAGGGAAGAAAAGCTGTTTCGGGCATTAATTTTGCTTGAACAAGAACATTTGTGGCAGGTGATTTTTTGAAATTCGGACGCAATTAAGAATTTAGAAAATAATCAGTTATTTACAAAAATAACGACATCGAAGATCTTTTCATTTACTTAAAAGTTATTTGATCATTTAGTGCTATTCATTTTTGTATACACGTACTTAATGCTTTGTATTAGTGTTGCCAGAAGTCTTTCGGAAAATGCTCGAGTGATTGCTCGAGGGATCGCTCGGAAGATTTCTTGAATGATTGCTCTAAAAATCGCTCGCATGATTGCTCTAGAGACCTCTCCAATGATTGCTCGAAAGGTATCTCAAATTATTTCTTGAATGATTGCTCTAGAGATAATTCGTCTGATTGCTGGAATGATCACTCGTATGCTTATTTCATATTCGCAACCTTTCCTTAGATAGTCCTTGCTTTTTTTAAGTTCAAGTTAAAAAAACTGTATTTTTCTCTGTAAATAGAATTAATTCTGCTGAGAAATAAACGATTATTATTATTATTATTATTATTTAAACGAGTATTTTCCAATCCCAGACTAAGCATGAAGTAAAATTTCGAGTTTAGAAAAGCCCGGTGAAAATTTGTCGAGGGTCGCGCAGCGACCCGAGACAAATTTTCTGGGCTTTTCTAAACTCGAAATTTTACTTCATGCGCCACGCGTATAAAACACAGATTTCAAGTGAAGTTCGAATATACATACATTTCAGAACATTTTAGTGTTTAATACGCGTGGCGCATGAAGTAAGATTTCGAGTTTAAAAAAGCCCAGAAAATTTGTTTCGGGTCGCAAGTTCAAATATTTAAAAATTTCTCAACATTTTAGTGTTTTCTACGCGTGGCGCATGAAGTAAAATTTCGAGTTTAGAAAAGCCCAGAAAATTTGTCTCGGGTCGCTGCGCGACCCTCGACAAATTTTCACGGGGCTTTTCTAAACTCGAAATTTTACTTCATGCTTAGTCTGGGAGTGGAAAACACTCGTTTAAAGCTTCAAATTGGACTCTTTTAAAAACACAACGAATATCTAAAGATTTAAAGAAAATAAGCTGAATTTTGAAAACGTAAATTCTTTAAATCCTTAGATATTCGTTGTTTTTTAAAAAAGAGTTCAATTTGAAGCTTCTAACGAGTGTTTTCCAATCCCAGACTAAGCATGAAGTAAAATTTCGAGTTTAGAAAAGCCCTGTGAAAATTTGTCGAGGGTCGCGCAGCGACCCGAGACAAATTTTCTGGGCTTTTCTAAACTCGAAATTTTACTTCATACGCCACGCGTATAAATCACAGATTTCAAGTGAAGTTCGAATATACATACATTTCAGAATATTTTAGTGTTTAATACGTGTGGCGCATGAAGTAAAATTTCGAGTTTAGAAAAGCCCAGAAAATTTGTCTCGGGTCGCTGCGCGACCCTCGACAAATTTTCACAGGGCTTTTCTAAACTCGAAATTTTACTTCATGCTTAGTCTGGGAGTGGAAAACACTCGTTTAAAGCTTCTAATTGAACTTACAAAAAAACCAAGAAATATCTAAGGATTTACAGAAAATAGGCTGAATTTGGAATACGTATATTTAAAAGACAAACTCCCTGTATATATGTTATATGTTATAATTCTCTCGGTTTAATCAATGTTTATTTAAATTACAAGAAGCTTACAACGAACAGCGATAAATACACGATTATGTTACGAGCTCGTAAAGAGTTGGTGCAGTTATTTTTATTGCAAAATCTGGGGTCTAGTGAATCAATTGAAGCACTTGACGACACACGAGGGAAATTTAAATATCGGTTTTCTCTGAAATCGCATTACAAATATGATCTTATTTTCATTAAAATTAATGATTAGTGCACTCATAATCCATTCAGGATTGATTGCATCCACTTCCATAGAATTTTATTCGCTTTGAAATAAAGCAGGATTAATAATGATTCCTACAGTGAAGTTCAAAATGAGTCGTCTAGATCAGGGGTTCTCAACCTTTTTCAAGTCGCGCCCGCTCTCATAACTCCACGCCCTCCTCGATTTAATTTCGGTTTTTTACTTAGATTGGAACACCATTATAGCCGTATTTCACTTCACCTACTCTTTAAGAAATCTGTTGCGCCCTCCCTGACATATTGCCGCGCTACCATAATGAGGCGTGTGCCCCCTGGTTGAGAACCGCTGGTCTTAATGCAAAACCAGCCATACTACACATATTTTTTGATTTTGAGGTTTAGGTATCCCTGGAGTCTACTCGTTTTATTCTACAATTTTAAAAATAAACTGACCTTTAAATTCAATCCTATACCACAGTTCATATATATCCAGTTAGCCAGTCTCTTTATAAAATTTGGTAACCGCGTTTGGATGCTACATCCAGAAACGAGACCGGTGGTTGGTGTATACAGTCGTATACCCCATATCCTGACCATAGTCTCTCCTTTTCTACTCGATTTTCAGTTCTCCCACAAGCAATGGTTCCCCTTGCCTATACCTTTTAAAATTAAATTTGAAAAAACCTGTCGAATGTAAAACCTGCTTATACAGGGTTCGGCAATGAAACGGGAAGATTTGGGATGGGGCTTGCAGCGCGCGGTGAAGTGGTAGGGAAGACAGTCCTAGGCCTGTCGGGACCCGAATGACTTGCCATTTAGTCTACAATGGAGCGTTGGACGGGTGAGCATCGCAGTTACGCAATTAAGGCATATTATGTAAATGGCGAGAGTTTAGTGCAAACGCATCGGGATTTTAGACGACATTTTAACATACCGCGCAACCAACCTGTTCCGTCAGACCATGCGATTAAAATGTGGGTAAACAACCTCGAGCAAACTGGATCGACGTCTAGAAAAAGAGGTGGTAGTGCCAGAACGATTCGAACCCCTGAAAATATCGAACGTGTTCGACAAGCAATGTTAAGAAGTCCACGTCGATCGGCCGTCCGTCACGCCACACGCCTTCGAATAAGTGAAAGATCGGTGAGAAGGATACTCCACCAAGATCTTCGATATCACCCGTATAAAATACAGGTTGTTCAATCTCTTCACCTGGGTGATTATCAACAGCGTCTCAGATTTTGTGAGGTTATGCTTGCCAGGTTGGAAGAAAATGATGACCAAATTAACAACTTATGGATGAGTGATGAGGCACACTTTGACCTCTCTGGTTTTGTAAACAAACATAACTTCAGGTACTGGGCGGAGGAGAACCCTCGTTTGCTTCATGAAACACCTCTTCATTCGCAGAAAGTGACAGCATGGTGTGCAATGTCGGCAAGTGGAATCATCGGTCCGTATTTTTTTGAGGATGAGGCTGAAAATGCCGTTACCGTTAATTCTGCGAGATACGTTGCAATGATTCAGAACTTCCTCACACCTCAACTTCAACGCTTTGCAGTTAATGAAAACACACTTTTTCAACAAGACGGTGCAACAAGCAACACTGCAAGAAATTCAATGAATGCAGTGAATGCTTTGTTCACAGGGCGTGTCGTTTCTCGAAACGGGGATATCGCTTGGCCACCTCGGTCTCCCGACCTTACGGTCTGCGACTTCTTTTTATCGGGTTTTCTGAAAACGAAAGTGTTTGAAACTGATCCACCCAGGACAATTCCGGACCTCAAACAACGAATTCGTGACGAGATTGCAGCAATACCTGTTGAGATGCTGCGAAGAGTTATGCAGAGCTTTCAGGCTCGACTCCATGGTTGCATAGGTGTCAATGGAGGACATTTGGCAGATGTAGTTTTCAAAAAATATTTTTTTTTAACATTGTATATCAAATGGCTACTCTTTTTTCCTATTAATGTATTAATAATTACAAAAAACATTTTTTTTCAACAATAAAATTATTTACGATATCTTCCCGTTTCATTGCCGAACCCTATATAATAATAATAATACATTTCTTTATTAGCCAAATAGTAAAAACATAACATACATGCTTGATATGAGTGAGAATAACAAAAAAGATTACTACTAGCTAATCTTAAGGCGGGATTCAGTTTTGGAGTATACCCCAAACTGTTCTGCCATCCAAACCTTAGAACCAATAAGATTTACAATATGAAAAAAATAAAACATAATGTGATATCTATATAAAATTTAGTGATCGAGTATATAATAGAAAAGTATTATTTATAATACATTTATACTTAAGAGAAAAGTAACAAAAAGAAAAATGTAAAATACTATCATCATTGAATACATTGCTAAAATAATTGTTTTTTAACTGCGACTTTAAACTTATTTAAGCTACACATTTTTAATTCAGGTGGTGTCAAGTTGTACATTTTGTAAATTTGAAATGAAAATGACCGTTCGTATAAGGAAGTGGATTTTTCGGAGGGAATAAGCGTCCTTTAGATCGAGTATTAAGGTTATGCACGTCATTCCGAAATGTAATTTTATTATACAGGTATGGTGGTGATTTGGTAATTATTAGTTATGAAATAAACACAAAGTCTGGTATTCTCTCCAATTAGACATGCTCAGCCATCCCGTATCCACCAATTTATGAGAAATTCTGTCAAATTTCCGAATGCCATAGATAAAACGCAAACAAGAGTTTTGGACTCTCTGAATACGATTTGATTTGTCAATTGCTGCATTATATAATGATGCACTGTAGGTAAAGTGTGACAAGACAAATGCGTTACAGAGAGCAATCTTCATATTCTCAGGTAAGCATGCCCGATGAGGATACAATTTCTTCAAATTAATATAAGCAGCGCGAATAAATCTTGTTATATGCGTTTTATATCGGAATGTATTATCGATAGTTACGCCTAGGTTCTTAGCATCCTTCACATATGGCATCACTGTTCCAATTATTGAAAGTCTAAGTTCATTTGAAAGTTGATTACATGATTGTTTTTTTGCAAAAATGAGATAAGATGATTTTACTGGGTTTATGGTTAAATCTAGCATACCTGAATATTCATAAATCCGTTTTAGGTCGGAGTTAATATTTATTTCAGCCTCACGATACGATTCTGGATGAAAAGAATAGTAGAGTTGACTATCATCTGCATACATGTGCCCACAACAAAAATGCAATTGGGAAAGAATATTTGATGTGTAGATAGAAAACAATCAAGGGCCCAACACAGAACCCTGCGGTACACCTTGTCTTATATCAATAAAGTTTGACTTAGAATTATCGAGTTGTGCACACTGTTTTCGGTCGCTAACATAATTTGACAATAATAGTACAGCAGATTCCTCAAGCCCTATAAATATTTTTCTCTCTGTATTAGACAAATTGTTCAGTAAACTAAATATTCGTGATGATGTTATCCTTGGAGGGGATTTCAATGTTAAATTCAATACTGATAACCCACATGCAATCTATCTGTGCGATTTTCTGGCAACATATGGTTTGGTGCGCTTGGTTTATTTTAACACTAGACTAAGTAACAGTTTAAATAACATTTTTTCGAACATTCGTGATAAAACGATTAATGTATATCCTCTAGACTCTGGTTTGTCGGATCATGTAGGAGTTCAATTTGAACTTGAATTACCTAATAAAGATGACGGTTTAATAAGTTACATAAAACGACCTATCACACTTGCTGGAAAATTAAGATTGTTCTCACTACTCGATGAAACCAATTTTGATTTTGTCAATCACTCGTATATATGCATCAACACAAAATTCTCTATGTTTTTACAATATATTCATGATGCAATTAATGATTGTTTTCCCGAAAAGACAATTTCCAACAGTAACAAAAATAAGGTTAAGTGGTTCAACAGAGAACTAAGGCAAATGCGTGAAACATTATTGCTTGTTAAAGAATCCTGTGTACGATTCCCAGAATTTAAAAACATTTATTATAATTATAGACAAACGTATAGAATGGCACTAAAAACCACAAGAAAATCTGCAACCTATGCTTATATTAAACAAAATAATAGTAATTCCAAAGTTTTGTGGTCATTAATTTCTAACAAAAGTAATTCCAATTTAGATAGTAATATATCAGCAGATGATTTTAATATTCACTTTAGTACTACGGTTAAACATCTAGTGGATCAGCTACCGATATCAAATATTGATCCTATTGTTACTTTATGTAATAGTTCACCACGATTATCTGAATCTTATTTTAAATTTAGGCAGGTTAGTTCGGTCGAGGTCAGAGGCGCAATTATCGGTTTAAATAATTCTAAATCTCGGGACATATACGGCTTAAACAAAGATCTACTAATTTGTATCATAAACATTATAATTTCACCTCTCACCAAGTTAATAAACTCATGTATACACCATTGTATATTTCCTCAGTGTTTAAAAGACGGGTTCATTATTCCCATACATTAAAAAGGATCTAAATCAGAAGTTAATAACTATAGGCCCATTTCCATACAACCTATACTTTCGAAGGTGTTTGAAAAAATTATTCTTAAGCAAATGGTTACTTACTTAGATGATGCTCAAATCTTGCATGATAGCCAGTATGGTTTTAGGAACGGGCGTTCTACAGTTAATGCCATTACTGCACTCGTGGATGGGGTTCAGAAAGGTTTTAACTGCGAAATGGACACGGTTGCATCCTTTTTGGACCTCAGTAAAGCATTCGACTGTGTCTCCCATGACGTTTTACTGAGGAAACTATATTGCTACAACTTTGATCCTTCTAGCTGTCGTCTGTTGAACTCCTACATGTCTGATCGACAGCATCGTGTTAAGGTTAATGGTGATTGGTCCGGTAAATGCGACATCTCAGCATGGGTTCCTCAAGGTTTCATCCTAGGTCCCCTACTGTTTATTTTATATATAAATGATCTGCCGCTACAAATAATAATAATAATAATAATCGCTTTATTGTAACAACAAATACAAAACAAAATACATATTCAATTACATAACATTAGGCGCGAAAACAGTACTGTACGCAGATGATACTTCTTATCTCTGTACCTGTAATGATGTATTAACAGCCCATCATTTTAATATTGATTGTAAAGAGATAGTAGCTAAATGGTTTGTTGCCAATAAATTATCATTAAATGCAGATAAAACAGTAGGTGTTACCTTCTCTACCAAACTCGGCGTTGAGACTAATTCAACTATGTTTTTTGGGTGTTCAATTAGATAGTAGGCTGAACTGGGATGTACATGAGAGGTATATCTCTGGGAAACTTTCTAAAGTTATCTTTTTACTGCGTAACCTCGACTCCTTGTTACCTAACACTGCTCTAAAATCCGCTTACTTCGGGCTTTTCCATTCTCGTCTAACCTATGGAATTCTTGCAAGGGGACATTCCTCAATTATTAACAGCTTATTCGGGTTACAAAGACGAGCTGTGGGGGTTATCAATTCTATGTCGTATAGAGATGACTGCAAAGACACATTTGTAAACTTAGAAATCCTTACATTACCTTGCGTTTATATTCTCGAGTCTCTTACGTTTGTTCGAAAAAATGTTTCATCTTACCATACATGTTGCCATGAATATGGGACTAGAAATTAACACCTCATTTGCTTGCCTTTTCTACAAATTTATAAATGCAGAAATAGTATTAATTACTTTGGCCCTAAGCTATTTAATGCTTTACCTGAAAATATTAAACTCCTCCCACGTACACCCTTTAGGAGGGTAATAAAACACTATCTCTGTAAAAAAGCAGTTTACAGTTTATCTGAATGCTTAGAGGATGATTTTAAAGACCTTAGCATATGAATGTTCATGCTCTAGTTGCTTGTGGTATTCACTATTTGAATTTAAATAGAATTTTAATGTGTTTGTAATGATATTGTATTACTTCCATACATTTCACTGTTTTATATTTATATTGTACAATGCAATGTTTTCCTTTTAATCCATATATATCAATTATTATTATTGTTTATTTATTTATTTATTTCTTACGCAAATTTTATTTATTCATTATACTTTTATGTATCTTACCCATGACGAGTGTACACTTTTGTAATAACACGAAATAAAGGAAAGTTGAAAGTTGAAAGCGCAGGATAAATTTAAGAGTGTCATACCTGACTGTATGGAAGGCCTTACTAAAATCTAACAGCACCAATATTGTCATATTTTTCGTTAAATTTCACTAATATTAGTGAAATTTAACCAAGTGTTTTCTTTTTTAAATCATAGTTAAATAGTTTTCACCACGTGAAAGATAAGAAACTTGTTCAAGATCTGCTAATATATTTTTTCAGTTGCAAAACCTGCCAAATTTTTACTTAGTTTATCTTGAACAATGCAGATTGCGTAAGAGTACTTATAGGGACATGTTAGTTTATACTCCAGGAAACGCAATTGTTCCTATATATGAAAAGTAAACAGATAGTATGTATGTAGGACGCATTTGTGCATTGGTAAAACAGTGACGTGCAAGCTGGAAAATACCTGAGAGTGTGTCGCTCGCTCAGTCAGTCAGTCACATGTATAATCAATACAAATAGTTAGTCGTTTGCATAATTCGGCTATAAAAGTCCGACTGCTTTAGAGCTCGATTCGCCCCGAGTCTCGACTCGACGCGACATCATTGTCGCTGTCAATCTTATATCACATACACACACGTACTAACTGGACTCTCCCCATATACTTAATATACGTATATAACATTCTCGATTCCATTACAATAAAGATACTTTCATTTGACAGCACTTACTTTATATATGAAATGACCGTAAAACCGGGATTACGCTTATCTATATGAAGACCGGAGAGAACTAAATTTTAGCTTATTCTTTTATGTCATATTTTACTTCCCTTTTCCAAAGAAAAATACTTATAATAACAATTACTCTAACAAAATGTTGTAAAGCTATACCATGCCCGGCTAAATGATTGCAAAGTACTGTGTAAGGCTTAAATCCGCAGTGTTTCCACAATTTTATTCAAGATCAATTTTAATCAATGGGAAACTATTTATTTGTAAAAGTGAGAATGTTCCAACACCCTTTACTTATGTATATACAACACTTTTAGTAAATAACACACTTGGTTAGGATTATGTGTATACGCGTAAAGGGGGTTATACGTAAAGTGTGTTGAAAAATTCTCACTTTTTTAATTGGTTTTGCATTTATTAAAACTGTTAGATTGAAAACACTTGATGTGCCTAAGAAATACGTTGTAATTCGATATTGGCATACATTTGAGTGGTCTAACTGCAAAACTCACATTCTCCACTTTTGAAAAGTTTTAGCAAATTGCAAAAAATACGTGTACTTTAACAGGGTGGACATAAAAAAACCGTCAACGCAATTTTCACAAAAAGTGGAGAATGTGAGTTTTGTGAGTACATACAGAGAGTTTTCTGTAACACCGAGCATTTTCATAACGAGAAATTTTCTTTTAAGTACACATAAACATACGTTGTGCATTTGCCGACGTTCGGTTTATTAAAATAATTTAATTTGAAGCTTTAAACGAGTGTTTTCCACTCCCAGACAAAGCATGAAGTAAAATTTCGAGTTTAGAAAAGCCTGAAAATTTGGTTTGGTCGCGTAGCGCGAAGCGCGGAGCAGCCAAACCAAATTTTCAGGCTTTTCTAAACTCGAAATTTTACTTCATGCGCCACTGGTACAAAACACTGACATATTACGAAGTTTAAAACACACCGCTAAACTTTACATTGCATCAGTGTTTAATACGCGTGGCACATGAAGTAAAATTTCGAGTTTAGAAAAGCCTGAAAATTTGGTTTGGCCGCTCCGCGCTTCGCGCTACGCGACCAAACCAAATTTTCAGGCTTTTCTAAACTCGAAATTTTACTTCATGCTTAGCCTGGGAGTGGAAAACATTTGTTTAAAGCTTCAAATTATTTTTTTTTAATAAAACAATCGTCGACAAATGCACAACATATGCTTATGTATACTTAAAAGAAAAATGCTCGTTACATAAAACTCTCTGTATGCGCGAAGCGCGGAGCGGCCAAACCAAATTTTCAGGCTTTTCTAAACTCGAAATTTAACTTCATGCGCCACTGGTACAAAACATTGACATATTACGAAGTTTAAAACACACCGCTAAACTTTACATTGCATCAGTGTTTTGTACCGGTAGCGCATGAAGTAAAATTTCGAGTTTAGAAAAGCCTGAAAATTTGGTTTGGCCGCTCCGCGCTTCGCGCTACGCGACCAAACCAAATTTTCAGGCTTTTCTAAACTCGAAATTTTACTTCATGCTTAGCCTGGGAGTGGAAAACACTTGTTTAAAGCTTCAAATTATTTTTTTTAATAAAACAATCGTCGACAAATGCACAACATATGCTTATGTATACTTAAAAGAAAAATTCTCGTTACATAAAACTCTCTGTATGCGCGAAGCGCGGAGCGGCCAAACCAAATTTTCAGGCTTTTCTAAACTCGAAATTTTACTTCATGCGCCATTGGTACAAAACACTGACATATTACGAAGTTTAAGCTAAACTTTACATTGCATCAGTGTTTTGTACCGGTGGCGCATGAAGTAAAATTTCGAGTTTATAAAAGCCTGAAAATTTGGTTTGGCCGCTCCGCGCTTCGCGCTACGCGACCAAACCAAATTTTCAGGCTTTTCTAAACTCGAAATTTTACTTCATGCTTAGCCTGATAGTGGAAAACACTTGTTTAAAGCTTCAAATTATTTTTTTTAATAAACCAATCGTCGAAAAATGCACAACATATGCTTATGTATACTTAAAAGAAAAATTCTCGTTATGAAAATGTTCGGTGTTACATAAAACTCTCTGTATATGAATTTATTAGAGCAGTGTTTCCTAACCATGCCTGCCCCTTTTAAATAAATAAAAATTCGGATGCCTCACTGCACATAATTCTTTTTACTCAACAAGTCACTCCAGTGTGGCACATTTAGCAATGTAAGCAGAAAAAATCACTAGATAATTATAATTACAAAATATTTGTCTTAAAAATGTAAAAGTTCAATACCCATGTGAATCCCTTTAAAACTTACGAAGATTATACAATAATTGTTTTCAAAAAATGTAAAATAATCAATGCGCATTTGAATCCCTTTAAAACTTACGGATTCTGTTTAAAATTAAACGCAATTTAATAATTAGTAAGAAAAATATCACTCTCGATTATCCTCTCTTGTTTTCATTGATATTTTATAGATTTTAAAAACTGTCATAAAATTACAATTTTGCGTGAGATTTTTATAAAATTCTGGGAGGATGTTAAAAAAAACATTGCCCTTTCAGAATGTGTAACAACTGAAAAAGACCCCTTTGATAGTTTTCGAGTTATTTTTATCTGAATGTCAACAAGTGTGGTTATAAATCAAATTGTATGTATTATAAAATCAAAAAAAATCATAACTTTAAAATTTTTTGTAAGATCTTTGTGAGTTTTTGAGAGTATGTTAAAAAAACATTGTTCTTTTTTAATATATAAAAATTAAAAAATACCCCATCGATAGTTTTCGAGTTATTTCCATGTGAATGTCAAAAGAGCGATTATAAATCAAATTTTATGGATTAAAAAAACTTAAAAAATCATAACATTAAAATTGTTCGTTAGATCTTAATAAAATTTTCTGAGTATGTTGAGAAAACATTGCTCTTTCTGAATATATAAAAACTGAAGAATACCCCATTGATGGTTTTCGAGTTATTTCCGTCTGAAAGTCAAAAAGTGCGGTTATAAATCAAATTTTATGGATTACAAAAGTTTAAAAAATCATAACTTTAAAATTGTTGGTGAGATCTTGATAAATTTTTTTGAGTATGTAAAAAAACCATTGCTTTTTCTGAATATGTAAATACTGAAAAATACCCCGTCGATAATTTTTGAATTATTTCCGTCAGAAAGTCAAAAAGTGCGGTTATAAATCAAATTTTATGGATTTAAAAAATTTAAAAAATCATAACATTAAAATTGTTAGCAAGATCTTGATAAAATTTTCTGAGTATGTTGAAAAAACATTGCTCTTTCTAAATATGTAAAAACTGAAGAATACCCCATCGATAGTTTTCGAGTAATTTTTGTCTAAAAGTCAAAAAGTGCGGTTGTGAATCAAATTTTATGGATTACAAAAATTTAAATAATCATAACTTTAAAATTTTGCGTCAGAACTTTATAAAATTTTGTGACTATGTTAAGAAATCATTTTTCTTTTGATATATCTGAAAATTAACAATACCTCATCAATAGTTTTCGAGTTATTTCCATGTGAATGTGGAAAAGAGCTCTTGTAAATAAAATTTTATGGATTGTAAAAATTCAAAAAATTATAACTTTTAAATTGAGCGCGAGATCTTTATAAAATTTTGTGAGTATGTTAGAAAAATATAACTTTCTGAATATGGAAAAACTGAAGAATACCCCATCGATAGTTTTTGAGTTATTTCCGTCTAAAAGTCAAAAAGTGCGGTTATGAATCAAATTTTATAGATTATAAAAATTTAAAAAATCATAACTATAAAATTGTTCGCGAGATCTTGATAAAATTGTAAAAGTTTGTTGAGAAAACATTGTTCTTTCTGAATATGTTAAAATTGAGAATACCCTATCGATCATTTTCGAGTAATTTCCGTCTGAAAGTGGAAAAGTGCGGTTATGAATCAAATTTTATGGATTACAAAAATTTAAAGAATCATAACTTTAAATTTGTTCGTGAGATCTTGATAAAATTTTCTGGGTATGTAAAAAAAAAACATTGCTCTTTCTGAATATGTAAATACTGAAAAATACCCCGTCGATAGTTTTTGAATTATTTCCGTCAGAAAGTCAAAAAGTGCGGTTATAAATCAAATTTTATGGATTTAAAAAATTAAAAAAATCATAACATTAAAATTGTTTGCTAGATCTTGATAAAATTTTCTAAGTATGTTGAAAAAACATTGCTCTTTCTGAATATGTAAAAACTGAAGAATACCCCATCGATAGTTTTCGAGTAATTTTTGTCTAAAAGTCAAAAAGTGCGGTTATGAATCAAATTTTATGGATTACAAAAATTTAAGTAATCATAACTTTAAAATTTTGCGTCAGAACTTTATAAAATTTTGTGACTATGTTAAGAAATTATTTTTCTTTTGGTATATCTGAAAATTAATTAGTTTTCGAGTTATTTCCATGTGAATGTGGAATAGAGCTCTTATAAATAAAATTTTATGGATTGTAAACATTTTAAAAATCATAACTTTTAAATTGAGCGCGAGATCTTTATAAAATTTTGTGAGTATGTTAAACCCCCCATCGATAGTTTTTGAGTTATTTCCGTCTGAAAGTCAAAAAGTGCGGTTATCAATCAAATTTCATGGACTACAAACATTAAATAAATCATACTTTGATTAAAAAACACTTAGAACCTTTCTTCAATACTTTATTTTGTAACCAAATGTACATTTCGGACACGAAGTGTCCATTATCAATGGTTTGATACTAATACGATTAGTATCAAACCATTGATAATGGACACTTCGTGTCCGAAATGTACATTTGGCTACAAAATAAAGTATTGAAGAAAGGTTCTAAGTGTTTTTTAATCAAAGTATAATTATCTTCAAATAACTCAATCAATCCAAATAAATCATAATTTTAAAATTGTTCTTGAGATCTTGATAGAATTTTGTGAGCATGTTATTAAAAAAACATAGCTCTTTTAGTATATGTGAAAATTGAAAAATACTGTATAAATAGTTTTTGAGTTATTTTCATGTGAATGTCAAAAAGAGCAGTCATAAATCGAATTTTATGGATTGTAAAAATTAAAAAAATCGTAACTCGAAAATTGTGCACGAGATCTTTATAAAATTTTGTGAGTATTTAGGAAAAATATTACTCTTTCTGAATATGTAAAAACTGAAAATACCCCACCAATAGTTTTCGAGTTATAACACCCCATCGATAGTTTTCGAGTTATTTCTGTCTGAAAGTCGAAAAGTGCGGTTATGAATCAGATTTTATCGATTAGAAACACTTAAAAAATCATAACTTTAAACTTGTTTGTGCGATCTTTATTATATTTTGTGAGTATGTTAAGAAAATATTACTCTTTCTAAATATGTAAAAACTGAAGAATACCCCATCAATAGTTTTTGAGTTATTTCTGTCTGAAAGTCGAAAAGTGCGGTTATGAATCAAATTTTATCGATTAGAAACACTTAAAAAATCATAACTTTAAACTTGTTTGTGCGATCTTTATTATATTTTGTGAGTATGTTAAGAAAATATTACTCTTTCTAAATATGTAAAAACTGAAGAATACCCCATCAATAGTTTTTAAGTTATTTCTGTCTGAAAGTCGAAAAGTGCGGTTATGAATCAAATTTTATCGATTAAAAACACTTAAAAAATCATAACTTCAAAATTGTTCGAGCGATCCTTATTATATTTTGTTAGTATGTTAAAAAAATGTTAATCTTTCTGAATATGTAAAAACTGAAAAATACCCCACCGATAGTTTTCGAGTTATTTCCGTCTGAAAGTCAAAAAGTGCGGTTGGGAATCAAATTTTATGGATTACAAAAATTTAAAAAATCATAACTTTAAAATTGTTTGTAAGATCTTTATAAAATTTTGTGAGTATGTTAAGAAAGTATTACTTTTTCTAAATATATAAAAACTGGACAATACACCATCGATAGTTTTCGAGTTATTTCCGTCTGAAAGTAAAAAGTGCGGTTATGAATCAGATTTTATGGATTACAAAAATTTTAAAAATCATAACTTAAAAATTGTGCGTTAGATCTTGATAAAATTTTGTGAGTATGTTAAAAAAACATTGCTTTTTCTAAATATGTAAACATTGAAAAATATCGCACCGGTACTTGTCGAGTTATTTCAATCTGAATGTCGAAAACTGCGATTATAGGTGTAAATTTCAGGATTATAATAATTCATGAGTATAATCTGTTCTTTTTTTAATATTGTAGAGATATTTGAATGTATAATAATTGGCGCCAAATAATTATGTTGTGCGCAAAATCGTTTTATTTTATGCACATCCGTGCAGACATTTTGTATATAGGCGAATAAAGGCAGTCTTAAGTTAAACCTGAATCTGTGTGCATCATTAATTAAAATTTACCTTTTTCCTAAATTACTCATTAAAAGTAAAAGTGAAAACGTTGTTAACTCACGTTACAACAAATATGACTAATCAAATTTGACATTTCAAGAATTTAGTCATGTGACACAGGTTGTGTGTTTTAGGTTATTACAAGATTAATCACATGTTATGTTGTAAATTAACTTTTAATTTGTAGGTATGAAGGGAAATCTGACATTAATATGACAATTTAATTAACTCACAAAGATTACGATTACAAATGTATTTACCTATCACCGCCTCAAATTATTTCTATCTAGTACCAATTTAATAAAGTATCTCTGAGGATTAGATAGGATAGGAGAATCAGGTAATATTCCTTGCTCAGGAATATCTGTCTTCTTTATTTTCTGCCCATTTATATGTTCAAATTTTAAAAAAGTTTTAAGTACAAGTAATTTTTCTTTTAGGTATACATTTTACGATTTTTCAATGTACATTTTCAGACATTCGTGATCTTATTAAACACCTAAAATTTAAAAACTCTAACGAGTGTTTTCCACTCCCAGGCTAAGCATGAAGTAAAATTTCGAGTTTAGAAAAGCCTGAAAATTTGGTTTGGACGCGTAGCGCGAAGCGCGGAGCGGCCAAACCAAATTTTCAGGCTTTTCTAAACTCGAAATTTTACTTCATGCGCCACGCGTATAAACACTGATTTAACGTGAAGTTCAAAATACACTGCCTAAGTTTAATCTCACTTTAAAAAATATCACAACCTTATGGGTCTAATAGAAGATCTGCACCTAATTCAAATAATTATCCTTTAAACTAAATAATTCGACAATGAAAAATTGTAAGAGTGTTTCATTGAAGGTGTTCTTAAAAAAAATACTTAGTTATAAATTCGTAAGTTGGTATTTTCGAAGATACAGAAATGATTCCTCAGACATGCCTTCAATAAAGAACGTTTACAAAAAAGCTACTATGGTAGAAAACTTAAATTATAAGATAAAATAAAACACTTTAACTTTGTTTGTATAACACAATATTGTGTTATACAAACAAAGTTAAAGTGTTTTATTTTATTGAATTAACAAGTATAACGAAGTAGAAGCCTCCACAGTTCATAATTTAAATTATAAGTTTTGAAAGTTCTATAAACAAACCAGTCCATGTTTTACTAATAATCCGATTTCATATAGCGTTGATTAAAGATTGATATATTCGCAATAATTTTATATTTGACATTAAAAACGAATCAATAGCATTTACATCGTGTACACTTATTGCTCAAGAACGGAAAACTCGCTAATAATTATCTCTGCCTCGGGACACTTTATGTGTTTCCAATTACAACAGTCGGGTGTTTGATTCAAGGCGAATTAAGCTATCATATTAAACACTTTTAATCACAAAAGGAATATTTTATAAGCGTCCAATTTATATTTAAATTGAGTGTATAACTTATAGTTGATATCATCTTCATGGATATGTTTTACGTTTCTTGGAGAGTTGGATGCGCCCGGTGAGATTTTTATAATCATGTTATGTCATGTGCCAGATATACAAGGAGTTTTTCTTTAAAGTATACTTATTTGAAATTCAGCTTATTTTCTTTAAATCATTAGATATTCGTTGTTTTTTAAAAGGGTTTAATTTCAAGGTTTAAACGAGTGTATTCCACTCCCAGACTAAGCATGAAGTAAAATTTCGAGTTTAGAAAAGCCCCGTGAAAATTTGTCGAGGGTCGCGCAGCGACCCGAGACAAATTTTCTGGGCTTTTCTAAACTCGAAATTTTACTTCATGCGCCACGCGTATAAAGCACGAAAATATTGTGAAATTTATGTTTATTTGAACCTCACTTGAAATCAGTGTTTTATACGCATGGCGCATGAAGTAAAATTTCGAGTTTAGAAATGCCCCGTGAAAATTTTTCTCGGGTCGCGCGACCCGAGACAAATTTTCACGGGGCTTTTCTAAACTCGAAATTTTACTTCATGCTTAGTCTGGGAGTGGAAAACACTCGATAAAGCTTCAAAATGAGGTTTTCTAAAAACACTTCTAGTTGTGACTAATATAATAGAAAATAGAGAATTGTATAACCTATCGACATTCGTTGTGACAGATACAACATTAAGATTGCTTAACCTGCCAACATTGATCGTGACCGATAAGATATCAAAATTGCATAAACTGTTAACGTTGATTGTGACAGAAAAAACATTAAGATTGCATAACCTGCCAACATTGGTTGTGGCAGAAAAAATATTAAGATTCCATAACCTATCAACATTGATTGTGACAGATAAAACATTATGATTGAACTTATATTTTTGTGCTATTTTTGTATTACTATTTAGTTTTTATTTATATTTTTGTCCCTGTATTAGTCTTCTGTTGGGCAAATAAATATTATTATTATTATTATAAGCTGCCAACATTAATTGTGACAGAAAAAATATTAAGATTGCATAACCTGCCAACAATGTGACAAAATTATCGAACATAAAATTTGATTCCTACCTATATAAATAAAACTTAAATTGATGAGCTCACTTGCATATCGCATTTACAATTCGCAATTTGCATTTAACATGCACGCATTAAATAACGCCTAAACTGCGCCACGTCGAAGCCTCCACACATATGTTACAAGCACAAACATAAACACAACAATTGAATTAACGAGACAGCTGAAGAGAAAAGAAGAATCCGCGTATATCATCTGATATATATCGTTAAATATCGATATGTGCGCGCATTCTTCATGCCTTTGCAACTATTTCGTATATTCGAGTCTTGCATAACGTATATTTTATAGGATATATATTGTGAAGTCGGTAGTGTTCGTCATGCGGTCACAATCCTAAACAATGGCCTCCTCCAGACAGGTATGTAATAAATATGGTTGGGTGCTGTAACAAAAACACATCTTACCTATACTGCATGCTACATACTAACTGCTGGATTAATGCGTGTGCCTTCTGGTCATTTGCATTATGTAGGTTTTAGTATGTATATTGAGACATTATTTCATAAAATATTGTCCCCTTTGTCTAAATTAAAACCAATGATATTTACTGAGGTTTCATTCAATTAGATATATCATTTATTATTTCATAATAAGTTACTCAAAATTGTGATTCATTTATTATATGAATCACATTTTTGTGTAACTTGTAAAAATATATTATTGTTCTTCGATTTTTTCATCATTTAACTCTAGATTTTTTTGTCACAAATACTAGATAACATACCGGGTGTTTGATTAAGCCTGGCCACCAGCTGTATCTCAGAAACTATGTAGCGTACCCTAAAAAGATGCAGAGTGAAAGTGGCCAAAAGAAATCACTGGAAAATAGTTTTAAGTCCCTATGTCCGCCGCTAGAGGGCATAACATCTATCGCTTGGTAAAAAAACAGTGTTTTATCAAAAAACTGCTAAAATGAGCTGGGTTTAAAATATACAAATCGTAATCTACGCTGAATTTAACTTAATGTTAACTCACAATGAAAAAACTGTTTTTATTCCTTACTTCACTTTTATTTTTATGTGTTAGATGTACATTTCGAGTGCTAAGCACTCATTATCAATAACATATCAACATTATTGATAATGAGTGCTTAGCACTCGAAATGTACATCTAACACATAAAAATAAAAGTGAAGTAAGGAATAAAAACAGTTTTTTCATTGTGATTAAATACTCCACATAACTCAAATCAAACAATTATTAATGTTAACTACTCACTTGTTTCTTTATGAAGCACTTGAGAGCGGGAAAATATGATCATTAAACTGCTTGTAAGTTTTGTTAAGATTAACCGAATCAAGTTAGTCTCATTGGATCGGTAATTGACAGCACTTTAAATCACTATATACTTTCGTTTACTTCAGTTCTTATAGAAAGCGCCAGAGGACGTTTTTGGAACAACCGTCATATTTTCTAGATTTTCTTAAAAAGTTCAAATGATAAGCTATAGTTCTCTTACGCTAGTTTATTACAGGAAGGAACACTGAGAAAAATGGTATAAATCTCATGCTTATATTTTTATCTTAACTAAAGATATAGTAAAAAGTCTGGTAAATTTGCCAATTTTTAACCGCGCACCATATTTTCTTAATCTAAGATATGTCATTTGTTTTTCAAAGCAACCGAGATGCCGAAAGTTTATAGACACTCGTTATATCGTATGTTCAATTAAAAGTTCTCTAGAGTGCCATAATTTAATCTTTTATTAAATTTAAGCTGGCTACACGCTTTAGGAATTGACATAAAACGTCGGGCATAATATTTATAATGTATAATTTCAGAATTGCCAACCTACAATATTTTACATGGCACTCTAGAGGTTGTTTTTAATTGAACATACATTATTTATAAGCATCTATGTTCATGCTTAGTTTTGGAAAAAAAATCAGAATCTTCATATAGTATATAAGTACTTTATAAAATAAAACAATATAAGAAGATTAGGTTGTGTGTATAAAATAATTTGATTATTGAAAGAGTTTAGCTGTTTGAATAAATAAATCAAATTATTTTATACACACAATTGAATCTTCTTTCATTCTTATCTTTGAATAATTCATTACTCAAAACTTCTGAAGATTAACGGTGCAGGTGTTTTAGAAGAAAAAAAATATCAGTAGCACTTAAAAATAATTGATAGTGTAATCACTTGGCTGTGACAACAACAGATGTTGAAAAGTTCTGAATACTGTTAAATTCAGTGCGACTGAAAAGAGATTAATTACTTAATTTTACATGTTCAAATCGACTGTCGATCGGAATTAATTTGTACTCATCAATTATTACAACACGTAATGCTAATTGTAAAATAAGTCTGCAGGTACTTGCTAATTGTAAAATAAGTCTGCAGGACTTCAAATTAAAAAGTAAAATGTCAAAATAATCATTTTAATCAAAATTAGGTTTTCCTGCACTTTAAGGTCCAGAAAGTGATTTTGTAAGCTGATGAAATTTTTGAAAAAACTATTAATTGTTATACACCGCTATATACAGGGTGCCCGTTTTTGGAGCTCAAGCATGGGGATCTCGGTTACTTTAAGAGATACAAGGTCGGTTAAATTAGGGCAAAGTTGCCCAATCTGGAGTATACCATAATGCCGTTTTGAAACATAAAATATTCTGAATACTTCCGAAGATATCGGAAAAAATTTTTCGAAAAACGTTTTAATTTTTTTGTGAGACTATTTGAAGAGATACATCAAAACAATTTACACTTTATCAATGTCACTTTGTACGCTCTACAACGTGATGATATCATAATAAATATTCGACGTTTCGATTTTCGGCAATTATCATCAACTTTGTTTTTTCTTATAGGCGCCATTTTGGATTTTTACATTTTCAAATACAGCTTTTTTTTCTGATTACGGTGATGTGTCATGTGTTAGGGTTTGGTCTAGCAGTTTGATGGAAATGCCAAAAATCCTGTTTTTGCAAAGAGTGCCTTGGAAATGACAGCTACACTTTTGTTTAACAAGGTAATTTTTGACACTTCGACTGAATTTCGCTTATCCTGACCTACAGTTACAAAACTAGTATAAATTTATAATAAAATGCCGTTTTCAATTGAAGAAAAACGCGATATGCTAGAACTTTATTACGGATCGCGTCGAAATGTTACTTCGGATGTGTTCAGCGGTATCCAGAAAGACAACCTGCTCAAACTTATTTTCTGATTCTTCATAGAAATTTAGCCGAGTTTGGTGCATTTTCTAAGCCTAGAAGACGTGTTCATAGGCCCAACGAAAATGATATGGAAATTTTACAAGTAGTAAGTAAAATGTTAAAACCTTCTGAAAAATAATAAAAGGGTTTAATTTAATTTTCCATTAGATTCTAAATAATTCTTCTACTTCGACAAGGGCTATAGCAGAAGAAAATAATGTATTTCATCAGGTAGTGTCAAGAGTCATAAAATAAAAAAAACAAGTATCGTCCCTTTAATATTCATATCACGCAAGTCTTGCATCCAGGAGACACTATACGAAGAAGAAGTTTTGTAGGAATATCATGACGCTGGTATTGCAAAATCCCCATTTTCTTTCTAACGTGATATTCACGGATGAGTGCAAGTTTACCAACACAGGCATGTTCAATCGTCACAATGAATATGTATAGTCCGTTGAAAATCCACACGAACACCAAGGACGACTATCTATGGGTTAGTTTATTAGGCGATAAGATCAATGGCCCGTACATTTACAAAGACAATTTGACTGCAGATAGCTATTTGTACTTTTCAATGACCTACCTGACCGATTCAATCGATGACAACTTTTGCCTCAGCCACCTAAATAGCCTTTGGTTCCAGCAAGATGGAGCTACACCACATAACAATAGAAGAGTGTCTGATTACTTGTCTGAAATATTTCCCGATAGAGTCCTTTCAAATAGTGGGGACGTAGGCTGGCCGGCACGTTCACCAGATCTTTCCCCATTAGATTATGATTTATGGAAAGCTACAAAAAACATAATTTATAAATCTGTACCCACCGATATCAACGACTTTGCGAAGAAAGATCATTACAACTCTTAGGACCAAAGTAAGAAGTAGGGATATTTTAAGATTAATATAAAATTTAAGAAGACGCATTTGCTTGGAGGAGATGGAGGATGGGCCATTCAAACACCTCTTATAATTGTTTTTTTAATTTATCCCTTTCTCATGCTCTAGTTTCATTCTATGTTATGAATTAGAATAATATTTTTGTACTATTCATATCTTATAATAATAAAATTGGAATAGAAAACAATTTTGCGTTAGTTTTGTATTATTATTTATTAAATTACTTTATTAAACAAAAGTGTAGCTGTCATTTCCAAGGCACTCTTTGCAAAAATAGGATTTTTGACATTTCCATCAAACTGCTTGACCAAACCCCAACACATGACACATCACCGTAATCAGAAAAAAAAGGTGTATTTGAAAATGTAAAACTCCAAGATGGCGCCCATAAGAAAAAACAAAGTTGATGATGTTCGCCGAAAATCGAAATGTCGAATTTCTATTATGATATCACCACGCTGTAGAGCATACAAAGTGGCAATGATAAAGTGTACATTGTTTTGATGTATCTCTTTAAATAGTCTCGTAAAAAAATTAAAACGCTTTTTGAAAATTTCGATTTTTTTCGGATATATTCGGAAGTATTTGGAATATTTTATGTTTCAAAACGGCATTATGTTATACTCCAGATTGGGCAACTTTGCCCTAATTTAACCGACCTTGTATCTCTTCAAATAACCGAGATCCCCATGCTTGAGCTTCAAAAACGGGCACCCTGTATATATATATCTGTTAATGACGTGTAAGTTATAATTTGTACTTAATCCTAATAATTTCACCTATAAAATTTCCTTCCACTAAAAAATGTATCTACACCATTCCACTTACTTTTACTTTTTAAATAAATAAATTACCTTCCACTAAAAAATAAATCTACACCATTCCACTTACTTTCACTTTTTAAATAAATAACTTTTAATTATTACTAATACAACAAAAAAAAACCTATGTCAATGCTTTAATGTACTTTTAACTATATTCTATGTATTTTATACGCTTAAATCTTAAGATGTTGAGTCAAGTAACAGTCATATAAATGAGATTATAAATTATCTTTTCAGAACTATTTTACAGGATGTCTGGTCCCATACAGGTTTTTTTTTAAGTATATCTACTTATCTCAGTATAGGCTGAAGACCTTGAGACATTCGTTGTGTTTTAGAAGGGTTCAAATGAAAGACAAGCGAGTGTTCTCCACTCCCAGGCTAAGCATGAAGTAAAATTTCGAGTTTAGAAAAGCCTGAAAATTTGGTTTGATCGCTCTGCGAAGCAGAGCGATCAAACCAAATTTTCAGGCTTTTCTAAACTCGAAATTTTACTTCATGCGCCACGCGTATACAACACTGATTTTCATTGAAGTTAAAATATACCACTAAAGCAGTATGCTAAAGGCGTGTATTTTGAACTGTACACTATTTCAGTGTTTTATACGCGTGGCGCATGAAGTAAAATTTCGAGTTTAGAAAAGCCTGAAAATTTGGTTTGGCCGCTCCGCGCTTCGCGTTACGCAACCAAACCAAATTTTCAGACTTTTCTAAACTCGAAATTTTACTTCATGCTTAGCCTGGGAGTGGAAAACACTCGTTAGAAGTTTCAAATTGGACTCTTAAAATACGACGAGTGTTGAAAAATATAATAAAAGGGTCTAAATGGAAGACAAGCGAGTGTTCTCCACTCCCAGGCTAAGCATGAAGTAAAATTTCGAGTTTAGAAAAGCCTGAAAATTTGGTTTGATCGCTCTGCTTCGCAGAGCGATCAAACCAAATTTTCAGGCTTTTCTAAACTCGAAATTTTACTTCATGCGCCACGCGTTTATAACACTGATTTTCATTGAAGTTAAAATATACCACTAAAGCAGTATGCTAAAGGCGTGTATTTTAAACTGTACACTATATCAGTGTTTTATACGCGCTTTGCGCTACGCGACCAAACCAAATTTTCAGGCTTTTTTAAACTCGAAATTTTACTTCATGCTTAGCCTGGGAGTGGAAAACACTTGTTAGAAGTTTCAAATTGGACTTTTAAAATACGACGAGTGTTGGAAAATATAATAAAAGGGTTTAAATGGAAGACAAGCGAGTGTTCTCCACTCCCAGGCTAAGCATGAAATAAAGTTTCGAGTTTAGAAAAACCTGAAAATTTGGTTTGATCGCTCTGCGTTTTCCACTCCCAGGTTAAGCATGAAGTAAAATTTCGAGTTTAGAAAAGCCTGAAAATTTGGTTTGGTCGCGTAGCGCGGAGCAACCAAACCAAATTTTCAGGCTTTTCTAAACTCGAAATTTTACTTCAAGCGCCACGCGTTTACAACACTGATTTTCATTGAAGTTAAAATATACCACTAAAGCAGTATGCTAAAGGTGTGTATTTTAAACTGTACCTAATACCAGTGTTTTATACGCGTGGCGCATGAAGTAAAATTTCGAGTTTAGAAAAGCCTGAAAATTTGGTTTGGCCGCTCCGCGCTTCGCGCTACGCGACCAAACCAAATTTTCAGGCCTTTCTAAACTCGAAATTTTACTTCATGCTTAACCTGGAAGTGGAAAACACTCGTTAGAAGTTTCAAATTGGACTCTTAAAATACGACGAGTGTTGGAAAATTTGCCGCGTATACGTATCTGTATACTTAAAAGAAAAATTTCTTGCATATCTTTAAGATTAAAACGAGGACAAACAATAACAATTGTTAGAATTGTAGCAAAATTTCCTGTATATCTATAAAATTAAAACGAGGACTTTTGATTTTATAGATATGCAGGAAATTTTGTCATTGTTGACTATAATAAGCAAATTACGAATGACTTGATCTAGAATTACCCTCTAAAGAATTTCCTTTTTTAAACCCCCATAATGGATAAGCGATCTCTTAATGTTTTTAAGAATATGGTTTTTTGAGTTACGTGAAGATTTCAACTAACTTGGAATTAAAACACCAACAGTTTCTTCACAACATTTGTTATTTTTGCTAAATGTACATTTCGAGTACTATGTACTCATTATCAAGAACTTACTGTAAGTACGCTATTGATAATGAGTACATTAAAAAAGTGCTAACTGTAAGTAAGCTATTGGTAATGAGTTCATAGTACTTGAAATGTACAGTCGGCGCAACCCAAATCTGAACGTCAAAATTTGATGGTGTAATTAACACTTTGCATCATAGTCGTTCGATGCAAATAAATTTGTCAGCTCTCACAAATTATTGTCAAAAATGTATATTCTCCCCTCTTTATGTAATACCACTGGCAGAAGCCAGAATTACAGGAATGAATTTCAGTAATAAATACCATGATCATGACCATGATTAAATTATAGTTAATAATAATATCAATAAGATTTAAATTAAATTTTAAGAAGGAATGAAAATACAACATTTTGTGTGGAAGCTATTGATAATGAGCACGTAGTGTTCGAAATGTACATTTAGCGAAAATAAATGTTTTTTAGTGAAGAAAGTGTTAGTCTTTTATTAAGTAAATTATATTCAACTCTTCACGCAACTCAATCCAAATACACAACATTTTGTATCTTTGCTAGATGTACAGTCGACGCAACCCAAATGTGAATGCTCTTTGGTTGCATTCATATTTGGGTTGTGTCGACTGTACATCTAGCACAGATAAAAAATGTTGTGTATTCATTCCTTCTTAAAATTTAATTTAAATCTTATTAATATTATTATTAACTATAATTTAATCATGTTTGATGATATAGTGATTTGTCTTTGTTATACAAAGAAAAAATCATATCTTTTCATACTGTATATCCAATGGGGAAAAAATATTGGACACGTATATAAATAACGTAATCACATCTGTATATTTATTAGCCCGGTTCTTTCGCTTTGTTTCTTTGTGTCGGGCTGTTGTTTATGCGTGGAATATAATCGAGAAGACGAGCGATGTACACAGGAGAAGACGCCATCCAGAATAATATAGAGACGCGTCCTCGTCGGCGTCCCTTCTTGTCTATTTCGGTTGTAAAGCAGCTGAGTTATTGTTTCGGGGTGTCATAGTTTTGATATACGGACCATCAGGAGCGTCGCTGGCTTTTTACTACCCCCAATCTCCCTTCCACCCCGCTCACCCTTCAATTGTCCTTTCCGTGGCACTTTGGTGATATATGCTTCATTAGTCATAGTTTCCTACGAATATACACACTCTGCGCGCGAGAGAGAGAAACCTCACAATTTATAGACATTCTAGAATAAACATTTCACGGATATTGAAACTTCCCTATGAATTATATCCGGTCTGTCGTGTTGTGCTGAACAAAAATACCAAATTGGCATCCCTCGCAATATTTCCATTTTCCTAATACCAAAACAAGTACAAACATTTTTCTTTTAAATATATATATCCCGATGTATGCACTGTACATATTCACAGATTCATTAATTTTATAAAAGCATTCGATTTCAAGCTTCTAACAAGTGATTTCCATTCCATGATTAAGCATGAAATAAAATTTCGGGTTTCAAAAAACCTCAAACAGCCAAGTGTCCAGTCAAGTGTCCAGCGAATTCTTCAGCCAAGTGTCCTGCTAAGTGTCCAGTCAATTGTCTAGCCAAGTGTCCAGCCAAGTGTTTAGCGAAGTGTCTAGCCAAAAGTCTAATCAATTGTACAGCCAAGTGTCCAGCCAGGTGTGCAAGTGTCCTGCTAAGTGTCTAGCCAAGTGTCCAGCCATGTGTCCAGCCAAGTGTTCAGCGAAGTGTCTAGCCAAAAGTCTAATCAATTGTACAGCCAAGTGTCCAGCCAGGCGTGCAAGTGTCTTGCTAAGTGTCCAGTCTAATGTCAAGCCAAATGTCCAGCCATGTGTCCAGCCAAGTGTTCAGCGAAGTGTCCAGATAATGTATAGCCAAGAGTCCAATTAAGTATACACCCAAGTATCCAGCCCGGTGTGCAAGTGTCCTGCTAAGTGTCTAGCCAAGTGTCCAGCCATGTGTTCAGCCAAGTGTTCAGCGAAGTGTCTAGCCAAAAGTCTAATCAATTGTACAGCCAAGTGTCCAGCCAGGTGTGCAAGTATCCTGCTAAGTGTCCAGTCTAATGTCAAGCCAAATGTCCAGCCATGTGTCCAGCCAAGTGTTCAGCGAAGTGTCCAGATAATGTATAGCCAAGAGTCCAATTAAGTATACACCCAAGTAACCAGCCCGGTGTGCAAGTGTCCTGCTAAGTGTCTAGCCAAGTGTCCAGCCATGTGTCCAGCCAAGTGTTCAGCGAAGTGTTTAGCCAAAAGTCTAATCAATTGTACAGCCAAGTGTCCAGCCAGGTGTGCAAGTGTCCTGCTAAGTGTCCAGTCTAATGTCAAGCCAAATGTCCAGCCATGTGTCCAGCCAAGTGTTCAGCGAAGTGTCTAGCCAAAAGTCTAATCCATTGTACAGCCAAGTGTCCAGCCAGGTGTGCAAGTGTCCTGCTAAGTGTCCAGTCTAATGTCAAGCCAAATGTCCAGCCATGTGTCCAGCCAAGTATTCAGCGAAGTGTCCAGATAATGTATAGCCAAGAGTTCAATTAAGTATACACCCAAGTATCCAGCCCGGTGTGCAAGTGTCCTGCTATGTGTCTAGCCAAGTGTCCAGCCATGTGTTCAGCCAAGTGTTCAGCGAAGTGTCTAGCCAAAAGTCTAATCAATTGTACAGCCAAGTGTCCAACCAGGTGTGCAAGTGTCCTGCTAAGTGTCCAGTCTAATGTCAAGCCAAATGTCCAGCCATGTGTCCACCCAAGTGTTCAGCGAAGTGTCCAGATAATGTATAGCCAAGAGTCCAATTAAGTATACACCCAAGTATCCAGCCCGGTGTGCACGTGTCCTGCTAAGTGTCTAGCCAAGTGTCCAGCCATGTGTCCAGCCAAGTGTTCGCGAAGTGTCTAGCCAAAAGTCTAATCAATTGTACAGCCAAGTGTCCAGCCAGGTGTGCAAGTGTCTTGCTAAGTGTCCAGTCTAATGTTAAGCCAAATGTCCAGCCATGTGTCCAGCCAAGTGTTCAGCGAAGTGTCCAGATAATGTATAGCTAAGAGTCCAATTAATTATACACCCATGTGTCCAGCCCGGTGTGCTAGTGTCCTGCTAAGTGTCTAGCCAAGTGTCCAGCCATGTGTCCAGCCAAGTGTTCAGCGAAGTGTCTAGCCAAAAGTCTAATCAATTGTACAGCCAAGTGTCCAGCCAGGTGTGCAAGTGTCTTGCTAAGTGTCCAGTCTAATGTCAAGCCAAATGTCCAGCCATGTGTCCAGCCAAGTGTTCAGCGAAGTGTCCAGATAATGTATAGCCAAGAGTCCAATTAAGTATACACCCAAGTATCCAGCCTGGTGTGCAAGTGTCCTGCTAAGTGTCTAGCCAAGTGTCCAGCCATGTGTTCAGCCAAGTGTTCAGCGAAGTGTCTAGCCAAAAGTCTAATCAATTGTACAGCCAAGTGTCCAGCCAGGTGTGCAAGTGTCCAGTCTAATGTCAAGCCAAATGTCCAGCCATTTATTCAGCCAAGTGTTCAGCGAAGTGTCCAGATAATGTATAGCCAAGAGTCCAATTAAGTATACACCCAAGTATCCAGCCCGGTGTGGAAGTGTCCTGTTAAGTGTCTAGCCAAGTGTCCAGCCATGTGTCCAGCCAAGTGTTCAGCGAAGTGTCTAGCCAAAAGTCTAATCAATTGTACAGCCAAGTGTCCAGCCAGGTGTGCAAGTGTCCTGCTAAGTGTCCAATCTAATGTCAAGCCAAATGTCCAGCCATGTGTCCACCCAAGTATTCAGCGAAGTGTCCAGATAATGTATAGCCAAGAGTCCAATTAAATATACACCCAAGTGTCCCGCCCGGTGTGCAAGTGTCCTGCTAAGTGTCCAGCCAAGTGTCTAGCCAAGTGTCCAGCCATGTGTCCAGCTAAGTGTTCAGCGAAGTGTCCACTAAGTGTCTAGCCAAGAGTCCAATCAATTGTACAGTCAGGTGTGCAAGTGTCCTGCTATGTGTCCAGTCAAATGTCTATCCAAGTGTCCAGCTAAGTGTTTGTTCCAGCTAAATGTCTAGCCAAGAGTCCAATCAATTGTACAGTCAAGTGTCCAGCCAAGTGTGCAAGTGTCCTGCTAAGTGTCTAGTCAAGTGTCTAGCCAAGTGTCTAGTCAAGTATCCAGCCATGTTACCAGCTAAGTGTTCAGCGAAGTGTCCAGCCAAGTGTCTAGCCAAGAGTCCAATCTATTGTACAGCCAAGTGTCCAGCCAACTGTGCAAGTGTCCTGATAACTGTCCAGTCAAATGTCTAGCCAAGTGTCCAATCACGTGTCCAGCCAAGTGTTCGGCGAAGTTTCTAGCCAAATGTATCGCCAAGAGTCCAATCAATTATGCAGCCAAGTGCCCAGCCAAGTGTGCAAGTGTCCTTCTAAGTATCCAGTTAAGTGTCTGGCCAAGTATCCAGCCATGTGTCCAGCGAAGTGCCCAGCTAAGTGTCTAGAAAAAAGTCCAATCAATTCTACAGCCAAGTGTTCAGTCAGCTATCTAGCCAAGTAGAATATGGCGGACTTCAAATTAAAAAGTAAAATTATAAAATAATCTGTGAATCTGGACTTTAAGGTCCAGAAAGTGATTTTGTAAGCTGATGAAATTTTTAAAAAAACTATTAATTATCATACACCGCTATAAATATATCTGTTAATGACGTGTAAGTTAAAATTTATTCTTAATCCTAATATTTTAACCTATAAAATTACCTTCCACTAAAAAATGTATCTACACCATTCCAGTTACTTTCACTTTTTAAATAAATAAATTTTAATTATTACTAATAAAACAAAAAAACACCTATGTCAATGCTTTAATGTACTTTTAACTATATTTTATATCTTAGTCTTTGTAAGACTAACTTGTTGTAGATTGCGATAAGAATCGCACTTTTAATGTTTGTTATATTTTATATATCTTATACGCTTAAATCTTCAGATGTTGAATCAAGTAACAGTCATATAAATGAGATTATAAATTATCTTTTCAGAACTATTTTACAGGATGTCTGGTCCCATACAGGATTTTTTTTAAGTATATCTACTTATCTCAGTATAGGCTAAAGATCTTGAGACATTCGTTGTTAAAAGAGTTCAAATGGAAGACAAGCGAGTGTTCTCCACTCGCAGGCTAAGCATGAAGTTAAATTTCGAGTTTAGAAAAGCCTGAAAATTTGGTTTGAACGCTCTGCGAAGCAGAGCGATCAAACCAAATTTTCAGGCTTTTCTAAACTCGAAATTTTACTTCATGCGCCACGCGCTTACAACACTGATTTTTATTAAAGCTCAAAATACACCACTAAAGCAGTATGCTGAAGGCTTGTATTTTGAACTGTACACTATTTCAGTGTTTTGTACCGGTGGCGCATGAAGTAAAATTTCGAGTTTAGAAAAGCCTGAAAATTTGGTTTGATCGCTCTGCTTCGCAGAGCGATCAAACCAAATTTTCAGGCTTTTCTAAACTCGAAATTTTACTTCATGCTTAGTCTGGGAGTGGAAAACACTCGTTAGAAGTTAAAAATTGTTATATTTTATATATTTTATACGCTTAAATCTTCAGATGTTGAATCAAGTAACAGTCATATAAATGAGATTATAAATTATCTTTTCAGAACTATTTTACAGGATGTCTGGTCCCATAAAGGATTTTTTTGAAGTATATCTACTTATCTCAGTATAGGCTAAAGATCTTGAGACATTCGTTGTTAAAAGAGTTCAAATGGAAGAAAAACGAGTGTTCTCCACTCCCAGGCTTTTCTAAACTCGAAATTTTACTTCATGCGCCACGCGCTTACAACACTGATTTTCATTGAAGCTCAAAATACACCACTAAAGCAGTATGCTAAAGGCGTGTATTTTGAACTGTACACTATTTCAGTGTTTTATACGCGTGGCGCATGAAGTAAAATTTCGAGTTTAGAAAAGCCTGAAAATTTGGTTTGGTCGCTCCGCGCTTCGCGCTACGCGACCAAACCAAATTTTCAGGCTTTTCTAAACTCGAAATTTTACTTCATGCTTAGTCTGGGAGTGGAAAACACTCGTTAGAAGTTAAAAATTAGACTCTCAATATACGACTAGTGTTGAAAAATTTGTAGTGTATACTTAATAGAAAAATTTTCTGTATATCTATAAAATCAAAACGAGGACAAACAATAACAATTGTTATAATTGTAACAACATTTTCTGTATATCTATAAAATCAAAACGAGTACTTTTGATTTTATAGATATACAGGAAATTTTGTCATTCTCGACTATAATAATCAAATTACAAGTTACTTGCTCGAGAATTACCCTTTAAAGAATTTCATTTTTTAAACCCTCATAATGAACAGGCAATCTCTTAAAATTTTTAGGAATTTTACGTGAAGATTTCAACTAACTTGGAATAAAAACACTAACACTTTTTTCACAACATCTAGCCAAATGTATAGCCAAGAGTCCAATCAATTATGCAGCCAAGTGCCCAGCCAAGTGTGCAAGTGTCCTGCTAAGTGTCCAGTTAAGTGTCTAGCCAAGTATCCAGCCATGTATCCAACGAAGCGCCCAGCTAAGTGTCTAGCCAAACGTCCAATCAATTCTACAGCCAAGTATCCAGTCAGCTATCTAGCCAAGTGATCAGTCAGCTGTTCAGCCAAGTATCCTGTCAAGTGTCCAGGGCCGGCTCGAGGTTAACTGACGCCTCTAGGCAAAACAATATCAAGCGCTTCATTTTTTGGAAGCGTGGGGCAATTATCTTTTTGATCACTAACTGATTACTCTTCTAGAACTTTGCAGCTAAAATAAGTTTCTTAGAAAATGCATCATAATGAACATAAGGGTTTTTTTAAGTCTACTAAAATTGACATACGCGAGGCTACTTCTTTTTCTTTGTCAATTTTAGTAGATTTTTTAATGTTGAAATTGTTTATTGTCATTTTTGACGACTTGTGTACGAATAGACTTTGACATTTACTACAATTTAGGTTTCAATAAGGTATTGGAGAGGTTGTGGAGTGGGTTATTGGAATTTCGGGTTTTTGTGAGGATTCTGGGGGCTGATCGTTCTGCAACCTCAATATTATTTAATGTTGAGGGACGAGGGTTAAGGAAGAGGATTTTAGCATATTCTAATAAGGGGCGGCAGATCATTTTGTATAGGTGGACAGCTGTTTTTGTCGTTATTACTTTATTTAGGAAGGTTAACGATCTGAAATGCGTCGCCTTATTTTGAATTTTTGTTTTCATGGTTTGGGAATGGAGTTTGAAGGATAGTTTGGGGTCGAAAGTGATTCCAAGGTATTTACAAGCAGGGGATGGGTTTAATACGGTGTTTGATATGTTTATGCTAAATATGGAGTTGAGTGATCTGTGCAAGGGTATGAATAGATGGGATTTATTTATTGGGATTAATGGATATTCTCCATTTGGCAAACCAAGGACATAGCGAATCTATTAGCCCTTGGAGAGTAGAAAGAGCTTTAGAAAGGGTAGGTTCGTGTATTATAAGAGCAGTGTCATCGGCAAAGAGAAAACAATATGCTGAGGGATTAAGGTACTGTGGCTTAGTGAGTAAGTAAGTAAGTAAGATTTATTCGTGTAACTTATATATAAAAGTTTACATTTGTCAAGGTAAAAGAAAATATAAGTGTTTGAACACTGAGCAAGGTACAATTAATATATGTATATATAGTCGCAAACATATTAAAAATATTAAAATATTGAAAACACTAAGATAACATAGAATAAATTAATATACAGTCACAAACATATTAAAATATTAAAGTGGCAAAAATTACAAACATATTAGAATGGCAAAAATTACAAAAATTACAAACAAATTAAAATTGCCAATTCAAAAGTTTATCTTATAATAATCCTCTACGCTATATAGTTCGGCTTTTATTAGCATTTTCCTCATACTCGTTTTGAATTTTATGTTTGAAAACTGTTTAACACTATCAGGTAGGTGATTATAGAACTGAATACTTTGAACAATGAAGCTTTTGTGGGTTTTATTTAGGCGATGTGCTGGTACAAGTACCTGCGATTTATGTCGAGTATTGTATTCGTGATTGTTTTCATTGCAATAATGTGTACTTTTTTATCGTGCATATACAGCAAACAGGCATATATATATAGAGCCCCGGCACAGTAATTATGTTATATTTACTGAAATAACCTAGGATTGTATATGTCATAAACATAAATATTGTACAGGAGAGGATATAATGGAGAGCCTTGAGGAACACCTTGTTGGGGGATGAAGGGCCAGGAGATGGTATTTTGAACGCGGACGTTAAGGAGTCGATTGTTTAGGAAATTATCAATGAGATAAATGAAGTGTAATGGGATATTGACGGAGCTGCACTTCAACAGCAAAACTCGATGCCAGACTGAATCAAAGGCCTTTTTTATATCAAGGAATAATATAGCAGATTTTTTGTTTTCGATGTGTGCTATTTGGCAGTTAGAGGTTAGGATAGTAAGTGGGAAAGTGGTTGATCTATTTTGGAGGAATCCGAATTGATAGGGAAAAATGTGTGTATATTTGATATTTTAGTGCAATTTAATATACAGCAGTCGAATTGTCGAATTTGTCAACTTTTTCATTTTATTCTCAATTTTAGCCATTATTGCTTGATTTTTCAGTTGATTTGTTTTCAATATTTCTTCTGGTGATGGAAATTGTCAATTTTTCCATTTTTACTCAAATTAAGCAAATTGTGTAGTTTTGAAATGTTTGTAAAACTTTATGTTTGTTGTTTTTAATGATTTTATTTAAAATAATAATTGTTAGTTTAAATTGATGAATTTTATTAAATATTGATACATTTATCTTCTGATTTTATAGAATCAGAAGATTAATATTATTCTTTTTGGGTTGTATGATATTATTATACAGGGTGGGGCAGAAAAACCTATCCGATTTCAAAACGTTATAAAATTAAAACCACTCAACTTGACAAAAAAAATTTTTTATTAACATATCGCAAATTTTATGCCATTTTTAAATTTAAGTTTTGAAAAGCACATCACTCAAATGTCGTCCTTGCGAGCGGATACACTGATTTAGGCGCTCGCGGTAGCTTTCCATGACTTTCACCGTCATTTCCACAGGAATTTCTTCAATTGCCCGAGCAATTTCCCTTCGTAAAGCAAGAAGGGTCTTTGGTCGATGCTGGAATACCTTCGATTTGAGGTAACCCCAAAGGAAGAAGTCACATGGAGTGAGATCCGGTGAGCGCGCCAATATCACCTCTCAGAGAAATGAGGCGTCCGGGAAACATTTCCCTGAGAATGTCCATTGATCGTCGCGATGTGTGGGCGGTTGCACCATCCTGTTGAAACCACACATTTTCCACGCCATTTTCTTCCATTTTGGGTTGAAGAAAATTTTCCAGCATGAAACAATAGCGCTCGCTGTTGACCGTTACGGTTTGCCCATTTTCTTCAAAAAAAGTAAGGCCCCCAGACGCCTAGGCGGGGAAGAGCACACCACACAGTCACTTTTGGGCTATGGAGGGGTTTCTGATGGATTTCCCGAGGATTTTCGTCACTCCAATATCGAAAATTCTGCCTGTTTACGGCGCCACAAAGGTGAAAATGGGCTTCGTCCGTGAAGAGCACAACATCGTCTATTGGGAGTTCTCGGAGATCGCGACACAGGTTCATACGGGTTTCAAAATCCCTTTCAATTAATTCCTGTGCAACAACCATTTTGTAGGGATGCATTTTGAGGTCCCGGTGCAAAATTCGCTGAATACTGCGGTTGGAAATCGCCAAAGCGAGCGAATGTTTTCGTGCCGAACGACGCGGGGACCGTTCAATCGCGGCTCTCACATTGGCCAGGTCCTGTTGCTGTCCTGCTGTCCTGGGACGTCCAGGCGACTTCTTTTTCAATGCTGAACCCGTCTGTCGAAAATTTGACACCCACACTTTAATCGTAGCGTGATGTGGAACAGGATCATGACGCCCGAGTCCGAAATGAATTCGAAAAGCACGTTGTGTAGCAATTATCGAACCGCCGTTTTCGATAAACCGCTCAATAACAAAAGCACGATGTTCACCAGACCAAGGCATGTTGACTAATGACAAATGGCATAAAACCGGCTTTCTAACGGTTTTTACCCCACTACTCTACCTGCTCCCTCTTCTGAGAAAAAGGGATTTGAAATCGGATAGCTTTTTCTGCCCCTCCCTGTATATTGTAAATAAAACGAATTCAATCGATTTATGCCTACGAATAATTACAGACTTCGAAACAAGTGTAATTGTATTTCGTTTTTGATTGATGTGTTCAGTTTTTACAAATGTTATTTATTCGTAAAGCTTTATGGTGCTTTTGACGATTTTATTTAAAATTTTGTATTTTTCCCATTTAAAAAAATAAATATCGATTTGGTTTGAATAATTTTAATTAGTTTTCACAATTTTTATAATTAGTCACGAGTTTTATTGATTTATAAGAAAAACACTTTTCTTTAATTTTGAGGGTTTTTCCAATCTTGAATTTTATTATTATTATTATATCAATTTTAGTCGCATTCTTGTTGATTGTTGTCCACTTTACAAAAAAAATTGATATACGTTAAAGTATCTTTGGTTCTCAATAATCATTTGATGAAACATGTTTACAATATTGATAATTAAATAAAATATATTGATAATTAAAAAAGGAGAGATTAAAGAATAGTAGTGAAACAAACCAAGTGACTTTTAAGAAAACTTTAACGTATATTGATAATTAACAATATACGTTAAAGTTTTCGCGTAAAACAGATTACATACAAATACCTAAATAAGCGTATCCAACAAATGAAACAATCATTAAACATCCATCTGTTTGTTTTTTTCCTCTCTTCCATAGACAGCCGCAGTGATTTTTATCGAGGCATTAGGGGCGAAATTGAAAGGAACCCTTCAACGGAGATCAACCACACATTTTATTCGGCGCTGTCCAGTTTAACCAAAGCCGATCAATCAACTGCCAAATAATCTGACCTGCGGATTTCTCTGCGGTTTCGCAGGAAAGAAGACAAACATTTATTTTTTTCGGCCCCGCTCGCCGTATAAAAAACGGACTAATTAAACGTAATTTATTTCCGTGTCGGTCGGATAAAATAAAAAAAAAAGAACAACTCGTCACAGGTAAAATACAGGCCATTAGCGGCTTATGCAAATTGGGTATAATTTCGTTAATTTTCCGTGGGTTGTGATGTATTAAAAATGTGCTAAATTTTAATCAAGCAACGATCGAATATATTAATAAGCATACGAATATAATATATAAAATTACGAAAAAACTATTCGTGATAATGCAAACAATGTCCTAATTAATAAGACAACTCAAGACGATAAATATCCATTGAAACAACTACTTCCCGTGCAAATACACCTCCGTATATTGAATTATACAATGAAATATTTGAAATCTTATTTAATTTGATTTGTTACAACGCTCTATTAAAGTATATGTAACCTTTAGGTTGAATTCTCTTCAAACCAACTAACAATACAAATTTAAATTGAAAGGAGAGATAGCAAAAAATTAGAAGTGAAAGGACTTGGATTAAATCTAATGTCTTAGGCCATCTATAGACGCGTTTCGAGATTTATCTCTCTTTAGTATAGCGTGTCATAAGCAAAGCTATACTGAAGAGAGATAAATCTTGAAACGCGTCTATAGATGGCCTAAGACATTAGTTTTAATACGAATGTTAATTTCTAATATATTTTTATTTTTATTGATTGTTTACTGGCACAGGTTTAACCACTCAGCCACTAATTTTAAATATTTAAATGGCTTTAGATTTATATATGTATTCGCGAGTTTTGTGAAGATTGTTATAATAGTAATAGTTAACTATTGATAATGGGCACTTAGTGTCCGAAATGTACATATAGTACTTAAATAAAAACAGTGCCCACTGAGCAAAGAAACGTTGCATGACACGTTGCATCAATGTTACCGCGCAACACGAAACGTTGTGTTTTAAGTTGCATGAGTTGCAACACGAGCGATAACTCTTATTTGTATGCAACCCAACATACGAATGTATATAAATAAAAGAATTTAAACACTCTCAAATATATATTGTGCATTCGCTACAATTGTTTCGCCACACTGTGGCTTCTTCAGGCGAGGAAATCATTTCTTCGCCCGAAGAAGCCACAGTGTGGCGAAACAATTGTAGCGAATGCACAATATATATTTGAAAGTGTTTAAATTGTTTTATTTATATAAAAAGAAAGATGAACTTTCAACATTTATCAGCCTTATCAATCAATACGAATGTATGTATGTTAAGTTGCTTACGATAAATGCATAGAATCCGTATTGTATACAACCCGATGTGCCGCAATTAAGTGAACGTTAAAGGAATGTTTCTTTCGTAATCTTAACGCAAAATTCATTTCTGGGCTTAAATGGGTAAAAAAATACAAATATGTATTGGTAACGAGAAAAAACTGGCTTACAAAAAGTAATGTGTAGTCTAGGGGAGACAGTACCCCGGAACCTAAGTACCCAGTGCCCTTAAACTCTGAAAACATTAAAATATTGTTAACAAGTGCATGAACTTCAATTGAAATCAGTGTCTTATACACGTGGCGCATGAAGTAAAATTTCGAGTTTAGAAAAGCCCAGAAAATTTGTCTCGGGTCGCTGCGCGACCCTCGACAAATTTTCACGGGGCTTTTCTAAACTCGAAATTTTACTTCATGCTTAGTCTGGGAGTGGAAAACTCTCGTTTGTAGCTTCAAATTGAATTTTAAAATAAAAACAAGGAATATCTAAAGATTTGCAGAAAATGGGAGTGGATTAATAAAATTAAAATAGTTTAATATCATAACATAGAGGTAGTTTGTCTTTTAAGTATACGTATTCAAAATTCAGCCTATTTTCTGTAAGTCTTTAGATATTCCTTGTTTTTTCTTAAGTTCAATTTGTAGCTTTGAACGAGTGTTTCCACTCCCAGACTAAGCATGAAGTAAAATTTCGAGTTTAGAAAAGCCCCGTGAAAATTTGTCTCGGGTCGCGCAGCGACCCGAGACAAATTTTCTGGGCTTTTCTAAACTCGAAATTTTACTTCATGCGCCACGCGTATAAGACGCTGATTTCAATTGAAGTTCATGCACTTGTTAACAATATTTTAATGTTTTCAGAGTTTAAGGGTACAGGGTACTTAGGTTAGGATGTTTTCAGAGTTCATTTTAAACATCTAGGTAATATACATATAAATCAATATTGCACAGAAAACGTTTATACAATGTTTGTAACGTTGCTAAAACTTTATTGTAATCATTTTAATACAATGTTTTATTTCAGTATCATGTTCAATATTCGTGCAATATTTAAAATGTTTCCGTGTTCAGTGGATGAAGAAAGGACTTTATTTTTAATACGAAATTATGAAAATAAAAATCAACGGTTAAACGAGAAAACGCTTGAGCAGCATATTGAGTCGATTGGAATAATAAAATAGGAAGCACTTGCCGTGCAATTTACAGTGCTAAACATTTTTCCGCTTCAGTTTGAAGTTTCGTAATACAATCAGTCGCGGAGAGGATCCCGGATGAAGTTTGCTCCAGAAATATTGTGCCCGATGTTCACGCGAGATGCACAAGATTGCATCTTCCTTATTATTGAGACAATTCTGTATCACGATGGCTTTATAAACAATACGAACTTATTCGAGAAATTTAAAAATACAAAGAGTTTATGTCTTTAGAAAACGTATGCAATCAATCCAGGGGCGTAGCCAAGGAAGGGGGCTGCCCCATCTCTCTTAGCTGCGTAAAATAAATCAGGAAAGGAGATTATTTTTTGTATTACAAATAGAACATAATTTATTCATAAAGACGAATTTGGGAGAGATGTCCTATGACTCATTGATGTGGAATGTGTGGTTCAATTTTTTTAGAGAGTATGTCGACAGTTGCATCTGCAACGATTTTTCCTAGTTGTGTTAAATTTTGACGTTACATGACAGTGTTCTTTCTTTGAGAAAAGCTTTAAATCATAATTTCTTCTGATTTTTTTTCTTTTGAGTATACATATCCCAATTAAGTGTTGTAGATTTTTAAATATTCGTTGTTTTCTTAATTGAGGTCAATTTTAAATTTAAACGAGTGTTTTCCACTCCCAGACTAAGCATGAAGTAAAATTTCGAGTTTAGAAAAGCCTGAAAATTTTGTTTGGTCGCGTAGCGCGAAGCGCGGAGCGACCAAACCAAATTTTCAGGCTTTTCTAAACTCGAAATTTTACTTCATGCGCCACGTGTATAAGACACTGATTTCAAGCGAAGTTTAATCGTTCACAATACTTCAGTGCTTTCAGTGTTTAATACGCGTGGCGCATGAAGTAAAATTTCGAGTTCAGAAAAGCCTGAAAATTTGGTTTGGCCGCGTAGCGCTTCGCGCAACGCGACCAAACCAAATTTTCAGGCTTTTCTGAACTCGAAATTTTACTTCATGCTTAGTCTGGGAGTGGAAAACACTCGTTTTAAGCCTCAAATTGAACTCTTTAAAAAAAGCCAGCGCATATTAACCTAATAAAAAATTCCCTGTATGTATACTTAAAATAAAAATTCCCTGTATTAACAGATCAATCCGATGACTATTTGCCAAATCTACTGAATGCGCATTCAATTCAACTAACATTTTCGTTTGAGCTTACACAAAATCAACATAAACGCATTATTTATTTAAAATACCTGAACTATTTAGTAGATGTGTAAATTGGAATTATACCACTTATACTCACATTTAAAACGATTGTGCACATTAATTAAAATGATTTGTGGCTGGGTTTTTGCGGATTTAGTTTTACGAAGACATGTCAAAATGTGTCGTTTCACCTTAAAATCTTAAAGCTGCATACTGGAACATACGTTTTCGCATGTTCCATCTAAAAACCATAACAGACGTATTATGAAGTTTTCTGTCTCTTGTCACACACGTAATCAGATTGGTGCAGAAAGCACTACAAATCAAGGAAACCATGGGACACCTCTCGTGAATCGTACCTTAAGTATAATTTAAATTGCCAATACTTGGTTGCAGAATACACCAAACATTAAAAGTGCGATTCTATTCGCAATCTACAACAAGTCAATCTCACAAAGACTAAATCAAACACTCATTGAAACAACTACTTCCCGGGCATATGTCCCAACGGACATTGGGTTATAAAGGGTGGGATATTTCTTGGAATCTTTTTGAACTACCACTTTATTTTTACTTTCATGATATTTGACATCTGATGTATGACAGTTCTTCAGTATACAACACTCGGTTAACAAAATGGCACGCTATAGGCTCGATGAACGTTGGGAAATGTTAAAAATTTACTTTGAATGTAATTCGTGTATTGCAGAATCAGTGCGAAAATTGCGTACAAAATTCGGTCGCGAATATGCACCAAATGCAAGTGTTTTGAAGAAATTTGGCCACAAAATTCGTGAAACTGGTATGCTGGTGGACCGTACTAAAGTTCCACACGCTCGTCCGGTTTGTACACCCGAGAACATCGACTCGTCATTGCTCTCAGCAATTGAACATTAGTCGCACTTCCTTGAGGCCTATTTTGCTTAAAGACATCTGTTTATTCGCCTCTAAGGTCCAAATAACACAGCAGTTGAAGAGAGTTGACCCTCCACTTCGATACAACTATGCTAATTAGGCGTTAGAGCAGCTGGGAGCCGATGGTGAATTTTGAAAAAAATATATCTTTTCCGATGAAGCGCATTTTCACCTCGGGGGCTATGTAAACAAGCAAAACTGCAGAATTTGGGCATCGGAAAACCCACACGTGATCGTTGAGCAGCCAATGCATCCCGAACGAGTGACTGTATGGTGCGGATTATGAGCCGGCGGCATTAACGGCCTATTTTTCTTTGAATCAGGCGAAACGGTCAACGGAAACCGCTATAGGACCATGATAGCAAACTTTTTATGGGAGCAAATTGCTGGTTAAATGTGGGCAACATCTGGTTCCAACAAGATGGGGCGACGTGCCATACTAGCAACGATACTGTCGACTTATTGCGGTCAAAGTTCAAAAATCGTGCAATCAGCCGTCATGGAGATCTGAATTGGCCAACAAGGAGCTTCGATTTGACGCCCATGGACTTTTATCTCTGGGGTGCCGTTAAAGAACATTGTTATGCCTACGATCCAGCAACGATTGATGATCTTAAAGTCAAAATCCAAAATGCCATTGCTGAGATAGAACCGCAGACGTTGGAAAAAGTTCTGAAAAATTGGGTCGAGAGAATGGACTATTGTAAGGCCAGCCGTGGCAGCCATTTGACTGATGTCATATTCCATGTATAACCGGATACTCTTGGCTTCAAGATCATGAATTTCCATCTAGCAGTTTGTGTTTTATTATCACTTTAAAAAGATTCCTTGCGATGGCCCACCCTTTACAAGTGTTTGCTGTCACATACCGTAGCCTGCTGCAAATGTAACAATTCGGATCAAATTATTCAGCCCATCTATAGGCGCGTTTCAAGATTTATCTCTCAGCAGTATAGCTTTGCCGTTCACTCCAAACAATTTGACACCCTAAAAATTGGCAGTCACGTTACCGTTATACATTTTTTTTCTATTGGAGACTTTTGTGTTATAAAAGAAATGTTTCACAAGCGAGTTTAATATTTAGTAAATTACAATAATTAGAGTGGTGAACGCAATAAAATGCGATTGCTGGCATCGCACCAAGCCGACACGCTCTAGTAACGCTAATTTCCGATGAGGCCTCGTACAAATCTCCGATAAAGTAAGAGAGAACCCGTCCGATTGTAAATAATTGCGCAGATTTATATATGGGGATGATGAACGCCCAACATCTTGCTGATATATGGCTTTTTATTTCCAACAGAAACTATCACCCAACTTCCCTACTAAATTATTTTAATGGCAATAATAACAGCGCCGTATATTACATTAATTGTTCTTAAAACGTTAACATCTTATTTATCGAAAAATTCCTCCTTAATGATCACCCACGAAGCAATTAAAAATATCTCTCTATATTTTTTGTTTTTCTGTAAGTACACTATGTTACTATTTGTGTATGATAATAATAATAATATTCTTTATTATCCACAATTAAAAAAAACAAGATTAAAATAATAGCACAAGCAGTACTTATTGTAGAAAACCCATGGGCGTTGTACAGTGTACAGTCTGTTTGGTTATACAAACAGGCATAACTGCTTCGAACACAACCCAACTTAAAATAAAGATATATTTATATTGTGGCGAATATTATTGGTAATTTACAAAAAAAATATAATTACAATTATATTTAAGAATGTATGTACAACTTATACAATAATAATAATAATAAAAATAATTAAAAATTACAAAAATTACAGCAGTAACTTGGAATACCATCATTTTCATTTTTATTCGCGTGAAAATACGAAGAACTTTACAGATTTTTTAAATGCTAGGCAGTGGTTGAGTTTTGTACTCAATGGGAATATTGTTGTACACTTTTACCACATTATAAGTGAAACTGCGTTCAAAATACGTTGTTCGGTGAATTGGTGGTATTGGGAGCCCTTTATTTCTTATATTAATGTTGTGTACGTCAGTTCGAAAAGATATTTTCTTGTAAAGATAAGGTGGGCATTTTAAACGAATTATTTTATTGAACAAACATGCCATATGCAAGTGCCTCCTTCCTACCATGTTAATCCAGTTTGTAAGTTTTAATGTATGTGATATGTTGTCATATTTCCGTATGCTGCGAATTAATCTGAGACATGAGTTTTGCACTAGTTGCATTCTTTTTTGTGTGACTGCAGTTAAACATGGTCCATAGACTACATCACAAAACTTGAAATGCGAAAGAACTAAACTATTACATAACATAATTTTTAATTCCTGTGATAGAAACGATCTAGCGGCATAAATTAACTTAAGATTGGAATGAGCAGTTCTGATACATTTTAAAATGTGTGAGGCAAACCTCAATGTTTTATCAATAATTAACCCAAGATTTTTGGCTTCCTCAACAAAAATCAAAGGCACATCGTTTAAAAATATATTTATGTCTAGTTTTTTACTGAATAATATAGCGCATGATTTGTTAGGATTAACTTGTAAACAATGTTGTGTGCATGCGTTAGTAAATGTTTTCAGATGAAAATTTATTTTATTTACAGCATCTCTAACGTTGCAGCTGTTGAATGAATGTAGCAACTGTGTGTCATCCGCGTACATATGGAATTTTAAATATTTAAAGTATTGTCCGAAACTGGATGTATACACCGCATACACGAGAGGTCCCAGAATTGACCCCTGAGGTACCCCTCTGGTGGTTTTATGAGAGCTAAATGTAACACTTTCTATAATAACCGATTGATCGCGATTTGACAGGTATGAATAGAAGAAACATAATGCACTTTTAGAGAATCCAATATAATGTAATATTGCCATTAAAATATTATGATCTATAGTGTCGAAAGCTTTGCTAAAATCAAGAAGGATTAGAAAACTATCTTCACCACAGTCTCCAGCTCTTAAAATGTTGTCTGTAATATTAAGCAATGCAGTTGCACAACTGTGGTGTGGCCGAAAACCTGATTGCCTGATTGCTCAGTTTGAAATTAATCTTTTTTCTTTCATGTGAGTACAAAGGCAAGGCCGTAGCTAGAATTTTTTTTTGAGGGGGGATATAAAAATTTCTTGGGGGGGGTTTACTAGTAAAAATATTGTTTTTGCTCTTTCATGGCCACTTTTACATACAAAAGATTAACATTTTGAAATTTTTGGAGGGGGTTTGAACGCCCATACCCTCCTCTTCCAGCTACGGCCTTGTATACAAGGATTTTCATTTTTAGGTATACATATGCATTCGCTTTTTTAAAAAGAATTAAATTTAAGTTTTCAACGAGTGTTTTCCACTCTCAGGTAAAGCATGGAGTAAAATTTCGAGTTTAGAAAAGCCTGAACATTTGGTTTGGGCGCCAGCTATGGCCTTGTATGCAGGGATTTTCATGTTTAGGTATACATATGCATACGCTTTTTTTTTAAAAGAGTTAAATTTAAGCTTTCAACGAGTGTTTTCCACTCCCAGGTTAAGCATGAAGTAAAATTTCGAGTTTAGAAAAGCCTGAAAATTTGGTTTGTCGCGTAGCGCGAAGCGCGGAGCGACCAAACCAAATCAGGCTTTTCTAAACTCGAAATTTTACTTCAAGCGCTACACGTATTAAAAAAAATGTACATTATATTAATTAAGAGTTTATCGATCTTCAGTTTTTCTAACATCGGCTCGTTGGTCTAGGGGTATGATTTTCGCTTAGGGTGCGAGAGGTCCCGGGTTCAAATCCCGGACGAGCCCACACTTTTTTTTCTACATTGTTAAAATTATATAAAAATATAAAATTATATATTATATTTATAAATATCAAATGTGTGCAAAACTTTAAAAGTTATTATCTTAACCCATTATGTGTCATCGATGCATATACGCAACATTATTAATTTTATTTGACTTGACTTGAAAATGTATGAAGAAAAACGTAAATATTTTGTTATTTAAATGTCTTGATTATTACTCATTTAAATAAAATGTTTTCAGTGTATTTCTAACTTCATAATATTTCAGTGTTTTATACGCGTGGCGCATGAAGTAAAATTTCGAGTTTAGAAAAGCCCCGTGAAAATTTGTCTCGGGTCGTTGCGCGACCCTCGACAAATTTTCTACGCGGGGCTTTTCTAAACTCGAAATTTTACTTCATGCTTAGTCTGGGAATGGAAAACACTCGACTAAAGTATAAAATTGAACTAAACCAAATTTTCAAGCTTTTCTAAACTCGAAATTTTACTCCATGCTTAATCTGGGAGTGGAAATACACGTTCTAAACTTTAAATTGCACGTTTCTATACAAAATCGACGAGTGCCTTACATTTACAACATATACATTATTTATATTTAAAAGAAAAATTCATAGAATTTTATACAATAAGTCATTCGTAGAACTTATATAATGAAGTGTAGAATTTTACCTAAAATTCACTTTTAGAGTTAACTCTATAATTGCTCTGCCGTTAATGGGTTAATAAAATTATATTCTTGTTTTTTCTTCAAATTATGAAATAATTAATTCATTCGTTCTTTTTTCAACGTTGCATGTCTTTTTATTAAAAGATTGTAACTATAAAATAATACGTCATGAGTTAAAATTGAAGTTAAAATCTTCATTAAACATTTTATGACTTTTTATTATAAGATTTAAAAATTTCACTACGGAGAAATAAATGAATTATACTTTTCTCACAGTACGTTTTTTACTTATAATATACTTATAAATATCCAATGAATGTGCAAAACTATAAATTATTATCTTGATGAAATTATATTGTTGATTTACACTTTAAATTATAAAATAATTAATTCATGTGTTGTTGATTCAACGTTTCATGTCTTTTTATTAAAAGATTGTAACTAGAATTAATACTTCATGAATTAAAATTGACTAAAAAAAACCCATTAACGGCAGAGTAATTATAGAGTTAACTCTAAAAGTTGATTTTAGGTAATAATCTACACTTCTTTTAATGATTTCTACGAATGACTTATTTTTCTTTTAAATATACATAACGTATACGCTGTAAATATAAGGCATTCGTCGAATTTGTATAGAAACGTGCAATATAAAGTTTAGAACGAGTATTTCCACTCCCAGACTAAGCATGAAGTAAAATTTCGAGTTTAGAAAAGCCCCGCGTAGAAAATTTGTCGAGGGTCGCGCAGCGACCCGAGACAAATTTTCACGGGGCTTTTCTAAACTCGAAATTTTACTTCATGCGCCACGCGTATAAAACACTGAAAAATTGTGAAATTAGAAATGCACTGAAAACATTTTATTTAGATGAGTAATAATCAAGACATTTAAATAACAAAATATTTACGTTTTTCTTCATACATTTTCAAGTCAAGTCAAATAATATAATTAATCAAATTAATTTAACTGACATAAAATTAATAATGTTGCGTATAATCGAGATATTTAAATAACAAAATATTTACATTTTTCTTCATACATTTTCAAGTAAATTCAAGTAATATGAAATTAACTTATTTAGTAATTTAATTAACCTAAAATTAATAATGCTGCGTATATGCAACCCTAATGAGTTAAACAATTCATGACTTGAAAAACTAGAAAACTAGAAAATAATACGTCATGAGTTAAAATTAAAGTTAAAATTTTTATTAAACATTTCATGACTTGTTATTATAAGATTTAAAAATTTCACTACAGAGAAAAAAATAAATTATACTTTTCTCACAGTACGTTTTTTACCTAATATTATTATTACTATTTTGCAATCCATTAACGGTCGCCGCATTATACTTTTCTCGCAGTACGTTTTTTACTTATTATTATTACCTTTTAGCAATCCAGTAACGGTCACCGCAACGCATTAAAACTTATTAAACTGAGGCGCGGTTTTCATTACTGGTCATTAAATTGGCCAAATGGACAAATTTGCATTCTGTTGGTTTTCACCGGAATCCGCACTAAATCAACGGCGTTTATCTTCCTCGAGGACGCGAATAAATCAGAATTATCATTCCTTATTTACAACAGTTTCCTCAATCATAAATTGCCCGCTCGGAATCGTAAATCTACTTTTATGGTGTTATTAACAGACCGCTCAACTAAATAAGTTTCCGATTGAATTGGATTTTTGAAACTGGTCGTGCGATGTCATCTGTTGGAAGTTGCGAGAACTGCCAGGAGTTTTGTGACAAAAGTTCATAATAATATATGTGCTCTTCTTATTAGAGTATTCTGTAATTGTATACATAGACTATTGTATGTATACAATTACAGAAAACTGTATTAAGAATAGCGCTGTAAACCAAATAAAAAAACCAGGAAACTGTAAATCATTTATAAATCAACTGTAATACCCCCTTGCGCCGCATTCTTTATTTACAAAAATTTCCTCAATCATAAATTGCCCACTGGAAATCGTTAATCTATTTTTATGGTGTTATTAACAGAACGCTCAACTAAATAAGTTTCCGATTGAATTGGATTTTTGAAACTAGTAGTGCGGTGCTATCTGTTGGAAGTTGCGAGAACTGCCAGGCGTTTTGTACCAAGATTTCATAAGAGTCTATAAATCGATAGTCTATGTAAACAATTACAGAAAACTGTAATAATAATACCACTGTAAACCAAATAAAAAAAACAGGAAACTGTAATTCATTTATAAATCAACTGTAATGCCCCCTAGCGCCGCATTCTTTACCTACAACAGTTTCCTCAATCATAAATTGCCCGCTCGAAATCGGCAATCTACATTTATGGTGTTATTAACAGACCGCTCAACTAAATAAGTTTCCGATTGAATTGGATTTTTGAAACTAGTCGTGCGGTGCCATCTATTGGAAATTGCGAAACTGCCAGCAGTTTTGTAAGAAAAGTTCATAGGAATCTATGAATCAATAGTCTATGTATGCAATTACAGAAAACTGTAATAATAATACCACTGTAAACCAAGTAAAGAAAACAGGAAACTGTAAATAACAATAATAATAATATATTTATTTCCGAACAAAATTTACAATTTTTTACAGTGAAAACTTATCAATATACAATATATGCGTATATGGTAAACAATATACATTAATACAATACAATATTAAACAAAATTTTACACATTTAAAAAAGATTAAATTAAATTAAAATTATACAAAATAAATTAAATTACAACGTGTTAAATCACAAAATATCACTTATTGAACTTACAAATTGCTCAGAGTTGCAATTAAATATGTCGATATTATATTGCACGCTAGAGTGTAGTCTAAACATTTTGTTTAACGGCGAGTTATAAAAAGTGTTAGAACTGGCTCTATTACACTAAAAAGTTGCTGCATTCCCACTGCCTATTCTTGGCACATAAATATTTATCATTTTTAGCAAGTTAGGGTCATCAATTTCATTATGTACTATGTTATGCAGATGCTTGAGCAACAAGATTTTTCGACGCGCAGCTAGCGATTTAATGTTAAACATTCGTTGAAGATCCTTGTAGTTTATTGTATCATCTGGATATAAGTGGTTGACTTTAAAGTATAGATACTTTAGGAATATTCTTTGAACACGTTCAATTGTTTTAAGATCATTATAAATCATTTATAAATCAACTGTAATGCCCCCTTGCGCCGCAATCTTATTTACAACAGTTTCCTCAATCATTAATTGCCCGCTCGAAATCGTAAATCTACTTTTAAGGTGTTATTAACAGACCACTCAACTAAATAAGTTTCTGATTGAATTGGATTTTTGAAACTAGTTGTGCGGTGCCATCTATTGGAAGTTGCGAGAACTGCCAGGAGCTTTATAACAAAAGTTAGTAAGAATCTATGAATCAATAGTCTATGGATGCAATTACAGAAAACTGTAATAATATTACAAGTGTAAACCAAATTAATATCACTTAGTTTGATAACGACTAGCTTGTAGTCGAAACTATAGTCACTGAAAAGTAAAATAAAAGTGGAAAAACAAAGTTATTATTATTATTTATTATTATTATTTTATTTCAACTTTTAATTTCAGAGTTATGACACAAAATTGCATTTTATTATCATTCCTTATTTACAACTGTTTTCTTAATCATAAATTGCTTAAAGTTTTAATTCCACTTTTATGGTGTTATTAACAGACCGCTCAACTAAATACGTTTTCGATTGAATTGGATTTTTGAAACTAGTTGTGCGGTGCCATCTATTGGAAGTTGCGAGAACTGCCAGGAGTTTTGTAACAAAACTTCATAAGAATCTATGAATCAATGGTCTATGTATACAATTACAGAAAACTGTAATAATAATTCCACAGTAAACCAAATTATAATCACTTAGTTTGATAATGAATAGCTTGTAGTCGAAACTATAGTCACTGTAAAGTAAAATAAAAGTGGTAAAACAAAGTTTTTATTATTATTTATTTTTATTATTTTATTTCAACTTTTACTTTCAGAGTTATGACACAAAGTTGCATTTTTGTATCATTCCTTATTTACAACAGTTTCCTTAATCATAAATTGCCCACTTGGAATCGTAAATCTACTTTTATGGTGTTATTAACAGACCGCTCAACTAAATACGTTTTCGATTGAATTGAATATTTTAAACTAGTCGTGTGGTGCCATCTATTGGAAGTTGCGAGAACTGCTAAGAGTTTTGTAACAAAAGTTCATAAGAATCTATGAATCAATAGTCTATGTATACAATTACAGAAAACTGTAATAACAATACCACTGTAAACCAAATATAAATCAAATAGTTTGATCATGACTAGCTTGTGGTCGAAACTATAGTGACTAAATAGTAAAATAAATGTGGTAAAACAAAGTTAGGTGTTTTAATTAAATTGTTGTGAAGATGTACCACAAAGTGAACGCCAACCAAATGAACGATTTCAAATTGAAAAAACAGGAAACTGTAATTCATTTATAAATCAACTGTAATGCCCACTTGCGCCGCTATTGTATTGATAAATTGTTTACACATTTGCATTTTAATAAAAATTATATGCCTGGGATATCTTAAAAATTTAAAATATTCTTATATTCTCGAATTTGTACTTAATCCGAGGGTTTATCATGATTAACTTCATAACCATAATTAAATACCTGCGATTCAAGTGGGCGTAGGTGTTTGATTGAGCCATTTAAATCTAAGAATCAGTTATCAGTTATCCGTGAACACAATCACAATTAAAGAAAACTGTAAAAGAAATTATTGGAAATTGCTGGATGATTTAAATTAATTATTGGAAATTGTCAACCAAATAAAAACGAACAGGCAAAACTGTAAAACAATTGGAATATTACAGAAATCTAAAGCTTTTCTAAAATACGAGATACAATTTAAGCTATTTTTTGGAACAATAGTAAACTTCCATAATAATGGGCATAGAGAAATAATAAAGTATGTTCAATAAAAAAAAAACCTCCAAAGTGCCATGATTTTATCTTTTTAAAAATTTAAGTTGACTACACGCTTTAGGAATTGACATTTAAAAAGTCAAACATAATAATTATAATCTTAGACCATATAAGACGCGCCCTCTCCCAACGCGGTGAAGCCAACATAATAGGCGCGTGGGACGTCACGTGTGGGCAAGAACGCAAATAGAAATACGCTTCGTATTGGAAGTGTGCACGAAATCAATTTTTTTATTTACTTAAAAGTCATTAATCTTGTGGAAGGAACTTGGCTATACAGTATACGTGTATCAGGAAAAAATAAATAAACAAGTAATTAACTTATTAACTTTACAAACATTTATTTATTGTCCAGAAAACAAAATCATTTTAGTTAGTTTGCTCCTAACTCTATCAGCATTATTTTTACTTTCACCCAGATGATATAATCTAATACTACAATAATGAAAACCGATAACTTTAATTAAATTTATAATGTGGTTAGATTCAATATCATTATCGTACATGTGTTCCTTGTAAGCATCGAAAACTGCACCGTGAACATTGCACATAATATTGATTATTAATTTCGTCAATAGATTATTTCCGTTTAACATCTCCATTTTGTCCATAATTCTGATTTCACTTTCTGCTATTTTACAAATGTGAATCACATCCTTAGATGGCTGAATTAAACATTGTCTAACATTACTATAATTTTTGCTGATCACCAGGGTTGACTTTGAAATATCTGACTGGATCGCGCTCAAACAAATTTCACAATCTAATTTTTTTTTAATGTTCTTCACCACAAATCCAGCTATATATTCCACAACATCATTTACATACAAAGATAATTTATTGGAATAACTTAAACTAGTTAAAGCGTAATCGTGGTCGTTGGTGATATCTTCCTCGGTATCTAAATTTTCAATCAGTTGTTGGTGAATGGTCCTCATTTTCACTTTAGTTGGGGTACTCATCGCCAAAATAATGGACGGTGCTTGCTCAATACAGTTAGCTTGTGAGGAAGCTGTAACACCTGTGTGCATTAACAACCTCTTGTAAGAAGCTTGAAATTGTTTTGGAGTTGGATTATTATTATATCCTCCATGGCTTCTTATGGCACTAAAGAAAACTTCTATGTGATCTTGGTATAGCTTATACGCTGAAAGATACTTTAGATCACCGCTTTCTACGTGCTGCTTCCATATCCCCATGTACGATTTTAAGCTGACGACAAGACCAATAAAGCCAGTTTTTCTTTGGCTTAAATACAGAGGTTCCCCATTTGCTGTACATTTAAGAGACATAATGTATTTAATTGATTCGTCAATTTTTTGAAAAATAATATCCTTGTTGTAATGCTGAATACTTGCTTTAAAATTTTTGGCTAGTATGTTTCTGCTATTTAAAATATCAAAAATATCATTCATGAAAATAATAAATCTCTCAGTTGCCTCACTTCCTTCAAAACCTTTTGAATAATGAGTTTCTCTTAAATATTGTAAAGCTTTTGCAACTTTTAAACTAAAAGTCTGTGCTGCTAATTTTACTTTCATTTTTTCTTTAAACCAATTTATATGTGTAATTTTTGTTGCTAGATGCAGACCTTCCTTTTCCTGTACCTCTACCAATTTTTCAATATATTTCCATTTAATAGGCTCACTTTTATTATCATACAAAACTTTATACGTACCAAGAGTGTTTCTTATAAGCTTCAGCATGTGAGGAGGATCTAATAAAATGTAAACGGGCTGTTTTGCCATAGGATGCATGAAATATGTTTGTGACGAGTTAATAGATAAATCTGCTCCAAGATGATTTGCCATACTTATATTGGTTGCAGCGCCATCAAAAGTTAGGCTGGTGATTATAACATCAGCATCATGTAATATAGTCAAACACATTTTTATCAGGTTACTCTTTTGAATTCCTGTAATTCCATTAATTAAAAAATAACCTATAGGTAGCTTCCATCTATCGTTGACACTATTAATTAAAAAAACAATTTCTTCCTTTGCTTCTGCTACACTATCACTTTCAAGCCCATTGCCGATGTCAACATACCTACAATGTAAAATTATTTCAACCAACATATATGTTCTTTTTATAATTTTTACTTCTTCATGCATTTATACAAAATATCATGCAATTTACTAATAGTCTAACAAACAAACCCTAAAAATTTTTCTGCATCCCATTCTATTTTTGTATGTATTGCCATCTCATCAATCATTAAGGAGCAAATGCAAGGTTTACCCTTTTCCCGAAGCTCTAATACCTTCTGTTTTAAAACATTCACAGATTCTGTTTGAAAGCGTGGACCACATGTTATTGTTTGATACCATTTTTGAAGAGTTCGTGGATGAGGAAGCATGTTAGGAAACGTTTTTCTGACATACGAATAAGCTTTAGGTGAATAAAAGTTCAAAGTAAGTGCAAAGCTCTTCAATTCCGGTGGATATGTTTTAGAACGCTTAGATTTCAACAACTGTTTAAATATTGTTTTAGTTGCAGCAGGCATTGTATCCTAGGAGAAAATTCAAACACCAATCACATGCAATTAATATTAATGATATACTTTCTTAATAAGCCGCCGATTCCGTTGTTGTAGAATTTTAATGTGTTTCTGCTTTTTTATAAGTAAATTTTTTACTGCAAGTCTATATTGCTGATATCTCATTGAAGAATCACATTTTTTGAAATCACCAACATAATGCATTCTTCTCTTTTTTATAGGGGGCTCTACGAGAGACTCTTTGGAGGTCCCTTCATTTATTGATGTTCCTGGGTTATCTTCATTCTGAACCTTGACCTTTCTTGATAGCGGTGGTTTTCTAGTAGTTATTTTCTTTGTCAAATGACTAGGAAAATTAAATATGCTTGGCACAGCATCATTTTTAAGTTTCTTTATTGAACTCCAATTATTGGTAATAAAAGAATCATGTGTGAAATGCTTTGAACAAATTCTACTATGTTGTGATGGGTTAAAATTTTCACGTCGCATTGCAGCAATCCATTGCTTTTTCACTAGGGAATCTCGTGGAAATCTGTGAATGATTGTTTTTGTGAAATAGGTGACAACAATTTTGAAATTGCGTTTATGCAGGGTGAGTTTTTTTAAGTGTTACAGGGCTATATTACCACCAACCCCTCAAATACGAGAAAAGAGTAAAATGTAGAAAATATGGTAAAATCTGACCCCCATGTCCCTATTACCTCATGAAAATATTTAAAACCGTTCTCGAATTATAGCCCTGTAACACTAAAAAACTCACCCTGTATACCATCCTATTTCGAGGTTATGCACATACAAGTTTTATGTAAAAGTAAATACTTACAGGTGAAATGATATATCTGTACCACGTTTATATCGTTCTGTGCAATTATAAGCACTGCATGATTGCACCATAATTATAACCACACAATTCACAGAAATAACACGATTTTAAAATAGAAATGAAATGAAAACAGTCGTGAAACCCTCGTGAAACAAACACACAAACTCATAGATTACCCTATAGATACATGACTCCCATGTTAATATTTGGAACGTTTCAAGCTGTCAATTTTTTTTCGTTTCACCCCATACCAGGAGAGGCGCTGGCGTCGCATAATTAGCGTGATGCGGGGCGGGCGGGGTTTTGGCGGGTATATTCCTATATTCAAATTGAGCTTATTTAAAATGAAAGGTAAGACTAATAATAAAATCATAAACAATTTAAAACATTTATTAAAAAAATAATTAATTATTGTATACAAACATAAATATTTAATGAAAAATATAGATATAAACAAATGTGTTTCACCATCCTTTTAGTTGGAATGTTTTATAAGTATATATTTATAAAAATATGAAGTATAAACATAAATGTATTTCAAAACATATAATGTGCGATTCTTAAATGTACACAATCTACAACACATTAATTGTCATACAAAGACAAGAATAAAACACTCGATTTCATTCATATTTACGTATAAATGTATTATATTAATTAGTATAATATACAACAGAATAATACATGAAATTGAAAATACTTATTTATTTTTGAAAATGTTCATCAGTTCTCAAATATATATTAAACATTTATTTATTTTGTAATTGTCACAAGTGTGTTTACTCGCTCATGCATGTGCATCACTTATATATATATATATATATATATATATATATATATATATATATATAGTAAGTATGTATTGCTTTGAACTATTATTATTATATACAAAAGTATTCAATGAATGTAATACACATTGCATATTTTATGTATTATGTAAATACTTATATTGTATATTAAGAACAAAGAATAATACAATTAAATTTATAATTGTTCTTAAATAATAAATAAAAATTATAATACAATACACAAGCATTATTTAGTTGAATTCGTTTTGCAATATTAATGAACCTTTTAACACCTATATTAATTAATTTAAATTTAAACAAATATTTTAAATTTGTTCTTTTGTATTATATTACGTACGTCGGGCATTTGCTGCTTTCAGTGTTAATAAATATTATTTTAAAATAAAATAACATTAAAAATAAGGGGATTTATATAAATCTAAGATAACAATTAATTTAAAGGCAAAAGTATTGTCAACATTTCATATACTTATCAATTTTAACATTATAATTGATGTATAAAACAAGATGTTAACACATTAAAATTATATATGTATATATTGTTTGCCCCTTTTGCCTCTAAAAATATGTACCCCACATAATCTTAAATTAACTTATTCTATTGGTGGATACTGTAAAGCAACAACATTATTGATAGTGGAATAAATTTATTAATTTATGATGAGACAATCTTTAAGCTACCTAAATACTTTAATTATGAACAATCTCATTGTCAATAAGATCATCCATATATTTTCAAATATTTTTAACTAATTAACATTTTATTTTTTGAAATACAAGAGTTACGTGATTTCAGTTTTGTGTATTTCTGTAGAGCCATCTTTTTAATAATGTCATTGATTTTTATATGTTCTGTTCCATTCAAAATCCTATTTACATTACGTACCCACATATGTACATAAAAAGAAATCATATAATTATCAATAACATCAATTAAATTGTGCTCTGTGCAGGTGAAGGCGGTGGACAAATTGAATAAATTTATTTTTGATTTTAAAAATGGAGCAATATCACTATATGGGCAAATTTTTGAAATATAATATTGAATAATTTGAAATGATTTTGAAAGGTAATTAAAAAAATTAGTGTGCGGCTTCAAAAGAGTTTTCCTATAGTAATTTCTACATTCAATGTAGCAATTGAAAGACTCTTTGTTATCGCACACTAATTCTTGTTTACAAGTATTACAGCCCTGCACTCTCTTTAATATATGTTTTCCCATATATCCTGCTATGTAGGCATTAGTATTATCACATAAAAAATTATATGAACTTTTATATGCAAACATAGCAGGTATATTCGGGGGTGGATATGTACGTGGTAGGGAAATATCATTAGTTAAAAACATTTGTAAAAAATTCAGTACCCCCTCAGTACCATCAGTTTCACAATTAACATACGGAGAATTGACTGTCATAAAATTGTTTACAATTAAAGCTTTGAATGGGGACTTAAAAGACGAACATGTTGGATTTATATTGCGCCGTCCATAACTCCTTATACACCCAAAGAAATTTTCTATGGGATCTTGATTAATATTTCGAGGACATACGTGTTCAATAGACTTAGAAGATAATTTATTCCACAGGCATTGCAAACCTTTTAATGTACTTATCCAGTTTGCAATGCATGGCGGAATAAATTTTCCATTAGGTCTAATAAATCGTATAGTTCTCAAAATATTAATCGCATTGGAATAAAATGCAACATGTTCACTCTTTTTAGAAATCGCGCACCTTAAAGGTTTGTTATCATCGCCATTAATTAATGAACCATTCACACTATCAAATAATTGATCGAAGAACAATAGGAACTCTGCCGTACCTAACATAGTGTCTGTCTGAGATAACTCATTACCATTATTTACTAAGAATCTCAATGTTGCTGAAGTTCGCTGTGAAAAAACTTGTGCAGCAAGGTTCACCTTCATCTTGTTCATTTTCTGTTCATATATATGGCAATCAGTTATCTTAGGCAGCATCTTAGAGTTAAAGTCCCCATTATCCATCTCATGGAGCTTCACAATATCCGACCAGCAAGCGATATAGTTTGTGTGCTCCCATCTGAATGACGCATTATATTTTAATAAATTATTCCTGACACATTTCCAAAGATGAGGTGGATCGAACAGAGGTATTATTTCTTGATCACGTATCAAGAAACCTTCATACCGATTCTCCTCACCACCTAAAATGTGTCTTCGATTTGTATCCTCCCTCAACCGTTTTATTACTTTGACATTGGTTGCATGTTGGTCGCATATTATGCAAACAACATGCAAACCAATGTCTTGTAATTGTTTTATAATGGTTTATATGTTCCTGGTAAGGTCTGCAACACCCATACCGTGTTCCACAAAGAAATATGCTATGGGTTGTTTCCATTTCACCAGTATCCCACGAACCATAAAAACCATTACATGGTCAGCAAAGCGTGCTTTGGTACTCTCACCACAATTAACAAAACCGTCAATGGAGGATTCAACCTTATTAAAATATAAGCCTGCACTAAGTGACATTTCGTCGAACAGAAGGGCACAATACTTATCAGCTTCATCCATCTGATCACAAGAAATTTTCAACAACTCCAAAATTGGGTTATTAATACCCGGACCAATGGGAATTCTATTCAACAAGGTTTGTAGGAATTGCCTCGATGGAAGAGCAAACACTTTTGCTAAGAACCTGTACAATTTAGGGCCTTGCTTAAACATTGCCAAAGCAAAAGTTTTGTCTTCCATCGAAAACCGCCTACCCCGAGGTTCATACTGTTGCAACCTAACTTGCGACAACAAAAAGTTAAAGGATGTTTTATTCAATTTTGCACGCCATCCTTTGCCGGTTTTTGCAAATTTCATTGCTTGCTCAAGACGTTTCTTATTAGAAGCGTTTTGAGCATTCAATTTTCTAGCAATCCGTTGAAGGTCACGTGCATATGAATATACCCTCCGAGCTTGAGGGGTAAGCTTTCTTTGACTTTTCGCATTTACAGTTGTCAACAACTTCACCTCCAAACCTGTAAATAAAAAAATAAAAATGTTAGATAAGTAAATGGCACAATCATTTGTTTTGTATACATTCCCCTATGTATTGGCCTCTAAAGCTACCAGTGGGGGCGCTCCAAACCCTGAAACCAGCTGTAGAAAACACGTATACTTCGCACATTGTGTATTTCTTTTGAAAATGTGTCGTTGCCGATATCTTAAAGGAAGTGGCATTGTTACAGTGGTTTATATAGTATATGTTTAAGCAAGTAAGTGTGTCCAAATCGTGTTTACATGGAGGTTTTTGGGCTTAACCTACTCACGTTATTTGTAGTCCACATGGTGGATTTTTTCAAGCTTGAGCCAAATTTATAAATATTATAATGTATCTCCAGGAGGCAGATGTATAAAGCGGTTAAATGCGTCTTCTCGGTACCGGCATCGCCACCAGCGGGCGTTTTCTTAGCTGTAGAGGCCAATACATCAATAACGAAATTATTCACAGGGATATGTTTACTGAAATATAAAAATGAAATAGGCAATTTTTAAACTTACATTCTTTCTTGGTCCGGGATTTCTTGAGATCATATGGATTGTTTTTGATAAATATAGATGATGTAACCAGCTCTGCATCTGTGGATGAACATGGATTTATCATCACCGAATACATTTGATCGGCAGAAGACACCTGTATATCATCGGTGGATGTAGGTGGTTGACCCATCATCGCATAGGGATGCTCCATACACACATCCAAATTAGCAGGTGGCTCCTGCAGAGCATCAGTGGATGTAGGTGCTCGATCCATCACCGAATAGGAATGGTCCACACATACAGCTAAATGAGCTGTTGCAGGTGGCACCTCTGATACTGTGGATGTATGTGGATGATCTATCACCGATGAGGGATCAACTACATCCATCACGAACGAGGGATTGTCTTCATCTTCGGCCAACTCAGCATTTGCCACCTGTACATCATTGGTCGATGCACACGGGGGATCATGTACATCTATGAACAAAATGAAGAAATGTAGCTTACAAACAATTAATACCTATTTTAAAATAATTAATCAATGTGGAGTGCATCATTAACTTACCAACTGTTTTCAAAAATAGTGTTGGTACACTACCAGGTAGTAAATTTGTCCTGGATCTTAAATTACTTTTGGTCGACTTCGCAAAATGCCTGTCACAAACATAATAGTTACTTAGCTGCTTTAATGATTTTGTATACAACTCAGGCCGATTAACTGCTTCCAGCCACTTCTGATAGACCTAAAACCAGAAATAATATAGTATACTTATAATTATTTTTTCTAAAGGCTTATTTCCAAATTTTAGAAATATTAATATAGTACAATTATAGTTTAATACACTTCCAAGAAATGTATGCTATTGCTGAAATAAGTATATTTATTAATAGTATATTGTACAACGAGCATATAATGATAGCTATTAATCACGAGAACGATGTTTGCGGAACAAGCCGTTAGGCGAGTGGAGTAAGTCGTTCGGAGTGATCAATAGCCATTATATGCGAGTTGTACACTATACTTTGTCCACGACAATATAATGCTTTTGTTTTTTTTTATTAAGAAGTTATATAAATAGGAATAGTATTTATTTTTAACATTAATTTAATACAATTCAATATTATTTAGTAATATTAAATGTAATACTTGAACAATTTGTTAACTTAATTGCAGGAATAGAATTTATATCAAAACTAAGATTCTGATTAGTTGTTGAAACATTTTTATTGCATTGATAGGTTTGGCTTTTAGCTGTGTCTATTTTATTTTTAATGTAGTCGTCTATATAGCCTTCTGCTACTGCTGTCGATTTCATGTATCTTTTAATTTTTTATATTAAACCACTTCAAAACTCTCTTATAATGTAAATGATTTTGACGTTTCAATTTAATTATATGACACTTTGCGGACTACTAGATAAAATTTTGAAAATGATATCATATTAAACAGTGTATATTAAACAGTGAATAATGATTAATCACTGACAGTAGTGAATAATGAATATATTTATAATTGAAGAAACACTTAAATATAATGAGTATATTATAAGATAGTCATGGACAAACATAGTTAAAAATTAAATATTTTAATATTATTTTAATGCTAATCAATTGAACATATGTATTAGAATATGATTATTACAAATTAAATGTATATTATTGTATTTTAAAATAGAATAACTTTAAGAAAGACTGATTGCATCTTTTGAGTGATCAATTGTCTTAAGGTTATTATAATATATTAACATATATTATGTAAAAGAATGGGATCCAATTAGAATAATAGTTATAATTATTTTTCGGCTGTAATCAATCAGACTTGCATAGTTTTATCAAAGTTAAGCTCTGACAAGACAGTGATAAAACACATACATGAAAATATATTTAATAATGAATATAAATTTTCATAAATAAATATTATATTTCATATTTAAAATATTAATGGTCTCGTGATGCTTACTGAATAATGATGAAATATATTTTCTTTATTTTTTATTAATTTTTTAGTTATTTTTCAGTCTTTTCCACTTAATAAAGATTATTACACTTTTTTGTCCACATTGTATATTATAATGTTGACATTTTTTTGATTTATTATTAATTTAAGTATTCTTTTTTAAACTCATTTGTGACAATTGGTAATATCATATTTGTATTTTTTGTGTATTAATAATGGAGATATCAGTCAATAAATACTTAAATTGACAAAAATCATGTTGACGAAAAAACAAAAAAGCATTGAATACTTTTGATTGAAATTATTTACTGAGGCCCCCATATATTTTGTCCTGTGCTCCAACCCCTCTCATCTCTCAGAGGAACGCGTCCCCGCAGTTAAGAATTAAATACTGATTTGTAGTATTAATTTTTAGAAATACTTGAACATCTGGCAAAATGAAACAAATAAACCAAGTTACATTTAGAATTGACAACACTTAAAAATGCATTCAACTAACGCAAATTAGTAAATGAGTATAATTTGTAGTCAAATTAGCTCATAATTAGGCACTTAAGTCAGGTTAAAAATGTCAAATCAAATAATTTAGATCTTCTTTCTAAACATCTAAACATATTGTTTTTACAAAGAGCAGCTTACCCCGTTTTGTTGCGAAAACTTGTGCATCCGGGTGTCTTTACTTGAATTGTAACACACTTTAACTGCACAGTAATGACTAATTTTTTTTAATGTTTTTGACAATTTTCAGAAAATTTTCAATTTAATTAAATACACATGTGAGCCACACGGATTTAAAATGAGAATAAAATAGCTGAAACTACGAAAATATTCCAATACTTACAGATTTGTTTATGTTAGCACTTAAGACCACTTGATGCATTGATGGGTTTGAATTATCAAAAATGTGAAATATATTTTCACACCAGAAATGCCTCATTGCGCCAACTAGCGAACATTTCTGTAAAAAATATGGAAGAATAAGAAGAATTAGCAGCATATGCGCCTCTGCTGGTATGGGGTGAAACAACTCAAACAAGAATTTTGACGCCCTATAGAGTTGACAGGCCCTGCACAAACTTGTCATCTGCCCACCCGTGACGTCACGCGCCTGCTCCGAATGCTGACTTCACTTCGTAGTTGGCTAGAAGTACCTCACGGCGCGTCTATAAGTTTCTATGGTCTAAGATTATAATGTATAATTTTAGAGTTGCCAACCCACAATATGTTCCATGGCACTCTAGAGGTTTTATTTTATTGAACATTCAATATAATATACTTATACATAAAGGTCATTTTTGATATACAAAAATCGTCATGTTTTTTATTCCAGCCTTCCCAGAAAAGCTAGAGTCACGAAAGAATTCACACATAATATTTGGCCCATTTTAGGACCTGTGTGATTGTGATTCTAGCTATTATGGTTTTTCAAAAAAAAATAAATCATGAAAATTGCAAATATTTTCAATCACGAAATAATCTTCAAAAATGTTCACGGATGTGCAAATCCGATGCACCCCGGATCTTTTTTTACCCTCTGAACATTTCAATAAAGTTAGATTTTCACGAAATTGCTTGGGAAAGCTCAAATAAAAATATCCACTCGATTTACAATTTTCCGCATGCCCTTACGCCATCTAGCATTTGAGGCTGTATTTAAAGCAATTTAACAGTGTACACTTATTTGCCTAGATAGCGCTGAAAAATGGTACAATAAAAAGCATAAATTGAACCATTTTTAAATGTTTAACCACTTTACAGACCATATTTGATACCATAAATTTGTTTTTTTCACGCCTTTGCATTGGCAATCTTTGTTACTAGATTCTCTAAACCCAAGTTTCTTCCTATTACGTTTTCTATTAAAATTTAACCTAAATTTGATAGCTTGTCTTGATTAATAATATTGTGTAAGTATATTTTACAACCATGGGCGGGGTCTATACGCTTAATTTTGAAATTAGCGGTTAATTCTATTTACCTTTGCGAATTTTTGAGATACGATTTTGGGGTAAGTGAAATAAAGCACAACCTTTGGACGGAATTGCTGTGACAAACTTAGACCTCATAGCTACGTCGCTGTTTGTCTGCCATATTGGGTCAGAATAACTATCAACCGTATACTTATTATAATACATACAGAGAGTTTTATGTAACACCGAACATTTTCATAACGAGAATTTTTCTTTTAAGTATACATAAGCATACGTTGTGCATTTGCCGACGCTCGGTTTATTAAATGAATTTAATTTGAAGCTTTAAACAAGTGTTTTCCACTCCCAGACTAAGCATGAAGTAAAATTTCGAGTTTAGAAAAGCCTGAAAATTTGGTTTGGTCGCGTAGCGCGAAGCGCGGAGCGGCCAAACCAAATTTTCAGGCTTTTCTAAACTCGAAATTTTACTTCATGCGCCACCGGTACAAAACACTGACATATAATGAAGTTTAAAACACACCGCTAAACTTTACATTGCATCAGTGTTTTGTACCTGTGGCGCATGAAGTAAAATTTCGAGTTTAGAAAAGCCTGAAAATTTGGATTTGCCGGGCTCGCTTCGCTCCGCCCGGCAAATCCAAATTTTCAGACTTTTCTAAACTCGAAATTTTACTTCATGCTTAGCCTGGGAGTGAAAACACTCGTTTAAAGCTTCAAATTTCTTTTTTTTAATAAACCAATCGTCGGCAAATGAACAACATATGCTTATGTATACTTAAAAGAAAAATTCTCGTTATGAAAATGTTCGGTGTTACATAAAACTCTCTGTATATGCTAACAACCAATCAAAAATAATACCTCTGGGTCCGTTCAGCAAAAAGTTCAACATTCAACATGTTTGGATTTGTTTGTGTTGTGTGTTGGTAATAAATGAACGGTACTGCGGTCGGTCTATTCCGTACGATTACAAAAATCCTAAAACACGTTCACGATTAACAATACGGTTATCAGAGAATTCCCCAACAGTTGGCAGTAAACTCCCAAATGTTGTCTCTGCTGAACGGGCCCACTGTGTTTAATCAAGGCAGTTTGGTGTTCCATCTGCCATCTCTTAACGATCACTCAAACCTTTAATACTTTTTCACGACAGTGTACTGTAATCAGCCTGTCCGTCATATGTTTACTGCAGCTGTCAGTTAAATATACTTATAATCACAAAAGTGTGATTTTTCTCGAGTCCGGTTATCTATTTTCAAAATTTCCCATTAATGTCCGCTATTGATAAGTGCCTGAAGTTAGTGGTGAGAACTTGACGAATTTTTTCGAAGAGAAATGGGCGAGAATCAGAGTAAACTCTGAGCATACAGCGGTGTTTGTCGTGTTTTTAAGAGAAGCCGAAACAAAAATGTGGGTGAAGCCTACCGAAGTGCTTCTGGCCAATGCCCTCTGGTAAGTTTGATGGTTTCGAAAATGTAATCTGTCGATTGTTTGATTGTTTTTGTATTGTTTGTTTTTGAGAGTAAACAGTAAACGATGTTGACGAAAATTACGTGTGGATTAGTGATAACGTGTTATCACAGACGAAAACAGATTTAATTGTATGTGCGTTCAATACGGAACTGCTTTACTGTTTATTTTTACTCGCTGATTATAAACATTGAATTTTAATAAATTAAATTTTTATCAATTTAATTTATTAAAATTCAATTTTTATAATTTTAATATATAAATTAATTTTACATTAAAATTACAAATAAATCAATAGGACTGTAAAATTTTGTATGTTTGTACTCTTTCTTAATAAAAGTTGAGTTTATGTTAAATCATTGGATAATCATCTAATTGCTGTGACTGGTCGACAGGGTTTCAAAGCCAGGGCCATTAATTTCACAAAAGAAGAAGTAAATAATTAAATGGAGTTCATTTATATTCGATACTTGTTCTGCTACTCTCTTGATGGAATCAAATTTTCAAATTGAATAAAGGTAAACACGTGTATTGTTCAATGTTTTTACTTTCCCCCGTATGTAATACAAAGGGAAAGTATTGTTTTCGTGAAAATTTTCGAATCAAAAATTTTAGCGGAAATATCCGTTTTGAGGTCCCCTGAGTCGAATAATTTTTGAAAAATGTCTGTCTGTCTGTGTGTGAGTCCGTGTGCGCTGTACCGCAAAAACCGCTAAAGATATCGAGATGAAACTTGACACTTAAGCTTTTTGTCACAATCGGAAGACCTGAAAAGCTTTTGGTGAAAATCGGAAAACCGGAAGTGGTACTTTACTCGTAGCGTTTTTCAGTTTTTTCTAATTTGTTTTATTAAATGTTCATCAAATAAAAAATTCTTTCAAATAAAAGTTGTAGATAATAGCAAAATGAAGATATATTGTTTATTTACTTTTTGTCATAGCACTCTTAGTTTTTGAGATATTTTAAAAGTTGCTTGTTTTATCTAGTTATTGATGTGTGACAGTGTATGTGTCGATACAATTGAAAAATGTTTCAAATAAAAGTTGTAGGAAATAAAAAACTAATTTTTTGTAGATTCACTTTTTGTCATAGCACTCTTAGTTTTTGAGATATTTAATAAATAGTGTTTTTTATCTAGTCATTGATTTGTGTCAGTGTGTGTGTTGATACAATTGGAAAATGTTTCAAATAAAAGTTGTAGGTAATAAAATATTGAAGATTTTTTGTATCTTCACTTTTTGTCATAGCACTCTTAGTTTTTGAGATATTCAATAAATAGTGTTTTTTATCTAATCATTGGTTTGTGTCAGTATGTGTTGATCCAATTGAAAAATGTTTCAAATAAAAGTTGTAGTTATCAAAAAGTTGAAGACATTTTGAAAATAATAATGCTACAAATATTTTAAAAGTGATTTAATACACAATTTACGGGGGAAAGTACTATGATGGACACATCACCATTTTTATTTTCAGCTGCCTGACACGTGTTTTGATCGGTTACCGTACACTTTCCCGAATATATTTTCCCGAATGACCTTTTTCCCGAACGCCATATTTCCTGAAAATAGAAATCCCGAATCCCATTTCCCGAATCCAATTTCCCGAAAGGTATTGTTCCTGAATAAAATATATATTTTATATACAAAAGTTACAAAAGATTCTAATCTAATACTTAATTACACATTTAACCTAACTCTCAAATCCAGATCTGACCTTGCCCTTGAATCAATTTAGTTTAAGCGAACTCTCAAATCTAGGTCTAACCAACACTAAATCCTGAACTAACCTAGCCCTTAAATCCAGGTCTAACTTAATACTAAATCCAGAACTAACCTAGCACTTAAATCCACATATAACCTAGCTCTTAAATGTAGGTCTTGTCTAATCCTTCAATCAAGATCGGTGGACGGGAAATACATTTAAAGGAATTCGAAGAAAAAAGCACACAAACCTGTCACTACTTTTAAATTTCTAGTTTATCTAATCATAATAAAATGTGTAACGGCGAAAGACCTCTAGTCGATAGATCTTTATCAAGAAGAATTTATTTACAAAGGGTGCGTAAAAAGTATCGCACCAAATGGGATTATATGGAAACAGTTTGACATTGGAGCTTGTTCAAATTTATTCCATTCGGGAAAAACATCATTCGGGAAAGTTGATTCAGGAAAGTAGTATTCGGGAAAGTGTTTTCGGGAAATGTATTATTCAGGAAAAACATAATTCTGGAAAAATATATTCGGGAAAATGGGTGGATACGGTTTTGATCCGTTACGATCATTTTCAAAGTTAAAACAGTTTTAACTTTGAAAATGATCGCAACAGATCGAAACACGTGCCAGGCAACTGAAAATAAAAACATGGAACAATTCATGTGTTTACCTTTAGCCAATTTGGAGTTAATTAATGTTTTAATAATTTTATTTTGTGAAATTAAATAAGAGATAAATTTCACAGCTTATAAATATTTACATAGTGATTGTATACAGTCCTGCCGTTTAATTATAAAGGTCATTGACTGCTATTAATATTTAATGTAATTTTTAGGGAAACGGAGGAATCTAGTATATATTTTGTTTTGCAACACCGGAAAGGTCATGGAAAATCCAAAGGGTTGTCATCCCTTCTCGTGGGAACAATGGATAGCATTTTCGACACAAAACCTCCACCGTATAGAATACTGCATCAAACTCCGACATCTGAAGTTTATTATCGTAAGTTTAAAACTTCGCTTGAAATCAGTGTTTTATACCGGTGGCGCATGAAGTAAAATTTCGAGTTTAGAAAAGCCTGAAAATTTGGTTTGGCCGCTCCGCGCTTCGCGCTACGCGACCAAACCAAATTTTCAGGCTTTTCTAAACTCGAAATTTTACTTCATGCTTAACCTGGGAGTGGAAAACACTTGTTACACAGCTATTAGAACCTTTAATGACAACACCGAATTCTTATAGAAAATGGAAAACAAACACAAATTGTATTTTCATAATCTTTACAACTATTCTTAATTATCTTGTTGTTATTTTTTTTTTAAATAGGGTGTTGGCATTAAAGGTTTTAATAGCTTTTAAACAAGGGTTTTCCAATCTTAGATTTGCATGCTTTTCTTAATTCGAAATATTTACTTTATGCTTAATCTAAGATTATTAAAAAATATACTTAGTTATTATTAATCTATCACAAGATTAAATAATGATACTGTTTTGACTAACAGTTCTAATTTCGAGTGTAAATGTTGTTTTCATTATATTAATGTAGTTGTATGAGTTACGTGAAGGTGTTAAGTCACTTAATTAAACACAGTTATATTCCTTTCTTCACTTTTATTTTTCTTGCTAGATGTACATTTTGGGTACTAAGTACCCATTATCAATAGCTAACAGTTAGCTATTGATAATGGGTACTTAGCAGAGCTAATGATTCCGACCGGGTAATGAGTTACCCAAGTGCCCGGGTACCCGCTTACTACCCGAATTAACAGGTAATACCCTGATACCCGGACCGCAGTACCCGGGTACCGGAATTACCCGTATTACACGTATTACAGATTGAATACTATAATTCACATTTGTTATATACAGAATGAATGAGAAATTTCTGTGATACCGTAATTAAAGATTTAGCAGTTTGAGAAAAACGTGTATAAAGTTTAGGTAAGTTCTAAAATGATAATTATTTAATAATAATAATAATAATAATAAGACCATTTATTATCCAACGGAAAAAATTAAAAACGGACAATTATCAAATACATAATTTAATTCTTACAATAACTAAATATAACATAACAAATATATAAAAATAATAATAGGAGATAACACTAAATTATGAACTAAATACTTATTATTAAAACAAAATTTAAATATTTTTAATGCCAATAAAAATGTCACTATAAATGGAATTCGCGTTCTTGCTCATGTGAACAATAGGTGCTCTTAATAGAGTGTTAGAGGTCGCAGTTGGTATTAAAAACGTTGGTGGTTGACGAGACGAAAGACGTGGAATATGGAAGTTTCCTTTTGATAACAAATCGGGTGAATCGACTAACCCATCTATCAGCTTTAACATAAATAATCCGCTACAAATATTTCTACGTTCATATAAAGAAATACATTCATATTTTACAAGTAAGTCCTCATAGTTGACAGTTACATCGGAATAGATACCAGTCGATTTAAAATGTAAATACTTCATAAACCTTTTTTGCACACGTTCGATTGTTAAAGAATGAGACACATAATATGGGTACCAGATTATGGAGGCATATTCTAGCTTGCTCCTAACAAAAGCAAAATATAAAACTTTTAATAAATGTATGTCGTGAAAGTACTTAGATGAGCGCATTATAAAACCAAGCATTCTAAAGGCTGAAGAACTAATGGTATTAATATGGTCAACAAATGTTACGTTCGAATCAAACATAACCCCAAGATCTTTAATTTTGATGTCACGTTGGAGAATGGTGTCTTTGCACATATAGTTATATGTAGTTACATGCTTCTTGCGGGAATATGTAACAACTACACATTTTTTGATATTTAGTTTAAGCTTGTTAGTATCACACCATTCTTCAATGCTATTCAGGTTACGTTGTAAATGAATACAGTCAGTTTCATTGTTGATTGTACCATATATCTTTAAATCATCAGCATATGCTAACACAGAACATGAGAGAGAACTAATAAGGTCATCAATATATACACTAAATAGTAAAGGTCCCAGATTAGATCCCTGTGGTACCCCAGAAGAACTTTGAAAAGAATAAGATTTATAACCATTATAATATACACAATTACTGCGATTGTCCAAGTATGATTTAATGAACGATAAAAATGTAGGTAATAGTCCGAAATTGTTCAGCTTTTGTAGCAATATTTGATGATTAATTTAATCAAAGGCTTGTGAAAAGTCCGTGTATATTACGTCAGCCTGACTGCGATTATCAATAACTTCACATAGGTGTTGTAAAATGTTAGCTAAGTTCATTACTGTTGATCGACCTTGAAAGAACCCATGTTGATAGGGTGAAATATATTTTTTTACATGGCTATAAATAATATTATACACAATGTGCTCGAAAATTTTTGAAAAGTTGCAAAGAATGGCGATAGGTCGATAATTCTTTATATTTTATTTAAACTTACTATTATTTAAACTTAACTTTAGTATGCTATACATAAATAGCACTTTCTCTTCTTCGTTCAGTGGGCGCTCTTTCGCATTACAGGTTTGGGCTATAACTTAGCACATTTTTTTAATTTTTCCATCAGATAATACTCAAAATACGCGTAAATGTTCGCACTTTCAAAGTAACGCAAAAGAAAAATCGATTTTTTGAAATCTCCAGAATATACGGACTTCTTAAATAAAGCTTAGATTTAAACACGTTACAGCAGTGATTTATTTTTGTGCAAAAACACAAGCAAATTAACATTCTATGTCGAGAGACAACTTCGTTTTGAAGTAACTATATTTCCTGCTGTTGAAAATACTCGCTCGGAACTCGCCGAAGACGCCGGTATTCCCAAGTATTTTTTCGCTAGACCAGCGATTGCAGGATACGTTTCTTCGTGTGTTTTCCACCATTTCAGAGGGTCCATATTGTGTCCGATTTGTGGTTCGGATAGATAGAGTCTGTACTGATACGATGGATCTGACGATTTCGTTGGAATTGAAAAAATAAAATCCAGCTCCGTTTCGTCCTCATTAGCGCGTGTTCCAACTTCTGCAGCGGTAGAAGACGCATAAATAATTTGTTGAACGTGAGTTCTAATCTTCTCTGATCCTTCGTCTGTTTCAGAACGCAAATCTTTATATCGAGAATCTAGAAATGACGCCAGTTGTTCCGGTTTAACAATGTCTGTATTTGATGGATTCATGTCGAAGCGTACAGCTAATGATGTGGTCATACTTTCCTTGAATTTCTCAATGGTGTCGCTATCGGTAATTTCCTCTTGAAAATGATTTATAATGAGGCTTTTTATAATAAGCCGCACCGCTTATACGTTACTGTGTTGTCGCTACAAAATATCTTCGTAGTCATCTGCAACGGCTTCAATAATACCAACATTTCTTCCATCAAGCGCCAGTCATACTCCGAAATTTCAAGTTTCAACGCAGTAGCAGGGTTAGTGAATGTTCTGTCCGTTAGTACTCCGCATACAGCATTGCGATTTTGACATAATCTGTCACACATCATGTAGGTCGAATCCCAATGCATAGGGCAGCTTTGTATGAGAAGTCCTACCTTTAAGCCCAGTTTTACTCTTTTCCAATGCACCGGTTGCAACATTCGAATGTTTGAAATGGCCTACTACTCTCGCCGCTTTTGTACATACGGCGTTGTATTCTGGCACACTATTTAACCCGTCCTTCACGCATAATTGCAACGTGTGCGCAGCACAATTAATGCTATGTTTAACATTACTTAATAGTCGTACAGCAGCTTTTATAGAACTGGCGTTGTCGTGTACCACTGAATGTAATTTTTCGCCAAGTTTCCATTCTCCTTGCACGAGCTCTAAAACGGCAGCCAAATTATCTGCTGTGGGGCGACCATCTAAGTTCATTGTGGACAAGGTAAAATTGCTCAACGTCCATTCCGAATGATTAATTCGGAATGGACGTTGAGCAATTTTACCTTGTCCACATGATGAGCTGTTACAGACACATATTGTTCCTGTGCTCTGGATGACCACTCGCCTGTTGTAATCACAACAGAAGATGCCTTAGTAAAAAAAAAAGACCTTTATTGGCATATCTCAACATCTTACAGACTATTTACAATTCATTCGTTATTTCTCCATTTCCGTATCCCTCTTACCCTCCCTTCTCTTTTCCCTCTCCCTCCCCAGCTTTTCCAACGTCCTTACCCCGATCCCATCCTCTCTCATCCACTCCACTACCCTTCTATTCCCTTTCGCTCCCAGCCACTCCTCTTTCACCCCCTCACATTCCTGCCTTAGTAATATTTGTTGAAATTCGCTGTCTAATTTCTTCGTAGGCCAAATCTAGCCGTGCGTGAATTGCTTGTGGATATGGTACTTGGTAACCTGGTTCGACAATGTTCATGAATTCTATAAAACCATCGCTGTGCGCAAATGACAAAGGCAATTGGCATGTTGCAATCATTCGTGCAAGAGCTCTTGATATATTTTCCTGCCTTGAGGGAGAACATTGTTTTGTTGCAGATTCTGATGTCGCTTTCCGTTTTCTTAGAGGTATTTTGTTAGTATCAGCCGAGTGTGACGTAGATGCGTTTGACAATTCATCATTTTCTTTTGATAATGCAACTTCTAAACTAATGAAAAAAAAACAGTAAGATTAGTATTATGCTCTCGAGATTAGGGAACGAAATGATTATTTCTGCACAAAGCTGTTATCTGTAACAATTGGAGCAGATAATTTATGTCTCTGCCTGAGATGTTTATTTAGAGCCGATGGTGATCCATTGTGCGATATACTATCTCCACATATTTTGCAATTTGCCTGCAATGCGTCTGTAGGAGAAGCATATCTCCATACCCAACTTATCCTTCGTGGCATAATTATTTTTATATCACAAACGATTTCACTGAAACGTCAGTTAACCCAAACGTTAATTTGAATGTCAGCTAAGGCCAGCAACCTGATTCTTTTCATTGCGTGTACTTCACTTGTATTGAATATGCTTATTTTCAACGATATATCGAATATATTAGAAGAAACGATTTAACGTTTGATTTAACTGACTGTTCAGTGAGACCGTTTGCGATATAATAGTTATTTATTTATCAAGGCACTAAAGTTTTTTTTTTTTTTTTTTACTCCAGTTTATTTACAATCTGTCTTGAATGTTGACAATAGGTAAATGATTTGTTAGTTTTGTGAGTTCGATGTAGTAGGTAATAATTCCTATGAATTGTTTCCTTTTATAGCGAGCACTTAGTTCATTAGGCGAATCTTGTTGTTAAGTCTGTTGGCTTGAAACGTTTAAGTCTGCGCACTTCACCGCTAGTATTGAATAGGTTTCTTGCAAGTTCGTTTGGGTGTGATGATATTCTACGTTGGTATGTAGCACAGTATTTCTTGATTTCACTTTGGATGGAGGGAATTTGCAGGTCTTTATCTATTGTTTTGTTTGGGACGTACCATGGGGCGTTTGTCATGCTTCTAAGTGCTTTGCTCTGGAATCTCCGGATTATTTCCAGGTTGGAGTGGGAGGCTGATCCCCAGAGCTGGATCCCGTAAGTCCAGATGGGCTTTATGATTGCTTTGTACACGAGCAGTTTGTTTTGAAGAGTAACTTTGGACTTTTTGCCGATGATCCAGTATAGTTGTTGCCACCTGAGCCCCAGTTGTTTCCTCTTATTAAAAATGTGTGTTTTCCACGTTAAACGTCTGTCTAGGTGCATACCTAGGTATTTTGCGCTGTCAGTTTGTGATAGCTGATGGTTGTTTAGGGTGCACTAAAGTGGATCTTTTTATTACGATTTGGATTTAGTTGACGAGGCCCGTAGGGCCAAGGCAAATAAACCAAAAGAGTAATAAGAAGAAACTTTAGTGCTAAGGTAAATACTATATTTTTTTGCAATCGGCAATGCCCCATTTTCACTAATGTTTACAAAAAAATAATGACACAACATCTGACGTTTACGCGTTTGAAGTTGCGGATATAATTCCAGGTTAAGTTGTTGGTTGTTTACCGCTTGGTTCTAACAAACACAGGGCTTCAATGATGTAATCACCGGTTATAATCCCCAACAACCACACACTTAAAGTAATTATTAAATGAGTTTTACAGTTTTATTAAATATTATTAACTGATCATGTTTTAATAATAATACCACCTCATTATATAAAAAACCTTAGAAAGTATTTTGGTGCCTACTAGTCATTAATATCCCATTTTGGTGCCGATTGCATAAAAAAATAAATATGCCACGAAAGAAAAGTTGGGTGTAGAGATATGCTTCTCCTACAGAAGATGAATTGCAGGCAAATTGCAAAATACGTGGAGATACTATATCGTACAATTTAGGAATATAGGCGTCTTCGGCGAGTTCTGAGTGAGTATTTTCAACAGCAGGAAATAAAGTTACTTCAAAACGAAATTGTCTCTCGACAGAGAATGTTAATTTGCTTGTGTTTTTCCACAAAAATAAATCACTGCTGTAACGTGTTTAAATCTAAGCTTTATTTAAGATGTTCGTATATTCTGGAGATTTCAAAAAATCGATTTTTCTTTTGCGTTACTTTGAAAGTGCAAACGTTTACGCGCATTTTGAGTATTTTTTGATTGTAAAATTCAAAAAATGTGCTAAGTTACAGCCCAAAACGCGTAATGCGGAAGAGCGCCCACAGAACGAAGAGGAGAAAGTGCTATTTCTGTATAGCATACTAATGGTAAGTTTAAATAATGGCAAGTTTAAATAATTATCATTTTAGAACTTACCTAAACTTTAAACACGTTTTTCTCAAACGACTTTTCGCCAAACAGTGTAGCTGATTCTGTAAGTACAATTCTGTTTGCTAACTTCTTAATTACGGTATCGCAAAAATTTCTCATTCATTCTGTACATAACAAATGTGAATTATAGTATTTAATATGTAATACGGGTATCACGGGTAATACGGATAATACGGGTAATACGCGTAATACGGGTAGTACCGGTAGTGAGCGGGTACCCGGGTATCATCAGCTCTAGTACTTAGCACCCGAAATGTACATCTAGCAAGAAAAATAAAATTGAAGAAAGGAATATAACTGTGTTTAATTAAGTGTTTTAATTATGTTCAATTTATAAACAGCATCTTAATTTGTACATTTTATTGATTTGCAAATCATAATTTTTTTTTTTTATTTATAATAATCTTTATTTAGCATCTTTGCTATATAACATAGAAAAATATATGTATATCTATATATATATATATATATATATAAAATAAACATTTGATCATCCTTAATCTATAAATTGTGTATGTATAATAAATTTATCACATAATAATACTTAATATATAATCTTTTTATTACTTTAATAAAATCAGTCTAAAACCATACTTAAATATCTATGTAAAAATAATAAATCCATAATACAACAATACTTATACATTTATGCAAAAAACAATAACTAAAATTAATTGTTCCTATATGTATAAGTACAAATTTTAAATAAGTATTATTATCTAATAATACTTATTTAAAATTTGTACTTATACATATAGGAACAATTAATAATATATACACATAATGCACAGCCCATACACTACGACTATTTCTGAAGACTCTTCAAGTAATCTAGCAACTTTGATTTAAACTTATTAATATTTTGTTCTTCTTTTATTTTTATTGATAGCTTGTTGTGTTCTTGAGCAGCTTTAAAAAAGAGTGAATTCTGTCCTGCCTTTGTGTTTTTGAATGGGAGAAAAATATTTCCTCTGCCTCTTGTGTTGTACGTATGGATGTCTGCATTAGTGATGATACTTTCATCAAAGTATTTGGGCATCTTCCCAGTGTAAACTTTGTGAATAAAAATTAATGCCTTAAATGTTGATTTGTTTGTCTTTAATTTAGAAATAGCATCGTCAATGACCCACCAGGAAATCCTGAACGACTGGGAATGGATATTCACGAATATTTACGAGACGCTGAAGTCTTTCGACAAGGAAGACGACATCACTGAGTTTGTGATGTGCAAAGTGGAGTCGGTGCTCGCGACGGCTCAAGAGGCCCACGAAGTCGACGGTCAGTAAACTTTTATCACTTATCGTTATCTCCGGCCTTGTGTTCACACTTTACGCTGATAAATTACGTCTAGTTCTGCTTTTGCAAGTGTAAATTCTCTACGTGTAATCAGTAATTAAAAAAAAATATTATTGTTCTAAAATTATTACTGCTTTTATAATTTAATCAAAAACTATTTGTGTGTGTAAACATTATTTCAATTTAAGTGTGTACCGAAAATTAAGATTCACCACTTCTTAGGAGTGCTAAATAAAGATTATTTTTATCTTTTGATAGATAATCACAAACATTAATATTTAATTGATGAGGCGGATACATGATGAAACTCCATAATACTATTTGAAATAAAACAACACAGTTGGGAGGGTTTCACTTTTATTGTTGAACCCTGCAACATGTTTCACCACACAGTGGCTTCATCAGGCAGATGAAATAATGATTATTTCATCTGCCTGATGAAGCCACTGTGTGGTGAAACATGTTGCAGTGTTCAACAATTAAAGTGAAACCCTCCCAACTGTGTTGTTTTATTTCAAATACAAACATTAATGTTTAATCTACATTTTTGTTTAAATGAATAATAGTTTATTGTGTAAAATGAGCGGACTACTTCAGTAATTTATTAAAATACAGAGGAATCAGTTTTAACTTAATAAATGTGAAATTGTTGGTGTCCTATTTTCTAGATGAAGACACGAAACGCTTCAAGAGTGTTACCGATAAGTTTCATCGGTTATTCAACAAGAGTAAGGATGAAAAATTGGTTAACTACTATTCGTGCAGGTAAACATTTTTTACCTTATTAACCCGTTGTTACTAATCCGGTTCGAAGGACCAAAATGTTACTATTCTTAAATTCGAAGGACCAATTATGTCTGGTTTAGATATAATAAAAATAATAAAATGAGTTTAACTCTTATATTCGTCAAACACCAATATATACAAAAGTTTAAAATGTCGCGACCGTTCTCATTGACGTTTCGTTATCGTCTCTCTTCTCTCGTCTGTCCCTTGGTTACTCCACGGGGTGATGGGTGGAGTCTTGTAGGGGTAGGTGGTGGTAATGAGTGATTCTAATTGGTCGTGATAATTCCCAATTATCACCACCTTACCGATGTTGCCAAACTGCAATCTGCATCTCGAGCCTCTCGTTCGGGTCTGGTATGCAGCTGTCGGTTAATCCGCTCAACCCTTTGCGTTTGGGCGGTTTATGATTCAATTGTTCCCATCGCGCACTTTAGGTAAACGCCATAAAAATCACTTCTTGGTTACTGCGATTACATGAAAACATAATAAAATACTCATTATGGGACAATATTTATAATTTTAATGTAAATGTGAAAGGGCGGAGGTCCGGCGAGCCAGGTAAAGCCGTAACACCCGTTAACACCCAAAATATTTTGTCGTTTGAAAGAGTCGATATTTTTAAGATTCCTAGTAAATGCATTCCAATTTCTTTGTTAATTATTGCGGTGTGTATTCATTTGACCTTGAATTAAATAATGTTGGTTTTACAGTCTCGAATAATTAGTTTTATTTTTCTATGTGTACCTATGAGTTATAACAGGATATCTTTCTAAAAATAACAAATTCTTTGTATGTTCATTCCATAGATAAGATTTTTGTTTACATGATTTTATAAGCTTTTTACTTTGTAGTTATCAATCAGATATTTAAAATTTCAACATTATTTATATTATTAACAATAGACCAAGGAAATTTCCTACCCTACAGAGAGTTTTGTGTAACACCGAATATTTTCATCCAATACAATTTGACACCTTTAATTTTTAAGTTATGTGTAAATTGGGTTGCCTATATGACCATTAAAAATTGTAGCCAATCAATCGCAATTAATGCCTCAACTTGTACATACAGGGAGTTTTTCTTTCAAGTATACATGTCACAATTACAGCGTATATGCCGTAAATCTTTAGATACTTGTTGTTTTCTTAACAGAGTTCAATTTGAAACTTGAAATGAGTGTGTTCCACTCCCAGACTAAGCATGAAGTAAAATTTCGAGTTTAGAAAAGCCTGAAAATTTGGTTTGGTCGCGTAGCGCGAAGCGCGGAGCGGCCAAACCAAATTTTCAGGCTTTTCTAAACTCGAAATTTTACTTCATGCGCCACCGGTATAAAACACTGACATACTACGAAGTTTGAAACACACCTCTAAACTGTGTGCCACTCCCAGACTAAGCAAGAAGTAAAATTTTCAGGCTTTTCTAAACTCGAAATTTTACTTCATGCGCCACCGGTACAAAACACTGACATACTACGAAGTTTGAAACACACCTCTAAACTGTGTTCCACTCCCAGACTAAGCATGAAGTAAAATTTCGAGTTTAGAAAAGCCTGAAAATTTGGTTTGGTCGCGTAGCGCGAAGCGCGGAGCGGCCAAACCAAATTTTCAGGCTTTTCTAAACTCGAAATTTTACTTCATGCGCCACCGGTACAAAACACTGACATACTACGAAGTTTGAAACACACAGCTAAACTTTACATTGCATCAGTGTTTTGCACTGGTGGCGCATGAAGTAAAATTTCGAGTTTAGAAAAGCCTGAAAATTTGGTTTGGCCGCTCCGCGCTTCGCGCTACGCGACCAAACCAAATTTTCAGGCTTTTCTAAACTCGAAATTTTACTTCATGCTTAGCCTGGGAGTGCAAAACAGTCGTTTAAAGCTTTAAATCTTTTAATAAACCGAATGTCGGCAAATGCACAACGTATGCTTATGTATACTTAAAAAATTCTTGTTATGAAAATGTTCGGTGTTAAATAAAACTCTCTGTGTATTATAAACAATAATATTTTAATTTAATAAATCCTTGCACATATTTTAGCTATTGGAAAGGAAAAATTCCACGGCAGGGATGGCTGTATTTATCGATAGACTACTGCTATTTCCACGCCCTGATTCTCGGGGTGGAAACCAAATTGGTGATCAGGTGGTCGGAAGTGATCGACCTCGCCAAAACAAACAGTCTCGTTTTCCCCGATTCGATCAAGATTTCCACCCGGGAAAAGGACTATTATTTCAGCATGTTCTTGCAAAAAAACGACACGTTCAGCCTTATGGAACAATTAATCGATTTGGCCATGAAAAGGTTTTTGTAATTATAATAATGAATTATATAATAATCTTTATTTAGCATCTTTGCTATATAATAACATAGAAAAATATATGTATATCTATATATATATATATATATATATATATATATATAAAATAAACATTTGATCATCCTTAATCTATAAATTGTGTATGTATAATAAATTTATCACATAAAATAAAATCAGTCAATCAGGTACTACCAGTGAAAACCTTTTTATTTTCATAAATAAAAATATAATAAAATTACATATTTTTTTAGGTTGATAGATGACAAGAGGAGTTTTAACGAGGATAGAGACTTACTGAATAAATTAAGGTAACTTATAAGTTTGTTATACTTTGTCGCAAAAGTAGGAGGACCACAACAAACTTTCCGGTTTACACAGCAAAAATATAAGCAAATATTTTGATGAGTGAGAAGATTTGATACAGAAATCCTCAATTTTTTGATAATACTATTCGAATACAAGATGTCTAAATAGACGTAAACTGCCACTTAGTAAAGAAACGTCTTTTGTGACTTCAACATGACAGCCGCAATTTCGCGTCTCTGCTTCAGTGTGATTTTACCTTTTCGGCAGCCAATAAGGTCGCGTAATTTGATCAGCTGATTTCGGTTGTGGTCCTCCTATTTTTAAGACAAACCATAGAAGATGAAAAAGCAGTGGAAACACTTTTTTAAACGAAATTTAAAGCTTCTTTATTAATTGTCATATAATGCTTTAAATAATTTGATCAGCTGATTTTGGTTGTGGACCTTATATTTTTGAGACAAACCATAGAAAAAGAAAAAGCAGTGAAAACACTTTTTTAAACAAAATTTAAAGCTTTATTATTAATTGTCATATAATGCTTTAAATATTGAGAATATTTAACAAAATATTAAGAAAAAACAATTTTCACAAAAAGTTAATTCTCGAAATCTCTAGCCATGGCAAAATGGAAATTTCCACTAAACCTTTTGATTTAAAAATGTTCAAATTTAATTCAACAAGCTAAGTGTTATACAAACAAAGTAAAAAGTGCTTTATTGTGAAATTTACATTAATTTTACCCAACATTTAATAATCTTTATCTTTATTTAGCATCTTTGCTATATAATAACATAGAAAAATATATGTATATCTATATATATATATATATATCTATATATATATATATATATATATAAAATAAACATTTGATCATCCTTAATCTATAAATTGTGTATGTATAATAAATTTATCACATAATAATACTTAATATATAATTTTAGTAAGAACGTTCCAAAAAAAGCCTCCTTCCTAAAACGTGACCTAGACGCCAGAGCCCAATCGGAAGCCTACCGAGTAATGTTCCGCTTACCCTCAACGGAAAAACTCGATGGCTGCATCGACTGCACCCTCCTCACCCCGTACAACAAGAAACACGTGACGGGTCGCCTGTTCCTCTCCCAGAACTACATCTGTTTCGATAGCCGGGTAAGCGTAAGTAGTGTATTTGTGTCTCCCTCTGAAATCGGCTATCATCGCAGCTCTAACCGTAAAACTTCTGTTTCTTTGTTTTGCAGGTTAAAGATCAAGTCAGTTTAGTTGTCCCCCTGAGGGACGTAAAAATTGTGGAGAGAATCGAGAATAATGCTTCGAACACGTCTTTAGACAAAGCGATTATCGTTACCACAATGAACGAGATCAATAAAAGTAACTTTCTGTTTGCTCAAATTTCCGATAGGGATTTCTTAATCGATAAAATTTCTGAATTGTTATGCCGCACGAATGTGTAAGTATTTGTAAATGTTTAACTCATGACCACTGCTCTTTCATAACTGCACGATTAATATGTTTATTAACTATTCACAGACTAACATTCTGGTAAGGGATGAAGATAAAGTATATTTTAAAATCTTACCATAATAATAATAACTGATTAAGAAAAGAGAATGCTTCCACAGTTTGGGGTTATGCTTTTTCTCACAACTCTTATCTTGAGTTAGACAGCACTGTTAAAAGGAAATCTTGTGCCCTAAAAGGTAATCCTGCTCCTTTGTGGCCAAATTTCCAATTCACGCCCTTATATTCATTGACATCAACTGTGACCTAAAAAACCAAATGAGCGTCAGGTTTTCATAAAGTTAGCAGATTGTTGAGCAAGTAATAAGCTTTAATGTCACAAAAACGTTGAAACATACAGGGAGTTTTTCTTTTAAGTATAGATGTTTTGATTATGTGCTGGAAATGCTCAGATATTCGTTATTTTTTAAAAGAGTTCAATTTGAAGCTTTAAACGAGTGTTTTTCACTCCTAGGCATGAAGTAAAATTTCGAGTTTAGAAGCAGAGCGACAAAACCAAATTTTCAGGTTTTTCTAAGCTCGAAATTTTATTTCATGCGCTACCCATATAAGACACTGATTTCTAGTGGAGTTCCCTCGTTTACAATATTTCAGTGTTTAATGTGCTCGAAGCATGAAGTAAAATTTCGAGTTTACATTTTCGGGACTTCGAAATAAGTACTGTAGTAATTATTTAAAATAAAATGTGTTTCAATTCTAATTTCCTTTTAAGTGGTGGTGATAGTAGTCCGAAGACTAGTTTGAGTGGCGGGGATACGCTGTCACAAGGATCAGAGGAGGGCAGGAGCATCGGCCCTTGGAAGTGCGAGCCCGCTTTGATGACCCTGTTCCCGCTTCCGGCGATACCTGACGTGCTCAAAAAACAAGAGGATAAGGAAAAACAGTGGGAGTTGCATTTCAACACATTCGGCAGGGGGATTTCCATGTACAAGACGACGGAAGTCGCTAGTCTGGTGCTGGAAGGGATTCCCGATCATTTAAGGATGGATATCTGGATGTCGTTTTCCGGTAAGTTAAATAAATAAATGAAAATGTTTATTAATAAGCAATCACATCGAATGATACAAATGAGAAAGCCTTTTTCCTTTATCTTAAATGTGATTTAACCCTATGACGTCACATTTGGAAACCACGCGTGACGTCAAAAATCAAGGTGATTACATCGCAATAAGGTTGAGTCAGTTGAAACCAAGTTGACCTTTACAGCTTAATTTCCTTGGCTTACTTCACGCGTGGAAATATTCGCGTGACGTCAAAAGTCAAGGTAATTAAACTGGAAAAGGTCAACTCGGTTTCAACATAGTCAACCTTATTGCAGTTTAACCCCCTTGCCCTTTGACGTCACATGTGGAATACACGCGTGACGTAAAAATTCAAGCACTCGTTTATTTTTGACGTTTCACGTAAAAATACGTTTTTAACTAAATTTTGCTTATATTTTAACTCTTGTCCTCCCCTGGACGTAGGAAAATCGTAAATTTTTGATGTTTCATGTAGAAACAATTGAAAATGAAACAATATAATTATAATCCATTGATTGAAATTTACAGCAAATAAATCTCTCACTCGTTCTCCAATAAAATAATTATTCATCTTTAAAACACAACTAAAAACTAATCCATAGATACGACATTAAGGACTAATATGTCATGGCAATTCAATATAATTAATTAAAATTCTTAATAATGCTGTGGCCAGGTTTAGTGGTTAACACTTGATATATGTAACACCTGTTAATAAACCCAATGAGAAGTAACGATCGTACTACCTTACAACACACAGTGTAGACAGCACCATCAAAATATCAATCTCTTGTTTACTTCCTTCTTGAATCAGAATTATAATTCAGTTATGATTTTCAAAACAGGTGCTGCCAATAAAAAAGCGACAAATCCAGGCTATTACCGCACACTAGTCGACCAAGCCCTGCTCCAGCAATCGACAGCCAACGAAGAAATCGAACGTGATCTCCACCGCTCCCTCCCCGAACACCCTGCCTTTCAAAACGAAGTGGGCATCAATGCCCTCCGCAGGATCCTCTGTGCTTACGCGCTTCGCAACCCCAACATCGGCTACTGTCAAGCGATGAACATCGTGGCCTCCGTCCTCCTCTTGTACTGCTCGGAAGAAGAGGCCTTCTGGCTCTTGACGACTCTTTGTGAAAATCTACTACCTGATTATTACAACACCCGAGTCGTCGGCGCCGTGGTCGATCAAGGCATTCTGGATCATCTAATTGAGCAATACCTCCCCAATCTCCACAATAAAATCAACCAGCTGGGAATGATCAAAATGATCTCGCTCTCCTGGTTCCTGACGATATTCCTCTGCGTGATGCCTTACGAGAGCGCCGTGAACGTGATGGATTGTTTTTTCTACGATGGGGCTAAAGTGATATTTCAGGCAGCTTTAACTGTGCTAGAGTGGAACGAGGAGGAGCTGCTTAAGTGTAAAGACGAGGGTGAGGCCATGCAGCTGCTCGCCGATTTCCTGCTGGGGGTTTTCAACGACGTCGGACGAGGTGCTATTAGGAATAAGAATTACGACGAACAAAAAAGGGTATTATCGAAAAATTTCATACGGTTGGTGTTTTATTTATCGTTTCTTTCCTTAGCAGAAGATTTCCGTGCAGACTTTGATTTATTCGGCTTATACGAAATACGGGGAGATTTCCACAGGGCAAATAGAAAGGTTGCGGTTGAAGCATCGGTTGAAAGTCGTTCAGGATTTAGAGGATACTTATGAAAAGAATATAATTAGGAGTATTATCAGTGATGGATATCTTTCAACAGTCGAACTAAAGGTAAGTAGATAAAAATGTCATATTTTTCATTATTACACGCAAATACAAAAGTCAAAATCAACAACGAATCATAGAACTGTTTCCTAAACTGTGTCTTCCACTGGTGGTTCGTGAGTTGATTTTGGTGTGAGTTGAGACAAAAGATTTCGAATGTATATTTATTAGGGAGGGGCAAGATTGAGTATAATCAATAATAAAATCAAATCTGTTTCTGCATTTCAACAGACAAGAATTTTGACCTTCATCGAAGTTAAGAGATGATTTACAATTCGAATATTTATGCAAGTAACAAGAGATGTCTGATAAATTATAAGTTAATTTGTGTAGGATTTATTGGACATTGTACGAGAAGAATTGTTAGTGCAAAAACGACCAATGCCGGAAAGGCATGATCCATCCCAGCAGCCGTACGAGGTGTATCAAGTGGATTTTGATTACTTCAAACTTTTGTTTGCGGCGTTATCTCCTTGGGGGAAGGGAGAACAAACTGAAGCAATGGCAGCTAGAATCTTCACTGTAAGTAATAATTTTAATGAACTCGGAAAATTTATTAAAACTGGTCTACAGCTAAAATGCTTTAAAAACTAAAGTAGAGAAATATTTATTTAATAGCATATTCAGATATTGTAATATTATTGAAATGTTCGAATTTTGTAGTTATTGGATGAAAACCGTGATGGTTATTTAAATTTCCGCGAACTGGTGACGGCTATCGGTTTAACGAGCACGGCTGATCCAGCGCAAAGACTGAAACTCCTCTACGCGATACACCTGCCTCCGCTCTTGAGAATGGCCGACATTGAGTCGCCCCAGAGGAACGAATCAGGTGCCGAGATCGCCTCCGAAGCCACCGACTTTTTTGACAGCATCGAAGCCAGCGCCGCTAACGACAGTCTCAACTCTGACGACATCCTCATTGTCGGTGCTACGACCCCCAACTACATGTTACAGTGAGTAACGATAAAATAATTTATTTTGTATATGTTCAAAAATTCTTTATTTTGCTTCTACAATAAATCAGTTTGTAGCTCATTTTTTAGCTTCCCACGTTGGTTTGGGACAAGCCGGCACTGGGTCGCAATGTTCTTGCTGTAAAAACATATTATTACATACAGGGAGTTTTTTTTTTGAGTATACATATCCCAAATATATGCTGTAAATTTTTAGATATCCGTTGCTTTTTTTTTCAATTTGAAGCTTTGAACAAGTGTTTTCCACTCCCACTTTTACTTCATGCTTGGCCATCAAGTAAAATTTCGAGTTTTGAAAAGCTTAAAAATATAGTTTGATGATGTAGCAAAGCGGAGATATCAAACTAAATTTTTAGGCTTTGCTAAACTTGAAATTTTACTTTATGTGCCACGCGTAACACACTGATTTCGAGTGAAGTTCACTTGTTCACAATATTTCGGTGTTTTCAGTGTATGATACGCGCGCATGAAGTAAAATTTCAAGTTTAGCAAAATTCTAAAAGTTAGGTTTGGTCGCTACGATTCGTTACGCGACCCAACCAAATTATCAAGCTTCTTTAAACTTGAAATTTTACTTTATGCTTAGTCTGGAAGTGGAAAACATTTGTTTAAAGCTTTGAATTGATCTCTTATAATAAGCATATGCATATGTATATTTTGTATTTCTCGTGACTCATATGAAATTATTACAATAAAGATTAGAATTGTAATGTTTTTATAACACTCTTAACTCAGCTTAGAATTTCGGAACTTCAGAACCGAAAGAACTTCAGAGATTTTCCGAAGTTCCGAACTCAACGGCTGCACCGTAGAAAATTAAATTAAAATGTATTTACGCTGACTTCACTGCACGTCGCTTTCCTCAAAGTCTTCTTATCGCACTTAAGCTTCCCCTGCGACTTACAAACGTGACATTTCACCGGCAGCGCTGCCGCACACCGTGGCATTTCCCACGGGTTACCCCTGCAATTATCCTGCTCCTGCTCCCAAAAGCTGCACTTTTTGCAGGTCTTCGCCAGGACGGTTTTCGGTGTGCGTTTCTTCGGGCACGGATTCGCTTCGCACGGCCGGCATTTTTTCACGAGGCTCTTGTTCCTCGTTGAAATTGACAAAATTCCGGTTTTGTTGAGTAAGCGGGTGAATTTGAACATTTTACACGTGAATTTTGTTTAGGCTGTAAATGAAGAGATGAATGAAAATGATATGGATTTTGATTGATTGATTGACAAAAGGTTGCTATGATTTTTATCGGAAATAAATCATTGTATAATATATTCCATTTGTTTCTGGATCTCGCCTAGCTATGGAAAAGTGACAGTTTAGGTATTGTAAATGGGGCTGGTTGTGTTTTAAATCAGGGTTTTTAAATGTCACTGTCAGATGTTCGATTTTAAGGTTATAATTTCTGACTATTGTGATCTTACACTGTTGCCTGTTTTACAAATTTTCAGATATAAAAGGATAATAATATGCAGTTTTAAGATTAACAAAATTTACTACTTGGTTTTTGTACATACAAACACAGCAATAATATTGTATATAACAAATATAATGAATTCGGCTCTGCAAACTTATTTCGTCATCCATTTGTATTTCTCGCTTGGGTCTTCCCGTTAACACATTTTGATCAACTCCATCCATCCACCTTAATTTTGGTCATTCTCTCTTCTGTTGGCCCTCAGTATTTTTTTGTAGAATTGCAAATTTATTCCCACCCTCTTGTGATACTGATAATTTTCATGTCAAACAATTTTTAAGCCCTCATTCCACTTTTATTATTTAGTCAAGAGAACCTGCATCTGAATCTTCTGATGTTTGTTTTGAGCCAGATTTGATTTAATAATAAAATGCTCGAAGAAGCGACCGCGTGGTGAAATAATTGTTGCAAGATTAACAATAAACCTCTTGAAAATTAAAAAGAGGATTACTTATGATATCATAAATTATTGCAACACTGTTAAAATAAGGAATCAGGAGTGGCAATTAATAAAAAATGTAAATGTTGATACTGCAACATAACAACACGAAAGCATGGCTAGGCGAGATCCAGAAACAAATGGAACGGTGTATATTATTGTTAGAGCGTGTTCACACAAGGCGACTAAAAGCCACTAAAAAACGCGTGTACGTGTGAATGCTTCAATTTGATTCTGTACTTGGTAGACTAAAGGCCGGTTCACAATCAAAACGGAAACGAGAACTAGAATGGGAACAAGTTGAATCATAGGGTTTTCATGTTAATATGCACAACCAAGCGCCTTCTCATTCTCGAGCCCAAGAACAGGAAGGTGCTCGTGTTGTGCATGTTAACATGTAAAACTCTTTGATTCAACTTGCTTCTCGTTCTAGTTCTCATTTTAGTTTTTATTGTGAACCAGTCTTAAATTATTTGATCAAATCTTTTTGATAAAAAAGAAATTAAGGTAAAAATGTTATTTCTATTTCAGGAAATCATTTGAGTCGCAGTCATCTATTGATACAAACTCGAGTCAGAACTGTGAGACCAGTATCGAAGCAAAAACATTAGCTAGCTACAGAAGCTTGGTGCAATCTAAAGAGAGCAAAATCAATTTGAAAAATGTCCCGAAAATGACGCAGCCGCATTTTATCACCTTGTGGAAAACTGTTTACGATATTTTTCAATTCTTACAAGAAGATCAGGTACACTACATAAACTATACAATTCTGCCCAGTAACATGTTTATATCGTATGTTCAATAAAAAAAAACCACTAAAGTGCCATGATTTACTTTTCTTTTTAATTTAGGTTAGCTACACGCTTTAGGAATTGACATATACAACGTCAGACATAATAATTATAATATATAACCAGAGTTGCCAACCTACAATATTTTCCATACCACTCTAGAGGTTTTATTTTAGTGAACATATGATATTAAATATTCTAACAAGTTAAATTAAATGATAACTTTAATCAAGTAATTTGTTTCTACTCGTTGATTGTTGAGGCACTTATATTTTGAAAATCCATTATCACTTAATATAATAATAATAGTAAACTATTGATGATTTTCAACTTTTTATTTTACTCACTACAATTGTTTCGCTACACTGTAGCTTCTTCAGGTGAAGAAATATAATACAAACATTTTTACAAACTTATTTACATTATATACCGATTTCAGAAGTGTGGGTGGAGGGTGTATTTTTCTTTAACTTCAGTAGGGGGGAGTTGGAGAGTTCTAGTTGGTCGTTTGTTTCTATCCGTCAAACATTCTAACTTGTTTGAATGTTAGGTTCAAACATGTTACACGTTTATATAGAACATGTTTCAATCTAACATTCAAACAAGTTAGAATATTTGACGGAAACACGTTACCCGGCAGTCTCGTATATAATCAAATTACTTGTTTAAAGTTATTATTTATTTTTTTCGATGTAAGTGCGCTCCCACAACCAATATCTAACACAATAAATAAATTACATTACAGGCAACTTATCACGCTATAGCAGAAGTAGGCACGCTTTTACTAGGCTTAGGCGACGTGGGAAAACAATTCTTCGTCTCTCGAGACGAATCCGAGGACAGTTTAGTAGCAGCGGCGGCCGCTTGCAGCGCTCCCATGCTCGAGGCATCCCCCGACAAGAACGGCAACCCTCAAACCCCGTCAGAAATCCAGTGGTACATCACGATCCAGCAATTCCTCGCTTCCGTGCTAAACGCCCAACCCCTCGTCGAATTCTTCTCGGCGCGCGCCTCAATCTCCGAAGGAATCAACCAGTTCAAGAACCGGAGATTCAACAGGCTGCACAGTTTATGAAACTTCATGTAAACCTTCAACAAAGCCATATTTAAAGTACACAATTTTTATCTTCATGTTTTATTTGTTTTAAATGTATTTGCCATGAATTAACACAAATTATTATTATTTCAATGTGCTAACACATCTAATTGTTTTTTATATTAACATTCCGGGAGGGATTCTTTTTAAACGAGTATGTTTCGATGCGATGGCGAGCATTTTTTAGTGATAGCCTGTGTATATAAATAAGAAGTCGTATGTTTATAAAGGAGTATTTTAAGCGTGCAATATTTTTTCATTCGTATTACAGTTTTTAGTTGAGATATACCATATTTTCTATAATATTGAATATATTATGTGTAAATAAATAATAGATGCCAGTTGAATATATTCTTTTTAAGTAAATTATGTTTTCTTCCAATTTTTTCCAACCTAGTTTGATTACTTTGACGAAAAAAGCACTAATTAATAGTTTAAAAGAATGCAATTCAAAGCTTTAAACGAGTGTTTTCCACTCCCAGGCTAAGCATGAAGTAAAATTTCGAGTTTAGAAAAGCCTGAAAATTTGGTTTGGTCGCGTAGCGCGAAGCGCGGAGCGGCCAAACCAAATTTTCAGGCTTTTCTAAACTCGAAATTTTACTTCATGCGCCACCGGTACAAAACACTGATGCAATGTAAAGTTTTGCGGTGTGTTTTAAACTTCGTAATGTCAGTGTTTTGTACCGGTGGCGCACGAAGTAAAATTTCGAGTTTAGAAAAGCCTGAAAATTTGGTTTGGCCGCTCCGCGCTTCGCGCTACGCGACCAAACCAAATTTTCAGGCTTTTCTAAACTCGAAATTTTACTTCATGCTTAGTCTGGGAGTGGAACACACTCATTTTAAGTTTAAAATTGAACTCATTAAAAAAAAAACGTGTATCTAAAGATTTATGACATATAGTGTAATTGGAATATGTATACTTGAAAGAAAAACTCTCTGTACGTACAAGTTGAGGCATTAATTGCGATTGATTGGCTACAATTTGTAATGTTCATATAGGCAACCGAATTTACACATTATTTAAAAATTAAAGGTGTCAAATTGTATTGGATGAAAATGTTCGGGGTCTGGTCAACAGAGCTGAGGCCAATAAATTTGCAAGCAGAAGAAAATGTTTGGTGTTACATGAAGCTCTCTGTATATATACTATATCTATGCAAATAAGTGTTTATCACAATTTACAATAATACAGTTAATTCTTTTGAATGTTAAGTTGTATGATCACAAAAACTACGATAGAACTTCTATTTGTGCATTAAAATAAAAATATAATGATTATAAAGTGGGATAATTGAAATATTCACGCAAATGCAAATATGTGTTTAATACAGGCAACACAATTTACAATAATGCAATTTCGACATGCAGATGAAATTACCTTTGGAACTTTCAAATGAGTAAACCCAAATTTCCCGTTTATCATCGCATCACGTGTTCTATCAATCAATGCCTAAAATCAATATCAAAAGGGTTATATAAAGGCTGAGCTGCCATTATTCTTTCATCATTTCATCAGAAGCAACAATGTAAACATTACAATTGCATTGTTTTTTTTTTTAACAAATTTCTTGCGCTCATCTTACAACCACCAAACCATAAGGTAAAACTAAATGTTAATTTGCTACTATATAATTTCTACTTTAATTCACTAATCAATAAAATAAAGTATAAAGTTCGAACAAATATTTTTTTTATTAAAAAAAAATCTTCACACATTTGATTATACACAACGAATTTTCGTTTCAAGTCTACAAACCACTTCGAATATTCTGGTCATTATTTATTTTATAAATGAGTTCAATTTGATGCCTAAAACGAGTGTTTTCTACTCCCAGATAAGACATAAAGTAAAATTTGTAGTTTAGAAAGGACTTATGTGATAAATTTATTATACATACACAATTTATAGATTAAGGATGATCAAATGTTTATTTTATATATATATATATATAGATATACATATATTTTTCTATGTTATTATATAGCAAAGATGCTAAATAAAGATTATTATTATTATTATTAAAATTTGGCTTGGTCGCGTAGCGCAGCAGAACGATTAAGCCAAATTAGGTTTTTTTTAAACTCGAAATGTTACTTCATGCACCACGCGTATTAAACACTGATTTAAAGTGAAGTTTAAAATATATTGGTAAAATTTGCTATATGAGTTATTTTCTTCAACACAAACATGTTGGTTGCAAGGCTGTACCTAGGCAACCCAATATACACAAAAATAACGAGGCAATACATTATACACAAATCATAGATAAGTCAGTTAATTTTTTCATTAGTAAATGTTACAATTATTTATATCTTTTAACCCAAATTGGAGCAATTTTAATTGGGAGGTGTAAGAAAAAACAAAAATTCAATTATTTGGAGCAATTTGGTTTTGAGTTTTAATTTTAATTATAATTAAAAATCCAAAAGCTAATTGCTCTAAATAATAGAATTTTTGTTTTTTGGAGATTTGTATATTATAGCAGTATATTTTTACCTTCACTTTGCATCAGTGTTCAATACGCGTGGCGCATGAAGTAAAATTTCGAGTTTAGAAAAGCCTGAACACATGGTTTGGTCGCTCCGCTTCGCGGAGCGACCAAACCAAATTTTCAGGCTTTTCTAAACTCGAAATTTTACTTCATGCTTAATCAAGGAGTGGAAATACTCGTTAGAAACTTAAAATTATAAAAAAATATATATAATTCCTAAAATGACAACACAACAGTAAGTATGGCAACGTTGTAATTAACAAAAACTTTCATTTATTTAACTTAATTTTCCAGATGAACAAGATAAAATTAGGTGTTTTAAAAGAGTAAAAGTGTAAAACTTATAGTTTCGTAAATTTACAAGCGAAAAATTTAAACAATGCAAAAGTATCTACATAAACATTCCGCGATAATCGACGCGACAACGCCGCAAATCTAGAAAGTGGGGAAGTGCGAGACGTAACACACCGCACGAGAAAGACAAAGATGAACGAATCAACGTAAATGAAGGCCAGTGCGAAGCGCTTCAAGAGTTTCTCCCGTATTTTTACGATAAATAAAAATGACCGTACGCTGCACGGGAACAAATAAATCAGTGTGCATCAATCAGTCCTTAATTAAATCGCGCGAGTGAGGTTGGGAGGCACGCGAAACGGTGCCTACGACGAAAGGTGGGAACGTACCACAACAACAACAACAATGGAGCTGGGCGATCGTGTTTACGCCGCTGAGAGGATTATTAAGAAGCGAGTTAAAAAGGTAATTTGTTTGTGTTTTTGTGGGTTTCGCTGGTTATTCGCGGGGAAATTGCGTTTGAAATGATCGGGAGGTTGTTTCGTCGGGGATAACCTAACCGCCTTGGTTTTTGGTTTATAACCTAGTGGTATTTAAACTGGGGTTTGTTTAAAAAAGTAACGGTTGTTTATAATTCAGCGTGTTTTATATTAATTTAAGCTTTAGATAATTTTTTGTTATCTCAATGTCAAGCTGCTGTGATTGGTGTTTAACAAATGAAGAGCAATAAAAATGTCAAATTTTTGACTGGACTTGGAAAAAGGATTACTAACGTATTTTATTTTATTGGACTTGGAAAGATTTTCTCGGTTGATAATCGTTTAGTATCTATGTATTTAATGCTTTTAATAATAGAATTTGATTATATCTGTCATTGCATGAATTAAATGAAAAGCTCCAAGCGAAATTTTTGCCACTTTTTTTTAAGCATTACAGACGTTTTATTTTGTACTAGGTTTGTTAGTTTGTACTGCACTAAGTTGAACTGAGTTCAAGTTTGTGACTTCACAGTTCAAGTTAGTGTAGCTCTACATTTACAATTGCAGGTATCCAGTTCATGTAACGAACAGATTTAGTGCTGTAACGAAGAGACCTACCATTCCATAAGAAGTTAATCATTTTAGATTAATGATTTCTTACTTTTGTTGCTTGCAATCCACAAAAATGTGTTTGAGTTACATTTACGGCACAAAAATAATTGTAAATTGTGGGTGTTATTTTTATAGATAACTATACTTTAATGTGTTCTTTAATATTCCTACTTGAGCCATAATTAAGGAATACGAGAAAAGTTTTCACCAATAATAACATTTCGAGTTTAAAAGCCTGAACGGTCAATAACGAACGGGTTAACTTGAAAAAACAATATCTAGTATATTAAAGCACCATTTAAATCATGTAAACTCCTTGATTTTTTTTATACTGCTTTGAATGATTAAATTATTGTATTCATTATATTATTTTTAGGGTGTTGTTGAGTATTTCGTGAAATGGAAAGGATGGAGTCAAAAGCACAACACGTGGGAACCCGAAGAGAACATCCTGGACGTCCGACTTATCGATCTCTACGAGCGATCTTTAAAAGGCGACGGCACACCCAACAGACGGGGGCCGAAAAAGAAAGAGAAACACGTCAGCCGAGTGCCTCCGGTCGAAGTCGAGGAGGAGGCCCGAGTCAGCGGCGAGGAGAGTCAAGACGAAGGCACCAGCGTGAAGACTATACCAAAACTCGAGCCTGCACCGGCGATCGAAGATGAAGAAACCCGCGCTTCGGCCACGGAAGAAGTTCCTCCGGTCTTAACGGTTACCGCCGAGGTGGAGAACACGAGCAGTTCGAGTAGTGAGGACAGGCCGATTTTGAGCAGGTTGGCCGAACCGGCAGGGACAAAGAGGAAAGCCGAGGTGCTGTCGAAGGAGTCGGGAAAGATCGGGGTTACGATTACGACGAGCAGCCCGACTAGTCCCAGCCCGCCGCCTTTGAAGGTGCAGAAGATTAGTAATAGTTCGCATAGGAGTAGTAACGGGAAAAAGGAGGAGAAGGAAGAGGAGAGTGAGGTTTTGAGTTCGACGACAACGTCGGCGATACCCTCGGGGTCAAGTCCGGCTGTTTTAACCGCAACGGCGCCGAGGACGAGCACGGACAAACGCCCCAGCCCGATCGACCCTGCTTTGCCGCACGCGTCCATCAAAGAACCGGCCTCGCCCAAGCCGGTCGCTTCACGCACCGACGAGAAGAGGCCGACCACTGAGCCCGGGAACGATTCACCCCGCAACCGAACCGACGTCCTCCACAACAAACATCTAACGAGTGTTAACGGACATAATAACAACAACAACTCCGGTGATGATAACTTGGAGGAGGCCGAGGAGGAAGACGAGGAGGAGGAGGTGGAAATCAACCCAGCTGTGCTGACTAGTCCGGGGTCGGATTACTGGCTGGCCAGGAATCCGGTCGCCGATCAGGTGTTTATCACAGACGTTACGGTTAACCTGAAAACGGTTACGATACGCGAGTGCAAAACCGAAAAGGGCTTTTTTAAGGAGCGAGACGACGGCCACTCGAAACCGCGAAGTGATATCGTTTGACAGTTTTTAATCGCTCTAGTGGTGGACGCCCCGGAATTTGTTTTAAACTAGCTTTTTACAAATCAATATTTTCACGCCTAAAATGATCTGCTAAATAATTTAAAGCCGCTGTAGAGTTAAATCTATATTGATTATTTATAGAAAAAAACGATTTATAAAACGGCAATACCATCACAAATTTGAATCGAAAAATAATTTAATTGAATCAAGTAAATGCCTCTTTTAAAAAATTCAGTGGGAGTGGCTCAATTTTAAAATGATTTTATAAAAATGTGTCAAAATAGATTTAACTTTAATTAACAAAACATATCCCAGAAAATCTGCAACGAATGGAAATCTTGGTGGCTGAAAACCCGGGGACATAACTAACAAAAGAAAATTACAAAATAACAAAGGCTGGGTATTTTTTAAATTGAAGTATTCAAATATTCCATTCATTTAAATATTCAAATTAAATGTTTTAAATGAATATTCAAATACAGTAAAGCTCCGCTAATCCGAACTCTAATAATCCAGATTCTCCAGTAATCTGGATGAAATTGAAATATTAGTTATTTACGTTTTGTGTTTCAAGATTCGGTTTTGCATTGATCCAGATTGGCAGAGCTTTACTGTATTTCAATTTTAAAAATTCTAAGCTTTGCATTTTATTTTAATCTTGTGATGGATTATAAGTAAGTAGGTCTTTCAATTTCATATTAAATCAGCGTTATACATGCCTGGCACATGAAGTAAAATTTCGAGTTTAGAAAAGTTTAATTTGGCTTTTCTGAAATTTTACTTCACGCTTAACCAAGGGGTGGAAAACACTTGTTCGAAAAATCCTTAATTACAACACGGAAATTAAAAAAAAAATTAACAACAAGGTTGTTAACGAAATTCGGAAAAATTATGAAAATAACTTTCTAATTTTTTTAAGAAACTAGTATTATCGTTAAAGGTTCTTATAGCTGTGTAACAAGTGTTTTTTAGTTCTTGAATAAGCATGAAATAAAATTTCGAGTTTAGAAAAGCCAAATTAAGCTTTTATAAACTTGAAATGTTACTTCATGCGCCACGTGTATAAAACACTGATTTCAAGTGAAGTTTAAATATACTAATAAGGCTGAGAATTATTTAATTATTCACTCACAAACATATTGAAATATTTGAATTATTCGAATATTTAAATATTTGTATATAATTTATTGATTAAAATATTCATATTCGACTATTCGAATTATTCTTATTCAAATCCCAGCCCTTAATGAAAACCATTTAAACAGACAATGTGTTGCAAATTTTCTAGGATATTTCATTTTTCACAACAATTAAAATGACATAAACATTGTGCGTTTTATTAAAAACCCAGCCATCTTTGCACGATTTTTTTCTATAATTAATAGTAGTCAAAATTGTAAATTAATATATTTTTATATCTTAAGCAAAATTTAAATGTAAATCATTGCCCCGAACCCCCTTGAAAAAAAAACTTACAAAGATGGCCGCATTTTTTGTTATTATGTAAAATAAATAAGTGTACATAAACCCTTTCAGATAAAACGCACGATGTTTAAATTTTAAACAAATTGAAGCCATAAATGTACATATTATTTTAAGGTTACTTTAAAACAGGGTAGTTTTTTGTTTGTTTGTTTGCACTTTTAATCCCTTCTTCATTCCTCGAAGACAAACAAGAAAGTAATTTGTACATAAATAATTTAATCGAGTCTAATTTTAGTCACCCTGTTTTTTTTAAACTCTGTTAATCGTTATTATTATCATCAACAAGATTATAGTTGTAATTAGTTATTAATTTATTTATTCGTTTTTGCATTTAATTTAAAATTGAAAAAATAAAAACCGAAAAAAAGTCAACATGTCGAACATGTGTTAAGTATTTTGTTAATACCGTCGAGTGTATTAATTATTTATTTATTTATCTGAACAACATTTTTTTTTTAAGTTTTTATACAAAAAAAATCTTTTTTTAGACAAGGCTAAGTGAATTGATTGGAATCGTGCGTGAGTCGGTTGGTTTTATTTACGTGTACATAAAATACCTTAATAGATGCAGACAAAATAGATTAGGGTTTCTTTCACAGTCTACACAACATACAAAAACAACGCTTTCCCCTGTTGCCTGCTGATACACGCGGCGAGGGGAAAGGGTAGTGGAAAATGATATTTTAATTTTTTCGAGTTATAAAAGGATGTATCGATTTTTAGGTACAATAGTCGGAGTATATTAGTAAGCCATCCATTTTTTTTCTCTTTCACAATTATTTTAGTGTAAATGTTGAATAGATAAAAACTAATTTAAAATATGTTATGAAAACAATAAATAATGGTATTTAAAAAATTCTACAATTATATGTAAATATGTACATCTTATATATACATAATAAAATATGATTCATTTAATTTCAATTATATGATTGCATTTTTCTTAATTCTATGCACATCAACCTTTAAACTTCCCAATTATTTAAAAAAACACTTTAACAACTAAACAAAGCAATTACAAAATAAAATGATGAATTTAAGAAATAGGGGATAGATATTGTTATATATCTCTTTTACACCAATTGGCTCAACATTGAATTATTTTTCGATTAGATTTATCATTTTTAACGCACTAATGGGACTTCCTGTATATACAGCGTTTTAATGAATTGCATGGACTAACTTCTACGGCTTGTAAAACACAATAAAGCTAACAACTTTTGTTAATAAATGTGTAGTCAAAAGTGTTTCCTTTAGAAAATAGAGCCTCTTGAAGATTTTTTTAAGAAGTACCTAAATATGTATAGGCAACCCAAATTGCATTTTCAATTATTTTGCGTAGGCCACACCCAAGGACGGTCGAGTACACGGTAAGAAGGATCGACCGAATCGAAGATTGTGGAGGGGTAGAGATCGTTACGTCACAAAAGTGCGCTTAATTTAAATATGGTTACTTCATGATTTAGACAATTACAAGTAATTACAGTAACTGAATATTAATTCCTAAAATTGTAATTTGAAGTAGTAACGAGTGTTGTCCACTCCCAGACTAAGCATGAAGTAAAATTTCGACCTTGGGCCGCACCAATGTGTCGAATGATTCCTCTAGAGATACCAGCTCTGTGACCGGAGCGAACCTCCAGCGACATCTTTTGAGTTTAGAGCTAAGTTTTTGCATTCACTTTTGACAATGTGACAGATGGCAGTTTGAAATTAGAAAATTCAAAATAAATCCTGCTGTGAACGTGTTAAAACTAGTCTGTTGTATTGTTTGTACTTTTAGGAATATAAACCATTTTCCGAGCGAAGAACGGTACGTAATTTTCAATTTAATGATTTTGTTTCAATACATTAGCATAACCTGAAAAAAAAAATGATATCCATGCTTAAAAATACACTTATAAATAATTACGTATATTGTAACAGCCAATATTTAGGCAGTTTTATGTAAAGCACTTGGAATTTGTTTCCAATAATACATGGTTTTTGCAAGTTACATGCAAATCTTATCAACAGCGTTAATTATAATAGTGAATAACCGACTTGGCAGTTTACACAATTAATCTCTAAAGATTGTGCCAGTGGTAAAGTCAACTGTGCCAGTATTCCTGAGATTGGTCGTATGATTTAGTCGTACCAAGTCTGTCATTTAAATAAGGATATAACATGTAAATTTAATAGTTGGTGGACTACCGATCGTGCGATCAATTTGAGGAATACCGGCCCTTAATCTAGAGTAATTAGATATATAAAATTTAAATTATCAACTTTATTTATAAATTGCGATACAAAACGATTATTATTATTATTATTATTTGAAAGAGTTTTATTTGCAGAGCGAACACTTGCTTTTAAGGAAAAATAGAAAGAAAGTGTATATCAGTCAAACAACTCGTAATTTAAATATTAGATTTCTTAGCCGGAATTCTGAACAGTGTTATAGATTTCAGTTTCAATTTATTTATTTAGCAATAGACATGTACAGTTTTTACAGGTATTGTATTTGTCATACAGATAAGAAACAATAACATATAGCATATAAACGATTACATAATGAGTTTAATTAAAAATAAAGACATGTTAAATATGAGATGAGTAGTTATACAAAATATTCCTGCAGAAATTCCGCGACTGAATAATATGCTTTCTCGATAAGCAGTTCCTTTAGCTTGCGCTTAAATGGCTTCATATTTTTAATTTTTTTTTATTATATTGGGCAATTTGTTATACAAAGTGAGACACCTATAATATGGGCTGACATTTTGCACTAAAGTGAGGTCATTTTGAGAAGAATTAACCAATCCGTATAGACTAAAATGACATTATTTTAATCTGACTCATCGATGAGAAAATGCATCGGTGTTCCGAACACAGATATCATTATTATTAAAAACTAAAATCACGAGAAATCTGCAATCGTACAACATAATTTTACAACAGATCATAAATTTAATATCAGTAATATGAAACTCCTAAAAGAGTCGAATAATAATGAATTGAAATGCGTAAAAATGAAGATAATTTATTGAACTTCGATTTAAGTCCCTTAAATCCCTTAAATAAATTTGTTACCACCATAAAACACGACTACAATAAAACCTACCAAAGGTCTTTCCCTTAATCCTGGTTTTTCCTTTTAACCCACTGTAGGTATAAAAAAGCCACATGGCCATGGGCGTAGCCAAGAGAAGGCAGGAGGGGGACACAACCTTTAATAGCAGTACTGATTTCTTAAAAAAAAAAGAGACGTAAACACAAACGCCATTTATTTTTATGAGTTTCATTAATTATCTTGTTGTTCATTTTTTTTAAGAATTCCGTGTCGTCATTAAAGGTTTTAATAGTTTTTCACTCCTTAATTAAGCATGAATTAAATATTTCAGGCTTTTCTAAATTCGAAATATTTACTTCATGCGCCAGGTATGCAAAACACTGATTTCTGAAGGTGCACAGTTAAACTACAACCAATTATTTTTATGCCACAATTTATGTTACTTCATTTATCAACTTATCCAGACAAGTTTTTTTTTATTAACAGTTGTATTTCATTGCGAGCTCACAAGATGGCAAAAATCAATTTAAACACTTCAAAAGAAAGAAACACACCTAGAAGATCGGCTTCCATGAAGTCCAAACAGAAAACACCAAAAAAATCTGCTAAAAAGAGCTTTAAATCGAAGCTCCGTCTTCAGAAAACACCGAAGCGCAAACCGATGCCGATTGTAGTCAGTTCCGGCAAACTCAAACCTAAGGCTAAAAACCGCAAGAGGAAGAACACAACTAACATGCCCAGTTTCCTGTCGCAGTGCCAGGTCTTGAGCGAGACCACGCTCATAAACATAAGCGACGATGAAGACGTTACCGTCGTTAATGTTAGTAAAACGATTGCAGAAAAGGCAAAGAAAGAACAAATAGATGAGGAAAAAGTATATGACGCCGATAGGACACTGATTGTGATTCCAGACGGACCGATCCCCGGAAAAAGCAGTGATAAAGTCGAAGATGGTACATTGAGGAATGAACCTGTTGTAACTAATAAAGGTTTTGTAAGTGCCGATTACATACCGTTGGAAATCAATAATGACGAAAACGAACATGCTAAAATAGGTAAGTGCAAATTGGTCCTTCGTCCTGTCAGGCTTGTTTACTATTCAATGGTAAATTGGTAAACTAGTGTATGCCGGTAAACATGTTTATCTATTTACTGGTCAATAGTAAAAACTGTTCTTTAAAATTTACTGTTATTTCAGTAAATTAAATAACATACATTTTGTTGTGCATCCCTATGCCAACACTGAAGATGATGAACTTTTTTATGTACTTATCCGTGCAATCATTAATTAGTTATAACCATAGCACGGGTTTTTGCAGGGATCGCTCGTGAACCGTTGTCGCCCAGTCGAGTTAAGCATATAACGCTTACGGCTTGACACCAAATACACAAGCTCCACACACACAGCTCCAATCGTCCACTTGTACAACTCGACGGAGCGGCCCCGGTTTACGAGTAATCCCTGCCAAAATCTGCCCAGTAGTTATAACAAACAGGTAAATTAACTGCTCTCTTCATTGCAGATGAATTAAATGAGGTAGTATACATATCAGATTCAGAAGATTCGATCCTCCTCAACAAGAGCAGAAAACGCCGAACGAAACGTTGGCAAGAACCGCTCAGTGAGGGTGAAATCTCCTCGGATTCCATCACCGTTCTAGACGACACGGTGATCGAAAATTCGGCAGTGAAACCGCATTCGCCTTCCTCCAAATCGAGCAAAAAACGTCGCAAGAGTCCTCGCCTTTCACCTCTCATTAAACGCAGGAAGGGCAAAGTTGAAACGAAAGAAATCGCTCTATCGCCGATGCCGAGTACCTCGAGGAATCGTAACGTTTTATCCGAGAGTAACGTTCAGGGTAAGAAATCTCTTATAGACATGTCGGCTTTGGAGAAGTTGTCCGAGTTGAATAAGGTGTTGAGTAAAATACCGAATTTGCCCGAGTTTTTGAGTCAGCTGAGCAAAGTTAAGCCAAACGGCGGGGGGGTCGAGGCGGGGGAAACTGGGAATATGGACGAGAGCGATTGTATTAATCTCGATAGGACGTATTCTTCTTCCGGACAATTTATCTCGCATAACATTTTTCATGTGGAGAAGGTTAAGAGAATAGGATTACGACCGATTGTTATTGATGGAAGCAATGTGGCCATGCAGTAAGTTTATTTTATATTTGTTGTATTAGTTTAAAAGTAAAAATCAATAATTTCAAGGGTCATTAAAAAAAATTAATACAGAGTTTTGTTGTACAAATACTTAGTTAATTTATGTTTGCTTTAATTTCTTTTATAGGCATTCGAATGGAAAGAAGTTCTCTGTGAAAGGGCTGAAAATATGTATCGACTATTTTAGGGTGAGGGGGCATAAAGTGTATGCTTTTGTGCCCTCATATCGAATGAAGAGGAACCAGACCACCGATCAAAAACTCATGATGGATTTGGTCGAGAAGCGGTTGGTGTATCTAACTTCCTCCCGTGACGTGCAAGGACAAAGAATTTGCTCATACGATGATAGGTAAATAAACAACAAAGTTTGGAGCATTTAACCTACATGTGAAATCACGAACCAATAGGATTCGACTATATCGATCAAACAGACCTTATGAATTTATTAACCTTGATTTATGACGTTACACGGAGAATTCCCCCGCGTGACGTCATTACTCAAGGTGTTTGGCCATGTAAGGTCGGCTACATTGATTTGAGGCGACCTTACAAGTTCCTTAACTTTTTTACGTCACTGGTAGATTTCCATACTATATTAAATTGACGCGACCTTATAAAAATGTGGCCAAAAATCAAAAACATTATATTGGAATCTGTAGAGGTCGGCTGTTTTAACTAAACTAAACAAAGGAGCGAATATCGATTATTGTAAAAACTTTGAAAAACCTCTGGTAAAAAGAAAGCTTTCGTGATTTGTTCGACATTTTATATAAAGGCAATACTTTCCCTTTGTATTACATACTGGAATGTAATATTAGTTTTAGTTTATCGTTTTACGAAATATGGCTAAACTTGCTTCTTGCCCGGTAACTCTGCGTTACCGAGCAACAAGCAAGTTTAGTGTAGACGTTATCATTACCGTATTTCCTAAAACGATAAACTAAAACTCCTATTAAATGTATAAAAGTAAGATCGCATATTTTAGGATTTTGGTGCAAGCAGCAGCAGCGATGGACGCCATAATTGTGTCGAATGACAATTACAGAGATCTTGTAATGGAAGACAGGCGTCTGATCCCCACAATAAAAAGAAACTTATTGAGTCCCACGTGGGTGGGAGACATGATAATCTTTCCCGATGACCCTCTGGGAAGAAACGGACCGAAATTAAAAAAGTTTTTACGCTACTAATTTTTTTAATAGAGAAAAAAATCTTTGCCAAAAATTAAAAATAATTGAGGTGAAATATATGTATATAATTAAGTTTCATACAAAGTGTTAATTGTTAAATGGTACAAAATCGGTTTGTCACTAAATTCAAGTGAGTTTTTACTAGTGATGGGCATAATCAAATGATATCAATAGTTGATTATAGTGATTCAAATTATACTGATAATCGAACAAACACTTGAATTATTGCTGAAATGATCACTTCAATGGTCATTTAATCGCTCAAATAGTAATCTATCGCAATACGATATAATTATAATAATCAAACGGTGAAGAAATATATGGTCCATTCAAGCAATCTTTCGAGCAACCACTCAAATCTCTTAAGCAATCTCTGGAAAATTTTGAAATATTCGATTACTTTCATAATTGAATCGATTTATTTATTTGAATTATTCCATCACTAATTTTAATATTTAAAAGATACATTCTGCTTTATTAATTAACAGTTTTTTTGAAGTCCCAAGTATATAACTTATTTATTCTTTAATAAAATATTATAACTATTGATTAATGTCTATTAAGCACCCTTCTTAAGTGTCCTCTTTAAAAGACATTAATAATAAGTTTTACTATATCACTATGGAACAATAACAATCTTTATTTTACTATTCTGCTATAAATAACAAAAGTTGTAAAGGACTGAACAGATTGTTTTAAAAGTAAAGTGGATATTTACTGTAATGAGTGCAACTGATTCATCTGCCTATTTTTGTTCGGAAACAAGCTTGCCCGGATAAGGGTTAATAAAGCCGTTTGTGTTCAAGAATAGAAAAGAAAATTTTAAAATCTGTCCATTGACAATTAGCAGGCATTTGTATATGAAACAAAAATATATTTTTTAGAGGGTACAATTTATAACATTCAGCATATATGATGTTCTTTTGAACCTATCTGAATTTATAAATGAAAATTATTTTTATAAAATATTAATATTTAAAAATTAATCTAAATTTTTAAATGAAAAATATTTTTATAAAATATTAATATATAAAAAAAGAAGCGCGTACATTTAGTGTTTATTTAATAGAGTTTTTTTTATTTTTGTTTTTATACGATACATTTTAAGACTTTATTTTTGTTGATTTATTATAACTTCAATTTGTATACAAAAAGAGGGTTGGTTATAAAAATTTAAAATAATATCCATTGATCTTTTCTTTCCGAAAATTGTGATGTTTTTAATTTATTCAAAACATATTTTTCTAAGAGAAAAAAAGTTTTAAAACATTTCAATTAACCCATTAAAAGATGTGACATTTTACAACCTGTTTTGATGATTGGAAATAAAAACTCATGGTTGGATGGACAAGCAGAAAGTGGATTGTAACAAACTTGCACCGCGAAAAAGAGCCTTATTGCACAATTAAATTTTTGACTGAATTAATGTCGCCATTATTTTCTACTTGCGTTTAGAGGATTGTGATATGTATTTCTATTCATTTTCTGTGTATCACAGATTTATGTTAGGGTGTAACTTCACTAACACTAGTTCTTAAAAGTTTGTGGTTAATTTTATTCTTATATTTAATATATTGTTTTCTTTAATATATGATAATTTGTTTTATTTTATATCAGTCCCAAAAATAATAATCGTATTATTAATGGTAGGTAGATAAAAGAAAAACTGTCTACACCAGGGATGCCCAATTTTTCAGCTTCCCTGGGCAACGTTGGAAGATGAGTTGATTAGGTAAAATGTCAAGTTTTAATAAGAAAACATGTCTATAATGTTGAATATCAATTTAGCTGGGAGCTCTCAGCTCCCCATAGACCTTTATAAGTTTGGGATTTGAAATGATTACCAAATTTACAAAATATCACTTATATTTATTAAGTAATGTATTATAAAAATTAAGTAATGTATTATAAAAATTCAGTTAGTCGTACAAAATTTAAACTAGTTGCAGAGTGTTTTTAAGAAAAATCAATTTAGAAATATTACACAATAATAGTAGAATTATTTTAATTTTTAAATTAAATCATTTTATATGACTCGCTTTTAAACTGACAATTTGATCATACCCTTTATAAATAATAATTGACAACTTGAATTTGTTTAATGCCAGCTTTTTTTTTAGTGCTTACTTGAACATGATTTATGACACCTTGAATTTGTAGAGGTATAGATCAAAAGCATAAAAAAAGGTTATTAACCTGAGTTGATATTTAAACACGAGTCCTAGGTTAATATAGATTAATACAGATTGCTGGTTGAAATGCAGGTCTTTTCAAAATAGCTGGAACATCAACACAACTTAATGACTTTTGGCTTTAAACTGAGGAAACATAAACAATCCTTACTTTCCTGTCTTTGAAAACACCGAGTCCATTACAAATGTTGATTAATATGTTTTAGGTTAGTGGCATTTTCAAACATCTCGATCATAGTTTTGTAATGACTCTTTATGGCCTCCTTCATTTCTATAGTGATACTTTTGATGAGCTCCCGTTTCAAATCCAATAAATCGGAAAGCGTATACGACTCTTCGTTCAACATGTTTTTGGCGTACGTGCAGGAGGGCGAGTGACTGTAGTGCTCGTCCCATGGGTCGTCGCTGGGCTCCCACCCATCCAGGGCTTTCCCGCACATGAAACACTGAACCAAGTCCGGTTCGTCATCGTTGCCCATGTAGAAGAATCCGCTCTCTGCCATCTTTAAAATCAACAATTATGTATAAGACATTAAGGAATAAAACAAGGTAAGAAAAGGCAAGGCTCGTGATTTTCAAAATACAAAATAACAAAATTTCTCACTTACTTTTATTGCGTTGCACTTTTGATAATCGTCAAATACCCAATTTTTAAAAGTCGCTAGTCTTACCGATTCTTGAAACATGGAAAGTCTTAGGTCCTGAAAACAAACACTTTTATTTCAGTATATGAAATAATGAAATGTTAATATTCTTACACAAATCAACTGTTTTGCCATCATTTTTTTTAAAGAAAAGACGACTGGTATTCCGAAGTAACAGACTGTCAAAGTTGTTGAACCTGCTGAAACACAAAATTTATTAATTCCTTTTTTTAAGTTTAAAATTTTGCTAGAATTTCTTTATTCTCTAAGACTATGACCTGTTATTACCATCATCTAGCTCTGTTCAATTTTAAATATTCAACGACATAACCTAAAAATATGATTTCTCAAATTCTAATGGTCATAAATGTAAAACTAGATATTCATGAAAAGTTAACAATGTTCAACTAACCAATGAACTAGTTTTCACACTCAAAAAGCTCTTTTATTTAAGAACAAGACTTACCTTATTAATTCAATCTGACCGTTATTTTAAAAACATCCAATCCATTGATATAAATGTATAGAGTGGTCCGCAGACCCAGTCGACCCATATGATTCTATAAGTTCACATATATAGTTGACTGACCCACTCGATGGGAGGGCGCATATGTCGGAATTTCAAATTCCAATCCATTGATATAAATGTATAGAGTGATCTGCAGACCCAGTCGACTCCATATGATTCTATAAGTTCACATATATAGTTGACCGACCCACTCGATGGGAGGGCGCATATGTCGGAATTTCAAATTTCCCGCAATTTCTAACGTGGGCTCGTTTTCATTCAACAGCTGTCAGATCCGTCGGATCTGAAGGCACAAAAATGCTGATAAGACGAAATCGTCTCGAGATGAGCGTTAATAAATATAAATAATTACAACCGTAAGTATGTAAAATATTTTTAAATTTTAACCTATTGTGTATTATTTTAAATAAGTGTACAGTCAAACAAATTTAATACCAGGGTGTTACTACATTATTTCTTCCTAGTACATGTGGATGATCTTCAAGTATACTAAATATCCATGGTCGTGGATGTTTTCATCATACTGAACCAGGAGCATTTTTTCATGGAGTATATCCCCGTTATTGTTGGATTAAGCAATTCTGAATCTTTGGGGATGGGCGTTAACATTAATAATTGAAACCGTAAGTTTATGTAATATTTTAAGTTTTTAAGCCATTGTCTATTCTTTTAATTAAATCTGCAGGCAAACACATTTAAAACTAGTGTGTCTACATTATTTCTCTTTATTTCTTCCTAGCATTCGTGAATGATCTTCAAGTACTATGCATGAAACAACCATGGACGTGGAGATTTTCTTCACACCGGGCTAAGAGCATACTTCCATTGAGAATGTTCCCGTTGCTGTTGGATCAAGCAATTCTGAAATTTCATCTAGTCACAAAGTACGATCCCAGAACATAAAATAATGTCTTAAATTCAATTACACGGTTTTTCTATTGCATTTCACTATTGATCAAATGAGATTCACTATATCCCAAATATCTTTCACCTTGTCAAATATAAGTCAAAAGATTTCCCGATTTACGAAATAAGTTTCGCTATATACCAAATACTTCCCTTTAATATTTTTGCTGAACATTTTTGCAGTAACAATAACTTTCTTCTGGAAATATTTTATTTGTATTTATACATACAAGAAGTTTTCTTTTAAGTATACGTATTTCAAATTTAACCTATTTCCTGTAAATCTTTAGATATTCCTTGTTTTTTTTAAAGTTCAATTTGAAGCTTTAAATGAGTGTTTTCCACTCCCAGACTAAGCATGAAGTAAAATTTCGAGTTTAGAAAAGCCCTGTGAAAATTTGTCGAGGGTCGCGCAGCGACCCGAGACAATTTTCTGGGCTTTTCTAAACTCGAAATTTTACTTCATGCGTTACGCGTATAAAACACAGATTTCAAGTGAAATTAGAATATACATAAATTTTACAATATTTTAGTGTTTTATACGCGTGGCGCATGAAGTAAAATTTCGAGTTTAGAAAAGCCCAGAAAATTTGTCTCGGGTCGCTGCGCGACCCTCGACAAATTTTCACGGGGCTTTTCTAAACTCGAAATTTTACTTCATGCTTAGTCTGGGAGTGGAAAACACTCGTTTAAAGCTTTATATTGAACTCTTTTGCAAAACAACGAATGTCGGAAAATTTACCGCTTATGCATATGTTTACCTTAAAGAAAAATTCACTGTATGGAACACTACTTACGCCAACATCCTTATCCGGATGAGGAGACCTCTTATTTAATTTCTAAGATGCATTTTTGACGAACTGCAGACATTTTGTTGAGAAGTGAAATGTAATTAGGTTTTGAGATGTAGCGAAATATATTTGTAATAACTTTTTAAATATACATTTAACATGTTCATTAGGTCTTTGGTATTTTTCGCATACATACATACCGTGCGATGTTCCCCGCACCATACCCACCATTCAATGTTATGACCCCCTGCACTGCACACTCCGCTTAGCAAGAATCCCGCCCGCTCCCCGCGCCCAATGACGTCAGTTGCGATTGCAGCGCCGTCTCAACAAGTGGGTCGGTTAACTCAAATCATGATACGTGGAGCCCCCTATGAGTTATCAATCTAATTTAATCTATGGTGGTCTGTATCCTTAGACCATTTATATAGAGTAGTCCGTAACAGACCATTATATAGAGTAGTCCGTAACCTTAGACCATTTATATAGAAAAGTCCGTAACCTTAGACCATTTATTGCTGACGTTGGTGCAGTATTTTGATGCCAACATAAATTTATCTGCATGACGTCATATAAGTTCAAGGTTTAAACAAGACGGTGAAATTAATGTCAGTGTTGAAGGGACGTGGCGGCAAATGCCAATGTAGTGAAATCATTTGACGAAGATATTTTTTAACATGTAACTCTTATGCAATTTCCATTAGAAATCAAAACATTTCTTTAGAACTTCAGTGCAAAGTTCTAAAGATCAGTGTTTAATACGCCTGGCGCATGAAGTAAATATTTCGAGTTTAGAAAAGCCTGAAATATTTACTTCATGCTTATTCTGGGAGCGGAAAACTCTCATTTAAAGCTTCAAATTGAACTCTTTTAAATAAAACGTAAAAAATTTCAACACTTAAATATGAAGATCAAAAAAAGGAAATATACTAAATGCTTGATTTTGCTTAGATAAATGTTTACTCGTTCCAATGAAAATTAACTTGATTTTCAAAATCATTAAACCCCAATTAAAAATGCACTCTTCTAAATTTTAAAAATTTTCTGAAGTGATATTAAGTTATTGTGAAAATAATTGCCAATGTAATCAAATTGATCGCCCTTTCAGTTGGTTAATTCTCATTTATTAGATTGGTTTAATAAAAATAATGTTTTTATTAAATATTATGCATTTAATTGGTGTCAATGTTAAATATTTATTATAATGGTTACATGTTGTAAATATTCAAAGTTTTTTTTAAGGTGACGCACATATCATAATATAAAAAAATATTTGTTTACATTTGTTTAAGGAGTACAACAATTTATCATAACAATAATTCTTTATTGATTCTTATTTTACAGTAATTATGACTTTTAGGTTTAATTGTATTTTTGATAATTGTTTTAGGATATATCAAATAAGTTATAATCATTTTTAGTAAATAAAATATTGTTTGAACTTCAGAGATTGATTGATTTTCTCATGACTTCATATTTTATTGAAAATTGTTGCAAACTTTCACAAATGTCGAATCAAGTAAAAAAACAACTTAAACATTATTACATCACAGCGGAATGCGAGATACTTCAGTTAACAAGCACCTTGACTTGTTGCACGATATTGTTAAACTTGCTGCCGTTGATGAACAAAACTTTCCTGTATGGCACCATTTCAACGTCGCCCTCCTTCCATTTGCCTGAAACCGACGTGTCCGATTCGTTCTGCACGTCAAACTCGAAACTCACCTTCGCTTCTTTGGCGAACACTTCTTCTTCGGCATTCGCGAAAATCGCCTCGCCACCTGCAATTTTATCAACATTTTTACAATGCTTCACAACCCTACTTTCAATATAAATAAATTTACAATGGATATAATTTTTATATTTAAAATTCTGCAAATTAAAAGGGAAAGCTAATTTTTTCAAATTCTAAACAGTTCTGAAACTGAATTACTTTCACTTAATAAAACACAGTTTATTCCTTTCTTAACTTTTATATTTATATAACTGTGTTTTATTAAGTGAGATAAATCTTCTCCCTACTCAAGAATAATAATTGCAAACTCTTTCATTTTGTAAAAACTTTACCTTTGTCTCCTTTTGGTTTGTGTAATTTACATATCATGATTAGATAATCGAAATCGTAGCTGGTGTCTTTTTTCTTGATCCTGTCAAGTTCGCTCATGAGGGAAGTGAACAAGGGGTCGGAAATTTTCGGTGGGATGTTTACGAAACGCTCATTTAGCAAAAGCCCCATCCGTTTCGTGTTGTTGAGAATGTTTGTGATTTCTGCATGCGTATTGCTCTCAGCGTACTGCTCTGATAATTCTTGAACGAGTGTGTATAGTTGTTTTATACAAGGAGATTGCTATTAAAGAGAAATAATAATTACAATTTATATAATGGTCAGTTCCATAATCAAGTAAAAGCTCAAAATTGAATTTGTGTTCAGTATTCCCGCACCAGGTACCCACAGACGCGTTTCGGACTTCAAGGTCCTCTTCAGTGTGGTCCCGACCCAGTGCTGAGGAATACTGAACATTTCTGACTATTTCAAGCCAATATGTGAAAACTATTAATGATTTCGATAGCTAACGCCATCTAATGCTTCATAGTGGCATCGTCAGTGACACGAATACACAAAGTGCATATACAGGTCACTGTTTCGTCCACGAGCGAGCAGAACTCTGTGAAACCAGAAAACAAATATCAAAATTGAATTTGTGTTCAGTATTAGATGGCGTTAGCTATCGAAATCATTAATAAGTAAAAGCTCGTTTAAAAATGGAATTATATTATATTCCAGGTCAGGATTTATTTGTATTCAAATCTCACCTATAATAATATATATGTTTTTAAGAACAACTTTACTGATGCTTTACAATGGGCAAAATAAAATAGCCGACGATAAAACTTACTTTATGAGCTGTTAAATTTAAAACAGTGGTAATTCCGAACACATCCAATACATCCGTCATATCATCATCGTCGTCTTCGTCCTCATCGTAAACGCTCTGTTTCAGAACGCTGCCTACACCGTTCTGCGCGATCAGCATATCGGTCATTTCCGACAAGTTCACGTGGGCTTTTAGAAACAGCTGTGCCAACAGCTGCTTGATCCCGTGGAAGTCCTGACCTTCCGGATTTCTGCCTTCAAAGTCGGCTTGAATTTCCTACAAGGAAATTGATCGATGACATTGAGGGATTGTTGTAAAACACTTGTGATAGCTACCTCTTGGCCATTGTAGCTCTCGGAGTCGCTCTCTCCTCCCGACGAGTCCTCTTTGTTATGTAGCGCTTTCTTTTTCGGGGGGCCTGCCATTTCAAATTTAATTTTCACACGGTACACACGTGATTGCCGGTCAGTTAATAGGTTATGTTATTGAGCTACTGTCCAGACCCAGTCGATTCCATATGATTCTGTAAGTTTACATATATAGTTGACCGACCCACTCGATGGGAGGGCGCATATGTCGGAATTTCAAATTTCTCGCAATTTCTAACGTGGGCTCGTTCAGACCCAGTCGACTCCATATGATTCTGTAAGTTCATTTATATAGTTGACCGACCCACTCGATGGGAGGGCGCATATGTTGGAATTTCAAATTTCCCGCAATTTCTAACGTGGGCTTGTTTTCAATCAACAGCTGTCAGATCTGAAGGCACAAAAATGCCGATAAGACGAAATCGTTTCGAGATGAGTGTTAATAAATATAAATAATTGCAACCGTAAGTATATATAATATATTCACTATTTCAAAAATATCTTTCACCTTGTCAAATATAAGGCAAAAGAGTTTCACTATACCAAATACTTTTCCTTTTAATATTTTTGCTGAATATTTTTGCAGTAACAATAACCTTCTTCTGGAAACATTTTCTGTGAATCTTTAGACATTCCATGTTTCTTTTTAAAGTTCAATTTGAAGCTTTAAATTAGTGTTTTCCACTCCCAGACTGAGCATGAAGTAAAATTTCGAGTTTAGAAAAGCCCCGTGAAAATTTGTCGAGGGTCGCGCAGCGACCCGAGACAAATTTTCTGGGCTTTTCTAAACTCGAAATTTTACTTCATGCGCCACGCGTATAAAACACATATTTCAAGTAAAATTCGAATATATATTAATTTCACGATATTTTCGTGTTTTATGCGCGTGGCGCATGAAGTAAAATTTCGAGTTTAGAAAAGCCCAGAAAATTTGTCTCGGGTCGCTGCGCGACCCTCGACAAATTTTCACGGGGCTTTTCTAAACTCGAAATTTTACTTCATGCTTAGTCTGGGAGTGGAAAACACTCTTTTAAAGCTTTAAATTGAACTCTTTTGAAAAACAACGAATGACGGAAACTTTACAGCTTATGCATATGTTTACCTTAAAGAAAATTTTACTGTATGTAACACTACTTACGCCAGCATCCATTCTCCGGATAAGGAGTCCTCTTATTTCATTTCTAAGATGCATCTTTTGACGAACTGCAGCCATTTTGTTGAGAAGTGAAATTCAATTGACAAACTGTGATAAGGTTTTGACATATAGCGAAATATATTTGTAATACCTTTTAAAATATACATGTAACATGCTCATTATGTCTTTGTTATTTTTCGCATCGCACGGTAATTTATGTTAATATTATGACCCCCTGCACCGCGCACCCCGCTTAGAAAAAGGCCGCCAGCTCGCGCGCCCAATGACGTCATTAGCGATTGCAGCGCCGCCCCATCGAGTGGGTCGGTTAACTAAAATCATGATACTTAGAGCCCCCTAGGAGTTATCAATCTAATTTAATCTATGGGCTCGTTTTCATTTAACAGCTGTCAGATCCGTCGGATCTTAAGGCACAAAAATGCTGATAAGACGAAATCGTCTCGAGATGGGCGTTAATAAATATAAATAATTACAACCGTAAGTATGTAAAATATTTTTTAATTTTAACCTATTGTGTATTATTTTAAATAAGTGTATAGTCAAACAAATTTAAAACCAGGGTGTTACTTACATTATTTCTCTTTATTTCTTCCTAGTACATGTGGATGATCTTCAAGTATACTAAATATCCATGGTCGTGGATATTTTCATCACACTGAACTAGGAGCATTTTTTCATGGAGTATATCCCCGTTATTGTTGGATTAAGCAATTCTGAATCTTTGGGGATGGGCGTTAACATTACATATTATAAAATGTTTGCAAAAAATCATATGTATGTAGGAGTATGTCTACTAACCAAACTGGGTATGCGAAACGAACAGCATTAATGAGGCTAGCAAACTTGTCAACCCCATTTTTTCTACATTGCCTTCTCCACTGATATTCAACCAGCACTTCGACAAATCTGTGGTCTGGCACTCGTCGCGTACGAAACCAATCCTTCGCAGGCCTCCAACAGGACTCAATTCGTTGAGTATGTATACCATCCTCCGAAACAAAGCGATGCTCGGGATCGCTGTGGTTTACAACCCTATGCTGGAAGCCATACTCTGGTAGACTGGAGTACGCACGCCACATATCAGTGCGTATTTCCGTGCCTTCGGCCACATGATCTTTAATTATAGGAATGAGCGTTCGTGCATCTCTCACATTTCCTGGGCAGACCACCAGACGGAAATCTTCCGATTCATCCTCGATCATTCTGAGGACCCAGTGACCCTCAATTTGTCTTCCCCGATTGTACTTTCTCTTCCCAAACTTTGATTCGTCTATTTGTACGATTCTGCCGGGACCACCAATCTTCCCACGATTCTCCTCAGTGATGAGGAAGTCAGCAATAACAACTTCGCGGCAAAAATTGTACCTTTATACAGGATTTTAATGATTTACTTTTTACTACTACAACAAAATGCTTTATTTTATATTACCAATCGCAAATAGTCTTATCGGATAAAGAGGTTTCCTCGCCTTCATCTCTGGCCTCCTTCCGACACTGCTCGTACGAGTAGTCCTCGCAAAACGAATACATAATGCTATAATAATATTATTTAATTTTTGTATATTAGGTATTGTTTAAAATTATTACCTAAACACTTTAGTCAGTGGTAGCTTGGTTCTTGCAAACCATGTGCCCCTTGCCATAGGCACATATAAATTGTGGCCCCCCTTACTGCATCAAAATGCACCCAGGCCCGATTGTGATGAACTGTAGTTCATCGGCTTTCGATGCCTTGGGCACATTTTGACGTTTGGCAAAAACCCATTCGCCTGGCACCATCTGAAGGCTTTCTCATCGGTGCCAAACTCCTCCATAATCTTCTTCTGGTTCCACATTCTAGTCATTAAGTTTTACAAGGAATTAAATATTTGTAAAGTGTTATAAGTTTAGTATGTGATTTTAACTGCTTACATATACAGAATAATTAATCTAACCTTCAATTACACAATAGTCCACAAAGTAGCACTTAAAAGTACGGTTTTTGTAATAAATTTCACTAAACACAATGAACTGAAGTAAAGAAATAAATTACACAAAATGTTTTGTTATAAACAACAAAACAAATCAAAAACATTCGAAATTTCCTCCTTTGGGTAGGAAAAGTAGGCATTGTCTGTGCCCCATCTATTTTTTATATTATAAATTAATTAATCTGTGATTTACTAATGGATGACGATTTATATATCCATTATTTTAAATAAACGTCAGTAAACGTCAATTGTAGTGTAAAATTTATATCGTCATATTTGCTGAGTACATAAAGATAACACTACAAATTGTATGGATTACGTCATCATTTTGGAGATAATTCCATCATGGGTGTAATTCGTATCCGTAATATGCTTATTTTGTCGAAAATACGAACATATATAACCTCAAAATTGGAACTTAAAATACGATTTACGGCTAAACGGTAAGTCTCATCACAAAAATGAACTTAAGTTTTACGCTTTCCATACACGTTTACCCCCGGTTCAGTTTACAAAATCTCAAAAATCGACTGAAGCTAACGAAAAGATAAGCCACATTAATAATTAAAACCGTAAGTTTATGTAATATTTTAAGTTTTTAAGCCATTGTCTATTCTTTTAATTAAATCTGCAGTCAAACACATTTAAAACCAGTGTGTCTACATTATTACTCTTTATTTCTTCCTAGCATTCGTGAATGATCTTCAAGTACTATGCATGAAACACTACGAACGTGGAGATTTTCTTCACACTAGGCTAGGAGCATACTTCCATGGAGAATGTTCCCGTTGCTGTTGGATCAAGCAATTCTGAAATTTCATCTAGTCACAAAGTACGATCCCAGAACATAAAATAATGTCTTAAATTCAATTACACGGTTTTTCTATTGTATTTCACTATTGAGCAAATGAGATTCACTATATCCTAAATATCTTTCACCTTGTCAAATATAAGTCAATAGATTTCCCGATTTACGAAATAAGTTTCATATATACCAAATACTTCCCTTTAATATTTGTGCTGAACATTTTTGCAATAACAATAACTTTCTTCTGGAAATATTTTATTTGTTTTTATACATACAAGGAGGTTTCTTTTAAGTATACGCATTTCAAATTTAACCTATTTTCTGTAAATCTTTAGATATTCCTTGTTTTTTTTAAAGTTCAATTTGAAGCTTTAAATGAGTGTTTTCCACTTCCAGACTAAGCATGAAGTAAAATTTCGAGTTTAGAAAAGCCCCGTGAAAATTTGTCGAGGGTCGCGCAGCGACCCGAGACAAATTTTCTGGGCTTTTCTAAACTCGAAATTTTACTTCATGCGCCACGCGTATAAAACACAGATTTCAAGTGAAATTAGAATATACATAAATTTTACAATATTTTAGTGTTTTATACGCGTGGCGCATGAAGTAAAATTTCGAGTTTAGAAAAGCCCAGAAAATTTGTCTCGGGTCGCTGCGCGACCCTCGACAAATTTTCACGGGGCTTTTCTAAACTCGAAATTTTACTTCATGCTTAGTCTGGGAGTGGAAAACACTCGTTTTAAGCTCTATATTGAACTCTTTTGAAAAACAACGAATGTCAGAGTGTTAATCCATTGATAATGGTCACTTTGTGTCCGGAATGTACATTTGGTAATTCAAATAAAAGTGTGAAGAAAGGTTATTAGTGCTTTATTCGTTAAATTACAGCTTATGCATATGTTTACCGTAAAGAAAAATTCTCTGTATGGAACGCTACTTACGCCAACATCCTTATCCGGATAAGGAGACCTCTTATTTCATTTCTAAGATGCATTTTTTGACGAACTGCAGACATTTTGTTGAAAAGTGAAATGGAATTAGGTTTTGACATGTAGCGAAATATATTTGTAATAACTTTTTAAATATACATTTAACATGTTCATTAGGTCTTTGGTATTTTTCGCATCGCACGGTAATTTAATACCGTGCGATGTTTCTCGCACCGTACCCGCCATTCAATGTTATGACCCCCTGCACCGCACACTTCGGTTAGTAAGAATCCCGCCCGCTCCCCGCGCCCAATGACGTCATTTCCGATTGCAGCGCAGTCTCATCGAGTGGGTCGGTTAACTAAAATCATGATACGTGGAGCCCCCTATGAGTTATCAATCTAATTTAATCTACGCTACTGTCGGTCATTCATCCGAATTTGTATTTGGGTATAAAGAGCAATTATCCGAATTATTATTTATAGTAAAATGTATGTAAAATTTGAATTTATCTTGTTAAAATGTATTAGTTTAATAATCATAATAAAACATTATTTTAATAATTAATAAACTGTAAAAAACGAATGAGATTTACATAAATCATATGTGAATATTTTTATTAATAAAATAGTCTTATTGGCAAACATAGAAGAAACATTTTATAGTTGGCATACAAAACTAAAATTTAGAGTGTATATTTGGTTGCCTATGTAACTAAAATTATGGAGTGTATATTTGGTTGCCTATATAAGTAAGCGTATATTTGGTTGCCGATATAAGTAAGCGTATATTTGGTTGCCTATATAAGTAACCGTATATTTGGTTGCCTATTTAAGTAAGCGTATAATTGGTTGCCTAGTTAAGTAAGCGTATATTTGGTTGCCTATATAAGTAAGCGTATATTTGATTGCCTATATAAGTAAGCGTATATTTGGTTGCCTATATAAGTAAGTGTATATTTAGTTGCCTATATAGTAAGCGTATATTTGGTTGCCTATATAAGTAGGCGTATATTTGGTTGTCTATATAAGTAAGCGTATATTTGGTTGCCTATATAAGTAAACGTATATTTGGTTGCCTATATAAGTAAGCGTATATATGGTTGCCTATATAAGTACGCGTATATTTAGTTGCCTATATAAGTAAGCGTATATTTGGCTGCATATATAATTCAAATTGTGCAGCGCCCTCTGTGAAATTACGGGTGCACTGCTAAGTAGCTTTAAATCTTAGCTGTTAGATAGCTTTAAATAATGCTAAAAAAATTGTAAAACGAAATTGTGTCCAGGCAGTTTCAAAAATACCTCACTTTACAGAAACGCTCAAGTAGTAAAAGTAGAGCCGGTGTGCATCGGTTTTGCAAAACCATGACAAAAGTGCTTTTATAATTGAAAATGATTTCAATTTTCATAATGAGTTTTCTATAAAATCGTAAAAATCAGACACATCTCGTCTGTGTAGAAGCTTCTAAAATCAGCACAAGATTATGTGCAGTTTTCAGCTAATTCGGGCGATTTTTAAAGGTCAGATCTCTCACGACTAGACTAAATGGGTTCATATTAAAAAAAAAAAAATCGTTTTATTTATGAAATATTTTTTAGATGTAATAATAAATAATATTTTAATTAAACAAATACAAATAATATTTTAAATTTTGGTTAATTGATTTGTCAAATATAAAAAGAATAAAAATTGTGGGCTCGTCCGGGATTTGAACCCGGGACCTCTCGCACCCTAAGCGAAAATCATACCCCTAGACCAACGAGCCGATATTAAAATCGTTAATAATATATAACTTATGAATGACACAAGTATTAATTTCCATAAATAAATTCAGTAAAAGTTACAGATTCAAATAATTATTAATAATAATTCAAATAAATATAATATAGGAACATTTCTTATATATTTTTGTACAGTACATAAAGAATGCAACTAATTAATAATTTTAAATAACTACTCATCTTTTTAACTTTCCCCCATATGCAAAACAAAGGAAAAGTATTGTTTTTGTGATTTTTTTTAAATCAATCAATCAATTTTAGTGGGTATATCCATTTTGAGGTCCCAAAACACAGATAATTCCACTTAAAAACATAACGCTAGTTTTACATGGACTTCGATTACTGCTTTATATAAAATGTGTTTCATTTTGTTCGTAATTTAGTGTAATAGAATTGTATGTAACGATACCAACTATATGGTAGCGATATTAGCGATATATTGAAAAGTGAAATATCAATAATAAAAAAAAGACCTTTATTGGCATAATAATACATTACATCTACACTAATCGCTACCCCCTCTCTTCCCCTAACTTCTCCAGCGTCCTTACCCTGGCCCCATCCTCTCTCATCCATCCCGTCACTCTTCTATTCCCTCTTACTACCGCCCATTCCTTACCACCAGGTAAGTAAGTACGGTTTATTCAATTAATTAATAAGTGACCGTGTAACTCTACCAAAGAGCTAGATAAGTAATCAAGGGGATCCGAATTTAGCACCAGGCCAATTCAATTCATATTTTTTTGTCAAAATTGGGGAATTAACTTCCAAAGAGTTAATCCCTTAATCTTTCCCATTGATAATTTCATATGAAAAACTGACGTTTCAATAATAATTGTTATTTTACAATTGGCCCATCTTGCCCTCTTTCTCCCGTCCCACTTTCTCCAGCGTCTTTACCCTAGCTCCGTCCTCCCTCATCCATTCCGTCACCCTTCTATTCCCTTTTACTCCCACCCATTCCTCACTCACACCCTCACACTCCTCCGCCAAGCGCCTCCACGTATCCTTCCCCCATTCACACAACCTACATCTCATATATTCTTCCCCCATCCATCTCTTCCTTCCCCTCTCCTCAGACCCACACCTTGCCCTCGCCATTATCACCCTTTCATCCCTGTTCCACCCATCCTCACTCATGTATCTCGGCACCCTCCCATATACTTGCCATCTTCCAAACATATCATTATATTCACTATTGTCAAGGACGGAAATAGGGACGGAAATATCAATATAAATTGACTATTTTGCATGAAAATATTGATATTATATCGTATGTTCAATAAAACAAAATCTCTAGAGTGCTATGGAATATATTGTAGGTTGGCAACTCTGAGATTACACATTATACCCACTGAGCAAATCCGTTTAAGTAATGTTTCATCAACATTAAAACAACCTTTAATGTTGCTACAATATTGATATAACGTTATTTGTTTGTTTTTTTGCTCAGTGGGATAATTATTAAAACTGACGTTTTAAATGACAATTCCTAAAGCGTGTAGCCAACATAAATTTTAAAAAAGATAAAATCATAGCACTCTCGATTTTTCTTTTGTTGAACATACGATATACTATTGATATACACCCACTGAGCAAAAAACAAATAAAAAAGTTTTATCAACATTGTAGCAACATTAAACGTTGTATTAATTTTGATTAAACATTATTTCGATGTGTTTGCTTAGTGGGCATATATCGAACATCTCTATTGATGACCGGAATGTCATTTTCACATAAATATTATTAACATAAAATATGAAAATTGTTTTAAAGAGGAAGCCTTATTTATGCGTACTGACAATATGAATACAATAGAATAAATTACACGTCATTCAGAAAAGGTGGAATATTTTTAAATTTCATTATTTTGAGCACACAACTGCTAGTATAGTGCTCGGGTTTTAATCCTGTTTGAAGTTAAGATTTGTACAATTAAAAAATGGTGTTGCTTAGTAAAGAATTATTTAACAAAAACGTTGCTAAATACACATGCAAATCGTTCCATACTTGGTCAGAATCATGCATACAAGCTTCGTTAATGTTGATACCGCATGCGGTTATTGGCTGTTTACAATTTTTCTTGCCGATTTATATAGTAAGTATAAAGATTTTTAATATACTGACATACAATGACATTTTGACGATTTCTGTTACAACTCTTTCTGGCTGCATTTAATAATATTCGAATATTCGTAGTAGACTTGTTGAATACGAATATGCAAAAGTAAAATTCAAAACTATTTGAATTCGAGAAAATAAGCTTACGCTTTTTATAGTTTGCACACTTTAAACATAATATAAAAATTACGAAAAAACTATTCGTGAAAATGCAAACAATGTCTTAATTAATATTAATTAAGACATTGTTTGCATTTTCACGAATAGTTTTTTCGTAATTTTTTATATTATATACAAAAGTAAAGAGATTTTTATCAATTTATAAGATTTTTGTCCATTGTTGATAAATTTCATCAACCTTTTTTTCAGTTATCAAGTAAATAATTTCACTCATGTAAACACTGTTTTATTTATATTGCTCCTCCCTAAGATGAAATCGTTTTATTTTCAATTTTAAAGAATGCTAATTAATTAAATTCAATTAGCTGAGATGCGACTAGGCAAATGTACCCACTGAGCAAACCCATTTAAGTAATGTTTCACCAACATTAAAACAACGTATAATGTTGCTACAATGTTGATACAACGTTATTTGTTTGTTTTTTGCTCAGTGGGTATAATACATTAAAATGACTAATCAGCTCTAAACTTATTTTCAGATACAAGCAATGTTGAATTACAAGAGAATTAAGAAAAGTTATGTAATTTTATTGATCAAGGGTTATTTAAGAAGTTTTCTTTATGGTTTTCTTTATTTGTTGACATTTATATCCTCTAACTGCCTTATAACGTAAGTATTCAACCCATTAAACGCCATTAATGCAAGAACGCAATATTTTTAATTTTTTGCTTTTAAATTAATAAATGAGTTAATTTGATACATTGAATTATTCGACCTGACTTGAGAATGCGTGAGGAAATATGTAAATATTTTCTTATTTAAATAATTTGCTTGTTACTCATTTTATACAATAATTTTTAAGTGTATTTCTTACTTCACAATGTTTTAGTGATTTATACGCGTGGCGCATGAAGTAAAATTTCGAGTTTAGAAAAGCCTGAAAATTTGGTTTGGCCGCTCCGCGCTTCGCGCTACGCGACCAAACCAAATTTTCAGGCTTTTCTAAACTCGAAATTTTACTTCATGCTTAGTCTGGGAGTGGAAACACTCGTTCGAAATTCAAATTGAACGCATCTATAAAATCGACGAATGCCTGCAAATTTACAGCGTATAGATTATGTGCGTTTAAACGAAAACTTCCCAGTATCTAATTTAATAAGTCATTCCTGGGAATTATAAAAAACGTGCAGAATTTTACCTAAATCTACTCTTAGAGTGTACTCAATAATTGCTCGGTCGTTAATGGGTTAAGCAAGCTCACTTACATTTAAAATTATTTAATCAATTGAAAATATGTCGTATTTTTGTGTTGATCAAGGGTTATTCAAGAGGTTTTTTGTACGTGTAAGGTATTTTTTATTTGCTTATACAGGGTGTCCCATTAGTGCGTGCTCGCAGGATATCTCCGCTCTGGTTCAAGATAGAAAAATATTTTTGAGGCCAAACTTACTTGAATTGTACAACTTCATAACGTAAGATTATTTTAATGTATACAGGCTGTCCCATTAAAGTGGTACTGAAAGTAACAACATTTTTTTTAAATGGATTTGATTTTTAGATATTACTATTAATTATACGTATGTTTTATATAACATTGTATATACCTAAACCTAACATATTTCATAATATTTACAATTTAATGAGAAAAGTTAGATTTTTAGGTTACGTATGTTTTATACAACATGTATATACCTAAACCTAACATATATCATAATATTTACAATTCAATGAAAAAAGTTAGATTTTTAGTTTATCAGATTTTAATTTATATCTCTATTATTAGTAATTTTAAAAATAATCGGTACGGTACTTTTATAATTGCTTTCATAATTGCTTAATTTATACCAGGCGCTATTCTCAGCCGTAGTCAATTTTAATTTTGCACTTACTTTGTAGTAATTATAGCTTGTCAATTTTAAGAAAGTTGAAACAATAAAAACTTTTTTTTTTCAAATGCACACCCTATATTTTTATACGGCATATTATTCGTCTTTCAGTCTTTAGTCATTATAACCTGTCAATCTTAAAAAAATTCAAACAATAAAAACTAATTTTATTTAAATGACACACCCTATATTTATATACGGAATATTATTCGTCTTTCAAGACGAATATTATGCCGTATAAAAATATAGGGGGTGCCATTTAAAAAAACTAAGTTTTTGTTGTTTGAATTTTCTTAAGATTGAGAGGTTATAATTACTACAAAGTAAGTACAAAGGTAAAATTGACTTCGGCTGAGGATATCGTCGGGTATAAATTATGAAAGTACCATACCTATTATTTTTAAAATTACTAATAATAGAGATATAAATTAAAATCTGATAAACTAAAAATCTAACTTTTTTCATTAAATTGTAACTATTATGATATATGTTAGGTTTAGGTATATACATGTTGTATAAAACATACGTATAATTGTTAGTTATATCTCAACATCAAATAATATATAGGGTGTTCCATTTAAAAAAAATATTTTACTTTCAGTACCACTTTTATGGGACATCCTGTATACATTAAAATAATTTTGGGTTATGCAGCTCTTCAAGTCAAGTAAGTTTCGTCTAAAAAATATTTTTCTATCTTTAACGAGAACGGAGATATCCTCCGAACACGCACTAATGGGACACCCTGTATATTCCCACTGAGCAAAGAAACGTTGCATGACACGTTGCATCAATGAAACGTTGCGTTTTAAGTTGCATGAATGTTAAAAAAACGTTGAATAAACGCTGAATGTCCGCCTGCAGGAACGTTGCATGCGAACGTTCAAAGAAAAATGTTGCTGCACCGTTGACAAAGCAACGCCTATGCAACACGAGCGATTACTCTTATTTGTATGCAACCCAATATACGAATGTATGTATGTATGTATGTGTGTATGTATGTATGTATGTTAAGTTGCATACGATGAATGTATAGAATCCGTGTTGTATACAACCCGATGTGCGGCAATTAAGTGAATGTTATAGGAAGGTTTCTCTCGTAATCTCAATGCAAAATTTGTTAAATTTGTTTCTGGGTTTAAATGGGTAAAAAATACAAATATATATTGATACCAAGAAAACAATAAAAAAAAAACGGTCTTACAAAAAGTAATGTATGGTCTAGGGGAGAGAGTACCCCGGAACCTAAGTATCTAGTACCGTTAAACTCTGAAAACATTAAAATATTGTTAACAAGTGCACGAACTTCAATTGAAATCAGCGGCTTATACGCGTGGCGCATGAAGTAAAATTTCGAGTTTAGAAAAGCCCAGAAAATTTGTCTCGGGTCGCTGCGCGACCCTCGACAAATTTTCACGGGGCTTTTCTAAACTCGAAATTTTACTTCATGCTTAGTCTGGGAGTGGAAAACACTCGTTTAAAGCTTTCAGTTGAACTCTTTTAAAGAAACAACAAAGATCTGAAAATTTACAGCATATAATTGGGACATGAATGGAATAGAATAGATTTATTGGTCCAACAAAAATACATGGCAGTGTTATGAGGACAAGTCATTGTATAATATACTACGAGAAAAAAACATTATCCGGCACTTTTGATATAAACAAATACAAAATTAGAGTATGTTTCACAGAAAATGTATAAATAATTGATTTAAAAAATAGGCGGTTTACTTGAATGAAAAACTCTCTGTATGCACATTACAGCAACAGTTTTAACAATTATACAAGGGAGTATTTTAGGCCCTGTTATGTTCATAATATATATAAATGACATACATACAGTATCATTACCAGATAATAGTACACATATATCTAACTATGCGGATGATACCAGTTTCATAGTAACAGCGAAAACCTATATTGAGCTAGCCAATATGAGTAGTCGCTTCTATGGAAAACTAGCTGAATGGTTCAAAATAAACATGTTAAAATTAAATAAGGGCAAAACGCAGGCTATGATATTTAAAACAAAACAGAGAAAGATTGAAACACCAGCTCAGCTAGTTTTAGAAGATGTCACTGCTGATTTAAATAGTGATATAAAATTCCTAGGTATTATAATTAATGAATCGCTTGATTGGCGCTCACATGTGGACCATGTGGTAACTAAACTTGCGAGAATGTGCTATATAATAAATATAACGAAATCATATCTCAATGTTGAGACAAATAAGGCAATATATTATGCATGTTTTGACTCAATTTTAAGATTTGGGATAATTTTTTGGGGGAATAGTTCAACAATTGGGAAATTGTTTGTACTACAAAAAAGATGTATACGAACTATTTTTCATTAAAGTACAGGCAGCCGTGTAGAGGTATTTTTAAGGCAAATAAAGTTCTGACAGTCTTTGCAGTCTTTGTCTATGAATCTCTGATGTTTATTTTTAAAAATAAACATCAATTTAGCACCAACACAGAGAAGTGTCACAATACACGAAATAGGGATATATTGTACCCGAGACACAGACTCACGTTATCTGAGCGAAATTTATTTCATAGGTGTGTTAAATTCTATAATGTTCTGCCAAGCAAAATAAAGAATTTAGATTCGTTAAAGCCATACAAGTCAGCGGTATATAAACTTCTCATGGAATCAGAGATATACAGTGTGGAAGAATATTTTGAAGCATGTAATTTATTTACATAATGTTATTTGTCTGAGTATTTAACAGCATATAATTATATATGTATGTTTTTTTTTGTTATGACACAATTTCTTTTATGTTCCAAAATTGTGATAATTTTTGTGACCATTTATTTAGAAATAAAGTTTGTTTATTATTATTATCATTATTATTATACAATGCAATGTTACCATTTTCAATATATATATATATATATATATATATATATATATATATATATATATATATATATATATATATATATAATGTTTACAATATGATGTTGCATAAAAGTCAAATTGTGATGATTATACAGGGTGGGGCAGAAAAACCTATCCGATTTCAAAACGTTATAAAATTAAAACCACTCAACTTGACAAAATTTTTTTTTTATTAATATATCGCAAATTTTATGCCATTTTTAAATTTAAGTTTTGAAATGCACATCACTCGCGGTAGCTTTCCATGACTTTCACCGTCATTTCCACAGGAATTTCTTCAATTGCCCGAGCAATTTCCCTTCGTAAAGCAAGAAGGGTCCTTGGTCGATGCTGGAATACCTTCGATTTGAGGTAACCCCAAAGGAAAAAGTCACATGGAGTGAGATCCGGTGAGCGCGGCGGCCAGCCAATATCACCTCTCAGAGAAATGAGGCGTCCGGGAAACATTTCCCTGAGAATGTCCATTGATCGTCGCGATGTGTGGGCGGTTGCACCATCCTGTTGAAACCACACATTTTCCACGCCATTTTCTTTCATTTTGGGTTGAAGAAAATTTTCCAGCATGAAACAATAGCGCTCGCTGTTGACCGTTACGGTTTGCCCATTTTCTTCAAAAAAGTAAGGCCCCCAGACGCCTAGGCGGGAAAGAGCACACCACACAGTCACTTTTGGGCTATGGAGGGGTTTCTGATGGATTTCCCGAGGATTTTCGTCACTCCAATATCGAAAATTCTGCCTGTTTACGGCGCCACAAAGGTGAAAATGGGCTTCGTCCGTGAAGAGCACAACATCGTCTATTGGGAGTTCTCGGAGATCGCGACACAGGTTCATACGGGTTTCAAAATCCCTTTCAATTAATTCCTGTGCAACAACCATTTTGTAGGGATGCATTTTGAGGTCCCGGTGCAAAATTCGCGTCGTGCCGAACGACGCGGGGAACGTTCAATCGCGGCTCTCACATTAGCCACGTTTTCAGGTCCTGTTGCTGTCCTGGGACGTCCAGGCGACTTCTTTTTCAATGCTGAACCCGTCTGTCGAAAATTTGACACCCACACTTTAATCGTAGCGTGATGTGGAACAGGATCATGACGCCCGAGTCCGAAATGAATTCGAAAAGCACGTTGTGTAGCAATTATCGAACCGCCGTTTTCGATAAACCGCTCAATAACAAAAGCACGATGTTTACCAGACCAAGGCATGTTGACTAATGACAAATGGCTAAAACCGGCTTTCTAACGGTTTTTACCCCACTATTTTACCTGTTCCCTCTTCTGAGAAAAAGGGATTTGAAATCGGATAGCTTTTTCTGCCCCTCCCTGTACAACGTTGTCTTACTTTTCCGCAATATTTTTGAAACGTTATAAAACAATGTTGAGTTTATTGTAACATGTTTAACATTCGATAATGTATATAAATCTATATTGCACGGTAAACGTTTATACAATATTTGTAACGTTGCTAAAACTTTGTTGTAATAATTTGAATTCAATGTTTTATTTTAGTATCATGTTCAATATTTGTGCAATATTTAAAATGTTTCCGTGTTCAGTGGGTTTATATCCTCCAGCTACCTTATAACGTTTATTCTTTATGGAAATCACTTGAATTTCAATTTAATGAATACATTTCGATTTTAGGAAAATTTTCGGTCGTGTATCGTACTACAGTATTTGTCTTATATGCGGGTTTCTATGTGGCCTTCCAGTTTTTGTAGAAACTAATGAAAATAGGAATTTGGATACACTATACTTTTTTAATTTAGTAAGTAGAGGAAATTTTATTGAACTAGAAATACAGAATTATTCATTTTAGCTAGTTGAATCACTAATAAGGAATGGTGAATATTTTGGATATATAAAAGTGACGAAATTGACAATAACAGTGTTCTTTATGTTCTGCTCTGGACTTTTATCATATTTGATGAAGAAGCAGAAGGAAAAGCCATACAATAATATCTGGTAAGTATAAATCAGAAGAGTTTACAACCAGGGGTCTCCAAACTACGGCCTAAAGCGGTCGGCGACTTCTGCAGTCATTTATGACTACGTTCCATAGTAGCGGAGAGAGGACCCCCCCCCCCCCTTGAGTGTGAGCCACCAAGAGAGGAGATAACGTTCCATAGTAGCGGAGAGAGGACCCCCCCCCCCTTGAGTGTGAGCCACCAAGCGAGGAGACAACCTGCCCCCCCCCCCCCGTCAGCAGCTCCCCTATGAAGAGGCATATCGACTTGTCCATGTGCATGTTTCTGAGGGCAGACAGAATTGCTTCTGGCTGCACAAAGTTAAAGGCTCCTTCGATATCCAGAAATACCACCAACGTATTCTCCTTATTGCTTAGGACTGCCCTTAGTATAAGCGTGTTGGCTAGTTGACCAAAGGTTTGGATTGATGCGTTTCTTTATTTACGCTTCAACTAATCTCTCCAACGTCTTGAATAAGAAGGACGATATGCTGATTGGCCTATAGTTCTTCGGTGTTGAGTGGGTTATTTTCCCTGCTTTGGGTATCAACACCACATTTGTCTCTTTCCATCTCTGAGGGATTTATGATAGAGTTAGGCAGGCTACAAATATTACTTCCAACCAGGGATTTATAATATCTGAGGCTATCTGTGATTCAGTAGGAATGTTCCCATCAGGGCCTGTAGCTTTAAAAATCTTGAAGCTTTTCACACTTCAAGCCAGTTTGTGCTTACTCAAGGTATCATGTATGGGGCAGCTCCTTCTGGGTGCCGGGCGACCCCCTTTCCTGCCAGAGTCGGGGGGAAAGTGGGTATCCATCAGCACCATTAGGGTTTCCTCACATGAAGTCATCCAGTCACTATCCTGTTTCATGAGAAAACCCGGGATCGCTGGGTTTCCCGATAGTATCTTTTTGAGCCGACTGGCCTCGGAGGTTTCTTCAATTTTGTTGCAAAAGGTTCTCCAAGAGGCCTGTCTAACAGCCGTCTTAAAGGCTCTGAGGCTGTCCTTTTACAGAGACCATTCGCTGGTTTATTTTGCCCTGTTGAACAGCCTATTGCATTCCTTCCTTAAGGAGGAAATCTCCTGGTTCCACCATGGAGGCTTCTTTTTGCCTCGGTACACTTTACCAGGACAAGCAGCCCCCATTGCCTAGTTGCAGGATTCTGTGAAGGTAGTTACCAGGCGATCCGACTCCCCCTCAGTGTTGGGTCTACGTAGTGTATCGCTAGGTAGAGCCCCAATAAGGACGGTCCTATAAGTGTCCCAGTCCGTAAGTCTTTTGTTGGTAATTATAGGATTCACTTGAATATGCATATCTACCTGAAACTCTATATACCTATGGTCGAAGAAGGAGTGTTCGCCACTGATTCTTCCAATTTTTAACTTTGCTGTGTGTGACGCTAATTTTTATTTAAACTACCTGGTTAGAGGGATTTAGCTCTAAAAATACAAAAGGGCTTACCTTTCACAAATTGCCTCCTACCCAGCGTCACTCAGTGGAGACGGGGTGGTTCAAAAGTTAGATTCAATAAGGGCGCCACGTAATTTTAAGAAGGCTATTGGCATACCCCCCTCAAGTATAAAATTACGAAAATTAATTAATCCCGCTAACCACAATACTAGGAAGGGACTCTCCAGAATATTACATCATCATTTTCCCAACAAAATGAATATTTATTTCTATCAACCACAAAAAAAAAACAATAAAACGATCTTTGTTTGTTCGCTTAGAGAAAAATAAGGTAATGCAAAAAATAGAACAAAAAAAAAAAATACTTTCGCGAGTGCACTCGGAATTACAATTCCAATACAAGTAAATAAAACTCACACGAGATGCTCAACAATAAAACGTTTCCAATAAATCGGTTCTCATACTCAAAAATAAACATAATCTCCCTCATTTAAGCGCAAAAAAAACAAGTCCTGTATCGTCATTAACCCATTAGCACAATAATTAAACTTTTAAATCACGACAACGGCGAACGAATACAGCGCCACCCGCGAGGCTACCGACGTGAACAAAAAAAAATACACACACAACAGAAAGCTTATCTTGTCTCCTTCGGCTAAATCCCTCGTTCCCGTCTCCTCGCCCTCTATCGACACGCTGGCCAGAGAATCCACCAAGTGGTTAGGATGGGAATACGGCAATCTGCACTGCAGGGGACGTCGCTCCCGCGAAATTTTTCCAAGACAGCATTCGTACAAAAGCAGTAACCAAACAGGAAAAGAAAACCCTTTTGTAGATAGTTTTGTTCTCTAAAAAGTATCAAAAGCAAACAGCAAACAACAACGCTTATCGGTCGTGCACGTGCGACAAATGCTAGGTTTAACCAAAAAGTCACGAGAGATGTGCGCAAGACCCGGACGATACGCGACGCGTGCCAATTAACCGAACCGTCCCCTATGCAACCCAATATTCCGCTTTTTAATGGGCCAGGTCCGAGACCTCTGCCTAGATGTCATGTTTTAAAATTTGATATCGAATTAATGTTAAAGTTTTTTAAAATGGTTATACAATTAAGCAACTCATTCATCGGCAATAAAAAACATCAGGAGGAACACATTTTTGTGACAGTATACAAAACAGTATTCAGACCAATACTAACCTATGGGAGCGAATCATGGCTTCTCACAAACAGACAGAAGAGTAAGATAGAGGCCGTTGATATGAAGTTCCTGAGAAGAGTGAAAGGTATAACCAGGAGAGACAGAATTAGAAATGAGGCAGTCCGAGAAAAATTAGGAGTACCATCTATGGCAGATAACATAGAATTGAACCAACTCAAATGGTTTGGACATTTATGCAGGATGAGTGATGGAAGACAGATGAAAAACATCTGGCAGGCGAAGGCAGGAATAAAAAAAGGAGAGGAAGACCAACAAAAACCTGGAACGACCAAACGACAGCAATCCTGAAGAAAAGAAATGTAAAGTGGAATGAAGCGGAGAAGATGGCAAGAAATAAAGGAGGGTGATCCAAATGTGTGTACGCAGGAGATAAATAGAAAAAATACTATTAAAATAGAAGCCTACACCTAAGAGTAGACAAAGCAATAGATTATATACAGGGTGTCCCAAAAGTTTGGAAACGGTTGAATATCTCGAGAACACCTTATCGGATCAAGATGGTCTTTCTTTATTTTTAAAGCTCTATTTAGGCATGCTGTGCGATAGCCACCCACACCCCTCTGGGGGGTGGTTCGAGGGGGTAGTTTAGAAAACTTAAATGGAAACTCCTATTTTTTAATTGTTTTATCACTCCCTCCCCAATCCCGTTCGGTGGTGGAAAGGTTAGTTTTGAATTTTTCTGCAAAAAAAAAATATTTTGCTTGCACTGTTGCATTTTGTATCAAAAACGGTTTATGAATTTTTCAAATTGCCACTCCCCCGCACACACGCACACACCCTTTAAAAGTATAAAAAGTGGTATTTTAAAAAAAAGTACCACCATTTTTTTTAGACAAAAATGATTTTTCTTGCAGAGTTTCATTGTCTATCAAAAACTCCTTATGGAGTTGCAAAATATCCACACCTTAACCCCTTTTTGGAGGGTGGAAAAAGGAAGTTTTCGCTCAGTTTATCGTCGAAAATTTTTTCCATTTTGTCATGTTTACAATTTTAAATGAAAGCACAGACGTGTAGTTATTGAACATTTATTTCGGACTGTCAATGTTGACGTTCTCGACGACTCCGTGAAATTCTAAGAAATGGGTAATAGCTCAGAAACTTTAAAGCTAAATTAATTAAGCTGCTATCTGTCGTTTTGAGATGAGGTTATCGGAAAGTGAATGATATGCGCATTATTAATGATGCATGGGTCCGGGGAGAATGTGAGATCTTACGAAGAGGTGGCAAGGATGTTTAATGCATCCAATCCGCATCGTGATCTAGTGTCCAAATCGACGGTTCAAAAAACAGTGAAACGATTTGAAGATACTGGAGCAGTGGAGGATCGCGAACGCAGTGGCAGGCCAAGAACGGCATCAAACGAAGATCAGAAGGTGGAAGTGTTGCAGCATTTCGTGGAAGACCCTCATATTTCTGTAAGGAGAGTGTCGCAAGCTCAAGGCATCAGCAAGACTTCAGTACATCGCCTAATGTAGGAGGAAAAGTGGCACCCTTACAAGATTCAACTTGTGCAAGAACTTTTGGAGGATGATTTTCGAAGGAGGAACGAGTTCTGCAGAGACATGGTGCGTCGTTGTGCTGCCGACCGTGCGTTCCTGGATAACGTGGTTTTCTCCGATGAAGCGACATTCCAGCTGAATGGTCAAGTAAATCGCCACAATTGTCGTTATTGGTGTGACGCGAATCCTCACTGGATGAGCGACATTCACAGCCACTATCCGGAGAAGCTGAACGTTTGGGCAGGTTTTTCTAAACATGGAGTTGTTGGGCCGTTTTTCATCGAGGGCAACTTGACTGGCGAAAAGTATTTAGATTTGTTGCAAGATGAAGTGGTACCAGCAATTAATCATTTGTTTCGTGGAAACGTGCAAAATGTGTGGTTTCAACAAGATGGCGCCCCTCCCCATTACGCCGTGAGAGTGGGGCAGTTTTTGGACCGTACATTTCCCAACCGTTGGATGGGATGACGCGGCCCTCTTGAATGGCCTGCGAGATCGCCGGATTTGACCCCACTGGATTTCTTCTTCTGGGGATTTGTGAAGAACAGCGTGTACACTAACAGACCTGCCAATTTAGCTGACTTGCGGAATCGCATCATGGACCAGGCTGCATTAGTTATACCGCAAATGAGGACCAACGTGATCAACAATTTTCACAGCCGACTGGGTCAGTGCCAAGGCCAAAATGGCGGTCAGTTTGAACATTTGCGATAAGGAAGAAGACGATTTGGCGGCGGAGATGCAACATCAAACCACCGGAAGTGCAACAATCAGCCCTTTTCAGGGCTACATGATGTGCAAAATCCGATCATGCAACCTCCCCGTGGTGCACATCGGGTCACGCTAATGCCGACGGTATTGTAAAGTTAATTTTGATCTTAGTAGAAAGTGGGGAAAAAGCCAAAATAACGAAATGATTTTTTAATAACAATAACATAACCAATTTTAGATCAGGGATCAAAAAATGAGACAACCAAAATTACTTTGATTAAAAAAACAGCAATTACCCCTTATATGCCTAAATAGAGCTTTAAAAATAAAGAAAGACGTATTTTATACCATCTTGATCCGATGAGGTGTTCTCGAGATATTCAACCGTTTCCAAACTTTTGGGACACCCTGTATATATATATATATATATATATATAAAATTAGTTGGATCTTGACCCACTCGGTTATGTAAAATGTATATTGGGCGCGCGGAAAAAAGTTTGCAGACCCCTGCACTTAACCATTAAACTTTCTTACTTACTAAACAATATTTTGTAGGACAAATTAGTTGTAGATTGCGAAAAGTATCGCACTTTTAATATTTTTATGAATGTCATTTATTTTGTTAATCCATTTTAGGTTTCATTCGCCGAAACAATACAAGATGAGGATAGACAAATTCAAAATTAACACTTGCATTCATAAGAATTCCTGTGAACGTCATGTATTTGAAGTAGAGTATTATTTTAGGAAATTTGCTTAGCTGGATGTTGATGAAAACATTTTTTAGGGGTTTTATAGATATTTCATCGGTGGCTATCTGGTCGAAATTGTGAAATTCTTACTGACCCGCTACGGATTGTTAATCAAGAAACCAACAATGATTAAACACATGTTGTTTAACAAGAACAATGCTCATTTCGGTCTTGTGACCGGTGGATACGTCGCTTTATATCGAGTGAGAGAATAATTAATTTAAAATTGACAACTTTAACTTGAATTATATTTATTTGAACTTATTTTTTTGAGTGTAGATCATGAGCTACAAAAAAGTTTTAAAGTAAAGATACATGTATCTCTTACACTTTAACGGCGAAATATCAATAGAATAAAGGTTTAATATTAAAATGATTTATTCAATGCTAAGATGAAACAGATGTTTAATATTTTTTTATCAAACAACAGCGAGAGAATCAAGTATTTTAATGAGATGATTACGAAGTTTGTACTTTCCTTAAATTATATACATTTTTTCAAAATATTTAATCCTAAAATATATTGATTTAAAAAAGAAAACACTTGGTTAAATTTCACTAATATATATTTGTACATAAGACGACAATGCAGAGTATTTTATATATATGTGCAAATGCTTTTTTTTTAAGTGTTAACATGAAACGAGTGTTTTCCACTCCCAGGTTAAGCATGAAGTAAAATTTCGAGTTTAGAAAAGCTTGAAAATTTGGTTTGATCGCGTAGCGCGTAGCGCTACGCGACCAAACCAAATTTTCAAGCTTTTCTAAACTCGAAATTTTACTTCATGCGCCACGCGTATAAAACATTAATTTCCAGTGAATTTCAAAATATACTAATATTTAAAATAATTGCTTTTGAATATGAAGACACAGGAAGTTTTTCTTTTAAGTATACATATGACAATTATATGCTGCGAATCTTCAGATATTAGTTGTTTTTTTTTATTTTTTAGAGTTTAATTTAAAGCTTTAAACGAGTATTTTCCCCACCTAGGTTAAGCATGAAGTAAAATTTCGAGTTTAGAAAAGCCTGAATGTTTTCAAAATCTTAAACTCGAAATTTTACTTCATGCGCCACGCGTATACAACACTAATTTATTGTGAAGTTAAAAACATACGTCTTTAGCATATTTCTATAGCAGTTTGTTTTAAACTTCGATATAAATCAGTGTCTTATACGCGTGGCGCATGAAGTAAAATTTCGAGTTTAGAAAAGCCTAATTTGGATTGGCCGCTCCGCTCCAAATTTTCAGGCTTTTCTAAACTCGAAATTTTACTTCATGCTTAGTCTGGGAGTGGAGAACCCTCGTTTAAAGATTCAAATTGAAATCTTGTAAAAAAACAACGAATGTCGTAAAATTTACAGTGTTTGCATATGTATACCAGAAAGAAAAATTTAAACATAACAACCCTGCTTAGTAGAAACTCGCTTGTTTATATTTTAGATCATAACCTGCATTTTTACAAGAGGAGATAAACTTGAGAAGAATTATCATCACCTAATAGCAGGATTTTTCTCTGGGTTGACTTTTTATATCAAACCGAATTTGCAGTTTGCTTGCTTAGCATTCACAACACTTATGCAGGTAACAATTAAATGTACGATACGCCTCTTCTAAAATGTGATTATTTCAGCTGTTATTGCAACGAGTTCAGAATACAACGAAATTGTCTCAGAAATGGAACGGAGTGTTGTTTTCCGTAATAAATGGAATTTTGATGCATAACAGGTTCATGTTACCGGAAACTTGCCCGCCGTACGTTATCAATTTGATTCGTGTTTGTTCACATGGAATGTAAGTATTTTTATACACCTATCGTGTGTTCAATTAAAAAAAAATCTCTAGAATGCCATGGAAAATATTCTAGGTTGGCAACTCTGTAAATATACATTATAATAATTATGTCTGACGTTTTATATGTCGATTCTTGAAATGTGTTGCCAACTTAAATTTAAAAAAAGATTAAATCATGGCCCTCTAAAGGTTTTTTTTTTATATTGAACATATAATATATTTTCTAATATATAGAATTTGCAAGAACATAACCTTTTAAAAAAATTAAAGTCGTGTTTTGCGGGGAAAATAATCTGCCCGTTCAACGTTATTTTTCGAGGTTGGCTAGTTACACCCCGACAGCGAAGCCGGAGGGATGTATAGCCAACCAGGGAAAATATATATTCATATTTCCCTAGGGAAATATGGATTGTCAAGAGGTTTATCATTTCCCTAAGTAAATAAGGGTATATTATGAAAAATCGTAACCATAGCAATATTACTCATTATTGTATCAATCAGAAAAAAAAGTATTTATAAGTTATGTTTATTTCATATCGGTAAAAAGGCACGCTGAACACGCTGAACATGTTTGGATTTGTTTGTGATATATGTTGATATCTAATGAACGGTAATTGATAAATAGAGCACTAATAACCTTTCTTCACACTTTTATTTTTATTCCATATTTACATTTCGGACACAATGTGACCATTATCAATGGATTAATCCATTGATAATGGTCACATTGTGTCCGAAATGTACATATGGAATAAAAATAAAAGTGTGAAGAAATGTTATTAGCAGAGCCGTCCCTAGCAAGTGCGGGGCCCAGGGCAAAAAATAATGTTGGGGCCCCTTAAACATTCTTTTTTATAATTTAAAATCTGAAAAATAATATTGGATTTTGAAAATTAATTATAGTGACAAGACAAGAATAATAATTACTGTTTATTTGTTTTGCACAAGAAAAATAAAACAAAGTAAAATAAACATCTATCTTTACTTAGTAGTAAAGCAAAAAACTACGAAAAACAATGTAAAATGTAAACAAATACAAGATTAAAAGTTTAAACATTTAACAAATACAAAAAAATATATACCCAAAACATATAACATAAATATGATCAATAAAATCATAAAAAATAAAATAAAATATAATTTTTTAAATATCTGACAATATTTTTATTAGCTATATCTAAAATGCTTGTCCTAAACTAAACGAAATTGATTTTTCGTGCCTTTATTTCTGAAAATGCATTGATGATTTCATCAAAATTTAAACTTTCACACAACTCGTGCTCAATCGACAGTAATGTTAAATTGTTTAGTCTTTCCTGGCTCATACTAGTTCTCAAATAATTTTTGACTAATTTTAACTTTGAAAAACTCCTTTCCGATGCCGCCGATGTTACGGGAATTGTCAAAATTATTCGTAAAACTGTAAACAAATTAGGAAAGGATTCTCGAATTTCTGATATTTTTCTTAAACACTCTAAGGGTGACATTTTTATGGTGTCTTTGCAGAAAATTTCGCTAAATATCTTAAGTTCTTCAAATAATTCGCTACCACATATATCACGGTTTTCGCCGTCACGTAGGATTAGATCTAGGTCCGCACATTTCTTTTTTATTTCATCGTCGCTTATTGTTTTTATTTGTGGGATGTTGTATAAAAATCCAAAATTTATTTCATGACTTTTTAATTGTGTAAATCTTTCCTCTACCGATACAACTACTTGGTCGACCACACAGAGGAAATAGTCCTGATAACATTTTAATTCAGGGTCTCCGGTTCTCGAATCTTCTCCTTCGTATTCATGTAGTCCTTTTCTCTGGCGTCTTCGGGTTTCTTTAAACTTTATTTCAATGTCATTTGCACTACAAATTTCACTTGCAACATGTTTTGCAGTAGAAAACCCAGTCTCTCTGAATTGAATCAGAAATGTTTTCAATCCGTTTAGTAGCGATACAGCCAAACTTAAATCCGCTTCGGTTTTTTGTAGTGCTTTGCTAACCTTATGTATGGCAAGTAGGAGGTCGTACCATATAATTAAGGATTAAATAAATTCATAATTTATTACATTTTCTGATAGACACTGTGCTTCGCTTTTAATTTTTGGGTCTTTTGTGGTTTCAGTAACTTCTTCCAGGGCGTCGCGTAACTCAAATATGTGAAACCTAACTGTCTTAACGGATTCATGTCGGCATTCCCACCTGGTGTCAGATAGGGGCTTTAATGTCGAATCTGGTATGTGCTTACAAAATATGGCCCATCTTTCAGCAGAGGCTGAGAATAAGGTATAAAACCGTTGAATTGTACCAAAAAATGTCATAGCCATCGCTACACTGCCAGCCATGTCGCCTAATGTCAAATTTAAGGAATGTGCCGTGCAAGGTACAAAAAATGCCCTTGGATTTTGTTGCAAAATTCTAGACTGAACACCTTTGTTTTTGCCAATCATATTGGCGCCGTTGTCATACGATTGCCCTCGACAATCATTTAAATTAATATTCATAATTAGTAATTGTGTTTGAAGTTCGTCGAATAAATTGAGACCAGTACTTTTTAGAACTGGTGTAAAACCTATAAAAAATTCACTGATTTTCACTTCGACACTAACTTCTACAATTCTAACTATAAATGTTAATTGTTCGATATGACTCCTATCGGTAGTACAGTCCATTTGAACGGAAAAATATTTGCTCTCTTTTATTTTTGAAATTATTTCCTCTCTCACTTTTTTACTGAGCAATTCAATAATTTGATTTTGAATTCTTGGTCCTAAATAGTGGTCATTGGTTTCATTATTTTTAATTCTTCTTAAATGCTCTGCCATGCGAATGTCGGTTTTTGAAATCATTTCAATTAGTCCTAGGAATTTCCCGTTATTTTTTGTGAATATCGTACAGTTGGAGCCACGTAAAGCGTCGTTGTGCTTGGCTAAATATTGAATTGATAATATAATTCTTTTTAAAACACCACGCCAATGATCTATTTCGCCATTTATTTGTCGTTGTTGAACAACGTCGATTGTTTGATCTTTATTGTGTCTTTTTTTCAATTCGATATATTTGCTTTGGGCTTTGTTGTGCAGCATAGATGTTTCGTGTTCTTTCAGTCTGTTTCCTATATGCTTCCAATCACAAATTCCTTCGTAGGCCAAACCTGATCTTGCACCCGTGTTGAAAAACAAGAAACAGTAATAGCAATATACTCTATTTTTTGATTTTGAGTACAGTACCCACTTTCGACAAATTTTTTCGCCATTTGGTAAACATCTTAAATAGTGGGATTCGTTAAACCTTCTTCCATAGTCGTCTACTGAAAAGTTAAAATCACGAACTTGCGTTGGATTATTGTTTACGAGAAACATCCTCATAGTATCAGTAACATTTAGTGGCCAATTTCCTAGATAATTTTCAAGACAGAAAACTCTTCTAGTGGTTTCACTTTCATCATTAATTTCATCACGTTTTTCTTCACACATTTCACTATCTGCGCTTCTAGATAGTAGTAGTAGCCACACATTCCAGATTTGACGACTGTTCTTCTATATCAGTTTCACATATCTCATTTTCAAATTCATCATGAAGCTCACGGTTTTCTTCATACATTTCACTTTCTGTGGTTCCAGATGTAGTAGCCGCACATTGTAGATTTCTCGACTCATTTTCATTTTCAGTGAAAGCACCGGTCTTTAGAAATTTGAGCATGCCTCCCCGTTGAAGATTTTGTATTTCTGTCTGTTTCTGTGCTTTTTTTCTTTTCTGCGAGCCACTCTCATATTTTCTACCACGATCGCGGTCTCTTCTCGTTTCTGAATTCATTTTAATACTCTAAAAATAATTATGATTTCAAGCAAAAAATTTGCAAATTTGCCTATCAAATGACAAACTGCATAAACTTATTAAACGTTTTTAAATGTAAATTACAAAGTTGGAAAATTAATTTTGGAAGCTTTTCTGAATCTAGTTTTATCGGCGACTCAGAACAGCTTGCAAAGTTAATTTTCCAACTTTGTAATTTTCATTTAAAAACGTTTAGTAAGTTTATGCAGATAAAATTTCTGTAGCGATAAATTATCGCAACCGATTTTTTTTTTATTTACAGTACTGCAAGAAAATACATACATATGTGACTAAATCGATGTTTTCATAGACACTGGACACTCGACACTACCACTCACTATTAACACTTAATGCAGGGTTTAGAAGACGTTTAACGTTTAGTGATTATCGTTTAGTGTTTAACGTTTAAGAAAATGATGCCATTCATACGAGAATGAAAGTATAACAATTTTAGGTTACGTTGCGCGTATCGACGTTGCCAACTATTTCATCACAGATTTTTGAAAATATTGTGTTCGAACTAGCAAGTTATAACAGCTGATCGAGTAATTCGGGCATTACTGTGCACACATGTGTCGGCGCAAAAAGTGTGCGCAGATCCATTTATGTTTAAGGATATTGAAGAAAAGTAGAAAATAGGCTTAAACACGAAACACTTAAATTCTTAAACAACGTTTGAACGCACCCGTAAGAACACGCAATTTCTATTCTATTAAACACGCTTAAACGTTAAACGTCTTATAAATCCACCATTACTTTGCGTCTGTTTTTTAATACTGCGCAACTCTAGTGAAACCACGTTTTGCCACGTGTCCTTTGACTCGAGCCTAAAAAAAACATAAAAACGGAGCGCAGCCTAAATGTTTGATGCCGGCTCACGATCGTGCCTGCCGGTTCGCATAAGGCCGCGGGGCCCCTCAAGCGCGGGGCCCGGGGCCTGGGCCCCGCTCGCCCCGGTCTAAGGACGGCTCTGGTTATTAGTGCTTTATTTATCAATTAAATTCGATCTTCACGTAACTCACTCAATCAATTTAATGAACGGTACTTCGGTTGGTCTATTTCTTACGATTGCAAGAATCCCAAACACGTTTACGATTAATAGTCCGGTCATCAGAGAATTCCCCAACAGTTGGCAATAAACTCCCAACTGTTGTCTTTGATGAATGGGCCATTGATTACACGCAAGTAAGAAAGTCAAGTTGTTCTGTACTCCAATAATTTCCTACTTGCACACATGAAATTTATATTATACTGTTTTATATTTCAGGGATAAACACGTGCTTGATGTTGTTGACATGATCAGGCGTGGTGTAAGAATTTAAAACAAAAACTGTAATTGTTTGTTTATTTATTTAACTGTGGTTTATAATAAATGGAAAAAATACACTCAAACATTATAAATAAAACATACATATAAATGAGTAGCCTAGTATCAAAGACGGACAGTCGCCACATCATTTTTTGTGTTTCTGGAGATAAAACTTTAAGTTATTTCGAGTTCCCTATTTTTTTAGCTGATTTATCTTGAGCATGCGTATATCTTAAAGTAAATACTCCTTACTTTCATAATGACAGCCGTCTTAATATTACTGTTACTATTTTAATTATTGTAATATTACTATTATTTTTACAAAAATGGCAAATGTCCATCTTTGATACGAGGCTACTCAAATATAACAACATCCTCGTAGATACATTTAAAATATGAATTATGTTATGATTATACCAAACCAGTGGCGTAGCTAGAAAGGGGTTACAGGGGTTTGGAATTCCCCCGTAGTCGCTGCTATCAATTTTATTTTGTCTTTTTGAAATCGCCGCGTGTTTATAATCATTGAAAAATTGTGCGTAAGTAAGCATCTGCACACCCCCTGATTTAAAGCGAAATTATATTATAAATAGTTGTTTTCTATGTAGTCTATATAAAAATATTTTGTTTATGCAAATTATATTATTCTGTCTAAACTGTTTTTTTCTCTCTCCGCTTCAGTTAGAAACCCCCTTATGTAAAAATCCTGGCTACGCCACTGTACCCAACCAAATTTCCTGGCTTTTCTAAACTCGAAATTGTACTTCATGAGTAATCTGGGAGTGGAGAACACTCGTTCACAGATTCAAAATGAACTCTTTTAAAAAACAACGAATATCTAAAGGTTTACAGCATATACGATATATACGATGTATAGTATTTTTCAAGCTCTAGTGCTGAGCAATAAAAAATAATCTCGAGTACTGCCAATAAAAAATACAATGCCTCTTTAAAATTGTAGCCGCTACTGCACTAGGCATGATTTATAGGGGGTTGGTTTCAGAGGGTTTCTACCTGCGAAAAATGTTTCCATATTTTTGGTATTCTGACAGGAAATATCTCAAGTAATTTAAACAAAATATAATTCTAAAAATGGCAATGTGTCCGTCACAGCATTTTCCCTAATATTTAATAAGTAAATTCATCTTTACAATTAGCTATTCAAGGATGTTTGCGCGTAACTTCTTTGCAATGCTTTTTAGTCCATCTCATTTTAAATTTAAACAAAATAACTAGATCACAGAGACAAAGGGTTAAAATATATTATATGTCAAATAACGAAAAACATTACTTTATTATTGTCTACAACGTTGTCTTATAACATTTTTAAAAATTGTGTATAATAATATTTTAATTGTCTATAATAATAATAATAATAATAATCGTTTATTTCTCAGCAGAATAAATTCTATTTACAGAGAAAAATACAGTTTTTTTAAAATATACTAACTAAAAATAAACATTAATACTAAAAATAAACATTAATACAAAATGGTAGAAATAAAGTAGAGTAATGGATAAATTATATGGCATATTTGATAATAAAAAACAAATAAAAATACTTATATTAACGGTGACAATGAGGTTCTGATATCAAGGGAGGTTACAATAATATATATCTATATCTGAGTCATCACTGTCAGAGTCTTGTGTATTTATAAAAAAATTGATAATTTGAATCAAACGTATTATACTCGTTTTCAATACGTATTGTATGTTTAACACATCTTGACCACTGGTCGGCAGATATATTATTTATTTATTTTTTGACTAAATCTATTACTGATTTATTTAAATTTGGAGTTACACTATTCTTCCGCACATTTCCTTTTAATTGAGCCCATATTAACTCAATTGGATTAAAAATACAGTGGTACGGAGGTAAACGTACCACTGTATGTCCGTGTTCTTCTGCCAATTGATCGATATAATATGTTTTTCTTTTTTTTACTACGACTATTTAGAACTTCAATCAATTGGGATTTGGTATAATGTTCTTCATATAAATATTTAGCTATTTCATCTTTTTTATTTGCCGCTGTGGGTGCTTTGTCAATTTGGCGACTATGATAAGAAGCGTTATCTAAAACTATTACTGATTTTGCAGCTAAGTTTGGTATTAAATTATTTATGAACCAATTTTCAAACAATGATGCTATCATGTCATCATGATAGTCAACATGACATTTTGAGATTTGTTTCCCCAATAGTTGTTAACTAAGACCATTTAAAAAAAAAGTGTGTCCGTCACCATTGTACAGCCCAAACCAATCAAGATGTTAAGATGACATTATAAACTTAAGCTTTTTATTACAATCCTAGAATAGGAAAAGCTTTTGGTGAAAATGCGGAAACCGGAACTAGTAGTTTACTATTAGCATTTTTTTCCTATAAAATGATCATATAAAAAAATCTCTTTAATAAAAGTTGTAGATAATATAAATATTGAAACATTAAAAGTGCGATTCTTTTCGCAATCTACAACAAGTTAGTCTTACAAAGACTATATCAAACACTCATTGAAACAACTACTTCCCGGGCTAATACCCCGACGGACATTGAATTAGTGAATTGAGTGTTTGATATAGTCTTTGTAAGACTAAATTGATGTAGATTGCGAAAAGAATCGCACTTTTAATGTTTGAAGTATTCTGCAACCAAGAATTGGCAATTTCATTTATACTTATATAAATATTGGCTTTTTATTTATGTTTATGTAATTAACAAATTATGCCGTCTAAAAAATGAAAAAAAAATTGTGAAAAAACGAACAGAGGAAAATAGAAAGTTTCCTTTTATTTTATTTTTAATGAAAAGAAAAAGGCAGTTTATTCAATTTCATTCAGTAATTTTTAAATTAAGAAAATGTACAATGTTTTTAATTTCTTTCTAAGTATTTTTTATAATAAAGATAAACGTCATTTTTATTTTAGGGTGTAAAATGATAATTCTGGTCTAAATTTAGATATTAAATTTTTATACAAATAAAACCCAAACATAAATATTCAACACTGTTGGATTTTCTGTTACACAAGTAGTAAAAAAAAGTATAATTGTTTTAGGGCGTGAAACAAAAATTGTAGCCTAAATATTTAAAAAAGATGGTGATGTGTCTTTCCCCGTCAATTAAACAGTTGATAATTAACATACTAAATTTATTTCACTCCTACCAATTGGTTGAAGATTCCACTATAGGTCAGTCTTTAGTACGCGTGGCGCTAGAAGTAAAATTTCGAGTTTAGAAAAGCGTGAAAATTTGAATTTGCCGAGGCGCGACTCGCTTCGCTCGCGCGCCCCGGCAAATCCAAATTTTCACGCTTTTCTAAACTCGAAATTTTACTTCATGCTTAACCTGGGAGTGGAAACCCTCGTTAGGCGATCAATCAGAAACAAAATTGTAAAAGTTCAAAATGATCAGAATTTATTCAAATTGAATGGAATATAATTTTATATAATAAATATGAATCAATTCAAATTTTAACTTTGATTTGATATTTTGGAATATCTAGTAAAGATATTTTTCAATTATAACCAATCAAAATTTATTCATTTATGTGCAGATTCTTAGAATTTTAAGTTGGTTTGATAATCTGTTAATTTTTTACAATTGTTTAAATGAAAACACTCTCAAAAATCGTTGATTTTATTTCAAAATTACAACTTTGGCTAAATATTATAAGAAAATGTGATAATTTAATTAAATTTCTTTCTACAAGATGTAAGTGCAAACAATTCTAAGTAAATTCTGTGAATTTCATGTTGATGGTATAAAATTTTAAATTTTTAACAAAATTGTAAATTTTATTGCATAATATCAACTTTGGCTAAATATTTTAGGAAAATACGTCAAGATGATTCAATTTTCTTTCTATAAGATGTGAGTTAAATACATTCCAAATAAATTCTATGAGTTTCATGTTGATTGCATAAAATTTAAAATGAGATGAACTAAATAGCATTGCAAAGAAGTTACGAGCAAACATCCTTTATTAGCTAATTGTAAAGATGAATTTACTTATTAAATATTAGGGAAAATGCTGTGACGGACACATTGCCATTTTTAGAATTATATTTTGTTTAAATTACTTGAGATATTTCCTGTCAGAATACCAAAAATATGGAAACATTTTTCGCAGGTAGAAACCCTCTGAAACCAACCCCCTATAAATCATGCCTAGTGCAGTAGCGGCTACAATTTTAAAGAGGCATTGTATTTTTTATTGGCGGTACTCGAGATTATTTTTTATTGCTCAGCAGTAGAGCTTGAAAAATACTATAATTGGGATATGTATATTTAAAAGTAAAACTATCTGCGTAAAGTTTATTATTCTAGGAGATACAATCAATACTCAATACATAAGCTCAAAAAATATGTTTCATATGTTTTGTTCGCGCTCGCGCTTTGCTCACACAAAGCTTCCAACAATAGAAAAAAACACTAAAAGATACCTACAGTTCAACAAAGTGTGATGTACTACACAAAATTCACAAATAATTTACACATAATTTACACATAATTCACAATAAGAAACGCCATATACAGGGTGAGTTACTAAGCGGAAATCGGTTTATAGTGGGCGTATCGTTGAAAATAGCATAAAAGTTTCAAATAAAAGTTGTTCAGAATCAAATTTCTCATAACCTAAAATTATTGCTAAATATGGCGGTCTTGCGGTTATACCGGAAGTAAATACCAACTTCCTTATTATAAATAGAACATCCTATATATTTTTACATTTTTAGATTGCTCGTTAAAAATAAACATGAGTTTATTCACACAACATTGGGTCTCAGTTGAACCGTTTTCGAGTTATTTCATCTTTTTTGATAAATTTGAGGATTTCAGAGCTCAACGCCATTAACAATATCTTCAAAATGAAATAAGTCAGAGTTGTGCGGCTTACGGTTTTGGATTCGGGAAGAAATGCAGTATTTGTTTAGGTTTTTGCCATTAGTCAGATTTTCTAAATTGAGCCAAATCCGTCGACGGTATTCTTCAGTACTTCAAACATGCATAACTTCATTTTTTTAAATAGAACCATATATCTTGTGACACTTTATCTGATGTGAAATTAAATTTCCTTTTTATTGATACTGGGTTGTTGCCATATCCTTCCAACAGTTTTTGAGAAATTTGCGATTTTGTAAAAATTTTAATACATTTCGTATTATCGCGTTAGCCCTGGATACTGATGACGATTGGTGATTTTGTTTTGAGTCGCATGTCCGACAAACCGAACATGTTTTTTCAAGAAGAACTGATTGGTATGGTCTACACCTTGGGCAGTGCTGATGGAAATACATTACTCGCTTCAAGAATGTATGCCCAACGTTTTGCCGATCGGAGACATCCAAATTCAGCGGCATTCGCTACATTTATACTTAATGACTAACTTTTATGTAATAAATGTTGACATTTCAGGGGGCTATTCACAGCACAGATGCAATTTGTCATCGGTGAGAAGTCGCACTAAAATGACGTCATTTCGGGAAGAATTTACCAAATCGTATGAATTAAAATGACGCCATCTCAGTGCAACTTGTCACCGATGACAAATTGCATTGGTGCTGTGAATAGCCCCCAGAAGTTTCCCAGTATAGTATAAATAATAAAAACTAAACTACTCCAATCATTAAACCAAATCCCACATTTTAAGTACAAATGGTGTATTCAGACGTTAAAAAGTAGAAAATTGTTTTTTTTTTGTTCGTGAAACATCCATCTAATGTGTATTCCAAGGACGGTCGAAAATACGGTAAGAAGGATCGACAGAATCGAAGATTTTAGAGTGAGGGTAGGGATCGTTTACGTCACAAATGCGCGCTGAATTTAAATGTGGTTAATTCATAGTAAACTTTAGGTAAACATGCACAAGCTGTAAATTCTCTGACATTCGTTGATTTTTAAAAGCGTTCAATTTGAAGCTTTAAACGAGTGTTGTCCACTCCCAGACTAAGCATGAAGTAAAATTTCGAGTTTAGAAAAGCCCCGTGAAAATTTGTCTCGGGTCGCGCAGCGGCCCGAGACAAATTTTCTGGGCTTTTCTAAACTCGAAATTTTACTTCATGCGCCACGCGTATAAAACACAGATTTTAAGCGAAGTTCGAATGTACATAAATTTCACTATATTTGAGTGATTTATACGCGTGGCGCATGAAGTAAAATTTCGAGTTTAGAAAAGCCCAGAAAATTTACTTCATGCTTAGTCTGGGAGTGGAAATCACTTGTTTAAAGCTTTAAAATGAACTTAAAAAAAACAGGGAATATCTCAATGACTAACTAAATGTCAAAACAAAATCACCAAACGTCATCAGTATCTAGGGCTAACGCGATAATACGAAATGTATTAAAATTTTTACAAAATTGCAAATTTCTCAAAAACTGTTGGAAGGATATGGCAACAACCCGGTATCAATAAAAAGGAAATTTAATTTCGCATCAGATAAAGTGTCACAAGATATATGGTTATATTTGAAAAAATGAAGTTATGCATGTTTGAAGTACTGAAGAATACTGTCGACGGACTCGGTTCAATTTAGAAAATCTGACTAATGGCAAAAACCTAAACAAATACTACATTTCTTCCCGAATCCAAAACCATAAGCCGCACAACCCGGACTTATTTCGTTTTGAAGATATTGTTAATGGCGTCGAGCTCTAAAATTGTCAAATTTGTCAAAAAAAAAGAAATAACTCGAAAACGGTTCAACTGAGACCCAATGTTGTGTGCATAAACTCATGTTTATTTCTAACGAGATATCCAAAAATGTAAAAATATATAGGGTGTTCTATTTAAAATAAGGAAGTTGGTGTTTACTTCCGGTATAACCGCAAAGCCGCCATATTTAGCAATAATTTTGGGTTAAGATAAACTTGATTCTGAACAACTTTTATTTGAAACTTTTTTTGCTATTTTCAACGATACGCCCACTATAGATCGATTTCCGCTTAGTGACTCACCCTGTATAATGTATGAAAAAATACATATAGACTAACTTCAGGGTAGGCCCGAGACCCAAGGTAATATGTATCCGTTATTGAAAGGTGACTTTGTTGTGCAATTCCTTGTATTTATAAAGCGTGATCCTAACCTCAAATTTTGTGGGCCTTGGCGCTGCGGCCGACCCTGAAGTTAGGCTGTCAGCCGTCGCTGATAAAAATTCAAGAAATTATTCTTAAAAGTATGTAACCTCTAAAAATACCCCTATAATGTAGTCTTCCCTAAATTTTCCCCTAAACAAAAATAAAAACCATAAGTTTCCCCCTAACCGTCCACATTGGCAACACTGTTCGAGTTTAGCGTTCTGATTGGGTTGCGTTCTCCGATATACTGTTATCAAAAAAGTACTTATATGTCACATAAATTACATGTTTTTATACTTTACTGCTTAAAAATGTACGAACGTTGATTTATCTATGTGCTGTGTTAAAATTATCTTAAAAATTATATCAGAATACGCTTAAAATATATGATTTACTAAAGAAAACACTTGGTTAAATTTCACTAATATTTTGGTTTTGTATTCCAACTAGTTTCGACTTTGAGTCATTCTCAGGGAGCTTAAAATACAGGGCTTTCATTAATTCCCGAACCCCACGTGACTAAATTTGAAATTGCCGCGTAAATTATTGTATTTGTACGCTGGAGGCTTTGAAAAAAGTAACCAAACGTTACTAAAGTCAAATTTGACATAAGCGTTTATGCGCGGTGCATCGTTAAACCAACCTTTGAGATCTTACAAGATTCGCCCGGAATTTTCAGGTAAGCAAAAATTGTTTAATTATTCTGAAACATTGAGTTTTATTTCTATTTATTTTGCAGAGTCAATTTGCGAGGATAAGCAAATACTGCGAAAATGGTATTTACAACAGAGCAATTAATAAAAATTAGTTACATTTTTGAAGATGAGCCTATTTTTTAATCATTTTAAATATAATATTTTCAGTCGTCATAAAAATACGCCGGCGAGTAAATATTTTTAAATCTAGGGAATTTTTGTGTGAGCCATACCACATTGTACATTTGGTTGCCTATTATTTTTGGTCACGTGGGGTTCGGGAATTAATGAAAGCCCGGTATATGTTGCATACAGGGTGCCCGTATTTCAACAGAATGCATGGGGATCTCGGTTATTTAAAGAGATAGAGAGTCGGTTAAATTCAGACAAAGTTGCGTATTTTAGGGCCCAATAATAATATAAAAACAAATTTGAAATATCTCCTTTCGTTTTTGAGATATTGTCAAAAAACGGGATTTTTGAAATTTGGTTTTTATTTTTTTATTCAAAAACTATTGAATCCAGACATTTACAACTTGGACATTATACAGACACTTTTTAACGAGAAATCTAGTAACATATTTTATTTTAAGATAACTATGACATTTACCCACGGACCATAGCCAACTTTTGTTTTTCTTATGGGCGCCATTTTCGATTTTCATACTTTTTGGAAGAATATTTTTTTCTGAATTTAATGATGTATCATACTGATAGTTTATTGTAGATTTTATATATAAAGTTTTATTCTTTTGTTTTTTGTAAAGAGCGCCTTGGAAAGAGTTGAGTAACTCACTCATTTGACAATTCCTAGGACACATAAGTGTTGCTAAAACACATTACCAGTTGTGATTTGTTTTAAAGTAACGAGTGTCTTCCACTCCCAGACTAAGCATGAAGTAAAATTTCGAGTTTAGAAAAGCCCCGCGTAGAAAATTTGTCGAGGGTCGCGCAGCGACCCGAGACAAATTTTCACGGGGCTTTTCTAAACTCGAAATTTTACTTCATGCGCCACGCGTATAAAACACTGATATAAAATGAAGTTAAAAATGCACTGAAAACCAACCCAACTTCGATATTTTTTTAAAATTGCATGTTTTAATTCCTATTCATGCTGTAAATCTTCAGATATTCGTTGTTTTCTTGTAAAAAAACTTCGATTCCCTTTAGTCCTTCGGTCTCCGAAGACCATGATTGCTCCTTCGAGCTGTAGCCTTTGTAAAATGGTAATAAACTTAGTAACCTAGAGTGATCCTTCAATTTGAAACTTCTAAGAACGAGTGTTGTCCACTCCCAGACTAAGCATGAAGTAAAATTTCGAGTTTAGAAAAGCCCCGCGTAGAAAATTTGTCGAGGGTCGCGCAGCGACCCGAGACAAATTTTCACGGGGCTTTTCTAAACTCGAAATTTTACTTCATGCGCCACGCGTATAAAACACTGATATAAAATGAAGTTAAAAATGCACTGAAAACCAACCCAACTTCGATATTTTTTTAAAATTGCATGTTTTAATTCCTATTCATGCTGTAAATCTTCAGATATTCGTTGTTTTCTTGTAAAAAAACTTCGATTCCCTTTAGTCCTTCGGTCTCCGAAGACCATGATTGCTCCTTCGAGCTGTAGCCTTTGTAAAATGGTAATAAACTTAGTAACCTAGAGTGATCCTTCAATTTGAAACTTCTAAGAACGAGTGTTGTCCACTCCCAGACTAAGCATGAAGTAAAATTTCGAGTTTAGAAAAGCCCCGCGTAGAAAATTTGTCGAGGGTCGCGCAGCGACCCGAGACAAATTTTCACGGGGCTTTTCTAAACTCGAAATTTTACTTCATGCGCCACGCGCATAAACCACTGATTTCCAGTAAACTTAAAAATATATAACGCTTAAATGTGTCTGGATTCAATAGTTTTTGAATAAAAAAATTAAAATGAAACAAGATAAATTCAAATTCAAAACTATTTGAATTCGAGAAAATAAGCTTACGCTTCTTATAGTTTGCACACTTTAAACATAATATATAAAATTACGAAAAAACTATTCGTGAAAATGCAAACAGTGTCTTAATTAATAAGACAATTTAACACGAGAAATATCCATTGAAACAACTACTTTCCGTGCAAATACACCTCCGGATATTGAATTATACAATGAAATATTTAAAATCTTATTTAATTTGATTTGTTACAACGCTCTATTAAAGTATATGTAACGTTTAGGTCAAATTCTCTTCAAACCAACTAACAATACAATTTAAAATGAAAGGAGAGATAGCAACAAATTAGAAGTGAAAGGACTTTGATTAAAACTAATGTCTTAGGCCATCTATAGACGCGTTTCGAGATTTATGTCTCTTCAGTATAGCTTTGCTTATGACGTTTAAAAAAATAGGAATAAAATTAAAACAAACTTACTTGGAAAATTAATTATTAAGACACTATTTGCTTTTTCACGAATAGTTTTTTCGTAATTTTATATATTATGATTAAAATGAAATTTCAAAAAATCCGTTATTTGACTGACCATATCTCAAAAACGAAAAAAGATATTTCAAATTTGTTTTTAGATTATTATTGGGCCCTAAAATTGCAACTTTGCCCCAACCGACTCTCTATCTCTTCAAATAACCGAGATCCCCATACATTCTGTTGAAATACGGACACCCTGTATGCAGATGTTTTTCAATAATAAATAAAAGCAGTAATATAAATTGTTTTCATTATATTTCCCGTATTCCCTGACAGATTTAACATTAAAAACTATTTGTTATTTATAATTTAAAAAAATGTGCTGTAAAGGGCCAGTTATGTTTGATCTCGGGTTAATACATATGTGTATACTTAAAAGAAAAAAATCCTGTATAATGTTACCTTTAAAATTAATATCATGTTGATTGTATGACCAAAAATTAATCAATTCCAATAAGTAACCAACTGTTATGTAGGTTTAAGATTTAACGGTTTTCTGACACACATCTTGTGCTTAAATTGCACACTATGAATTTTTAAATAATGAATGTCGCTCACGACGTAACGGATTTTTTATGAAAATCATTGTTTTACTACTTTAAACATTTTAATAATTTCGTTAACATTGTTTTTTGGTAGTATTTTCAATTAATGCATAGCTTCCGTATTATAAATTTTGTTTTGCTACATTATCAGTTTTGTATATTTTTCTATCAATAATTTTCATGAATAGTTCATATTTTAGGAAATCTTCAGTGTACACTTCTGTGCAATAAAATTAAGCACACAAAATATATTATAGTATAAAAAGGAAGTGATGTGTTTCCTAGTTACGAAAATTTGTAAATATACTGCCTTTCAAAGAAATCAGAACACAAAGTATTTATTGGACGATTTTAATGAAATTTACAGAATTTGATCATGTAAATGAACTGCATCGATGATTAAAAAATCAATTGTTTTGGTTACTATTTAATGGTATTTTTCCTTGATTTCACCATTATGAAGAGCTGCTGATTTTTTAATGTAATTTATTTATTTATTTATTTATTTATTAACGGAATCTCCATTTTATTACATAAGCACATATACATATTGTAATATATGATAAAAATAACAAAAAACATAAAAATCATATAAAGAATTACATTGAATTATAACCGACTAAGACTACTGAACAAAAATAACAAAAACCATATAAAGAGTTACAATGATTACAGCCAACAAATTATTACTGAACTAGAGATCTAACAGTCAATGACATTGGATAGCCTAATACGACGTAATTGGACCTTAAACTGATGAATTGATGGTGTAAATAAAACAAAGTTGGGATTATTGCTAATACCATTGGCATACCTCATCATACGATCGATGGGATTAGACATCCCATATCTGGTCGAATGAAAACGTAAACGGAATATAGGGCTATGTCTAGCTTGAAGACCACGAGGTATAAAGAAATTTAGTGCCTCTACCAAATAACAACAGTTAATTAGACCATTAACAATTTTGTGTAAGAAAGTCAAATTTAAAAATACTCTTCTTTCAGCTAACGATCTCAGGTTCAATAGCGATAACATGCCGCTATGACTAAAATTGATACTAGCTACCCCTAGCCGAGAAGACATAATTTTTAGAAATTTCCCCTGAGTCATTTCCAGCTGATGGATAGCGTTTTTTGAGTATGGTGCCCAAACAATAGAAGCATACTCCACATGTGGGCGTACCAGGGACAAATAAAGAGACTTGACCGTAGTGTCCTTGAACTGTTTACCGAATCTATATACAAACCCCAACACTTTTAATGCCTTGTTACACACATGCGAAGTATGCTCCTTGAAATCTTCTAATATCCAAGTAGCCTCTGAGTAGTTTGACGTTTCAGTTTGTAAAACATAAAAAGATGCCCCGTGTTCGTCGGCGTGCACAATATCATCATCTAAGTGAATTTGAAAGGGGTCGCATTATTGGAATGCGAGAAGCGGGTTTTTCGGTTCGTGCTATTGCTGAAAGGGTAGGCCGTAGTGTATCGGTGATCGTACGCTGCTGGTCTAGATGGTCCGAAGCTGGGGAGAATCGACGTAGACTTGGATCAGGACGTCCAAGAAGCACCACTGAGCGTGAAGATCGAGCTCTTCGTCTTACAACTTTAAGGGACAGATTTACAACGTCGCGGGCATTGGGAAATGACTGGTTGGCTCTAAATGGCCAAAGAGTATCCATGGCTACTGTTTACAGAAGAATCCGCAGTTTTGGTATAAGATCCTACCGTCCACAATTGTGTCTACCTCTTACTCCGCAGCATCGCAGAGCAAGACTTGATTGGTGCAGGGAAAGACAACATTGGACCCATGAATGCAATAACATTATCTTCAGCGATGAGTCTCGGTTCTGTTTATGGGCTCATGATGGTCGCAGAAGAGTAAGAAAGACATACGGCTCTTACACAGGGAGTTATGGTTTGGGGAGCGATAGCATATGGTAGTCGGTCTCCTCTAGTTTTTTAGAAGCAAGTCTTAACACAATTCGGTATATTGACAACATTTTACGGCCAGTGTTAGTGCCTTATGTAAATGGCTTGCAGAACCCCATTTTTCAGCAAGATAATGCTCGACCTCACTCAGCGGCCATTACAAGACAGTTTTTTGATAGTGCCGAAATCAATTTTTTACCTTGGCCATCTCGTTCTCCAGATCTATCGCCAATAGAACATGTTCGGGATATGATAGGTGTTAGAATAAGTAACTTACAGCGCCCCGCTAACACTGTAATGGAACTTAGAGGTCAAATTATCGAAGTTTGGAATGAAATACCCCAAGTCGATATTGACAGCCTGATTTCTAGCATGCCTCGACGTGTTAATGAGTGTTTGGGAAATCGTGGAGGCCCAACACATTATTCATTTTTATTCATTTGTTTTTTTGTTTTTCAACTTGATTTTTTTATCATCGATACAGTTCGTTTACATGATCAAATTGTGTAAATTTTATTAAAATCGTGCAATAAATACTTGGTGTTCTGATTTTTTTTTGAAAGGCAGTATATATATATATATATATATATATATATATATATATATATAATATCTTTATTCACAGAATACACAGTACAACAATTAGCATGCATATTAGATATATACAGGAAACAAATATTTAATTCTGCGAATTGGCTAACGACCCTGGGGTCTTTCAGATTGACTTTTTCGATATCGGAATTATAATATTTTAATTATTTCAGTTTTTGTTATGTCATTGGCTTGGTAAGTCGTCATTGTTACTGTCATTGTCAACGTGTACAGATGATATGAATTCATGAATTGTGTATGATGGGTGTTTAACTTTAGGAATTTTATTCGAGTTACGAGGAATACATAGGAGGTTAATAATGTCCAAGGAGTCGGGATTAGAGGCAAATTTATGTAATAATTTTTGGATACGCTCTTCTATTGGGATTATTTTGGTTTGTTCGTAAAGAAGCGTATTGGATTATAAAGAGGATTAAGGGGGTGTCTGATTTTTGTAAGTACTCTGAGGGCTGATCGTTCTGCTACTTGGAGGTTTTTTAAAACAATGGGTGTGGGAATTTGGAAAAGGATAGAAGCGTATTCCAGCAGGGGTCGGCAGATCGATTTGTATACAGTCTGTTTGATTTATTGTGACACAGCACATATGTCTGATATTAGTACAGATAGGAAAAAAAGTTAAAGACAAAAGTTTTAATATTTTTTATGATCTACTCAATCGTAATGTCAGAAAAACAGTTGAAAATCAAATAAACACGTGAAAGCTATTAGTTTCATTTTCTTTAATGGAACACCCTGTATATTTTGTTTATTTCAAATAGGCATTAATATTAGCCTTATAATAATACCACATAAGTACCCCTTTATTATAGAAATAACACGACAATTGGCAATAAATGAAATTTATCAGTTGACATGAATAACTATTTAAAGTGTCTGTTCAAAGTGACGTCCGTTGTTTGCAATACATTCTTCACATCTCTTCATTAAATTTCGTCGTGCTTTTTGCAACATCCGTGGTGTTATTTGGCCACATGCCATACGAATACGATTTTTCAGATCGTCTAGATTTTCTGGACGAGTAACATAAACTTTTTGCTTTAAAAATCCCCAAATAAAAAAATCTAAAATAGACAGATCTGGCGATCTTGCTGGCCAGTTTATGGGGCCACCATTTGCAATCAATTTCAAACCAAACTTTCTTTCCAAAATATCTTTGACATTTCTTGCGTTATGGGGAGGAGCTCCATCTTGTTGGAACCACATATCTCGACGTATTTCTAGGGGGATATCATCTAAATAATCTTGAAATTCTATCGTTAGAAAGTTGGCATATCGCTCCGCATTCAACGTTCCTTGATAAAAAAATGGTCCTATTATGGTATCACCTAACACACCAAGCCACACATTAACTGCAAATCTTTGTTGGAATCTGCATTCTTGAATTTGACGTGGATTCTCAGTATCCCAGTAATGGTCGTTTTTTCGGTTGGAGATTCCGTTGTTGTTGAAATTTGATTCATCACTCCAATGAATTAAATTTAATAAATGTTGATTGTTGCTAAGCCAATTACAGAATACTATCCTCCTGTCAGAATCACCATCTCTTAAACCTTGTACTAACTTAATTTTATATGGTCTCATTTTATGTTTTCTCAGAATAGAAAATATTTTATGCGTACTTATTCCTAAGTCAGCCACTGCTTCACGTATTGAATTACGTGGATGTGCTCTAAAATAGGCCAATATCAATACTTCAATATTATCTCCTCTTTCTTGTCTTCTCCTCCGTAATTTATTATTAAAACACCCATTTCTCCGTAAATTTTATTCAAGTCTTGCAAAAGTGCAATAATGTGGTTGTCTTCTTTCTGGATACATGTTTCCATAAGTGATACTAGCTTTTCTAGAATTATCGTTGCATCTAACGAAGACCTTTAGCATATCCATTTTTTCATCATTAGAATAGTAATTATCACCCATCTCTAAAGATTTGATTCAACAACACGCAAGACGGGAAGTTACTACACCACTTTAACATTAAAGCGTTAACAAATTGTTTTATGTCAATTGTTATCCATGGCAACTGATAAATTTCATTTATTTGCAATTGTCGCGTTATTTGTATAATAAAGGGGTACTTATATGGTATCATTATAAAGCTAAGGTTATTACCTATTTGAAATAAACAAAATATACAGGATGTTCCTTTAAAGAAAATGAAGCTAATAGCTTTCACGTGTTTATTTGATTTTCAATTGTTTTTCTGACAATGCAACTGAATAGATCATGAAAAATACTAAAACTATTGTCTTTAACTTTTTTTTCTATCTGTACTAATAACGGACATATGTGCTGTGTCACAATAAATCAAACAGACTGTATATGGACAGCTGTGTCAGTAGAAATATCTCGTTGCTTATACATTAGGGATTTAAATGCCTTGCCCTGCTTTTAAATTTTACTTTTATGAATGAGGGAATGAGGTTTAAATGTAAGTCTTGGAGCTAGTGTTACACCTAAGTATTTACAGGTGGAGCGATTGGATGATGATTTAATTGAATTCTAAATTTGGAGTTATTAGGGCGGTGAAATGGGATTAGGAATTGTGATTTGTTAGGATTTATGGAAATTCTCCATTTTGCAAACCATAGTTCAATTCTGTCTATCAAACCCTGCAGAGTACTTAAAGCTTTGGGGAGAGTGGAGAGTAAGAGGAGCCAGGAGCCAAGAGCCTGCGCGCGACTAATATCTAATATTCTACATATCAAATCTTACTTCTTTTCGCATGTTTTTAGAAATCATAGTATATTTTAAAAATATCACGAATAAGGCACGATGCTGCCCCCTATTTATTTAAAGCTTAATCAAATTTTACATTGCTCTTATGGAGATTTCTAAGCAACGATTAGTTTTATTCACCATTTCTTTTCGATCAATCTATTTAATACAATATGTTTATAGTAATTACCTCAATAAATTAAAGCAATATGAAGAAGAAATAATGTTTCCAATGGAAGTATTTCACGGATTTATGTGATCGTTCGACAGTGTTCCATTAATTAATTTATATTTAATTTAAGAACCATTTTTTTGGAAAAAAATACAGTCAATTTATTCGCAAAGCTTCAATGTACAATATGTATAAGTTTCAAAGATCTATTTTCATTATTGTGGAAGATTAATCGTTGTTCATTCTTATGGCCAAATAAAATGTAAATTTCCGACCTTGCTTTAAATATTATTCCTTAATTGTAAAATTGTCCTGTAAATGGGTCTCCTGTTGGGCAATAAATATTATTATTATTATTATTATTATTATTAATGTTAAAATGCTGCGTCATTTAGACAATTCAAATATTCGGATTCTAAGTAAAATAGAAGATGTTTTTTTATTTCGGCTTTGTTGTCTTTATTACGAGATTTTTTTCAAAAAGTCATAGTTTTGGTTTTTATTATTATTATTATTATTATTATTTATTTATTAAACGGTATAACACCTTTTTACATAATAATAAAAAAGTATGCGATATGTTAAAGTAGAGTTAAGTTAAGTTATATACAAAATATACAAAATGAAAATTTTTAAAATTGACGTCCAAGCAGTACGATTAGTATTACATTTGAAATTTGGTATTCAATCGATATTTAAAACTATTCAAAGATCCACTATATAAGTCTATGCTGGGAAGAATGCAATTTGCATTCGCCAATGACATTAGTCGAGTAGCTGAATTTTGGAAAGCGTAGTCAGTTTTATGTGCTTCCAAATAAAACGGCTGGTTCAAGCGAGTTCTTCTGCTGGGAACCGAAAATGTCAACGTTTCCAATAGAGATGGAGAATCCAACAATCCGTTGATGATACTGAATAAAATGCATAGGTCAGCAACTGTTCGTCGGTCTTCTAAGGTTATTATTTTCAGTTCCTTCATTATGATGTTATAACTGCCTTTTGCGTGCTTGATTCCTTTTTTGTACTTCATGCAACGCAGAAATTTCTTTTGCACCGATTCTATTAAATTAATATTAACTGATGCTGATGGAGTCCAAATGCAAGAACCAAATTCCAGATGACAGCGAACTGCTCATTGCAATAGAGTGTTTTCAAGCAATCAATATCAAGGTATTTGCCACATCGCCATACGAAGCCCCACATCCTCAGCGCCTTGTTAGTTATACACTTTATGTGGGATGTGATCCCTAAATCTTTGATTGTATCAACCTTTGAGATGTTGGATGAACCAATTTTGTATGAAAAGTTGGTTAGTTTTTTGCATCTGGAGGTTGTCATTGAGTAGCATTTTTTTATATTTAGATATAGTTTATTATCTGTACACCATGCATAGAGACGATCCAAATCTTCTTGTATCAAATGGCAGTCGTTGATATTATGAATGGTTCTGAAGAGCTTTAAGTCATCCGCATACATCAAAAACTTGCAATGATTTATAGTTTCGCTTATATCATTGATAAATAGAATGAACAGTATGGGGCCACAGTGTGATCCTTGAGGGACCCCTGATGTTACTGATATTGCTTTAGATGTATGGTTATGTATTCGGACATACTGCACTCTATTTGATAAGAACGATGAAATCCATTTAATAGTATTAATATTAAAACCATACGTGTCTAATTTGCCAATTAACAGATCAATGTCAACTCTATCAAATGCCTTTGAAAAATCCGTATATATTGTGTCCACCTGGTAACGTGATTCCAAGGCATTTGATAGAACTTGTTTATATTCTAGCAGATTAGAGGTGATCGATCGATTAGGCATAAATCCATGCTGTTTGTTAATTATTATTTGTCGTGAATACCACTGCAATTGACTAGCAATTAATCCGTCTAGAAGTTTTGGTATTACAGACTGGATTGCTACTCCTTTGTAATTTTCCATATCATTTCTAGACCCCTTTTTATAAATTGGTATAATGTAGCTGGATTTCCATTTCGTTGGCATTATTCCCGAACTTAGCGATGTTAGAAACAGGGAATATATAGGACGACATAGAGAAAATAGACAATTTTGAACAAAATAACTAAATATTCGATCAGGTCCAGAGTTATGAGATGGCTTAAGTTTCAAGATAGAATTGATCACATCTTCCATGCTAACAATCAACCTGTTATCTTGAATTAAGTTTGTTGAGTGACGTGTGTCACATTGGTTGGTGTTGATATTAAAGTGTGCATAAACAGTAGAGAAATAGTCGGAAAATAAATTTACTATATCAGGACCTGTGTTGGCAGAATTGCTTTTATAAGACATCTCGGATGGGTACGCGTCATCTTTTTTAAGTTCTTTTATATATTTTCAGAAATAATTCGGGTTAGATTTGACAGCTGATCCGACATGCGATAAATAACAATTGTAATTTAAGCCTGATAAACTCTTACATTGTTTTCGAAGATTTGAAAATATGCAATAATCGCTGTATAAAGAGGTAGATTAATATTTAGCATGAGCTGTTTTCTTTTTCTTTAATAGTGCTATTAATTCCTTCGACATCCATCGTGGGTAGATATGATTATAATTGTAAACGTATTTATACGGGATAAATTCATCAATTATAGAATAAATGATAGAGTAAAATATATCTACATCATAGTTGATGTCTATACTTGAAAGTAGAAGATCCCAATTTAATAAAGGTGTTATGTTCAAGTAATGATGTTTTATCATTAATTGAAACTGCTGCTAGGCAATTTACATAGACCCGAATTATACAACTAGAATATTGTGAGAAACAGTTATAAGACTTGTGTTAAATTTTATTGCTCAGATATAATTATACTTGACTATTACTGATAGTGAATCTGTTCATAAATCATTTATATTTCCTGCTACGTTTTCCTCTTTTCTCTTTCGAAGATGATTATGGTCCAATATCCAGTTTATTTTCGCTCCGCATGTTTGTCAACTTTCTTTCTCGGACGAGTGATGACCGCGATTATTGAAAAACGATCGCAGCCGCGCATCGTATGTGTTTCAGTCGGCGAAGACTGAATAAGTATTGGTTGCCTCTTGTTTATTCAGCGCGGGTTCGGTATGAGGAAGTTACCGTTGATCGAAGAAATTGCCCGATTGCCCGATTCATCGCGTATTGTGTAATTGCACCAGCTATTGTGAATAACAACTGAAAGACTTGTGTCCGCGTGTGTCTTACTTTTTTTTTATTTTTATTAAATCAACATGATGTACAAAGGTGTTTACTTTTTTGTACTTTTTGGTAAGTATTTAATTAGATCAATAATTGAATAAACGTCATATAGTTTGTTTCACTACTGTGTATTATATAAAGCCTGGGTCTCCAAACTATCTTCTTCGCGGGCTACAAATACAATTCTACATAATAAAGTCGGCCAAGATCCGATTAATTTTCTAAAATTATGAAAAATTTAAATTGCGTTACAATATTTCAAAATATGACATTTACAAAAAAAATTACAAACAATCGCGGGCCGGATTCATGCAAGTCGCGGGCCGGATTTGGCCCGCGGGCCGTAGTTTGGAGACCACTGATATAAAACATATAAATAGGGAAAAGTGATTATTTTTTAAATTAATGTTTTTATTTCTTGAATAATTTTCTCACTTATCACTTGGTGAAACATTTTTAAATATTGATAATGAAGGTTTAAATTAAATTACACTTGGTTTGTTTCACAATTTTTTACTTTACTATTTACTCGACTAGTTTCGCGTTTTACAGCATTATCAGGACTCCTGATAATGCTGTAAAACGCGAAACTAGTCGAGTAAATAGTAAAGTAAAAAATTGTGAAACAAACCAAGTGTAATTTAATTTAAACCTTCATTATCAATATAATGTTTTTAATCTCTCGAACATAAAACAAAAAAGCCTAAAGGTCTACTAGATTTTAAAATATACTTTTATATGGCACGCGGTTGGCAATATAAAAAAATATATTTTAAAATCTAGTAGGCCTTCAGGTTTTTTTGTTTTTTGTTCGAGAGATTAAAAACATTAATTTAAAAAATAATCACTTTTCTTTATTTATATGCAAATCTACCAGACTTTTTACAATATTTTTGGTTAGGATAAAGATACCAGGATGAGGTTTTCACCACATTTCTCAGTATTCCTATAATAATCTAGCGTAGGAGAACTATAGCTTATAATTTTAAATTTTTAAGAAAATCTAGAAAATACGTCGGTTGTTCATAAAACGCTCTCTGGTGTTATCTATAAGAACTAAAGTAAACGAGAGTAAACAGGAATTTAAAGTGCTTTAAATTACCTATCAAATGAGATTAACTTGATTCATTTCAATTAATCCTAACAAAAGTTACACGGAGTTTAACCCATTAAGCACCATTAGTGCATAGGCGCAACATATTTATTATTTGTTAATTAAATTACTAAATAAATAACCCCTCCAATGAAATGTTGCTAGAAAAAACACAAATAATTCCTATGAACGAGCGCTATCCATATCTAATAGAACGTTTTCTTAAAGCACCACTAAACATCAAAATCCTAAAATTGTTCTGTCAAACCAGAAATCCCTTAATCCTGCCCAAACGCAAATTTCCAGAATCCACTATCCTCTAAACACTCCTCCCCCTACATCAGTCACTAACTCAATAGCATCATCACATTCATTAATTAATCTCATAACAACATATTAAATTACTCTAGGCAGAAAGACTTCCGGTCGATAGCCTTTTCGCATTATGTAAAATAAAAAACATTAATGAATGTCCATACAATGTAATATATTATCTCCCGAATAAAGATGTTATATATATATATATATATATATATATATATATATATATTACTAAATAAGTTCATTTGATACATTGTATTATTCGACATCGCTTGAGAATGTGTAAAGAAATATGTAAATATGTGTTAATAAAAAACGGTTTAACTTTGTATAACACAATTTATTTTTATGTGACTGCAGTTTCGGCAAATTTAGCTTGCCATTATCAAACTATATGTTTGATAATGGCAAGCTAAATTTGCCGAAACTGCAGTCACATATAAATAAATTGTGTTATACAAACAAAGTTAAACCGTTTTTTTTTATTAATAAATTAACATGTATAACGAAGTAGAAGCCTCCACAATACAAAATATGTAAATATTTTTTTTATTTAAACATTTTGATTAGTACTCATTTCTTTAAAATATTTTTTTTGATGTGTTTCTAACTTCACAATAATTCTATGTTTTATGCGCGTGGCGCATGAAGTAAAATTTCGAGTTTAGAAAAGCCTAAAAATTTGGTTTGGCCGCCCCGCTTCGCGGAGCGGCCAAACCAAATTTTAAGGCTTTTCTAAACTCGAAATTTTACTTCATGCTTAGCCTGGGAGTGGAAAAACTCGTTCGAAACTTTAAATTGAACACTTTTATAAAATCAGGGAGTGCCTAAAAATTTACAGCGTATTCATTATGTATATTTAAAAGAAACATTCCCAGTATGTAATACAATAAGTTATTCGTGAAAATCATAACAAAGAGTGCAGAATTTTATCTAAAATCGACTTTTACAGTAACCTTTATTTATTGTTCGGCTATTAATGGGTTAATGATCACCCCTGCTTCATACGTGCGAGATAAAGAAACAAGTGAGTAGTTAAAATTGAGGTAAATTCAGCGTAGATTACAATTTTTGTGTTTTTAACCTAGCTTAATTTAGCAGTTTATTGAAAAAAATCTTTTTTTGTATTTAGCGATAGATGTTACGCCCTCTAGCGGCGGAGGTAGGGACTTAAAACTAATTTCCATTGATTTCTCTTGGCCACTTTTATTATGCAGTTTTTTACCCCAACATGCTGCGCTACATAGTTTCTGAGATACAGCCGGTGGCCACGCTTAATCAAACACCCGGTGTAATACAATAAATTATTGCTTTCCCCCGTATGTAATACAAAGGGAAAGTATTGTTTTCGTGAAAATTTTCGAATCAAAAATGTTAGCGGAAATATCCGTTTTGAGGTCCCCTGAGTCGAATAAGACCATTTTTGAAAAATGTCTGTCTGTCTGTCTATCTGTCAGTGTGTGTGTCTGTGTGCGCTGTACCGCAAAAACCGCTAAAGATTTCAAGATGAAACTTGAAACTTAAGCTTTTTGTTACAATCGGAAGAACTGAAAAGCTTTTGGTGAAAATCGGAAAACCGGAAGTGGTACTTTACTCTTAGCGTTTTTCAGTTTTTTCAGATTTTTTCAATAAATGTTCATCAAACAAAAAATTCTTTCAAATAAAAGTTGTAGAAAATAACAAAATGAAGATGTATTGTTCACTTACTTTTTGTCATAGCACTCTTAGTTTTTGATATATTTAATAAATAGTGTTTTTTATCTAGTCATTGATTTGTGTCAGTGTGTGTGTTGATACAATTGGAAAATGTTTCAAATAAAAGTTGTAGGTAATAAAATATTAAAGATTTTTTGTATTTTCACTTTTTGTCATAGCATTCTTAGTTTTTGAGATATTCAATAAATAGTGTTTTTTATCTAGTCATTGGTTTGTGTCAGTATGTGTTGATCCAATTGAAAAATGTTTCAAATAAAAGTTGTAGTTATCAAAAAGTTGAATCAATTTTGAAAATAATAATGCTACAAATATTTTAAAAGTGATTTAATACGAAATTTACGGGGGAAAGTACTATGATGGACACATCACCATTTTTTTTTTAAATATTGATTACAATCAAACTGGGTAAAGTAAAATACTTGTTTTGTTCCATATTTTTATTTTCAGTTGCCTGACACGCCTTTCGTGTTTTCAATGTCAAAACACGTGTCAGACAGCTCAAAATAAAAAAAATTAAACAAAACAAGTGTATTACTTTACCCAATACGAAAATTAGGTTTCACCAAGAAACAATTATCGAATTGATTACAATCACCGAAATTTAACAAAACCCTACTATTTATAACTCTTGTTCCTTTACTTTTTGAAATATAAATGTCGATTCGTAAGAAATAGGCTAAATTTAAAGTGAATTGCAACGTTAACAATGCATTCTACGACTATAAAAGGACGTCTGGTATATTTAATTGCATAACTGTATTATTTGTCATTTCCTTATGTCCATATTTATTGTAACAGTATAAGATGTATGCTCGTCAAATATTAATAAGATGTTAGGCAATGAACTGTCTAGAATAACTTTAAATAAATATAGATATAAATATTATTTATTCAGTACGACACATCCATCAATAATAATTAACTGTTTTCGTAATGAAATGTAGTTTTTCAGTTGTTTGAACGCATTTTTTATTGCCCGTTTCTAAGTATACAAAATATTGAACGAATAAATGATTTTTATTATTTTGCAAAACTTAAACGTGTTTAGTTTTTACAATTGTATTATTTTTTTTTAGTTTCGGTAAAGTATCAATAATTTCAGTATTTCTGACCATTTTGCAGGTTCTTTTTCTATTAGTTATTAAACAGAAAATCGCCGCAAACTGACGTCAAATACGCGACTATTCCATGTGAAAATCACGTGATTTATGTCGTGTTGCTGCTTGAGATTTACTTTTAAACTTTTAAACTATGTACAATAATTGATGTGATAACAACATAACGTATTGTTTGCTAAACATTACTACATTCTTACTACATAATACAGTGTGTTTGAAAAAGAACTCCCTAGTTTTATTGTGTTATTGAAACTGTCCAAAGTGATACACACTATTCTAATTTGTGGTGTTTCATTCATCAACTGTCCAAGTTTTGCTCCCCTGCAGCTGGCACGCCTGCTTGACCTTGAGACGGAGCCAGGGTTCGGTTAGCTTAATTTCCTTTTATTTTTGTAGATCAAACAATAAATGGGGACAATTACTACGACATGTTGACAGAGTATGTCTTTCCCCAAGGAAAAGCGGTAAAAGGGCTTGTGTTTTTCAACAAGATGGCGCCCCGCCTCATTACAGTAACCACGTGCGAGCGGCTCTAGACACTAGCTTTCCAGAAAGGTGGATAGGCAGAACTGGCCCAATCTCTTGGCTGGCACGCCTGCTTGACCTTGAGACGGAGCCAGGGTTCAGTTAGCTTAATTTCCTTTTATTTTTGTAGAACAAACAATAAATGGGGACAATTACTACGACATGTTGACAGAGTATGTCTTTCCCCAAGGAAAGGCGGTAAAAGAGCTTGTGTTTTTCAACAAGATGTCGCCCCGCCTCAATACAGTAACCACGTGCGAGCAGCTCTAGACACTAGCTTTCCAGAAAGGTGGATAGGCAGAACTGGCCCAATCTCTTGGCCACCACGAAGCCCGGACTTAACCCCATTGAACTTCTTTCTTTTGGGGCCACATAAAAAATATTGTTAAAAGATCCGATACATCAATCATTTACGCGAAAGAATCGTCGCGGCGGTTAGGACAGCTCCACCTGATATGTTGGTGAATACGTAGCGAAAAGTGGAATATCGTCTCGACTTGTGTAGGGCAACTGGTGGATCTCACGTTGAAATGTTAAAACAAAACTTGAAAGTACTCTCTTTTATTGTATGTTCTCGTTGATGTAGTTTTTCATTAATTTCAACATTAAATTTATACTCAAAACTAGGGAGTTCTTTTTTAAACATCCTGTATATAAAATTACGAAAATGTTCGTATAGACTGCAAAAAATACGTCATAATTAATAAGACTACTAAGACAATAAATATCCATTAAAACAACTACTTTCCGTGCAAATACACCGCGGGATATTGAATTTAATAATGAAATATTTAAAATGTTATTCGATTCTAGACTTCTTCTATTAATCGTGTTATTTTTATAGTGTTTACTGCAGCACAATTTAGTCTACCTAATCCGGCAGCAATTATCAAAGACGAACTTCTCCTGCACAATGCCAGTATTGCCAACCGAACGAACAGAGACTGCCCTTGGAGACCAACCGATAACCGTGCTATGTGCCCAGATGAAGACATAAAATACATATTGTATAATTCTGATGGAGATAAAGAGGTCGTTGATCAAAGCCAGACCGACTGGTTGCGACAATCCATTCACGACGTTACTAAAGACGACATATTTTTGATACACGGATACGCCGGCGGAGATGATACCATGCCCATATCAGTGTTACGCGATGGTAAGTAGGGAGTCGAGGCTCACCACTAGCCTCCCTGCTAGCCTCAATCTAGAGCATTGAGGCTAGCAGGGAGGCTAGTGGTATGTTTTTCCATAGGCACTTTTTGCCATGCATCTGGGAATGTTCAATTAAGAATAATTAAAATTGAATTTGTGTTCAGTATTCCGGCACAAGATACCCACAGACGCGTTTCGGACTTCAAGGTCCTCTTCAGTGTGGTCCCGATCCAGTGCTGAGGAATACTGAACACCTCTGACTATTTGAAGCCAATGTATGAAAGCTATTAATAGATTTCGATAGCTAACGCCATCTAGTGCTCCACGATGCCACTATAGAGCACTAGATGGCGTTAGCTATCGAAATCCATTTATAAGAATAATTAATCGTGTCATGAGTAAACCATTTCAACATCGAAAGACGGCATTAAGCGCCATTGATGCATACACACAGCATTATTAATTTTTTGTTAATGAAATTTTCTTTTAAATATACATAATCTATACGCTGTAAACTTTCATGCATTCATCGATTTTATATAAAAACATGCAATATGAAGTTTAGAACGAGTGTATCCACTCCCAGACTAAGCACGAAGTAAAATTTCGAGTTTAGAAAAGCCTGAATATTTGGATTGGTCGCGTAGCGCGGAGCGGTCAAACAATATTTTCAGGCTTTTCTAAACTCGAAATTTTACTTGATGCGCCACGCGTATTAAACACTGAAAACACGGAAATATTGTGAACCGGTGAACTTCACTTGAAATCAGTGTTTGATACGCGTGGCGCATGAAGTAAAATTTCGAGTTTAGAAAAGCCTGAAAATTTGGCTTGGTCGCTCCGCGCTTCGTGCTACGCAACCAAACCAAATTTTCAGGCTTTTCTAAACTCGAAATTTTACTTCATGCTTAGTCTGGGAGTGGAAAACACTCGGTTAAAGCTTCAAATTGAATGTGTATAAGCACTTAAAAGAAAAAAATCTATTCCCTGTATAAAAATTATAGAGCATATATATGTATCAAATTAACTTATTGTCAATTGTTAATAATAATATAATATATTATATTATTTGACTGGACTTGAAAATGTATAAAGAAAAATGTAAATATTTTGTTATTTAAATATTGCGATTCTTACTCATTAAAATGTCAGTGTATTTTTAACTTCATAATATTTCAGTGTTTTATACCCGTGGCGCATGAAGTAAAATTTCGAGTTTAGAAAAGCCTGAAAATTTGGTTTGGCCGCTCCGCGCTTCGCGCTACGCGACCAAACAAAATTTTCAGGCTTTTCTAAACTCGAAATTTTACTTCATGCTTAGTCTGGGAGTGGAAACACTCGTTATAAACTTCATATTGAACGTTTTTATATAAAATCGATGAATGCATGAACATCTACAGCGTATACATTATGTATATTTAAAATAATACAATAAGTCATTCATAGAAACTATATAATGAAGTGTCGAAGCATTTTACCTAAAATCAACTTTTAAAGTTAACTCTATAATCGCTCGGACGTTAATGGGTTAAGACTAATTAATACCAAACTGTGAATAAACAATTTCAAATTGGGACTTCAAACATATGTGTCTGTTTAAACACAATCAAATTGGGAAGAAACAACACCGCACTGAGAATAAACAATTTTAAATTTATACTAAACAAATTTTATTTAAGTAATAGCTTATATCTTTAAAATATTGAGAATGTGTTTTTGAATACAATACATTCAAAAATACATTCCTAATATTCTAAATTCAGAAGATATGGATAAAAAACCTGGAAAATTGAAATTGTTTCTGTGCTGTTTGCAAAATTATTTAATCTGGTTATTTCTTAAATTATATTTGTTCGGTTCTAATTTGAAATTGCTTATACGTAATTTAATATTGATTAGTTTCAATTTGAAGTTGAGAATGAGAATGTATTTTTGAATACGATACATTCAAAAATACATTCCTAATATTCCTAAATTCAGTAGATACGGATACAAAACCTGTTAATTGTTTCTATAATTTTTGCAAAATTATTTAATCTGGTAATTTCTTGAATTATATTTGTTTAGTTCTAATTTAAAACTGCTTATACCTAATTTGATATTGATTAGTTTCAATTTGAAGTTGAAAAGGTATCGATATCACATTATCTTTTTTTTAAATTATATTTTGAAGCGTACATTTCAAATGGAAGTTATAATTTGTGGATGGTCGATTGGGGTCCTCTAACGCAACCACCGTGTTATCCAGCAGCAGTCCATAATATCAAAGCTGTGGCGAAATGCACTGGAGAATTGATGACGTCTTTGAGGTCTGCAGGTTTACGTACAGATAGATTGACCTGCGTTGGACATTCCCTAGGTAAGTTCAGTTTGTCGCAACATAATATTTATGGCGCGCCTTATATTTTATCATTATATTCTAACAAACTGAGCTTTAAATAAGGCCTATTTTGTTAATAGATAATAACATAATAATAATCAATTCTTATTTATCTGTGGATTGATATCACATAAAATTAATGAATTCTTATTTGTTAGGGGCACATATTTGTGGATTGATATCGAAGTACGTTCTCTTCAGACAGCACCGAATAATCGGCATGGATCCAGCCAGACCTTTGGTACCAGCTGCGAATAGATTAGGTCCTGGAGATGCTGCTGCAGTTCACGTAATACACACGAATGCAGGACATTACGGAGAGTCGGGTCGATCTGGGCATGCTGATTTTTGTGTTAACGGAGGAAGAACGCAACCGTTTTGTGAAAATGCAGGATGTAAGAACTGTTCTCTTCTGTGGCTTCACACTTCTTATAGAGTTTGGAAGTTCCTCTTGGAGCCTTTCCAATCCATTTAGCTGGGTAGATCGGTCTCAAATTTTCTTTATTTGTTGTACAAATTGTCTTCATTTTTTTCTATCCTTCGCTGGAAACGCTGGAAACTTGAAAGACAGTTTCTGACGCCCAGTGATCTCAGATCCCTTTCAAGTTATTCCTTTCATCTGCTCCTTGGTCTCTTCTTCTACTAACACTAGGTTTTCATTCTCTTATTATCTTGTTAAGTTTTAATATTCATGCTTGCCATTGTAATAATTTATCTAAGAGTGACTTTAATTCTTTATCTGTTGTTGTCTTCCCTTTCGTTGGCATTAATGACCCCAATTCCTGCGTAATACTGAAATTTGAATCGATTCTTTTTACAAATATCTCAAGTTGTGATGTGACACTGACATTGCTGCTCTCATCATGCGCCAAGGAACACCACTCAAATATTCCAATGAGTTTGCATAGGGTTGCAGTAACGTTTTTTAGAAAGGCCTTAATTTCTTTTTCCAATTGTAAATCTTGACAAACTAATCTTGAAAATGATTTTAAACATTCCTTGATCATCTCTTCATCAGAAAAAAACAAAAATCCTCAGCCATCCTTCATGATTTGACTTCCAACCATCTAATTCTTGCCGCTTTTATGTTATTTACCACTTCATCTTCTAGCATCTTATAAATTTCTCTGTTCCCTCATCTTCTTGGCTCATCGTTCTCATCTTCAAGTGTTCCAAGTATACTTCTAACTATTTTTATTTCTATCGCCCTTAACCTTTGTTGTTCTTTTTGTGTGTCAGCTGGATAAGTTTTTACCGGTCGTATATATTTATTTTGTTCCTTTTATGTTTCCTCTCACTTTTAAAAATGTTGATACATTTAAGTGTTTCTTTTTTCTCCTTAATTTACCTTTGGGTACACTAATAGGCCGGAAGCAATTCTATAGCCGGGGGCAGGTTCAATACGCCGGAGGCTGCACTATTGAAGATCGGTAAACGAGGACGTCTTCTTCTTTTTGAGTCGCACGTTACAATCATTGGTTATTGAGGAGTGGATGCATGGGTTGGAGAGACCTCTACCTGATTTGCACCAAACAGTTGCTGTTTGCATAATATGCTCTGTTCGCGGCTTGCTCTTTTTCATATATATTATTTCGATTTTCATTATTACTACTTATCACCCTGCCTAGGTACTTGTAGTTTTCAACTTCCTCAAATTAGTATCTACCTACTACTGCTGTCCCTCATTTGTATACCGTACAATTAGAAGCAATAAAATGAAAAATAATTTAGAAATGTTCAATGACAACAAACAGACACATTTGCAATATCTAAATTCTAGGGTTTCCATTTTTTTTTGTTCCAAATAGTACCTATCTTTGGTAATTTGGTCTATTCTACGTTTATTTCTAAGCCCATCTTTTTCACTCCTGCAGGTAATTCCCTTAGTATGTCTTTAAATAATAATGATAATTCCTTTGTTTGCTTATTACTAACTACAACATCGTCTGCATATGCCACTATCTATGCTTATAATTTCCTTTTTTTAATTTCTTAGTGTATATTCCAGTGCCAAGTTTAACAAGGTGGCATGGAGTGCATCGCTTTGTCGCACTTTCATATTTGTTTAGAATTTTTTGGTTAGTACTGTTCTCCTTATTAATTCGTATTTTTTTCCATTTACCCATTTATCTTCTTATTTAGTGATCTTGGCAATTAGGGTCTATCCACCAAGCAGATACATATACATCAATAATTGGCTTTCCTAGGCCGATGTCATCACAGGACCGATGCATTTTGTCATCGGTGAAAAATTGCACTGAAATGAGGTCATTTTACTCCAAACAGTTGGATAAATTCTTCCCAAAATGACGTCATGTCAGTGCAACTTCTCCCCGATGACAGATTGCATCGGTACTGTGAATACGGGGCCTCTTGTGTTTACTCTGGACATTGGTATTTCTTTACTTAAAATAAATGACGAAATGTGTAGTTATTATTCAAGGTAATTTTTTTTTTCAGTTGATATAAATCTGTGCAGCCACGTTTGGTCAATATGCTTCATGTCCGAAAGCTTGAATCCCAGTTTAGCCAGAAGGGCAGAACCTTGTTCGAGACGATGTCCGACAGGCCCAAGACCAGGACATAGAATTGGAGTTCCAGCTTTAATGGGGCAGTTTACACCACTAACGTGAGTATAATTAACATAAAAGCGCAATAACTTTGATAATTCATATGAAAATAATCCTAAACGCATATACCCAAGACCCTAGCCAGAAAAAAGAAAATGGGAGGGATATAAACATATCGGGAGGGGGGAGGGGTTTATTGGTAAACATTTTATTTTTGACCTAACAAGGCAACTTTCACATAGTAAAATTTAACATTTTGAAAATTTTGGGGTTTGTATCCCCATACCTGCCCCCTGGCTACGACCTTGCATATACCGATATGTTACTTATGAACAAATCTTCTTCTTCTTCTTCTCTTCCAAAAAGAAAATGGATTAACCAAATTCAAGAAATAGAGACGAAAAAGGGATTAACATTAAAAGAAAAAATAATAATGGCAAGAGATACGAAGAAATTAAAGGAATGGCTACAAAAGGAATCAGAATCAGAATCCTGCTTCTTCTCGAATCCTTATGCCCTTTTAGGTGTCGGATACGGCCATCCAATACCTGAAAGGATATTTCAGGTATTGGATGGCCGCATCTGATACCTAAAAGGGTACAAGGATTTGAGAAGAAGAAGAATTCTGGTTCGGATTCCTCTTATAACCATTCCTTTAATTTCTTCGTATCTCTTGCCATTATTTTTATTTCTTCTAATGTTAATCCCTTTTTCGTCCCTATTTCTTGAATTCGGTTAATCCATTTTCTTTTTGATCGCACTCTTCTTCTTCTTTTGCTTGTACTTCCTGTTTCCAGCATTTTTCTTGTGATTCTATCGGTCCTCATTCTTGTTACGTGCCCATACAAGTTAAATTGTTTCTTCCTTATTTTTCTGGCAATCGGTTCTTGTTTTGTCGTTTTTCTGGTGTCCTCGTTTCTAATTCTCTCTTCTTAGATGTATTTTCATCTAAACATACATACATGTATGCATGAGCTGTAACTTTTCCGATAACCGTTTGTTATCTAAAATAGCTTAATTTAAAGTCTTAAACGAGTGTTGTCCACTCCCAGAGTAAGCATGAAGTAAAATTTCGAGTTTAGAAAAGCCCCGCGTAGAAAATTTGTCGAGGGTCGCGCAGCGACCCTCGACAAATTTTCACGGGACTTTTCTAAACTCGAAATTTTATTTCATGCGCCACGGGTATAAAACATTGATTTATTGTGAAGTTAAAATTACATGCCCTTAGCATATTTCTTTGGCAGTTATTTCAATCGAATTTATCTTGTTCTCGTCTTTGTCCGTTGTCCAACTTAAACTTCTATAGTTTATTATTGGTATTGTTATTGAATCATGGACAAATTAAATTTCAGAAATATATCTTTTAAAAATGAACAAGAAAAGCAATTTTTGTTTGAGTGACACTGTCAATTAATATAATAAAATATACATATTTGTCAATTGTATTACTAGTATAAATGAAATTGCCAATTCTTGGTTGCAGAATACTTCAAACATTAAAAGTGCGATTCTTTTCGCAATCTACAACAAGTTAGTCTTACAAAGACTATATCCAAACACTCATTGAAACAACTACTTCCCGGGCTAATACCCCGACGGACATTGAATTATACAACAAGTGCTTGCTGTTACATACAGTAACCTACTGCAAATGTAACAACTTGGGTCAAATTATTCAGGCCATCTATAGACGCGTTTCGAGATTTATCTCTCCTCAGTATAGCTTTGCCATTCCCTCTAAACAATTTGACACCTTAGACTGGCGGTCACGTTACCGTTCAAACATTAGTATAAATGAAATTGCCAATTCTTGGTTGCAGAATACTTCAAACATTAAAAGTGCGATTCTTTTCGCAATCTACAACAAGTTAGTCTTACAAAGACTATATCCAAACACTCATTGAAACAACTACTTCCCGGGCTAATACCCCGACGGACATTGAATTAAATCTCGAAACGCGTCTATAGATGGCCTGAATAATTTGACCCAAGTTGTTACATTTGCAGTAGGTTACTGTATGTAACAGCAAGCACTTGTTGTATAATTCAATGTCCGTCGGGGTATTAGCCCGGGAAGTAGTTGTTTCAATGAGTGTTTGGATATAGTCTTTGTAAGACTAACTTGTTGTAGATTGCGAAAAGAATCGCACTTTTAATGTTTGAAGTATTCTGCAACCAAGAATTGGCAATTTCATTTATACTAATGTTTGAACGGTAACGTGACCGCCAGTCTAAGGTGTCAAATTGTTTAGAGGGAATGGCAAAGCTATACTGAGGAGAGATAAATCTCGAAACGCGTCTATAGATGGCCTGAATAATTTGACCCAAGTTGTTACATTTGCAGTAGGTTACTGTATGTAACAGCAAGCACTTGTTGTATAATTCAATGTCCGTCGGGGTATTAGCCCGGGAAGTAGTTGTTTCAATGAGTGTTTGGATATAGTCTTTGTAAGACTAACTTGTTGTAGATTGCGAAAAGAATCGCACTTTTAATGTTTTAATTGTATTACTATTGAGAATGAACACATAGTGTTCGAAATGTACATTTAGTGAATCAAACTAATTAGTGAAGAAAGAGATTACTACAAAATTATTAAAAGCAATTATTGTTTTTTTATGATATAATACTCTGTACATTTTCAGGCAGTGGTTGTCTTTGTTCAGTTTTATACGTTTAAGTGTTTCATATAATTATCGATAGCAATTAAAAATTGTAACTACAGGGAATTTTTCTTTTAACTATATATTTGCATACGGTTCTTTTAAGTTTAATTTGTAGGTTAAACGAGTGTCTTCCACTTCCAGACTAAGCATGAATGCTCCACGCGTATTAAACACTGAAAAATATTGTGAACAAGTGAACTTCATAAAAAATCAGTGTTTTATACGGGTGGCGCATGAAGTAAAATTTCGTGTTTAGAAAAGCCTGAAAATTTGGTTTGGCCGCTCCGCTTCGCGGAGCGACCAAACCAAATTTTCAGGCTTTTCTAAACACGAAATTTTACTTCATGCTTACCCTGGGAGTGAAAACACTCGTTAGAAACTTCAAATTAATCAATTTTACAAAAACAACGTATGCCTAAACATTTACAGAGTATGCATCGGAATTTGTACACTTAAAAGAAAAATTCATTGAATGGCTAGGTTGGTTGGTACCGAGTGTGGAAAATTTATATTCTGATCTTGGCTGACATTGGTTGCATTGTGCAAAAGAGCTCCCAGCAGGGGCACGTTGGTCAATCGCAGTTACGTCCTTAACCTGAAAAATCCATCAATTCAACTTGTTAGCACAGTTGTGAAGACCTTTGCCATTCAATTAAAAGACGCGCACGATGCGTGGAAATAAACAAATATAATTGTCACCTTTTTTTTAACCGTATTGCGTAAAATTTACAATTAAGTTATTGCCATTTAAATCATAAATGCAAATGCTAGGAAGCACTTTACAACACAATTTGTAGTTTTGAATATGATTATTTTTTAAAGAGTCCTGTCAGCCAACCGTAATGAGAAATAATTTCAAATCGGCCAATAGCATCAAAATTACACAAACTAATTGGTAGCAGCCATTTTGTTTAGAATCAAAATTTTCAAAATCCGGCTCGTATTTTTTTAGAGTATACATCAGAGATTCAGAAAACATTTACTTTTTTGGTCCAGGTCCATTGCTGTTTCCAGGATCTTTTCGCCCTACGCTTCGAGAGGGACCTCCATTTCCTTCATTTTGTAACGTCATTTTTGAACATTTTCTTTTGGAAAAATTTAGAAATAAAGTTCAACGTGCATACAATAAAAATATAAAAACGGAATTTAAGTAGCACTTTTAGATTTTGTTTAAAAAAATCTAGAATTGTGCATTGTATTATTTGTTATTTGTTTAATTTATACACATTTATCATTATATATATATATTTAATGTAAAATGGAGATTTCCGTACAAATAAATAAATAAATAAATAAAATGACCTTATAAAAAAAAATATTTTAAACGTTGAACAATTAAGCATAAACAAGTCAAGTATAACTTTTTTTGTATCAGGAACGATTTATGAAATTTTTGAGTTCAAAATAATAGTGTACTAAAAATTTAAATTGTTATAATTTTTGAAACAATCATTTGTTTAACCTCTAGTAACAACCAAAACCATGTCTTGATAGCCTTTATAATATATGTGAAATTCGTTAAAATCCCTGATGTACCCCCAAAAAGTGTGCACTTATTTATGGAATGGCCGATCCATTTTTTGTATTGTGGAGGCTTCTACTTCGTTATATTTGTTAATTTAACAATAAAACACTTTAAACTTTGTTTGTATAATACTTATTGTAATAAGTGTTATACAAACAAAGTTTAATGTGTATTATTGTTAAATATCCATTTTTGGTACATTTGATCTTTTTAAAAAAATCCTTGATCCATGTTGATTTATTTCTGAGTGTAGAAAAATGTTTGATTTCTTACTATTCAATGTACTTGTATTATTAGAAGTAATTAGCTATGATCGATACATTTAATAATAATAATACAAATAATCTTTATTAAACGGAATCGCCATTTCACAAATATAAAATACCAAAATTTTTACAATATATTAAAAACAAACAATAATTCAACTACACTAAAATCACGCCCGTAATTAATGATACAATCAATTATATAAAATTAAAAATTAAAAAAAAAATCATATATAACTTCCCCAAACTTTAACAAAATAATAAGTATAAATGAAATTGCCAATTCTTGGTTGCAGAATACTTCAAACATTAAAAGTGCGATTCTTTTCGCAATCTACAACAAGTTAGTCTTACAAAGACTATATCAAACACTCATTGAAACAACTACTTCCCGGGCTAATACCCCGACGGACATTGAATTATACACCAAGTGTTTGCTGTTACATACAGTAACCTACTGCAAATGTAACAATTTGGGTCCAATTATTCAGGCCATCTATAGACGCGTTTCGAGATTTATCTCTCATCAGTATAGCTTTGCCATTCCCTCTAAACAATTTGACACCTTAGACTGGCGGTCAGGTTACCGTTCAAACATAAGTATAAATGAAATTGCCAATTCTTGGTTGCAGAATACTTCAAACATTAAAAGTGCGAATAATTGGACCCAAATTGTTACATTTGCAGTAGGTTACTGTATGAAACAGCAAACACTTGTTGTATAATTCAATGTCCGTCGGGGTATTAGCCCGGGAAGTAGTTGTTTCAATGAGTGTTTGATATAGTCTTTGTAAGACTAACTTGTTGTAGATTGCGAAAAGAATCGCACTTTTAATGTTTAAACAAAAAATACTTATGCAATTAAACTAAATAATAATAGTTATGCAACTAACTAGAAATAGCACTGCCAATAAAAAGACCCCAATTTCAAAATAAGTGTTTTAACTTTCTTTTAAAAGAAACAAAATCAGTGCCCAAAATGTCGAAAGTGTCGCTTGCGTTACAATGATTAATGCATCTCATAATTCTATTAAGAGGACCATTGAAAGTGTAATTATTTCTGCATCTACTAATAAAAAACACATCCTTACTTCTACTTTTAGTTAAATATGGGTTTACATTAAATTCTACCAAACCAAGTAACTTAATAGAATTAATCTCGCCAGAGACAAGTTTATGAAAAAAACATAAATCCAGTTCAATCCTTCTAGATCTTAATGAAGCAAGGTTTAAATTATTTAATAGAATATTTGGGTTTTGATCTGGAATGCCGAATTTGAATGAAACATATCGTGTACATTTATTTTGAACCCTTTCCAGTTTAGTAATATATGTACTATAGTATGGAGACCACACCATACTAGCATATTCCAATTTTGATCTAACCAAAGAGCAGTAGAGTAATTTAATGGTTGATAGATTAAATTTATTACCGTTCCTAAATACAAAACCGAGGGTTTTAAGTGCTTTCTTAGTAATTAAATCAATATGCTGATTGAATGTCAGTTTAGCATCAAACATTACTCCTTGAATAATTTCATTTATATATTCATTTTATATTCTTCAGTATAGTTCACATATTAGTTAGTAAGAATATTTCAATTAAAACTGTAATTATCGATATTTATGTTTAATAATTATTTGAAAAATGGTGTTTACACGTAATAAACATGACAAATATTTTTATTTCAGAACAAGTGGATCATATTGTGTATACACAGACGATTTGCCGTATTGTCCTAAAGAACCAGGCGCACCAGGTGACGTCAGATGCTGCTTACAACCAAATCCTCCGGAAGAGGGCGCAAGAGATTCCAATAATGAAACTGAATAACATTCAGTTCGTCATAATCTGTTTAAAATAAACCTAAGTTATTTTTCTTATATTGTAATAAAACGAAGTTAAATAAGCATAAATTATTCATATCACATCTTCTTGTTTTCTTTATGCAAACTAACCCAATTATTAAAAATTTTGATAAACACATAATTGCATAATTCTCTTAAAAAACCAGGCGCACCAGATGACATCTGATGCTGCTTACAACCAAATCCTCCGGAAGAGGGCATAAGAGATTCCATTAATTAAACATTCAGTTAGCCATAAACTGTTCAAAAAATCTAAGCAATTTTTCTTGTATTGTAATGAAACGTAGGTAAATAAACATAAATTATTCATATCTTCTTGTTTTTCTTAATTTATTTATTTATTTATTCATTTCCCAACAGATATTACATCCAATTACAGGGAATAATACAGAAATATAACACAATATATACACAAGATAATAAAAAAAAAACAAAAAACAAAACATAAATAACAAAAATAAATGTATCTTAATTCACGAGGCGCAACAGGGATACCGGTGAATCATAGTAAATATGAGCTGAACGATGGATATTATTGTATATCTTTATAATATTATTGATAGGTGAGTTCAGATGTGCTGAAGTATTAGAAGGAGCATACTGAAATGCTAAATTGTAGCGAGCAGAGATACGTGGAACATTTAACATTAGGCGAGCTAAAATGTTGGGGTCATCAATGATGTAACTCAATATTCCCCTTAAAAATAATACTCCAGCGCAATTACGTCTATATTCTAGTGATTGTATATTAAAGATTTCGAGCATATGATCATATGAAATGGTTTCATCAGGATATATTTTAAATGATCTGAAATATAGTAATTTCAACAACTTTTTTTGAACACTTTCAATATCTTTGATATGCGAACGATAATGCGGTGACCAAACAACTGATGCAAATTCCAATTTTGAACGAACGTATGAAAAATATAATTTTTTTAATATGAAAAGTGCGATTCTTTTCGCAATCTACAACAAGTTAGTCTTACAAAGACTATATGAAACACTCATTTGACCCAAATTGTTACATTTGCAGTAGGTTACTGTATGTAACAGCAAACACTTGTTGTATAATTCAATGTCCGTCGGGGTATTAACCCGGGAAGTAGTTGTTTCAATGAGTGTTTGATATAGTCTTTGTAAGACTAACTTGTTGTAGATTGCGAAAAGAATCTCGGCACTTTTAATGTTTGAAGTATTCTGCAACCAAGAATTGGCAATTTCATTTATACTTATTTTTTAAATACCTCAATATTCTCAAAATCTTTACTTATTCTATTAATAAATCCAAGAAGTTTAATTGCCTCATTACATATATTTTTTATATGAATATTAAACGATAAAGTGGTATTAAATGTTATGCCTAAATCACGAATCAAATGACACCGTTCAAAATATACACCGTTTAGGGAATAGTTAAAACTAATCATGTTTTTTTTTACGAGTAAAGGTCATACATTTACATTTAGCTACATTTAGAAACAAAGAATTTACAATACACCAGTTATATAATCGTGTTAAGTCCAACTGTAGACTTTCACAATCTTCATTTGACTCAATAACCTTATACAGCTTCATATCGTCCGCATAGAGTAATACACTAGAATGCATTTGGGTGACGATGTCATTAATAAAAACATTAAATAGTAATGGCCCTAGATTTGACCCTTGTGGTACTTCACTGGTAACCAGGTATTCATATGAATCATATCCCATATATTCAACATATTGAATTCTGTTTGGTGTTGTAAAAAGTGTTTTATTTACAAGTATATTGAATTCTGTTCACAAGATAAGACTGTAACAATGAAATTGTACCCGGAGAACAACCGTAATAACTAAGCTTATTCAGAACTATATTTTGATAAATGGTATCAAAGGCTTTACGGAAGTCAGTGAACAAAACATCAACCTGTCTTTTGGCATCAAGAGTTTGCGAAATATTCTCAGTAAAGTTTAGAAGATTCGTAATTACAGATCTTTGTTTAACAAAACCATGCTGCTTGTCACTAATAAAACTTGACATATGATTATATAATCTATCTGCAAGAATAGTTTCAAATAACTTTGAAAAATTATTTACAATTGTTATTGGTCTATAATTAAGGATGCTACATTTATCGCCACTTTTATGTACCGGTGTTATCCTGCCCACTTTCCATGCATCAGGGAAACACTTAGATTGTACGATTAAATTAAACAAATATTCTAAAGGTAGCAGAAAACTATGTATACAATTTTTAATAATAATAATAATAATAAGTATTTATTGCCCAACAGGAAATTTCCCAATTACAAGACAATGATAATGCTTCTTGAATAATTTTCTCACTTATCACTTGGTGAAACATTTTTAAATATTGATAATGAAGGTTTAAATTAAATTACACTTGGTTTGTTTCACAATTTTTTTACTTTACTATTTACTCGACTAGTTTCGCGTTTTCCTGATAATGCTGTAAAACGCGAAACTAGTCGAGTAAATAGTAAAGTAAAAAAATTGTGAAACAAACCAAGTGTAATTTAATTTAAACCTTCATTATCAATAATGATAATACAATAAACAATGTATGTATATACATAAATAAATTTAAATCTAAACAATATGAAGACGCTTGTGAGTGTGACAGCTATTTGACAGATTGTTCATCAACGATTTAACAGAGTCGTGCAGAATATCACAACAGGGTGGTAATTTATTACACATGCATGACATGATAACAATAGGAGATTTTAATCTCACGTTAGTCCTATGGTTTGAGATGCTAAACATACGTTTTTGCCTGCTGCAAAAAACTGGAATATGCAGCCCAATCTGATTTAATAATTCTGGTGAATCTATTTCATTGTGTAATAATTTATGCATAAATAAGATAGATACCTTATACCTACGACATTCAAGAGAGTCTAAACCAAATTTATTGAGTAGTATGTCATGATCAAATGCTCTTACTGGATAGTATTCTTCAGTTTTATGAAATAAACATTTTAAAAACCTGCGTTGTACGCTTTCAATCATCTTTATTTGGTTCTGAGTTTGAGGAAACCAAACTAAGGCTGCATATTCCAGCTTTGAGCGTACATACGAGTTGTACAGGGTTTTTAATGCATTGATGTTCCTAAGACTAGACGAGTTGCGATGAATAAAACCCAATGACTTCAATGAATTATTAACGATTGCCTCAATGTGACGATCGAATGTCAGATTACTGTCAAAATAGACACCCAGATCTTTAAATACCGTGACTTTCTCTAATTACATGTCATTAATTGAATAATTATACGTGATAGGGCTAGATTTTTTTGTGAACGACATATATTTGCACTTGTTAATGTTTAAAGTAAGTCCATTATTCTCACACCATGAAGCAATCAATTTTAACTCATTTTGGAGCATTAGACAATCGTTTATGTCTTTGATCGAAGTATATAATTTTAAATCATCTGCGTAAAGTAGATGACGACAGGTTAACAATTCTGAGAGGTCATTTATGAACATGTTAAATAATAATGGTCCTAAGATCGAACCTTGGGGTACCCCTGACGAAGGTGTATATGCAGTTGATTCAAATGTGTTATATCTAATTACCGCTCTACGTTCAGTGAGATAAGAGTTCATTAGTGATATTGATGACTCGCAGAACCCGAATCTGCTTAATTTGGCCAGTAGGATGTTATGAGGGACTTTGTTAAAAGCCTTTGACAGATCGGTGTAAATGACATCAAGTTGCCCTTTAGAATCTATAACTTCCGCGATGTTATGTGTCATTAAACAAAGATTTGTAACCGTCGACCATCGCGGAATAAAACCATGCTGCACAGTTGATAGGTATGGTTTAATTTAATTTAACGATAAATTATGGTATTTTATCTTTACCCGAGGTGGTTATACAAACTAATCCAATTATTAATAATGTTGATAAACACATAATTGCATTATTAAAAGAAAAATCTCATTAAATATGTAACATAGTTTTGTATCACTTTTATTTTGTAATGAATGTGTACATACAGGGAATTTTTATAAGTACATATGCAACTTGAAATAATACACTATTAACATTTCTTCACAAATTTGTGAAGAAAGGTTAAAAGTGTTTTATTGTAAGTTAATATCATCTTCATGTAACTCATGTATCTCAAATTCATTTAGTAAATATGTACATATACCTACGCTTTTATCAAAAGAGTTCAATTTGACGATTTAAACGAGGGTTTTCCACTCCCAGACTAAGCATGAAGTAAAATTTCGAGTTTAGAAAAGCCCCGTGAAAATTTGTCGAGGGTCGCGCAGCGACCCGAGACAAATTTTCTGGGCTTTTCTAAACTCGAAATTTTACTTCATGCGCCACGCGTATAAAACACTGATCAATTGTGCAGTTAATAATATACCTTCTTAATATATTTCTTCGGCAGTATGTTTTAAACTTCAATTTATATCAGTATTTTATACGCGTGGCGCATAAAGTAAAATTTTGAGTTTAGAAATTTTACTTCATGCTTAGTCTGGGAGTGGAGAACCCTCGTTTAAAGCTTCAAATTAAACTTTAAAAACAAAACAACAAATATCTGAAGATTTATAGCGTATAATTGGAATATGTATACTTAAAAGAATAACCCCCTGTATAAATTATTCACGTGGTCTTGTTATTTTTAAGTTTAAGACTATACGCGTGGCGCATGAAGTAAAATTTCGAGTTTAGAAATTTTACTTCATGCTTTGTCTGGGAGTGGAGAACCCTCGTTTAAAGCTTCAAATTAAACTTTTAAAACAAAACAACATATATCTGAAGATTTATAGTGTATAATTGGAATATGTATACTTAAAAGAATAACCCCCTGTATAAATTATTCACGTGGTCTTGTTATGTTTAAGTTTAAGACCCGGTTGCGCGTGGAACTTTTTTGCTCAGTGGGATGCCTACGCTTTTTTTTTAAAGTTTAATTTGAAGCTTTAAACGAGAGTTTTCCACTCCCAGACTAAGCATGTAGTAAAATTTCGAGTTTAGAAAAGCCTGAAAATTTGGTTTGGTTGCGTAGCGCGAAGCGCGGAGCGACCAAACCAAATTTTCAGGCTTTTCTAAACTCGAAATTTTACTTCATGCGCCACGCGTGCAAAACACTGATTTATCGTGAAGTTAAAACTATACACCCTTAGCATATTTCTTTGGCAGTATGTTTTGAACTGCAATTTAAATCAGTGATTTATACGCGCGGCGCATGAAGTAAAATTTCGAGTTTAGAAAAGCCCAGAAAATTTGTCTCGGGTCGCTGCGCGACCCTCGACAAATTTTCACGGGGCTTTTCTAAACTCGAAATTTTACTTCATACTTAGTCTGGGAGTGGAAAACACTCGTTTAAAGCTTCAAATTAAACTTTTAAAACAAAACAACAAATATCTGAAGATTTATAGCGTATAATTGGAACATGTATACTTAAAAAAACCTCCCTGTATAAATTATTCACGTGGTCTTGTTATTTTTAAGTTTAAGACCCGGTCGCACGTGAAACTTGAGTTCAAGATGACAGATAACATTTTTATAATTGCACTTTGAACTCGAGATAAGAGTTGAACCAATTCAAGTTGTTTGGTGCAACTGGTACTAAATCAACCAAATCGATTTGATCAGTTGCACCAGAAACGCTGAATTCGAATTCAAGCTAAACTAAATTTCAAGATCTGTCGTCTAAAACTTAAGTTCAGCTTGAATTCGAATAACTTAAGTCCAAGATTTTTCATCTTGAACTTAAGTTCAGCTTGAATTAGAATTCAGCGTTTCAGGTGCAACTGATCAAATCGATTTGGTTGATTTAGGACCAGTTGCACCAAATACCTTGAATTCGTTCAACTCGTATCTCGAGTTCAAAGCGACATTATAGCAATATTATCTGTTATCTTGAACTCAAGTTTCACTTGTTCTAATGTCACTTAAAGATTAGAACACTCGAGATAAGAGTTGAACCAGCTCAACGTGTTTGGTGTAACTGGGCCTAAATCAACTAAATCGATTTGCTTAGTTAGTTAGTCAGCAACAGCAGAAAGGTGCCGTGGAACGAAATAAGTGAGCGAATTACTGGATTGAAGGCAAAAAACTCAATCTTAAATTAAAAGGAGGAATCGAGGGGAGTTATGTAACGGTGGGTTTTTAGAATGTGGCAGGATTGAAGTCTAAGTGTAGGGGAGCAAGGTGGCAAATGGAGTTCGAGAATTGGATGGTTGATGAAGATGTGGTGGGATTAGTGGAGACGTGGGTAAGGGAAGAGGAGTAGGAAAGTGTAAAAGGGGCACCACCAGTGGGGTTTAGATCAGTGATGGGGAAACTACGGCTCCCGGGCCAAGTCCGGCCCGAGGAAAGGTTTAATCCGGCCCGTTTAAGAGTGCCGTCGTGAGAATGTTTGAACGCGTTCTTACTTCGTAATGTGAAGACCCGCATAAAAACTACCTACCTACCTACGATTAAGCATTATTCTTTGGCCCGCTACGATTGTCTGGTTATTACAAATGGCCCGTCTTAAAAAAAGTTTCCCCACCACTGGTTTAGATGGTCAATTAAAGGGGCAGAAAAGAGTGCAGCAAAAGGAAGGGCGAAGTGCGGGATGGTTGTGGGGACAAGGAATGAGTTAAAGGCGGGGGTTATAGAATTTCGTGAGGAGGTAGAAGGCATGGTATGGGTGAGTTGCTACCAGGGACCGTGGCAATTGGAAATAGGAGTAGTATATGTGAACAAGAACTGGGTTGAAGTGCGGAATGAGTTAGACAGGAAAGCCAGCGAAGGGAAGAGATATGTTGTGGGGGGAGATTTTAACGCGAGAATGGGGGAGATGGGGGGAGGGGTAAGTGAGCAGGGGGAATTAATAGAACGGACATCTCAAGACAAAGTGATCAATAGTGAGGGAAGGAGGATGGGAGAGTGGATATTGGAGGAGGGGTGGGATATGTTAAACGGGTGTATAGAAGGCGAATGAGATGGGAAAAAAGCGTACATTGGGCCACAGGGTTCGTCGGTGATAGACTATATGATAATAAAGGGGATAGATAGGAGAATAGTGAGAAGAATGGAGGTGGAAGAAGTACTAGGCTCAGATCATCTACCAATAGTGGTAGAAATAAGGATGGGGAAGCAAAAGGAACAGCACCAGGGGCTAGACTGGTGGAAATTGGCAGACGGGGCAAAGGAAATGGAAATAATGGGTTGTGACCTCCGGCTGCTCATTAAATTGCGGAGCGGGCGTGGGTATGGGATTAACGTGAATAATAGTTTTCTTTTATTTTTTTATAGAACCAACAAAAATTTTATTCAAAACAAAAGTGGAAAGTAAATTAAAGTTTTGTTCGGTTTAACAAACAAACAAAAAATGCCTACTTATCTAATGTTAGTAAATAATACTAAATAACTAAAGAAACAAAACAAGTTGGGCGCCACCTAGAGCTTCACCGGTCTAGGGCGGTATATATCTAAAATTGTCCTTTTTTTTCTTATCTTTCTGCAGTAACGCGTATTTTACAAGTGTCACTTACGCGATTCACGCCGCACACAGTAATTGTCAGGAAACTCGAATTAAACTAGCACTTATCTTAATTTCTCTCCCGATGCTCCTCTACTCCCAATCAGGAATCCTCCTCCACAGGTAACAATCCTCCCCAATATGACCACAGAGCTCAAAAAGGGTCCATAGGTACACGCCACTGTTGTTATTTTGAACACTGCGAATGAAATCGGCAACGCAGGAACGCAGCAAGGTCGAGGAATTGACAACACCGCACCTGGTGTTAAATTGTAGCACCACGGCAACACCTGTTCTGGCAACACGGCGACCGGTGTTAAAATGGAGCCCCAAATAAAAACGATTTATCTTGAGACCCAAAACTGGAGGTTCCTAAATAATTCGGAGGTATTAGGATCTGTTGAAGAGAAACCTCGCGAAACGGTAATAAAATATCACAACTATTACTTAAAAACTGCGCTAGCGTACGCTCTCTCGCTCTACCCTAACGAAACTCTCTCCTGGCAGACCGTCGAACCCAAAAAAAAACCTCTAAAAACAATATTCTCAATTGCAGACATTTAGCGTCTGCAACCAAATATGCGCTCTTTCTAAAATGAAACGTTACAGGGTCAAAGATTTGAGAAGGTCAAGTGGAGTCAGGTGGAAAACATGGAGGAGATGGAATAGGTTATAGCAGGATGCGGAAGGAAGATGAGAAGGAGCAGCGGAAGGGGGTGTCCATGGTTTGACGAAGAGTGTCGAAAGACAAAGAGAGAAACAAGGAGGGCAGTACATGAATGGAGGAGGGGAAGAGGGGAGGAGAAGTGGGTGAGGGAGGCAAGAACGAAATACACGAAGGTTTGCGAGGAGGAGAAGGCGCAGGCTATCAAGAAAATTGCAGAGGACATGAGATCTTGCCAGAACGAAAGGGAAATGTGGAGTATTTTTAGGAGAGATGAAGTAAGGGTACAGATAGAGATACCTCTGCAAGAATGGAAAAAAAAATGTTTAGAAAACTGCAGGGAACCGATGGAGGTAGGGAGACGAGAGTTGAGAACAGAGGGGAAGGAGTTTAAGGAAGAGGAGGTGGAAAAGGGTTTTGAAGAGGTGAAAGTAGGAAAAGCGGCGGGGCTGGATGGAGTGAAAGCGGAAATGTGGAAGAGGATTGGAGTTGAGGGAAAAAAAAGATTTGGAGAGCTGCTAAATCAGATGTGGAGAGGAGAGAAGCAGATTCCGGAGACATGGCGTGTGGGAGTAATGTGCCCGATACACAAAAGTGGAGATAAAAAGGACGCGGGAAATTATCGGGGGATAACCATTATGTGTATCGGGTACAAGATAGCGATGGTAATTGTTAAGAACCGGCTAGAAAAGGAAGTAGAAGGAAAGGTGTTGTTGCTGGAAACGCAAGGAGGGTTTAGAAAAGGAAGGTTGACTAGAGATCAAATCTTTACGCTAGCAAGAATAGTTGAGAGAGTGTTAGAGGAAAAGAGAAGTATGTATGCAGTGTTTCTCGATTTGAAAGCAGCGTATGATTCGGTTCCGAGAGAAAGGTTGATGGAGTGTTTGAAGAGGAGAGGTGTGAGCAAGGTAACAGTGGAATGGGCAAGAGGAGTATATGAGGAAACATGGGGGAGAGCAAAGGTGGACGGAAAGGTATCGGAAAAGTTTAGAGTATGGACGGGGGTGAGACAGGGATGTCCGCTTAGCCCGTTACTATTTAACTTATATCTGAGTGAACTCGAAGAGGTCCTGAGAAACGGGCAAGCGGGCGGGGTTGTGATAGGGAAAATGAAGGTGTGGATGTTGGCGTATGCGGATGATGTGGTGTTGCTGGCGAAGGAATGGGGAGAAATGAATGAAATGTTACAAAGGGTTGAGAGGTATATGGATAAGCGAGGATTGTGTGTAAATGTAGAGAAAACGAAGTGGATGAGATTTAGAAGTAGAGGGAGAGAAGGCAGAGTAAAAGAATGGCATGGATGCGTGAAGTGATCGAAAGAGTGAAAGAGTTTAAATATTTGGGTTTTGTGTTTAGATGTGGTGGGTGGTACAGGGAGCACGCCAGATGGGTCCAACTGAAGGCAAGGAAAGCGTGGTATGTGGTAAAGAACAAGTGGGGAAAGTGGCTGGAGGGAAATGTTCAGATGGCGTGCAAACTGTGGGATTCGTGTGTTAAGCCAATTTTTATGTATGGGGTGGAGGCATGGGGGATGAGAGCGTATGAATGTATTGAGAGAGAGAGCAGGTGACGTTCCTAAAGCAGCTACTGGCGGTGGAAAGATCAACGCCCAGTTATATTCTGCTTCAGGAAACGAACAGAGCATGTATGCATGGAGAGTCAATGGAAAGAGTGGCAAGATATGAGATGAAATTGATTGGATTGGGTAGTGAAAGGCTGGTAAAAGAGGTGTGGAGAACATGTGTGGGAGTAGGAGAGAGTGATTGGAGAATGGAGAGGAGAAAAATGTATGAAAGGGCAGGGGTGTCTGAAAGTTTGGTAAATGAGTGGTTGGAAAAAAGGAGTAAATGTGGCAGCGTGGATGAAGGATAAATGGGAGAAAGTGGAAAAAAAGGAGCGTCAAGGGTATATTGAGAGAAGTACCTATAATCCTCTATATAAAAGGTGGCAGGTACACGGGAAACTGCCAGGGTACCTCAGCAGGAATTTACTAAAAATAGGGGAGAAGGTAGCACAGGCGAGGGCTAGGTGTGGGTCGGAGGAGAGAGGAAGAAAGGTATGGATGGGTGAAGAGTATGGTAGGTGTGTGTTGTGCGGAAGTGGAAGGGATACGTGGAGACATATAGCGGATGAGTGTAAGGAGATAAGTGAGGAATGGATGAGAGGATAGAGGAGTGGATGCGAGAGGATCGGGCGGGCGTAAAGATTGTGATAAGATTAGGGTGGGAAAGGGAGAGGAGAATCCAAAACTAATATACATTTCCATAAACACAATACAAAACTAAACACATGAAACCAAATTCCCAGCTAATCAGTTCTAGCTGGGAATTTGGTTTCATGTGTTTAGTTTTGTATTGTGTTTATGGAAATGTATATTAGTTTTGGATGCCAATAAAGGTATTTTTTTTTTAGTTAGTTAGTCTTATCTCGAATTCAAAGTGACATTACAACAATGTTATCTGTCATCTTGAACTCAAGTTTCACGTGTTCTAATGTCACTTAAAGATTACATCACTCGAGATAAGAGTTGAACCAGCTCAATGTGTTTGGTGTAACTGGGCCTAAATCAACTAAATCGATTTGCTTAGTTCGTTAGTCTAATCTTGAGTTCAAAGTGATATTATAACAATGTTATCTGTCATCTTGAACTCAAGTTTTAAGTGCAACTGGGTCTTAAACTTAAAAATAATAAGACTATGTGAATAATTTATACAGAGAGTTATTCTTTTAAGTATACATGTTCCAATTATACGCTATAAATCTTCAGATATTTGTTGTTTTGTTTTAAAAGTTTAATTTGAAGCTATAAACGAGTGTTTTCCACTCCCAGACTAAGCATGAAGTAAAATTTCGAGTTTAGAAAAGCCCCGTGAAAATTTGTCGAGGGTCGCGCAGCGACCCGAGACAAATTTTCTGGGCTTTTCTAAACTCGAAATTTTACTTCATGCGCCACGCGTATAAAATACTGATTTAAATTGAAGTTCAAAACATACTGTCAAAGAAATATGCTAAGAGTGTATAGTTTTAACAATAATATTACGGTATGAGTTACGTGAAGATGATATTAAATTAAATAAAACTAGTAATCCTTATTCTTCACTGGTTTCCAGTGAAGAAAAAGGATTACTAGTTTTATTTAATTTTGTTTAGTTTTAACTTCACATTAAATCACGTGAAACGTACGTGTTCTAATGTCACTTAAAGATTAGAACACTCGAGATAAGAGTTGAACCAGCTCAACGTGTTTGGTGCAACTGGGCCTAAATTAACTAAATCGATTTGCTTAGTTAGCAATAAAAAGGAGTTTAATATACTCCTTTTTTTCACAATATATTATTAATCACTTTCTTTTCCATCACCAAACAATACCAATACACACACCTCTTAACTACCAGAATGCAAAAATACCGACCCATGTAAGTAATAATGTAACAAACCCATTTCGTCACCGTCAATTTACTTATTATTCATCCGCCAAACGCACGGTTTGAATATTAAAAACGGTTGTATTGTAATTCGGAGTACCCTTTTACAACAATACGAGAAAAAAAAACTTTCCTTTCTTTCAAGTGCAGCAAGTACACTTAACCAATTGATTCGACACGGTCACGCAGTTGAGCCATAGATGAGCCGCGGTCTTATCCTTCATCAAACCAGTTCCTGAAATCCCAATAAAACATAACGATCTTTAAATTTCATCAAAACCGTTATAACAAATCACAATGTGAGCATTCTTCTTGAAAATCGTTCAACCGCCGGTGTTCAGGAGCTTTCGTAGTCGCGGTGGTAATAGAAAATGTGGAAAGCGTTAATTTTGATAGTGTTAAGTAAGTGTCTTCCTAATTTTTACAAAAATTTACTAAAGTTTTCAATTCTTTGCACGTAACAACACATACAGTAGAAACAAATAGTGATACAAACCAAGTTTTTTTTTAATTTATCCTTTAATATTATTTCAAAATGTTTCACCAAGTGATAAGTGAGAAAGTTATTCAAGAAACACAGAGTTCTATTCAATAAAAAAGCGTACACTTACTGTTGTAAATGTAGATTATAATTGAAGTGCAATTTTTACACCTTGAAAATAAAGATTATTATTATTAAATAATATTAAAACACTTAACTTTGTTTTACCACTTTAATTAACTTTTTACAGTGACTATAGTTTCGACTACAAGCTAGTCATTATCAAACTGAGACTCAGTTTGATAATGCCTAGCTTGTAGTCGAAAGTATAGTCACTGTAAAAAGTTAATTAAAGTGGTAAACAAAGTTAAGTGTTTTAATATTATTTTATAAAGATGTACCACAAAGTGAACGCCAACCAAATCAAAGATTATTATTATTATTTTTATTAAGTGGTTGTTATAGTAAAGTTTTCAAATTTGATAACTTACAGATAGAGTTAAAAAAAACAGAATTACATTAGCGAAATACTGTTAAAATGGGGTTCAATAGTTGTACGCTTTTTTATTGAATAGAACAACGAAATGTAAATGTATTTAAATAATTAACACTAATAAAGACTGATTCCTTACTTCACTTTTTATTTATATCGTTAGATGTACGTTTCGAGACACAAAATGCTCATTATCAATAACAAACTCTATGTACATCTAACGATAAAAATAAAAAGTGAAGTAAGGAATAACAGTCATTATTAGTATAATAATCACTTCACGTAAACTCAAAAAAAATTAATAATTAACACTGATTACTTTTTTGTATTCACTTTATATTTTAAACTGTGACTAGTTTCGACTCAACAGCGAGCTATTATCAAACTAACTTAATTAAACACAGTTATATTCCTTTCTTCACTTTTATTTTTCTTGCTAGATGTACATTTCGGCTACTAAGTACCCATTATCAATAGGGTACTTATTCATTCAGTTAGGTATTGATAATGGGTACTTAGTACCCGAAATGTACATCTAGCAAGAAAAATAAAAGTGAAGAAAGGAATATAACTGTGTTTAATTAAGTGATTCAACACCTTCGCGTAACTCATACAACTACAATAATCAAACTAACTAGTTAGTATGATAATGGCTCGCCGTTGAGCCGAAACTAGTCACAGTTTAAAATAAAAAGTGAATACAAAAAAGTAATCAGTGATAATTATTTAAATATTTACAATGTTTCACAAAGTAACCGCCTCCACCACAAGATAAAATGTAAATGCACATTATAATTTGCAATTCTTTATGTGTTGTTTTTTTTAAAATTATTTTTTAATTCTTTATAGGTATTTTTCGTGCTGTTGGTAGTTATGTGTTATATTGGGGTGATTGTGTGATTTATTACGAGGAAGCGTGCAGTGCTAGTGATATCAAGTTTTACTTATATACGTCGAGTGCAACGCGCGTTGATATAAATGTTTTGGATCCTTTTAAACCGGAATTGCCCTCGGATTTCGACATTTCTGTTCCAATTAAAATTGTTATACACGGATATGGTGGTTTAAGACTGGATTTTGCTACCAGAAATATTACAGATGCTTACAGGAATATTGGATATAACGTAATACTTGGTTAGTAAGTATTTTATGTTTTAATTGCTGAAAGTTAAAGGAAATTCGACCGGTATCTAAAACTGTTCACTATGGAGGCTTCTACTTCGTTATACATCATTATTTACACAAATAAGACCATTAACTTTGTTTGTATAACTGAGGATTTTATTGTGACTATAGTTTCGACAACTTTAACTTGTCATTATTAAACATAAAGTAATTTAAAACAAACAATTCGTCAGGTATATATACGAAAAAATTACCGTTACAAAACGGATTTAAAAATAGGGGTGTATATTACGTATGTTTGATAATGACAAGTTAAAGTTGTCGAAACTATAGTCACAATAAAATACTCAGTTATACAAACAAAGTTAATTGTCTTATTTGCGGTATCTAAAAGCTGAAAATTCAGCATATTGTCGTTACAAATGTTCGCAAAGGAACCTTTAATAATGTGACTTATTTAGTTTTACAATATTTTTATAGATACTGCAGAGGAAAATCAAATTTAGACATGATTACGCTACTTCATTAATGTTTGATATTTTTTGAGTTTTACAATATTTTTTATAGAGTTTGCAGAGCAACATCATATCTAAGACGTGATTACTCTATTTCATCAATGTTTGATATTTTTTTATGAAATAACGGTGAAAGTAGAAAACATTTTATTGAGACAAGGTTTGTACTTTCCTTAAACTATACCTATTTTTGTCAAAATATTTCATCCCTAAATAAAAACGTAAGTAAGACGACAATATGCAGAGTTTTATACGTTTAGATTACAAAACTCTGCATATTATCGTCTTAACTACGTTTTTATTTAGAGATGAAATATTAAAAAAAAAAAATAGGTTTTGTTTAAGGAAAGTACAAACTTTGTGCTTGTCTGAATAAAATGTTTCCTACTTTTACCGTTATTTCATAAAAAAATATCAAAGAGTAGAGTAATCACGTATAGATTTGATTTTGCTCTGCAAACTCTATAAAAAATATTGTAAAACTTAATTAGTCACATTGTTAAAGTGTTAAGTTATTTTATGAAATAACGGTAAAAGTTGAAAATATTTTATTGAGACAAGCACAAGGTTTGTACTTTCCTTAAACTATACCTATTTTTGTCAAAATATTTCATCCCTAAATAAAAACGTAAGTAAGACGACAATATGGAGAGTTTTATACGTTTAAATTACAAAACTCTGAATATTGTCGTCTTAACTACGTTTTTATTTAGAGATGAAATATTTAAAAAAAAATAGGTTTTGTTTAAGGAAAGTACAAACTTTGTGCTTGTCTGAATAAAATGTTTCCTACTTTTACCGTTATTTCATAAAAAAATATCAAACATTGATGAAGTAGAGTAATCACGTATAGATTTGATTTTGCTCTGCAAACTCTATAAAAAATATTGTAAAACTTAATCAGTCACATTGTTAAAGAGTAATTTCATTTTATGAAATAACGGTAAAAGTAGAAAATATTTTATTGAGACAAGCACAAGGTTTGTACTTTCCTTTAACTATACCTATTTTTGTCAAAATATTTCATCCCTAAATAAAGACGTAAGTAAGACGACAATATGCAGAGTTTTATACGTTTAGATTACAAAACTCTGCATATTGTCGTCTTAACTACGTTTTTATTTAGAAATAAAATATTAAAAAAAAGGTTTTGTTTAAGGAAACTATAAACTTTGTGCTTGTCTGAATAAAATGTTTCCTACTTTTACCGTTATTTCATAAAAAAATATAAAACATTGATGAAGTAGAGTAATCACGTTTAGATTTAATTTTGCTCTGCAAACTCTATAAAAAATATTGTAAAACTTAATCAGTCACATTGTTAAAGAGTTAATTTATTTTATGAAATAACGGTAAAAGTAGAAAATATTTCATTGAGACAAGCACAAGGTTTGTACTTTCCTTAAACTATACCTATTTTTGTCAAAATATTTCATCCCTAAATAAAATCGTAAGTAAGACGACAATATGCAGAGTTTTATACGTTTAGATTACAAAACTCCGCATATTGTCGTCTTAACTACGTTTTTATTTAGAGATTAAAAATTAAAAAAAAAATAGGCTTTGTTTAAGGAAAGTACAAACTTTGTGCTTGTCTGAATAAAATGTTTCCTACTTTTACCGTTATTTCATAAAAAAATATCAAACATTGATGAAGTAGAGTAATCACGTTTAGTTTTGTTTCACTTATATGTCTTTTATTTTCTACTAGTTTCGGCTTAATGCCATTATCAAGAATGAATAAATAAAATACATATAAGTGAAACAAAACCAAGTGAATTTAATTTACAAACCATTATATTTTAAAATGTTTTACCAAGTGATTAATGAGAAAAAAGTGTCCGATAAATCACGTTCAGATTTGATTTTGCTCTGCAAACTCTATAAAAAATATTGTAAAACTAAATCAGTCACATTGTTAAAGGTTCCTTTGCGAAGATTTGTATTTTTATCCATTTATTTTTGTCCTACAATAAACCCACTGGAACAAGGCCGTAGCCTTAAATGTTTGTAAGCGGTCCCGCAAGAATAAATTGAAATATTGTGAAATTCAAAATACTCTTGTTTAGCAGTATATTTTAATACGAATTTAGCAATATATTTTAATTTCACAATATGTCAGTGTTTAATACGTGTGGCGCATGAAGTAAAATTTCGAGTTTAGAAAAGCCCAGAAAATTTGTCGAGGGTCGCTGCGCGACCCTCGACAAATTTTCACGGGGCTTTTCTAAACTCGAAATTTTACTTCACGCTTAGTCTGGAAGTGGAAAACACTCGTTTGAAAGTTCAATTTAAAACTAACACCTAAAATGTTTAAAAGGCCGTAACTTAGAATATTGAATTAATAAAATCTATGTTTTTTTAAAAAGTTTATTTTTTATCGAGTTTAGAAAAGTTTGAAAATTTGTTTTTTCGCGTAATATTGTACTGAAATATAGTGAAATTCAAAATACTCTTGTTTAGCAGTATATTTTTAATACGAATTTAGCAATATATTTTAATTTCACAAAATCTCAGTGTTTAATACGTGTGGCGCATGAAGTAAAATTTCGAGTTTAGAAAAGCCCAGAAAATTTGCGCGACCCTCGACAAATTTTCACGGGGCTTTTCTAAACTCAAAATTTTACTTCATGCTTAGTCTGGGAGTGGAAACACTCATTAGAAGCTTAACAAAAAACCCTAAATATGCGTGACTTGATTGATGCGTTTTTTTTTTTTTAGAGAAACAGGATAAATAGAAATTTCGGAAATCGCAAACAATAATAATCTGTTAATCATTTTAGATTTAATATCAAAATTCATTTTTTGTACCGACATTTGAATATTTTCTCTTGAAAACTATAATTAATTTTCATAACAAATCGACACTAGATTTTCATATTGTTACTATTACTATGTCTTTATTTGCCTCTAATATGTCGGAACTCGAGTCGTAGAATTGTTAAAACAGTGGTAAAAAACATTCAAACACGTCTCAATATTGACGAATTAAACCTATTTTAAATTTGTATTAATTTGAAAAAAAAAGTATTTGTTATTATTTATTTGTTTACTCAACAGAACACAAATTCCAGTTACAGGACAATAACGAATAAATTGAATTGAATTACAACATAAGTAAAAAAAAATATACAGAAGAAACATACATCTAGCATTAAGTAATACATGTGGGTTCTACCAGTACATTTCTTATAAACATAAGTACATATTTCTTTAATAATTGTTAAACTATTTATTAGTAATAAATGTTTATTTATTCTTATTTATTTATTTTTTTATTAACGGGAGTCCCCTTAAAATGTATAAGTACAAAGTATTACATTAACCTATATTGTTAATTTAATTTAATTTATTTTTTATTGTAATGTAACTGGAATTTGTATTCTGTAAACGAAGAAATAATAACAAATACCTTTTATTTTAAATTAACACAAATTTAAAACAAGTTGAATAAATAAATATTAAGATGGGTTTCAATGTTTTTTCCCACTTTATTTTAGCAATTCAACGACTCGAGTTTCGACATATTTAATGTAATTTTCAAGTTTTACAAATTTACAGTGTTTTTATACAGAGAGTTTTATTTAACACCGAACAGATTCATTCAATACAATTTGACAGCTGTAATTTTTAAGTTATATGTAAATTCGATTGCCTATATGACCATTACAAATTGTAGCCAATCAATTGCAATTAATGCCTCAACTTCTGCATACAGGGAGTTATTATTTTAAGTAGACATGTCTCAATTACAGCGTACATGCCGTAAATCTTTAGATAATCGTTGTTTTTTTTAAAAGAGTTTAATTTGAAACTAAAAATGAGTGTGATCTACTCCCAGACTAAGCATGAAGTAAAATTTCGAGTTTAGAAAAGCCTGAAAATTTGGTTTGGTCGCGTAGCGCGAAGCGCGGAGCGGCCAAACCAAATATTCAGGCTTTTTTAAACTAGAAATTTTACTTCATGCGCCACCGGTACAAAACCCTGACGTATTATAAAGTTTAAAACACACCGCTAAACTTAACATTGAATCAGTGTTTTGACCGGTGGCGCATGAAGTAAAATTTCGAGTTTAGAAAAGCCTGAAAATTTGGTTTGGCTGCTCCGCGCTTCGCGCTACGCGACCAAACAAAATTTTCAGGCTTTTCTAAACTCGAAATATTACTTCATGCTTAGCCTGGGAGTGGAAAGTAAACTGAGCGTCGAAAAATGTACAACGTATGCATATGTACTCTTAAAAGAAAAAAAAAAAATCGTTATGAAAATGTTCAGTATTACATAAAACTCTCAGTATATTGATTAATTCATATGGATTACCAAGTAGTAAAGCTCAATACTATAAAAATATTTAAGTTTAATTCGTTTATAAACTTTGAGGTTCTGTAATTTAATTTTTATTCTATCGATTTATTTGATGGAATGAAATATTAAAGAAAATAAATATTAACGAAAAATAATTGGACTCAATTATTACTTTCCCCCGTATGTAATACAAAGGGAAAGTATTGTTTTCGTGAACATTTTCGAATCAAAAATTTTAGCGGAAATATCCGTTTTGAGGTCCCCTGAGTCGAATAAGACCATTTTTGAAAAATGTCTGTCTGTCTGTCTGTCTGTCTGTGTGCGCTGTACCGCAAAAACCGCTAAAGATATCGAGATGAAACTTGAAACTTAAGCTTTTTGTTACAATCGGAAGAACTGAAAAGCTTTTGGTGAAAATCGGAAAACCGGAAGTGGTACTTTACTCTTAGCGTTTTTCAGTTTTTTCAGATTTTTTCAATAAATGTTCATCAAACAAAAAATTCTTTCAAATAAAAGTTGTAGATAATAACAAAATAAAGATGTATTGTTCACTTACTTTTTGTCATTGCACTCTTAGTTTTCGAGATATTTAATAAATAGTGTTTTTTATCTAGTCATTGTGTGTGTGTTGATACAATTGGAAAATGTTTCAAATAAAAGTTGAAGACATTTTGAAAATAATAATGCTACAAATATTTTAAAAGTGATTTAATACGCAATTTACGGGGGAAAGTACAATGATGGACACATCACCATTTTTTTTTTGTTGTATAAGTCCAGTATAAAATATTAAAATATTAATTCAACATTTTAGTCAACTTTTAGCTTCTACATTCAGTCTCTTGATGTTCACATTTTCCACGTTAAAATTATGTTTATTTGTGCAAATTTCATAAAAATTTAAAATTTTGGTGATGTTTCAAAATTTGTTTTACTTATATTTTCTACACGTTTAAAGAAAATCATGGTTATTTTTTTATTTATTTATTTTCCCTTCCGCAAATTTTCATTTCTTCCAACGTTGGAATAATGTTTATTCATTAATCACTTGGTAAAACATTTAAAAAAAATATATTGTTTTTGTACATTAAAAACACTTTGTTTTGTTTCATTTATATGTACTTTATTAGTTTCTTGATAATATCCGAAACTAGGGGAAAAATAAAGTACAGTTCTGTGCAATAAAATTAAGCACACAAAATATGTTTTAGTTTAAAACAGACATGATGAGTTTCCTAGTTACAAAAATATGTAAATTTGCCAATTTCCTTAATGTCAAAATGCTACGTCATTTAGATAACAATTTAAAAATTCGAATTCTAACTAAAATAGAATATGGTTTTTCTATTTCAGCTTTGTTGTATTTATTATGAGTGTTTTTTTCAAAAGGTCTTAGTTTTGGTTTTTTAATAAAGGTTATGGTGTTTTAGCATTTATTGAAACTGCTGCTATATTTGAATACAAGTGTTTTGGAAACTTTTGCAGGCTCCTCCTGAAAAATTAACAAATTTCAGTTGTGCCATTATCACTAAATGACTAAAATTGTACCCCACGGGAAATAAAATTCAATTTGAACAAAGTATAGAGGAAAGCTGTGGAAAGATTTTTTTCTAATATCAACTAGCAAACTACAAATTTTAGTATGGATTTCACAAAAAATATTGATGAGATGAAAAATATGTTTTCTGTAAAATTAATCTTAAAAAAATCAACCTAATTCAATTCACTATGAAATTTACAAACAAATATTGAGAAATTAGCAATCTTGCTTTCAATTTCTATATATTTTTATTATTTTATAATTGCATCATATATTTCCATTTAAATATGTAGTTTTGTTCATGTATACACTCTATATTTAGATTTTAAAATATTGTAGTGTTCATTTATATACTTTTATACATTTATATTTTAATATGTTGTACTGTTCATTTATATATATTTATTTTCATTGTATAATTTCTCTGTTTTAATTGATTATTTTATATGCTTATTATATTTCTGTGACTAACGTGTGTAAACTCTGGTATTAGCACAAATAAAACAAAATTGTAGACGCTAAACGTTGATTTGGATATTACTGAATGGACAGAGTAAATAAAATGAAACATTAAAGGTGTCGAGATTCTTTTCGCAATCTACCACAAATTTGTCTCACAAAGACTATATTTTAGTTGACTGGAGCCATTTAGCAGAAATACCGTGTTATCCAGCGGCTTTTCTGAACACCTGGCATGTCGGACAGTGCGTAGCAGTCTTATCTGTCAGTTTAGCAAAATTTGGAATAATGCCCGATGGTATTCACATTCTAGGATTTAGCTTAGGAGCGCACATTGCGAGTTTTGCAAGTAATCACATGAAAAAATCAATTGGGCTGCCTTACCATCGAATAACAGGTATTTACAAAAATGTCCTCATATTCTTTTATACATTTTATCCATACTTTATTCTTATAAGTATACATATCCCAATTGATACTTTCTTAATGTTTAGGCGTTCGTTGTTTTTATAAAAATGTTCAATTTGAAACGTTAAGCGAATGTTTCCACTCCCAGATTAAGCATGAAGTAAAATTTCGAGTTTAGAAAAGCCTGAAAATTTGGTTTGGTCGCGTAGCGCGAAGCGCGGAGCGGCCAAACCAAATTTTCAGGCTTTTCTAAACTCGAAATTTTACTTCATGCGCCACGCGTATACAACACTGAACAACGTGAAGTTTAAACTAAACAACGTTCAAGTTCAAAATATAGCAGGATATTTTACGCATACTACTTTATCAAGGTGTTTTAAACTTCGCAATAGTTTAGTGGTTTATGCGCGTGGCGCATGAAGTAAAATTTCGTGTTTAGAAAAGCCTGAAAATTTGCTTAATCTGGGAGTGGAAACACTCGTTTCACGTTTCCAACTAAACGCATTTCAAAAACAACGAACGCATGAGCGACCATGGTTTGTTGTTTGGCGAAGCGGAGCGACCAAACCAAACTTTCAGGCTTTTCTTAACTCGAAATTTTACTTCATGCGCCACGCGTATACAACACTGAAAAACGTAAAGTTTAAACTAAACAACGTTAAGCTCAAAATATACTGCTAAAGCAGGGTATTTTATACATACTACTTTATTAGGGTATTTTAAACTTCGCAATAGTTTAGTGGTTTATGCGCGTGGCGCATGAAGTAAAATTTCGTGTTTAGAAAAGCCTGAAAATTTGGTTTGGCCGCTCCGCTTCGCGGAGCGGCCAAACCAAATTTTCAGGCTTTTCTAAACACGAAATTTTACTTCATGCTTAGTCTGGGAGTGGAAACACTCGTTTTAAGTTTCAAACTGATTGCTTTTCAAAAACAAAGAACGCTTGAAGATTTACAGAGCAAACATCGGGGCATGTATATACCGAGTGTCTGGGATAAGGAGCGAACATAGGAATTTAACATGTAAAATTAAATATGTGTAATTATTAGCTCCCCTATTCATTTCAGAGAAAAATCGTAAAGGAATATTTTTTAGAGTATTAAAAACTGTATTAAATGTATCGATTTAATTTACGTTTGTACCAGAATCCATATTATTGAAATGCTACCAAAGAAATTTAAATGATAAAAAATAATTAATGCATGCTCTTCGTTTGGGATAAATCATAATAATAACACGTAATTAGTATAAGGAAGATAATTTATTCATCATCAAGATAATTTATAGTGGTGTCAGATTACAAACAGTTCGTGATTTATTTTTGTTTAAATTTTTATTTTACTGTATCTACGCCCAATGGGAAATGTTAGAGTAAGTTCTCAAAAAGTTCTCCATTCTGGTGTAAACAATAACCCAATCTGTTATAAAATGCCTGCCTTACATTAGCCAACTGCTTCTCTGTAATTAATCTGCAATCCACAAAAATTGCTTCCCGCAAAGATTCAATAATTGGATGGCGTTTTTTATAAATTTTGTTTTTCAGGTGACCCCATAAAAATACATCGCATGGTGTTAAATCAGGAGATCTTGGTGGCTAGTTGATAGTGCCACCGCGACCAATCCAACAATTGCCCTCACATTTAAACCATAATGGGCCGGACATCCATCATGCTGATACTATATCTCCTGATTTTCACGTGCAACTTTTTCTAACGCAGGGCCAACCTGGTCGATAAAAAGGTCTAAATAAGAATTCGAATTTAAATTTCCATAAATTTCAAATGGCCTAATAATATTATTCTTAAAAATACTAGTCCAAATATTTATTTTTTGCGGGAACTGGGTTCTAGTTTGTAAGCGTATCCGTGGATTTTCCTGGGTCCAGTATCGCGTGTTCTGTGTGTTGGGCTCCTTATTAACAGTGAACGTGCATTCATCAGTAGAGCAGATAGACTGCAAAAAGTTTCGGTCTGTGTTTGAATGATCCTGCATTATTTCACAGAATACACGAGTGCTTCTTCATCCACTAGATGTATCTCCATGACATTTATGTTTGTAGGGATGATATCCATGCTTCTTCAGAATCTTATATACAGAGAATTTAGACACGTTGCACTCACGAGCAATACATCGTATGCTAGTTGTTGGTTCAGCATTTATCAAACCCAAAACTCATTCTTCCAATTCATTGTTGCATCTTCTGTTCCGTTTGACTGTAAGGTTAATGTTTTTGAATTAATATTTGTTGAAATTAGACTATTAAAATACCTTTTGAATCATCTGCCGCTATACTTGCTGCATTTTTAAACTTTTTCACAAACTTGGTAATTGTTGATACAGACGGAATTGGTCGGTTGTTAAATTTAACCGAAAATAAGTCACGAACTCTGCGTAAACTGACGCCACTGTAAAATGTTTTTATAAATAAAACACTGTTTATCACTTTGTTTGTATAACAATTGGTTTATTTGGTGACTATAAATGTTCTTTATTAGTGCTAATAGATAGTAACAATCTTTACACAAGTCAATTGACTACACGATACTACACGTATCATTATTAAACCGTTAGTAACTAACGGTTTGATAATGATACGTGTAGTATCGAAACTATAGTTACCAAATAAACCAATTGTTATACACACAAAGTGATAAACAGTGTTTTATTTATGTTCAACAATGTATAACGAAGCCTCTATAGTCAGTGAAATGTTTTTATATTGAATACCCTCTCTTTATTGGAAGAATTCAGATTATTATTCATAACAATTATAATGCGTGAACTATTGCAAGGGTTTATATTAAATGGTACATTGTTCAACTTATTTTTATTATTTTTCAGGTGGATTCTAGTTCAAACGTAAATTAAATGGATACATTTAATACAGTTTTTAATACTCTAAAAAATATTCCTTTACGATTTTTCTCTAAAATTAATAGGGTAGCTAATAATTACACATATTTAATTTTACAGGTTAAATTCCTATGTTCGCCCTTTATCCCAGACACTCGGTATACTAAAAAGAAAGAATCCCTGTACATCCCCAAATATATCCAAATATTAAAAATGCGATTCTTTACGCAATCTACAAAAACAATTGTGTTACAAAGACATAATCAACCACTGTATGTTTTTGAGTTTACATGAAGTGATTATTACACATAAAAAAGACTGTTATTCTTTACTTCACTTTTTATGAAGTAAGTAAGGAATAACAGTCTTTTTTATGTGGCATAATTAACCACTTATTGAAACAACTATTGCCAAATATCCAAATCGTTGAATGAAGTTCTTCAAATAAAAGCCTTGTAGAATCTTACATTATTTGATTTTAGGTTTGGATCCCGCACTTCCATTCTTTGCAACTTTAAACAACGAGTGGAAATTGGATAAATCGGATGCACCGTTTGTAGATGTGATTCACACGAGTGCGGGATCTTTCGGAAAATTGGAGGCTATGGGGCATGTGGATTTTTATGTGAATGGTGGTGCATCACAACCTGCATGTGCAAATGCAAGTTGTAAGTATTGAGTTCTTAACTAAATGCCAATAGTTCAAACATTTCATTTTAAATTTGTATTGTTAGTTGGTTTGAAGAGAATTTGACCTAAACGTTACATATACTTTAATAGAGCTTTGTAACAAATCAAATTAAATAAGATTTTAATTATTTCATTGTATAATTCAATATCCGGAGGTGTATTTGCACGGGAAGTAGTTGTTTTAATGGATATTTATCGTCTTAAGTTGTCTTATTAATTAAGACATTGTTTGCATTTTCACGAATAGGTTTTTTTGGAATTTTATATACACTGCGCCGCAAAATTAACGCAAAATTCGAAATTTCGTTTAAAAATTAATTTTATTGTTTTTTATTTTTTTTCTCCATTTTTTTCCCGAAGTGGTTCCAAATAGATACTTATTAAAACTAATTTGCTTATTTGTGAACAAAAAATGAGAAAATAAACAACAAACTGCAATAATACAAAAAAATATTGATTCTTCTGATCCGCAAAATAGCGTGTAACAGTCGTACAGTTGGTCTTAATAGCGAGTATTGCCTCCTCGGGCATTGATGACAGCTCGAATCCTTCGTGGCATACTGTCAATAAAACTTCTGACTTCTTGCTGCTCAATTTCTTCCCACACTTGCGTTAATCTGAGTGTTAACTCTAGAAGGTTTGCAGGAGGTTGCTGCAAGTCTTTAATCTTCTGCCCTACAATGTCCCACAGATGCTCTATGGGATTGAGGTCGGGACTTCGTGCTGGCCAGTTCATACGAACAATTCCCACATGGTCAAAGTACTGGTTCACAATTTCTGCGATATGCGGCCTGGCGTTATCTTGCATAAAAAGAAAATTATCCCCAATAAATGGGGCAAATGGTACAACATGATGCTCAAGCACCTCTTCGATGTATCGATGTGCATTTAACCGACCACCATTAATGCGTACCAACGCTGTTGTTGCTTGCACATTCTTCATGTGTAAGATTTCTTGAAACTCGTCCAGGGGGATTCATTTTTGTTTGTTTTTACAATTTTCTAAATAAACTTCCAGAAATCAAAGAACTTACTTATCAAACGATACTCGCCTTTTTTAACAAGAAAATAAAGACCTGTTTGGCAGATAATAAGGTTTGTTTTTAGCCTACTAATACATATTTCCAGTTTTTGTGATAAACAGAAAAAGAGAAGAAGGCTCAATTCAGGAAAAACAATAAAATTAATTTTTTTAAACGAAATTTCGAATTTTGCGTTAATTTTGCGGCGCAGTGTATTATGCCAATAGTTAGGTTTAGAATATTTCAAGATTTTGTAGCTATTTTAATGATATGAATTAAATCACATTTCGATTTTTTTTCAAATGACAAGAAAAAGCATGCAAGAAGGGTGTGTACCAACCAGCATAGCTGGGCAGGATTCGAATCATTCAGGATTCAAATCCTGGATTTAAATCCATTTAGAGGATTCAAAAGAGGCATTCGAATACTTTAGTTCAACTGGATTCGTGGTTTTGAGAGTTTAGAGAGTTTTATGTAACACCGAACATTTTCATAACGAGAATTTTTCTTTGAAGTATCCATATGCATACCTTGCACATTTTCGATGCTCGGTTTCTTAAAACAATTCAATTTGAAGCTGTAGGCGAGTGTTTTCACTCCCAGGCTAAGCATGAAATAAAATTTCGAGTTTAGAAAAGCCTGAAAATTTGGTTTGGTCGCGTAGCGCGAAACGCGGATCGGCCAAACCAAATTATCAGGCTTTTCTAAACTCGAAATTTTATTTCATGCGCCACCGGTACAAAACACTGGATTCGTGGTCCGGATTCGTAACATTTTTTTTAAGAGGATTCGTATTCGAATCCAAATGTGGGTGATTAGAATTATTATAAAAGAATTCTAATAATTATAAAAGGATTCGAATACTTACAAATGGATTTGAATCGTCAAAAATAATTCGAATTAATTGTGAGGATTAACATGAAAAATGTCTTTTGTGTGTTTTTAAATTTCTCGTTAAATCACTGTTTTATACGCGTGGCGCATGAAGTAAAATTTCGAGTTTAGAGAAGCCCAGAAAATTTGTCTCGGGTCGCTGCGCGACCCTCGAAAAATTTTCACAGGGCTTTTCTAAACTCGAAATTTTACTTCATGCTTAGTCTGGGAGTGAAAACGCTCGTTCGAAACTAACTAAATGCTTTGATAAGAATATTAAATGACTGAAAATGTTTTTAAAGATAATAATCTAGTTTTTAAAATTTTCTTTAATATTATTTGAAGTAAAACTAACATGGTGGCCACAATTTTCCAACATTTCCCTAATTCAAGATTTTTTCCCCTGGCCTTTTAATATAACTTTCTTCTGTGGGAAACCCCCATTTTGTTGAATTGTTTTCATTGTGTTTGTTAATATTTAAGTTAATTTTATAAATTTTTACGTGTTTTGTAAATTGCCTGCTGATGACAAATTTAATAATATCATATGGCTTTTTTGTTAGTGTTTTAGTCAGTTTGAATATAATTCCATGACTATTCTCTGACTTTCCCGGTTTTAATGATATTCAGTGATTTTTTTATTTACGTAATTTTCAGGCATTCGTCGATTTTATAATAGAGTTCAATTTGAAGTTTTGAACGGGTGTTTCCACTCCCAGGCTAAGCATGAAGTAAAATTTCGAGTTTAGAAAAGCCCCGTGAAAATTTGTCGAGGGTCGCGCAGCGACCCGAGACAAATTTTCGGGCTTTTCTAAACTCGAAATTTTACTTCATGCGCCCCGCGTACAAAACACTGATTTGAAGTGAAGTTCAGAAACACATAAATACATTTTTAGTGAGAGTAACAGGTAATCAGATATTTAGTCTGTTATCAACGATTTTCAGTGTTAATAATAAATAATGACCCATTACCCTGCTCCCAGTCCTAGGCAAGGCGTTTGAGGACATAATTAAAGATAAAATCCTTGACCATATTTCAAAACGTATTCCCCTATACCAATTTGGTTTTGTCAAACACCGATCCACCCCTCTTTCCATCCTGACTTCAAACTGCCAGACAGCACACCTCGAAGGAAACAAATCCGCCGTCCTCTTTTTGGATATAAAAAAGGCATTCGACTCAGTATGGCATCGAGGTGTGTTGTTTAAATGCCACTCACTAAATATCCCACACTATCTCCTGAATTTAATCGACAGTTTCCTCTCACGTAGATCCATAAACATCAAAATCCGCAACATACTCTCAAGATCTTTTAGCCCCGAACCAGGTGTTCACCAAGGCTCACCTCTCTCGCCGCATCTTTACAACCTATTCGTCCTATATATTTATAACCCCGACCCTAAATTCCTAAATCCTCATGCTTACCCCTTGCTATACGCAGACGACACAGCATTGATTTCACATGCGCCCACGTTTGAAAAAGCTTTAAGCACCCTCCAAGACCTAATCGACACTATTCAAACGTGGTTGTCAAAATGGAGAATTTCTATTAATCCGAACAAGTCCAAACTCCTGATTCCTTTCCACCGCCCAAACAATTCCCCACTGTCAATCTCCCTATTCAATGACCAAATTACACCTTTCTCAACCTGCGAATACCTCGGTGTGATTATCGACCAGAAATTTACATTCAAATCCTATGCCCAAATCCTCAAAGACAAAGCCAAGAAGAGATCGCGTCATTTCAGAACTCTCACGTACAAAAAACAGGGAATTACGACCAACGCCGCTGTTCACATATACAAGATGATTTGTCGCCCTCTTCTTGACTACGCAGCCATCCTTTTCCACGATCCTCGTCCATCCGTGTTAAAACACCTACAAGACACCCCAACAATCCCCTACAGAATCCTTCAAATCCCCTCCTCTACGAAACAACAATAATAATACCTATTGAATACCGCCTCAAATACCTTGCCGAAAAATTCGCAACCAACCCCCTAAACCTAGACATCCTATCCCACATGTGCCTTGTACGTAATCCTGACATCGATCCTAAATACAAAGCCCCGCCTACTACCATATTTCAATTCATTTCATCAAGACACTAACTGACGGACCTACAGACAATACCATGGCAATTGACAATTTTGGCGGAAAGACCACGGGTCGATAGTCGATTGGCAATAGTAATAATATGTTATTGAATTATATAAATTATATATATAGGTACATACTATGTAATATTGCTTGTTGTCAATAAAGATTGTTGATATATAATAAATAATTAGGTTTCGAATATTTATGTTAAAACAACTGATAACGATATTTGCATAATAATGGTTGCAAAGAAATAATAAAATTAAATTTATTCTCAAAGGATTTGCATTCGTGATTCTAAAAAAGAGGATTCGAATCTTTGATCCGAATCATATTTATCTCTTACGAATCCCTTTTTCGAGTATTCGTGATTCGAATCATATTAGGTGATTCGGATTCGTGATTCGAATCCTTTTTATGAGGATTCGTCCCAGCTTTGCCAACCAGGGTACTTACCCACTGAGCAAATCTGTTTAAGTAATGTTTCAACATTTTACCAAAGTTTAATGTTGCTACAATGCTGATATAATGTTATTCGTTTGTTTTTTGCTTAGTGGGTAGAGTAAGGTTTTTCAATTTAGAGGATACTAATTATTATTTTCTGTTATTTCAGATCCAACATTATGTAGTCACATGTTAGTCGGATTATACTACGCAAATACTATTCGAAACGAACAATATTTCGGATTTGAGTGCCCAAGTATACTTCACTACACTTTAGGATTTTGTGCAACAGACAAACCCCTAACATTAATGGGAGAGTATGTTGATTACAGGTAATAATTGCCTTATTAATATACTTTACAGACAAGATCTTGGACAAACCACGATCTAACTGTTTTACTAAGTATTAAGTGAGAAATTGCACTAGGTACTAGCACTGCTAAGTATTGTTTAATCACTAATGTTAACTAGTGCACGCATAATTTACTCAACGGGGCAAATTGATGTAATTTATACAGACATTTCGAAGGCTTTCGACAGAGTTGATCATGAACTGTTATTAGCTAAACTTGATTCCTTTGGGTTTGGTAAAAGTGCATCCACACTTATTGGTTCCTATCCTAAAAATCGCGAGTCATATGTTACCCTAAATAGTTTCAAATCCAACTCATACTTCCCACGTTCTGGTGTGCCACAAGGCTCCATTTTGGGTCCATTGCTTTTTAATTTATTTATAAATAATCTTTCGAAATTGTTGACATGGAAACATCCTTTATATGCTGAAGATCTAATAATTTACTTAACAATTGGTACCCTTGATGATTGCCTCTACTTGCAGAACTCACTGGATATTATTATTATTGTATTTTCGTATCTAGTTAGTAATAAAACCCTCAAGCAAGTCAAAGTCTTTAAAGATTTAGGTGTTATCTTCGATAATAATTCCACATATAATCTCCTTGTACAGTCCCTTACAAAGAGCGCATTTAGAGCACTAGGTTTTATACATCGGAACTCAGCCAACTTACGTGATCTTAGTGCTTTAAAGGCGTTATTTAACGCTTACGTTCGGTCCAAGTTGGAATATGCGTTCTTAATATGGTTTCCGCAGAATCATTAGCAGATAAAGCTTGTTGAAGGGGTTCAACGAAAATTTCTTAAATGTCTACTTTAAAAGTAAAGGTTGCTACCCTATTAGAGGTTATGATCGTATGCTGTTAATTGAGAAATTTAACGTTGAATCACTGGACTGCCGACGCACAAACGTCGATTTGTTTGATTTAGGCGGCCATAATTGAATTTCCTTAAGTATACCAGGTAACAAAACAAGTCATTAGCAGCCTTAGCAGACGCTTCCAGGTACAATACCCAACCACTTTCATCCCCTTGTATTGCGCGGGAGAGCGGCTACAGGTAATTGCCATTTGGTCATCGTTCGTGGTGTACGCAAGTAATCTCGGTGTTCTCAGTTTAAAGAAAGTTTACAAAGTGAATATTTCTATGTTAAAATCAGTTTTTCAAGAAAATATTAATGGATTCTAGCAATCCAGGTAAGCCCCTTTCTGATAACTATACATTTTTTTAAAACTTATTTCGATATAACATATTTCTAGGCCCTTAAAAATAGTTTGTTTACGGTTGTATTTTTTGGAGTAATTTTAGTTTTGAATCGTCTTTTTGTTGTGTATCCCTGTCCGTCCCGGCCTCAAGTTTTTTTATGATTAATTAATTTGAAGTTATAGCTACTACCATTTTAAAATTTGGCCACCGTTTGCACAGTTTTTCAAAATAATTCACTTTAAAAAATATTTGCAATTCAAAAAAAAGTGTTTTTTTCTTATATGTTGATTTTTATTTTCTTTAGGGTCGCCCGGCACATCGGGTTTGAAAATAGTGACTCGTAGACATCTATTTGAGAAGTTAGATGATCAAAATCTGCCATCGATTAACGAAAAACTCGAATTCTTAGAAAATGATCTTCTCTCGAGTTATGGTGACACAGAAGAGAGTAAACAACTTTTGAAGCATAAATTCTCCTATTTTAAAACCAACATAAAACAAAGATGGTCTAAAGCGCATAACATAAAAGAGACGTTTTTGAAAAACAACGATTCTTGGTTAGAGGGGACATTTGAAATACCCATATTGACGCAAAATCGCCCAGGTCGGCCCTGCAAATCATTTAGTGAATCTAGTGAGAGAAGTAAAAGGAGGAAGGCGGAAGAAATTCGTTCTATCGTGGAAGAAGATGCAATAATTCATGCGGCCCAAGTGATACTACAGAAACGTGGACAAAGAAATGCGTCACATATCCTTAAGGACATCACAAATTCTCCAGCAAGTGCAAGTATATATAAAGAAAAGATTTCCGAAACAAAGGAAGATGCTGCTGCCCTGACCCCTCAGCAAGCGCTTTTAATGTTTGTAGAAGCAGATTTGACAAAGCGTCAATATGAAATAATAAGAGCAACAAATAAAAGTTTTTACCCGTGCTACGATCTAATATTAAAAGCGAAACAGGAATGTTATCCTCCCAAGGAAACAATACGTGTAACTGCTACCAGTGTTGAAAGTGATTTACAATGCCTAATGGATCTAACCGTTAGGCGCTTATCTCTTTACCTGCAAGAAGTCTTAGAAACACTTAACGAGACTGAAAGGAATACTCTGCACATAATTTGCAAATGGGGCTGTGACGGTTCACAGCAAGCACAGTTTAAGCAGATGTTTAGCAACGATGTGGAATCAGATGCAAATATATTTATAAGTTCCTTTGTACCCTTAAAAATTGTGTGTGGAGAAGAAAAGAAAAAAGTTGTTTGGCAAAACCCTACACCATCTTCTCCTCGATATTGTCGTCTAATAAGGTTTAGATTCGTAAAAGAATCTAAAGATGTCATCAAAGAAGAAATAAGTTACGTTGAAGACAGTGTAAAGTCACTTGCTATCACAGAAGTGGACCTAAAGGGTAAACACTTCAATTTTAAGCACATTTTGAAAATGACCATGGTTGACGGTAAAGTGTGCAATGCAGCAACCAACACAACATCAACGAGCAAGTGTTATATATGTGGTGCTACCTCCAAAAATTTTAATGATTTGTCAACAAAAAATGATGTCAGCTTACAAACTTTAGAGTTTGGGATTTCCGTGCTACATGCACGAATCCGGATATTTGAAAGTATCCTTCATTTGGCCTATAAATTAACTATAAAAAAATATTGCAAAATTAAGACAAAAGAAGAAAAAGATATCGAAGAAAACAGAAAACGAGAAATTCAAGAAAGGTTTCGCCTCGAAACGGGCCTCTTGGTGGATATGCCAAAATCTAATTTTGGTAACAGCAATGATGGAAACACTAGTAGACGATTTTTTGCGAATCCAGAATTGGCTGCTGACATCACTGGAATCAGCTTTGAACTAATTTACAGGCTGAAAATAATTTTGGAAGCTATATCAAGTGGATATGACATAAATGTTAAAGAGTATGATCAATACGCTTTAGAGACGGCAAAGCTATATGTTGAATTATATGGGTGGCATTCTATGACTCCAACCATGCATAAAGTCCTGATCCATGGTGGGGCAATCATAGAAAATGCGCTCCTGCCGATAGGGCAGCTCTCAGAAGAGGCAGCTGAAGCCCGAAATAAACATTTTCGGTATTACCGCCAGAATTATGCTAGAAAATTTTCTAGAGAAGTATGCAATGAAGATATATATAGTAGATTACTATTAAGCTCAGACCCGTTAATGAGTAGTATAAAAAAGCCTAAAAAAACATCAGTTAAGTCATTTTCTCCAGAGACAATTGATCTTTTAATACCAGCCCAGCCAAATGAGGATAATTAATACATTATTTTTTAAATATTTCTTTATGTTTACTTTTTTTTATTATAATGTCTTGTCAATGATAAAGAACTATGTATTTTTATTTAAAATATACTATTAAACCTTAATAGACAGTAAAATAATTTTGGCCGCCCAAATCGGCCAAATCGACCTATGTGCGACGCCTCAATGCAGGCATCGTTTTTTTTTGCACAAGCTAATGCGTCACAAGATAGACTGCTCTTGCCTATTGCAACTGGTGGGACTGCATATTCCAACTTTTAACAGTAGGCATAAACCTATATTTAGCATTAGCTTATTTCGGAATAACTTTGGATTAAAATCACCCGTACACATTTTCTGTAATATATTCAATAGTTTGCCTACCACTTGTGACATATTTCATGACTCATTAGAGTCAATTTTGCTTTATGTTAGTTGTTAATTTAATATGTGACTTAAAAGTTAACATTTTATTGCTTAGGTTTATCATTTATTTTGGTTATCATTATTTGTTAAGTATTATATTACTCAATTATATTATTGTACATATTGCCTTGTAATTAGGATTTTTCCTGTTGGGTAATAAATATTATTAATATTATGCCCGGTATTATAAACGATTAATAAATCATTAGATAACTATTTGTGGAGTAAATTTATTTACCCAGTTAACTAATGGGCAAATAAAATTGTGTATTATAAAGCAAACCTACGAAATAAATAGCAATTCTAGAAATAAATAATTAAATTAGTAGATTACAGACCAAAATTATACATTTTCATTGTGGCCATAGCTGGAACCACCAATTTTTTAAATTGAATTGTCAATATTTCAAATGAAATTGTCAATCAAATTAGAAATTTAGTATAATTCCTTATAATTATGGAGAATAACCGTGGAATAGAACAGAATTACACGGAACAAGAAAACGAAAGCTTATTAGAAAATATAAAAGACTTAAACGAGTGTTATCCACTCCCAGGCTAAGCATGAAGTAAAATTTCGAGTTTAAAAAAGCCTGAAAATTTGGTTTGGTCGCGTAGCGCGAAGCGCGGAGCGGCCAAACCAAATTTTCAGGCTTTTCTAAACTCGAAATTTTACTTCATGCGCCACGCGTACAAGACACTGATTTCAAGTGAAGTTCACTTGTTCACAATATTTCAGTGCTTTCAGTGTTAAATACGCGTGCGCATGAAGTAAAATTTCGAGTTTAGAAAAGCCTGAAAATTTGGTTTGGTCGCGTAGCGCGAAGCGCGGAGCGGCCAAACCAACATTTTCAGGCTTTTCTAAACTCGAAATTTTACTTCATGCGCCACGTGTACAAGACACTGATTTCAAGTGAAGTTCACTTGTTCACAATATTTCAGTGCTTTCAGTGTTAAATATGCGTGGCGCATGAAGTAAAATTTCGAGTTTAGAAAAGCTTGAAAATTTGGTTTGGTCGCTCCGCGCTTCGCGCTACGCGACCAAACCAAATTTTCAGGATTTTCTAAACTCGAAATTTTACTTCATGCTTAGTCTGGGAGTGGAAAACACTCGTTTAATAATACCGGGCATTAACATTATTATTTAACATTAGTGGTTAAACAATGCTTAGTAGTGTTAGTGTCTAGTGCAATTTCTCACTTAACACTTGGTAAAACAATTAGGTACTTGGATTGTTTTACAAAAGTTTGTATAACAAACGACGATGTTTATTGTTCACCTAATTTTCTGTATAAAAATTATAAAAATAATTTCAGATCGAGAGGAATATACTTCGTAGATATCCCATTAACAAAGCCATCAAACATCGAGTCATTAGACCTTTATCATTAAACCACAAACCAATTAAAGGAAATTAATTTAATTACAGAAAAATAAACAAATAAAAACCGTACCTGATGACTATTATCTTTAATTGGAATCAACATCCAAGAACGCCCAGGCGTTTCCCTCGCGATTAATTTTAATTCTCTGCCCTCTTTTTTAATAATAATCAAAATGTGTCCATACAACACGACTTCGTTACGTAGTGTCAAAGTAACTGTACGTTAAAGTAGTAAATGGCCACCGACCATACCCGTCTTGCATTTCGAATTAAGTACGAGTAGAGATAAAATTTTTTCACACTCGGAATTACGAAGACGAAAATGTGTCGTTGGCTTTGGCTCATGTGAATTCTATTATTATTTTTTTTTATAAAATGTGGAAAGATTTTCGTTGTGTTTGTGTCGTTTTCGTTTTGATATTTGGTAAGTATTGAGATTGGGGGAGTTTTTGCGTGGTTTGTGAATTTTTTTTGTGCGGTTTTTGTGAATTTGAAGGTGTGTGGTGCGAGCCGCAGGGGATTTACGATGGTGAGGAAAGGAATGATGGTGATTATCACATTTTGTTTCCGCCGATTCGGCAGGAGAGGCAGGATTCATTATCTTTTGGATCGTGTATTGTTGTGTTAAGTAGGTAAGTTATAAAATATTTTCTTGATAATTTTCCAGCTGCCTGCAGAGTAATTATAAAATATGAAAACGAATTAAAATTAATATCGAATTAATAAAAGTGGTAGAACAACTGTATGCTTTTGAATTACGTGAAGTGATTATTACACTAATAAAGACTTATTCTTTACTTCACTTTTTATTTTTATCATTAGATGTACATTTCGAGACACAAAGTGCTCATTATTAATAACAAACAAACAAAGTTTGTTATTGATAAAAATAAAAAGTGAAGTAAGGAATAAGAGTAAGGTTTTTATTAGTGGCAAAACAAAGTTAAGTGTTTTAATTAAATTGTTAATATCGACTTTCTGCAAAACATTTAGTATTTGATAAAATATTGCAAACTACAACAAATTAGTAAACGCATCTATAGATGGCCTGAATAATTTGACCCAAATTGTTACATTTGCGGTAGGTTACTGTATGTAACAGCAAACACTTGTTGTATAATTCAATGTCCGTCGGGGTATTAGCCCGGGAAGTAGTTGTTTCAATGAGTGTTTGATATAGTCTTTGTAAGACTAACTTGTTGTAGATTGCGAAAAGAATCGCACTTTTAATGTTTGATAAATATTCATTGAAAGAATCTTAGGCTATCTTTTATTATTTTTAAGGGATTGTCCACATCCTGATGTCCAGTATTTTTTATATACAAGATCACATGCTGATGTTCCTGAAACTGTACGAATTGGAGCGGATCCCACGGTTTCCAACATATCTGATACATCGTTCAATTCGAGCCATCCAACGAAAATTATTATACACGGTTATAATTCAGATATGTATTTGAATGCACTGGTCGAAATTAAAAATCGTAAGTAAATTAAACAATTTCTGTTTTATCAAAATATATTTTACTTTTACTCTTGGGAAAATTAGAAAATTTCCACTAGAAACAAGTTTTTTCCGATTTTGAAAGTGTCAAAGATGTTAATTTTTTTCTTCGAATTTCCACTTTGAACTTTGTTTCAGGCAAAGCTAAATAAATACCCTTTTAAAAACGATGAATGTTTGAAATTTTACAGAATGTCGACTTACAACTTTGTTCCAATCAAAAATTAATAATTCTAAACAAAAATAAAACACTGTTTATCACTTTGTTTGTATAACAATTGGTTTATTTGGTAACTATAGTTTCGATACTACACGTATCATTATCAAACCGTTAGTAACAAAAAACTACAAAGGAACATTATTTATATTTGCAAATTTTCTAATAACAGCGTTAAATAGGGGGGTGTATTTAAGGTCAAGCTGGTCGTTAATTACGGGAATTTCCCGATTAGCGCGGGCTCTGTGAATCTCCAAAGACTCCAGGAGGTCCATCTTTCTACCCTTCTCGGCAAAGTGAATAACTGAAAGTACATCCTCGCCAAAAGAATGGTTATTTTCAATCAAATGTTTGGCGAAAGATGACTTATCAATTAATCTATGCCGAAAAGAGTAAAGATGCTCACTGAGTCTGGTCTTAAAATTACGACCAGATTGACCTATATACACTCCCTTACAATCATTACAGGTTAATTTATATATTCCTGATTTGTAAATACTTGGTATCTGAGTCTTATGGTTAAAAATATGATTTTTAATTTTTGTAAATGGTTCATCGCTATATTTAATTTGTGTTTTGCTAAAATATTTTTAATTTTGTGAGTTATATTTCCAAAGTAAGTAAGGGAACGATATGTTGCTTGTGTTTTAGGTTCGATTCCGGCATATATGTATTTTCTAATAAGTTTAATTTTGTATTGATTAACTATTTTATCTACTATTGACATAGTATAGCCATTTGAAACGGCTATACTTTTAATAATATCTATTTCTTTTTTATTATATAAAAGTATTGCACTGTGAACTGACATCGTCATTACATCCAGTAGAGTTTGATCTCTTAGATGATTACGTGAGAGAAAAAGTAAGCAAGTTTTTTCTTCGAGTTTCCACTTAAAACTTTGTTTGAAGCAAAGCTAAATAAAAACGCTTTTAAAACGATGAATGTTTGAAATTTTACAGACTATGATATCTCGATGTATAACAAAAACTTCTACGTGGTTTCTTAAAGTTCTCGATTGCTTTTAGAATATTTATTCAACGATGATTTCAACATATTCGCAATTGATTGGTCACCTCTGGCTCAAGGCCCTTGTTATCCTGCAGCAGTTTGGAACGCACGCTACGCAGGAAGGTGTTCATCATTGCTCGTCCAAAGACTCACAGAATTGGGCATTACAGATCTTCACGTCATAGGTTTCAGTTTAGGCAAGTATACATAATAAGTTACTCTATGTACAGGGTTATTCAAAAAGAAGGAACAGATATCAAACATTTATTTCTTTCAAACTACAAAAGGTAGAACCATAATTCCAACGTTCCTGGACAGACAAAAAATGTACAATTTGAACAGTCCAGGCAGAAGTTCCCACCACGGCCGCATTGGCGTTGTTACTTGTCATGTTGATTGTCTTTAGTAAAATGGCGGCACAACAAGAAAAAGCATTTTGTGTGCTGCAATTAGCAAAACTAGAGTCCATTATTAAAGTTCAACGTGCTTTTCGTCGTCAGTTTAATAAACCGCCCCGTCAAGAGCAGATTTATCAGTGGCATCGAAAATTCGTAGACGATGGTTGCATCTGCAAACAGAAAAGCACGGGATGTCCACGCACATCGAATGAAAATGTTGAGCGTATTCGAACAGTTTACGAAAAGAAGCCCAAAAACCTCTATTGAAAATATGCAACATCGAACTGTTGAAGCTGTTAATTCGATAACTAGAGATCAGCTGATTCGTGTGTGGCAAGAAATGAGCCAGCGTTTTGATAATTGTCGTGTAACACATGGTCATATAGAATGCATAAAAATTGACCCTTGTGAAGTTAGCCATAAAGTTTCCAGCCATAAAGTATATTTCGTAATGTTTGTTCGTCGATATCTCCATAATTACTTAGCAGATGTTAATGAAAATACACACACTAATAAAAAAAGGGTTGCGCTTTAGATTAGTGCTAACCACAATTTGATACAATGTATACTTTATGAGTAAATCGCATAATTAGATTTTTTTATTACTCTTAATTACAGGTTAATTACAACTCCGATTTTCATGAAACTTATACATTCCATGTAGAATTTAACGCTCTATTCAAATATGTAAAAACTATTCGCTGGCAAGTTAAACTGCAAAAGTTATTAACAAAAAACCTCAAAACAATGGATTTTTAAATGTAGTCTGATTTAGATGAAATTAGCATATTAAACTCGAAATTTTATGCTGATTACGAAAATATTATTATTTTTCGCTGGCAAGTATTTTTCGATCAGTTATAGCACATTCGTTGACGCTAGATGAACACTTTTACCCCTGGAAATGGTCAGAAATCCAACGAACAAAAGCGTACCGCTGACAGATTTATGACCGACTCTTCTGAAAGGCTCTTCTAATTGGAAAGTACCTTCAATTTCTTCTCTCTACGTAATCTAAATAATTGTTCCAAACTGTTACTCAATTAATTTAACAAATATACACACAACAAATATTTCAGAAATGCATCCGTCAAATAATTCATTAATAATAACGGACATAAAACGATGAATGAATTGATTCTTTTTTAATTATCTCATCATTTATTTTCTAGTTTTACTCAGAATTTTATGAAATTTGGCTAGCTTATACTGTTGCATACGCTGATCATGAATATCAAAAAAGGTTTCACTGACATGTAAAATTGCAATAATTATTAACGTTTTAATCGCAGAAACAAACTTTTAATATTTTTTATTTTTACTTGGATTTTATTAAAATTTGGTCCGTTGTAGCCCGGAGCACAATGATTACAGAAGTCTAAAAAGCTTTCGCTAGCAAGTAAAATTGCAACAATTATTAAGCCAGACATAAACTTTAAACAATTTTTATTTTTACTTGAATTTTAATGAAATTTGGTAATGTTGTAGTCCAGAGCACACTGATTACAAAAATCAAAAAAAGTGTTCGCTGGCAAGTGAAATTGCAATAATTATTAACATTTTAATCGCTGCAACAATCTTTCAAAATTGTTTATTTATACTCCGATTTTAATAAAATTTGGCAATGTCATAGTCCGGAGCACACTGATTACAAAAATCAAAAAAGTTTTCGCTGGCAAGTAAAGTTGCAACAATTATTAAGCCAGCCATAAAGTTTAAACAATTTTTATTTTTACTTGTATTTTAACAAAATTTGGCAATATCGTAGTCCAAAGCATACTGATTACAAAAATCCAAAACATTTTCGCTGGCAAGTAAAATTGCAATAATTATTAACATTTTAATCGCTGCAACAATCGTTCAACATTGTTTATTTATACTCCGACATTAATGAAATTTTGCAATGTCGTAGTCCGGAGCACACTGGTAACAAAAATAAAAATAGATTTCGGTGGCAAGTAAAATTGCAATAATTATTAACATTTTAATTGCAGCAACAAACTTTCAATATTTTTTATTTATTCTCCGATTTTAATAAAATTTGGTAATATTGTAGCCCGGGTTACACTGATTACAAAAATCAAAAAAGTTTTCGCTGGCAAGTAAAATTGCAACAATTATTAAGCCAGCCATAAAGTTTAAACAATTTTTATTATTACTTGTATTTTACCGAAATTTGGCAATGTCGTAGTCCGAAGCACGCTGATTACAAAAGTCCAAAAAGTTTTTGCTGGCAAGTAAAATTACAATAATTATTAACATTTTAATCGCTGCAACAATCGTTCAACATTACCAAGCGCAACCTTTTTTCTATTAGTGTGTGTATTTTCATTAACATCTGCTAAGTAATTATGGAGATATCGACGAACAAACATTACGAAATATACTTTATGGCTGGAAACTTTATGGCTAACTTCACAAGGGTTAAAAATTGAACTTTTTCCAAAAACGTTGGAATTGTGTTTCCATCTTTTGTAGTTTGGAAAAAATAAATGCTTGAAATCTCTTCCTTCATTTTGAATAACCCTGTATATCCTCTCAATATTTTTACTACATCATCTCTTAAGAACATTTGTACGCTGACTGAATTACTTTAATTATCCACTAATCATTGATTAAACCTCTGATTAATTCAAAATTCTAGAATCTAAGAATGTTATAAATTTGTAAGATATCCTAAACATGTCTCTTTTATCAATATGCGACTGTGTTAACAATTTGTAAATAGAATTGTTGTGTTTTTAAGAAGTACTAATCACTAACTTGGGTGAAAATGGGCATTAATATCATAATGATTTACATTTTATCATGATTAGGTGCACATGTTTCTGCGTTCATGGCGAATCATTTGAAGCCCTACAAACTGCCGAGGATAACTGGACTAGATCCGGCCCTGCCGGGATTCGTGACTATCGATAATTTAGCCAAATTGGACGCTACGGACGCAGACTTCGTCGATGTGCTGCACACGAATATTTTTGTTCAAGGAAAAGTCGAGCAAAGCGGACACGTTGATTTTTATCTGAATGGTGGGGTTATTCAACCGGGATGTTGGGCAGATAACAGTAAGTAATTGAAGTAAAGTAAAGATAAGTTAAACTAAGATATTATAAAAACTGCGAATTTAGAGATACAATTTATTAAGTGATATAGAGGGTTATTCAAAATGAAGGAACAGATTTCACACATTGATTTCTTCCAAACTACAAAAGATAGAAACACAATTATGGTTCTACCTTTTGTAGTTTGAAAGAAATAAATGAAATCTGTTCCTTCTTGTTGAACAACCCTGTATTAAAGTTCTTGTATAACATGGTTATTCCTATTGAAACACTTTAGAAAGATAAAATAATATATTATTTTGCTTTTAAATTGATGATACTAGAAAAAGTCAGTGGCAAACAATTAGAAATATTAATTAAATCACAATGACCTATGGTCAAAACTCGTCGTTGAAAATATAAATCAATGAAACAAACCAAGTGTAATAATTAAATATCCAGAATTTAATTAAATGCTTTCAATATTTTCTAGAAATGTATGGCGAGATTTCGATTATCTGATAAAACAGCAATTTGGTGATAATTGCTTCATAATTTTTTTTTTCTTCTTCTTGCACTCTTAAGCCTTTCGGCCTTGACGGTGGCATTGCCACCATTAAAATTTGGTACAAATACTGGGAATTTTTCTTTTAAATATACACACATGTATGCACGAGCTGTAACTTGTCCAATAATCGTTTGATTTTTAAAATAGTTTAATTTAAAGTTTTAAACGAGTGTTTTCCACTCCCAGACTAAGCATGAAGTAAACTTTCGAGTTTAGAAAAGCCTGAAAATTTGGTTTGGTTGCGTAGCGCGAAGCGCGGAGCGACCAAACCAAATTTTCAGGCTTTTCTAAACTCGAAATTTTACTTCACGCGCCACGCGTATAAAATACGGATTTTATGTAAAGTTCAAAATATTCTACTAAAGCAGTATGCTAAAAAAGTGTACTTTGAATATCACATCACATCAGTGTTTAGTATGCGTGGCGCATGAAGTAAAATTTCGAGTTTAGAAAAGCCTGAAAATTTGGTTTGGTCGCTCCGCGCTTCGCGCTACGCGACCAAACCAAATTTTCAAACTTTTCTAAACTCGAAATTTTACTTCATGCTTAACCTGGGAGTGGAAAACACTCGTTTGAAAGTTAAATTTGAAATATTTGTAAAAACAACGAATATCTGAAGATTTATAATGTATACAGTATATTGAGATATGTATACTTAAAAGAAAAATTCTTTGTATGTTTAACATAAGATAGTAATAAATAATACGCAGTGTACAATAGTATATTGTACAACGAGCATATAATAATAGCTAATAATCACGAGAACGAGGTTTGCGGAACGAGCCGAAGGCGAGTGGAGCAAGTCGTTCGAGTGATTAATAGCCATTATATACAAATTATACACTATATTTTGTCCACGACAGAAATATACAACACAACAATATACAACACAACATTTATTATAAATATTTATCAAATACGCGTCAGTCTTAATGGTCGGTTTTGTTTTAGAATAATTTGTCAGATAAATGATGATAGATTGCGGTAATATGATTTGAATGCGTAATAGGGTTAAATAAACTTTAACACAAATATGAACAATCGTTCAACAATAAATAATACTCACACAGTCCAGCCTTTAGCCTAAGTAACATCGAAACACGCTCTTTGCACAAAAAAACGAACTCTTCCGTTTGGATGGAGTTTTCACGGTGTTAACGTTTATTCCACTTTAAAAAACACTCGCGATGGATGAAAGCACAATTGTTTCACCGATTTAAGAATGATTTCTGTTTACAAACGCGTTTTACGTGGGTTTAACTAGTGAGAACGGTGGATGTTGATGCGTTACTTCGTAACAAAATGGCGTCGATGACGCCATCACCACCATGGTCAAATGTAAGACAAAAGAAGCTGATTCGACTATCACAGCGCTGTTACTGCATGCCGGCAAAAAATCAAACTAGGCAATTATTTATATTCGTGGTAAAAAACCACCCATTTATGCTGCCTACACAATTAAATAATGCACATATTATGAGATTGTCGTGAACAAAATATTTTTTTGAGCATCAGACAAATTCCACGGCTGAGAGGGTTAAAAAAGGGTTAAGGGTTAAGAAAAAAACGATCTTGTTCACGACAATCTTATAATATGTGTATTATTTTATGTTTATAAAAGTTGATCCAAAATTTCTATTTTTAGGATTCTTTGCATGTAACCACCATCGTGCCCCTTTTTACTTCGCCGAATCCATCAACACCCCCCGGGGCTTCTACGGGTGGCCTTGCATCAATTACGCGGCTTACGTAATTGGAAGGTGTCCACCAATGGAACCGCAAACCCTAATGGGGGAATACATCGATAAAACAGTAAGAGGAATGTATTTAGTTATAACAGATTCAGTCCCACCATTTGCTGTTGGTAAATTCGATGGGCCGACAATCGAAATATTGTTCAGGAGGTACGAATCGAATCGGGCCTCGGATTTAGAGAGGTACAGAAAGGAACTAGAATCGGATTGTCAGGATGATGATCAAAATGGTGATGTTTATTCGAGGGATCCAAGTCCTGGTGTTATCGGCGAGCCGGATTTGATTGATGAACCCGGGGAATTTTTTGATGTGGAAATATCTGATGATTTGTTTGATCATATTGTAATTTAATATGAAATTGTACTCGTGTACATTTATAGGTGTTCAAACAGATGTTTACTTTTACTCTAGAATAATAATATTAAAATTTCGTTATTTTGTTTTTACATAATCCATTTACCCGTCTTAAAAATTACCCTTCACTACTTATTTTTCTGATGATTTGTTCGATCACATTATAATTTATTTCAAAAGAAAAAAATCTTAAAATACGAGGGCAATCCAGATAGTGACAGACGTTTTGGCCTAGCGCGGCAGTTGGCGGCACTGGCGCCACCATCTTGGATACATAATTGTTCTACACCTAGTACGCAACCAGCCGTGGTGACTAGAGATTCGTGCATATTGTACTTTTTATAAAGTGGCGTTTTAAAATGAGCGGTGCAATTGAAAATCCCGCCAGTTGTGAAGTGCTTGGTGTGATAAAGTTTTTGTTGGCGAAAAATTCCAAACCTATTGAAATTTATCGCCAGATTTGTGATGTGTACGGCAATGGAATAATGAGTGAAAGCCGAGTGAGGCAGTGGTGCATTGATTTTAAAAATGGCCGAACCAATGTTCACGATGAGGATCGCAGTGGTAGGCCTAGTCTTGTGAGTGATGAATTGTTGGTAAAAATTAATGAAAAAATCCGTGAAAATCGTCGATTCACGATAGCGGAACGCTCGGAACATTTTCCTCAAAATTCACGGAGTTTAGTTCATGAAATCGTAGTTGGTAAACTTGGATACCACAAATTTTGTGCTAGGTGGATTCCGAAAATCCTAACGGAAGACCACAAAACCAAAAAACTTGCTGCAGCACTGACATTTCTGGAAGAGTACGACAAAATTGGAAACCATGTTTTCGATCGTATCGTAACTGGTGGCGAGACTTGGGTACAGTACGTTACCTGCAAAACAAAACGGCAGTCGATGCAATGGGGTCACACGCATTCGCCCCAGAAACCGAGGATGTGTCTGCAGACGCTGTCAGCAAGAAAAATCATGACTACTGTGTTTTGGGATACTCAGGGAGTGATTTTGGTTAATTTTCTTGAACGTGGTCAAACAATAAATTCAGAGAGGTATTGCGAAACACTCCGAAAATTAAGACCCGCATTACAAAACAAGCGCCGGGGAAAACTTAACGAGAAAATTTTGTTTCTCCATGACTACGCTCGTCCACACACAGCCAATCGTACTCAAAAGCTCTTGCATGATTTTGGATGGGAAATTTTCAGTCATCCGCCATACAGCTCGGATTTGACCCCGAGCGATTACCATCTGTTCCCAAAGATGAAGACGTGGCTCGGTACGCAACACTTTGACATTGACGCTCAACTCCATGCTGGCGTAAACCAGTGGTTGAACTCGCAGGCGGCAGATTGCTACAAAGAGGGCATTGAAAATCTTGTAAAACGATATGATAAATGCCTTAATTTATATGGCGATTACGTCGAAAAATAGTTTAAGAGTTTACCTTCAAAATGTATATAATAAAAATTAGTTTTTTCACTTTGTTTATTTTTTATTTCAAAACGTCTGTCACTTTGTGGATTGCCCTCGTATCTAGCATGCAATAACGAATATATTGCTTATTCTTTAATTCTAGCTTATGCCAATATTTATTAAAGAATTCTAAAGCGAGTTTAGCTTAGACTTAATCAAATCTGGGACCAATTGCGAGGCGCGAATGGCCCTATATGGTGACTGATTACCTTTAATCATTGATTAAACGAAATTGAATTTGAGTTCAGTACTCCGGCACCAGATACCCACAGACGCGTTTCGGACTTCAAGGTCCTCTTCAGTGTGGTCCCGACCCAGTGCTGAGGAATACTAAACATTTCTGACTATTTTAAGCCAATATGTGAAAACTATTAATGGATTCGATAGCTAACGCCATCTTATACTCCATAGTGGCATCGCCAATGATACGAATGCACAAAGTGCATATACAGGTCACTGTTTCGTCCACGAACGAGCTATACTCTGTTTGTGAAACCAGAAAACAAATATCAAAATTGACTTTGAGTTCAATATTTCGGCACCAGATACCCACAGACGCGTTTCGGACTTCAAGGTCCTCTTCAGTGTGGTCCCGACCCAGTGTTGAGTATAGCTCGTTCGTGGATGAAACAGTGACCTGTATATGCACTTTGTGCATTCGTGTCAATGACGATGCCGCTATGGAGCATTAGATGGCGTTAGCTATCGAATTCATTAATTGATTAAAGGTCTAATTTAGTCAAAATTCAAGAAAATAAAATTATTATAAATTTGTAATATAATTCATCAATATGCTATTTTGTTAACAATTTGTGAACAAAATTGTTTAGTTTTTAAGAAGTACTAATCAATAAACTAATCGACTTGAGTACAAATGGGCATAAGTCAAATTGAAACCCAGCTTAAGTAAGCTACTATTAACCAACTTGCACTAAGAAGTATTTTTCAACTTTAATGGCTTGTACTGAATTTGATATTTGAGGGGCTTAATGTAATAACATGATATGCCACAAGTAAACAGAACTGAGGTATTGGACTTTGAAATAGAGAAAAAAATCTAAAATGTAGTCTAATGTGTCTACCAGAGCTGGGCAGGATTCGAATCATTCAGGATTCAAATCCTTTTAGAGGATTCAAAAGAGGCATTCGAATACTTTAGGTCAACTGGATTCGTGAACCGGATTCGTTCCGTTTTTTTTTTTTTAAGAGGATTCGTAATCGAATCCATATGCGGGTGATTCGAATCCTTATAAAAGAATTCGAATATTTATAGAAGGATTCGAATATTTATAAAAGGATTCGAATACTTACAAAAGGATTTGAATTACAAAGATAATTCGAATTAATTGTGAGGATTAACAAGAAAAATGTCTTTCGTGAGTTTTTAATTTTTTTGTTAAATCAATGTTTTATACGCGTGGCGCATGAAGTAAAATTTCGAGTTTAGAAAAGCCCAGAAAATTTGTCTCGGGTCGCTGCGCGACCCTCGACAAATTTTCACGGGGCTTTTCTAAACTCGAAATTTTACTTCATGCTTAGTCTGGGAGTGGAAAACACTCGTTTAAAGCTCTAAATTGAACTTAAAAAACAAGGAATATCTAATGATTTACGGAAAATAGGCTGTTTTGCGGAAAACACTATTTCTACTAGCAGAAACAACTAGCACTATTACCAGCCAGAATTTCTAGCTCAGATGGTTGTAGCTTCAGATATCTTGCTACCAGCAGACGAGGCCTGTACTAGTACTACTAGATACTATTAGCCGAAAGAACTACTACTACAAAATGTAACGTTTACTTTTTTTCAGTTAAAAACGATTTGTTTACTAGCAGAAAGAACTGCCGCTATTTGCAGACAGAGCTTCTAGTTCCGCAGACGGAGCCTGTACTATTACTACTACTAATAATAATAATAATAATAATCTTTATTCCCAACAGAATTACATCTTACGAGGAAATACATAAACAATTGTTACATTTAAGAAATTACTATAACAAATAAAAATAAAAAAAAAAATATATATATATATATATATATATATATATTACAAAGCGATGAAACGAAAACAATGAGACTAACATAATGTTCCGGTGAAGTGTGGCAACTACATACAACAAATAAAGTTAACCATATTCAGGTTTAGATCATAGCTACTACTAGTAACAGAAAAAAACTAGTGGTAGTAGAATAAAAAACTACTATTAAACTGAAAGAAAGACCAATGCCGCAGCCAGAAAAAAAAATCGGAGGGGTTATAAAAATTTCGTGGGGGGGCTTAAGGAAAAATATTGTTTTTGCTCTTACAGTCCCGCTTTTACATACAAACATTTATCGTTTTGAAAATTTCAGGGAGGGTTTGAACCCCTACATCCCCCCATCTCCGGCTACGGTCTTGAGAACAACTGCTACTAGCTAAAAGAATTACTACAGCAGAAAGAACTACCGCTATTAACGGAGCTTCTAGTTCAGATGGTTCTAGCTTCAGATGTTTTACCATCAGCAGACGGAACCTGTAGTACAGGTTCCGTCCGTACTAGTAGTAGAAAGACCTACTCGTAGTAGTAGTAGAAAGAACAATATAGTAGTTGTTCTTTCTACTACTGAAAGGACAAACGCTACTGGCACAAAGAAATTGTACTACTAGCTGAAATAATAATAATACTAATAATAATAATAATAATAAATGCCTTTATTTGTCATACAAAAAATAAATACAAAATAAATACTTGTAAGCGTAGGCGAAGTTCGGTCAGCTTAACCTGTTACTGATCTTCCACTTACATTAAACATAAATGTAATTGCAACGTGTGAGGGATAATAGACAAACATATTTCGTCGTCAATATCTCGAATTAATTCTGTAAATTCAAAGCTCATTTCGTAGTAACAGAGAGCGCAAGTGACATCTGAAGCTGTTGAATTTTAATTGTTTTAAGTTTTGGGGAATTTTATTGAATAATTTATAGATGTTGTAAGAAAAACATCTCGTATAAATAGCAGACTGATAGAAACGTTCACTTTTTAGCAGAACACGCTATTTCTACTAGCAGAAACAACTACCGCAATTGGCAGACAAGGCTTCTGGTTCAGATGGTTCTAGCTTCAAATCTTGCCACCGGCAGATGGAGCCTGTACTACTAGTAGCAGAAAGACCTAGCAGTCGTTTTTTTATAGCGAAAAACACAATATCTACCAGCAGAAAGAACTACTGTTATTATAAGAGCGTCTAGTTCAGATGGTTTTGGCTTATCATGTCTTGCCACCAGCAGACGGAGCCTGTACTACAACTAGTTGCAGAAAGTCCTAGTAATAGTAGAAGGAACAAAATAGTAGTTGTTTCATCTAATACTAAAAGGCCGATTGCTGCTAGCAGAAAGAACTTGTACTTCTAGCTGAAAGATAGATAATTTACTTCTATTAACATAAAAAGCATTTCTACTAGAAGATTAAAAATACATAATGAAACACTTTAAACTTTGTTTGTATAACACGTTTTATTTAATGTGACTGCAGTTTCGACAAATTTAGCTTGTCATTATCAAACATGGAGTGTTTGATAATGACAAGCTAAATTTGTCGAAACTGCAGTCACATTAAATAAAACGTGTTATACAAACAAACTTTAAAGTGTTTCATTGTGTAATTAACATGTATAACGAAGTAGAAGCCTCCACAATACAGAATTTAAAAATACATGTTTTTTCTTTGTCGCCGCTATTGTTTAACATACGCCAATTGTATATAATATTAATTAACGAGTGTTTTTTGAGAATTAATTGTTATCTTCATTATGGATTATAATTATTCATATTTCTTCGGAGCAAACAGATACAGTAGGTTTTTCTTTTAAGTATACGTATTCGAAATTCATCCTATTTTCTGTAAATCTTTAGATATTCCTCGTTTTTTTTTTTAAAGTTCAATTTGAAGCTTTAAACGAGAGTTTTCCACTCCCAGACTAAGCATGAAGTAAAATTTTGAGTTTAGAAAAGCCCCGTGAAAATTTGTCGAGGGTCGCGCAGCGACCCGAGACAAATTTTCGGGCTTTTCTAAACTCGAAATTTTACTTCATGCGCCACACGTACAGAACACTGATTTGAAGTGAAGTTCAGAAATACACAAATACATCTTTAATCAGAGTAACAGGGAGTCAGATATTTAGTCTGTTATCAACGATGTTCAGTGTTAATAATGAACAATTAGGTTTTGAATATTTTTGTTAAAACAACTGGTAACGATATTTATATATTAATGGTTGCAAAAAATAATAAACTCAAATTTATTATTATTATTATTATTATTAATAATAATAATAATAATAATAATAACAATAATAATAATAATAATAATAATAATAATAACATCGCCGTCATGCGCTGCTACTACAAAGCAACAAAATTAGAAACCAACACCGCAGGATACAGGCATGATCTGTACATACTGTTTATGAGTACATACCCACAACTAAGAGAACAAGTTACCGAGCAGAGACTAGCGGATCAGAAAAGAATAATAATTAACAATAAAAAGCTAACAAACCAGCAGTTGCAAAAGATTAAACAAGAAGTTGCGGAAGAACTGAACATCATAGAACCTGAGGACAACATAACTCAACTAGAAACTAACCGCATTGAACATGACAATACAGGCCTAGACATATTAATCAATGACCCAACAGCTAACACACAACATCTATAGACAGAAATAGAAGAACTAGGCGAACAAAATATAATAGATGAAATAGAAGCACACCTTATCAGCTGGAAAGGAGTTAATCCCTTAAACAGACCTCGCCTACCTAGATTTAACATAAATAACGCAATAATAGCCACCATAAATACAATAAATGATAAAATAATAAAGAAATTAATTAATGACGATTCAGATATCGAACATATACACCTTATATATACGCATGTGCATGCGCAGTTATCACAATTAATAAACAAAAAATAATAGAAAACAATAATCATAAACCAAAATCTACTACTAAACCAAAATGGCAGACAAGATTAGAATCAAAAATTGAACAACTAAGGAAAGACATAGGTCGAGTTACCCAGTTCTCAAATGGCAACCGGGGAAATAAACTAATGAAGAACATGAAACATATCGTAGTGAACATAAATACTAACATGAATGAAACAATCGATACACTAAAGCAAAAACTTGCAGTCTATGCAGCGAGATTAAAACGTTATAAAGAATCAAACGACAGAAAATATCAAAACAACATCTATAAAGCCCGAGAAAAAATATTCTATCGCCAAATTGACCAAACCGAAACTACCACAAATTTCACACCTCCCACCAAAGTACAAATAGCGGAATTCTGGGAAAACATTTGGTCCAACCCAATCAAACACAACACCAATGCAGACTGGATTAAACAAGAGGAGCAGAAACATCAAAACATACCTCAGCAACAAGATTTTATTATAACGCCAGACGAACTTAGAGATACTATAAAGAAAACTCATAGCTGGAAATGCCCTGGACCTGATAATGTACACAATTACTGGTATAAACAACTGACATCTACACATATATACCTCACAAAACCAATCAATAAAATAATAAAATACCCACATCTGACACCTGTATTTATCACAGACGGAAGAACGTTCATCAAACCAAAAAATCCAGAAACCCAGAACCCCGCGAACTACAGACCCATCACCTGCCTCCCAACCATATATAAAATAATTACAGCCACAATCTGCAATAAAATAGACACACACTTAAACACACACAATCTACTCACTGAACAACAAAAGGGGTGCCGTAAAAAGTGCCAAGGGTGCAAAGAACAGCTAATAATAGACACTGTTATAATAAAACAAGCAGAAGTAGAGCAACGGAATCTCCACATGACATACATAGATTACATAAAAGCGTTTGATATGATCCCACACTCCTGGTTATCCAAAACCCTAGATATCTACAAAGTCCATCCGATAATACAAAATTTTTTAACGACGATAATGAAAACATGGAAAACGAAAATTCAATTGATCACAACCAACAACATAATAGAAACGGACCACATCAATATCAGACGGGGTATACTCCAAGGTGATGCACTAAGCGCCCTGTGGTTCTGTATATGTTTGAATCCCCTATCAAACATACTGAATGATACGAAACAAGGCTACATCATCAAACACTGCAGAGTATCCACGCACACGATTAACCACCTTATGTATATGGATGACATAAAGATCTACGCATCATCACAGTCCCAATTGAAGAACTTCCTACAAACCATTGAAATTATATCACAAGACATCAGGATGGAATTCGGATTAAATAAATGTAAAACCGTTCACATGAAACGAGGAAAACTAACAGGGCAATCAATACGACAAACACTTGACAAAGAAACATTGAAACATTTAAACAAAAACCGATCTATACAAATACCTCGGATTTAACCAAAATTCGAAACTAAACCACACCCAAATAAAAAAACAACTACAAGATGGATATGCGGAGAGACTAGATAAACCCACCCACCTAAACTCGAAAAACCTTTTTAAAGCAATAAACACATATGCAGTTCCTGTCTTAACCTACCCCTTCGGCGTCATAAAATGGACAACCACTGATGTAGAAAACATAAATATTCTAACAAGAACACGGTTAGCACAACACAGAAAACTACATCCTAACTCGTGTAAGGAACGCATCAACATCAAAAGATCGGAAGGGGGAAGAGGACTGATTGACTTGCATGTATTACTCTTGAAACAAATAACAACACTATACACATACTTCACCTCTAAAGATAATCCACTCCACAAGGCAATTGTTCAAACAGATTTAAATTATACACCACTAAACCTATCCACACAAATTCCCGCGGAAGTGCAAGGCAAAACACTAGAAGACAAGAAACGCATCTGGGCGTCCAAGGAACTACACGGTCGGCATTACAACATGGTCAACAACAGTGCATATATCGACAAAAAACTGTCTTATACATTCCTGGAGAAGGGGCAGCTATTCCCAGAAACTGAAGGCTTCATCATAGCAATACAAGACCAAGTTATAGCAACAAAAAATTACAGAAAGTATATATTGAAGGACACAACAGTCACTGATGATAAATGCAGAAAATGTCATCAATATGCGGAGACCCTGGACCACATCACATCTGGATGCAAGCTACTGGCCGGTACAGATTACACCACCAGACACAACACAGCTGCCAAAATCCTTCACCAAGCACCTGCACTCCATTACAACCTACTCACAGAAAGCCAGCCATACTATAAATATACTCCACAATCAATACTTGAGAATAAATACTATAAATTATATTGGGACATCACGATCCACACAGACAAAACTATCATGCACAACAGACCCGACATCACAATTCAAGACAAAACCAAACATGCAACATATATAATAGACATAGCAGTACCGGTAGACCATAATGTCCAAAATAAGTACACAGAGAAGAAGAACAAATACCAACCGCTAGCAATAGAAATCCAAAGAATATGGAAGCAGAAAACAGTTAAAATAATACCATTCATAACCTCGGTAACAGGCATAACACCACACACGTTCACTCAACACCTAGACGAATTACATTTACCCAAAAACATTCACACACAAGTACAGAAAGCAATCATACTACATACATGCAACATAACACGAAATTTCCTCAACCAAAAATAGACTATGTCTGGACTTGGCCAGCGCCCGTCCAAGCATAATATAACCGACAACAGAGTCGAGTGGAAAGTTAATAATAATAATAATAAATCTTTATTGATCAAAAATGCCATGTTACATGGATTTGACATGTCTGCGTAAGTACACTTAACTAAGATAAAAACACTTAATACATAAAAGCATACAATTATTAAATGGGATAAATATAACCATCCTAAGAATATATATACATTATAAATTATCAGTCATAAACTCCTGTATAGTATAATAACACTTTTGCACGAGGAAGTATTTGACCTGTTTTTTTAAAATGTTTGTAGATTTCTTAAAGGATTTGTATTCGCGATTCGAAAAAACAGGATTCGAATCATCTTTGATTCGAATCATATTTATCTCTTACGAATCCTATATTTGAGTATTCGTGATTCGAATTATATTAGGTGATTCGGATTCGTGATTCGAATCCTTTTTATGAGGATTCGTCCCAGCTTTGGTGTCTACTATGATATTAAAAATTAATAGTAGATTGTTTGACACGTTTTGAAAGCTTCGGTTTGCATGCGAATATGGGCATGCTGTAGCTTTTTATTTATTTATTTATTTAACGGATTAGACCATTTATACAACAATAATATATACATCTAAAATACAATAGATTTATGTATACTACTAAGTTTAAAATACAACAATAACAAAAACTAATTTGTAGAAAAACTGCCAGTAAACAATAAAGAGAAAAATTAAAAATAAAAATACCGCTATCATTATCGCTATTTTATATTACTGCTTAATCAAATCAAAGAATAATACAGCATTTTTTAATTGTGTGGCTTATTATGTTATTACAATAAGCTCTTCTTTATACAAGTTAGAAAATAATCTAGTCTCATGTCATACACAATTAAAGCAACCAGAATTTACAAATGAAGGCAATTACATTTGAAATCTGGTACGTATGAAATTACAAATCATGACAGGACCTTACTCTTTTACATGTACGAGGGTCTGGGTAATCAACTTTTTTCATGTGTGTTTTAATAGTCAGCTAAAAGGGTTCGCGATGGACTAATGTATTTTCAAAGCCACATCCCTTAATTATGAAACGCTGTCTATCTTTGGACCGGGGAAAAGTCCATAATTGGGATTTTAATTCGTGAAAAATATAACGATGAAAACTTTACCATAGCGGTCGTCCCACTTAACAGAAAGTCATGATTATAATTCGATTTCCATTTTAATTATACAGGGTGTGTTAATGAATTGCAGGAACAAACTTTTAGGGCTTAAAGTATACGTGAAAATAAGCAGCTTTTGTTAATAAATGGATGGTCAAAAGTGACTCTTTTTAGGGATAGGAGTCTCGAAGATTTTTAAGAAGCGCCACATGTATGCAACTCAATTCACTACCTATAATTTGTATCCATTACGACGAAAATTATTCCAAGAAATGTAATTATCGCTTACTCGATTATTGGTCGCTCCGAGCCGACTTTTCCGAGCTTTACTTAATTCGAAATTTTACTTCATGCTCCACGCGTACTAAACGCTGATGTGATGTGATGGCCAGAATACACATTTTCAGCATACTGTTTTAGTAGAATATTTTGAACTTCACCTAAAATCAGGGTTTTTTTACGCATGGCGCATGAAGTAAAATTTCGAGTTTAGAAAAGCCTCAAAATTTGGTTTGGTCGCGTAGCGCTCCGCGCTACGCAACCAAACCAAATTTTCAGGCTTTTCTAAACTCGAAATTTTACTTCATGCTTAATCTGGGAGTGGAAAACACCCGTTTAAGATTTTACATTAAACTATTTTAAAAACAAACGATTATTGAAAAAGTTACAGCTCATGCATACATGCATACAGTGTGATCAACAATGATTGTAGACAGGTTAAATTTCCCGCCAAAAAATGTTGGTACAACTGATTATATGAAAAGAAAATCCCCTAGATTGCTTTTCCATTGGCGTAGCAAACATTTTTTCCTAAAATAAATTAAATATTTAATCAAAACTATATATAAAATTTTTACAATTTTAATTAAATATATAAAGTAAATTGAAGTAAGTTAAGGTTTTGTGTATTTTTAATAAACGTAGAGTTAGCATCCCTAATTTTATAATAAATGTTGAAAATTATGGCCTTCATTTCCTAGGCAAATGTTAACTCTACGTTTTTTATTTTGAAATACTCGTTGAAGCTCCTCCGAATTTATGTTCCTTATCTCTTCTTCAATTGCTGCTTTAAGCTCGTAATGCATTCGATTTTTAAAAACCTTATTTTTTAAATGCCCGAATAAATAAAAATCGCACGGAGTGAGGTCTGGCGAACGTGGTGGCCAAAATTCGTCGCTTACCAAGCGATCATCGTAAAATTCCCTCAAGTAATTTAATGTCGCCAACGCAGTATGAGGAGTGGCTCCATCTTGCTGAAAATAACCCATTATCTGTTCGTCATCATGCAATTGATTCAAAAATTCATCTAGAATGAGTGTTCGGTAGCGCTCCACATTGATTATTTCGTTGAAAAATATTGGGCCAATTATCCGACGTTTCGAAATTGCTACCCAAACATCAATTTTTTGTGGATGTAAATCCCTTTCAATAAAAGTATGAGGATTTTCTGTAGCCCACGTACGATAGTTTTGGCTGTTCACATATCCTGACAAGTGAAACCACGCATCGTCAGTAAAAAAGGTCTTGTCCAACATACCATTATCATTTAAATTCTGATTAAACCAATTGCAATAATCAATTCTTTTTTGGAAATCAAGTGGCTGAAGTTGTTGAACTACCGATACCTTATACGGGTGCAAATGCAGAATTTTTATTGCGGCTTTTATGCAACTCCCATACGATACTCCTGTAAAAGGATTAAACATTAAAATTTGTGCGCACCTTAAAATTAAGAACATACCCGTTTGAGCTGAACGTTTTCTTAAAGATTTTGTTGGGCTTTGTTCAAGTCATTGTTGAATGTCGCCAACAACTTCTTCTGCTAAGATAGGCAGTCTTCCAGCTGACTTGCCCTTACAGATACAATTCTTTCCCTCAAAACGGTCAAGAATGCGGGTTTTATGCGAGGAAAATGTTTTGTAAGGAATGTGGACATCGGGGAAGGCTTCAATAAATTGATTCAGACACGATTGTGATGAGTAAGTCCATGTGCCATCTTCATTCATAGTTCCACTTCGATAATGAGCCTTCAGGATGAAAGCATCATGCTGTGGTGCAAACATCACGGTAAACACAAACGAATTCTCTTAAAATCTGTAAATTTAGGATTAAACTTAAATTTTTTAATTTTCTAACCTTAAAAACAGCAAATTACTTACCACAAAACAAAGACTTATACAAAGTAGTCCTGATTAGAACTGATATCTATGAAACAGAATGAAAAATAACTTAATTCGAAGAATGAATTAACACAATGGCAAAATACGACGCACGACGCTGCTAATGTCGAGTTACTGTTTATTAATTTTTTCTTGGCATGAACTTGGAGCGATCAAATTCCCCAGATTTTACGGCGGGAAATTTAACTTGTCTACAATCATTGTTGATCACCCTTTACATACTAAATACTACTCATACTAGAAGTTATTCTTTTAAGTATATATACACCGAAAATTATAGCTTAACCCACTGAGCAAAAAACAAACAAATAACGTCGTATCAACATTTTAGCAACGTTGTTTTAATGTTGATGAAACATTACTTTAATGTGTTTACTCAGTGGGAAGTTTGTCACATGTTATTGTATGGTAAGTATTTCGTTATATTTTGTATAATAGAGGATTCCTGTTTAAGTAAATACATAATTAAAAAAAATACAAGGGGTGATTAAAAAGTAAGGTTACAAAGCCTGTAATGAAACGCATACATTTTGAAGCCTTACTTTTTGATCACATCTCGTATATCGGATGACGCGTTGAACCATCATGCGGGGAGTGCCAGTTATCAGTACATCACAATCCCTGAGGAACAAGGGTTTTCGGACCCTGGATTAACGCTGTCGTACGCATTTACGTGTATAAAGGAAAACGTGACCGTCGAAACCGCCGATGATGTCAGGTCCGCGTTATCACTCCCTTGACGATCGTTTCACATTTATTGCAAATTTTAAACCACGGATTCACACTAAAAGATACAAAAGGAATGACAATTTTTATTACGCTATCAGATATTGATAATCAATATATCAATCTCTGATAGCATAATAAAAATTGTGTCATTCCTTTTGTATATTTTATTGTAAATCCGTGATTTAAAATTTGCAATAAATGTAAAACGATCGATCGATAAAGGTTGATAATTCTATCTTATAAATAAACCTTATGTAAAATTATCGATCTATAATTATTTATAATAATTCATAATAATATAATTATTTATATCAAAGAAACTGTCTGCTGTGTGGTAATTTTTATATGTAATGTTTTTTTTTTCCTTTTGTTTTAGAAGTTAACTCGATTAGTACGTTTATTGTTATTATTATACTTGACAAGTAATGTAATTCAAGTTGATTATAATAATTATTACATACATATAATAATAAGTATTCATGTATATGTATAGTTAATTTTTCTTCTGTAATTGGATTTTGTATCTGTTGGGAAAATAAATAAATAAATAAATAAATAATATCATAGTTATTCCAAGAAATAAATTATATTTTAATCAAAGCAACAGGAACCTTAACCGCTTTTAAACGATTTGATTTATGAATAATATTTTACCTTCCAAGAAGATAACAGGAACCTCAACCGCTATCAAACGATTTTTTCTAATATAAATAGCTTCGTCAAAAATGAAAAGTTAAAAACACTTTGTTAGTTAATCTTGTTTGACTCGATTTCACCATGCAAATAATATTTATTTCACTGTGTTTCGTATTTTGTCTCGTCGATTCTGAACGGATAAGTAAGTATAATTATTTCTTTATCTCTTTAATCTTGATGCCTTTCTAAGTATAATTAGTATTAGCTTATATGATTTGTAAAATAACCATCAAGTTTTGGAAACTTGAAATAGTTTACTAAGTATCGAGAACAGTAAGGTTTTGTTACTGGTCAAAGACAATTGTTTGCAGGAAGAGCGAGCGACGATTCCAATTATTATCCGAGACCGGTATTGTACTTACTGTTCGAGATGCATATGGCGTTTTTTATGTAATCGGAGAAGACGGACAACTTTTCTTCGCAATTGTTATAAAAATGTCATTGACGTTTTGTCAAATTTGATTACTAAGATTTCACTCCTTTTAATTCTAATTGAGTTGTTTTTATTAAAACATTAAAAGTGCGATTCTTTTCGCAATCTACAACAAGTTAATCTTACAAAGACTATATCAAACACTCATTGAAACAACTACTTCCCGGGAAAATACCCCGACGGACATTGAATTATACAACAAGTGTTTGCTGTTACATACAGTAACCTACTGCAAATGTAACAATTTGGGTCAAATTATTCAGACCATCTATAGACGCGTTTCGAGATTTATCTCTCCTCAGTATAGCTTTGCCATTCCCTCTAAACAATTTGACACCTTAGACTGGCAATTGGCAATTACATTTATACTAATGTTTGAACGGTAACGTGACCGCCAGTCTAAGGTGTCAAATTGTTTAGAGGGAATGGCAAAGCTATACTGAGGAGAGATAAATCTCGAAACGCGTCTATAGATGGCCTGAATAATTTGACCCAAATTGTTACATTTGCAGTAGGTTACTGTATGTAACAGCAAACACTTGTTGTATAATTCAATGTCCGTCGGGGTATTAGCCCGGGAAGTAGTTGTTTCAATGAGTGTTTGATATAGTCTTTGTAAGACAAACTTGTTGTAGATTGCGAAAAGAATCGCACTTTTAATGTTTGAAGTATTCTGCAACCAAGAATTGGCAATTTCATTTATACTATTGTTTTTATTAGTTGCCATGAATGTTAAGTTTCATTTACCGTTTCCTGAACGGTAAGCAATACTTAAATTCGTTTGTTTTTATCAGTTATTATGAATGGTAAGTTTCATTTACCGTTTCCTTAACGGCAAGTAATATTTAAGTTCGATTTACCGAGGTGATATTCATAGCAACTTAGTAAACACAACTTACCGTCCTGCTAAGAGATATGGTAAGTATTAAACTGTCACACTACTTTATCTTTGTAGCACTACTTTCAGTTTATTCGATACTTGTTCTGCTACTTTCTTGATGGAACCAAATTTTCAAATTGGGTAAAGTACTACACTTGTTATGTTCCATATTTTTATTTTCAGTTGCCTGACACGTGTGTCGATCCGTTACGATCATTTTCAAAGTTAAACTTTTTAAGCTTTAAACGAGAGTTTTCCATTCCCAGACTAAGCATGAAGTAAAATTTCGAGTTTAGAAAAGCCCCGTGAAAATTTGTCGAGGGTCGCGCAGCGACCCGAGACAAATTTTCGGGCTTTTCTAAACTCGAAATTTTACTTCATGCGCCACGCGTACAGAACACTGATTTGAAGTGAAGTTCAGAAACACACAAATACATCTTTAATCAGAGTAACAGGGAGTCAGATATTTAGTCTGTTATCAACGATGTTCAGTGTTAATAATGAATAATTAGGTTTTGAATATTTTTGTTAAAACAACTGGTAACGATATTTATATAATAATGGTTGCAAAAAAATAATAAAATCAAATTTATTATTAAATGATTTGAATTCGTGATTCGGAAAAACAGGATTCGAATCTTTGATTCGAATCATATTTATCTTTTACGAATCCTTCATTTGAGTATTCGTGATTCGAATCATATTAGGTGATTCGGATTCGTGATTCGAATCCTTTTTATAAGGATTCGTCCCAGCTCTGGTGTCTACTATGATATTAAGAATTAATAGTAGATTGTTTGACACGTTTTGAAAGCTTCGGTTTGCATGGAATATGGGCATGCTGTAGCTTTTTATTTATTTATTTATTTAACGGATTAGACTATTTATACAACAATAATATATACATCTAAAATACAATACATTTATGTATACTACTAAGTTTAAAATACAACAATAACAAAAAACAATTTGTAACAAAAACTGACAGTAAACAATAAAGAGAAAAATTAAAAATATATACAGGGTGGGCCACGAATAACGCCCATTAAAAGTTTTCGGGGCTCCTGACAAAGGAAAAATTTGAAAAAATTCTACATTGCACGGTTGAATGCGATCACCTCATGGAAAATATTTCGACTTTCTATCACTTCCGGTTGTACCAGAAATGGCTACCAACTTTGTTATTTTAAATCGAACATCCTATATATTATTTTTTTTTAGATTCCCCGTTCAATTGTCTACCCTCTCATATGAATTTATGTCCACTTATCTCTTACAGTTTTTGAGTTAAAAATTTATTTGTTAAATATTAACCTCAAATAGACGTTTTGAAAAATGCCTATAACTTCTAGTAGGGACAAGATAGACAGACGAGCGGCATCTTGAATTGTTACTTATAGATCCCTCTAGAATTAAAAAAATTGACATCTGTCAATTTTGACAATAGGTATTTCAAAAATGTCAATATTTCAGTGCCCACTTAAAAACATCATAATTCAATGTTTTCAAATGGAATGACCAATATTTTATCTCATATGGTGATTGGCAAGACAATTTGCAACATAAAAGTATTATGTCTCCCTATATCTAGAGCAAGTAGTTTTTGAGTTATTTCGAAATTTCTTTCCTCCCAGAATGTTTGCACAATTGAATAATTCCTGTACAATTCACACATGCACCATACTAGGCTACTGTCAATATTCACTGAACCGAATCTAGAAAAAATCGTTTCCAACGTGTCAATATTTTTGAACACTTCGAGTAATATTATAATAAATAAGTGTAGCAATCGAGAAATGATGAATTTATTCGTCATATATGGCTAGTGCGACAGAATTGTTGTTTCAACGAAACTTATCCACACTTACAACTTACAAACAAAACAAAAGCAAGAAGATTGAAATAAAGTAATTTTCAAACGAATAATTAAATGCAAGAACAGAAAAAAAATTATAACAATTGTTCGAAATGATGACCATTAACGTATAAGCACTGTGCAGCACGTGTTGCGACACCCTCTGTTGTTGCTCGCCTAATTTCTTCTGCACTAAATTCCGCGAATGCAGCTCGCACCCTTGCTTCCAATTCTTCTCGGGTATTGACGACAGTGACATAAACTTTATTTTTTATACGACCCCAAAGAAAAAAGTCGAGTGGAGTAAGATCTGGAGATCTAGCGGGCCAGTTCCACGGACCTAACCTTCGAATCCATCTATCTTCGAACATATTCGTCAGTTGCTGCGATATTTCGTGAGTGTAATGAGCTAGGGCTCCATCGAGCTGAAACCATGAACTTATTCTTAAATTCAAAGGAAGCTCATCCAAAAAATTCTCTACAAAATTTCTTAAAATTTGTAAATATCTACCACTATTTAATCTTTCGTGGTACAAATAAAAAGTAACACGCGTGTCCATCAAAAGGCAAAATACGTTGAAACTAAATTTGTGTTGGGATTTATGTACTAGCGTTGCATGTAGATTTTCAGTTGACCACATGTGATTGTTTTTTCTATTGAAAATACCTTCACGAGAGAAATTTGATTCGTCGGTCCAAATATTTTTTTTTAAAAAGTCATTGTCTTCTTGATTTTTAACCAACAAAAACTGACAAAAATCAATCCTGTTCACTGCATCTTGAGGAAATAATTCTTGCACTAAATTAAATTTAAAATTATGCATACGATATATTTTCAAAATTCTTCGCAGTGATGTTCTGCTTACTCCCAAATCCTCCTGACAACTACGGGTGGATGCGCGTGGATTTGCTTGAAAATAAGCCAAAACATTCACTTGAACTTCTTCGTTCTACGTTATTGGCTTTGGTTGATTTTTTTCTGCGTTTAGTTTTCCAAATCGTACAAAATTTGACTCCAGTCTTCTAAATTTTCTTCTATCCATCGGCGGTAAGTGTGGGTAAGTTTTGTTGAAAATTCTGAAAGCTCTCTCAACAATTCTGTCGCACTGACCATGTATGACGAATAAATTCAAAATTTCTTGATTGGTATACTTATTCATTTTAATATTACTCGAACGGAGCGTTCAAAAATATTGACAGATTCGGTTCAGCGAATATTGACAGTAGCCTACTATGGTGCACGTATGAATAGTACAGTAATTATTCAATTGTGCAAGCATTCTGGGAGGAAAGAAATTTCGAAATAACTCAAAAACTACTTGCTCTAGATATGGGGAGACATAATACTTTTATGTTGCAAATTGTCTTGCCAATCACCATATGAGATAAAATATTGGTCATTCCATTTAAAAACATTGAATTATGATGTTTTTAAGTGGGCACTGAAATATTGACATTTTTGAAATACCTATTGTCAAAATTGACAGATGTAAATTTTTTTAATTCTAGAGGGATCTATAAGTAACAATTCAAGATGCCGCTCGTCTATCTATCTTGTCCCTACTAGAAGTTATAGGCATTTTTCAAAACGTCTATTTGAGGTCAATATTTGACAAATAAATTTTTAACTCAAAAACTGTAAGAGTTAAGTGGACATAAATTCATATGAGAGGGTAGGCAATTGAACGGGGAATCTAAAAAAAAATTAATATATAGGATGTTCAATTTAAAATAACAAAGTTGGTAGCCATTTACGGTACAACCGGAAGTGATAGAAAGTCGAAATATTTTCCATGAGGTGATCGCATTCAACCGTGCAATGTAGAATTTTTCAAATTTTTCCTCTGTCAGGAATCCCGAAAACTTTTAATGGGCGTTATTCGTGGCCCACCCTGTATATCACTATCATTATCGCTATTATATATTACTGCTTAATCAAATCGAAGAATAATACAGCATTTTTTTGTTGTGTGGCTTATTATGTTGTCAAATTTGATTACTAAGATTTCACTCCTTTTAATTCTAATTGAGTTGTTTTTATTAGTTGCCATAATTGCTAAGTTTCATTTACCGTTTCATGAACGGTAAGCAATTCTTAAATTCGATTGTTTTTATCAGTTATTATGAATAGTAAGTTTTCTTTACCGTTTCCTTAACGATAAGTAATACTTAAGTTCGATTTACCGAGGTGTTATTCATAGCAACTTAGTAAACACAACTTACCGTCCTGCTAAGAGATATGGTAAGTATTAAACTGTCACACTACTTTATCTTTGTAGCACTACTTTCAATTTATTCGATACTTGTTCTGCTACTTTCTTGATGGAACCAAATTTTCAAATTGGGTAAAGTACTACACTTGATATGTTCCATATTTTTATTTTCAGTTGCCTGACACGTGTTTCGATCCGTTGCCTAACTTTGAAAATGATCGTAACGGATCGAAACACGTGTCAGGCAACTGAAAATAAAAATATGGAACATAACAAGTGTAGTACTTTACCCAATACTTTCAATTTGTAACACTCGTTTCGTGTTGCAGTTGGGTTTAATAGTGAAAGTTGTAGAAATTGTAAACTTTGAAACTTGTTAAACTTTCAACACTTTTTATTTTGAATGAACGATAATTTACAACACTATTAGTAATCAATAAACAGTGAAATCTTAACTAAGCGTGTTGAGTTTCACTAATTATTGATTGATACTGCAACAATTGTTTCGCCACACAGTGGCTTCATCAGGCAGATGAATAATTTACAAGTTCCAGAAAAGTTATAGAAAATTAGTTAATGTGTCTAATCCCGAGTCTGGGAAAGTACCGCTCTTGAAAAACATTAGAACGCTTCCAAAGACCTTCCCCACCCTAATTACAATTAGACAGGTCAATGTGCAAAAGGGGTCTACGTGACCCAACACCCATAAAATCGGAAAACAGAGTAATGAGATAACAACAACATTAGGTTTAGAATTGGAATAATATTTACTTTTAGAATTATTGGCTTTGATTGATTAGGACTAGCGTTCGCCGTCTTCGATTTTATCTGTGCTTTACAAAGTAATCGTAGTGCAATTAAAATATAATTAACATAGAAAATATAATTAAAATAAGGGTACGTTATAAAACAAGGTTCGATCATGCAAAAAATGTATTTAAGTTTTAGTATTAACGTTTGTTTATCTTATTTAATTATACGTTGTTCTTTTAATAGTGTCTGTTGGGTAATAAAAATATATAATATCACTTAAATAACACACTTAATATGTTTAGGTTTCAAAATAATGTTTATTGTACTACAACAATTGTTTCACCACACAGTGGCTTCATCAGGTAGATGAATAATAATAATAAACCGTTTATTGACCATATCCAGTACAAGTATAATTACATAAATCTTAAGATAAATTTAATGGTCAAAGGGTCCTGAATCAGTTTCAGTCCAAGGTATATAACCAAACACTGAACCCGATCTTCCGTACAATAATAGACAGTACAATACAAATAATATACAATACAAATAATATAGCTAGTAATAATAAATTATGATGCACTTAGCATTTCTATATATTTCTGCTTAAAATTCGTGTATGAGCCAAATCGAAACTGTACCGAGTTCATGCAACTTGTAATTGTATAGGTAAAGCACTTTTTAAATCATTGTAATCTATGCTTTGGGATGGATAGGAGCCCTCTACTTCGAATATTTATGTTATGCACATCACTTCTAAACGTTATTTTGTTGAAGAGATATGGGGGCGTTTTTCTGGATATTATTTTGAAGTAGAAACAAGCCGTATATAGTTTTCGCCTATTGTGCATGTCCAACCAGCCACACTCGGGCAATCTGTGAGCTATACTGGTTCTCTTATTACCACCAAAAATAAGACGCAAGCATGAATTCTGTATTCTTTGGATTCTATTAGTATCTAATTTGTCGATAAATTCATGATAGAGTGTGTCACAGAAGTTAAAGTTCGAAAGCACCAAGGAATTACACAGTATAATTTTTGTACTTTTATTTAGAAGGTGTCTGTTTAGGAATATACTCTTCAGTGCGATGTAAGATTTTCGTATTAGATTATTGGTATTATCTTTGAATTTAAGTTTTGAATCTATAAATACCCCAAGATTTTTAACACTCTCATCCATAGATATCGTTTGACCATTAACTACTATCTTTAAGTTTTGTGTCGCGTTTGTACGTCTTGTTGTAGGTCCAAACACGATAGCCTTAGTTTTGCTTTCGTTAATGCATAGTGAATGTGCCGACGAGTATTTTACTAAATTTTCCAAATCAAGATTCAGTTTCAGCTGTGCATCAACAATATCTTCAATTTTAAAAGATATATATAGTTGAGTGTCATCTGCATATAGATGGTAATGTGAACAAGTTATAACCTCACTTATTGATGATGTGTAAATTGAATAAATTAGTGGTCCCAGAATTGTACCTTGTCCTACACCAGACATTATTTGAAGGGCGACGAAACACTATCATCAATCACAACCCTTTGTGTTCGTCGATTCATGAAACTATCGAGGAGTGCAACTGCCTCAACGCTCAGACCTATATAATTTAGTAATGCTAATAATGTTTCGTGGTTGATCATGTCAAACGCCCTACTATAGTCTAATAGAACTAGTGCAGTAACATTTCCACTATCGGTGGCATTTACAACATCATCAACAATGTGAGTAAGGGCACTACAGCAACTGTAATTTTGCCTGAATCCAGATTGGTTCCCAGGCAATATATTATACTCCTTAATGTGAATACTCAATTGTTTTTCAATTACCCTTTCTAATATCTTTGAAAGTGTTGGGAAAAAATTGATTGGTTTTAAGTCATTTATTGTTTCAGGATTTTTATGCTTTGGTATAGGTGTGACAAGTGATTCTTTCCATAAACTAGGAAAATGAGAGCTTTCAATGCAGGCATTAATAATGTGTGTAATATACTCTACTATGACAGGGCAGCACAACTTTATTAACTTACTGTTGATGCCGTCAATACCAACTGCCTTAGATTTAATTGTCTTTATTATATTAAGAACTTCTATATCCGTGACTGACGAAAATTTTAATAAAGTAGGGAATGCTCTTTTTTTATTATTTCTATAAAATAATAGTTGCTCATTATCTGGTGGTAATGATGTTACAAATTGGTTACAGTTGCCTTAAATATTAATTAGTTAATGAGGGGGAGGGGGTGTTAAACAGGTAACAATACAGGGATCACTTAAACCAGCATATACACAATTATATAACGTTATGAGAAATTCAACAAGAAACAAAATACACAATTTAATAAGGTTAGAATTATTAAGTGCTTAATTTAAGACAAAGTTAATACAAAATAACAAATTATAACAAAGAACTAAAATAAAATACAACATTAAAAAATTAAAAAAATATTAAGCAATGGTGAATTGTTAACTTCTATTTGGTCGTTTAATATTATGCCCAACTTATTATATTTATTAATTTCTGATGACTCTAGCAAGTTTAGTTTGATTCCTTTAGTGTTTTTATGTAGGATTTTGAAATTATCGTTGAAATGATGATTTTCGTTTATTAGGTGTTCCGCATATGTGGAGTTACTTTTCTTTTGTAAATAACTAAACTTGTGTATAATAACAGAAAATATGGTAAAATATTTGAAAAGCATCTATTCTTTAAAATTCTTATAACATTTATCATATTTCAGAAATCCATACCATGAATCCAGGGGAACAACGAGATTTCCACTACTTCCCGCTGAACACCAACTATTTAGAATTCAACATCAAAACCAAAACCGATGCAGTGATAATGCTATGCAATCAATACGGTTACGACGGCCCCCTGTACGAAATATTTATTGGCACTAACAACAACACGTTCTCTTTAATTAGGAATAACATAACAGGGCAATACGCAGATACACATACAGGAGCAATTTTCGATGGTTCATATCAAAGAATTGGAATTACGATAAACGAAACAGAAGAAAGTATATCGGTGGAAAAAGGACACAACAAACCGTTCCTGTACCTCCACGATCCGAATTTCATCAAGATGTCGATTTTCGGAATTGCCTCTCGTCGGGGATCCCCAGCACATTGGGATTTCGATCTTAAAATGTTGAATTACAGTAATTGTTTGACATAAATCGTCCGCGGTATAACAGATTAAGTCGTTTTCAAATAAAGCATTTTATGTTGCCAAAGTATTGTGTTTAAATCTAATCTATAAAAGAAACTAACTTAAATTTCACAATGAAACACTATTAACTTTGTTTGTATAACACGTTTTATTTAATGTGACTGCAGTTTCGACAAATTTAGCTTGTCATTATCAAACATGGAGTAACTTAAACTAGAGGTTTTACAGGTATATTACAAAATTACAAAACAGCGGTAAAAATGGGGGTGTACATTAGGTCAACCTGGTCGTTAATTAAGGGAATTCCCGGATTAGCGTGGGCTTTGTGTATCTCTAGTGCTTCTAGCAAATTCATTCATTGTGTATATATACCTGTAAAACCTCTAGTTTAAGTTACTCCATGTTTGATAATGACAAGATAAATTTGTCGAAACTGCAGTCACATTAAATAAAACGTGTTATACAAACAAAGTTAAAAGTGTTTCATTGTGTAATTAACATGTATAACGAAGTAGAAGCCTCCACAATATATAACTTAAATTTGTCGATATACCAAGATATAATAAAATAAAGCACTTTTAGTTTAACAAGGTGGCCTAGCTCCATTTCTTAATTTTTTGTTGTTGACTGTAATTACTTTTATAATTTTAGGTTTTCAGTCATAAAAAACAATTTGTGGTTAAATATATTTAAAACATATACTACAAGGTGCGGCAGGGAAACTTGCTGATTTGAAAGGTCAATAAAAGAAAAAGTATTCCACATATCGATTTAATTCTTTTTTTATCGTATTGTACACATCCAGAATTTTTGTTTCAAGTGCTTTAAAAATGACATCGGACAAATAACGGCCCTCATTAGCGATACACTGATTCACCCGCTTTTTAAAGTTTCGCTCCACTCTTTTGAGCATATCGACGGGAATGTTGGCGATGGCTTGGTAAATGTTGTCCTTCAGGTGTTGCAGGGTCCGCGGTTTGTTATTGTAAACAATGGTTTTGAGATATCCCTATAAAAAGAAGTCACAGGGAGCCAAATCGGAGGAGCTCGCCGGCCACAGTACGTCACCCCTCAAGGAGATTAGGCGCTCGTGGAAGCATTCCCTCAAAAGTTCAATTGAAGTTCTCGCTGTGTGTGCCGTGGCTCCGTTCTGATGGAACCATACGTCCCCATGTTCCATTTCTTCAAGTTTTGGGAGAAAAAATTCCTCAATCATTTCTCTGTAGCGAACTGTATTCACAGTAACAGTGTGTTCTTCTTCCTCGATAAAGTAAGGCCCAATTATCCCAACTCTCGAAAATGCACACCACACAGTAACACGTTCACAATGAATAATGAATGTTGAGCGAATTGAATGCAGAATATTCGGATACACTTGAATTTTACGTAGTACAGGTTTTTGTTGCCTAAAAAGAAGTAAATAATTTACTTAAAAATAGCTAGTTTTCGGATTTTTTTTACAAAAAAACTAAATATCTAAATCGTTTTAAATTAGTGTCATAAAAATCCCCCAAGTTTTAGGGTTATTTTGGTGTATCATGTAATATTGTCCCATAATCAGAATTCATGGAACCATCACGCAACTGGAGCTGATGGGAATAACACTTGCGGCTGAGTACATCATAAACCGCAAGGTGACAAATGTAGCCATACTAATCTTAACGGATAGCAGGCAAGCGATTCTGTCTCTGCAGAAAGCCTATGCTTCGTCAGAGACCGAAATAGAGTGCCACGGGAAACTCAGACAGGCAGCAATGCACAACAACATTGAAGTCTGCTGGGTGAAAAAATTATTCCTTGGTAAACTATGCTGACGATACCAACATTGCAATCAAAGGTGCAGACTTCATTGAACTTAAACGAAATGCAACATATATATTACAGCATGTAGAGAAATGGTTCATGCAAAACAACTTGCTTCTCAATAAAAATAAAACCAAATTCATGTTATTTCAAATACACAACGCACAAAATTTACCTAACACAGTTTGCATCAACTCCAGTAACTACAATATAGTGAGCTCGACAAAGGTTCTAGGCGTGACACTAGATACATCACTGAAGTGGGGGCAGCACATTTAAAATCTATGCCAAAAACTTTGTAAAGTCTGCTACATGCTGCGAGTGCTGACAAATAACGTGGACACCAACCTTGCAAAAACTGTTTACCATTCCAATTTTGAATCACAATTACGATACGGAATCATACATTGGGGTGGTAGTACAGACACAAATAGAGTTTTGATATTGCGAAAACGTGCGCTTAGAATTATTTGTAAGCTAGGACCCAAAGACTCTTGTAGACATTGGTTTAAAGCATTAAATTTACTAACTGTTGTCGCTATGCACATTTGTGCTTAACCTTCATGCGCCTTCAATACTCTAACTTCACAAGTAATGAAATAACTCACAATTATGACACACGTAACAAAGTGAATATGATATACCCACGGGTAAAATTAACGCATACCCAAAAGAGCGTTCACTATTTATGCCTACGACTTCATAACCACCTACCTTGTGAAATAAAAAAAGAAAAAAAATTCAAACACTACAAAAACAAAATTTATTCCTTAACTTTAAGTCATAGTGATGTTTCCTTTGACACTATTTTATATATTGTGCGATGTAATTATTCTTTGTATTTATATAAAATGAAGCAGTATTGTATTGAAAGGGCATGATACAGACACGGGTAACGGGAGAGCTGACGCGCTGGCAAGAGCTGCGGCTGGGATGGTTCTACTCTCACCGGAGCCGCTAGTGCGGTTAGCTCCTCTCCCCCTGTGTAACATGTTACAAACCAATGCCCTGGAGAAATTCAGGATGCGTTGGGATGATATCGAGGGCTGCAAGCTCTCTAAGGAAACACTTGTGTATCCCAATGAGAGATCAGCGAAACGGTACCTGCAGCTGGCTAGAGGGAATCTCAGGCGCTTAACTGCCATCCTTACTGGTCACTGTGCACCTCTATAGGATGGGGATAGTTGACTCCCCATCTTGTAGAGGTTGCAGCATGGAAGACGAGACTGCATGGCATTTTCCTTGTGAATGCCCGGCACTATCGTCAATCAGGGAATCCATATTGGGTGATAGATGGCCTACAATGGCCTACATAAGAGATCAGCTATGCTAGAATACCTAAACAAGGTGGGCTGGCCAAACTGAGGATGGGTGATCTACGGGAGGTGGCACAATGGGCTTAATGAGGCCTAAGTGCAGTGCAGAACTGCACACTCCCCTTTGAACCAGAACCAGAACCCATAATCAGAACATGAATAGTGCTGGAACTAGTGACTACCAAAAACGTTGGATTTTATCCATAATAAATTGCAACCTTAAGTATACATAACTGAAAACTTTTGCTTAATCTTAACTAACGTATGTATACTAACAAGAAAAATCCCTGTGTACAGGATGTACCATAAAAATCCCGGATTATTTTAACATCACCACCATATGATATTTTAACACACGCTATAATTTATTATCACATTTTGACAATTTTGATGTGACCGATCGATACATAAAAGCTGGTTTATTGGCGTCTGCACCGCAGATAAGCCGTATAATCCGCAGGTGTGTGTGCACATAACCCGCACACAATATACCCACGTTAAATTGTTTTAATATCAGAACGTTCACGCTGTATGTGGAGAGGCATATTAATCCGTTAGGATGTTACCCAAGCGATTCCATATATTAAACTTTATACACATGCTAAAGCAAAAATGGCATTATTTATACCCCCAGTCGACACAAAATGTAATTTCCTGTGTACATCGATGCACTTAAATAAATTCCGTACGCTCATGAATTAGTAATGAAATTCGTGGATTATTGAATGTTATTAATGTTGCATAAGCAAATAAAGATGATTGCATGAAATTTACTTTTAATAAACATTGATTTATACAAACATTATCGTACATTTGTATGATATGTAACAATTATTTATATGATTATTTAATTCAAATCTAAATAACGGATTGGTTGTCATTACGGTCTTTCCGTGAAAACATTCGCTATCGCAGTGGTCTATCCAATATCGTCTTTCCAAATTCGTCTTATCGATTTTTTTTTGTATCGCGTACGTAAATCTGTCACCTGTCATATTTAATAATTATTTTATAATGAATCGCTTCGGAAGTAACACAGATCAAAAAATGGTGATGTGTCCATCATAGTACTTTCCCCCGTAAATTGCGTATTAAATCATATTTAAAATATTTGTAGCATTATTATTTTCAAAATGTCTTTAACTTTTTGATAACTACAACTTTTATTTGAAACATTTTTCAATTGGATCAACACATACTAAAACAAACCAATGACTAGATAAAAAACACTATTTATTGAATATCTCAATAACTAAGAGTGCTATGAAAAAAAGTGAAGATACAAAAAATCTTTAATATTTTATTACCTACAACTTTTATTTGAAACATTTTCCAATTGTATCAGCACACACACTGACACAAATCAATGACTAGATAAAAAACAATATTTATTAAATATCTCAAAAACTAAGAGTGCTATGACAAAAAGTGAGTCCACAAAAAATCTTTAGTTTTTTATTTCCTACAACTTTTATTTGAAACATTTTTCAATTGTATCGACACATACACTGTCACACATCAATAACTAGATAAAACAAACAACTTTTAAAATATCTCAAAAACTAAGAGTGCTATGACAAAAAGTAAAAAAACAATATATCTTCATTTTGTTATTATCTACAACTTTTATTTAAAAGAATTTTTTGTTTGATGAACATTTATTGAAAAAATCTGAAAAAACTGAAAAACGCTAAGAGTAAAGTACCACTTCCGGTTTTCCGATTTTCACCAAAAGCTTTTCAGTTCTTTCGATTGTAACAAAAAGCTTAAGTTTCAAGTTTCATCTCGATATCTTTAGCGGTTTTTGCGGTACAGCGCACAAAGACACACACACAGACACACAGACAGACAGACAGACAGACAGACAGACAGACAGATAGACAGACAGACAGGCAGACAGACATTTTTCAAAAATGGTCTTATTCGACTCAGGGGACCTCAAAACGGATATTTCCGCTAAAATTTTTGATTCGAAAATTTTCACGAAAACAATACTTTCCCTTTGTATTACATACGGGGGAAAGTAAAAATTGATACATTTTTGAAAAAAACAATTCTGACAAACACGGTTAGAAACCATAATTATGTTTGGAAACAATTCATATCCTTTAGAATTTCCCCAACTACGAATTGACATTAATTGGCAGATCTGGCAAGTATTTTAAAATTAAGGGCATACAACATGAACAAACAAGACGGTTTTTGTTATTGAATTTCATTAAATAATCATTTGAATACCACTCGATGTTTGAAATTTTTGTCGAGAAAGACTCTGTTTTTATACACTCAAGCTTAGTTGTCTTAAGCAATTCAACTCGATGAAACTGTCAGAAAAAGTCACTCGCTCTACGAGTCGTGCCTTTTTCAGAGACAGTTTCATCTCGTTGCATTGTTAGACAACTGAGCTTTCGTTAAAAACAAAGTCATTCCGAAAATTTCAAACAACTAGTGGTATTACGTGTGTAAATTTCGTCTCCTAATTTAAAAAAATAAAAAATAGATACGTTTCGTTAGTATTACGTACTCAATATATTCTGTATTATGGAGGCTTATACTTCGTTATATCATATGTTCAATACGCCTGGTCTCTCACGCCCGACGCGCCCTCATGCGGCCAAAGCTGTAAGTTGTTGACTGGGAGTCACGTTGACAGGCGCAAGCGGTTCGCATGCCGCACAGCTGTGAAACGCGTGTTTTTGTTATTAATAAGCGACGAAATGAGCAGGAAATCGGAGGGAAAAGTGTGTTGCGTGCCTGGCTGTCCCAACGGGCAGTTAAAAAATGTCGGTTTGACATTTTATACGTTCCCGAATCGTGATTATGAAGTACAGCGGAAGAAGTTGTGGATTGCGCGTGTGCGACGAGAAGGGTAAGTAATAATGTTAACATTCCTATTTCACCTGAATAGAACTGTTCAATCAATCTGCAATATAAAAATGAAAACAAACCTCATGTTGCCAGCAGCATTCCTAACCTATAAAAGTAACCGTGATAACGCTTGGAGAAAAATAATTTGAATGCAACAATGCGAATAAAAAGTCATTATTTAATTAAAGTGTCCTTATTTCAGAGAAGAAAATGGACCCTGGGTGCCAACGAAGCACACAAAAATTTGCGCTGAACACTTTGTTGGCGGTGTGAAATCAAATAATCCCACAGAGGAAAATTTTAACCCGACAATCTTCCCATGGAAACCGGCAAAGGAATCCTGTGAAGCTCGCAGACAGAGACTTGCCCTTCGCAACGAGAAGAAAAGTGTGAACTCGGCCCGTAATTCTGAAGGTACAACTTTAATTGAATGTGTTCATCAATAATTATTGCATAACCTTGCATGTAGTCTTTCTGTTTAATTTCTTTTAGCAATATAAGTGGAAGCTATGTAGCAATTTTCGCCCTTTATTTAAGCCTTTCTCGCGAAATATAGATAAATCGACAGCTCGAAATCCGCACTGCACAATAGTTGGCATGTTTTGCCGTCAAAACGGTATGTAACGATGAAAAACCACGATCTGCCGAACAGGTTTAATCACGACATTTAAACGGCCCCAGTCAACAACTTAGCGGCGCTGCCGCCAGAGCGGCGCTCGAGTCGCGCGGCGAGGAAGACACCAGGCGTATACAAAAAACCTCTAGTGTTGTGTCAAATTTAAGTTGGCTACACACTTTAGGAATTGACATGTAAAACGTTAGACATAATAATTCTAATCAAGGACGGTCGAGTATACGGTAAGAAGGATCGACAGAATCGAAGATTTTGGAGTGGGGCTAGAGATCACTTACGTCACAAATGCACGCTGAATTTAAATGTGGTTACTTCATAGTAAACTTTAGGTAAACATGCATAAGCTGTACATTTTCTGACATTTGTTGTTTTTTAAATGAGTTCAATTTGAAGCTATAAACGAGTGTTGTCCACTCCCAGACTAAGCATGAAGTAAAATTTCGAGTTTAGAAAAGCCCCGTGAAAATTTGTCGAGGGTCGCGCAGCGACCCGAGGCAAATTTTCTGGGCTTTTCTAAACTCGAAATTTTACTTCATGCGCCACGCTTACAAACCACAGATTTTAAGCAAAATTCGAATATATATAAATTTCACAATATTTCTGTGTTTTATACGCGTGGCGCATGAAGTAAAATTTCGAGTTTAGAAAAGCCCAGAAATTTTCACGGGGCTTTTCTAAACTCGAAATTTTACTTCATGCTTAGCCTGGGAGTGGAAAACACTTGTTTATAGCTTCAAATTAAACTTAAAAAAAAAACAGGGAATACCTAAAGATTTATAGAAAATAGGCTGAATTTGGAATACGTAAACTCCCTGTATAATGTAAATACATATTTAAGGAAAGTGCGAAAAGAGGGAATAAATTACTTCCTAGTAAATTTTAGGTAAACATGCATAAGCTGTAAATTTTCTGACGTTTGTTGTTTTTTAAAATAGTTCAATTTGAAGCTTTAAACGAGTGTTGTCCACTCCCAGAGTAAGCATGAAGTAAAATTTCGAGTTTAGAAAAGCCCGGAAAATTTGTCGAGGGTCGCGCAGCGACCCGAGACAAATTTTCTGGGCTTTTCTAAACTCGAAATTTTACTTCATGCGCCACGCTTAAAAAACACAGATTTTAAGCGAAATTCGAATATATATAAATTTCACAATATTTCAGTGTTTTATACGCGTGGCGCATGAAGTAAAATTTTGAGTTTAGAAAAGCCCAGAAAATTTGCCTCGGGTCGCTGCGCGACCCTCGACAAATTTTCACGGGGCTTTTCTAAACTCGAAATTTTACTTCATGCTTAGCCTGGGAGTGGAAAACACTTGTTTAAAGCTTCAAATTAAACTTAAAAAAAAACAAGGAATACCTAAAGATTTATAGAAAATAGGCTGAATTTGGAATACGTAAACTCCCTGTATAATGTAAATACATATTTAAGGAAAGTGCGAAAAGAGGGAATAAATTACTTCCTGGTAAACTTTAGGTAAACATGCCTAAGCTGTAAATTTTCTGACATTTGTTGTTTTTTAAAAGAGTTCAATTTGAAGCTATAAACGAGTGTTGTCCACTCCCAGACTAAGCATGAAGTAAAATTTCGAGTTTAGAAAAGCCCCGTGAAAATTTGTCGAGGGTCGCGCAGCGACCCGAGACAAATTTTCTGGGCTTTTCTAAACTCGAAATTTTACTTCATGCGCCACGCTTATAAAACACAGATTTTAAGCGAAATTCGAATATATATAAATTTCACAATATTTCAGTGTTTTATACGCGTGGAGCATGAAGTAAAATTTCGAGTTTAGAAAAGCCTAGAAAATTTGTCTCGGGTCGCTGCGCGACCCTCGACAAATTTTCACGGGGCTTTTCTAAACTCGAAATTTTACTTCATGCTTAGCCTGGGAGTGGAAAACACTTGTTTAAAGCTTCAAATTAAACTTAAAAAAAAACAGGGAATACCTAAAGATTTATAGAAAATAGGCTGAATTTGGAATACGTAAACTCCCTGTATAATGTAAATACATATTTAAGGAAAGTGCGAAAAGAGGGAATAAATTACTTCCTAGTAAACTTTAGGTAAACATGCTTAAGCTGTAAATTTTCAGACATTTGTTGTTTTTTAAAATAGTTCAGTTTGAAGCTTTAAACGAGTGTTGTCCACTCCCAGACTAAGCATGAAGTAAAATTTCGAGTTTAGAAAAGCCCTGTGAAAATTTGTCTCGGGTCGCGCAGCGACCCGAGACAAATTTTCTGGGCTTTTCTAAACTCGAAATTTTACTTCATGCGCCACGCTTATAAAACACAGATTTAAAGCGAAATTCGAATATATATAAATTTCACAATATTTTAGTGTTTTATACGCGTGGCGTATGAAGTAAAATTTCGAGTTTAGAAAAGCCCCGCGAAAATTTGTCTCGGGTCGCTGCGCGACCCTCGACAAATTTTCTACGCAGGGCTTTTCTAAACTCGAAATTTTACTTCATGCTTAGTCTGGGAGTGGAAAACACTTGTTTAAAGCTTCAAATTAAACTTAAAAAGAAACAGGGAATAGCTAAAGATTTATACAAAATAGGCTGAATCTGGAATACGTAAACTCCCTGTATAATGTAAATACATATTTGAGGAAAGTGCGAAAAGAGGGAATTAATACTTAAAACATGTTAATAACACTGAGCAAATACATTTAAGTAATGTTTTATCAACATTAAAACAACATTTAATGTTGATACAAAAATAATATTAAAATATCTATTTATGAAAGTACAGTGAAACCGGAAAGAGAGGTTATGATAGACTCAAAAACGTAACCAAATACAACGTCATTGTTCTCTCTCGCACGATCAAAATGGCCTGCGGGGAAAGGGGTAGGTGAAAACATGGAAAGATCCAATTTTGTCATACCTTGTAACACATATGTGTTACGCCCATCGACGTACCTTGATTCTAATGTATATTTGCAGAGTTGCCAACCTAGAACATTTTTTCTTACTTTGTTTATATAACACTTTTTATTGAATGTGACTGCAGTTTCGACAAATTTAGCTTGTCTTTATCAAACAACACTTCATGTCAGTAGCGGATTTAGAAATCCGTCAAGGGGGGGGGGGGGGGGGGGGCGCATCTCCATCGCAAAAGCTCAATTATTTTTGTAGTTATGAAACAAACTTTATTGCTGTTACATTTTTAAATAACAAAGTTTATTCTTCTACTGTTCTTGGCGAAATGGTCAATAACTTCCTCGATGCAACATTCTATGTCGAGATGGGTGTTTAGAAGTGCAAGCCCATTGAGACGATCCTCATTCATCGTTGACCTCAACCACGTCTTCGTACGACGCAATGTGGAAAAGCTTCTCTCTACCGTGGCTATTGACACGGGTGGACAAGCGAATACTGTGTACAGCTTATGGAGAGTCGGATAGTCACTATTGGAACACACAGCTAGAGCTTCCATTACAGAATCCGAATTTGTTACCTGTTTCATGTGTATTTGTCTAAACTGAAGCACCCCTGCCATGAGTTTTTTTTTTGTCATATAGTGTGCCTGATCAAAAAATGGGGCAATAGACACACAGTCCTCCAATTTCTCTGCCAAGTTTTCAGAGGCGATATTTATTAGTTGGGAAGGTAGAAGATTATTTAATTTTAAATGTGTTATATTTTCGTCACAAAACCGTTCCCTCATGTCTGTTGTTATATGGTCCAATATTGGTACAAAAACAGCTATTCTCCAATATGCTATTGGATCGTCGTTTACATCAAAATGTGCCCTGTGATATTGCCTTCCGGCATGGCGAGGTATACACATATCTACATTGAGCTCTTCCATTGTTGTTCTAGAGTCCTCTATGACACGGGTGAAGTGAACGACTGCATTGGTTCGCATGTCATCATATATTTTAAGAGTTGCCTCTATTCCGATTTTCGCTGTAGCAACATCGATAGTAGGGTTCTGTAAAATCTTGCTCAGAGGGAGTGTTACGCTCATTATTTCACTCAGAGAGAAAAGCGTGACAATGAAGTCTGAATTCGACATGGCCTTAAGCAGAATACTGGCTTTGGACGCCGTTGTTCGGTCTCTCCACTCAGAAATTTCGATTAAAACCTTTGTAATCGTCACATGTGGTCTTACTAATATATGTTGCATTAGATTTGCTTGTGACGAGGTGATTTTTTAGCTGCAAATCTCCTGCATCGATGCGAAATCTAAGCAAGGCCCTGAAGTTCCCTTCATTATCAGCCACAATATTGTTTTCATCTGAACTATTGGCTAGTAGACTCGCGTCGTCTCTGTGTCCTCTCAGGGGTATGTTTTGCCTTCCGTGAAGAATTATAGTTTTTACTATAGGAACAAGAGGGGCCCTGTTCTCTTTTACTTGTTGCATCCTCCGTACTGAGAGTTATTCCTGATATCAAGTTCAGGTTTATCAAGAGTCACCAAAAACGTGTTTGCAGTAGTAGTAGCTTTAATATGGTAGTCACAAGAAGCGTGTTTCTCTAGATCCCCATATTTTCCGGAAAGTTTACCAAACTTTGTTAGCGGCTCTGTGACAAGCTTCTTTGCGGGACAGCCTGTCTCAGCGCCTACCATCTTCCTATGCACAAATATCGCATAGTTCAAGCAGAAGAGGCCTTGCTTTGACTGGGAAAAGACTAGCCACGGATACTGCTCAAAGTGCTTTTCTTGCACTTGTCGATGTTCTATTCGTCCTCGTTTTGAATGTTGCGACCTCGGAAAAACATATCCTCTCTCCGGCTTCCTTGGAGCGGTTAGAAGTCTATGAATTACATCATCAGAGAGAGATGATGACCTATCTACAAATGCGCCAATGTCTGTCTCATCACTGATCTCCATGGCCGCACAAGCTACGTTCTCGTTGCACGAAGAACTACTAGGTACCGGTGATTCACTTACTCGAGGCTTTTTTGTATCCACTGCTTCAGAAGAGCTATCACATGTAGTGCCTACATGTGATAGCTTCTTCTTCTTCTTGCCGTGCGAATGATGAAACGGTCCATACTGAAACTAAGTAAATTACAGCTTTATACAGGGTGTCCATTTTTAGCTGAACCGTAATAATCTAAATAATTTTAAGATAATTTGTTGAATTATAAATTTTCTATATTTTAGAGCTAATTAATAATCTGCTTTCACATTGGAAATATACATGCCCAAACAGGGATGCCGATCAATGAAAACGAAAACTTCCTCGTATACAAAAAATATTGGAATTCTTAAAAAATTTCGATGTCGAGATGTTGATGTATCTTGTTGTGTTGGATCTTTTTGAGTCAGAAAAAACTCATTTTTGGAATTATGTCCGTATGTCAGTTATCACGATAAGTTAAAACGCAATGAGCTAGACACATGAAATTTTATATCTCGTTTATATCTCGCTTCTACAAATATAAATAATATGCTTTGTGTATACCCATTAAGAAGCTTGATCTTTAATTCATTTACACAAATATTTGTTATTATCGTCCCAATAAAAAAAATCAAATAGGTTTTTTACCAGTTACAAATTGCATGTGAGGAAGTCTAGGGACGAACACTCCCGAATTTTTAAATTCGTAATTAATCAAAATGAAGAATTAATAAAATATGATGTGTTATACAAACAAAGTTAAAAGTGTTTCATTGTGTAATTAACATGTATAACGAAGTAGAAGCCTCCACAATACAGAATTAATAAAATACTTTCGGAGTACAGGCCTATCACTAGAGTAGTAAATAACATTTGTATTTATATAATCACTATCGATTTGACCATGATTAATTGAAAAATCTTATATTTTAACTAACAAGAAATTTATTTGTTTATACCGTTCGTTGTTTTTATCATGCTTACCATTGGGATCTCGTAGACAAATGATGATACAAAGTTGGTCAAATCAGACAAAAGTTTCAATATTTGATACTGAGTAAGAATATGTCAACAAATTTCAGCTAACATCAGTTGTTTTAAAAATTTGGCGGAAAATGTGAAATGGATGATAATTTATTTTTATTAAAACTTTGTTATTTAATGAGATAGAGATCTGTAATTTTCTGTGTATTATAAGAGCCTTTAGAAAAATCGACAGGAATTAACAGATTTTATTTTCTGTTGTAGTGGTAAAACTAAGAAAGAGCAGTTAATTTGTTATCAAATAAAACTATTTCACTGTTCGATATCCCTACTGTGCATATTTGTGGGTTGCAAAGAAACATAACTGTTACTTCCTCATGAGATTGAAATTCAATGTGTCTGTCAGGTAATTCGAAATTTATCTAACCACTGTCTATAAGACAAAAACACAAATTAGCTTGCAAAAATATGACGCACTAATCATTTCACGAACACATAGTCAGATTTCACAAATACATACCTAATTGACTTTCTGCACTGCTATTCTACCTTTTAATTTGTAAGTATATGAGGATCACACTAGTTATTTGCTATCTAGAAGCATCTACTTACAACTGCAATGATAATAATAATTCTAAGAATAATAATAATTCTAAAACCGACCCGAAACGTCTGGTGTGCGTTTAGACAATATCTACGCGCACGTTATACTGACGCACAAATAGGGTTACCACACTTTCCTTGAAACTAAAGCGGCTGTTTTTACCAGTATGTTTTACCCGTATGTAATACAAACGGAAAGTTTTCCATATATTATTGTTTAATGTAGCTTGTATAGTATTCGTGATTGGTGCTCTGTTTTTTATAATAATCAAATAAATACGGCAGACGAAAATCCAACAAGCTAATATTCGTGAGTTCCAGCTGGCCCATGGCCCATTTTTTTCTATAATATAATCCATAAGGGGGGCGCCCCCTGCCCCCCCCCCCCTAAATCCGCCACTGCTTCAAGTTTGATAATAACAAGCTAAATTTGTCGAAACTGCAGTCACATTTAATAAAAAGTGTTACTCTACATGGAATACGACATCAGCCAAATGGCTGCCACGGCTGGCCTTACAATAGTCCATTCTCTCGACCCAATTTTTCAGAACTTTTTCCAACCTCTGCGGTTCTATCTCAGCAATGGCATTTTGGATATTGGCTTTAAGATCGTCAATCGTTGCTGGATCGTTGGCATAACAACGTTCTTTAACGCCACCCCGGAGATAAAAGTCCATGGGCGTCAAATCGCAGCTCCTTGCTGGCCGATTCACATCTCCACGGCGGCTGATTACACGATTTTCGAACGTTGACCGCAATAAGTCGATGGTTTCGTTGCTAGTGTGGCATGTCGCCCCATCTTGTTGGAACCAGATGTTGCCCACATCCAAACCAGCAATTTGCTCTCAAAAAAGTTTGCTGTCATGGTCCTATAGCGGTTTCCGTTGACCGTTTCGCCAGATTCAAAGAAAAATGGGCCGATGATGCCCAAAATCCGCACTATACAGTTACTCGTTCGGGATACATTGGCTGCTCAACGATCACGTGTGGGTTTTCCGATGCCCAAATCCTGCAGTTTTGCTTGTTTACATAGCCCACGAGGTGAAAATGCGCTTCATCGGAAAAGATAATTTTTCGCCAAAATTCACCATCGGCTTCCAGCTGCTCTAAGGCTTAATTAGCAAAGTTGTGTCAAAGTGGATGGTTAACTCTTTTCAATTGCTGTGTTATTTGGACCTTATAGGCAAATAAACAGATGTTTTTATGCAAAATACGCCTCAAGGTAGTGCGACTAATGTTCAATTGCTGAGAGCGATGACGAGTCGATGTACTCGGGTTGGCTTGCACACCACGGGCTACAGCAGCAATATTCTCGGTTGTACGAACCGGACGAGCGTGTGGAACTTTAATACGGTCCACCAGCATACCAGTTTCACGAACTTTGTGCACAAATTTCTTCAGAACACTTGCATTTGGTGCATATTCGCGACCGAATTTTGTATGCAATACACGAATTACATTCAAAGTAAATTTTTAACATTTCCCAACGTTCATCGAGCGTATAGCGTGCCATTTCGTTAACCGGGTGTTGTATACTAAAGAACTGTCATACATCAGATGTAAAATATCATGAAAGTAAAAATAAAGTGGTAGTTCAAAAAGATTTCAAGAGATGGCCCACCCTTTACAAACAAAGTGAAAAGTAGTAGAGTTAATGTGGTCTAGAGAAAGCATACCGCCCATTTGTTGTCACGAAACATAACTGTTCTGCGCGGGGTGAGGCGTGTGTTTACATTCATGTTTGTAAACACGCCAGGCCTCTTCGGTTAACCTAACTTTTATATTTATTTATCTAATTGCGTATTATTTTAGGTTTTTTTACATGAAATCTTCGGCCTTTAACACTCCTTTCCCGGGATCTGGCTCAAATCACATACAAGTTTATAAAATGGTTAGCACTTTTTGTGTGGCTTGAGGTTACGTTCATGTTTGTAATCACGCCAGAACACATCAGTTAACCTCACTTTTAAGTTTGTTTACATTTAATCGTGTTTGTAAACAAGCGTGTTTACATTTTATCTTTACATACAAACATTGCCTATCCCCACCATCGCATTACTCGTCTATATTATACTTGGTCTGAGACTTAATATATATTTTATGACTATAGTTTCGACTATAGCTTCGACTAAAGCAACCATTGTAAGCTCGAAAATAATTCTAGTGTAGTGTCGTAGTCGCCGTTCAATAAAGGCAAAACAGGAGTCTTGCACGAAAACGACTTTTTATTTCATTTTGTGATTTTTCATTTTTAATAATAATACATTTTTTAGTATGCCATTTCCATGGCTACGCCTGGCGGGCCACCGTCTATCCGATTTATCCCGCTGTGCACCACACAATGTAGCATGTTGGAGCCAGATATCAGGGAAGCGGAGTGGAAAATAGAAAGCCATGACAACGGGATATTTTTAAGATAACAAATAATTTGTAGAGATTAAACAGAAACCTAAAAAAATCAACTAAATAATAAAGTTATATTCTCCAAACACTGACTTCTCAGCAATATGGTTAAGAGAATTAGTTTATTGAATGTGGTGACTTATCACAACTTCCACTAATTTTATTAGGTTTACGCACTGTTTTTAAAACTTCTCTTTCGGCCACAACAGCCGAATACGTATACGATAAAACACTGCGTTTGCCTGGCGATTTGCCTTTTCCGCGCAAAAACGTAGATCATATTCCTTCAGGTTCAAAATTTATTGACGATTTGAAAATAAAAATGCAGATTAAACAACCCGCAATGACCAGACCAACCACTCGCAAAAGTTTTATACACCCTGACTTAGGCAACTGCACACGTGTTTTCTTAAGGAAAGATTGTGTCAAACATCCTTTACAACCTGCATATGATGGGCCTTTTTAAATTTTAAATCGTCAGTCAACATTTTTTACGATTTCCAGTAACGGAAAAATTACTAACGTTTCTATCGATCGTTTAAAGCCTAGCTTCCAACCAAAGTTTTTACCAGAGCCATCTTCAAATTCCCTATACTCTTCTCCTTTAATTACTTTACCTCTTCGATCACTTCTTAAACATCACTAATCCTACACTAAGAAAACTGTCCTTACTAAAAAGGTCACTTTCTTTTTGCCCCTTTCCTAGTTTTCCCTTTTATTTTTTTTTCTAAAGGGGGGGTAGTGTAGCATGTTGGAGCCAGATATCAGGGAGGCGGAGTGCAAAATAGAAAGCCATGACAACGGGATATTTTTAAGATAACAAATAATTTGTAGAGATTAGACAGAAACCTAAAAAAATCAACTAAATAATAAAGTTATATTCTCAAAATACTGACTTCTCAGAAATATAGTTAAGAGAATTAGTTTATTGAATGTGGTGACTTATCGGAAACCGCGATAACCACTACACTAGCATAACGAATAGGACTGCCAAATTCAAATACACAAACATTTAATTTTCAGACTAACATCAATTTGTATTATTATTATTTTATACATTTACATAGCCGGATTTACTGTATTTTATGATTGATGCAAAATGGAATTTTATCACTATTTGGTGATAAATCCGTAAAATGTTATTTACAGGGAGGGGGATTGGATTAGGGGTGATCCGAGATCTGGCGATGGGGGCATATAAATCGGCAATGTTATTATTGCGTTTTGGAAATTCCATATATATATTCCGACGAAACGGCGATTTTCCGGGATTCATCTTACGGTTCAGTGAAAGTTGGAAATGATCACAGCAGGAAAAGCTTGATGGATCTCCTTAAATTGATTAGTATCAATTTCACACTCGTCTGACGCCGGAGCCAATAGCGCCTATAAAATAGTTTTTATTGAATTATTCTATTTCAACCGGTATTTTTTCAATGCATCAAATAATAGCGTAACAGTCTATTTATATGTAATAATCACTTTACGTAAACTCAAAACATATAGTTAATCAGATTAATGTGATTAACTAACCTAAAATGTTTTAATCCTAACTATAGTCTCTTTAAAAACTAGAAGGAGTAAGTGCCAAAGCACAATTTACACTATAAAAAGTTACCAGAAATATCACTAGATAAATTTGGCGGCAATTTTAAATAATTTCATAATTACTCTTTAAATCAGTGATGGGGAAACTACGGCCCGCGGGCCAAGTCCGGCCCGCGGAAATGTTTAATCCGGCCCGTTTAAGAGTGCCGTCGTGAGAATGTTTGAACGCGTTCTTACTTCGTAATGTGACGACCCGCATAAAAACTACCTACCTACGATTAAGCATTATTCTTTGGCCCGCTACGATTGTCTGGTTATTACAAATGGCCCGTCTTAAAACAAGTTTCCCCACCCCTGCTTTAAATGAAATCAAATATTCATTTTGAACTTCTTAATTGTGGTTAAGTCTCGCCATATATCTGTGAAATAAAACATATTTACATTATGTTCATAATATAATATGCAATTTATATAATAATGTGTGTCTTTATCAGAGCTCGAACGAATCCTCGTAAAAAGGATTCGAATCACGAATCCGAATCACCTAATATGATTCGAATCACGAATACTCGAATAAAGGATTCTTAAGAGATAAATATGATTCGAATCAAAGATTCGAATCTTGTTTTTTCGAATCACGAATACAAATCCTTTAAGAATAAATTTGAATTTATTATTTTTTTGCAACCATTAATCTATAAATATCGATACCAGTTGTTTTAACAAAAATATTCACAACCTAATTATTTATTATTACCACTGAACATCGTTGATAACAGACTAAATATCTGACTCCCTGTTACTCTGGTTACAGATGTATTTGTGTGTTTCTGAACTCCACTTCACATCACTGTTTTTACGCGTGGCGCATGAAGTAAAATTTCGAGTTTAGAAAAGCCCGAAAATTTGTCTCGGGTCGCTGCGCGACCCTCGACAAATTTTCACGGGGCTTTTCTAAACTCGAAATTTTACTTCATGCTTAGCCTGGGAGTGGAACAACTCGTTCAAAACTTCAAATTGAACTCTATTATAAAATCGACTAATGCCTTAAATTTACGTAAATAAAAAAATCACTGAATATCATTAAAACCGGGAAAGTCAGAGAAAAGTCATGGAATTATATTCAAATTGACCAAAACATTAACAAAAAGCCATATGATATTATTAAATTTGTCAAAATCAGCAGGCAAATTACAAAACACGTAAAAATTTATAAAATTAACTTAAATATTGGCAAAAACAATGAAACCTATTAAACAGAATAAAAATTTCTCACAGAAGAAAGATATTAAAAGGCCAGGGAAAAAATCTTTAGTCAGGGAAATGTCGGAAAAATATAACATTTCAGATTGTGGCTACCATGTCAGTTTTACTTCGAACAATATTAAACAAAATTCTGAAAACTAGATTATTATCTTTAAACACATTTCCAATCATTTAATGTTCTTATCAAAGCATTTACTTTGAAAATTCGAACGAGCGTTTCCACTCCCAGACTAAGCATGAAGTAAAATTTCGAGTTTAGAAAAGCCCCGTGAAAATCTGTCTCGGGTCGCGCAGCGACCCGAGACAAATTTTCTGGGCTTTTCTAAACTCGAAATTTTACTTCATGCGCCACGCGCATAAAACAGTGATTTAACGTGAGATTTAAAAACATACAAAAGAACATTTTTCATGTTATTCCTCACAATTAATTCGAATTATTTTTGATGATTCAAATCCTTTTGTAAGAATTCGAATCCTTTCACAAGGATTCAAATCCTTTTATAAGGATTCGAATCGTCCACATTTAGACTCGAACACGAATCCTCTTAAAAAAATTTAACGAATCAGGATCACGAATCCAGTTGAACTAAAGTATTCGAATGCCTCTTTTGAATCCTCTAAAAGGATTCGAATCCTGCCCAGCTCTGGTCTCTAACTTACTTAAAATTGATTTGTTTCAAAAAACTATACAAGGTAGAACGACTCATCTTCGGCATGCCTGCATGATCGTTTAATACTTTTAAAACTTTATTCAAAGTTGGCAGTTCATTTTTAGAAACTATGCACGGATCTCTTCACTACGTCATCAAAACTTGTAATTATGTCCTCTAAGCTGTTTAGGGCTACAAATCTCTCCGGATTTCTTATATTTGCTAATGGTACGATAGACAGTGGAATTTATATTTCTTAAAAACTAAACATTTTATTATTTGATGCATATTCTTATGCTATTTGATATCTCACCTACTGCACCAACAATGTCTGATACAACAGCAGTCATTTTCATATGTGGATCATCTGTTATCATCTGCTTATACATATTTATTATGCACTGTTTTTCAGACAGATATAAATGACCCGAATTTAACTTCTAACGCTTTTTTGGAGGTGAAGGTGATATTATCACCGAGCTTGTACTGGGTCCATAATCCATCACAACAATATAAACAAAACTAACTTTTAACTATGCTAAAGAAACATGGCACAAAAGGTTATTACGAAACAGACAAAGTTGCAACTCAGTAACGCTTCGAATTAAGGTTATCTCAACTGTTGCGTCTAATAATGACGTAATTAGCATAGTGTAAAATGGGCGCTCCTCCTAGTTATTAAACAGATTACACTGGTCTGCAAAAAATTTTTTTTTTGAGCCCTGACACCATTCCTGCTGATTCTTATGTAAAATGACCTCCTGAATCCGAATATGACCTCCGTTTTCCCCCATCACCCACCGTTTTCGGGGGAGGCCCCCCCGCCTATTTTTATCACTTTTAGATAATTTGGAGGGATGAAAAGGATTATTTTAGCCTTTACATTTCTTCTGAGGGGCTAGAGAGGTGAAAAGTTCCAAAACATGAACATTTGTAGCAAGGAGGTAGATTTGTAAATTGTAAAAAAATTATTAAAAATGATCAATTTTTTCCGTTTTTTTCGCATTTTTTTCACTTATTTTCTACATATTCCAGCTTCCATTACCCCTTATCCTCCCCCAAACACCCCCAAATAATAAAAATATATTGCAACAATATATCGCAACAATAATAAAAATATATAGCAACAATAATAAAAATATATAGCAACAGTTCGGAAGATTCACTGTACCACGCTGGCGCTCTCAATACTCCCTCCGTTTCCCCCATCCATTGGAGGGGTGAAAAGGATTATTTTAGCTGTAAAGAATAATAAATAAAAAGTAAAATAATAAATGTAAAATAATAAATGTTAAGAATAATAAATAACTAAGATAAGTACCTTCATTTGGTGCTTGCTTTCGTTTTGTACCCTGAGGTAGAAGTTTCTCGTATCAAAAACCAGCAGTACTCTGCTAACATGCTCGCATTCCACTTCCCCGAAAATCTCCTCTCGAACTTAGAGATGTCTTGATTAAACCGTTTCCCGTGTTCATCCGAAACTGCTCCTAAATTTTCAGGGAAGAAGTCCAGGTGTGAGTGAAGGAAATGCACTTTAAAAGACATGTTACACTCCATGGCCTTGTACGCTGACAGCAATTCCTCGACATAAGCGACATAATCATTACTTTTGTTGTTACCCAAAAAGTTCTCACACACGTTTTGAAATGCAATCCAAGCTCTTTCTTCTTTTCGATTCAGGTGTTCAATAAACGTCGAATCTTGGAAAAGTTGTCTAATCTGGGGGCCCACGAAAACTCCTTCCTTGATTTTAGCCTCACTAAGACGAGGGAATTTAGTTTTCAAAAATTGAAATGCATCACCGGTCTTGTCCATTGCTTTCACAAACTGTTTGATTAATCCGAGTTTGATGTGCAAAGGCGGCAAGTAAATATTTTCCTTCGGGACCAGAGGATAGTGAGCGACGTTTTTCTGACCGGGAGTAAAACTTTCTCGCAGAGGCCAGTTCCGTACGATGTAATGTTTGTCTCGGGCTCGGTTGTCCCATTCGCATAGGAAGCAGCAGTATTTTGTGAAGCCTGATTGCAGGCCCATTAGTAGAGCAACAACTTCTAAGTCAGCGCAAAGTTTCCAATTATAATCATGGTATTTGATTTTATCAAGGATCCGGCTGATGTTTTCGTACGTCTCCTTCATATCCACAGAGTATGCAACCGGGAGTGATGATAACTCATTCCCATTGGCCAATAGGACAACTTTCAAGCTTGTCTTTGATGAGTCTATAAACAGTCTCCATTTGTCTGGGTCACATGGCATCTTCAGTTCTATCATCAATGCGTTTGAATTAGAGCAGAACACTAAGCATTCATCTGCCGAAAAAAGAAATTTCAGGGTTGACTGCCTAGTCCTGTAAGAAGATATTTTTACACCCTTTTCTACGAGATTCCACTGCTGAAGTCGAGATCCAAGAAGTTGAGATTTACTCTTAGGTAACTCCAAATCCCTGACGAGATCATTCAATTTCGACTGAGTAACGAGGTGAGGTTTTCGATGAGCTGAATCAGCAGAATACTCTTCATCATCGGTGAACGTATCATAAGATGGTCCAGGCTGTGGCTCAAAGTCTTTCAAATCCGTTTCTGGTTCTAGAGTATAGGTTTTTGGGGGCACTAGGATTGGCAAAGATTCGTTGTGAGGAACTGGTCTTAGAGCTGAAGGGATATTAGGATACTGAATTGTATGCTTACTTTTGCTAGATAACCCGATGGTGGAAGTCATACAAAAGTAACAATCTGTGAGATGACAGCGAGGTTCGCGCCAAACCATGGGCACAGCAAATGGTATTGATTTACGGGTACCTTTGAGCCATTTGGTCAAGCTACTGTAACAAGTAGTGCAGCAAACTGTTGGAGCCCAATTCTTGTCCTGATCGCCAACTTGGCAATCAAAGTAAAATTTATAAGCAGTTTTAAGAAGCGGAGAAAGGGGTTTTCGTTGCGCTTTCAAAGTCAATTCTCCGCAAATATAGCAGAAGCTATCGGGATGATTTTTACACTCGCGTGGCATAATTAAACAGTAAATAAATGCTCGATGTTAATCACAACTCACACTCACGTACTGTAATTCACTTGGAAAAAGCCGGAATTAAAAAATTTCTACCGTTATACACAATTTAAACAACTTGGAAACACAGAATCCCCGCCTAGAGCACCGACAAGTTGACTCTACGATCGCTAGAGATGTACTGAGGGAAGATAAGGATTACAGTGCAGGTTTATAGTGACAAGAGCAATGCAAGTTTAAACCTGTCAAAGCATGAAAATTCTTGGGCAAACCTGTGCGCGCGAGGTATTGAGAGCGCCAGCGTGGTACAGTGAATCTTCCGAACTGTTGCTATATATTTTTATTATTGTTGCTATATATTTTTATTATTGTTGCTATATATTGTTGCTATATATTATTATTGTTTGGGGGAGGATGAGGGGGGATGGAAGCTGGAATATGTAGAAAATAAGTGAAAAAACTGCGAAAAAAAATGAAAAAATCGATCATTTTTAAGGATTTTTTTACAATTTAAGGGGGCAAATCCTCCCCCCCAAATCTACCTCCTTGCTACAAATGTTCATGTTTTGGAACTTTTCACCTCTCTAGCCCCTCAGAAGAAACGTAAAGGCTAAAATAATCCTTTCATCCCTCCAAATTAGTGATAAAAATAGGTGGGGGGCCTCCCCCGAAAACGGTGGGTGAGGGGGGAAAACGGGGGTCATATTCGGATTCAGGAGGTCATTTTACATAAGAATCAGCAGGAATGGTGTCAGGGCCGATTTTCATGCCGACCAGTGTTATAGGACTTACGCAGTCCGTGTCCAGATCCCGAGCAGGTCGGACCTCTGCGCAAAAATTAATACGCAAAGCCAGCACGTGGTTAGACACCTATCCTTTTGCATCCTTTAAGTCACATCCATTTTCATATTCCTATTCCTTGTATTCCCTTCTAGTGTACCTCATCCTGCTAACTGCACGTGTATTTTCATTTTCCTATTCCCTCGGGAAGGGCGTTAGTCCAAATTTTAAAATCAGTCGACACTGAATTGAATTATCAAAATAACTACAATCATTCCTTTTCCTGTAATAACTACCCCTATATTTATTTATTTATTTATCCAAATGGTTAAGCAAACATTTGTTTAATTAATGCTGGGACAACAGGGCTTAGATGCCAAGGCCATAAGAAAACGCGAAAGAAGAAGAAAGAAGAAGTAGGACTTACGCTTACTTATCAGAAAAAGGTTTTCAATACGTTTACTGCATGTAAAAGTATGTATTTGAAATTTAACTTATTTTTATGCATTCGCTATTTTTATACAATTTAAATTTGAAACTCCTTACAATCCTCGATTAATTTTGAGCGGCTGAAACAGTTGCATTAGAACAAAGATAGAAACAGCCCAGTATTGCCATTTATCTGTACGCCGAGACAAGTCGAGAACACGACTCGTCCGGATTAGAGGACACAAGGGAAATATATAGAGTATATACGATCTGAATTTAGTATCTCTACGGCGAAAAGCGAATTTATAGCGTCGCATTTATTGTCATCAGTGTGACCGCTAATGGGCGTCTGGAGTGCAGACCTATGTCCGACTGTATTTAGAAAGTCGTAAATCTCCACAGGGTTGCTTTATTCAATGAATAAACTACGCGAAGACGTCGTCACTATTTAAAAAAAAACATACCGGGTGTTGATGCGAATGTAGTTTTACATGTTAACCCGTATGTATATGATCGAATCAACACCCTGTATAACTTCAACGAACATACATGGCTTGTAACTTGTTACGGGGTGGGGTGCTTCGCAGTTGGAATTTATATAAAATCTTCGTTAAACAATTGAGGTGTTAAACGAAGACCCACATCGCAACTTCCGGCTAGCTATTTGGTCACTGAATAATAAAATTATGCTTACCAGGGTAATTACTTCACTGATTCTAAGTCAAAAGGTAAATGAAAGGTTTGAAATTGAACTTTAAAAGTAAATGAAAACTTTAGTCAAGGAGTAACAAAATGTATTAACACGAAACAAATTAAGCAACGAATATAAATTAACAAATGAAGATAGAAAAATAAACAAGCAAAAGAAAAAAACAAGAAATACAGTTAAAAAAATAACTTACGTACGACCACTGGGTCGTAAAGAATACTTGTAAAAAACTTTCGCGGACGCGGACGCGGACCGAAATTTAGCGTAGTGACGATGCACGGTTCGAAGACTTTTTTGAAGTGATGTTGAAGGGTCAACAGACTTTTTTGAAGTGATTTTAGCCCTTGAGGCCGGCGGTATTTATTTGGTTTTTGGTCAACCCTCTTCCGTCTTCCCCTCTGGCGACCACCAACTTTCGTTGGCCGAAAGAAAAATGGCCAAAATAAATATTAAATATTAATATTTTAAAATACAAAATATGTCATTATATGCGCGATATGATTCTGCGTCCGGGCATATATGACATATTTTGATTCGAGCTAAGAACGGGGTTTAATAGACGTTTAATTTAATTAAGCCGAAGGGGTTGACCGAATTTGCCTAAAAGTAATACCAACGATGTGGAATGATAAAGCGCATCGTTTGGTATACCTAGCAACAATATGCATAAATAATTACTATAGTCACCAAAATAAACCAATTGTTATACAAACAAAGTGATAAACAGTGTTTTATTTATAAATAATTACGCCTACCAATGTATAATAATAAGGAAAATACTGAATAGAAGTTAATGAAACTTCGTCCAAGCATAACGGGGAGCATCGTATGTGTGGAACCTCGTCTAAAAGCAAATTAGTAACAATTAAATATCATGACAGCTCGCGGTTTATATCCTTCTGGTTCGAACTAACCATATCGTGTTTGGTGTAGTTCGAATCGTCTTTTTCTCAGTTATCCGATGAGAGTTGTGACGTTCGCGCATGTATTCTACATACGCGGACCACGTAGGGGATGTGTCCCTATCCCTTGCATTCGGCGGTTTTATAACCCCTGACGTCATGCCCGATTCTTTCGTGCTTCGCACGTACGTTTCGCTCGCGCGATCGGGCCGGTCGCAGGTAGCGGCGTCCCATCGCAGATGTGGCGAACTCGGGGATAACCGGGAAATCCGTATATATTTTGGACAACCCTGGAACTGGAAATAGCGGATGCCGTAGAGTTCTACCCTTGGACGGCCGAGAGGAGTTTTGAGCTCAGTTGAGCTGTCTGATGTTCGAGGGCGCTATTTGACGAGATTCCACTAGGCAACCTATCTAACTTAAATAATATGAATGTATGGCGCGAACTTTACTCATTTGGAAACTAAAAGAGAATGAAGCAATATTGTGTACTGAAAAATAGAATGAGGTGAATTGGGACCGTTGTTCCGAATATTAAAATATGTAACAAAATAACGCCCGTGGTTATGTTGCAGCTGAAATATTGCTGAATGAACAAGTTGACGACGCTTACGGAAAAGCGCCGGTAACAAACTTATTGTTTGGTAGACTTCAGTCTACTAATTCATATAATTTGTTATGGAATGCAATTAATGTGAATGTGCATTCCATTACTATTTGGGAATATTTTGGGAATTGTCTCGAAGACTTTCTAATATAGTTCCTTGAGTAGTTTTCCTTAATACTTAATTACATACTTTCATTTGTTTTACGTTATAAATATTAAACTTTAGGAATTAAGAATCAGTTTTGTACAAGTACGCTAAGACGGTAAGACTAACATTGTATTGATACTGTACACAGATGTAATAAAATACGAGTAGTAACTTATCATCGTGGTATCATTGAAGATACAAAACCCTTACCTAGTGGAAGTCATCTACGGGGAGTGCGTTTAGCAAGTGGTATCCTCGTCAACATAAAATACCACGGGAGTAAGGTTGCGAAAGTACCAACTCCACAACAAATTATTAGAGTAAAAAATGCCTTCGATATAATTCAAATTCCAATACAAAAAGAAATAGTGTATCCCATTAACGAGACCGTTCATCTATATCAATTTAAAAGTTTGCGTATTACGTGTGGAAAAAGTTTAGACAAGTTATTGGATAAAACCACAGTTTAACATTCCCGAGAATATTTATCGGCGGAATCATGGAGACCATTACCCGTGTCAGTGAGTTCAGATGGACGTCCCTAAGGAATTCCCCATACCCTGAATAACCTAAATCCCTCGAATAGAAAAAAGAAAAAAGAAAAGAAAAGGCAATAAGATTTATTTACGCACACTGAATAATTAATACGTAGTGTATTTTAATTAACGAGCAGCCTATTAAAGGGGTATACGGAAAATATTTGTACATCTATTTCTGTAAAAATAAAACCTGAAAAACATTTTACAATATACGAAATTTTCAAATCATTCTTTTCACGACGATTGAAAAGAAATAAGTTTTGTGTGCTTAGCATTATTTTTTAACCGATATCCTTACACGCTCGCTAGTAAACACACCCAATTTAAACAAAACTTCGAAGTGTAATCTTAATATTAAGTGTTTGTTTGTGCGTGCGGATACATATATAAGATATTCAATTTCAGATAAAAATAATTCAGCAATAAACTTAAGGATAATAAGATATTTAGAAAAAAAAACATTGCGTATGAAAATATACAATAAATTAGAGAATACAAGATATAATGTATGAAATTACAATATATTCGTGTAAAGTATACACAGGGAGTTTTTCTTTTAAGTATACATTTGCATACGCTTTATTTAAGAGTTCAATTTGAAGCTTTAAGCTGTTTTCCACTCCCAGACTAAGCATGAAGTAAAATTTCTAGTTTAGAAAAGCCTGAAAATTTGGTTTGGTCGCGTAGCGCGAAGCGCGAAGCGGCCAAACCAAATTTTCGGCTTTTCTAAACTAGAAATTTTACTTCATGCGCTACGCGTATTAGACACAGAAACCACTGAAATATTGTGAACAAGTGAACGTTACTTGAAATCAGTGTTTTATACGCGTGGCGCATGAAGTAAAATTTCTAGTTTAGAAAAGCCTGAAAATTTGGTTTGGCCGCTCCGCGCTTCGCGCTACGCGACCAAACCAAATTTTCAGGCTTTTCTAAACTAGAAATTTTACTTCATGCTTAGTCTGGGAGTGGAAAACAGCTTAAAGCTTCAAATTGAACTCTTAAAAAAAGCGTATGCAAATGTATACTTAAAAGAAAAACTCCCTGTGTATACTTTACACGAATATTTCGTAATTTCATACATTATATCTTGTATTCTCTAATTTATTGTATATTTTCATACGCAATGTTTATTTTTTTAAATATCTTGTTATCCTTAAGTTTATTGCTGAATTATTTATTATTATTTATTTTTAATTCAGACGTGAAAACACTCGTTAGAAGCTTTAAATTGAACCTTTATTAAATGCTGATGCATTTTAACTTATTTTCTTTGTGATATGAGTATCAGGTCTCAAAGCAAACGCCATACAACTACAGCTTATAAGGATTATATTAATAACATATCCTCCAACATTTCAACTAATCCGAAGAAATTCTGGTCATTTATTAATTCAAAAAAACGCACTACTCGTATACCTGGTGTCATGCAACACAATGGTTTCAGACTAGATTCGCCTGTTCCTATTGTAAACGCTTTTGCTGATTTTTTCAATAACGTATATGCTAGTGCTTCACAAATTAATACGCTTCCCGATACGCACACTAATTTCCCTGTAATTAACATATCGTCAATTAATTCCGATGTTATTCATCATGCCATATATCGCTTAAATAATACAATGTCCTGCGGCGCAGATGGAATTCCAAGGTTTTTAATAACAGATGCTGCTTTTCTCTTAATAAAACCACTTGAAACAATTTTTAACCTTATTCTTAAATCATCGATATTTCCGTCAGTTTGGAAATAATCAAAAATATGTCCAGTGCTTAAGTCTGGTGATTCCAAGGAAATCGCTAACTATCGACCCATTTCCTTGCTGCCAAACTTCACAAAAGTATTTGAAATTGTCATTTACAATTACATTTATCCAAAGGTTAAAAATTATATTTCTACAAATCAGCATGGCTTTATGGAAGGTAAATCTACGACGACCAATTTGTGTTGCTTTAGTGAATATGTCTGCAGTGAGCTCGATCGTAAGGGTCAGGTTGACTGTATATATACGGATCTTGCTAAGGCATTCGACCGTGTCGATCATACTACACTCCTAAATAAACTTGGAAATTACGGATTTCATGTCAACCTGATTAACTTATTCAAATCTTATCTATCTGACCGCCATCTATATGTCTCAATCAATGGTTTCTCATCTAAAGCGTTTGTTGCTCGTTCGGGTGTACCCCAGGGATCCAATTTGGGACCATTATTATTCCTTCTCTTTGTTAATGACCTTAGTGTTTTACTAGATTGTAACTATTTATTATTTGCAGATGATCTTAAAATATTTTTTCTACTCCTATTTGTGAAATACAATTTTACACATCGATTAAAATGTGTGAAATATGATTTTTCATACCGATGCGTGAAGTACAATGCAATTTTTATGGGATTTATTTCACGCACCGCTGCCATAAGAGCCAATACACTTTTCAGCATCGGTGAACAATTTTTAGATGGCGGTGATTTTTTAAATGACACATGTCATTTAGTTAAGTTTGTGCTGTTTTGTGTGTTGGTGAACATTGGTGAACGTTAAAATGCAGACATCACTATCTCCAGAGAGGCCTAATACCCCACCAAGGATTATTGCGGCAGCAAATGCTGCTAGTTCGTCGCTGTTGCCGAAAAAATCTCTTGATATTTATGAAAATATTTATAAAAAATTCATGGAATGGCGCATTGAACATGAAATTAATTCATTTTCGGAAAACGTAATTTTAACATATCTCGCAGAACTGGCGACAAAATTCCAGCCCTCAACACTTTGGAGTCACTATTCAATGTTGAAGAATACAATAAATGTCAACCATAACATAAACATTGGTAATTATACTAAAGTAATATCATTTTTAAAGAGAACAAGTGAAGGATATACTCCAAAGAAATCTCGAGTTTTGGATAAAGAACATATCCTTAAATTTATAAATGAAGCACCCGATATTTATTTAAGGTAAGTGGAATGCAGCATAGTTTTCAAAATTCTTATTTATTTTCTTACTATAGGTCGTTTTAATTTTTGGACTTGCTGGTGCCCTGAGAAGAGACGAATTATAGAAATTGAATGTAAAGGATATTCAAGATATTGGATCATCTCTTCTCATAGTTGTACCAGACACTAAAACTAAAATTTCAAGAAAATTTGCTGTAACACTACATTTAGAATACTACAGAAAATACTTAGCTCTACGCCCTAAAAATTACGCTGAAAAGAAATTTTTCAATAATTATCAAAAAGGAAAATGTACCCGTCAAGTTATCGGCATTAATAAAATTGGAAAGGTACCCGCAGATGTTCCAAAATTTTTAAAATTGCCAAATCCTGAGCAATATACCGGCCATTGCTTTAGGCGTTCTTCTGCAACTCTGTTAGTTGAAGCTGGTGCCGATCTGTTAACTTTAAAAAAGCACGGAGGCTGGAAAAGTTCTGCTGTTGCAGAAAGTTATGTTGAAAATTCGATAACAAAGAAGCAAGATGTTTCAAACAAAATTTTGAATATCAGCAATAATAATAACAATAGTTGTCTAAATACTACATCCAACGAAAGTTCTGGTGTAATGTACCTAACCAACTGCACTGTAACAATTAATAATAATTATTATAAAGATAAATAAATACTTTACGTTAATAGTTTGTTTGTGTTTTGGAATTTATTAAATCGTGTAGTCGTAGAAAAAGTATAGTGTGTAACACGTGCGTGAAGACTTTTTTACACTCGCGTGATTGCTTCACTCGCTTCGCTCGTTTCGCAATCTTCACGCTTGTGTAGAAAAGTCTACTTCCCTCACTAGATACACAATATACTATTCTAATATTGAAACACAATCTTCCTGTCTATATTTACAAAATATGTTTGATACAATAGCTGCATAGTGCTGTGATAATCATTTAACTCTAAACATTGCTAAATGTAAAGTAGTTACTTATTCGCGTAAAGGTAATCCAATGTTATTCAGATATTCCATTGGAAATCAACCTTTGGAAAGACTCTCAACTTTTGAGAGTCTTTCCAAAGGACCTTGGTGTTACCTTTGATGCTCACCTCAATTTCAAAACTCACTACAATACAATCATATGTAAAGCCAACAGAACTCTTGGGTTTATTATTCGTAACACTAGGTCTTTCAAAAATGTAGAAGCACTAAAAGTTCTATACAATTCGTATGCACGTTCTGTACTTGAATACGGTTCGATCATCTGGAATCCGATATATCACACACATAATCAATCTCTTGAAAATATCCAACGTAAATTCTTCAAGTACCTGTGGTATAAAAGGCATGGAAACTATCCTCCGCAGGGTTTCAGCCACGACTTGCTTTTAAATGAGTTTGATGCGGTCTCGCTACAATCACGGAGAAATATTCTGGGTCAATTATTTTTATTTAAAATCCTTCACAGCATGATTGATTGTCCAGACCTTTTATTTAAAATTAACTTTAATATTCCTAGATTATCTAGTCGACATTGTATGTGCTTCCATATTAACACTGCGCGGTCTAACGTCCTTGAATTCTCCCCATTGCGTCGTATCTGCGCATGTCACAATAATCTCGATTGTGACATATTTAACTGTAGTCTGAGAGAATTTAAGGCATTAATTTCTAGTGTGGAATTTAACATTGTCAGTGTCTCTCATGAAATACTTTTAGAGAAATTATATTATTACAACTTCTTGCCGAAAAGCTGCCGAATGATAAGCTCATACATGAGTAAACGCACGCAGCAAGTATTTATAAGGAATAGTACATCTGATGAATGCACCATACATCATGGGGTTCCGCAAGGCTCAATTTTAGGCCCCTTAATGTTCCTTATTTACATCAATGATCTGCCCGGGCAGCTGCAGAATTCTTCAATAGTACTCTTTGCTGATGATACTACAATCAAAAGCTACTCTGCACAAGAACACACAGCTATTCAGATAAACAACGCCGAAATTAATACAGCAACAAATTGGTTTACGTCGAATCGATTGCTTGTTAATGAGGATAAATCAGCGTATCTAATATTTACGTTAAATAAGATTTCTGAAAGTTACAGTGACAGTACGAAATTTTTAGGTATGCACATTGATCACAAACTTACGTGGCATAAACATGGCACTGTAACAGCAAACAAACTTTGTAAATCTGTATTTCTACTCCGACATCTTAAACTATCACTCCCTCAAGCAGTCTTAAAAACAGCTTATTTTGCGCTATGCCAGAGTCATCTTATGTATGGTCTCCGTGCATGGGGTCATTCGAGCATAACTGCCAGACTCTTTGGGTTACAAAGACGCGCTGTAAGAGTTATAGATGGAATAGATTACAGAAATGATTGCCGTGATTCATTTACAAAACTAGAAATACTCACATTACCAAGTTTGTATGTTTTAGAAACTTTAATCTATGTGCATGAAAATCGATCATTATACACCAAACACAACGACGTCCATGAGTACAAGATCTAATGATCATATATGTCCTCACTTCTTAAGATTGTCTAGGTCACGTAACGATATAAAGTATAATGGTCCAAAATTTTATAATCCACTGCCATCCACTATAAAAACTCTACCAACAAAACAATTTAAATCTATTATGAAGCGCTATTTCATTAAAATGTCTTTCTACAGCATTGATGAATATACAAAAACAATGGAGCATGACAATAATGTCATCTTATAAACTATTTTAATGTTTTTACTAATTTTTAATTTGTTCTACACTTATTTATTTATTTATTGTAATCGTTAATAATTTTTAATCATTTACACTTATACATGTATTTAATTATTTTATATTGTATTGTCTATTTAATTAGCAAGGTAATATTTTCTGTATATTTGACGTATGTAAACCTAGGTATTAACATTAATAAAACACTTACTTACTTACTTACTTACATTTAAGGTTAACGGCGATTGACTACCTACTGTATTATTGTTTTTTTTACACTTAATTTAATTTAATTTATTTATCTTGTAAGTTATATATACATTTCCTTCTATATATGTATATATATATATATATATATATATACTCAATGACATTAGAAGCGTAACACCAAGAAGGAATGATTTTTTTGAATTCATATTTTAGCAACAGAGTGACTATATTTAAAGCATACATTGATAACAATTTCAACCTTGTGCCTTTTATATTTATTGTGAAAAAAAAAATATTTCACTTTTTCTTTTTTGATAAAACTATTTATATGAGCTGTTTAGTACAGATGTTTTTAGTTTTCGTATTTCCGTTGAGTGTGTTAAGCGCAAATAAAATGCCTCGAGTCCGAAGACGTCCACAATATCACGATTTGAGCGATTTTGACCGGGGTCGAGTTGTTGCTTATCGAGATGTCGGTATGTCCTATCGCGAAATTGCCCGCTGTATTGATTCCATTGCAGCAACTGTAATACGTGTGTATCAGGTATGGACAGAAGAAGGTAGAGGAGCAAGAAGAAGACCAATTGGTCAACCAAGGCGTACCACAGAACGTCAAGATCGGCGCTTAAGACAAATAGCCCTGCGAGACCGTTTCGCTACTACGCGTCAAATCGGTGATCAATGGATTGGAGAAGAAGGTAGGCCCGTTAGTATGCGAACCTTATATCGCCGCATTCCATCCTTTGGGCTTCTTTCGTACCGTCCAAGATTAGTGCTTCCTTTAACAGCGAGACACTGTCGCCAAAGGTTGGACTGGTGCAGAGAGGCAGAATGGCACGATGTCGTATTCAGCGATGAATCACGATTTTGTCTAGGCACGCATGATGGCCGTAGAAGGGTACGACGCTACCGTGGAGAACGACCTGATCTTAGGTTTGCTATTGAGAGGCATGTACACAGGACTGCTGGAGTAATGGTTTGGGGGGCTATTGCTTATGGTAGTCGATCACCTCTTGTATTCATTCGAGGCAGTATGACAGCTGCGCGATATGTTGAAGACGTCATACGACCGACTTTGTTGCCTTATTTAGATGGCCGCCCAGACGTACTTTTTCAATAAGATAACGCACGTCCCCAAATTGCTCGTCGAACTATGAGTCTTAATGAAGCTGGTGTTAATGTTTTGGCGTGGCCGCCCCGTTCGCCGGATTTAAATCCCATTGAACATGTGTGGGATATCATGGGAAGAAGAATATTCTCTTTGCACCATCCTCCACAGACTCTAGCACAGTTGATCGATGAAATTCAAGTTGCTTGGAACGAGATGCCTCAAGAAGACATCGACCATCTCATTTTGTCGATGCCCAGACGTCTACAGGAGTGTATACAGCAAAGGGGTCGCCAAACACATTATTCATTTTTTTAGATTGTTTTTTAATTAAATTTCTTGAAAATGTAATTATTTTATTCTTGATGTAAGACTATCATACTGGCAAAAAATCAAGTTAAAATAATAACTCCTTCTGGGTGTTACGCTTCTAATGTCATTGAGTATATATATATATATATATATATATATATATATATATATATATATATATATATATTTAAACATTTTTATTCGAATGATTATTTTAGTTTATAGTTGTTACTCTGTAATTGGGTTTTTGCCTGTTGGGTAATAAAGATTATTATTATTATTATTAAAGGTATTTAAATTAATTTCGTTATTAAAATTGAATAATATGTAATTTCAGTAAAGTTAAACTCGCATTCACGAACACATTTCACTCTACTCACATTTTTCATATGCATTCAAATTTTCCGTCAAATTAAGATAAAAACCCGAAAATGATATATCGGCTCATATCAATATTCAATATAGCAGTACGCTCACGTCACTCGTTCCCTGCAGTATATTAAAAAAAAAAAACGCAAAACAGGTGCACAAAACGCGACATGGGCAAACTGAAGCTGAAGCTGGAATTATAAATTGGCACGTTTTGTTAAATCCCAAAGTGTAAAAGCGAGGATTTCCGGATTTCTCGGGATTAATTCGAAGGTTTTTGTTCGGGGGTGGACGGAAAGTAGCAAATTGATGTTAATTAGTCAAGATTTGTCAACTCTGAAGAATGAAGGCAATGATAATCTGGTCGGAGTCGGACAAATGTAATAATTTTGTTTAAAGGTGGGACGCGCTTTCTACCTCTCTGAGAAAGGGTTAATATAAATGGATGAAAACCAAGGAGGAAAGAAAATTAAATATTCGGCGCTTTATATTCGTCTACAGCACTTCTTTTTATAATTTCTATGAATGACTTATTGTATTCGATACTACGAAATTTTCAATAGTAATATATTAAGTGCATTAAAAATGGTCGAAAATTTTGCACGAAAAGCCGTTGCCTAGAAACTGCATGAGTCCATTTTGATTGTGATTTGACAAAAAGTGCCCGAGACGCGAAGCGTCGAGGGCACTTTTTCAGTCAAATCACAATCAAAATGAACGAATGTAGTTTCTTAAAGGCAACGAGCTTTGAGTACTAAATTTTCAGAGCATTTTTAATGCACGAAATGTATTTAATAGACTATTTCCTGAAAAATACGATTTTTAATCAAGTAGACGTATTATTTAAAATATTAATTATCAATCAGTGTCACTTAATGTGTCAACATGAATCGCTTCGGAAGTTTTTCTTCGAAAGATATATCGAAAAATATCGAGAAAAATTCATCCGAAAATACAAGAAAGAGTAAAGAGTTCGTTTGAAGACAATTTATGACATTCTGTGATGAAAGAAAATACGAGTTAGATCGAAAAACTTCAGATGCTTTCTTGGCAGAAATGCTCAAAGACTGGGCATATAACATGAGGAAGCAAAATGGAGACGACTATAAAGAAATGACAGTCAAGACAATATGGAATACAACAGCTAAAATATTAATGGACAAATATTATAAACAATATGGGCGCAAGATTGATCCGTTTCAAGCAATAGAATACAAAGAAGCGAGGGAGGCACGAAATTCAAAAAAGAAAGGAGTTACAAGTGATGCCTTCAAAACGCAAACAGAGTTCAGCCTCCCTAACTCATGATGAATTTAAAAAACTTGTAAATTTTTGCGATGAGGATACCCCAGACGGTCTCCAGAAAAAGGTTTTTTATATGCTGTCATATGAATTAGCTTGGAGGGGAGGTGAAGGAGTTAAGTGCTTACTAAATTATGTTCATGAAGAATTGGATAATTTGGGAAACAAAACCAAAAGGATTGAATATAACCCAATTTTTGAAAAAACTGCACAAGGGTGAAGTAAACGCTGTGCCGAATCAAAATGGTTAATTCCTAATGAAACTAATCTGAATTTGTGTCCTGTAAGATTATATAGTAAGTTTATAGAAAAACGACAACATGTAAAAAGCAATCGTTTTTTCTTAACAGCAAATCCATATTGGCAAGTAAATAATAATTGGTATAAGGATGCCCCAGTTGGCAGAAACGAAATATCAAAGTGGACTCTAAATACTGCAAAACAAATTGGTCTCAATACTGTAACAACAAAAATTACGAATCACTCACTACGATCATCAGCTGTATCTAATTTAGCCAAGGGGGGAGTAGGTGAACAACAGTTGCTTAAAATTACTGGTCATTCAAGCACCAACTCAATTAAACCTTACCTTCAATTGGATAAAGAACATCACCAACAGATAATTAAGAAAATGAGAGGCGAAGGCTATTTAGAGGAGGACAGCAATAAGGCAGTTGATGTTTCAGAGTCTTTGTCTAATCAAGAAACACACAACACAATACAAGCAACTGCATCTACATCAAAAAATAATTCCACAATTTATAATAATTGCGTTTTTAATTGTACTAATGTAAATGGTTCCAATTTTAGTAATATGTTAGATTAACTAAAAACCTTATTTTTAGTTCTGGAAATAGTCGCATAAATTATTCTCAATACTTTCCAGATTCTTTTAAAAGAAAAACTTTCGAATCGATTAATTTTGAAAGATTAAGAGCAATTGATTGATACCTGACATGTGACGTCACAACAGTGCAATTTTCGCTGTAATTTTTCGTAGAATTTTCACCTACTATGCAATTTTCGCTGAAATTTAATTGTGATTGGGCAATGAAAATGAATTCTCGTAATATGATTGGTAGACATTTTTTGAAGGAAATAGTCTTTTAAATATACATAATGTATACCCCTAAATGTTCAGGCATTCGTCGATTTTATATAAAAACGCGCAATATAAGTTTCAAACGAGTGTTTCCACTCCCAGACTAAGCATGAAGTAAAATTTCGAGTTTAGAAAAGCCTGAAAATTTGGTTTGGTCGCGTAGCGCGAAGCGCGGAGCGGCCAAACCAAATTTTCAGGCTTTTCTAAACTCGAAATTTTACTTCATGCGCCACGCGTATAAAACACTAAAATTGTTTGAAGTTAGGAATAGACTGACATTTTGTTTTAAATAGAAATAATGTAAATATTGAAATAAGAAAATATTTACATATTTCTTCATGCATTTTCAAGTGTGTATCGGTACATTCAAATAATGCTGTCAACGGGAGGGAAGGTACCCCACGCTGATTACCAACTAGCTCAGGTTGGTAGAGGTAAAGAGAGATGAGCAACTAACTTTTGAAACACATATGCTGTTTTAAATTATTTATATTAAACAAATAAAACATTAAAACAACAAATAGAATGAGAACAAGAGAAACAGTGCACGAGTTACAGGGCAGACTTGGTGTGGCGTCGGCGTCGCGATCGGGAATTTCTACTAGCCCAGCGGTGGCGTCTGGCTAGTGGTGGCTTCTAGAGGGAGGCGGCGTCCAAGTAGTAAGACGGCTTCTCGGTGTGAGACGGCGTCGGTAGGGTGGTGCGTCTGGCTGGACCCGGAAGCAGCAACAAACACTACGCTCGTAGTGCGGGACGTCAGGAACGACGGCGGAACGGCTAGCGTTGGCGTCTGGCAAAGTTTCCTGGCGTCGGTGGGTTGCTGGCCTGGTCTGGATCCGGCGGAAGCAACGAACGCTACACTGGAGCGTCGTTGTGGCGTCGAGGCGACTGCGCTGGCAATCGGGTTCTCGGCGTCCTGGTCCCAGAACAGGAACGACGGCTGGGACGGCTAACGTCGGCGTCGGTTGTTTCCTGTTGTTGGAATCTTTTTCTGGCGGCAGGAACGACGGCTAGGACATCTGGCGTCGGCGTCGGTCAGAGCTTCCTGGCTCAGAGAGAAGAGTCGAGGAACAGAAGTTCCTCTCGAATCCACATGCTGCCCCTGTACAGCACAAGAGTGGACTGCCTTTCTGGATGCCGTCCCCCGGTATTTATACCCCGAAAATTGGCGTGGAAAGGGGAGGGTTTGAGGACTACGTGACCGTTGGCAAAGAATTCGCTAGAAAGCAATTATCGCATATAAGATAATTACTTTTAGCGAACTCTTAAATCCAAACAACCGTTAAGCTGCAATTTGAAAGAAGTATAGAAATGTATAAGCTTTCTTCTTTAAAATTGCAACGGTGGTCATTAATCCTCTCCCTTAATTGCCGATTTCGAAAAACCCGAGGGGCAATCCGCCATACCTGCCCAGGTATCCCCGATCCATTAGACCGTGCAATTAGTTAAATGCTGGGTGCGAACTCATTTTAAATAAGAGAAGAATTCAAAATTGAATTTGTGTTCAGTATTCCGGCATTAGATACCCACAGACGCGTTTCGGACTTCAAGATCCTCTTCAGTGTGGTCCCGACCCAGTGCTGAGGAATACTGAGCATTTCTGACTATTTCAAGTCAATATGTGAAAACTATTAATGATTTCGATAGCTAACGCCATCTAATGCTTCATAGTGGCATCGTCAGTGACACGAATGCACAAAGTGCATATACAGGTCACTGTTTCGTCCACGAGCGAGCAGAACTCTGTTTGTGGACGAAACAGTGACCTGTATATGCACTTTGTGCATTCGTGTCACTGACGATGCCACTATGAAGCATTAGATGGCGTTAGCTATCGAAATCATTAAGAGAAGAATTGTAAATAATATTTACAATTCTTGTTGCCGGAGATTAAAATAATCCCCGGTAACAATGCTTAGTTATAAGTTTTAAATTGGCACATTCAAATAATGCTTAGTTTTAAGTTTTAAATCGGCACAATAAAATATTGCTAAGTTTTAAGATTTAAATCGGCACATTCAAACAATTGTAAAGAATACTTTTGTTGTACTCTTTATTTGATTTAAGTTCTATTCTGGGTGTGTGATTTCAGTGAAGTAATTATCCAAGTTTATCAGAAGTGTTGTTTTATTTGAGACTTAGAAATTTGACTTTAACCGTTAGTTTGCTTTATAATTTAGAATATGAATTAAGACTTCTGAATTTGTGATTGTTTCTAACCTTCTCCTTAGAAGTCTATATACCCACGCTAAATCAGTATTAAAAATAAACTTTTACAGCAGGATTAAAAATATACTGCAGAACAAGAATTTTTTTACAATCTCGCGATATTTCAGTGTTTTATACGCGTGGCGCATGAAGTAAAATTTCGAGTTTAGAAAAGCCTAATTTGGCTCGGTCGCTCCGCTTCGCTACGCGCCCGAGCCAAATTTTCAGGCTTTTCTAAACTCGAAATTTTACTTCATGCTTAGCCTGGGAGTAGAAAACACTCGTTTAAAGCATCAAATTGAACTCTTTAAAAAATCATCATATGCTAGACAATATACAGCGTATATGAGCTATATATTGGGACACAATCAAATTCATGTATAATTCAGGTATTAGACAGTTTACTTCTTTTTTTTCTTTTTTTTTAAATTTAATTCTATGTAATTAGTTAATTAACAACAATGAGGGCCAATCAGCAACACAAAAAACAAAATTATTATACTATTCTATTCTATCATCTCTAATTAACAAGGAAAATGTTCATTTTGTGTGGCAACTAAATATTGGGACAGTATAAAATAACTGTTAAAAATGAAACAAAATAAGACAAGTAAGCTTTGAAAACAATGCAGAACGAAACGTCAGATTACTTGGTAGTTGCTTTCTTATCGTATCGGGTGAATCGCTGCTTTTATTGAACAAAATGGTGCGTGGTATCTCTACAAGTTCCAAAATTCGTGAGTTAGTGATTAAAAATTATTGCCGAAATACGATACGTGAAATGGCGGATAAACTTAATATTCCTAAAACAACAGTGTGGAATATAATTAAGCATTATGGAGAAACAGGAAATATCCTAGACAAAAAAGGCAAAAGTTCGGGTCGTCCAACATTAGTTTCTGATAGAAACAAGAGATTATTAGTAAAACTGTGCAAAAAAGGGAGAAGAAATACTTTAAGGCAAATTACGACTGAATGGAATCACGAAACTGGATTGAATCTGTCAAGGGAATGCTGCCGCCAGTGGATTCATAAATGTGGACTCAAGTTTTATAAGGTTGAATTTCAAGTAGCAATTTAAAAGTGCGTTTAAAACGAAATATTTTCTTGTAGGCAAAGGAAAAACCACTGTTGACGGAAAAACAAAAGAAAGCCAGACTCACATGGGCAAAATCTAAATTATCTTGGTCAGCTACAGACTGGTCCAAAGTAATTTTTAGTGACGAATCAAAATTCGACGTATGTGTTGGTGATTATCGCAAACGCGTGATTCGCTCAAAACATGAGGCATTTTACAAGGATTGCCCAAAACGTACCGTAAAATTTCCTAAAGGAGTGATGATTTGGGGCTGCATGACAGCTTCAGGATTAGGATGTTTTGAATTTATTGATGGTACCGTGAATGCTGCGAAATATCAGCAAATACTGCAAAACAGTTTGCTACCAAGTATCGCCAAGTTAAATGTTGACGAAAATTACATTTTTCAACAGGATGGGGCGGCCTGTCATACGGCCAAAACCACAAAAAAGTGGTTTGGCGACCACAACGTAAATGTTCTTTCTTGGGCTTCCAGCAGTCCTGACCTTAATGTCATTGAAACAGTATGGCATAAATTGAAACAAACATTGAGGAACAACCCACAACGGACATTACCTGAACTTAGAGACAAGATTTGGAATGAAATTTCTCCTGAAACGTGCAGATCCTTAGTTGAGTCAATGCCTAGCCGAATTCGAGCTGTCATAAAATATAAGGGCGATGTTACTCCTTTTTAGAAATAAAATTCGTGCAATGTCCCAATATTTAGTTGACAAACAAAATTAACATTTTTCTTGTAAATTAGAGGTGATTGAATAATTATTTTGTTTTTTGTGTTGTTGATTGGCCATAACTGTTGCTAATTAACTAATTACATAGTATTAAATTAAAAAAATACTAGAAAACTTAAATAAACTGTCCAATACCTAAATTTTATATGAATTTGATTTTGTTCCAATATATAGTTGTTAGGACTCGTATACATGCATAATTAAAAGAAAGTTCCTAGACATGAGCGGGAGGGGAAAAGGAAGGAACACAAGCACTTAACGGCTGCTATTTGAGTTGGAGTTTGCTATACACTCTCAGCACCCTCTACACTTACTGCTAAAACAACCACTCCAGATCCGATATTAACTTAATGCACGTTAAATGAGATATCGAACACATTGTGTGTAAACTGAAGTTCTCTATCAGCACACTTTATGTCAAGAAAGGGAAGTGAATTACATGTTCTGAAAGCACACCCACAATTCAGCAATAATTTTGAGTGGAAAACTGTTTAAAAATAATTGATAATCGAATTTTTCAAAGTGTTCGTAGTTATTTTAAACTCTATTTTATTATTCATTATACAGGGTCCTGCATCTCACATCCCGTCTTCTATAGCTCAGTTAATAATTTAGTTAGGATTTTGATATTTGGCAGACTTTGCCTGTATTCTAGGGCGTATTTCAGGAAAATATTTTTTATTATACAGGGTGTCCCAAAAAAGTGTGACGTCATGATGATATATATTTTTAAATTAAATGGTGTACATTGGCAATTTCATTTATACTGGTGTACATTTTGTTAATAATTTGAGTGCCTTTTATGGTTACCTTCATACCCCTAAATTTTTATAGAAATCGGTTTAGTGATATCAGCCAAAAAAAAATAAAAACTAAAAAAAAATCGGTTTTGCACTATTAATTTAAAAAACTAATAACAATTAAAAATAGTATCTCGTCAATTAAATTATAGAAGGTACTTATTAAAAAAGGTCTAATGGTCCCGATAACCAAGTTTGGTGGATATGAATTATACAGAGTGTGCAAAATTTAGTGTCAAACTTTTTAAACTTTAATGCACTGTATTTTTCATATTTTAAATTGGAACCCCTGTATATTTTTATGTCATTCCATGCGAAATTAAAAAACAAACATTTTTCCTAATTACAACCCTATCACAATTCCTAACACATAAAAAGTTATTTGCAGAAAACTCGTTTTATCAACTAATCCAGTAGCCATTTTGATTAATAAAAATCGAAGGTGGCTTTGAAAAACAATTTATTGACATAACATGTTTTGTAATTAAATTGCATCTCGAAAGTCTTAAAGGATTCACAGATTTTCGTCTAAACATATTACACATCGTGAAAGTACAATGAGATCGAAAAAAAAAATGATTCAAAGCTACAAAACGATTAGCAACACTGATTTCAAATTAATAAAAACAGGAAACTTCAAATAATTTTAAACACAAAACAGTATTCTGAAATTTGTCTTGCCAACCATGTTGTTCTAGTCAAGGCCTGCTCTGAATCATGTTTTTTTACGATCGCGTGGTATTAAGTTTTGTATAAAAAATAGTTTTAGTAATAACATTTCATAAAAAACATAACAAAAATACGCATTTCTGAAATTAATCACCTACTAGAACTTATGTTCGATATGTCTTCCGTTCTCTTCGAGGCACAATTGAAGACGAGTATGAAATGACCTTGCAACTCTTCGTAATAGGTCGGGTGTAATGTTGTGAAATGCATTTATGATTCTTTGCTGCATGTTTTCTGGTGTGGTTGGAGGTTCTTGATAAAAGGTTTCCTTAACGTAGCCCCATAAAAAGAAGTTTAATTTAGTTAAGTCGGGTGATCGGGGCGGCCATTTACTTGGCCCTCCTCTTCCAATCCATCGATTCGCGAAGGTTGTGTTGAGATGATCCTTGACTTGTAATGAATAATGTGCTGGGGCTCCATCCTGTTGCAGCCACATTGCATCCCTCACAGCCATTGGTAAATGTTGACATAAATCTGGCAATTGATTTTGCAAAAAATCCAGATACGTTGGTCCATTGAAATGTCCGTTAAAAAAGTGATCGCCAATAATATGTTCACCAATAATTCCCCCCCACATATTAATTGCCCATCTGTGTTGTTGATCAACATGACTAAAAACTCTTGGATTGTGGTCGCAATAATAATGGAAGTTATGGCGATTCACAAATCCATTTTTATGAAAGGTGGCTTCATCATAAAACAAAACCTTATCAAAAAAGTCAACATGTACCCTAATTTTAGTTTGCGCCCAGTTGCAAAATTCGACACGTTGATCAAAATCTTGTTCAAAGAGTTCTTGATAGAACTGGATATGATAAGCATGGAAACGGTTGTCCTTTAAAATTCGTTGAACGGTTATTTCGCTTACATCCACCCACGGCAGCAGCGACTGCTTGTTGACTAACGGAAGGATTTTCCGTAATTGATAATAGCACAGCCAATTGATTTTCTTCAGTTCGAACCCGCCTATTTCTAACTGGTTTTGTATAGTTTACATTACCCGTATGTATAAATCTCTTCAATAAGTTTTCCAGGCTCCTGTTGTCTGGATGTCGTCGTTCCGGATACCGCTGTGCGTAAACTCGACTTGCCAAAAAACAGTTCTTTTCGCATTCTCCTAATATGAAAATCATATCTACGAGATCGTCTCGGTTGTACTTTATGACAACAAATTCTTGGATATAAAGAGCTTAGCTCATAATGCTTTTAACTTTTACATTCCTAAAGTCAAAATAGGCTTTTCTCACTTTGTTAAACAATACATTGTTTTTCAAAGCCACCTTCGATTTTTATCATTAAAATGGCTATTGGATTAGTTGATAAAACGAGTTTTCTGCAAATAACTTTTTATGTGTTAGGAATTGCGATAGGGTTGTAATTAGGAAAAATGTTTGTTCTATAATTCCGCATGGAATGACATAAAAATATACAGGGGGTCTAATTTAAAATAAGAACAATAAAATGCTTTAAAGTTTGAAAAGTTTGACACTAAATTTTAGACACTCTGTATAATTCATATGAATAAAACTTGGTTAACGGGACTGTCAGACCTTATTTAATAAGTACATTGTATAATTTTGTTAACGAGGCACTATTTTTATTTTTTATTAATTTTTTAAACCAATGGTAAAAAACTGATTTTATTTAGTTTTTATTTTTTTGCTAAAATTACTAAACTAAAATTTTAGGGGTATGTAGGTATCCATAGAAGGCACCCAAATAACGAACAAAATATATAGCATGTAATCTAAAAATATATATTATAATGACGTCAAACTTTTTTGGGACACCCTGTATAATCAAAAATATTTTCCTGAAATACGCTCTAGGATACAGGTAAAGTCTGCCAAATATCAAAAGCCTAACTTAATTAGTAACTGAGCTATAGAAAACGGTAGGTGAGATGCAGGACCCTGTATATGTTTATCGTAAGTTAATATTTTTAATTGTAACTGACATATCGCTTTCTTAATACTACAAGGCTCTATGTGACATTTTTTTCGATTTTCAATTTTTTATGATACAAGGCTCTATGTATGCACATAGAGCCTTGTAACATCACAAATTAAAAATCGAGAAAAATGTCACAAAGAACCTTGTAATATTAAGCCAGTGGTATGTAAAACATAGATATGTTATTACATCAATAAAGTTGAACAAAGTAAAAGGAAGTTCAAATGTCTGAAAATATACATCAATCTGCAATTGCATTCAATACTAGAGTGCTTATTGTGATATACATATTAATATTGTTATAGTGTTACATACAGAGAGTTTTATGTAGCACCGAACATTTTCATAACGAGAATATTTCTTTTAAGTATACATATGCATTTCGTTGTACATTTTCCGACGCTCGGTTTATTAAGAGAATTCAATTAGAACTGAAAACGAGTGTTTTCCACTCCCAGGCTAAGCATGAAGTAAAATTTCGAGTTTAGAAAAGCCTGAAAATTTGGTTTGGTCGCGTAGCGCGAAGCGCGGAGCGGCCAAACCAAATTTTCAGGCTTTTCTAAACTCGAAATTTTACTTCATGCGCCACCGGTACAGAACACTGACATATTACGAAGCTTAAAACACACCACTAAACTTTACATTGAATCAGTGTTTTGTATCGGTGGCGCATGAAGTAAAATTTCGAGTTTAGAAAAGCCTGAAAATTTGGTTTGGCCGCTCCGCGCTTCGCGCTACGCGACCAAACCAAATTTTCAGGCTTTTCTAAACTCGAAATTTTACTTCATGCTTAGCCTGGGAGTGGAAAACACTTGTTTAAAGCTTCAAATTGAATTCTCTTAATAAACAGAGCGTCGGAAATGTACAAAGTATGCATATGTATACTTAAAAGAAATATTCTCGTTATGAAAATGTTCGGTGTTACATAAAACTCTCTGTATACTGTTTTATACTTAAATGTATATTGATTGTACAAAGGTGATACCGTAAATAAATGAATTAAAGTTAAAGTTAAATACTACAAACACCTGGAAAATTGCAAAAAAAGTTTCAAATAAACCTTTACCTTTTTAGAGAGGTTATTTATAAACCTGTTATGATAACAATAAACATACAAGATTTCACTTACAAAATCTATAAAACGTGTACATTTTCTGGTGCATCCATAAATTAATGTAATAACGGAGCAAACGAAACGTTGAATTATATGTAATAAAAATCACAATAAATTGATTCAAGTGCGTTAACACCTGGTGCTTAAACAGCAGCTGTCTCCGGTTGCTTCAGCAGAACGAAATGAAATTTTATTAATAGAGTTGATTTTTTTACAATTAGTCGATTTTTCAATCCTTGGTTTATTACAGCCCGATATATCCATGCATACCAGGCAAATTCGCAAAGCAGCATTTTAATTAAATAATTTATATAGATTTACAAATCTTACATTTAAGAAATATGAAAAATCTTGTGAAAGGAATAATTTATGGGAGTTGTGAAATAAGAAGTACCTCTTTTTTTATTTCATAACACTAAACTCCCATCATTTATTCTATTTACAAGGCTATTTATATTTCTCAAATTTAAGTTTAATGTTTGATAACTACAAGCTAAATTTGTCGAAACTGCAGTCACATTAAATAAAAAAAGTGTTATACAAAGTCAAAACTTTGTTGTTGTGAAATTAACATGTACTATTCAGGTTGATTCAGTTTGGTGTTCTACCAGCTTCTAACTTTTTTGTTTTGAGAGTAAAGTACAGGTCGCAACAGCATAACTTTCTTTTTTTAAAACTTAATAAAACCCATTGTATTGTAATGTTCGAGCGGGGAGCGGATGATAATTAATTTATCATAAATAATATTTAACACTTTGATTTATTCAACAACGATAGTTAAAATACAATACGCCCGAATTTACACAAATATAATAACTAACAAGAATTCGTATGAAGCCTTAACTTGCGGATTGAGTTTATACCGAACTGATTTTGAATATAACTTATTTATTTTTTTATATATTTAATTGATGAGGCGGATACATGATGAAACTCCATAATACTATTTGAAATAAAACAACGCAGTTGGGAGGGTTTCACTTTTATTGTTGAACACTGCAACATGTTTCACCACACAGTGGCTTCATCAGGCAGATGAAATAATGATCATTATTTCATCTGCCTGATGAAGCCACTGTGTGGTGAAACATGTTGCAGTGTTCAACAATAAAAGTGAAACCCTCCCAACTGCGTTGTTTTATTTCAAATAATATAACTTATTTAATTTTACGAACTAAACAGCTTAAAGGTTTAAGCGAGACTGTCCTTATTACAATTTCTAAACTTAAAAATTCGGATTTTTATCTTTTCTTTTTAAGGGCAGTATCACCGAACGTAAATATAATTTTTTTGTATACGCCGGGATATTACAGTATGAATCAGACTCCATTCTCCATACACTGTGTAAACCGATTTCTGGCGTTTGTCATGACTCTTACCAACATATCAGGCGTTATGTTCGCAATTTTATCCTGGATGTTGGCTTTCAAATCTTGTAGGGTCTTAGGACGGTTCACATAAACACGGGATTTAAAAAAAAAAACCATAGAAAAAAATCACAAGGGGTCAAATCGGGAGAGCGGACCGGCCACTCCAAATCTCCCTTAATTGAGATGAGGCGCTCTGGGAAGTGTTCCCTGAAAACAGCCATCGATGTTCTTAAAGTGTGTGCCATTGCACCGTCTTGTTGGAATCAAATGTCCCCTAAGTCCAACTCGTCTAGCCGTGGGAAAAAAATCCTGTAGCATGTATATATACCGGTTCGAATTTACTGTAACTGTGACTTGATTTTCTTCAAAGAAACAGGGATCAATTATTCCAGCTGAGGAAATTGCACACCACACTGTGACTTTAGTTGAATGTAAAGGCCTTTGATGCAGTTCTCGAGGATTGGTGTGAGCCCAGAAGCGCATGTTTGGTTTATTGATGGATCCACACAAATAAAAATGGGCTTCATCACTAAAAAAACAATAGCCTCCTCAGGAACGACTTCGAGAAGAACCTCACAAGCGTTTCTCCGAGAACTGAAGTCACGTACAGAAAGTTCCTGCACAATCGCCATCTTATAAGGATGGAAATGAAGATCATCATGAAGAATTCTCCTCACAGAACGATCGGAAAGTATAGACGCATGCTTGCACGCAAAACGCCGTGGTGATTGCAACACTGAAGAAGTCAGTTACAGTGAACTCGAATCTGTAAATAAACATGTTACAGGTTTTTTTTTCCACGGCTACATGAGTTGAACTTAGAGGACATTTGGTTCCAACAATACGGTGCAATGGCACACACTGCCTCAATGTTCTCAAGTGATCTAATGGGCCGAATGACTTCAGTTCTTTGTCTTGTCGCACTTGCAATTTGTCTGAACGTAGTGAGCCACGTAAAAATTGATTTGCGGTCCGGGACAGGGACCAACGGGGCTAAATTAAAGCGATTTTAAAGGGCGCGCTGGGTTTCGATCGCAGAACATCCGTTCGAAAAGTAAGCCTCAACGGCAAAAGCACGCTCCTCACTGTTCCAACGCATGAGGGCGAATGAACTTTTTTTAGTTTCCTCCTGTTGTTAAAAGGTATCAGACATCTGTCTATGACCAGTTAGCTTTTGCCGATTTAAGGGAATCAACGAATTTAAATCCAATTTAGTAATTGGTATCTTCTTGGGAGTATGCTTTCACATATCCCTCGTAAAATTCAAAATTGAGGTCCTTTCCAGAACCTCCGCTTCGAGAGTGGATATCTTTTGGGTTGGTGGTAGTTTTGCTGGGTGTCATCGGATCTTCCAAGGAATTTCAAAGTCGACACCCACAACGAATTGCATGATGATGATGGTGTGATGTGATGATGATGGTACACTATTCGTTGTGAACTACGAATGAACTGTGTCGCGACAAAACTTTATAGTCCCGCCTCTCGAACGAGACCAATGAATGGCGCGCAGTTTAGAAAAGAAAGTTGTGCTGCCGCACCCTGTATAATAAACCATATATATTTGTAAACGGCAAGAAATTCTCTATTTAATGGTGTCACCGAATTGATAATACGATGACAACTGTCATAGTATCGAGAGTCAACTTTTTTTTTTTGCAAACGACACCATACCTATTTTTTGTTCAATTCGGATAGAGGGCACTTTCCTGCATTCGAATATTCTTCGCAGCTATACGCTTAGGTAACAAAATCATATGTGGCTACGAAAATTATGATAAATAAAACAAACTATTTCATAAAGTGTTTAATTCTTAAAGGTGGCTCATTTAAGAAATTGAAACACTCTTTAAAAACAATAGTCACAAATGAAGACAAAAAAGTAGATATTTTTGTAAATCCTCGAGTTTATATTCTATAGACATATGATTTTTTTTATAAAATAAACCGATTAATTATTGTTCTTTTTTATTGATAACGAATGTTTAAATTAAATTACACTTGGTTTGTTTCACAATTTTTTACTTTACTATTTACTCGACTAGTTTCGCGTTTTACAGCATTATCAGGAGCACTCCTGATAATGCTGTAAAACGCGAAACTAGTCGAGTAAATAGTAAAGTAAAAAACAAACCAAGTGTAATTTAATTTAAACCTTCATTATCAATATTTAAAAATGTTTCACCAAGTGATAAGTGAGAAAATTATTCAAGAAATGTTCTTTTTTATTATGTAAGCGTATAGTTGTGAAGGATGTTCGGATGCAGGAAAGTGCCCTCTATCCAAATTGAACAAAAAAATAGGTATAGGTAAAATAACTATCGCCACCTTGACAGTTGTCATTGTATTGTCAATTCGGTAATGCCATTAACCTATTAACGGCCGAGCAATTATAGAGTTAACTCTAAAAGTTGATGTTAGGTAAAAATCTACAATTCTTTTTATGATTTCTATGAATGACTTGTTGTATTACATACTGTGAATTTTTCTTTTAAATATACATAATGTATACACTGTAAATATAAGGCATTCGTCGATTTGGTATAAAAACGTGCAATATAAAGTTTAGAACGAGTATTTCCACTCCGAAACTAAGCATGAAGTAAAATTTCGAGTTTAGAAAAGCCCGCGTAGAAAATTTGTCGAGGGTCGCGCAGCGACCCGAGACAAATTTTCACGGGGCTTTTCTAAACTCGAAATTTTACTTCATGCGCCGCGCGTACACAACACTGAAATATTGTATAAGTAGAAGTATAAGTTTATTAATTTCCAATTACAAATGATTACATTCCTGGGTGAGTCATAATAAAAACATTAAACTACGTATTATTAGTGCATACTTAAAAACTATGTTAGTGATATGGTAGATTAATATAATATACATGCATTTCAAATAAATTAGTAATAGTAAAAAAACGAGTTAAAACTTAAAACTAAGGTATATAACACTTTAAAATGATTTTGTATATTTTGTAAATCACAAATGGACACATAAGTAGTACATGTAACACAAAGCATATCAAGCTGAATATAAATTACTATAATTAATATGCTTCACAAAATTAAATAATTGTAATGTATGTAAAATACCGTAGGTTAATAATAGTAAAAAAGAACTAGTTAAAACTTAAAACTAACATTATAAAAAAATTCAATATATACATGCATTTCAAATTAGTTTGTAATAGTAAAAGAAAAAAAAACGAGTTAAAACTTAAAACTAAGGTATTTAACATTTTAAAATGATTTTGTATGTCGATAAAATTGAGTAAATCACAAATGGACACATAAATAGTACATGTAACACAAAGCAAATCAAGCTGAATATAAATTACTATAATTAATTTGCTTGACAAAATAAAATAATAGAAATGTAAAATACGGTAGGTGTATTACAGTAAAAAGGAACTAGTTGAAACTTAAAACTAACATTATAAAAAGATTCAATATATCGCTAATATTGTGTAAGTAATAAATAATAAATGGACCCACAAATAGTAAAACACCGAGTGTAAATAAATAGAATTAATTTGGATAGAAATTAATTTGTAAATGAGGAAAGTACAGATTTTTTTTTATTATTATTGTTAGTTCTTAAAGAAGTTTGCAATGGTCTTTATATTCTTTAATAGTACAGAATGCATTTTCTTCTATAAATCGTTTAACGACTTTTATAAAATTACGTTGTGGCATGTCTTTTATTCTATCAGGGAGATTATTATAGATGTTGATACATTGCACAATGCATGCATTCTTATAGTAACTATGTTTAAATTTTGGAAGCCTTAGAACTTTTTTCCTAACGTTGTGATCGTGTTTTACTTCATTTTCGTTAAACAGTTGTAGGTTAGACTTAGTAAATATAAGCGATTCATATATATATATAGGCTTATAACGCATTAGTTTCAATTCTTTGAATGATTGTCGATAACTAGTATTCGGCTTCATTCTGCAAATTGCTCGAATAAGTCTCTTTTGGACAACAAACAGTTTGTGAATATTTAACAGTTGTAGGTTAGACTTAGTAAATATAAGCGATTCATATATATATAGGCTTATAACAGGCATTAGTTTCAATTCTTTGAATGATTGTCGATAACTAGTATTCGGCTTCTTTCTGCAAATTGCTCGAATAAGTCTCTTTTGGACAACAAACAGTTTGTGAATATTTAACAGTTGTAGGTTAGACTTAGTAAATATAAGCGATTCATATATATATAGGCTTATAACAGGCATTAGTTTCAATTCTGTGAATGATTGTCGATAACTAGTATTCGGCTTCTTTCTGCAAATTGCTCGAATAAGTCTCTTTTGGACAACAAACAGTTTGTGAATATTTGAGGTTGTGGTGCAGGCCCAAAATATTATTCCGTAGGCTAATTGAGATTGGCAGTGTGCAATATACAGAGAGTTTTATGTAACACCGAACATTTGCATCGAATACAATTTGTCAACTTTAATTTTTAAGTTATATGTAAATTGGGAAGCCTATATGACCATTAAAAATTGTTGCCAATCAATTGCAATTAATGCCTTAATTTGTACATACAGGGAGTTTTCCTTTCAAGTATGTCCCAATTACAGCGTATATGCAGTTATTCGTTTAGATACTAATTTTTTTTTTAAAAAGTTCAATTTGAAACTTGAAATGAGAGTGTTCCACTCCCAGACTAAGCATGAAGTAAAATTTCGAGTTTAGGAAAGCCTGAAAATTTGGTTTGGTCGCGCAGCGCGAAGCGCGGAGCGGCCAAACCAAATTTTCAGGCTTTTCTAAACTCGAAATTTTACTTCATGCGCCACCGGTACAAAACACTGACATACTACGAAGTTTAAAACACACCGCTAAACTTTACATTGCATCAGTGTTTTGTACCGGTGGCGCATGAAGTAAAATTTCGAGTTTAGAAAAGCCTGAAAATTTGGTTTGGCCGCTCCGCGCTTCGCGCTACGCGACCAAACCAAATTTTCAGGCTTTTCTAAACTCGAAATTTTACTTCATGCTTAGCCTGGGAGTGGAACACACTCGTTCAAAGCTTCAAATTTTTTAATAAACTGACCGTCGGAGCATGCACAAGGTATGCTTATGTATACTTAAAATGAAAATGTTCGGTTTTACATAAAACTCTCTGTATACTGTTCTGGCAGCATCTTTGTGTATGTCCTGTCTTGTGGTATATATCAGATATGAGTATTTGGAGATTTGTTAGCAAATATTTCTTACGTGGTTATCCCACTTTAAATTGTTTTGAATAGTCAGCCCTAGGAATTTTATTTCGTCTGTTTCTGTTATGGGTTCGCCGTTAATATTTAAGTTTATTAGTCCCACTGATTTTCGGAAGTTCATTATTTGCGTTTTGGTGGCATTTGCAACCAGGTTATTCATGTTGAGATAGGTACATAGTTCAATTAGTATTGAGTTTGCAGCACTATTTAGATTGTCTAGCCGTTCATCTTCTAAGCATAGTGTTGTGTCATCAGCAAACATTGTTATATGTGAAGTTAGAAATACACTGAAACCATTTTTCTAATGAGTAATAATCGATATATTTAAATAACAAAATATTTACGTTTTTCTTCATACATTTTCAACTCAAGTCAAATAATATAATACATCAAATTAACTTATTTAGTAATTTAATTAACATAAAATTAATAATGTTGCGTATATGCATCAATGGCACATTATGAGTTAAGAAAGAATTTCTTGCAGTATATATATATATATATATATATATATATATATATATATATATTGCGACGCTACTTTTTAGCTATTTAAAAATGTACTTACCGCTCGACCAGACTAACCCAGTGAAGAAGGGAGGGTTCAAAGAAAGAAAGTAAAATAAGGGCGCCACGTGATTAACGGGCGGTAAGAAATAGCTATACTACAAAAAGGAAAAACCACGAACCTTGATTTTTAACAATACGCCTATTTAATTTTCTAACCCCAACATAAAATACATTGTATAAAAGAAATTAAATTGAATTAACGTTTTCCTTTTTAGGCTTACCGAAAGGTAAAATAATATTGATTAGATAAAGAAAATATATAATTAATTAATACGAAATGAAGCTAGATGTAGATACATAAATAAATTCAAATTTAACTCGGATTTATCTGAGTTAAGTTATTAAATATGATCAAAATTAATCTTAAATATTTCAAACTATTTCAATACACTGTTGGTAGATAAATATACGTATATATACCTTTACATAATCATACACATATAAGAAAATAACTATAACCTTTATATTTCTTAAGCAATAAGAAAAATACCCTATTATGTTATTTTAATATTTTCTACTTTGGCATTAAGCCCAAATAATAATCAATTACTCAAATTATCAAATACTTATTGAATTTAATTTTATTAATAATAAAAGTTTCACTATTATTTCTGGTAATAATAATTAAACAATCTCCCACAACAGAATAATAAATCAATTCCCGAATTTTCTTTTAAGATTACAACGAAATAAAATAATAATGAACCTTCTATTTACTTTGAAAACCCTAGTAATTTAGCAATTATTTTATTTTTAAATAATAAACAAAAATATTAATAATGTCAACAAAACCTAACCTTTTTCTATTATAATAAATTCCTTTTTTTTTTCAATTAAATACCCTATTAATAATAATAGTTCAGAATATATACCTTTTTAATAATAATTTAATAATTCAAGAAACCCAGTGATTAAATTTGTCTTCGTTTAATTAAATATTTCGTAGAAGAAAAAAAATACGTAACGAGATAAAAAGTACTTATCGAATTTTCTCGACTCTCTGCACCTTTCTTCTCACAGTTTTCCTTCCACAGCTTTCCTTCACAACTTTCCTTCCACCGCTTTCTGTCCCTTTCCGTAACTCTCGAAATACGTCCTAGCCAAAGATTTCCTATTCGACCTCTCCAGATTTTCTCGACACGTGACCTCCACTGATAATGAAAACAGCAACCACGTTCTCCGCCGAAATCCAAATCTCATCGAATTAGCCAATCCAACCAAACGAAAATGATTGTCGCCAGGAAACTTTTAGTCCGGTTAATAAAACCTAAGATAATTCCCTATCCATTAGATAAGAATTTCTAACACAAGAGTTTCGCTTACCTCAAAGATGGAGTGAGGCTTTCCAAACGTACGCACAGTTTACTCCGCTTTACGCGTTGCGAAATTATCACAAATAACAAGATAACTCACTTTTAAATTAAGAATATTATACTCCCTCGTAAACTTGAGGAAAACACAACGGTTTCAATATTAATTACTCTCAATTTCGTGTGCGCCGCTGATGTACGATGTGGATGCACTTACATCGCCACACGGAAAAAGAATACGCAATTAGAAGATGCGCTCGCCGTGGCCGGCTGGAGTCACAAAAAAAAACTCGCAAAAACAATCGCGCTCGAAAATAACAATTCAAACGCAAATGAAAATACAATTGCCTATATTAATTCATTAGAATTAAAATAAATTAAAGCAAAATTTCATTTATCGAAAATTTCACGTAACAATATATATATATATATATATATATATATATATATATATATATATATATATATATATATATATATATATATATATATATACATTTGTAAATTATTAGCATTTAAAAAAAAGGAACGTTTCTTTTTCAAAAATCGATATCTCGAAAGCGGCTACACAAATAAAATTGAAAAAAATCACGGAGGCCTCTCTCATTTGGTACTATAAAATAAAAAATTATGAAAAAAATCGGAGATGCGAAAGTCAGATGGTATCCGATTTGGCGTGAAATGCCCCATATATACAGGGTGTCTACGCTAAACCATTCGTTAAAAGTTTATGGGTTTGCCGTTGCACTAAAAATTTGAAAAATATCCTTGTTATATGGTTGAATCAGCTCTCTTCATGGGAAATATTTTCAACTTTATATCACTTCCGGTTTCACCGGAAGTAGCACCAAGTTTGTTATTTTAAATAGAACACCCTATATATTAGTAATTTTTTGGGTTTCTCGTTTAAATTGCAACATATTTTATTCGAACATATGTATACTTGTCTCTTATAGTTTTCAAGAAAAAAATATATTTCTAAAATTCTGACCTCTAAAAAGCATCTTGAGATCTGTCTTTCACTTTTCTTAAGAATAAGATATAAATATGATTTATACCTCTACTTGTACCTAAAAGATGCCTCTATGAGTGAATTAATTGGAAACTGTCAATTTTCACAATAAGTGTTCTTAATATGTCATTATCTAAGTGCCCTCTTCAATATCTAGTAATTCAATTTTTTTAAATAGAATGACCCAATTTTTATCACATGGTACGATTGGGGGGAAAATTTCCTACAAAAAAGTATTATAAAACTATACTCCTAAAGCAAGTAGTTTTCGAATTATTTCGAAAATTCGTTTTTCGTCGCATTTATGCACAGAATAATGCGCTCATAAGTCGCAATTGAATTTTAGTAGGCTAGTAGTATGCTTTTGTTTTGTCGCGATTGTATTGCGAAATGTCAAATAATAAAAAGAATTACTACAAAGTCTTACACAAATCAACAAAATGAATAATTACACAAATTATCAAAGTATCAATTTATTCTTTATACATGGCAACTGCCAATTGAACAAAATTTGATACCAATCTTCTAAATCTTGTTTTATTCATTGGCGGTAAATGTGGATAAGTTTCATTAAATATTCTACATGTTTGAGTACCAATTCTATCGCAGCTGCCATGTATAAAGAATAAATTGATAATTTGTTGATAGGTGTATTTATTCATTTTGTTGATTTCTGTATAACTTTGTACTAATTGTTTATATTATTTGACATTTCGCATTACATAAGCCACAAAACAAAAGCATTACTACTTGCCTACTAAAATTCAGTTGCGACTTATGCGCGCATTATTCCTTGCATAAATGTGACGAAAAACGAATCTTCGAAATAATTCGAAAACCACTTGCTTTAGGAGTATAGTTGTTAATTCTTTTTTTGTAGGAAATATTCCCCCCAATGGTAAGGCGTGATAAAACATGGGTCATTCTATTTAAAAAAAATGAATTACTAGATATTGAAGAGGGCACTTCGATATTGACATTTTAAGAACACTTACTGTGACAGTTTCCAATTCATACACTCATAGAGGCTTCCTCTAGGTACAAGTAGAGATATAAATCATATTATTGTCTTATTCTTAAGAAAAGTTACAGACAGATTTCAAGATGCCTTTTAGAGGTCAGAATTTTAGAAATATTTTTTTGCTTGAAAACTATAAGAGATAAGTGTGCATATGCTCAAATAAAATATGTTGCAATTTAAACGAGGAATTCAAAAAATTACTAATATATAGGGTGTTCCATTTAAAATAACAAATTTAGTGCTACTTCCGGTGGAACCGGAAGTGATATAAAGTTGAAAATATTTCACATGGGGAGAACTGATTCAACCGTATGACAAGGATTTTTTTCAAATTTTAAGTGCAACGGCAACCCTATAAACTTTTAACGAACGGTTTAGCGTAGACACCCTGTATAGTTTGTTATACTTTACTATCAAAATAAAAAAGTTAGAAGGGGGTGGAACACCAAACTGAATCACCCTGTATAACGAATTAGAAGTCTCCACAAAATAGAATTTTGAAATTATTCGCTTTTTGAATAATATACCATTTTTATTCTTCGTTTGATGTATAGCATGTATAGCTCATTCATCCGTTCTTATTTGTGTTATGTCATTTATGAAATCATTGATACTCCACTATAATCATGCCCTAAAAATGTTCACTATGTGTGCGAAGCGTGCAATAACTCAATTAATTGGATTAGAAAGACAAACACCCGTATAAATAATTCTCTAACGTACATAAACATTAAGGTCCTTAAATTTCACGGCGACCGACGGAAGTGCTCTCGTAAAATAAAGCGAATATATTGCTGTAGTGTTTAATACATGAACATTTTATGTTGTCTAAAATTAATTTACCTGTGTCTGTTAAAACGTAAATTTCACTGCCGAACGATCAATATTAATCATTATAATTTTAAACTCTAATCACTTTTAATTAAACACAAAAAGCGAGATATTTATTTGGTCGAATCATACGTGTTCACATTGTAACTATAAATTGATTTAATTAAATCGTTTCCATTTTAATCACTTGTGTTTGTTCTATTTGTATATTTTTTGTGATTATATATATTAATTTAGTTATTGTATTTAATTTCTTGCTAGTATTAACACATTAACACAACACAACTATATAGACAGTGGGATAGGGAATCTAGGAAATCAAATTATGAATAAAACACAATCTTATATTCACAATTTCATTGTTAATCAGATATATCTATAAATGTTCTTTTTCCCTTAGTCGTCCTCTATGGATACTTTATAACCAATCCCTAGTTTCAGGCTGTTTTCCCTCTCTTTGGAAAAGTGCCATAGTTACACCAATTTTTAAAAGCGGTAAAAAAAACGTTGTTTCAAACTATCGCCCGATCTCTCTTCTATCGCTTATATCAAAAAAATTGAAAAATTAATCATTACACCCCTATCTAAATGTATATCTAGTGTCCTATCCGATAAGCAACATGGTTTTAGAAGTGGGTGTTCGACTTCCACCAACTTACTGACCTATAGTAATTATATTGTTACAGCATTAGAAGCGGGATTTGAAGTAGACTCAATATATACCGATTACTCTAAGGCTTTTGACACAGTAGATCATAGCATCCTTCTTTCGAAACTTAAGCTTATAGGAATCGGAGGATCCATGTTAGATTGGATACAGTCTTACTTATCCGGAAGGTCACAGGCCGTGCGGATTGGTAGTGTTATATCGTCTGAGATACTTGTAACTTCAGGGGTTCCCCAGGGATCACACATTGGACCTCTTTTATTTATTATCTTTATAAATGATGTGGTTGATTGTTTCCATAATTCCCAGTGCTTGCTATTTGCAGACGATATACATTTTTTTTACGAATCGCGGATGATAGATCTTCTGGGTTGTTACAGGAAGACTTAAATAGATTTTCAGTTTGGTGTACTGACAACCGTATGAATCTCAACCTCAAAAAATGCAATGTTATAACTTTTACTAAAAAAAGGGCCTCGACAATGAGAAGTTACTATATTTCTAACGTCCTTTTAATTCGCGTTTCAGTCATTAAAGACGTGGGTGTATTATTGTCTCACAACTGGCACTTTAGCAACCATCTACTCAATATAACTGCTAAGGCATACCGTGTTCTGGGTTTTTTTAAACGTAACAGCAGAGATTTCTCAAACATTCATACCCTTACGACCTTGTATGTGTCCCTTGTCCTCTCCCACCTTGAGTACTGTTGCACTATTTGGAATCCTTATAGCAAATCGGACGTAAAAATGGTTGAGAGGGTCCAAGTTAAATTCACAAAATTTATCTCCTACAATTTCGGGATTGTCGGCTCCTACAATGACGTCCTACAATCTTTAAATATTCATTCGTTAGAGCAGAGACGAAGGAATACAGACGTAATGCTAGGATACAATTTAATAAATGGGGCGATTGATTGCCCCTATTTACTTAGCCAACTTAAAATCAATGTGCCGGCTAGAAGTTTGCGTTCCATCGATCTGTTCCATGTACCATATTGTAGGACGGACTATGGTACAAATTTTGGTGTATCTAGAATCACCAATAATTGTAACGCCATCAATCCCGACTTTGGTGCAATTAGCAGGAATGCTTTGAAGAACATCTTCCGACAGGGTAAATAGTGTACATATTTTAATCTGTTATTTTAATCTGTATTTGTATGTATATTTCATTTATTTTTATTTTTAGTTTTATAATTTTATTGTACTTAAATGGACATCCGTTAGAAAATAAATAAATATATCTTCAATTTGTTTCTCATGAATCACTTGATAAAACATGTTTACAATATTGATAATTAAATAAAAGTCACTTGGTTTGTTTCACCTCTATTTTTTACTCTCTCCGACTAGTTTCGACTTATCGTCACTCAAGGAGTAATACAGAAAAATGTTCTGTATTACTCCTTGAGAATGACGATAAGTCGAAAGTAGTCGGAGAGAATAAAAAAATAGTAGTGAAACAAACCAAGCGACTTTTATTTAATTACACAGGTTTACAAAAAAAAAGTCCGGGCTATTTGACCGGACCATGGTATCCCGGGGTATTTTTGCGTCCTGAATCCGATCCCGATCCCCTCTACGTGACCTTGAAATCTCGTTTTTCTGACGTGATGGGGCTCAGCCCCATCACGTCAGAAAAACGAGATTTCAAGGTCACGTAGAGGTTAAAATGGTCATTTTTGGAACTGGACCCGGGACAATGTTGCCGCATAAAATTAGTTCGTGTTTTCGATCTGGGGGCACCACTATACAAAGCGACCCATTTCTCGATTTATTACAACACTATAAAACAAATATTATTGAGATATATGAAAAATGTTATTAATAAAATATATTAAATGTTTTTTTTTTAATTAGGCGGAATGCATTCCGTTTTTTGATTACATAAAATTGATGATTTTAAAATCCATTATAAAACAAATATAAAAAATAAAATGCATTGCGCATAAATCAGTAATAAAATCGGTTTATTTTGTACAATCAAGTATCTAAATGTTTATTATAATTTAATTAACAACGAACTACTGTTTTTGTATTTAGGCAACTCAATATACACTGCCAGTTTCAAATCCATTAGCTCTATCTTTTTTTCCATTGGAGTAGCACTGTCAACCTCTTAACCACTCGACTGAGCTTTCACAAAAAATGACCATTTAAACCTCTAAGTGACCTTGAAATCTCGTTTTTCTGACGTGATGGGGCTCAGCTGACCCCGGAATCGGATTTAGGACGCAAAAATACCCCGGGATACCATGGTCCGGTCAAATAGTCCGGACTTTCTTTTTTTTTGTAAAACTGTGTTATCAATATTGTTAATCAGATATAATAATCTAATTGTAAAGTACGCTATCAGTTGATAAATGTTATTAATTTATTTAAACGTAAATGCTTTCTAGATTTCTAAAACTGTCTCGCAATCTAATTCTTTATTTCAAACAAGATAAATTAAAATTAAAAACTATTTGAATTCGAGAAAATAAGCATACGCTTCTTTATTCTATATTTCCTTTTTTGGCATCCAAATAATTAGATTTATAATTTTCTGTGGTATTAAACGTTAACTCTATTTTTAAATAGGCTTTCTGTAAATAAACATTAAACATTCATTGATTCAAACTCAAGATCAATTTTAGTTGATAAATAATATATTGCAATATTTCAAAATTGCTCACTAAATTTTCAGTTGAATCAATTACTATAAACGTTTAAAAACGAATACGAATTGAAATAAACTAGTTTTCTTTTATAATCAACAGCAAATGCAATTTTGTATAAGGGGGGTTATTATTTTAAGTATACATTATATAATTTAGTTTAGTTGTGACACAATTTCATTTATGTCCCAGAGGTTTGCATTAATTTTGTGACCATTTATCTAAAATAAAATTTGTTTACATAATATATAAAATTACGAAAAAACTATTCGTGAAAATGCAAACAATCTCTTAATTAATAAGACAACTTAAGACGATAAATATCCATTGAAACAACTACTTCCCGTGCAAATACACCTCCGGATATTGAATTACACAATGAAATATTTAAAATCTTATTTAATTTTATTTGTTACAACGCTCTATTAAAGTATATGTAACGTTTAGGTCAAATTCTCTTCAAATCAACTAACAACAAAAAACAAAGTTTGTTTATTATTATTATTATTATCCCGATGTATACGCTGTAAATGTTCAGGGGGTCGTTGATTAACTCGCTAAAATCTTACCTATTTTGTAGAATTGAAGATCTCTGTTAAATATCATAGGATTAATATTGTAATAAATGGATAATTCACATAAATTTATTGGAAATCATATCTTTATACATCACAATAAACCAAAAGTGTATCACAATAAATATAATGGCCTACAAAGTGCGGATAGAAGTAAGTCTGAGAGCGCTGACAGACGAGCGGCTATTTGTAATTTTATAATCGTGTCAAACGCAGTTTTTTTAAATTACCTGAATTTTATTTGATAAATTAAGCATTAATAACCTTTCCTCACACTTTAATTTTACTTTCATTTGTACATTTCGGACACAAAGTGAACTTTATCAACGGATAAATACTCGATATTAATCGACTTCAACAATCTTTGGTTTGGCGAAACATAGTAGTAGTAGTAGTAGTAGTAGTAGTTTATTCATGTTAAGTGCATAATCAGCTTACATGCGTCAACTGTGTATAATAAAATATAAAAAGTAGAACAAAACATTAAATAATGACTTCTTACAATACTGTGCATATATAATACCACAGCCTATCAAACAACCGTTCTTTTGTACACTAAGTCCGGTAATCGTGCAATTAGTCGAATTAGTGATATCAATTGGCTTTCACGAAGCTGCGATTTAATGCAATATTAATCGATTTATAATGGCCACTTTGTGTACACATGAAAGTAATATAAAAGTGTGAAATAAAATTTGGGTGAGTTACGTGAAGATGATAATAACTTGAAATAAAACACTTTAAACCTATCGTCACAATCTTAAACAAGTTTCTCATCTTTCACGTGGTTAAACATGATTTAAAAAAGAAAACACTTGGTTAAATTTCACTATGATTTAATATAGATTTAATTATTCCAACTAGTTTCGACTTTGAGTCATTCTCAAGGAGTACTCCTTGAGAATAACTCAAAGTCGAAACTAGTTTTAATAAAATACCAAAATATTAGTGAAATTTAACCAAGTGTTTTCTTTATTAAATCATAGTTAAATATGTTTCACCGCGTGCAAGATGAGAAACTTGTTCAAGATAAATTTCACTAATTTTCTTTTTTAAATCATCTTTCTTCACAAATTTATTTTTTACCACATGTACATTTCGGATACAAAGTGACCATTATCAATGGTTTCATACTGTATCAAACCATTGATTGATAATCACTCTGTGTCCGAAATGTATATCTGGTAAAGAATAAATTTGTGAAGAAAGGTTAACAGTGTTTTATTTAAAAAGTGTGAAGAAAGATTATTAGTGCTTTATTTATCAATTAAATTGGATCTGCACGTTACTCATTCAATTAGTTTACCCGAATTTTAATATAACCATTACCTGGATTGAGTTGAATTACACTTAACAAAAACTGTGCATAATTTTGTTTGCAAATTCGAATGGAGGAATGAACTTCTAATTCCATAAGCGCTAACAAATTAAAAATCCATCTGTGTGTACAAGTTTTCGGTCAAAAACGTTTTGACGTTTTTGACCTAAAACTTTTACATATAGATGGATTGTTAATTTTGTCAGCGCTTGTGGAGTGAGAAGTGTATTCCTACATTCGAGTATGAAAACAAAATTATGCACATTTTTTGTTAAGTGTAAATTAACTCAATCCAGGTAATGGTTATATTAAAATTCGGGTAAACTAATTGAGTGAGTAACGTGCAGATTTAATTTATTTGATAAATATAGCACTAATAGCCTTTCTGACTAATTAGTTAAATTACAATGATTTTATTAGATTTTTATTCAAACTAGTTTCAACGTTGAGCAGGTAAAGATGAGCTCTGCACGTATTTCAGTTTGAACTTTGATAAACTACAAAAAGTTTTGAACTGAATTGCCCTGTGAATTTCAGGAGGAGTAAATTGTCTGTACGACATATAAAACACCATATTAAATATTTAACTACACATTAGTTGTCCGCCTGAAAGCGCTCTTACACTTGATTGCACCAACATACTCAAGGAAACAGGGATTTTTTTGTATGTGTAAATATTCCGATGCATCCGTTGTAAAAGTTCAGGCTTTTATTGCTTTTTCTTAAAAGCGATCAATTTGAAGCTTTAAGCAAGTGTTTTCCACTCCCAGACTAAGCATGAAGTAAAATTTCGAGTTTAGAAAAGCCCCGTGAAAATTTGTCGAGGGTCGCGCAGCGACCCGAGACAAATTTTCTGGGCTTTTCTAAACTCGAAATTTTACTTCATGCGCCACGCGTATAAAACGCTGAAATATTGGGAAATTAACAATAAGCTAATGCTAAATCAATATTAAAAATTTACTGCTAAATCAGGATGAATTTGGGCCAGTTACGTAAAGATGATAATAATTTGAAATATTGTAAAATTAACAATAAACAAATGTTAATTCAGTATTACGAATAAACTACTAAATCAGTATTAAAAATAAACTGCTAAATCAGGATGAATTTGGGCGAGTTACGTGAAGATGATAATAATTTGAAATATTGTAAAATTAACAATAAACCAATGTTAAACCAGTATTAGGAATAAACTGCTAAATCAGTATTAAAAATAAACTGCTAAATCAGGATGAATTTGGGCGAGTTACGTGAAGATGATAATAATTTGAAATATTGTAAAATTAACAATAAACCAATGTTTAACCAGTTTTAAAAATAAACTGCTAAATCAGTATTAAAAAGAAACTGCTAAATCAGGATGAATTTGGGCGAGTTACGTATAGATCATAATAATTTGAAATATTGTAAAATTAACAATAAACCAATGTTTAACCAGTATTAAGAATAAACTGCTAAATCAGTATTAAAAATAAACTGCTAAATCAGGATAAACTTGGGCGAGTTACGTAAAGATGATAATATTTTGAAATATTGTAAAATTAACAATAAACCAATGTTTAACCAGTTTTAAAAATAAACTGCTAAATCAGTATTAAAAAGAAACTGCTAAATCAGGATGAATTTGGGCGAGTTACGTGAAGATGATAATAATTTGAAATATTGTAAAATTAACAATAAACCAATGTTTAACCAGTATTAAGAATAAACTGCTAAATCAGTATTAAAAATAAACTGCTAAATCAGGATGAACTTGGGCGAGTTACGTAAAGATGATAATATTTTGAAATATTGTAAAATTAACAATAAACCAATGTTTTACCAGTTTTAAGAATAAACTGCTAAATCAGTATTAAAAAGAAACTGCTAAATCAGGATGAATTTGGGCGAGTTACGTATAGATGATAATAATTTGAAATATTGTAAAATTAACAATAAACAAATGTTAATTCAATATTAATAATAAACTGCTAAATCAATATTAAAAATGAACTGCTAAATCAGGATAAATTTGGCCGAGTTACGTAAAGATGATAATAATTTGAAATATTGTGAAATTATCACTAAACAAGTGTTAATTTAGTATTAAGAATAAACTGCTAAATCAGTATTAAAAATAAACTGCTAAATCAGGATGAATTTGGGCGAGTTACGTAAAGATGATAATAATTTGAAATATTGTAAAATTTACAATAAACCAATGTTTAACCAGTATTAAGAATAAACTGCTAAATCAGTATTAAAAAGAAACTGCTAAATCAGGATGAATTTCGGCGAGTTACGTAAAGATGATAATAATTTGAAATATTGTAAAATTAATAATAAACCAATGTATAGCCAGTATTAAGAATAAACTGCTAAATCAGTATTAAAAATAAACTGCTAAATCAGGATGAATTTGGGCGAGTTACGTGAAGATGATAATAATTTGAAATATTGTAAAATTAACAATAAACCAATGTTTAACCAGTATTAAGAATAAACTGCTAAATCAGTATTAAAAATAAACTGCTAAATCAGGATGAATTTCGGCGAGTTACGTAAAGATGATAATAATTTGAAATATTGTAAAATTAACAATAAACCAATATTAAAAATAAACTGCTAAATCAGGATAAATTTTGCCGAGTTACGTAAAGATGATAATAATTTGAAATATTGTGAAAATATCACTAAACAAGTGTTAATTTAGTATTAAGAATAAACTGCTAAATCAGTATTAAAAGTTTACTGCTAAATCAGGATGAATTTGGGCTAGTTACGCGAAGATGATAATAATTTGAAATATTGTAAAATTAACAATAAACCAATGTTTAACCAGTATTAAGAATAAACTACTAAATCAGTATTAAAAATAAACTGCTAAATCAGGATGAATTTGGGCGAGTTACGTGAAGATGATAATAATTTGAAATATTGTGAAATTAACAATAAACCAATGTTAAACCAGTATTAAGAATAAACTGCTAAATCAGTATTAAAAAGAAACTGCTAAATCAGGATGAATTTGGGCGAGTTACGCAAAGATAATAATAATTTGAAATATTGTAAAATTAACAATAAACTAATGTTTAACCAGTATTAAGAATAAACTGCTAAATCAGTATTCAAAAGAAACTGCTAAATCAGGATGAATTTTGGCGAGTTACGTAAAGATGATAATAATTTGAAATATTGTAAAATTAACAATAAACCAATGTTAAACCAGTATTAAAAATAAACTGCTAAATCAGGATAAATTTGGCCGAGTTACGTAAAGATGATAATAATTTGAAATATTGTGAAATAAACACTAAACAAGTGTTAATTTAGTATTAAGAATAAACTGCTAAATCAGTATTAAAAATAAACTGCTAAATCAGGATGAATTTGGGCGAGTTACGTAAAGATGATAATAATTTGAAATATAACCTTCATTCCCAAGTTAATATTTGATACATTAATTTGTGAATAAAGGTTATATTTCAAATTTCAAATTATTTGATAATGGACACTTTTTGTCCGAAATGTTCATTTGGTAAAGATAACATTTGTGAAGAAAGGTTAAAAGTGTTTTATTTCATGCTAAATCAGGAGTTCTTATTTTGTATTATTTCAATGTTAAAGAGGTATCTCGTGAATAAATAAATAAATAAATAATTAAATTAAAAATAAACTGCTAAAGAAAAACACTTTAACCAATTAATAAAAAAACGTTTTAACTTTGCTTGTATAACACTCTTTATTTTTACGTGACTGCAGTTTCGGCAAAATTTGGTCGCCATTATCAGATACGAAATATTTTAAATTTAGCAATATTTCATTGTTTTATACGCGTGGCGCATGAAGTAAAATTTCGAGTTTAGAAAAGCCCCGTGAAAATTTGTCTCGGGTCGCTGCGCGACCCTCGACAAATTTTCTACGCGGGGCTTTTCTAAACTCGAAATTTTACTTCATGCTTAGTCTGGGAGTGGAAAACACTCGTTTAAAGCTTCAAATTGACTCATTAAAAAAATGTATGTGTACTTGAATAAAAATCGGAGTATGTGACACTTTCATGTGATTAAGGTTGAAATTACATTACGTTGGTGCAATTAAGCATAATTAACAGTGTGCTCATATATATTCAGCCTCTCACGTCATCTTCCTGTTTTGAGGGATACATAAATATTAATTTACTCACTTATATCTCCGTATCTATCTATATTACAATATATACACGCTGTCCATTCAGACACGGAATCATAAGAAAATTATACAATTGAATCGGTCGTTTTGAAAAAGGGTCATCTGAAAACATCAGTTTTCCCAACATTTTGTACCTTAGTACCTCTACTCGTGTATTCCACATGAAAACAGGCCAAAACGCGAGCATCCAGTTTCGCCCATGGCCTTTAAAAACTTAGACGCTCTGTTTTACCCCAATAAATTACCCGACAGAGCTTTATGACCCCTGCAGACCCCCCGCAAATCTTGAGGTTACCGCAAGAACTCCGACAATCTAAGTCATTAATGCCGTGGGTGAAACTGGATGCTCCTGCCAAAACTACTCAATTTATGATGCTTTATAAACGCAGATGTTTTTGCGTTTATAAAGCTGATGCGTTTATAAAGCTGATGCGTTTATAAAGCTGATGCGTTTATAAAGTTGATGCGTTTAAGTTGATTATTAGTTAATAATGAGTGGAACTTTCGCAGTTTATTTTTTTTAAATGAACACTTTGAAATTGCGGAGATAGCCCCTTTGCAAAACGATTAATTCAATTAAAACAACACAAAATAAATATGAGTTGAATTAATTCTACCTTTGTTGTCTGAGTGCGCGAAGAAAATATATTTAGATCAACTGTCGTCCCTCTGCGTGTAGCGAAAATTGCTTTTAGTTTTATTTACAAAATATTTTAACTTAATGCTCTCGTTCGTTTGCGCTGTATGTAGTTAGTTCCATGGCAAATTCCATCGAACACTAGTAATGAGCAGGAGTAAGATATAGATGGACATATGGTAGTAGGGTATCAGTAACGGGATGGATGATGAGTTCGGCCAGTGAAGTTTTTCGTTGTTTACCTGTAACAAAATATTATTAAACTTGCTTAAAATGCTATAATACACTAACGAGTGTCTATAAACTGGCGGCATCTCGGTTGCTTTGAAAAAAAATACATATCTTAGATTAACCCATTAACGGCCGAGCAATTATAGATCTAAAAGTGGATTTTACTTAAAATTCTACACTTCTTTATATGATTTCTACGAATGAATTATTGTATTACATTCTATGCAGTTTTTTATTAAATATAAATAATGTATAATAATAATAACTTTATTTGCCCAACAGATAACTAATTACAGGACAAAATTAAGTACAATATATGTGTATAAAACGTTTAAAAAATCACAGCATTAAATAGTTTCAAATAAGTAAAGAAATAGAAAACAAGTACATATACAGGTGAATATTTGACTTTAAAGAGACATATTAACATAATTATGCTTACAAGTTTTTTACAATAAAAGATAAAAGAGTATTCCCAAGTTGACGAAAATTCACATAAAAACATTTACAGCTCAAAGTGACGGATATATTTTACTGTAAAATCGTAATCAGAGAATATATCACAGCTCGTGTTTGTTAAAATTCTATATGCATTTTCAACCATGTAATGTATACGCAGTAAATGTAAGGCATTCGTCGATTTTGTATAAAAACGTGCAATATAAAGTTTATAACGTGTATTTCCACTCCCAGACTAAGCATGAAGTAAAATTTCGAGTTTAGAAAAGCCCCGCGTAGAAAATTTGTCGAGGGTCGCGCCAGCGACCCTCGACAAATTTTCACGGGGCTTTTCTAAACTCGAAATTTTACGTCATGCGCCACGCGTATAAAACACTGAAATATTGTGAAGTTAGAAATACACTGAAAACATTTTATTTAAATGAGAAATTATCATGATATTTAAATAAGAAAATATTAACGTTTTTTTTTCATACATTTTCAAGTCAAGTTAAATAATAAATTATATCAAATTAAGTTATTTAGTAATTTAATCATCATAATGTTGCGTATATGCATCAATGGCACATAATGGGTTAAGTTGAGTTGGTGAATCTCAGAAAATTTAAATAAATTCAATTATATGTACTGTATAATTTAGGCTGTCAGTTGTTGAAACTTCATAATATCACTTTAATAAAACACCTAATTTGTTTAGTTTTCAAAATTATATTTATTGTACTACAACAATTGCTTCACCATACTGTGGCCTCATCAGATGCATCTACCCGATGAAGCCACAGTGTGGCGAAACAATTGTTGTAGTACAGTAAATATAATTTTAAAACCTAAACAAATTAAGAGCCGCTTTTACGATCCATAGTTACACCTCTGTTAACATAACCCAAGGATCAAACCTTTGGTGTCTATTTTACAATTGCGAGGTAAAGCATTGTTGTGTGTATAGCTGAGCTACCTCACTGTCAGCCTGCCCCGTGCTTCGAGCTTGGGTTAAACCTTAGGTGGGCCGTTTCTATGGATACAAATTATTAGATTTGTTGTGACAAATTCATTTTTAATTTGAAAAGTAGAGGTTAGCTTAGTATAGATAAATCCAAGAGCCGTATATAATGAATAATCTCCGAATCGCTATCAGATTCGAATACATTAACGTCAAAATCTTCCATTATTTTTGTAAATCACAGGTTATCCTTACTCACTCGTATTCACTTCACTTTGTTTTGACACCGACAACAGTTTTTTTGACAGACGCACTCGCCCAATTAAACAGTAATGTCAACTGAGTGTAAAATCTGTAGGTAACAACTGAAACAATTGTAAAATGGCAAGGCCGTTTACCAATGTTTTAAACTAGGCAGTACACTACCAGAAGGTCTAATCCACAATAGATCTGCAAAGGTCGCGGTGGTACAGGCCAATGAGGCCACCCCAACGAATATCTACCAGAAGGTCTACATTACCAAAGGTGTAACTATTGATTGTTAAAGCGGCCCTAAGTGTTTTATTAAAGTGAGGTAATTATATGTCATTGGGTAGTGACGTTAATTCTGAAGTCAGAACCTACTGGGATGCCGACAGTTTATCACACTCGTCAGATTTCTATGTATTTTACTAGTTTAGGTACTCCGTTTAATAATCAATTCCGTGAAATTAAAATTAGTCACAAAAGTACTTTTTTTTGTGCTTTCGGCAGGTCTGTATAAATCACATTAATTTGCTTACAAGAAATAGTTAATTTACACAGATGTCTTGTTTTTCTGGCCAATTTATAATGTATTAAATTTAAACATAAACAAAATGTGAATTAATATGAAGTAAACTTACCTGTTGTGGCCTAGTCCTAACAATAATAGTCTGTCCGACGCTCAAGGGCTGCACTGGGATCCTGGGCAGGTTCGCCTCGCACCGCAAATGCATTATGCTGCCCTGGAGGTGTTTTCGTTCGATCTTCGGCAAGCGGAGCAACGTGGAGCGGGAGGACAGCCCGTGCTCGTCCGGAGGGCTCCGCGTTTGCTCCTTCACCCACTCGGACCCCGCCTACAAAACAACCGAAAGATCAAAGGTGAAACACAAATCACTTCGAAAGTACTTTTATACTGCATACATTTCGTGGTTTAGTTAGAACATAAAGGGCTATATATAATAAACACAACATTTCATGACAATATCCTGAAAATGTCGAAAGTTATGAATATTTGAAAGTGGAAATTTAGATAAAATCACCTTTGAATGAAGTTTAATTGAAAATAACTCAACAACTATTGATGGGGTATTTTCGGGTTTTAATATATTTTAAGAGGGCAATGTTTGCTTAATATCAACACAACGTTTCATGAGGATATCCTGGAAATGTCCAAAGTAATGAATGTCTGAAAATGGAATTTCATTAAAACTTGGATAAAATCACCTTTGAGTAAAGTTTAATTTAAAATAACTCAAAAACTATTGTTCGGGTATTTTTAGATTTTACTGTCTTTTGAAACGGAAATGTTTGCTTAATATTAACACAACGTTTCATGAGGATATCCTGAAAATATCCAAAGCAATGAATGTCTGAAAATGGAATTTGATTAAAACTTGGATAAAATAACCTTTGAATAAAGTTTAATTGAAAATAATTCAAAAACTATTGATGGGGTATTTTCAGATTTTGGTATATTTTGAAAGAGCAATGTTTGCTTACAATCAACACAAGGTTTTATGATTACATCCTGAAAATGTCAAATATAATGAATTTCTGAAAATGGAATTTCATTAAAACTTGGGTACAATCACCTTTGAATAAAGTTTAATTGAAAATAACTCAAAAACTATTGATGGGGTATTTTCAGATTTTGGTATATTTTGAAAGGGCAATGTTTGCTTACAATCAACACAAGGTTTTATGATTACATCCTGAAAATGTCAAATATAATGAATTTCTGAAAATGGAATTTCATTAAAACTTGGGTACAATCACCTTTGAATAAAGTTTAATTGAAAATAACTCAAAAACTATTGATGGGGTATTTTCAGATTTTGGTATATTTTGAAAGGGCAATGTTTGCTTACAATCAACACAAGGTTTTATGATTACATCCTGAAAATGTCAAATATAATGAATTTCTGAAAATGGAATTTCATTAAAACTTAGGTACAATCACCTTTGAATAAAGTTTAATTGAAAATAACTCAAAAACTATTGATGGGGTATTTTCAGATTTTTGTATATTTTGAATGGGCAATATTTGCTTAATATCAGCACAACGTTTCATGAGGATGTCCTGAAAATGTCCAAGTAATGAATGTATGAAAATGGAATTTCATCAAAACTTGGATACAATCACCTTGAATAAAGTTTAATTGAAAATAACACAAAAATTATTGATGGGGTTTTTTCAGATTTTGGTATATTTTGAAAGGGCAATGTTTGCTTAATATCAACACAACGTTCTATGAGGATATCCTGAAAATATCCAAAGTAATGAATGTCTGAAAATGGAATTTCATCAAAACTTGGATACAATCACCTTGAATAAAGTTTAAGTGAAAATAACTCAAAAACTATTGATGGGGTATTTTGAGATTTTAGAATATTTTGAAAGGGCAATGTTTGCTTAATATCAACACAATGTTTTATGAGGATATCCTGAAAATATCCAAAGTAATAAATGTCTGAAAATGGAATTTCATTAAAACTTGGATAAAATCACCTTTGAGTAAAGTTTAATTAAAAATAACTCAAAAACTATTGATGGGGTATTTTTAGATTTTAATATATTTTCAAAGCCCAATATTTGCTTAATATCCACACAAAGTTTTATAACAATATCCTAAAAATGTCAAAAGTTATAAATGTCTGAAAGCGAAATTTCATTAAAACTCGGATAAAATCATTCTCGAATGAAATTTAACTCTAAAACCATTAATGGAATATTTTTAGATTTTGATATATTATAAAAGGGAAAAGTTTGTTTAATATCCACACAAAGTTTCATGATGATATCCTGAAAATGTGTACAGTTATAATTATCTGAAGGTGGAATTTTATTAAAACTTGGATAAAATCACGTTCGAATGAAGTATAATTAAAAATAACTAAAAAACTATTAAAGGGGTATTTTTAGATTTTAGTATATTTTGAAAGAATTATGTTTGCTTAATATCCGCACAAAGTTTGATGACGATATCCTGAAAATGTTTAAAGTTATGAATGTCTGAAAATGGAATTTCATTAAAATTTGGATAAAATCACATTCGAATAAGTATGAATTGAAAATAACTCAAAAACTATTAATAGGGTATTTTTAGATTTTGATATATTTTGAAAGGCCAATGTTTGCTTAATATCCGTACAAAGTTTCATAACAATATCCTAAAATTGTTAAAAGTTATTAATGTCTGAACGTGGAATTTCATTAGAACTTAGATAAAATCATTTTCGAATGAAATTTAACTCTAAAACTATTATTGGAATAAGATAAATTCAAATTCAAAACTATTTGAATTCGAGAAAATAAGCTTACGCTTCTTATAGTTTGCGCACTTTAAACATAATATATAAAATTACGAAAAAACTATTCGTGAAATTGCAAACAATGTCTTAATTAATAAGACAATTTAAGACGATAAATATCCATATTATTGGAATATTTTTAGATTGTGATATATTTTAAAAGGGCAAGGTGTGTTTAATATCCACACAAAGTTTCATGACGATATCCTGAAAATGTCTACAGTTATAATTGTTTGAAGGTGGAATTTTAAAAACTAGGATAAAATCACCTTCGAATGAAGTTTAATTGATAAAAACTCAAAAACTATTGACGGGCTATTCTCAGGTTTTAGTATATTCTGAAAGGGCAATGTTTGCTTAATATCTCTACAAAGTTTTATGACGATATCCTGAAAATGTGTAAAGTTATGAATGTCTGAAAGTAGAATTTTATTAAAACTCAGATTAAATCATTTTCGAATGAAATTTAACTATAAAACCATTCATGAAATATTTTTAGACTTTGATATATTTTAAAAGAGAAACGTTTGTTTAATATCTACACAAAGTTTCATGACGATATCCTGAAAATATCTACAGTTATAATTGTCTGAGAGTGGAATTTTATTAAAACTTGGATAAAATCACCTTCGAATGAAGTTTAATTAGAAATAACTCAAAAACTGTTGATGGGGTATTTTCAGATTTTGGTATATTTTGAAAGGGGAATATTTTTCTAATATCAACACAAAGTTTCAGGACCGTATCCTGAAAATGTCTAAAGTAATGAATGACTAAAGGTGAAAATTCATTAAAACTTAGATAAAATCACCTTTGAATGAAGTTTAACTGAAAATAACTCAAAAACTATTGATATGGTATTTTTTAGATATTAATACATTTTTAAAGGCCAATATTTGCTAAATAGTCTCATAAAGTTTTATAATGATATCCGGAAAATGTAAAAAGTTATAAATGTCTGAAGTTTTATTCAAAGTTACTCAAAAAATATTCACAGGGTATTTTATGATTTTAGTATATTATAGAAGGGCAATGTTTGCTTAATATCCACACAAAGTTTTATAACGATATTTTTAAATTGTCTAAAGTTATTAATGTCTAAAAATGGAATTTGATAATTTTTTTTTATAAAATGACCTTTGAATAAAGTTTAATTGAAAATTACTCAAAAACTATTAATAGGGTATTTTTATATTTTGGTATATTTAAAAATGCTTGCTTAACATTCACACAAAGTTTTATAACGATATCTTAAAAATGTCAAAAGTGGAATTTAACTCTAAAACTGTTGATAGAATATTTTAAGAGATATATTTTAAAAGGACAAAGTTTGTTTAAAATCCACACGAAGTTTTATGACGATAACCTGAAAATGTCTACAGTTATAATTGTCTGAAAGTGGAATTTTATTAAAAGGTGGATAAAATCGGAAATGGGATGTTTCATCGCCGAGCCAGTTCATCGCCTGACCAGTTCATCGCCAGGAAACTTCATCGCCGGCTGTATCATCGCAAAGCCAGTTTATCACCAGGCCGGTTCATCGCCAGGCCAATTGCGATAGGATATATCAGGATAGGCTAGGATAGGTTTGGATGGGTCAGGATAGGTAAGGATAGGTTAGGATAGGTTAGGATAGGTTAGGAGAGGTTAGGATAGGTTAGGATAGGTTAGGATATGTAAGGATATGTTAGGATATGTTAGGATATGTTAGGATATGTTAGGATATGTTAGGATATGTTAGGATATGTTAGGATATGTTAGGATATGTTAGGATATGTTAGGATATGTTAGGATATGTTAGGGTATGTTATGTTATATATCAAAAAATGACAGCATTCTCATTCGTATTTTATTAAGTTTGAGTAACGATTACTTGGTTATAAAACCTAATATTAAATTGGTGGACAATTTTCAGAATTTGGTAATATTTGAAATTTTATCATTAGATATGATCTTTCTTACAAATTTTTTTTATAAAAATATTGGCGATGAAAGGCCTGGTGATGAAACGGCCGGCGATGAACTGGCCCGGCGATGGAACGGCGGCGATGAATCGGTGGCGATGAATCGGCGGCGATGAAAGGTTCTAGACTGGATAAAATCACCTTCGAATGAAGTTTAATTAAAAATAATGATTTTTTTTCACAATTCTAGTAAATATCTTGTATATCTGATGTATTACTAATTTCAATGATTTTCTTTTAATCTCTTTTATAAAAAAATCTGTGACGTTATTTTTGAAATAATATTATGTGAACTGATATCGTATCAGGATATATTCGTTAATAAAGTATTATTATTATTATATGTACCTAATATTTATACAACAAGCATTTATTTCTTCAAGCACGTATCTGTGTAAAATGCCTTAATCCTTCTTCTTTTTTTATCGAACACGCCATTACTAAGAAACCGTGGCGATAAATTGAAACATCCCTCTTTCCCTTCTCCTGATTCCACCCCATCGGGGCAATTATATCATTCAGTCGTGATTTATCCCCCCCAATAAATTATTACAATTGCGCTCCCCGAGATTCTACAAATTCACACCTGGGGCGCTCCTTCTCCTGCTTATCGCATCCTTTTGATAACGATAAAAGTATAATTTAAATTTTAATAGGGTTTAGATCTTTTAATATTATATAATATTATCCATATTTAAAAATAGTATTTCCTATTAAACATTATAAGAAGCCCGGAATAAATCAGGTGAATGATCTTTTTATAACGTCAAAGTAAATTTCCTAATTGTTATTTGCAAATATTTAATTTTATTGTGACTTTTAAATAATTATTGATTATTTTATTATTATTATTATTATTATTATATATATATATATATATATATATATATATATATATACTGCCTTTCAAAAAAATCAGAACACAAAGTATTTATTGGACGATTTTAATGAAATTTACAGAATTTGATCATGTAAATGAACTGCATCGATGATCAAAAAATCAATTGTTTTGGTTACTATTTAATGGTATTTTTCCTTGATTTCACCATTATGAAGAGCTGCTGATTTTTTAATGTAATTGCTTCTAATATCCAAGTAGCCTCTGAGTAGTTTGACGTTTCAGTTTGTAAAACATAAAAAGATGCCCCGTGTTCGTCGGCGTGCACAATATCATCATCTAAGTGAATTTGAAAGGGGTCGCATTATTGGAATGCGAGAAGCGGGTTTTTCGAATTGTGCTATTGCTGAAAGGGTAGGCCGTAGTGTATCGGCGATCGTACGCTGCTGGTCTAGATGGTCCGAAGCTGGGGAGAATCGACGTAGACTTGGATCAGGACGTCCAAGAAGCACCACTGAGCGTGAAGATCGAGCTCTTCGTCTTACAACTTTAAGGGACAGATTTACAACGTCGCGGGCATTGGGAAATGACTGGTTGGCTCTAAATGGCCAAAGAGTATCCATGGCTACTGTTTACAGAAGAATCCGCAGTTTTGGCATAAGATCCTACCGTCCACAATTGTGTCTACCTCTTACTTGATTGGTGCAGGGAAAGACAACATCGGACCCATGAATGGAATAACATTATCTTCAGCGATGAGTCTCGGTTCTGTTTATGGGCTCATGATGGTTGCAGAAGAGTGAGACGTCGACGCGGTGAACGCAGAATTTTACAATTTGCTGTTGCCTCTAGTTTTTTTAGAAGCAAGTCTTAACGCGATTCGGTATATTGACAACATTTTACGGCCAGTGTTAGTGCCCTATGTAAATGGCTTGCAGGGCCCCATTTTTCAGCAAGATAATGCTCGACCTCACACAGCGGCCATTACAAGACAGTTTTTTGATAGTGCCGAAATCAATTTGTTACCTTGGCCATCTCGTTCTCCAGATCTATCGCCAATAGAACATGTTTGGGATATGATAGGTGTTAGAATAAGTAACTTACAGCGCCCCGCTAACACTGTAATGGAACATAGAGGTCAAATTATCGAAGTTTGGAATGAAATACCCCAAGTCGATATTAACAGCCTGATTTCTAGCATGCCTCGACGTGTTAATGAGTGTTTGGGAAATCGTAGAGGCCCAACACATTATTAATTTTTATTTATTTGTTTTTTTGTTTCTCAAGTTGATTTTTTGATCATCGATACAGTTCGTTTACATGATCAAATTGTGTAAATTTTATTAAAATCGTGCAATAAATACTTGGTGTTCTGATTTTTTTTGAAAGGCAGTATATATATCCTTTGTGCCTCAATAAACGAGATGATGGCACAAGATTTCAAACCACAATTTTCGGGATATTCAGACAAATTCAAGTAATTTCAACAATGCAGATACATCGGACACAAATCAAGACATTTTAGTACCTTCTACATCGAGTGGACCAATGGCACACAGCAGATCAAGACTACAAGTCCCTAGTTTATATAACAAGTGTACTGATAGTGAACGTGACATCTATCACTCAGTATATAAAAAAGCTCCTGAGGATGGCAGAAGTGATGCTGCCGAGACATCGAGCGCAAATAAACAAAACGACGCGGGAGAGCAGCCCAAAAACCAGTTAAAACTACACTAAATTTTCATTTTTATAATTCGAAATTGGCTATCGACCGTAGTTGGTCTTTCCGCCATTTATTATTATTATAAATGATTTTTCAAATATTTATCTGCAGAATATATTAAGAAAAATAAAGACTTGATTAATTTCGCTCTCTTTAAATATTTTATTCCACCGAGACTTTAAAACAGACAGCTACTTGTTTTAAAGTCTCGGTAAAATAAAATATTTATAGAAAGCAAAATGAATCAAGTTTTTATATTTCTTAAAATATTCCGCAAATAATAGTTGGGATATTTACCAATAATAATTAATAACAATAATAAAATAATAATCAATGAATATTAAAATGTCACAAGAAAGAGAGACACATCGCATTTTATAAGATTTAGTTTATATAACGAACTAAATCTTATAAAATGCGATGTGTCTCTCTTTCTACAAATATTTTATCTCATTGTGACTTTTTAATATTCATTGATTATTATTTTATTATTGTTATTAATTATTATTGGTAAATATCCCAATTATTATTTGCGGAATATTTTAAGAAATATAAAAAATTGATTCATTTTGCGATGGTTCAATTGATATTTTGATATATTGGTTTATAAATTGAATTCACTTGGTTTTGTTTCACTTATATGTATTTTATTTTCTACTAGTTTCGGCTTAATGCCATTATAAATTATCGGGAGGGTTTAGAAATTTCAAAAGCCTTAAGGCCAAGTAAACATGTGGTCAACGACAACGAAGACCTTTGGAATTTCCCAATATTAAATGCCCTTATTACCCAATAAAACTCAAAACTGTATATATTCTCAAACAAATTCATTTGTACATCATTCTTGATAATGGCATTAAGCTGAAACTAGTAGAAAATAAAATACATTTAAGTGAAACAAAACCAAATTAAATTCAATGTGTTTTTGAAAATGTTTTACCAAGTGATTAATGTGAAAATAGTATCTGAAATTTTGATGTTTTAGACAATTTTTTTTCAATAACAGAATTTAAATTTCGTTTTCAAATTATACGTTTTATAATACTCGTGTAACGTTGGGTTAAATATTTAATTGTCTTATATAAGGACTTTTTTTGTTACTTCTGATATTTCATTAGCGTCGAAATGTCGCTACGCACAATTTAACTTTATGCTAATACAGATGGGTGGATTATCATAAATCTTTTACGGCTACTCATCCAGTGAAATTTGCCTCCTCCCCAGAGGGCGGCTAATCCGGTGAGTCTTTCCCAAGACCCCGGGACACGTTTCCTAATTTAATTATCCGTCCTTTTTATACGCGAAAGATTACACCTGAGACAAATAAAAACCGCAACGGATTAAATTAGGATAAAGAAGCGCGATTTATTAACATTTAAATTATGATTTAAGATTTTAAAATAAATTATAATTAAATTTGATGTAGGCTGTATATACAAAAAATATATTATCTTAAATAAGGGACGAGTGAGATTACCCGGTAAAACACATTTGTGACATTTTTTTTTAATTATACATATATTGCATTTCAAGACACTCATTTTTTTAACTTGTTCAATTTGGAGTTCCGAACGAGTGTTTTCCACTCCCAGACTAAGCATGAAGTAAAATTTCGAGTTTAGAAAAGCCCCGTGAAAATTTGTCGAGGGTCGCGCAGCGACCCGAGACAAATTTTCTGGGCTTTTCTAAACTCGAAATTTTACTTCATGCGCCACGCGTATAAAATACTGACTTAAATTGAACTTGATTAGAGTGACATTAGGTTTAAATTTTGATGTTTTTAATAATTAGTTTTCTTTTAGCTTTGGTTTGAGACGAAAAATACAAATTTTTATAACAAATTTTGTCCTTAGAAATGTTCAACTTTAGGTAAATAATTTTTAAAAATAACATATTGCAGTTTATCACACACTTTCTGTACTTAGTTTATTTTGCATAAAAACAAAATTCGTTTATATTTTATACACATTTCAGAAATTTGATGTTTATTGAATAATTCTTCGATTTTGCACTCTTTTTTAAAACAAAATATTGAATGGGTATTTCCAGTTAGAATATTTCAGTTAGAAATGTTCAATTTTAGCTAAATATTTTATTAAGTTTAAAGAAGTATTTAGGCCGAGTAAATGTTGCTCTGAACAAATTGATTGTTGCTTTTAATAATTAAGTTAGGGAATTAAATATGTGCTCTAAATCTTATTGATAATATAATTAGTCTAATTTGTTTATTGTTTATTTCTTTTGTATTTGTTTGTCGACGTGTGTAAAACTGTATTGTTATAAGACACAAATAAATATTATTATTATTATTAAGATTTACTATTAACGAGTGTTCTCCACTCCCAGACTAAGCATGAAGTAAAATTTCGAGTTTAGAAAAGCCCTGTGAAAATTTGTCGAGGGTCGCGCAGCGACCCGAGACAAATTTTCTGGGCTTTTCTAAACTCGAAATTTTACTTCATGCGCCACGCGTATAAAACACTGATTTAAATTGACATTGAAAACATCTTCGCTTAGTTTCTAACATTGAGAATTGCATCTATGATTTTGTGCAGAATTTAAAAAAATAAAAAAATATCGGTGAAATATGTGCCTTTTTTTGTATGGAAAATTAACAAAATTTTGAAAAAAATTTAAAATTCTTAATAAATTCTCAGATTTTGTTACTAGCATTAGATTCAACGCAGAGTACCTATTTTCCCTTAAAAAAAAAACAAAAGTCCACCAGTTTTCATCAAGTTTAAAGACAAGAGAAAATTCACCTACTCATCAAAACCTAACTTTGGGCGCTTGTACTAAGTACGGTTTTTATGTGCGAAACAAGTGTTTAACATCAAATTAAAGCTTATTTAATTCTTAATTACTTGGTTTTATAATAAATTAAATCGAGTAAATATTATACGAAATAGAGCGTATTGAATGCTGAAACTAAAAACATTGGTAAATCCTCATTTTTCACACAAACCAGGATTAAGTTTACTTTTTTTAGAATAAATTTAATTATATTTTTAATCTAGCTTAAGCAGTATATTTTTAATACTGATTTAGAAGCATATATTTAATAATTTCACAATATTTCAGTGATTTATACGCGTGGCGCGTGAAGTAAAATTTCGAGTTTAGAAAAGCCCCGCGTAGAAAATTTGTCGACCCGATTTTTAGCCTAGCTTAAGCAGTATATTTTTAATACTGATTTAGAAGCATATATTTAATAATATTTCAGTGTTTTATACGCGTGGCGCATGAAGTAAAATTTCGAGTTTAGAAAAGCCCCGTGAAAATTTGTCTCGGGTCGCTGCGCGACCCTCGACAAATTTTCTACGCGGGGCTTTTCTAAACTCGAAATTTTACTTCATGCTTAGTCTGGGAGTGGAAAACACTCGTTCGAAATCTAATACAATTCGATTAAATTAAAAAGCAAGAAGGAACAAGGGAGGGAATTTTATCGCCGCACGAGAACCCGGCGCAGGCATCCGAGTGTTGTAAAATTCATCATTTTCTTTGTAATTCCGGACAAATGAAATCTCCGGACTAATGTCGCGGCAAATAATGGCCGCGCAACCGGAATCGCGGGAAAGGAGAAGAAAACCATTTCCCCAGCACGCCCGAGAAAACGCGTTCTCGGGCGCACACGCCGGCGTACCCGACGGAGCGTAATGCATATTTTTGATCAATCATGATACAACGAGATTTTAATAAAGGAACTTTAAATTGAAACATAATCTATTTCAAAGCTTGCTTTCATAATATACGGTATCGATTTCTTTGTGTACAGAATTATAAAAACAGTTTAATTACAATGCTGTAAACAGGATATAAAAAATAACACTCTAGTGACTTTTAGTGGAAATGTGAGCAACTGATATTCAAGAGATAATTCAATATTTTAAATAAGTATAGGCTACTACTAATTGCAATGCTAAGTCAATGGATGCATCAATTCATATTAAATTTCTTTAAATTTTACACTGTACGTACGAGGTCTGGCTGTTAAATAACAAGACTGCCTATGAAAAAGTTTCTTTGTATACAGAATTATAAAAGCAGTTTAATTACAATGCTGTAAACAGGATACAAAAAATAACACTCGAGTGACTTTCAGTGGAAATGTGAGCAACTGATATTCAAGAGATAATTCAATATTTTAAATAAATACTACTAATTGCAATGCTGCGTCAATGGATGCATGAATTAATATTAAATTTCTTTAAATTTTGCACTGTACCAGTCATAATACAGAGTGGGGCAGAAAAACCTATCCGATTTCAAAACGTTATAAAATTAAAACCACTCAACTTGACAAAAAAATTTTTTTATTAACATATCGCAAATTTTATGCCATTTTTAAATTTAAGTTTTGAAACGCACATCACTCAAATGTCGTCCTTGGGAGCGGATACACTGATTTAGGCGCTCGCGGTAGCTTTCCATGACTTTCACCGTCATTTCCACAGGAATTTCTTCAATTGCCCGAGCAATTTCCCTTCGTAAAGCAAGAAGGGTCCTTAGTCGATGCTGGAATAACTTCGATTTGAGGTAACCCCAAAGGAAGAAATCACATGGACTGAGATCCGGTGAGCGCGGCGGCCAGCCAATATCACCTCTCAGAGAAATGAGGCGTCCGGGAAACATTTCCCTGAGAATGTCCATTGGTCGTCGCGATGTGTGGGCGGTTGCACCAACCTGTTGAAACCACACATTTTCCACGCCATTTTCTTCCATTTTGGGTTGAAGAAAATTTTCCAGCATGAAACAATAGCGCTCGCTGTTGACCGTTACGGTTTGCCCATTTTCTTCAAAAAAAGTAAGCCCCCCAGACGCCTAGGCGGGAAAGAGCACACCACACAGTCACTTTTGGGCTATGGAGGGGTTTCTGATGGATTTCCCGAGGATTTTCGTCACTCCAATATCGAAAATTCTGCCTGTTTACGGCGCCACAAAGGTGAAAATGGGCTTCGTCCGTGAAGAGCACAACATCGTCTATTGGGAGTTCTCGGAGATCGCGACACAGGTTCATACGGGTTTCAAAATCCCTTTCAATTAATTCCTGTGCAACAACCATTTTGTAGGGATGCATTTTGAGGTCCCGGTGCAAAATTCGCCGAATACTGCGGTTGGAAATCGCCAAAGCGAGCGAATGTTTTCGTGCCGAACGACGCGCGACGCGAGGAACGTTCAATCGCGGCTCTCACATTGGCCACGTTTTCAGGTCCTGTTGCTGTCCTGGGACGTCCAGGCTAGGGTTCTCAATACCGGACAAAAAATGAATACCGGTATTTCGGTATTTTTAATTTTCAAAACCGGAATACCGGTATTAATACCGGTATTCCTAAAAATATTTTAAAAATAGATTCTTATGATTAATAATGCTGTTATTAGAGAAATCATTAAAATATCTTTATTAACTTTATAAACTTCACAAGAACAAAAATAAATCAAACTAGATATGTTGGTAAATTAAACTAAACAGTTTTGTAAAATATTATAATAAAAGGAAGCACTAAATCTAACAAAATATTTCAAAATTAAACATTTTTATCCAGTTCTAAATTAATTTGTTTCACGATTCTCGCGTAACTTATTAAAGTATGCGCGTAAAAAGCATAAAGAATCAATGGTTTCGTCACTCAAACGGGATCGGATCTCTCTTTCCGATTCTGCACTTGTTGGTGTAATTGTAAGTAAATAATCATAGACTAATTGCAAATGTTTTCCTCTGGCTCCTGTTTTCTCAAAAATTGCAACTTCATCTTTAATAATTTGTTCTAATCCTTGAACTCTTGTAATCCTCGGTTGAATTGAAAGTTTTTGCTAAATTGCGAATTGTAATTTAAGTTTTAAGTTGTCCTGTTCAAAGATTGAGTTTTGCGTTGGAATACCTGCATTTGTCGGATTTGTTGAGGATGGTCCTGAGGTTACACCTTCTTCTGATGTGGGTTGTTTTTCTTGGTTCGAATTTTCGGACGAGAGTCTTTTAATTAATCGAATTATTATTCTCGTCATAACTGGCTTAGTTAATTTCGGAAACAGAATTTGATCTAAATCTTGTTCTCCACTTTGCAAATAATGAAGTAATTGTGACACATCAGTTCGTCGCTGCGAAATTCGAAATTTTAAAGCATCGTAGAGCTCTTTTGCTATTGCACAATTTTGATTAGAAAGAGCCTCCATCATAAATTTTATCGTCGCATCTGCAGTTAAAAGATTAGCGTCTTGACGACATAATGCGTCAACTGCTAATTTTATTGGTGTTGGGGCAGTAATGGTTTCAGACAATAAAGTAAATTCTTCGTCGCAGAAGTTTATTCCGGAAATTACGTCTATGATGGCCTTTTGTACGCAATATCTCAATTTGTAAAAAAATTCCAGCATAGATAACATGCTATTCCATCGTGTTTTACGGTCTAAATGTAAAGCGACCTCTTTACCAAATTGTTCTTTTATATATTTTTGTAAAAAAATATCATTCTTAGTAGGTGACTTACGAAACATCTTCACAACTGTTTGTATTTTATTAACAAGAGGACCAATAGTAATATGACTGATATCGATATTACTTACTAAATTAGACTCTATGATAACACCGCTAACATTTTATTCCTCATCCACATCATTATCTTCCTCTTTGTCGTGCATTTCGCAAACATCAAGTGCTTCGTTTTGTGTTGACTTATATAGTATATCGGTTATAGCTAAATTGATGCCATGCGCCAAGCAGAGCTGTTGTTCAGCATCAATAAGCTTTCCTAATTTGACCATAACCGACGCCCCATCAGTGGTTACACAGACTATATCCTTAGAAATACAAAGATCAAATTCATTCAACTTTTCTTTCACTAGCACTAAACATCTCTCTGCTGGCATACTTCCGAACGCGCGTGCTAGTCCAATATTCCAAAAAAGCCCTGTCGTAGTATGTACATTTATATTTAAATATCGTCGATTGCGAATCGATGTCCATTCATCAAACGTAACAGTAAATCGTTTGCCTTTGGATTTAAGTTGGGCTATTTCATCCCTTATAGTGGTGCGAATATGTTTTCCGTAATCTAGTACTATATTTTTTATGGTGATTGCTGACTTCGGAATTTCTTTGAACCCACGAGCAATTAATTATTCTCTAATATCAATAGATGTATTAAAAATATTAAATGATAGGCCATCACGAGCAGTCATACAAGCCAGAACTTTAGCTAGGCTTTCATTTTTATCTTTTTTGAAAAAACTTGTAATTAAATTGGACTTTTTAGATTGACTTGGTTGATCTTGCTCACTGTTTATACTTGAAGTTATCTCACTAGTTTTTCTTTTTCTTATTCCATGCATTGTTTTTAAATGTGTATGTAGACCACTAGTAGATCCTCCTCCGCATCTAATTTCTTTTGAACACTGTTTACATTTGGCTAGTTGACCATTTCTTTCAATAAGAAAATTATGCCAAATGGAAGGTTCATTGTTGCCTTTTCTGTGTTCACCAAATTTACTTTTTGTTGACATCTCGAATAAGCCTAGTTAAAATTAATATTAACATTTGAAGATATATAAAACAGAAAAATAATTACAATGTTAAATTATTATGACACGTCCAAATATACAAGAACATCAACCACAATAAAGGACCAACAACAATCAGTAAACACAAACTCACTTCACAATATTGTTATACTGTTACATGTAGCAGTGCAAGTAAAATAATAGGGGTCGAATAAAAACTCTTAGAAGAGTTCACGTGTTCGCTGATTGGTCAGCGCGAACGCATGTGAAGCATGTGTCACACAGCCGAAATTTTAAATCAGTCCCGTTCAATGCCACGTACGCTCGTGTTTTCAGTGTTTGTGTATTATTTAAATTTAGTTCTATCCATAAATCAGTCTTTCGATCGCTCGACCGGGCACACTATGCGCCGCGTTAGTATTTATGGGTTAAAATAGGCAGTGTGAATCGCGCTTTTCACTACATCTCCACGAACTATCTCGAGGACACGGGGTGAGCGCAACGTGATCTCTCCACGTGGTCGGCGTATTAAATATAGTGTACGGGGATTCACAGGATCTATCGTGAAACATGCACGACGTTAAGTTAATTTCCTTGTTTACTGTTTTATGGTGGCGCAGTGACGATATTTAGTCATTGAGTTTATAAGGCGCCGTAGAAATTTCAACACGTATTTAATAAATCAAAATTTAATTAAATAGAAAATCCATTTTCAAATTTGTATTTTGCAAAGAAACTAATTTTATATAAATACCGTAATACCGGGATTTTTGCATCAATACCGGTTTTGTAATACCGGGAAAAAATGACCGATCCCTAGTCCAGGCGACTTCTTTTTCAATGCTGAACCCGTCTGTCGAAAATTTGACACTCACACTTTAATCGTAGCGTGATGTGGAACAGGATCATGACGCCCGAGTCCGAAATGAATTTGAAAAGCACGTTGTGTAGCAATTATCGAACCGCCGTTTTCGATAAACCGCTCAATAACAAAAGCACGATGTTCACCAGACCAAGGCATGTTGACTAATGACAAATGGCATAAAACCGGCTTTCTAACGGTTTTTACCCCACTACTCTACCTGTTCCCTCTTCTGAGAAAAAGGGATTTGAAATCGGATAGCTTTTTCTGCCCCTCCCTGTACGAGGTCTAGCTATTAAATAACGAGACTGCTTATAAAAGAGTTTTATTTTAAAAATTATTCTACAATCGAATGCTTCCCTTCAATGTACACCCCTCCCATCACCACACACCGTTCCATTCGTTTTTTCCCATGGGCAAAGCAATGCTGAAAGTCTTCTTTTGTAAGCGCATTTAGGAGCTCTGCCGATTTTCGTATTACCTCTTCCATCGACTCGAACCGGGTTCCTTTTAAGGCAGACTTGATCTTCGGAAAGAGGAAAAAGTCACAGGGTGCTAAATCGGGCAAGTACGGCGCGTATTCGAGCACTGGAGTGCCTCTAGCGGCTAAATAACGCTTCACAGACAGCGCGTTAGGTGCGTTGTCGTGGTACAAGATCCACGACCTGTTTTTCCACAACTCCAGCCGCTTCTTACGAACTCTCTCTCGCAGTGTTGCCAAAACTTTCAAATAATAAGTTTGGTTTACGGTTTGACCCTCTGGAACCCATTCAGTCATCACGATGCCGTTGATGTTGAAAAAAACGATTAGCATGATTTTAAATTTTGATTTCGACATCCTTGCTTTTTCATTCTTGGCGATGCAGGAGTTTTCCAATGCATGGATTGCCGCTTAGTATTGGAATATCCAAGTTTCATCGCAAGTGATGATCAATTCAGGCTCTTCATCTAACCTCTGAAGAACGTCTGAGCAGATCTGTTGACGTACGAGCTTTTGGTCAGGGGTCAAATTTTTTGGAACCAACTTCACACAGACCTTCTTCATGTTCAATTTGTCATGTAAAATTTTTCTGACAGTTTCTTTATCGGCGTTTACAGTCTCAGCAATCATCCGAATGCTCATACGACTATCTCCGCGCACAATTTCATTCATTTTGATCACTGTTTGCGGCGTTGAAACAGAGACAGGTCGACCTGGACGTTGGTCATCGTTGGTGCTCTCTTGGCCATCAGAAAACCGTTTATACCGCTCGAAAACACGCGCACGAGATAGAGAATTCTCACTATAGGCCTCTTTCAACAACTTATAGCAGTCAGTCGAAGTTTTTTTTCTTAATTTAACGAGAAATTTCACATTGATCCGTTGCCCGTGTTTTTCTTCACACATTGTTATCGGCACGAGAACAAAACACGTTTGTTTCTAACCTCTACAGAACAAATAATACTACAGCGACAAAAACGTGTTTTCATACTGGAATTGTAGACACTTCCAGCTATCCAACGCTGCATTCGCCCCCCCCCCACTCCTCTAGGACGCCTTCTGCGCACAGTCTCGTTATATAATAGCCAGACCTCGTATACGATATCGATTTCTTTCTATACAGAATTATAAGAACAGTTTAATATAATGATGTAAACAGAATACAAAAAATAACACTAAAGTGACTTTTAGAGGAAATATGAGCAACTGATAATTGTAGACACTTCCAGCTATCCAACGCTGCATTCGTCCCCCCCCCCCCCCACCATTCTAGGACGCCTTCTGTGCGCGCAGTCTCGTTATATAATAGCCAGACCTCGTATACGATATCGATTTCTTTTTATACAGAATTATAAGAACAGTTTAATATAATGATGTAAACAGAATACAAAAAATTATACTAAAGTGACTTTTAGAGGAAATATGAGCAACTGATAATTGTAGACACTTTTAGCTATCCAACGCTGCATTCGTCCCCCCCCCCCCACCATTCTAGGACGCCTTCTGTGCGCGCAGTCTCGTTATATAATAGCCAGACCTCGTATACGATATCGATTTCTTTCTATACAGAATTATAAGAACAGTTTAATATAATGATGTAAGCAGAATACAAAAAATAACACTAAAGTGACTTTTAGAGGAAATATGAGCAACTGATAATTGTAGACACTTCCAGCTATCCAACGCTGCATTCGTTTCGCCCCCCCCCCCACTCCTCTAGGACGCCTTCTGCGCGCGCAGTCTCGTTATATAATAGCCAGACCTCGTATACGATATCGATTTCTTTCTATACAGAATTGTAAGAACAGTTTAATATAATGATGTAAACAGAATACAAAAAATAACACTAAAGTGACTTTTAGAGGAAATGTGAGCAACTGATACTTAAGAGATCATTCAATATTTTTAAAAAATATAGGCTATTACCAATTGAAATGCTGAGTTAATGGATGCATGAATTCATATTAAATTTGTTTAAATTTTGCACTGTACCAGTTCATTATTTATGTACCACGTGAGTTGAGGTAGAGGGTCGGCTGGTGGCGAGATGCAGAGGGCGTTCAAAGGGTCTCCCAGGCTGTACGACTCTCCAATCCCGGCGATCCTGGGTCCGTCTCGAGGAACGGCTGTAAATAATTTAGTTCTAAGTAAATTTATGGATCGTTCCTATGGTAAATAAATAAATTGCACATATTTAATAGTTAACTACGGGTTTCAAATGATACATTCATTTCCTTTAAGACCTGGGTCTCTAAACTATCTTCTTCGCGGGCCACAAATACAATTCTACATAATAAAGTCGGCCAAGATCCGATTAATTTTATAAAATTATGAAAAATTTTAGGAACCATTGTTACAATATTTCAAAATATGACATTTACAAACATAATTACAAACAATCGCGGGATTCATGCAAGTTGCGGGCCGGATTTGGCCCGCGGGCCGTAGTTTGGAGACCACTGCTTTAAGAGATTGGGTTACTCTAGAGGCAAAAAATATAAGGTAATTTTGTGATTTTTTTCCAGCGGAACATTGGAATTAATCGAAATTTTGAACAAAAGTCTATGTTGTACAAGTAATAAACTATAAAATAAATTTTTTTCAAAGCGATACATTCAAAAATGGCGGCTGTATACTTCTCCGATGATGAATTTATTTTTGATGGATAAATAGGCGGACCAGCAACTCTTGCAATTTTTAAGTTACGAAGAAAAATCGAAATTTGTTCAATTACTTATGAGAATGCCTATCGAACTATGTAGGAGTTTTTTGATATATTGATTTTTTTTAAAATGGCGCACCTTTAAAAAGAAAAAGGCTAAAAGGCCATGAAAAATCGCCCGAAAATTATTTATAACAAAAGAACTACACAACACAATGAAAAAATCCAACGTAGTTCGGTAGATATTATAATAAGAAATCATTATTGTCCAACAGGAAACATATCCTAATTACAAGACAATATAGTTAAAAATAAAGTAAATTAAATATAAAATATATAAAAATAATACATAAATAATACAATATGAAAACGTTGTGACTGTGCAGCACATTTTACTAGAACCCTATACAAATAATTACTTTCATTTTATTAAATACAACTTATAGTAATGGAATGTGGTCTAAGGCTGTCAGTACAGTTTTAAGTTTATTGTGAAATATATCACATGGAGAAGAAATTTTATTAAAGCATCTGGATACAACACTGACAGGTGATTTTAGACCAAAATCAGTTCTATGTACTAATAGTTTAAATGTAGAAGACTGCCTGCTATGACAAGATGGAATCTGCAGCATAATTTTATTTAAGACGTCAGGTGAGTGTACAGAATTGTGTAGAAGTTTATACAGAAAAGAAATACACATTTTTTGTCGACGAGATGCGAGACTTTCAAAATCAAATTTACGTAAAAGAAAACTATGATCTACACCTCTTTCTGGATAAAATCCTTCTGTCTTAGAAGATAATAATTTTAAAAATTTAAGTAGCACACTTTCAAGAGCACGAATTCGGCCTTGATTCTGATGAAACCAAACTATGGCATATTCCAGCTTTCTAGATAAAATCCTTGTATCTTAAAAGATAATAATTTAAAAAATGTACGTTGCACACTTTCAAGAGCACGAATTTGACCCTGATTCTGATGAAACCAAACCATGGCCTCATACTCCATAAAGCTTTCTGGATAAAATTCTTGTATCTTAAAAGATAATAATTTTAAAAATTTACGTTGCACACTTTCAAGATCTCGAATTTGACTTTTTTCTGAGGAAAACAAACTATGGCCGCATATTCCAGCTTTGATCGTACGTATGAATAATACAATGATGAAACCAAATTATGGCCGCATATTCCAGCTTTCTAGATAAAATCCTTGTATCTTAAAAGATAATAATTTAAAAAATTTAAGTTGCACACTTTCAAGAGCACAAATTTGACCCTGATTCTGATAAAACCAAACTATGGCCTCATACTCCAGCTTTCTGGATAAAATTCTTGTATCTTAAAAGATAATAATTTAAAAAATTTACGTTGCACACGTTCAAGAGCACGAATTTGATCTTGATTCTGATGAAACCAAACTATGGCCTCATACGCCAGCTTTCTGGATAAAATTCTTGTATCTTATAAGATAATAATTTTAAAAATGTACGTTGCACACTTTCAAGAGCTCGAATTTGACTTTTTTCTGAGGAAAACAAACTATGGCCGCATATTCCAGCTTTGATCGTACGTATGAATAATACAATGATGAAACCAAACCATGGCCGCATATTCCAGCTTTCTAGATAAAATTCTTGTATCTTAAAAGATAATAATTTAAAAAATTTGCGTTGCACACTTTCAAGAGCACGAATTTGACCCTGATTCTGATGAAACCAAACTATGGCCGCATATTCCAGCTTTCTGGATAAAATTCTTGTATCTTGAAAGATAATAATTTTAAAAATTTACGTTGCACACTTTCAAGAGCACGAATTTGACCCTGATTCTGATGAAACCAAACTATGGCCGCATATTCCAGCTTTCTGGATAAAATCCTTGTATCTTAAAAGATAATAATTTTAAAAATTTACCTTGCACACTTTCAAGAGCACAAATTTAACCTTGATTCTGATGAAACCAAACTATGGCCGCATATTCCAGCTTTGATCGTACGTATGAATAATACAATGATGAAACCAAACTATGGCCGCATATTCCAGCTTTCTAGATAAAATCCTTGTATCTTAAAAGATAATAATTTAAAAAATTTACGTTGCACACTTTCAAGAGCACGAATTTGACCCTGATTCTGATGAAACCAAACTATGGCCGCATATTCCAGCTTTCTGGATAAAATTCTTGTATCTTGAAAGATAATAATTTTAAAAATTTACGTTGCACACTTTCAAGAGCACGAATTTGACCCTGATTCTGATGAAACCAAACTATGGCCGCATATTCCAGCTTTCTGGATAAAATCCTTGTATCTTAAAAGATAATAATTTTAAAAATTTACCTTGCACACTTTCAAGAGCACAAATTTAACCTTGATTCTGATGAAACCAAACTATGGCCGCATATTCCAGCTTTCTAGATAAAATATTTGTATCTGAAAAGATAATAATTTAAAAAATTTACGTTGCACACTTTTAAGAGCACAAATTTAACCTTGATTCTGATGAAACCAAACTATGGCCGCATATTCCAGCTTTCTAGATAAAATCCTTGTATCTTAAAAGATAATAATTTAAAAAAATTACGTTGCACACTTTCAAGAGCACGAATTTGACCCTGATTCTGATGAAACCAAACTATGGCCTCATATTTCAGCTTTCTAGATAAAATTCTTGTATCTTAAAAGATAATAATTTTAAAAATGTACGTTGCACACTTTCAAGAGCTCGAATTTGACTTTTTTCTGAGGAAAACAAACTATGGCCGCATATTCCAGCTTCATATGGTCGTACATATGAATAATACAATGATTTTAATGTATTCTATTTTTTTTACTATGTTTAACCACTGAATCTTACATTTAATTGTGTGACTAGTTTCGACTATCTAGTAGTCATTCTCAAATTAAAGTAAATACAAATTACACGTTAAAAACTATTTATACGGCTTCGAAAGTCGAAACTAGTCACACAATTAAAAGTAAGATTTAGTGGTTAAACAAAGTAAAAAGTGTTTTATTTACAAGTGTATTTAAGATGTACCACAAAGTAAACGCCTAAAACACCAAACAGTTAATTTATTCGGATTATGGAACTGGGAGGAGTTTTGACAGATAAAACCCATGGACATAAAAGAATCTTTTACAAGAGTCAACGTGATAATTAAAGGTTAGATTGTTGTCGAAATAAACTCCCAGATCTTTAAAAACTGTAGCACGCTCTAAGATATTACTATTGGTTGTATAATCAAATGTAAACGGTTTGGATAACTTAGTGAACGATGAGATGTTGAAATTGAGTATATTTTTAAACACCATGCTGAAATAGCGTTAAGATTGTATTGACAATCGTTGATATTTTTAATAGTACTATAGATTTTTAAATCGTCAGCGTAAATGAAATGTTTACAAGATAGGGATTCAGAGAGATCATTAATAAATAAGTTAAATAGTAGTGGGCCTATAGTAGAACCTTGAGGTACCTCAGAAGTTGGACAGTATTCTAAAGATTTGAATCCGTTAACGACCACATATGCTTTTTGTTCAGTGAGATAGGTTTGGATTAACTAATCGATTTTTTGTATAACAAAGACCTTCCTTCAAAATTTCGATGTATATCGCTGGGGAAAAAATGACAATACATGCCGCTTTATTTCTGGCTAAAGAGGCCTTTTTTTATGCCGCTAGAGTGGGCTAAATTATTAAAAATACCACAAGACTAACACTAATAAAATTAAGCTCACCTACTACTCAATCTGTAATATTTTTACATAAGTGGTAGGCATACAGGGGAATTTTTCTTTTAAGTATACATTACATACTTTAATGCGTATGCATTTAGAGGGATTTGTTTTTTTTTTTTAATGAGTTTAATTTAGGTTTAGAACGAGAGTGTTTTCCACTCCCAGACTAAGCATAAAGTAAAATTTCGAGTTTAGAAAAGGCTGAGCGTTTGGATTTAGACGCGACGCGTCCAAATCCAAACTTAGGCTTTTGTAAACTTAAAACTTAAAATTTTACTTCATGCGCGAAGCGTATTAAACACTAAATACAGTGAAATATTGTGAAATGTGAACTTCACTTGAAATCAGCTTCTTATACGCGTGGCGCATGAAGTAAAATTTCGAGTTTAGAAAAGCCTAATTTGGCTCGGTCGCTCCGCTTCGCTACGCGCCCTAGCCAAATTTTCAGGCTTTTCTAAACTCGAAATTTTACTTCATGCTTAGTCTGGGAGTGGAAGACACTCGTTTGAAGGTTAAACAAAAAATATTTCACATACATTTAAGTAAAGGATATGCTGGGATTTTTTTTATACATATATATTTTTTTTAAGTTCAATTTGAAGCTTTAAACAAGTGTTTTCTACTCCCAGACTAAGCATGAAGTAAAATTTCGAGTTTAGAAAAGCCCCGCGTAGAAAATTTGTCGAGGGTCGCGCAGCGACCCGAGGCAAATTTTCACGGGGCTTTTCTAAACTTGAAATTTTACTTCATACGCGAAGCGTATTAAACACTAAATACACTGAAATATTGTGAAATGTGAACTTCATTTGAAATCAGCTTCTTATAGGCGTGGCGCATGAAGTAAAATTTCGAGTTTAGAAAAGCCTAATTTGGCTCGGTCGCTCCGCTTCGCTACGCGCCCGAGCCAAATTTTCAGGCTTTTCTAAACTCGAAATTTTACTTCATGCTTAGTCTGGGAGTGGAAGACACTCGTTTGAAGGTTAAACAAAAAATATTTCACATACATTTAAGTAATGGATATGCTGGGATTTTTTTTATACATATACATACTTTTTTTTAAGTTCAATTTGAAGCTTTAAACAAGTGTTTTCCACTCCCAGACGAGTTTAGAAACGCCCCGCGTAGAAAATTTGTCGAGGGTCGCGCAGCGACCCGAGGCAAATTTTCACGGGGCTTTTCTAAACTTGAAATTTTACTTCATACGCGAAGCGTATTAAACACTAAATACACTGAAATATTGTGAAATGTGAACTTCACTTGAAATCAGCTTCTTATAGGCGTGGCGCATGAAGTAAAATTTCGAGTTTAGAAAAGCCTAATTTGGCTCGGTCGCTCCGCTTCGCTACGCGCCCGAGCCAAATTTTCAGGCTTTTCTAAACTCGAAATTTTACTTCATGCTTAGTCTGGGAGTGGAAGACACTCGTTTTAAGGTTAAACAAAAAATATTTCACATACATTTAAGTAAAGGATATGCCGGGATTTTTTTTATACATATACATACTTTTTTTTAAGTTCAATTTGAAGCTTTAAACAAGTGTTTTCTACTCCCAGACAAAATTTGTCAAATTTTCACGGGGCTTTTCTAAACTCGAAATTTTACTTCATGCGCCACGCGTATAAAATACTGAAATATTGCGAACTTACAAATATACTGCTAGATTAGTATTTAAAAAAAAACATCTACCGTAGGAACAAAAATATACTGCTAGACAAGAATATTGTGAATTTTACAATATTTCAGTGTTTTATACGCGAGGCGCATGAAGTAAAATTTCGAGTTTAGAAAAGCCTGAAAATTTGGTTTGGTCTCGTAGCGCTACGCGCTACTCAACCAAACCAAATTTACAGGCTTTTCTAAACTCGAAATTTTATTTCATGCTTTGTCTGGGAGTGGAAAACACTCGTTCTAAACTTAAAATTGAACTCTCTAAAAGAACATCAAATGCCTAAAAAAAGCATACGCCAAATCGAGATATGTATACTTAAAAGAAAAATTCCCTGTATTTCGTAAAACAGATTTATTCTTGCGCTTATACAGTACTTAAGGTACCTACATTATTTCAGCTATTATTATTATTCACGCGCAATGGTATTAAAAATTCATCTGTAGATGTAACGGATATTTAATTGGATTTTATTTCTTTAATATAATAATAATAGTAAACTATTTATGATTTTCAACTTTTTATTAAACTCACTACAATTGTTTTGCTACACTGTAGCTTCTTCAGGTAAAGAAAAATAATACAGACATTTCTACAAACTTATTTACATTATATACAGATTTCAGAAGTGTGGGTGGAGGGTTTTCTTTAGCTTAAGTAAAGGGGAGTTGTAGAGAGTTCGAGTTGGTCGTACAGCAAATTTCCTGAATGAAGGTTTTTATTTATTTTGTATTATATTTCTTCACCTGAAGAACTGCAGCTCCTTCAGGTAAAGAAATATAATACAAAATAAATAGAAACCTTTATTCAGGAAATTTGCTGAACGACCAACTAGAGTTCTCCAACTCTCCCCTACTTAAGCTGAAGAAAACCCCCTACTTCTGAAAGTTGTATATAATGTAAATAAGTTTGTATATATATATTATATTAATGTATTATATTTCTTCACCTGAAGAAGCTACAGTGTAGCGAAACAATTGTAGTGAATTTAGTAAAAAGTTAAAAATCATAAATAGTTTACTATTATTATTACATTAAAGTGATAATAGATATATAGATAATATATATATATATATATATATATATATATATATATATATATATATATATTATATTAATGTATTATATTTCTTCACCTGAAGAAGCAACAGTGTAGCGAAACAATTGTAGTGAATTTAATAAAAAGTTAAAAATCATAAATAGTTTACTATTATTATTAAATTAAAGTGATAATAGATTTTAAAAAAATAAGTGCCTCAACAATCGACGAGATTGATTTTATTTATAATGTATATTGAATATTAAAAAGGTAGAGGACATTTTAAAAAAACTCCAGCGTAGGGAGTGGCAACAGCGAAAGCTACTTTTCCGGCTTTAGGTTCGGTTCTTATCATTTGTGTGCAGTGAAGTTTGTGTTTGCGTTGGGGATTTTACGGGTTTTGAGGTAATGTTGGCGAACCGAAGAGAGGAGATGCCCCCCTTTTTTTTTTTACCCTTGTGTAATCTCTGTATTTATGTTTTCATTTTCGCGCTTCTAGCTTCGGCGGTATGTAAAAGTATAAGTAATCGCAACGAAATTTATTACAGAAACAAAGAAAAAACAATCATACAAAACACTGCTTAAGTTTAAATTACTTTTCATATTGTTTTACATTTACGTGTTATGATTTAGCAAAACATTGCAAGAATTTATTTCAACGGTATTTTCTACTATACAGTAAAAGGTAAATTTAAATCGAGAGTGAATATGCAATTACATATGTAGGGTCGACTTGAACGTGGTTAACGAGGAATTGTCGCACTAACTAATTAACAGAGATCGATTACATGTGTACGGCCGATCTGAGTTAGTACTATGAGCAACTGTCCCTCTAACTGCAAAGTATCAAATGAAGCCATACTGATCCTAACGGACAGCAGGCAAACGCTACTGTCTCTGAAGAAATCACATACAACTTCAGAGACAACATTAGAGTGCCACAGAAAACTCAGGCAAGCAGCAATGTATAACAACATTGAAGTCTGCTGGGTGAAGGGGCACGACTTGAACACAGGTAACACAAGAGCTAACGTACTGGCAAGGGCAGCGGCAGGGATGGATATTCTCTCACCGGAGCCGCTAGTGCGCCTTGCGCTTCTTTCCCTGTGTAATATGCTATAAACCAACGTACTGGAGAAATTCAGGAAGTGTTGGGATGACATCGAGGGCTGCAAGCTCTGTAAGGAAACACTATTGTATCCCAACGAGAGATCAGCGAAACAGTACCTGCAGCTGACCAGGGGGAACCTTAGGCGCATAGCTGCCGCCCTGACTGGTCACTGCGGGCTAAACGCACACCTATACAGGATGGGTATAGTTGACTCTCCATCCGGTAGAGAGTGTAACATGGAAGACGAGACTGCCGGACACATTCTCAGAGATTGCCGGCACTCTCGTCAACTAGAGGCGAACTGGGTGAAAGATGGCCTACATAAGGGATCTACCCACCTCGGCTTTGCTAGACTAGCTAAACCAGGTAGGCTGGGTAATCGACGGGGAGTAGCACATTCTGGCCTAAGTGCAGTGCAGAAAAGCGCACTCTCCAAAGAACCAGAACCAGAACTCTCCAACTAATCGTAAGCATATTGAGTTTGAGATTACATGTGGGGACGATGTGAGAGATTGTCCCATTAACTAATCGAGAGTGACTGTGCGATTGATGTGTATGTTCGATGTGATAGATTGTCCCACTAACTAATCGAGAGTGACTATGCGATTGATATGTAGGTCCGAGGTGAGAGACTGTACCATTAACTAACTGTCCCATTAACTAATCGAGTGTGAATGTGCAATTGACGTGTATTTGAGAGGTGGTCCCACTAACTAATCGCAACTTACAATGGACACTAAGACATTTATGTTGTTTCATTAAATCTACGTCTGCATAATACTAATACCTGCAACTGTGACGTGATGAGTTCCTGACGCCAACCTGAAGGCTGGTGCGCCACTGGACACTTCACAACGATACGCGCCACTACTTAACGTTATTGATAGTGATGTTAGATGTATTTTACAGTGGTTTTCACCACAGCTGGTATCTTGCAGGATCATTTTTACACCTTTCACTGCGTACGTCACCATATTTGGTTTATTTGATGGCATATATCTGTAAACAAAAAACACCTTTTAACAAGTTTAATTGAAATGGTAATAGTGGCTTTAGTAATTTCGCAATTGGGAACTGGTACCCTAACACTTCTTAATATTACACTTAGAAGCAAAGGGGTGTAAGCGCCAATTTCAAAAAAATTGAAATACATGTTAGGGGAACAGTTTTTTTTGTTAATTAGCAAAAAGATATATTAACTTTCATACCTAAAATATTTTCTGTAAATTCACATAATGAGTCGTACGAAATAGACCGACCCCTTACCGTTCATTAGATACCAACATACATCACAAAAAAGTCTAAACATGTTGAATGTTGAAAATTTTGATAAACGAGCCATCAAATCATATTCAACATATTTGGACTTTTTTGTGATGTATGTTGCTATCTACTGAACGGTACTCCGGCCGGTCTATTTCGTACGATTGCAAAAATCCCAAATACGTTCACGATTAACAGTCCGGTTATCAGAGAATTCCCCAACAGTTGGCAGTAAACTCCTAACTGTTGTCTCTGATGAACGGGCACAATTACTCTCCTATTTTGTTATAATACATGGTGGACCAAAAGTTTGTTTACATTTCAAATGATGATTTAAAAGAAACTAGTTATGTGAGTTAAAGACGTTCTTTTTATTATTAAAATACACAAATAGGGATTTTTTTTTAAATTACATCATCCATATGTGATCCTTGACTATTTTGACACTACTGCAACTTGGTGCGGAAATTTTCAATGAAGACCTCACAAGTGTTTCGTGAAATGTTTTGCATTTTCTCTCGAATATTTTCCTTTAATTCCTCTAGAGACACTGCGTTGCTTTTGAAAACTTTACTTTTAAGGTATCCCCAAAGAAAGAAGTCCAGTGGGGATAAGCTTGGGCTAAGAGTTGGCCAGTTAATAGCACCTTCTTTGGATATCACTTTTTGTCCAAAAATTTCGCGAACAGCACTTAATGAGCCGTTGGAAGTGTGGCATGTTGCCCCATCTTGCTGAAACCACGATAGTTGATTAAAACCATCGAAATCCTGTAGCGCTGGTGAAAACAAGTTTTGTAGCATGGCAATATACCGCTCTGTATTTACTGTATGTTGCCCCATCTTGCTGAAACCACGATAGTTGATTAAAACCATCGAAATCCTGTAGCGCTGGTGAAAAAAGTTAATAGCACCTTCTTTGGATATCACTTTTTGTCCAAAAATTTTTCGAACAGCACTTAATCAGCCGTTGGAAGTGTGGCATGTTGCCCCATCTTGCTGAAACCACGACAGTTGATTAAAACCATCGAAATCCTGTAGCGCTGGTGAAAACAAGTTTTGTAGCATGGCAATATACCGCTCTGTATTTACTGTATGTTGCCCCATCCTGTAGCGCTGGTGAAAAAATGTTTTGTAGCATGGCAATATACCGCTCTGTATTCACTGTAACAGCATTTCTTTGGCGATTTTCAAAAAAGTATGGACCAATAATGCCTCTTGCTGACAAAGCTGCCTATACAGTAACCTTGGGTGAATGCAGAGGTTTTTGATGCTTCAATTTAGGATTAGTGTCACTCCAATACCTCCAATTTTGCCTATTCACGTGCTCATTTAGATGGAAGTGTGCCTCGTCTGAGAAAAAAATGTTGGTAAAGCTGGTGAACCTCTCTAACATTTCGTTTGCAAATTGGAGCCCGTGAGCGTGATCTTGAGGCTTTAATTCCTGTACCATTTGGATTTTGTACGGATGTAAATGTAAATCTTTGTGAAGAAAACGAATCAAAGATGTTCTGGGCGCACCTAAGGCGTTAGACCGCTTCCGAGTAGAGAGTTCATGACTTTTACGAATAGACACTCTTACACGCTCGATGTTTTCGGGATCTCTTGATGTTCTAGGTCGGTCGGATCGTGGTTGATTTTTTGTTGAACCTGTCTCCTGGAACTTCTTAACCCATTTTCGAATTAATTGAATCGATGGAGCTTCATTTTTACGCCGTATGCTGAATGAGCGCAAAATTTAGAGTAAAAGAATTGTTTTTACGGTAGTAATCGCGTACACAGAACACACGTTGTTTATCGTTGAACGACGCCATGGTACTGAATTCTCATTGGCCGCTCTTGCGCTTGGTAACCCCTCCGCCCCACCCCGCCGTCGCTGCTCGTCGCAGCTACCGATTCAAATTTAAACGGACTTTTGGTCCACCCTGTATAACTTGAACTTTAAAACTTTATTTCTCACCCATTTGCTTCTAGGTGATTAATATTATTTAGTGAAATTAAACTATACACAGATCTTGTGGTGGAGGCGGTTACTTTGTGATACATTGTAAATATTTAAATAATTAACACTGATTACTTTTTTGTATTCACTTTTTATTTTGTAAATAAAAAGTAAATACAAAAAAGTAATCAGTGTTAATTATTTTAATATACTCAGATCAATGATATTATTTTACTCACCTAAAAAATTCTTGATCATCTTTGTACCATTTGACGGCGTACAATTCCTCCACACCCATATCAAAGTAACAATCCAGGTGCATGTCCTCCCTGGGATCAGCGATCGCCGGCGCCGACATGTTCGTCAATTTGAGCGAGTGGGACACTTCCACTGAAACAGAATGATTTATTTGACTGGAAATGTTATTACAAATCGGGTGGGCGAATCCAAACAATCCGAAAAGGGACGTGTTTGTACGGATAAAGCAAATAACGTCGGAGAAAAAATAAATATAGATCCGGAAATTTAATACTGTAATTGAATCCGAGGTTCCGTTTACTTATAAAATGGATTAGGAATTTCCTTTCGGTCGCCCCGTCCTTTCTATTTACGTTTAATAAAAGGTAGTTTGATGTATCATTTTTAATAATGAATGTCTCTCTCGTGGGTTAAGTTATAAGCTTTAAATCAATGAGTAAACATGTTTTTGTAATCTGCTCATACAAAGCATGTTTACTTATAATGTATATAATACGAAATAATAATAATAATATTGACTTTTATATAAATAAAACAATTTAAACACTTTCAAATATATATTGTCCATTCGCTACAAGTGTTTCGCTACACTGTGGCTTCTTTAGGCGAAGAAATGATCAATAATTATATTGAACACTCAATTATAGTGGAATTCGGGAGAGATGTCTTATGACTCATTGATGTGGAATGTGTAGTTCAAATTGTTTAGAGAGTATGTCGATAGTTGTATTTCCAACGATTTTTCCTGGTTCGGTCCAATGTTGACGTTACATGACAATGTTATACTGTTTAGGTCGCGAGTATATTAGTGTTTTTTTTTAAAAAGCTTTAAATCATAATTTCTTGTGATTTTTTTCTTTTGAGTATACATATCCTAATTACGTGTTGTAGATTTTTAAATATTTGTTGTTTTGTTGAAAGAGGTTAATTTGAAGTTTAAATTTTTTGATAAAACCAACTACTACAGCAATAAAATTGCATGTGCGTCAAATAAGTGCAAAGCTTCATGGTCTGTTATTAAGGAAGTAACAGGTACTACACCTAAAAACCAAGTATCTAAAATAGGTATGACCATAGATCCAGACCAGATAAACGAATATTTTGTAAATGTAGCTAGCAATCAGATTACAACAATTTACCTTCCCGGTAATATTAATATAAAAAAAATCAATAAAAGTATGTTTTTGCATCCTATAACGGTTGACGACTTGAGAGACATTGTTTGAAATATATCTACGAAAAGAAGCAGTGGGATTGATGGAATATCGCCGTTTATACTAAAAAAATGCATGGATTGTATTGTTGACCATCTATGTTTTTTAATAAACAAATCGCTGCAAAATGGAACTTTTCCACAACAATTAAAATTAGTTAAGGTAGTACCATTATTTAAAAACGGTGATCTTGAAGACGAAGCTAATTATAGAGCTATAAGTCTCATATAAACCTTCTCTAAAATATACGAGTACGTTGTAATTAAATAAATGAAATCTTTTTTACTCAAACATAATATTCTGTCTCAGTACCAACATGGGCTTAGTAGTAATAAAAATTGCAATACAGCGTTATACGATTTTACCAAATTCATATATTCATCAATAGAAAATAATCAATTAACATGCGGTGTGCTGCTCGATTTGTCTAAGGCTTTTGACTGCATTGATCACACAGCCCTATTATTAAAATTAGACCAATACGGGTTCAGAGGTGTTGCACACAAGTGGTTGACATCTTATCTAACCGGTAGAAGACAAATTGTTGAGATAAAACAAGAAACGGCGTCGTGGTGCGGTCAAAAGTCTTAGACATTGTCAGCGGTGTTCCGCAAGGGAGCATTTTAGGCCCTCTGCTATTTAATATTTATATTCATGATTTATTTGCTTATAAAAGCAATCCGAATTTTGAAATTATTAACTACGCAGACGATACAAATATCGTAATCAAAGGTAGTGACATGGCCAACCTATGCCAAAACGGGACGGATGCGCTGCAATTAATTTTCAAATGGTTTGATGATAACGGCTTAGCTATAAATAAAAGTAAGACAAATTGCATTCTATTTAAAAAGAACGAAACTCTTGCCACGCCGTCAAATTTGAGGTTTGGTGATTGTATATTAAATGGAACCAATTCTTCGATATTTTTAGGCATCTATATAGATGACAAATTAAAATGGAATGATTAAATAACTCATGTTTTTAAAAAGCTAAGCAGAGCAAGCTTTATGATCCGGTCCTTGAAATTAACTGTTGGTTTTGACATTTTAAAAATGACATACCACGCGAACTTTGAAAGCCATATTAGATATGGAATAATACATTGGGGGAGCTCCACACAGCTTAATAAAAAAATTTTCACTCTCCAAAAGCGTACACTTAGAGCGATGTTAGGGCTTAAAACAACTGCTTCATGCAGAACATTGTTTTCTGAAAATGGTGTACTCACAGTAACTGCAATATATATATACTAGAAAGTCTACTATTCGTTTGGAAACAGCAGCATCTATTTTTGAAAAACAAAAGTTCACACGAGCACGATACTCGACACAAACAAAATTTTGTATACCCTATTCACAAGTATACTTTCACTGAAAAAAGTCCCGAATATAGGTGTATGAAATTTTATAATTTTTTGCCGTCTAACCTAAAAATGGAGAATAGGATCAATAATTTCAAGAATAGACTAATTAATGTGGTATTGTTGATGGAATCATATAATTTGGAAGAATTCTTTCATTATAAAATTGTATAACATTGCTATACATACGTGTTTCCCTTGACGCAAATTCCTATATTAAGTATATGTTTATTTTCTTTCTTATGTATATTTTTAAAGGAATAAAGATTGTTTATTATTATTATTATTATTAAAAGAGTGTTTTCTACTCCCAGGTTAAGCATGAAGTAAAATTTCGAGTTTAGAAAAGCCTGAAAATTTGGTTTGGTCGCGTAGCGCGAAGCGCGGAGCGGCCAAACCAAATTTTCAGGCTTTTCTAAACTCGAAATTTTACTTCATGCGCCACGCGTATAAGACACTGATTTATTTATTTATTTATTTATTTATTTATTTATTTATTTATTTATTTATTTATTTATTTATTTATTTATTTATTTATTTATTTATTTATTTATTTATTTATTTATTTATTTATTTATTTATTTATTTATTTATTTATTTATTTATTTATTTATTTATTTATTTATTTATTTATTTATTTATTTATTTATTTATTTATTTATTTATTTATTTATTTATTTATTTATTTATTTATTTATTTATTTATTTATACGGAAGTCCATTTAATATACAGTCTTAAGTTAAAATATACAATTAAGAATAGTAAAAAACAAACAATAGATTAAAACACAAACATAGATTAAAATACAAACAATAAATTAAAATATTTAAAGCGAAGTTCACTCGTTCACAATATTTCAGTGCTTCAGTGTTTAATACGCGTGGCGCATGAAGTAAAATTTCGAGTTTAGAAAAGCCTGAAAATTTGGTTTGGCCGCTCCGCGCTTCGCGTTACGCGACCAAACCAAATTTTCAGGCTTTTCTAAACTCGAAATTTTACGCGCTTCGCGCTACGCGACCAAACCAAATTTTCAGGCTTTTCTAAACTCGAAATTTTACTTCATGCGCCACACGTATAAGACACTGATTTCAAGCAATGTTTACTCGTTCACAATATTTCAGTGCATCAGTGTTTAACACGCGTGGCGCATGAAGTAAAATTTCGAGTTTAGAAAAGCCTGAAAATTTGGTTTGGCCGCTCCGCGCTTCGCGCTACGCGACCAAACCAAATTTTCAGGCTTTTCTAAACTCGAAATTTTACTTCATGCTTAGTCTGGGAGTGGAAAACACTCGTTTAAACATCAAATCAACCTCTTTCAACAAAACAACGAATATTTTAAAATCTATGTTTAAAGCAGTCTGTAACACAAGCATTCTCATTAAAAAACATTTAAATCCAGAAATAAAAGAGATGGGAAATGCGATGATGGCCGTATTTTTATTTTTGTAATAAAAAATTAACAATCCCTCCCCTCTCTCTTCCATCAATCTCATTTATATTGCTTTGTTAAAACAACGAAACGAAATTGAAATACGAAATCGGTTAATATAAATGAACGCTCGCGGGGGTAATTTTTTTTTTTTTGTTGCGAGTTCCGAAAGAAAATTGCTCATCTCGGTGACATCAGAACGGCGGTAATTTATATGTTTTAAATTACTGTTTCTCCATTCTGCGCGTTTTTAAACATCTCGTAAATCAAACGCGTCCATATTTTATGAGATTATGATTACCTTCGGAGTTTGAACTTTTTTTTTGACGACGTCGCGAATTAAAAGTTAAATGTTCAGTGATTTATATGAACGTTTTCGTTGTGTAACAAACACTCTTTTTTTCAGCACCGGATGGAGGAAATTATTCGAAACTTTAAGTAATCTAGATATCAGTATCATTGTCGATGCGTCGAATATCACGTCGATGTCAACTTTTGTACAACATTACTGACGTCATAGTTTCATTACTGACGAACATTAACAAATTTCAAGTATTGTGACAGACGTCATGAATGTCATGATGATAGAAACGCAAACTTAACATTCGACGTGTCTTCCGCCCCTTGATAGTCATCAAGAGTGTAACAACACTAACAGCAGAAAGACTGAGGGCCATGTACACATGGTTAGATCAAATTTCAACCGGAGGACACGGAAACATACTTTCCTACTGAGAAACAAAACAGATCAGAAGATTCCCCAGTACATCTTCGAAAAGAAATTCATCGTGAACCCAAACAAGCAGACACTATCGGAAGACTGTGTAGTGTTCACAGATGGATCAAAGACAAAGACAGGCTGTGGGGCGGGTATATACTCCGAAGACCTGGCTCTCCGGAAACACAATCCGATAGTAGCACACGCCACTGCAACACAGATCAAAATCTACGCGATTTTAGAAAGCGCCAAAGTAATAATAGAAAGGAAAATCAGTAAACAAAACATAACCATGGTCACTGACAGCAAAGCGGCATTAAGAGCATTAGAAAAGTTCAAAATAACATCTGAGCTTATACATAAATGCGTTGAAACGCTGAACAAGGCAGCGACACTCAACCGCACAAAACTGACGTGGACAAAAGGACACAGATGGCCTACAATGGCCTACATAAAAGATCTACCCACCTCAGCTATGCTAGAATACCTAAACAAGGTGGGCTGGCTAAACTGAGGATGGGTGATCTACGGGAGGTGGCACAATGGGCCTAATGAGGCCTAAGTGCAGTGCAGAACTGCACACTCCCCTTTGAACCAGAACCAGAACCAGGACACAGCAACAGCGAGGGCAACCACAAAGCAGATAAACTAGCACGTGAAGCGTTCAAAATTACTACAAATCACGCGAAGATAGGGCTATCCCTTCGGTCCTTAGCTAATCACATGCTAGAGTTTAACATTGCGAAACACGGGGAAAGGTGGAAGATCCTCCTAACATGCAGTCAAATGAAGACATACTTGTCGGCACCTGACTGCCAAAAAACGAAGAAGTTTCTAAAACTCAGAAAATAGAAACTTCGTACTCTAACCGACTACATTACTGAATACTACAGCTTCCAGCATCATCTCGTCAAAATGGGAATCGTCACCGATGGCCTTTTGTCAACGGGATGGAAGGTACCCCACGCTGATTACCAACTAGCTCAGGTTGGTTGAGTTAAAGAGAGATGAGCAACTAACTTTTGAAACACATATGCTGTTTTAACTTATTTATTTTAAACAAAATAAAACAAATAAAACAACAAATAGAATAAGAACAAGAGAAACAATGCACGAGTTACAGGGCAGACTTGGTGTGGCGTCGGCGTCGCGATCGGGAATTCTACTAGCCCAGCGGTGGCGTCTGGCTAGTGGTGGCTTCCGGATGGAGGCTGCGTCTAAGTAGCAAGACGGCGTCTGGGTGTGAGACGGCGTCGGTGGGGTGGTGCGTCTGGCTGGATCCGGAGGCAGCAACAAACACTACGCTCGTAGTGCGGGACGTCAGGAACGACGGCGGAACGGCTAGCGTTGGCGTCGGGCAAAGTTTCCTGGCGTCGGTGGGTTGCTGGCCTGACCTGGATCCGGCGGAAGCAACGAACGCTACACTGGAGCGTCGTTGTGGCGTCGAGGCGACTGTGCTGGCAATCAATTTCAGCCGTCCCAGCCGTCGTTCCTGTTCTTGGAGCAGGATGCCGAGAGTCCTGCTCCAAGAACCGGAAAGACGGCTGGGACGGCTAACGTCGGCGTCGGTTGTTTCCTGTTGTTGGAATCCTCTTCTGGCGGCAGGAACGACGGCTAGGACGTCTGGCGTCGGCGTCGGTCAGAGCTTCCTGGCTGAGACAGAAGAGTCGAGGAACGGAAGTTCCTCTTGAATCCACATGCTGTCCCCTGTACAGCACAAGAGTGGACTGCCTTCCTGGATGCCGTCCCCCGGTATTTATACCCCGAAAATTGGCGTGGAAAAGGGAGGGTTTGAGGACTACGTGACCGTTGGCAAAGAATTCGCTAGAAAGCAATTATCGCAGACAAGATAATTACATTCAGCGAACTCTTAAATCCAAACAACTGTTAAGCTGCAATTTGAAAGAAGTATAGAAATTTATAATCTCTCTTCTTTCAAATTGCAACGGTGGTCATTAGTCCTCTCCCTTAATTGCCGAATTTAAAAAAAAAACCGAGGGGTAATGCGCTACGCCTGCTCAGGCAGATATTGGCCCGAGCACTGTCCGAACCGCGGGAGATAATTCTTTGGACCGGGCAATTAGTTTATTGCTGGGTGCGAACTCATTTTAAATAAGAGAAAAATTGTAAATAATATTTACAATTCTTGTTGCCGGAGATTAAAATAATCCCCGGTAACACTTTGTCGAGGATGCAATGAAGAAGAAGAAGAAGAAACAGCAATACACATAACTTCACGAGTGTCCAGCGCTGTCAAAGATAAGGAAGGTACTAAGAGAAGAAACCCCAAATCGTGAAGGACCCGGATGGCAATGGTCACTCGCACAAGTTCTAGCAATAAATATCTTTTAAGAAAATGTTTGATTGATTTTTAATTACAGATAATTGGAAAATTATTTACTAAAAATAATGTCTAAATGTCTACCGTTTCGCTTCTGGCACTCCTCTAATCTTGAGCGAAGGTTTTTCACTACGCGGTAACACATTGCTTAAGGTATCGATGCCATTTCAGCTGCGATATTATCTTTAAACTGCGCCAATGTCTTTGGTTTATCGATGTTCACCTTTTTCATATAAGAAATAGTCCAAAGGACTCAGGTGTGGATCGCGTAGTGGCCAGTTAACATCACCTCTTCTCAAAATCAGTTTATTAGGAAATAGGTCAATTAGTGCTTCAATTGATGGGTTTAATGTCTGACTCGTGGCTCTATTTAGTTGAAACTAAGCAAAAAAAAAACAAACAAATAACGTTACATCAACATTGTAGCAAGATTGATAATTAAATAAAAGTCACTTGGTTTGCTTCACTACTATTTTTTATTCTCTCCGACTAATTTCGACTTATCGTCATTCTCAAGGAGTAATACAGAATATTATTTTACAAGATATATATACATATTTTTGTGAAGGTCAGGTAATAAGGGCTTTAAGAATTGGAGAGTTCCAGATGTCTTCGTACTCATTTACAATGTGTTTTCCCTGTTTTATTGCTTTGCTTATTTCCAGGCCTTCTCTAAAATTTAATTCTCGTCCCTTATTACCCGAATATAATATTTTGAAATCGTCTGAGAACCAAATTTAAGATATTGTAGCAAGATAAACGTTGTTTTAATGTTAATAAAACATTACTTAAATGTGTTTGTTTAGTCGGTAAGTTTCTGCATTAAAGCTACCAAACTGTTGCAAAGATAGAGCTAGGAAATTCGTAATCATCTCGCAGTATCCCTATGCACTCACCCTTTTTGGACACCCTGTATTATAGGTCAGCAATTTTGAAAATATAGATTTTAATAATTATATTTCTTGAATAACTTTCTCATTTATCACTTGGTGAAACATTTTGAAATAATTATTATGTCTAACGTTTTATATGTTAATTTCTAAAGCGTGTAGCCAACTTAAATTTGAAAAAAGATTAAATCATGGCACTCTACAGGTTGTTTTTAATTGAACATACGATATACCATTAAAATACTAAAGGTATGTATTATTATGATATATCGTATGGTCAATGAAAAAAAACCTCTAGAGTGCCATGATTTAATCTTTTTTTTCAAATTTCAGTTGGTTACACGCTTCAGAAATCAATTAATAAAAATCTGTACACCACAGGCAAAATCGAAGCGTATAATTTATTGATTTATACACATGTATAACGAAGTAAAACCTTTTATCATGCAGAATGTGTAACGTTTATCCGAGAAAAGATTATCGTTAAGCGTAGACGCAAACACGGTTTATTATAAACCTAGAACAGAGTTAGTTTTTTTTCTTTCTTACATCGACTACTTCGTTATTGAAAAAGTTTCGGGTGACGCGGCCCAATTTCACTTTTTAATCGGTTAAGTTAACTCCAGAAAAAGTTTTGAATATTAACAACGAAACGTGATTTCCATGATAAAATACTTTTGTGAATCGGATGAATGATTCCTAGGCCCCAACTTCGCGCTAAAGAATAAATTAAAATTAATTAAATTTGATATTTGATAAAGGGATTTGTCGTTATTACAATGGCAGAAAAAAGTTATTTAATTCTTGTATTTTAAGCGGCGTTCATTTATTACAGCTTTATATACGCTGCATGTTAAATATTTTCCGACTTTTCTATAAAAAAGTATAAAATACTGAAACAAAAATGTTTTTAGTAACTATTTATTTTAAATATTGATGAAGGTTTGAATCAAATTACACTTGGTTTGTTTCACAATTTTCTCTTTACTCGACTACTTTCGAGTTTTAGAGCATTATCAGGATTATTTTAAACTGTGATGATGCATATGTGATAATTTTTAATTGTTTTTTTTTATTTTTATAGTTTTAATTAGGTTTTAACATGAAATTTAATTTTTTTATAGGAATATGGTTTTTTGAGTTACATGAAGATATACATTAAACTTAAATGAAAACACTAATACTTTCTTCACAATAAGTTTTTATTTTGCTAGATTTACATTTCGAATACTAGGTACTCAGTAAGCTATTGATAATGAGTACTTAGTATTCGAATTGTACATGTAACAAAATAAAAACTTATTGTGAAGAAAGTATTAGTGTTTTTGTTCAAGTTTAATTTTTTTAGTTGCAGAATACCAAATTGCTGTATAATATTAATTAAGGAGTATTTTTTGAGGATTGATTGTTATCTTCATTATTTCAATTTCAATTTAATTTATTTCCAAAAAGAATAAGTACATAGCATTCATGGGTGAGTCATTTGGTTACGATGGTTGTAAACGATAATATTTAGTAAACATAAAATTAGAACCTATCATCTAGCATATAAATGTTGCAGAGCTAAAAATACATATCAATAAATATAAAACCTAATATCTAGGGCTGAAACAAATAATAAAGATAAAACTTAATATCTAGGGGTAAAGCAATAATTATTTAAAATACAATTGAATAAACTTAGTGTCTATTAGTAAAAGTATTAAAAAGCATTGTATAAGGACAATGCACAAAATAATTTAGTTTAAAATGTAATAGATTAAAAACTTAATATTTACATAACAAGACCTATGATCTAGAAAAAAACATATTAAAAGATTTGTATAAGGGACAGTACAAGAAATAATTTAGTTTAAAACCTAGTAAAATAAAAACTTAGTATCTAGATATAGAACATTTTAAAAAAACAGTGTATAAGATCATCAACAGAGATAAACCTTCGGACATCATGTACTTATAAATAATATTCAACAGAATCACTTATTTATTGTCGTCACAATATTTAATATATTCATCCACCGTATAGAATGATTGTTCTAATACAATTGATTTTAATTTTGTTATGAGTATTTTGTCGGGAACTGCTTTAATATGTCGTGGAAGTTTATTGTAAAGTTTTACTGGTTGTATCACACAAGAATTGTGGATATAATTATGGCTATGCTTTGGTATTGTTAGTTGTTTGTTTCTAACATTATATGAGTGTTTACTTTGAGAGATATTATATAGGTGTAACACAATAAAACACTTTTAACTTTGTTTGCATAACACAATTTATTTTTATGTGACTGCAGTTTCCGCAAATTCAGCTTGCCATTATCAAACATGAAGTATCTAAAACTGGAAACAATACGGGTATATATACAAAAGGTGATTACATGAAAACGGATTACAAAACGGCTTTAAAAATGGGGGTATACAGTAGGTCAACCTGATCGTTAATAAGAGGGATTCCCGGATTAGCGCTAGCTTTATGTATTTCTAGGGATTCAAGGAGATTCATCTTCCGACCCTTTTCGGCACAATGAATAATAGTAAGTACATCTTTTCCAAAAGTATGGTTTTCATCTAAGAGATGTTTTGCAAAAGATGACTTATCACATTGTCGCAACCGAAAAGCCCGGTTATGCTCCTTTAGTCTAGTACTGAAATTACGACCAGATTGACCAATGTATGCTCCTTGACAATTTGTGCATGTTAATTTATATACTCCTGATCTATTACCTTTATCAATTTTGGTTTTACTATTAAAAATATAATTATTAATTTTACAAAATGGTTTGAATGCAATTTCTATATTATGTTTTTTCAAAATATTTTTAATTTGGAAACTAACATTGCCAAAGTAAGTAATTGGTTTGTATGTTGTACTGTCTGATTTATTTGGTATTCCTGCATACAGTAAATGTTTAATTTGGGAAAATTTATGTTTTTTAATTAGTTTATCAACTAGATCATGACCATAACCATTATTAATAGCTATGGTTCTAAAATTTCAATACTAGACTAAAGGAGCGTAACCGGGCTTTTCGGTTGCGACAATGTGATAAGTCATCTTTTGAAAAACATCTCTTAGATGAAAACCATACTTTTGGAAAAGATGTACTTACTATTATTCATTGTGCCGAAAAGGGTCGAAAGATGAATCTCCTTGAATCCCTAGAAATACATAAAGCTAGCGCTAATCCGGGAATCCCCCTAATTAACGACCAGGTTGACCTACTGTATACTCCCATTTTTAAAGCCGTTTTGTAATCCGTATTCATGTAATCACCTTTTGTATATATACCCGTATTGTTTCCAGTTTTAGACACTTCATGTTTGATAATGGCAAGCTGAATTTGCCGAAACTGCAGTCACATAAAAATAAATTGTGTTATACAAACAAAGTTAAAAGTGTTTTATTGTGTTAAATTAACATGTATAACGAAGTAGAAGCCTCCACAATTTAAAATATATAGGTGTACATTATTTATGACAAAGTTTTTTGATTCAAATATATATATACCAATAACAGTCATTATTTTCAGTTGTTTAAATAATGGACGACATTCTGTACGAGGTTTTTTATTACCAATTGCTCTTAAGAGTCTCTTTTGTGTCACAAATACTTTTTGTATGTTCTGTTTAGTCGTATTACCCCAAAATATTATGCCATATGTTATGTGCGGTTTACAATATGACATATATATTGCTCGAGCGGCTTCCTGGTAAATATCGTTTCTGGATGAATAGATTAAATATGAATATTTACTAATCGTTGAGCATACTTTATTTATATGTTGATCCAATTTCAGATCATTCTGTATTTCTATCCCTAGGAACTTGACATTTTTTGCCTCTTTGATACTCTCACCCTCTAATGAGATACTTGTTTGTCCCATTGCTGATCTAAAATTCATCAAATGTGTTTTTGATACATTTGCTATTAAGTTATTTGTATCAAGCCACAGACTTAAATCGGCCAGTACAACGTTTGATGCCGAATTTAAACCCGATATCAACTCATCACTCAGGCAAAATGTCGAGTCATCGGCAAACATCGTGATGTGTGCATTGATTTTGAGTGGCATATCATTGATAAATAATAGATACAGCAATGGTCCTAAGATACTTCCTTGCGGTACCCAAACTCTGGGATGAGCCTCAGAGGATTTATATTGTCTGTTGTTTATCTCTATTGATGTAATGTGTCTTCTGTTATCGAGATACGAAGCAAGCGATTTCTGGCAGTTTCCTCTAATACCATAGTTTACGATTTTATCTAATATTAATGCATGCGGCACGCAATCAAAAGCTTTGGTTAGGTCCAGAAAAATTCCAAAAACTTTTTTATTTGTATCTAAATTGCTAAGAATAAAATGCAAAAAATTGTATATAGCATGGTTTGTGGTGAAACCTTTCCTAAATCCATACTGTTGTCTAAACAGAAAATATAGGCAATATAGAGATCGGTCGATAATTCCCAACATTATGAGGATCACCTTTTTTATGAATCGGTAGAATGCGACCCAGTTTTAATTTAGATGGAAATACACTTTCAGAAATCGCCATATTAATTGCTCCTGTTAAAGGTTTTATAATGTGTGATGCTGTTTTTTTAATTAAATTTGAAGTTAAATCATCAATGTCTCTAGTGTAACTAGGTTTTATTTCGACAATAATATTTCTTACATCTGTTTCAGAAACTGGGCAGATAAAAAATGTGTCATTTATATTTGTTACACTAGAAACATTTCCTACTTGTGTACCTCCTTTCATATTTCCAGTTGTACTGAAGTGTATATTCAGTTTATTACCTATTAGATAGGATCATCTATTCTTATATCACCATTTAGTATAAATTGTGGAAATTGATTATGTTTCTTTTTATTGTTTTTAGTTTTATTTTTAATTATGTTCCAAAGTTCTTTCGATTTGTTGTTTGATTTCATGACTTTCTCGGTATTATAATTTCTAATTTGCTGTTGTATTTATAACTTATATTGTTTCTTTTCCAACTTATATTGTCTTTGTGGATTTGGACATTTAGTTTGAAGATATGCTTGATATAGGAATTCTATTTTTTCTTTTTGTTGTTTTAATTCGGGTGATATCCATCGGTTTTTGTGTTTGTGAATATGTATAATTTTTGATTTTGTTGGACAATTTTTATTGAATAGTTCTAGATATTTGCTGTAGAATAAATTGAAATAAGATTCACAATCTATATGTGGATTCAATAGATTCTCCCAATTCACTGTTGACAATTCAGTGTTAAGACTTTCTATTGTATTGTTGTTAATATTTCTGATGGTTGCATGTTTTATTTCTTTTTCTGTATTACCTATAAATACAAGTATTTGCCCTAGGTGATCAGATAGATGCGATTGTATTACATTAGATTCAAAATATTCTATATTCGTTAAGATGTTATCTATACATGACTTGGTTCTGTCAGTGATCCTCGTTTCGGCATTTATTGTTATATTTAAATTATAGCTAGCACTAAGATTTTTAAACTGGGTGGTTTTATAATCATTGACTTGGTTTATAATTATTCATATTTCTCCGGAGCAAACAGATACAGAGAGTTTTTCTTTTAAGTATATGTATTGCAAATTCAACCTATTTTCTGTAAATCTTTCTATATTCCTTGTTTTTTTTAAGTTTAATTTGAAGCTTTAGACGAGTGTTTTCCGCTCCCTAACTAAGCATGAAGTAAAATTTCGAGTTTATAAAAGCCCTGTGAAAATTTGACAAATTTTCTGGGCTTTTCTAAACTCGAAATTTTACTTCATGCGCCACGCGTATTAAACAGTAAAATATTGTGAACGTTATGTATATTCTAACCTCATTTGAAATCAGTGTTTTATACGCGTGGCGCATGAAGTAAAATTTCGAGTTTAGAAAAGCCCAGATAATTTGTCTCGGGTCGCTGCGCGACCCTCGACAAATTTTCACGGGGCTTTTCTAAACTCGAAATTTTACTTCATGCTCAGCCTGAAGTGGAAAACACTCGTTTGAAGCCTCAAATTAACCGATTTATAATACCAACCAATCCCTAAAAATGTTTAGCTTATGAATTGAGATATGCATACTTTAAAAAAAATCCCTGTATCATACAACGTAGACATGAATTTTAGAAAATGTCGTTGCTTTAATAAATGAGAAAAATGGCAGCGCAATGCTATTCACGTGAATTTTATGAACCGTTGATAAAATATTTGGAAATGTTCCAACTATTTCTCTGATTCCCGCTTTTAGCTCCAAGTCAGTTAAAATGTATTCATAGTTTAAATTTGTTTGACGAATGAATTTTCAGGCTTTCCTAAACTCGAAATTTTCCGACATTCGTTGCTTTTTAAAAGAGTTCAATTTGAAGCTTTAAACGAGTGTTTTCCACTCCCAGACTAAGCATGAAGTAAAAATTCGAGTTTAGAAAAGCCCCGAGACAAATTTTCTGGGCTTTTCTAAACTCGAAATTTTACTTCATGCGCCACGCGTATAAAACACTAAAATATTGTGAACTTTATGTATATTCGAACCTCACTTGAAATCAGTGTTTTATACGCGTGGCGCATGAAGTAAAATTTCGAGTTTAGAAAAGCCCAGAAAATTTTCACGGGGCTTTTCTAAACTCGAAATTTTACTTCATGCTTAGTCTGGGAGTGGAAAACACTCGTTTAAAGCTTCAAATTAAACTCTTTTAAAAAGCAACGAATGTCGGAAAATTTACAGCCTATGCATATGTTTACCTAAAAGAAAAAAATCACTGTATGTTGCTTGTATTAGGAGGAAATCTGGTTAGGTCGCCAAAATTTTAAGGCTTTTAAGGATTTTCTAGACTCGAAATTTTACCTCATGCTTAATCTGGGAATGAAAACACTGGTTAAAAGGTTCAAATGCAACAAAGGAAGTTACAGCATATACATTGTCGTAAAAGAAATAAAACCTGTCTACAATAAATTATAACTTTTAATTATTTAAAAGTTAGTATTTATAAAGATAATATCTTTATTTTTCAAGCTACCAAAAGGGAAACAAACATAATAAAAGTTAATATTCCACCATCTGTTTCGCGATGTTTACGAAAATAAAACGTTCTCTTTGAATTACAAACAGGGGAAAGTAAACACTTTATATTTCAATATTTCAAGGGATGAACTTGAATCATTCTAACAAATGTTTTTACATTTGCAAGATTATTTATTTAAAGTAGTTACGAGAGTAGAATGTGGAAATTTCATTTAATTATCATTCAGCGAGCAAGTTTATCGTTCATAATCTAATAAAATGTTACCGAAACAAACGTCCAGAACTCTAATCCAATAAGGCTACTGTTATTGTTCCTCTAATTTTAATTAACCCTGTCGTTTCTATAATATGGTTTATTCTACGTTAATCACATTGCGTACTGCCCAATAATTTATTAAAATAATAATTGAATCGCCCAGATGCAAAACCAGCCATACGTGCTTTACAGCGACGGCTCGCAGCCTAACTTCAGGGTAGGCCAGAGACCCAAGGTAATATGTATCCGTTATTGAAAGGTGACTTTGTTGTGCAATTCCGCGTATTTATAAAGCGCGATCCCAAATTTTGTGTGCCTTGGCGCTGTGGCCGACCCTGAAGTTAGGCTGCGAACCGTCGCTGGTGCTTTAACAAACTTGAAGCAAAATGAGAAAAAGTGATTTTGCAGCGTCTTTTATATATATATTCAATGACCCGCTCTACCCGCATGGGTGTGGGGTTTTGTGTTTGTTTTATTTTTATTTCTTTATGAATTCCTTCCAGGTCTTTCGGTCTTTAGACATTTTTATTGCTTCTTGTCGTATGATGCCTCTTTTCTCTAGTATCTCGTTTATTGTTCCTTCCCATGTCTTTCTTGGTCGCCCTCATTTTCTCTTTCCTTGTGCTCTAGCTTCCCATACTTTTTTGGTTTGTTCGTTTTTGTCCATCCTCTGTAAATGTCCCCACTATCCTAATTGTCTCTCTTTTATGTATTCCTCTATACTTCTTATTTGTAGTTCTTCTCTTATTCTTTCGCTCCTCATTTTGTCCATTATTGTGATGCCGAACGCTCTTCTCAGATATCTCATTTCTACTGCTCTTATTTTACTTTTTTGTCTTTCATTCAGTATCCATGTCTCACTTCCATATGTTAGTGCTTGTCTACATATAGATTTGTATACTTTTATTTTTGTGCTCGTCTTAATTTCTCTTTTTCCTGTTATATATTTATTCAGGGTGTAGTACAATTTGTTTGTATTGTTTATTCTGTTATTTATATCCGCTTCTTGCATACCTGAGTCTTGCATGATCACTCCTTGGAATTTGTATTGTCTCACTTGCTCTATTGTATTGTTCTCTATTTTAATGTTCATTTTTATTTATTGGTCAGATATTGACTTTGGTTTTCCTGATGTTCATTTTCATTCCATATTTTTGTAATGTCTTACTCCATATTAGTAACTTTGCCTGGAGTTCTTCTTGCCGGTGTGCTATTATTGCAATGTCATCTGCAAATGCACATTGCTGTATTCCAATTCTTTTCATGTCTCTGTAACAAATGTTTGTAGGTCTTGTTTCGTTGTTAATTTCCCTTATTATTTGGCCCATGTATATTATGAATAACAACGGGCTTAGGCTTCCTCCCTGTCTCACTCCTTGTTTGGTTCTAAATTCTTCCGATTTTTTGTTTCTAGCTATTATTATATTTCTTGTTTCTTTGTAAATACTCTGTGTCACATTTATTAGTTTCTTATTGACGTTCATTTTTCTTAGGCCATCCCAAATTTTTCTTCTTGGCACTTTATCGAATGCTTTTTTCCATATCCAGGTATGCTATGAATATAGAGTTCTGTGTTTCCAGTGTCTTATTGATTATCGTTTTCAGTGTAAATATGTGGTCTTGTGCACTTTTCCTTGGTCTGAATCCGCTCTGTGCTTCTGATATTTTGTTTTCTACTATTTTTCTGATTCTTTTTTCTAAAATTTTTTCGTATATTTTTGTTGTCGTACCAATTAGTATAATGCCTCTATAGTTGTTACAATCTGCTTTGTTCCCAGCTTTGTATATGGGCACTATCATTCCTATTTCCCACTCTTTTGGTATTTTTTCTTCTTTCCACAGTCTATTCATCAGTCTCCATAACTTTTTCTTTCCTAAATTTCCCATTTTCTTAATCATTAAATCTGTTATTTTGTCTACTCCTGGTGCCTTTCCACTTTGTAATCCTTTGATTGCCTCTTCTACTTCTTGTTCTGTTATGTCGTCTTGTGGTGTTTCTGTGTCATCTCTTGTTACATCATCTGCTTCTTGGTTTGGCTCGTAGTCTCGATTCAGTAGTTCTTCGAAGTATATCTTCCATCTTTCCATTGTTTCTTTCCCCGTCATTAATAGTCTTCCTGTATCGTCTTTTATTCTTATATACTCGTCTTTCTTGTCATTTCTTACGTTCTTTAATGTCTTGTAGAATATCTTCTGGTTTTTATTTGCGTTTTCTTCCATCTTGTTTCCAAATTCTTCCCAGGTCTTTTGTTTTTCATTCAGTATCATTTTCTTTGCTTTGATTCTTTCTCTCTTGTATTCATCATAGCTGCTCTGGGTCCTTGTACTAAGGTATTTCTGCCATTTTTCCTTTTTTACTTTTAATTTGCTCTCTTATTTCCATTGTCCACCATGCTGTTTGCTTTTTGTACCTGCTTAGTTTGTTTGTCCCACATACTCGTTTTGCTGCCTCTATTATTATTGTCTTTAGTGATTCCCATTCTTCGTCTATACTTTGCATTTTTATCTCTGTTAGCTCATTTATTGCCTTACTTATTTCTTCTTCATATTTTCTAGCTACGTCTTCCTCTTTTAATTTGTATGCTCTTATTACTTCATAATATGATTTTTCTTCACCTTTCCCTATAGCCTCTCTTGTTTCTTCTTGGTCAATTTCTCCTATTAGTAGATAGTGATCACTTCCTATTTCATATCCCCTTCTAACCCTTATATCTCTTATCTTTCTTCTGTTTATCCTTTCTGTTATGATGTAATCTATTATTGATCGCTCGCCTCTGCTTTGTTGTTCCCTTGTATACTTATGGTTTTCTTCTTCTTCGTCTTTTAAATAAATTAAAATAGTGTTCAATGAGCGTTAGATCGAATGGAAATGTTTCATCTGTTACATTTCCTCGGCCTACCAAGTGATTTCTGAAAAATATTCATTTTGAGGTTACTTTTAACATGAATATCACCGGCCTAACAAGTTGTCTGCATTTATATAGGTTAGGATAAAAATGCCAAACACTCCGTCTTCTCGGATATGACGTTAAATGCATGTAGGACCCGTGTACTGCCTGGATGTTGCGTGCACGTTAAAGATCCCTACCGGTGGGTTGAAACTCCCACCGGGTTCGGCAAAGTTCCCGGATAGCTGTAGACCTAATCTCCGGCGTCATGATTGGCCTTAGCAGCGGAAATAGATGACGTAAAACCCAAAATAAAAAAAAAAAAACATGAATATCAACTTGTTATACATCACTCAAAATACTGTAATTCCTTACTTCACTTTTTATTTGTATCGTTAAAGTGTTGAAGTGAAGTAAGGAATAACAGTCTTTTTTAGTGTAATAATCATTACACGTACACTCAAAAACATACAGTTATTGTAATACAGGGTGCGGCAGGAAAACTTGCTGATTTGAAAGGCGAATAAAAGAAAAAAGTATTTTACATATCGATTTAATTCTTTTTTTATCGTATTGTACACATCCTAAATTTTTGTTTCAAGTTGTTTTGAAAATGACATCGGACATCGGACAAATGGCGATCCTTCATTAGCGATACACGCTTTTTGAAGTTTCGCACAGACCCAATGACAAAAAATACAGTGACGAACGATATTGACATTACTAACATCTTTGCGATTTATTTCAAACATTCGAACACAATGACAGACCACTGACTATGACAATGAATTCCTTGATAATGTAAACTCCTGGTATACGTTTTACAAAACCAACCAAACACCTCTTCCCCCAAACGATGCTATGTAGGAGGAAGAATATTTTAAAAACCTTAAAAAAGGGCTAAAACACGGCACTCGGTTATGACAACATTCCCAGAATTATCCTTAAATCTCTTCCAACAAACATCCACACCTATATTCTAGAAATATTTAATTATATATACTCTACCCAGGTTTTACCATCAGAGTGGAAGCGCGGTATAATTACCTGTATACCTAAACCTGGAAATGACCCACTAGATCCTAGCAATTATCGCCCCATCTATTATTCGAAACTATAATCAAAAACAAACTGATGTCCTGCATAGCTGATATTATTCCTCCCTATCAGTTTGGATTCCTTGAACACCGCCCCACAACTCTACCTTTATCCTTTCTCACGTCCAACTGTCAAACAGCAAGCCTTGAAGGTCGTAAATCTGCCATATTATTCCTAGACATTCAAAAAGCGTTTTATTCCGTTTGGCACCGGGGCTTGCTATTCCAGTGCAGCTCCCTTAATATACCTCCACACCTAATCAAACTCTTAGACAGTTTTCTGCACAATAGATCCCTTCAAGTTAAAATACGCCACACCTTTTCCAGCGCCTTTACTCCTGAGCAAGTCCTTCTGCAAGGATCCCCTCTATCACCATTTCTTTATAAGCTTCTCGTCCATGATATGCACAAGCCCGATCCTAAGTATTTAGATAAATCTGCCTACCCTCTCCTAGCATGTGGCATTAACGCAGTATATTTGGCGTTATACTGCGTTAATCGCACATGCTCCCACACTCCCAAAAGCCCTCAGCACTCTACAGGACCTTATTGACCCCATTCAAACATGGTTTGCGAAATAGCGAATTTCCATAAACCCCAATAAATCCCAGCTTCTAATCTATTTTCACCGAGCAAACAACTTCCTATTCTTAATTTTTGTAAACAATCACGTTATCGGCCCTTCAACCACTTGCAAATATTTAGGTATCCTCTTTGACCCAAACCACACTTTCAAAGCTCACTCCACAATCCTCAAAGTAAAAATCAAGAATCGGGCGGCTCATTTTAAAGGTCTGACCTTCAAACGACAAGGCATTAACACAAAAACAGCCGTTCATATATATAAGATGATATGCCGCCCCTTACTTAACTATGCCGTTATCCTTATCCTCCACAATCCCCATCCTACTACACTCAAACATTTACAAGTCGCCGAAAGATCGGCCCTGAGAGTGCTTACCAAAATGAGTCACCCCCAAAACCCACTGCACAACCCCTCTAACCTCCTGCTGTACGAACTAACAAAAGTTACCCATATCGAAACCCGCCTATCCTATTTATCTAATAAATCTGCCTCAAACCTCACCCTTTATAATCTTCTACACCCTTTATGCATTCCTCAAAACCATAATATCATTCCCAAACATAAACGATTTACCTCTACAATTCATGATTTCATTTCATCATTTCATAACTCTAGTGATCACGACAATTAAATTTAGTTGACTAGACAATGGACATTAGCAATCAAGACATTTCCTACACAATAACTGACAAGGACAGAACTCTATAATTTCAGGCGGAAAGACCAGACCAGGCAGATTATTTAATTTTTATGTTATTTAATTGTAATATATTCTTGTATTATTACTCCTTATCAGAACCTGCCAATAAAGATTTACATAAAAAACGACTCTCTATCTCTTCGAATAACAGAGATTCCCATACATTCTGTCAAATTACGGGCACCCTGTATACACCCTAAAACTGAAATGTCCACCATTTTAATTACCTGAGTAATCGCGTAGGAAATACTTTCATGGCCACTCGGTATGTAGATATTCATCAAGTTTTTATAGGTATTTGTCGTTAAAAATGAATTACTTATTTGGTATTCACCAGGTTCCGCAGCCTCGTGGTCCGTTGATGGATGTTTTAAAATTACACGCACACAACATTCATCATCATGACGTTTCCATTCTACAAGATTAGCCCGGAGCACACCGACGATATTAAAAAAAATCGCGAAAGCTCTTCCGTTCCGCATCGTCTTTTACGTTTCGGATGTCGGCGAATCCCATTCTGAAATTCTATTGTGATTCCATCCACTGGATGTCGGGGAGCCGTTTTCAGGGGGCCGAAGCTAGGTATTCTCTATTGTGTTTTCCAGAAGAGTCGTCGTATCGAATGACTGCGCTCTCTCTTCGTGTCTTTAACTCCAGACCTACACACTAAACGCCACTTCTATCCCTTGTGAACGCGACACGCTCGCAAGCTCGTCTCTCAAACGAGAAATTTTAATTAGATCCGGCTTTGCCGAAACACGAGAACATACGTTTCTTTTTGTGTGTTATCTTCGCCGCGCATTCACGCATTTATATCCAGGTATTTGAGGCGCGATGAATACTGTACACGAATGCTACATATCAAACCCAATTTCTTTTCACATGTTTTTGGAAATCACATTATATTTTTAAGATATTACTAAAATGACACGATGCTGCCCCCTACTTATTAAAAACATAATCAAAATTTACATTGCTCTTATGGAGATTTCTAAGCAACGATTAATTTCATTTATCATTTATTTTAGATCAATCAATTTAATATAACATGTTTATAATAATTACTTCAATAAATTTAAGCAATATGAAGAAGCAATAATGTTTTCTATGGAAGTACTGTACGGATTTATGTGATAATTTGAGAGTGTTCCATTATTTGATTTATATAAAAACTAAGAAATTTTTTTTGGAATAAAAAAGCAGTATCAATTTATTCGCAAAGCTTCAATGTACAATATGTATAAGTTTCAACACTCTATTTTCATTATTGTGGAAGATTAATCGTTGTTCGTTCTTATGGTCAAATAACATGCGAATTTCCGACCTTAAAAACGCGTGTTTAAAGATGCAGCTCAGAAAACTCTTACAACTACAACTTTGACACATTTATCTCTTGATTAGATTTCTCATCTTTTACGTAGTGAAACATTTTTAACTATGAATTTCACTCCTTGAGAATGACTCAAAGTCGAAACTAGTTGGAATATAAAACCAAAATATTAGTGAAATTTAACCAAGTGTTTTCTTTATTAAATCATAGTTAAATATGTTTCACCACGTGAAAGATGAGAAACTTGTTCAAGATATGATTTTAAAATAAAACACTTGATTTTAATTCACTAATATACATTATAATCACGTGCTGAATATGCCCATTTTGAGATCAGCGTCACAGTTTTGAATGATGGATGTTCCTGGTGCCTGGTTTGAGGCTACCGTTACCATGACGAAGGTAAATAAAATGTATTCACTTGCAAACGTTTCACTATCAGTTTAGCCGCTTAAAATCAGACAACTAGATCAAATACATATTTTCATAAACAAGTTGAATGGAATATGGGCTATTCACATCGAATTAATTGATTCACAGCTGTTTATTTACGTTTTTTTTGTGAACAGTGGAAAGGAGACAACAATAAAATTCTGTGTATATTTCGGCAATGGGATAATTTATACGAACATTGTTTGTGTTTGCGCGTTGTTCGCGATGGATAAAGCCCTGATTAATGGTCTTATTTTATTTTTTTATTGTTGTATAAATCACTGAGGAAAGGCACAGCCATTATTTTTTAGAATTGCCCGGCGCACTCACTAAAACTCGACCTCGACATGTTCAATACTGTACGTTAATAAAATGATCCTATTTTATTTTTAAAATTAATAACTCATAATATTATTTGGTAACTCACTTAATTATTCTTTAATAAAAAAACGTTTCAACTTTGTTTGATAACACTATTTATTTTTACGTGACTGCAGTTTCGGCAGTCATCGGATTTATCTGTTAAAAGAGGGAATTTTTCATTTAGGTATACATACAGGGAATTTTCTACATATGCATACGTTTGCATACGTATTTTTAAAGAATTCAATTTGAAGCTTAAAACGAGTGTTTTCCACTCCCAGACTAAGCATGAAGTAAAATTTCGAGTTTAGAAAAGCCCCGTGAAAATTTGTCGAGGGTCGCGCAGCGACCCGAGACAAATTTTCTGGGCTTTTCTAAACTCGAAATTTTACTTCATGCGCCACGCGTATAAAACACAGATGTCAAGTGAAGTTCGAATATACATACATTTCACAATATTTTAGTGTTTTATACGCGTGGCGCATGAAGTAAAATTTCGAGTTTAGAAAAGCCCAGAAAATTTGTCTCGGGTCGCTGCGCGACCCTCGACAAATTTTCACGGGGCTTTTCTAAACTCGAAATTTTACTTCATGCTTAGTCTGGGAGTGGAAAACGCTCGTTTAAAGCTTCAAATTGGACTCTTTTAAAAACACAACGAATATCAAAGGATTTAAAGAAAATAAGCTGAATTTGGACACATTTTCTGGGCTTTTCTAAACTCGAAATTTTACTTCATGCGCCACACGTATAAACCACTGATTTCAAGCGAAGTTCACAATATTTCAGTGCTTTTAGTGTTAAATACGCGTGGCGCATGAAGTAAAATTTAGAGTTTAGAAAAGCCCCGTGAAAATTATATACTTAAATCTTCGGATATTCGTAGTTTATTAGAAGAGTTCAATTTGAACCTTCAAATTGGTGTTTTCCACTTCCAGGCTAAGCATGAAGTAAAATTTCGAGTTTAGAAAAGCCCAGAAAATTTGTCTCGGGTCGCTGCGCGACCCGAGACAAATTTTCTGGGCTTTTCTAAACTCGAAATTTTACTTCATGCGCCACGCGTATAAAACACTGATTTCAAGTGCAGTTCAAATATACATAAATTTCACAATATTTTAATGTTTTATAGGCGTGGCGCAGAAAGTAAAATTTCGAGTTTAGAGAAGCCAAGAAAATTTGTCTCGGGTCGCTGCGCGATCCTCGACAAATTTTCACGGGGCTTTTCTAAAATAGATAGAATTTTAATTGAGAAATATATCTGGTGTAAATATTACTATTGTTTTTAATTATAAATTGACGTTTAATCTCCGAGATGGGATTAATTTAGGTTCGTGCGTCGCAACGGTAATTTAATAAAATGAAACACCTAATGGATATACAAAGAAACATTGCAGAGCTCCCGTCGTTTCCATTACACTATTAAAACTTGTCCGCGCATAATTTATGATATTAAACGTTTTGGACGCGATGCGATGCGCGATGCTATGAAGATGTGGGCGAGTAAATTCGTTTTCTGAAAGTTTAAATTGCTGATAAATTTCCGAGCGGAACGGGAATGGTGAATGCGCCGGGGGGATTAAACTTAAACGACCCGCCCGGACAATTTCCATGCTTTATTTACAATTACGGATCCAATATCAGTTTAAGGATCAAATAAATAAACTTTATAATTTACAAATATAAAAAAAAGCTAATTTAGAAATATTAAAGATAAAGGCTTTATTTATATTCATATTTTATATTCACAGATATATTCAGCGGCTAATCCCAAGTTTGCTAGAAAAAAATAATTAATTAGAATCTTTATATCTGATTTTATAATTAATTCTTTTTCTATATATTCCGGAATACCAACATTTTAAAAATATTACGTATACTTACATATTTTGCATTCTAAACCAAATTTTCAGGCTTTTCTAAACTCGAATTTTTACTTCATGCGCCATGCGTATAAAACACTGAAAACTATGAAATATTATAAACATGTAAACTTCATTTGAAATCAGTGTCCTATTCGCGTGGCGCATGAAGTAAAATTTCGAGTTTAGAAAAGCCTGAAAATTTGGTTAGATCGCTCCGCGCTTCGCGCTACGCGACCTAACCAAATTTTCAGGCTTTTCTAAACTCGAAATTTTACTTCATGCTTAATCTAGGATTGTACACACTCGTTAGTAGCTTCAAATTAAACTCAAAACAAAAAAATTACTTAAACAATTTTTTGTATTAATATAAGAAATTAATACAAAAATTAAGGCTTTTTTGAGATTTAAAAAAAAACTCCTAAAAATTCTATTTTCGTTTTTTTTTTCCAATACATTTTTTAGTTACAAAATCTCTAAAAATATACAGACATTTCTAAAAATATTTAAATCAATTTGTGCTATTTATTCTTCCCTAAAAAAATCTTAATTCCTCCAGCTGGAATAGTTTGTTCCAGATAAAGTTGATTTTAAACAAACTTTTAACTTTGAGCGCTTACACATGATGCATTCGTAAGGCTACAAATCAGACATTTTGCTCAAATGAAAGCTCAATTATTCCAAATACTATGATTCAAAACAATTTTCAATTTTCACGTTGATCAATTTCTTAATGAACTAACTTTCAAGAATAGTCAATTTCTCAATTTTTTCACTTTCTCTTTAGGCTACATTTCAAAAGTAATTTTATTTTCTGCCAAAGTAATCGATTCAGCATTAAATAATCTTTAATTATATGTGCAAGCAATTTTTAAAACTTAAGAACTGTGTTTTGTATAACCGCTCAAAGTTGGATTTTCAGAAGGTTTTTTTCACTATTTCCATTAAATATACTCTTTAGGCTAAATTTCTAAAGTAATTTTGTTTTTTCGCAAAATAATCGATTCAACATTAAATAATCTTCAATTTTATGTGCAAGCAATTTTTAAAACTTAAAAACTGCGCTTTGTATGAATGCTCAAAGTTGGATTTTTGATGATTTTTTCACTTTTTCCATTAAAAACACTCTGTAGACTAAATTTCTGAAGTAATTTTATTCTTTCGCAAAGTAATCAATTCAGCATTAAATAATCTTTAATTTTATGTGCAAGCAATTTTTAAAATTAAAAAAACTGATTTCTGTATAAACGCTCAAAGTTGGATTTGCAGACGGTTGTTAATTTTCGACAATTTTTTTCACTTCTCCATTAAATACACTATTTAGGCTAAATTTGTAAAGTAATTTTATGTTCTCGCAAAGTAATAGATTCAGCATTAAATAATCTTAAATTCTATGTACAAGCAATTTTTAAAACTTAAAAACTGTGTTTTGTATGACCGCACAAATTTGAATTTTCAGAAGGTTGTTGATTTTTCATTATTTCCATTAAATCCACTCTGAAGGCTAAATTTCTAAAGTTATTTTATTTTCTCGCAAAGTAATCGATTTAGCATCAAATAATCTTTAATTTTATGTGCAAGCAATTTTTAAAACTTAAAAACTGCGCTTTGTATGAATGCTCAAAGTTGGATTTTTGACAATTTTTTTTCACTTTCTCTATTAAAAACACTCTGTAGACTAAATTTATAAAGTAATTTTATTCTTTCGCAAAGTAATAAATTCAGCATTAAATAATCTTTTATTTTATGTGCAAGCAATTTTTAAAACTTAAAAACTGCGCTATGTATGAACGCTCAAAGTTGAATTTTCAGAAAGTTGTTGATTTTCGATGATTTTTTTCACTTTCTCTATTAAATACACTCTTAAAGCTAAATTTCGAAAGTAATTTTATTTTCTCGCAAAGTAATCGATTGAGCATTAAATAATCTTCAATTTTATGTGCAAGCAATTTTTAAAACTCAAAAACTGGGCTTTGTATGAACGCTCAAAGTTGGATTTTAAACGGTTGTTGATTTTCTACGATTTTTTTACTTTCTCCACTAAATACACTCTTTAGGCTAAATTTCTAAAGTGATTTTATTTTCTCGCAAAGTAATCGATTAAGCTATAAATAAGCTTTAATTTTATGTGCAAGCAATTTTTAAAACCTAAAAACTGCGTTTTGTATGACCGCTCAAAGTTGGATTTTCATGAAGTTGTTGATTTTCGATGATTTTTTTCACTTTCTCCATTAAATACACTCTTTAGGCTAAATTTGTAAAGTAACTTTATTGTCTCGCATAGTAATCGATTTAGCATTAAATAGTGTTCAAATGTTTGTGCAAGCAATTTTTAAAACTTAAAAACTCCGCTTTGTATGAACGCTCAAAGTTGGATTTTCAGGAGGTTGTTGATTTTCGATGATTTTTTTCACTTTGTCCATTAAATACACTCTTTAGGCTAAATTTCTAAAGTGATTTTATTCTCTCGCAAAGTAATAGATTTAGCAGTAAATAAGCTTCGATTTTATGTGCAAGCAATTTTTAAACTTAAAAACTGAGCGGACAAACCAAATTTTCAGGTTTATCTAAACTCGAAATTGTGTGTGGATAACACTCGTATTAAATTGAACTTAAAAAAAAAGTATATCTGAAGATTTACTGGATATAATTGAGATATGTATACCTAAAAGAAAAACTACCTGTATAGTAGGATAAAGTTTATATTTACATTATATCTATTTATTATTTTAAATGAAATACCACGTAGTAAAGGTCCAACTAAATTGTAGTATATCAATGTATATGTTGCAAACAAAACGCGTTTTGTTTAGAAACTATGCAAATTGTCTAATGTTTTTACACAATAGCCGAATAAAATTGCGTCTAAGGGCTATTAGCCAAAACGCGTTGCAAGATTAGTCGAAACTAGTTAGAGGAAATATAAATCAGTGAAACAAACCAAGTGTTTTAAATAATAAACACTTGTTTTTTTTTTTTTTTTTTTAGGGGCAGGAAACGGAAGTTAGGGTTATTTCTGCCCTAGCACCGCAGCCGTGTGGCTTATTGTACTTCTTCCATTACCGTAGTTAATCAAAAAGCTCTGTCTCCTTGGCTAGTCCCAGCAGCCTTTCGATCATCTTTCCCTTCGGGAAGTGGCTTGGATTCCCTTGGACAAGGTTTGTTTCCCTCCAGGTGGAAAGTGCCTCGCACTCGAATAGTACATGTGAGGCGTCTTCATCCTCTTCCAGGCATAGTCTGCATATTAGATCTTCTGTGAACAGTTTCATGTTATGCAGGTGCTTCCTTAGGGTACAGTGTCCAGTTATCAGTCCTGTGACTATTCTAAGGTTGTTTCTACTGAGTCTGAGGGCCTCAGTTGCTAGTTCTTGGCAGGGTTTTTCCATCAGTAGTTTACTGTGTCTATGCCCTGTCAGGTTTTTCCAGCGCTCGGTGTGTCTTTCTAGGGTCCACTGTTTTGCGCTTGGTCTTATTGATTTTTTGGGAATCGGTAGCATTGGTTCTGGTCCAATGCAGGGTCTGCGTGATCCAATCTTTGCCAGAGCATCGGCTTTCTCGTTGCCATCCTCCCCTGTGTGTCCCGGCGTCCAGCGTAGTGTTACGGTGTTTTCCGTCGCCAGTTTCGTCAGGTTTTGGATGCACTCCTATGCTAGCTCAGATTGGATCTTATAGCTGTTGAGTGCTCTTAGAGCGGCTTGGCTGTCGGTGAGGATCAGAATCTTTTGCCTCTTATATCCCCGTCGCAGATTTTCCATGGTACATTGGTTGATCGCGAAGATCTCGGCTTGATGTGCAGTTGCCATCCTCCCCAGAGACACGTAGATGTCACATTTTGGGGTTACGCCGTGAATCCCAGCGCCTGCTCCACCTTCTCTTCTTGACCCATCGGTGTACCAGATCAGGGTTCCAGGTGAAGGGTTGCGCTTCTCGTTGTCCCCCTCACATTCTATTGTGAAGGGTCTCTTCAGGTAGCGTGGTATCATGTAGTCACTTCCCATTTGTAGTAGAGGTTTGGTAACTACCTGTTCTATTCTGGAGTGGTTTCCTGTGGGGTGCCAGTTTCCAGTTGTCCTCAACCTATATGCCCCTAGTCTGGCCTCGCTTTTAACCACTAGGTCCAGCGGTTGGAGGTTTAGTAGGGTTTCCATTGAGGCTGTTGGTGTTGTACACAGTGCGCCAGTTATGCATAAGCAGGCTAGTCGCTGTACTCTAGATAGAGCTGCCTGCGCAGTACTTTGTTCTACTTTCGGCCACCAAGTGGTGCATCCGTAGGTGATCATGGGTTTTACTATTGCATTATATATCCACATGGTCATTTTTGGATTAAGGCCCCATGTTTTTCCCAGAGCACGCTTTGTTGTCATTAGCGTCCTTGTTGCTCTGTCGGTTGTGTGCTTTAATTGACCGTTCCATGTGAGTTTTGTATCTAGGTAGATACCAAGATATTTGACCTCATTGGTTAGTTGTAGAGTTTGGTTAAAGAAGGTTGGGGGTTTGAGGCCCGCGCATTTCCTTCTTTTTTTGAAGGGGATGACCGTAGTCTTGGTGGAGTTAACGCTTAGCCCCACCTCCCCACACCATCGTTCTACAGTTTTCAAGGCATTGTTCATGATGCTTGTTATAGTAGTTGGATATTTTCCCGTGACGAGAATGACAATGTCATCCGCATATCCCTGGGCGTAATATCCTGAGTCGTTTAGTAACGTGAGTAGCTCATCCACCACCATGTCCCATAGAAGGGGGGATAGAACGCCCCCCTGAGGACATCCACCTTTGGCTTTTATGCTGATTTTTTCTTGGAATTGGTCCGTAATTACTAGTCTGTCCGTCAGCATGGATTGTAGCCACGAGCTTATCGTGGTTTCCACAGCGTGACTTTCGACTGCTCTTACGATCGTTCTGATAGAGGTGTTGTCAAACGCTCCCTCAATATCGAGAAATGTAGCCAAAGCCACTGTTTTGTTTTTCAGCGAGGCCTCTACCTTAACTACCAGTTGGTGTAAGGCAGACTCGCATGATTTTCCAGCTTGAAAGGCGTATTGAAAGGGGTGGAGCGGCCTCTCTAGAAGTGAGGTTTCCCTTATGTGTCTTTCAACTAGTTTTTCTATCGTCTTAAGTAGGAACGATGTCAGGCAAATTGGTCTGTAACCTTTTTGGCTTGGTTAGTTTCGAATAAGTATAAATGAAATTGCCAATTCTTGGTTGCAGAATACTTCAAACATTAAAAGTGCGATTCTTTTCGCAATCCACAAGTTAGTCTTACAAAGACTATATCAAACACTCATTGAAACAACTACTTCCCGGGCTAATACCCCGACGGACATTGAATTATACAACAAGTGATTGCTGTTACATACAGTAACCTACTGCAAATGTAACAATTTGGGTCAAATTATTCAGGCCATCTATAGACGCGTTTCGAGATGTATCTCTCATCAGTCTAGCTTTGCCATTCCCTCTAAACAATTTGACACCTTAGACTGGCGGTCACGTTACCGTTCAAACATAAGTATAAATAAAATTGCCAATTCTTGGTTGCAGAATACTTCAAACATTAAAAGTGCGATTCTTTTCGCAATCTACAACAAGTTAGTCTTACAAAGACTATATCAAACAGTCGGCCGGGAAGTAGTTGTTTCAATGAGTGTTTGATATAGTCACTTTTAATGTTTTTAGTTTCGACTAATCTTGCAAAATTAAATGATTTTAATTAAATATCCAACATTAACTAATCACGGAAGTTTCGGTTTAAATACACTTTTCTTTATAAGATATTAAATATCTGTTTAAGAGAAGAAAAAAAAACATAAATTAGTAATTTAAATCCCATATTTATTAAAAGACGCGTGTAATAGCAAACATAAATCGCGCTTATTTGATTATTTATAATGGCTGCTTCATAAATATGTACGGTTTTCAGAATAAATTTAAATTGTAGGTTTTAGCAGATGAAACATGGTTTTTGTTTTGTTTCGGTTTTTTTGTGGGTTGAGTAAAAATTTACTCGACTCTGCTTTCAAATAATTTGGCAAGGAACACGCCGCGTGCTGTGAAGTGAATCCACCCCTATTTCATTTAAAACATTATTCTCGGGAAAACTGATGGACTCTCGCGGAAGAGATAAAGAGAAAAATGTAGATGTGTCCCAAATTTGCTCCGCATAGTACATAAATTATATTTTTTTAAATTCAATTTTAAATTAATTAACACCGCTCTGAACACATTATAATGCTCATGTTTTTTATTAACTTGTTTCTCATTATTCACTTGGTAAAACATTTCTACTAAATATAGGTGTATAATAATATTCACTTATACAATGACACGGAAGTACAGCATAGTCATAACACAAAGAATAAGAATATTTTGGTTATTCAGCACAAACATACCTTCATACATAATTCCGCGTTAATTCAACCAGTCAAATTATTCAACATGCTACCGAATAGCCTAAAATCGTTACCAAATAAACTATTACTAAGGGAACTTAAATGTATTCTTCAAGAAAATTATTTTACACAACGGATGAATTTTCAAAGTATTGTAAATCATATAACAACTAATGGTACGACACTGTAACAATGTTCCAGACACGGATATATTTAATGTAACCTCCCTTGATATCAGAAGCTCATTGTCACCGTTAATATAAGTCTTTTCTTTTGTTTTTTTGTTATAAAATATGCTATATAATTTATCCACTACTCTACTTAATTTCTACCATTTTGTATTAATGTTTATTTTTAGTTAGTATATTTTAAAAAAACTGTATTTTTCTCTGTAAATAGAATTTATTCTGCTGAGAAATAAACGATTATTATTATTATGATTATTAATGTATTACCTGTATCTAGTCATAGAATGTCATGTATTGTTTTGTCATAACCAATGTTCTTTTTTTATATGTACAATTATTTTAATGTGTTTATATTTGGCATGTACGTTTTATATCTACAAATTATAATTAGGTTAAGTTTACTATCTATTCTCGACTCACCCATGAATGTATCGTCATTTTTTATGGAAATAAATTATTATTATAATTGAATTCACTCGGTTTGTTTTACTTAAAATATTTTATTTCAACTAGTTTCGGCTTAATGCCATTCATCATTCTTGAAAATAGCATTAAGCTCATGTATTGTTAAACATTTATTTTCAGGACTATTGCTATTAAAAAAAGAAGTTTAGACATGTCCGCAAAAATAAATGAAATTAAAGTGAACACAACCAAAATAAATATATTATATGAGCCGTTTATTTAAAATGTGCCTAACTCTTTTTCTAAATGTTTGTTATATATGTATTCGTGAGTTATGTGAAGATTGTTATAATAGTAATAAAACTCGGTTAAATTCCTTTCTTCACTGTTTTTATTTAAGTACTTAAATAAAAACAGTAAAGAAAGAAATTTAGCCGCCTTTTATTAGTATCAATTTTTGTTGTTGACTGTAAAAATCTTCAAAATTTGAGGTTTGTTTTTAAACATCAATTTGTGGTCAAGTATATTTAGATATTAATATCTATTGTAAAATTAATGGTTGGTCTATTAGACTAGTTTTAATAACCCTAGGATATACAGGGTGTCTACGCTTAACCGTTCGTTAAAAGTTTATGGGGTTACCGTTGCACTAAAAATTTTAAAAATAATCCTTGTCATACGGTTGAATCAGTTCTCCTGTGAAATATTTTTAACGTTATATCACGTCCGGCTCCACCAGAAGTAGCACCAAATTTGTTATTTTAAATGGAACGCCCTGTATATTAGTAATTTTTTGGATTCCTCGTTTAATTGCAACACATTTTATTCGAACATATGCACACTTATCTCTTTTAGTTTTCAAAAAATAAAAAAAATCTAGAATCTTGACCTCAAAAAGGCATCTTGAAATCAATTTGTAACTTCTCTTGAGAATAAGATAAAAATATGATTTATAACTGTACTTATACCTAGAGGATGCCTCTATGAGTAAATTAATTGGAAACTGTCAATTTTGACAATAAGTGCTCTTAAAATGTCTTTATCTAAGTGCCCTCTTCAATATCTAGTAATTCAATTTTTTTGAATAGAATGGCCCATTTTTTTATCACATAGTATGATTGGGGGGGAACATTTCCTACAAAAAAGTATTATACAACTATACTTGTGAAGCAAGTAGTTTTCGAATTATTTCGAAAACCATAGTTAGTGAGTTGTTGTTGAATATTTCGATTCGGTCGATAATAACGTTACAGTTGGTAAGTGAGATTACTAAAGGAATAAATCTGGACTAGACTTTCTCGTTTCTTGATCAAGAACAAAATAGCTAAGGTAAAAATTGTTTCATACAAAATTTGTGTGTTTTTTTTCGTTGGCTACAACTTTTTTTTGAGACATTTTTTGATTAAGTTAATATTTTTCTATATTTTTAACTTCACTTGAAATCAGTGGTTTATATGCGTGGCGCATGAAGTAAAATTTCCAGTTTAGAAAAGCCCCGTGAAAAATTTGTGGGTATTTTCGTTGGCTACAACTTTTATTTGAGATATTTTTTGATTAAGTTAATGTGTTTCTATATTTTTAATTTCACTTGAAATTAGTGTTTAATACGCGTGGCGCATGAAGTAAAATTTCGAGTTTAGAAAAGCCCCGTGAAAATTTGTCTCGGGTCGCTGCGCGACCCTCGACAAATTTTCTACGCGGGGCTTTTCTAAACTCGAAATTTTACTTCATGCTTAGTCTGGGAGTGGAGGACACTCATTCGTAAATTTTTGAATTATCATAGAGTTGTGTGTTTTTCGTTGTCTGCAACTTTTGTTTGAAGCTTTGTTTGATTGAATCGATAATAAAGCTACAATTGATGAGTGAACAAAGACAAAAGAGCTGAGGTGAAAAGTGTTTAGGTAAAAGTGGTTTATTTTTTCGTTGGCTACAACTTTTGTTTAAAACTTTTTTGGTAATACTAAATTGTCATGTATTTAGGAATGTTTCCTGTTGGGCAATGACCATTATTATTATTATAACAGTAAACAGTATTGCTAACTCTAAACCATCAAATGTCTAAAAAGTCTACTTATAAAAATCACCATAAATCATTACATTATTCGGTTTTTTATCAAACGAATTTCAAATATGTTAACAACGAAAAACTCTGCAATAATTAAGAACTTTCTGAGACTGAAGAATTTTCAAAAATATTTTTATACTGTTTTTCTTTTTTGACATGTATTTGCTGATTTAAAACTTTTTTCTAAACTTTTTCAAGCAATATCTTTTTAAAATTTTATAAATTTAATGCTTACTTATTCCTCGAAGTATTACATTACTTTATAATTTTTATAAGTAGTTTTCGAATTATTTCGAAAGCCATAGTTAGTGAGTTGTTGTTGAATTTTTCGATTCGGTCGATAATAACGTTACAGTTGGTAAGTGAGATTAGTAAATGAATAAATCTGGGATAGACTTTCTCGTTTCTTGATCAAGAATAAAATAGCTAAGGTAAAACTTGTTTATACAAAATTTGTGTGTTTTTTTTTTCGTTGGCTACAACTTTTATTTGAGACATTTTTTGATTAAGTTAATATTTTTCTATATTTTTAACTTCACTTGAAATCAGTGGTTTATATGCGTGGCACATGAAGTAAAATTTCGAGTTTAGAAAAGCCCCGTGAAAAATTTGTGGGTATTTTCGTTGACTACAACTTCTATTTGAGATATTTTTTGATTAAGTTAATGTGTTTCTATATTTTTAATTTCACTTAAAATCAGTGTTTAATACGCGTGGCGCATGAAGTAAAATTTCGAGTTTAGAAAAGCCCCGTAAAAATTTTCTACGCGGGGCTTTTCTAAACTCAAAATTTTACTTCATGCTTAGTCTGGGAGTGGAAGACACTCATTCGTAAATTTTCGAATTATCATAGAGTTGTGTGTTTTTTCGTTGTATGCAACTTTTGTTTAAAGCTTTGTTTGATTGAATTGATAATAAAGCTACAATTGATGAGTGAACAAAAACAAGAGAGCTGAGGTGAAAAGTGTTTAGGTAAAAGTGGTTAATTTTTTCAAACTGTTCACTGTGGAGGCTTCTACTTTGTTATACATCATTATTTACACAAATAAGACAATTTACTTTGTTTGTATAACTGAGGATTTTATTGTGACTATAGTTTCGACAACTTTAACTTGTCATTATCAAACATAACACTTTATGTTTGATAATGACAAGTTAAAGTTGTCGAAACTATAGTCACAATAAAATCCTCAGTTAGACAAACAAAGTAAATTGTCTTATTTGTGTTTATTTTTTCGTTGGCTACAACTTTTGTTTAAAACTTTTTTGGTAATACTAAATTGTTGTGTATTTGGGTATGTTTCTTGTTGGGAATGACCATTATTATTATTGTTAAAACAGTAAACAGTGCTGCTAACTCTAAACTATCAAATGTCTAAAAAGTCTTCTGTTAAAAATCATTATAAATCATTACATTATTCGTTTTTTTATTAAACGAATTTCGAATATGTTAACAACGAAAAACTCTGAAATAATTAAGAACTTTCTGAGACTGAAGAATTTTAAAAAATATTTTCATTCTGTTTTTCTTTTTTGACATATATTTGCTGATTTAAAACTTTTTTATAAACTTTTTCAAGCAATATCTTTTTGAAATTTTATAAATTCAATGCTTACTTATTCCTCGAAATATCACATTACTTTATATTTTTTCAAAAAATGTTTTAAACAAAGTTGTACGTAAGTTTGTATAAGTAAATTCTAATAGATTTAAAAGTATATGGAATGCATTAAACAAGTACTTGTACTGAAAATGTAGACCATTGGACGCAAAATTTAGGAAATAAGTGATAACAAAAAAATAATAAAAATGTGATATATAAGTGTGATGATCTGTAAAAAATCTATTGGAATTGAATAAATTGAATTTGAAATTGAATTTGAAATTGAATTGAATGAAAAAACACACAACTTTTACCTAAACACTTTTCACCTTAACTCTTTTGTTTATGATCAGTATACGAAAAAGCCTAGGGGAGATATTTATTTGATAATCACTCACAAATTGCTGCTTTATTAGTTACCTAATTAAAAAAGTTTCACACAAAAAATAATAAAAAAACCCAACACAAAATTTTATATAATCACTTTTCACCTCAGTTCTTCTGTTTATGAACTAGAAACTAAAAAAACTAGTTTAGATCAACAACTCACCGAATTTGGCTTTCGACGTCTCAATCGAAAAATATTTCAAACAAAAGTTGTAGCCAACGAGAAAATAAACCACTTTTACCTTAACACTTTTCACCTCAGCTCTTTTGTTTTTGTTCAATAAACCGAGAAAGATTTTTTTGATATATTTTGCTAATCACTCATTAACTTATCAATTCAATCAAACAAAAATTGCAGACTACGAAAAAATACACAACTTTATGATAATTCGAAAATTTACGAACGAGTGTCTTCCACTCCCAGACTAAGCATGAAGTAAAATTTCGAGTTTAGAAAAGCCCCGCGTAGAAAATTTGTCGAGGGTCGCGCAGCGACCCGAGACAAATTTTCACGGGGCTTTTCTAAACTCGAAATTTTACTTTATGCGCCACGCGTACAAAACACTGAAATATTGTAAAGTTTAAAAAATACTAGCTTTTGTTTTGTGCGGTTCATTGATAAATTTTTTGATTCTTCTGAGCTGATTATACAAGCAAATTCTATTTATAAATTTTGATCAATTTTGACAGCTTTTTGTCAATTTTTAAGTAGATAATTTCTTTAGTTAAGAACATCCTTGGGACATATTTGAAAGTAACGAGTGTCTTCCACTCCCAGACTAAGCATGAAGTAAAATTTCGAGTTTAGAAAAGCCCCGGGTAGAAAATTTGTCGAGGGTCGCGCAGCGACCCGAGACAAATTTTCACAGGGCTTTTCTAAACTCGAAATTTTACTTCATGCGCCACGCGTATTAAACACTGATTTCAAGTGAAGTTAAAAATATAGAAACACATTAACTTAATAAAAAAATATCTCAAATAAAAGTTGTAGCCAACGAAAATACCCACAAATTTTGTATAAACAATTTTCACCTTTATTAATAAAAAACGGTTTAACATTGTTTGTATAACACAATTTATTTTTATGTGACTGCAGTTTCGGCAAATTTAGCTTGCCATTATCAAACATATACTATATGTTTGATAATGGCAAGCTAAATTTGCCGAAACTGCAGTCACATAAAAATAAATTGTGTTATACAAACAAAGTTAAATCGCTTTTTATTAATAAATTAACATGTATAACGAAGTAGAAGCCTCCACAATACAAAATTTTCATATGATTTTGATCAAGAAACGAGAAAGTCTAGCCCAGATTTATTCCTTTAGAAATCGCACTCGCCAACTATAAGAGTTAAGTGTGCATATGTTCGAATAAAATATATTGCAATTTAAACAAGGAATCCAAAATATTACTAATATATAGGGTGTTCCGTTTATAATAACAAATTTGGTGCATCTTCCGGTGGAGCTGGAATTGATATAAAGTTGAAAATATTTCACATGAGGAGAACTGATTCAACCGAATGTCAAGGATTTTTTTCAAATTTTTGATGCAACGGCAACTCCATAAACTTTTAACGAACGGTTTAGCGTAGACACCCTGTAATATCATATATAAATCGTTTTTTCAATTTTTGTTGTTGACTCCAAAAACCATTATAATTTAAGGTTTGCAGTGATAAACAACAATTTATGGTTAAGTATATTAAAAATATATGAGTCGCCTATTTCAAAAAACCCATAAATCCATTTTTTGTAAACGTATTTAGGGATCGTTCACTGTGGAGGCTCCTACTTCGTTATACATAATTATTTACACAAATAAGACAATTAACTTTGTTAATTGTTGATTTTATTGTGACTATAGTTTCGACAACTTTAACTACTTTATGTTTAACTACTTTATGTTTGATAATGACAAGTTAAAGTTGTCGAATCTATAGTCACAATAAAATCCTCAGTTATACAAACAAAGTTAATTGTCTTATTTGTGTATTTAGGGATGTTTGGAAATAGGCGACTGATATATTTTTAATATACTTAATCATAAATTGTTGTTTATCACTGCAAACCTTAAATTATAAAGATTTTTGGAGTCAACAACAAAAATTGAGAAAACGAGTTAGGCCACTTTTAAGATAAACAGCTCATATATTTATATATTAAATCTTATAACTAAATTAAATATAAAAAATAATTCATTTGTTTTTTCTTAATTAATACCTACCGGTGCACATCAACACTATAGCTTCGAAGAGCGCCAGAAATAATCCGCGTTGATTTGCACAACTCATCGTGTCATCCCAGGTAATTACGAACAACCGGGGAGAATAATTATCACAAAAAGTACTTCAAATTTATTTATGTAAATTACACTCAAATTCTAAGTGTCAGAAAATTGCAGTTTTTATTATTAGTTTATTTTAAGTTCACTTTATTCCAGGTAATTATTGTTTATTATTGTTAACGACACTATGCATTACGTTGCGCTCTATTTAGAGGAGTGAAAGAAAGGGGCGTTACCCCAGAACCCGGAGCAAGACAGGACGGAGTGTGACAGAGAGTTGGGAAGCGCGTAGTCCGGGCTGTTCCGGGTGTTAGCGTCGACTGGAGTCGTCTGATGATGCTGGACCGTTCGCCGTGCCCCTCGCACAGACTCCAAAACCCGAGACAATTGCCGACTGCGTTATGTACCTATATTATACTTTGCCATTGTTGTTGTTACAACTGCAATTGCGATTCTTACTCGTTGCATTTCGCTGTTATGGAAATTAGCAACTGACAATTTTTAACCAAATTTGTTATTTAAAATTTTATTTTATAATAATTTAGCGGTGAATCTGAATATCGCTGTTTTATGTCATTAAATACATTGGAAATTAATTTAATGTAAGTCTGATTTATCTTAAACAAGGGTTTCCACTCTCAGACTAAGCATGAAGTAAAATTTCGAGTTTAGAAAAGCCCCGTGAAAATTTGTCGAGGGTCGCGCAGCGACCCGAGACAAATTTTCTGGGCTTTTCTAAACTCGAAATTTTACTTCATGCGCCACGCGTATAAAACACCGGAATTTGTGAAGTTAGAAACACACTGAAACCTTTTTTTTTAAATGAGTAACGATCGCAATACATATTCAAATAACAAAATATTTACTTTTCCTCCATACATTCTCAAGCCACGTCAAATAACACTAATTTTCAGACTTTTCTAAACTTGAAATTTTACTTCATACGCTACGCGTATTAAACACTGAAATATTGTGATGCTAAAAATCGTTGAACATTTATATTGTTATAGAATTATCGTAATTTAATTATTATTTTATTTTTATACAGTGCGTTTTATTTAAGTATCGCCATAGGGATATACACGGTAACAAAACAAAAGTTAACATCGGGTATAGTTTTGTTGTCGTCAAAATTTGAACAATCTTTTGTTTTTATTATTCAATCAAACACTTTTCTACAAAATGTTCATTGCTAGGACATACACATGTTAGAATTCTTCATATTAGCTTTCAAGTTTAACAAAAGAAAAACTTACATTATGACATAATCCCCTTTTTTATTTATAAATACCGACCATAATTTTCACTCATTCCATTTCTGTGTACCTGTTCATTCCACACTCAACACTTTTTCCAAGTAAGTTTGTTTTAATTTTATTCCCAATTTTTTAAACGTCATAAGCAAAGGTATACTGAAGAGAGATAAATCTCGAAACACGTCTATAGATGGCCTAAGACATTAGTTTTAAATATTTAATTGATGAGGCGGATACATGATGAAACTCCATAATACTATTTGAAATAAAACAACACAGTTGGGAGGGTTTCACTTTTATTGTTGAACACTGCAGCATGTATCACCACACAGTGGCTTCATCAGGCAGATGAAATAATGATCTTTCATCTGCCTGATGAAGCCACTATGTGATGAAACATGCTGCAGTGTTCAATAATAAAAGTGAAACCCTCCCAACTGTGTTGTTTTATTTCATTAGTTTTAATCCAAGTCCTGGTTGTGGTTCAAAGGGGAGTGTGCAGTTCTGCACTGCACTTAGGCCTCATTAGGCCCATTGTGCCACCTCCCGTAGATCACTCATCCTCAGTTTAGCCAGCCCACCTTGTTTAGGTATTCTAGTATAGCTAAGGTGGGTAGATCTCTTATGTAGGCCATTGTAGGCCATCAATCACCCAATATGGATTCCCTGATTGACGATAGTGCCGGGCATTCACAAAGAAAATGCCATGCAGTCTCCTCTTCCATGCTACAACCTCTACAAGATGGGGAGTCAACTATCCCCATCCTATAGAGGTGCCCGTTTAGTCCACAGTGACCAGTAAGGATGGCAGTTAAGCGCCTGAGATTCCCTCTAGCCAGCTGCAGGTACCGTTTCGCTGATCTCTCATTGGGATACACAAGTGTTTCCTTAGAGAGCTTGCAGCCCTCGATATCATCCCAACGCATCCTGAATTTCTCCAGGGCATTGGTTTGTAACATGTTACACAGGGAGAGAGGAGTTAACCGCACTAGCGGCTCCGGTGAGAGTAGATTCATCCCAGCCGCAGCTCTTGCCAGCGCGTCAGCTCTCCCGTTACCTGTGTCTGTATCATGCCCTTTCACCCAGCAGACTTTAATGTTGTTGTGCATTGCTGCCTGTCTGAGTTTCCCGTGGCACTCTATTTCGGTCTCTGACGAAGCATAGGCTTTCTGCATTTGTCACCTTGCGGTTTATGATGTACTCAGCCGCAAGTGTTATTCCCATCAGCTCCAGTTGCGTGATGGTTCCATGAATTCCCATCGAAATCTTTGCTTTGATTTTTAGGGTTTTAGAGAAAACTCCAAGGCCCGATCCTTCTCTCCTTTTAGATCCATCTGTGTAGATCCTTATAGCAGACTCTCTCATCCGCTTAGTGGGTTGAACAGTAACGTTGTAGGGTGTGTTCCGTATAAGTGTTGGTACACAGCAGTCATTAACAGCCTCTAAAAGAGGTATATCTCTACAGACATTTCTCCAGAGGTGTCCTCTAACTTCCCCACAGCTGTTACTGTTCCAAATCCCACTGCACTAAAGGCGAAGTATAGTCGCCATGGCCTCCTTCTCCACGTGGATATCAAGTGGTGGAAGGCATAGCATGACTTCCATCGCCATCGTCGGAGTAGTATGCATGGCGCCTGTTACACTAAGACAGACTGTCCGCTGCACTTGCGAGAGTTGCTTCCTCGTGGTCTTCTGTTTGGTTCTGGGCCACCAAACTGAAAGTCCGTAAGTCAGCATGGGCCTTATGACAACTGTGTACAATCACAGAGTCGTGCGTGGTTTCAAACCCCAGGTTTTCCCCACTGCCCGACGACATTGCCAGAAAGCCCTTATAGCTTTGTCTGTTTTGATGTCGATGTGCGCTTTCCAGCTCAGTTTCCTGTCGAGAGTGATGCCCAGGTATTTCACCTCGTCGCTGTACTGCAACATCGTATTCAATAATTTTGGTGCTTTTTTCGACACCTTCCTTTTCTTGGTAAACAGGACCATCTCCGTTTTGGCAGGGTTTACCGATAGGGAGTGATCATTGCACCACCTAGAAACTATGTTTAGAGCTCCTTGCATCTGGTCGCATAGGGCGTCTTCAAACTTACCACATACTAATATGGCCAATCCAAGTCCTTTCACTTCTAATTTATTGCTATCTCTCGTTTCATTTTAAATTTGTATTGTTAGTTGGTTTGAAGAGAACTTGACCTAAACGTTACATATACTTTAATAGAGCGTTGTAACAAATCAAATTAAATAAGATTTTAAATATTTTATTGTATAATTCAATATCCGGCGGTGTATTTGCACGGGAAGTAGTTGTTTCAATGGATATTTATCGCCTTGAGTTGTCTTATTAATTAAGACATTGTTTTTTCGTAATTTTATATATTATTATATAGGTATTTGATTGAAATTCACTTGGTTTGTTTTACTAATAAATTGTTTTATTTTCAACTAGTTTCGGCTTAATGCCATTTTCAAGAATGGTGTACAAAAGAGCAAAATTGATTATATATACTAGATGTCGGCATTACAGGTAATAAGCGCTCTAATTACACTGGTCTGCAAAAAACATTTTTTTTTCGAGCCCTGACACCATTCCTGCTGATTCTTATGTAAAATGACCTCCTAAATCCGAATATGACCTCCGTTTTCCCCCATCACCCACCGTTTTTGGGGGAGGCCCCCCCCACCTATTTTTATCACTTTTCGATAATTTGGAGGGATGAAAAGGATTATTTTAGCCTTTACATTTCTTCTGAGGGGCTAGAGAGGTGAAAAGTTCCAAAACATGAACATTTGTAGCAAGGAGGTAGATTTGGGGGGGGGATTTGCCCCCTTAAATTGTAAAAAAATCATTAAAAATGATCAATTTTTTCCGTTCTTTTCGCAGTTATTTCACTTATTTTCTACATATTCCAGCTTCCATTCCCCCTTATCCTCCCCCAAACACCCCCAAATAATAAAAATATATTGCAACAATATATAGCAACAATAATAAAAATATATAGCAACAATAATAAAAATATATAGCAACAGTTCAACACTGTACCACGCTGGCGCTCTCAATACTCCCCCCGTTTCCCCCATCCATTGGAGGGGTGAAAAGGATTATTTTAGCTGTAAAGAATAATAAATAAAAAGTAAAATAATAAATGTAAAATAATAAATGTAAAATAATAAATGTAAAGAATAATAAATAACTAAGATAAGTACCTTCATTTGATGCTTGCTTTCCTTTTGTACCCTGAGGTAGAAGTTTCTCGTATCAAAAACTAGCAGTACTCTGGTAACATGCTCGCATTCCACTTCCCCGAAAATCTCCTCTCGAACTTAGAGATGTCTTGATGAAACCGTTCCCCGTGTTCATCCGAAACTGCTCCTAAATTTTCAGGGAAGAAGTCTAGGTGTGAGTGAAGGAAATGCACTTTAAGAGACATGTTACACCCCATGGCCTTGTACGCTGACAGCAATTCCTCGACATGAGCGACATAATCATCACTTTTGTTGTTACCCAAAAAGTTCTCACACACGTTTTGGAATGCAATCCAAGCTCGTTTTTCTTTTCGATTCAGGTGTTCAATAAACGTCGAATCTTGGAAAAGTTGTCTAATTTGGGGGCCCACGAAAACTCCTTCCTTGATTTTAGCCTCACTAAGACGAGGGAATCTAGTTTTCAAAAATTGAAATGCATCACCGTTCTTGTCCATTGCTTTCACAAACTGTTTGATCAATCCGAGTTTGATGTGCAAAGGCGGCAAGTAAAACTTTCTCGCAGAGGCCAGTTCCGTACGATGTAATGTTTGTCTCGGGCTCGGCTGTCCCATTCGCATAGGAAGCAGCAGTATTTTGTGAAGCCCGATTGCAGGCCTATGAGTAGAGCAACAACTTTTAAGTCAGCGCAAAGTTTTCAATTATAATCATAGTATTTGATTTTATCAAGGATCCGGCTGATGTTTTCGTACGTCTCCTTCATATCCACAGATTGGTGATTTTAACTGCCCTACATTGTACACCAATTCGAAGAACTCATCGACACCTACATCATGTATTATTAATAACTCTTGCAGTTTTCTTAATCTGCATCAGTTTAATGATATAAAAAATAAATCCAATAACATTTTAGATCTAATTTATTCTAATATCGATTGCTCTGTTGCCAGGGATTTATTGTCGTTTGTCGTTGAAGATGCATATCATCCTGCGCTAACCATTTCATTAAAGTGTACAATCGATACATATAAAATTAATGACGATCTATCTAATTTTAATTTTAAAAAAGGTAATTATTGCGCTATATATTCGTATTTATCACAATTCAATTGGTCTATCCTTACACGATTAACTGATGTAGATTTAGCATTTTAGTATTTTGATGAATTCACTATTGCAATATATTCCTAGATATAAACTGAAAAACGCGAATAAATACCCTGCATGGTTTACATCGGAAATTATTAGTCTTATCAAAGAGAAGAATTGTATCAGAAAAAGAATTAAATCTAAGTCCCCACCCCTAAGTCTTTAATTCAGAAGAATACGCTCTTTAATTAAAAGCAAAATTAAACTTTCATATATGAAATATATATCTACACTTGAAAATCAGCTTACAACTAACCCGAAACAATTCTGGGCTTTTGTTAATTCTAAAAAATCAACCAAATCAAGAATTCCCACAACTTTGCTTCATGATAATATTCTTCTTGATGATCCCTGTGCTATTGCAAATAGTTTCCGTAATTATTTCACATCAGTACATAGGCCCCCTTCTAATATTAATACTGACACTAAACACAGTCTTGTTCCTAATTTCCAATTCAACACTGCATCAGTAGAACATGTCTTTAAACTTCTCAGAAAGCTTCCGAACAATTACTCATCAGGTAAGGATAAATTGCCAGCCTTTCTTTTAAAGGATTGTGCTGCTGTACTATGCGAACCACAAACCACCTTATTCAACTTATCGATAAAATCTTCTGTATTTCCTAGCTGCTTAAAAATTGCATCAATCTGCCCTGTTCCGAATACTTCAAGCAAACAACAATCAATTGACAACTTTCGACCAATTGCAATATTGCCACATATTGCAAAAATATTTGAACGTATACTTTTTGATCAAATATATGTGCATGTAAAACCATACCTATCAAATATGCAACATGGATTTATGCCGTGCCGTTCCACAGTAACTAATCTTTGTCTCATCACCTACGACATTGCTGAAGTTTTGGACTCCAAGGGGCAACTTGACGTAATTTATACAGATCTGTCAAAGGCGTTTGACTTTGTTCCCCATAACATCCTTCTATCGAAACTTCAAAGATTTGGCTTCTGTGATTCCTCTATGGGATTAATTCACTCTTACCTTAATGAACGTAGTGCTTATATTTCCTTTAACACTTTTCAGTCGTCACCCTATTCTCCAACCTCTGGTGTTCCACAGGGTTCTATATTAGGACCCTTACTATTTAATGTATTCATTAATGATCTGTCGGAAATATTAACATGTAGTCATCTGCTGTATGCAGATGACCTCAAGCTTTATTCCACTATCAAAAACATACAACTGCAAGATGAATTGAATTTAGTTGCCCTCTGGTGTGAAAATAATGGACTCGAACTAAATATAAACATATGTAAATATTTAACGTTTACTAGATTATCCAACCCTGTCAAATTTAATTATTCAACTCCAATCTTAATTTTAATCATCATGTTGAGTCAGTGGTAAAAAAATCGTTTAAAACACTAGGTTTTATTTATCGCAGTATATCAGGCTTCAGTAATATTAATGTATTAAAAAAACTATTTTATTCATATGTGCGCTCTAAGCTCGAATATGCTGCTTTAGTGTGGTATCCACAATCACAAAATCAATTAAAATGATAGAAAGTGTACAGCGAAAATTCATAAAAATGCTATCTTATAAGCGTAATGGTCTATATCCGGTTAGAGGATTTGATCATGATACATTGTTAAACACATTTAATTTTGAATCACTTGAATTACGTCGTCAAAAGACATCACTCATTTTCTTGTATAAATTACTACACAATTCAATCGACTCCCCTGAACTTCTTTACAAAGTGCGGTTGCGCATACCAACTTTTTGCAGCAGACAAAAGTTTACGTTTAGTATACCACCATGTAGAACCAACTATAAACTTAAATCGCCAACACTTATTATGTGTAGTGTTTATAATGCGTTACCTTATTCCTGCGACATATTTTATGACAACATTAAATCTCTATTATCACAATTGAAAGAGCAAATAACTTAACATAATATTTTCACGTATCTGTATTTTTCGTTTTTTGTTTATTTGTATATGTATACACACATACGGCCATGTAATTAATCTATTTTACATATTGTCTTGTAATTGGGATGTAATTTTCCTGTTGGGCAATAAAGACTTATTATTATTATTATTATTATAAATTATATATGCACAATAAATGTATAATGTCTTTAATTAATTTCTCACTTAACCCGTGGTGAAACATTTTTTAATCTAATACTGGATGATTTAAATTAAATTTAAATGTAAACACTTGGTTTGTTTCACATATTTATATTTTCTCCGGATAGTTTCGACCATTGGTCATCTTCAAGGAGGAATGTATATGTAATAATAATAATAATCAGTCCATGGTAAAACTATCTTAAATATTTATATAAACAACAATAAATCTATAATGTAATAATGGATTTTCAAAAACTAAGTCCTTCAACAATCAACGCAATGTAAAATTATTGTGTTGATATCATTTTAAAAAGTGTATTGTAATCCATTTTTTAAAATTGTCCTAAAACAGCATAAGTCTTTAAAAGTATAAGGTTTAATAATACGCATAATAGAGAACGTCTGAATTTTTATACTAATTACATATTTTTCCAAACAAACTGCAATGAATTCCATTCGGTAGATTATTCAATTCTTTTATAGAACTATAAAGGAATTGATGAAGTAGCTTTATTATAAAAAGATAAAAAACTAACGCACCAGCTCACAATTTCTTAAACAATTATACTTTTTAATAATATTAAAAGATAAATTGAAAACACTTGGTTTGTTTCACTATTTGTTTCTATTTACTCGACTAGTTTCGCTTTTTACGGCATTATCAAGAGAAAAAAGCGAAACTAGTCGAGTAAATAGATACAAATAGTGAAACAAACCAAGTGTTTTTAATTTATCCTTTAATATTATTTCAAAATGTTTCACCAAGTGATAAATGAGGAAGTTATTCAAGAAATACTTTTTAAGTTTAGCTTTGAGTTTTTTCATTTCATTTATTTGCAACTTACCTGTATGTTTTTGAGTTTACGTGAAGTGATTATTACACTAAAAATACTGTTATTCCTTACTTCACTTTTTATTTTTAATATCCACAAGATTCAAACCGCTCTTCGTTATTTCAAAGATGCTGATGTGAAACATACAAAAATAGTACACTTTACTAAATTTTTAAGAAATTTTAGGTACTGTGTTAATTTCTTAGAGCAGTGCATTTAAAGCCGGACTTAGTCTGTTTTTTTTTACAATAGAAACGATCTATGCCTAACAACTGTTGTACTTCAACATATCTAAATCAAAATCCCAATATGCATCAGATCCCCAACCAGAGGAAATTCCGAATATCGACATCTTTATGTAATTCGGATCATGAAGGTACAATAACGGTTTCATTCTCTCATTTCCCACTGTTATGCTTTCTGCAGTATCGTTTATCGAAACCCAAAATCTTTGATATGAATCGTCGAAAATTGCTCCTTTATATGTTTCTACATACTGCTGTGTTTGGTTATTTCTAATCGCAGATAGCGTGTTGTTAATCCCACCAATAAATATTTCGTAATGGGGGCCGTTATAACCATATTGATTGCACAGCATTATTTGCACTTGACGTTTGGCTTTAATGTTGAATTCTAAATAGCTACTTTTTAGCGGGAAGTAGTTGTAATCTCGATCATTCGATGGACTCGTGGTATGGATTTCTAAAAAAAAAAAATGTATAAGTAGGTTGTGTATTGTGGAGGCTTCTACTTCGTTATACATGTTAATTTATTAATAAAAAAACAGTTTAACTTTGTTTGTATAACACTATTTATTTTTATGTGGCTGCAGTGTCGGCAAATTTAGCTTGCCATTACATGTTTGATATAAACTCGGTACTTACAAGCGCAATACAAAAGTGGGAAGCAGTGTCAGAGCGAACTCTAGTAATAGAATGGAAGAAGATGGACCACACAAAAACAATAATTGCTGTTTACGGATCCGACGAGGATGTAAATGCTAAAAAGAAAGACGCATTTTGGGTAGATCTAGGACTAATAGTAGAAGAAGCTAAGGGTGAAATATATTTGTTGGGTATTTAATTGATGAGGCGGATACATGATGAAACTCCATAATACTATTTGAAATAAAACAACGCAGTTGAGAGGGTTTCACTTTTATTGTTGAACACTGCAACATGTTTCACCACACAGTGGCTTCATCAGGCAGATGAAATAATCATCTGCCTGATGAAGCCACTGTGCGGTGAAACATGTTGCAGTGTTCAACAATAAAAGTGAAACCCTCCCAACTGCGTTGTTTTATTTCAAATAATATTTGTTGGGGGGACCTAAACGGAAGAGTGGGCAGAAAAGATGCATCATATACAGAAACTATAGGTATGTATGGAGAACAAAAAAGAAATAACAATGGACGAAGACTTTTAGATTTTTGCCAAGTACACAATCTGATAATAAGCAATACTTTCTTTATGCATAAAGATATACATAAATATACAAGGGAGGAACCAAGCAAGAAAGAAAAATCAATAAATGATTACATCATAGTCGAAAAAGATAATAAAAAAATGGTGATTGACACACGAGTATATAGAGGTTACGAAATAAATAGTGATCACTATCTGGTTGTAGCTAAAATAAGAGATACAGGATTGTCAACTGAAAACAAAACTATTAAAGAGGTACAAATCCCATGCGAATATATACGAAATTATCAGTTAAGAAACAAAGATATAGCCAAAAAATATGAAGATATATTATCCTGGAAGATGGAGGACATATTAAAAAACATAAAAAACATGAAATTGGAAGAGATGTGGAACACATTCAAGGAAACGGTAATCAATGCAGCTAAAGAAGCATGCGGTGTAAGTAAAAAAAATGAAAAACAATATAAAGAAAACAGCTTGGTGGACAGAAACAATTAGAGAACAAGTAAGAATAAAGAATCAAACGTGGCACAAATACCTGGCCCATAAGACAGAAGAAAATTATACCAAATACAAAGAACTAAGACAAAAAGTCAAGAGAATGGTAATTGAGGAAAAGCGGAGTATTTGGAATGATTTTGGAGAAAAAACTAGAACGTGACAGCAAAGGGAACCAGAAACTTTTTTATAAAACACTAAAAAACCTAAGGAAGAAGAAAATAAATGACCAAATGGAAATAAAAACGGAAGGAGGTATTATACTAAGAAATAAAGGGGATATAATGAAGAGATGGAAGGAATATTTCGAAAAGCTATTGAACGAAACGAACAAGCATGAAACGATAAGAGATAAGGACAAAGCAAAAGAGAATGAACGAGAAGAAATAGGTCTTACAAAAGAAGAACTAATGGAAGCAATAAAACTGACGAAAGCTCCTGGCGTAGACAATATCAACAGAGATGATAAAAAATGTGGGGGACTTAGGGATTCAGGTGCTACTAGAGATTTATAAAACGGCATGGAAGAAGGAAACAATCCCAAAAGACTGGACAATAGGCCTGATTTTACCTATATACAAACATGGCGATAAACGAGTGTGTAACAACTATAGAGGCATTACGATACTAAGCACTGCCTTAAAAATATATGAACGAATGATAGAAACGAAACTAAGAAATATAGTGGATAATTCCTTAACACCATCACAAAGCGGCTTCCGAAAAGGTAGAAGTGTCCAAGACCATATATTTACAATAACAGATCTAGCAACCAAGAACTTAACAGCTCGTAAGAAAATATATATGGCCTTTTTAGATATGGAAAAGGCATTTGACAAAGTTCCGAGAGACAAAATTTGGAAAAGTCTAGAAAATAGAAATGTTAACAGCAAGCTATTGGCAGTAATCAAAGGATTATATAAAAGATGCAACAATTATGTTATAAGAGGTAATTTGATGTCAGAGATGTTCGAAACAAAAGAAGGAGTGAGGCAAGGTGGAGGACTCAGTCCATTATTATTTATAACATTCATGGATGATATTATAAGAGAGTGCAATAAACATACTAAACCAATGGCAATCGGATACAGACACCTAAAAAATGTATTTATAACAGAATGTGCATTTGCAGATGACGTAGTTCTCTTTGCGAATAATGAGCAAGACCTACAAAAAAATGTAAACATATGGAATGAAGTACTATTGAAAAATATAATGAAACTCAATATAAGTAAAAGTAAAGTAATGGTTGTATCAGATGAAAAAATTAGCGCTAATATCTGCATAGAAGGAACACAACTAGAACAAGTAAACTCGTATAAATATCTAGGAATATTAATAGAAGAGAGAGGCATAAATGATGCCGAAATAAATAAAAGAATTGAAAAAGCCAACAATATCTATTATGCAATGAACAAAGGTTTCCTAAGCAGGAAGGAAGTATCGAACAAGACAAAATTAAACGTGTATAAAGCGATTTACAGACCAATATTGACCTATGGATGTGAAACCTGGGTATTGTCGAAACAACAACAAAGTCAAATACAAGCAAGTGAAATGAAATACCTAAGAAAAGTAAAAGGAATAACTAGAAGAGATAGAATAAGGAACGAAATAATTAGAAGAGACCTGGATATTGAACCAATTGGAGAGTTTATAGGAAAAAGACAAGCAAGCTGGTGGGGGCACCTACAGAGGATGAAAAATGTTCCAGTAAAAGAAATTTCGGAAGCAAGAGTGCAACACAAGAGGATGAGAGGTAGACCGAAAAAAAACTGAGATAGTACAGTGGCAGCATACCTTAATGAAAAAGGACTCACTTGGAACGAGGCAAAAAAGCTAGCGAGGAACAAGAAAGAGTGGAGGAATCTTTTGTATGGAACAGACAATTAACATTTATTTATTTGTTTAAATTTTATTAATTTTATTTTTATTTTTTTATTGTCCTACACCCGAATAAAAGGTAATTGGACTTCTTGATTATATATATATACATGTTTGATAATGACAAGCTAAATTTGCCGAAACTGCAGACACATAAAAATAAATAGTGTTATACAAACAAAGTTAAACCGTTTTTTATTAATAGTATAAGTAGGTACTATAAAGAGTGGAACTTGCAAGATTCAATTCCGAATTAGAAACAGAACCTAACCTATCATCACTATGCGAGATCTAACCTACTTTCATAATTTGTCAACTAACCTAACCTAACAGAACACATTAACATTTGAATTAACTATTTAATTAAATAGGTAACGGTAGTGTAAACCCTGAAGAAGGAGGCAAATTGATTAGTCAAACTAATAAATTGATTAGTCAAACTAATAAAGCCTATTCACTGGTCGTCGTCCCTGTTACTAATCCCTGAGTATTTAATTAAATAACACTAAACACTTTTTTGTATACACTTTTAGATTTCTAAAGTGACTAGTTTCGACTTGTCAGCATGCCATTATCAAATCTAACTAGGTTATTACATACCAATTAGACTAATATATATCAGGTTATATACTAGTTAATTGAGTAGTGATGTAAAACTACTGGTAGTTTAAAACCGGGTAATATTCTCGGTAAAATGGTAACAATTGTAATTTACAGTTACATAAAAAAACTTATTGTATAGCAAGAAAAGTGGTGTATTTACATTTAATTTAATTTAAAGTTAAAACGAGTGTTTTCCACTCCCAGGTTAAGCATGAAGTAAAATTTCGAGTTTAGAAAAGCCTGAAAATTTGGTTTGGTCGCGTAGCGCGAAGCGCGGAGCGGCCAAACCAAATTTTCAGGCTTTTCTAAACTCGAAATTTTACTTCATGCGCCACGCGTATTAAACACTGAAAACCCTTAAATATTGTGAACGAGTTAACTTCGCTTGAAATCAGTGTTTTATACGCGTGGCGCATGAAGTAAAATTTCGAGTTTAGAAAAGCCTGAAAATTTGGTTTGGCCGCTCCGCGCTTCGCGCTACGCGACCAAACCAAATTTTCAGGCTTTTCTAAACTCGAAATTTTACTTCATGCTTAACCTGGGAGTGGAAAACACTCGTTTAAACTTTAAATTAAATTAAATGTAAATACACTACGCGGCCAAACCAAATTTTCAGGCTTTTCTAAACTCGAAATTTTACTTTACTTTACTTCCTCAGGCTTTTCTAAACTCAAAATTTTACTTCATGCGCCACGCGTATTAAACACTGAAAACACTTAAATATTGTGAACGAGTTAACTTCGCTTGAAATCAGTGTTTTATACGCGTGGCGCATGAAGTAAAATTTCGAGTTTAGAAAAGCCTGAAAATTTGGTTTGGCCGCTCCGCGCTTCGCGCTACGCGACCAAACCAAATTTTCGGGCTTTTCTAAACTCGAAATTTTACTTCATGCTTAACCTGGGAGTGGAAAACACTCGTTTAAACTTTAAATTAAATTAAATGTAAACACACTACGCGGCCAAACCAAATTTTCAGGCTTTTATAAACTCGAAATTTTACTTCATGCTTGACCTGGGAGTGGAAAACATTCGTTTATTAAACTTTAAATTGACCTCTTTTAAAAAAACAACGAATATTTAAAAATCTACAAGTAATTGAGATATGAATACTCAAAATAAAAAAAAATAACACAAGCCTATAAATTATTAGGTTTTAAATATTGAATCACATCTGAATTTACGATTGACACTATTTGAATCTTGTATTTCGATTGCATTTACAACATTCGTATCTATATTAATAATAATAACATCTATATTTGTCTAACAGTATAACCCAATTATAGAACAAAATTTTGAATACACAAGAAATGCAAATAAATGAACAAATAAATACAAATCTGAATAATCTAAACATACTTGATTAACGCACAAGAAAAACTATAAAATGTCGATAATATCTTCGGATGTTAATTATAAAATATTTAGAATTAATTTACGTACCCACTGAGCAAAAACAATTAAGTAATGTTTTATCAACATTAAAACATCGTGCATTGTTGCTACAATGTTGATATAACGTTACTTGTTTTTTCTTTTGGTCAGTGGGTACCGATTCATTACTATTTCTCACTGAGCAAAAACAATTAAGTAATGTTTTATCAACATTAAAGCAACGTGCATTGTTGCTACAATGTTGATATAACGTTATTTGTTTTTTTTTTTTTGGTCAGTGGGTACCGATTCATTACTATTTTCAATAGTAATGAATTCGCTATTTGATACGTGATACATTTCTAATCGGGTTAGTTAATTAAATTAATTAGTTTTCAAATAAATGTAAGTAAGAGGTTTCTCATAAAATATAAAAGTGTTTATTTAATGAGAAACCTCTTACTTACATTTATTTGATAATGACAAGTTGAAGTTGCCGAAACTATTGCCACAATAAAAATCCTCAATTGTAACAAAGTTTAAGTATCTTATTTTCGGTAAACAAATACTTACTTATAAATCATTTAATTTCCGTTCTTAACTAATTTATTTTTTTATTGTTAGATGTACAGAGTGGCCTAAATTGGATGTTACTATAGGGAATCTCGGTTATTAGAAGAGATAGAAAAAAATCGATGGCGCTCTTTTTTCGAGAGAAACTCAATGTAAAAAACAGAAATTAGCTATCGGCTTTTGTTTTCAAGTTATAGCCAAAAATTCAATATTTTCCATTTTCGATTTTTATTAATATCTCAGTCATTTATTATTTTATCAAGATAAGAATTGCATGTTCTTTTTGAGGAGAATCGAAGGCAGTTTACAGATTATTTCTATCTTCATTAATAAAAGAGATACAGTCCAAAGTTGATTCAATGTTACTTCTGTTTTCGGCATTGAGTTTGTCTCGAAAAAAGAGCTCGAGGATACCCCATCGATTTTTTCAATCTCTTCTAATAACCGGGCCACCCTGTACAGTTCGAGTACCATGTACTCTTTTTCAATAATATTCAGTTATTGAAAAAAAGAGTACATGCCACTCGAAATCAAACCGTTTTTTTGTTGGTGATTGATTACTTCACTTAACTTAAAACAAACCATAAAAATACTTACTAATCCGTTCAGAATTAACGAAATAAATAACAAAGCACAGTGAGACAAATATTATTTTCATAGTGGAGCTTAGTAAATACAACTGATTAATAACAAACTGCTAACATTTTGTTTTTGACCAAGCTATTTATAATAAACATCGTTTGATAGCGGCTTATTTAAGTTCCTGTTGTTTTGGTTGAAATACAAGATAATCATCTTTGATACACAAGTGATTGTATTCTTACTAATTATAGATTTGTTTGTTAATTAATTATAAAAAAGTGGTTTTTAAGCAATAAATGAATACGAATTAATATCAACATTCTGCAAACATTTTGTTTCGTTGAGACTTTTTCAAATATTCATTGAAACAACTATTACCCGAGCTAATACCCCGACAAACACCAATATTTTAATGGATTCGATAGCTAACGCCACCTAATGCTCCATAGTGCCATCGTCAATGACGATGCCACTATGGAGCATTAGATGGCGTTAGCTATCGAATCCATTAATAGTTTTCACATATTGGCTTTAAATAGTCAGAAATGTTCAGTATTCCTCAGCACTGGGTCGGGACCACACTGAAGAGGACCTTGAAGTCGGAAACGCGTCTGTGGGTATCTTGTGCCGGAATACTGAACACAAGTTCAATTTTGACAAATATTATAGTTACACAACAGCTGAAGATAATTATATGCAAAATGAAACATCAGGGCAAATAATTCTCTCATATTTAATTTGATGAGAGAATCATTTGCCCTGATGTTTTATTTTGCATACAACGTTTTTTTTTAATAATTTGTAAATATTCTGCAAACCATTGGCTAATTAATTTACACTTGCGACGCTACTTTTTAGCTACTGTGTACTTACCGCTCGGCCAAACTAACCCAGTGAAGAAGGGGGGGTTTTCAAATCAAAGATTTAACAAAAAGGGCGCCACGTGATTACGGGCGGCAAGGTAGCTAAACATAAAGGAAAATCACAAACCCAGATTTTACTAATACATATGTTCAATTCCCCATAAGTAAAATGGATAAATGAAATATAATAAACTATTTTATTTCCTGTAGATCGAACAACACAAATATATATATATATATATATATATATATATATATATATATATATATATATATATATATATATTTCCATTTAATATATGAAAGAAACGAATTGAATTAAAAAAAAACTATTAATTTTAAGTAAAATATGGAATAATGCCAAAAATATTTTTCGTAATTCATTCAAATTAATTACCAACCTCGGTAGATAAATAAAGCTATATATACCCTTACAAAAATCATACAAACTCAAACCGAAATAATCATAATAAATTTTAATTCAAAGCATAAATTAAAAATATTGAATTATCTGTAATAACTTTAAAATAAACGTTTAAATATTCCTTAAACGGCAAGAATTATCTATTCTTTTATTATTATTATTTTTTTTTTCTTCAAACGAAAAAAAATATAAATTGGAATGCAAAGTATAAAGTGAGAATTAATTATTATTTTTCAAAATCAAACTTTTCCAATTAAATTAATATTAATGTATATATTAAACATCAACAACAAAAAAAATAATCCTTTACGTTATAATTTAATTTTTTTTTCTCTCTTTTTAAATTCTCATCCGAACAATTTACAAAACACGTTATGCGTATATACCCAAATAATTAATCGTAGAATTTATCATTAGAATTCGAAGTTTTAAATTTATAAAAAAAAATCTTTATGTAAATACCAAAAAAAAAACTGTACTTATCAAATTTCACTCGAGTCCAAGGGGTTGAAACCAAAATACGGACGAACAAAACGAATAAGACGGATAAGACGGATAAGACGGATAAGACGGATAAGACGGACGAAGGACAGCTACGACTTCTCCCTTTCCCGAACCAGAATCACAGGGCAAGCCTTCGATGAAGTATTTTTCTTTCGGAACCCGGAACTAGAATCTCCCACGTGATCTCCACTGCTTATCAGCAACCACGGTCAAAATGGAATTCGAATCGAACCGGACCAAAAGTACATCAATCGAAATGTATGATTGTAAAACAACCACAATTAAAAACCTAAGAACATCCCTACGAATTAGAAATATACTGATAAGAAGAACAATGCTTACCTCTAGGTGAAAGTGAGGTTTTCTAGAACGGCACGCTTTTTCTCTCCGCTTATAGCGTAGTAAATTATTATTTGCCAAATAATTCACTTTTGAAATTAAGACAAATACGAATCCCTCTGAAGGAACCCAAACGGTTTATAATTTATTAATCTTAATTTACGCGTGTCGAACTGGACGTGTGAAACGTATACGCCTGGAGAGTTAAAAATGGACGGGACAGAGCGCAGTGTAAAAACTCCTCCGCGACACCGAATACAATAGAACAAAATCAATCGCAAAAAATTCCAATATTTAAATTTAAATGCGAAAATAAAATTGCCTATGTTAATTCATTAGAATTAGAATAAATTGAATATAAATTATTCGTTTTACCAAAAATTAACGTAACACACTTTATGTTAAATATAGGGTAGAACTTTGATTACTTAGTTTGTTTCATTGATTTTTCTGTTTATTTACTCCACAAACCAATTGTTTTAATCAAAATTCTACTAGTAATTAAATATGTTTCGCCAAGTGTTAAGTGAGAAATTAATTCTACATATAAATATAGCGTGTTTGAAATCGACGTCTTCAATTAAGAATACTAAATTTGGAAACTAGTATAAAATGTGAATATTAAACAGGGTTAATCAATATTGAAAAGTGTTTCAATGTTTTATACTACTTTATTTTAATATTTTTATGACTCGAGTTTCGACATATTTAGTGTCATATTTAAGTTTGACAAATTTACAAGTTTCGATTAATAAAAAGTATTAAATAGTGGCGAATACAAGACATCCGTTTGTTCGTTGATGAGTTTTAGAAACCATTGAAACACTTCTTAATATTGATTAATTAATAAGGATACGTACGTAACGTAGTAACGCTCAATACTATTCAATCTTAAACAGGTTAACTGATTTTTTAGTGTCCAGTTCATTCTGCTAAAATATTAATGATATAAAGAAATGTCCACTGATTTTAAAAGAAAACACTTCGTTACATTTCATTAACCAGTTAAGTGTTAATGAAATGTAACCAAGTGTTTTCTTTTAAAATCAATGGACATTTCTTATTGATAATGAAGGTTTAAATTAAATTACACTTGGTTTGTTTCACAATTTTTTACTTTACTATTTACTCGACTAGTTTCGCGTTTTACAGCATTATCAGGAGTGATAATGCTGTAAAACGCGAAACTAGTCGTGTAAATAGTAAAGTAAAAAATTGTGAAACAAACCAAGTGTAATTTAATTTAAACCTTCATTATCAATATTTTAAAATGTTTCATTAGGTGATAAGTGAGAAAATTATTCAAGGACATTTCTTTATATCTCTAATATTTAAGCAGCATGAGCTGGACACTAAAAAATCAGTTAACCTGTTTAAGATTAGATAGTATTGAACGTTACTACGTTACGTACGTATCCTTATTAATTAATCAATATTGAGAAGTGTTCATTATTCTAACTAGTTTTGACATTCGATTTTTTTCGACATTCGACATTCGATTTTGTTTCGATAGAATATACAGGGCATTATAATAATATTTGTAATACTTTAAATGTTACAATTTTCTCGTTATAATAATATATTATATAGTATATCTTAGATGTTTGCAAAGTTCAAGAGCATTATGTAAAATTGAATATCAATAAAAAACGTTCAGATACTTTTAAATTTGTATTGTAATAAACGTTACAATTTCTTCGTTTTTTCATGTAAAAAAAACGGCATTTATAGCATGTTTAGCAAAAATCCTAAATAAATATTGTTTATTATTATTATTATTATTAATTGACCTGATCAATCAATTCATTATATAATGCATGGTCATTTTATTCTAAGAGAAATATATTTGTATTAACTAATTAAATTCTGGAATTTGGTCTAATCCCACAATGTATTGATATTTTACTCATGTTCAATCTTTGAGAAAACTAACGCATAACATAAACAAACTTTTACAAACTTTCTGTGTATCATATCATTTCCAGACTACGATATATCATACATCCACACTGGAAACGGTTTCTTTTCACGTTCGCAGTCAGCGTTAAAGTTTATACCAAAAAGTCCCCTCGTTTAAAGTATTTACGACACGTAGCCCTCAGATAATAATTAATTTTGATTGTCAACTGTATTATTTTTATCTTTTCCAGGAAAAGCACTGTGTAAATATTTACCCCAACATTAAACAACATATTTTTAATTAATTTCTCACTTAACAACATTGTAAAGTTCGCGGGTCTCGCGGTATTTATTCAAAATTACGAATACGAGTAAAATTAAACGAACCGATTTATTTAATTACTGATTAAACAAAATATATATACAAAAGCAAGATAATAAATAATTGTAGAAAATGGATAAAGTTAAAACACAAAGATAAAAGTTAAAGTTATAAGTAAAACCACAAGTTACAAATGACAAGTTAAGCGCGGTACGGCCGAAAGAACGATGTTGCTGATTTGACAGTTAAGACAAGACTCTCCGATTTTTCTGTTGTAAGAGGGAACGTTTTGGGATAGGAAAATCTGATTGGCTAGGATTAATTGGAGAGGGTTTTTGCAAGATAAGGTAAGGGCTGTTTTTTCAATGTGAATAAATAGGACAGATAATCGGGTGCTGGGAATTTTGGAAGTGGTACGCTCGGCTTGGTCGCGGATAAGTTTTATAGGGACCAATTCGGCACGTTTTGGGACCGCTCTTTAGAAATAAGGAAATATTTCTGGACAATGGCTAATCGTTCTTTCGGTCGTGAACAAGTTGTTTAATTTTACTGGTATTCGTAATTTTGAATAAAAACCGCGAGACCCGCGAAACAAAAAAAATGCATTTTTGTAGAAAGCAAGATAAATCGCAATTTTGTTTTATTTTTGTAAATAGAGTGCTGCTACCTACTGTATACGTTTAAAGTTAAATCTGTTCTATATGAAGTTGGATACACAGACTCGCTTCAGATGTACACTTCTGTGCAATAAAATTTAGCACAAGTTTCATAACTATTTTTCACAATATTCTAGTTGTATAATTTGGGTCTGTGTGAAATGCTAGCAGCACTTTCAATAAATGAAAAAACACCATAACTTCAAAATAACACCTTTATTAAAAACTAAAACTTAGACCTTTTTGAAAAACAAAGCTCGTAATAAATACAACAAAGCCGAAATAGAAAAACCAAATGATAAATGATGATGATATAAACGACAAGGTTAAGTTTTTTAATGAGTGCATATTGAATTAATTTGATAAACATGCTCCCCTAAAAACGAAAAATATTACTAAAACCTGCTGCCCCTGGTTCACAGACAACATACAATTCATGATTGGTCTGAGAAATAAAGCGAAAACTAAGTTCAGACACTCTAAATCGCCTGCTGACTGGAGCTACTATAAATCGTTACGCAATTACACTACTAATGCGATAAGAAATGAAAAGAAAGCATATTTTATTCATGCTTTTAAAAATCTTAACCAGAAACATTTATGGAAAAAACTTCAGTCATTAGATATTAAAAGTATTCGTCCCACTATTCCAATTTCCATAGGGAACGCCGAGGAAATTAATAAACACTTTAACGATTGCGTTCCAAAATGTAATAATAACCTGACTGATATTAAAAGTCTCTTCTAAAATAATCATCCGTCAGCTAGACATTTTTCTTTTACTTTGTTAACAAACGATAAGATTCTACGCTATTTATTAGAAATTAAATCTGCATCTTGCGGGTCAGACAATATTAACACAACTATGATTCGTATGTGTTGTCCTGTTATAATGCCATATATTGTTCATATTTTAAACAGTTGCTTACTTGAATCAGTATTCCCTGACTGCTGGAAGGATTCTATAGTCAAACCAATACCCAAAATATCAAAACCCACTGATTTAAATCATCTGCGTCCGATCAGTATCCTTCCAACTTTATCTAAAATATTGGAGAAAGCTATTAAAGAACAATTGGCACATTATATATATGAAAATCAAATTATACCTAATCTGCAGTCAGGTTTCAGAGATGGTTTTAGCTGTGAGACTGCTCTTACCCATATAACTGATGATATACTAACAGCTACAGATAAGGGGAATGTAACTATTTTGGTGTTGTTAGACTATAGCAAAGCATTCGATACAGTGTCTCATGATATCTTAGACGTTATTTACAGCTATATTGGTCTAGATGGCACAGCAAAACAACTACTGAACAGCTATGCACGGGGACGAAAGCAGAGTACTGAATTCAATAATTCTCGGTCTAGAGCTACACCAATTGTACAGGGTGTGCCTCAAGGATCAGTGCTTGGACCCCTCTTATTTTCTATTTACACGTGTTCAGTTTTGGAACAACTGAAATATTGTAAGGGTCATATGTACGCCGATGACAGCCAAGTTTAAATCGAATTTTTTAAATCGATTTAATCTATTGTTAAATCCGGCTAAAACTTCTTTTATGCTATTCGGTAATGATAAAATTTGTAATGAATTAAAAACTAAATTAAATATCAAGATTAATGGAACACAAATTCCCTACAGTGTTTGCAACAAAAACTTAGGAGTATATATCGATAACTCATTCATATATAAGAAACAAGTAAATAAATACGTTAATCTTGCATACGGAAACCTAAAAAAATTATACCCCCATAGATCTAGTTTACCTATTACTTTAAAAATCTCATTATGTAATGCTTTTGTCCTCTCGCGTTTCAATTATTGTTCAACACTCTATAATCCAGCAATTGATAAAATTACGGAACGTCGTATACAAAATGTACAAAATTCCTGTTTAAGGTTTATTTATGGAATACGTAAATTTGAGCGAATATCACATAAGCTCACTGATGCGGGTTGGGTAAATATGCGTAGTAGAAGGGACACGCAAGCTGTAATTTTTTATCACAAAATAATGTTTTCTCATAAACCACCATATCTGTTCAATAAACTTAAATTTAGGGAAGATGTTCATACATTAAACACAAGGTTTAAAGGTCTTCTATCACCGCCACTTCATCGCTCCTCTCTTTTTCAACGATCTTTCTCCTATCAAATATACAAAGTGTATAATACAATCCCGGTCAATTTAAAAAAATTAAATCTACTCCAATCTAAACGCCAGTATAAGCTTCATTTAAACAGATAATCGTTTTTTTATTTGCAATTATACTGGATCAGTAATATCGTGAAAATGTAAATGTGTTATTCAGGAAGGAAAAATTATTAAATTCATATAATTATATATATTACCTTTAATAGTGTCTAGGTTAAGATGGAAGAACAGTTGGGTATTTATTACCCGATACTGAATCTCACCTCGTGATTTGTGTACCATGATTTTATAGTTTTTTTTTTTAGAGTACCTTTATGTTACTGAGTATACAAATAAAGTTATTATTATTATTATTAAATTCTATGTTAGTTGGAATTTAAATTTTTGAATTGTTGTCTAAATGACGCAGCATTTTGACTTTATATTTTCCTTAAAGTCAAAATGCTGCGTCATTTAGACAACGGAGTAATCGGCCACTAATGATAGGCTAATTCTTAAATGCAATTAATTTAGTAATTCCAAGCTTTTGGAGCGTTTTGGCTCCTTCTTCAGAGATTTCACTACAATAAAATATTACATTTGTAAACTGTTGTAAAATTAGTTTTCAAATTATCCAAAAGTCGTAGATTAAAAATGTTAGGTTAAAAAATGAAAATGGTAAGTTAATTAATAAAACAGGTGTGAAGTGACTACAGTAATAAAAGATGTTCAAAATTTGTAGGTAGTGATTTTTTTAAATTTTATTTTACGGCAATTACCTTTTACATAAATTAACAAAATAATATTTCTTATGTTAAAAATTAATTAAATTTGAAATGAAATGAATTGAAATGATATGAGAAATGATTATTACCCCGTTACGAAGTTTTTTGTGTTTTCCCAACAAGTACGACCGTTACTTCCCTCCGCGGTTGTTAATGAAATTGACATATTTACATATTTTTGTAACTAGGAAATTCATTACGTCCGTTTTAAACTATAACATATTTTGTGTGCTTAATTTTGCACAGAAGTGTTCCAGTCCTTATCAGTGCGATCAAATCTAAAGAATTTTAAGTTAACTCAGAAAAAAATAGTGATATGTCCATCATAGCACTTTCCCCATTACTTAAACAATTGATAATTGACATAATCAACTAATTTCACTTATGAATTGGTTAATGACCATTTCACATTAAATCAGTGTTTAGTGCGCGTAGCGCATGAAGTAAAATTTCGAGTTTAGAAAAGCCTAATTTGGCTCGGTCGCTCCGCTTCGCTACGCGCCCGAGCCAAATTTTTAGGCTTTTCTAAACTCGAAATTTTACTTCATGCTTAACCTGGGAGTGGAAGACACTCGTTTGTTTCATCATTGAATCAATTGAAAATTAACGTAATAAGTTTATTGTCGTTTTATTGACGGAGAATGTCAATTTTAATACAAGTTAAAAAGGATTCAAAAAATAATACAGAGAGTTTTATGTAACACCGAACATTTTCATAAAAATAATTTTTCTTTTAAATATACATATGTATACGTCGTACATTTTTCGACGTTCGGTTTATTAAATGAATTTAATTTGAAGCTTTAAACGAGTGTTTTCCACTCCCAGGCTGAGCATGAAGTAAAATTTCGAGTTTAGAAAAGCCTCAAAATTTGGTTTGGTCGCGTAGCGCGAAGCGCGGAGCGGCCAAACCAAATTTTCAGGCTTTTCTAAACTCGAAATTTTACTTCATGCGCCACCGGTACACAACACTGATTCAATGTAAAGTTTAGCGGTGTGTTTTAAATTTCGTAATATGTCAGTGTTTTGTACCGGTGGCGCATGAAGTAAAATTTCGAGTTTAGAAAAGCCTGAAAATTTGGTTCGGCCGCTCCGCGCTTCGCGCTACGCGACCAAACCAAATTTTCAGGCTTTTCTAAAGTCGAAATTTTACTTCATGCTTAGCCTGGGAGTCGAAAACACTCGTTTAAAGCTATAAACTAAATTCTTTTGACAAACCGAGCGTCGGAAAATGTACGACGTATGCATATGTATACTTAAAAGAAAAATTCTCTTTATGAAAATGTTCGGTGTTACATAAAACTCTCTGTATATGTTATAATGTGGAGATAATAGTTAAATGTTCTTTTTAAAGTGAAGTGAGTGAAGTGAAGTGAAGTAAAGTAATTGGCATTTTACCTTGAAAAATATCACGAATTCCAACTGTCTTTGAAATGTTAAAAAAAACCATAAAGCCAAAATTTTACCATTGTTGTCAGTTTAAAACAAACAATTGACTATTAATTGTTTGTTTTAAACTGACAACAATGGTCAAATTTTTGCTCTATGGTTTTATTTAGAGTTTTTAACATTTTAATGACAGTTAGCATTCGTAATATTTTTCAAGGTAAAATGCCAATTACTTTACTTTAAATCATTGTTTTGTACGCGTGGATCATGAAGCAAAATTTTGAGTTGAGAAAAGCCCGAATTTGGATCCAAATTCAAATTCTTAGGGATTTTCTCAACTCGAAATTTCACTTCATGCTTAGTCTGGGATTTCAAAAGTTTCGATACTTTTCATACATTTTTAAAATATCCTTCAATTTTCGTTAATTTTCAAAATTTGTATAAAAAATATCAATATTTTTAAGATTAACGAAAGTTTAGGAAAGGGAGGCCCGCCGATTGGCCGTTTCGGACGAGTCTGCGATTGGAGCAATATTACAAGATTTACAGATAAGATAGAAGAACGGGGTTTTTAACATTGGATTTTTAAAGAATACAGCTACGTTTCCAACAAAGGTTGTCTTCCTAGATTATCTGTGATCGCCAGAAAAAATCGCAAAGTGGAGCCAAATTTTTGCTCACTTTGCTTGCGGTTGTATCAATATTACAAGATTTACAGATAAGATAGAAAAACGGGGTTTTTAGTATTGGATTACTAAAGAATGCAGCTACGTTTCCAACAAAGGTTATCTTCCTAGATCATCTGTGATCGCCAGAAAAAAATCGCAAAGTGGAGCCAAATTTTTGCCCACTTTGCTTTTGTTTCGGACGCGTCTGCGGTTGGATCAATATTACAAGATTTACAGATAAGATAGAAGAACGGGGTTTTTAGCATTGGATTTCTTAAGAATGCAGCTACGTTTCCAACAAAGGTTGTCTTCCTAGATTATCTGTGATCGCCAGAAAGAATCGCAAAGTGGAGCCAAATTTTTGCTCACTTTGCTTTAGTTTAGGACGCGTCTACGGTTGGATCAATATTACAAGGTTTACAGATAAGATAGAAGAACGGGGTTTTTAGTATTGGATTTCTAAAGAATGCAGCTACGTTCCAACAAAAGTTATTTTCCCAGATTATCTGTGATTGCCAGAAAAAATTGCAAAGTGGAGCCAAATTTTTGCCCACTTCGCTTTTGATCCGGACGCGTCTGCGGTTGGATCAATATTACAAGATTTACAGATAAGATAGAAAAACAGGGTTTTTAGTATTAGATTACTAAAGAATGCAGCTACGTTTCCACAAAGGTTATCTTCCTAGTGCATCTGTGATCGCCAGAAAAAAATCGCAAAGTGGAGCCAAATTTTTGCCCACTTAGCGAGGCCCACTTTGCGTGCGGGCTGACTGAAAACTAATCTCTCTATAAGGCTAAAGTTCTTACAGGTTATGCTCCAGCTTCAGCTACATTTTGGTATAATATGAAGTAATTTGGAAATTTTCGCATTTTCACCGAAATTTGACTATTTTCCATGCATTTCCCTTACAACATTTTTAAATTTTAGTAAACATTTTTTTCTCTCCAAAAAGTCTAAAAAAATTCACAAAGCCCCTTGATGATAATAGAAATAAGATTGTCTATTTAGTTTTCAAAAAAATCATCGTTTTATTTATTTATTTATTTATGTATTAACGGAAGTCCATTTAAGTACATTAATAATAATAATAATAATAATAAATGTCTTTATTTAACCGAAAGAAAAAAAATACAAAAGATATATATTATTATAAGTGTAGGCGAAGTTCAGTCAGCTTAACCTGTTACTGATCTTCCACTTAACCTACTAAAAATTAAACTTAAATATAATTGCAACATGTGAGAGGTTAGATACAAACATATTCAGACATCACTAATTCCGAGTTAATTTCAATTTTAAAGCTCACCTAGTAGCAACATAGAACGCAAGTGAAACCTGAAAGTGTTAATTTTTAAGTGTTGTAGGTGCTGGGGAATTTTATTATATAATTTATAAATGTTGTAGGTAAAACATCTCGTATAAATAGCAGACTTGTGCTTTGGTGGCGATATAAGTCCCCGGAACCTAACATTAACGTTGTGAACGTCAGTCCGATACACAATTCTGCGATATAAATAAGATGGTTTACGAAGATTAATTATCTTATAGTAGAGCAAACAAGAGTGAAGGATTCTTCGGTTAGCCATGTTCAACCAGTTCAGTTCAGTGCCTTTACCTGAAATATGATCATATTTTCTTATTCCTAGAATAAGCCGTATACAAGAATTTTGAACTTTTTGTATACGATTTATCGTTATCTTATCCAAACAAGCACTATAAACCACATCAGAGAAGTTGAATTGGCTCAGTACCAGAGTGTCACAGAGAAGTCGTTTGGTGTTTCTACTTAAAATTTTTCTATTTGCATATATCATTCTTAAATTATTGTAAGCTCTAGAAATACATTTACTGACATGAGATTTAAACCGCAAATCAGAGTCGATAACTAAGCCTAAGTTACGCACCGACTCTACAAACGGTATCGCTATATTATCTAATTTCAGTGAAATGACACGTTTGGCAGCGATGAGTATTTTCTTTGGACCAAACAGTATAGCTGAAGTTTTACTAGGATTAATCAGTAAGGAGTGTTGTCGGGAAGCTGTTAAGATATTAGTTAAGTCAAGGTTTACATTTAGATTTGCTGTCCGTATATCCTTAAAGGGAAATGAATATAGTAGCTGGGTATCATCTGCATATAAGTTGTATGTACAAAATTTTAATGTATCAGGGATAAATGACGTGTAAATCGAGAATAACAGTGGACTTAAAATTGATCCTTGAGGAACACCGGCATTCATATCTGATACATCAGAAGTAATATTGTCAATTTTCACCAGTTGTTGGCGGCCGTAGATATAACTACTTAAAAGTTTTACTGCATTTGACTCTAAACCAATGAATTTCATTTTTGCTAATAAGACATTATGATTTATTGTGTCAAATGCTTTACTGTAGTCAATAAGGATTAGACAAGAGAGTAATCCTCTATCGGTTGCATTGATAACATCATCGGTGACATTCAGTAAAGCTGTAGAGCAGCTGTAATTTGTTCGAAACCCTGATTGATTTGTAGGCAGGATGTTATTAGCCTCTACAAAATTTGTCAGTTGTTCTTTCATAATAGATTCTAAATTTTTGATAACACAGGTAGGATGCTAATTGGTCTTAGATCTTTCAGGTTTACGGGATTTTCTTTTTTTGGTATTAAAATAACAGTTGATAACTTCCAAGACTGTGGAAAAACGCTTTGTTCTAAACAACAGTTTATGATATGTGTAATATACGGGATAATAACTGGAGAGCACATTTTAATCATTGTCGCACTAAGACCATCCGATCCAACTGCATTGGTTTTAATTTTGAATAGTAACTTAGAGACATCAGGAGTATCAACAAGAGAAAACCTGAATTTATTTTTTACGTTGGGATGTGAGTTTTTAGTGTACCATGAGACCAGATTAGGATCGGCAACACTGCTGGCTGAGTTGTTTAAGAAGGAATTAGCAACCTCTACATTTTTCAAAAAAGAAGGTACATTACGTATCTTAGGCTTTGTAACTTCAGATTTTTTCAGATGTTTCCATAGAAATTTAGGATCTTTGCCGATCGAATTATTTAGGTAAGCTTTTTTTTCACGTACAATTGCAGAGTTGACCATATTACGGTAATGTTTATAAGTATTATAATCACTATTTTCCTTAGTAGTTTTAAACATCTTATAAGCATGGTCTCTATCCAACATCATTGCCTTAATTGTTTGCGTTAGCCATGGAGCAGGTTTTCTAGTTATCCGAGAGGTTTTTAGGGGTGCATGAATATCAAACAAAAATAATAAAGAATCATTAAGAAATGAAACCTTATCATCAATATTTACTAAATACAAAAGTTGATCTAATTGAAGAGAATATAAATCATTTAAGAAAATATGGTGGTCAATGTTATTTAGTGTGCGATAGGTAATAAATCTAACAAGTTTTTGAGAATCAACTAGAAGCTTACAATAAGTCAAGTCATGATCAGCAATATCGTGAATTTTGACAACTCCACTTTCGGTGATAATTGTTTTATTTAATGTGACAATTAAATCTATCAATGAAGCCGAAGTATCTGTGACTCTAGTAGGTTCTTCAATAATCTGATGAAAGCCATATATCTCCATAAATTGGCAAAATTGTTTAGTAAGATTAGAGTCAATATTTAATAAATTAATGTTAAAGTCACCAAGAAATAGTATTTCGTCACATAATGGAAGAACATGGCTAACCACAGTATCAAAAGATTCAATAAAGGTTTTTACATTTAAAGAGGGTGATCTATAGACTACTCCTATACAAAATAACCGATCACCAAGTTTACATTTAATAAAAATATGTTCAAAACTAATAGAATTGTCTAAATTAAATACGAGTTCAAACTTCAAATTATTTTGTATATAAAGGGCAACGCCACCACCACGACCAGAAACTCGTTCTTTATGGATAAACGTATAACCATCTAGCTGAACACATGAGACATCAAAAGTGCTGTTTAACCAAGTTTCAGATACAGCGATTAGTTCATATGAGTTGGAAGTTACATGAGCTTTAAAATTACTGAAACTCGAAACTAATGATCGAACATTTAAATGACATAAGGTAATAGACATATGTTTTATAAATAATTAATTATAACTGAGTTAGCAAAAAATTAATCATTATGTGTGCCGCCTGTAAACTTAAAACAAAAGAATAAGAAGGTGATTAACAGAACATATCTGAAGATAAAAGAAAAAAAAATATGAGAATTGAGGCATGCATGAATTTTTTTTATATAATGAGAAAAATCTACGTGCATGATGTATTATTTTCAACTTGTAAGTACTCGATGTCGGATTCTACGTAGATCTTCTTCCTTAGTTCTCTCCCGTCTTTTATCACTTTCCCATATAAACCCCCATGGTAGGACCATGCATTAAAATTCCCAAGTTTATCGCGGGCGAGTTTTAACAGTTGATACCGATGTGGTGTCAGATCTTCCATTAATCGAATCTTCTCCTTTCTCAGCAATGCGCGCTTTTTAAGTAGCATTTCGATCGCCGAACGTTTTTCAAAACAAGCAATTATCGTACGAGGCTCTTTTCCCGTTTTCCCAATGCGAAAACAATGGCAAATATTAATTTCATCGTTTATTAACATTTTTTTATTAATAAAATCTTTGCATTTTGCGTTTAAGTTTTCGTTCGGCTCTTCCGGAAGCCCCAAAATCCTGAGGTTCTTATTGCGAGAAGATTGATCAAGTTCATCGACTTTCTTTTTAAGGATAATATTTTCACTATTCAATTGATTTATTTTTAAATTTAAATTGTCGCATTGAGCCTGGAGCTCGCCACTCACCTTGGTGATAATTTTTTCAAATATGCTGGCTATCAAAGATTCGTCATTGAAAATTTCCATCACGGCCTCCTTGACAATGGATTTGAGTTTCGTTTTGGATTTGAGTTCGAGTTTTTGCTCTCTGGTGGAAGGCATTTCGAAAAAAAAGGCAACAGCAGCAAGTGTAATACTAGGTGAGTAAAATGGTCTAGTCGCAAGTAATTAATATCGTGTTAAACACCGTAAAATAATTAAAAAGGCGGAGCACACGTTAAACACTACTCACACGACAGCATTCGTTAACGCGAATTAATATTATAATAACTAAAAATAATAATAAATGAAATATAAATACAAATACATAATAAATATAGGTACATAAAAGAGTAAAAAACGAACAACAAATTTAGGTACAAACAACAGATTAAATTATGTAGACTATATACCCTGTCGGAAGATGTTATTCAAAGCATTCCTGCTAATTGCACCAAAGTCGGGATTGATGGCGTTACAATTATTGGCGATTCTGGATACACCAAAATTTTTACCATAGTCCGTCCTACAATATGGTACATGGAACAGATCGAAGGAACGCAAACTTCTAGCTGGCACATTGATTTTAAGTTGGCTAAGTAAATAGGGGCAATCAATCGCCCCATTTATTAAATTGTATCCTAGCATTACGTCTGCATTCCTTCGTCTTTGCTCTAACGAATGGATATTTAAAGATTGTAGGACGTCATTGCAGGAGCCGACAATCCCAAACTTGTAGGAGATAAATTTTGTGAATTTAACTTGGACCCTCTCAACTATTTTTACGCCCGATTTGCTATGAGGATTCCAAATAGTGCAACAGTACTCAAGGTGGGGCCGGACAAGGGATACATACAAGGTCGTAAGGGTATGAATGTTTGAAAAATCTCTGCTGTTACGTTTTAAAAAACCCAGAACACGATATACCTTAGCAGTTATGTTGCGTATATGGTTGTTAAAGTTCCAGTTGTGAGACAATAATACACCCAAGTATTCAATGATTGAAACGCGAATTAAAAGGACGTTAGAGATATAGTAATTTCTCACTGTCGAGGCCCTTTTTTTAGTAAAAGTAATACAATTGCATTTTTTGAGGTTGAGATTCACATGGTTGTCAGTACACCAAACTGAAAATCTATTTAAGTCACCCTGTAACAACACAGAAGATCTATCATCCGCGATTCGTAAAAATAATTTCATATCGTCTGCAAATAGCAAGCACTGGGAATTATGGAAACAATCAACCACATCATTTATAAAGATATTAAATAAAAGAGGTCCAAGGTGTGATCCCTGGGGAAACCCTCAAGTTACAAGTATTTCAGACGATATAACACTACCAATCCGCACGGTCTGTGACCTTCCGGCTAAGTAGGACTGTATCCAATCTAACATGGATTCTCCGGTTCTTATAAGCTTAAGTTTCGAAAGAAGGATGCTATGATCTACTGTGTCAAAAGCCTCAGAGTAATCGGTATATTTCAACCATTTCGGGCCACTTGGGTTGCCCCGTGAAATTATCATGGGGCCTTATGGGAATGGTTTAATAGATGCCCGCCGATTGGCCGTTTCGGACGCGTCTGCTATTTCTTCAAATATTTTGTTAATATATATATCAATGTTATTGTATAGCAAAGATGCTCAATAAAGATTATTATTATTATATTAATAGGTAATTCAATCTATGCAAGGATTTCTTCTTTTAAGCATACATATTCTGATGTATACGCTGTAAATGTTCAAGCATTAGTTGGATTAACAACAGTGTTCAATTTAAAACTTTTAACAAGTGTTTCCACTAGTTGATTAAGCAAGAAGTAAAATTTCGAGTTTAAAAAAGCCTGTAAACGTTCAGGCGCTTTTAAACTCGAATTTTTACTTCATGTTTAACCTGGGAATAGAAACACTTGTTGAAAGTTTCAAATTAAACGCCCTTTCAAAAATGACAAATGCCTGAAAAATTGTAAAGTACACATTGGGATATGTATACTTAATTTAACACAGTTATATTCCTTTCTTCACTTTTATTTTTCTTGCTAGATGTACATTTCGGGTACTAAGTACCCATTATCAATAGTTAACCGAATATAAAACGATAAATGTTTACAATATATACCTAGTCGGATTAGGCGAATGCCGTATCTTGAAATCTTGGGGATTATTCGGCTTCTGACTTGGGAGGGTTCACAATGGTGTTAATGAGGATTATCTGTTGGGTAATAAATTTAATAAGGGGTTCGTTATTGGGCTTAAATCGATATTGAGTAGTTCTGTCTTATTTTTCATCATTTCTATCGTTTCCAACATGCTTAATTGATAACTGCTAGATTCTTTTGATAATTTGACTTTATTTATGTTGAATTTGTGGCCTGTTGTCAAAGTATGATGAGCAATTGCTGATTTGTCGGGGTTTTGGCTTTTGATGTGGTACATATGTTCTTTGAATCTGATGTGCACGTTTCTTTTTGTTTGTCCAATATACAATTTAGTACAATTATTGCAATTGACTAAGTAAATCTCTGAATTCAGCAACTGGTCTTGTTTCTCAAAAGTATTACCCAATAATATTTTAAGTTTGGTATTGGTGTAATGTGCAGGAATAAAATTGTATTTTTTGAATATTTTATTTAAATGTTGGTTGGCATACCTAAACGACATTTTTTAAAATGTATTATTTAAATTATGAGCCTCTGTGTATATTTGAGTCAAATAATATTTAAATTATGAACGGTGGAGGCTTCTACTTCGTTATACATGTCAATTCAATAAAATAAAACACTTTAATTTTGTTTGTATAACACAATATATTGTGTTGTACAAAGTTAAAATGTTTTATTTTATTCAAATAATATTTAATTAATATAAAAACGACTTAAAATTAATATCGACTTTCTGCAAAATGATTGTCTCCAAATATTCATTGAAACAACTACTTCTCGTGGTAATACAATGACAGATATTGAATTATTTGCGTTACACGACAGCACTGCTGTTCTATGCATAATTTTATGGAAAATGCAACAACATAGAGAATAATTTGACCTGATGTTGCATTTTGCATATAAATTATGCATGGAACAGCAGTGCTGTCGTGTAACGCAAATATTCATTGTATAATTCAATATCTGTCGGGGTATTAGCTCGAGAAGTAGTTGTTTCAATGAATATTTGGAGAGAAACATTTTGCAGAAAGTCGATATTAATTTTAATTCGTTTTTATATTTTGTAAATATTCTGCAAACTATTGACAAGCTCAATTTTTCTTCATGATAAATTGTCTTTATATTTAATTACTTACTAACTGCACAACACATTGCAATAGTACACATTAAATCCCGTTAAAGGATAACTTATAAACAATATTCACAACAATAGGGAACATTGGGAGCTTTAGCTTGGAAAATTGACATAGGGAATGTAATGGCGGTTCGGCGCGTTTATATTTTATGCACTATTGTGCTGCTAGTCAGGCTGTATACATCAGGGACACATAAGACAAATCACGGTTGGTGCACGGTTTCAGCGCAAGCTATTATCAAGGGGAATACACAACAGAACCAATCTAAACCTGTAATCACTCCATGCGATGTTTACAATTAATTTGCTAAACAAATTTCCGTTTATCAGCGATTGGTCTAGGTAATTAAGACTTCTCGATTCATTCGACTATACATCTTCGATTTTCCATTATTAATGCATTGTTATTAAAACAACGAAAATAAAGGTTGTGTTGGACTTGTAAAACTCGCACATAGGCGCTTTTAGTTATTTAATGGATAGCGTATAAACTTTCTGACTAATTGTGAAGTTCCAGATCATGATTAATTTACCATTTGAGTGGTCTAACTGCAAAATTAACGTTCTCCACTTTTGAAAACTTTAGGCAAATTGCAAAAAACAAGTGGACAATAAGATGGCTGACATAAAAAAAAACAACACAAAAAGTAAACAATGTGATAGACCACTAATTTTATTATCTGTGGCACCAATAAATAAGGATATTCAAGTTATCTGTTTTACCCGATTTTGTTATTATTTCTTTCTATATAATAGATTAAATGAAATATCTATAAATTAATTCATAATTTTACTGATAATTCTGAATTGTTATGCAACATCGAGTTTAATGTACCCAGACGATTCTCTAGATATAAACAAGCCTTTAAATTTACGACGCCCCGTACTAATTACTACATGCTTTCCCCATTATATAAAATGCTGCGAAATTATCACGAAATTCAATGCTTTGTCGATATTTTTTCACCCTGTATAGAACAGTTTATGTGTGAAGTTACCGAATGTGTTTTCTGAATTTGTTAATCAACTTATTAATTTGTACCCTACTCACTTACACTGTAAACCTATATTTAGTTTATATATATTTCTCTGTAATTAGGCTATGCTTGTTGAGAAATAAATTATTATTATTATTAGTAAAAAGAACGAATTCCCTTGATATTCTTCTTTGTAATAGTCATATCTTTAGCCTATTGGATGAAAATAGTAACAAAATCTTGTAAAACACATAACTTGAATCTTTCTATTCATTAGTTCCACAGATATAATAATAATAACAGTTAGTGTAATTATTTTTACATGAGTAATAACATTTTATTCAGGGCATTTTTCTTTTTAGTGTACATATCCCGATGATTACAGCGTTTTTTTTTAAATTTGCGGGAATTCGTTGTTTTAAAACGTTTAATTTGGGCTTTTAACGAATGTTTTCCACTCCCAGACTAAGCATGAAGTAAAATTACGAGTTTAGAAAAGCCTAAGAATTAAGATTGGCCGCGTAGCGAAGCGGAGCGGCCAATCCAAATTAGGCTTTTCTAAACTCGAAATTTTACTTCATGCGCCACGCTTAAAAACACTGTCTCGCAGTGAAGTTAAAAAAACACGCGCATGCAACAACGATTATAGGCAACTTAATATACGTTAGAGTTATTGGGTTGCCTATAATAACTGTCTTAAACAATTTGGTTAGCTCAAAATTTGACTCACGTTTTATTCACATCTACATTTAGATTGCTAAGGCCGTATATTTTAAACTTTGCGATATTTTAGTGATTTATATTTGTGGCGCATGAAGTAAAATTTCGAGTTTAGAAAAGCCTAATTTGGATTGGTCGCTCCGCTTCGCTACGCGGCCAATCCAAATTTTCAGGCTTTTCTAAACTCGAAATTTTACATCATGCTTAGTCTGGGAGTGGAAAACCCTCGTTTAAAGATTCAAATTGAAATCTTTTAAAACAGCAACAAATTTAAGATTTATAGTGTATGCATATGTATTAGATATGCATAAAAAACACACACATTCAACAACGATTATAGGCAACCTAATATACGTTAGAGTTATTGGGTTGCCTATAATAACTGTCTCAAACAATTTGGATAGCTCAGAATTTGACTCACGTTTTATTCACATCTACATTTAGATTGCTAAAATCGTATATTTTAAACTTTGCGATATTTTAGTGATTTATACTTGTGGCGCATGAAGTAAAATTTCGAGTTTAGAAAAGCCTAATTTGGATTGGCCGCTCCGCTTCGCTACGCGGCCAATCCAAATTTTCAGGCTTTTCTAACCTCGAAATTTTACTTCATGCTTAGTCTGGGAGTGGAAAACCCTCGTTTAAAGATTCATTTACTTACCGTCAATTAACCACGCGCAAAATTGAATAATAATACTAATAATAATAATGATAATAATAATGATAATAATAATAATATATGTTCGTTTTATACCGAACGGCGCCAAGATGGACGACCGACCCAATAATATCAGTTGAACGAGCGAATACCGTTTTAAAGGATTGACTTGTACGACATGTATATTTTAAGCAAAGATGATAGGTTTATTCGAAAGATATATGTCCATAAAAATATGAGCAAACATATACAAATTATACTATAATTAAAAATGTTTTATTATATTTATTTTTAAATTTTCAAATAATTTTCCCTTTTCAGTCGAAAGTTTAGTAAAGCTGTTTAAAATAAAACTTCGGTGGCTTGAATTCATCTTGCAAATATTCTGTGATCTGTCTCATAAGTAGAGAACAAACATTAGCTGATAAAATTACGCGTCGAGTGGTACAAAATACCAATAAAGGCTAACGCAGCGGGTGCGTTTCTGAAAGTCGCGAAGAATCGTTTCGGGCGCATTAGTCATTCGATTAGGGCGGATTCAGATTCAGATCGCATGCACAAAGCGGAGATGAAGTTGTGCGCGGATTCGAGCAAACGCATTAGTTATTAGATTCGGGCGGATTCAGATTCAGATCGCATATACAAAGCGGAGTTGAAGTGGTACGCGGATTCGAGCGAACGCATTAGTCATCCGATTCGGGCGGATTCAGATTCAGACCGCATGTACAAAACGGAGTTGAAGCTGTGCGCGGATTTGAGCAAACGCATTAGTCATCCGGTTCGGGCGGATTCAGATTCAGATTGCATGTATAAAGCGGAGTTGAAGTTGTGCGCGGATTCGAGCGAAAGAATTAGTCATCCGATTCAGGCAGATTCAAACCGCATGTATAAATCCAAATCGGGAATACGATTCCGCTCGACTAAAATCGTTCGGTCGGTCGTCTCGAGTGAATGAATCATTAACGAATCAATTCTTCTTGAAATACGGAATCAGTTCATTCAAACCACCGTACAGAATCGTTATTTTCGAATGAATTATTCACGAACGACCCATATCTAACATGTATATCTGAAAGAAAAATTCAAAAAATTCATTTTATTATTTGTGTGGTATTTTTTTTCAGCGATAGACACATAAACATTCGCATTTATTCTCTCTCTCTCTCTCTCTCTCTCTCTCTATATATATATATATATATATATATATATATATATATATAAAACTGACTTGAGTTTTTTGGGCTGCTTTCTCGCAAATAAATCAACCAACGCGAGAAAGCAGCCCAAAAAACTTAAGTCAGTTATATTTTGCTCGCGAAAACCTAAATATATATATATATATATATATATATATATATATATATATATATATATATATATATATATATATATATATATATATATATATATATATATATATTGCAGGGCAATCAACAATCAAATTACTAAAAGAGGACACATCTCTAATCGTTCGCAGACAAGGGAAATTCCACAGTTATAATGAACTGGAATGACTACAACAAGATGTGTGAGCTTTTAGATGACCCAACATACAAAAAATCAGCATCAGATCCAACCACATACCTGGAAAAAATTACTAAAAGCAAAATTAAAGCTGCTAACTTACCTGACGACGTGAAAAAAGTAATTACACCAAGAGAAAAGTCATCGATGTGCCCTAAATTAAACGGTCTTCCAAAAATTCACAAAGAAGGTGTTCCCTTAGGACCAATTGTAAGTTCAATCGGATCGCCCGCACATAAATTATCAAAATTTATAGCAAAGCAATGGCTTTTTCGGAACAAATACATTCATTTGTAAAAAACTCTTCTCATCTCCTGCAAATTATTCACGATATTAAATTGGACAGTGACGACCTTCTTATCAGTTTCGATGTTAAATCCCTATTCACAAAAGTACCCATTAAAGAAGCTCTAAAAATAATAGAAGAGAAACACAGTCCTCAGAAGGATATTATGGAATTGGCAAACCTGTGTCTTACCTCTACATACTTTAGCTATAACAACCAAAAGTACAAACAAATAGAAGGTGCTCCGGTGGGTTCACCACTATCACCAATTGTAGCTAATCCTTACATGGAGTTTTTTGAAGAGAAAGCTTTGAGCAGTCATAATTTAAAACCAAATCTATGGTTAAGATATGTTGATGACACATTAGTGATTTGGCCTCATGGTAGAAACAATGCAGACATGTTTTTGGACCATTTGAATAGTATTCACCCTAACATTCAATTTACCATGGAAATAGAACAAAATGACAAACTTCCGCTTTTAGATATTTTACTTTACAAAACATCAAATGGCAACCTGGGACATTCTATTTATAGGAAAAAAAACTCACACAAATCGATACCTAAGCGCCGACTCACATCATCATCCTGCTCAAATTAGTTCAGTAGCCAAAACATTAATTAACTCACAGATCAAAACAACGTACTTTCGGAAATAAATACACTCAAATTCATTTTGAAATCAAACAAATTCCAAGAAAACACAATAAACAAACTAATTGACAGGGCCAATACACCAAAACCTATAAACATTATAAACACAGATTACAGGAACACAATAACTCTTTCTTATATAAAAGGAGTTACAGACAAAATTTCGAATATTTTTAGAAAATTCAATATACACACATCGTTCAAACCATATCTTACGATAAAACAACTTTTACGTAGCCCTAAAGACAAAATTCTCCTTGAAAAACAAGGAATATACAAAATTCCCTGTAAAGACTGCCATAAATCATATATCAGCCAAACCAACAGAAGAATTTGCGTCAGACGAGAAGAACATAAATTAGCCATAAAAAATCACGACCAAAATTTCTTATTATTCCAACATAAATTTGATACAGACCATAACATACATTTTGAAAATACTTCGGTAATTAGTTCTATCGCAAAATTTGAAGAAAGAATCGTACGGGAAGCCATAGAAATAGAAAATCATCCTTTGTGCCTCAATAAACGAGATGATGGCACAAGATTACAAACCACATGGAAACCTTTGATGAATATAATAAAACAACAAACAAATGACTTGCCTCCAATATTTAACAATTTTCGGAATATTCAGACAAATTCAAGTAATTTCAACAATGCAGATACATCGGACACAAATCAAGAAATTTTAGCACCTTCTACATCGAATGGACCAATAACACTCAGCAGATCTAGACTACAAGTCCCCAGTTTACAAAACAAATGTACTGACAGTGAACGTGACATCTATCGCTCAGTATGTAAAAAAGCTCCTGAGGATGGCAGAAGTGATGCTGCCGAAACGTAGAGCACAAATAAATCAATCAACGCGAGAAAGCAGCTCAAAAAACTCCAGCCAGTTATATATATATATATATATATATATATATATATATATATATATATATATATATATATATATACAAGGTGGCCAGAAAAGGTGTGATAATCTTCAGGTAGTGTGATTCGTTGATTAATTTTGGATAAAAAATCTAAATAAAAAAATATTGTATTCTTCCTCGTAACATCTCACGAGGTCGTTAAAATATTAAACGTATCTCTGGAAATTAGTGTTATTTTCTATTATTTTAGAAAAAAATAAATAGAACTTACAATCAATTACACATTTGTAAAATTTAAATGACATAGGTGATAAATAAATTGGAAACTTTAACAAATTAATAACTTCTTCAGATGCATATTTTTAATAAAAATAGACCTGGCTGGCAACTATGTATTTTCATATGTAACCTTATTAAATTTCACTTGACTTTGACATATACTTGTCATAATTTATTTGTGTAAGTTTGTATAAGTTCATCATACTTTTTGAAGATGTACACATTCAACGAGTATGCAGATATGTACATGATATTTGGATTCTGCAATGGTAATGCAACTAGTGCCAAAGATGAGTACCAAAGAAGATATCCAAATCGCCAACAGCCCTGCGTAAATACGTTTACAAAATTAGACCAAAGGCTACGTACTTTTGGGAGACCTAGGGAACGTCGCACTCTTCACCTAGAAGAACAGATATTGAATGCAGTTCAAGAAGATCCCAATATTAGTACGAGACAAATAGCTCAACAGTTAAATGTCCCCAGTAAAACAACAGTCCATGCAGTATTGAAAGAAAATCGAATGCGTCCATTTCATGCAAGAAAAGTTCAACCACTGTATGAAAATGATAAGGAGCGTAGACGTATGTTTTGTGACAGGATTTTAGATCAAATTCGGGAAGAACCAAATTTTTTATTTAAAATTCTTTGGAGTGATGAATGTACATTCACTAGAGATGGGGTATTTAATTGTCATAATTATCACTTTTGGGCAGAAGAAAATCCTCGGGCGGTTAAAGAAATGGGACATCAAAGGAAATTTTCACTTAACGTCTGGCTTGGTATTCTAAATTTACGTGTAATTGGGCATTTTTTTATTCATCAAAGATTAAATGCCTTAAATTATGTAAATATTTTAGAAGAAGTTTTGGAGAATGTTCCACTAAATTTAGTAAACAACATGCTGTACATGCATGATGGTGCACCACCTCATACAGCAAGAATTTCAAGAGAATGGTTGGACGAACATTTTCCAAATAGATGGATTGGGCGCAATGGACCCATACTATGGCCAGCAAGGTCGCCGGATATGAATCCACTTGATTTTTTCGTTTGGGGATTTTTAAAAGAAAAGGTGTATGCAACACCTCCAGTGGACAATGTAGACGTCATGAATAGAATTCGTGTTGCAGTGGAATAAATTACTGAAGAGATGTTGCTCCGAGTAATTAATTCTATCCCACGAAACGGATGGTTGTCAATTTGAACATTTACTTTAATCTTTCATTTTTGATGTATACTTCAAATATTAATTTTTGTAGATTTGTTAAATTTATGATTATTATTAAATTAAACACTTGATTGATCCATTGTTGCCAAATTTACATTTCTTTAAATTGGCTCGTGAGGAGTTATAAGCCACAATACAATATTTTTTTACTTAAATTTTCTGCTTGAAATTAATCAATGAACCACTCTACCTGAAGATTATCACACCTTTTCTGGCCGCCTTGTATATACATATCTTTATTGACAGATATCAACAGTAAATACAACAAACAAATAATAAGTATGTACAAATAACTATAACATTAAATGAAAATCTATCTGTCAATTGGCTATCGACCAATGGTCTTTCCGCCTGAATTTATTTGTGTGTCACTGTCATATTTGGTGTAAAAAAAGGGTCATGATTGTTAATGTCTACGAAATTATGGTGAATAGGATTTGAGGCAAATTTTTCTGCAAGTTGGGAGATGCGAATTTGAATGGGAATAAAATTGGTTAATTCATAGAGTAGTATATTCGAGGGATTGTACAGTGGATTTTGGGGGTGACGGATTTTAGTTAGCACTCTAAGGGCCGATCGTTCCGCTATCTGCAAATTTTTAATGGTGACTGGATGGGGGTTATGGGAAAGGATGGCAGCATAATCAAGTAGGGGGCGGCATATCATTTTGTATATATGTACAGCTGTTCTGGTACTTATTCCTTGCTGTTTGAAGGTCAGGCTTCTAAAATGTGCCGCCCGATTCTTGACTTTTGCTTTTAGGATTATGGAGTGGTTCTTGAATGTGAATTTTGGATCAAAATGGATACCTAGGCATTTACACATGGCTGAGGGATGTATTATGTGATTATTTATGGAAATTGTAAAAGGGGAGTTGTTTGATCGGTGAAAAGGAATCAAGAGCTGGGATTTGTTGGGATTTATTGATATTCGCCATTTCGCGAACCATGTTTGTATCGAATCGATCAGGCCCTGTAGAGTGCCAAGGGCTTTAGGGAGTGTGGCGGCATGCGCGATTAGTGCAGTATCATCGGCATAAAGAAGAGGATAGGCGGATTTGTTTATATAGTTGGGATCAGGATTGTAGATGTCATGAACGAGGAGGTTATAGAGGAAAATTGAAAGGGGAGCCTTGAGGTAAGCCCTGTTCCGGTGTGAAGGATTTGGAGACAGACTGGCGTATTTTGACTTGAAGGGATCTATTATAGAGAAAACTGCCTAGGAGGTTAATTAGGTGAGGAGGTACATTCAAGGAGCTGCATTTAAACAACAGGCCCCGGTGCCAGACGGAGTCGAACGCTTTTTTGATATCTAAAAATAGGATGGCAGATTTGCGACCTTCGAGGCTTGCTGTTGGCAGTTGGATGTGAGGATAGTTAAAGGTAGAGTTGTGGAGAGGTTTTCAAGGAATCCAAATTGGTAGGGTGAGATGAGATCAGTTGTGCAGGCCAAAAGTTTGTTTTTTAAAATAGTTTCAAATAGCTTTCCAAGAACAGGGAGAAGGGTAATAGGGCGATAGTTGCAAGGATCTAAAGGATCATTTCCGGTTTTGGGAATGCATGTAATTATACCCCTTTTCCATTCCGATGGAATGACCTGAGTGGAATATATGTAGTTAAAAATCTGGATTATGTAAGTGTGGATGTTTGTTGGAAGGGATTTTAGGATGAGTCTAGGAATCTTGTCGTAACGAGGAGAAGTGTTTTTTCCCTTTTCAAGATTTTCGAAGTATTCTTCCTCCTTTAAAGCATCATTTGGAGGATGGGGAATTTCGGTGGTTTTAAACGACGTATACCAAGAGTTAACATTGTCACGAAAGTCGTTGTCGTAGTCTGTCATGGTGTATGTTTGGTTGAAGTAGGTCGCAAATATATTGGTAATGTTAATGTCGTCCGTCACTGTATTTTTTGTCATTTTTAGGGTCAGTAATCTTTTGGATGAAATCGGTTTTCCGGTATTTACTTAGCTTTTTATCTCCTGCCAGTAGTGCTTACCATGCAGATCATTTATTTGTTGACACGATTTAACACAAAGATCACTTTTGTACTGTGCGATCAGCGTATGTATATCCTTGTTTAGTCTATTGAATTTTTGTTTAAGTGTCATGTCGTCAGTCTGTCTAAAATCTCTGTATAACTGTCGTTTGTACTTTATTAAGCGAAGGATATATTTAGGAAGGGGGTATTTGTAGGGCTTTTTGGTGATGGTAGGTGTGTTTTGTTGGATTGATTTAGATAGGGTTTCCAGGAAAAGGGAAATTGTGTTAGGGTTAATTGCCACAATACATCCTTGCGATCGCAGTGGAGGGTAGCATAACTACCCACTACAATAGAATAGGGATAATTGATTGGTTTTCGAAGATAAATGTAATCATTTCGTCAGTCACTTTCGTAATGTCGCAGTGTTTGTAGCATAGTATTGTCTTAGGAGGGGAAGGAAGAGGAGAGCAGACATTAAGGGAGAGTTGAATCGACATGTGGTCTGAACATAAATCAGGGACCAAGCGACATTATGTATGAGGTGTTCTATGTTGCTTGTATAAAGAAGGATATCAGGAGTGGTAGATTGGATGTTTGACATGATGCATGTAGGATTGGTGTGAATACGCACGTTTGCTATAGAGGAGGAGAGTTGCTTGGACTTAGTTTTATTGATATTAAAATCACCGATTAAGACAACGTGATCATACAGGGAAGCCTTTCTGAGGATTGTATCTTCAATGGGAGAGGAGTTATGGATGTATACTAGGAAAATGTGGAGTGTGAATTAAGGCAGCTTAATGGCACAGTGCAGACATTCATTCATTACATTATTTAGTTTAGGTGGATTTAATTTCATCAATTTTACTTCTGGTCTAGCTACCACTAATGAGCCACCACGTTGGTTTTGTAGGGCAATATATAATATTATATATAATATTATCATTATAATTATTAATGCAATGTTTTCCTGTAATTGGATATTATCTGTTGGAAGATGAATAAAGTAATTATTATTATTACATGCGATTTGGGTGAATATGACTCGAACGGTACATGTCTATAGACAACCAAAGTTGACTCGTCACTTTCTATTTACACGTAAAACTATGTTGATATCCGGTTTCATACTCAGATATTCCACTTCACTACTTTTAATATTGAAAAACTATTTCGATTACTGTCGATGTCACATCTGACGTACCATATAAAACATTGCATATTTCTATGAATATTTGAATTATGGTGATATGCATTGGCGTATTGGAGATGTGAGCGTTTTTTTAAAATTTATTTTAAGCTACAATTACAAGAATTTTATATATTTAAGACTAAATTATAATGTTTTTCAAAATAATGGATTTTCAAAAAAATAAGTGCCTTAACAATCAACGAGATTTTTCAAAAATATTAATCTGAGATGTTCAGTCATAAAATACTTTCAAATGATGCGTTATTGAACGGTAGTTTTAAAATGGAAAACAAAATCGCGCACTTCGTCAGCCAGTGTGCTTAATTTAATGGCTAAAACAATAATTTAAAAATGCAGTTAGATTTTGTGCCGCTTGATATAATTAAATAAAAGACAACTAAATTTTTTTTCAGCCTTGCGACACCATATGTAGTTAAAATTAGGTTTTTCCCATCTTTGTCAGGTATATGTAGTTGCGCACCTAGTTGTAAGACCATTAGTTATTGATAATGAGTGCTTTGCACTCGAAATGTACATCTAACCAATAAAAATAAAAGTGAAGTAAGGAATAAAAGTGTTTTATATTGTATCTAAATTTTAGATGTATTTATTAACTAAATGGCAGAACAAAATGATTTTGATTTTCTAAGCTCAAAAGTTTATTTTAATGCTTAATCAAGCAGTGGAAACCTTCGTTTCACAATAATTCAAAGCTTATTTTGTGATTTTCTTTATTTTTAGATGTATGTGAAAAACACGCACACACAACAACGATTATAGGCAACCTAATATACGTTAGAGTTATTGGGTTGCCTATAATAACTGTTTTAAACAATTTGTTCAGCTAAGAATTTGACTCCCGTTTTATTCACATCTACATTTAGATTGCTAAAGCCGTATATTTTAAACCTTGCGATATTTTAGTGTTTTATACATGTGGCGCATGAAGTAAAATTTCGAGTTTAGAAAGACTAATTTGGATTGTCCGCTCCGCTTCGCTACGCGGCCAATCCAAATTTTCAGGCTTTTCTAAACTCGAAATTTTACTTCATGCTTAGTTTGGGAGTGGAAAACCCTCGATTAAAGATTAAAATTAAAATCTTTAAAAAAAAACAACGAATGTCCTAACATTTCAGTGTATGCACGTATATACAAAATTTTAATGTATTTCAAAAATATTAATCTGCGATGTTCAGTCATAACATACTTTCAAAAGATGCGTTATTGAACGGTAGTTTAAAAATGGAAAACAAAATCGCGCACTTCACAGCCAGTGTGATTAATTTAATGGCTAAAAAATCATTTCGAAGTACAGTTAGATATAATGCCGCTTGATATAATTAAATAAAAGACAACTAAATTTTAGATGTATTTATTAACTAAATGGCAAATCAAAATAGTTATGCTTTTCTAAACTCGAAAGTTTTTTTTAATGCTTAATCAAGCAGTGGAAACCTTTGTTTCACAAAAATTCAAAGCTTATTTTGTGATTTTCTTTATTGTTAGATGTATGTGAAAAATACGCACACTTTCATTATTACTTTTAACTTATTTTAGACTAAGCATTATGTATTTATTTTAAATGGATATCCGTAAATAAACAATAAACAACAACGATTATAGGCACCCTAATATACGTTAGAGTTATTGGGTTGCCTATAATAACTGTTTTAAACAATTTGTTCAGCTCAGAATTTGACTCACGTTTTATTCACTACATTTAGATTGCTAAAGCCGTTGATCAGTTAGCTATTGATAATGGGTACTTAGTACCCGAAATGTACTCCTAGCAAGAAAAATAAAAGTGAAGAAAGGAATATAACTGTGTTTAATTAAGTGCTAAAGCCGTATATTTTTAACTTTGCGATATTTTAGTGTTTTATACCTATACCTAATTTGGATTGGCCGCTCCGCTTCGCTACGCGGCCAATCCAAATTTTCAGGCTTTTCTAAACTCGAATTTTACTTCATGCTTAGTCTGGGAGTGGAAAACCCTCGTTGAAAGATTCAAATTAAAATCTTAAAAAAAAACTACGAATGTCCTAAAATTTCAGTGTATGCACATGTATACTAAATTTTAGATGTATTTATTAACTAAATGGCAAATCAAAATTATTACGCTTTTCTAAAATCGAAAGTTTTTCTTTTATTGCTTAATCAAGGAGTAGAAACCTGTGTTTCGCAATAATTCAAAGCTCATTTTGTGATTGTCTTTATTGTTAGATGTATGTGAAAAACACGCACACGCAAAAACGATTATAGGCAACCTAATATACGTTAGAGTTATTAGGTTGCCTATAATAACTGTTTTAAACAATTTGTTTAGCTCAGAATTTGACTCACGTTTTATTCACATTTACATTTAGATTGTTAAAGCGGTATGTTTTTAACTTTGCGATATTTTAGTGTTTTATACTTGTGGCGCATGAAGTAAAATTTCGAGTTTAGAAAAGCCTAATTTGGATTGGCCGCTCCGCTTCGCTACGCGGCCAATCCAAATTTTCAGGCTTTTCTAAACTCGAAATTTTACTTCATGCTTAGTCTGGGAGTGGAAAACCCTCGTTAAAACATTCAAATTAAAATCTTTTAAAAAAACAACGAATGTCCTGAAATTTCAGTGTATGCACATGTATACTAAATTTTAGATGTATTTATTAACTAAATGGCAAATCAAAATTGTTACGCTTTTCTAAACTCGAAAGTTTTTTTTAATGCTTAATCAAGGAGTAGAAGCCTTTGTTTCGCAATAATTCATAGCTTATTTTGTGATTTTCTTTATTGTTAGATGTATGTGAAAAACACGCACACACAACAACGATTATAGGCAACCTAATATACGTTAGAGTTATTGGGTTGTTTAAAACAATTTGTTCAGCTCAGAATTTGACTCATAATGGGTACTTAGTACCCGAAATGTACTCCTAGCAAAAAAAATAAAAGTGAAGAAAGGAATATAACTGTGTTTAATTAAGTGCTAAAGCCGTATATTTTTAACTTTGCGATATTTTAGTGTTTTATACTTGTGGCGCATGAAGTAAAATTTCGAGTTTAGAACAGCCTAATTTGGATTGGCCGCTCTGCTTCGCTACGCGGCCAATCCAAATTTTTAGGCTTATCTGAACTCGAAATTTTACTTTATGCTTAGTCTGGGAGTGGAAAACCCTCGTTTAAAGATTCAAATTAAAATCTTTTAAAAAAACAACTAATGTCCTAAAATTTCAGTGTATGCATATGTATACTAAATTTTAGATGTATTTATTAACTAAATGGCAAATCAAAATGGTTACGCTTTTCTAAACTCGAAAGTTTTTTTTTAATGCTAAATGAAGGAGTAGAAGCCTTTGTTTCGCAATAATTCAGAGCTTATTTTGTGATTTTCTTTATAGTTAGATGAATGTGAAAAACACGCACACACAACAACGATTATAGGCAACCTAATATACGTTAGAGTTATTGGGTTGCCTATAATAACTGTTTTAAACAATTTGTTCAGCTCAGAATTTGACTTACGTTTAATTCACATCTACATTTAGATTGCTAAAGCCGTATATTTTAAACTTTGCGATATTTTAGTGTTTTATACATGTGGCGCATGAAGTAAAATTTCGAGTTTAGAAAAGCCTAATTTGGATTGGCCTCTCCGCTTCGCTACGCGGTCAATCCAAATTTTCAGGCTTTTCTAAACTCGAAATTTTACTTCATGCTTAGTCTGGGAGTGGAAAACCCTCGTTTAAATATTCAAATTAAAATCTTGAAAAAAAAAACAACGAATGTCCTAAAATTTCAGTGTATGCACATATATACAAAATTTTAATTTTATTCAAAAATATTACTCTGCGATGTTCAGTCATAAATACTTTCAAAAGATGCGTTATTGAACGGTAGTTTTAAAATGGAAAACAGAATCGTCAGCCAGTATGATTAATTTAATGGTTAAAAAAATAATTTCGAAATGCAGTTAGATTTTATGCCGCTTGATATAAATGAATATAAATAAATGATATAAATAAATAAAAGACAACTAAATTTTAAATGTATTTATTAACTAAATGGCAAATCAAAATTATTACGCTTTTCTAAAATCGAAAGTTTTTCTTTTATTGCTTAATCAAGGAGTGGAAACCTCTGTTTCGCAATAATTCAAAGCTTATTTTGTGATTTTCTTCATTGTTAGATGTATGTGCAAAACACGCACACACAAGAACGATTATAGGCAACCTAATATACGTTAGAGTTATTGGGTTGCCTATAATAACTGTTTTGAACAATTTGTTCAGCTCAGAATTTGACTCACGTTTTATTCACATCTACATTTAGATTGCTAAAGCAGTATATTTTAAACTTTGCGATATTTTAGTGTTTTATACATGTGGCGCATGAAGTAAAATTTCGAGTTTAGAAAAGCCTAATTTGGATTGGCCTCTCCGCTTCGCTACGCGGTCAATCCAAATTTTCAGGCTTTTCTAAACTCGAAATTTTACTTCATGCTTAGTCTGGGAGTGGAAAACCCTCGTTTAAATATTCAAATTAAAATCTTGAAAAAAAAAACAACGAATGTCCTAAAATTTCAGTGTATGCACATATATACAAAATTTTAATTTTATTCAAAAATATTACTCTGCGATGTTCAGTCATAAATACTTTCAAAAGATGCGTTATTGAACGGTAGTTTTAAAATGGAAAACAGAATCGTCAGCCAGTATGATTAATTTAATGGCTAAAAAAATAATTTCGAAATGCAGTTAGATTTTATGCCGCTTGATATAAATGAATATAAATAAATGATATAAATAAATAAAAGACAACTAAATTTTAAATGTATTTATTAACTAAATGGCAAATCAAAATTATTACGCTTTTCTAAAATCGAAAGTTTTTCTTTTATTGCTTAATCAAGGAGTGGAAACCTCTGTTTCGCAATAATTCAAAGCTTATTTTGTGATTTTCTTCATTGTTAGATGTATGTGCAAAACACGCACACACAAGAACGATTATAGGCAACCTAATATACGTTAGAGTTATTGGGTTGCCTATAATAACTGTTTTGAACAATTTGTTCAGCTCAGAATTTGACTCACGTTTTATTCACATCTACATTTAGATTGCTAAAGCAGTATATTTTAAACTTTGCGATATTTTAGTGTTTTATACATGTGGCGCATGAAGTAAAATTTCGAGTTTAGAAAAGCCTAATTTGGATTGGCCGCTCCGCTTCGCTACGCGGCCAATCCAAATTTTCAGGCTTTTCTAAACTCGAAATTTTACTTCATGCTTAGTCTGGGAGTAGAAAACCCTTGTTTAAAGATTCAAATTAAAATCTTTTAAAATAACAACGGATGTCCTAAAATTTCAGTGTATGCACATACAGAGAGTTTATGTAACACCGAACATTTTCATCCAATACAATTTGACATCTATAATTTTTAAGTTATATGTAAATCAGGTTGCCTATATTGTTGATTAGCTACAATCGCAATTAATACCTCAACTTGTACATACTCTCAAGTATATATGTCCCAATTACAGCGTATATGCCGTAAATCTTTACATAATCGTTGATTTTTTCTAAGAGTTCAGTTTGAAATTTGAAAAGAGTGTGTTTCACTCCCAGACTAAGCATGAAGTAAAATTTCGAGTTTAGAAAAGCCTGAAAATTTGGTTTGGTCGCGTAGCGCGAAGCGCGGAGCGGCCAAACCAAATTTTCAGGCTTTTCTAAACTCGAAATTTTACTTCATGCGCCACCGCTACAAAACACTGATTTAATACGAAGTATAAAACACACCGCTAAACTTTATATTGCATCAGTGTTTTGTGCCGGTGGCGCATGTAGTAAAATTTCGAGTTTAGAAGAGCCTGAAAATTTGGTTTAGCCGCTCCGCGCTTCGCGCTACGCGACCAAACCAAATTTTCTGGCTTTTCTAAACTCGAAATTGTACTTCATGCTTAGCTTGGGAGCGGAAAACACTCGTTTAAAGCTTGAAACTAAATTCGTTTAAAAAACCGAGCGTCGGAAAATGTACAACGTATGCTTATGTGTACTTAAAAGAAAATTTTTCGTTATGACAATGTTCGGTGTTACATAAAACTCTCTGTATATACAAAATTTTAGATGTATTTATTAACTAAATGGCAAATCAAAATGGTTACGTTTTTCTAAACTCGAAAGTTTTTTTTAATGCTTAATCAAGGAGTGGAAACCTTTGTTTCACAATAATTCAAAGCTTATTTTGTTATTTTCCTTATTGTTAGATGTATGTATTGCAAAATATATTAGTTCAAATAGAGAGTATTTATAAACTTATTATAAAATAAAGTGTATGATTTTATGATTATAAAATAGAGAGCATAATTGAATTATTATGAATAGAATGTGTGATTTTAGAATGAAATGTAAATGTAATTATACAAATATATTAAATATGAATAACATAATTACAAACACAATGATTTTGCATTATATTTGTATATGTTTTCATTAATTTCAGCATTTGCAGTGTTGCTTCCATTTGATCAATTTTCTTTTTGACACCGTCGCACAGTGGACAATTTAGCCATTCTAGATGATCATTTCGCCAAAAATGAACTTTTAAGAAAAGCCATTATATATCTACATATCGTTACGTCAATGTTTCGCTGACATTCAGGTAGTGTCAAAAAACCCTTAGATACATTGGTTGATTGACGCTCTTCGGAAACACCTCGCATCTGCTGTAATTCGAAGCGTAAACTTGTGTATTTAGTGTGTATTAATTTATTCAAACAAGGATAATTATTCCAAAGGTATGTACATATTTTATACTCATTTACTATGATAATAAAATGATTTAATTTTCGAAAAACAATTCTCGGAATTAGTGTTACGCGTCAGCTACACAATTATATATCAAAGTTAAAAAAATATACTAGATACGCCGAGATCCATGCTGAAATATATTTTTTAATTAAAATATAACTATTAAACTTATCAACTGATTAAAATTAGCTGCCGCAATCTACCTGACATTTATATTTTTTCTTAGGCAGCGTGTCCATTTTTTATTTAACATTTGGAGGATGGGCCACACGTTAGCAGTGAAAAATTCCGCTGTATTTTCATTCGCAATGGATGAATTAATAATAGATGTTGAATCACAGAAAGAAAATTTGAACAATTTAAAGCAGCAACCGAAAACTGTTACCTCAATGATCAATGCAAAATAGCAATTAGCAAATCGTATACTCGCAACATTCGAAATTCGTTTTATGGAATGGCTAAATGGAAGTGAATCTTTCCATGTTCAAATCACATTTAAAAGTGCCGAGATTCTTTTCGCAATCTACAAGAAGTTAGTCTTACAAAGACTATATCAAACACTCATTGAAACAACTACTTCCCGAGATAATACCCCGACGGACATTGAATTATACAACAAGTGTAACCTACTGCAATATAGATGGCCTGAACAATTTGAGTGCTCGCCAAATCAATGTAAACAACAAGGATGCACAGATATCCCGCCTGCTCGTTTTGAGTTTAATTATCAACAATATGTCAATCATTAAAATGTTGACGTGCTGAATTAATTTAAATTAAAATGTCGAGCAGTAGTGTATTCGATTGAACTTCCCCAGAAATGTCCAAGTTCTCAAATGGTACATAGGTACCATTTGAGAATTTCTCCAATTTGTTTAATTTGTCCAATGTCCAAGTTGGACATTTCTGGGGGAGTTTAATCGATCTCACTACTGCTCGACGTTTCAATTTAAATTAATTCAGCACGTCAACATGTTATTGATTTAATCCGAATTAATGAATTTAATCCGGTTAAAAATATATATATACAGAGAGTTTTATGTACCACCGAACATTTTCATAACGAGAATTTTTCTTTGAAGTATCCATATGCATACGTTGCACATTTTTCTATGCTTGGTTTATTAAAAGAAATTAATTTGAAGCTTTAAGCGAGTGTTTTCCACTCCCAGGCTAAGCATGAAGTAAAATTTCGAGTTTAGAAAAGCCTGAAAATTTGGTTTGGGCGCGTAGCGCGAAGAGCGGAGCGGCCAAACCAAATTTTCAGGCTTTTCTAAACTCGAAATTTTACTTCATGCGCCACTGGTACAAAACACTGACATATTACGAAGTTTAAAACACACCGCTAAACTTTACATTGAATCAGTGTTTTGTACCGGTGGCGCATGAAGTAAAATTTCGAGTTTAGAAAAGCCTGAAAATTTGGTTTGGCCGCTCCGCGCTTCGCGCTACGCGTCCAAACCAAATTTTCAGGCTTTTCTAAACTCGAAATTTTACTTCATGCTCAATCTGGGAGTGGAAAACACTCGCTTAAAGCTTCAAATTGGATTCTTTTAATAAACCAAGCATCGGAAAATGTGCAACGTATGCATATGGATACTTTATAGAAAAATTCTCGTTATGAAAATGTTCGGTGTTACATAAAACTCTGTGTATATCAAACGGCCTATAAAAGTTTCATGGATTTTTATTTTATATTTTAAATCCTGTCATTGGACGTATTGTCTGTTGGGATTTTGTATCAATAAAATAAATAAAAATAAATAAAATAATTCGTATCTTTCAAACAAATCGATTTTTTTTATTGGGTTTTGGCTTTCGCCTGGCCTTAGTTACTAGACTATTAGCCATCATCAATTTTTATTATTTGTATACATTTGTTTTTTATTATAACTTATTACTAAGTACATATAACTATATATTTGGACGTCACAACAGATTCACACACACCCATAGACTCCGGGACAACTTTTTTCGTTGGAAAAATTACTCGCCCCGGCTGGGAATCGAACCCAGATCACCGCCGTGAACGATTGGCGAAACCAGCGGCTCAACTGCAACGGCGGGCCTAAACAAATCAAATGTTATGTATATAATCTATTGCCTTGGGTACCCTTAGGTGTAAGGCTTCTATTTTAATAGTCTCTTTTCTATTTATCTCCTGCGTACACAAATTTGGACCACCCTCCTTTATTTCTTGCCATCTTTTCCGCTTCATTCCATTTTACATTTCTTTTCTTCAGGATTGCTGTCGTTAAGTCGTTCCAGGTTTTTGTTGGTCTTCCTCTCTTTTTCTTTATTCCTGCCAGATGTTTTTCACCTATCTTCCATCACTCATCCTGCATAAATGTCCAAACCATTTGAGTTGGTTCAATTCTATGTTATCTGCTATAGATGGTACCCCTAATTCTTCTGCCTCATTTCTAATTCTGTCTCTCCTGGTTATACCTTTCACTCTTCTCAGGAAATTCATATCAACGGCCTGTATCTTACTCTTCTGTTTCTGAGAACCCATGATTAAGTTAGTATTGGTCTGAATACTGTTTTGTATACTGTAATTTTTGTTATCCTACTGATATTTTTATTGTCGATGAACGACTTGCTTAACGCAAAGAAAATTCTAGTGGCGGAGCTAATTCTTTCGTCTATTTGTTGTTCCATGATTCCGTTTCTTTCTATTGTCACTCCGAGGTACTTGAATTGGTCGACTTGCTCTAGTTCTTGGTTGTTTATGTCTGAATTTATTCATCTGTTGTCCTGTCCAATAACCATTACCTTTGTTTTACCGATTTTGACGTTTAGGTTTCTTTTTCGAAGTTCTTTTCCCCATATCATTAGACTTGCCTTCAGGCCTTCTTCTCTGGGTGCGCATATCATCACGTCATCAGCAAACGCGCATTCAGATATTCCTACTGGTTTTGGTTTATTAAATCCTATATGTACTGTTTTCCCATGCTTTTTCGTTTCTTGTAGGATGTCATCCGTAATTATAATAAATAGTGCTGGACTCATTACTCCTCCCTGTCTAAGGCCTTCGTTGATAGGGAATTTTTCGGATTGTCGGTTATCTCTCCTTACATAGCTGCTGTTGTTATCATACAGACTTTCAATTGCCCTTCTTAATTTTGTCTTGATACCCCTTTGTCTTAAACTGTCCCATATTTGTTCTTGTGCTACTTTGTCGAAAGCTTTATCCAGGTTTAAGAATGCTATGCATGCTTTTCCCTCTTTCAGTTTCGTTTTCTCTATCATTTATTTTATTGTGAAAATGTGATCCTGGGCACTACGTCCTTTTCTAAAACCGCTCTGTTGTTCTGCAAGTTGTCTTTCTATTGTCTTCTTTAGTCTTTTTTCCAGTATTTGCTCGTATATTTTTGACACAATACTTAGTAGGGTAATTCCCCTATAGTTTTTGCAGTCTCTAGAGTCACCTTTCTTAACTATTGGTACTATGATTCCTACCTTCCAATCGGCAGGCACTTTTCCTGTGACCCAGCATTTGTTATAGATATCTTTTAGTATAGCGGTACCATTTCTGCCAAGTCCTTTTGCCATCTCTGCTATAATCTTATCGTGTCCTGCTGATTTTCCTCTCTTCGCTGATTTTATTGTTTCTATTACTTCTTCGATTTTAATGTCTTCTTCTTCTCCTTCGTCTGTCTGCTCTACCAATTCTGTATTCACGTGTTTAACTTGTTGTTTATTATCTAGTAATTCTGAAAACTATTCTTTCCATTGCTCCATGATTTCATTTTCTTCTGTTAGTATTCGGCTGTCTTTTCCTTTTCTTGTTTTTAAGTCGTGCTGTTTGCCTTTTTTCAGATTTTTCAATACTTTGTAGAGCAGTATCTGGTTAGTTTTGCTGTCTGTTTCCCTTATTGTTCCAAAATCCTCCCACGTCTGTTGTTTTGCCTGTGCTACCATGGTTTTTACTATGAATCGCTGTTTTTTGTATACGAGATAACTTTCGTTCTTCTTCGTCCCTAAATAAGTCTTCCATAATAGCTTTTTCAGCTTAATCTGCTGCTTTATTTCTTCATTCCACCAACATGTCTGTTTCTTGTTTTTGTTTATAGTTGTTGTGCCACAGGTCTCTTTTGCAACTGATAGTATTACATCTTTCCAATTTTTCCATAGTGATTCTAGTTGTATGTCCTGCCAGTCATGCATTGATTCTTCGAAAATTTCTTCTGTTTTTTCTCTGTATTTGTTCATTATATTTGTTTCTTGTAGCTTGTATGATTTAATAACCGCCTCTGATTGTTTGTGTTTGAGTTCAAAACAAAAGTGTACTAAAAGCTTATATTGTTATAACTTTTGACACAATAATTTGTTTAACCTCTGGTAACAAAACTGTATTTTTCTCTGTAAATAGAATTTATTCTGCTGAGAAATAAACGATTATTATTATTATTATTATTATTATTAACAAGCAAACACCATATCTTGATAGCCTTTATAATATATGTGAAATTCTCTAAAATCCCTGATGTACTCCCAAAAAGTGTGCACTTATTTATGGAATGGGTTTTAATTAAGTGAAATAAAAAGTGAGTAAATAAAAATGAGGGGGGATTTTCTGTCTAAAATACTGATATTTTATATTCTCCCGTAGTAAAATCTAAGTACTTTAGTTCCCAACATAACCACAATGTGCAGCGCCTTTATCGGTGATATCAGTCGCCAATATCTGTTCGTGTATTCAAGTTTTGAGTGTGTCTAATTTGACATCACAGGATTATTTACATTTAATTCTAAGTCAATCTTTAAATTCTTTCAAACAACTGTTCAATACAATCGAAGGGTGAGTAATAACTAAAATTACATTAATATTAATACATTTTCAATTGTAAAACTGTCCGTAGGTGTTTCTAACCTAAAAATTTAACAAAACAAATTTCGAATAACTTCGAGAGTGCGTGCCCAGATCCCGAGCAGGTCCGACTGCTGCGTCCTTTTCAATTGTAAAACTGCCCGTAGGTGTTTCTAGCCTAATCATTTAACAAAACAAATTTCGAATAACTTCCAGAGTCCGTGTCCAGATCCTGAGCAGGTCAGACCGCTGCGCCGTTTTCAAGCTTTGTGTGTGTCTAATTTGACATCACAGGATTATTTACATGTAATTTTAAGTCACTCTTTAAATTCTTTCAAACAACTGCTCAATGCAATCGAAGGGTGAGTTATAACTAAAATTACATAAATATTAATACATTTTCAATTGTAAAACTGTCCGTGGGTGTTTCTAACCTAAAAATTTAACAAAACAAATTTCGAATAACTTCGAGAGTCCGTGTCCAGATCCCCAGCAGGTCGGACTGCTGCGTCCTTTTCAATTGTAAAACTGTCCATAGGTGTTTCTAGCCTAATCATTTAACAAAACAAATTTCTAATAATTTCGAGAGTCCGTGTCCAGATCCCGAGCAGGTCGGACCGCTGCACCATTTTCAATTGTAAAACTTTCTGTAGGTGTTTCTAACCTAATCATTTAACAAAACAAATTTCGAATAACTTCGAGAGTCCGTGTCTAGATCCTGAGCAGGACGGACCGCTGCGCCGTTTTCAAGTTTTGTGTGTGTCTAATTTGATATCACAGGATTATTTACATGTAATTTTAAGTCACTCTTTAAATTCTTTCAAACAACTGCTCAATGCAATCGAAGGGTGAGTTATAACTAAAATTACATAAATATTAATACATTTTCAATTGTAAAACTGTCCGTGGGTGTTTCTAATCTAAAAATTTAACAAAACAAATTTCGAATATCTTCGAGAGTCCCTGCCTAGATCCCGAGCAGGTCGGACCGCTGCGCTCTTTTCAATTGTAAAACTGTCCGTAGGTGTTTCAACCTAAAAATTAACAAAACTAATTTTGAGTAACTTCGAGAATCCGTGCCCAGATCCCGAGCAGATCGGACCGCTGCGTCCTTTTCAATTGTAAAACTGTCCGTAGGTGTTTCTAACCTAAAAATTTAACAAAACAAATTTCAAATAACTTCGAGAGTCAGTGTCCAGATCCCGAGCAGGTAGGACCGCTGCGCAAAAATTAACCCCAATATCCCCCTGGCGATGGCCTTGCATCCAGCCGACACTATAAGAAAACAAAATTAAATTTAAATGAGGTAATTAATTCACAATTAATCAACAGAGGTTTATTGCTGATCATTCGAAGAAGAAGAAATCCGAATAGAAAACATGGAATTCAAGAAGGAAATCGAAGTCCTAGATCGGGAAGCCCGCGATGAGAAACTCCGCAGCGAAAAAACCATAATCGTGATGAACAAAATCAAAAACCTAAAAGCGACCGTGGCGAAGCAGGATGCCCGCGTTGTGAAATTGGAGGGGGAAATAAAAACCCGATCGGAGCGAATCATAAAACTAAAAATGGATAATCTAATAAATCAGAGTAAAAGAGATTGTCTACAAGAGATGGTTTCGAAACAAGAATGTGACATAGAGGTTTTGAAGGTGGATTTGGAGGAAAAACAGGAGTTGTTTTTTGATAAGGCTTTGGGATATATCAAGGATATGAATTCAGGAGAGGATGCAGTTGATGTTAAGGAAGTTGTGGAGATGCTGAAGGAGGAGATTGACAGAGGTCGGAAGGAGCTGGCTGGCGTTGAGGGGAAGATCGAAGCGCTGGAATTGGTCGTGGATTTGCGAAAGAAGAAAAACGAGATGCTGAAGTCAATGGTTAATAAATTAATAAATTAAAAAATTGATGTTGAAATAAACAATCGATAATGATTGTGTAATGTAGTTAAAACTGTAACAAGTTCAATTGCCAAAATCAGATATGTTCACTTTTTTTAATTTTCACTTTTTTGATATAAATTTAAAAAATTTTGGTTTACAAAGGTTAATTAAAATAATACAGAGAGTTTTATGTAACACCGAACATTTTCATAACAAGATTTTTTTTTAAGTATTCATATGCATACGTTGCACATTTTTCGATGCTCGGTTTATTAAAAGAATTTAATTTGATGGTTTAAGCGAGTGTTTTCCACTCCCGGGCTAAGCATGAAGTAAAATTTTGAGTTTAGAAAAGCCTGAAAATTTGGTTTTGTCGCGTAGCGCGAAGCGCGGAGCGGCCAAACCAAATTTTCAGGCTTTTCTAAACTCGAAATTTTACTTCATGCGCCACGCGTTTAAAACATTGATTTCAAGTGAAGTTCACTGGTTCACAATATTTCAGAGTTTTCAGTGTTTAATACGCGTGGCGCATAAAGTAAAATTTCGAGTTTAGTAAAGCCTGAAAATTTGGTTTGGCCGCTCCGCGCTTCGCGCTACGCGACCAAACCAAATTTTCAGGCTTTTCTAAACTCGAAATTTTACTTCATGCTTAGCCTGGGAATGGAAAACACTCGCTAAAGGCTTCAAATTAAATTCTTTTAATAAACCGAGCAAACAGAGAGTTTTATGTAACACCGAACATTTTCATTACGAGAATTTTTCTTTGAAGTATCCATATGCATACGTTGCACATTTTCTGATGCTCGGTTTATTAAAAGAATTCAATTTGAATTTGAATTCAAATTTTCAGGCTTTTCTAAACTCGAAATTTTACTTCATGCGCCACGCGTTTAAAACATTGATTTCAAGTGAAGTTCACTGGTTCACAATATTTCAGAGTTTTCAGTGTTTGATACGCGTGGCGCATGAAGTAAAATTTCGAGTTTAGAAAAGCCTGAAAATTTGGTTTGGCCGCTCCGCGCTTCGCGCTACGCGACCAAACCAAATTTTCAGGCTTTTCTAAACTCGAAATTTTACTTCATGCTTAGCCTGGGAGTGGAAAACACTCGCTTAAAGCTTCAAATTGAATTCTTTTAATAAACCGAGCATCAGAAAATGTGCAACGTATGCGTATGGATACTTCAAAGAAAAATTCTCGTTATGAAAATGTTCGGTGTTACATAAAACTCTCTGTATATAAATGAAAGTAGACAATTATACAAACTTTTATTTTAAAATTAAACCTGAATTTTGTTAAATTATAATTTTCTAGATTACATAGAAATTTGTTTTTTGCTCTAGTGAAAAGTAGCAAAAATGGACATATCTGTTTTTGGTAAACGACTACAGAAATTTAGTTAATTTGTCAATTAAATAGATATTTTTAGTTATAGCAGTGGTAAATTATTTAAAATTAAACAAGAACACTTTTGATTTTTAACATGCGTTTTAAAATTATTTAATAAACAGGGATTTTTTTTCTTAACCCATTAACGGCCGAGCAGTTATAGAGATAACTCTAAAAGTTGATTTTAGTTAAAATTCTGCACTTATTTTTATGATATCCATAAATGACTCATTGCATAACATATTGTGAATTTTTCTTTTAAATATAGATAATGTATAAGCTGTAAAATTTCCGGCAATGGTCGATTCTATATAAAACGTACAGTATGAAGTTTAGAACGAGTGATTCCACTCCCAGACTAAGCATGAAGTAAAATTTCGAGTTTAGAAAAGCCTGAAAATTTGGTTTGGTCGCTCCGCGAAGCGGAGCGGCCAAACCAAATTTTCAGGCTTTTCTAAACTCGAAATTTTACTTCATGCGCTACGCGCACAAAACACTGAAATATAGTGAAGTTTTTATTTATTTATTTACGGATTTCTCCCTTTTACAGCATTACAAAATATAGGTACATAAAAATTACAATATATAAATATCACGCTCAACACTTAATTAATTAAACTAAACAGAAATATTAGTAATTTATAATAACATCCAAATCAATGAAAGATAAGTGGCGTTTAAATACATCATATGAGTTTGAAAATGTTATAAAATTTAGATTTTACATCAGAATGTTGAAATACCGCATTATGCGTGAAACCGGGCTATGACTGCCATAATTTGTATGGTGGAAGTTTAACCTGAACAATGGCCTGTTACGAACAGTTGTATTTAAAAAGAAATTTAAATTCAATACAGAAATTAAATGACTGGAATTCACAAGTCCATTTATCAGCTCAAATCCATAACACATATCCAGTGCTACCCTTCGGTATTGTAGGGATTTTAAGTTTATTGTAGTCAGGATATGCGACCGACTGTACTGCACCCGACCAATGCCCATTCTAAATTAAACCAGCAATAGAACTTTATTTTTAACTTTCTCAATTGATTCAATATGGTTTTTGTAACTGGGAGACCAGATAGCCGAGCAGTATTCTAACTGCGGTCTTACCAAACTAACATACAGAGTCCTAAACGTATCCAAAGAGAACTGTTTGGAAAATCTGTTAATAAATCCTAGCGTACAATAAGCTTTACTGGTAACATATATAAAATGGGGAACAAAGGTCAAGTGACTGTCAAAATCTACACCTAAATCGCGTACCGTATCAACTCCGGGTAATTTACAATTGTTAATTGAATATTCAAATTTAATACATTTACGGCGACTAAAAGAAATAGATAAACCCTTTTTTTAAATTAAGATGAAGATGATTTCTTGAACACCAATTTGATAAATTATTTAAGTCTGATTGTAAAATATTGTGATCACTGAATTGTTCGATTTTTCTATATAGTTTTAGATCATCAGCAAACATCAAGAATTTACTTTTTTTAATAACACTGCCAATGTCGTTAATAAAAAGTTAGAAAAGAATAGGGCCACAATGTGACCCCTGTGGTACACCAGACGTAACACTAATCACACTGGAAATAAAGTTGTCGATTTTAACGAACTGTTTACGCTCACGTAGGTAACTATCGAACCACTTTACAATATTTTCACCGAAACCAAGGCCCACAAGTTTATTTAAGAGAACAGAATAGATTTATTAAAGAGTGATTTAATCGGAGTGATAAGAGAGTATATACATCTTTTTAAAAAATACGGCGGTAAACTATCTGGTCCACTGTTCAACGAATCTTGTAAATCATTTATTGAACTAAAAATGTCAGAGGTTTTTACATTAAACATCGAACAGGAAATTTTATTGTCGTAGTCGAATATTGTTTATTGTTTATTTGCGGATATCCATTTAAAATAAATACACAATGCTTAGTCTAAAATAAGTTAAAAGTAATATTGGAGCATTCATAATGTCCTCGGTATAAACGCTACTACTAAAGAACTCTGCAAATAAATCAACACAGGAACTTCCTGAGTTGCACTGCTTGTCATTGAAGAACATTTTTCGTAGAAAACCTTTTATATTTTTACTTTCGTGAAAAGACGACCAAAATAATTTTGAATTAAGTTTAATATTAGTTTCAGATTTACTTATATACGATTGATAGAGTGCTTCACTTAAACTACGACAAGAAGGTCTGAGGTTTTTAAATGCTTCATAGTCTGTAAAACTTCCACTAATTTTAAAAGCGATATGAGCTTTTTTTGGCTTTAATTAATTATATTAGTTCGTAATTAAACCATCTAGGATATTTTGACGAGTTATAATACTTTTTCGGAACATACAAAGAAATGGCAGAATTAATAATATTATAAAAATCATCAATGTTCGAATTAATGTTGGGTTCAATAAATAACCGGTTCCAATAGACATTACAAAGATAATCGTTGATAGCAATATAGTCGGCTGATTTAAAATCGTAATAACTAAAATTAGCGTTAAGAAAGTCAAGAGATTCGCATAACGGTACAGAAATGTCATAGGAAGTGTGATGATAATTATTGTTGAACGGCGGATTACTAGATTTTCTAATATTTAAGCTAATTAGGTTTGAAAATATTAAGTCAAGAATAATGCCGTGATCGTTAGATAAATGATTTTTTTGACGTAAACTATTAAAATTAAAGCAATCACACAGAGCACGAGCGAATTGAGAAGTGTTAAAATCAGCTAATAGGTTATTAGCTGCGATATCCCAAGAAGCAGTTGGTAGGTTATAATCACCGCAAAAAATATAATCCAAATTAGGATTATCTAAACAAATATGTTCAATAGCGACATCTAATTCCTGAGACAGTGTGCGAAGAACCAAACTTCATTCAAGTGAAAACTGTAAAACATAAATACAACATCACAAAACTAATAACCGATTTCAAACTAAAATTATTAAAGTTCGAAATCGGTATATTACATGGAAAAAGAACAGATTTGGATTTGTTTTTTGCCTTTTGCCTGGCCTTGGGAACTTGCCCATTAGCCAACATCTTTTATTTATATTTGTATTAATTGTTAGGATTACAATTTGTAGTATGCTATTGTTTCATACGGACAAACACTCACATTCATACCACACCCAGGGTCACGACGAGAAATTATTTTTAAATAAAGTCTCGCCGTGCACAGGAATCGAACCCGAATTTGTGGCTCGCCGAGCGATACAGCCCGGCGACGTTACCGCTCGGCCACCACCTGCCCAGATTTGGAATTAAAGACGTACGAACAACATTTGCGCCTCAGCAAAACTATTACTACAGAAACTTGGGATGATTTTCAAAGAAACATGCACGCAGTTATTCAGAAAAAAGTGAAAAATAAATCCATCATCATACAAAAAAGCTCAAATCTCTGGTGTTGAAAAAACAACGAGAACAAATCCCACATAAATACACTCTGGAACTCACGCAAACATTAGTGATTAATAAAACCAACATGACGTTCACCGAACAAGAACTTGATACTTTGTGCTACGGTTTAAAACACCCAATCCCCACGAGGTTCTCGATGGCGGATATCATTAATGATATTGACATCGCTTCAGCTCGACTACCACCTGATCAAGCTGTAGAATTCCGGTAGCAGCTAAGGAAATTTTGAAGAAAAACAAGAACAGGAACACCCGAAACAGAAAGGAAACAGTGCACACAATGTAGTGAAAAAGTTAAAGGAAAAAAGAGTGTTTTTATTTAAAATCTGATAAAGGCAATAGTGTAATGATTATCCATAAAACCGATTATGCAAATAGTGTTAACGAATTATTAGAGTCAGGCCCTTATATAGTTCAACAAAAGAACCCACTCAAAACATACATTCGAAAAATCAACGAAACTTTGAAGTGCTCAACATGTTTAATTGATAAAAACCTCAGTTTGAAATTAAAACATAAAAATCCTAAAATGCCACAGTTATATTGCCTCCCAAAAACTCACAAAGAAGGTAACAAATTTAGACCTATTGTTTCAAATGTGAATTCCCCAACCTACAAAATAGCTATATGGTTAGTCACTAAATTTCAAGGTTTAAAACTAGAAAAAAATATGGCCGTTAAAAATTCTGTAGAACATGCCGATAGATTGAAAAACATAGACATTTTAGATAACGAAAGATTAATTTCTTTTAATGTTGAATCACTTTTCCCTAGCATTCCTATCAAACATACATTATTAATTCTTAGGGAAATATTAGTTAAAAATGTAATTCCAGCTGAAAATATTCAAGTATATCTTCAACTTACAGAACTTGTGATGGACTGTAATGTGTTTGAGTTTAATCACAAGTTCTATAAACAGACCTTTGGCACTGCCATGGGAAACCCACTATCACCGTTTTTAGCTAATATTTTTCTAAATCATTTTGAAAATAATGCTAAAAATACATTAGCGCAGTTTCCAAACATTTGGCTTCGCTACGTTGATGATGTTTTTGTCATTATTAGAAGTTTTAATATTGATTCCTTTATCACATCCCTCAATAATTTCCACACTAGCATTAAGTTTACACATGAAATAGAACAGAATAAATCCTTACCATTTTTAGATCTTCTAATTACTAGAAATAATAATAAATTAGATTTCCAAATATTTAGAAAGCCTACACACACCTTTAATTACCTCCATGCCGATTCCTATACCCCAATGAAATATAATCTAGCATCATTTAATTACCTCATCCACAGAGCCCTCAGCATACCATTATCCACAAAAAATAGGAAAAAGGAATTCAACATCATCCATAGTATCGCGATAAATCTCAAATATAACCCCCAGACTATTGATAAATTAATAAATATGCACAAATTCAAAATTAAACTTCATAATACCACCTCTCTTTCACCGATTAACCCCAACACAGATACAAAATTCATTCGATTAATTTATTCCCCAATTCAGAAAACCACTTCAACAAATTATACAAAAAATTCAACCTAACCCCCGCGTTTTATGTTAATTCTAAACTACGGCAACTTTTGGGGAACACATTCAACAAACCAGATGAACTAGATCAAACAAGATAAATTCAAATTCAAAACTATTTGAATTTGAGAAAATAAGCTTACGCTTCTTATAGTTTGCACACTTTAAACATAACATATAAAATTACGAAAAAACTATTCGTGAAAATGCAAACGATGTCTTAATTAATAAGACAACTTAAGACGATAAATATCCATTGAAACAACTACTTCCCGTGCAAATACACCTCCGGCTATTGAATTATACAATGAAATATTTAAAATCTTATTTAATTTGAATTGTTACAACGCTATTGAAGTATATGTAACGTTTAGGTCAAACTGTTAGTTGGTTTGAAGAGAATTTGACCTAAACGTTACATATACTTTATTCTCTTCAAACCAACTGTTAGTTGGTTTGAAGAGAATTTGACCTAAACGTTACATATACTTTAATAGCGTTGTAACAATTCAAATTAAATAAGATTTTAAATATTTCATTGTATAATTCAATATCCGGAGGTGTATTTGCACGGGAAGTAGTTGTTTCAATGGATATTTATCGTCTTAAATTGTCTTATTAATTAAGACATCGTTTGCATTTTCACGAATAGTTTTTTCGTAATTTTATATATTATGAACTAGATCAATCTGGTATTTATTCAATCGATTGTTGTAATTGTGATAAAGTTTATATTGGTCAAACACAGCGTAATCTAAATACCAGATTCAAAGAACACTTAGCACACGCCAAATATCTTAATTATAAAAAATCTGCAGTGGCTAACCATTTAGTAGAAACCGGCCACAAAATCACAATAAAGAACATAAAATTATTAAAACAATCATCAAATTATCGATTAAACATGTTAGAAGCCATTGAAATAAAAAAACAGGAAAATATTTTTTTTAAATTAATTTTTATTTAAGTCCACTTCACAATACATTATTATATTTGATTGCACCACCTTAATATGTTTGTTTCCCCTAATCCACTTTACCTGGTTGTACCGCCACCCTCATTCCCTCGGCTCACCTCTTAATTTACGTTTTTTCCCTTTTTGCACTCCCACCGCCTTTGTATTATAATCTGCCTGTCTATATATAGATAAAAATTTCTGTGTTGTATTTAGTGTTAATCCATTGATAATGGTCACTTTGTGTCCGAAATGTACAGTTGGTAATTCAAATAAAAGTGTGAAGAAAGGTTATTAGTGCTTTATTCGTTAAAAGCAACATCATGCTGCTCATAAACAAATAATGGAGAGGATGGTGGAATATAAGTAGCACCCAACAATATTTTATCATTAATTTTAACAAATAAATGTTCAACACTATTAATGAGCGAGTCTAGTTTAACACAATTAAGTTCAGATTTGACAGCAATAAGGACACCTCCACCTCTGTGTTTATTACTGGTTAAGGATGATCTATCTTGTCGGTGAATAATGTAATTAGGTAAATTTAATTCAGAATTGGTTACCGAATCATCTAACCACGTTTCAATTAATATAATAACGTCATAGATGCAACAGTTAACTTTAAGGTGGAATTCGCGAAGTTTAGATCTAAGACCGCTAATATTCTGGAAGTAAATGGTTAGTTTTTTTGTAGGCTCTTTGAAATGTTAGCTCTATTAATGACAGAGTTTACGATGCATGGGATTCCGTTTTTGTATTTGATTGTCAAATCAGTTTCGCCTTGGTTCTTGCGTAATGTAAGCTCGTCGTTTAATGCTTTTAAATAATTACGTTGATTGTTTGTTCGATCAGCATTGAATTTCACCTCACCGATGTTTAGGGAACGCACTGCTTTAAGGATTTGAACAGCAGAGTGATGATCAGCTGAACAAACCTTTAATGGCCTAGGTTTATCGGACTCCTTTCCTAAACGCATAACCAACTTAGGGTTAAACTTGATTGAGGGCTCCAGGATATTTTTAATCGCATCGATATCTCGCTTTATCTTTTCATCCGCGTTGCCTCTATGTTCCGGAAGATTAAACACCATGATATTGGCAGCTCTACGTTGACGTTCTTCAATTTCATTAATAATTGCAGCTTGATCTGACAATATTTCGCATAAATTGTTATTAGAGTTCTCAAGTTAGAAATACACTCATATTATTTTTTTTGAATGGTAATAATCGAAATATTTAAATAACAAAATATTGACATTTTTCTCCTTACATTTTCAAGCCAGGTCAAATAGTATATATTAAATTAACTTATTTAGTAATATAATTAACCAAACATTTATAATGTTGCGTGTACGCATCAATGGCGCTTAGTGGGTTAAGTATACAAATCTCGATGAATTTCAAAGTTTCAGGTTCTGTTTCAGGTTCAGGTTTTTTTTTTTTAAATATTAAATTGAATAAATATGCGGATGTGGGAAAGTGTCCTCTATCCGAATTGAACAAAAAAATAGGTATGGTGTCAAAAAAAGTTGACTATCCGTATTTTGAAAGTTGTCATCGTATTATCAATACGGTGACGCCATTAATTAGTGAATTTCCTGCCGTTTACAAATATATATAGTTTGCTATACTTTACTATCAAATCAAAAAAAGCAACTATATTATCAAAGATATCCTGAACGTCGCCAACCCGCGGAAACAATATTTACCAGACTACGAAGTAATTTAATTAATTATGGATCTTTTAAAAGGCCTAGAACCAAAAAATATAAGTGGAACACCAGACTGAATCACCCTGTATATTTGGATATCCATAGATTAAAGAAAACATTCCTGTATATCCACAATAAGTTAATATTAATTTGACGAATAAAGCACTAATAACCTTTCTTCACACTTTTATTTGAATTACCAAATGTACAGGGTGGTCTAATTTCGATGTTGCTTATGGGCATCTCGGTAAATATAAGATGGCGCAGTCGCGATCTCTTCTTTTGAAACTAGGATAATGCCGAAAACAAATATGCACCATCTTGTTTTTTTCAGAAGTTATAGGACAAAATCGGGTTTTCTTGATTTTTAACTTTAATTAATATCTTGCGTAATAGACAAAAACTATAAATACCTTCTTAAGACACTTTTTTGAGTAGAATCCAGTGGCGTAGGCATTTTTTATTTTATGCACACGTTTTTAAGTTATGGCCGAATTATTATTTTTTATAAATGTAAATCATAGTTGGCTTTGACACAGTTGATAAGAGTGTTTTTCATTGATTTCAAAAATATATACTTTTGTGAATTTATCTTAAATAGAAATTGTTTTTGTTGAGAACTAAATATGTCGTTGTTGGTCTCTTTTATTGTAAAAAACATAGTTACCTAACTTAATTTTTGACAGTCAAAACAAACGTCATTGTTTCATATTACCTATTAGGTAAATATCTCACGATGGCCTACAGAAATTATGAAAAGTGCGATATGTTTGTATGTTTCATCGAATCATTTAAGATTCCAAGTGCGGCCGCACAACTATATTATCAAAGATATCCTGAACGTCGCCAACCCGCGGAAACAATATTTACCAGACTACGAAGTAATTTCATTAATTATGGATCTTTTAAAAGGCCTAGAACCAAAAAATATAACATACCAGGCCAAGAAGAGGAGGAAATCAATGTTATCGCCTGTGTTAGGACAAATCCCAATACATCTTCTCGTGAAATTCAGCAGGATGTCGGAGTGTCTCGTTGTAAGACTTTAAAAATATTAAAGAAGCATAAATTTAAACCATATAGAGGCAGATCTGTTCATTATTTACGGCCGGGAAACTATGAAAGGAGGCTCGACTTTTGCAACTGGTATGTAAATTGATTAAATAATGACAGACATTTCTTTCGCTCGATAATATGGACGGATGAAGCCCGTATTACTATTATATGGCATTTTTAACCGCCATAATCAGCATTGGTGGGCTAATACAAATCCCCGTCAAATAATACCTCCACGAAGGCAGGGGAGGTTTGGATTTAATATATTGTAATGATTCGACCCTAGGTATAGTACAAATTTATAATTTGTATTATTGTTTACGTTGTGTTGTGTATGTAGTAACCCTTTAATTTATTTACCAGGTTCGTTGTTTGTGTCAATATGCATTATCGTAAATACTGTGTCTTTCTTTCCTTTTAATGTGACTAGGAGAATGTGTGGACAATAAATAAAACAGGATATGAGCTTAACGTATGCAAAGTTTATTGACCTCTAATGACATTTCTAATGAATTGATATGTCTTATATTATTTATATTCACAAAATATATTATCCAACGTTTATGCTTAGATGTCATGTGCATTTGGTTAATCTCAAAAAAATGTATGACTCTACTTGTGGGAGCAAAATTAACTAGCCCCTGCATTTGCATTACGAGATGGGAAACCCACAAAAGCCATCTCGGAGCTAGCATCACACACTCGACACACTTGCGATTAGTTAGTGGGACAATCTCTCACATCGGCCCTACACATCAATCGCCATTCATTTTCGATTAATGAGCGGAACGACCTTTCACCTCGTTCCACTCATAATCGAGTTATTTTTTTCCTGTGGTTAGTTAGTAGGACACTTAGCGCAATACTAACTCGGATTTGCCTAACACATCAATCGACTGTTTCGATTAGCTAGTAGGACATACCTCGTTTTCTCGCTCAATTCGGCCTTACACATCAACCACCATACATCCCTCATTCGTGTGATTAGTTAGTAGGACACTTAGCGCAATACTAACTCGGATTGGCCTAACACATCAATCGACTGTTTCGATTAGTTAGTAGGACATACCTCGTTTTCTCGCTCAATTCGGCCTTACACATCAACCACCATACATCCCTCATTCGTGTGGTTAGTTAGTAGGACACTTAGTGCAATAGTAACTCGGATTGGCCTAACACATCAATCGACTGTTTCGATTAGTTAGTAGGACATACCTCGTTTTCTCGCTTAATTCGGCCTTACACATCAACCACCATACATTCCTCATTCTCACCCCCCCCTTTTCATCTTCCCCCTTTTCCCAGATGTTTAAATTATTTCGCTGGTTTTGTTTGTTTTTATTTCAACTAAGTCGGTTTTATGTAGAATTAATTTTACTCTTACGTGATAGTCTCTCCAGCGCTGTTATCCCTAACTCCATTCTCCATTTTCTAACTCCATTCTCAATACTTAACTCTTTTTGTCAACATTACTTCACTAACTCACATCCCACTGAAACTTCCTATTCTCAACTGTCCCCATTTATATTCAAATACTGATTGTCCCTGCCCCGGTCCCAAAACTAACTGATTTTTAGAATCGTTTCTTTGCTGCCCCCAAAGTTCTCCCCTTCCCAAATTTTGTTGCTTAAATTTTATCTACTACCATATATGGTCACAAAACCCTTCCCTCTCTGACGTCAACTTCATTTCCCTGACTTTGCACACTTGTTGTGTTTGCGTTCGTTGAACCCTGAACTGAATCTTTCTGTATGTCTTAGCATTTCTCCACGCGCCGGTACTTGTTTATTATTTTAAGGCGATGCTGCATTTGTTATTTCTTTCACATAAAAAATTTTGATCGACTAATGATATTCTCGTATTTACTGGATGTTGATTTTTCTTTATTATTTTCTTGGGTGATTTTTGTATTAATATTTTAATTTAATTTCGTCAAAAATAATATTTGCACATGACCCCTACTGACCTATTACAATATGGTGTGCATTATTAGGAGATCGAGTTTTGGGGTATCGTATTTATAGAAATCATTTGAATACAGATCAATATCTAGACATTTTAGAGGAACATATTGAACAATATATAGACAATGTTCCATTGCAACAGCAAAGAGTTCTGTTCTTCCAACAAGATGGAGCACCGGCTCATAATGCGCGTAGGACCAGATTGCTTCTGAATGCAAATTTTGGGGGCAATTGGTTGGGAACATTTGGCCTGTTAGAAAATATACAGGGGTTCCAATTTAAAATAAGAAAAATACAGTGCATTAAAGTTTTAAAAGTTTGACACTAAATTTTGCACACTCTGCATAATTCATATCCACCAAACTTAGTTATCGGGACCATTAGACCTTTTTTAATAAGTACCTTCTATAATTTTTTTTTTGGCTGATATCACTAAACCGATTTCTATAAAAATTTAGGGGTATGAAGGTAACCATAAAAGGCACTCAAATTATTAACAAAATGTACACCATTTAATTTAAAAATATATGACATCACACTTTTTTGGGACACCCTGTATAATCAAAAATATTTTCCTGGAATACGCCCTAGGATACAGGCAAAGTCTGCCAAATATCAAAATCCTAACTAAATTAATAACTGAGCTATAGAAGACGGGAAGTGAGATGCAGGACCCTGTATATTTAACTAAATCTTTATTCGTCTACTTTAAAAAAAAATTGAATTAGTATATATCGAACAGGGCACTTAGATATTAACATTTTAAGAACACTTATTGTCAAAATTGACAATTTTAAATTAATTTACTCATAGAGGCATCCTCTAGGTACAAGTAGAGATATAAATCATATTTTTATCTTATTCTTAAGAGAAGTTACAGACAGATTTCAAGATGCCTTTTAGAGAAAAACTATAGCATGTTCAATAAAATAAAACCTCTAGAGTGCCCTGGAATATATTGTAGGTTAGCAACTCTGAAATTATACATTATAATTATTATGTTTGATGTTTTATATGACAATTTCTAAAGCGCGTTGCCAACTTAAATTTAAAAAAAGATAAAATCATGGCACTGTAGAGGTTTTTTTTATTGAACATACGATATAAGGGATAAGTGTACATATGTTCGAATAAAATATGTTACAATTTAAAAGAGGAATCCAAAAAAATACTAATATATAGAATGTTTTATTTAAAATAACAAATTTGGTGCTACTTCCGGTGGAACCGGAAGTGATATAAAGTTGAACATATTTCACATGAGGAGAACTGATTCATCCGTATGACAAGGATTTTTTCAAATTTCTAGTGCAACGGCAACCCTATAAACTTTTAACGAACGGTTTAGCGTAAACACTCTGTATACGTATAAACACATTGTAATACTAAGAAATCAAAAATGTGACAAACATCATAAATAACACATTAAAATGAATTATGAAATTAGAAGCATTAATTGAAATCGTCGATATGCAAAGCATTGGGAAATAATAAATTAATATAACAATGGAATAGATAAAGTCTTTTATTACAATAATTAATTAATTCTGTCTGTCTGTCTGCAAACATTTTGTCCTTTTAAGACTTTTCTCCAAATATTTTGCAAAAAGTCGATCTTAATTCGTTTTTATATTTTTTAAATCTTCTGCAAGCAACTGGAAAATTTAGATTTACATTATAATTAATTCAAATTAAAAACACAAATTATGCAATTAAAAAAAATATGTTAAGTTTTAACCTCATGGGATGGGTTATTTAATGAATAGTTATCCTATTGAAAATACTCATTTGCAAATAAACACGAGATTGTATGAAAATTAGTGTGAACATGGATAAAAACAATTACCCACGTTTACCCTACAATAGTCGATAGAAAATGGCGCAGAAAAGTAAAACAGAACGGATATTCTCTAGGCCTGAAGAGCCTAAGCCAATTGTCGAGGAAAAGAAGTACAAATGGGAAATTTATTGGCCGAATTTTATAGCACTTACTGTTTTGCATTTACTTGCTGTTTATGGGTTCACTTTAAGAAGGGAAGGATCATCTCTAGGTGATTTTTTTGGTAAGTAATGTGCGGTTTGGAATTGGCTTATTTGGAACACGATTTTGGTTGGGGGATTTTTTCGCTGTGCTTCGAACCGGAACAGAACTGTAAACTGATAAAAAGCATTATATTTACCGGAACGCAAACCGGAACAAAATTGGTTTATTTTGTTTCGGTTTAAACAATTGATGGGCGGAATCGTTTTTAATTAGTTTAATTTGAAGCAAATAACAAGTATTTCCAGTCCCAGACTAAGCATGAAGTAAAATTTCGAGTTCAGAAAAGCCCCGTGAAAATTTGTCGAGGGTCGCGCAGCGACCCGAGACAAATTTTCTGGGCTTTTCTAAACTCGAAATTTTACTTCATGCGCCACGCGTGTAAACCACTGAATTATTGTGAAATTATAAATATACTTCTGTCTCTTTATAAAAATTTAACTAAGACATATAATGAATTTGTTTTAACTGGCAGTTTGTAGTCAACTTTACATCTTAAAATTATCACGACTTTTTTTAATATACAGGAGATATTTGTTTCGAGTATGTATACATATCCTCATGCGTATGTTAAATTTAAAGCTATTAAAGAGTGTCTTCCACTCCCAAACTAAGCATGAAGTAAAATTTCGAGTTTAGAAAAGCCCCGCGTAGAAAATTTGTCGAGGGTCGCGCAGCGACCCGAGACAAATTTTCACGGGGCTTTTCTAAACTCGAAATTTTACTTCATGCGCCACGCGTGTAAAACACTGAATTATTGTGAACTTATAAATATACTTCTGTCTCTTTATAAAAATATAACTAAGACATATAATGAAGTTGTTTAAACTGGCAGATTGTGGTCAACTTTACATCTTAAAATTATCACGACTTTTTTTAATATACAGGAGATATTTGTTTCAAGTATGTATACATATCCTAATGCGTATGTTAAATTTAAAGCTACTAAAGAGTGTCTTCCACTCCCAGACTAAGCATGAAGTAAAATTTCGAGTTTAGAAAAGCCCCGCGTAGAAAATTTGTCGAGGGTCGCGCAGCGACCCGAGACAAATTTTCACGGGGCTTTTCTAAACTCGAAATTTTACTTCATGCGCCACGCGTATAAAACACTAAAATATTGTGAAATTTATGTATATTAGAACACTTGAAATCTGTGTTTTATACGCGTGGCGCATGAAGTAAAATTTCGAGTTTAGAAAAGCCTGAAAATTTGGTTTGGCCGCTCCGCGCTTCGCGCTACGCGACCAAACCAAATTTTCAGGCTTTTCTAAACTCGAAATTTTACTTCATGCTTAATCTGGGAGTGGAAAACACTCGTTTAAAACACTTTAAATAGATGAGTCACTGAGTTTTAAAATTTGACTCATTCAGTTTTTGCGTATAATAATCAAAATCAAAGCTCTTAAACAAAATTGTTGAATAAAGTCTTAATGTAAAGAAAACTAAATATTTGTTTTTATCAAGAAAACAGGTAAAATATTCTATTTAACATTGAATATTTATTGTATTTTCTAAATACTCAATATTTTATTTAAAAAAATGTTTACCCATATCACATATGAAAAGAGGTTAATTTACAATTTTTTTTTTGTACCAAAACAGCCATACAAAGTTCATCTGCCACCAATAGTCAGTAGCTAAAAAATCCATTGATTATTTATTCAATTTTCTAAATACTCAATATTTTATGTTAAAAAAAAGTTTACCCTCATCACATATGAAAAGAGTTTAATTTACATTTTTTTTAACCAAAGCAGCCAATTAAACAATAGCCAGTAGCCAAAAAATCACTAAATTGTCATTTAAAAATATCTTCGCCAAATGAGCTTAATTAATCGTCATATTTATTTATGATTTTTCTTAGAGTTTTGTTAATTACGAAGTGAAATGTTATTATTTTTAGTTTATAGTTTCAAAAGTTTTTTGCTATTAGTAAATTGTCTTGTAATTAAGAATTTGTTTCCGGTTGGGCAATAAACATTATTATTATCTGGCAACTCTTCTGCAACACTAGAAAGAGATAATTAGAGTTACATAAAGTTGACAATAATATTTTTTATTGTGCATAGTATAGCATGAAGAAAAATTGAAATTTATAAGTGATATAGGTTATAGGTTATATAGGGCCATTGTGAGGCGAGTCAGCCTCTCGTGAACTGCGACCTATCCGATCTATTGTTCTTCCCTTACCCAGTCACTTCCCAAGCAGTCCCACGTCCTCTATGAACCTGGTAACTTCCTTGGGAGTGATGCTACTCACTTCATCGTGGGATAATCGGTCCCTGCCGAAGTGTGAAAAACGCTTGTGGGCAATCGCGTCACAAGTGCAGAGTATGTGCTCGGTCGTCTCATCTGCCGAATCACATAACCTGCAATTTCCACTTTCCTCTTTTCCCATTTTCCACAAATGGTACCGAAGGGCACAGTGCCCTGTCATGAGTTCCGTGAATGTTCTCAGCTCGTTCCTTGTGAGTTCGAGCACCTTATGGCTGTGATCGAATTTGATGAGTCGTTTTGATTGACGTAGGCCTGGGACGTTGTTCCAGTGTTTACGCATTCTGTCCTCTTCCCATTTTTGCACCACCTCTCTTCGGTGCGCCATGGGGAGTGCCCAAAACCTCTCTGGTCCTATGGGAGTGGCATTTGCACCTCGTTTGGCGAGTTCATCTGCCACTTCGTTGCCTTTGATACCCCCATGCCCTGGGACCCACATGAGGGTCAACGAGTTGTTCTTAGCCAGTTGCGAAAGGGATCGTCGGCATTCCCAGACAGTCTGTGAGCCGTGGCTGTAGGCCCGAACAGCCTTTAGTACAGGCTGGCTGTCTAAGCAAATATATTTATGCGCGCCGTTTAGGTGCCTCCCAGGCAATCCCTGGCGCACATATCAATTGCAATTGCTTCCGCTTGCAGAATCGTGGGTGTCTTACCCAGAGCCATGAAGCTCCTGTGGTTTTGGTTAGGCCCATAGATGCCTATTCCAGTACCTCTATTGTTCTTGGCACCATCCGTGTATGTATTCGATGTCGACATGATGAGTGACCCCAAACCAGAGCACCATATCGAATATGTGTTTCGATGAGGCCAAAATAAGCTGTACGCAGTACATCCAGTGAGGCCCTTCTAGACAGATTTCTTAAACAAAATATGTTTCTCGATAGTTTCTTAGCAAGTTCATTACCGTGATTGTTCCAAGTAAGAGCAGAGTCAAGATGTAGTCCTAAAAATGTAACCGGCGTATCATTGTCTACTGTGCCACTGACAGAAAATGACAGTGTTCTTGTCTTGCTCTTATTTAGGCCCATAGATGCCTATTCCAGTACCTCTATTGTTCTTGGCACCATCCGTGTACCAAGCTGATGTGCCTCTACCAAGCTCGTTGACTTTCTTCAAAGCCGTTTTAGGGTCTTCTATCAACACCTTAAACGGTTTTTCGAATTCGAGCCTTCTGGTCATGATGTCCGTTGGTTTGGACAGGAGGACCGGATCAATTTGCTGCAGTACTTCTAAGTGTCCTGTCCAGTCTCCCGGCAGAGTTTTCCTCCTCTGGTGTAGTCGGAGGGCCGCCTTCAAAATGTGTAAAAGTTAGAAAATATCCACATCACAGTTTTTAGGGTATTTTCACACAAAGTCAAAATTTGTGTTTTTTCACTATGATTTTTCTAGCATTTGGATTTAAAAAAATCATACCTCAAAAATCAATCATGGATTTAGATAAAACTTTCTGCGGATGTTAAGAAAACTATGATTTTTTGAAATACGTAAAAATTAGAGAATAGCTGTTTGATAGTTTTCAACCTATTTTCACTAAAAATCAAAATTTGTGTTCTTTACCCTGATTTTTGTAGAAGTTGGATTAAAAAACATGATAACTCAAAAAACCAAGCATGAATTTTTATAAAACTGTCTGTGGGTGTTACCAAAACTATGCTCTTCCAAAATATGTAAAAGTTAGAAAATACCTATGTCATAGTTTTTAGGTTACTTTTACTTAATATTTTATTTTTCTTTATTTTTATAGAGTTTGTATTTAAAATACGTCGTAACTCAAAAAACCATGCATGAATTTTTATCAATCTCTCCCTGGGTGTAAACAAAACTATGTTCTGTCAAAATATGCAAAAGTTACAAAATACCCATATCATAGTTTTCCAGATATTTTCACTCAAAGTCAAAATTTGGGTTTTTTCACTATGATTTTTGTAGCATTTTTATTTAAAAAAAAACATCATAACTAAAAAAACCAAGCATGGATTTGCGTGAAACTTTTTGCAAGTGTTAAGAAAACTATGCTCTTTCTAAATATATACAAGTTAAAAAATACCCTTCTCATAGTTTTTAAGTTATTTTCGTTCAAAGTTAAAATTAGTGTTTTTTCACCCTGACTTTTGTAGAAGTTGGATTTAAAAAATATCATAATTAAAAAAACAATCATGGATTTTTTAAAACCTTGTGTGGGTGTTAACAAAGCTATGCTCTTTTAAAATATGTAAAATTTATAAAATGCCCACATCACTGTTTTGAAGTTATTTTCTCTAAAAGTTAAAATTAGTGTTTTTTCACCCTGACTTTTGTAGAAGTTGGATTTAAAAAATATCATAATTAAAAAAACCATCATGGATTTTTTAAAACTTTCTGTGCGTATTAACAAAGCTATGCTCTTTTAAAATATGTAAAATTTATAAAATACCCATATCACTGTTTTGAAGTTATTTTTCCTAAAAGTTAAAATTTGTGTTTTTTCGCCCTGATTAGAAGAAGTTGAATTTAAAAAACATCATAAATCATAAAAACAAGCATGAATTTTTATAAAAGTTTCTGTAGGTATTACTGTTTAGTAATACCTACAGAAACTTTTATAAAAATTCATGTTTGTTTTTATAATTTATGTTTTTTAAATTCAACTTCTTCTAATCAAGGTGAAAAAACACAAATTTTGACTTTTAGAGAAAATAACTTTAAAACTATGTCTTTTCTTTAGATATTCGTTGTTTTTATTTAAGTTCAATTTGAGGCTTTAAACGAGTGTTTTCCACTCCCAGACTAAGCATGAAGTAAAATTTCGAGTTTAGAAAAGCCCCGTGAAAATTTGTCGAGGGTCGCGCAGCGACCCGAGACAAATTTTTTGGGCTTTTCTAAACTCGAAATTTTACTTCATGCGCCACGCGTATAAAACACAGATTTTAAGTGAAGTTCAAATATACATAAATTTGACAATATTATAGTGTTTTATACGTGTGGAGCATGAAGTAAAATTTCGAGTTTAGAAAAGCCCAGAAAATAAACTAAACTAACTAAATTAATCAAGAATGTTACAAACTCAGTAAAAAACAACTATTTATAATATAATTTTGCGTTAAATCAGGGCGTGTGCAGATGCTTACAAACGCACAATTTTTCAATGATTTTAAACACTCGGCGATTTCAAAAATGCAAAATAAAATTGATAGCAGCGACTAGGTGTTCTAACCCCCTGTAATCCCTTCCTGGCTAAGCCACTGCATCTATGGATCTAATGATACTGAGGCAAGGCGTTCTGGTTATTTATTTAATTTAAAAAAATATCCACATAGTTATTGAGGTAGGAACAGGGCGCCGCAATTTCTGTGCAAAATTGCATTATTTATTTGATCACACAAAAATATGTTTTCTAAGAAATCAACAAAACTAATAAGCACAACGTCTAGTAAACATTAATATAGTTGTTTGGTGTTGTAGGCGTTCACTTTGTGGTAGCCGTATAAATAGTTTTTAACGTGTAATTTGTATTTACTTTAGTTTGAGAATGACTACTAGATAGTCGAAACTAGTCACACAATTAAATGTAAGATCCAGTGGTTAAACAAAGTAAAAAGTGTTTTATTAATATAGTTAATCGTGTAAAAACAGAAAATCTTATTTTAAATGACTTTTATTTAATTTGGGCTACCAGTTCACATTGATTCTCATATAAAAGAGTTTTTTACTCTTTTATGTACCTTTATTTATTATATATTTGTATTTATATTTCCTTTATTTTTATTTTTAGGTTTATAATTTTATTGTACTTAAATGGACATCCGTTAATAAACAATAAGCGTTTCTACACGCACAGTCCTCCCATCACGAAACAAATTGTAAGCAATGTAAACCAATACTACCAACTGAGGTATAACCACCCTGTCTTTTTAACAGTGGCACGGTGTAAAAATTGTTGAATCAAACTAACGATCCTCCATAGTCTTGTTCGTTGTAGAAATGATCGTCAGTTTTATTGTCGCAAAACTCTAAATGTTCTGACAGTGCGCGAGATGGGCCTCCGGAGAAATAAACCGGAAAGGCTTTAAACTCCTCCATGGAGAACAATTGTCGCATCAGATTTTTTTTTTCTTTTCCGAGCGGACCCTGCGGAAATTGCCTTTTCCGGCTTGCCCGGCTATCGCATTCAAATAAATAACCCATATCGTTTCTTTACACCTTATCGACCTGAATCCATCATTCGCCACTAACAGTTTATCGAGGAAAATTTTATAGCCAACTGAAAAATAATTCATTTAAGAAACGTTGAATAATTAAAATATAGAGAGTTAACTACCAAGCCTGGCCGTAGAGAAATAACGTTATTTTCACAAACATCAAAGAAATCAACCGTTCATTATTTCAAATTTCAAAATTTATTCATGTCATAATATAAATTATATATTCGTGACAGTATATAATTTAAGACTAATAATAATTAGAAAGACAATTAAATTAGATGTAATCTAGATATTATCATGCATCATATCAGTGCATTTTAAAAAGCGTGTCTGGGTGAATGAGATAACATAAAGGAAATAAAATAAAATAAATATAAATACACATTACTAACCAGAGCTGGGATGAATCCTCAAAAACATGATTCGAATCACGAATCCGAATCACCTAATATGATTCGAATCACGAATACTCGAATAAAAGATTCGAATCCTCATTTTTGAATCACGGATACAAATCCTTTAAAAATAAATTTGAATCTATTATTTGCAACCAATAATATTTTATTCCATCAGTTTCTATTAACAAACATGTTCATTTACTAAATATCTGATTATATAATGATTTTAATTAATGATGATATATGTGTTATTGAACTTCATTTTGAATCTGTGTTTTATACGCGTGGCGCATGAAGTAAAATTTCGAGTTTAGAAAAGCCCCGTGAAAATTTGTCTCGGGTCGCTGCGCGACCCTCGACAAATTTTCTACGCGGGGCTTTTCTAAACTCGAAATTTTACTTCATGCTTAGTCTGGGAGTGGACCGTCAAGATTTTCTACATGTCGAGATTTCTGATATTTCTAGATTTATGTCGATTTATTCACAGTTTGTTATTGTATTAAATGCAACTTAAATAATAAATAAAAACGTTTTTTTTTAGGAATAGAATATTCACCCATTAAGAGCCGAACAAATTATAAACTTAACTCTAAAAGTTAATTTTAGGTAAAATTTTGCATCTTTTTCTATGATTTCAATGAATGATTTATTATATTACATACGTCGATTTTTTAAAAGAGTTAATTTTAAAATTCAAACGAGTGTTGTCCACTCCCAGATTTAAGTAAAATATCGAGTTTAGAAAAGCCCCGCGTAGAAAATTTGTTGAGGGTCGCGCAGCGACCCGAGACAAATTTTCGCGGGGCTTTTCTAAACTCGAAATTTTACTTCATGCGCCACGCGTATAAAACACTAATATAAAGTGAAGTTAAAAATGCACTGAAAACCAACCCAACTTCGATATGAATGAGCAAAATTAGATGTTTTCTTTCCTATCCATGCTGTAAACCTTCAGATATTCGTTGTTTTCTCGTAAAAAAACTTCGATTCCCTGTAGTCCTTCGTTTTGCGAAGACCATGGTTGGTCCTTTGAGCTGTAGCCTTTGTAAAACGGTAATAATCTTAGAAATCTAGAGTAATCCTTCAATTTGAAACTTCTAAGAACGAGTGTTGTCCACTCCCAGACTAAGCATGAAGTAAAATTTCGAGTTTAGAAAAGCCCCGCGTAGAAAATTTGTCGAGGGTCGCGCAGCGACCCGAGACAAATTTTCACGGGGCTTTTCTAAACTCGAAATTTTACTTCATGCGCCACGCGTATAAAACACTGATTTCAAGTGAAGTTTTAAATATACTATTAACGTTGGATATTTTTCATGGTTAAGTAACCAAATATGCATTCACAAATATTTGAATTATTCGAAAATTTTAATATTTATATTCAAATATGAATAATTTAGTAATTTAAATATTCATATTAGAATATTTAACTATTTGAATTAATCGAATTTGAATCCCAGCCTTAATAGCGATGATTCGAATTATTTAGGAGGATTTAAATCCATGTATCAGGATTCCAATTTTATAAGGATTCGATTCCTTTTATAAGGATTCGAATCATCTACGTTTGGATTCGAATACGAATCCTTTTAAAAAAATGTAACGAATCCGGATCACGAATCCGTTTTCACTAAAGTATTCGAATACCTCTTTTGAATCCTCTAAAAGGATTCGAATCCGGGAATCGAATCCTGAATGATTCGAATCCTGCCCAGCTCTGTTACTAACATATTAAAACATTGACATTTCTGCAAATCAGATCGAAATGACGCTACATTGCAGAAATTCATCAAAACTATAAAAAGCTTTATGCAGCAGATATTGTTTAACCATTGATTTAAAGCATTTCAGTGGTAGTTCTCTGGTTTGTATCGAAAGTTTATCAAAGAATTTCACCCCGTAGTGATTTGTACCCAAATGCGATCTTGAGAGCCTCAATCTTTCTGGGAGTAAGTTTTCTTTGTGTCGTGTTGCATAACTGTGATGGCTATGTACTGGAAATTCAGCCAGGTTTGTTTTGACATAGCAGAGACATTTTAGTATAAAGAGACATGGAAATGTCAATATATCATGCTTAATGAAAGAATTTCTGCAATCGGCTGTATAACCAATCCCTGCAAATATCCGCAGTGCGCGCCTTTGAAGCGAAAATATTCGATGTCGACATGATGAGCGACCCCAAACCAGAGCACCTTATCGAATATGTGTTTCGATGAGGCCAAAATAAGCTGTACAGCAGTACATCCAGTGAGGCCCTTCTAGACAGATTTCTTAAACAAAATATGTTTCTCGATAGTTTCTTAGCAAGTTCATTACCGTGATTGTTCCAAGTGAGAGCAGAGTCAAGATGTAGTCCTAAAAATGTAACCGGCGTATCATTGTCTACTGTGCCATTGACAGAAAATGACAGTGTTCTTATCTTGCTCTGATTTAGCACCAGTTTATTATTAGAGCACCAGGAACAAACGACTTCAAGGCGTTCGTTGTTCGTTTGAAGGGCTTCATCCTTCGTACTCCCCACGCTTACTATGCTCGTATCGTCTGCAAATAGTAAAACGCATAAATCATCCAGAGCTTTAGGCATATCATTATTGTAAATTAGAAATAAAACAGGGCCTAATATTGATCCCTGTGGGACACAATGATTTATTGGGAGCAATGATGATTTATTATAATTTATATCTACTGCTTGTTGCCTGTTGGATAAGTAGGACAATATCAAATCGAGACTATTTTGTTCAAAATTGTACTTTCCCAACTTGCTGATAAGTAGGTTATGTGATATACAATCAAAGGCTTTACTCATATCTAAAAATGAGCAAATGCAGTGCGTTCTGTTTTCAAAACAATCTATTATTAATTCACACAAATCTACGAGGGCATTCACAGTACTTTGCTTTGCTCTAAAACCAAACTGCTTCTCGTAAAATAATTTGTGTTCCTCGAAGTACTGCACAATTTGTGTTTTCAGTACCGACTCAATGATTTTAGACACGATCGGCAGTACAGAAATGGGTCTGTAGTTGTTTATGTCGTTTCGATCACCTTTTTTAAATATAGGTATAACTTTAGCGAGTTTTAGGATATCTGAGAATACTGAGCAATCTATCGATGCATTGATTAGTTTGGTTATCGGTTCTACCAGAACATCATTTATACACTTGATTATACCTATATTGAGACCATGTATATCGGTGGCGGAACTGTTTTTCACATTCCTAATAGCGCCCCTTACATGGATTTCTGAAATGTTTGTAAATTTGAAATGTGTGCTATTATTAGTCTGGATTTGAATGTTAGTACTGTTCACTAGTACTGGTAAAGACGAATGTAACTTGGCAGCCACGCCTGTAAAAAAAAAACATTAAATTCATCACATGTTATATCACACTGGTTTATGGTAAATTGGCGTTGACTTCGTTGGCTATTTATAATTGACCACGCTGCTTTGGACATATTTTCCATACGCATTATAAATTTATCTGTCGAATTCCGCTTTTTTTCCAAAATTGCTTGTCTATATTCTTTCCTATACGTATCACGTTCATATTTTGATTTGTTGGAAGGGTTCATGTCATGATGTTCCTGAAGTAATCTCATAACTTCCCTCATATTTGTAAGTTCTGTATCGAACCAATGTAAATTAATTGATTTATTGTGGCTTCGTAACGAGGTTCGCATAGGAAAGGACATGTCCCTGCAACGACAAATTTCGGATATAAACTGTGACCATTTTTCTTGTATATTTAGTGATTTTGAGTTTATGAAATCATAATCAATTTCCGAAACATAGTGAAAGAAGTTAAATTTTCCAAGTTTGGTGATTGGTCGGTAAGAATGTATGGTTGAGTGTTGACTTTTCGAAGACATTAGTAGTTATTCATCTATTAAAATCTAGTAATACTAAAAAATAAATCAGTTCACATGACATTGATGTTAATGACATAGAAGATGTTTCTTGAACAAGTTTGACATCTTTTACGTGGTGAAACTATGATTTAAAAAAAAAAAGTGAAATTTAACCAAGTGATTTATTTATTTTAAATGTATTATCTTATTCAAAGAATCCTTCTCTTTTGTTCTTTATAATGTGTTTATATTTGTCTACTAGGGAAGATAGAAGACGTTTTTCTTCTGCGGTATAGTTTGCAGTGCGTTTTTTGCTTATTTTTAAATGTAGCTTTGTGTAATTAAAAATGTTATGGCAGAATACTGATGACAGATAATGAACAATGAATTGTTTCCTTTATAAATGGCGTACATTTTTCCACGAATCAGGTTAGAGACATTTAAAGTAAAAAAAAATATTTTATTGAATTAACACGAATAACGAAATAGAAGCCACCGTTCATAATAAATGTATTATTTATTCTGTATATAAATAAACTTAAACTCAAAACTATTTTAATATTATTGAAATCGTCAGTATTATTCTAAAGAGAGTTTTTAACTCATTGATTAATAAAATAAACATAATGAAAGTAACGTATATATTATCCCGATCTACAATTATTATTCGTGTATAAATAGAATCCGAAATTCTTGCAATTTAAATGGAAATGCTAAACCGTGATTTAGTCAGAATAAATCGGTCTCCTTCGACAGTAATAAAATTCAATTCATTTAAATAAATTCGCCACCCATATAAGAAAGTTCATATGCGTGGAACATTAGCATGACTATAACTTTTTCGTTTGAATTAATTTAAGTTCAAAATATTAACATGTACATATACAATAATCCACGAAATAAATTATCTACAAAAAAAAAATAACAAACACAAATACGTATGCAAATCAGCCCGAATTTCAATGAATATTCTACATACAATACAATAAATGTATTAAAACTGTCCCATTTCCGCGTCTTGTGCTCAATACTCGATTCAAAATGGTGGAGACAAGCAGGATGGAACGGATATACGCTAGGCCCGAAGAGTCTAGTAAAATTGTTGAGGATCAGGAGCACAAATGGGAAATTTATTGGCCGAATTTTTTCGCGTTGGCTGGTTTGCACGCTTTGGCTATTTACGGGTTCTTTTTGAGGGGTGAAACTACAAGACCCGGTGATTTTTTCGGTGAGTAAATGTACAGAGTAATGTTATTATTAGCAGAGGCGTAGCTACCGTAGGGTAGATCGAGTTAGCGCTGAAGTAAAATTAAGTAGGAAGAAATTAACATTTGTAAAATTTATTAGCTATTACTATTCATCAATTTGTAAAATTATAGTCGGTATCCCCGGACATGACTATATACACAGACGCATTCTTAAATCCCTACCTCCTCATATCCATCACCACATTCTCAACATCCTTAACTATTCCTACCAACACAACTATTTCCCACCAGAGTGGAAAACTGGTATAATCAAATGTATCCCCAAACGCGACCATAATGCATCCTTTATTCCTAGCTACCGTCCAATAACACTCCTGCCAGTCCTAGGCAAACTGTATGAATCCCTCCTAAAAAATAAAATCCTTTCCCTTATTGCAGACCGTATCCCCCATTATCAATTTGGTTTAATTCCCAAACGCTCCACCAGTCTCCCACTTACTATTCTTACGTCCAACCTTCAGACAACCCATATCGAAGGAAAATCCTCTGCAGCACTCTTCCTTGATATCCAAAAAGCGTTCGATTCCGTATGGCACAAAGGGCTCCTTTACAAATGTCAACTCCTCAATATCCCCTCACATCTGATACACATCCTACATTCATTCCTTTTCAACAGATTCCTTAAAGTGAGAATAAACAACTGTCACTCCTCTGCCTTCACACCCGAACAAGTGGTCCCACAAGGTATCAACGGGGGGTTTTGTGGCTTTGGACTTTTGAGTCGAAAACCCCGATTTAGAACAAAATAATTCGTTGGCCAAGTAATCTAAATCGGTTCCCGCGATTACCCGGTTAGCTCGATGGTTCACACGGTCACAAGAAAAAGAACTTAATAAAGAAAGAAATGTTTCGGTTTACCTTTTAGTACGTAGATTTGGTTTTCTCGAATCTTGTAGGCGCGGACGTCAGTACGGGATCACACACACGGAATTGTAATTTCACTTATTTTATTTACTTGTGTAAAATTTAATTTGAAATTAAATTGAATTGAAAGAATATAAATAAAGCCTTTTTTTTTAATAAGACAATGAAATTTATTTACAAAAAAAAAATAGCAAAGAAAATACGAACAAGTAAATTTTACAAAAAAAAAAAAAAATAAAAGAGAAAAATAAGTGAAATAACAAAATAAAACTTACGAAGAACAATATACGAAAAATTTAAATAACGCGGCACGAAAGGACTTCACAACTTACGGTTTAAACAAAAACGACACTTTTGACAACTGATTCGGAACTGATTTAACACCGGTCTGCAACTGATTGAACACTCATCCTGGTGCCAAAAGTGCCGCGCTATTTAAGGGCTAGCACCCCCACCATGACTTTTGGGGGTGAATTAACCATTCTTCGCCCGAACACGGTTGATGGCTCATCGGAGCGGCACGGACGCAAATAAATGAAATAAATAAAAGAATTACATTCTGAACTAATTTTCTCTACGATGTGAGAATGAAAATGTGGAGAAAATTGTTCTATATCCGTGCGTACTTACACAACCGTGTTTTGGCGAAAGAATGGTTGTGTCAAAATAAAATCATTTAAAAATATTTACTAAATTAAAGTAGATATGTTTAAATATGTTTTGATAGGTCATTTCCTTTCGCAAATTGTGTCAAAACCATTTTAAAATTGTTGTTCCGACGAACCGTTATTATGCTTGAGCAAATTAATAAGAACAAAGAGTTTATGTAAAAATTATTTAAAAATAATTATGTTTTGCTCAAGCGATGTTGATACCGAGAAATGAAATGTTATTTTTCTGCTACATGGAAACTCGGGAAGTTATAAAAGAAAAATAAGTTTCAGTTGAAAGAGAAAAAAAAAAAACGTGAAAAATGTTTTTCCACATTATGGCAACTCGAAGTTTTACGTGTTTGGCGCATGAATTCTGTTATTGAATTTGTAACTATTCAAAAGGTATTTCTCTCAGCTATCTCGTGGTTCTCATCGTTGATTTGTACGATGCGTGGTTGAGCTATAAATCGCGAAAAACGCTAGGGTTTTTCCATCGCATTGTATAGCTTTTCGATTCGGCGAATTTACGGGTTGGTCCGCTGACGTCACAACAGATGTTGTATCAACCCTTGTTAATACGTACGCATCCCCAACTCAGGTAAGTGGGATGGTGCGGTTTGTGTATTCTTGTACACAAAAGGTACGCTGTCTAGCTGAGAGAAATTACCTGCTTTGTCGCCAAAGTACAGTTTGTACAAAATTTCTTCGAGCTGCCTAAATGTGGAAAATGCGAATGTAAAAAAAAAATTAAAATTAAACTTGAGGTTCCATGTAGCTAGAAAAAAAGTTATAGAATTGACTTATGCTTAACGAATTGATTTGACACGACTTTGATCATTTGAGAAATAAAAAAGTGAAGTGAATACAAAATTTAAATGAGGCTGTTGTTATGAATTTAATTATTCACTGAGCGGAAGTTAGCGTCGCTTGCGAACAAGCGCCGGTAACAAAGGTTCCCCTCTATCCCAACTCCTTTACAACATCTTCTGTTCCGACATATATAACCCTGACCCAAAACACTTCAACCCTTCCAAATATGTTTTACAATTTGCTGATGACACCGCCCTTATATCACATGCTCCTTCCCTACCCAAAGCCGTGCAAACCCTACAAGAACTTATTGACACACTAGAACGCTGGTTTGCCAAGTGGATAATCAAAATTAATCCCAGATAGTCGCAGCTCCTTATTCCCTACCACAAAATCACTATCTGTATTGTTTTGAGTTTACGTGAAATGATTAATCACAAATAGAAAGACTGTTATTCCTTACTTTACTTTTTATTTTTATGTTAGATGTACATTTCGAAACACAAGGTGCTCATTATCAATAACAATATCAATAATAAGCACCTTGTGTCTCGAAATGTACATCTAACATAAAAATAAAAAGTGAAGTAAGGAATAACAGTCATTCTATTTGTGACAAAATCACTAATTATCCATATATTGTTTCCATATCACAAAACCCCATATATCCATCCACCCACATTAAATACCTTGGATTTACTCTTGGCCCTAAACTTAAGCTCAAAAAACATACATGTGACACTAAAAACAAGATAACAATTAGGGCAAAACTATTTAGAAACTTGACATACAAACAAGCGGGCATAAACACTAAAACAGCTGTCCTGATCTATACGATGATATGTAGCGCCCCCTAATTGATTAGGCACCCATCCTATTCTCCACAATCCAGAATCCCACACTACACCACATCCAGGTTAGTGAGAGAGCTTACCTTAGGAGCCTTACTAAACTCCGACATCCTTCAAACCCACTACACAATCCTTCAAACCAATTCCTCTACGACGCTACCTCTGTAATTCCCATAGAAGAACGCCTTTAATTCCTCTGCGAAAAATTCTCCAAAAATCATTTTAATTACCAAATCCTATCCCTATTTTGTTTTCACAGAAATCCCGAAATTCCTCCGAAATACAACCCCCCCCCCCCCCAAACACAATTTTCGAATACATTTCATCATTTCATCCTTTCACCCATTAATGACTGACGCTTGACAGAAATGACAAACCTTGGCAGAAAGACCTCTGGTCGATAGCCATTTGACAGTGACAGTTACATAATTACCTTATTTAATATTATGTAAGTTCAATACAATAATAATAATAACTATGTATCTGTGTGTTAATAAAGATGTTACGTAGTCGATGTATTGGTTTGTAAATTAAATTGGTTTTCACACAAGATAAATTCAAATTGAAAACTATTTAAATTGAGAAAATAAGCTTACGCTTCTTATAGTTTGCACACTTTAAACATAATATATAAAATTACGAAAATGTTATTCGTGAAAATGCAAACATTGTCTTCCCACTGAGCAAAAAACAAACAAATAACGTTATATCAACATTGTAGCAACATTAAACGTTATTTTAATGTTGATGAAACATTACTTAAATGTGTTTGTTCAGTGGGTTAATTAATAAGACAACTTAAGACGATAAAAATCACTTAAAACAACTACTTCCCGTGCAATATCTGGAGGTGTATTTGCACGGGAAGTAGTTGTTTCAAGTGATATTTATCATCTTAAGTTGTCTTATTAATTAAGACATTGTTTGCATTTTCAGGAATAACATTTTTGTAATTTTATATATTAAATTGATTTGGTTTCACTTAAATGTATTTTATTTTCTACTAATTTCGGCTTAATGCCAACATCAAGAATGATATATAAATGTATTTGTTTGGGAATAAATACAGTTTTGAGTTTTATTGGGTAATAAAAGCGTTTAATATCGGGGAATTCCAAAGGTATTCGTTGTCGTTTACCACATTTTTACTTATAGTCGATGTTGATGATTTTTAATAAAAAAATGGTTAGATTCTTTTAGTAATTTCAAATTATTTATAATAAATTTGTGTCCCGTGGTTAATGTATGATGAGCTATCGCAGATTTATCTGGGTTATGGTTTTTAGTATGGTAAATATGTTCTTTAAACCTAGTTTTTAAATTTCGTATAGTTTGTCCAATATACATTTTGTTGCAATTGCTGCATTTTGATGAATAAATCCCAGACTTTTCATGATCATCAATTTTCTTAAAAGTATTCCCCAATAAAAGTTTAATTTTGTTTTTTGTGTAGTATGCAGGTTTAAGATTGAATTTTTTGTAAATTTTATTAATTTGATTAGTTAATTTTGGTTGGTGAATAATTTTACAGTAATTTTTATTTGTATTAGATTCTATTATTAAACTTTTATTGGGGAATACTTTTAAGAAAATTGATGATCATGAAAAGTCTGGGATTTATTCATCAAAATGCAGCAATTGCAACAAAATGTATATTGGACAAACTATACGAAATTTAAAAACTAGGTTTAAAGAACATATTTACCATACTAAAAACCATAACCCAGATAAATCTGCGATAGCTCATCATACATTAACCACGGGACACAAAATTATTATAAATAATTTGAAATTACTAAAAGAATCTAACCATTTTCAACTAAACATGTTAGAAGCAATTGAAATGCACAAAAATAGGAATAACCTTCTAAATTTTGATTTAAGTCCTTTAAACAACCCACTTTTAAATTTAATTCCTTAAACTAGCCTGCCTTTATCTGTTTTCAAATAAATTGCACTTGGTTGTGAAAATAGTTGTATTTCTATTTTTATTTATTTACGAAAATGTCAATTAGTTTTTTCTATTGATAAAGGGTACATTGTACCCGAAATGTACATATAGAATTAAAATAAAAAAGTGAAGTAAAAGGAATAAAGGAATAACTTAACTAATTACCATACACTGTCAGTATGAAAAAAATATATTGTTAAAGCAGGATTAACAATTGACTGCTAAACAAGAATATTTTAAACTTCACTTGAAACCAGTGTTTTATACGCGTGGCGCATGAAGTAAAATTTCGACTTTAGAAAAGCCCCGTGAAAATTTGTCTCGGGTCGCTGCGCGACCCTCGACAAATTTTCTACGCGGGGCTTTTCTAAACTCGAAATTTTACTTCATGCTTAGTCTGGAAGTGGACGACACTCGTTATAGCTTCAAACTGAAATCTAAAAAAGCAAGATTGTAAACTTAGGCTTTTCTAAACTCGATATTTTTAATAAATTTCGCGATACTTCTCTAATAATCTAAAAAAATCTAAGAAATCATGAAGATTGTAAACGCAGGCTTTTCTAAACTCGAAATTTTACTTCATAAAGTATAAATCACTGAAATATTGTGTAATTAAACATACACTGTCCGTATTAGAAACAAAATATTGTTAAAGCAGGATTAAACATTTACTGTTAAACAAGAATATTTTAAACTTCACTTGAAATAAGTGTATTATACGCGTGGCGCATGAAGTAAAATTTCGAGTTTAGAAAAGCCCCGTGAAAATTTGTCACGGGTCGCTGCGCGACCCTCGACAAATTTTCTACGCGGGGCTTTTCTAAACTCGAAATTTTACTTCATGCTTAGTCTGGGAGTGGACGACACTCGGTATAGCTTCAAATTGAAATCTAAAAAAAAAAACAACGAATATCTGAAGATTTACAGCATGTACGCAGTAATTGGCATATGTATACTTAAAAGAACTCCCTATATAAATACATAGGGCTGTCGCAGGAGAAAATGCGGTATGGTTTCAACAGGATGGATGTCCTGCGCATTTTATAAGAGACGTTACTAAGTATTTAAATATTTGCTATCCAAATACCTAGATTGGACAAGGCGGACCGGTGAATTGGCCAGCTCGTTCATCAGACTTATCACCAAACGACTTCTTAATATGGGGCCACATAAAATCAAAAATATACGGTTCTAGACATGCTAACATCGAGGTTCTGAAAAACAAAATTACGGAAGAATGCAACAAAGTAGCGAACCGGCAACTTACATAATGAAGGTCTCTTTGAGCATTTAATTTGATTTTATTAAAAACAACTGATAGTGGTTGATGACGCAACATTTTGTTATAAAATAATAATAATAATAATACTTTATTTACGGAATAAACCTTATTACATTATTTCAATTATAATTTTACACACTTATAATATATAATAAACAATTAATATATAATAATAATAATAATAATAATAATAATAATAATAATAATGTTTATTTCCAAAAAATAATGTAAATACATATTTGGCTTTTTCGAACACGAGATATATAAAGTATACTTAATGATTAAAATTATCTATATAATTATAAACTAAAACTAAATATCTGATCAAGTATATAAAAATATGTCTATTGTATTAAAATATATGGGAATAAATTTTAATCTGTTTGTTATGTCCCCACACACATTTCATCCTAATTTTACACATATTATTTGTGTAAAATTAGGATAATATGTATGTGGGGACATAACAAACAGATTAAAATTAAGATAAAATGTATATGGGGACAGAACAGACAGATTAAAATATAAGTGACAAGTGAATAATTACATACACAATGAATGATGGGTTAAAATTCTTAAGTATTATTCAAATCGATTTCAAAGTAACCACTTATGCTGTATAATTCGGATTTTATTAGTATCTTTTGGATTGAATCTTTGAATTTTTTTCTTGGTAAAGTTCTAATTTGTCTCGGTAAGTGATTATAACATTTTATTGAAAGAATTTTAAAACTCTTGCTTGTTTTAGACCAATATCATCTCGGAAGGTATATATTTTTGTTATTTCTAGTATTGTAGTTGTGGATATCCTCGTGATAAGTATAAGAGGCTATCCGATCATAGATATATAACAAACACGATAAGATATATAAGCCGGGAGTTGTAACTATATTCAGAGCAGCAAAATGGCCTTTACAGCTTTCTTTTGGTTTTAAACCCACAAGGATCCTAATGCATTTTTTCTGTAGGACAAATATTTTATTTAGTGCCGTTTGGTTTCCCTCCCATAAGATTATGTTATTTTGTAAAATACTGTGTATGTATGCAAAATATGCAGTACGAACGATAGGGGGATTAACATGTTCAGAAATTTTATATAGCAAGTACCTTCATTATCAATATTTTAAAATGTTTCACCAAGTGATAAGTGAGAAAATTATTCAAGAAATAGCAAGTATATGTTTCTGCTTATTTTGCTGCCGATCTTGTATACATGCTGGTCCCAAGAGAGAGTTGGGTTTAATGTAATACCCAGAAATATAGCTGTGTCTGTGTTACATTCGAATCGTGGTGAGAAAGAAAGTATTTTGTCTTATCTTCATTAATCGAAAGATTATTATATTTAAACCAATGTATTGCCTCAGATTCTAGAGGCAATTCTTCCGCTGCTGAATCTGATTTAAACTTCCTGACAAACGTTGTGTCATCGGCATATTCGTACGTATCAGCTGTTGTTACATTAGCATTTAAATCATTTGTATATACTAGAAATAACAGTGGGCCTAAAATGCTTCCCTGAGGTAGGCCTTGCATTAACACAGTTGTCCTGGAGCTCTCGTTCTTAAAATAAACCGCTTGTTCTCTGTTGTCCAAGAATGATTTGATCAATGATAAAGGAATACCCCGGATACCGTAGTATTCAAGTTTTTCCAAAAGTTTGCTCCAGCACACTGTGTCGAAAGCTTTGCTCAAGTCAAGAAAAGCTGCTGTTGTTATTTCCCCACTTTCATATCCTTCATATATGTTTTCTATCAGATCTATTACGGCTGTAACAGTTGACCTTCCTGAAACATAACCGTGATGGCTGTTACTCAAATATTTAGTTAGATATTTATATAAACGATCTTTAATTGCAGTCTCGAATATTTTTGAGAAAACGGGGGTAATGGTTATAGGTCTATAGTTACTAATTTCGTTAATATTACCCTTTTTGTGTATCGGTAATACTTTGCACAGTTTTAATTCGTTAGGATACCTTCCGAGAATGAAATATTAATTAAGTGTGTTAGTATAGCACTTAGGTATTGAGATGAATCTTTTAAAATTTGAATCGACAACACATAGATATCTTGGGTGTGGGAATTCTTTAAACTAGAAATTATATTTCTTATTTCTTGTTCTATTTCTATAAACATACATATTCGATATAATTAATACAATATACTCCCAAGCTCTGTAGACAAAAACAATTAAACATGGTTGTATAAAGATGGATCAATCAGCTTTAATCGTTTCATAAATGATTTAAAAGATATACCGTACAGCTCAAAATGTGGTGATACACAAACCAAATTGCATAATTTTGTCATACGACAAAGTGCATTATTGCTTGCGTAGTTGTTACGTTTCTCTAAAAATTAATTGTGAACGTGTATTAGATGAGATTCGAAACTTTAAACCAGTCAGTAATTCATTGCAGTAGATTAGGCCGTTTACTATTTTGAAAAGAATTCCCAAATCAGATAGATTATAAATAACAAACAGTGTACAGGGATTTCAAAACATTGTATAATTAACAACCACTTTATAGATGTTAATAATTTCAAAATTTTATATTCAGGTAATAAGGGCCGTAATTTAAACCTCAGGGGAGGCCTAGAAATAAATAGGGCAATAAAAGACGGAAAACACCTCGTCAACGACAATGAGGAGATTTGGAATTCCCCAATCTTAAAATACCTTATTACCTGACTATATATAAGCTTGTCGGTATCTTTTGTAATTCACTCCTGATAATGCTGTAAAACGCGAAACTAGTCGAGTAAATAGTAAAGTAAAAAATTGTGAAAAACACCAAGTGTAATTTAATTTAAACCTTCATTATCAATACAGATAGATCACGTCTCTCTTTCAAAGATGTCAAGTTTAAAAAAAAATAGCGTAAAACTGCGACTGTAATTAATTCTAGAAATTCCCAATCTAAAGGATATTGACAACAAAAATTTGTTTTGTACCCTCTCTATTTGATCAATTTAATTGTTATAAAATGGTGACCAAACAGAGGAAGCATACTCTAGTTGAGTTCTTACAAGAGAAATAAATAAATGCTTGTACGTGTTCATTGAGAAATTCTTACCAAATCTGTTTATAAAGCCAAGCACTTACAATGCTTTGCAGCACATGCTGTCAATGTGCTTCGTAAATGACAAGGTACAGTCAAATATTACTCCTAGGTCTTTGACATGTGGAACTGTTGATAGTTGGTATCCATTGATTTCATAATTTAATGACATGACCACGAACAAAGGAAATAGATACGCACTTGTCATTATTAAAATAGACACGGTTATTCAAGCACCATTGATAAATGTTATTCAAATCTTGTTGCAAGACTGTGATGTCGTTAGTGTTTTTGATTTTACGAAAAATTTTAAGATCTTCTGCAAAAAGAAGAAGTTTACAATGCTTGACATAAAACTTCAGATCATTAATGAAGAGTAAAAACAGTATTGGTCCACAGTGCGACCCCTGCGGTACACCTGATGTGACATTAATTTCTTTTGAAATAAAATTATTGATTTTCACATACTGTAACCTGTCTGACAAAAAGCTCTGTATCCATTTAGTTATTTTTACTCCAAAACCCATTCTCTGCAATTTATGCATTAAAATATCCTGCGAAACGCGATCAAAGGCTTTGGAAAAATCGGTGTACACCGCATCAACTTGGCAATTACATTCAAAGGCATTTAAGATGTACGATTGGTATACAAGCAAATTTGATATTGTGGATCTCCCGGAGGAAAATCCATGTTGCTCTTCACAAATAACATGTTTGCAATGAAACGATAATTGATCAGCTATCAATTTGTCAAACATTTTTGGTATAACAGATTGAATGGATATTCCTCTGTAGTTAGCAATATTTTCCCTATTTCAACTTTTAAAGATAGGTCTTATAAAGCTTCGTTTTCAGACGGAGGGGAAATTTCCCTGATTTATTGATAAATTGAATATTGTGTGCAGGGGTGTACATAATGAATAAAAACATTGTTTTATAAAAAAAAGATGATATGCCACCGGGGCCAGGTTTACATGAGTTTTCTAATGAATTGATTGCACTAAAGCCTGGGTCTCCAAACTATCTTCTTCGCGGGCCACAAATACAATTCTACATAATAAAGTCGGCCAAGATCCGATTAATTTTATAAAATTATGAAAAATTTAAGGAACAATTGTTACAATATTTCAAAATATGACATTTACAAAAAAAATTACAAACAATGGAGACCACTGCACTAAAGACATCACTAATATTGACAACAAACTCGGATAAGTTAACAAACTGATCATTCACAAAATTGTTACACGCCCCATCGAGTATTGGCGCGCTATCATTCACCAGAAAAATAATCTGCAAACAACTCAACACAATCATCTCCAGAATCACTTGATTTTTCATTGAAAAAAAAAATCCATCAATTTTCCTGGATCCATTCACATAGTTCCAAAATGATTTATGTTCATGGGAAATATTTAATTCAATTTTTTTGACATAATTTTCATGTAACTGTTCGCTGAGTAACTTACAATTACTACGGTAGATTTTGAATTGTTCATAATCATAAAATGTACCACTTCTTTTATACTTTGTATAAGCTTCTTATTTCTTTTTATTCATATTTATGAGAGTGCCATTGAACCACCTTGGGTAAGAAGATGATTTAATAATTTGAATAGGAACGTATTTATCAATTGCATACAAACAAATATCATAAAATTTGTCAAGGATTACATTTATGTCAGAGTGCTCAAAAATCTCTTTCCGTGAAATTGAAGACAAAAATAAATTTATTTCATTATTATCTGCGGCTTTGAAATTATATATATAATACATACTTGAGTGGATCTTTGATATTGTTAATATTAATCAATATAGTATAAGGTATATGATGAGTACTTTGAGTAAATAAAGGATCATCAGATAGCGATACGTTAACATCTTCAATATTTGAAAATAACAAGTCTAGAAGAATACCGCGATTATTAGGTATTGTATTAGATTGGCGCAAATTAAAAAATTCTGAAGTCTCAGCTAAGATTTGAGCATTAGGACATTTATTTTCCGTTAACAAAACACCGGTATTTTTAAAATTCCAAGACGCACGTGGTACATTAAAATCACCGCAAAAGATAAACTTATAATTTGAATATTGATTACAAATTAAATCAAATGAAGAGCAATAATCGATATACGATGGTGCAGATAGACCCGGAGGAATATAAACCGACGAGATAATCACATCTCCCACTTTTACATATATTTCTTCAATATTAGAAGAACTATTGACAACATTACTTTTAATATGAGATTTTACCGCAATCATAACACCGCCCCCACGAGACTTGCTACTACTCTGGCTAGAACGATCACATCTATAAACCGTAAAATTAAACAGGCCTAACTCACTATCAATAACTGAGGAATCCAGCCACGTTTCGACAATAACTAAAATATCGTATTGTGTTAGATTAACGTTCGATTTTTTATTTATTTTTATTTATTCTCTCACGGGAAACCCCTTTTACAAAGAATATGTACAAAATAATAACAATAATATTTAAAAATTGATAAAACGTATTAACATTAATAACTAAAATTTAATAAATGGTGGTAATAATTACAGAAATTATTCTATATAGAAATAACAAAATCTAAAAACAATAAACATAAGGAAAACTAATAATGAAATTGATTTATTATCCAAAAATATTTTGCATGATACCAAATCTAAAACTCCTTAGAGGACTGTTAAATATATCAAACCATTCACAGTTGTTATATAAATTAGCGAGTCTCATTATACGATCAATGGAGTTGTTGCGACCAAAGTTCGAAGAGATTTTTCGTTCGCGATTTTAATTGATTTTTATTTAGTATAAATGAAATTGCCAATTCTTGGTTGCAGAACACTTCAAACATTAAAAGTGCGATTCTTTTCGCAATCTACAACAAGTTAGTCTTACAAAGACTATATCAAACACTCATTGAAACAATTACTTCCCGGGCTAATACCCCGACGGACATTGAATTATACAACAAGTGTTTGCTGTTACATACAGTAACCTACTGCAAATGTAACAATTTGGGTCAAATTATTCAGGCCATCTATAGACGCGTTTCGAGATTTATCTCTCCTCAGTATAGCTTTACCATTCCCTCTAAACAATTTGACACCTTAGACTGGCGGTCACGTTACCGTTCAAACATTAGTATAAATGAAATTGCCAATTCTTGGTTGCAGAACACTTCAAACATTAAAAGTGCGATTCTTTTCGCAATCTACAATGTCCGTCGGGGTATTAGCCCGGGAAGTAGTTGTTTCAATGAGTGTTTGATATAGTCTTTGTAAGACTAACTTGTTGTAGATTGCGAAAAGAATCGCACTTTTAATGTTTGATTTTTATTTGACCGAAGGCCACCTACATTTTGATAGTATATTTTTAGTTTTTTGTTGTATTACTGTCAATACTTTTAACAATGCAAGGATGACCTTTAGTATATTTTATAGTTAAATTCCGTTCCCCATTTCCTTTGCGTTCTTCTAGCTCCTTATTTAATTTTTGTAGATGTTCTCGCTGCAATTGGGTCCTATCATTTACGAATCGTACAGTACCAGTATCTGCATCTTTGGCTGCTTTTAGAAGGTTCATAGCCGACTCGCGATCTTCGCATATAATTTTTATTGGTCTTGGCTTTGTCGTTGGCTTTCCAATGCGAAAAACTTTTCGAGGACAAAAAGTATTAATTCTTGTACCAAGCATAGACTTAATAGTTACCACATCATTTTGAGTCGAATCTAGAGTTTCAGGAACGTTAAAGACTATAACATTTAAGGCACGCTTTTGGCGGTCCTCTATTTCCGCTACGATATTAGCATCTTGCAAGTGATCACGACAAACAGAAGAAGTCAAATTTAGAAATGCGTTCTTTCATGCCATTAATTTCTGTTAGTATACTTTCCAACGCTGTCTGAAATTCTGCCTTAAAATGGATAGCAAGTTCCTCTTTTAAGACTTTTTTATTGTTTTATTTAATGAAGACGATGAACTATGTTGTTGTAGTTTAGTCGTTGGATCATCGGGAAGGCAATTAGAACATTTCCAATAGTCACCATTACGTTTTTTAGATTCATTGATATATTAGTCTTAAAAATCTAATGAGCAATTCAGACAAGCAGCGTGAAACCATTTATTGCATTTACTGCCATGACATTTCAGAGAATCAGAACGGGGGCTTATATTTAATTTACAAACACTGCAATTAATAACCATTGTGGCAAACTAGATGTTTGATAAATAAATAAAATATAGAAGCGGATTATGTAATGGGAAATCACATTTAAATTACACGGGACACACGCTTCACCTCATAGGATCGTTTATGAGGACTTTAAAAACAAACACAGTAGACCACGGATAAAATAAAGGATTAGTGAAAGAAAAAATAATGATGGAGTAGGTAAATATACTTAATGACATTAGAAGCGTAACACCAAGAAGGAATGATTTTTTTGAATTCATATTTTAGCAACAGAGTGACAATATTTAAAGCATACATTAATAACAATTTCAACCTTGTGCCTTTTATATTTATTGTGAAAAAAAAAATCACTTTTTCTTTTTTGATAAAACTATTTATATGAGCTGTTTAGTACAGATGTTTTTAGTTTTCGTGTTTCCGTTGAGTGTGTTAAGCTTAAATAAAATGCCTCGAGTCCGAAGACGTCCACAATATCACCATTTGAGCGATTTGAGTGATTTTGACCGGGGTCGAGTTGTTGCTTATCGAGATGTCGGTATGACCTATCGCGAAATTGCCCGCCGTATTGATTCCACTGCAGCAACTGTAATACGTGTGTATCAGGTATGGACAGAAGAAGGTAGAGGAGCAAGAAGAAGACCAATTGGTCAACCAAGGCGTACCACAGAACGTCAAGATCGGCGCTTAAGACAAATAGCCCTGCGAGACCGTTTCGCTACTACGCGTCAAATCGGTGATCAATGGATTGGAGAAGAAGGTAGGCCCGTTAGTATGCGAACCTTATATCGCCGCATTCAATCCTTTGGGCTTCTTTCGTACCGTCCAAGATTAGTGCTTCCTTTAACAGCGAGACACTGTCGCCAAAGGTTGGACTGGTGCAGAGAACGGCAGCATTGGGAGGCAGAATGGCACGATGTCGTATTCAGCGATGAATCACGATTTTGTCTAGACACGCATGATGGCCGTAGAAGGGTACGACGCTACCGTGGAGAACGACCTGATCTTAGGTTTGCTATTGAGAGGCATGTACACAGGACTGCTGGAGTAATGGTTTGGGGGGCTATTGCTTATGGTAGTCGATCACCTCTTGTATTCATTCGAGGCAGTATGACAGCTGCGCGTTATGTTGAAGACGTCATACGACCGACTTTGTTGCCTTATTTAGATGGCTGCCCAGACGTACTTTTTCAACAAGATAACGCACGTCCTCATATTGCTCGTCGAACTATGAACTTTCTTAATGAAGCTGGTGTTAATGTTTTGGCGTGGCCGCCCCGTTCGCCGGATTTAAATCCCATTGAGCATGTGTGGGATATCATAGGAAGATTTGCACCATCCTCCACAGACTCTAGCACAGTTGATCGATGAAATTCAAGTTGCTTGGAACGAGATGCCTCAAGAAGACATCGACCATCTCATTTTGTCGATGCCCAGACGTCTACAGGAGTGTATACAGCAAAGGGGTCACCAAACACATTAATAATTTTTTTAGATTGTTTTTAATAAAATTTCTTGAAAATGTAATCATTTTATTCTTGATGAAGACTACCATACTGGCAAAAAATCAAGTTAAAATAATAACTCCTTCTGGGTGTTACGCTTCTAATGTCATGAGTATACAATAAAATTAATCAATGAATTGGATTAATGACCATCAAATCCGATAAAATTAGATCTTTTGAACGAGATTTATTTTTATTCTAGGCTCTGCGCAGTGACCTCGCGTACATGGAGAATTTGTGGAAATTTACAGACTTAATTTATCAAATTTACGGTGTAATATTTGATTAATATATCCAAAATTAACTACATAAAGGTAGTGTAGTTACCTGTATAAGTTCCACAATAAAGTAACAATTTACCATTTAAATAGATAAAATAGTCACAGAGCCGCAGAGTCACTTGTCACACTCACACGAATTTCAATAATTCATTATGGCTATTGATATTTTTTCTAAATGAATACTAATTTATATCTTCGTTTTCTTGTACTATTAGTCCTATTTTGGAAATAAATACGGACCTATCATATAGCATTTTAAATTCTGAACAACTTTGATCTCTTATGTTTTTGCTCTAAAATAATTAAGGGAGCAGGAAACTGCAAAAGTGTGATTTTACATGTAAATTGCTATTACTGAGCAGTCGGATCAGCACCCGGTATATGAATAATTTTTACTACAAATTGCATTTGTGATTTTCATATTTCAATAATTTGAATTTTATCCCGCTAGAACGGTCAAATCGTATACTGAGTCGTGTGCATAATTTAATTTGCTGGCTTTACCTGTAGTGGCCAGAGCAGATTTTTATAATTTGTTTCTCAATTTTAGCAAAAGCGATTGGTGTAGTATCTTCTGTTGGCATCACAGCCGGGGCACACAGATTATGGTGTCACAGATCGTACAAAGCCAAACTGCCCGCGCAGATCCTGCTCATGTTCATGGCGTCGCTCACTTACCAAAACAGCGTTTACATTTGGAGCAGGGATCACAGAATGCATCATAAATATAGCGAAACGGATGCCGATCCCCATAACGCCAAAAGAGGTGAGTTTTATTGTAAATTTCGTAACTAACAACGAAATAATTGGGACAATGTACTAGCAAAGTGTTTTTCTAGTTAAAAGTTACCGAAAAGAAAAATATAAAAAATATAAAATCAAATTAAATAAGATTTTAAATATTTCATTGTATAATTCAATATCCGGAGATGTATTTGCACGGGAAGTAGTTGTTTCAATGGATATTTATCGTCTTAAGTTGTCTTATTAATTAAGACATTGTTTGCATTTTCACGAATAGTTTTTTCGTAATTTTATATATTATAAATATAAAGGGATGTTTTCTGTTGAATAGGAAACTTCAACGAAAAAAATCCCCGTGTATTTTTTTTATCCCAAAGAAAATTGATTGAGGCTATCGAATTTTGAATGATTTGATAAGCAGCATATTTTGAACTTCTCTTGAGATCAGTGTTTTATACCCGTAGCGCATGAAATTTTGAATGGTCTGATAAGCAGCATACTTTGAACTTCTCTTGAGATCAGTGTTTTATACCCGTAGCGCATGAAGTGAAAATTTGGATTTGCCGGGGCAAAATAACTCTTCGTCAATGTTAATTTGTTAATCCTAACAAATCGACCTACAAAATGCGGTTTCGATTATTGTTTATTTAAATGTACTGTCGATACGGGCTTTAACAATATTGTATTTCATTTCAGGCTTCTTCTTTAGTCACGTAGGATGGCTTATGGTGAGAAAACATCCGCTTTTAAAAAGCAAAAAGCACACGGTCGATATGAGCGATTTGGAAGCCAACCCTGTTGTAATGTTCCAACACAAGTAAGTCTAAATCTTTAGTGGCCAATTTTGCAAAAGAATAAGTGTTTTCGAAATAAAAACGATTTTTAATGTCAGTTCTATAAGATAAATTCAAATTTAAAACTATTTGAATTCGAGAAAATAAGCTTACGCTTCTTATTCCCATTATTTTAAACGTCATAAGCAAAGCTATACTGAAGAGAGATAAATCTCGAAACGCGTCTATAGATGGCATAAGACATTAGTTTTAATCCAAGTCCTTTCACTTCTAATTTGTTGCTATCTCTCCTATCATTTTAAATTTGTGTTGTTAGTTGGTTTGAAGAGAATTTGACCTAAACGTTACATATACTTTAATAGAGCGTTGTAACAAATCAAATTAAATAAGATTTTAAATATTTCATTGTATAATTCAATATCCGGCAGTGTATTTGCACGGGAAGTAGTTGTTTCAATGCATATTTATCGTCTTGAGTTGTCTTATTAATTAAGACATTGTTTGCATTTTCACGACTAGTTTTTTCGTAATTTTATATATTATGTCAGTTTTATAATTAAAATATCTTTTTCAGGTATTATTATTTAATAATGTTGCTTCTCGTGGTTGGTTTTCCGGTTTTCGTGCCCTGGTATTTCTGGAATGATTCTTTGAAGGTTTCCTTTTTCCGATACACGATTTATAGATATGTAATGAGCGTCAACTTAACTTGGTGCGTCAACAGCTTCGCGCATCTTTATGGAAACAAACCTTACGATAAGTACGATTTTTTATTACATTTTCAAAAAATAAAATCAAGACCCAGCAATCACCAACACACAGCGACCAATCCAGATTTCCAGAAGCAGGATTAAAATTATACCGCTAAACAAAAATATTTTAAACTTCACTTGAAATCAAAACACTGATTTCAAGTGAAGTTTAAAATATTTTTGTTTCTCGTGGCGCATGAAGTAAAATTTCGAGTTTAAAAAAGCCCCGTGAAAATTTGAAGCTTCTAACTGGTGTTTTCCACTCCCAGGCTAAGCATGAAGTAAAATTTCGAGTTTAGAAAAGCCTGAAAATTTGGTTTGGTCGCGTAGCGCGAAGCGCGGAGCGGGCAAACCAAATTTTCAGGCTTTTCTAAACTCGAAATTTTACTTCATGCGCTTCCGGTACGAAACACTGATGCAAGGTAAAGTTTCGCGGTGTGTTTTACACTTCGTAATATGTCAGTGTTTTGTACCGGTGGCGCATGAAGTAATATTTCGACGACCAGTAGTTTTTATACAGGGTGAACGTGTTTCGACAGAATGTATGGGGATTTCAATTGTTTGAAGAGATAGAGAGTCGGTTAAATTGGGGCAAAGTTGCATATTTTAAGGTCTATCATTAATCGGAAAACAATTTTGAAATATCTTTTTTTTTTTTGTTTGTTTTCGAGATATCAACTTAACATTGCATCAGTGTTTCGTACCGGTGGCGCATGAAGTAAAATTTCGAGTTTAGAAAAGCCTGAAAATTTGGTTTAGCCGCTCCGCGCTTCGCGCTACGCGACCAAACCAAATTTTCAGGCTTTTCTAAACTCGAAATTTTACTTCATGCTTAGCCTGGGAGTGGAAAACACTCGTTTAAAGCTTCAAATTATTTTTTTTTAATAAACCTAGCATCGGCAAATATAGAATGTATGCTTATGTATATTTAAAAGATAATTTCTCGTTATGAAAATGTTCTGTGTTACATAAAAAAAATCTAAACTGAAATTTTACTTCATGCGCCACCGGTACGAAACACTGATTTAATGTAAAGTTTAGCGGTGTGTTTTAAACTTCGTAATATGTTAGTGTTTCGTACCGGTGGCGCATGAAGTAAAATTTCAGTTTAGATTTTTTTTTTATGTAACACTGAACATTTTCGAAACGAGAAATTATCTTTTAAATATACATAAGTATACATTCTATATTTGCCGATGCTAGGTTTATTAAAGAAATTAATTTTGAAGCTTCAAACTACTGTTTTCCACTCCCAGGCTAAGCATGAAGTAAAATTTCAGGCTTTTCTAAACTCGAAATTTTACTTCATGCGCCACCGGTACAAAACACTGATTTAATGTAAAGTTTAGCGGTGTGTTTTAAACTTCGTAATATTTTAGTGTTTTGTACCGGTGGCGCATGAAGTAAAATTTCGAGTTTAGAAAAGCCTGAAAATTTGGTTTGGCCGCTCCGCGCTTCGCGCTACGCGACCAAACCAAATTTTCAGGCTTTTCTAAACTCGAAATTTTACTTCATGCTTAGCCTGGGAGTGGAAAACACTCGTTTAAAGCTTCAAATTAAATTCCTTTAATAAACCTAGCATCGGCAAATATACAAAGTATGCTTATGTATATTTAAAAGAAAATTTTTCGTTATGAAAATGTTCGGTGTTACATAAAACTTTCTGTATAACAAACTTGATAAAACATTAAACCATTTTCGCAGCGACAAATTTTCTACGCGGCGCTTTCCCAAAACCGAAATTTTACTGCATGCTTAATCTGAAAGTGGAAAACACCCGTTTAACTGTTTTAATATTCAAACAAATTCTCAAACTCACGATTATCTTAATTTTATTTCAGAAATATCGGACCTGTTGAGAGCGTCCCCGTCTTGTACTGCACAGTGGGCGAAGGCTTCCATAATTATCACCACACATTTCCATGGGATTACAAAGCGGCCGAACTTGGGAACGACACTAAAAACCCGACCACCTACTTTATCGACTTTTTGGCGTGGTTGGGATGGGTTTACGATCGCAAGACCGTCCCGAAGAACATCATCGAGCAGAGGATGGAGAGAACCGGTGATGCGGGGTACAACACAAACAGGACGTTCTTTCACAAATATTTACCCAAAAACGTCGATTTGTTTTTGAGGAATTCGTTTAATCTCATGATGACTGTTACGTTTTTCTATATTTTATGATTAGAATATTGTTTTGTTATTTATATTTATTTATTTCAATATAATATATGGATTTTAAACGCAATATCGAATCAAATCTAGTATCAACAATTAAATTTAATCTTTGAATAAAATTTAATTGAAGTAGGTAAAACCAGACACAAATAAGACACTTAAACTTTGTTACTATATAACTGAGGTCTTAATTATGACTATAGTTTCGACAACTTTTACTTGTCATTATCAAACTAGAAGTAAGTCATTTAGTTCTGGACATTTAAAGCACTTGGTTTGTTTTACTAGTGAAGCAAACCAAGTGTTTTAAATATCCAATTATTTCAAAAATGTTTCACCACGGGTTAAGTGAGAAATTATTAAACATAAGTCATTTAGACAAGATAAATTCAAATTCAAAACTATTTGAATTCGAGAAAATAAGCTTACGCCTCTTATAGTTTGCACACTTTAAACATAATATATAAACTTACGAAAAAACTATTCGTGAAAATGCAAACAATGTCTTAATTAATAAAACAACTTAAGACGATAAATATCCATTGAAACACCTACTTCCCTAAACGTTACATATACTTTAATAGAGCGTTATTTATTTATTTATTTATTTGTACGAAAATCTCCATTTTACATTAAATATATATATAATAATAAATGTGTGTAAATTAAACATATAACAAATAATACAATGCACATGATAGTTATAAAATTCAAGTTACAATTAGCTAATATAACAAATCAAATTAAATAAGATTTTAAATATTTCATTGTATAATTCAATATCCGGAGGTGTATTTGCACGGGAAGTAGTTGTTTCAATGGATATTTATCGTCTTAAGTTGTCTTATTAATTAAGACATTGTTTGTATTTTCACGAATAGTTTTTTCGTAATTTTATATATTAAGTCATTTAGGTTTATCAAAAATAAATTAATTTTGAGTTGCGTGAAGATCAAATTAATTTGACGAATAAAGCCCTAATAACCTTTCTTCACAAAAGAAAGGCGAAGAAAGGTTATTAGTGCTTTATTCGTCAAATTTGGTTTATCAAAATGTATTGATTGCTTATTTTCGTTGCGTTTTCTTACATACAAACTCTGTCCAGAGCCAAGCATTATGTTATTTAATTATTTATTCATTTACGGATTTATCTTTTTTACAATATTACAAAAAAAGTATAAAAATAAAATGATAATTTGTAGGTAAATATAGGTTGTAATAAATAAATATCGCGCTTAACACTAAACAAATAGTATAAATATGTAATCATTTGAAATCCTATTTTTACCCTTCCTGGTGTTGAGAAACAAAATGTAAACAAAACAAAAACGCATCTTGGGTGACTTTGAGCAGTCATGTGAGATTGGACAAATTTAACTTACGGCGGTTTTAATTTACTAACTTTCAGATTATGAGGTTTCCAACGTTGTTTTTAACAAATGTCATTGGTGGAACTGCTCGGCATAACATTTTGAACTATTTGAAATGCTTCAGTTTTTTCTGTTTAATGTAAGTAAGTATACATAAGCCGTATAAGCCGCAAGATGATATTTCTTCTTCTTCTATGCGTAATTAATGGCCTTAGCTAATAAAGCTCTGTTGACCGGTCACAGTAATTATGAAATGAAAATTATAATTTTTTTAATTTATTGGAGTATCGATTGTATGAATAAATAAATGAGTGGTTGAAGGGATGCGTAATGATATCTTACATCTAGGTCTTAAGTGTGGGTTAAAATCTGGACATAGTTAAACAGCCATTGCTGCGCCCTCTGCCCTCCCCAAGGGATAGTAAATAGGAAATACACGTGGATTTTTAAAGGAAAATGTTCAATGGAAAGGAATTTGGGAAAAGAATTATTGAAAAGGATGTGATTGAAAGGATAATTGAGGATATATGGTGGACCACGTGGAGGCCGCACGTTTTAATTGTGCAGCGGGACGGACAGCTCGGGGTCAGTTCTCGGACCGTACTCGCAAGATGATATTATAAAGTGTACAAAGAGCAAGATGGCTAGGACACATACAGAGAGTTTTATGTAACACCGATCATTTTCATAACGAGAATTTTTCTTTGAAGTATCCATATCCATACGTTGCACATTATCCGATGCTCAACGGACTTTCGTACGTCGTCGAGATAGGTCGTGATAACCTCTTGTACTGTACACGTGAGTCTGTGTTGTTTGTTTATCTAAACTTTTTTGTGTTCTTTTCTGTTGTTCTGAGTTCTATTTTTAATTTCTGTTTAAATATTGGAAAAAATAATTTGATTTGATGACTGATGTCATAGGGGGCTCGGAGCCCCCTGACATCCCCCCGCTGGATGTAGATATGGAAGAAACTAACTCTAATTCGTTAATTGCTCAATTGAATGAGGTTTCGGGACTCTCAGGATCTCCCGGGGTATACTCTAGAGGTAATAACATGGAGGAAATACATTGTTTTAGAATCACTGACCGTGCTCCATATTCAGTATACTTAGAAAAAATTTCAACCCCAAATTCCTCCCCCTCTCTTTATGAGATGGTGATTGGTAATATTTTATATAAAAGAGGATACAGGATTACAACTTCCCGAAGGGGAAGGAATAGAGTTTGTGCTCAATTTAGTAATTTTTCAGATGCAAATAAATTATTACAAGATCGGGAATTTTTACAAAATAATTATTTAAAAGCATTCATACCGTCTCAATTAATTTCAGTAAAGGGGATTATGAGGGATGTAGATCCTGTTTTCACAGAGGAAGAGATATTGAAAAACCTAAATGACTTAAATGAGTTTAGCACATTGCATGTGAGAAGGTGGAAGAGGAAAGTGATTAATGAGAAAAATGAGGAAAATTTCATAAACACACATACAGTAGTTGCCACTTTCCGTTGTACATTCCTTCCTAAATCAATAAAATTATTTTGCACTTTAAAAACCCCAGAGATTTTCATTCCCCCTGTAACAAAATGTCATTCATGCTTGAGATACGGCCACACAATTAAAATTTGCAAGAGCAAAAATAAATGCGCTCAATGTGGAACATCAGATCATGAAACTTCTCAGTGCCCCCTTCAACATCCCAAATGTATATACTGTAAAGGTAACCACCTCTCCACAGAAATGGGTACTTTGTCTAAGGACAGGTGTTGCCCAGAGTTTATCAGACAAAAAAAATAAAAGAATATATGTCGCACTACAATGTGTCTTTTATGGAAGCGGCATCGATATTCCCACAGGACAAGGTGATTAACAAAATGACAACTCCTCCAAATCCCTCATTATTACCCCGAAACTTTCCCCCTCTTCAACCAAACTTCACTTACATCTCACAATCTCCAAAATCAGTTCTTCCTTCGTTACTATAGTAAACACTCCAAAGAAAAAAAGTCCATCCTCCCCAAAGGAGGTTGATCCTATAGTAAAACAACATAGAGATATAATCTATTTACAAAATTCCCCTACACCAAAAAAATTGTGCTTTAACTTTAATTTTCCCACTACCGCAAACTCTGAATTTGAATGTGATGACAATCAATTTCTAGAAATTATACAAAAACTTTACCGTGCAAATCCATCCATTTTCATAGAAACGGTATTTAACCTCATTCCAGTCGACACTCTAAATAAACGTTCTTCTTCAGTGAAATATAAGAAGTTATAACTCAAATAGAGCCAACCTAAATGATTTAGTATTAATAGAAAATCCGGACATAATTTGCTGAAACTTGGACTAATGATACAAGTTATTTTAAGGTAAATGGATACATTCCTATTTTGAAAAACAGACAAGATTCAAAAGGTGGAATTGCAGTTTTAATTCGATCATCTATCTCATATAAAGAAGTCCTCCCCAATTTGACCCTAATCCCTGAAAATGCTCAATTTGTTGTTATTAAATTTGATCAGTTTGTTCTTGTTTCTGGATATATACCACCATCTGTAATATTCCCTTTCACTACATGGACATATTTATTGTCTTTCGGATCTTCAACTCTATGGGTAGGAGATTTTAATTGTTATCTGAAAGTGTTAAATAAAGTATATTCTAATCCTGCAGGTAACATTCTGAGTCAAATTGTAGATACCCACGACTTGGTTATTTTAAATGATAACAAGTCTACTCGTTTAATAGGACCAAATCTTAAACCTAGTATAATTGATCTTTCTATAGCTTCCCCCTCCTTGGCTTCTTTCATTTCCTGTCATACATTACATGATACCTATGGCAGTGATCACTTTCCTGTAATTACACTATATGTTTCAAATTCGTCATTGGTCAATTTAAGACAAGAAACCGAAATGTCCGTCTTGCACAGTGGTCTGAATATACCTCAGAACTTGAGCCCTTTTTCTATGAAGAAGTTAAGTATGCATCCTTTATTAGTAAATTAAACGAAGCTGCTGATCATTGGATACCTTATACAAATCCTTTTACTAGGTTTCCTAGATGTCCTTGGTGGGATTCATCTTGTACAGAAGTCAAATTATTAAGAAAAAATGCAATTAAGAAGTATTATGCTAATAAAACAGTAGAACATTTTGTAGAGTCCAAGAGGGCTTTAGCTTATTCTAAAAAAATTTTTAAGAATAAAAAGAAAATATCATTCATAAAATTTAGCGAATCCTTATCAAGAGATACCGAGATAGGGGTATCTCTTGATAAGGATTCGCTAAATTTTTTATCAATATGGAAGACAATAAAAATATATAGGAAATCATTTCTTCCTCCTTCTTCAAAAATTTCTCAATATGAAGCTATAGAATTTTTTTTTAATAATTTTACCCCACCATATGTTGAAAATGTGTATAACTTTGAGTGCACCACTAATCTATATTCATTTATTGCTTCTAATTTTACATTACAAGAACCTAATGCTGTACTTAGTAAAGTTAAAGACTTTTCTCCGGGTATTGATAAGATTACATATTCAATGATTGGGAATTTACCATTTTCAGGTAAAATGGAAATACTACGAATATTCAATAATATTTTGGAAACAGGGACAATTCCTGAAGTCTGGATAAAACAGATAATTTTTCCAATCCTGAAACCTGGTAAAAGCCCAGATAACCACTCTAATTACCGTCCAATTTCGTTGACGTCCTGTGTAAGGAAAACTTTGGAATACCTCATCAAAACTAGGTTAGATTGGTGGGCAGAAAGATATCACATATACCCTTTTATGCAGTTTGGATTTAGGAAGGGAAAGAGTACCTTGGATAATATTATTAAATTAACATCAGATATTCATTCTGCATTTCTGAAGGGAGAATCAACAGTAGTATTATTTTTAGATATATCTGCCGCTTTTGATTCTGTTATACCTTCTATTATGGTAAGAAAATTAATTACTTTAGGGATTCCGGTAAAGATTATCAAATGCATTTGGTCCCTTATTCGATTTAAAATTCTTTATCTGAAACAAGATAACTCCTTTAGCAATCCTAGATACTCCTTCGTGGGTCTTCCACAGGGATCTATCCTTAGTCCTCTTCTTTATATATTTTATACTCTTCCTCTTGAACGAGAAATATCTCCTTATTGCACTATAATGCAATATGCAGATGATGTGGTTCTTTATTGCTCAGGTAGTAACATACAATCACTGTATAATAGAATAAACAATGCTTTGTTTGAGCTCTCAGATTGACTTTTCTGTAATGGTTTAAATCTTTCGCCCCATAAATCTCAGAACATAATATTTACCAAGAAAAGAAATATATTAAATTATCAACTAAAATTTAATGATACTCCTATTTCAAAAGTCCAAAGTGTGAAATACTTAGGATTAATACTTGATTCAAAACTAAAGTGGAATCTTAAATCAAAGGTTTTCAATATATTAAATATTATTAAAACACTTTCTCATACTTGGTGGGGATCAGATCCTGTTATTTTGCTTACCTTTTATAAATCATTAATCAGATCACGTATTCAGTATGGACTAGTAGCTCTATCACCTCTATCAAAAATCAATACTAAAACTCTTGGTCAGATGCAAACCTCATGTCTCAGGGTTATCCTGGGAGCTATGAGATCCTCTCCCTCCCGAGCCCTGGAAGTGGAAAGTGGGATTCCTCCAATACCCCTCCGTTTCTCTTACTTATGCAGAAAATATTTTTCAAAATGCATAGCATATAATAATGAGCCCGTAGTCAAGTCATTGAGTGAATTACATAATAATTTGTTGGCCAAAGGTAAACCTTTGTTTCCCCATATAGAAAATTTTACACTATCTTTGTCTTTTAATGTCATAAAATCCCCATCTATCCCTTGTTACAAATCTTCTTATTTTTCATATTTTTATCCATTAAAGATTACTTATGATATAGGCTTACCCAAAATCCACCCAAACCCTTTTATTAATAGAGAATTTGATGAATTAACAAATAAAAGATGGCCTAATTTTATACGGTGTTTTACAGATGGGTTTAAGCTTTCTTTACCTGTTTCATGTGCTTGCGGAATATACATTGAGAATTATGTTTCTTCTTCTTTTAAAATAGCATCTACTTCTACAATACTAACAGCTATAAAAGAATGTTTAGTGATTATTAGACAGTCAAATATACAAAAATCAGTAATTTTTACTGATTCTAAATGTGCCTTACAATCATTGGAACGTGTGGGAATAGATCAACATCTCTCCATACTTTCCACTGCAATTAGAGCAATTTACTTCAATTTGATAACAACATCTTAGTGTTTAATTAATTTATGTTGGATACCTAGCCACAGAAATATAATAGGAAATGAAATGGCTGACGGAAATGCTAGAAGAGGTCATCATCTAGATCCTGTAATCTTTAGTGCCCCGCACCAAGATTATTACCCTGTATTAAAAAAAAGTGTTTTCTTAAAATGGCAAACATTCTGGAAATCATCTCAGAATCATATTATATATTATAGCATACAACACTCCATCCCCACACGTCCTTGGTTTTTTAGTAAAAAAGCTTTGGGAAGAAGATTAATTACTACCATAATTAGAATGAAAACTTTTCATAATTCATCTCCGTCACATCTCTATAGAATAGGACAAGTTCCATCTCCAAATTGCAGTTGTGGCGGGTGGGGTGATCTGAATCATATATTTTTCGAATGCAGAAATTACTACGAAAAATGCAGAACCTTATATTCTTCTTTAATTTTATTGGGTCACACTTCACCTATTTCCATTACCTCTGTTTTATGTAACTCGACAATTGACTCCTATATATTATTATATAAACTCCTATCTGAGAATAATATATATATCTAATTCTTTGAATTATTTTATTCTATGTTTGTGCTACATGTTCTCCTACTAACACCAGATCTATGAAAAACGAAGTAAGGAAGTATTAAAGAAAGCATCTGATTGCTGGGGCTGGTCGACAGGGCTTCGAAGCCAGGGCCATTAATTTCGCAGAAGAAGAAGAAGAAGAATTATCCGATGCTCTTTTTATTAAAAGAATCCAATTTGAAGCTTTAAGCGAGTGTTTTCCACTCCCAGGCTAAGCATGAAGTAAAATTTCGAGTTTAGAAAAGCCTGAAAATTTGGTTTGGTCGCGTAGCGCGAAGCGCGGAGCGGCCAAACCAAATTTTCAAGCTTTTCTAAACTCGAAATTTTACTTCATGCGCCACCGGTACAAAACACTGATCAATGTAAAGTTTAGCGGTGTGTTTTAAACTTCGTAATATGTCAGTGTTTTGTACCCGTGGCGCATGAAGTAAAATTTTGAGTTTAGAAAAGCCTGAAAATTTGGTTTGGCCGCTCCGCGCTTCGCGCTACGCGACCAAACCAAATTTTCAGGCTTTTCTAAACTCAAAATTTTACTTCATGCTTAGCCTGGGAGTGAAAAACACTCGCTTAAAGCTTCAAATTAATTTCTTTTAATAAACCAAGCATCGCAAAATATGCATAGAGATACTTAAAAGAAAAATTGTCGTTATGAAAATGTTCGGTGTTACATAAAACTCTCTGTATATAGGATGAAACAGAAGTCACCTGTAAGAGCTATAACTGAATGAGAACCAGAAGGTAGAAGAGCTAGAGAAAGACCCAAAATAAGATAAAAGCTCCACCAGATGCAGGCAGGAATAAACGACTGCAAAAAAGCACAAGATACAAAAAAATGGATAAAAGTAACAGAAAACCTAAAGGACACAATAAACACACTAATAATAATACGAGAATGGACTAATCCATCCGAATAGATTTAGTATACTCCTAGGCAGAATATTTGAACAAAACAACTTAATTTATGATGAAATTTCAAATTGTAATGAACACAAAACCTATCTCTATCTCTAAGTTTAAGTGTCTTATTTATGTCTATCTCTATTTTTTTATTTTGTATTTCATTTAAGTTGAATGAAAACACAAATAATAATAATAATAATAATAATGTTTATTGCCCAACAGGAAATAAATTCCCAATTACAAGACAATTTAGTATAAACAAACAAGTTTTAAAACTATGAACTAAAAATAATAACATTTTAATAACATTTTACTTCGTAGTTAACAAAATTCTAATAAGGATGTCAATGGTTGAAAAAATACGTCACAAGTTGGTGGAAGTTGATTAAACGAATTGCAGATCACATTAATAGGCGATTTTAATCCAAAATTTGTTCTATTATACATAATATTAAATGTGGTCTTATATCTACTATTGAAAGATGGAATATGCAAGCCAACTAGCTGTAAAATATCAGGGCTGTCAATTCTATCATGCAGAAGCTTGTGTAAGAAGGTGATGCTTTGTCTGTGACGTCGGCATTCAAGAGATTCTACATTAAATTTATCTAGCAGTAGTGAATGATCACAGCCTCTGTCAGGATAAAATCCCTCAACTTTCAAGTGCAAAAACTTCAGGAACTTACGTTGAACACTTTCTACTAGGTTAATCTGAAGTTGAGTTTGAGGGTACCAAATTAAACATGCATATTCCAACTTGGAACGGACATAAACATTAAATAGAGATTTCAAAGCATTAGGATTTCGCAAATTTGTAGAATTTCGAAGTATAAATCCTAATGCTTTAATACTTTCTTCACAATAAGTTTTTAGTTTGCTAGATGTACATTTCGAATGCCAAGTACTCATTATCAATAGCTTACTCACTAGTTTATAAAAGATGCGGCGTATTTATCCCTACAAATATTTCCGGAAATTACAAGGGGATTATCCTGAAAAACCCTAGATAAAGTTAAAAAATGTGTTAGTCGGGGCTGATTGAGGGTATTAAATCTAACAACGGGTTAATTAATGGGCTTAAATCAAAATTAAGAAGTTTGTTTTGCTGTTTTTTCAATTCTATTGCCTCCAACATATTTAATTTATTTTTTGATAAACATTGTAGAAGGCTTGTATTTTTTATCGAAAATTCATGACCTGTAGTTATTGTATGGAGTGCTACCGCTGATTTCTCGGGATTCTGATTTTTTATGTGATAAACATGTTCTTAAAATCTGGTTCCTACATTTCTTTGTGTTGGTCCTATATAAAGTTACAACCCGACATAGGGGTTGCCGCACAATCTGGTGGAACAAGAATCTTGAAAAGCTAAGAGCCCAGGTTCGACGGCTATTTAATAGGGCCAAAACCACACAGAGTTGGGACACCTATAAGGAAAAGCTTACGCAGTACAATAAAGAAATCCGAAAAGCCAAAAGAGACTCGTGGAGGAAGTTCTGCGAGGAGTTAATCGACACTCCGGCATGTTCGAGAATCCACAAAGTCCTGGCAAAGGATGGAAGTGCTGCAAAAGAGGTAGGTTTCGTCAAAAAATCTGACGGGACTTATACTGAAACAAAGGAGGAAAGTCTCAAGGAATTACTAAAAGTCCACTTTCCAGCCTCAACAATCCTGTCAGGGGAGAACATACGCAAAAAAAGCCAGACCGAAATGATTGAAGGTTAGCCACAGAGGTCACAAGACCAAGCAGAATCAGATGGGCCATAAGCAGGTTCCAACCTTATAAGTCCGCTGGGATGGATGGGATCTATCCCATCCTGCTACAGAAGGGCATAGAGGAGCTGCTGCCGCATCTAACAAAGATCTTCAAAGCCTGTCTGGCATGGGGACACGTACCAAGGGCGTGGCAAAGTGTAAAGGTAATCTACCTGCCTAAGGTAGGTAGAATAGCAGATCTAACACCGAAGTCTTACAGACCCATCAGCATCTCTTCATTCCTACTGAAAACAATGGAGAGACTGGTCGACAGATACCTACGAGACGAGATACTGGGGAAAGATCCCCTCAGTAACCGTCAGTACGCTTACCAGCCAGGAAAGTCCACGGATTCGGCGCTGGACGACCTAAACAGGCTCATCACAAAGTCAGTAGAGGACAAAGAGATAGCTATGGTCACATTTCTAGATATAGAAGGGACGTTCAACAATGTCACAACCAACTCGCTTATAGAGGCACAGGCAAGAAAAGGCGTCCCGCCAAGTCTCTACCAATGGATAAGGGCTAGCCTGGAGAAAAGGACAATTACATCCACTCTAGGAGGGCACATCATTAAAGCCAGATCCGGCGGAGGCTGCCCGCAGGGAGGGGTTCTATCTCCACTGCTATGGGCAACTCTTGTGGACGACTTACTAAGGAAACTGTCCGAAAAAGGCATCCACTGCCTAGGGTATGCGGATGACTTGGCCATAGTCATCAGAGGCCGATTCGCAGGAGTTATCTCACAACGAATACAAAGGGCCCTAAACATAGTAGACAACTGGTGTCGAAGGGAACGACTGACGGTCAATCCCGAAAAAACACAGATTGTCGTGTTCACATAAAGAAGAGCGCTAGAACGCCTAAGGCCACCGACGCTCGGGGCACAACAATTCCCTTCGCTAAGGAAGCGAAGTACCTAGGGGTAATCTTCGACAATAAAATGACGTGGAGCACGCACATCACGAAAACCGCCAAAAAAGCCTCAATGGCATTGGAAAGGTGTCGAAGAATGTGCGGGAAAAACTGGGGGCTCAATCCTAAAATGACCCTCTGGTTATATACAAGGGTGATCAGGCCCATGATATCCTACGGGGCAGTAGTGTGGTTGACAAGGACGGAGCAGCAGGGGGCGATAAGGCGTCTTAACAGCACACAAAGACTAGCATTTCTCAGTGTCACAGGAGCCCTAAGCACTACCCCGACAGCAGCCCTAGATGTGATCCTGAACCTACCACCACTGCACATCTTCATACAAGGGGAAGCCAGGGCCGTAACATACAGACTAATGCGAGGACAGGCTCCCATAAACCGATCACACGGGAAAAAGTACCAAAGGCTAGAAGACGAGCTAAAGGCAAACCCTATAACAGGAATGCCAAGAGATGCCATGGTCAAGAAGTATAATTTCGACATGAAATACAAACTGATGATCCCGCAGATAAAACATTGGGAAAAGGGCCCATCTATCAACGCGGAATCAAACTGGTATACTGACGGCTCGAAGACAGAGGAAGGAGTCGGAGCCGGAATATACAACACAAAACCGGAGACAAAGATTTCCTCTGCATTGGAGAAATAGCAAAGCAAGACAACAAAAGTCGATCAGTAGCTATTTTCTCGGACAGCCAAGCGCTGCTAAGGACACTAAGCACCACACAGGTCGACTCTAAGCTAGTGTGGGATTGTGTAAGCGCTCTCAACGAAATGGGCGGTCGCAAAAAAGTGACAATGGTATGGGTCCAAGGACACAAGGGTCATCAAGGGAACAAAAAAGCAGACGAACTGGCCAAACAAGGCTCGTCAAGCACATTCATAGGCCCGGAACCCTCCTGCGGTATCGCAAAAACCACAGTCAGACAATCCATAAAAAAATAGACGGAGACACAAACTCAAACCTGGTGGACGAACACACCTGGGCAGAGGCAGGCGAAACAATCGCTGGCTTTCACGACCGATCTTCTCAACCAACAGAGAAAAACGGTTAAAGCTATAGTACGTCTACTAACAGGACACTGTAGGCTCAACAAACACATGAGCAAAATAGGCCTGGCAGAGGATACAATATGTAGATTCTGCCAGGAAGAAGAGGAGGATCCTCTCCACATCCTGTGCCAATGTGAGGCCCTAGCGCAGGTTAGATACCTAAAGCTGGGCAACATTAAACCAAGCGCAGAGAGCTACACCCAAGGCTCACTGTCAGGGTTAATAGGGCCAATCAAAGAGGCGAAGCTCGAGCACGTCGTCTAGGATAATAGGGATCCACAATAGATCTGAAAAGGTCGCGGTGGTACAGGCCAATGAGGCCACCCCTACGAATATCTAATCTAATCCTATATAAAGTTCATCACATTGATTTATTGAATATATTCCTGATTTTAGCAAGTTATCTGTTCTACTGAATGTGTTTCCTAAGAGAGATTTTAATTGTGTATTTGTGTAAAGGACAGGGCAAAGGTAACATTTTTTAAATAAGTTATTAAATTTATTTTTTCTGTATTTCATTGCTAACTCGCAAGCTTTTGTTTCGTGGATTACCATTTCCATAGGTACACACATGGATGTTTTCTTTTACGTTTACAAACTCGCATAAATTCAAATTTGAAGTTCCTAACGAGTGTTTCCACTCCCAGACTAAGCATGAAGTAAAATTTCGAGTTTAGAAAAGCCTGAAAATTTGGTTTGGTCGCTCCGCGAAGCGGAGCGGCCAAACCAAATTATCAGGCTTTTCTAAACTCGACATTTTACTTCATGCGCCACGCGTATAAAACATTGATTTTAAGTAAAGGTTACAATATACAGCTTTTGTTTGATTTCGCGTTAATACATTTTACAAATATATATTTCCTATTGGTATACCTTGCGTTTAAAAATCCGTCTAATTTTCTTTCGAATAAATTAATAAATTAATGTTAATACGTTTTATCAATTTTTAAATATTATTATTATTATTTTGTACATATTCTTTGTAAAAGGGGTTTCCCGTGAGAAAATAAATAAATAAAATAATAAATAAAATAAAATAAATAAAAAAATAATTAAAAGAAAGAAATTGCAAATTTTGTAAATTTGTATTTTACTTATTAAAACCTGCACCTGTGCAATTATTTTCTTCAATATCAAACCTTGTATCACCAGGTTAGTAATTGTATTGATTATATTACAATAATCCGTGCTGGTTTTTATCCCTAATAATTATTTACGGCAATTTCTCAATAACCACATCAGTTTCACACTTGATAAGTTAGCAGTCACAACGCATTCAAGGTAAGTGTTTTTCTTTCTTTTCTAAAATCTGCCTTCATTGCGATCTTGAATCTACGAGTGAAGTACTTATAAACAAACTTATTAATCCAAAATGTATCACCACGGATTAAGTGTGAAATTATAGAAAGATTAAAGTACTTTTAATAAATTTAAACTAATTTCCGTTTCAAAAGTTTTGGTCACTGTGTTTGAATGCCAATAAAACGAAAAGTATTTATTTCTTCAATAATCATAATTTAAAAACAAGTGCATAAAATAATCTATTCTACGTAATATATTTTGATTTGATTTTTTTTGCTTTACAAGTATTGTTTAAAAACAAAAAATACGCCGTCAGTTGAAAGCCGTAAAAACATAATTTTATGGAAATTAAAGTTTAAAACATTCACAACTTCAAAGTTTTTTGAGAAATCTTCATGGAATTTCGTGTGGATGTTAAGAAGATATTGCTTTTTCATAATATACTAAAAACAAAAATACGCCATCGACAGTTTTCGAGTTATTTTCAAATAAAAGTCGAAAAAAATAGAATTTTATGAAAATATTTGGAGCAATTAAAGTTTAATACATTCACAACTTCAAAGTATTTTGAGAAATCATCATGGAATTTCATGTGGATATATTGCTTTTTCAGAATATAAACTAAAAACAAAAAATACGCCATCTACAGTATTAGAGTTATTTTCAATTAAAAGTAAAAAAAATAGAATTTTATTTAAATATTTATGGAAATTAAAGTTTAAAACATTCACAACTTCAAAGTTATTTTAAGAAATCCTCATGAAATTTCGTGTGGATGTTAAGAAGATATTGCTTTTTCAGAATATGCCAAAAACAAAAAATAGGCCAACGACAGGTTTCGAGTTATTGTCAATTAAAGACGTAAAAATAGAATTTTATGGAAATATTTAAGAAAATGAAGTTTGCAACTTTAAAGTTTTTTTAAGAAATCTTGATGGAATTTCATGTGCATGTTAAGAAGAAACTGTTTTTTCAGAATATGCCAAAAATAAAAAAAAAATACGCCATCGACAGTTTTCGAGGTAGTTTCAATTAAAAGTCGAAAAAATTGAAATTTATGGAAATATTTAGAGAAATTAAAGTTGAAAACATTTACAACATCAAAGAGTTTTGAGAAATCTTCATGGACTGTCGTGTCGATATTAAGAAGATATTGTTTTTTTAGAATATGCTAAAAATAAAAAAAATACCACATCAAGAGTTTTTAAGTTATTATCAATTAAAACTCGAGAAAATAGAATTTTATGGAAATATTTAGGGAAATTAAAGTTTAAAACATTCACAACTTCAAAGTTATTTGAGAAATCTTCATGAAATTTCGTGTAGATGTTAAGAAGACATTGCGTTTTCAGAATATGTTAAAAACAAAAAATACGCCATCGACAGTTTTTTAGTTATTTTCAACTAAAAGTCGAAAAAATAGAATTTTATGGAAATAATTAAGAAAATTAAATTTTAAAACATTGACAACTTTAAAGTTTTTTGAGAAATCTTCATGGAATTTCATGTGGATGTTAAGAAGATATTGTTCTTTTGGAATATGCCAAAAACAAAAAATACGCTATCGACAGTTTTTGAGTTATTTTAAATTAAAAGTCAAAAAATAGAATTTTATGGAAATATTTAGCGAAATTAAAGTTTAAAACATTCACAACTTCAAAGTTTTTTGAGAAATCTTCATGAAATTTCGTGTAGATGTTAAGAAGATATTGCGTTTTCAGAATATCTTAAAAACAAAAAAATACACCATCGACAGTTTTCGAGTTATTGTCAATTAAAAGTCGTAAAAATAGAATTTTATGGAAATATTTAGGAATATTAAAGTTTAAAACATTTACAACTTTAAATTTTTTTCAGAAATCTTCATGGAATTTTCATGTGGAGGTTAAGAAGATATTGCTCTTTTGGAATACGCAAAAAACATGCTATCGACAGTTTTCGAGTTAGTTTAAATTAAGAAGAAGTCGAAAAAATAGAATTCTATGGAAATATTTAGCGAAATTTTAATTTAAAACATTCACAACTTCAAAGTTTTTTGAGAAATCTTCATGAAATTTCGTATAGATGTTAAGAAGATATTGCGTTTTCAGAATATGTTAAAATTTTTTGGAAATATTTAGGAAAATTAAAGTTTAAAACATTTACAACTCTAAAGTTTTTTGAGAAATCTTCATAAAATTTCATGTAGATGTTAAGAAGATATTGCTCTTTTGGAATATGCAAAAAATAAATAATACGCTATCGACAGTTTTCGAGTTATTTTAAATTAAAATTCGAAAAAATAGAATTTTATGGAAATATTTATGGAAATTAAAGTTTAAAACATTCACAACTTTAAAGTTGTTTGAGAAATCTTCATAAAATTTTGTGTAGATGTTAAGAAGATATTGCGTTTTCAGAATATCTTAAAAACAAAAAATACGCCATCAACAGTTTTCGAGTTATTTTCAAGTAAAAGTCGAAAAAATAAAATGTTATGGAAATATTTAGGAAAATTAAAGTTTAAAACATTTACAACTTTAAAGTTTTTTGAGAAATTTTCGTGGAATTTCATGTGGATGTTCAGAAGATATTGCTCTTTTGGAATATGCAAAAAACAAAAAATACTCTATCGACAGTTTTCGAGTTATATTAAATAAAAAGTCAAAAAACAAAATTTTATGGAAATATTTAGGGAAATTAAAGTTTAAAACATTCACAACTTCAAAGTTGTTTGAAAAATCTTCATGAAATTTCGTGTAGATGTTAAGAAGACATTGTGTTTTCAGAATATGTTAAAAACAAAAAAATACGCTATCGACAATTTTCGTGTTATTTCCCATTAAATGTCGAAAAATAGAATTTTAGGGAAATATTTAGGGAAATTAAAGTTTAAAACATTCACAACCTCAAAGTTGTTTCAGAAATCTTCATGAAATTTCGTGTAGATGTTAAGAAGACATTGAGTTTTCAGAATATGTTAAAAACAAAAAATACGCCATCGACAGTTTTCGAGTTATTTTCAATTAAAAGTCAAATAAAATAGAATTTTATGGAAATATTTATGGTAATTAAAGTTTAAAACATTCACAACTTCAAAGTTGTTTGAAAAATCATCATGAAATTTCGTGTAGATGTTAAGAGGACGATGCGATTACGGAATATGTTAAAAACAAAAAATTCGCACACGCATAGTCGAAAAAATAGAATTTAATGTAAATATTTAGGAAAATTAAAGTTTAAAACATTTTCAACTTTCAAGTTTTTTGAGAAATCTTCATGGAATTTCATGTAGGTGTTAAGAAGATATTGCTTTTACAGAATATACCAAAAACAAAAAATACGCCATTGACAGTTTTTGAGTTATTGTCAATTAAAAGTCGTAAAAACAGAATTTTATGGAAATATTTAGGAATATTAAAGTTTAAAACATTTACAACTTTAAATTTTTTTGAGAAATCTTCATGGAACTTTCATGTGGAGGTTAAGAAGATATTGCTCTTTTGGAATACGCAAAAAACATGCTATCGACAGTTTTCGAGTTAGTTTAAATTAAGAGTGGAAAAAATAGAATTCTATGGAAATATTTAGGGAAATTTAAATTTAAAACTATCACAACTTCAAAGTTTTTTGAGAAATCTTCATGAAATTTCGTATAGATGTTAAGAAGATATTGCGTTTTCAGAATATGTTAAAAACAATAAATACGCTATCGACAGTTTACGAGTCGTTTTCAACTAAATGTCAAAAAAATTTAATTTTATGGAAGTATTTAGGAAAATTAAAGTTTAAAACATTTACAACTCTAAAGTTTTTTGAGAAATCTTCATAAAATTTCATGTAGATGTTAAGAAGATATTGCTCTTGTGGAATATGCAAAAAACAAATAATACGCTATCGACAGTTTTCGAGTTATTTTAAATTAAAAGTCGAAAAAATAGAATTTTATGGAAATATTTATGGAAATTAAAGTTTAAAACATTCACAACTTTAAAGTTGTTTGAGAAGTCTTCATAAAATTTTGTGTAGATGTTAAGAAGATATTGCGTTTTCAGAATATCTTGAAAACAAAAAATACGCCATCAGCAGTTTTCGAGTTATTTTCAAGTAAAAGTCGAAAAAATAAAATGTTATGGAAATATTTAGGAAAATTAAAGTTTAAAACATTTACAACTTTAAAGTTTTTTGAGATATTTTCGTGGAATTTCATGTGGATGTTAAGAAGATATTCCTCTTTTGGAATATGCAAAAAGCAAAACATACTCTATCGACAGTTTTCGAGTTATTTTAAATAAAAAGTAGAAAAAACAAAATTTTATGGAAATATTTAGGGAAATTAAAGTTTAAAACATTCACAACTTCAAAGTTGTTTGAAAAATCGTCATGAAATTTCGTGTAGATGTTAAGAAGACATTTCGTTTTCATAATATGTTAAAAACAAAAAATTCGCCATCGACAGTTTTCGTGTTATTTCCCACTAAATGTCGAAAAATAGAATTTTAGGGAATATTTAGGGAAATTAAAGTTTAAAACATTCACAACTTCAAAGTTGTTTCAGAAATCTTCATGAAATTTCGTGTAGATATTAAGAAGACATTGCGTTTTCAGTATATGTTAAGTACAAAAAATACGCCATCGACAGTTTTTGAGTTATTTTCAATTAAAAGTCGAAAAAATAGCATTTCATGGAAATATTTATGGAAATTAAAGTTTAAAACATTCACAACTTCAAAGTTGTTTGAAAAATCTTCATGAAATTTTGTGTAGATGTTAAGAAGACGTTGCGATTTCGGAATATGTTAAAAACAAAAAATACGCTATCGACAGTTTGCGAGTTATTTTCAACTATAAGTGGAAAAAATAGAATTTAATGTAAATATTTAGGAAAATTAAAGTTTAAAACATTTACAACTTTCAAGTTTTTTGAGAAATCTTCATGGAATTTCATGTAGATGTTAAGAAGATATTGCTGTTATAGAATATACCAAAAACAAAAAATACGCCATTGACAGTTTTTGAGTTATTGTCGTCGTAAAAATAGAATTTTATGGAAATATTTAGGAAAATTAAAGTTTAAAACATTAACAACTTCAAATTTGTTTGAAAAATCTTCATGGAATTTCATGTAGATGTTAAGAAAACATTGTGTTTTCAGAATATATCAAAAACAAAAAATACCCCATTGACAGTTTTCGAGTTATTATCAATGAAAGTCGGCAAAACAGAATTTTATGAAAAAAATATAGGGAAATTAAATTTCAAAACATTCACAAATTCGAAATTCTCTGAGAAATCTTGATGGAATTTCATGTGGATGTTAAAAAGGTATTGCTTTCTAGAATACGCTAAAAACCAAAAACACACCATCGACAGTTTTCGAGTTATTGTCAATTAAAAGTCGTAAAAATAGAATTTTATCGAAATATTTAGGAAAATTAAAGTTTAAAACATTCATAACTTCAAAGTTTTTTTAAAAATCTTAATGAAATTTTGAGTGGATGTTAAAAAGATATTGCCTTTTCAGAATATATCAAAAACAAAAAATACGCTATCGATAGTTTTCGAGTAATTTGCGATTAAAAGTCGAAAAAATAGAATTTTATGAAAACATTTAGGGAAATTAAATTTCAAAACATTGTCAACATCGTAATTCTCTAAGAAATCTTTATGGTATTTCGTCTGGATGTTAAGAAGACATTGGTTTTTCAGAATATGCCAAAAACTAAAAACACTCCATCGATAGTTTTGGAGTTATTTTCAATTAATAATCGTATAAATCGAATTTTATGAAGAAATTAAGGGAAATAAAAGTTTAAATCATTTACAACATGCAAATTCTTTAAAAAATCTTCGTGGAATTTCATGTGGGTTTTAAGAAAATATTGCTTTTTCAGAATATGTCAAAAACAAAAAATACCCCATCGACAGTTTTTGAGTTATTTTCAATTGAATGTCGAAAAAGTAGAATTTTATGGAAATATTTAGGGCAATTAAAGTTTAAAACATTTACAACATCTAAATTCTTTCAGAAATCTCTATAAAATTTAGTGTGGATGTTAAAAAGCCAATGCTCTATTAGAATGTATTAAAGACTAAAAATACACTATCGACTATTTCAAATTATGTTTAAATCAAAAAAATTGAATTTTATAGAAATATTTAAAAGCAATATAACAAAACCTTTTCAAATAGCCGACTATCATATTTTTACTTATTTGGAATAGAATAGAAGAATAGAATAGAAGAATAGAATACAAGAATAGAAGAGAAGAATAGAATAGAAGAATAGAATAGAATAGAAGAATAGAATAAAAGAATGGAATAGAAGAATAGAATAGAAGAATAGAATAGAAGAATAGAATAGAAGAATAGAATAGAATAGAAGAATAGAATAGAAGAATAGAATAGAAGAATAGAATAGAAGAATAGAATAGAAGAATAGAATAGAAGAATAGAATAGAAGAATAGAATAGAAGAATAGAATAGAAGAATAGAATAGAAGAATAGAATAGAAGAATAGAATAGAAGAATAGAATAGAAGAATAGAATAGAATAGAAGAATAGAATAGAAGAATAGAATAGAAGAATAGAATAGAATAGAAGAATAGAATAGAAGAATAAAATTAAAGAATAGAATAGAAGAATAGAATAGAAGAATAGAATAGAAGAATAGAATAGAAGAATAGAATAGAAGAATAGAATAGAAGAATTGAATAGAAGAATAGAATAGAATAATAGAATAGAAGAATAGAATAGAAGAAAAGAATAGAAGAATAGAATAGAAAAATAGAACAGAAGAATAGAACAGAAGAATAGAATAGAAGAATAGAATAGAAGAATAGAATAGAAGAATAGAATAGATGAATAGAATAGTAGAATAGAATAGAAGAATAGAACAGAAGAATAGAATAGAAGAATAGAATAGAAGAATAGAATAGAAGAATAGAATATAAGAATAGAATAGAAGAATAGAATAGAAGAATAGAATAGAAGAATAGAATAGAAGAATAAAATAGAAGAATAGAATAGAAGAATAGATTAGAAGAATAGAATAGAAGAATAGAATAGATTTCATGGTCGAAAAAATACATGGCAGTGTTATGAGAACGTCATTGAATAATATACTAAGAGAAAAAATAAATCCGGCACTTTTGATATAAACAAATACAAAATATACGTACAAATATAGACATAAAGGTATGATTATATAAATTAGAGTATGTATCACAGAAAATGTATAAATTTGTCGAGAAGTAGCATTGCATTTTGACAATGCAAAGGAGACCAAATATCAAGCATTAATAATTTGATTAAAATCGGAGAGCTTTAGCTCGAGGGCTTTAATCTTTGATTGTTAATGCTTGATATGTCGATTTGAATTGTCTAAAAATGCAAGTCTTCAAGATAAATTGTTTAAAAAAAATAATAGTCGCTATTTTGAAATTTCTGGTTTGTAGCTTAGCGTTGTGTATAAGCGCTCAAAGTTGAACGTTTCTTCAAAATAAACTTTTTCAGGAAAAAATATTAATAAATAGCCCGAATCGGTTTAAATATTTATGGGAATGTCTGTACATTTTTAGGGATTTTTCAGAAATATAATTTTCATCGAAAAAATCATAGTATAGCCCTTACGATTTTTCCGATAAAAAATTATATTTCTAAAAAATGTGTACATTTTTTGGGATTATTCAAAAATACAATTATTTATCGGAAAAATCGTGGAGAATGTCTGTAAATGTTTTGGGATTTTTCAGAAATACATTTTTTTATCGGAAAAATCATAGAGAATGTCTGTAAATGTTTTGGGATTTTTCCGATAAAAGATTATATTTCTGAAAAATGTGTACACAAAAAATGTACACATTTTTCAGAAATATAATTTTTTATCGGAAAAATCCCAAAACATTTACAGACATTCTTTACGATTTTTCCGATAAAAAATTGTATTTCTGAATAATCCCAAAAATGGATTAATTAGAAATACATATTTATTGGAAAAATCGTAGTATAGCACTTACGATTTTTTCGACAAAAAATTGTATTTCTGAAAAATCCCAAAACATTTACAATCTCCACGATTTTTCCGATAAATAATTGTATTTTTGAATAATCCCAAAAACTGTTCAAATTTTTCAGAAATATAATTTTTTATCGGAAAAATCGTAAGGGCTATACTGTGATTTTTTCGATGAAAATTATATTTCTGAAAAATCCCCAAAAATGTACAGACATTCCCATAAATATTTAAACCGATTCGGGCTATTTATTTTTCTCTGCAAAAAATTATTAATTTCTGCAAAAAATGGAATTTTTAAAAGAAAATTATTGTTTTTTTTTAAATTCTCAAAAAACTCCTAAATGTTCTTATCAATATAAGAAACATTAAGCAACTTTTTGCACAATTAAAAAATCATTTCAACATTATTATCGACTTTTAAAAGTAACGATTTACTGAAAATCCAACTTTGAGCGCTTATACAAAGCACAAACTTAAATAGTTTAAAAACTTGTCGCACTCTAAACTAAAGCCTATTTTATGCTGAATAGATAATTTTTCGAATGAATTAAATTACTTTAAAAAATAGCCTAAAGAGCTCTTTGAACGGAGAATGTGAAAACATTGAGAAATTGACAACTATTCCAGCTGGAGGAATTAAGAATATTTTTCAGAAAAGAATTGTTTTAAATATTTATATGTCTAAATTTTTTGAGATTTTTAAAAAATAAAATATTCTATCAAAAAAATCTTAAAAGTCGAGAATTTTTATAAGAAAATTATTATTTTTTAAAAAACCTCCAAAACATCCCAAATGCTCTTATATAAGAGTAATAAAATAATATATGTAAATAGATTAAGTTAATTAAAAATTGTTAAAAATAAATTAATCTAAATCTAATAATTTATATACTAAATCACATTATTTGTATTAATATTAAAGTAAATAAAAAAGTATTAAGAGTAATCGATTCAGCATTAAATTAGCTTTAATTTTATGTACAATCAATTTTTAATACTTAAAAACCGTGCCTTGTAAAAACGCTCAAAGTTGGATTTTCAGAAAGTTGTTGATTTTCGATGCTTTTATAAGTCGATAATTGTGTCGAAATAATTTTTTTATTAAACAAAAAAGTTGCTTACATTATAACTTTTTTGTTTAATAAAAAAATTATTTCGACACAATTATCGACTTATAAAAGCATCGAAAATCAACAACTTTCTGAAAATCCAACTTTGAGCGTTTTTACAAGGCACGGTTTTTAAGTATTAAAAATTGATTGTACATAAAATTAAAGCTAATTTATTGCTGAATCGATTACTTTACAAAAGAAGACAATTAGTTGATAAATTTAGCCTGAAGAGTGTATTAAATGGAGAAAGTGAACAAATTGAAAAATTGACTATTTTTGAAAATCAGTTAATGGTATTTTCAATTAATTGAACTAGGGTAGTCGATATTAAATCATAATAACTCTCGTTATTATTTATTGATGAAATTGTTAGAAAACAGCGTAAAAGACAAAGTTTTACACAATGTGTGTGGTTTCCGGAAATCCCGCCACAAACATTACACTAAAACCGATCTTTTATACGTTCATTTAATTAAGCGTATGATCACCATATTTTTCTCGGCGTTAATTAATTCATAATCACCCGATGATAACTTTGCCGTTTATCAACTTTTCTTAACACCTACAGATATAATTTGTTTTTGTTGGCGGTCAGTCCAGTCGAAGAGCGAACGAACGATGATGATAGCACCACCAATTGGACCGCGATTAATACAGATATTAATTAATTACATGTCCTTGGACTTAAAGGTTCACACACACAAACACAACACAGATACAATCACGCGAAACGTTTTGTTTATTCGCGCTTAGTCTCTCACAGAATACAGACCGTTAAAATTGAATGAAAATATTAAAATCCGAATAATAAAAAAAAAACGTTCCAAAGTAAAAACGAGTAAATCAGTGAAAATTTAACCAAGTGATTCCTATAAAATTTCCAACCTAAGTATAGACATTTTTTTGAATTCATAAGTAAAAACTAAAAATGTACAGAGAATTTGTTAATGATAAAAATCACAACCTATACATTAAATAAAAGCGAGTAAATCAGTGAAATTTAAACAAGTGATTCCTTTAAAATTTTCGACCTAAGTATTACGACTTTTTTTTAATTCATAAATAAAAAATTGTAAAGGGAATATTTTGAATTGTTTGGAGTACAATTCACAATATTTTTTAATTATGTAAACATTCGAAATTTTACTTCATGCGCCACGCGTACAAACCACCGATTAATGTAAAATTAAAAATACTATTGCTAGATCAATATTAAAAACGTACTGCTAGAGCAGGATTTAAAATATACTGCTAAACAAGAATATTTTAAACTTCACAAAACGTCAGTGTTTTATACGCGTGGCGCATGAAGTAAAATTTCGAGTTTAAAAAAGCCTGAGAATTTGGTTTGGTCGCTCCGCTTCGCGGAGCGACCAAACCAAATTCTCAGGCTTTTCTAAATTAGAAATTTTACTTCATGCTTAGTCTGGGAGTGGAAAACACTCATTTAAAGTTCAAATTGAATGCTTTGCAAGTACAGCGCATGTCTGAAAATTTACAGCGTAGACATCGGCCCGCTGAAAATGTTCAGACATTTATTGTATTTAATTTTAAGCTAAAAATGAGTGTTTTCATTCCCAGACTAAGCATGAAGTAAAATTTCAAGTTTAGAAAAGCCTAAACGTTTGGATTTGGACAGGCTTTTCTAAATTAGAAATTTTACTTCATGCGCCACGCGTACTAACCACTGATTTCATGTAAAATTAAAAATTCTATTGCTAAATTAATATTAAAAATGTACTGCTAAAGCAGGATTTAAAATAAACTGCAAGAATATTTTAAATTCCACAAAACGTCAGTGTTTTACACGCGTGGCGCATGAAGTAAAATTTCGAGTTTAGAAAAGCCTGAGTTTGGATTTGGACGCTTCGCGTCCAAATCCAAAACGCTCAGGCTTTTCTAAACTCGAAATTTTACTTCATGCTTAGTCTGGGAGTGTAAAACACTCGTTTTACCCTTAAAATTGAACGCTTTTCAAGTACAACGAATGTCTGAAAATTTACAGCGTAGACATCGGCCCGCTGAAATTATTCAGACATTTATTGTATTTAAAATGCGCTCAATTTAAAGCTTTAAATGAGTGTTTCCATTTATAGACTAAGCATAACAAAAATATTAAGTTTGAAAAAAGCCTGAACGTTTAGCTTTAGACAAGCTTTTCTAAACTCGAAATTTTACTTCATGCGCCACGCGTACAAACCCCTGATTTCATGTAAAATTAAAAATACTATTGCTAGATCAATATTAAAAATGTACTGCTAAAGCAGGATTTAAAATATACTGCAAGAATATTTTAAACTTCACAAAACGTCAGTGTTTTACACGCGTGGCGCATGAAGTAAAATTTCGAGTTTAGTCTGGGAGTGGAAAACACTTGTTAAAAGCTTCAAATTGAACGCCTTTCAAATACATCGCATGTCTGAAAATTTACAGCGTAGACATCGGCCCGCTGAAAATATTCAGACATTTATTGTATTTAAAATGCGCTCAATTTAAAGCTTAAAATGAGTGTTTCCATTTCTAGACTAAGCATAACAAAAATATTAAGTTTAAAAAAGCCTGAACGTTTGGCTGAAGACAAGCTTTTCTAAATTCGAAATATTATTTCATGCGCCACGCGTACAAACCACTGATTTAATGTAAAATTACAAATACTATTGCTAGATCAATATTAAAAACGTACTGCTAGAGCAGGATTTAAAATATACTGCTAAACAAGAATATTTTATACTTCACAAAACGTCAGTGTTTTATACGCGTGGCGCATGAAGTAAAATTTCGAGTTTAGAAAAGCCTGAGTTTGGATTTGGACGCTTCGCGTCCAAATCCAAAACGCTCAGGCTTTTCTAAACTCGAAATTTGACTTCATGCTTAGTCAAATTAAACGCCTTTCAAGTTCATCGTATGTCTGAAAATTTATAGCGTAGACATCGGCCGGCTGAAAATATTCAGACATTTAGTGTATTTAAAATGCGCTCAATTTAAAGCTCAAAATGAGTGTTTCCATTTATAGACTAAGCATAACAAAAATATTAAGTTTGAAAAAAGCCTGAACGTTTAGCTTTAGACAAGCTTTTCTAAACTCAAAATTTTACTTCATGCGCCACGCGTACAAACCACTGATTTAATGTAAAATTAAAAATACTATTGCTAGATAAATATTAAAAATGTACTGCTAAAGCAGGATTTAAAATATACTGCAAGAATATTTTAAACTTCACAAAACGTCAGTGTTTTACACGCGTGGCGCATGAAGTAAAATTTCGAGTTTAGAAAAGCCTGAGTTTGGATTTGGACGCTTCGCGTTCAAAACGCTCAGGCTTTTCTAAACTCGAAATTTTACTTCATGCTTAGTCTGGGAGTGGAAAACACTCGTTTTAAGCTTAAAATTGAACGCTTTTCAAGTACGACGAATGTCTGAAAATTTACAGCGTAGACATCGGCCCGCTGAAATTATTCAGACATTTATTGTATTTAAAATGCGCTCAATTTAAAGCTTTAAATGAGTGTTTCCATTTCTAGACTAAGCATAACAAAAATATTAAGTTTTAAAAAGCCTGAACGTTTAGCTGTAGACAAGCTTTTCTAAATTCGAAATTTTACTTCATGCGCCACGTGTACAAATCACTGATATAATGTAAAGTTAAAAATACTTTTGCTAGAGCCGTATTAAAAATGTACTGCTAGAGCAGGATTTAAAACATACTGCTAAACAAGAATATTTTAAACTTCACAAAACGTCAGTGTTTAATACGCGTGGCGCATGAAGTAAAATTTCGAGTTTAGAAAAGCCTGAGTTTGGATTTGGACGCTTCGCGTCCAAATCCAAAACGCTCAGGCTTTTCTAAACTCGAAATTTTACTTCATGCTTAATCTGGGAGTGGAAATCACTTATTTATGAACATTTTCAGCGTGCCGATAAATACGCTGTATTTTTTCAGACATTCATTGTACTTGAAAAGCATTCAATTTCAAGCTTTAAATGAGTGTTTTCCACTCCCAGACTAAGTATGAAGTAAAATTTCGAGTTTAGAAAAGCCTGAGCGTTTTGGATTTGGACGCGAAGCGTCCAAATCCAAACTCAGGCTTTTCTAAACTCGAAATTTTACTTCATGCGCCACGCGTATAAAACACTGACGTTTTTTAAAGTTCAAAATATTCTTGTTTTTCATTCATTGTATTTAAAATGCGCTCAATTTATAGCTATAAATGAGTATTTACATTTCCAGGCTAAGCATGAAGTAAAATGTTAAGTTTAGAATGTTTAAATTAGTGTTCTCCACACCCAGACTAAGCATGAAGTAAAATTTCGAGTTTAAAAAGCCTGAGCAAATCCAAACTCAGGCTTTTCTAAACTCGAAATTTTACTTCATGCGTCACGCGTATAAAACACTGACGTTTTTTGAAGTTCAAAATATTCTTGTTTTTCATTCATTGTATATATTTAAAAAGCGCCCAATTTATAGCTATAAATAAGTATTTCCATTTCCAGACTAAGCGTGAAGTAAAATTTTAAGTTTAGAATGTTTAAATGAGTGTTTTCCATACCTAGGCTAAGCATGAAGTAAAATTTCGAGTTTAGAAAAGCCTGAGCGTTTTGAATTTGGACGCGAAGCGTCCAAATCCAAACTCAGGCTTTTCTAAACTCGAAATTTTACTTCATGCGCCACGCGTATAAAACACTGACGTTTTTTGAAGTTCAAAATATTCTTGTTTTTTATTCATTGTATTTAAAAAGCGCCCAATTTATAGCTATAAACGAGTATTTCCATTTCCAGACTAAGCATGAAGTAAAATTTTAAGTTTAGAAAAGCTTAAACGTTTGGATTTGGTCAGGCTTTTCTAAATTCGAAATTTTACTTCATGCGCGACGTATACAAACTACTGATTTAGTGTAAAACTCAAAATATGCTTTAATTATTTTTATAAGTTTCAAATATCCTACGTTTTCTTGATAACCAGTAAACTCGTTTTAAGAACCATCCTGAATATTTGTTTATTATTAATATTGTAAAGTTTAAAATAAACTGCTTATGTTTGCTTTCATGTAAATAAGTTTATTTCGTTCAACCAAATTTCATGCTTTCAACATTAGAGCAATTTGATTTGGAAAATCTAAGTATACTTAAAGAAAAGAAAAATCCTGTAAATAAGCGCAATAAAATTACACAATAATGCAGATTATATGTATGAGCATGGAGTAAATATTTATTCCCAGCCGATAAATATGGCTAGTGCGTGGCGCTATAAACCCTACCGATTACCACTTTTCGTAATATTTACTCTAAGGTATAAGTGAAAAAATTGCTGAAGATTCCTGAAGTTGTTTCAATGGATATTTATAGTCTTAAGTTGTCTTAATAATTAAGAGATTGTTTGCATTGTCACGAATAACATTTTTGTAATTTTATATATTATGCTGAAGATTAGTTTGTCACAGATTATAATACAGTAGAACCTCGCTATACCGGGCCTCGAGATATCGTGATTCGGATATATCGGGGTCATTTTTCAGGTTTCTTTTTTTTAAAGATGTTAATTTTAACAATTGACTGCGTACCGCCCTGATTAGGTAAAACGTTCCGGCGTCATTATTGTATTATACAGTATGTCTTGTTATGTAGGTGGCTACTGTATATATATATATATATATATATATATATATATATATATATGCGCGTGTGTGTATGTGTATATATATATATATATATATATATATATATATATATATATATATATGCGCGTGTGTGTATGTGACTATTATACAAATTACATATATTCGGATATACCGTGTTTTCCTTATATCGTGCTAGGTATAGCCTAAAGCCATCCCAGTATAACGAGGTTCTACTGTACATTAATTTGACGAATAAAGCACTAATAACCTTTCTTCACAATTTAATTTGAATTACCAAATGTACATTTCGGGCACAAAGTGACCATTATCAATGGATTAACATTGTGTTAACCCATTGATAATGGTCGCTTTGTGTCCGAAATGTACATTTGATAATTCAAATAAAAGTGTGAAGAACGGTTATTAGTGCTTTATTCGTCAAATTAATTTGATCTTCACGTAACTCAAAACCAATTTATTATAATACATTATTCTTCTCCGATTTTTATTACTCATACATTTTTATAACCAACTGTAAATCCTATTAATTTATATTCAATCTGAATATTAACATAACGAAAAAAAAAAATGCAATCAATTTCCAACAACTCTTTGTGTAGCAATAAATTGGATTTTAGGAATCTTCGGAACGGTACTGAATAATATTTTTTTCATAACGTGTTTTTTGTTTTTTGTTTTGCATGTTGTTTATCTAGAATCTTAAATAAAATGGACGGAGTGAATTTGAATTAATAATTCCAGCGGTCATTGCCAGGGCAGAAACAACCGGTTCTTGTTCTTACACTTATTTATAAAAAGACGCTCCTCATCAGAAGCTAATTTGTTTAGCAGTGCAGACGTCCTTCAGGTGAGTTAGTTATACGTGTCTTCTTAACAAAAGTGTCGGTCACGTGCGCGCAATTGCCAACACGCGCATTCATTTAATTACACATGCAAGCTATTTGTTATTACTATTAAGTTTATTGTTATATCTATAATCAATCGAAATATTTGAAATAAGTTTTGTATTTCTTAAACACTGCGTTTCAGAGAAAATGTGAGGCCTGGGCAGGCGCGGATTTATTGGAAGGATAGTAATAAAAAGCGGTTAAATTCCCTTCTTCACTATTTTTATTTAAGTAGTAAATGTCCATTATCAATAGTTAACTAACAAAAATTACAAAGGTGTCGGTGTATTTATATCATTAAACGGATTTGTGAAACGGATCAGTGGAAAAACCTAAATGTAAATATTACAATGATAGACCCTATTTATTTTTATATTTATTTATTAAATTAACGGTATAACACCTTTTTACAAAATAATTAGTTAATATATAGTATTATTATCTATGACATTATTAATTAAATTAATTAATGTATAGAGATGATGATGGAGAAGCGAATACTATCATTTATAAATAAACACGGTATCTTTTCCAATTGCCAACATGGTTTCGTAAAAGGCAAAAATATTAACACAGCTATATTTGAATTTATTAATATTGTAATTAAAGGCTTCGAAAATGGTGAAACAACTTGTGGTATGTTTTTGGATCTATCGAAAGCATTTGATAGTATTTCTCACGATCAACTATTGAATAAATTATATTCCTTTGGTTTTCGAGGAGTAGCATATAGTTGGCTTAGGTCATATCTTAAGGGTAGAATCCAGTATGTAGAGATTATTCAAAACTCAAAAAAAGTCAAGTCTGATGTTCAAAATATTTCCAGAGGGGTACCACAAGGATGTGTTCTTGGTCTCCTCCTATTTAATATTTATATAAATGATATGTTTTCACTTAATAATGGACCAAATCACAGTATAATTAATTTTGCTGATGATACGAATTTAATCATACGGGGATCTGATTTTGTAGAGTTAAAGAAAAATGCTTCCAATATAATTAATTTGGTAGAAATGTGGTTTCAAAGCAACCAGTTGCATTTAAATGTTGACAAAACAAAGTGTATTATTTTTAAATTAAATGAAAGTTTCATAACTCCAAAATCTGTTGAAATTAATCACACTGAATATGAATTAGTTCCGGCTTTGAAATTTCTAGGAATTACAATTGATAAAAACCTAAAATGGTACCAGCATTATGTAAAGTTAATTAAAGGAAAGGCACTTGGTAATGTTTCACAATTAAATCTTTATTCCGACTAGTTTCGGTTTGTTAGACCATTTTCAAAGGAATGTACAGAAAAAATTATTTCCTAAGTATATATACAATATTTAGGGGAAAAGACTAATATTATATGTTCAAACCGTTTAAATTTAGGCAAACTATTAATAAACAATAAATCGAAAACTGATAATTCAAAGAAATGTGGAATTTATGAAATACAGTGTGATGAATGCGATGCAACTTATATTGGACAAACCGGCAGATCATTCGAAATCAGAATGAAAGAACATAAAAATTCTGTTTTAGATAATAAACCAACAACTGGCTTTTCCAAACATTGCATTGCATTCAATCACTTCTTTAATCCGCATAATTTTAAGATTTTGCATTCAGGTAATAAGGGATACGCACTAAACCTCAAAGAGGGCCTGGAGATTAACAAGGCCATAAAAATGGGGAACAATATCGTAAACGACAACGAGGAGATTTGGAATTTCCCAATTCTGACTTCTCTTATTACCTGCAACAAAAACAAAAATATTGTATATATACTTAGGAAATAATTGTTTCTGTACATTCCTTTGAAAATGGTCTAACAAACCGAAACTAGTCGGAATAAAGATTTAATTGTGAAACAATACCAAGTGCCTTTCCTTTAATTAACTTTACATAGTGTAATATGTTTCACCAAGTGCCAGATGAGAAATTAATTCAAGAAAAAATGGTACCAGCATATTGATCAATTGTGTACAAAACTAGGAAAAGCTGTGTACATGTTACGTACTTTAGATCACACCATCAACCATCCGTACGAATTAATGAGAACGGTATACTGTGGCAATTTTGAGTCTTTGCTTCTTTTTGGAATTTAATTTTGGGGAAATTCAGGACACATTGGTCGTATTTTCGTTATGCAAAAAAGAGCACTAAGAATTATGCTTAATTTAAAACGAATCGAATCATGTAGACGAAAATTTACAAATGCGGGAATTCTAACAGTTACTGCCATATATATACAGGAATGCTTGTTTTTCATGTATAAACATCGCAATGAATTCAGTGAATATAGGTTTACTCATGATCATCAAACAAGACACAGGGGTGATTTGAGATATCCTATATATAAATTCACGCGATCCCAGAAAGGACCTTTATATGCATCCTCAATGTTTTATAACAGTTTACCGATAGATATTAAAAATGAATCTAATTTTAGAACATTTAAGATACGAATATATACTTATTTATGTAACATGGAGCCTTACTCCATTGATGAATATATTAACTTTTGTTAGATATTTTGCATTTTTGAATTTTGACACTGGCTCATGTATTATATATATTGTATTTCTATGTATTTATGTGAGAGAAAATAAACTATTACTATTGATAATGAAGGTTTAAATTAAATTACACTTGGTTTGTATCACAATTTTAATTCAAGAAAAAAAAAAACTATTACTATTACTATTCACGCTCAGTTGCGACGTGCACAATGAAATATAAATTAAGCTTACAAATAATAAACTGAAATATTTATAGACCAAACATACTGGTTAGTTTACGCTTTAGTTGGTAACGTTCAATATTAAAAATTTCGATTATTTCATTAAAGAGATATTCGTTACCTAGCGACATTAATCGTGACATCGAGTTTTGTAAACCAAGAGATGTTTTATGTCTCTCTAGGTAAAATAGCTGATTTTGGCGAGTTCTCCTTCCAGGAACGGAAAGTGATACATTATTTATTTATTTATTTATTATCCAACAGTTTACAAAAGAAACTAATTACAGGATAAATTAAAATTACAAAATATATATTCGCGCTACATAAAATAGTATAATATAATAACCAAATTATTAATAACCCAACAGTGCGATTTAGAATAATACTCCAACTATAATAATGGCCAAGGAATAGGAGCAATTTAATGATTTATTTTAAATTATAAATACATATTCATTATGCTACTGTTGAGTTTTGTTTCTTGACAATCCACTGGCAATTTTATCATATGAATTGATACGATCAAATTTCAAAGCTTATTATGATTGGACATTTTCTGAACCGCCGGTTATATAACATTGAATAAGTGTATATTGACACCAACAAAAAAACTTAAATAATGGAAATCTAGATTAAGTAACAGAAAATATTTATTATAAATGTGAGTTTAAATGACACAGGAAACTTGGAAGATCTACATTGAAGATATCAATGTCATTGGAAATCGAGTTTACAGTATTGCACATTGATATGATGGGAGAATTAAGATGATGAGTTGAATTTGTCCTATCACAATAAAAGGGATATTTGTGTCTGCTTGCTTTCCTAGGAACATAGAAATTTAATTTTGACAAGATGTAGGAGTCTCGTATGTCATTATGTACAATCTTATATATGAACATACTTTCAGCTATTCTACGTCTTTGTGCAAGAAAAGGAATATTAAATTCTTTTTGTAGTTCATGATTCGGGTAGCCTTGTACGTTGTAGTGATTATGACGTTTGTAGTATAATGCCTTTAAAAACTTCCTTTGAATATTCTCAATTTCGCAAATATGTACATGGTGATATGGATTCCAAATTATGGAGCAATATTCAAGTTTGCTTCGAATGAAAGCATAATAGAAATTTATGAGTGGATCTATACTTGTAAAAGGTTTACCATTTCTTAAAATAAATCCCAACATACTGTAGCTTGATTTGCACAGATATGAAATGTGATCATTGAAGTTCAATTTTTTATCGAAAAATTATCTAATAATAAGGGCGAATCCAAAGATCCATTTATAATTTCATGGAGAGTGCATAAGTCAGTCATTTTCCGACGATTTTCAAGAGATATAATATTAAGATCCTTCATAATAGTATAATATTCCCCTCTATAGTGTTACACACCTAGTTTATATTCCATACATCGAAGAAATTGTTTTTGAACAGATTCCATAATTTTTATGTTAGTAGCCGATGATGGTGTCCAAACACAGGAACCAAATTCAAGGTGACAACGCACTAACGAACAAAAGAGTGTTTTCAAGCATTCCATATCCAAATCTTTGCCACTCCTCCATACAAAACCCCACATTTGTAGCGCCTTATTTGTTTGTATTCTAATATGAGAGGTGAAATTTAGTTTGGTATGGAAAGTGATTCCAAGATCTTTGATTGTGTCAACACGAACTAATGCAGAATTACCAATTTTGTAGTGAATATCTATATTTGATCGGCGTGTAGTGGTGGACATCGAATAACACTTAAACTAACCGCTTGTCGGGAATGCTAAATTATTAGCGTTAACACCTATGTTGGATTAAGTCAAGCAGGGGATTACTCGACGGGCTCATATCAAAATTTAGTAGATTATAAAGGTTCTTTTTCATTTCAATCGCTTCTATCATGTTTAAATTGTAAGATGATGACTGTTTTAATAAATTGACATTATTTTTGTTAAACTTGTGTCCTGTTTCAAGAATGTGGTAGGCAAAGGCTGATTTTTAAGGGTTTAGATTGTTGATGTGGTATCAATGTTCTTTGAATCTAGTATTCACGTTTCTTTTAGTGTGTCCTACATATATTTTGCTACAATTACTACAACTGATTGAATAAATTTCTGATAATAATAATTTGTCTTATTTTTCAAAAGTGTTGCCTAAAAATCTGCTGAGTTTTGTATTTGAGTAATAAGCTGGGGTCAGATTATTTTTTTTGAAAATATTATTATTGAGTTTCTGGTTATTGGAAGAAGTTTTAACATTGTTTTATTAGAAGATAAAACAATGTTAAAACTTCTTCCAATAACCAGAAACTCAATAATAATATTTTCAAAAAAATTAATCTTACCCCAGCTTATTACTCAAATACAAAACTTAGCAGATTATTAGGCAACACTTTTGAAAAACAAGACAAATTATCATTATCAGAAATTTATTCAATTAGTTGTAGTAATTGTAGCAAAATATATGTAGGACACACTAAAAGAAACGTGAATACTAGATTCAAAGAACATTCATAACACATCAAAAATCTAAACCCTTATAAATCAGCCTTTGCCGAATACATTCTAGAAACAGGACACAAGTTTAACAAAGATAATGTCAATTTATTAAACCAGTCATCTTACAATTTAAACATGATAATAGCGATTGAAATGAAAAAGAACCTTTATAATCTACTAAATTTTGATATGAGCCCGTTGAGTAATCCCCTGCTTGACTTAATCCAACACAGGTGTTAACGCTAATAAAACTGTGGCATTCCCGACAAACTAAAAGAACCGTTAGTACTAGTTTCAAAGAACATTAAATTAGAATTTAAAAAAAGTACATACATATTTCTTTTTTCAGGATGCAAATATTTTTATATTTTATAGTGATTTAATCAATCGAAATATTAGAGACAAGTTTTGTATTTCTTAATACACTGCGTTTCAGAAAAAATATGAGGCCTGGGCAGGCGCAGATCTTTTCAAAAGAATTTTAACATTATTTTATTGTCTAATTAAATTAGAATATAAAGAAAGTACATACATATTTCTTTTCTCAGGATGCGAATATTTTTATATTTTTTGGTGATCTGTCTCATTGTGTTTGTGAGAGATGTCTCTTGTGCGGATCCGGAATTGGAAGAACAGGAGCTCAAAGCCCGGGCGTTTCTGCATCATCTGAACAGGGCAATGTTGCAGAATTACCACAGAAGTGTCATAGCCGATTGGAATTACGATAGTAATATTACCGAGCACAATAAACGTGAAAAGGTAAATTTTCTACTCGAAACAATACATTCAACTTATATTTAAAAACAAACAGTTGGTTTTATACAGGGTCCGGCAGCGTTAGCTGACGGTTTTTAAAATAGCACAACTCAATCAATTTTCAAGATACATATATGTAACATCTTTATTTACAGAATACATAGTAAAATACAATGGTTTATAATAAGTAATTACAATAAATTAAGTTTAAATTCTGTAAATTGGCTATCGACCCTGGGGTCTTTCAGCCTTTTCAAGATATTTTATTAAACATTTTTTGTGTAAACAGCAAGACTGAATGTTTACAATGTATACAAAAACTTGGAAAAAAACCTCAAGTTGCGAAAATAACATCAGGTAAATGACGACCTGCGTTTTCGATGCACTCATGAAATCGGATGGTAAAGTCAGTCATCACTCCTTGCAAAATTGCTCGAGGAATCGCACGAATTTCTCGCTGAATATTATCACGCAGTTGAGCCAAATTTCGGGGCTTGTTAAGGTACACTTTTCCCATTAAGTAACTCCACAAATAAAAGTCACATGATGACAGATCCGGAGAATACTTCCTCCCCAAATTACGTCGGCGTCGAATTACTGTCAGGAGGGTTTCTTTCCAACAGGATGGAGCAACTGTCCACACGGCACATGTATGTATGGAGCTGCTGAGAACATCGTTTCCCGGTAAGTTAATCTCACACCGCGGTGACATCCCATGACCAGCACGTTCTTCGAACTTGTCACCATGTGACTTTTATTTGTGGGGTTACCTAATGGGAAAAGCGTATCTTGACAAACCTTGAAATTTGGCTCAACTACGTGATAATATTCAGCGAGAATATCGCGCGATTCCCCCAGCAACTTTGCAAGGAGTGATGACTAACATTACCACCTGATTCCAGCTGTGTTTGTCATTTACCTAATGTTATTTTCGCTACTTGAGGTTTTTCTCGAAGTTTTTGTATACGTTATAAACTTAGAATCTTCCTGTTTACATTTTTTTTTAATAAAATACACTGCTCAAAACAATTAGCGGGTCACTAATTTGTGCCTCCATAAAATTCAAACGGGAAATTACATGCAAATAAAATTAAGGATATCTGAAAGACGCTCTATTTAATTGTTTTAATTGGCACATATGGAAGTGTCAGCATCACGTACATTTAAATTACCTGTAATAATTAACAACAACTACTAAAACCGAAGTGCAAAACGAAATTAAATTAATTGTCAATGTAAACTTTTGTACATAAAATGGTAACTTAATAACGAGTATGTGCTCCCATAGCACGAATAACGGCATTACACCGTCTTGGCATGCTTCGCAAGTCTTCGAAGGTCTTCCTGTGGTATAGCGTCCCATTCTTCAATAAGAGCCGCCGTTAGCTGCTGGATGGTCTGAGGAGGATGCGGGCGACCACGAACACGTCTGTCGAGCATATCCCAAACATGCTCTATGGGATTTAAATCAGGACTTAACGCAGGCCACACCATTGTTTGAATTTCCAGTTCTTGTAGGAAGTCTGAAGTGATTCGCGCAGAATGTGGCGTTATCCTGCATTAACAAAAAGTTAGGACCTATTCCATATGCCACAGGGACAACATGTTCTCAACACAATGTCAACATAAAGATTAGCGTCAAGATTTCTTGGAATTACAACAAGGTCGGTTCTACTGTCGATACTAATCCCACTCCAAACTATAACTGAACTACCTCCAAATCTTTTGACTTCCTGGACAGTAGCAGCTGCGTAGCATTCTCCTGGGCGTCTGTAAACAGGTACTCGGCCATCGCAACGAGTAATACGGAACCTTGATTCATCCGTGAAGAGCACATACTTCCATTGTCGAAGTTGCCATGCGACATGTTCACGAGCAAAATGAATCCTTGCTTTTCTGTGGCGTCGTGTCAACGAGGGTTTTCGCACGGGTCGTCTTGCCCTCAAATTTGATTCCCTTAACCTATTCTTAATTGTCTGGTCTGATACAGTGACTCCATGCGCCGTCCTGAGGGAAATTAAGAGGTCTTTCGCCGTAGAAACTCTATTGCGAAGACTCGAAATCAGTAAAAATCGGTCTTGATGTTGAGTTGTATTTCAGTTGCGACCTTGCCCACCTCGCCTGGTATTGACCTGTATCTAAGTACCTGTTCCACAATAGCTGAATCACAGACAGGCTTACGTTGAAGTTTCTTGAAACTTGTCGAAGGCTTTCGCCATTTTCAATTAATGTTATAGCACGAACAACTTCCACTTTGTTGAGATGCCTGATTTTCACTTAACTCAAGTCATACTGTCAGTTGTAAACATTTTCGTTTGTTTATTGATCTCAACAAGGCTTTCCTAGCTCTTTGAATCAAATTTGGGAGACATTATTTCACTTTAGTTTTGGTAGTTCTTGTTCATTATTACGGATACTCCGGAAGTGTGCGATGCTGATAATTCCCTATGTGTCAATTATAACAATTAAATAGAGCGTCTTTCAGATGTCCTTAATTTTATTTGCATGTAATTTCCCGTTTGAATTTTATGGAGGCACAAATTAGTGACCCGCTAATTGTTTTGATCAGTGTATCTTTAAAATTGATTGAGTTGTGCTATTTTAAAAACCGCCGGGTAACGTTGCCGGACCCTGTACAAAAAGTAAAAATTGACAGCTATATTCCCTCATAGTGGCATCGTCGATAGAAAGATTACATAAAGTGTACACACAGGTCACAGTTTCTTCCACGAAACAAGTAGAACTTTATTTGTAATAACACAAAACAAATTTTAATATTGAATTTGTGTTTAGTTTTTTAGCACTAGGTAACCACAGGCACGTTATTTACTTCAAGGGCCTCGTCAGTGTGGTCCCGACCCAGTGCTGAGGAATACCGAAAAGTCTGGTCACCATTTTTGTATTACCAGCTTTTAATTGTTGAAGACCTGTTGTAATATTTCCGTCGATTCAGTTTTGCTTTTGTAACCAAAAGGAAAAACCATAACAATTACATTTTTTGTATTCGTTAATTTTACATAATATGCACTTACGCGCGATATTGCTGCAATTGGTCATGGATGAGTTATTGCATGAACAATGCTGAACATCCAACTATCTGTAGGTAATTAAATATTCGTTTGTAAAAAAAATGTTTTTTAATTTGTTGATATTTTGTAATTCTTAAAATTTTATATTATGTATACAAAACTTTACGAGTAAAGATATTTAGTCTAAGCGTTATATATTTTTAACTTTACTGTAAATCAGTGTTCAATACGCGTGGCGCATGAAGTAAAATTTCGAGTTTAGAAAAGCCCCGTGAACTTGCTTCTCGCAAGTTCTTTTATTCGCTGGTTAAGCATGAAGTAATTAGTTTAGTCAGCAAATGCTTAATTAGCTAATAATTGACATAATGAAACAATTATGTTGGTACAAGAAAAGTTACAAATTTTGCCTCCTCAACAACCATGTACTTCTAATTGTATTCTGTATAAAAAAAAAAATCACGAATAATGATATTTAGTTAGACATGGATCACCATCACATCCGTTATATATTTTTAGCTTTACTGTAAATCAGTGTTTTTCACGCGTGACGAGTTATTGTCTCCTTGGTCTCTGGGTCTGTATAAAAAAATTCACGAATAAAGATATTTAGTTAGTTATTCCGTTTTTTAGCCTTACTGTAAATCAGTGTTTTTCACGCGTGGCGTATGAAGTAAAATTTCGAGTTTAGAAAAGCCCCGTGAAATCTGCTATTTCCGGTTTATGAGTTATTGTCTCCTTGGTCGCTGGGTCTGTATAAAGAAATTCAGGAATAAAGATATTTAGTTAGTTATTCCGTTTCTTTAGCCTTACTGTAAATCAGTGTTTTTCACGCGTGGCGCATGAAGTAAAATTTCGAGTTTAGAAAAGCCCCGTGAAAATTTGTCTCGGGTCGCTGCGCGACCCTCGACAAATTTTCTACGCGGGGCTTTTCTAAACTCGAAATTTTACTTCATGCTTAGTCTGGGAATGGAAAACACTCTTTACTTTAAAATATATTACAAGTGTTAATATGTGTATTGTAACTGTCACAAAGAAAAAAATATCAATTGTTTTTATTTAAATATATTTAAGTTTTTGTTGAGACCACCAACATTTTCTTGCAGAGTAGTGTTCTGCATGTTGGTAATCCCAACAAAAACTTAAATATATTTTAATTAAAACAAGTCATTATTATTTTGCTACAGTTACGATACACATTTTAACACTTGTAACATATTTTAAAGTAACGAGTGTCTTCCACTCCCAGACTAAGCATGAAGTAAAATTTCGAGTTTAGAAAAGCCCCGCGTAGAAAATTTGTCGAGGGTCGCGCCAGCGACCCGAGACAAATTTTCACGGGGCTTTTCTAAACTCGAAATTTTACTTCATGCGCCACGCGTGAAAAACACTGATTTACAGCAAGGCTAAAAAAACGGAATAACTAACTAAATATCTTTATTCGTGAAATTTTTTATACAGACCCAGCGACCAAGGAGACAATAACTTATAAACCGGAAATAGCAGATTTCACGGGGCTTTTCTAAACTCAAAATTTTACTTCATGCGCCACGCGTGATTTGCACAACATCTTTATTTGCACACCTCGAAGGACGTTTATTTCAATCGCTTCTATCATGTTTAAATTGTAAGATGACTGTTTTAATAAATTGACATTATTTTTGTTAAACTTGTGTACTGTTTCTAGAATGTGGTAGGCAAAGGCTGATTTATAAGGGTTTAGATTTTTTATGTGGTATGAATGTTCTTTGAAACTAGTACTCACGGTTCTTTTAGTTTGTCCTACATATATTTTGCTACAATTACTACAACTGATTGAATAAATTTCTGATAATGATAATTTGTCTTGTTTTTCAAAAGTGTTGCGACCCGAGACAAATTTTCACGGCGCTTTTCTAAACTCGAAATTTTACTTCATGCGCCACGCGTGAAAAACACTGATTTACAGTAAGGCTAAAAACAACGGAATAACTAACTAAATATCTTTATTCGTGAAATTTTGTATACAGATCCAGCGACCAAGGAGACAATAACTCATAAACCGGAAATAGCAGATTGATTTGCGCAACATTTTGAAGACATTTATTTGCACACCTCGAAGGACGTTTATCCGCCGTTGTCTTTCTAGATATCCAAAAGGCTTTTGACTTGATATGCACCGAGGTTTGCTGTATAAATATCACTCCCTTAACATACCTAAACACCTAATTCTTTCGCTAAATACCTTCCTAATAAATAGAGAGATCCAAAGGGTTTTTGACTTGGTAAAGCACCGAGGTTTGTTGTATAAATGTCACTCCCTTAACATACCTAAACACCTAATTCTTACTTAAAACACCTTCCTAATAAATAGATCACTAAAAGTGAATATCCAAAGTACCACATCCCAAACCTTCACTCCTGAGCAAGGTGTTCCGCAAGGATCGCCCTTCTCTCCACTCCTATACAACATTTACTGTATTGATCTATACAACTCTAATCCCATGTATTTTAATCCCGCTTCATATGTCCTGCAATACGCCGATGACACAGCCCTAATAACTCATGAAAAGAACCTACCCAAAGCACTACAAGCACTGCAGCAACTGATAGATTCCCTCGAGCTTTGGTTTGCTAAATGGAGAATAAAAATAAATCCCCACTCCTCGTTCCTTACCGCCGCAACAATACTCCTCTTAACACCGTCATTTGTCATCATCTCCCCAGCTCTCCATATAAGATACCTTGGAATCACCCTCGACTCAAAACTCAATTTTAGGAAACACACTGCCATAATTAACAACAAAATTACTGCTAGAGCAAGACACTTCCGTAGTCTAACGTACAGAAATCTTGGCAGCACAACAAAAAACGCCACAAAAATTTACAAGATGATAATCAGGCTTATGTTAGACTACGGATCCATGCTATTTTCTACTTCTCCCAATCCCACACTTCACAACATCCAAGTCAGCGAACGTTCGTCACTGATATCCCTGATATTTTTTATACAGAATACAATTAGAACTACGTTGGTTGTTGAGGATTAGCTAATTAAACATTTGCTGACTAAATTAATTACTTCGTGCTTAACCAGGGAATGAAAGAACTTGCAAGAAGCTTTTTAAAAACAACGAATTTCTGAAAACGCATAGAGTTTACATTGGGATATGTATACCTAATAGAAAAATTCTCTGTATAGCAAAGATCAATGTCAATGTTCCTCATTCTTTAAGGATCAAATTATTTATACCTCCCGCTATTCCCGATTTATACATTGTTTATGACCAGTCTATACTCAATCGATTCCTTTTTTTCTAGTTTTATAATAATTCATCTGTTCAATTTCAGCTTGCTACCGAAGCTGCCGTAGCGGAAGAAACGAAGAAGCAATGGGAAGAAGTGAACAAATTCGATTGGAGGAACTTCAAAGACAGCGACATAAAACGGCAATTCAAGAAACTGTCTGTGCTTGGTTTGGCCATCCTACCTGAAGATAAGATCAAGAGAAACGGAAAGATTATCGCCGATATGCAGGAAATTTATTCTTCAGCGAAAATCTGCGATTTGGACAATAGCACTAAGTGCGATTTGTCTTTAGATCCAGGTATGTAATTGAATCCGCACTTACAGATTATGCGCTGTTTAAAAAATGCAAACACTTAAGAAATTCTGTAATCTATCTTTTACCTTCTTAGAACAAATATTTTGTTAATCCAATTTATTCTTAAAGTAAGCAAAATTAGGATGCTTCTATCGTAGGTTTCAGCGATGACCAAAAAGAATGTATACAAGCAAGAATCTTTAGGTATTCATTTAAGAATTTCATTCTTCAATATCTTCATTTATCTTGCAGTAAACTTTTACTAAGTGGCAGTTCAGAACGCAAGGCTATGAACCACATTCTCTCGTGATCACTGCCATTTCTAAACTGATCTACATAAGGGGGAGTGCCCATTGCTGCACTACACTTAGACCTCATTGGGCCCATTGTGCTGCCTCCCACTACGGGTCACCCATCATCAGCTCAACCACCCCACCTTATCTAGGTAGTCCAGTATTACTGAGATGGGCAAATCTCTGATAATGTTCATCATGAGCAATCTTCCACCCAGTATGGATTCTCTCGTAGACGAGAGTGCCGGGAATTTGCTGACACACTTGTACAAGATGGAAATAGTTGACTCCTTAATAGTTGACTCCCCGCCAGGGTGTGAAATAGAAGACAAGATTGCCTCTACAAGGTAGGAAATCAAGTATTCCCATCTTGTATAAGTGTCCAGTGAGTCCGCAGTGACCGGTTAGAACAGCGGTTATCCGTCTGAGGTTCCTTCTGGTTATCTGTAGGTACTGTTTAGCTGAACTCTCGTTGAGGTACATTAATTTCTACTTCGAGAGTTTGCAGCTTTACGTATCATCCCAACGGTTCCCAAATTTATTAAGTGTGTTGGAATGTAACATGTTACAAGAGACAGGGGTGTCAATCGCACTAGCGGCTCCGGTGAGTTGACGTTCATCCCAACCGCTACTTTGGCCAGTGTATCAGCCCTCCTGTTACTTATGTTTATATCGTGCCCCTTCACCCAGCAGATTTCAATGTTGTTGTGCATTGCTGCCTGCTGTAGTTTTTTATGGCACCTAGTGTTGTCTCTGAAGGAGTGCATAAATTCTTTAGAGATTTAAGGTTTGCCTGTTGTCTGTTAGGATCAATATGGCTTCATTTGACACTTTACGACTCAAAATGATGTCGAGCGCAAGTGTTATATCCATCGTCTCCAGTAGAGCAACGGTCGAATACTTAGTCATTGGGGATTTTCGTATGGATCCTCAGGGTTCTAGAGAAAACTCCAATCCCTGACCTATCCTTTCTTTTTGAACCATCGGTGTAGATTCTTACAGCCGACTCTCTCATATGTTTCGTGGGTTGGGTATTAACTGTGTAGGGTGCATTCCGTATTAGTGTCGGTATGCAGTAGTCAGTGCCAGCCTCTAATAGGGGTATATCGTTGCAGAACATCCCCTAGAGGTGACCTCTGACTTCCTCACAATTGTTACTGTTCCAAATCCCGCTACTTTGGAGGCGAAGGTGAAGATCCCCAAGGTACTAGAGAAAACTCTAATCCCTGACATATTCCTTCTTTTTGAGCCATCAGTATAGATTCTTATAGCCGACTCATCTACCATAAACTGATGAGTTGTTCTCTATTTATTCTCTGTAGCCCAGGATATTCCTATTTTATTACATCATATGCAAACCATGTTATTTTTATTAAATATTAATGTCGCGCTCACACATATTTCTTGTAAATTCATCGCAACAATTTTTTATTTAAGTCAGGAAGGGGGCCCGCCGTGGCCGAGCGGTTGAGCCGCTGGTTTCGCCAATCGTTCACGGCGGTGATCTGGGTTCGATTCCCAGCCGGGGCGAGTAATTTTTCTAACGAAAAATATTCGTCCCGGAGTCCATGGGTGTGTGTGAATGTGTTGTGACGTCCAAATATATAGTTATAGGTAATTAGCAATAAGTTAAAGAAATAAAACAAATACAAATATAAATAAAAGGATGTTGGCTAATGGGCAAGTTCCCAAGGCCAGGCAAAAGCCAAACCCAATAAAAAAAAAGTCAGGAAGGTTTTACAATGTTGTCAATATTGATGAATATTCGTTATTATGATTGTTAATCTTAAAAGTTTTTAATGGTAAAATTGTGTTTTTTTTATTCTGCAGACTTGGAAGACATTCTAACAAACTCCAACAACGAGAAACTCCTGAAACACGTGTGGGTCGAATGGCGCAACGCGATCGGTCCTAAAGTGAAGCACATGTTCAAAGAACACGTCGAAATCGAAAACGAAGCGGCGCGTTTGAACAACTTCACCGACACCGGAGATTACTGGCTGAACGATTACGACACCCCGGACATCAAAGAGCAAATTGAACATTTGTTTACGCAACTGAAGCCGTTTTATCTTCAGATCCACGCGTATGTTAGACATAGGTTGAGGCAGGTTTACGGGGGGGATGTAGTTTCGGAAAAGGGGCCGATTCCAGGTCATCTGCTGGGGAATATGTGGGGGCAAACGTGGGGGAATATTTACAAGAATGCGAAGCCATTTGATGTTGATGAAGCTATGTCGGTTACAGAAGAAATGGTTAGACAGGTAAGCAGGGATTATCTGGGGGATTATCTTAGGATTCGAAATATAAAAGCAGTCAAGTAATTTGAAGAATAAAGCAATAATAACCTTTCCTCCCACGTTTATTTGAATTACCAAATGTACATACATTTCGGACACAAAGTGACCATTATCAATGGATTAACACTGCAAGTAATATTTTTTTTAGTAATTGAAGTAAGGGACCCTACTCCACTTGACAAATTGATTACTTAACTGTTATTATAACTATTGATTTAGGTTAGGTTAAGTTAGGTTAGGTTTCAATGGCAGCAGTTAGACCGCTCACTTAGGCCCAAAGGGATGTTGTGATACCATAAGGGTGAGAAGGAGTCAGATCTTCCCTCCCTCCCCACCTTTTCTTTTTTTTGTTGTTGAGGAGAAAAATGCATTTACGCACTGTTGTTATCTAAAGGGGTCCTACCCACTAAAACATCCCCATTGCCGTTTTACCCTTACCGGCATCGCCCAAAGGCATTCCCTCAGTATGGCGCGCTGCTCTAGGATCTTCGGCAGCGCTACTCTCTTGCTTTCATTTGCCCTTCTTCGCCGTACTTCCTGGTCATTATGCAGTTAGCATATGCACCCACTGGGTTCCATGACTCCTCGCTGGCCAGCATTCGGCCCACCATCGTCCCCACGTCCAACCCTCCAATTTTGTCGGCAAGTGCCGTCCTCTCATCCTGCCACATAGGACACCTGAACAGAGTGTGCCCTGCTGTATCATCCTCAGTCCCGCAGTATTTGCAAGTCCCGATTGCCGCCTTCCCTATCCTGTGTAGGTATGCCCCGAAGCTACCGTGGCCCGTCAGTACCTGCGTGAGCTGGTGGGTGACCACCCCATGGCTCCTCCCCACCTATACAAACCAATCCGAACACCTAATGAACTCGATCAGATTTCTCACATCTAGAGGTGTGAGGTCCGCTAGTCTATTCGCGTAGTGCATACTAAGGCACTCGATTTTTTTCCCTTCAAGAGCAGGGCATTGTCCCCGATAGTGGAGTACCGTCTCTTTCTCCTCCATATCCAGGCATCCTCTGCAAAAGTTGTTGTACTCCAGACCCATCCTTTGTGCATGTCTGCCTAGGAGGCAGTGACTTTTGATTTAAACGCTAAAAAATATGTAGTAAATAAAACTCGATTGGAGATCTAGGATCTATTATCTAATGTCTGATCCTTATTAGCAACTGTTTCAAATTTTGTTTAGAATTACGACTCTATAAAGATCTTTAAAACATCCGAAGATTTCTTCACTTCAATCAATCTGACCGCGATGCCGCAGAAATTCTGGGAAAGTTCCATGCTTAAAAAGCCGAAGAACCGGGAGGCCATCTGTCATGCTGCGGCTTACGATTTTTACGACGGTGAAGATTTCAGGTAAAATTTTTTAAACGCGAAAAACTGCAGTATAATAATACATTTTATCTAACAAGTGTCTATAAACTGTCGGCATCCCAGTAGGTTCTGACTTTAAAAATATACGTCGTTATTAAATTCAGCACTGTGATACTACCCAAAGACATATAATTAAATGTAATGGACGTTTCCAAGATTCACCGTTTCGTATGGCGTAATCTAAGGTACGTAATTTGTTTTTCAAAGCAACCACGATGCTGACAGTTTATAGACACTCGTTAGATATATAGATAACACCACTAGTTTAAGTTTTTGATAATGACTAATGAAAAAAGTGTTATACATGTATAACCAATTAATCGTCACAAAAAGTGAGTGTGTGTATACCAAGAAATAATAAATAAATTAAATATTGATAATGAAGGTTTAAATTAAATTACACTTGGTTTGTTTCACTTTTTTTTTTACTTTACTATTTACTCGACTAGTTTCGCGTTTTACAGCATTATCAGGAGTGATAATGCTGTAAAACGCGAAACTAGTCGAGTAAATAGTAAAGTAAAAAAAAAAATGTGAAACAAACCAAGTGTAATTTAATTTAAACCTTCATTATCAATATTTAAAAATGTTTCACCAAGTGATAAGTGAGAAAATTATTCAAGAAATAAATTAAACTTAGGATACGCCAATGCACAATACCTACTGAGGAACAACTTATAACAGCGCATCATGAAATGGGACACATTGAATACTATCTCCAGTACAGACATTTACCAGCTGTTTACAGGAATGGAGCTAATGAAGGTAAGCTCTGATACAGTCAACTATTTCCATCTTGTACAAGTGTCTCAGCAAATGCCCGGCACTCTTGTCTACGAGAGAATCCATACCGGGTGGAAGATTGCTCATGATGAATATTATCAGGGATTTAACAGAAATGCAGAGAAATGAATGTAACATGACATGTTTATATTCCATAATGATATATTTTAATTATTGTTATTAATTATTACCTATTAATAATAACATAACATGTTCAATTATTATCTATTAATAATAATAATATTTAAAATTACGAAAAACTATTCATGAAGTTGGTTCAATGGATATTTATCGTCTTAAGTTGTCTTATTAATTAAGACATAGTTTGCATTTTCACGAATAGTTTTTCGTAATTTTATATATTATGTTTAAAGTATGCAAACTATAAAAAGCGTAAACTTATTTTCTCAAATTTAAATAGTTTTAAATTTGAATTTATCTTGTTAATAATAATAATAAAAATTTAATTTGTGTTCAGTATTCCGGCACAAAGGCACAAAGTGCATATACAGAAGAGGACCTTGAAGTCCGAAACGCGTCTGCGGGTACCTGGTGCCGGAATACTGAACACAAATTCAATTTTGATATTTGTTTTCTGGTTTCACAAACAGAGTTCTGCTCGCTCGTGGACGAAACAGTGACCTGTATATGCACTTTGTGCATTCGTGTCACTGAAGATGCAACTATGAAGCATTAGATGGCGTTAGCTATCGAAATCATTAATAATAATAATAATGTTTATATTCCATTATGATATTTTTTAATTATTGTCATTAATTATTACCTATTAATAATAACATAACATGTTCAATTATTATCTATTAATAAATTTCAGGTTTCCATGAAGCTATTGGTGATGTAATCGCTCTATCCGTCAAAACGTTAAAGCATTTAAGAAAATTGGGACTGACACAACTGGAAGATGACGAACAGACTGAAATAAACAACTTATATAATGTATGATTTCTCATTGTTAATTTTATTACACTATTTTACTTGTCCTCGTTCGCAATATTTCAGTACTTTCAGTGTTTAATACGCGTGGCGCATGAAGTAAAATTTCGAGTTTAGAAAAGCCTGAAAATTTGGTTTGGCCGCTCCGCGCTTCGCGCTACGCGGCCAAACCAAATTTTCAGGCTTTTCTAAACTCGAAATTTTACTTCATGCTTAGTCTGGGAGTGGAAAACACTTGTTCTAAGCTGCAAATTAAACTCTACTCGAAATTATGTTTAGGCAATTTATGTTTAGTAAGAAAAATTAATGGGAGTTATTTGGTTACTGATTTCTTCACATCGCATCTCTGATAATATTCCGTTTTTTAAAATTTCATTTAAAAAAAAATCGGTCAATAATACCAAATATAAATGTTTAATGTCTCAACACTTTCAAACATTAACTTTTGCATCGGACCATAGGGATTTTATTGTATAGTGGAATTCGGAAAAGATGTCCTATGACTCATTGATGTGGAATGTGTTGTTCCAATATTTTAGAGGGTATGTGGACAGTTGTATCTGCAACGATATTTCCTAGTTGTTTTATATTTATACGTTACATGGTAATGTCATACTGTTTGGGTCGCGAGTATACTAGTGTTCTTTCTTTTAGAAAAGCGGTAAATCATAATTTCTTGTGATTTTTTTCTTTTAAGTATATACAGGGTGTCCGTATTTTAACAGAATGTATGGGATTATCGGTTATTTGAAGAGATAGAGAGTTGATTAAATTAGGGCAAAGTTGCATAACTTAGAGCCTAATAATAATCTAAAAACAAATTTGAAATATCTTCTTTCGTTTTTCAGATATTGTCAAAAAACGGATCTTTGGAAATTTCGTTTTTGTTTTTTTATTCAAAAACTATTGAATCCAGACATTTTCAACTTTGACATTATACAAGCACTTTTTAACGATTAATCTTGTAACATATTTTATTTTAAGATAACTATAACATTTACCCAGGAACCATAGCCAACTTTTGTTTTTCTTATGGGCGCCATTTTGGATTTTCATATTTTTTGGAAGAATATTTTTTTCTGAATTCAATGATGTACCACACTTATAGTATATTGTACATTTTATATATAAAATTTTAATCTTTTGTTTTTTGTAAAGAGTGCCTTGGAAACAGTTGAGTAACTCACTTATTTGACAACTCCTAGGACCCATAATTTGCTCACATATCACCCCTGAAGACAGGCATCCGACAATACAGATTTTAACAGTTGTGATGTGTTTTAAACTAACGAGTGTCTTCCACTCCCAGACAAAGCATGAAGTAAAATTACGAGTTTAGAAAAGCCCCGCGTAGAAAATTTGTCGAGGGTCGCGCAGCGACCCGAGACAAATTTTCACGGGGCTTTTCTAAACTCGAAATTTTACTTCATGCGCCACGCGTGTAAACCCCTGATTTATAGTAAAGTTAAAAATATATAACGCTTAGATGTAATATTTACCGAGATGTCGCGAAAAATTGCAAGAATTATTTTGTGAATAGATTTGGAATAATAATAATAAAAATAGAATAAATTTACTTTGTGCAACTTTGTTGTGATAATCGATACTTATTATTATTATTAAAAAAGATTGGCAGTTATTATTTAATTTTGAGTGCTAAGAATGATTGACTGTTGTCAAGATTTTATTGATTAACAGAAATGACGTAATTGTTTCCAAGGCACTCTTTGCAAAAAAGATATATCATAATTTTAAATATTAAATCTAAAATAAATTATGAGTGTGATATATCGCCGAGTTCAGAAAAAAAATAATCTTTCAAAAAATACGAAAATCCAAAATAGCGCCCATAAGAAAAACAAAAGTTGGCTATGGTCCCGGAGTAAATGTTATAGTTATCTTTAAAAAAAATATGCTACTAGATTCCTTATTAAAAAGTTCTAAATGTCCAGATTCAGTAGTTTTTGAATAAAAAAATTAAAACGATTTTTCAAAAACTCATTTTTTTGTTGATAGCTCGAAAACAAAAAAAGATATTTCAAAATTGTTTTCCCATTATTATTAGGCCCTAAAATTCGCAACTTTGCCCCAATTTAACCGACTTTCTATATCTTCAAATAACTGAGATCCCCATACATTCTGTCGAAATACGGGCACCCTGTATATCCCAATTACGTGTTGTAGATTTTTAAATATTCGTTGTTTTCTTAAAAGAGGTCAATTTGAAGTTCAATTCAAACGAATGTTTTCCACTCCCAGGTTAAGCATGAAGTAAAATTTCGAGTTTAGAAAAGCCTAAAAATTTGGTTTGGTCGCGTAGCGCGAAGCGCGAAGCGACCAAACCAAATTTTCAGGCTTTTCTAAACTCGAAATTTTACTTCATGCGCCACGCGTATAACACACTGAATTCAAGCGATGTTTACTCGTTCACCATATTTCAGTGCTTTCAGTGTTTAATACGCGTGGCGCATGAAGTAAAATTTCGAGTTTAGAAAAGACTGAAAATTTGGTTTGGCCGCTCCGCGCTTCGCGCTACGCGACCAAACCAAATTTTCAGGCTTTTCTAAACTCGAAATTTGACTTCATGCGCCACGCGTATAAGACACTGATTTCAAGCGATGTTTACTCGTTCACCATATTTCAGTGCTTTCAGTGTTTAATACGCGTGGCGCATGAAGTAAAATTTCGAGTTTAGAAAAGCCTGAAAATTTGGTTTGGCCGCTCCGCGCTTCGCGCTACGCGACCAAACCAAATTTTCAGGCTTTTCTAAACTCGAAATTTTACTTCATGCTTAGTCTAGGAGTGGAAAACTCTTGCTTTAGGATTCAAATTAAATTCTATAGTGCGTCGTCCGACTCACCACCCAGTATATATATTTTGTTTTTTACAGATAGCTTTAGATAAAGTAGTATTTCTTCCTTTCGCCTACGTAATGGATCTCTGGAGATGGGACGTGTTTTCTGGGAAGATCCACCCGGGCGAATACAATTGCAAATGGTGGAAGTTCGTGGAAGAGTATCAAGGACTTGAACCTCCTGTAGATAGGACCGAAAAAGACTTTGACCCAGCTTCCAAATACCACATAATAGCCAGCGTTCCTTACATCAGGTAAACTAGTTACTAAATTACAAAGATATTAAAGGCAATATCACATGTTCAATAAACAAAAACCTCTTGAATGCTATGATGTGAACTTTTTAAAAATTTAAGTTAGCTACACACTTCAGGAATTGAGATATAAAACATCAGACATAATAATTATAATATATAATTTCAGAGTTGTCAACCTACAATATTTCCCATGGCACTCTAGAGGGTTTTTTTTATTAAACATACGATATTTAATAAAGGGTATCCCAAAAATAATGGAACATTTAAATTTGACTATTTTTTTTTCTGTTGTGCGTTCACAGTCAAATTCTAATGACAGTTCGATAGTAGAAAGTCTGCCACTATAAAAAATGAACCGCTATTCGACACAACAACGCATTCTTATTGTTAAACATTATTTCAAAAATGGTGATAGTTTTACTGCCACGATTCGCAAATTGCGTCCAATGTTTGGTGGGTAATATTTTTGCTTTTAGAGTGACGAAAACTCAGATTGATTTATAAGAAGGCGATTTATCCCAAACGTGTTACTGTTTGGTTTTTTGAAATAAAAAGTTTATGCCAACAAGCTCAGTACCATGAGCTTGATATCCCCCTGAAGACTGACAACTGCACTCCAGAACTTAATTTTGAAAACAAGTTCCCCACTTCTATCCCGAACAAAACCAAATGGTTAGAGGGCAAGATAATTCAAGGCAAGGACGCCTGGCTCTTTACGGATAGTTTCAAGTCTGAAAACAGTAGGGGAAGGAATCTTCTCGCAAGATTTCAACCTCAAAAAGTCTTTTAGACTTCCAAACCACTGTAACATTCTTCAGGCAGAGGTCAAGACCATCCGAGTGGCAGTGGACTGGATCCACAAAAATGATCTTCAAAGGAACCGCATTAGGTTCATTACTCATAGCCAATAAATGCGGAGTAATGAACCTAATGCGGTTCCCTTGAAGATCATTTTTGTGGATCCAGTCCACTGCCACTCGGTTGGTCTTGACCTCTGCCTGAAGAATGTTACAGTGGTTTGGAAGTCTAAAAGACTTTTTGAGGTTGAAATCTTGCGAAAAGATTCCTTCCCCTACTGTTTTCAGACTTGAAACTATCCGTAAAGAGCCAGGCGTCCTTGCCTTGAATTATCTTGCCCTCTAATCATTTGGATTTGTTCGGGATGGAAGTGGGGAACTTATTTTCAAAATAAAGTTCTGGAGTGCAGTTGTCAGTCTTCAGGGGGATATCAAGCTCATGGTACTGAGCTTGTTGGCATAAACTTTTGATTATTAAGATACTAAATAGTCCGTACTGCACCTCGAAGGTAGTCAGAGACTGTAAAAAATCGCTAAATAGGCTTGCAAATAACTGTGACGTGGGACTCATGTGGGTACCTAGTCACAGTGATATTAGGGGGAATTCAATTGCTGACGACCTTGCAAGGAAAGGGGCAAGAATAAAGGACCTGTCTACTGAACTCTCCACCCATATTCCTCTTGTGGAATGCAAGAGACTACTTAAGGACAAAATGATAGCATCGGTCAACTATAGGTGGAGAGAAGACGATACGAGTTTCATAACAAGGCAGCTATGGCCTATATAGGATACTATAAACAGCAACAGATTAATTGCACTTAGCAGAATCGACATAAAGAAGGCGGTAGGCATCCTCACGGGCCACTGCCTCCTAGGCAGACATGCACAAAAGGTCTTGAGCACAACGACTTTTGCAGAAGATGACTGGATGTGGAGGAGGAAAAGACGGTACTCCACTATCTCTGACAATGCCCTGCTCTTGAAGGAAAAAGGATCAAGTACCTTATGCACTACGCTAATGGACTAACGGACCTTACACCTCTAGATGTAAGAAATCTGATCGGGTTCATTAGGTGCTCTGATTGGTTTGTATAGGTGGGGAGGGAGGGGAGATCTGACTTCTTTTCACCCTTATGGTATCACAAGGGACCCTTTGGGCCTAAGTGAGCGGTCATTGAAACCTAACCTAACCTAAGCTCAGGACCACCCAAGCTGTGAATAAGGAGTCTATCCGAATCACTGATATTCAGTTACAGTTATGCCGAACCATGACCAAAAATTTCGTCAATATTGTTTAAAATGAAAGATTGCGTTTTATAATACAGATTCATAAACCTAATTCAAAACTAATTTCAAGCTCGGACATATTTTATTAAAATTCCATTAAATAATATTTAATGACTTTCTGATTTGTAGCAGTAATGATGAGTAAATGTAACAACGTGTGTATTTTTATTTGTTTTAGATATTTTGTAAGCCACATCATACAATTCCAATTCCACCGTGCCTTGTGCTTCAAAGCGGGAGAATACGATCCGCACGATCCATCTAAACCTCTTCACAGATGCGACATTTACCAAAATATCGAAGCTGGAAATCTATTTGGGTAGGTTAGGTGACAAAGTTACTGTAATAGTAGAACTTTTATAAAAAGACTTGGTTTGTTTCACTGATTTTAAGCCAGTGAAACAAACCAAGTGTTTTTATCAAAGTTTTACAATTAATTAAATAATTTAATAAAGTTACTGTGTATAAAGTACTAAAATTGACTGAAAACTTTTTTAGTTAGTACAATATTCTACAATAAATTAAGTGTCAAGTTAAATTAAAAACAAAAAACAATATAGCACAGTGGTTATGTGGATTTACAGTAAATATACTGGGTAGCTAGTTAAAAATTATCACTCACACCTCTCTGCTTCTGAGTGACTCAATTATTTGTTTTCAACCAATAATGTAATCTTTAATTATTTGTTTGGTGTTGTAGGCGTTCACTTTGTGGTACATCTTAAATACACTTGTAAATAAAACACTTTTTACTTTGTTTAACCACTGAATCTTACATTTAATTGTGTGACTAGTTTCGACTATCTAGTAGTCATTCACAAACTAAAGTAAATACAAATTACACGTTAAAAACTATTTATACGGCTTCGAAAAGAGGGGTGTACATTAGGTCAACCTGGTCATTAAGAAGGGAAATTCCAACATTCTTTAAAGGTACAGATAGACAACTCCAGCAATTCCTCAATTTCCTTAACACAATACACCCTTTAATCAATTTTACAGTAGAAACAGAAACCGATAACAAAATTAATTTTCTAGACCTAACCATTACAAAAATTAACAACAAATTAAATTTTAATATATATAGAAAACCGACCTATACTGATTCCGTTATCCCTAACCACTCCCGCCACCCACAAATTCATAAAAAAGCTAGTTTCTATACAATGATAAATAGAGCATTTAAAATTCCGCTAAATATAAATGATAGAAAGAAAGAGATCAATACAATAAAGGAAATAGCATTGAATAATGGCTACACAACTTCACTAATAGACAATTTAATTCATAATTATGAATTTTAAAAAAATCAGCTACTATGGTACAATAAGTTGTAAAATTAAAAACATCATTAAAAAATGTAACATTAATGTAATATTAAAAACGCCCCATAAACTTAATAATATAATTTTCAACCCAAAAACAAAACTTAATCCCCTAGTTAGATCAGGAATTTATAAATTGAACTGCAAAAATTGTAAAGGTGTGTACATTGGGCAATCTGGTCGTAGAATCAAAATAAGATTGAAAGAACACGAGCGAGCCTTTAGATTAAAACATAATAGTTCTACCTATGCTAACCATCTTTTAGAAGAGAATCACACTTTTGGCGAGGATGTACTTTCAGTAATCCATTTTGCCGAAAAAGGTCGTAAAATGGATTTACTGGAAGCACTAGAAATACACAAGGCCCGAATTAATCCCGGAATTTCCCTTTTTAATGACCAGGTTGACCTGTACACCCCTCTCTTCGAAGCCGTATAAATAGTTTTTAACGTGTAATTTGTATTTACTTTAGTTTGAGAATGACTATTAGATAGTCGAAACTAGTCACACAATTAAATGTAAGATTCAGTGGTTAAACAAAGTAAAAAGTGTTTTGTTTACAAAAACTTTAATTATTTGTTGTTATCAATAAATTCTGCCCGTTAGTAAAATGCTGCAAATGGGAAGCTCACGTCCATGGCAGGACGCAATGGAGGTAGTCACCGGACAAAGAAATATGGACGCCGGCGGTCTGTTGGAATACTTCCGGCCTCTTAAGGAATATTTAGAAGCTGAAAATAAGAAAAATGGCGTCTTTATCGGCTGGGAACCGAGCAAGAAGGGTAATTATTTGTATATAGTTTAGTTCACGAGAGGTACCCTGTGACATTTAACTTCAAATTAAAATAACTATAATAATAAATATCCCTTAGTTTAAAGAATTTAGTATTAGTTGCAATTGAACACAGAAATGTAGAAGAAAGACTGTTAACATGTAAATTCCCCAAAGAAAAGATTTAAGTCTGTAATTATCTCGTGAATTCTATGATATATAAAAAGAGAAAGGTTGCATTTCTAATCGCTTTATTTTACCTTTCAGTTTGCGTAAAATCAAGGAAGGAATTGAATGATCACCACCATTGATTTTTACAAAGTTTCGTATTAAGTTGTAGGATTAAATTAATTTTATGTAGTAATTTAAATATTGTTGAATAAAAGTGATATTTTAAAGATAACATGTAAGGAATTTTATTTTTTAAGTATGCGTATGAATACACATTATCTAAGGACATTTCTGTAAATACTCGAAAATTACTTTTTATTACGTTGGTGAGATCACAGCTGGAGTATTAAACGCTGTGAAATGGTATTTAATCAATTTACAAGTGAAATAAGTTTATTATATCAATTATTAACACTTTTAGTAAATAACACACTTGGTTAAGATCTCACTGTTTATTAGTTGACACTGCAACAATTGTTTCGCCACACAGTGGCTTCATCAGGCAGATGATGATGCTGATTCATCTGCCTGATGAAGCCACTGTGTAGCGAAACAATTGTTGTAGTGTCAAATAATAAACAGTGTTGTTTACTAAAAGTGTTGATATGGAATTTCACCAAGTAACAGCCTCAGCTATTAAATATTAATTATCAATTCTTTAGGTAATGGGGAAAGTTCTATTGATGGACACATCACTATTTTTAAATATGCTTTTGAACTTTTGAATGAGTATAAACAACAGCTCTTGGAGAATTTAATAAATTCGGTGTGGATCATAAGAGTATATTAATATAGAACCGTAAATCATGGCAGCCGCGGGTGGTGATGTGAACGGCGCAGACCGGAAACGGGGCACAGCGGGAAAGAGCGCGTTCGCCATCAATCATCCCCTGTCTATGATGTAAGTGGATTACTGTCGGACTCCACAATATGTTAGATATATTCTTCGACACCACATTGACACGTGTTCTGAATAATAATCACCGCAATTTTATTTCTACGCCCCGTGTCTTTCGCCCCAACATAAACGCCGCCTTCTTTAAAATCCCCGCTATCAGATTGAAACGACGACACTTGAATACCGCAACGTTTAAATAATTTTGCTATCGCTCACATTAAGGCCGTAGCTAGAACAAAAAATCGGAGGGGGTATAAAAATTTCGCGGGGGGAGGGTTACTGGTAAAAATATTGTTTTAGCTTTTTCAAGGCCCCTTTTACATACAAAAAACTTAACATTTTGAATATTTCAGGGGGGGGGGGCTAACCCCCTCATCCCCCCCTGGCTATGGCCTTGGCTCACATAGTAACTAAAAATAGCTGAATATGCAGGACACCCCATGAAAACATCCACACAGTTTTTTCTGTTATGAAAATAATACACGACCTGCTATCGGTGATAGCAGGTCGTGTATTATTTTCATAACAGAAAATGTTACACATCATTTAATAAATATTATACATCAAGTGAATTAAACACGATTTTATTCACGAAAATATTTTTGATTTCACGAGCGCCTCGGCGCGAGGGAAATCATTTCTTTGAGTGAATAAAGGTGTTTAATTCACGTGGCGTATATATGTTTTTATTCAATTTTGTTAATTTAAATCGACATTATTAACTCCATAACAACCGTAATAAACAAGGTTTTATTCACTAGTGAACTCAATTTTTTTTAGGTCACTAGTGAGTTAAAAAATTTGTTATATTATTTATTATTTAATTTTGTTAATTTAAATCGACATTATTAACTCCATAACAACCGTAATAAACAAAGTTTTATTCACTAGTGAACTAACATTTTTTTAGGTCACTAGTGAGTTAAAAAATTTGTTATATAAACAATTACAACAACTAAACTTTACAACAATTAAAATATCTTAGAAACTTGCGCGTTTATCACAACGAATTTAGTTCAAAAGTTAAAATCAAAGCAATCTTTTGTCTAACCCCATAGTAAACGTTTACTTTCTTAGAAAGTTAAAAAAAATAATCATATAATAACATTACAGAACGCAATGTTTAATAACTTAAAAAATATATATATATTACAAAAATGAAAACAGAAACAAACATATCATCACACACATTAAGCAATAATATTTATACTTGATGCCAAACGTATGCAATATTCATATAAGTAAATTAATCTTTACTTATATGAATGCTACAGTTATTTAGGTTATTAAAGTTTATGTGTAAAGGTCCAACGTTAGACAAATGTATATCTTCTTGTTTTTTTATTTCCATTTTCGATGAACTCTGGATCGATTCATTCCTACCAAGAACGGCTGATGATTGTTCAATAATTCTCTTGGAAATGTCAATTTTATTATTCAGAGAATCTTCTATATATCCTTCCACAACACTATTTGAACGCCATCCACCATGTCTTTTTACTACTGATAAATCTGCCCCAGAATCTGCCAGCAGAGTAGCACTCGAACGCCTGAAACTATAACCCGTATATTCTTGTGGATTATTAAGACCTAGGAACTCTGCGATTTTTTTAGGAAATTTTGATAGTGTATTAATTCCAACTGGCTGTACAGTGCATTTTTTGTTCTTAAAGTTAATGAAAAATCGTTTACGGGAAACTTGTTTAGGACGTAACATTCTGTATTTTCTAAAATCGTCAATAGCTGGAACAGAGTTACATCCATTGATAATGGTGAATGTTCTAGGCTTATGAGTTTTGGTATCCGGTATTTTTACTACAATTACGTTACCCCTGTCTTCTATGTCATCAACTGACATAGCAACCAATTCGCCAATTCTGCATCCTCCAAAAAGTCCAACAATTAATACAACCTTTATTAATAAATGTTCATCATCAGAGGCAGCATCCAAAAATCGTTCCATTTCCTCTAATGTGAACACCTTAGATTTCTTTGGTCTGTGCCCTACTGATTGTTGCTTGAGAAAAGCAGAGACTTGATGAAATCTGCTTATGTCTACATTTTCTTTTACAGATAACATTTTTTTCAATTGGGAGTGTTAAGACCACACTGATGAAGATTTAGATTTTTTGGATTTATCCGAAATATATGCCAAAATTATACTTTCATCTACTCCTTTTGCTTGCTTTTGATCCCTCCATTTACAAAATTTTGCGTATTCATTTTCATACGAAATTTTTGATTTTGCAGGTATCACTTTTTTTACTGCTTCCAAAGCCTCCTCCAGAACTTCAGACGGTACAAATACTTCATTATCTGGTTTTTCTTGAAATACTCCAGTGAGTTCAGACATTTTTGTGACACAAGATAGAAGTTTTACAAATTTTGAAAATTATAAATAATACGTCGTCATGAAAATGGATTTCACAGTCTACATAGTTTTTCAACATTTATTTAAAAATAAATGTAAAGTACATTTTCTTTACAATTTCGTCAAAATTGAATAAATAGATTTATAGATTTTCTAAATAGTAAAAAAAAGTGAAAATAGATTTATGCATTTCCTAAATGGTCGCAAAAAAAGTGGAAACAGATGACGGCATAATGAGGGTGAAAAGGATGATGTTTAAATGCAAAACAGACAAAAAAACGAATGAAATTTTAAGCTCACCGGTAATTTTCCGTTTCAAAGATTGTATGGCTCTTCTAAAACTATTTATTTTTTAAATTCAACAACAGTTTGAACAAAACTGGCTTCAAAGTCCTATCGATCAACATCCCTAAATAAAAAAAAATCAAACCATCGCAATATCCTTTTAATTATTGGAAGAATAACTTCACTGAACTAAAACACTAGCACTTCTTCTTGTGTAATTTGCAGCTCAAAATCAAACTCGAAAACCGATCAGTCTTCTAAAAAGCGAAGACACGAAATGCACCGCGTGAATAATCGATCCTAACTGAAATTGAAAAGGTGAATAAATATAAGCGCTCTTGAAATCGGCGAAGAACGCAATTGTTTCCGATGCTCGCATGCGTTTTTTTGCGTGTTTGGTGATAAGCGAATGGATGTATTGATTGAAACCGGTTTTCATTTTTGGTGTTTCGCTAAACTATTGCAAATATTTACTTATAAATCCATCAGAATTCGAATCCATTTAGAGAATTTAAAAGATGTAATTGAATACTGTTATTTCGACCAATTAACCCATTAAGGGCCGAGCAATTATTGACTTAACTCTGAAAATTGATCTTAGGTAAAATTCTGCACTTCTTTTTAATAAGTCATTCTATAAATGATTTCAGTTCGCATTGTTCTTTCGCGGAGATCGGTCGTGCGAAGAGTTGTCGTTAATTTATCGAAATTAATCGAGCGAATCTTAATAAATCAGTGGGTGAAAAAGGAAAAAACAGTGTAGTGTGAGGTGTATAGGATGGCAGCTTCTTCTGCCGGGGACACAGGAGTCCCCGATATGGATTTAGATAGTCCAGATTCAGATAAGAGCAATTTTTTTTCGGACGCAGTAAATGTGTTACAATACGACAGTGCTGCGGATGCGCAGGCAGTTTTAAGAAACTTAACCAATTTTCAAGAAAATAGAAATAGTATTTCTAGAAATATTGAGAAAGTTCAAGTTAATAATAATCCTCAAAACATGACTGGAAACCATGCGCCTCTTGAAGGTCAAAATATAAATAGTTCGAGTGCAGTCACAGGTGTTCGAGTAAAAACCACGTATAATTTGACGGACACGGGTCCATTCAAAGTCCATATTGAAAGTGCAGATAAAAATGTGGGTTCATTGCACCCAATGTCGATCGGAAAAATGTTACACCAAAAACATAAAGACATAAGCAATTCAATTGTTGCTATTGACCGATTAGGGTCAAATAGAATTTGCGTTCAATTACGTACAGCAATAAGTGCAAATAAATTAATTGAATCCTCATATTTGAGGGAGTATAAATACGATGTTTACATACCGATGTATCTTACTAGGCGAATTGGGGTTGTTAGGGATGTAGATACAAATATGTCAGAAGAGGATCTAATGAGGTTTATAACCCCGTTAGACGGAAACAACATTAGAGTTATTGCGGTTAGAAGGATGAATAAAAAAATAGTTGTAGATAATAAAGATATTTTCAAACCGACCCCGGTTATTATGATCACTTTTTCAGGACAATATTTACCAAGTAGAGTGGGCATTTTTAGTGTCTCCTGTCCGGTTTCTCCTTACATACAGAGAGTTACGCAGTGTTATAAATGTCTAAGATTTGGCCATGTTTCTAATCAATGTAGGGGGGAACCTAGGTGTAAAAACTGTGGTGATAAACATGAAAGTACTGCATGCAATAGTATTGTCATTAAATGTGTTCATTGTAATGGTCCACATAAGAGCATAGACTCAAAGGCTTGCCGAGAGTTTGACAAACAACGAGCTATTAAAAATATAATGGGTACGGAGAATATTTCGTACAAGGAAGCAACAGTTAAAGTCACAAATAGCTATTCATCCCTAGTCACGTTCAATACTAATAATAATATAAATTTATCCAGCAATAGCAATACTTTTCATTCTAGATCTGTACCGGTATTAAGTAATACTTCTCAATTCCCTCTACTACCACAGAGAAAACGTAAACCGTCTTATTCATATTCCCCAAGTGAGATACAGACTATGCAGCAACATAAAAATATCGTGAGACCTTCAGCTATTGAAGGTTCGAATGGAGTTTGTTTAAATAATCAAGGTAGTAGTGGAGAACCTTTAGAAAAAGAGACGATAATTAGAATTGTTAATTTAGTTGTGAATTTAATGTCAGGCAATAGTTCAAATTCTATTACCTCAGTGGAAGAAGTATGCGCTAAGGTTATGTCAGCTCTATTTACTGACTCTTCTAAAAATGTATCTTGAAAATTTAAAGATATTACAGTGGAATATTCGTTCGATTATTGCTAATAAATTTCATTTAATTAATTATTTACTGAATAACGATATTAACTTTGCCTTTATATCAGAAACTTGGCTCAAATCAGGCACGTTTATTAAGTTTAAGAACTATAATATTTTAAGAAGTGATAGACCGGATGGGAAAGGTGGTTGTGCGATCTTGATTAGGGATACAATACAGTTTAATCCAATATTAATAAACTTTATACCAAAAAATATATCTTGTTGTGCTATTTCAATTAAATTACCTTCAAACGAAGTAGTATATTTAATCTCAATATATATAGAGCCGCAGAAAAATCTAAGCTATTCAGATTGGTATAGATTTTTGATTAATATCCCACAACCATTTATATTAGGAGGTGATTTTAATCATCACCACAGCCTCTGGGGTTGTAGCTATAACGATCATAAGGGAACAAATTTGTGGAAATGCATTGATGACTTGGACGTTTCGATATTGAATGATGGTGCTGAAACATTAGTTAGGTACCCTAATAAAAATCCTTCTGCTCCTGACATCACATTATCTTCAAAAAATATTACTAATTCATTATCTTGGAAAGTATTAAAAGACCCAATGGGATCAAATCACTATCCTATACTAATTTCTTCTCAATTAAATAATATAAACAATATTTCAATTAGGCAACACAAAAAGTGGAAAATTAATGAGGCAAATTGGAGCAAATATGCTTCCATAACGGACGAAATCCTTGATAGGTACGAACATGTTTCTTACGGGATGTTTATAGATATTATTAATGTAGCGGCAGTAAATTCTATTCCTACTTACAATAAAATAATATGTAAAAAAGCTGTACCCTCTGTCTGGTGGAACTCAAATTGCAAGCAGGCTTTAGATTTAAGAAAGCGGACATTTTTAATATATAAAGAGTCTCCAACTACATTTAATTTTATAGAATATAGTAAAGCTGATGCCAATTTCAAAAAAGTAATTAAAACCTCTAAAAGAGAAAATTGGAAATCGTTCTGTAATAATTTAAATTCTTCTACTCCTATAAAAGACATATGGAGCCGGGTTAAATGTTTGCAGAATTCTAAGATACCAAACAGATATCCAATAGATATTAATGACTCATGGGTACATCAATTTCACAATAAATTAACGCCGGATTTTGTCGTAGATAATACATTAAATAAAAAACATAACAAAGAACTCGATCAAGAAGACTTCTTTACGGCCAAATTTACAATCAATGAACTTGATGCATCTATCAAAAAAAATAGTAATACTGCTCCAGGCATGGATAATATTCATTACACAATGATAGCCAATTTATCAAATACAGCTAAAAGTAAACTCTTACAGGTTATTAATAACATTTGGCAGTCGGGAGAATATCCTAGTGATTGGAAAAGCTTTATTGTAATACCTTTACTAAAACCAAATAAAGATCCAAATAATGCCAATTCTTATAGACCAATCGCTTTATCAAGCTGTGTTTTAAAAACGGTCGAGAGGATGATTAAAGGGCGTCTAGAGTGGTGGTTAGAAACCAAAGACATTCTACCAAAATATCAATTCGGTTTCCGCAAAGGGAAATCTACACAAGATAACCTGATGGAATTAATTTCAAGTATATATGAAGCCTTTTCAGAAAAGGAATCTATACTCGCTGCATTTTTAGATGTAAGTGGGGCTTACGATAATGTTTGTTTGAATATCTTATATACAAAATTATTAGCTTTAAATTTAAGCGAAAGATTCGTTAACAATATTATTTCCTTATTTTCAAATAGGGAGATATACGTTAGAATTAATGGAGTTCTTAACAAATCTCGTAGATCCTCTCTCGGTTTGCCACAAGGAAGCATACTGTCTCCACTATTCTATGTGATATATGTTCTTAATTTAGAGGAAATGACTAACTCAAATATAAAAATTTTACAATATGCTGACGATATATGCATTTTTACTCCTTGCAAAAATTTTGATGCTGGTGCACACACTTTATCTAGATTTATGGTGGATTTCGACGAATGGCTGTATACAAATGGCTTATCTATATCAGATGTTAAATCAAGCTGTTGTTTCTTTAGTCAAAAAAGAGTGCACATCCCAGATTCAGTCGAAATGGGAAATCACATTGTCCCGGTCAAAAATGTTGTGAAGTTTTTAGGCATGTATTTAGATCGGAAACTCACATGGAAATCACATATAGATTTTATTACAGGAAAACTGGAAAAGGCATATAATTTATTAAGGTCGGTGACTTATTTTTCTTGGGGAGCGGATGTTTCAATTTCTCTTATTTTTTACAAAGCATATATTAGATCAATCTTAGATTATGGTTGCATATTCTATGGCTCCTCCGCAAAATCAAATTTAATAAAGCTAGATCGATTCCAATATAAGTGTTTACGAAGATGTCTAGGGTTGCTACCATCTACTCCAATTATTGCCGTACTCTCAGAGGCAGCGGAATTACCGTTGACGTACCGCCGAGAATATCTATGTAGTAAGAAGATTGCTAAGATATTTTCTTGTAATCAAGTATTAGGAAATAAATTGTATTGTAACACGGTAAAATATCTTACCGATAGCTATTGGGAGAAGAAACCGCAATGTCTTTTATATGAAATAACAGCCACCTTTTTTAATGTATTTCAGAAGGCACAAAAACATAGCGTTTTGCCGATTTATAAAATCGGGTATAATGTCAATTTTATATCTCCACGAGTGGTTACATCTGTTCATTTTAACAACGTTCCGGAACAATTAATTAATTTTGAATTTCAATCATATATATCAGATAAATATCCAGATTTTAAATATTTTTTTACAGACGGCTCAGTTGTCAGTGGGAAAACTGGATGCGCAGTTTATTCCGATGACTATCAAAAACTTATACCGCTATCTGCCGAATTTTCTGTATATAGTGCAGAACTAGTAGCTATTCTAGAAGCACTTAAAATTATTATTCAAGACACCTCTTCAAATAAGTTTATTATTTTCTCGGATTGCAAAAATGCTTTAAGTAAAATTAAAAATTTTGTTCCATTTTCAAATGAAAATAGTTTATTAATAGAAATTGTGAATTTATATAATATTGCGACAAAGGACAAACAAGTTGTATTATTTTGGATCAAGGGACATTGCGGCATAAAACAGAATGAAATTGTTGATAATCTCGCTAAGAGAAGTGCTTTATTAGGTAATGGAAATGGCGATAATTGTACTCAGTGTCCGGTCTCTGATCTAAATAGACTATTTTATTCAGATATTTTCGACAAATGGGGTAAAGATTTTGAGAAGTCTGACAAAGGCTTCCTTTATAAAAGTGTAGTTGGGACACCATATAAAAAATGCTGGTTTCAAAGTTCCTCCAAGGACAAAAATTATATCAAAACTATATGCAGATTAAAAACAGGGCACGGTTTATGTAAAAAATATTTGAAAAAAATAAACAAGATAGAAAGTGACAAATGTGATTGTGGTGAGCAGGAGGATTTAAATCACATTATTTTTATTTGTGGTAAATATAATATAGAGAGAAAATGCCTTTTGAACACACTTAATTTATTTACAAATGGTCCTTATAATTTGTGCTTAGCATTGTCATTCTGTGATGATCGTATTAATGTTTCACTGTATGACTTTTTGGTATCAATAAAATACAGTATTTAATTGTATCCTATGTTTGGTTCCTATGTGGTTTTACCTATAATCCGTTGTCTGATTTAGTTTGTCTTTATGTTAGTCACCCTGAAGGACACCTGGGTGTGAAGTAAATTGTCCTTTGTCTATCCCTAAATTCTTGGTAGTTGACTATATGACTAAGGTCAAGGTCATTAAAAAAAAAAAAAAAAAATAAAATAAATGATTTTTTATATCACATACTAAGAATCGTTCTTTTAAATATATACATTTTTAGACATTCGTCAATTTTGTAATAGCTTTCAATTTGAAATTTCAAACTACTGTTTCCACTACTAGATTAAGCATGAAGTAAAATTTTGAGTTTAGAAAAGCCTTAAAAGGCATGATTTATTCTGTTTTATATTTAGGTTGGCTACACGCTATAGGAATTGACATATAAAACGTCAGACATAATAGTTGTAATATACAATTTCAGAGTTGCCAACATACAATATATTCCATGGTACTTTCGAGGTTTTTTTTATTAAACATACGATACCTATTGCTTATTCAATTTTATTAGTTATGCATTATTTCACGCAGGTTACTCTTTCAACAACATGATGATGTATCCCTCTGGTAAGAAACCATTGTGCTCAGTAATATTTTCATCTCGTGTACCGCAGGTGAGTAAAGCGGGGTTGATTAGGGTCTGAGATGAAATAGATGCGGTTTTAAGTAGTTAATAAAGTGTGTATTTCATCTGGGTTGTACATTATAAAGGTTGATGGATGTTTGTAGCGCGAGTACGTGATGGGGTTAGATCATTTTGTGCAAGTCGGTCCCGGATATTAAACTTCCAGAGAAGGTTGATGCGAGGGTTTAAAAAAAATAAACCTCGGATCGATAAGTTGTTTAATTTCTAAAATAACCATGTATTATGGATTATATTAGGATTTAATATATAAAATTACGAAAATGTTTTTTGTGTAAAATGCAAACAATGTGTCTAATTTCTTGAATAACTTTCTCATTTATCACTTGGTGAAACATTTTGAAATAATATTGAAACAAATAGTGAAACAAACCAAGTGTTTTTAATTTATCCTTCAATATTAATGTGTCTTAATTAATAAGACAACTTAAGACAATAAATATCCATTAAAACAACTACTTCCTATGCAAATACACCTCCGGATATTGAATTATACAATGAAGTATTTAAAATCTTATTTTAATTGATTTGTTACAACGCTCTATCCAGAGCTGGGACGAATCCGAATCACCTAATGTGATTCGAATCATGAATACTTGAATAAAGGATTCGTAAGAGAATCAAAGATTCGAATCTTGTTTCTTCCAATCACGAATACAAATCCTTTAAGAATAAATTTGATTTTATTATTGTCCTGCAATCATTAACATAAAAATATCGTTACCAGTTGTCTTAACAAAAATATTCGAAACCTAATTACTTATTAATAACACTGGACATCGTTGATGACTAAATATCTGATTCCGTGTTACTTTGATTAAAGGTGTATTTGTGTGTTTTTGAACTTTTCACTTTACTTCAAATCAGTGTTTTGTACGCGTGGCGCATGAAGTAAAATTTCGAGTTTAGAAAAGCCCGAAAATTTTCACGGGGCTTTTCTAAACTCGAAATTTTACTTCATGTTTAGTCTGGGAGTGGAAACACTCGTTCAAAACTTCAAATTTAACTCTATTATAAAATCGACGAATGCCTGAAAATTACGTAAATAAAAAAATTCACTGATTATCAGTAAAACCGGGAAAGTTAAAGAAAAGTCATGGAATTATATTTAAATTGACCACGAGTATAAAAGTGTTTATTTTCAAGTGTTTATATGACCCGCATTCAAGGCAACGAAATCATTGTGGATAATAATTAAATTAATAATAGTAATAATGATGGCGGGTCGCGAGAACATCCGGTCCCAGTCAGTCAGTGATATAAACTTAGTTTCAAGTGAAAATAAAGTGTGTCCCGTATGTAATAAACAAATAGTGGACGACTTCTTCACGTGCAACATCTGTGATATCGAATATCATCATATATGTACAAAATCGGAGGATAAGTTCGGTGTAACCGCGTGCGCAAAGTGCGAAAAAAGCGGTTTGCAGAAGTGTTCCTTAAATCTTCTAATCGCCCTTAAAAAGCAAGTGGCTTCATTAATAGATCACGTAAGTCATCAAAATAAGGTGATATGCGTGCAAGATGCAAAAATTATGAATTTAAATAAGGAATTAAATAACCTAAAATTAAGCAGAGACACAAACCAAACCAGTGTAATTGATAAAGCAACATATCCACCAATTAAAAACACGGCTCCGCCAAGAGATGGATCTACTAAACCATTTACAAAGGCAAATGAGCAAGTTAACAAAAACAATCGAACCCCGAAAAGCGATAACGCCAGGTCATCGGCGACAACCAGCGAAATTAAATCCCAAACAAACTCCAATGCGGTCAGTGAACTCGACAATATAAATAAACACAATACAGAAAATAACAACGAATGGTTAGAAATTCGCCGAAAACGTGGCGGTAAATCAAACGCTTAAAAAAATTCAGACACAAATCTCAAAGTAGCTGAAATTAAACCAAAAAAATGGCTCTTCGTCTCCAGATTTCACAATGATGTAACATGCGAAGATATGAAAACCCACTTGCTAAAAGTTGGAAATTTCTCGTTCCAGATCGAAAAGTTAACACCTAAAAATGAAAACCCATCATATTCATCTTTTAAAATTGGCATTCCGATCGAGTGTGAAGTGGATATAATTAACGAAAATTTCTGGCCTAAGAACATAATTATAAACCGATTCTTGTTTAAAACAAAACGCTCAAATTTTCAAAACCCACGTCAATCCAAACCAAACATATAATAGGAAATCCAAGGAATTTACTACTACTTCACCAGAACGTCCAATGCCTTACTACATCGATAAACCAATTAACAGCATTAACAGAAGAATATGAATGCAACATTCTATGTCTATCAGAACATTGGCTCACAAACGATCAGATAAAGATGGTCAACATACCAAACTTCAAGCTGGGATCTACATGTTGCAGTAAAGAAAAGGAACATGGAGGAGTGGCTATTTACATCGAATCATCGATAGAGTATTCGGTTTTTGATGTGAGTGCGTTTACAGAAATGCGACAATTTGAGTGTGCGAGTGTTGCTCTTAACCTAAATACAAAAACCGTTCTCATAATTTGTGCATACAGACCCCCATCTGGTAATATTGATTTATTTCTGGATTATTTCGAAAAGTTACTTCTTTGTCTCTCATCCACAAATAAAACTTTTTTCATAACCGGTGACTTAAACATAGACTTTTTAAAACCTTCAAATACATTAAATAATTTGTTATATTTGCTGAAATCATTTAACGCAAGATTTAGTAATTTTGGAAATACGAGTGGGTTCCTTTATAAGGTAGCTACCTTATAAAGGAACCCACTCGTATTTCCAAAATTACTAAATCTTGCATTGATAACATCATGACTAATGAAACATCAAACGTAACATCAGAGGTGCTGCAAATCCCAATATCAGATCATACTGGGCAGTTACTCACGTATAAAAACAGTATTAAAATAAAAAAAACTGTCATCAACATTAGACATTTTTCGGAACAAAATATCTCTAATTTTTTAAAAAAATTATCAAAGGAATCATTTAGTAATATCATCAAAGTAGATTGTCCAGACATGCAATATGACTTATTTATACACATGTTTTTAAACCATTTTCAAAGCTGTTTTCCATTTATAAAAAAATGCAAAGAGAAATCAAAAAAAGTATTTCAAACAGAAGCGCTCAAACTTAGTAAAAATATCCTTCTCTTATATAAAACAATTATAGACCAGAATTCATTTACCTGTATAAAGAAGAGCAAAAAAACTATAACAATTTATTAATTAAAGAAAAGCATAAACAAATGGAAACAATTTTAAATAACTCAACTAATAAATCAAAGGCCTCCTGGAACTGTATTAGAGATGTCGTTGGTGGGAAAAAGGCTCAAACAATGCACCATAGCAACGACTTAAACAAATTAGTGGATGATTTTAACATATTTTTCAATGAAATAGCTAATAACTTAACAAATAACAACTCAAACAACATTGCCAATAAAACTAACATTTCATTCAACGAAAATTCTATCTTTCTTCATCCTACAGACGATTTAGAAATAATTACAATAACATTGAGTAAATCAAATAACACAGCAACGGGGATTTATGAAGTACCCATGCACATAATCAAAAAATCAATACATCATATAGCGTTACCTTTAAGCATTATTTTAAATTCATCAATGAAAACTGGAATATTCCCAAGTAAGCTTAAAACATCTTTATTAATGCCTATATATAAAAAAGGTGATAAAAATAATTTAGGAAACTATAGGCTTATCAGTCTCCTAAACTCTTTATCAAAAATATTTGAAAAAAATCATACAAAATCGTTTGCTTACATTATTTAAAAAACACAACTTATTCTCATCTGCACAACATGGATTTCTAAAGGGTAAAAGCATAGAAACAGCTCTTTTCGATTATATAAACGAAATATTGGAAAATATGGAAAATCATCAACTATCCTGTGGAATTTTTGTGGATCTGTCGAAAGCATCCGATACCATCAACCATAAAATACTGATGGACAAGCTTTTTATGTATGGTGTTCGAGGCGTTGCGTATGACCTAATTCAATCATACTTAATCGACAGAATCCATTTTACAAAAATCACAGACACTAAAAATAATATCGTTTCTTTATCACAGCCCTTAACTATAAATAAAGGAATTCCGCAAGGGAGCATCCTAGGCCCTTTGCTGTTTGTTATATACATTAACGATATCTCTAAAACAGTTCCAGCGTATTGTAAAATCTGAAATTACGCTGATGATACTAATCTACTAATCAGCGGAAAATCTATTTCTGACATCGAACATTTGAGCAACGACTGTATTAACAACCTAGAAATATGGTTTAAAACAAACGATCTAATACTAAATGAGTCTAAAACCAATATTGTATTATTTAAGACAACTGAAGCCATAAACACGCCCCCACACATCACTATAAATAATAAATTATATCCAATTACAAATAGTGTCAAATGTCTTGGAATTATATTAGATAACACCTTAAAATATAATCATCATATTGACTATATCTGTAATAAACTAAGCGGAGCGTGTTATGGACTTAGGGTATTAATCAAAAACACAAACCATCGCATTGCTAAACTATTTTACTCTTCAAACATTGAATCCCAATTAAGATATGGTCTGATATTTTGGGGTGGCAGTACTTCTGCAGGGAAAGTGTTTACACTGCAAAAAAAGGCAACAAGAATATTACTTAAACAAAAAATAAATGCAAGCTGTAGAGGTTTGTTTAGAAATCAAAAGATATTGTCCTTTTATGGTCTCTACATTTACGAGTGATTGAAATTCTTTTTAAAAAACAGGTCGCTATTCGGGGACGTGTTTTACTCAACTAGATACCCTAGCAGATACGGTCAAGTATACAACTTACCACATCATTCACTCAATAAATTTAAGCAAGGTTGTTTTTACTCATCCCTTAAAATGTTTAACCATCTTCCATTGTCAATTAAAGTAATAAATGATTACAACAAAGCCAAAAGAAAAATATATGAACTCTTATGTGATCTTGAGCCATACTCTATGTCAGAATTTTATAATTTTAAATTTTAATTACGTGAACTTTCCATGTTATTATTTATTTATTTATTTTATCGATATTTCACATTGAATTTATCTATCTAAAATTTATATATACATATATATATATATATATATATATATATATATATATATATACCTTTGTGACGATTTACATGTACAAGTATTATTTTGTATGTATTTGTGGAATGTAAATAAATTATTAAATTAAATTAAATTAAAGCACCAACAAAAATGTTATATAATATTATTAAATTTGTCAAAATCAGCAGGCAAATTACAAAAGACGTAAAACTTTATAAAATTACCTTATATATTGACAAAAACAATGTAAGCAATTTAGCAAAATGGGGGTTTCTCACAGAAGAAAGGTCAGAGAAAAAAATCTTGAATCAGAGAAATGCCGGAAAAATTTAACATTTCAGATTGTGGCTACCATGTCAGATTTACTTCAAATAATATTGAACAAAATTTTGAAAACTAGATTATTATATTTGAAAACATTTTCAGTCATTTAATGTTCTTATCACAGCATTCAGTTTGAACTTTCGAACGAGCGTTTCCACTCCCAGACTAAGCATGAAGTAAAATTTCGAGTTTAGAAAAGCCCAGTGAAAATTTGTCGAGGGTCGCGCAGCGACCCGAGACAAATTTTCTGGGCTTTTCTAAACTCGAAATTTTACTTCATGCGCCACGCGTATAAAACACTGATTTAACGAGAATTTTAAAAACACACAAAAGAAATCCTAGCAATTAATTCCAATTATTATTGACGATTCAAAACCTTTTGTAAATATTCGAATCCTTTTATAAATATTCGAATCCTTTTATAAGGATTCAAATCACCTACATTTGGATTCAAATACGAATCCTCTTAAAAAAATAATGTAACGAACCCGGATCACGAATCTAGTTGAACTAATGCATTCGAATGCCTCTTTTGAATCTTCTAAAATGATTCGAATCCAGAATTTGAATCCTGAATGATTCGAATCATTCAGTATTCGAATCCTGGATTCGAATCATTCAGGATTCGAATCCTGGATTCGAATCATTCAGGATCGAATCCTGCCCAGCTCTGGCTCTATCAGAATATGTGTAACATTTAAGTCAAATTCTCTTCAAACCAACTAACAAATTAAAATGAAAATTGAAAAGAGAAATTAGAAAAAAAGGACTTGGATGAAAACTAATGTCTTAGGCCATCTATAGACGGTATTTATAGGGTAAAAAGGGGATCATGTCATTAGCAGGTATGAATAATAAACATAGAGGGAATTATTCGTCCAAGTATCAAGGATCATTAAAAATAAATAAAACCGTTTCAACGACAAATATACTGTTTTACGTGTTAATAAACTATATCTTTCTTTTCTTTTTAAAACTAATGTGTTAGACCACCTATAGACGGTATTTATAGGGTAAAAAGGGGATCATGTCATTAGCAGGTATGAAGAATAAACACACAGGGAATTATTCGTTCAAGTATCAAGGATCATTAAAAATAAATAAAACGGTTTCAACGACAAACATACTTTTTTTACGTGTTAACAAACCATATTTTTCCTAATGCTAATTTTGATTGTGGAACTTCAGAATCAGAAGGAATATAAAGAAGACGGCCAGTTTTATTCCGCACGATGTATTTCCCCCTTATTTTCATTTTTTGTTACATAGAAGAAGAAAAAAACTAATATCACCACACTTATTTGCGCTCCTTTTTTCATGCGAAATTGTTTTATGGCGCGTAATATCGCGCAAACATTTCGCGTTAAGTGAGCCCTGCAATAAATGCCCGGTCTCGCTTCGTTTGAGGGATGGAGTGTCCGGGATACGGCACGTAGGCCACGGAACAAGAATGGAAATCCTCGCGCGGAAAGGAAGGATTACATTTAAACTAGACGGAATGAGACGCTGGAAGAGATTACAAAGATCTCCAAGAGGGGTTCGCAAGGAATATTTCTAAGGGGTTCCAAATATCAATTATACGCAAGATTATGTGTTTGTAAGATTTAATGGGTTGAATTAGATATTGGTGACCGTTTGGGCTTATAGGATTTATATGGGGCTTTTGTTAGTTACTCATGATGTTAGTAGAACATATTTACCTTATATTATTAAAATATAAAAACGAATTTAAATTAATATCGACTTTCTGCAAAATGTTTGTCTTATTGAGACAAGTCTCCAAATAATCATTGAAACAACTACTTCTCGAGCTAATACCCCGACAGATATTGAATTATACAATGAATATTTGCGTTACATGACAGCAGTGTTGTTCTATGCATAATTTATATGCAAAATGCAACATCAGGTCAAATTGTTCTCTAACCAAACTAAATAAAACAAAAGGAAATTGAAATAAATTGAAAACATTGAAGGGAATGAATTTTAATTGTCTTAAGCCATCTATAGACGCGTTTCGATATTTATCCCTCATCAGTATAGCTATGCTTTAGACTTTCAATACAAAAAATATTAAAATAAAATTAACAGGAAACTTACGGGAATGTCGAAGTGTGTGGTCGAAACAGGTACATAAAGCTGAAGCGAGTTATATTATTAGGTAAAGTAAGATAATTTATTATTGAATACATCTAAACTAAACAAAAATTAATACGAAGCACTTAGAAGCATCTGGAATGACCAGATTTCAAACTTAAATTAAAAGTATGTAGTTGTGATTAAAATTATTTCTTTTAACTCTGACGTGTAGCTTAAAGCCTAACTAAGCCATTTAGGCTATAAAATGTTGGCAAAAATGTTAAATGATTTTTTTATAAATTTTTTCCATCCTAACGACTCGAATAAAATGACCAGATTTCAAACTTAAATTAAAAATATGTAGTTGTGACTAAAATTATTTATTTTAACTCTGACGTGTAGCTTAAAGCCTAACTAAGCCAATTAAGCTATAAAATTTTGGCAAAAATGTTAAATGAATTTTTTTAATACATTTTTTCCATCCGAATGACTCGAATAAAATGACCAGATTTCAAACTTAAATTCAAAGTATGTAGTTGTGATTACAATTATTTCTTATAACTCTCACGTGTAGCTTAGAGCCTAACTGAGCCATTTAAGCTATAAAATTATGGAAAAAGTGTTAAATACATTTTTTATAAATTTTTTCCAGCCGAAAGACTCGAATAAAATGACCAGATTTCAAACTTAAATTAAAAATATGTAGTTGTAATTAAAATTATTTCGTATAACTCTGACGTATAGCTTGAAGCCTAACTAAGCCATTTAAACTATAAAATTTTGGCAAAAATGTTAAATGAATTTTTTATAAATTTTTGCCCTCCGAACGACTCGAATAAAATGACCAGATTTCAAACTTAAATTAAAAGTATGTAGTTGTGATTAAAATTATTTCTTTTAACTCTGGCGTGTAGCTTAGAGTCGAACTAAGCCATTTAAGCTATAAAATTATGGAAAAAGTGTTAAATACATTTTTATAAATTTTTTCCAGCCGAAAGACTCGAATAAAATGACCAGATTTCAAACTTAAATTAAAAATATGTAGTTGTAATTAAAATGATTTCTTTTAACTCTGACGTATAGCTTAAAGCCTAGCTAAGCCATTTAAGCTGTAAAATTCTGGCAAAAATGTTAAATGAATTTTTTATAAATTTTTTCCATCCGAACGACTCGAATAAAATGACCAGATTTCAAACTTAAATTCAAAATATGTAGTTGTGATTAAAATTATTTCGTTTAACTCTAACGTGTAGCTTGAAGTCTAACTAAGCTAATTAAGCTATAAAATGTTGGCAAAAATGTTAAATGAATTTTTTTAATACATTTTTCTATCCGAACGACTCGAATAAAATGACCAGATTTCAAACTTAAATTAAAAGTATGTAGTTGTGATTACAATTATTTCTTTTAACTCTGACGTGTAGCTTAGAGCCTAACTTAGCCATTTAAGTTATAAAATTATGAAAAAAGTGTTAAATACATTTTTTATAATTTTTTTCCAGCCGAAAGACTCGAATAAAATGACCAGATTTCAAACTTAAATTAAAAATATGTAGTTGTGATTAAAATTATTTCTTTTAACTCTGACGTGTAGCTTAAAGCCTAACTAAGCTATTTAAGCTATAATTTTGGCAACAATGTTAAATGAATTTTTTATAAATTTTTTCCATCCGAACGACTCGAATAATGTGACCAGATTTCGAACTTAAATTAAAAATATGTAGTTGTAATTAAAATAATTTCTTTTAACTCTGACGTGTAGCTTAGAGCCTAACTATACATACTTTAAATTTAGGTTTGAAATCTGGTCATATTATTAGAGTCGTTCGGATGGAAAAAATTTATAAAAAATTTATTAAACATTTTTGCCAACATTTTTTGGTTTAATGGCTTAGTTAGGCTTTAAGCTACACGTCAGAGTTAAAAGAAATAATTTTAATCACAACTACATACTTTTAATTTAAGTTTGAAATCTGGTCATTTTATTACATGCTTTTGGGAGGACTATCTATTTGTGTTTGATAAAGCCTATATACGAAAATAAATTTAAGTTTGGATGAGCTATATTTTTAGGGCTGGAATTAGTTTAGTTTTCTTTGTTTTAATAATAATATGCCTTAAATTAAGAAAAACATTTATTTTAATTTACGATCGATGGTGGATGCGCCGGGCAAATACGTGGCTGGAAAATCTATATACCAATCTTTACATCGGTTAGCAACAGTATAGAACTGGGAAAAGGAGAAGGTTATTTCTTGAAAGAACATCATAACTTTCATATAAGTTAGAAGTATTATTATCGTTCGGTTGTAATTAGTCGATGTGGCTGAAACACAATCGCTTAACCCGAGCAAAATTAATGGATGCTGATCCATGTAACATCATTAAAACGAAGATACTAGTAATATAAAATGATGCAGTTATAATATCCACATTCACTAATAAAACGACAATGTACATTTTAAAAGACATATGCCCGTTTGCACCCAAGTCGATTAAGTTAATCAGTGATTAGTACTCCTTAAAAATACAGCAATTTTATGTATAGATTATTTCAAAATCGTATAATAATTAAAGAGACATGTTTAGGATATCTTCATTCTTGTGTACTAAAATTATGACTTAATCAAATGTTTAAATAATGATTAGTGGTTGATTAAAGTTAATCAGTCGGGGAGCAAATGGGCCAAAGTATATTTAAAAAATACCAAGACCATTGTTTCCTGGTAAAACAGGGGTGGGGAAAACTTTTATTAAACACCGCCAAGAGGCCTGAAGAAACAACTAAATCATTTAGCCTGTCTATTCGATATGTTTTTGATATGGTATTTAACAAACAAAAACAACTATCTGTGCATTCTTAATCCTTATGAATTGTATTTTCAATCAACGTTGTCTAACAATAAGAAGTGACTCAATCGTTTCTCCTTTTTTTTGTAAATTTGCTACAGTTATCACAAAGCAGCGAATGTGGTTGAATTCATGTCACAAAAAGTCTGCGCAAATGTCAACATCAACTCATTAAGTTTGGTGGAGTGTAAAACAATTCCCAAAGCCGTTGAACAAAAGCATATACATATAAACCGATTGTGACTCATCGATATACACACATGCGTATCAATTCTTTATAATTTCAATTTATATTTTTTACTATCTTTAGGAATAATCAACCTTTAGGAATAATCAACTTGTAATTTGAGTAAAGCTTGTAATAGGTCAGTAGGGGTCATGTGCAAATATTATTTTTGACGAAATTAAATTAAAATATTAATATAAAAATCGCCCAAGAAAATAATAAAGAAAAATCAACATCCAGTAAATACGAGAATAACATTAGTCGATCAATTTCTTTTATGTAAAAGAAATAACAAATGCAACATCGCCTTAAAATAATAAACAAGTACCGGCGCGTGGAGAAATGCTAAGACATACAGAAAGATTCAGTTCAGGGTTTAACGAACGCAATCACAACAAGTGTGCAAAGTCAGGGAAATTAAGTTGACGTCAGAGAGGGATGGGTTTTGTGACCATATATGGTAGTAGATAAAGTCTAAGCAACAAAATTTGGGGAGGGCCGAACTTTGAGTGCAGCAAAGAAACGATTTTAAAAATCACTTAGTTTTGGGACAGGGACGAGGAGAGTCAGTATTTGAATGTAAATGGGTACAGTTGAGAATGGGAAGTTTCAGTGGGATGTAAGTTAGTGAAGTAATGTTGATAAAAAAGAGTTAAGTGATGTACTGAGAATGGAGTTAGGGATAACAACGTTGGAAAGACAATCACGTAAGAGTAAAATTATTTCTACATCAAACCGACTAAGTTGAAATCAAACAAACAAAACCGGCGAAATAATATAAACATCAGGGAAAGGGGAAAGACAAGGGGGGGGGGGAGAATGTGGGATGTATGGTGGTTGATGTGTAGGGCCGAATTGAGCGAGAAAACGAGGTATGTCCTACTAACTAATCGACCTAGTCGATTGATGTGCAAGGCCAATCCGAGTTAGTATTGCGCTAAGTGTCCTACTAACTAATCACAAGAAAAAAAAAAGAAATCGATTACTAGTGGAACGAGATAAAAGGTCGTTCCACTCATTAATCGAGAATGCATGGCGATTGATGTGTAGAGCCGATGTGACAGATTGTCCCACTAACTAATCGCAAGTGTGTCGAGTGTGTGATGCTAGCTCCGGGATGGTTTCTGTGGGTTTCCCATCTCGTAATGCAAATGCAGGGCTAGTTAATTTTGCTCCCACAAGTAGAATCATACAATTATTGAGTTTAACTAAATTCACATGACTTCTAAGCACAAACCTTGGATAACATATTTTGTGAATATAAATAATATAAGACATACCAATTCATTTGAAATGTCATGAAAGGTCAATAAACTTTGCATACGTTAAGCTCATATCCTGTTTTATTTATTGTCCACACATCCTCCTAGTCAAATTAAAAGGAAAGAAAGACATAGTATTTACGATAATGCATATTGACACAAACAACGAACCTGGTGAATAAATAAAAGGGTTACTACATGCACAACACAACGTAAATAATACTACAAATTATAAATTTGTACAATACCTAGGGTCGAATCATTCTTCTTCTCTAAGTGCCATCTCCGCTGCGAAGTTTGGCAATCATCAATGCTATTCTTATCTTTGAAATAGCTGTTCTGAATAATTCGGTAGATGTGCAATGGAACCATTCTCTCAGATTTCGGAGCCAAGATGTACGTCGGCGTCCAATACTTCTCCCTCCTTGGATATTTCCTTGCATGATCAGCTGCAGCAGTTGGTATTTCGATCCTCTCATTACGTGGCCCAAGTATTCAAGCTTTCGTCTTTTGATGGTTATTAGAATGTCTCGTTGTTTATCTATTCTTCTGAGAATCTCGACATTGGTAACTTTGTCGGTCCATGACACCCCAAGTATCCTGCGATAAACCCACATCTCGAAGGCTTCTAGTCGAATCATTACAAGCTGCCAATATTTATAGCATTCGCCCGGCGCATCCACCATATTATTACATGCTTCATTTTTGCCAATACTAACGAGTGTCTGTAAACTATCGGCATCTCGGTTGCTCAGAAAAAAATTATATATCTTAGATTATGCCATACGAAACGGTGAATCTTAGAAACGTGAAATACATTTAATTATATGTCATTGGGTAGTGTCACAGTGCTGAATTTATTTAGGACGTATATTTCTGAAGTCCGAACCTATTGGGATGCCGACAGTTTATAAACACTCGTTATTTCTTTATGATGAAGCAAATGCAAGACTTAACTTTTAGGAGTTATAAACGTAAATAAATGATATCGTATGTTCAATTAAAATAAATCTGTAAAGTGCCATGGAAAATATTCCAGGTTAGTAACTCTGAAAATATACATTATAATTATAACTTTAATTTGGTTCTCATTGATCACTTGATAAAACATTTTAACTATTATTTGAATTTGAATTAAAGGCTTTTGGTTTGTTTCACGAATTTCTTTATTATCCCTAATAATAATAGGATAATAAAGAAATTCGTGAAACAAACCAAGAGCCTTTAATTCAAATTCAAATATTAAAATTATTATGTCTGACGATTTATATGTTATTTTCTGAAGTGTAGCCAAGATACATTTGAAAACAGATTTAATCATGGTACTCTAGAGGTTTTTAATTATTGAACATATGTTATAATTCTTCAAAATAGGATTTGCGTAAACAGAAATTCATCCCTATTTTTTCGGTGTTTATTTAAGGTAACATGATGCTGTTGATGCTAATATTCTTATATAGCAAGCATTTTTCACTCAAAATATGTATCATAAGTCGACTGTTGAGCATAATTTAAGATTTTTTTCCCCCTGTTTATCATTTTGCTCTCGTATAGATTGCGCCAGTTAAGTTGGTCGTTCCAGCGATATTATTCCCTAATAAAAATACGCGTCTTCTGACATAATAAAGGGCCTATCTTATGCGTGATTTTGAGATAGGCGAGTAGCCATAATTGGACATCGAGGCTTTGCAGATTGTTCAGCATATCGCACAACTTAAGAGGATTTCTGTTAGGATTTAATGTTAAAATAATATACTATGTCTATACAATATTTGAATTCCTGCTATTTATTCATTACAAACAGAAGATTAAACGGCGTAACGCGTCACACACTGGTCGAAATGCTCATTCTATCTGAACATTTCGCCGAAAATGAACTGTTTAGAAAACAGATTTTTTCTTAGAATATGGGTAGTTCAATGTCCAAAGGGTGCGCAGGTAAAGTAATAAACCCTCTGACCTTTGATCCAGTGGTTATCAGTACCCATCGTTTACGTCGTTTAGTTGTGGATTTTACGCGCTCCAAACGCCTACGTTTAATTGCTTCTTTTACATTTGAGTTTCGTGCATAAAATAATTAAAAATGGATATATATTTTACTGGTATGTATACAACATAGATTTAAATATTTTGTATATAACTTTTGTCAACATATAGATATACTAATTTAAATTAAGTAAAGAATTGTACAGTAAAATTTTGCAACATTAAACTTGAAAAAGGTTAAAGTATAATACATTCTTGGCCGTTCTTGGTAATGAATCTTTGTTTTTTATATATAATAACTAATTAGTTTATTATATGAATAACATTTAGCTGCCCGTTTTTGTCCGCTTACAAGCAGTGATTTTTTTAGGTAGCGTAAAATGCGGCGGACATTATTCGATATTTGGCGCGCTCAAAAAACGCTAGATCAAAAAAATAAAGCAAGCTATCTCTTTGTGATTGACATTATGAATATTGATATTGTATCGCTCATTGAAAATTTAGATTCATTGATACATAAAAAAAATAATTTTACGGGACAATTGACAATGAAATGGCAAACCTCTCTTAGAACAATTTCAAATTTTGAAAATAAATATTCTACGTGGCTAATCGGAATGGAAGTGTTCTCAACTGAAGGTTTACCAAATAAACCTCAACCTGGATGCTCTAGTGGTAAATCCAGAGGTCCGTATAAATCATTTACGGAATTGACTGATGTCTCAAAAAAACGGAAAATTATACCACTAGTTGAAAATTATTCCCAGGAGGAACTTTCATTTGCCACACGGGTCAGTCTTCGTACATCTGGAAAAAGGGATAGTGCTAAGATGGTCGAAGAAGTCACGGAGCATTCACCGACAAGAGCTTCAAAAATTAAACGTGGAAGTCTCCAATGAAGCAACTTATTAAATATACACCTGAAGAAGCGCTTGCGTTATATATTGATGGAGATTTCAGCAAGCATTCCTATAAATTGATGCAGTCTGGAGCCAAGCTACGTCATGCAAACATTTACCCAAGCTAGAGGTGTTAAAGTTATTAGTAGAACCAGAACAAGCTCTTTACCAGAGGATTCTGACTGTGAATAATTTCTGGCTTTAGTGTAAATTGTTTGTATGTTCCACCTAGATTCTTTATACTGCTTGTATATATTGTTTATTTTAATTTATAGATATGTGTGCAATTTTTAATTTTATGTTATTATCTATTTGAATAATTTTGTAATTAAATAAAACATGATTAAATTTTTAATGTTCATTTTTAATAATTCGAAGAAAAGGGGTTGAAATATAATTACTATTTTTAAATTAAAATTGTATCACAAAAATGCGAATAGTGAAATTATCTCCAAATTTTAATTTAACAATTTTTTGCTAAAATTAAAAATTAAAATACGGGTGGTAAGGGGTAGAAAAGGAGAATTATTGAATATGAAGTAATTTATAATTTTAATTAAATATTTTCATCGACTCTGAAACTAAAACGCTTTATAACGAAATGTTCAGCTAGAATGGGCGTTTCGACCAGTGTGCGTCGTGTCGACGATGGCCCAGCTGTTATTCTGTGTTTTTCAATAAATACGCATGCTAGGTCTTAATAATAGACAATTTCCGAGGCATAATGTAATGCAAAATGTATTAAAGTTAAATACAGGGAATTTTTCTTTTAGGTATACATATTTATGGCTGTACATTTTCCGATATTCGTTGTTTCTTAAAAGAGTTCAAGTTAAAACTGTAAAGCTATAAATGAGTGTTTTCCACTCCCAGGCTAAGCATGAAGTAAAAATTCGAGTTTAGTAAAGCCCCGTGAAAATTTGTCGAGGGTCGCGCAGCGACCCGAGACAAATTTTCTGGGCTTTTCTAAACTCGAAATTTTACTTCATGCGCCACGCGTATAAAACACTAAAATATTGCGAAACTTATGTATATTTGAACTTCACTTGAAATCAGTGTTTTATACGCGTGGCGCATGAAGTAAAATTTCGAGTTTAGAAAAGCCCAGAAAATTTGTCTCGGGTCGTTGCGCGACCCTCGACAAATTTTCACGGGGCTTTTCTAAACTCGAAATTTTACTTCATGCTTAGCCTGGGAGTGGAAAACAATCATTTAAAGCTTTAAATTGAACTCTTTTAATAAACAACGAATATCAAAATATTTGAGTATTCACTTGAAGTTCAAATATACATACATTTTACAATATATTAAAATTATTGTATATTTGAACTTCAAGTGAATACTTAAATCTTCGGATATTCGTAGTTTATTAAAAGAGTTCAATTTGAAACTTTAAATGAGTGTTTTCCACTCCCAGGCAAAGCATGAAGTAAAATTTCGAGTTTAGAAAAGCCCCGTGAAAATTTGTCGAGGGTCGCGCAGCGACCCGAGACAAATTTTCTGGGCTTTTCTAAACTCGAAATTTTACTTCATGCGCCACGCGTATAAAACACTGATTTCAAGTAAAGTGTAAATATACATAAATTTCGCAATATTTTAGTGTTTTATAGGCGTGGCGCATGAAGTAAAATTTCGAGTTTAGAAAAGCCCAGAAAATTTGTCTCGGGTCGCTGCGCGACCCTCGACAAATTTTCACGGGGCTTTTCTAAACTCGAAATTTTACTTCATGCTTAGCCTGGGAGTGGAAAACAATCATTTAAAGCTTCAAATTGAACTCTTATAATAAACTGCGAATATCTGAAGATTTAAGTATTCACTTGAAGTTCAAATATACATACATTTTACAATATATTAAAATTATTGTATATTTGAACTTCAAGTGAATACTTAAATCTTCGGATATTCGTAGTTTATTAAAAGAGTTCAATTTGAAGCTTAAAATGAGTGTTTTCCACTCCTAGGCAAAGCATGAAGTAATATTTCGAGTTTAGAAAAGCCCCGTGAAAATTTGTCGAGGGTCGCGCAGCGACCCGAGACAAATTTTCTGGGCTTTTCTAAACTCGAAATTTTACTTTATGCGCCACGCGTACAAACACTAATTTCAAGTGAAGTTTAAATATACATAAATTTCACAATATTTTTGTGTTTAATACGCGTGACGCATGAAGTAAAATTTCGAGTTTAGAAAAGCCCAGAAAATTTGTCTCGGGGCTTTTCTAAACTCGAAATTTTACTTCATGCTTAGCCTGGGAGTGGAAAGTAATTATTTAAAACTTCAAATTTAACTCTTTTAGAAACTACGAATATCTTAAGATTTAAGTTTAGTCGCTGTAATTGGGATATGTATACTAAAAAGAAAAATTCCCTGTATATGCAGCACATGTTCACAATAATACGCGTGGCGCATAAAGTAAAATTTATTGTTTAGAAAAAACTGAAAAATTGGATTTGTCGTGCCCCAGCAAATCTAAATTTTCAGACTTTTCTAAACTCGAAATTGTCCTTCATGCTTCATCAAGGATTGAAAGCACTTGTTAAAGGACGACATTAGACGACACCAGGCGACATCAGGCGACATCAGACGAGAACAAACGACACCAGACGACAACAAACGACACCAGACGACAACAAACGACACCAGACGACACCAAACGACTCTAGACGACTCCAGACGACACCAGACGACACCAGAATACCAGGACACCAGACGACGATAGTTTAGAAAAACCTGAAAAATTGGATTTGTTGTGCCCTAGCAAATCTAAATTTTCAGACTTTTCTAAACTCGATATTATCCATGCTTTATCAAGGATTGAAAGCACTTGTTGAAGGACGACACTAGACGACACCAGACGACACCAGATGACATCAGGCGACATCAGACGAGAACAAACGACACCAGACGACAACAAACGACACCAGACGACAACAAACGACACCAGACGACAACAAACGACACCAGACGACATCAAACGACTCTAGACGACTCCAGACGACGCCAGACGACACCAGGCGACACCAGACGACACCAGACGACACCATACGACACCAGACGACACCAGGACACCAGGACACCAGGATACCAGACGACGATAGTTTAGAAAAACCTGAAAAATTGGATTTATCGTGCCCCAGCAAATCTAAATTTTCAGACTTTTCTAAACTCGAAATTGTCCTTCATGCTTCATCAAGGATTGAAAGCACTTGTTAAAGGACGACACTAGACGACACCACAAAACACCAGACGACATCAGATGACAACAAACGACACCAGATGACAACAAACGACACCAGATGACACCAAACGACTCTACACGACTCCAGACGACGCCAGACGACACCACACGACACCAGACGGCACCAGACGACACCAGACGACACCAGACGACACCAGACGACACCAGACGACACCAGGACACCAGGACATCAGAAGACGATAGTTTAGAAAAACCTGAAAAATTGGATTTGTCGTGCCCTAGCAAATCTAAATTTTCAGATTTTTCTAACCTCGAAATTATACTTCATGCTTCATCAAGGATTGAAAGCACTTGTTAAACGTTGACACTAGACGACACCAGACGACACCAGACGATACCAGACGACACCAGACGACACCAGACGACACCAGACGACACCAGACGACACCAGTCGACACCAGACGATCCCAGATGACACCAGACGACACCATACGACACCAGATGACACCAGACGATACCAAACGACACCAAACGACACCAAACGACACCAAACGAAATCAAACGACACCAAACGACACAAGACGACACCAGACAACACTAGATGACACCAGATAACACTAGATGACACCAGCCGATGCTAGACGACAATTGATTGTTATAAATAAATAACAAAATCGAAAAACATGTTTATATTAATAATAAAGTTGAAACTAGTTGGAGTTAAAACATACATCAGTGAAACAAACCACGTGTTCTGATCATTTATTTTATTAATAATGAAATTCTATAATATTTGTTATAACATTATATTATTAATAATAATAATAATAATAATAATAATGTTTATTGATGTTTATACATATTTACATGTTTACACAAGTCAAATAAGTAGCTAATTAATTAGAATGCACATATACAGGGTATCTCAGACCACCCGTACCAGCCTTTTATTTCGACAACCAAAGTGAATCCAAGGAATCCACTAATGAATTTATTTTTTACCGGAATAATCCGGAAGTACCCGGAACCGGAAGTAACTTTAAAATTTCAAATGGCAACATAGGTCGAGTATGGTATTAATTGATAGGTCTTTTTAAAAGAAACAACTTTTATTAAAATGTTTTTTTAATATTTTGCATATTTACAAAAATAAACTAAAAAAACTAAATTCAAAATTAGATATCCATTCAACACTCAATTTTCTCAAGTATGCTTTGCTCTTTTATTATGGCAAAATAATTGATGTTCGTGAATATTTGAAGTAAAATAAATTATTATTATCAAAGTATTGAATGTGTCAACATGGTTCTCACAAACCTCGAAGGTTTTGATATACTGATGATATTAGGTGAAAATGCGGACCAATTATTTGGTTTCTTAAAATACCACACGTGTTGATTATCAACTTCTCTTAACCAATGATGGTTTTCATTACTCCAGTAGTGAGCATTCTGTAAATTAACAACTCCGTTCCTTTTGAATGTCGCCTCATCTGTCCATAAAATTTTGTAATGGAAATTATAATTTTTATGAGACATCTATTCACAAAAATTCAACCTATCTTTAAAATCCCGCTCTTCAAGATTCTGGTGTAAAGAGATATGGTGTAGATCGAATTTGTTTGTTTTTAAAACTCTCCAAGCAGTAGAGCGACTTATTCCAGCATCGATTTCAATTCTTCCAGTCGAGATGTCCAGAGCAATTGCTGCAAGAATATCTGGTGCTCTTTCATCTTGTACACGTTTTCTGATACTTCGACCGTTGTTGTGGCTGGGCTGTAGCTTACTCTCTTAACTCATTCTGCAAGGCGGCGAAAAACATTTTTTGACTGGCTCGTTGAGGGTATCGCTCAACATAAATTCGCTCAGCAGCACGATAGTTTTGGCCGCATTCACCTAATATCATCAGCATATCAAAACCTTCAAGGTTTGTAAAAACCATGTTGACACATTCAATACTTTGATAATAATAATTTATGTTACTTCAAATATTCACGAACATCAATTATTTTGACATAACAAAAAAGCAAAGCCTACTTGAGGAAATTGAGTGCTGCATGGATAACTAGTTTTTAATTTAGTTTTTTTTGTTTATTTTTGTAAATATGCAAAATATTAAAAAAACATTTAAATAAAAGTTGTTTCTTTTAAAAATACCTATCAATTAATACCATACTCGATCTATGTTGCCATTTGAAATTTTAAAGTTACTTCCGGTTCCGGGTACTTCCGGATTATTCCGGTAAAAAATAAATTCATTAGTGGATTCCTTGGGTTCACTTTGGTAATAAAATTTTTTGTCCCAGTCACATTCGACCAAGCGTTGTCGAAATAAAAGACTGCTACGGGTGGTCTGAGAGACCCTGTATATTAGGAATAAAATTGATAATACAAAATAAGATAAAAGGGTATTAAATTAATAAATACATTTAGACATATATATATATATATATATCACATAGAAAAAGACATAAATGATCAATAACACAATAGGTAAAAAAACGTATATTATTGGCACCACTACGATTAAGCATATCTGCTGATCTCACTTAAAAATTCGTCTGAGTTAAAGTATGCTTTTGTAATAAAAATGTGTTTTAATTTTAGTTTAAATTTCTGAAGGTCTAAACTTCTAATCGTTTCTGGTAAGGCATTGTAATATTTTAAAGAATAAAATCGTGTACCTGTCCGCGATTTTTCTAGACGATTGTGGATGAGACATAGATTATTTTTCAACCTTGTATTGTATGTGTGCATATCCTGGTGCCTCTCAAATTCATGCAAGTGACTTTTTGCGTAGATGAGACACTCCATGATATACAAACAAGGCAAAGAAAGCATTTTAAGCTTTTGAAAGAGTGGTTTAGTATTATCGCGGTAACCTGCCCCTAACAATATACGTACGGCTTTGCGCTGAATGCCAAAAATTCGATGTCTCGCAGCGCTATATCCCCACACTATGAGCCCATAGCGCAAATGAGACTCGGAGAAGGCATGGTAGACCGTTTTTAGGACATCACCAGACACCTCATTACTTAGCCGTCTTAATAAATAGACCGCCGTATTTAATTGGTTAGATAGTTTGTTACCATGTTCTGACCAAGTAAGTCTTTGATCCACATATATACCTAGGAATTTCACTGATTCCGAGTAGTAAGCTAGACGTTCTATGTGACGTAGTATAAAAACCATATTCACTGTCTTGTCCAAGTTTAACTTTAATTTATTTCGTTCAAAATATTCAATAGTCTGAAGCAAAGCCCTACGATTTTTCTCCATACTGTCCTCCTCAGAAATACCTACACTACTAATGGTAGTATCATCAGCGTATAAAATTGCTTTACTCTCCTTAATTACTGATGGTAGATCGTTAACGTAGATAAGAAGAAGGAGAGGCCCAAGGACTGACCCTTGCGGGACACCCTCGTTAATCAAGGAATCCTCTGATGTTTCAGAGATTGCACGACATATATTAAATTCTGTTAGATAGGTATGTGAATATTACGCTGACTGCTTTAGAATATAAGCCATAAATATAGAGTTTTCTGAGAAGCACATGTGAGATGGTATCAAAGGCCTTGGACAAGTCAATGAATGTGGCATGCAAGCATTCGCCACTTTCAAAACCATTTATGCATCCGGACACAAACTCCTGAACAGCTGATATAGTGGACTTTTTGCTTCTAAAACCATGTTGGTTATTATGAAAGTAATTCTCTTCAAAATAGTCTGTAAATTGAGCAGCCAAAATTTTCTCAAATATTTTTGATACGATTGGCAGGATGGAAATTGGACGGTAGTTATTTAAATCGTCTGGGCTACCTTTTTTAGAACGGGTATTACTTTGGCTATTTTAAGCGATTTAGGAAATATTGCTGTCCTAATACACAAATTATAAAGCTTCGTAAGCGGTGTTATTATGGTATCTTTAAGGTATTTAGAACTACCGGTTTTAATCGAATTTATTGCATCACGCATACGAGCACTGGATATCTCCGTGAAGTTAAAAGTAGGATATTTAGTATGTGAGGTGGAAAATAGAGTGTATTCAATCGGGTCATTATTATTGTAAGGGATATCTTTTGTAGCAGCTCGCGCCACATTAACAAAATATTTATTGAAAGTGTTGCAGGAAATTTCACTGTTGACACATTTTTTCGTTAATTTAGGTCGTGTCGAATTTATTTGGAACACTTTCTTCACAATATTTTTTTATTTTTGCTAGATGTACATTCCGAGTACTATGTAGTCATTAAATTGTTAGTGTTTTAATTCCAAATTAGTTGAAATCTTCACGTAACTTAAAAAAAACATATTTCTATTATATTATTTACCATTAAAAGTTAAGAGCCGCCTGCGATAGGCGGTTTTAAGATAGTTAACTTAAAAATAAATACGGAAGTATTAATTACACTCACTTTCATCATATCACACTCAAACGAATACCTCCGTTTCCATTGGCTGTTGTAATTCAATCTTATTTATAACGTTACATTCGTTGCGTGTATGTGCCGGATCGGAACACGAGACACGATAGGGTTCATATTCCCTGTAATCTGAGGAAATTTATCTCGACGAGCATTTATCAACACATGACGGCTCTTAAAAACCACGAGCTACCGAAAAAGTGATTAATTAAAAATCCCCGCATGATACGGTGACAAAAGCGTCGGTCTGTCCTGAATCCTGACGTTTATTACTACTATCAATGATGAACGAGTTAACATGCAGCCGTTTCATACTTTATGCACCAAACAGTCGTTTTCAGAAATAAATTATAATAAAAATGAACACTGAAGAAGACTAGAATACAATTCCTTATTATTACTTAATATAATAGCAGACTATTTATGATTTTCAACTTTTTATTTAACTCACTACAATTGTTTCGCTACACTGTAGCTTCTTCAGGTGAAAATTTATTATTATTTTTTTAAATATGAAATTCTGTTGAAATGTAAGTATACATTCATTAAGAATTTATTCGTTTCTGAAACTTTTTTACGCCGTCGTTAAGAGTTGCGTTGAAATTAGCTGTTTGCTGAAATGTAAAATAATTAACATTAAATTGACGATGAAAGGGAAAAGCTTTTATAAAAGAAACTTTATTACCGGTTCCATTTACTCGCGTTTTTTATTTTATAAGGAATATTCAAACTTCTGTATATTAGATACTTTTTTTTAAATTAATACTTTAGCCACCACTTAACAGTTATTGAAATAAAGTATTGCGTTAAATGAATATCATTAAAAATAACGTCTTAAATGATATTTAATTGTAAACCAACCCTACACTTAACACCTATAATTCATAACAAATATTTCAATACTAAACACTAATAAAGAAAAGGATAATCCGACAAAATATAAAATACACAATCCCCTAATATTATTGAAACTAATCGCTTCTTCTTCATTCACACGCTCATGCCTTCGATTTCTAAAATCTTGCACAAACCACTTCGTCGACAAACCAGTCTCGTGAATCCTTACTATATACTCATTAATCCTTTTGGCAAAAGGTAATCCTTTAGTAAAATAGATTATTGTGACCAATGGAAAGTTTTCGTTCAGTATAAACGCTTTGTAATTTTTAAACTCGTCAAAAGCCACTTTTCCCGTCATGGTACTCGCGAAAATACTAACTGAGCGTTCTTCCAAAACTTTCAACCAAACTTCTTTATTGATAGTCTCAACAACAGTGAATTTATTAATGAGGCTTTCTTTGTGTTCAAAATCTGAAGATTTTAAAATTTCAAACGAGGTTCTGTAACCTAATATCGGTAAGTCGGCTTCGCGTAATTCACCCAAGTTAGAAATTTGCGTTTTGTAGTTTGGTTGGAATATATATGAAATTAATACACTTTGATAGCAACTTATTATAACAAAGACGAATATTATCCAAATTATGTAAATTACTCTAATTATTTGATTCGTTGGTTTCCAATTGTTCACCGAGAGGAATGTGTTTGTGATGAAAAACACGCCAAGATTTGAGGGTTTCTCCGTTTCCATTTTAAGAACGAGCTGCCAAATCGGGGTGAACACCAAAATTGAAAACAACAGTAACAACCATATTTCAATTGAAAACACTTTGAAAATATTTTTCCACGATTCTACGGGTGTTGCTAGGGGTACGAAGAAAACTAATTTTACAAAACATACGGGGTACGAGTGGAATAAATCGTTGGTAGCGTTGGTGATTGTTAAAGCACCCATTACAACATCTCCTTCTTTAACTTGTATTTGCCCAAATAATCCCGCATAGCTTCCGTTTTCTAATTTATCATACATGTTTACAATTCGACCATTTGATTTTACATTCGGTCCTTTGTAAGGATGAGGGAGGCCAAGTGGAAGCATCTTCAATGATTTCACAATTTCCCTGAAAACAGCCATTGAATAACCGGTGTTGATTTCAAACGGTTCATCCCCAACGTATGGTTTCATAGGAAGAGCGAAATACTTAATTTCGCAATTTTTAAACGTTCTAGCATCACTCTCTTTTTTGTAATAAACGGCTTTTATTAATTTAGGTTGAAAATTTGAACATCCATCTTTACTCAGTGGAGAGTATGTATAATAAAGATGTTCATTATTATTTAAAACGATTACATTTACAATATAATATTTCCACATTAAATTAAATACATTCTTAATATCATCATATTTTTGCAGGATTACAATAAACACAGCTTCGAAATTAAAATATAGATTTTTTGAAGAAATTTCCAGCACATTTTCCAATGAATCAACTTCTATAATAATATACACGTCAGGTTTAAATAATGTTTGCACGCAATCATAATTTTCGGCAATATTACACAAAATCACAGTTGAATTATTGAATTCGTAGTAATTCACTAAGAGTTGATAATTGTCAAAAACGTAAAACCCGTGCTTTCCTTCGTAATAATTCTTCAAAACACTTGGAACTGGATTTATTTCGTTTTCTTTGTGTAATATTTTAAAAGCCGACAACAGTTTGTTTTGATGTAAACATAGTATCATCAATAGAGTAGTTGGCATGTTTTTTTGTTGTTGTTTAAATCGAGTGGTGTATTGTTTTTTTTTGTTTAATTCGAGTGGTGTATTGTTTTCTTCACTCAGAGGGCGAATAGAGTTTGGATAATATACATTGTAGTTAATATGATCGGTAATAAATTACGTTGGTTGACCTTATCGTGTACTGGTAATTACAGATTAATATGTTTTCCAATTAGAATTACTCGTATTATTCCTTTAATTTGATTAATGGTAAAAATATAATACAGACACCCAGTGGCGGCTCAAATATAAAGGCTGCGGGGCAAACGAATTACTGTAAATGGATCCGCGTCCAAATACAATTTTTTGTGTTTTCTAAACTTGAAATAATTACTTAATCAAGCAGTGAACACTTTCGTTAGCCAAATATGCTAAAGTATTAATTTATGATAATGTATCTAATATACAGAAGTTCTAATATTCCTTATAAAATAAAAATATAAGTAAATGGAACCGGTAATAAGGTATATTCTATAAAAGCTTTACCCTTTCATCATCAATTTTACATTTCACAAACAGCTAATTTCAAAGCAACTCTTAATGACGAAGTAAAAAAGTTTCAGAAATAAATAAATTGGTAATTAAAAAAAAAATGGAGGTGAACGACAAATTGACAGAAGACAATTACTTTTAAATATTACATACCGGAAACAACACCGTACCAGGACACGACAACTTACGAAGAAATATCCTAAAATCCCTCCCATTTGAAATCCATCAATACATCCTTGAAATACTAAACTTCTGCTACCGATCCCAGTACTTCCCTCCTGACTGGAAAACGGGTGTAAATATTTGCATTCCCAAAAAAGATCAAGACCTATCCCTCGTATCCAGTTATCGACCAATCACCATTCTCCCTGTCATTAGCAAACTTTATGTAGGGATTCAAAGAAAAAATAATGTTCCATATATCTCACCTCATCCCAAACTATAAATTTGGATTTCTTCCCCACAGATCCACCACTCTCTATCCTTACTTCGAACATTCAAACTGTACACCTCGAAGGACGTTCATCCGCTGCTGTCTTTTTAGATATCCAAAAGGCTTTTGACTCAGTATGGCACCGAGGTTTGCTGTACAAATGTCACTCCCTTAACATACCTAAACACCTAATTCTTATTCTAAATAACTTCCTATGCCACAGATCACTGAAAGTAATAATCCAAAGCACCACATCCCAAAGCTTCACTCCCAAGCAAGGTGTTCCGCAAGGATCACCTTTCTCTCCACTTCTATACAACATTTTCTGTATTGATTTATATAACCCCAACCCCTCATATTTTAATCCCGCTTCCTATGTCCTACAATACGCCGATGACACAGCCCTAATCTCCCATAAAAAGAACCTACCCAAAGCATTACAAACACTACAGCAGCTCATAGATTCCCTCGAGCTGTGGTTTGCTAAATGGAGGATTTAAATAAACCCCAATAAATCTCAACTCCTCATTCCTTACCGCCGCAATAACACTCCTGTCAACATCTCCATCCATCAAAAGCCCATTTCTCCTTTCCTACATATAAAATACCTTGGAATCACAGTCGACGCTAAACTAAATTTCAAAAAACAAAATCACTGCTAGAGCTAAACATTTTCGTAGTCTAACATACAGATATCTTGGCATCACAACAAGAAACGCTACAAAAATATACAAGATGATATGCAGGCCTATGTTAGACTACGGATCCATCTTATTTGCCACTTCCCCCAATCCCACCCATCACAACATCCAAGTCAGTGAACGCTCGTCCCTGAGATCCCTTACTAAAATCCGCCATCCAATCAACCCACTTCATAATCCATCTAATATTCTCCTCTACAACCGAACAAAAGGTATCCAAATTACAGATCGTATCCTTAATTTATCCAAAAAATTCTCCAAAAAACAATCCAATTTTCAAATCCTCTCACAACTTTGCATCCCCAGAAATGACAATATTAATCCTAAATTCAAAAATCCCGCACAAACAGTCTTCCAATTTATCACATACCATAATCAACATTAATATCCCAATCCATATACCCCAAAATATACACTCATAAAATAATTTAATTAACCTCGGCAGAAAGGCTGCTGGCCGATAGCCGATTGCCAGTATAATACATGTATTGTTTTTTTATTATCTTCATAAATGTATGTTAAAATATACTGACAATAAAGATTATTTATATATATATGGAGGTGAAGGAAGTCCTGAGGTCTGATCATTTGCCAATAATGGTCTGGATCTGGATCTGGATCATAAAGAGGTGTGTACCCAGACACAGCAATTAGACCCCAATGGGCCCTTTTTGCATCCCCCCCTAGGGTTGTGTCACTCCTCAGCTCAGCCATGCCACTCTGTCGAGAAAGGCCAGCAGAGCAGCGGTTGACTCTTCCCTAATGTCGGCCAATGTCGGCCATCTGGACCCCAGAATTTCCTCCCTTTGCGAGGCGAGTGCTGTGCAATCACAGAGGATGTGCTCGGCAGTCTCGTCGTCCTCATGACAGCCTCTACAATCTGACGAGTCAACGACTCCCATTTTTTATTTGTCAATAATGGTAGAAATACGGATGAGCAAAGATGAGGATAATGAACAAGAACAGCAACTGTGGAAGATAGAGAATAGTGGGTATCAAGAGTTTAGGAAGTCGCTTAGAGAAGATTGACTGGAATGAAGTGAAAACGATGGAAGAGATAGAAGAGATCATAGCGGGACGAGGAAGAAAAGTAAAAAGGGAGGATGGAAGGAGATGCCTATGGTGGGACGAGGAATGTCGTGACGCAAAGAGGAAAGTGAGGAAGGCAGTGAGGGAGTGGAGCTTGAGTAGGGAAGAAGAGGAGGGGGTGGTGGCAGCGAGATCTAGGTACGCCAAACTATCCAAAAAAAAGAAGATGCAGGCCTTGGAAAGAAGTACCGATGAAATGAGATGATGTAGAAATGAAAGGGAGATATGGATTAATTTAAAAAGAGGTGAAATAAAGGAGCACATGGAAGTGTCTTTAAAAGGCTGGACATAGAAATGTAGTAAAATGACTGGAGAACCTGGTGGGGTAGGGGGACAAGAGGTGGTGGAGGAGGTTGAAGAAGAGTTTACGGAGGAGGAAATAGAAAAAGCGTTTGATAAGGTTAAAACTGGAAAAGTCACTGAGCTGGATGGGTTAAAGGCAGACATGTAGAAGGAGATAGGAAAGGAGGGACAGCAGAAGTTTAAGGAGTTACTGAACCAAATATGGAGAGGAAAATCCAACGAGGAAAAATGTATGAGAGTATAGAGTAAATGTGGCAGCATGGATGAAAGAGAAGTGGAAAGAGGTGGAGGTGCAGGAGAGGCAAGGGTGTATCGAGAGGAGCGGATACAATCCGATGTATGAAAGGTGGCAAGTGCTTGGGAGCCTGCCAGGGTACCTGACTTATAGTGACCTGTCAAAGGAGGATAAGATAACCCTGGCAAATTTTGTGTGCTTTGGCGCTGTTGCCTACCCTAAAGTTAGGCTGCGAATCGTCGCTGGTAAAAACCTGTTGGTTGCAAATCGAGTAGAGGTCTTTTCAACCTATGCATCTCCTCCTCAATAACCAATTATTGTAACGTGCGATTCGAAAAGAAGAAAAAGTCCGCGTTTTACCGATCTTAGATAGTGCGGCCTCCGGCTTATTGAACCTGCCCCCGGCTATAGAATTGCCTCCGGCTTATTAGTCTACCCAAAGTTGAATTAAGGAGAAGAAGAAACCGCCAGTCCTCCCCAAGACGTACGAGGATTAAACAGGTTAGTCTTTTACTTCCTTCCGAATTGGAGAGGCCACCCGCCCCCTGGTACGCTTTTTAATAGAGCTACCAAGCTTAGCTTTTTTACCATATAAACATTTTCTTCGTTAGTTTAATTATTCATTTTTTCGTACATTAACCTTGACATAAGGTTTTGACGTTTAGTCAAAATAATTGCCAAAAGCTAGATGCGGTTCGGAGGAGAGAGGAAGGAAAGTTTGGATGGGACAAAGGTATATTCGATGTATGCTGTGCGCAAGTGGAATGGATACATGGAGCCATCTGGCACAGAAGTGTAAAGGGGTATGTGACGAGTGGATAGGAGCAAATAGGAGGGTAACCGAATGGATGAGGGAGAATAGAGCTGATCATGCTTAGTCTGGGAATGGACAACACTCTTTTAAAAGTTTAATTTGAACTCTTTTCAAAAACGACAATTATCTGAACATTTACAGCGTATACAGTATATTGGAGTATATACAGAGAGTTTTATGTAACACCGAACATGCTTAAAACAAGAATTGTTCTTTTAGGTATACATAAACATACGTTGTACATTTAATGTAATAATAATAATAATATTTATTAACGGCAATCGCCTTTTACAAAAATTAATGATAAATATAAATGTAAATGTAAATGTAAATGTAAATGTAAATGTAAATGTAAATGTAAAACTATAAACCTCTAATATAAAAAGAAATACACTGGCGAAAGAAATTAACGCATCATTTGTGATTTTTTTGATATCTTGGAATCGAGTTTTCTTTGAACACAAACATATTTTTACAATAAGAAATCTTATCAAGCATGCTGTTTTACATGTTGTGTTTTGTCATTTGTTCTCATGGTTTTCTGTCAATAAATAAAATGAAGCACTTTTCATTATTCTGACTGTAAGAAAGGCTCATATAAAATTTCTTTTTGAGTTTGTTTTCAAGTAATTGTTAAAATTAAGTGCTAAATAGTGAAGAATGAATATGGATAGACGTCCGAATTTTAATTTAAGCAGTGAAGAAGCTGTGATTGTGGTTATACTAGCAGAAGAAGGTAGGAGTTAGCGTTACATCAGTCAGCGTCTTGGTGTTAATCAATCGACCGTATCCCGTGTCTTGAAGAGACATCGGGAAACTCAGGCATACTCAAGAAGGCCAGGACAAGGGAGAAAAAGGGCCACAACTGCTGTTCTAAACCGTTTTTTAATGATGCAGACGTTACGCGAACGGTTTATTACGGCTCCTAGGCTACAAAATATGCTCGCAGAGATCCACAATGTTCATGTACGTTCCGTTACTATCAGAAAAAGGTTACGTGGTTTTAAACAGCGGCAAAAGGACCACAATTAACCGCAGACCATCGCAGAGCCAGGTTAACATTTGCGCAAGAACATGTAAACTGGTTACAGGCCAATTGGGCTAATGTTATGTTTAGCGACGAGTCCAGATTTTGTCTTTACGGCAGTGACAGACGAATGCATGTGTACAGACGACCAGGTGAACGTTATGCGCAGTGTAACATTGTTCCGACTTTTATGTTTGGTGGAGGCTCTGTTATGGTGTGGGGTGGTATCACTTTAGAGGCTCGTACGGAGTTGGTGGTCATACCAAGAGGAAGCATCACGGCAGCGTCTTATATTGCAAACATTTTAGAACCATCCGTAATGCCTTTTGTTCCCTTTGGAGGAAACGATTTCCTGTTTATGCATGACAATGCAAAACCACACAGTGCCCGAATTGTACAACAGTATCTTGACCTAGTGGGTATCAACACAATGCAATGGCCAGCCAGGAGTCCCGATCTTAATCCGATCGAACACCTATGGGACGCAATGGGCAGACGCCTTAGAGCACTTCCTCGGCGTCCGAGCAATCAACAAGAGCTTGGACAAAGATTGCAGGAAATTTGGGAAGATATTAACCAGGATGAAATTGGATCATTAGTTAACAGTATGAGCCGTCGCTGTCAGGCAGTTATTCGAGCTTTTTATTTATGACATTATTTTAGTCATTAATGAAAGAAAATGTGTTGAAAATCATTATTATAGTTCAGTTGGTTTTGTTGTTATTTATTTTGATTTTAAACATCAAAACTTTATTTTTAAATTAAAAAAATTAATGTGATGCGTTAATTTCTTTCGCCAGTGTATAAAAATAACTAATAAGCCTAAATATAAATGTAATGGAACCAAAAATAAAATAATTAATTTAATATAAATTCACTAGTAAGTTCACAATTGAATTTTCCGATTAAAAATCACTTTAAAGTTTTTTCCTTTATTATTAAATAAGTCAAACAATGGCTCACTGTTTGCTGATGCTCGGTTTATTAAATGAATTTAATTTTAACTTTAAACGAGTGTTTTCCACTCCCAGGCTAAGCATGAAGTAAAATTTCGAGTTTAGAAAAGCCTGAAAATTTGGTTTGGTCGCGTAGCGCGAAGCGCGGAGCGGCCAAACTAAATTTTCAGGCTTTTCTAAACTCGAAATTTTACTTCATGCGCCACCGGCACAAAACACTGATGCAATGTAAAGTTTAGCTGTTTTAAACTTCGTAATATGTCAGTGTTTTGTACCGGTGGCGCATGAAGTAAAATTTCGAGTTTAGAAAAGCCTGAAAATTTGGTTTTTCCGCTCCGCGCTTCGCGACCAACCTAAATTTTCAGGCTTTTCTAAACTCGAAATTTTACTTCATGCTTAGTCTGGGAGTGGAACACACTCATTTTAACTTTCAAAATGAACTCTTAAAAAAAACAAGGATTATCTAAAGATTTATGGCATATACGCTGTAATTGGGACATGCATACTTGAAAGAAAAACTCCTTGTATGTACAAGTTGAGGCATTAATTGCGATTAATTGGCTACAATTTGCAATGGTCATATAGGCAACTCAATTTGCACATAACCTAAAAATTAAAGATGTCAAATCGTATTGGATGCTTTGGTTTGATAAATAAAACATACGAAAATAAACATTGAAAATGTTCGGTGTTACATAAAACTCTTTGTATATACTTAAAAGAAAAACTCTTTATAAATTAGCATTTTATAAATATAAAATAAATAAATATCGTAAATATGTTTAGTACCTGAAAATATTGTTTACATAACTTACTTGTTATAGTCAACACACCCCTTAGTATTTATTAAAAATTCCCAGAAGGCCAACCAACTGGAAATCCCCGCATTAATATTAGTCCACACAACAAACTTAACCCCACATCACTAAACAAATCCCAACGTTTGCTTCCCTTCAACACGATATTCAACGCCCCAATGAAAAACGATAAATTTCAAACATTCCCATGGGCGTTAATTAACTTCTCACCTTCCGTATTGCAAATTACCTTTCGTTTTCACTCTCCATTTAAATCCACGACGATTACTCCCTTAATTATTGTAAACAAGCGGATAAAATATACTCTCAAGAGTGACGAGTAGAATGGCAACTAGGAAAGTTGTGTTGATGTCACATTCCGGGCATACGTCGCGGTTCTGAATTAATTATGCACCCAAAACTCGGAATGTTACCCTATTACTTCATTACAATTAAGAAGACGTTTACGCGGTTTGAAATGTTAACCAACGTGTGTTCGTCGGTTTAGCTTAATTAAGCGAAGTTACTTTACTTTCCTTCCGTAATCTAATTTGATAATTTAAAAGATAATTAATTGTAAATAACTAAAAATCATGTTGTGTTCACCCTCGAGTTCCATTTTTTTTTAAATATGGAAACCAATATTTTCAGTAGGATTAAAATAATTTTTGAAACACGTTAAAGTTAAAGCCTTTGCTATACAGGGAATTTTCCATTTATAATCTGTTTTTTTTTTAATATGACTAATCAAATTTGACATTTCAGGAATTTATTGGTGTGATGCAGGTTGTGTGTTTTAGGTTAGGACAAGATTAATCACATGGTATGTTGTAAATCGACTTTTAACTTGTAGGTTATGTGAAGAGAAATTTGACAGTAACAGACAATTTAATTTACTTATAAAATAGATAATTCATTTAAGAGAAATTAAGATTGCAAAAGTTCCCATCACTACTTGAATTTTTTTGTATCTAATACCTATTTATTAAAGTAGTCTAGCGATCAGGTAAATGTTCCTTTCTTAGGAATATTTGTCTTCTTTATTATCAGCCCATTCATATATTCAAATTTTGAAACAGTTCTAATTACAAGAGAGAGATAGAGAGATAGAGTGATGGAGAGATGGAGAAATGGAGAGATGGAGAGATGGAGAGATGGAGAGATGGAGAGATGGAGAGATGGAGAGATGGAGAGATGGAGAGATGGAGAGATGGAGAGATGGAGAGATGGAGAGATGGAGAGATGGAGAGATAGAGAGATGGAGAGATAGAGAGATAGAGAGATAGAGAGATAGAGAGATAGAGAGATAGAGAGATAGAGAGATAGAGAGATAGAGAGATAGAGAGATAGAGAGATAGAGAGATAGAGAGATAGAGAGATAGAGAGATAGAGAGATAGAGAGATAGAGAGATAGAGAGATAGAGAGATAGAGAGATAGAGAGATAGAGAGATAGAGAGAAAGAGAGAAAGAGAAAGAGAGAGAGAGAGAGAGAGTGAGAGAGAGAGAGAGAAAGAGAAAGAGAGAAAGTGAGAGAGAGAGATAAAGAGAGAGAGAGTGTGAGAGAGAGAGAGAGAGAGAGAGAGAGATATGTCTCTATTAAGTTTACATACATTTTACTGGTTTCCACTGTCTATTTTCAGACATTCGTGATCTTATTACAAACCTTAAATTTGAAGACTCTAACGATTGTTTTCAATCCCAGATTAGGCATGAAGTAAAATTTCGAGTTTAGAAAAGCCTGAAAATTTGGCTTGGTCGCGTAGCGCAGCGGAGCGACCAAGCCAAATCAGGCTTTTCTAAACTCTAAATTTTACTTCATGCGCCACGCGTACAAAACACCGATTTAAAGTTAAGTTCAAAATATACCGCCTAGTTTTAATCACAACGTTAATTAATTTTACAAATATCAATATGGAATATGTGAAAGTATACTTAAAAGCAAAAAACCCTGTAGATGTTGTAAAGTTGCAAGTTGTAGTCTTCTCTATTTTGAAACTCTGCACTGTGACAATTTATTTAACAAATTTAGATTTATTTTATAAAAAATCATACTTTAACTTTCATTTATTGAATTATTGAATCTTCAATAAACCATTTGCAAATTATTCCAGAGAATTATTTGAAAACATATTTGTCGACAAAGAGAGTAACCTCATTTGATTAATGTAATAAACTCAAAAACAACCCGCGTGCAATTTATTGAAGTTAATTACAAAGTTGTTGCACTCTAATTAAACCAAACTTGTTTACTTCGGAAGCGTGTGATGATAATTCGAGCTACCCGTGCACTCTGTAGGTTTCAGATGAATATGAAATATATACCCTGAATTTCCCCGAATTTCCATAAATACTAAATAGTTAATTTTGTGCTAAATAATTCATCGTATTATTAATTTTCTGCTAATACTGAAATATTTAATCACCTACATTTGGTTTCTAATACTAATCCTTTTAAAAAAATGTAATTAATCTGAATCACAAATTATTTTTCACTGAAGTATTTGAATACTTTTTACTTTCCCGCATATTCAAAACAAGGGGAAAGTATTGTTTTTGCGAAAATTTTCAAATAAAAGATGTTAGTGGACATATCCATTTATAGGTCCCCAGAGTTGATTAAAACCATTTTTGAAAAATATCTGTCCTGTAATTCTGTCCTGTCGCCACGATAAAGTCTAATCAATCGGTTTACACTGTTAAGATGACACTGTAAACTTGAGCTTTTTATTACAATAACACTTTTCAACTTTTGGTGAAAATTGAAGTGCTAACTCTTAGCATTTTTTTTATGTTTCTTTAATATTGATCATACAGAATTGAATTTGTGTTTAGTATTCCGGCACCAGATACCCACAGACGCGTTTCGGACTTCAAGGTCCTCTTCTGTGTGGTCCCGACCCAGTGCTTAGGATTTCTGAGCATTTCTGATTATTTCAAGCCAATATGTGAAAACTATTAATGGATTCGATAACTAACGCAATCCAATGCTCTATAGCAGGGGTCTCTAAACTACGGCCCGAGGGCCACATCCGGCCCACGGACAGATTTTGTCCGGCCCGCGGAGAGCTAGCATACTTGAATACTCATATTTTTTATAGCAAATTATATTTAGTTTACTGAAGTATTCTAATTTTAAAGGCTTATTGTTATGGTTTTGGCCCTCGGAACTTACTGGAGTAATCAGTATGGCCCTAAGGCTGGAAAGTTTGGAGACCCAGGCTCTGTAGTGGCATCGTCAATGACGATGCCACTATGGAGCATTAGATGGCGTTAGCTATCGAATCCATTAACAGTTGATCATACAGTGTGTTCAAAAAGTAATGTAACGGCTCGATATTTCTGTTTGTGATGAGTTTAGAAAAAACTGTTTCAAATAAAAGTTGTAGCTACTAATTTTCTAGATAAATATCAGACGTATCTTTTTTGAAATAAACCACCCTATATATTTCATTCTTAATCAAGGTATCGACTTGTTCAAATAGAAGGTTGCCTGTGAAATCCGCATGTTTTGAAGTTTATTCGTTCAAAAGTTACACTTTAATGATCACATATTTTATTGATAAGAACTAAAATATTAGCAAGAAAATGTATTTAATTGTTTTATCAAAGCAGATGCTTGAATTGCCTCCCTCCTTCAATTTGACAATATTCCAATTAATCATAAAATCATAACATTATGCTACTTTCCGATTGAAATTGCTTCTGTTTCTTTCATAATTCGATTTTTCAGGTCTTCTGAATTTACTGGTCTTGTACTATTGTATGTTAAATTAAATAAAACCTCTAGAGTGCCATGGAGAATATTGTAGGTTGGCAATTCTGAAATTATACATTAAAATTATTATGTCTGACGTTTTATATGTCAATTCCTAAAGTGTGTAGCCAACTTAAATTTAAAAAAAGATAAAATCATAGCACTCTAGAGGTTTTATTTTTTTATTTATTTATTTATTTATTGAACATAAGATACAAACAACATTTTTTAGGTGTCCCCACAAACAATAATCTAAAGGTGATAAATCTGGTGAACGTGCTGGCCATTCAATTGCACCTTTTCTTCCTATCCCACCTGTTTCAAATATTTTATCTAAATAATTTCTAACACGTTTCAAATATTTTATCTAAATAATTTCTAACACGAAGATCATAATGTGGCGTAGCACCATCTTGTTGAAACCAAATTTGTGTTACAATTTTCACCAAAAGCATTTTGTATTGCTGGAATAATTTGATTTCCGACTAATTCTAAATGTTTATGTCCGTTTACTTTGCCGTTTATAATAAATGGACCAATAACAAACGCCCCGACAATACCGGCCCAGACGTTTAGTTTTAAAGCTTTTTGCGTATTATGTTTACGCATCCATCTGGGATTGGTGTCAGTCCAGTATCTACTATTATGTTGAAGCTACGTTTATGCTAAATGTTAACAGTCATAATAGCAGATACTGGACTGTTTAGTGTCAGTCCAATATCTGCTATATATATATATATATATATATATATATATATATATATATATATATATATATATATATATATATATATATATATATATATATATATATATATATGTTTATATATATATATCTATATATATATATATATATATATATATGTATATATATATATATATATGTTTATATATATATATATATATATATATATATATATATAAACATATATATATATATATATATATATATGTTATATATATATATATATATGTTATATATATATATATATATATATATATATATATATATATATATATATATATATATATATATATATATATAGAGGCAGAGTTCGGAAAATTTCCTAACGGCATTCGACCAATAATACGGCAGGAGAGATGTCCGTAATCTACTTTATTGTAATACCAAGCTTTCGGGACTCATTTTGTCCCTTCCTCAGGGTTAACACTAAAAACAATGAGCAAAAAACAAACAATTACTGATCTGAATTAAACTATTAGTTAATGACGAAATCTTGAAAAAATAATAATTAGCGAATAAATTTTGAGCTTACATTTGTGATTATTTGAACAAACTATTGTTAAACTGACGCTGCATTTGTTTAATTATCCTATCGATACTCATGGTGGTTGTTGAATTTAAATTTTAAAAGTGAGGTTATTGCGTACAAAAAATCGTATCCGCGTGGTTACGGCAGAAGTGAAATTTTAAAAACAAACGGCACATTCACATTTTAAAACTGGAAATTGTCACTGTGTTCCACTATTACTTGGATAACCCGGGGTGTTATCACCGCAATTGTTTATATTTGATTAACTTTTATTCACGTGGCCGCATCTTAGTGCGAAACGACGCACGTGTTTTCACACAAACAGCAACAATGGCTGGTGCCTGTCTACAGGTGCCGCTCGGCTCTCTCCGTCTCTGTCACCGACGGAGGGAGGCGCACGCCACTCGTTTCTAGGAACGTCACGCCAGCCAGCGCGCGGTGTTTGAAATTTCGGGCTTGAGCTCGAGGGATTCAAACCTCGACGCTGGAGGCCCATTTACCTGCCCTGTTGTTGCCGGTTATGAGTTTATTGCCGTGAAATGACTATTATGCGTATGGTTACTGTTATTGATGCCGGGTTTAGGTTAGCTGCACGAAATAGATTTAACTTGGTGCGCTCACACGTTTCAATAGAAAGGTTTGGAAGAGTAAAAGATGTAAATGAAAAAATCCAACTAAAAATGTAATGAAATTATAATTTTAAGCGCAATTAAATTAACTCCGTAGAGTGTCACCACCAACCTGAGACTCACTTGACGATTCCGCCGTCAGTTTACCCATTTCTAACAGACCAAGAAATTGCTGGGCCTTATCTAGCTAAATGTGAATTGATGAATAAATTACCTAAATGTGTTTAATTGACGATTCATGGGGCAAATGTCAGACAAACTACCACTATCTAAACTATTGCTGAATGTTATTAACCTGTTAAGCTGAAGGAGACCGGTGCCAACGGCTCTGATCTGTCCATGTCTATTAAATAGGAGTAAATGCAACTAAGGCCCTCCGTGTCTGCTTTGAAATTCATCGTTGCAACGCCTGCCTTTTTTATGTGGAACATCTCAAGGAATAAACGACTTTTATAAAACATTGACTTATCTATAATTTCGACGTTTGTGAAGTCAGGTGCATGGTCCTCACTGTTACAGTGTATAGACAATGCACATGACTTCTTATTCAGTCTTATGTCACTTTTATGTTGAATTATTCTGCTTTTTATCCATTGAGAAGTTTGACCTACATATCGGAGGGGGCATTCGGTGCAGGGGATGCTGTAAATTACATTAGACATTTGAGCCGTGGGCACAGGGTTTTTCAGTTTTGTGTAGAATCTTTTTAGTGGAGCCACACCGTATTTTGCTATCTTAATGTCACTGTTGTCGTTCCTCAGGATTCTGGCTATGTGCCCTGTAATTTTTTCTAAATAGGGGAGTTTTCTGTAGTAGGTTGGTTTAGGTTCGGGGTTGGGGATGGGGTCGGCTTCTATTGCAGTGGAGTTGTGTAATGGTTGTGGTAGGTTGGGTGTGTTTCTATCAGGGGTGGGTGCCGTTGAGAAGATTATTTTGTTAACAAACGGCCTGGGGTAGCCGTTGGTAAGTGCTATTATTTTTAGCCTGTGTAGGTTTTGTTGTAATAAGGTCGGGTGTGATATGCGGGTTATTCTATTTTTCAGGGCTATGATGGTGTTGGCTTTCATCGTCATGGGGGCATATGAGTGATAATTGATGTATCTGCCGGAGTTGGTTGGTTTCTGATACCAATCCAGTATGATCTTGTTACAGGCTGTACGGATAACTCTTGTATCCAGGAAGGGAATAGATCTATTCACCTCCTGTTCGGTAGGCAAACCAAGTAGCAGATCATCTACATATTTTTTTACAAATGATGGCCTGAAGGGCAGTTTGGGAATGACGTTATCTAACAGCTCATCCATGACGATGAGAGCCAACACCGGACTAATGGGTGAGCCCATAGGGGTGCCAAAGGTTTGTTTGAAAATTATGTTATTGAAAGTGAAAAAGGTGTTATCTCCTACGAATCTGAGTCGTTTGACTGAATTCTGCCGTACTAACCTCCCGTTTAACATATTTAGCAATTACCTTGACCGCATGAAACATAAATTTCAGACGATCTACCACAGAACGAGGCGAAAATTAATCAGTAAATTCAATAACCTCAAAGATAACGCTCACATTCCAAAATATTTTTCAGACAATAGCAAGTGGATCCGCAACTGTACAGATGTTGTCATTCCTCAGGAGGTAAACACGCTCCTTTCCTTAGGACCTAAATTTTGCCTACCACCCTCACACAGGGATTTTCCGATGGGAAGAATGCTAGGTGAGGTTGAGGCGGCCTTGGAGGCAGTGCCTCATGACCAACAGAACACGAAGAGAGCCCAAATAGCTCACTTGTTAACAAGTTACGTGCATAAGTTGCGAAAGCCTTCCTTAGTTGACGCTATCCCCAAACTCCTTTCCTTTAAAAAAGATAACCCTAATATTATTATCACACGAGCCGACAAAGGTGCGGTCACCGTTGTAATGAATAAACAGGAGTACATAGACAAATCTATAGCCCTGTTCGACGATAACAACACCTACAAAAAATTGCAACGTGACCCCACTGCGGCAACACAAACGAAACTAAACAAGTTAATTAAAAACCTTAAAGATAAAGGTTACGTCAACGATATCACTTATAGACGTTTGTGTATTCACAAAGCAGTGGCACCGAAATATTACGGGTTACCTAAAATTCATAAACCTGACATCCCCCTCCGCCCTATAATCTCCTCCATCGACTCACCAACCTATAACCTCTCCACTTTCCTAGCGGAGATTCTAAGTAAGGCTTTCGCAACTAGAACACAGTACAATATCATCGATTCATTTCACTTCGCCGAGGAGTTTAACGACTTCCAACTACCTGATGGTCATGAGGTCGCCTCTCTTGATGTGGTCAAGAGACATTTACAAATATCCCTATGGATCTGGCGCTGGGGATCGTGGAATCGGGTTTCGACAGAGTGGCACCCCACACCGACCTGACGAAGTCTGATTTCATGTCCCTGCTCAGATTCGTAGGAGATAACACCTTTTTCACTTTCAATAACATAATTTTCAAACAAACCTTTGGCACCCCTATGGGCTCACCCATTAGTCCGGTGTTGGCTCTCATCGTCATGGATGAGCTGTTAGATAACGTCATTCCCAAACTGCCCTTCAGGCCATCATTTGTAAAAAAATATGTAGATGATCTGCTACTTGGTTTGCCTACCGAACAGGAGGTGAATAGATCTATTCCCTTCCTGGATACAAGAGTTATCCGTACAGCCTGTAACAAGATCATACTGGATTGGTATCAGAAACCAACCAACTCCGGCAGATACATCAATTATCACTCATATGCCCCCATGACGATGAAAGCCAACACCATCATAGCCCTGAAAAATAGAATAACCCGCATATCACACCCGACCTTATTACAACAAAACCTACACAGGCTAAAAATAATAGCACTTACCAACGGCTACCCCAGGCCGTTTGTTAACAAAATAATCTTCTCAACGGCACCCACCCCTGATAGAAACACACCCAACCTACCACAACCATTACACAACTCCACTGCAATAGAAGCCGACCCCATCCCCAACCCCGAACCTAAACCAACCTACTACAGAAAACTCCCCTATTTAGAAAAAATTACAGGGCACATAGCCAGAATCCTGAGGAACGACAACAGTGACATTAAGATAGCAAAATACGGTGTGGCTCCACTAAAAAGATTCTACACAAAACTGAAAAACCCTGTGCCCACGGCTCAAATGTCTAATGTAATTTACAGCATCCCCTGCACCGAATGCCCCCTCCGATATGTAGGTCAAACTTCTCAATGGATAAAAAGCAGAATAATTCAACATAAAAGTGACATAAGACTGAATAAGAAGTCATGTGCATTGTCTATACACTGTAACAGTGAGGACCATGCACCTGACTTCACAAACGTCGAAATTATAGATAAGTCAATGTTTTATAAAAGTCGTTTATTCCTTGAGATGTTCCACATAAAAAAGGCAAGCGTTGCAACGATGAATTTCAAAGCAGACACGGAGGGCCTTAGTTGCATTTACTCCTATTTAATAGACATGGACAGATCAGAGCCGTTGGCACCGGTCTCCTTCAGCTTAACAGGTTAATAACATTCAGCAATAGTTTAGATAGTGGTAGTTTGTCTGAAATTTGCCCCATGAATCGTCAATTAAATACATTTAGGTAATTTATTCATCAATTCACATTTAGCTAGATAAGGCCCAGCAATTTCTTGGTCTGTTAGAAATGGGTAAACTGACGGCGGAATCGTCAAGTGAGTCTCAGGTTGGTGGTGACACTCTACGGAGTTAATTTGATTGCGCTTAAAATTATAATTTCATTACATTTTTAGTTGGATTTTTTCATTTACATCTTTTACTCTTCCAAACCTTTCTATTGAAACGTGTGAGCGCACCAAGTTAAATCTATTTCGTGCAGCTAACCTAAACCCGGCATCAATAACAGTAACCATACGCATAATAGTCATTTCACGGCAATAAACTCATAACCGGCAACAACAGGGCAGGTAAATGGGCCTCCAGCGTCGAGGTTTGAATCCCTCGAGCTCAAGCCCGAAATTTCAAACACCGCGCGCTGGCTGGCGTGACGTTCCTAGAAACGAGTGGCGTGCGCCTCCCTCCGTCGGTGACAGAGACGGAGAGAGCCGAGCGGCACCTGTAGACAGGCACCAGCCATTGTTGCTGTTTGTGTGAAAACACGTGCGTCGTTTCGCACTAAGATGCGGCCACGTGAATAAAAGTTAATCAAATATAAACAATTGCGGTGATAACACCCCGGGTTATCCAAGAAACAGTGGAACACAGTTACAATTTCCAGTTTTAAAATGTGAATGTGCCGTTTGTTTTTAAAATTTCACTTCTGCCGTAACCACGCGGTTACGATTTTTTGTACGCAATAACCTCACTCTTAAAATTTAAATTCAACAACCACCATGAGTATCGATAGGATAATTAAACAAATGCAGCGTCAGTTTAACAATAGTTTGTTCAAATAATCACAAATGTAAGCTCAAAATTTATTCGCTAATTATTATTTTTTCAAGATTTCGTTATTAACTAATAGTTTAATTCAGATCAGTAATTGTTTGTTTTTTGCTCATTGTTTTTAGTGTTAACCCTGAGGAAGGGACATAATGAGTCCCGAAAGCTTGGTATTACAATAAAGTAGATTACGCACATCTCTCCTGCCGTATTATTGGTCGAATGCCCTGTTAGGAAATTTTCCGAACTCTGCCTCTAACGTAGTACGACCGTTACTTCTTGTGCTGGTATATATATATATATATATATATATATATATATATATATATATATATATATATATATATATATATATATATATATATATATATATATATATATATGTATCACTGTTTCTTCGGGTTTGGTCCCGCGTATTTTCTTGGCTATGGTCCATTTTATTTTTAATTCGACGTTTCGATGACGTCGCAGTCATCATCGTCAGAAATAACTGACGATGATGACTGCGACGTTATCGAAACGTCGAATTAAAAATAAAATGGACCAGAGCCAAGAAAATACGCGGGACCAAAACCGAAGAAACAGTGATACATGTTACGCCCGCGAAAATCTACGTTTTAACATATATATATATATATATATATATATATATATATATATATATACATATATATATATATATATATATATATATATATATATATATGTTATAACGTAGATTTTCGCGGGTGTAACATGTATCACTGTTTCTTCGGGTTAACTATAGTTATTCCTGACGATGACTGCGACGTCATCGAAACGTCGAATTAAAAATAAAGTGAACCAGAGCCAAGAAAATACGCGGGACCAAACCCGAAAAAACAGTGATACATATATATATATATATATATATATATATATATATATATATATATATATATATATATATATATAAATAGTCAGAAACATTCAGTATTCCTCAGCACTGGGTCGGGATCACACTAAAGAGGACCTTGAAGTCCGAAACGCGTCTGTGGGTATCTGGTGCCGGAATACTGAACACAAATTCAATCTGCTATTATGACTGTTAACATTTAGCATAAATGTTAATGAATGCGTGAACATAATACGCATAAACCTTTGAAACCCCAAGCCACAAGATAATATGTCATATAGGAAAGACATGTTGCGTAGTAACTCGCCAGTAGAACATCTGGTGAAACACAATGAGCAATATTTCGAAGTAAGAATATATTGCGGCATAGTTTTTTTAGATAACACATCGCACTAAATTCCCCAAGGTGCAGTGTCTAGATGATTTCCCAATAAACAGATCTAACCCACATATTCGAATTCGGTTTTTTTCTAGTGTAAACATGACGTTAACTGTTTTGGATGTATTTAAGTGTAATTTATTGACATTGAACTAATGTTCGGATTTAATTTGGGCAACTCGATTTAGATCATAATGTTGATGGGTATTCAAGATATTTGTATCATCGGCGTGTATAATTGTTGATGACATAGGTATATATTTACTAAAATCATTTACATAGATGATAAATAACAGTGGTCCTAGAATAGATCCTTGGGGAACATCAATATGAGTAGGTAACATCGATCGATCGACTGTACACTTGTGATATTTTAAATCTTTGAATTTGAACTTTAATGACAGTTGACAAAAGTCGGCATTGGCCGACATTTAGTCCATTGTATGAACTTAATATAAGTCGGCGTTAGCCGATATTTGAACTATAATGACAGTTGACATACAAGTCGGAGCTAGTCCAAATTTGGACTATAACAATAGTTGACATACAAGTCGGCGCTAGCCCACATTTGGACTATAATAACAGTTGACATAATATTTAATTGATGAGGCGGATACATGATGAAACTCCATAAGCTATTTGAAATAAAACAACGCAGTTGGGAGGGTTTCACTTTTATTGTTGAACACTGCAACATGTTTCACCACACAGTGGCTTCATCAGGCAGATGAAAAAATAATTTATTTTTTCATCTGCCTGATGAAGCCACTGTGTGGTGAAACATGTTGCAGTGTTCAACAATAAAAGTGAAACCCTCATAACTGCGTTGTTTTATTTCAAACAGTTGACATAAGTCTACGCAAGCCGACATTTAACCAATCGTGCCAACTTGACACGAGTTTGAATTGGACTATAAAGAGATCACCATGTTATTTTTTTGTTCTTTGTGACAGTTACGATACACATTTTAACACTTGTGACATATTTTAAAGTAACGAGTGTCAGCCACTCCTAGACTAAGCATGAAGTAAAATTTCGAGTTTAGAAAAGCCCCGCGTAGAAAATTTGTCGAGGGTCGCGCAGCGACCCGAGACAAATTTTCACGGGGCTTTTCTAAACTCGAAATTTTACTTCATGCGCCACGCGTATAACACACTGATTTAGAGTCAAGTTAAATATTTACAGTAAAAGTTTAATATACAGAGAGTTTTATGTAACACCGAAGATTTTCAATACGAGAATATTTCTTTTAAGTATACATATGCATACGTTGTACATTTTCCGACGCTCGGTTTATTAAGAGAATTCAATTTGAAACTTTAAACGAGTGTTTTCCACTCCCAGGCTAAGCATGAAGTAAAATTTCGAGTTTAGAAAAGCCTGAAAATTTGGTTTGGTCGCGTAGCGCGAAGCGCGGAGCCGCCAAACCAAATTTTCAGGCTTTTCTAAACTCGAAATTTTACTTCATGCGCCACCGGTACAAAACACTAATTTAATGTAAAGTTTAGCGGTGTGTTTTAAACTTCGTAATATGTGAGTGTTTTGTACCGGTGGCGCATGAAGTAAAATTTCGAGTTTAGAAAAGCCTGAAAATTTGGATTGGCCGCTCCGCGCTTCGCGCTACGCGACCAAACCAAATTTTCAGGCTTTTCTAAACTCGAAATTTTACTTCATGCTTAGTCTGGGAGTGGAAGATACTCATTTAAACTCTCAAATTGAATTCTTGTAAACAAACAACGATTATCTAAAGATTTACGGCATATACGCTGTCAAATTGTATTGGATGGAAAAATGTTCGGTGTTACATAAAACTCTTTGTATATAAAGCTTAGATGTGATGGTCATCGAGATGTAACGAAAAAATGCAAGAATTACTTTTAGTGAATAGTACTGAAATAAAAATAATAAACGTAGAATAAATTTAGTTTGAGCAACTTCTCCATATTGTTGATATTTACATCATCATATCTCCATCAGGGAAATTGCAATGAGGGACATATCAGAATTTTTTAAGTATTACAGAAATAATTCCTGTTTTGCAGGCGATGGAAACGTTTTTATCTTCATAATTTTTTATTTCTTGTTATACCGAACGTCGTATCATTAATAACGGAAAAGAGGTGATAAATTGAAACATCCCTCTTCCCCTTCCTGAGCCCATCCCCAATCCGGGCAATTATTTCATTCAGCCCTGATTTATCGCTTCAATAAATTATTACATTTGTGCTTTCCACTACAAATTTGCACCTGGGGCGAATCCGTCTCGAGCTGATAACGAAAATCCACTACTTAAATTCGAATAAACGTTCAAGTCTTCCTTTTACTTTCCCTGGATGCAACACAAAATAATTCCGGGAATATTTAACAGTAAAAATCTCAATTGAAAACTTCTACTGATTTAATGCCAATTAGTTTAATTAATACATAAGCTGTTTGTTTTAAAATTGACTTAACTCCATTTCTCAATTTTTTGTTGTTCACTGAAATAATCTTCATAGTTTGAAGATATCTGTCATGAACAATTTCTGGTTATGTATATTCAAACTAGATAGTATATATTTCAAATATACCACAAATTGTTTTTTTACCTTACCCCATATGCAAAACAAAGGAAAAGTATTGTTCTCAACAGTAACCAAAATTTTAAAAATAGGGTCCGGCAGCGTAACCTGACGGTTTTAAAAATAGCACAACTCAATCAATTTTTAAGATATTTTATTATTTTTTTTTCTTAATACTGGATAATATAAATTAAATTTAAATTAAAACACTTGGTTTGTTTCACTGAAACAAACCAAGTGTTATAATTTAAATTTAATTTATATCATCCAGTATTAGATTCAAAAATGTTTTACCACGGGCTAAGTGAGAAATTAATTAAAGACATATTTTTTTTCTGTTTGTACACAAGAAGATTGGAAGTTTATAACGTATAAAAAAACTTAGATAAATCTTCAGTAGCGAAAATAACATCAGGTATATGACGACCTTGGAAAACTGTACAACATGATGAAACATACGTTCTTTGGTAAAAAGGAAATAAAAACAGAAATAGTAAAAAAAGTGATAAGACCTACGCTAACATATAGCAGTGAAACCTGGACAATGACAGAGCAACAAAAAGGAAGAATAAACGCAACAGAGATGAGATTTCTTAGGAAGATAGAAAGCAAGACAAAACTAGACAAGGTAAAAAATGAGGAAATTAGACAGAACCTAGACATCGAGCCAATTAACGAAAGAATAGCAGAGAGACAGATGAGATATTTTGGACATATAAACCAAATGAAAAGAAAAACGAAAATGATATACGAAACAAGAGTACAAGGTGGGGCAGAAAAACCTATCCGATTTCAAAACGTTATAAAATTAAAACCACTCAACTTGACAAACAAATTTTGTTATTAACATATCGCAAATTTTATGCCATTTTTAAATTTAAGTTTTGAAACGCACATCACTCAAATGTCGTCCTTGGGAGCGGATACACTGATTTTGGCGCTCGCGGTAGCTTTCCATGACTTTCACCGTAATTTCCACAGGAATTTCTTCAATTGCCCGTGCAATTTCCCTTCGTAAAGCAAGAAGGGTCCTTGGTCGATGCTGGAATACCTTCGATTTGAGGTAATCCCAAAGGAAGAAGTCACATGGAGTGAGATCCGGTGAGCGCGGCGGCCAGCCAATATCACCTCTCAGAGAAATGAGGCGTCCGGGAAACATTTCCCTGAGAATGTCCATTGATCGTCGCGATGTGTGGGCGGTTGCACCATCCTGTTGAAACCACACATTTTCCACGCCATTTTCTTCCATTTTGGGTTGAAGAAAATTTTCCAGCATGAAACAATAGCGCTCGCTGTTGACCGTTACGGTTTGCCCATTTTCTTCAAAAAAGTAAGGCTCCCAGACGCCTAGGCGGGAAAGAGCACACCACACAGTCACTTTTGGGCTATGGAGGGGTTTCTGATGGATTTCCCGAGGATTTTCGTCACTCCAATATCGAAAATTCTGCCTGTTTACGGCGCCACAAAGGTGAAAATGGGCTTCGTCCGTGAAGAGCACAACATCGTCTATTGGGAGTTCTCGGAGATCGCGACACAGGTTCATACGGGTTTCAAAATCCTTTTCAATTAATTCCTGTGCAACAACCATTTTGTAGGGATGCATTTTGAGGTCCCGGTGCAAAATTCGCCGAATACTGCGGTTGGAAATCGCCAAAGCGAGCGAATGTTTTCGTGCCGAAAGACGCGGGGAACGTTCAATCGCGGCTCTCACATTGGCCACGTTTTCAGGTCCTGTTGCTGTCCTGGGACGTCCAGGCGACTTCTTTTTCAATGCTGAACCCGTCTGTCGAAAATTTGACACCCACACTTTAATCGTAGCGTGATGTGGAACAGGATCATGACGCCCGAGTCCGAAATGAATTCGAAAAGCACGTTGTGTAGCAATTATCGAACCGCCGTTTTCGATAAACCGCTCAATAACAAAAGCACGATGTTCACCAGACCAAGGCACGTTGACTAATGACAAATGGCATAAAACCGGCTTTCTAACGGTTTTTACCCCACTACTCTACCTGTTCCCTTTTCTGAGAAAAAGGGATTTGAAATCGGATAGCTTTTTCTGCCCCTCCCTGTACAAGGGAGGAACCAGAGAGGAAGACTGAGAAAAACTTGGAATAATGGAATCAGGGATACAATACAGAAAAGGGGAATGAATTGGAAAGAAGCAAAACAACTAACACAAGACAGAAAGAGATGGAAAGAAGTATACAGATTAAACAGATGATAACATAATTATGTATGAATATGTAAACCGCCTTACACCGCAAGGTAAAAAGGATAGGATTAAATAAAAATAAAATATGACGACCTCCGTTTTCGATACACAGCTGAAGTCGGGTGGTAAAGTTAGTCATCACTCCTTGCAAAGTTGATCAAGGAATCGCACGAATTTCTTGCTGAATATTATCACGCAGTTGAGCCAAATTTCGAGGCTTGTCAAGGTACACTTTTTCCTTTAGATAACCCCACAAATAAAATTCACTTGGTAACAGATCCGGAGAACACCTCCTTCCCGAATTACGTCTGCGTCGAATTCCTGTCAGGAGGGTTTGTTTCTAACATGATGGGGCAACTGCCCGCACGGCACGTGAATCTTCGGAGCTGCTGAGAACATCGTTTCCCGGTAGGTTAATCTTACACCGCGGTGACATTCCATGGCCGGCATGTTCTGCGGAGCCGTCTCGCTGTATTTACAATTCCATTTAGTTGTTTGTAACAGTCCATGCAATTAAAATATTATTAATAATAATTCGTTTATTTCCCAACAGATACAAAGGATCTAATAACAGGAAAAATATATCAATCATTCAAACTTTAAATATAATAACATAAAACAAAGTTGAGTATACATACAATCAATGACACACATGTATAAAGTAAAATGTATTTGTGGTGGTTGGCGCGTATTACAACAAATTCATTACAGTGTTTGTGAAGTGACGGCTCGTGCAATTAAATATATCTATAGAGTCTTGAATAATATTTTGAGTTCGAAGCATTTTATTTATTGGCGAGTTAAATTAAAGGTTCGTGAAACTGCGCTTACATATGAACGTATCAATATTTCTAATACCACACCGCGGTACATATATGTTTATGAGAGAAAGAATATTAGGATCATCAATTTCTCCATGTAATACCTGATATAACCATCTCATGGAAGTTATATTCCTGCGTGAAGCTAATGATTTTAACTCGAACATTGACAACATATGCTCGTAAGTTACTGAATCATCCGGATGAGTTAACATCACTTTGTAATAAAGAAACTTGACAAATTTCTTTTGTATGCGTTCTAAAGAATTTGAGTGGTTATTATAAGATGGCGACCATACAATTGTGCAGTATTCCAATTTTGAACGAACGTATGCCTAGTATAATTTCAAAAGCGTGCGTGGATCTCTAAACGATTCTGTTATTCGACGTATAAAACCGAGCATTCTATAAGCATCTTTTGTTACCTTATTATTATGCGGAACAAAAGTTAATTCTCTATCAAACAGCACACCGAAATCACGAATCTCGGAAACTTTATCTATAGATATACTATCGATAGAGTAGTCGAATATAATTGGCCGTGCTGTACGATAGAACGAAATAACCTTACATTTCGGAATATTTAACTCAATATCGTTAAGAAGACTCCAAGATTTAATTTTATTTAGGTCGTTCTGAAGCACTATACAGTCATCAACAGTTTTTATATTGTAGAAAATTTTTACGTCATCGGCATAAATAAGAATATGAGAGTTTATATTATCCACTATATCGTTCACAAAAAGAAGAAATAACAAGGGCCCTAGGTTCGAACCTTGTGGCACCCCACTGGAAGGATGGAAATATTTTGACCTGTGGTTCACATATTCAACGTACTGTTGTCTATTTGTAACATAAGATGAAACCAAGCATAGCAAGATAAATTCAAATTCAAAACTATTTGAATTCGAGAAAATAAGCTTACGCTTCTTATAGTTTGCACACTTTAAACATAATATATAAAATTACGAAAATACTATTCGTGAAAATGCAAACAGTGTCTTAATTAATAAGACAATTTAAGACGATAAATATCCATTGAAACAACTACTTCCCGTGCAAGTACACCTCCGGATATTGAATTATACAATGAAATATTTCAAATCTTATTTAATTTGATTTGTTACAACGCTCTATTAAAGTATATGTAACGTTTAGGTCAAATTCTCTTCAAACCAACTAACAATACAATTTAAAATGAAAGGAGAGATAGCAACAAATTAGAAGTGAAAGGACTTGGATTAAAACTAATGTCTTATATATACTTTAATAGAGCGTTGTAACAAATCAAATTAAATAAGATTTTAAATATTTCATTGTATAATTCAATATCCGGAGGTGTATTTGCACGGGAAGTAGTTGTTTCAATGGATATTTATCGTCTTAAATTGTCTTATTAATTAAGACACTCTTTGCATTTTCACGAATAGTATTTTCGTAATTTTATATATCAAGCATAGCAATTTATCACTAAGCCCCCAGAATTTCAATTTATCTATCAGAATATTGCGTATGATAGAGTCGAAAGCTTTGCTAAAATCAGTATGGATAGTATCAACTTGCTCACGCCGATCTAAGTGATACGATGGATATTCAGTAAAATTGAGCAAGTTTGATGCGGTTGATCTCTGTTTCATAAAAGCGTGCTGTCGAGTGGTGATGTGAGATTCCACATGACTATAGAGTTTACTGGCAATTATCGATTCAATGATTTTAGCAAAGTTGTCTATTATTGAGATTGGGCGAGAGTTTTCAATCCCCTGCTTTTCACCTTTTTTATGTACCGGTGTAACACGAGCGGTTTTCGGATGTGTAGGAAGGATAAGGCGAACAGTTTATTAATTTTATTCACTTTTTCCTTTAGATAACCCCACAAATAAAATTCATTTGGTGACAGATCCGAAGAGACCCGAATTACGTCGGCGTAGTTCCTGTCAGGAGGGTTTGTTTCCGACAGGATGGGGCAACTGCCCACATGGCACGTGTATCTATGGAGCTGCTGAGAACATCGTTTCCCGGTAGGTTAATCTCCCACCGCGGTGAAATTCCATGGCCGGCTTGTTCTGCGGATCTGTCTCCCTGTATTAACAATTCTATTTACTTGTTTGTATCAGTCCATGCAATTAAAATCTAATGTGTAGGAAGGATAAGGCGAACAGTTTATTAATTTTATTGGAGACGTCGCTCGCCTCTGTCGCCCGGCATGACAAGAATTCGATCTTATAATATCTATCATTTTCTTTGGAATTCCGGACGAATCCAATCTCCGGACTAATGTTGCGGCAAAAGCTCGCACAACCGGAATCGTGGAAAAATGAAAAGAAAACCATCGGAATCGCATTTCTGGGTTCAACACTAATACATATTAGCGTTTTCAGCAAATTGATATAAAAATGCACACTTATAAGTTGTAAGTCTGCAATTAGTTATAAGTTATAAATAATTTATACCTATAGGAACTCCTGAGAAAATTCGAATTATTTTATTAAGCATTTTTGCTTTTCATATAAACACTTTTAGTAAATATGTAACGTTCACGTTTCGTCACCTTTTAATTTTTAAATAACTAAATAATAAATTAGAAGAATTATTGGTAATTAATTAATTAAATTCAAAACAGTAATTTAACATAGGCAACCCAATTTACAACAAAATCAAAATTAACAGGAGTTATTTATTTTTAATTTAATCATATCAATTTACATTTTTACATTTCAAATTACATAATAAGGTGCAATAATGCAACGACGAATGATCCCAGCGTGTGACAGGTCCTTTATTTGTTGCGTAACAGTTTGCGTTTGGAAATAAAGATGGAATCACTTTTATGTCCTAAAAGAAAATATTAAAACTTAAAACTTAATACCTAAATGCGATAATCACTAAAGGGAAATTAAAATAGATACTAGAGAAGATAATTAAGCATGCGGAGATTTAGAAAAGTAGAAGATTTGAAAATAAATAAATAAACTAAAACTAACCTCAAAAGATAAATGAGAGCTGCGTTTCTCACATTTTCCGAAATTATCCAACGGAGTCTTCTGTAGCACTTAGTATTTTATTTAGTAGAGTGTTCAAGAGATTTTAAGGGAGAAATTCTCGATGTTTGTTTATGAATTTCGGTTGTTTGAAAAAGGTCGAATACAGGTCAAGTTAAGGAGGAGTCGCGCGTCTGTATTTTTGTTGGTTCGACTTTTCTCTTCTTTTGTTTTGTTTCTATCAAGTCCGTTGATATTACTCTCATGCGACGTGTGATTATAATTAGTATTATGGTTTCTCGCACGGAGCAACTCGGGAAGCCCGTGCTTCCTGAAGAACAGCTCAAGAACATCCCCTGGAACAAACTCCTGGACTTCTTAGAAGACACAGGAATATACAGGGAGTAAAATAACCAGAGGAGCACAAAAGGACCACGGAGACCGCAGTGCAGGGACGCAAAGCGATACCACCTCATGAGGAAAAAAAAAAAAATGGTTTCTCGTACTGTCGTTTTACTTCCTATGTGGGAGTTTTATAAATATTGTTATGGCGACGTTCCGGTTGTGTAGCCGCGTCTTTATGTTCGTTAATTCGGAATTACCAATCTTTAATTAGTTTGAGCAGGTGGCGCTCTATTATTTATTTCTAGGGGAAGTTAAATTTATAGTAATTTTCATAGGGAGTAATTGTCGAGCTGTGTGCTCAACAGGTTGTCGTTAAAAGTTAAGAAAAACACGTGCTGTGTGCCGTTGTGTGAAAGAAGAAATCTCAGTGAATCTTCGTGATCCTTTCACAACCATTGAATAAAATAATTAAATTAAGCGAGGCCAAACTACATCTTAAGGTAAATTATCATATCTTCTTATTTTGTATCAACTTACCGACTTTTTTCTTTCTCGCTTTTCAGTTTTGTTACATTTTGTTGGCTAGTCCATTTTGTTTTTTGTGTTTTGATAATTAATTCTGGGGTAGTTCACTAAAATTTGAATGTCGTTTTTAGGCCTCGTTGTGTGAGTTAAATTTGGTTATAAATTTAACAATCCAATTTTTTGAACCAATATTGGAATTTTTGCTGTTCCGTAGGGCGGTTCGAATTAGAATTCTTCGCCACGGCGAATTCGTGGAATCGAAGTAGGAGTATTCCGGAGGGGTCGAGTGTATATTCATTCCTTGCTGTACGATCAGAGGGTGGAATTGAATCGAAAGGCCAGAGAATCTGTTCTTTGCTGAATCAGAGGACGGTGCGAGTGAATCGGAAAATTGGACAGGAAAAAAATTACAGATAAGTGACCATAAAGTGAATTGTTTGTTTTAAACACGTCAAGTAAAAATAATTGCTTGATCGGTGTTTAGGCAACGGATATTAGTGTTTATTATTTGAAGTTTAAATTGAGTTAATTATTTTACATTCATATGGTTTAGTTTTATTTGAAGTTTGAGAATTTATTTAAATTTAAAAAAAAGAGTAAATTTAGGAAATAATAGTAACCATTTAAATTATTCTTAAAGTTTTGGTTTAAATTTAAGGGAGTTATGATTTGTTTATAAAATGATTTATTTGTACTGAAAGTAGGAATATGCAAACTAATTAGCTGTAAAATATCGGGGCTGTCGATATGATTATTAAATAGTTTATGTATAAATGAGATAGCAGACTTGTAACGTCGGCACTCAAGAGATTCGACATTAAATTTCTCAAGCAAACGAGAATGATCATAGCCTCTCTCAGGATAATGCCCCTCAGTCTTCAGGTATAGAAATTTAAGAAATCTTCGTTGAACACTTTCTACAAGATTAATCTGAAGTTGAGATTGTGGATACCAAATTAATGAAGCATATTCTAACTTTGAACGTACATAAACATTGAATAGAGATTTCAAAGCATTCGGATTTCGCAAGTTCGCAGAATTACGATGGATAAATCCTAATGCTTTAAAGAAGTGGTCTCCAAACTACGGCCCGCGGGCCAAATCCGGCCCGGAACTTGCATGAATCCGGCCCGCGGTTGTTTGTAATTTTTTTTGTAAATGTCATATTTGAAAATATTGTAACAATTGTTCCTTAAATTTTTCATAATTTTATAAAATTAATCGGATCTTGGCCGACTTTATTATGTAGAATTGTATTTGTGGCCCGCGAAGAAGATAGTTTGGAGACCCAGGCTTTAAAGGAACTTTTAACAAGAGATTGAATATGAGGAGTAAATGTAAATTTATCATCAAACCAAACACCAAGATCTATAAAGACATTGACTCGCTCAATAGAATTGTTACTCACGACATAGTTAAATGTAATTGGTTTGGATTTTTTTGTAAAGGAGACAAATTTACACTTATTGCTGTTCAGATTAAGTTTATTTGTACTGCACCAATTCGAAATAACATTAAGTTGATTTTGCAAACTTATGCAATCATCTGAATTTGTAATTGTTGAAAAAATCTTTAAATCATCAGCATATAAAAGATGTTTGCACTCTAGTAGATTGGAAAGATCGTTAATGAAAAGATTGAATAATAATGGGCCCAGTATGGAGCCTTGAGGGTCCCCCGAACTTGCAAAATAAGAATTAGACTTAAAATTATTTATCAGTACATATGATTCACAACATGAAAGATAAGATGAAATGAGTGAAGTGGAATGATCACAAAAACCAAAGTAATTAAGTTTTTCAAGTAACAATGTATGATCAACTCTGTCAAGCGCTTTTGACATGTCAGTAAATAGTACTTAGTAGTACTAGTACAGGTCTCGTCTGCTGGTAGAAAGATATCTGAAGCTACAACCATCTGAGCTAGAAGTTCTGGCTGGTAATAGTGCTAGTTGTTTCTGCTAGTAGAAATAGTGTTTTACGCAAAACAGCCTATTTTCTGTAAATCTTTAGATATTCCTTGTTTTTTTAGGTTCAATTCGAAGCTTTAAACGAGTGTTTTCCACTCCCAGACTAAGCATGAAGTAAAATTTCGAGTTTAGAAAAGCCCCGTGAAAATTTTCACAGGGCTTTTCTAAACTCGAAATTTTACTTCATGCGCCACGCGTATAAAACAGTGATTTAATGAGAAATTTAAAAACATACAAAAGATATTTTTCATGTTAATCCTCACAATTAATTCGAATTATTTTTTAAATATTTAATTGATGAGGCGGATACATGATGAAACTCCATAATACTATTTGAAATAAAACAACACAGTTGGGAGGGTTTCACTTTAATTGTTGAACACTGCAACATGTTTCACCACACATTATTTCATCTGCCTGATGAAGCCACTGTGTGGTGAAACATGTTGCAGTGTTCAACAATTAAAGTGAAACCCTCCCAACTGTGTTGTTTTATTTCAAATCGAATTATTTTTGACAATTTAAATCCTTTTGTAAGTATTCGAATCCTTTTATAAATATTCTAATACTTTTATAAATAATGGAATCTTTTTATAAATATTCGAATATCCTTTGAAATAAAAACACTTGGTTTGTTTCACTAACGTTACGTTAGTGAAACAAACCGAGTGTTTTTATTTCAAATTTTATTTTAATCATGTTTCACCAAGTGATTAATGAGAACATTGTGAAAGATATTCGAATCCTTTTATAAGGATTCGCATCACCCATATTTAGACTCAAATACGAATCGTCTTAAAAAAATATAACGAATCCGGATCACGAATCCAGTTGAACTAAATTATTCGAATGCCTCTAAAAGGATTCGAATCCACAATTCGAATCCTGCCTAGCTCCGGTCTCTATCTTACTTAAAATTGATTTGTTTCATAAAACTATACAAGGTAGAGCGACTCATCTTCGGCGTACCTGCATGATCGTTAACTTCTTTTAAAACTTTATTCAAAGTTGGCAGTTCATTTTTATAGAAGAAACTATGCACGGATCTCTTCACTACGTCATCAAAACTTGTAATTATGTCCTCCAAGCTGTTTAGGGCTACAAATCTCTCCGGATTTCTTATACTCACTAATAGTACGATAGACAGTGGAATTTACAACTCGTAAAAATAAAACATTTAATTATTTGATGCATATTCTTATGCTATTTGATATCTCACCCACTGCACCAACAATATCTGACACAACAGCAGTCATTTTCACATGTGAAGAAGGGTGACGTCATTCTATCTGTTTTTTTTTTTTTTGTGTAATTACTGTTGTGTATTGATTTAGATTCTTTTATTATTATTAAATTGTTGATATATTTTATTTTGGTGAATTCATTTTGTGTAAATGAAGTTGAGCCACCCCTGTGAAGTTGGCCCCCCAGCCCCCCACATAGTTCTAGAGTTCCCTATACATATAAAAAATAGTTCTGCCTTTTTTTTTAATTCTCTATTATCAGTAATAATAAAGTTCTGGTTACTTAAACTTTTTTAATATTAAAATTATTAAGTCCTAAGGGGATGATTTTTATTTTTATTTTTGTAAATCTGACCAGAGTTCTACTTGCCCCCCAACGAGTTCTGCAAATTATTCCTATACATTAATTCTCTATTATCATTAATAAAAAAGTTCTGGTTACTTAAACTTTTGTAATATTAAAATTTTAAAGTCCTAAGGGAATAATTTTTTTTTATTTTTGTAAATCTGACCGGAGTTCTACTTGCCCCCCAACGAGTTCTGCAAATTATTCTTATAAATTAATTCTCTATTATTAATAATAATAAAGTTCTTGTTACTTAAACTTTTGTAATATTAAAATGATAAAGTCCTAAGGGGATGATTTTTTTTATTTTTGTAAATCTGGCCAGAGTTCTACTTGCCCCCCAACGAGTTCTGCAGATTATTCTTATAAATTAATTCACTATTATCATTAATAAAATAGTTCTGGCTACTTAAACTTTTGTAATATTAAAATTACTAAGTGCTAATAGGATGATTTATTTTTCAAGTTTTTGTAAATTTGACTGGAGTTTTGGTTGCCCCCTAACGAGTTTTGTAGATTATTTTGATGAAATAATCATTTATTATTAATAACAGAAAAGTTCTGATTGCTTAAACTTTTATTATATTTAATTTTTACAAGTCCGAGAGGGGTGTTTTTTTTTTTCGTTTTATTTAAAATTTGATTAGAGAGAGTTCTATCAATTATTCAGATGCATTTTTGCTGTAAAGTCAATAATAAAGTAGTTATAACGTTCTAAAATAACATGAGCGTGAAGTTGGCCCCCCTCTAATTTAATTTTATTTTTGCGAGGTTAAAAGGGCAGAACTATTTTTTATTTGTATAGGGAACCCTAGAACTCTGTGGGGGGCAGTCAGAACTCTAATAATTTTTAAGAAATTTGAAAGTTGGGGGGCCAACTTCATAGGGGTATTTGAGCCGTCTTTTTGATATTTGTGTATTGCTGAGTTTTCTTTTTAATTGATTTATAATTAGTTTCATTAAAATTTGATTTTTTTTGCTATTAATTTTTGTTACCTTCAATTTTTAATTTTTATTAAATTTAATTTATTTATTTAAATATTGTATTAATTCATTCATTTTTAAAACCATTAATTTTCTCCTCGAATTTCTTGGTTAAGAGAGGTAAATTTACTTTAGAAATTTTAAAAACCAAATGGCGCTCAACATTTATTTGTTTTTAACTTTATTTATCCACGACTCTGTGCCTACCGACAAAGAGTTGCCGTACGCAGGTCATAAATAACACACTTGGTTAAGATTTCACTGTTTATTGATTGACACTGCAGCAATTGTTTCGCTACATAGTGGCTTCATCAGGCAGATGTATAATGAGCTGTTTATTATAAGCTGTTTATTTTAAACTCCATGTCTCAATTTTTTGTTGTAATAATGTAATAATCTTTACCTACGCCCTATCTAGTAACCGCATCATACCACACTGTTATTTTGACAATTATGATTGACATTACGTACACATGCACGTAATAGCTTTGACAAGTACATTACGTGCTGACAGCTGAACAGCTGATTGCTTACCGTACAACCATATGACATTTCTTTGATGTACAGGAAGTTTTTCTTTAAAGTATACGTATTCCAAATTCAGCTTATTTTCTTTAAATCTTTAGTTATTCGTTGTTTTTTTTTATAGAGTTCAATTTGAAGCTTTAAACGAGTGTTCTCCACTCCCAGACTAAGCATGAAATAAAGTTTCGAGTTTAGAAAAGCCCCGTGAAAATTTGTCGAGGGTCGCGCAGCGACCCGAGACAAATTTTCTGGGCTTTTCTAAACTCGAAATTTTAATTCATGCGCCACGCGTATAAAACACTAAAATATTGTGAACTCCATGTATATTTGAACCTGACTTAAAATCAGTGTTTTATACGCGTGGCGCATGAAGTAAAATTTCGAGTTTAAAAAAGCCAAGCATATTTTCTTTAAATCTTTAGTTATTAGTTGTTTTTTTAAGAGTTCAATTTGAAGCTTTAAACGAGTGTTTTCCACTCCCAGACTAAGCATGAAGTAAAATTTCGAGTTTAGAAAAGCCCCGTGAAAATTTGTCGAGGGTCGCGCAGCGACCCGAGACAAATTTTCTGGGCTTTTCTAAACTCGAAATTTTACTTCATGCGCCACGCGTATAAAACACTGATTTTAAGTCAGGTTCAAATATACATGGAGTATATTTTTCACGGGGCTTTTCTAAACTCGAAATTTTACTTCATGCTTAGCCTGGGAGTGGAAAACACTTGTTTAAAGCTTCAAATAGAACTCTTTAAAAAAAATTTTAATTCATACGCCACTCGTATAAAACACTAAAATATTGTGAACTCCATGTATATTTGAACCACACTTAAAATCAGTGTTTTATACGCGTGGCGCATGAAGTAAAATTTCGAGTTTAAAAAAGCCCAGCATATTTTCTTTAAATCTTTAGTTATCAGTTGTTTTTTTTAAGAGTTCAATTTAAAGCTTTAAACGAGTGTTCTCCACTCCCAGACTAAGCATGAAGTAAAATTTCGAGTTTAGAAAAGCCCCGTGAAAATTTGTCGAGGGTCGCGCAGCGACCCGAGACAAATTTTCTGGGCTTTTCTAAACTCGAAATTTTACTTCATGCGCCACGCGTATAAAACACTAAAATATTGTGAACTCTATGTATATTTGAACCTCACTTCAAATCAGTGTTTTATACGCGTGGCGCATGAAGTAAAATTTCGAGTTTAGAAAAGCCCAGAAAATTTGTCTTGGGTCGCTGCGCGACCCTCGACAAATTTTCACGGGGCTTTTCTAAACTCGAAATTTTACTTCATGCTTAGCCTGGGAGTGGAAAACACTTGTTTAAAGCTTCAAATAGAACTCTTTTAAAAAACAACAAATGTCATAAAATGTACAGCTTAGGCGTATCTTTACCCAAAAGAAATTATTTTCTAATTTTATTTAAATCTTCAGATATTCGTTGTATTTTTTTTCAAGAGTTCAATTTAAAGCTTTAAGCGAGTGTTTTCCACTCCCAGACTAAGCATGAAGTAAAATTTCTAGTTTAGAAAAGCCCCGTGAAAATTTATTGAGGGTCGCGCAGCGACCCGAGACAAATTTTCTGGGCTTTTCTAAACTCGAAATTTTATTTCATGCGCCACGCGTATGAAATACTAATTCCAAGTGAGGTTCAAATATACATAAAGTTCACAATATTTTAGCGATTTATACGCGTGGCGCATGAAGTAAAATTTCGAGTTTAGAAAAGCCCAGAAAATTTGTCTCGGGTCGCTGCGCGACCCTCGACAAATTTTCACGGGGCTTTTCTAAACTCGAAATTTTACTTCATGCTTAGTCTGGGAGTGGAAAACACTCGTTTAAAGCTTCAAATTGAACTCTTTTAAAAAACAACGAATCTCAGAAAATGTATAGCTTTATTCCTTGTATATTGATCAAGTAGTCATTTAGTTTTCATCATTGTCATGGTACTATTAAAAATTATTACAATAAATAAGTTGTTCTTTCGTGATCATTGTTTATTTTGTTAGGACGTAGGTAAAGTATCGTACGTTACTCGAGTGGTATGGCAATTACATACTCGCGGAATACTGCACTCGCCGCTGCGCGGCTCATGCGCAACATATCCGCTCGTATGCTGCATACCACTCTCGTGACGTAATTTATTATTAAAAAGCGTATTATTAAATACCAATCTTCCTATGGGATTAATAATATGTCTTGAATTAATATCCCATCTGGCACTTGGTGAAACATATTAGAATATGTGAAGTTATTTAAATTAAAAACACATGGTATTGTTTCACAAATTAAAACTTTATTCCGACTAGTTTCAAATTCCTTTGAATATGGTCTAACAAACCGAAACTAGTCGTACTAAAGTTTTAATTTGTGAAACAATACCAAGCGCTTTTAATTTAAATAACTTCACATGTAATAATATGCCTTTTAAACTCCTAAACTATGTTGTTCTTGTAAAATACTGTCTATAATAAACAGACCAAAAGAAATGTGGAAAATAATAAAAGAGCACAATAAATCAACACTAGCACCGACAGCAAATTTGGCACAAAATTCCTTACAAGCTCATTTCAGTAATTCAGTTACAGAAATCAATAACCTCTCACAAAGCAATAGTCTTGACTTCAAAACATATCTGAAAAACCTAAAAATTAACACAAATAATTCCCTTTTTCTAGAACCGATCACTTCTTCCGAAATTGAAAGGATCATTATATCACTCAAGTCTTCAAATTCTACAGACGTTTACGGCCTAAGTGTACATTTTTTAAAGGAAATAGCACAATTGGTTAGTCTTACACTGGAACTCCTTATAAATCATGCATTCACAGAAGGCGTCTTCCCTAGCGAATTAAAGTGCTGTAAGGTTATTCCAGTGCATAAAAAAGGTAACATTCACTTAGCTACAAACTACAGACCCATAAGTATTACACCAGTTTTTTCCAAAGTTTACGAAGTTGCGATTAAAAACCGGTTGTACTCCTTTATAGAAAAATTCATCAGTAACAGTCAATATGGTTATATTCCAAAAAAATCAATTCTGCACGCAGTGCAGGACTTAACTGAAAACATCATGCTCGGGTATGAAAGAGGCGATACCACTACTGCAGCCTTTTTGGATCTTAGTAAAGCGTTCGACACAGTATCATGGGACAACCTATTGTATAAACTTGAATATTATGGAGTTCGTGGTACAGCACTATCGGTTTTCAGATCATTTTTATACAATAGAAACAGTTTGTATCTTTCCAGGGTAATACCTCCTACTCTGTAAACCTAAACCAAGGAATTCCGCAAGGGACAATTCTTGGACCTTTGTTATTTGTGCTGTATACTAATGATCTGAATATTAATGTGACAAAAGCACGTACCTATCAATACGCAGACGACACGACTCTCATAAGCAAATGTACATCTTCGGTAGCCGAACTGAGACTTGAAAAGGAGGCAGTAGACTGGTTTAATAACAATAATCTGGCTATCAATCCAAGCAAGACAGAAATACTAAACTTTTCCCTCTCCAGTACCAACAGAGACAAATTTGTAAAATTCTTAGGTGTAACCCTTGATCCACTACTAACTTGGAATAAGCACGTGGAAAATATTTGCAGTAGGATAAGCAGAAATCTGTATCTCCTAAGGAGAATATCGGAGAATGCTAATTTCGATACAGTACAAGCTTCTTATTTTGCATTCATTCACACTCTAATTGCAAACACCATTTTAGTATGGGGTTGCAGTCCATGCAGTAAAAAAGTCTTCATTTTACAAAAAAAAGGCAATAATACTAGCCAAATTAAGCATGAAGGAGCGTTGTAGAGGACACTTTACTCAGCTTAACATATGTACTGTCCCAGCATTATATGTCTTTGCTTGTTTGTTATACATGTTTGATAAAAAACCATCACATCACTATAATAAAGACCTGCATAATTACAATACCAGAAAAAAGGCTGATATACATATGCCTATACATCGACTAAGCAAAACACATAAAAGCTTCTTAATTCAAGCTGTTAAATTCTACAACCATGTGCCCTATGGTCTTAAAGACCTCTCGAGGAAAGAATTCAAGTATAAAATTCGGAAGGTTTTAGTATCGGCTGAATTATATTGTATTGATGATTTCTTTAACACTGTGATATCTTAAAAACATCACCACAAGCTATGGACGGAAAGAAATATAAATATTTTACACTATATGTATGTGTATGTTTGTGTTAATATTTTATGTTTTTTATTGTGTCACTATTTAGTGAATATCTGTAAACTTTTTTATATTATATTGTACTTTTATCAACTTTTTATGACATATCCTAACTATATTTCTGTACACAAATTTAGCATCAATAAATTTACTTTACTTTACTTTACTTTACTATTTTCAACAAAACCCACACAAATACAAAAAAACACGTTTCAGTATACTCCAAAGTCACCATAAATCCATAGTACTATAATCTAGAATAAATGATCCTTCTTTAAAGGTTGTCCACATAAATCACGGAACCTTTTATTTAATTCGCGCTGCGGCGTAAAAAAATGGCAAACTCAGAGGATAATCATAACCTCATAAAACTATGAGGGCGTTTGATTTATAGGAAAACTTTGAAAGAGCCGAGATTCATTTTCAGCTGCGATATATTAAAAGCGTAATATACGGATTTAAAACATGTAAATTACAACGAGTCTGTTATTTTTGCGGTTTTTGTGAATCGTGAAATTGTTGTTTTTTTTGTGTGGCCACGACGAATAATTTATACGACCCGTTTTCGTGTTCGAATTACGCTTCGTTGTTTCAATAACGTTATGCTAAAACAATATAGGGGGGAGTTTATGTTTCATTGTTTAAATGTGGAAAATCCACTTCGTAAGTTTTTATAAAAGAAAATACGTCTGTACGTGGTAAAATGATTATTATTATTAAAACAATAAAGATTAAATTGTGATTATTTTTATGATTCATCCATAAATAAAAATTAGACATTTTGGGCCTTATGATTTCCCCTACCTTAAGAGGAAGTCGACCGCTCTCTAAACGTATAAAACTAAGCATAATGCCGTCTTAATTACATCCTTGTTTCGGGATGAAATATTTTGAAAAAATAGGTATACTTCAAGGAAAATACAATCTTTAAACCCGTTAAAATATTATATACTTTTACCGTTATTTCATAAAATAATATCAAACATTGGTAAACTAGCGAAATCGCGTTCCTAATTTTATTTTTGTCTGCAGTATCTATTAAACATATTGAAAAACTAAATCAGTCACATTGTAGATAATTCCTTTGCAAAGATATGTGATTTTTTTCATTTATTTATTTGGTTAAATATAGTAAATAAAATAACATCAAACATTGGTAAACTAGCGAAATCGCGTTCCCAATTTTATTTTTGTCTGCAGTATCTATTAAAAATATTGAAAAACTAAATCAGTCACATTGTAGATAATTCCTTTGCAAAGATATGTGATTTTTTTCATTTATTTATTTGGTTAAATATAGTCACTAGGATGTCGCGCGTAAAACAGTTTTTCAAATTTTCTGAAACTTCAATATCGCGCGACATCCCAGTGAATTTATTGTACTATAGAAATAATTTGAAAAAATTAAAATTCTTCGAAAAGAATTCTTCTACAATGTGACTGATTTAGTTTCCCAAAAAAAAATTATATTGAAGATACGATTACGCTAGTTTAACAATGTTTGATATTTTTTTATAAAAGAACGGTCAAAGTGGGAAATATTTTATTAAGACAGGCATTAAGATCCCACTTTCCTTAAAGTATGCCTACTTTTTCAAAATATTTCATCCCTAAACAAGGATGTAATTAAGACGGCAGTATGCTTAGTTTTATACGTTTAGAGAGGGGTCGACTTCCTGTTAAAGCTACCGTTAACTAATTAATTCATTAGTGTGAGTAGAAACGTATCAAAATTGATATATCTGATAAAGACAAATAAACTTAACGACTGTCTTTAATTTTATCGAAACGGAAATCATACAGCCCAGCCTATTTATTTTCAATGTTTTATTACTCCTTGATAATTTATATAACTCAGGAAGTAACCGTACGATTTCAAACTTCTTTCTGGCGTTAGAATACCTAAAGTGGTGTTCATAAACACTGCGTACAAGATAACTAGCGCTAGCAAGACAGTGGCGTACCTGACAATTGTTTTCCTACTCTTTGATAATTAAATCGTTACTACTCGGCAACTAACTGTACAATTTAAATTTTAAACGGTTAATTTCCAAGTTATAACGATTTGAATTATCAAGGAGTGAAAAAACAATCAGACAGGTACGCCACTGTCTTGCTAGCGCTAGGTATCTTGTTGCCAGTGGTAATGGACATTACTTTAGGTATACTAATGCCGAAAAAAATATTGAAATCGTATACCCCCCATAAACATTGTATATATACCTGACCCGACAAATTTTACTTATCATTTCTTCGCCTGAAGAAGCCACATTGTGGCGAAACAATTGTAGCGAATGCGCAATATATATTTGAAAGTGTTTAAATTGTTTTATTTATATAAAAGTGATCGTACAGTTAGTTCCCGAGTTATACCGATTTAAGTTATCAAGGAATAAAAACCAATCGTCAGGTACGCCACTGTCTTGCTAGCGCTAGCCTTCTCGTTGGCAGCTACACGAGTAAACCAAGTTTTTAGGCTTTTCTAAACTCGAAATATTATTTCATGCTTAATCTCGAAGTGGAAACACTCGTTAGAAACCTCATATTAAACTTTTTTCAAAAACAACGAATGGCCGAAAATTTACAGAGTATACACCGGGATATGTAACTTAAAAATAAAACATTTCCTGTATTAGGAATAAACTAACTTAACATTTTAAATGAAAACACTTACCGTTAGAACAGAAGAGTTGCGAATTCTTTTAACCTTCACCAAATCGCTAATCAATAATTTGCTTATTGATAAAAAAGACTGTTATTCTGTAATAATCACTTCACGTAAACTCAAAAATATACAGTTAGTTAAAATACGTTTACATATTTTTCTGCTATTTCTAATTAATTAATTACAATCACTCTAACACTATTTTTTTTATCAAGAATCAAAAATGTAAGTGATGACTCTTTGGAACCCCGTCGGTCACTGACCCTAAACAAAGGAATTTCCGCAGAATCCCGCAAGCGCTACCGACTAATCCGACCAATCAGCGCTCGGCTTACATACCAACCCAACCAATCAGCGCTCGGCTTACATACCAACCCAACCAACCAGCGCCAAATCTGACATGTACAACAACCAATCCGCACAAGTGTAACAAAGTGCGTTTGTTTATTTATAACAAAAAAGCGTCCTATTGTTTTGTTTCCAAATGGGGTAAAATCAACCCGAATGGATTGCGTTGTTTAAAACGTGCGGTTTAAGTACGAAAAATAAATAGATTTGAAAGAAAAAACGCGTAATTTAAAATAAATATTAAAGGGGATGTCGAATAACCGAGTGAATTATATTTTATTATTAAATAAGTGTTTGTGCGTGAGGAATCCCTAGGATCTGCACGAAGAAGGCGGAAGAAGATGCGGAGTGAAAAAACTATTTTCTTTTTAATAAATATTAATAATAAATATTAAAGGGAATGTTAAATAACCGAGTGAATTATATTTTATTATTAAATAAGTGTTTGTGCGTAAGGAATTCCTAGGATCTGCACGAAGAAGGCAGAAGAAGATGCGGGGTAAAAAAACTACCTTTTTTTTATTCGAGTGGTAAGTGCATTTAATATTTATTGCCCGATTTTTTTGAATACATTAAAGCAGATGCAATTACACAGAAATAATACAGGTGTTTATTTGAAAATACATCGTGTAAACATTAATAGGTAATACATTAAAGAAGATTTATTTTTAAGTATATATATATATATATATATATATATATATATATATATATATATATATATATATATATATCCCAATTACAGCGTATATACTGTTAATTTTCAGATATTTGTTGTTTTTTTTTTAAGAATTCAATGTAAAGCTTCAAACGAGTGTTTTCCACTCCCAGACTAAGCATGAAGTAAAATTTCGAGTTTAGAAAAGCCCAGAAAATTTGGTCTGGGAGTGGAAAACACTCGTTTAAATCTTCAAATTGAACTCTTAAAAAAACAACGAATAACTAAAGATTTAAAGAAATTGAGCTGAATTTGGAATAGGTATACTTTATTTTTTTATGCTTTTTTAAACTCGAAATTTTACTTCATGCGCCACGCGTACAAAACATTAATTTAAAGTAAAGTTCACAATATACTGCTCTTAAACTGGTGGCGCTAGCTCTGAGGAAACCGAATAGTGTAAAAACACTTGAAAAATCCAAACTCGGGGGGCTAGCATCAAACTTGCCCCCCGAAAGTTCAAACCTATGTAACTTTTTTGTCTAAATAGCGCTAGCTTTAATTTTTGTGATCCATCTAGAGAAATCGTTTTTTTTTTTAAGTCGAACTTCGGGGGGATAAGTTGACTGAGCCCAGAAATACAAAATTTTATATGCCTGGCATGCGTAACAGAGACCGAATGGGCCCCGCGGATGGTTGAATTGCGACGTAAATCAGTGCCTCCGACACGTAAAAAGCACGCTCAAATGTGCCGAATATAAAGTTAAGTATAAATCGAAAGTGAAACTTTTCCCCTTTTGAGTCGAATTGCGGCTCGTGCAGCAAGTTTCATACTCATGGAAAATTGTATCATTCCATGCTCATTGTACAATATACTATTTTAAGCCAGTCAAGCTCTGTCGATTCTATTTAATATACAGGGTGTCCCCGAATGGTCTGTACAACGCTCTACCACATATTCTCTGAAACAAAATAAGACGATTTAACTAAACTTATCTCTATCCAAAAGTGGTTCCTAAGCCATCTACGAGGCCTCAAAGATATTATTTTTTTTACATTATTTTTCAAACATTTTTATTTTGGACTTAGGTAAGAAAACCTAATTTGGCACATTTAATAACATTGATACCATGCACTTTTTGCGATATGTTTCTTTATCCTACGTTTAAAGTAAGTGGTCAAACTAGGACCATCGACTTCTTAAGATACCTAAATATTTTTATTCAACAGGTCAAATCATAGGGAATACGTTTTTTCTGCAAGATCATTCAATTTTACGTATTTTTTGTCTCTTATAAAATTTTGCTATTTTCGCCACAAAAAAATAGATTGCCATTTTCAGCAATACAACAATTTACACGTCTGTAAACAAAATTGTCTTGGCGAAATTCAAATTGTCAATTTGGTTATTAACAATGAATTGGCAAAACTGCTTATCGTGATCCTGAGGCGTTAGCTCTTGAACTTTTTGAATGTGATATGGGTAAAGCAGTTGCTCTTTAAACACCTTATGCACAACATTTTTAGATACGCCTAGTTCAGCACCTAAACGCCGGGTACTATTAGATGGATCTTCATCTATCCGTTCTAAAATCTCTTCTTCAACATCCACAGTTCGTACAGTGCGTCTTCTACCACAATCCCTCGCAGAGTATTCTAAGCGGCCAGTTTCTCGAAGTCGCCTTTCTACGGAAGCAAATGTTTGATGGTTTGGTATTCGGCGATTTGGAAATCTTTCACTGTACACTCTTACACATTTGCGGCCATTACCTTCACAAAACCCAAAAACTAAAACATATCAGTTAATTCATTAATTGAGTACATGACTGACGTTGTCACAAAATCACCGATAACTGAATTTCACAGGTGTCTCAATTTCTATTTTTGTAAATAAAGAATCAGTTTTTTTGTAGAATTTTATTTCTTTGTTGTTTTGACAAATAAAAATATTTTTTTGTGCGGAAAATAGCAAAATTTTATAAAAGACAGTAAAATTGAATGATCTTGCAGAAAAAAGTATTCCTTATGATTTGACCTGTTGAATAAAAAGATTTAGGTATCTTAAGAAGTCGATGGTCCTAGTTTGACCACTTACCTTAAACGTAGGATAAAGAAACATATCGCAAAAAGTGCATGGTATCAATGTAATTAAATGTGCCAAATTAGGTTTTCTTACCTAAGTCCAAAATAAAAATATTTGAAAAATAATGAAAAAAAAAAAAATATCTTTGAGGCCTCGTAGATGGCTTAGGAACCACTTTTGGATAGAGATAAGTTTAGTTAAATCGTCTTATTTTGATTCAGAGAATATGTGGTAGAGCGTTGTACAGACCATTCGGGGACACCCTGTATATAATATCTTTATTCACAGAATACACAGTACAACAATTAGAATGCATAATAAGTATATACAAAAAACAAATATCTTTTTTTTTGTTTGTTTCATTGGCCTCGGCTTTCGCCATACAGCCATCTGGCATTGTATTATTTTTTAAATAATTAATTAACTTGTTGTGTTTTGGTTTGTTTTAACAAACTTCTACCTATGTACTGAAGCGTGAGGTTTGTTATTAATTACTCGGGAAAATTGTCAAAATAGAGATTATTTGTTTATTCTAATACCAAAGAAAGTAAACTAACGTTTTACATGCAAAATTCTCTATCTGTCTCAAATATTTATTTTTTGGTTGCCCTGGATTTTTCATCCGCCTCACTGATGCCTGGAGCTCCTTGTTTGAGACGCTCTCGCCTGTACATTCCTCGAGGGTACGCCACACTACCCCCCCTTTAGAAAAAGGAAGTAAAAGAGAAAACTAGGAAAGGGGAAAAGAGAAGAAAACCCCTTTAGTAGGAGTAGTTTTTTTGGTTACAGATCCATGACGTTTAAGAATAAACCGAAGAGGTATAATAGGGAACGGAGAAAAGTATAAAGAATTTGAAGATAAAGCAATAGATAATGTTGGTTGGAAGCTAGGCTTTAATCGGTCAACGGTAACATTTGTGATTTTTCCGTTAACAGAAATCGTAAAAAATTTTGATTGTCGCTTTAAAATTTGAAACGGTTCGTCATACGCGGGTTGAAGGGGGTGCTTAATATAATCCTTCCTAATGAAAACGTGTGTGCAATTACCTAAATCGGGGTGCACAAAACTTTTGCGAGATTCTGGGCGGCTTAACGCAGGTCGTAGTATCTGCATTTTGACTCGTAAGTCATCAATAAATTTTGAGCCTGAAGGAAGGTAACCGGAAATTGAACTTGAAAACAAGAAATCGCCTGGTAAACGTAATGTTTTACCCTAAACGTATTCAGCTGTTGTGGCCGAAAGTGAAGTTTTAAAAATAGTGCGTAAACCTAATAAAATTAAAGGTAGTTGTGACACCCAGTTCTTTGGATCGTTACTCATTCGGATCGAGTCTTTAATTTGTTTATTGAGCCGCTCTACCAAACCGTTACATTGCGGATGATAGGCGGTTGTGGATTTGTGTGTAATGCCAAACATTTTGCAAAAATGTTTCCAAACGTGAGATTGAAATTGACGTCCACTGTCAGTGAGAACCATAGATGGTATACCGAAACGTGAGATCAAACAATTTAAAAAAGCTTGAGAAACAGAGTCTGCAGTAATTTCGACAAATGGTTGGACTTCAGGCCAACGCGTGAATCGATCGATACAGACTATAAGATATCTGTATGTGTGACAAACTGGCAAAGGGCCGATAATGTCGATGTGGATGTCAGTGAATCGGTCGTTCGGATCAGGAAACTTAGCAATCGGGGATACTGTGTGACGGTGAATTTTGACTTTCTGGCACTGCAAACAGGATTTGACAAAATGTGTGATGTGGTGGTTCATCCGCGGCCATACATAGCGTGAATTTACTGGACGATTCATTGCTCGAACGCCAGGATGAGGTAATCCGTGGAGTGATTGCAAAATGTTAGGTCGTAATTCTCCGGGAACATAAGGTCGTTTCGAAAAAATGTCAACGTAAATGGGTGTGCTAGTGCCAGGCGGAGTGAACTGCTCCAGTTTCAGTGAAGTTGTGCCGTTTGTTAACAAAAATTTAAGCTCATCGTCTTCTGACTGAAATTTGGCTAGGTCCGGTAATTCTAAAATATTAATTTCGACACGCGATAACGTATCTGCGACGTCGTTTTCTTTACCGGGAACAAACCTAACGTCAGTACTGAATTGCGCGATAAAAGTTAAATGTCTGTGCTCACGTCCTGAATAACGATCTGAAGTTGAATTTATGGCAGCAATCAATGGTTTATGGTCTGTAAAAATGATAAAATTACGACCTTCGAGATAATATTTGAATTTTTTAATTGTCAAATAAACGGCCAGTAATTCACGGCCGAATGTACTGTATTTGCGTTCTGTTGTTGAAAATGATTTTGAAAAGAAAGCTAGCGGTCGAAGAACGCCAGATTTTTCCTTCTGCTGCAAGACCGCATCAGCAGCGGAATCAGATGCGTCTACCATAATGCTTAACTCCGCATTTGGGTCTGGTAGGCTAAGCATAGCACAGTCGGCTAGTGCAGCCTTGACTGCCGTAAATGCTTACAGTGCAGGTTGTGACGATACCAGGGGTATGTTGCGTGGAGTTTGAGATGCAAGTTGGTTGAGCATGATTTTATAAATCTGTGGTAGAAGTTTACCATGCCAAGGAAACTTTGAAGTGATTTCTGGTCAGATGGTTGTGGAAAAGACATGATTGCATCAACCTTAATTTGTAATGGTTTGATGCCTGAACTGTTAATTCTATGACCTAAGAAATCTAATTTTGTTTCGCCGAAAATACATTTGTCGTTATTAATTTTAATTCCAAAAGTTGTTAATCGTTGAAAAATTTGTCGGAGGTGTTGTACGTGCTCATATTCGTCTTTACTGAAGACTAAAATGTCATTCAAACATACGAAACAAAATGGTAGCTCGCGAAGAACCGAGTCCATAAACCGTTGAAAGGTTTGTGCGGCGTTTCTCAAACCAAAACTCATCCGCGTATACTCAAACAAGCCAAATGGTGTTGTGATTGTAGTCTTCAGTATATCATTGGGGTGAATTGGAATTTGATGATAAGCTTTAATCAAATCGATTTTAAAAAAGACTTTGCAACCAAAACAGCTATACGTAAAATCATGTAATATGGGCAGAGGGTATCGGTCAGGAATTGTAACCTTGTTAAGTGCACGATAGTCTCCGCACGGTCGCCAAGAACCATCGGATTTCGATACCAAGTGCAGCGGTGATGCCCATGGGCTTGATGAGGGTCGAACAAAACCAAGTTTTAATAAGTTATCGAATTCTTGTTTGGCAATTTTGAATTTGTGTGGCGGTAAACGCCTTGGTTTGCTGAAAACAGGTGGGCCAGAAGTTTCGATGCTATGTTGCACTTGATGTTTAACTGGGTTAGTGAGGTCAAAAGGAGTGGTGAGATCGGGAAATTGATTGAGTAATTTGAAATATGTTGTATGATGATTGGATAATGAATTTATGATCGGCTGTTGCATCAGACTGGACGGTGTCCTCATTAATCGATTATTGGCAATATCAACAATTATGTTGAAATGCCGGAGAAAATCTGCGCCAAGAATCGAGTGGTTTACGCGTGCAAGTATGAAATACCACTGAAATGTTACATCTAAGCCGATGTTAACTGTTAGTTTAGATAATCCGAAAGTTGAAATTAAATTTCCACTTACGGTTTGCAATGTAAATTTTGTAGGGGGGTGAGTATTGGCATAGAGTTGATTCACCGCCAAAATGCTGACCTGGGCGCCAGTGTCGATAAGAAATTTAGTGCCAGAATTTGTATCGCGGATAAAAAATAGTCAACCTGATGGATGAACGGCATCGTAGGTCGACATCAAACCCGTTCTGAGCCGTTTCCCCAATCGCAAAGGTTTGGTGCATTTTCGTGCATCGTCTTTAAAATTATAGTGATACCAGCACAATTTGTGGTTTGGGTCATCACGTTGTACAGAACGAGACCTGGAAGAAGAACGGTTTCAACTTGAATATTTGTTTTTAGATTGTTGCAAAATAGAGGCAGTTAAGGTGGTTAAATTTTGAGTTAATTTCGAAATTTGATTCTGTAAACTTTGCACCGTTGCTTCGAAATTGCTAAATTTCGTGTCTAATTTGGTGTTATTCGAAACTTGTTTGGAAATGCCAGTAGCACTGATGGACATAGGTGCTGAGATTTCCATCACGTGATCTGCCATTTCGGCAAGATCTGCTAATGACGTACCACGTGATGCAACTAGGATCTTTTGCACATCAGCGGGAAGACGTTGCAAGAAAATTTTGCGTAGTAAGTTCTCATCGATTGAGGTATTCCTCAAAAGTTGCTGTAATTTACGTAGGAGTTGGGAAGGAATTTGATCTCCGAGTACCTCGTTCGATAAGAGTTTTTGTAAACGTTTCTTTTCAGAAATCATTGTCCGTTTAATAATCTCATTTTTTAGTATTTCATAAGGATCGATGGCGGGTGGTTCCATTAACAAATCCCTTACGTCCATTGCGATATCTGGAGGTAAGAAAGCGACTACTTTATTAAATTTCCGGACAGAACTGGTTACGCGTGAATTTAAAAATTCCGCCTCTATTTGGATAAACCATAATAATAAATAAAGGGGTCAACACGCCAAAATGGTGGAAGCACACATTTAATATTACCGATCGTTTCATCAGAGGAACTTTAATCTTCCATACCGTTCCAAAGTAGGAAAATAAATTAGAAGAAAGAAAATCAAGAAGAAAGAAAATGTAAGGAGAAGGCGAGGATTTTCTAATGTGAAGAAAGGTTAATATAGCGTCACCTTCGAGGAATGTTTCGTGGTTTTCGTGCTTCCGTGTGGCTTTCGTGTTGTCTGGACGAGTACAGGAATGAAGGATTGTAGACAGCTGACAGTTTTGATAGATCTCGATATTCCTCGATGTGATCCTGCTCCTCTGCTATCGGCGAATCGTCGGCACTTATCCTGCCGGGTTGCTTACTACGGCAGCGTGTTCAGGGGTCACCAACAACGTAGGCCCCTCGGGGTTACCGAAGTTGTGTTTTGGTTTGTTTTAACAAACTTCTACTTATGTACTGAAGCGTGAGGTTTGTTATTAATTACTCGGGAAAATTGTCAAAATAGAGATTATTTCTTTATTCTAATACCAAAGAATGTAAACTAACGTTTTAAATGCAAAATTCTCTATCTGTCTCAAATATTTATTTTTTGGTTGCCCTGGATTTTTCATCCGCCTCACTGATGTCTGGAGCTCCTTGTTTGCCACGCTCTCGCCTGTACATTCCTCGAGGGTACGCCACAAACTAATTCCACGTATTTAATTCGTTTGGACGCCACAATTCATTCACACTACATCCATGGACCCGGATGGAATAATTTATTACTCACAAATTTTTCCACCGGACGGGGCAGGGTCTCTACCCACTCGGCCCCCGAGGCCCCTAAACAAATATCTAATTCTGCGAATTGGCTATTGACCCTGGGGTCTTTCAGCCTGACTTTTTCGGTACCGGAATTATAATATTTCAATTATTTCAGTCTTTGGTATGTCATTGTCTTGGTAAGTCGTCATTGTTACTGTCATTGTCAACGTGTACAGATGATATGAATTCAAGAATTGTGTATGATGGGTGTTTAACTTTAGGAATTTTATTCGGGTTACGGAGGAGTCGGGATTAGAGGCAAATTTATGTGATAATTTTTGGATACGCTCTTCAATTGGGATTATTTTGGTTTGTTCGTAAAGAAGTGTATTGGATGGATTATAAAGAGGATTAAGGGGGTGTCTGATTTTTGTAAGTACTCTGAGGGCTGATCGTTCCGCTACTTGTAGGTTTTTAAAACAATGGGTGTGGGATTTTGGAAAAGGATAGAAGCGTATTCCAGCAGGGGTCGGCAGATCAATTTGTATATATGGACAGCTGTCATTTAATTATTCTCGAATAGGTTATAATTTCAAATTGTGTAGACGGTTTTATCCAAAGTATAACATATTTATAATTTTACATCTTTCTCATATTTATAACACACATAAACCAGTATATTATGATTTATTCATGCATAGATCGATGATTCATAACTTTGCGGGCTTTATATTTATTTGGCAATATTAGTATGAACAGAAATGCACAGTAATAGCAGTGGTTTGACACTAGCATAATTCAATATTGATAGATACCATCATTAATTAGTGCTACGGGTGTTGTTTAAGCTTGTTTAGCATAACTGGGAATAATATCATCACGTCATTATTTAGTGCCCAATGGATGTGTACGTCGATAAATGCTTGTAAAATCTAAACGTGTTTCCCGCTTTAACATACACAGTGGAAACAAGATAAATTCAAATTCAAAACTATTTGAATTCGAGAAAATAAGTTTTTTTGCTATCTCTCTTTTCATTTTAAATTTGTATTGTTAGTTGGTTTGCAGAGAATTTGATCTAAACGTTACATATACTTTAATAGAGTGTGGTAACAAATCAAATTAAATAAGATTTTAAATATTTCATTGTACAATTCAATATCCGGAGGTGTATTTGCACGGGAAGTAGTTGTTTCAATGGATATTTATCGTCTTGAGTTGTCTTATTCATTAAGACATTGTTTGCTTTTTCACGAATATTTTTTTCGTAATTTTATATATTATATACACAGTGGGTCCATTAATTTTCAGTATTGGTTATTGGTTCTGAAAAGCATAATCGAAACACGATTTTTTTGGCTTCATCATTCGTAGTATTCTTCTTTTGCTTCAATGCACTTCGTAAAGTGATTCAATTATAATAAAAATGTGCGCTTTAGATCAATTTGTGGAATTGCCTAAATGTTATCAAAAAAACATCCTCTAAATTTTAATTCTAATTTTGTAAATAAAAAGAAATGCGTGGGGCCAAATCGGAGCGACCAAACCAAAATTTTAGGCTTTTCTAAACTGGAAATTTAACTTCATGCGCCACGCGTCCTAAGCACTGATGTGATGTAATGTTCAGAATACTCGTTTTTATCATACTACTTTAGTAGAATATTTTGAACTTCACCTAATATCAGTGTTTTATACGCGTGGCGCATGAAGTAAAATTTCGAGTTTAGAAAAGCCTGAAAATTTGGTTTGGCCGCTCCGCGCTTCGCGCTACGCGACCAAACCAAATTTTCAGGCTTTTCTAAACTCGAAATTTTACTTCATGCTTAGTCTGGGATTGGAAAACACTCGTTTTTAGCTTCAAACTGAACTCTATAAAAAAACGTATGCATATTGTATACCTAAATCCCTATATGTATACTTAAAAGAAAAATTCGCTGTATTAACAGATTAATTCGATGACTGTTTGCCAAATCTACTGAATGCACCGAATTCGATTCAACTAACATATTCGTTTGTGCTTACACTAAATCCACATAAATGCATTATTTATTTCTGTAAATACATAAACTATTTAGTAGATGTGGAAATTGGAATTATACCACTTAAACTCCATTCAAAACGATTGTGCACATTAATTAAAATGATTTGCGGCTGGGTTTTTGTAGATTTAGTTTTACGAAGACATTGTCAAAATATGACGTCTAACCTTAACATTTTTTAAGCTGCATACCGGAAACGGATGTTCCGGTTTGCATGCTCCATCTAAAAAACATAGCAGATATATTATAAAGTTTTCTGTCCCATTTGACACACGTAATCTAATGACATCGAACTATTTTCGTATTACATGTATTGGTGCAGAAAGTACTACAAATCAAGGAAACCATGGGACAAGTGTCATAACTTTTTTATTTATATATTTATATATATTCCAAAAGGTACAGCGTTTTCAAAACTTCGCCCTTACTAAGAGAGAAAGCAATAGGAGTTGGAAAAGGATACCAATATTTGGAATGACATAAAAGCGCACCCTTCAACAAGTAAAAATGAGTTGCTCTTGAGACTTTGAGAGGTGCACAGTTGAAATTAATTCACATGCCCGCTCACTAGTCAATCTAGCAATATCCATCCGAAGAGGAAAAGTGATTTTCACGGATACAAACACAACGTAAATCCGAAGTGAAACTAATTCATACGGATACGAACTACGCCGCCGCCACCGAGTGATCAGAGAAGACTCCTGGCCCTCGACGAAGACGCTCCCAGCGAACCAGATCCTGTACACCTACGAACTGCTGCACCAAATCCCCGACGCCCAAGACATCGGCTCCTCCACCAGGACACCTCGGCGCCTTCACCAGGACGCGACCCGACGCCACCACCATCAGTAGCACTCCAGTCAAGCCACAATCCTTCTGCGAGGAGAGAGAAGAAATTTTCCCACGACCCAAAAGCCGAGCAAATCAAATAATATATTGTATATATTTTGTAAATAAATCAAATTGAACCAGATTACTCTTTCTCTTCGCCCAAAGCGTCACATCTTATAATAATCTTATATTAATCTTAAAACAAGAATAATTCAAATTCCAAACTATTTGAATTCTGGAAAATAAGCTAACGCCTCTTATAGTTTGCACACTTTAAACATAATATAAAAATTAAACAAATGTTATTTGTGAAAATGCAAACAATGTCTTAATTAAAAAGACAACTTAAGACAATAAATATCCATTGAAAAAACAACTTCCCGTGCAAATACACCTCCGGATATTGAATTATACAATGAAATATTTAAAATCTTATTCAATTTAATTTATTACAACTTTTTATTCAAGTATATGTAACATTTAGGTCAAATTCTCTTTAAACCAACTAACAAATACAAATTAAAAATTAAAGGAGAAATCACAAGAAATTAGAAATGAAAGGACTTGAGTTCAATGATTATTTTACAAATGAGTCACTACTACTTAAATAAACAAAAAACCTAAATGAAAGAAAACTTAAATGTGCACAAAATTACCGATATCCTGATCAAACGTGTTTCTACAACCCATATAATTCGTACAAAATTTGTTATCTTATTAAAATGTGTCCGACTATATTAAACAATTTAAAAGTGAAAAATTAGGATGGGCGGCGCAAATTGAAAAAGCCCGTGGGCCGTTGCCGCCGCTGAACTTTCCGAATAATGAAGTCCCCCAGTTAAAATGCAAATTCCCTTTAAATCTCCTTTCAAATAAGCCGCGCAGTTCCGCAAAATTTACAACGACGGCTCCGGAACTTCTTCCGGTTTCGCTTGTAAATTTCATATTAATTTACTCGGGGTACACGAATGGACAATAAATGCAACCAGGTTGACTTAATCAAACAAAATACCGCGATCCTTCCAAAGAAAATTAGCATTGCAATATTTAATGAAATATCAAATTACGCACAAATTAATAATAAAAATTAAAAATTCCATTATTTGCCAAATTGTAAAAACGTACGCTTTGATTGATAAATGCGAATTAATTCACTAAATTATTCTTCAAGATTGAATAATATAAATACAAGGTGGAGCAAAAGTTGCATAGGCTTTTCTTAAATTTTACTTCATGCTTAATCTGGGAGTTAAAAACAATTGTTTAATGCCTGGGTCTCCAAACTATCTTCTTCGCGGGCCACAAATACAATTCTACATAATAAAGTCGGCCAAGATCCGATAAATTTTATAAAATTATGAAAAATTTAAGGAACAATTGTTACAATATTTCAAAATATGACATTTACAAAAAAAATTACAAACAATCGCGGGCCGGATTTGGCCCGCGGGCCGTAGTTTGGAGACCACTGGTTTAAAGCTTCAAATTGAACTGTTTTGTCGCGTGCCAAACCAAATAGGCTTTTCTAAACTCGAAATTTTACTTCATGCTTAATTTGGGAGTGGACAACACTCGGTTAGAGCCAAAAATTAAAGAATTAATCGAATCTTCAAATAGATTTACAGCATATAAGTTGTAATTGGGATATGCATACTTAAAAAAAACTGCCTGTAAAGTAAGGTTACAAAATGTACACGTTTCATTGCAGGGTTTGTAACCTTACTATTTGATCACCTCTCGTATTAACTAACTATTGGCTGATTATCCCATTGCATCGCCGTCTCCAATTTTTGTGTTGCTGAAATCTAATTTGTATTAGATTTCAAAACACAAGTATTAAAGAGACAACGATACTATTGGATAAAATGGTCGAATGAAGAGGATCAGCATAATTCAATGCAAACAAATTTACCTTAAACGTTAATAAAACTTCACGATATTTCAGTGTTTTGTACGCGTGGCGCATGAAGTAAAATTTCGAGTTTAGAAAAGCCTAAAAATTTGGATTTGGACCAAACCAAATTTTCAGGCTTTTCTAAACTCAAAATTTTACTTCATGCCTAACCTGGGAGTGGAAAACACTCGTTAGAAGTTACAAATTGAACACAGACAAGTAATCATGATACCATTAGATGTGTAATACATCGCTTATCGATCTTCCCAGTTTCCAATTAGTGATCCCGTTGTTACGTTGCACGCGTTATATAAATTCAGGGGAACACCCAAGTGAATAGAGATATAATCCCGAACGGACGGACGGATGGAGTCCGTGCACCTGACGTGCCTCTATTATATAATATGATATAAATCTATATAAATTTAATTGGTCGTCCGCCCTAAGTGTAGACATTCGTTTTCCCCTGGTTCGAGTTCAATCCATAACGCAATTATGAGAGAGGGGTGAAACTGCTATCTCGTGGGCGTTTCATTGCTTTACTAACCTGTGAAACATCAACTGCATTTACCGGAAACGGATGCGGAAATAATGCGATTTGTCGTCGGCGGAGACACCGGTTTTTATTGATGACGACATGGAATTAACAAACACTCAATCCTTTAATGTTGCTTGCTTCGGAAGGAGGTTGCATTGGAAGGAAATGCCACGTATGAAAACCACAGATACAGAAATTCATGAAACCATTGGACGAAACAATTGTTTTATTTTATTTAAATTAAAAATATGGCTTCGTCAAGAATGTAGCAAATTTTTTGAGGATTCACTACAACGTATAGTTGCGATAACTGCACTGGTTTGTTGTTAATCTTGGCACCCGTGGTTAAGGTCGGAAATTCACATGGTATTTGGCCGTAAGAACGAACAACGATTAATCTTCCACAATAATAATAATAGAGCTTTGAAATTTATACATATTGTACATTGAAGCTTTGCGAATGAATTGATACTAGTTTTTTTTAATCTTTCTTAAATTAAATATAAATCAAATAATGGAACACTGTCAAATGATCACTAAAATCCGTGAAATACTTTATAGGAAACGTTATTTCTTCTTAATATTACTTCAATTTATTGAAGAAATTATTATAAACATGTTGTATTAAATAGATTAACGTAAAATAAAGTATAAATAAAATTAATCGTTGCTTAGAAATCTTCACAAGAACAATGTAAATTTTAAGTATGCTTTTAATATACAGGGGGCAGCATCGTGCCATTTTAGTATTATCGACAGGTTCCTTTGCGAAGAAATTGATACAGTTACAAGTAATTGTTTGATTTGAGTTATGTGGTGTATTTAATCACAATGAAAAAACTGTTTTTATTCCTTACTTCACTTTTATTTTTATGTGTTAGATGTACATTTCGAGTGCTAAGCACTCATTATCAATAACTAATCATTAGTTATTGATAATGAGTGCTTAGCACTCGAAATGTACATCTAACACATAAAAATAAAAGTGAAGTAAGGAATAAATACAGTTACAAGTGTTCAGCAGTAAATTCACTATATAATCTGTGGTTTTGAGGAAAACCCAGTTGAGTCACTTTTTTGGTTAAATCAAGTTAAGTGCGGATTTTAATGCATATTTATCTATATATTCATTTTCTGACCTTAAAACGATGTTATCTGACATAGATTTCACGCAATTTGGAGAAAACCTTACCAGTGAAGTGTCATTTGAGAGAAAAACCAGTTATGTGACATTTCTTTGAGGAAAAACCAGTTATGTTTCATTTAAATGTTCGTTAAATTCATAACATACATTTTTACAAGTTAACTATGAATTTATTGCTGTTTTATAAAATATAAATGATATGAGATAGATATTTAGAGCTATTTCAAGGTACGTAAAAAGTTGACTTGTAAAACTTTTAACGCAAATAACTCGAAATCATGAAAAAGTGACTTAACTGGTTTTTCTTCACAGCCACAAAATTATTTAATAATCTTAGTATTTGTTGTGATAAAATTTGGCAGGCACTATTAACCAAAACACAATCAAAACTACTTTCAGCAATGTTGCTCTCTCTGCGTCATCTCGTACCCCAAAAACACACTACCAGCAAAAATCGGCTCTCTTAACTTCTATTATTAAATAATTATAAAGTGAATTTACTGCTGAAAACTTGTAACTGTATTAATTTCTTTGTAAAGGAACCTGTCGATTATTTGGATGTAATTATTAATGAAGTCATACATTCACGTCAAACCGGAGGTGTAATCGCTGTGTAAAAATGTAATATCCCTCGGATGATCGTAATTCGTGAGTTATCGCTCTGTCTGATGGATGTTGATCTATCTGTTAACATTTATAACGGACTCGGATTATCATACTTCACGGACGGATGATTGATGTTAGTCAAGTGGGATATGGGCCACTGGGTGTGCCCGAGGGACAAATTGTCCCTACCGCCATTAGTTGTCGCGCGAAATAAAATGAGCCCGCTTTTTTCCAGCCAGCACTTGACCGCGACGCCGCTCTAGATTGAATTTCTAGTCTGTTCCGAGTTGGACGTAGACAAATCGTGCCACTTTTCATCGGCCCTCTAGAGTGGTGTGTGTTAAGGAAACAGATCAGACCTGATCTCGTATTTTCTACGTGCATCCATTTATTCCCATTAAAGGCTCTTCTACTATTTCGAATAATTACTTTGATTACTTATACCGAGTGTCTGGGTCTGGGAATTTAACATGTAAAATTAAATATGTGTAATTATTAGCCCCCCTATTCACTTCAGAGAATAATCGCAAAGGAATATTTTTTAGAGTATTAAAAACTGTATTAAATGTATCGATTTAATACACGTTTGTAGCAGAATCCATATTATCGAAATGCTACCAAAGAAATTTAAATGATGAAAAACAATTAATGCATGCTTGTCGTTTGGGATAAATCATAATAATAACACGTAATTAATGGAAGAAAGATAAATAATTTATTATCAAGATAATTTATAGTGGTGTCAGATTACAAACAGTTCGCGATTTATTTTTGTTTAAATATTTATTTTACTGTATCTACGCCCAATGGGAAATGTTAGAGCAAGTACTTAAAAAGTTCTCCATTCTGGTGGAAACAATAACCCAATCTGTTATAAAATGCCTGCCTTACATTAGCCAACTGCCTATCTGTAATTAATCTGCAATTCACAAAAATTGCTTCCCGCAAAGATTCAATATTTGGATGGCGTCTTTTATAAATTTTGTTTTTCAGGTGGCCCCATATAAAGAAATCGCATGGTGTTAAATCAGGAGATCTTGGTGGACAGTTGATAGTGCCACCGCGACTAATCCATCCAACAATTGGGAAAATTAGCATTTAAATATTCCCTCACATTTAAACCATAATGGGCCGGACATCCATCATGCTGATACCATATCTCCTGATTTTCTCGTGCAACTTCTTCTAACGCAAGGATAACCTGGTCGATTAAAAAGTGTAAATAAGAATTCGAATTTAAATTTCCATAAATTTCAAATGGCCCAATAATATTATTCTTAAAAATACCATTTTTTGCGGGAACTGGGTTCTAGTTTGCAAGCGTATCCGTGGATTTCCCTGGGTCCAGTATCGCGTGTTCTGTGTGTTGGGCTCGTTATTAAGAGTGAAGGTGCATTCATCAGTAAAATAGATAAACTGCAAAAAGTTTCGGTCTGTGTTTGATCGATCCTGCATTATTTCACAGAATACACGCCTGCTTTCTTCATCCACTAGTAGTATCTCCTGATGACATTGATGTTTATAGGGATGGCATCCATGCTTCTTCAGAATCTTATGTACAGAGAATTTAGACACGTTGCACTCACGAGCAATACATCGTATGCTAGTTGTTGGTTCAGCATTTATCAAACCCAAAACTCTTTCTTCCAATTCATTGTTGCATCTTCTGTTCCGTTTGCCTTAATGGTTGATGTTTTTGAATTAATATTTGTTGAAATTGGACTATTAAAATACCTTTTGAATCATCTGCCGCTACACTTGCTGTATTTTCAAACTTTGGGAATTGGTCGATTGTTAAATTTAACCGAAAATAAGTCACGAACTCTGCGTAAACTGACGCCACTGTAAAATGTTTTTATAATGAATACCCTCTCTTCATTGGAATAACTCAGATTATTATTCATAACAATTATAATGCGTGAATAGATATCTGACTAGCAAAATTATTTTCACTATAACATGACATTTGTCAAACGCATGGCAAGGGTTTTTATTAAATGGTACATTGTTCAACTAATTTTTATTATTTCTAAGGTGGATTCTGGTACAAACGTAAATTAAATGGATACATTTAATACAGTTTTTAATTCCCTAAAAAATATTCCTTTACGATTTTTCTCTAAAATTAATAGGGGGACTAATAATTACACATATTTAATTTGTTAAATTCCTATATTCGCCCCTTATCCCAGACACTCGGTATAAGGTATGATTCACAAGAGGTGTCCTATAGTTTCCTTGATTTGTAGTGCTTTCTGCACCAATGCATGTAATACGAAAATAGTTTGATGTCATCATATTACGTGTGTGAAAAGAGACAGAAAGCTTCATAATATGTCTGCTATGGTTTTTAGATGGAACATGCGAAAACGTATGTTCCGGTATGCAGCTTTAAAATTTTCAGGTTAACCCTCCGTCGGGCGCACCTCTGGACCACCCGAGTTCGGACGCAATGTGCCTGGCGGGCACAGGTCTGTAAATTACCGTTTTTAGGTACAAATATTAATTTAAACTCCCTAAAATTAACCACTGAGCATTAAAAGGATGTGTACTAAATAAAATAAGAAATTTGATTCAAAAATACGTTTAATAACTACAAAATAAGTAATACTGTATTTAAAACAATAAAAGAAAACAAAAGTAATTAAATTTTGAAAAGGGCATAAAATAATAATTTTCAAACATTAAAACTACCTAAAAAAACACATATTGTATTGTAAGGTAAGATTCAATCAGAATCAGACATCTCATTTTCATTGGAATTTATGCATTGGCATAAAGAAAAACAAGGCTGGCAGACCAACATTTGATGGCTCATACAGATGGCTTTGTGACATTTTCGACATTGATATTGAGACAGTCTTCTCACTCCCGTCTCCTCAGTGCAAGTGACACATCTACGTCTTTTGGAATGCTGGGAGGCGGTGATTGTTCTCGATCAACTTTAGGGAGGAATCTCTTCATCCGAACTTGTAGGCCAAGGGGTATTTCAGCGGTATTCATGTTTCTTCTGTGTATTTGATCAATCACTAGTTCGTGTGATAACTGTTTCAGAAATAATCGTCTTAGTTTAGATTCAAGTTTATTCCCGAGATAAATGACGTTTGAATTTATCCCACCAATATTCAACATTGTATTCTTTACAATGTTGAATATTGGTGGGATAAATTCAAACGTCATTTATCTCGGGAATAAACTTGAATCTAGACGAATACGATTATTTCTGAAACAGTTATCACACGATCAATCACTAGATCAAATACACAGAAGAAACATGAATACCGCTGGAATACCCCTTGGCCTACAAGTTCGGATGAAGAGATTGGCCACCGCTTGGTGTTTTGCCTTACACTGTAAGGAGCACACATTTGATCTACAGTGTCAACACCACTCTTGTGGAATGTGATTATCTCTGGCTTCATTTTTTCGCCGGATTGAGGATCAATGTTGTCATCGTCATGCAGGGTTGATACAAAAATAACATTTTTTCTTTCGCGCGGGATGTACGAAACCAAAACTTTATCATCGCTGAAGCCAAACATACTGGTATTTGCCTTTCTCCCTTTAACGTTTACAAAGGCTGTTGGCAACTGTCTTTTATTTTTTCTGATAGTTCCAACGTATGAAAGTTTCTTTGTTTTCAAATCATCGATTAAATTAAGGTCGCTAAACCAATTATCCGCCGTTATGTTCCGGCCAGATTCAAATACGGGCTCAGCCATTTTCCTCACCACGTCACTTGGTTTGTTGCTGAGACAAAAAGGTCCTGGAGGCTGTTGTCCAGCATACATTTCTAAATTGACTGTGTAAACCATCCGCGCGTCAACAAAGGCAAAAAGTTTTATGCCATATTTGCTTGGTTTTGAAGGTATATATTGCCGAAATACACATCTCCCTCGAAAGCCTGGAAGCATTTCGTCTATAGTGAGGTTCTCCCCAGGAGGATAGGTCTTCTGGCAATTTTCCACAAATTTGTCGAAAACTTCTCGAACTGGGGCCAGGCGGTCATATATTTTTCTATCGGTTCGGGTTGTTCGGTCGTCAAAACGAAGGCAACGAATAAGTGTCTTGAACCGTTTGAGATTCATAACGAGCCTGAATTTTTCGATGCCATCACCTTCTCTCCCCCAAAGTTCTTCCAGACTCTGGCGATTCGTTCTATATGCTCCTGCTAGATACAGTAAACCGATGAAAGCCTTTATTTCAATTACATCAGTGGGTATGATGTCTCTTTCTCTAGAAAATTGATCTATTATGGAGTCAATGTACAGGTTTGTGTATTTGACAATCAATTCCAGAATATCGCCAGTGAATAAATTATTCCAACATTCAAATGCAGTTTTAGCATTCTTTGCATTTCCTTTGACTCCTGGAAGGTGAATGCAAACGTTGTGGGACGTCGACGTTTTTTGGGTGGGTTACTGGCCCACTTGGTCTTTCCATCTTTCCCTATATACACGTTTTCCTCTGTTTCTTCATCTGTCTCCTCGCCAGATTGCCCAGTTTCTGAATTGAGAACACATTTTTCAACTTCATCTTCAGAATCAATGTCACTCTCTTTCCCTAAATCTTCAGTCTGTGAGTGGTCTCCTTCATCTTCATCCTCCAACAACTGCTTTAATTCATCGACATGACTCGGATTTGAGAAATAATAAACTTTTTTGGCCATTGGAGCAGAGAACCTGAACAAAAAAAAAAATGAAAATTATGACAATGTGCTCTAGAGGCCACCTCTATATTTTTTACTTTTTTCTATAAAATATCCACAAACAAAATAGTTTTATATTATGAAATTAACTAAGTAAACAATTGGTTTTCGTATAATTTCTCAGCTAATACTTTGCGCCACTTATATATTTCGTTAGTACGTCCTATACTCGAATATGCTGCACCTGTATGGTCCCCTCATGTCAGCTGTGATGTCACCAGAGTGGAGAGAATCCAAAATAAATTCTTGAGACTTTATGCCTATCGAAGTGGACTGAATAATTATGATAAATTGTACATTCGCAATTTTTTAAATATTCCCTTGTTACACACACGTAGACTTGTTGCTGATTTATGTATTTTATATAACTTAATTAACGGAGATTTGATATGCAGTAATTTGTTAGTTCAACTTAATTTTAGTACATTGCCGCCTCATTTACGTAGACATAATAATATTTTTAAAATAAAATTCCATTCGTCAAATTACGGATTTAACAATACTATATGCAGAACTATGACATTATTTAACACATTGCCGAATGATATTGACTTGTTTAATTCATCAATCTCATTGTTTCGTAAAAAATGTTTAGACTACTGTTGTAATGTGAGCAATTACGTAAGATTCCGAACAAGTTCCAATATGTACCTAGACTTGCATTTACATGCAAGTCTGCACTTTTCGCCTAGTAACACCAGAATACGATCATCATCGTTTGTCACAATGCAATTAAGCATTTTTCACTTAGCAACAACGGTTAATTACAAACACGTGTTATTGCATATTTGGTATTGTTGGGATATCTAACGCCTGATTGGCGGAAGCTTATGTCAACTTGTCGCGTCGGGGTATACCCTCGACGTCGCCATTTTTTCTATCACTTCAGTTTCGATCGTTGATAATATCAATTCAGTTTTTTTTATACATTAAGTTTGTTAATCTCTTATATCATTTATAATTTTACACTTTATTACGCGTCAGTGTCGTGCTTTGTTATACTTGTATGTTGAGTACTTTAGTAAAATAAACCATATTAATTTACCAACGAAGAAGGACTTTCCTCTTAACCAACCCGAAACCCCACAAGTCGGGAGAAAACAGCCGCTCGTTCTCTCTCGCGCAACACTACTTAAACTCTATTAATGAATAACATGTGTCTTTATAGTTTATAGTTCGTAGGTATTTTGTAACTCATACAAGTATAATTTAACTTTTAGTTTATTTGAATAATCTTGTAGTATCTAAGCCAGCATAAGCGCCCATTTTTGTATTTTTGTTATCGATATGTTTAATTTTTGTATTATTGTAAAAGTCGAAACGTAAATAAAAAAATTTAAAAAAATGAAATAAAACAAAAATTGAGATGGAATAAACAACAAAATACGTACCTTAAAATATATATTATATCATTATCCTAATAATTATTTTACAGATTTTAGATAAAAACTTACCTTTAAATTATGAAAAAACAACGAAAACGAACAAATTAACGTTGCACTCAATTGAACGGATATGCACTACTGGGGTCTTTGAGGACCCCACGTGTTTATAAACGTGGATAGACGTAATCTGTATGCGCGCGCAGTGACCGGAACCCCATCACTACTTACTTTAAATTAAATTAAAAACACTTGGTATTGTTTCACAAATTAAAATATTATTTCGACTAGTTTCGGTTTGTTAGACCATTTTCAAAGGAATGTACATTCTTTTGAAAATGGTCTAACAAACCGAAACTAGTCGGAATAAAATTTTAATTTGTGAAACAATACCAAGTGTCTTTAATTTAAATAACTTTACAATTATAGAGTTCTAAAAGTTTGTAAAAAGTCAAATTTTGAGTGTTATTTTTTTGCTTGGCCTTAGTTACGAGACTATTAGCCATCATCAACTTTTATTAGAGGACCCTTGTAGGTCAGTGAGTACAGCTCCTGCTCTTGGGCCAGAGGGTCGTGGGTTCGAATCCCACCGGGGGTGTTACTCTCTTATAGGGAAATTAGCACTTTCTGGAGCCATGGATGCATGTGAATGTGTTGTGCCGTCCTAAATTAGTAAGATAAGTGTGCAATTAGTAAAAAGACAAAATTAATTGAATAATTAAATAATTAACACTGATTACATTTTTGTATTCACATTTTATTTTAAACTGTGACTAGTTTCAGCTCAACAGCGAGCCATTATCAAACTATCTGTTTAAAACTAGTCATAGTTTAAAATAAAAAGTGAATACAAAACAGTAATCAGTGTTAATTATTTAAATATTCACAATGTTTCACAAAGTAACCGCCTCCACCACAAAATAATTAATTGAATAAGTTAAAAATACAACTGATAGACTGTATGGTCACGAGCCGAGGTCAAAAAAATGTATATACATTTGTTTATTTAACTTATTACTAAGTACATATAATATGAACGTCACAACACATTCACACACACCCATAGACTCCGGGACGGATATTTATTTCGTATTTATTCAGTTCCATAAAATCGGTCAATAAATAATAGAGTTAAGGCGTTGGGCGTTTTTTTATCGAACACTCGGTATAGTATTGCTTAGATATTTGTTGTACATTCCTCCTTGCAGATGACCATTGGTCGAAACTAGTCGGAACAAATATAAATCAGTGAAAATTAAATATTCAGAATAATTAACTTACATTCATAATTTGCTTCCATTGTTATATATATTAGTATCTCAGGAAATAATGTAATAATCCAATTTACACGTGTATTTACGTTTATCATTTTTAATACGTACACAATGAACACGGAAGTGAAACAAAAACTTTCATTTTTATCGCACACACAACACAATGTAAATCATGATAACTATTACAGCTACCGTGGAGCAGTTACAGCAAACCCAGGAGCTGGAATTTTGAAGACGCAAATTGGGTCGTCAAATACAAATTTTCAATCTTTTCTTAACCCATTTACGGCCGAGCAATTATAGAATTAACTCTAAATGTGGATTTTAGGTAAAATTCTACACTTCTTTATATAAGTTCTATGAATGACTTATTGTATTACATTCTATGAATTTCTCTTTTAAATATTAATAATGTATAGGCTGTAAATGTAAGGCGTTCGTCGATTTTCTATAAAAAAGTGCAATATAAAGTTTAGAGCGTGTATTTCCACTCCCAGGCTAAGCATGAAGTAAAATTTCGAGTTTAGAAAAGCCCCGTGAAAATTTGTCGAGGGTCGCGCAGCGACCCGAGACAAATTTTCTGGGCTTTTCTAAACTCGAAATTTTACTTCATGCGCCACGCGTATAAAACACTGAAATATTGTGAAGTTAGAAATACACTAAAAACATTTTATTTTATTGAGTAATAATCAAGATATTTAAATAACAAAACATTTACGTTTTTCTTCATACATTGTCAAGTCAAATAATATAACATAGCAAATTAAGTTATTTAGTAACTTAATTAACACAAAATAATAATGTCGCGTAAATGCATTAATGACCCATAATGGGTAATGCTTGTTGCGCTACACTCTTGATGGAACCGGATGTACAAATTTGCTGAAGGAAAACACTTGTTTTGTTCGATGATTTTTTTTTTTTACTTCATAAACAAGAAATGGTAAATAGTCATTAGAATGGGATTAATTTTTAAATTTCTTATAATCTATGACATTATTATTATACATAAAGGCAATTTATCATAAAGAAAAATTGAGTTTGTCAATAGGTTGCAGAATATTTACAAATTATAAAAACGAATTAAAACTAATATCGACTTTCTGCAAAAAGTTTGTCTCCAAATATTCATTGAAAAAACTACTTATCGAGCTAATACACCGACTGATATTGAATTATACAATGAATATTTGCGTTACACGACAGCACTGCTGTTCTATGCATAATTTATATGCAAAATGCAACATCAGGTCAAATTATTCTCTAACCAAACTAAATGAAACAAAAGGAAATTGAAATAAATTAAAAAAAATACAGGAAATGAATTTTAATTGTCTTAAGCCATCGATAGAGATTTATCCCTCATCAGTATAGCTTTGCTTTAGACTTTCAATACAAAAAATATTAAACAGCAGTGCTGTCGTGTATCGCAAATATTCATTGTATAATTCAATACCTGTCGGGGTATTAGCTCGAGAAGTAGTTGTTTTATTGAATATTTGGAGACAAACTTTTTGCAGAAAGTCGATATTAATTTTAATTCGTTTATGTATTTTATTATTATTATAGATCAAGTATGCGTTTGTATTTCACATTTAGTCAATGTTTGTCAAGTAGAGGAAATGACTTGAAAATGAAAGAGCTTTATAGCCCACTGAGCAAATCTATTTATTTTATTTTATTTTATTTTTTTTTAATTTTTATTTATCAACGGAAATCTCCTTTATACATCAATACACAATTAAAAATAGTGATATAAGATAAACATAATATTACTTTGAAAAACATATAAATAGAGTGAGAAATAGAATACAACAAACAAAAATACACTAATTAACAATATCCAGATTAATAAACTGTAAATGGCGTTTGAATTCACTGTAAGAATTACTAAAAATGTAAAAGTTGGGATACAACATAAGGACATTACAATACCGCATTATACGTGCCACAGGATTATGGGAACCATACAATGTTCGATGGAAGTTTAAAAGAAATAAGGGCCTACAACGAACTGGAGTTGTTAAAAAAAAATTAAAGTTCAACAATGATAATAAAAAACTGCAATTGACATGTCCATTAATCAGTTTGAACCCATAGCATAAGTCAAATGATATTCTTCTATATTCTAAAGATTTTAAATTAAGACAATTTAATATGTGTGACCGACTATAGTCAATGCGTACGATCCCCATTTTAAAAGATACTAGTAGTAAGAACCTATCCTGAACTTTTTCAATGATTTCAATGTTACAGTTGTGGTAAGGAGACCAAATTGCAGAACAATATTCCAAATGTGGCCTTACCAAACTGACGTAAAGGGTTTTGAACGTATCCACGCCAAAGTGTTTCGAAAATCTATTAATGAAACCGAGCATAGAAAGAGCTTTACTAGAGATCTTATTCAAATGGGTAACAAAATTTAAGCGAGAATCAAATATAATACCCAAATCACGCACTGTCTCGACCAGGGGCAATTTATTATCATTAATTGAATACTCAAACTTGCTATTATTGCTATGGCGACAAAAAGAAATTGACATACATTTTTTCAAATTGAGATGAAGATGATTGCATGCGCACCAATTAGCCAAGTTATATAAATCAGATTGTAAATGCGCATGATCCGAACTTCTCTCAATTACTTTAAATATTTTAACATCATCAGCAAACATCAGAAATTGACTATTTTTAATATAACTCCCAATGTCATTTATAAAGATCAAGAACAGAATTGCCCCACAGTGTGAGCCCTGGGGGACCCCAGATGTAACGTTGATTGCTCTGGAGACGAAGTTATCAATCTTAACAAACTGTTTACGTTCCCGTAAATAGCTTGCGAGCCATTTTATCACAAAATCACTAAATCCTTCAAGTTTATTTAAGAGAACAGAGTGACTAACACGATCGAAGGCTTTGGAAAAATCAGTGTAAACAGAATCAACCTGACGACCCCTTTCCAAAGAACTCATCAGATACATCTGGTAGGAAAGCAAATTAGACGTTGTAGACCTGCCCTTTAAAAATCCATGTTGTTCGTCACAAATAATATTCCTGCAGCACCAAATGAGTTGATCGGATATTAGTTTATCTAGCATTTTAGGAATTGCGGACTGGATTGAAACTCCCCTATAATTTTCTATGACTTCCCTCGAGCCCTCTTTGAAAATAGGGTTGATGTAAGAATGTTTCCAAAAAGTAGGAAACACCCTGGTATTAATAGATTTATTGAATAATGTTTCAATCGGGGTAGTCAGTGAATAAATACATTGTTTTACAAAATAAGGGGGTAAACCATCCGGCCCAGAGCTAAGTGAGTCACTTAACTCATTGATTGAATTAAATATATCGGAAGTTTTTAGACTAAACCTTGAGCAAGATATTTTATGATCATAATTGAATAATGGAGCATCAATTATATCCTCATTGTAAACAGTGCAGAAATAGTCAGCAAATAAATCAACACAAGAACTTCCAGCATTGCATTGTGTATCATTAAAATTCATTTTATTTGGAAAACCTTTAATTTTTTTGCACTCATTAACAAAAGACCAAAATACTTTAGAATTAACTTTTATGGTATCCTCAGTTTTCCGAATATAGGATTCATAAAGTGTTTCACTTAAATTGCAACAAGAAGATCTAAGATTTTTGAATGTTTCATAATCAGTAACACGACCACTTTTTTTAAAAGCGACATGGGCTTCTTTCTTAGATATAATTAAATCAATGAGTTCACGATTAAGCCATTTTGGATAATTTGATGATTTATAATATTTAGAAGGCACATATAATGAGAGGGCATGATTAATGATGTTATAGAAATTATTTAAGTTTAAATCAATATTTGGTTCCTGAAATGCTGGGCTCCAATCAACATTGCAAAGATAATCATTCATCACGCTGTAATTAGCTGATTTGAAATCATAATAAATATAATCAGTGTATAAAGGACTAAATGTCTTTGATAAGTTCACAGTAATATCATAGGATATGTGATGATAACTATTATTGAGTAATGGATCACTGGATGTTTTAATATTAATATTAAGTAAATTAGAAAATATTAAATCAAGAAATATGCCACGTTCATTTGGAATGTGGTTCTTTTGACACAAATCATTAAAATTAAAAGAATCATTAAAAGCACGGGCACACTGGGATGTATTTGAGTAAGACAATAAGCTATAACCCGAAAAGTCCCAAACTGCAGTCGGTAAGTTAAAATCCCCACAGAAAATATAATCAGAACTAGGATTATCTAAACAGATTTGATCAATAGCTAATGCATGTTGTTCATATATATTACAGGGGGACATAGGTGGAATATAAGAAGCACCAAGTATTAATTCATCATTAATTTTAACAAATAAGTGTTCTACAATATTTACTGATGAATCCAATTTAATCCTATTTAGATCAGACTTAACGGCAATAAGGACTCCCCCACCTCTACTTTTAGCACTAGTTAAGATTGTTCTATCCTGTCTGTGAATATTATAGTTCGATAAGTTTAATTCAGAATTTAACACGGAATCATCGAACCACGTTTCAACAAGAATTATGACGTCATAAACACAACAGCTAACCTTAAGATGTAAATCACGAATTTTTTATTTAAGGCCTCCGATGTTCTGGAAATACACAACTAGTTTTTTGGCTTATTAACTGCAACTCCTGATGACCGAGTACTGACTATACTCGGGACTCCATTCCTATATTTAATTGTCAAGTCCGTTTCACCCGAATTTTTGCGTAAAGTAAGTTCGTCGTTTAAAGTCTTTAGCTGATTTCGTTGAATGTTCGTACGATCGGCATAAAATTTCACCGCACCAGTATTCAAAGTACGCAAAGCTTTGAGTACCATTTAAGTAATGTTTCATCAACATTAAAACAAGGTGTAATGCTGCTACAATGTTGACATAACGTTACTTGTATGTTTTTTGCTCAGTGGGAATAAACGTTTCGATAAAAAAAAGAGTTGTAAATATGAAATCTGTTTCAAAACCTCTAATTGTATAAGTAAATAAAACAAATACAGTTGACAAACTGCCGTGAGTCATTAGTGCGCAATTAAATAAATTAAATACCGATTTGTGAGCATTTCTAATTGCGAGACCGGTCGACCGTTTTATGTGCCACATGTCGCGCATGTATTAATTAATGAAAGTTGGGTCCGCATGCGTGTGGTGCAATATCGTTACATGGGAAATTTTGTTGAGGAAGTATAAAGAAGAAATTGCGCGAGGTAAATGAATTATTTGTAGTTGAGAGCATAATTTATTGTTATTCTAATGTATTCATTCAAAAGTGTTTCTATTCGTTGATTAATGATGAGATTAGTTTTCAAGATTAGAAAAGCCCATACATTATTCGCGTTAAGTTTAATGTTAGGGAAACATAGGACGTATTTAACTTGATTGGCCAAAATCTGAGGAAAACTCAGAAAGCCGATAAATAGAGAATTCGTTCTATTCTCCGCTCTCTCGCTGTAAATTTTCCGACATTCCTTATTTTTTAAAAGAGTTCAATTTGAAGCGTTAAACGAGTGCTTTCCACGCCCAGACTAAGCATGAAGTATAATTTCGAGTTTAGAAAAGCCCCGTGAAAATTTGTCGAGGGTCGCGCAGCGACCCGAGACAAATTTTCTGGGCTTTTCTAAACTTGATATTTTACTTCATGCGCCACGCGTATAAAACAACGTTTCGAGTGAAGTTCGAATATACATGAATTTCACAATATTTTAGTGTTTTATACGCGTGGCGCATGAAGTAAAATTTCGAGTTTAGAAAAGCCCAGAAAATTTATCTCGGGTCGCTACGCGACCCTCGACAAATTTTCTCGGGGCTTTTCTAAACTCAAAATTTTACTTCATGCTTAGACTGGGAGTGGAATACACTCATCTAAAGATTTACAGAAGATAGGCTAATTTAAAATACGTATACTTAAAAGAAAAACTCCCTATATGTGTAAACACAAATAAAACGTTTCCAGAAAAAAGTCATTGTTGCTGCAAAAATGTTCAGCAAAAATATTATTCAACCTCCCAAATATCTTTAACCTTGTCAAATATATGCCAAAAAATTTCTCAATTTACGAAATGAGTTTCACTATATACGAAATAATTTTCCATTTAATATTTTTGCTGAACATTTTTGCAGCAACAATAACTTTTTTCTGGAAACGTTTTATTTGTGTTTACACATATAGGGAGTTTTTCTTTTAAGTATACGTATTTTAAATTAGCCTATCTTCTGTAAATCTTTAGACGAGTGTATTCCACTCCCAGACTAAGCACGAAGTAAAATTTCGAGTTTAGAAAAGCCCCATGAAAATTTGTCGAGGGTCGCGCAGCGACCCGAGACAAATTTTCTGGGCTTTTCTAAACTTGATATTTTACTTCATGCGCCACGCGTATAAAACAACGTTTCAAGTGAAGTTCGAATATACATGAATTTCACAATATTTTAGTGTTTTATACGCGTGGCGCATGAAGTAAAATTTCGAGTTTAGAAAAGCCCAGAAAATTTGTCTCGGGTCGCTGCGCGACCCTCGACAAATTTTCTCGGGGCTTTTCTAAACTCGAAATTTTACTTCATGCTTAGTCTGGGAGTGGAAAACACTCGTCTAAAGATTTACAGAAGATAGGCTAATTTAAAATACGTATACTTAAAAGAAAAACTCCCTATATGTGTAAACACAAATAAAACGTTTCCAGAAAAAACTCATTTCGTAAATTGGGAAATCTTTTGGCATATATTTGACAAAGTTAAAGATATTTGGGATATAGTGAATCTCATTTGATCAATAGGGAAAAGCAATAGAAAAACCCTGTAAGTTATGTAATTTTTAAAACAATAACGTTCTCTATTAATACTGAAAAATATTGTAAAAAGGAGTCGTATAATATCCAAAGAAATAATTAAATATAAATACTGTTGCTTAACAGCTTCATTTGAATACTTATCCTATAAAAATAAATTTTGGTTTAACCGATTTTAGGTCAACATGCATTTCCCCCAAATTTTAAATTCCGCGCCCAAAAATATCACCAGCATCCGCCATTTTAACCGTATTAACCAGGCTTCTAGGTACATTAATCTTAAAATGAATGTAGTATAATAATCCTAATTGTCATCATTTTCTAAACTAGCAATTTTACTTCATGCGCCACCAGGGGTGTGCTGGTTCTCTCAAAAAGGCGGTGGATAGAGCGAGCCAAATTACAGATTTGAATATAGGGTAGAACCGTAGAGTGTCAACCGTGGACCGTGAAGTGTCAAGATTGGCACTCCACAGGCTGCAGCTATCATCAGTCAACATAATAGTTGACACGCCACACAGAAGACTCTTGACAGACATAGGGGGACCTCTCTTACAGATGTCGGGCCATATGACAGTCAGATATCTTGAAAACGCAATCTTTAAAGTCACTTTCTAGACCGCAACGAATGGAACGACTTTAAGGAAGACATTCACAAACATAGCATGAACTTGTATACGGATAGTTCTAAATCAGACACAGGTATTGGATCAGGAATCTACAAATAAAACATGAAGGCAAGCTATGCCCACTCGCTGGGTTGCCTGGCATCAGTCTTTCAAGCCGAAATATTCGCAATTATAAAATGTGCGAGAACCAACATAGAGAAGGACTGTTGTGACAGGCATATCTATATTATGTCCCATAGCCAGGCGGCACTGAAGGCTATAAAGAGCCAAAATACTTCATCCAAACTGGTGTTGGACTGCTTCGACACACTGAATCATCTGGCGAGACAGAACAAGGTCACACTTGTCTGGACGCCGGGTCATTCAGGTATCGAGGGAAATGAAAAAGCTGACGAGTTAGCAAGGCAGAGAACTACCACATCATTTATGGGACCTGAACCTGTCTTGGGCATCACAAGAAAAGTCGAGTCGCCTAGAAGTCAGAAAATGGATTCGCAACAAACAGAAGGAATACTGGGTAAATAGACCAGGCCTTAACCACAGTAATGGACCTAACTTTAACCAAGCTGGCAAAATACTAATACTAAGTAGGGCACAGCTAAAACCAACTAGAGAGTAGTCCTCTAGTAGTTTTTAGCTGTGCCCTACTTAGTATTAGCAGGCCACATGACTGTTAAAGAGCACCTAAGGAAAATCGGTCTATACAACGGCGACCCCAGTTGTCGGCTCTGTGATAGGCCACCGACAACAACAATGCACATTCTGTGTAGCTGCAATGCGCTGGAAAACAAAAGACAACTCATATTTGGAAACAGTCAAATGGTACCAAATGATTTCGACACGCAACCCCTGAAGGACTTGCACAAGCTAGTGCAGGGGATCAAGTTTGGAATAATTACGTGAGTAAGACAACATGGAGTAGTTCAATAAGCCACGGCTGCAATGCATCCGGATCCGCATGAAAGACAGCCCCCCACAGGAAGAAAAAAGAATAGGGTAGAATTCAAGAGAGGTGTCCTATGATTACAGATTTAAAATCTATGGTAAAATTTTTCTTTGAGATATTTTCATGTTAACATTATGTTTTCTACTTTTGTGTGCTCAATTGCAACTTATGCTAGAATCTTTTAACTAGGGAATTCATATTATTATAGTTATTTTGATTAGAACTTAAATGTCACAGGACATTATATATATATATATATCAATATTTCCTTATGTACCAATGGATTTGATATTACAACGGTTACTTCTTGAATAATTTTCTCACTTATCACTTGGTGAAACATTTTTAAATATTGATGAAGGTTTGAATTAAATTACACTTGGTTTGTTTCACAATTTTCTCTTTACTATTTATTCGACTAGTTTCGCGTTTTACAGCATTATCCTGATAATGAGATTTGAATTAAATTACACTTGGTATGTTTCACAATTTTCTCTTTACTATTTACTCGACTAGTTTCGCGTTTTACAGCATTATCCTGATAATGCTGTAAAACGCGAAACTAGTCGAGTAAATAGTAATGAGCAAAATTGTGAAACAAACCAAGTGTAATTTAATTCAAACCTTTATTAATATTTACAACGGTTACTTTGAAAAAATGTTCATTAAACCACAGAAAATATAACGCTGAGATCTTTAAATATTTCTTTGAAAAATCCAACTTATAATCCCGAAGTATTACCAATGTTCAGGAGGTCTTACAGTAAACTATACTTGTCAGTGTATGTTTTAAAGTTTCGTGAGGTCACGTTTTTCCCGTTTCCGTATGAGTTATTGGTCTGCCAGCTACAGACATGCTTCATCCCCATAGGACAAGGGGTTAATCTTTACACTCATCTAGAAATGTCTCCACTGACGACGTCTTGAAATATTCTCCTGCGAAAAGAAAAGAAAGTACACGGACTGATTCGTTTGTTTTATGTTAGGTACGTGTGCAGGTTATTTCATAGGGGCTGTAAATTAGAAATGTTGGTGTAAAAATCAGAAATTGCACTGAATATTAGAATCTGTTAAGTTTCGTTAGCTAACTTCACACGAAATAGGAAATTACGTGCAATTGTAAAAAGATGCGCTCTGTAATTGTGTATAATTTTGTATTTATGGAAAATTTCGTTATGTTTCGTGTGAAGTTATCTGGTGAAATTGAATGGATTGTAAATTTATTAAATTTGCAATGAAATCCCAACGCAATTAAACCAAGCAGAAAAGCCATCTCACGATATAATTTCTCCAAAGAAAAAAAAATGTTGATAAAATAAAATTATGTGAAAACAAAGACATTTTCACAATTATTATACAATGCACATTGAAATGAAAATGAAGAAATGATAATTATAGTTATAGTGTTTAACTCTTAAGAATACTTTTAGTAAATAACTGACTTGGTTAAGATTTTACTGTTAATTAGTTGACACTGTAAGAATTGTTGTTTAAGAAAAAACGAACTCTTTCGTTTATATGGAGTTTTTGGATTTATGTTTATAAACGTTTTACGCGGCTTAAACTAGTAAGAAAGGCGGAGATGTTGACGTTTTACTTCGTACTTTAACAAAATGGCGTCGACGACGTCATCACCACCATGGTCAAATGTAAGACAAAAGATGCTGATTTGACTAGCACAGCGCTGTTACTGCATAGCGGTAAAAAATCGAACTAGGCAGTTATTTATATTTGTGTTAAAAAACCACATTTATCATGCAAATCCCAAGTTTAATGTACTTGAGTGTTAAATGCACTACATTTATGCTGCCCACATAATTAAATGACGCATATATTATAAGATTGTCGTGGACAAAATAAGATTAAGAACCTATGGTTTAAACGAAAAATTACCTGCATGTGAAATGTGATAGATAATTCGTATTGAAACTTAGAATCAGGAGAAAATAAAATACGAACTTCCTCCTGTTTCTATTTTATTTTTATGTGGAATATGTAACGTTTCTAATAGTTACGTGTGTACAAATACGGTCGTCTTGCTCTTTTAGAAATCTTTAAAGACATAAATTTCGCTCCGAGTACTTAACGACTTGATCCATTTCTTCTGAAGACTTGAATTTATTGGATGTCCGGCGACGGTGAATTGAATGTTGTAACACTGGTTTATTTCTATGTATAAATCGACAGTTTGCGTTTTCTCTTTCACTGCCGGAATCGTTTATTTCTAATGAAGAGAAACAAGAATGAATGAACAGTTGGCTTTATCGAAAAGAAAAGTTTATTAAAAGTATGGTCCTCTTTGCAATCTGCAACTAATTTGATTGTTCATAAACTTAAGTATTAATGAAATTGCCAATACTTTAAAATATTAAGGCCCAGTTGCACCAAAAACGTTAAACTCAAGTTCAAGCTAAACTTCCTATTGTTCTAATGTCAGTATGAACTCGAGTTCAAAGTTGAACCAGGTTAACGTGTTTGGTGCAACTGGCCCTAAAACTCCCATTCTTTTTGTGATCTACAATAATGTTGTCTTACAAAGACTAAAGCAAACATTTATTGAAACAACTCTTCCCGAGCTAATATAATAATGAGTGATTTAGTCCTTGTACGCCTAATTTGTTGTAGATTGCAACAACAATCGCACTTTTGATCTATTTATATACAGCAGAACTGGTCCGCCGAACGAAAAGAACATGAAAATAATACAACTTTATATCATATCTCGTTAAGGTTACACGTAAACCAAAATCCGATATGATAAGCATATTCAACTTAAAAAAGTGTCTTTACCGCGTGTCAATATCTTTATAAATAAGGAAGTTATTTCAAATATTTAATTTGGTTGGCGTTGACTTTGTAGTATATCTTCATAACATTTTATTTGAAACTCTTAACTTTATTTTACCACTTTTATTTATAAATAAAAGTGATAAAACAAAGTTAAGTGTTTTAATTAAATTGTTATGAAGTTAATTCAATATTTTAAAATAGCTAAACTGAAGATAGACAAATTTTAATTATTGTTACGTGAAATATGCTCCAAAAAAGAGCTCTGAAAATATACATTACTTTTTGCCTATCATTGATAATTATGGTTCTTTACTTGAAGTAACCATTTAAAATGCTGCACCCTGTACACTTGAAAGAATGTTTCCTTGTATAAATATCCGTAGCCAGGAGCTCCGATTGACTAATAATCAACTGTTAAATATTTGGTAACAGATTGACTGTTCTCTATTGCCACTAATAACAAACATTATACAATGATCCAACACACGGCGCTCTTGAGGAAATCGGCTGTTTAAAAGTAAAAGTGGGTAATTCTAGCTCAGAACTCGGACATCGCTTTTACACACATCTCGCTTGGGAAGTTGCAACAGAATCTCACTTCCTTGTTTACATTCTAAACATTGTTGATTATTATTTAAAAAACAAACTCTTTCAAAATCATTTAATAGAATTTTATCCCACTGAGCAAATTCATTTATGTAATGTTTCATCAACATTAAAACAACGTTTAATGTTGCTACAATGTTGATATAACGTTATTTGTTTGTTTTTTGCTCAGTGGGATTGACTCATAGTTAGTGATGTTAGTGTTAATTTACGTCCGTAATTACTACTGGTAATTTACCGTAAATTATCCATCTCTTACAGTAACATTGGTAGCATTCTTTCGTACGCATGCGCAAGATATGATAACATATTAAAAATACTTTCTCAGAGATATTATGTTTATTTACTGTTACATAATAATGTATACTACTTGAACTGATTTATTTCAAAATAATTATTAACAGCATACTTAAACTTCACTTTAAATCGGCCTTTTAGACGCCTATGAAGTAAAATTTCGAATTTACGAAAGCCTGAAAATTTGGTTTGGTCGTGTAGCGCTAGGCGCTGCGAGACCAAAGCAAATTTTAAGTTATGATCCGTATCGGATCGAAACACGTTACAGCCAACTACAATTAAAATATGAAACAAAACAGGTGTTTTACTTTACCCAATTTGAAATTTCTGAGTTGGGGTTAGTGCTTTTTTCATAACTAAAATTGCTAAACACTTTTTTTTTCTGGCCCACTTATAAATATCTGGTTCTTCAACCGAATAATTAGCACTAACGCCTTTTCTTATTCATTGCATCGCCTTCACTTCTAACGTGAGAAATTCACGCCCTTTGCGAAATCCGCTTTGTAACGACAAAATAAACATTTCATTCGTAAAATTAAATTTAAACTGTTGTATGTTAATTGTCTGTCGTTTGATGAAACAAACAATAGTAAATTTATTAACATGAGATCAAAACTTTACACAATATTAACGTTTTAAATTTGTTTTACTGAAATTTAACAAATTGTCGATTTTTTAAGATTTAATACATAACTTATACCGCTGAATGTTGAGGCATTTAAGTGTTGAAAATCCATATTACTTTACTTATTCTAAAGAAAAAACTGGTTGATTTTCAAAAATTGGAATGTTTATTCACTACAATTGTTTAGCAAATTTATTGCTTCTTTAAGTGAATTTTTTAACTATCTTCACCTGAAGAAGCAATGAATTTTTGAAACAATTGTAGTGAATAAATATTCCATTTTTTGAAAATCAACGAGTTTTCTCTTTAAAATAAGTAAAACATAACTTATACTTTACAATTATTAGTTATGCTTTAAACCTAAAAAAAAATAAGCATTTTATAATTCTATTTTAAATAGATTTTTGTTTATATTTCCCAAGAATTCATCGTTTACCGACTTTCTACTTTATCATTAGTCGTAACCGAGCTGGTCGTTTCGGGGGCGCGATTAATTCGACAGGATTAAGTAATTATTTCCAGATAATTGGGCATGGGCAGTCCACTGAAATTTTAGCAGGATTACAGGATTACCGATCGGATAACCAACCAGTCCGACTGATCAACTTTCAATTTAAAGCCAATGTGCATACGTTTTACCACTTTGTGCTATCAAATTAAACAGCCCGTGTCACATTATCCTAACTGGGTTTCCTGTACCATCATGAAAGCGTTGAAATTACTTAGTACTCAAATTAAATCGATTATTTCATTTTTTTGTAGCACCAATATTTACACTTAAAATGTTATTGTGCATACAGATATTACTTTAATAAAACACTTAATTTGATTAGGTTTCAAAATTATATTTATTTTACTACAACAATTGTTTAACCACACTGTGGCTTCATTAGGTAGATTAATGGTAATATTTGAAACCTAAACAAATTAAGTGTTTTATTAAAGTGATATTATGGAGTTTCAACAACTAACAGCCTCAACTATACAGCATACAGATATTGTATAGATATATAAAGAGAATCTGAATCCTGTTTTATACAAAATTATATATGTTGCATTTGTGCGTTCGAAACTGGAGTATGCTTCATGTATTTGGTGTCCTAGTCATAAGTGTTACCAAGAAGATATTGAAAATATACAACATACATTTTTTAAAATCTCTTTCGTACAAATTAGGAAATAGAGATAATTCTAATCTCGAAAACACTGATGACTAACTTTAGCCTCGATAGTTTAGGTAACAGAAGAGTTTTTGCGATAATGTTGATGCTACATAAAATAATTAATGGAGATGTTGATTGTCCAGATATTGTCTCACAATTAGACTTTTATTGAATTAACATGTATAACGAAGTAGAAGCCTCCACCGTTCATAATTTAATTAGACTTTTATTTCAATGCAGAAAATAGATTACCTCGCTGCCGCCCATTATTCCGAATACCATTTCAGAGCACTAATTATATCATGAAAACTGCTATAGTAGATTTTTACGTCTTGCTAACCATTTAATCCCAGTTTTGATTTATTCTCAATGTCACGAAACGAATTGTTGCTCCGTTTAAAAGTTAATGTCGTTAATGAAAATATTACGCAATAAGTAAATAAGTTAGTCTTAACTTATTTCGATAAATTATATTTATTTATGTTATCAGATTTGTTAGCCAACTATTTTACTTCACTTCTATTATTTTTTATATTAATATTAAATAATTGTTTTTTACTAAAAATTTTTGCTTGAATTTATTTTATTTCAAATTTTTGTTATCATACTTGTAAAAAAGGATTTCCGTTAATAAATATATTATTATTTTTATTTTCAATATTTATTGGGTTTAAATAAAGTGAGTTTCACATTCTATTTCTTGTTTCACTTTTCTGTTCATTCATTAAACATTAAACATAGTACATTTAACTATCAATAACTAATGATTAGTTATTGATAACGAGTGCTCAGCACTTGAAATGTACATCTAATGTATATAAATTAAAGTGAAGTAAGGAATAAGAAGTTTTTCATTGTGATTAAATACTCAACCTAACTTAATTAAATAAAGCGAGTTTGTTTTGAAGTATTTATTTTAATTTTAATTTAAATCACCATTTAAGTTACATCGGCCAAGCGATCTTATCCTCGAGGGTATATCAAGAAGCTTTTATTGGTTAATGTATCTTTTATAATGATACCACTATTCATGCTAGAATTATCCCTTCTCCTATAATCGCGAATTTATTGCGGTGTAAATTCGAATTTTATTCAACACTCTCTTTAATTCCTTGGCCTTATTACTCCCATTTCATTCGATTTATTAATAAGGTTTATCATGGATTCACCAGAGAATATTCAATAATAGTAGATAATTACATTTAATGTATTCTAGAAATTAATAATTCCAGCAAAGCAAATTATACAATGTATCGGATGCTCGTTAAAAAACGGGAATGGGACGTTTCATCGCCGGGCCAGTTCATCGCCTGGCCAGTTCATCGCCGGGCCAGTTCATCGCCGGGCTAGTTCATCGCCGGGCCAGTTCATCGCCGGCTGTTTCATCGCCAAGCCAGTTTATCGCCAGGCCAGTTCATCGCCAGGCCAATTGCGATAGGATATGTCAGGATAGGTTAGGATAGGTTTGGATGGGTCAGGATAGGTAAGGATAGGTTAGGATAGGACTTACTGTTTTTGTCGAAAATATACATACAGAGAGTTTTATGTAACACCGAACATCTTCATAAAGATAATTTTTCTTATAAGTATACATATGCATACGTCGTACTTTTTCCGACGCTCGGTTTATTAAAATAATTTAATTTGAAGCTTTATACGAGTGTTTTCCACTCCCACGCTAAGCATGAAGTAAAATTTCGAGTTTAGAAAAGCCTGAAAATTTGGTTTGGTCGCGTAGCGCGAAGCGCGCAGCGGCCAAACCAAATTTTCAGGCTTTTCTAAACTCGAAATTTTACTTCATGCGCCACCGGTACAAAACACTGACATATTACGAAGTTTAAAACACGCCGCTAAACTTTACATTGAATCAGTGTTTTGTAAAGGTGGCGCATGAAGTAAAATTTCGAGTTTAGAAAAGCCTGAAAATTTGGTTTGGCCGCTCCGCGCTTCGCGCTACGCGACCAAACCAAATTTTCAGGCTTTTCTAAACTCGAAATTTTACTTCATGCTTAGCCTGGGAGTGGAAAACACTCGTTTAAAGCTTCAAATTATTTTTTTTTAATAAACCGAGCGTCGGAAAATGTACGACTTATGCATATGTATACTTAAAAGAAAAATTCTCTTTATGCATATGTTCGGTGTTACATAAAACTCTCTGTATAAGAAAAGTTTTCTTTCCCTCTTTTGGTCAAAATTTGTGTTTCCATACTTGCAAATAGTAAACCTTAATCTGAATTGCACTCAATGACATATATCAAAAAATGACAGCATTCTCATTCGATTTTTATTAAGTTTGAGTAACGATTACTTGGTTATAAAACCTAATATTAAATTAGTGGACAATTTCCAGAATTGGGTAATATTTGAAATTTTATCATTAGATATGATCTTTCTTTCAAAATTTATTTTATAAAAATATTGGCGATGAACAGGCCTGGTGATGAAACGGCCGGCGATGAACTGGCCCGGCGATGAAACGGCGGCGATGAATCGGTGGCGATGAATCGGTGGCGATGAATCGGCGGCGATGAAACGTCCTAGACCGTTAAAAAACACCCGTCATAACTCTTTATATTTATTCAACTATTTTTTTTATTGAACATATGATATAATAACACACAAATCCATCGAATTTAAAGCGCTCGTGTTTTGAAGTCGCACAATTAGTTTAGATATAATCAATACTTGTAAAATGTATTTACGTCAAATGAAAACTAAAACTAAGTGCTTTTTATATAAGGTTGATAGAATAAAACACTTGGTTTTTGTTTCACAAATTCAATATTTTATTTCCACGACTAGTTTCGGTCAGACGACTATTATCAATGTGGTTTACAAGGATTATTAGTAATCCTTGTAAACCACATTGATAATGGTCGTCTGACCGCAACTAGTCGTGGAAATAAAATATTGAATTTGTGAAACAAAAACCAAGTGTTTTATTCTATCAACCTTATATAAAAAGTGTAAAGATGTTTCACCAAGTGTTAGATGAGTCAACAATCAAAAGTTTAAAACTAAGTGTGTTGAAGTTAAGCTACTACAAGGGGACAATTTATTTCTTTATACTCCTTGCTCTGGAGCACTGCAGGAATGAAGATTCATTGTTCATTTGTGCACATATCCTGTTGTCTCTGCTCCAACAAGCACATACCAAACTATACGACACTACATGCTAATAGTTTTAGTTGTGCGCTACATCAAAGGATCTAATAACGAAAACTAATATAACTAATTTCCGACAGTTTTTTTAAATTAATGTTGGATTATGCACTCCCGTACTCATGCATAATAAAGCAAGTTCATATTCACCATCAAGGATTATATCTTATCAGAAAATCTCTCTTTAAACTCCTTTTAATCTCTCGTTTCTCATATAGAGTTTTGATAGAGACTCGAAAATTTCTTAAAAGGCACATGCGAGAGTTTGGATTTCAATAACGTGAGGAAATCTTAAAAACACCTGAGAGAGTTTTTTGAGTCATTTATGAAACAAGGGACTGAAGAGAGTTTTGATAGAGATTCGGGAAATTCTTGAAAGGCAAGTGCGAGAGTTTTGAAAGAGAATTGAGAAGCAACAGACTCGAGAAAGTCTTAAGGCATTCGAAAGGGAAAGAATCGCTAAGTAGACACTTATGAAGTAAGAAATAAAACTTACATTACAAGGCTCTCCTTATCAATGCTTTCCCTTTCCCTGTCCCTGTCTTAATCCTTTCTCGAGTCTTTCTTGAAAAAAGCACTTGATAGATAGATTATAATAACGTGAGTCTTCAGGAATCTTAAAATACACCCGAGAGTGTTTTATTAGTCATTTAAGAAACAAGGCACTGAATAGAGTTTTGATAGAGACTCGAGAAATTCTTAGAAGGCACCTGCGAGAGTTTTGAAAGAGAATTGAGAAGCAACAGACTCAAAAAGTCTTAAGACACTTGAAAGGGAAATAATTGCTAAGTCGGGCATTTTGAAGTAAGCGATAAAACTTACTTCATAAGGCTCTCCTTACAATGCTTTTCCTTTTAAGAGTCTTAAGACTTTCTCGAGTCTGTTGCTTCTCAATTCTCTTGTAAAACTCTCCCAGATGCCTTCTAAGAATTTTTCGAGTCTTTATAAAAAATCTCTTCAGTCCTCTGTTTCTCAAATGACTAATAAAACTCTCTCAGGTGTATTTTAAGATTCCTAAAGAATTGCTAAGTAGAGACTTATGAAGTTAGCAATAAAACTTACTTCATAAGGCTCTCCTTAGCAATGTTTTCCCTTTCAAGTGTCTTCAGACTTTCTCGAGTCTGTTGCTTCTTAATTCTTTTGCAAAACTCTCGCAGGTGCCTTTTAAGAATTTCTCGAGTCTATCAAAACTCTCTTCAGTCCCTTGTTTCTTAAATGAATAATAAAACTCTCTGAGGTGTATTTTAAGATTCCCGAAGACTCACGTTATTGAAATGTATCTGTCAAGTGCTTTTTAAAACTTTCTGAAGTCTGCATCAACCTCTCTTAAGTCTCCCGTTTCTTTTAAGAATTTCTCGAGTCTATCAAGTGCTTTTTAAAACTTTCTGAAGTCTGCATCAACCTCTCTTAAGTCTCCCGTTTCTTCTGTTGCTTCTCAATTCTATTTCAAAACTCTCGCAGGTACCTTTTAAGAATATCTCGAGTCTCTATCAAAACTCTCTTCAGTCCCTTGTTTCTTAAATGAATAATTAAACTCTCTCAGGTGTATTTTAAGATTCCTGAAGACTCACGTTATTGTAATCTATCAATCAAGTGCTTTTTTAAACTTTCTGAAGTCTGCATCAATCCTTTTTAGGTCCCCCGTTTCTTAAATTTCTAATAAATCGTATCTTATATGTCTTATTAATTAAGACACATCTTTTGCATTTTACACAAAAAACATTTACGTAATTTTATATATTAGAAGAAAACTTTCTCTGCTGAATTTTACTTTGGATGTTTATGTGAATTTAAAAATATTTTAACATTTCCCTTTCCAATTTATTGAAAATTGCAATGTGTGATGGCCGGAAAACGAGCACTTATTGGTGTGTTCGACTTTGTAGTTCCGGCATTTACCCATTCTTCCATTTTCCTACTAAACACAATGAATCGCATTGCTCGAGGGGAAGAGGACATTCCCCAAATCGACTGCTAAAACAAGGGGCAATCGGGGCATGATGTTTGTTTTAATACAGGTTAAACGAGATATCGTTGGGGCACGTGCCTTGCCTATAAAGTTCCACGCTTTCCGAATTAATTATTGGGAAACTATGTTCTCGTAAATATACCTGCTGTCCGGAATCGCTTACAGATATAATCTGTGCTTATTTTTTATCATATTGTAGTCAGGGTTGTTAAAGAAACGTTTTTATTTTTCATTTTACTTAAAACAAACAGTTTTCTTTACAAAACGTGTTTTTTTTTTATTGAAACAGCGATTAAGACATTAGCAATTAAAATGATGTTTAAAACATGTCTAAAACGTGTTTAAAACACAACATAGAGGGCATCTTTCTTTTGAGTATACATATCCCGATAATTACAGCGTTTTTTAAATTTGCGAGAGTTGGTTGCTTCAAATCGGTTAATTTGAGGCTTTTAACGAGTGTTTTCCACTCTCAGACTAAGCATGAAGTAAAATTTCGAGTTTAGAAAAGCCTAATAATTTGGATTGGCCGCGTAGCGAAGCGGAGCGGCCAATCCAAATTAGGCTTTTCTAAACTCGAAATTTTACTTCATGCGCCAGGCTTAAAAACACTGATTTATAGTGAAGTTCAAAAACACACACACAACAATTATAGGCAACCTAATATACGTAAGAGTAATTGGGTTGCCTATAATCACAGTTTTAAACAATTTGTTCAGCACAGAATTTGACTCACGTTTTATTCACATTTACATATTAGATTGCTAAAGCCGTATATTTTAAACTTGACGATATTTCAGTGTTTTATACGCGTGGCGTATGGAGTAGAATTTCGAGTTTAGAAAAGCCTAATTATTTCTGTCTTACAATTAGAACGTTCATCGGTAACGTTTCATGAAATTTTCTATTCTCGAAAAAGAATATGACAATGAAGTTGAAATAGGCTAATGCGAGTACACGAAATGTACATATTTAACTGAGCATGAAACGTGCTCCCTTAGTAGAGATTTTATTATCATTATACTCCCTTAACTATACGAATTTTAGCGTAAAGGGGCAGTGATACCGCCGATATACTCATGGTACATGAGCCGTAACAGACGCACGAGCATAACAAATGTAAACATTTTAAAGTGGGCGGCGTATGTATGAATTTTAAATAAATTTAGGTTTTCGGTCTAGTTAACAATTATTGTACATCCAGGATATTCCTTAAAGTAGTAGCGAGGTCAAAAGATTCTAAGTCATTTGGAAATTGACATGCAAAATATTATATAATAAACATAATGTTTTAAAGAAGAGCGAAGTACATAACACAAATATACAGGAAATATTTCTTTTAAGTATACATATACACACAACGATTATAGGCAACCTAATATACGTAAGAGTGATTGGGTTGCCAATAATCACTGTTTTAAACAATTTGTTCAGCACAGAATTTGACTCACGTTTTATTCACATATATTTTTTAGATTGCTAAAGTAGTATATTTTAAACTTTACGATATTTTAGTGTTGTATACGTGTGGCGCATGAAGTAAAATTTCGAGTTTAGAAAAGCCTAATTTGGATTGGCCGCTCCGCTTCGCTACGCGGCCAATCCAAATTTTTAGGCTTTTCTAAACTCGAAATTTTACTTCATGCTTAGTCTGGGAGTTGAAAACACTCGTTTTAACCTTCAAATTGAACTCTTCAAAAAAAGCGTATGCATATGTATACCTAATAGAAAATTCCCCGTATGTATACTTAAAAGAAAAATTCCCTGTATTAACAGGTTAATCCGATGACTATTTGCCAAATCTATTGAATGCGCCGAATTCGATTCAACTAACATTCTCGTTTGAGCTTACACAAAATTAACATAAATTCATTAGTTATTGCTGTAAATACCTGACTTATTTAGTCGATGTGGAAATTGAAGTTATACCGCTTAGACTCACATTTAAAACGATTGTGCACATTAATTAAAATAATTTGTGGAAGGGTTTTTGCAGATTTAGTTTTATGAAGATATTATCAAAATGTGACGTTTAACCCTCCGTCGGGCGCACCTGATCTGACAGTCACAGGCCAAGAACTTTTATTACTCACTCGCCACCGGCGCGGCGTCGATCACCGCCCCTTCTAGTACCTTACGGTCTCGATGAGGCGGTTGATCCCCCCCTACTCAGTTTCTCATGTGACACCGTGGTGAGTAGTATCATCGTTCGTGTTCTGTTAGGCTTATTGCGCCTGATTTCGTCATATATACTGCCTTTCAAAAAAATTAGAACACCAAGTATTTATTGCACGATTTTAATAAAATTTACACAATTTTATCATGTAAACGAACCGTATCGATGATCAAAAAATCAACTTGAAAAACAAAAAAAACAAATGAATAAAAATGAATAATGTGTTGGGCCTCCACGATTTCCCAAACACTCATTAACACGTCGAGGCATGCTAGAAATCAGGCTGTCAATATCGACTTGGGGTATTTTATTCCAAACTTCGATAATTTGACCTCTAAGTTCCATTACAGTGTTAGCGAGGCGCTGTAAGTTACTTATTCTAACACCTATCATATCCCAAACATGTTCTATTGGCGATAGATCTTGAGAACGAGATGGCCAAGGTAACAAATTGATTTCGGCACTATCAAAAAACTGTCTTGTAATGGCCGCTGTGTGAGGTCGAGCATTATCTTGCTGAAAAATGGGGTTCTGCAAGTCATTTACATAGGGCACTGGCCGTAAAATGTTGTCAATATACCGAATCGCGTTAAGACTTGCTTCTAAAAAAACTAGAGGAGACCGACTAGCATATGCTATCGCCCCCCAAACCATAACTCCCTGTGTAAGAGCCGTATGTCTTTCAACAGCAAATTGTAAAATTCTGCGTTCACCGCGTCGACGTCTCACTCTTCTGCGACCATCATGAGCCCATAAACAGAACCGAGACTCATCGCTGAAGATAATGTTATTCCATTCATGGGTCCAATGTTGTCTTTCCCTTCACCAATCAAGTCTTGCTCTGCGATGCTGCGGAGTAAGAGGTAGACACAATTGTGGACGGTAGGATCTTATACCAAAATTGCGGCTTCTTCTGTAAACAGTAGCCATGGATACTCTTTGGCCATTTAGAGCCAACCAGTCATTTCCCAATGCCCGCGACGCTGTAAATCTGTCCCTTAAAGTTGTAAGACGAAGAGCTCGATCTTCACGCTCAGTGGTGCTTCTTGGACGTCCTGATCCAAGTCTACGTCGATTCTCCCCAGCTTCGGACCATCTGGACCAGCAGCGTACGATCACCGATACACTGCGGCCTACCCTTTCAGCAATTGCACGAACCGAAAAACCTGCTTGTCGCATTCCAATAATGCGACCCCTTTCAAATTCACTTAGATGAAGATATTGTGCAAGCCGACAAACACGGGGCATCTTTTTTATGTTTTACAAACTGAAACGTCAAACTACTCAGAGGCTACTTGGATATTAGAAGCAATTACATTAAAAAATCATCAGCTCTTCATAATGGTGAAATCAAGGAAAAATACCATTAAATAGTAACCAAAATAATTGATTTTTTGATCATCGATGCAGTTCATTTACATGATCAAAATAATGTAAATTTCATTAAAATCGTCCAATAAATACTTTGTTTTCTGATTTTTTTGAAAGGCAGTATATATATTTTCGATATATTTCCAATTTCTAATTTTTTTATATATCATAAAAATAAAACGAACTCGTATTAGTATTATATTTATATTATATTTATTTTTCGTGTATAATAAAAATAATAATACATGTATATATTCGTGAATGTATAATTTGACGCTTAAGTAACAACATGTTTTACTTATTCTTTCCTGAAAACATTTGTAGATATTTATTTTATGATTTTTATCAGATGGCTCGCAATCCGAGGGCAAGACAACAGCGTGAAGTGTTACTGTTTGATCGAGAATTCTCTTCATCTAGTGATGGCGAATGGTCTATCCAGAGTGATTCAGATACCGAGCAGTCGGTTTCAAACTCAGATAACTCTGAAAATAATTTTTCGGACCATGATTTGGATGATGAAACCGAGACTGCAGTCAACACTAAACGTGCTTCGAGATATAAAGAACGAAATAATCCAAAAGTATCAGCTCAAAATTCGTCTAGAACCAATACTAGAGGTCGATCGAAAACTATATCGCTAGGAAAATACGGGTTTTCATGGAGTACGAGGTATGTTACACGGATATCTGATCAAACAAGAGCATTCTCTTTCAAGGAAGCTAAGATAATTGGTGAAGCTGAGAATTATGATTCAATTGAAGAATTCTGGGATTTACTGTTTAGCAAAGAAATGATCAACCTAATAGTTGAGTATACCAATAATAAAATAGAGCAAAGTACTGTTGAAATTATAGCAAAAGACGCAGGAGCATTGAAATCAGGGCTTACATAGGTGTTCTGTTATATTCCGGGTTATGGAAGTCAAACCATGTTGAATAAATAATAAAATAAGATTTTCAATATTTCATTGTATAATTCAATATCCGGAGGTCTATTTGCACGGGAAGTAGTTATTTCAATGGATATTTATCGTCTTAAATTGTCTTATTAATTAAGACACTGTTTGCGTTTTCACGAATAGTTTTTCGTAATTTTATATATTATGTTTAAAGTGTGCAAACTATAAGAAGCGTAAGCTTATTTTCTCGAATTCAAATAGTTTTGAATTTGAATTTATCTTGTTCAAACCATGTTGATGTCAACGAATTATGGAGTCAAACTAATGGCATGCATTTTTACCGTTGCGTCTTATCCAGAAACAGATTTGTCTTCCTGCAATCTTGTTTACGCTTTGATAATAAAGAAGAAAGGGATGTAAATGATCGATTTTCTGCAATTAGGGGAATCTGGACCATTTTCATGAACAACTGTGGGAAGTACTATCAGCCTAGTTCAAAATGTACAGTAGACGAGCAATTGTTGAGTTTTCGTGGGCGATGCATCTTCAGAATGTATATGAAGTCGAAACCTGACAAATATCGACTAAAACTATTAACGTTAAGTGATGCCACCACAGCATACTTGATATTTGCCATACCATACCCGGGAAAAACAGCACCAACAGAAAACACCAATAAATTACCAGAATACTTCTTTGAGAAAATAACTGAACCAATTCATGGAACGAATAGATCAGTTACGTGTGATAATTGGTTCACTTCAGTTCCATTGTTGCAGAGGATGACAAAATAACCTTTTGATATAATTATTACTGGGACAATCAGGAAAAATAGAAAAGAAATCTCTCTTGAAATGAAAATTGCCAGTTCTTCACCACCTGAAACAAAGTTTTGTTTTTCGCCGGATATTACTCTCTTATACACTGAGAAGGAATAAAATAGTATTGGTTGCTGGAGTTTTTCTTTCAAGTATACATGTTCCAATTACACTGTATATGTTGTAAATCTTTAGATATTCGTTGTAAAAAAATCTATTTAAAACTTGAAATAAGTGTGTTCCACTCCCAGACTAAGCATGAAGTAAAATTTCGAGTTTAGAAAAGCCTGAAAATTTGGTTTGGTCGCGTAGCGCGAAGCGCGGAGCGGCCAAACCAAATTTTCAGGCTTTTCTAAACTCGAAATTTTACTTCATGCGCCACCGGTACAAGACACTGATTCAATGTAATGTTTAGCGGTGTGTTTTAAACTTCGTGATATGTCGAGTGTTTTGTACCGGTGGCGCATGAAGTAAAATTTCGAGTTTAGAAAAGCCTGAAAATTTGGTTTGGCCGCTCCGCGCTTCGCGCTACGCGACCAAACCAAATTTTCAGGCTTTTCTAAACTCGAAATTTTACTTCATGCGCCACCGGTACAAAACACTGACATATTACGAAGTTTAAAACACACCACTAAACTTTACATTGCATCAGTGTTTTGTACCGGTGGCGCATGAAGTAAAATTTCGAGTTTAGAAAAGCCTGAAAATTTGGTTTGGCCGCTCCGCGCTTCGCGCTACGCGACCAAACCAAATTTTCAGGCTTTTCTAAACTCGAAATTTTACTTCATGCTTAGCCTGGGAGTGGAAAACACTCGTTTAAAGCTTCAAATTAAATTCTTTTAAAAACAGAGCGTCGGCAAATGCACAACGCATGCTTATGTATACTTAAAAGAAAAATTCTCGTTAAAAGTGCCGAGATTCTTTTCGCAATCTACAACAAGTTAGTCTTACAAAGACTATATCAAACACTCATTGAAACAACTACTTCCCGGGCTAATGCCCCGAAGTATTCTGCAACCAAGAATTGGCAATTTCATTTATACTTATGTTTGAACGGTAACGTGACCGCCAGTCTAAGGTGTCAAATTGTTTAGAGGGAATGGCAAAGCTATACTGATGAGAGATAAATCTCGAAACGCGTCTATAGATGGCCTGAATAATTTTACCCAAATTGTTACATTTGCAGTAGGTTACTGTATGTAACAGCAAACACTTGTTGTATAATTTAATGTCTGATATAGTCTTTGTAAGACTAACTTGTTGTAGATTGCGAAAAGAATCGCACTTTTAATGTTTAAAATATGGATGTTGCTTATGCAAGCGACCAATATGCGAAAAACATCGTTTCTATTTATGTCTTCATTGCTGTGGCATTTAATTATTTTTATTAAAAAATATGCATTTTTTACATGGAAAAATCATTTTATATATTTGACTGTAGTTTTTTGCAAGAATAAATATATTTTTTGAAAGAAGCTCTTGTACTGTATTTATTTTTATTTAAATATAGTATGAAATACACCATTACCTACAATTTCAAGTTTTCATATGACTAAATAAGATATTTACGAATTTTAAAGGAGAAAAAGCATTTTAAAAATGTTCTTAACTTATTTTCTCAATCCTTGAGGGAAAAGAGTTAACTCTCTATTATGGCTGATTTTTCTAGTCCATAATGATAATAATAATAATGTTTTATTAGTGTTATAGCAGAGCTTACACAAGTCAGAGTTTACAAGTTTTACAAGTTTAGGTATTTAAGATTTACTGATATAAACAATTACACAAATGCAGAAACGAACACAAAATTTAAATAAAAACGATTATTTATACATACGTACAGAGTATATGAGCAGTAAGTAAGTAAGTAAGTAAGTAAGTAAGTATTTATTGGTGATCATAACAATATTGTTTTGCACAGGTCAGGAGTATATAAATAAATGTATAAGTAAAACAAACTAGGCTGCTAAGCATAAAATTAAGCGATGCAAAAAATGAACATAACAAAGTTAAGTAAATCACATACACATATTAAAACAGAATTAGAAATTTTTTTTAAAAATATACTTATAACTAACACTTTAAAATTTAGATCATGTTTAATAAAATTATAGTAAATACACAATGAAACAAAACATTAACACATTAAAAGAGTATCCATGTCACAGTTTAAAAATTCTTCACATGAGAAAAATGTGCCTTTTATTAGCAATTCTTTTACTGCCCTCTTATACGAGGGATAAGAGCGTGTTTTTAAATGAGGTGGCAACTTATTGTAAAATTCGATAGCAAAGCAATTAGCACCTGAACGTGATTTTGTTAGTCTGTGGTGTTGTTTTTGCGGATTATCACGGTTCCTTGTATCGTATTTGTGGTCAAGACATGCGTATTTATCAGGATATTTTTTTATATATAGAAGACATTCTAAAATAAATAATGATGGCAATGTTAAAATGCCTAGCTCGAAAAAACTCTCTCTGCAATCATCGCGATATTGTAATTTAGCTAGTATACGGATAACCCTTCTTTGTATACCGAATATCCGGTGACGACAAGATGAGTGTCCCCAGATTAAGACCCCATATTTGAGGGCTGACTGGAAATATCCGAAATATGCCGTCTTTAACGTTTCACTAGATACGGTACCAGCCAATTGACGTAACGCAAAAGTAATTTTAGAAAGCTTCTTTGCTAAAATGGAACCGTGGCAATCCCACTTAAGGGCCGAATCCACATGAAGACCAAGAAAGCAAGTAGTTTGATCTGTTTCACCAACATCTACCTTATTGAGAGTAAAGATAAGTTTTTTGGTTTTCGTGTCGTTCAGTACCAGCCCATTATCTATACACCACTGTGCAGTTTTCTGTTTCATTACTTCCGCTTTTTCTGATACTTCTTTAATACTTTTCCCTTTTACCATTACTGTAGAGTCATCTGCAAATAAAATTACGTTGGCCAGACTTAGTTGTTTCGGCATGTCATTTATATATATTAGGAAGAGTATAGGCCCTAAAATTGACCCCTGTGGTACACCACGGTTGATTGAAGAAGTATCAGACATTTTTCCTTTGAACTGAACTACTTGGTGTCTCTCAGTAAGATAGCTGGTTAGTAACTGTAAGCTATTATTACAGAAACCATATGCTTTTAACTTGGTTAGCATTATATCATGTATAACGCAATCAAAGGCTTTACTCATGTCGATAAATGATGTCATGGTTATTTCCTTTTCTTCGAAAGTTTTCAATATGGATTCAGTTAACTCTAAAATAGCATCACTAGTGGACAGACCGTTTCTAAATCCAAATTGATTTTTGTTGAATAGATCATTAGATGTAAAGTATTCCATAATTTGATCTTTCATTACCTTTTCAACTATTTTTGAAAAAACTGGAAGAAGCGAGATAGGCCTATAGTTATTTACTTGATCTGCATTTCCACTTTTGAGTATAGGGATGACTTTCGCTAATTTTAAAATTGTTGGAAATGAGCCCACTTTTATAATTGAATTAATTAGTTGAGTGAGCTCCGGTATTAATATGTCTTTTGCATTTTTTATTAGATCAATTGAGATACCGTATATATCTGTACATTTACTATTTTTAATACTAGCTAGAATATCTCTTATTTTAACCTCACTAACCATTTTAAAGCTAAAGTTAATATCACAGTTCACATTAATATCACAGGTAAAGCTAATTGAAGGAATATCTTTTGTTAACATGTTGGCCACATTACTAAAGAATACATTGAATTGATCACAGGTAATATCACAGACTGTACTGGTTCGTTGCCTATTTGGATTAATAGCTTTCCATATAGCTCTCGGTTTATTCGGTGCGGAGTTAATGAAGTTATCATTAGCTTGCCTTTTCGACTGGATTATTGCATTTTTATATCTTTTACGATATTCGGATTTAAGCGCACGTGATGCGGGGGAGTTATTAATGATATTATTTTCTTCAATTAATTGAAGTATGTCTCTCATTTTACCCAAGTCCGCATTAAACCACTTGACTTTGTTTATCTGTTTTGAATCGCCTTTGGTCGTTTTTATAGGGAAGCATTTAAGTACGCATGATGTTACGATATGGGTGAACATTTGCCACTTTACATTTAGATCTATTTCATGGCATTTAACGAAGTTCCAGCGGGCCTCAGAAAGCATGGAAAAGAAAGAAAGCTGTCGTTATATCTTTAATATTTACAAATATACCGTTGTGATCGGATAATGCTGTTTCTATACATTTAACAACAATGTGTGTATTGATATTTGTAAATACGTTATCAATACAGTTCGCCTTACGGGTTGCAAAACTAACCAATTTATGTAATCCATACGTAGACAGCTGGTCAATGAGAGATAATTCATTGCTTTCACTGCTATCGAATTTAACATTAAAGTCTCCACCTAAAATAATTTTACTCGATTTATAATCTAGTTTATCCAAAAATGACATTAAGATGCATAAAAAATCATTAAAATCCGACGAAGGAGAACGATACACGCAAATAATGTAACATTTAGATGTTAGATGTACATTATTATCTGCATAAATAATTGAACCACCATGCCGAGTGGCTTTACGCGAAAAATAAGCTTTAGAGGACAGTGTATTAATATGTGATACTTCACACTCATCTTCCATCAGCCAATGTTCGCATAAAGCCAGAAAAGTGAGTGATTTGTCAACAATGAACGATTCTAACTCATGAATTTTGTTTCTAAGGGACTGAATATTTAGGAATAAGATATTAAATTCGTCTGCTTGGTCCTCTGGGTGTTCTGTATAATTGCTATTTACATTCTCTTCTGTTCCAACGGAGGCTCTTTTTGGGGTCTTTGGTGTCGAAATAAAAAACGCCTCAACATAACTCCAACAGGCCACATTGCAGGATCTTCCACTTTACTCAGGCAATCGAATGGAATTGTTATTTTAAATGATGTGTATTCATCAGGGCGACGCGAATTAAGTTGTTCGCATTGAATCAGTTCCACTTTATTATCAGTCAAATGTGCTTTTAGGTCATCAGTAGTCGCGTCCGGATGAACTCGGTATACGTGAAGGTGTGCGCGTTTCAGTACACCCTTAAGGGAAGATTGGGTATTGGAGTTCCCTTCAATATTCTTCTTAATCGGCTTCATCTTGGGCAAAATTGTCTTCCATTTGTACTTGTCTTCTATTTCTATGTGGCTTACTGTTTTATCCGTTGTCAAAAGTTCACTTTCAGTATCTTGAGTTTTCGCAGATTTTAGGTTGGTAGCAGCCATAGATTGAAATACTTCTTTGTTACAGATTTCTACATCCTTGCTTATATCATGTAGAGAAGGTGGTTTCTGTAACTTGGATTTATTTGTTTTCTCTGCTGCCATCTTGTTGTAGTTGGCCGAATTAGCTCGAGTAGAAGTTAGGTTCGTTACTTTGCTCGATAATTTGCAATTACAGGACTCTGTACATGCATCCAGCAGATTCTCCAATGAACTGATTCGATCTTTAAGTTTATAGTTTTCCTGAATTAACTTCATTTTTTCCTCCATCTCAGAAACTAGCTTGCGAAGTAACATATTATCGCTTCTTATGGTACTTAGATCGTCGTATGCTTCAGCCATTGCTAAGCCGTCCATAACCTCACTTATGCTTTTAGATTTTGTATAGGCTGCAGTGCATCCCGGAAGATGTATTTCCAGGCATGATGGATGGTACTGCTTCAGGCAAGTTTTACACTCACTTATCGTAGCGGCTATTTGCTTTTTGCACTTATTACACTTAGTATTTTTCGCATTATTTGCGCAGGGAACTGTAGTAGTCGACGCCATAACACTTGTTCGTTATGGAGAGAAAAAGCAGTAAATCATGACTAAAATGTATGCTTTACAAAGTCCTCTATGGTGTAGAAGGCATTTTTGATAAGAATTATCTTAATTTCTTTCTTCAAATTTACTATATTTAGTTCCCTAAATCTATCCGGTAAATGATTGAAAAATTTCAGACCATAATAGTTCTGACAATTCCTGGATCTTTGGAGCCTGAGGTTGGGAATGCTTAAGTCACTTTTCGTTCTCGTGTGATAATTGTGCCTTTGTTGGTTTAATTTGTTGTCGTCGTAATACGATTTAATTAATAGCACACTTTGCAGGACATAGAGACAAGGTAGTGTTAATATTTTTAGCTTTATGAATGCTGGTTTGCAGTTATCTTGGTAACCTAAGTTATCAAGTATTCTTACCACTTTCCTCTGAATACCAAAGAGCCTGTGTCTAATGGAGGAATGTCCCCATGCCACAATGTTGTATGAGAGATGGGACTGGAAAAGGGAAAAATGTGCGATAGCATGTGAGGGCCGATGTTGTTTTTTAGACCCCTAAAAAACAAAGATGCTTTTATTTAATTTTGCAGCTAATACATCGCCCTGGCTGTTCCATAGTAGATGATTATCTATATGAATGCCCAAGAACTTCACCGTTTTGTGTTGATAAGGCTCTTGCGTATTCAAGCTGTAAATGGCTGTTTCGGTTTTATTAGTATTCAGAGTCAAGAGGTTGGCATTAAACCAAATTTTTGCTTTTTCAAGCAAGACATTATTTTCCTCCAAACCAGCATTCAGGTTTGGCGATGAATTGATGATTGTTGTATCGTCCGCGAACAGGACAACTTTGCAATTTGACATATAGTCAGGGAAATCGTTTACAAACAATAAGAACAGTAAAGGTCCTAAATTAAAGCCTTGTGGGACACCACATTTTACTTCTAGCAATTCCGACATTTCGCCATTGTGAAACACAGATTGTAATCTGCTAGAAAGAAATAATATCAGCAGCCTACAACTTAGTATGAGAAACACAGTCAAACGCCTTCGAAAGATCAATGTATGAGGCAAACAAATACTGACCCTTCTCAAATGATGCTGTAATGCTCTGGCACAGATCTAGTATTGCATTGGTTGTTGATTTGCTTTGCCTAAACCCATATTGATCGTCGCTTAGGAAGTTGTTTTCCTCAAAATGTCCAATAATTTGCTTGAACAGGATTTTCTCCACTATTTTCGAGAAAATTGGAGGTATGCTTATCGGTCGGTAATTTTTGCAATCATTTGGATCACCTATTTTGTGAACTGGTAGCACTTTTGATATTTTGAGCACATCAAGATACTTACCAGTAATAATTATGGAATAATGTACCAATTAACACTTTTGTACAGTTCTGTAGTCCTATATAGAGGATAGAAGAATTTTTTAAGCAATTTTTCAACTTGGGGTCCTGGAAGACCCCATGTGCAGTTATGTTACAAAATTGAAGTGGTGCAGCTAAGGGTAAACAAAAAAATGTACAAAACCTAATTATTTATTAATAACACTAAACATCGTTGATAACAGATTAACTATCTGATTCCGTGTTATTCTAATTAAAGATGTCTTTTTGAACTTTAGACTAAATCAATGTTTTATACGCGTGGCGCATGAAATAAAATTTCGAGTTTAGAAAAGCCTTAATTTGGATTTGGACGCTTCACGTCCAAATCCAACCATTTAGGATTTTCTAAACTTGAAATTTTACTTTATACTTAATATGGGAGTGAAAACTAAGGCTGGGATTTGAATACGAATAATTCGAATATTTGAATATTCAAATATGAATATTTCAATTACCAAATTAATAATTTAATTGAATATTCAAATATTTCAGTATCCAAATATTCGAATATTTGAATACTCACGTATTTGAATAGTTGCATATTTCATATATTAAAAATGTTAATACATTAAAGTGAAATCTTCAATCATGTAAATTGACACGTAATAAAGTAATTTGACATTTATATCATAAATTGAAGTTTACGGCAAATAATTTGGACGTTTCGCGTCCAAATCCAAACATTTAGGATTTTCTAAACTTGAAATTTTACTTTATGCTTAATCTCGGAGTGAAAACTAAGGCTGGGATTTGAATACGAATAATTCGAATATTTGAATATTCAAATATGAATATTTCAATTACCAAATTAATAATTGAATTGAATATTCAAATATTTGAGTATCCAAATATTCGAATATTTGAATACTGACGTATTTGAATAGTTGCATATTTCATATATTAAAAATGTTAATACATTAAAGTGAAATCTTCAATCATGTAAATTGACACGTAATAAAGTAATTTGACATTTATATCAAAAATTGAAGTTTACGGCAAATAATTCTCTCTTTATTATAGTGAGATAATTTGAGATAACTTTACGTATTCTAATATGTTTCACCAAGTGCCAGATGAGAAAATAATTCTAGAAAATACTCTATAATTGCCCTAAAATTGGTAATAATGAATAACTAAAAAAGTCTTTGAAAGCATTAATGTAACAATATAAGAAAAAAAAAGAAACAATTTCTCGCAAAATATAAAATGAAACAACAAACTATATAACTTAATATTTATTTATTAAATGTATAATACATTTTCGGAGATAATTTAGTTCAATAATTTACAAAAATATACATCTAATCTTCCTCATAGAAAAAAACAGTTTAATAATAATCAATAATGACCATAGCCATATCCTTCCTGCTGGGCATACTCATGATGATCATGATGGTGGTGATCGTGCACTGGTACAGCTACAGGTACCTTAACCGGGTATGGTACTGGTTTTTCTACAGGGTACGGCACGTGTTTCTCCACGTGAACAGGCACCGGACGGTCAACCGGTACTTTCACGGGGTATGGTACTACTCTCTCCACTGGGTATGGTACTTCCTTTACGACTGGGTACGGCGCTGGTACTGGTACTTTGACTGGAACGGGGTATGGTTTTTCCACGGGGTATGGTACTGGGCGGTCGACGTGGACTTTGACTGGGTAGGGTACGAGCTTTTCTACGGGTACGTGGACTTGTTTTTCGATGTGGACTGGGTATGGTTGGGGTACGTGGACTGGGTAGGGGCGATCAACTGGGACTTTAACGGGGACTCCGACGTGCTTGATTACCGGGTAGGGTTGTGGAACGTGGACTGGTACTTTAACGGGGTATGGAACGCGCTTCTCAACCGGGTAGGGTTGTGGGACGGGTACTTTCACTGGTACTGGGATGTGCTTTTCTACTGGGTAGGGTTGCGGTACCAACACTTTAACCGGGTATGGGCGATCTACGTATACTTTGTAGGGTACGTGCACTAATTTTTCAACTGGGTAGGGTTGCGGAACTGGTACTGGCACCTTTACGTGCACCTTAACTGGGTAGGGTACTTGCTTTTCAACGGGGTAGGGTTGTGGTACTGGTACCTTAACCGGGTAAGGCACGTGCTTTTCTACTGGATACGGAATGTGCTTTTCTACTGGGTATGGAAGTGGGATTCCTTTGTACAAAGTTATTATTTTCTCGACGTTTAGTGAGTGTCCTAAATCAATTGGGTGGTGTCCATGTCCATGTCCTAAATCGATTGGTCCATGTCCGTGTCCCTCTAAACCTAGACCTAGGGTGTATCCGCCGGCGATTCCATGGCCTCCTTGGCCTAAATGGTAGCCGTTGTCGAATTCACCGCCGTAGCCGTAACCCAGCGTTAACAATCCGCGCTTCGTTTGCTTTTTCTCTTCGGTGGCTTTCTTCTCCTCAGAAGCCTTAGCACTGAGGCCAACTGCAGCGAGGACTAAGACTCCGAAGCATATTATCTGAAATTAAGTACATTGGATTATTGAATTTATTTGTATTAAGAAGAGATTTTACAGACAGTTCAGATATTTTTAATTTAGTGCCTGGTGTGTGAAGTTAGGCTTTACTCACAATATGTGGCACATTAAGAGCCAATACTGCAATAACGCAACATTAAAGTTCATTCATTACTTAAAAATGTTTCTTGGTTTTATTAAAGTTTGAAGTTGAGTTGATTTTTTTATAAAAGTTTTTATATAATACAGGACGATTCTTATTATACGCGATAAACTTTAAGGGCTAATTTCTGGGATTATTTTGATCATAAAAGTTCTATGATCAAAAAATCCTAGAAATTTTCGCATATATTAAGAATCGCCCTGTATTTTATAAAAATTTTCATTAAAAAAATCAACTCATCTTGAAACTTTAATAAAACCAAGAAACATTTTTAAGTAATGAATGAACTTTCTTTCAGTGTTAGAAAAAAAGGAAACAATATGTATCGATTTTAAACAAAATTAAAAAATGAGTCGCCATTGATACGTATACGCAACATTATTCATTTTATGTTAATTACATCATTAAATTTAATATATTATATTATTTGACTTGACTTGAAAATGTATGAAAAAAGACACAAATTATTTGTTATTTAAATATTTCAATTATTACTCATTTAAAAAAATCTTTTTAGTGTGTTTCTAACTTCACAATATTTCAGTGTTTTATACGCGTGGCGCATGAAGTAAAATTTTGAGTTTAGAAAAGCCCCGTGAAAATTTGTCTCGGGTCGCTGCGCGACCCTCGACAAATTTTCTACGCGGGGCTTTTCTAAACTCGAAATTTTACTTCATGCTTAGTCTGGGAGTGGACAACACTCTTTAGTATCTTTAAATTTAACTCAATAAAAAACAACGAATGCTTCAAAATGCATGCGCATGAGGATATGTTTACATACTTGAAACAAATATCTCCTGTATACTAAAAAAAGTCGTGATAATTTTAAGATGTAAAGTTGACCACAAACCGCCAGTTTAAACAAATTCATTATATGTCTTAGTTAAATTTGTATAAAGAGACAGAAGTATATTTATAGTTTCACAATAATTCAGTGTTTTGTTTTACACGCGGGGCGCATGAAGTAAAATTTCGAGTTTAGAAAAGCCCCGTGAAAATTTGTCTCGGGTCGCTACGCGACCCTCGACAAATTTTCTACGCGGGGCTTTTCTAAACTCGAAATTTTACTTCATGCTTAGTCTGGGAGTGGACAACACTCGTAACTTTAAAATATGACACAACTGTTAAAATATGTATCGTAACTCTCACACAGAAAAAAACAAATAGAATGTGATCTTATAATTCAAAGTCGTGACAAGTTGGCACGATTGGTTAAATGTCGGCTTGGTGAAATAAATATTAGTAAAACTTAGGATGAAACTGTTGAGCAGTTCACTTTAAACTTCACTAACATAGGTGTTTTATACGCGTGGCGCATGAAGTAAAATTTCGAGTTTAGAAAAGCCCCGTGAAAATTTGTCGAGGGTCGCGCAGCGACCCGAGACAAATTTTCTACGCGGGGCTTTTCTAAACTCGAAATTTTACTTCATGCTTAGTCTGGGAGTGGACAACACTCGTAACTTTAAAATATGACACAACTGTTAAAATATGTATCGTAACTCTCACACAGAAAAAAACAAATAGAATGTGATCTTATAATTCAAAGTCGTGACAAGTTGGCACGATTGGTTAAATGTCGGCTTGGTGAAATAAATATTAGTAAAACTTAGGATGAAACTGTTGAGCAGTTCACTTTAAACTTCACTAACATAGGTGTTTTATACGCGTGGCGCATGAAGTAAAATTTCGAGTTTAGAAAAGCCCCGTGAAAATTTGTCTCGGGTCGCTACGCGACCCTCGACAAATTTTCTACGCGGGGCTTTTCTAAACTCGAAATTTTACTTCATGCTTAGTCTGGGAGTGGACAACACTCGTAACTTTAAAATATGTCACAACTGTTAAAATATGTATCGTAACTCTCACACAGAAAAAAAACAAATAGAATGTGATCTTATAATTCAAAGTCGTGACAAGTTGGCACGATTGGTTAAATGTCGGCTTGGTGAAATAAATATTAGTAAAACTTAGGATGAAACTGTTGAGCAGTTCACTTTAAATTTCACTAACATAAGTGTTTTATACGCGTGGCGCATGAAGTAAAATTTCGAGTTTAGAAAAGCCCCGTGAAAATTTGTCTCGGGTCGCTGCGCGACCCTCGACAAATTTTCTACGCGGGGCTTTTCTAAACTCGAAATTTTACTTCATGCTTAGTCTGGGAGTGGAAATACTAGTTCTAAACTTCATGCTGCATATTTTTATACAGAATCGACGAATTCCTTACATTTACAGCGTATACATTATGTAATTTAAAAGAAAAATTCTCAGTATGTAATACAATTAGTCATTCGTAGAAATCATAAAAAGAAGTGTTGAATTTTACCTAAAATCAACTTTTAGAGTTAACTCTATAATTGCTCGGCCGTTATTGGGTTAAAGTCGCTCAAAGAATAAAATGCGATTTCGGTGTGACAACTATTTTAAATCAACATATAAAATAAAAATATGAATTTGTGTTCAGTACTCATTCATACGCGTTTCAGGCTTCAACGCCATCATCAGTAAAGTCCCGTACCAGTGCTTGCAGAATACTGAACATATTTGACCATTTATTACGACCTGTGCAATTTACATATATTTGACAGCGTACACGCCATCTAATGCCCATTTGCTTATTCGAAATGGCCATATTGGCGGTTTTTAAGCGGATAAACAGGCAAACAAAGGTTTGCAAGTGGATAAAATATTATTTACTTTCACCATGGCAACGGTAGCCTTAAACCATAAATTGTCGATCCTAACCTCACCTACATTCGGCTTCAAATACGAATTCTTACAAAACATTGTAAAGAATCGGGATCACGAATCCTTTTTCAAAAAAGTTCTCGAATTACACGTTGGTTAGAGCTGGGTAGGATACCACCAATCATTCAAGATTCCAATCCTTTTAATATATTCGTAAAAGTATTAGAATCTTGAATGATTGGTATCCTATCCAGCTCTAACCAGGGGGAGGGCGTTCGGGCAAAAGACAATATTGTTTCAATGACAATTGTCTTTACATAAAACGTCAAAAGTTGCAAAATTTAGTTAAAAATGTATAAAATGTCAATTGTTCAATATTTATGATTTCCTGGTGTTCAGAAAGGGCAAGAGACCCCCCTAACTACGCCTGTAAAATATCTGGCCTACTAAGCTTCTGAAAAAAGCTCTACAGCAGTTGTTAAAAAAAGCTGTTAGTCATATTTTAATTAATTAAATAATATAATATATAAAATTACGAAAAAACTATTCGTGAAAATGCAAACAGTGTCTTAATTAATAAGACAATTTAAGACGATAAATATCCATTGAAACAACTACTTCCCGTGCAATTTTTCTCGAATTCAAATAGTTTGGAAATTGAATTTTATCTTAAATAAATAATAATTTTATAGTTTTGTTCATTTCAAATGTTGCTTTATAAGCATCGTCAATAGCTGGTAAACTAAACGTTTGTGTACAGCAATTGTTCATCTACAACAGGGCTTTATTTTAAGGAATACAAATATCAAGAATATGAATTTGTGTTCAGTACTCATTCATTCAATAAAATAAAGCCCTGTTGTGGACGAAAAATTGCTGTATACAAACGTTTAGTTAGGCAGGTATTGACGATGTTACTTAAGCAAATGGGCATTAGATAGCGTTCACGCTGTCGAATATATGTAAATAAAATAAGATTTGAATAATTTGGAAAGAAACTCTGCAACATTCTTCCAACACGTTCCTAATTATTGGAACGGCATTTATTTGATTGTAATTATCATTTATTGTACAATCAAAAATCGTACAAAAATGTTGCCTACCACATTTATCTTGTATAAATAAAATTAGGAATAATTTAGTTTTATTCAAAAAAATAATTTTTATTCGGGTTTATCTTTTGAACAAAAAGTATTATTAAATATTGAAATATTTAGAATAAATGTGGTAAATTGTGTAAAGTTAATTAAAGGAAAGGCACTTGGTATTGTTTCACAATTAAATCTTTATTCCGACTAGTTTCGGTTTGTTAGACCATTTTCAAAGGAATGTACAGAAAAAATTATTTCCTAAGTATATATACAATATTTTTGTTTCAGGTAATAAGAGAAGTCAGAATTGGGGAATTCCAAATCTCCTCGTTGTCGTTTACGATATTTTCCCCATTTTTATGGCCCTGTTAATCTCCAGGCCCTCTTTGAGGTTTACTGCGTATCCCTTATTACCTGAATGCAAAATCTTAAAATTATGCGGATTAAAGAAGCGATTGAATGCGATGCAATATTTGGAAAAGCCAGTTGTTGGTTTATTATCTAAATACTACTTATATATTATCTGAAATTTGTATATTTTTAATTTATATTTAATATGAACAAAAATAATGAACAATGAATATTTGGTAAAGTCTCAACAAGACTAAATTTTTGCTGAAAGTCGATATTAATTTTTATTCAGTTTTATATTTTGAACAAAAAGTGTTATTAAATATTGAAATATTTATAATAAATGTAATAAATTAGTTGATTGATAAGGCATTAGGATGTTGAAAATCCATATTCACTTTGTAAAAATAAAATTATGAATAACTTTGTGATTTTTCAGAAAGTGCGTTTATTTTCACAACGATTGTTTCTCAATATATATACATCTTTATTCAGACAATTACAGTAGTATAGTATAATACGTATATATATTATTACACTATGGGGTTAGTCTGTTTGGGCTATTGACCAGAGGTCTTTCTGCCCTGTCTTGAATTTATTTTATTTGATAAATTTTATCGTATGCTAGGCTTGTGAACTGTCTTGATGAACGGTACAAATGAATTGATGTATTGTGAGAGAAGGATGTTTATATTTGGGGTGGATATTTAGGTTTCTAGGAATACAGAATTTGTTTAGGAGTTCTAGGTTATGGGTGTTTACAGCGAATTTTTCGCTGAGGGTTAATATGCGTTGGGAAATTGGTGTTACTTGGGTAGTTTCGTAGAGGATGATGTTTGAGGGATTATGAAGAGGATTTATTGGGTGTCTGAGTTTATGTTTCTCAAATTTATTGCTTTTTCATTCACCTGAAGAAGCAATAAATTTGCGAAGCAATTGCTGTTAACAGCATAAACACACTTTCTTGAAAATCACAAAGTTATTCATGATTTTATTTATACAAAGTGAATATGGATATTCAAAATCTTAATGCCTTATCAATCAACTAATTTATTAAATTTATTATAAATATTTCAATATTTAATAACACTTTTTGTTCAAAATATAAAACCGAATTAAAATTAATATCGACTTTCAGCAACAATTTAGTCTTGTTGAGACTTTTCCGAATATTCATTGTTTATTATTTTTGTTCAAAATAAATATAAATTAAAAATATACAAATTCCAGATAGTATAAAAGTAGTATTTTAATTTATTGTGTAAATAATAAATAAACCTATTATTGATGATGATAATGACATAAAGAGTGTATTCTACTTTTTACTTACTAAGCTATTTTTAATTTTTACATTATGATTAATGAGAACCAAATTAAAGATATTAACAGTGATTTTTGAAGAGTTATAACATCCTTAACAATTATTGTTAATTTTGTATGAAAAAAAAACAACGATGTCGTTTTTTTTCATTGCATGTGGAAAACATTGCCTTCTTCGGTATTTCTCATCGATTTCACTTTACCCTTGACAAACTCTCAACTTTATACTTTGAACTTTGAACAAAATTACTATTTACAATCGTTCCACTTTGTACTTTCCTAACATAAAATACCTATATTTATTGATATTTATTTTTATAACTAATATATTAATCAATGAGAGTTTTGTTGTAATCTAAACTAAAGCAATCATACATTTTAATTATGCTATAAACAAAACTAATTCTTTGAGATTTACTTGTATAAATAATTTCATTTAAAATTAAGTCACAATATCGTTGTTTTAAAGGTAAAACTCATTAAATGCATGCAAAATCAATGGCCATTAACAAGGGTTTCTACCTTTTGGTTAATTAATCATGAAGTATAAATGAAATTGCCAATTCTTGATTGCAGAATACTTCAAACATTAAAAGTGCCGAAATTCTTTTTGCAATCTACAAGTTGGTTTTACAAAGACTATATCAAAAACTCATTGAAACAACTACTTCCCGAGCCAATACCCCGACGGATATTGATTTATACAACAAGTGTTTGCTGTTACATACAGTAACCTACTGCAAATGTAACAGTTTGCCTCAAACTATTAAGGCATCTATAGACGCGTTTCGAGATTTTTCTCTCATCAGAATAGCTTTGCTATTTTGACACGTTCGGCTGGCAGTTACTGCCAGTCGACGTAGACTGGCAGTAACGTTACCGTTCAAAAATAAGTATAAATGAAATTGCCAATTCTTGGTTGCAGAATACTTTAGATATTAAACGTGCGATTTTTTTCGCAATCTAGTTTTGAACGGTAACGTAACTGCCAGTCTAAGGTGTCGAATTGTTTACACAGTGTTTTGTACGCGTGGCGCATGAAGTAAAATTTCGAGTTTAAAAAAGCCCAGTGAAAATTTGTCGAGGGTCGCTTGTTGGGATGTCTAAGTTTAGTAAGGATTCTTAGAGAGGATCGCTCGGCAACTTGGAAGTTGCCGAGCGATCCTCTCTAAGAATCCTTACTAAACTTAAACATCCCAACAAGCAACCATTGACAAATATTCGCGGGGCTTTTCTAAACTCGAAAGAAGATGGTTTGGTGAGTCTAAAAAGTATAGCTCCGTAATCCAATAAGAGCCGGCAAATTGTTTTATAAATACAGGGTGTCTACGCTAAACCGTTCGTTAAAAGTTTATAGGGTTGCCGTTGCACTCAAAATTTGAAAAAAATCCGTGTCATATGGTTGAATCAGTTCTCCTCATGTGCAATATTTTCAACTTTATATCACTTCCGGTTCCACCGGAAGTAGCACCAAATTTGTTATTTTAAATGGAACACCCTGTATATTAGTAATATTTTTGATTCCTCGTTTAAATTGCAACATATTTTATTCAAACATATGCACACTTATCTCTTATTGTTTTCAAACAAAAAAAATATTTCTAAAATTCTGACCTCTAAAAGGCATCTTGAAATCTGTCTATAACTTTTCTTAAGAATAATATAAAAATATGATTTATATCTCTACTTGTACCTGTAGGATGCCTCTATAAGTGTATGAATTGGAAACTGTCAATTTCGACAATAAGTGTTCTTAAAATGTCAATATCGAAGTGCCTTCATCAATATCTCGTAATTCAATTTTTTTTTAATGGAATGACCTATTTTTTATCACGCGGTACTGTTTGGGGGAAGATTTCCTACAAAAAAGTATTAACAACTATACTCCTAAAGCAAGTGGTTTTCGAATTATTTCGAAGATTCGTTTTTCGTCGCATTTATGCAGGGAATAATGCGCGCAACTGAATTTTAGTAGGCAAGTAGTAATGCTTTTGTTTTGTCGCTTATGTAATGCGAAATGTCAAATAATAAAAACAATTAGTACAAAGTTATACAGAAATCAACAAAATGAATAAATACACCCATCAACAAATTATCAATTTATTCTTTATACATGGCAACTGCGATAGAATTGGTACTCGAACATGTAGAATATTTAATGAAACTTATCCACATTTGCCGCCGATGAATAAAACAAGATTCAGAAGATTGGAATCAAATTTTGTTCAATTGGCAGTCGCCATGTATATAAAATAAATTGATAAAGAATAAATTGATTGGTTTTTATGCTTATGCCTTCTTGCTTATAAGTAAGCGACCTGAAATGGCGCGCCCATACTTGGATTTTTGTTTTCGTAGATAGGATAGTGATATTACCCCCGTATCACTCTAAAATTAACAATATCTAATCAGATCTAAGTTGAAACAAGAATTAAATTCTCTTGTTTAACTAATTTACTGAATTTATTGATACACATTTCGGACAAAGAAAAATCTCTAAAAACCGCAAATATTTAATATCCATAAAAAAAAAACTAGCGCGTTATCTATATTTTGTTAATCATCACTAAATTATTAATCCAAAAAATCCACGTTCGTCCTGTTCACACACTGTATATTATTGTTAATAAATTAATTTTTCACTGTCACATTTTTTATTGTTTCGTTTCGTTTTGTTTATTTTGAACTCACCAGAGGTTTCATATTGAGATGAATACACACAAAGAGTTCAAAAACTGAACTGCACTTCTCGATCGGGCCCGCGCACACTTTTATACCTCAACTTTCGCTTTTCATCAGCCAAACGAACGATCGGGATTCAATTTCGTGCAAAAGTCTCTCCTTCCATTCTATTTTTTTTTTGTTCTGTTCAGTTTATGTGTGCTTGTGTTTTTATTGTCGGTATTGGGAAATGTAATTCTCAAAGGTACACGAGAGACTGAAACAGAAGGTCGTGGGTATTTCTTGTAAATTGGAATAAATTACATTGATGTTTTCTAGATAACGTTTCTTCGTTCAGTTGTTATTAGTTAAGTTGATTTAATATTGTTAGGTATTTATTTTGATTATAAAAGCAAATGTTTTTTAAAAAAATTCTAATTTTAATATTTTTTTATACTGTACCTACAAAAAATTGTAGTGACGAGGAGGCCCACTTCTATCTCTGTAGAGGGGTGAATAAACAAAATTTTCGATACTGGGCTGAAAATAACCCAAGGCAACTTCACGAGAGACCATTTTACTCCCCAAAAGTCACCGTTTGGTGTGCGATTTCCAAATTTGGGGTGATTGGGCCTTATTTTTTCGAAGAGGACGGACGAACCGTAACTGTCACTGCTCAACGTTATGCTTTCATATTGGAAATTTTTTTCAACCTCGATTGGAAAAACTGATGGAGGAAGCAGATCTGGGAGACATCTGGCTTCAGCAGGACGGGGCTACGGCCCATACTGATCGAGTTTCAATAATATTAATAATAATAATAATAATAATAACTTTATTTGCCCAACAGATAACCAATTAAAGGACAAAATTAAGTACAATATATGTGTATAAAACGTTTAAAAAATTACAGAAATAAATAGTTTCAAATAAGTAAAGAAATAGAAAACAAATACATATACAGGTGAATATTTGACTTTAAAGAGACATGTTAACATAATTATGCTTACAAGTTTTTTACAATAAAAGATAAAAGAGTATTCCTAAGTTGACAAAAATTCACATTAAAACATTTACAGCTCAAAGTGACGGATATATTTTACTGTACAATCGTAATCAGAGAATATATCACAGCTCGTGTTTGTTAAAATTCTATTTGCATTTTCAACCATGTAATGTAAAGGAGCTTTTGATGTTACAACTGATCTAGAAGGTGTGTTATAAAAAGGTGTATGAGAACGAGAATTATGGGTTGGAATGTGGAGATTGACTTTAGAAAGCATGTAAGGAAAATCTATTTTATTATGTAGAATTTTAATTAGAGTTAAGACGCTGCTACATATTCTCCTAGAATCAAGACTACAATCATCGTTAATTAAAAGTAATTCAAATCTTTGATTTGGTTGGCGTTCACTTTGTGGTACATCTTTATAAAATAATATTAAAACACTTAACTTTGTTTTACCACTTTAATTACCTTTTTACAGTGACTATAGTTTCGACTACAAGCTAGTCATTATCAAACTGACTACCTAAAATACATTGTACATTGTTTTTATATTACAGCATCAAAGAGGGGAGTATACATTATGTCGGTCTGGTCGTTGATGAGGGGAATTTCCAGATTAGCTTTCAACTTGTGAATTTCCAGCGCTTCCAGTAAATCCATTTTTCGGCCTTTGTCCGACAAATGGATTACGGAAAGCATGCTGTCTTCTGTGCAGGTGTGGTTGTTTTCTATTAAATGAGTTGCAAAAGTGGACTTGTTATTCTTTAAACGGACTGAATTTAAATGCTCTTTTAATCTTATTTCAAAATTTCTACCAGACTGACCAATGTATGCTCCTTTACATGTTTCGCAAGTTAATTTGTAAATACCTGATTTTTTGTTTCTATTTATAATTGTTTTTGGATTATGAATAATATTTGCTATTTTAGAAAATGGTTTAAAAACTACGTTGACGTTACACTTTTCAAGGCTTCATTTAATTTGGTTGCTAATGTTTCCGAAATATGTTATTGGATAAAATTTATTTTTATTTATTTTATTTGTTGCATAAATCAAGTTTTGAATTTGTTTTGATTCTTGTTTCGCTATAAGGTTGTTTATTAGAGCTGGATTGTAGCCATTGTTTGTAGCGATTTGTTTTATGATTGAAAACTCTTTGAGGCGGGACTCATCGGAAAGGGGTAATTTTATTGCTCTGTTAATAAATGAGACATATGCAGCAATTTTTTGATTGTAGGGGTGACGGGAGGTATTTGGAACTATGGAGTCGGTGTATGTGGGTTTCCGAAAAATATCAAAAGTTAGTATGCTGTTGGTTTTAGTGATAGTTAGATCTAGAAAGTTCAGGCTGTTATTATTTTCAAATTCAACTGTAAATTTAATTGAGGGATGAATTGTATTAATATAATTTAGGAATTGGTTGACTTATCTATCTGTACCTTTGAAACATGCAATGATATCGTCTACATATCTATACCACCAGTTGATATGCTTTTTGCCCAAGGGGGAGATAAGAATTTGGTTTGTGAGGCTTTCCATAAATATTTCTGCTAATAAGGGACTAAGGGGAGAACCCATTGCTAAACCGTCTTTTTGCAAGTAGAATTTGTCATTAAATGAGAAGTAATTATAGTTAAGGATAAGGTTAAGTAAGGTTAGGAATTCGAATTTTACTACCGGATTGACGTTGTTTCTATCAAGGTGATTAGTAATTAATTGAATACAATCTTGTGGGAGGATTTTTGCAAACATGCTTGTTACGTCAAAAGAAGCCAATCTACAATTATTAGACGATATCATTGCATGTTTCAAAGGTACAGGTAGACAAGTCAACCAATTCCTAAATTATATTAATACAATTCATCCCTCAATTAAATTTACAGTTGAATTTGAAAATAACAACAGCCTGAACTTTCTAGATCTAACTATCACTAAAACCAACAGCATACTAACTTTTGATATTTTTCGGAAACCCACATACACCGACTCCATAACTCCAAATACCTCCTGTCACCCCTACAATCCAAAAATTCCTGCATTTAACTCATTTATTAACAGAGCAATAAAATTACCCCTTTCCGATGAGTCCCGTCTCAAATAATTTTCAATCATAAAACAATGGCTACAATCCAGCTCTAATAAACAACCTTATAGCGAAACAAGAATCAAAACAAATTCAAAACTTGATTTATGCAACAAATAAAATAAATAAAAATAAATTTTATCCAATAACATATTTCGGAAACATTAGCAACCAAATTAAAAGAACCCTTGAAAAGTGTAACGTCAACGTAGTGTTTAAACCATTTTCTAAAATAGCAAATATTATTCATAATCCAAAAACAATTATAAATAGAAACAAAAAATCAGGTATTTACAAATTAACTTGCGAAACATGTAAAGGAGCATACATTGGTCGGTCTGGTAGAAATTTTGAAATAAGATTAAAAGAGCATTTAAATTCAGTCCGTTTAAAGAATAACAAGTCCACTTTTGCAACTCATTTAATAGAAAACAACCACACCTGCACAGAAGACAGCATGCTTTCCGTAATCCATTTGTCGGACAAAGGCCGAAAAATGGATTTACTGGAAGCGCTGGAAATTCACAAGTTGAAAGCTAATCTGGAAATTCCCCTCATCAACGACCAGTCCGACATAATGTATACTCCCCTCTTTGATGCTGTAATATAAAAACAATGTACAATGTATTTTAGGTACTCAGTTTGATAATGACTAGCTTGTAGTCGAAACTATAGTCACTGTAAAAAGTTAATTAAAGTGGTAAAACAAAGTTAAGTGTTTTAATATTATTTTAAAAAGTAATTCAGTATGTTCAATATTTCTAGGAGGATATGTGCCAATTTTAAGTTTGTAGATATATTTTAAAAATCGCCTTTGGACATTTCTAGTGATTTTCTATGACACTCATAATGAGGGTGCCAGATGAGAGCAGCATATTCAAGCCTTGATCTGACCAAAGAATAGTACAGGTTGCTAATGGTTTCAGGATTTGAAAATTGTCTACAGTTGCGCAATATGAACCCTAGTGTCCTAGTGGCACGAGAGCAGATGTTATCAATATGAGATGTAAAATTTAATCGATTATCAAATAAAACGCCAAGGTCTTTTATTTCATTAGTCCTTTCAAGAATTGTGCCATTAAGGTAATAATTACATGATAGAGGACTCGCCTTGCGGGAGTAAAACATAATTTTGCATTTTGCTTCGTTGAGTTTAAGACAATTCGATAGACTCCACTCTTGAGTGTAATTCATATTTTGTTGCAACTTGTCTGCGTCCTCTTGACATTTAATTACATTGAAAATTTTCAAATCATCCGCATAAGCAAGCACATTACACGTTAGTGACTCAATTAAATCAATTATATAAATGATAAACAATAAGGGGCCCAGGTTTGAGCCCTGGGGCACACCAGAAGAGGCATGATATTTGGGTGATTTGAAGTCCTTGTATGCTACATATTGGTATCTATCGGAAAGATACGAATTGAAGAAAGAGGTTAAACTATTGGAAAATCCAAATAAATCTAATTTAGCAATTAGAGTTTTATGATTAATTGAGTCGAAAGCTTTAGAAAAATCCAAATATGCAACATCGACTTGATCTTTTGTGTCAAAAGCCTCACTAATAAATTCCGTGATATGAACTAAATTAGTAACAGTTGATCTTTTAGATAAAAATCCATGTTGAAACTCAGAAATGAGGCTTTAACTGCGTACATAGACCATTGTAGATAAGCTGCTCAAACGCTTTAGCAAAATTATTTAATATGGTGATTGGTCTGTAGTTTGCAATGTCTATTCTTTCTCAATTTTTAAAGATAGGGCACACTCTACCTGTTTTCCACAACTCTGGGAAGGTTGATGTATTCAAGGAGAGGCTAAATAATATAGTGAGAAGAGGTGCAAGGGCATACGCGCAATCGCGTAGCAAATAACTTGGGATCTGATCGTCTCCAGCAGTTTTTGAGTTTTTTAAATTCCTTAGGCATTTGACTACATCATCTTCCGTTGGCATATATATCGATATTTGAGGACGACTAGTAAACTTGGTGTTTGTATTATTTGCAAATTGATTTTGATTATTGTATGTGTTTGCGAATAAATTTGCAAATGCATTAACAATACATTGTGGATCTAGGGTAACTTCGTTTTCAACTTTAATTGAGTTGGGTATCCTGGACGACATATTTTTTGAATGTATATAATTAAATAATTGTTTAGGATTATATTTTATTTCAAGCTCTGTTTTTTTTAAGTACGTATCGAAGGCTGTTTTTATTTTGGCGTTAATTAGTTTTCGCATTCGTTTAAATTCGTCAAAATAATAAGTGCTCTTGGATTTTCTATATTTACGATAATAGTAATCTTTGCATTTAATGTCACTGATTATACTAGGCGTGTACCATATAGGATATTTGCTACTCTTTTTTGCTGATAATGGCACGTGCTTACTAAAAATGTTAAAAAGATGAGTGTAGAAAGCATTGGTAGCTGAGTTAATCTCATTAAATTTGTTTAAAAATGTCCAATCCATTGTTAATAATTCATTATATAAGGCTGGAAAGTTTGCTTTATTAAAATTAAGGGAATTTGTTAGCTTATTATTTGGGAATTGACACGAGGGAGATTTATCAAAGAATAAATCCAAAGAAATAGCAGGATGGTATTGATCAATAGGCACAATAGGATTATCTTCTCGCTCTAGCACATGGTTAATGTTTGTGAAGATTAAGTCATACCTTCCAGATATGTTGAAAATGTTATTCACTTGTTTAATATCCGTCATTTCCATAAATGAAATGCAAGTTTTAGTTTTACGATCATGATTTAGAGTACTATAAAATAATGGAAAATTGAAATCATCTAAAATAATAAGAGGCATACCTAAAAACTGCAAACTCAATTCTTCGAAAATTAGACCAATAGATTCCGCAGACAAATCCGGTGGAAAATAAGTGACTAAAATATAAATATTAAAAGAATTAAACGTACATTTACCACATACTATATCTGCCAGAAAATCTATTGTCCTAATGTGCGACATATCAATGGGTTCTATTTTTAAGGATGAATTTACTGCCAAGAGCACACCACCGCCAGATCTACGTTGACGAAACTGCGACAGATGTTCCCTAGGCGCCTTGTTTCTCAGAGGTGATGTGGAGTGGCCCGCACGCTCCCCTGTTCTGAGCATTTGCGACTTCTTCCTGTGGGGCTACCTGAAAGAAAAGGTTTTTAGGCATCGACCTCGCACCTTGGAAGAACTCAGAGATCGAATTCGGGAGGAAATCGCCGCTATACCCATCGATATGTGCCAAAATGCGGCCGAAAATTTTAGAAATCGCCTTCATCAATGTATCGCTGCTGGGGGTCATCATCTTTCTGATGTCATTTTCAGGAATTAATGCATAAAACGGCATGATGTACAGATTAAGATAAAATAAACCCTATTTCTTTAAATTGCGTCGTTTTTTTTAATAGCCCTTCAAAACTGCACTGTCTGTTTTGACGCACCGTGTACAAACTGGTATATAAAAGTTAAGTGTTTTCTTCGATTAGAGCAGGGCCAGCCAACCCGCTTCCCAATATGGTAATTTAATGACAAAATACTAACACGATACATATTTTAACAGTTGTGATGTATTTTAATGTGACGAGTGTCTTCCACTCCCAGACTAAGCATGAAGTAAAATTTCGAGTTTAGAAAAGCCCCGCGTAGAAAATTTGTCGAGGGTCGCGCAGCGACCCAACTTCTTCAACTTCGATTGGAAGAACTGATGGAGGAAGCAGATCTGGGAGATACTGGTTTCAGCAGTACGGGGCTACGGCTACGGTGTTTCCTAGGCGCCTTGTTTCTCAGAGGTGATGTAGAGTGGCCCGCACGCTCCCCTGTTCTGAGCATTTGCGACTTCTTCCTGTGGGGCTACCTGAAGGAAAAGGTTTATAGGCATCGACCTCGCACCTTGGAAGAACTCAGGGATCGAATTCGGGAGGAAATCGCCGCTATACCCATCGATATGTGCCAAAATGCGGCCGAAAATTTTAGAAATCGTCTTCATCAATGTATCGCGCCTGGGGGTTATCATCTTTCTGATGTCATCTTCAGGAATTAATGCATAAAACGGCATGATGTACCGATTAAGATAAAATAAACCCTATTTCTTTAAATTGCGCCGTTTTTTTTAATAGCCCTTCAAAACTGCACTGTCTGTTTTGACGCACCGTGTACAAACTGGTATATAAAAGTTAAGTGTTTTCTTCGATTAGAGCAGGGCTAGCCAACCCGCTTCCCAATATGGTGATTTAATGACAAAACACTAACACGATACATATTTTAACAGTTGTGATGTATTTTAAGGTAACGTGTGTCTTCCACTCCCAGACTAAGCATGAAGTAAAATTTCGAGTTTAGAAAAGCGCCGTGAAAATTTGTTGAGGGTCGCGCAGCGACCCGAGACAAATTTTCTGGGCTTTTCTAAACTCTAATTTTACTTCATGCGCCATGCGTATAAAACACTGAAATATTGTAAAGTTTAAAGAATACTAGCTTTTGTTTTGTTCGGTTCATTGACAAATTTTGTTGAATCTTCTGGGCTGATTATACATGCTAATTCAATTTATAAATTTTGATCAATTTTGTTAGCTTTTTGTCAATTTTTAAGTAGATAATTTCTTTAGTTAAGAACATCCTTGTGACATATTTCAAAGTACCGAGTGTCTTCCACTCCCAGACTAAGCATGAAGTAAAATTTCGAGTTTAGAAAAGCCCCGCGTAGAAAATTTTCACGGGGCTTTTCTAAACTCGAAATTTTACTTCATGCGCCACGCGTATAAAACACTGAAATATTTTAAAGTTTAAAGAATACTAGCTTTTGTTTTGTTCTGTTCATTGACAAATTTTGTTGATTCTTCTGAGCTGATTATACATGCTAATTCTATTTATAAATTTTGATCAATTTTGACAGCTTTTTGTCAATTTTTAGGTAGATAATTTCTTTAGTTAAGAACATCCTTGTGACGTATTTGAAAGTACCGAGTGTCTTCCACTCCCAGACTAAGCATGAAGTAAAATTTCGAGTTTAGAAAAGCCCCGCGTAGAAAATTTGTCGAGGGTCGCGCAGCGACCCGAGACAATTTTTCACGGGGCTTTTCTAAACTCGAAATTTTACTTTATGCGCCACGCGTACAAAACACTGAAATATTGTAAAGTTTACTAGCTTTTGTTTTGTTCGGTTCATTGACACATTTTGTTGATTCTTCTGAGCTGATTATACATGCAAATTCTAGACAAATTTTCACGGGGCTTTTCTAAACTCGAAATTTTACTTCATGCGCCACGTGTATAAAACACTGAAATATTGTAAAGTTTAAAAAATACTAACCTTTGTTTTGTTCGGTTCATTGACAAATTTTGTTGATTCTTCTGAGCTGATTATACATGCAAATTCTATTTATAAATTTTGATCAATTTTGACAGCTTTTTGTCAATTTTTAAGTAGATAATTTCTTTAGTTAAGAACATCCTTTTGACATATTTGAAAGTAACGAGTGTCTTCCACTCCCAGACTAAGCATGAAGTAAAATTTCGAGTTTAGAAAAGCCCCGCGTAGAAATTTTGTCGAGGGTCGCGCAGCGACCCGAGACAAATTTTCACGGGGCTTTTCTAAACTCGAAATTTTACTTCATGCGCCACGCGTATAAACCACTGATTTACAGTAAAGTTAAAAATATATAATGCTTAGATGTGATGGTGATAAATATTCACCGAGATGTCTTGCAAGACATTTAACATAATTTTTATTTCATTCGACAAAAAAAAACTACTTTAATAAAACTAAAATGTTGCAAGATATTTAAAATAACGTTTATTTCATTCGACAAAAAAAAATACAAACATTCACGAATATGTAACAACTTAATTACAGAGATGACTTCACGTAAAGTATGACAAGTTGTATAATTCATACTTTCGAATCAGGAATTACATTTGCTATGTGGTCTACGATTATGTCGATTAAATGTGTTTTGCTTGCCTGCTCCAGAAAGAAAAAACGATAATATGTGTAATGATGAAATGTAGAAATTGAACGTACGTATTTTCCTTTCTACGCGATGTACAGAAAGTAACGTAACATGTCAATATCTCCGTTTTTTTAGATTAGTGCGTAATTAAATGCTTGAAATACGAATTTTAGCAACCTTTTTGAGCTAAAATATGTTTTAATTAACAAGGTGTTCCACTTTAATTAAGTACGATTTTATTGGTAACGATTTGCCTAATCATGTTAGAGATTTGTTTAAATGAGCAATACAGGGTGTCCTGTTCTGTGATTTTTTTATTTTTTTTTTATTTGGATCCATGATCCTGGCATAGACTCTCGCCACAGCCATATCTCTTATGTATTTTGATGCTAATTATTCTCATTCGGACAAACACACACATTTATACCACACCCAGGGTCACGACGAAACATTATTTTTCAAATAAAGTCTCCCCGTGCACGGGAATCGGACCCGAGCTCGCCGAACGCTACAGCCCGGCGACGTTACTGCTCGGCCACCACCTGCCCTGTTCTGTGATTAAATCATAAATCATGAATTTACTTATGTGTTTTTAAAATTAGTGTTAAAAATTTGTATAGATCTTGCTTTTTTTAGAGTTTATATAAGTTATTATACTGAATACGTATGTAAGAAAAATGCCCCTAATTGGGTGAGCGGAAGATCGCGAAATTGGCAGGTAATTTGATTAGATGCATTGCGAATCCGACAGTCAAATAGGCAAATAATCAAAGGTAACGATGCTCCATTGCCATTCGTCTATGTAACCCCGAGGCGCTGGTAAATTATCAAAAGACGCTATGAATTGAAATGCGGAGCATGAGCCGCAGTTCTGGTGGAAGCGCCGGGAACGGAATGGAGAATAGAACAAAATATACAGTACTTATAGAAAATATCGCACCGACTCCAATTATACTAAAGCTAGTATTCTAATATAACCTTCGCAGAAGAGAACAAGGAAGTGCTCCTCCCTTTTCTTATTTATCTCGCGATGCACACGAGAAGAAAAGAGAGGATCCCTTATCTCGCGGAGAGAATATAGGACCGAAACGTGCTACCTTGCATACCCGATGGGGACTCGTTTGTAATGAAATCAGCCTCTTGCTTGCGAAAACGACTTACGTTAATTATCCCGACCTCGCGAAGATGTCGTCCTTTCTTTATTAACTACTCCTCGACGAGAATTTGAATACACCGGAATTATTGTTATTAAACAGTTTCGGGTGATTGTATTAAGCTTTTCGAGAGGAACCCTACATTCAAATAATTTCTGTTGCCGTTTACAATTCACAAATTACACACCTAATAAATACATAAATGTAATCATGCTTGGAATTAAAGGTAGAGTTATAACAAGATAAATTCAAATTCAAAACTATTTGAATTAGAGAAAATAAGCTTACGCTTCTTATAGCAAGCAAGCAAAGCTATACTGAAGAGAGATAAAACTCGAAACGCGTCTATAGATAGCCTAAGGCATTAGTCCTATGTAGAGTTTTTCGCAGTTGCTACAATTAATCTTACCCAAGTAAAAATTGAGCCTAGTTTCTGGCGTGGCGCTGCCCTTCGTCGATCTCGGGAACGGTCCGATTAAGTCCGAGCTCACGACTTCCCAGGGCCCATTTACTCTAGACCACCACATTTCACCAAGTGGAGCTTGCTGGGACGGTTTATATTGCTGGCATACTGGACAGGTCTGGACATATTTCTTCACGTCTCGAAATAATCCAGGCTAATAATAATCGCGACATACCCTGGCGATTGTTTTCCGGATCCCGAAATGTCCCACGGAATGACACTCTTCAATAACGGAGTTGCGCCGCGGTTTCGGCACAAAGAGTTTCCAATCGGTATGGAATCCCTCGGTGAGTGCTCTTCCTGGAAATTTCTTGTATACATTTTCCCCAACCACTTTAAAATTGGGATATTTTTCCGGATTATTTAGGATATCCTCTACTTCCGGTACGGCACTGGTGATAGCATCTACCTGTGTGCTGCGAGAGAGGGCATCGGCTACTTTATTTTTCGAACCTTTCCTGTAACAGGTCTCGAAATTGTATTCCTGTAGTTCCAGAATCCATCGGGCTAGTCTCCCTTTTGGATTGCTCATTGTTTGTAGCCATTTTAAACTTCGCTGATCCATAAAAACTTTGAAATGATATCCCTCAAGATATCCTCTCCACTTGCGGATAGCCCAAATTAATGCCAAACATTCTTGTTCCACCACGGAATAATTCTTCTCGGCCGGTAATAAACTTAAACTAAAAGAATTAATTTATAGGTTTGGGAAACCTAAGGTATTTATTTCAGATAATGGGACACAATTTAAAAATAAATTATTGTCGAAATGTTTAACTGAATTTAAAATAACTCAACAGTTTAGCCCTCCGTACAGCCCGAAAAATAATCCTGTCGAGCGAATGAACAAGGTTATAGGGACAACATTAGCTCAAATGTGCAAAGGGGATCAACGAACGTGGGATCAGTGGATACCAGAATTGACATTCGCTATAAACAGCGCGGTGCACGAATCAACCGGATTTTCGCCAGCGATTTTAAATTATGGGCGGGAATTATTATCACCGCTCTCGCTAAAAGAAGATACTGACCCGGCAGATTCCCTGATGCGTACTCCTGGAGAACATCACGAACAGCTGCAGAAGTTGAAGGAAATCCGTGAGTTGGTGGAAATTAATTTGAGAAATTCCTTTATGAAACAGCAAACTCACTATAATCTTCGGAGAAGAAAATACCGACCTCGTGTGGGTGATGTGGTGTACAAACGTCAGCACATCCTGTCCGATGCCACAAAGAAATTTTCCGCCAAGCTGGCTCCGAAATTTGCAGGTCCCTACAAAATTCATAAAGTCATTTCACCGGTGATAGTGGAATTAGAGGACACCAGAAATCAGCTGATAGGCAGGTCACATGTAAGTCAGAAAACTAGCCAGGCCCTTGTCGGGCATGTAACGCTCTGTATGAAAAGGCCCTGGTCAGTAAAACTCGCCAGGCGCTAGCCAGTGACTAGTCGCTTGCTAGGTATTGCATTGTCGCGTACTAGTTTGAATTAGTAAACCTTATTGGGAATGCGGAGGAACTCAGAACAGCCATAACCTAATTTTTAAAGAATGTAGAAGCTGAACAAATTAAATATGCAATTTCTAGGAATAATATGAAACTTTTTTTCATATATAACGAAAGGCTTATAAAAACTGATAAAAATTCAGGGGTTCGTCTGTTCCGAGTTCATTGGTTACGGACGTTTCGCAATACACGGGTTATGAATCGTATCCCTAAAAACACAGACTTATGATCAATAGCAAGTACTTATTTTAAAATCCACCTAAAGTACCGCCTATCAATAATAGAAGCTATGTTATTTGGCATATACTGATGTCATTTAGACCTAATTCTATGCTGCACGGGATAAAAACTGAATAACGACTGACATTTTGAAAAAACATTTAATTTAAAACTGCAATTTATATATTTTAAAAAATCGCTGATATATAATATATTTGTACAACTGAAATAGCGATAGCTCAGTGGTTGTATCAACTAAAACAAATAATACTGCATATGATTAAACCTGAAGCAATTACTGATTTTTTACGTTCAAGTCGCGCTAGTTAAAATTTACCGTTACGATTAAGCGATAATTTGCATTTGTAAAAACGCTTACAAAACTGCACTGTAATCTAAAATTAACATCTACTGTTACATTGTAAATAAAACAATGGTTTAAAATAAAAATACTCATAATCAAAGTATAGTCCATATCGCGTAGATTCAAAATGGGGGGGTAACGGTTATGCGGCTACGAACGGCAGGTTTATTCTGCGTGTTTTTCCTTAGGCTGACGCTGTTTTCTTTGGCCAAACCGATCCTTGGAGTTACATATAACTATTCCCAGCGCAATGTCGAATTTCTGGCCGACTAACATGTCACTAGTGGCGATCTTGTGAGACTTCATTACAAAATCTGAAAAGGAAAATAATCAATCGTATATCATGTTATTATTTTATATTTCGAATGAACATTGTGAATTTATTAGATGTTAATAATATAAACCTACTTTTGATTTTTGTATATGTGTTCGTCCCAAAAAAACGCGCTTGTTGTCGGATTTCTTCGTTGCCGTGAATTGCAGAACGAGGGTTTGGGCGAAACATATCTTTAATATGTTGCTCAGATTTTTTGTCAAGCTATCGCCGGCAATATAGTGCGCGGTTAAAGCATCATCCTAAAAACAAAACTGTTGTTGAATTGTTTGTATATTTATTTCCAGCACGTTCGGTTTGTGGGCCCGACGAGTTTATCTTCACTAAAGTTGCAACTTTCATCGCCCGATTTGAATTTTGGTTAAAATATTGAGAACAGAGAAGTTATTGCATCTTAAAAAGGGTTGCTGCTCAGTACTGACCTGAATGCTAAAGGGTTAACGAGTTCAGCTTATTGATCTTTAAGTTGTTACTAATTGAAAGCAAATCTTTTTTTTTTAAATATTTTAAAATAAATTCTTCACATGTAATTTACTTACAAAATCCTTAGCAGCATCTTCTTTCAAGATGTCTTGATCAAAAGCGTCAAAATCCGCCATAGTATCTATCGGTAGGACAATATCATACTTTTGGCCAAAAGTGGTGACGTTAACCACTTCAACCTGCAGCCTGTCTTGCTGCACGATCACCCGATCTAGCTGAGTGCGCAGGTCCTTAATCTCCAGTCTTAGAGTAGCGACATGAAGCTCAACAATTTTATCGATGCGAGGCAGTATGGAGTTGCTCAGAGCTGAAACGATAATATTTGAATTATTGCATCTACAGATTCATATTTACAATTCTGTGGATTTAAGGAAAACCCGGTTAAGCCACTTTTAAGTAATTTTATGTTATGAGAATTCAAAGATTCACAATTACCACAAAATGACAACAAATTCTAATTTGACACGTTACATAAGAAGAAAACAACCTTTGAGCAGATCAAATTTGTGCAAACGTATCACACTCTAAGATTAAATAGATCATAACCAGGGTGTTATTCGTTAAAATGTATGACATAACTGGTTATTCGTGAAAAATGACACTTAACACGTGTATGACAGATTTTTCGAGTTCACGAAATGAACATAGTTTTTCCCCAAAACCAAAACGTACGAAGTTCTGTCATTTCATCTGCTACATTCTCTACCACTGGGACTTCATTGTCGATTTCGGAATCATGACTGTAGTATTCGTCACTTTCAACTGCGTCTCCTGTAAACGTGTGTATTAATTAATTAATGAATAAATCAGAATATGAAATTATAATGAATTTGTAAATTCATTATAATGTGAATTCATTATATTGTAAGTCAATTATATTAATTAAAAGGTAAATTATTATTTTATGTCACAAACCAGTGATTTAATTTCAGAGTAAAAATGTACTAATCAATTTTATATCAGAACCTTATGACACAGAAAATAAGTTATATAGTTCTTTCCAGGTAGTTTAATATAGGCTTAATATAAAAAACCTAAATGCTATAACTGCTATTACCGATGTATATTAGCAAATATTATATGATAACGCAAATTGCATTTAATTAGTTTGCTTTACAATTTATTAATTCATCATCTACATGTAAAGTTGTATTGCGTCATGTATACAACTATTATACAGGTTAATGGTGCACCTTCGTCACGCTCATGAACTTTGTCTACATTTGGTGCTATATTGGGCTCAAGTACGGCTTCACTGTCGGCATCATCGGATTTTTCGACATCCGCTTCAATTGTATCCCTAGCTGCACAGTCACCATCATCGCCATCATTTGCAACACACACAGATCGTCGTTGGACATGTCAGAATCTTGACTAAACTCAGGCTCTAGTGCCGCAGTCCTCGGTAGTCCAGCTAAAAACATTTACTCCAATTAAATTTAGCATATAATACTTTATAAAAACTATTATAATATACGAATTAATAACACAAAAAGTTTAAATGTTTTCACAATATATAATGTGCATTCAAAATGTCATTTTACTTTTACAGTGGTAAATAATAAGAGTATTATTAATGTTTACCTTCATCATGATACAGTTTTTGTCGTTTACGATACTTTACGAGTCGTCTCCTCGTCAGCTCCTTTTTGCGATTTGTCTGGTCCATATTTACTAATCAGTTAAATGATAGAAAACCTGGATTTAATTTGTCACTTGATCTGTGCACAGAACGGATCGCCATGCGTGGGAGAAAAATAGGTTATATTTTGGTTCTGTCGCAGTGGGTTCGGGGCATGCACTCGAGCCTGCGCAGGCGCATGATGCCACTGTATATTTTTGAATTGAGTTAAAGTAGTCTAAGTGAATAATTGCAAGTAATTAATTGCTATTCAAATTATTTGTTTGTAATTACTATCAAATAAGACTCCAAATGCTATTTCCGTTGTGCAATTTGGTCGTAATCACCCTTTCGTGCCTCAGATTTACAAAAACATGTTTAACTGGAATATATATATTTTTGTTAGAAGAAAACGACAACTTTTTAATTGTCCAGTTTTACAAGCCAGTGCCTGGCTAGTTTCTGGCTAGTAGAACTTGTCAAAAACTAGCCTAGAAAATGACAAGTTGTTACTAGTCCAGTTTTACATGCCAGTGCCTGGCTAATTTCTGGCCAGTTTTGTCTAGGCAAGTAGAACTCGCCACAGCCTTGCCAGCGCCTCGATAAACTAGCCAAAAACTAGTTTGATTTTTACTTGGGTATATATACCAGATTTTTTTAAATTATTTATTTTTGTAAATGTGTTTCCTAGTAATGTTTTTAGTTGTGTACTTATATAAACAGCTAGACGTAAATTGAATTTTCTAAAAAGTTTAATAAAATTATTTTCAATTGTTGGGGTATATATAAGTCTACAAAATTTACTTTGTTGTTGCAACTGCGAAATCTTGTACATAGGATAAACTCAAAGATCATTAGCTATTAGATTTAGAGAACATAATTATCACATAAAGAACATTAACCCTGAAAAATCAGCAGTTGCACATCACACTATAACCACCGGTCATAAGTTTTCGGAAAACAATATACAATTATTAAAAAATTCTTCAAATAAAAAATTAAATATGTTGGAAGCTATTCAGATGAAGAAATACCAAAATAATTTGCTGAATTTCGATTTAAATCCCCTGAATAATCCCTTATTAGAGGTAATTCCGACAAATAACTGCGACAGACACAAGTGTTAACCTTACCCACGGTTTTTCCCATAATCCCTTTAGGTATAAGTATCCCGCCCTTTATTGTTATTTACTCAGTAGCTATTGATAATGAACACGTAGTGTTCGAAATGTACATTTAGCGTAAATAAATGTTTTTAGTGAAGAAAGTGTTAATATAATAATATATTTATTTGTGCTAAGAACATCAGTTTTACACAGGTCAAGATAAGTATAATAAAATGTACAATATAAAATAATATTCTATGACAGCCAAGCAATAAGTTATAGATATAGAATATAGACGGTGGATTTCACAAAGGTGGCACTAAACATAACACTGAACATAGAGTGAATACGCACTTTTAATAGGTTATAAATAAATAAGATAATATTAAAATAAAATGTTATATTTTTTAAGGATGTTTTTAATTTTACAACTTATTGTACCATAGTAGCTGATTGTTTTAAAATGTTGATTATCTATTGACCTAATTGTAGGGTAGAAGAATTTCTGCACCTCTTTCATTTCATAATTATGAATTAAATTGTCTATTAGTGAAGTTGTGTAGCCATTATTCAATGCTATTTCCTTTATTATATTGATCTCTTTCTTTCTATCATTTATATTTAGCGGAATTTTAAATGCTCTATTTATCATTGTATAGAAACTAGCTTTTTTATTAATTTGTGGGTGGCGTTATCCCTAACCACTCCCGCCACCCACAAATTCATAAAAAGCTAGTTTCTATACAATGATAAATAGAGCATTTAAAATTCCGCTAAATATAAATGATAGAAAGAAAGAGATCAATACAATAAAGGAAATAGCATTGAATAATGGCTACACAACTTCACTAATAGACAATTTAATTCATAATTATGAAATGAAAGAGGTGCAGAAATTCTTCTACCCTAGAATTAGGTCAATAGAAAATCAACATTTTAAAACAATCAGCTACTATGATACAATAAGTTGTAAAATTAAAAACATCCTTAAAAAATGTAACATTAATGTAATATTAAAAACGCCCCATAAACTTAATAATATAATTTTCAACCCAAAAACAAAACTTAATCCCCTAGTTAGATCAGGCATTTATAAATTGATCTGCGAAAATTGTAAAGGTGTGTACATTGGGCAATCTGGTCGTAGAATCGAAATAAGATTGAAAGAACACGAGCGAGCCTTTAGATTAAAACATAATAGTTCTACCTATGCTAACCATCTTTTAGAAGAGAATCACACTTTTGGCGAGGATGTACTTTCAGTAATCCATTTTGCCGAAAAAGGTCCTAAAATGGATTTACTGGAAGCACTAGAAATACACCAGGCCCGAATTAATCCCGAAATTTCCCTTCTTAATGACCAGGTTAACCTAATGTACACCCCTCTCTTCGAAGCCGTATAAATAGTTTTTAACGTGTAATTTGTATTTACTTTAGTTTGAGAATGACTTCTAGATAGTCGAAACTAGTCACACAATTAAATGTAAGATTCAGTGGTTAAACAAAGTAAAAAGTGTTTTATTTACAAGTATATTAAAATCAGATATATTACAGGATAGTACACGCGCTAAAATATTCCTCAAATGTGTAAAGTCTTTTATTAAGTTTATTATATTCAACTCTTCACGTAACTCAAACCAAATATATTGTTCTAATGTTACTTTGAACTCGAGTTCAGAGTTGAACCAGTTCAGCATGTTTGGCGCAACTGGCCCTTAAATTAGGTGTACAGAAATTCACATCTTCTCTAGAGGCTCTTTTGAAGACAATAAGCTAAACCAATCCCGATGTTTATTATTTACAAAAGTAAATGCCAAATTATCAGGTTTTTCTAAACTCAACATTTTACTTCGTGCTTAATCAAGGAGTGAAAAGATTCGTTGGAATTGAAGCTTTCATAAAAAACATATACGTTCATATTCAGCTGAATAAAATGTATCAGTCGTGGGATTGCCAGTGAAAAATAGTTAATGCTGTTATTTTCTGGTAGGAATTCGACTGGCAGCCAATTACCGGTCTCCCGAACAATCAAGAAGGGTGGTAATTCGATTCCTTGCGGTTGCCACGGGGCGGAAAAAAGAGGCGATAAAAGCGCTCTCGTAAAAACTCGCATCCCCCATCTTTCGGCCGTGCGAACCAAACTAGCCTGGTTTGTGGTGTGAGAAAGTCACCCTCGAGATATTTGCAGATAACACATCGGCGACGTAAAAAAACCTCCCTATCGCACGTCTCCAATTTGGATACATAAATGTGTCATTGTTACAAAATTGCATTTTTTAAATAAATAGACCTTTGTTACTTACACAGGGATTCTTTCTTTTAAGTTTCCTGCTAGAAACATTAAATTACTTGAGTATTTAAAGAAAACATTAATAAACATGAAAAGGCGTTTGTTGCCGCGGGCGCTCCAAGGGCCGCGGGTTGGCCGGCCCTGTAGTAAAGTTTTGATATGTAATTTCACCAAGCGATTAAATTTCTCACCAATTATTTTTATCAATTCATAAAACATGACAAAGCATAATTTTATCTGCCTTTCTCAATTTATATTCGATTTATAATTTATAAAACTGCAACAAATTTCGACCTCATTCCAATATGCAAATTGGGCCCATTATCCTCTCCGCAAAACGAATTGCATCCGGCGTCCATGGAAAAAATATCCAATCCAATTCACACACGAAACTCTTACGAAATCTTACTTTTCCTCACGATAATACATATTAAAACACATTCATTGCCCAACGTTCATTTCCACCGCTATTAACGTTTCTTGTCTACGCAAATGAGATTTTTAGATTAAATAAAATGCTAGAAAAAAAAACAATGTTGCAATTGTTAATGCTTTGCATTAAATACGTCCTCCAAAAAAAAATTAAACATAACTTCATAATTATTAACATTTCGTAATAGTGTTCATGCTTTTGTTCGAACCGCAAAGGCCTAAATTTCTAGACTAAATAAAAACCATAATTCGTTGGTGAACAAGATCAACTGGAGCAAACTCCTCTGATTATGAATGTTGCTCCTTTCAAATTTTAGCACTTGAAGTAGATTACTCCAATTGCAGTTTGCAATTGCAGTTTATATAAACTATAAGAAATGTTTATAAATTTAATAAGTATAATTGAAATTGACAATTCTTGGTTGCAGAATACTTCAAACATTAAAAGTGCCGAGATTCTTTTCGCATTCTACAACAAGTTAGTCTTACAAAAACTATATCAAACACTCATTGAAACAACTACTTCCCGGGCTAATACCCCGACGGACATAGAATTATACAACAAGTGCTTGCAGTAACCTACTGTAAATGTAACAATTTGGTCAAACTATTCAGGCCATCTATAGACGCGTTTCGAGATTTATCTCAAAATTGTTTAGAAGAAATGGCAAAGCTATTTTTCATTTCATTTCATTTTCATTTTCATTTATTTAAACGGGAATCCCCTATTACATAAAATACATACATAACAAATACTTAACATACAATAAAATATTGCAAAATTAATTAGAATAACTAGATTATACACTAAAATTATACATTATACACTAAAATATTGAATTAACAATTATATAAATTTATACAAGTTATGTTTAAAGTGGTTATGTAACAACTCAAACAAATTAAACCATGGCTGTGAATTAAATGTATTTGATGATCTCATCATCCTACTTATAGGGTTGTTATAGGTGTAGTTTGATCCGAAAGTCTTCAATCGGAAAAGAGGCATTGTTCTATGTCGACGCGTGCTCGATAATATTTGAAAATCCAATTATACTTATCTAATTTATCCGATATCGTTTAGTTATTTTAATGTGTTATTATATTTTTATTGTCTACCTTATGTTTTACAATTTTACATTTTAATTGGGCTGTATCTATGTGTAGTGCTTATTTTATCTTTTTGTATTGCTTATTTTAATTGCATGTTCAACATATATCTGTTGACTTATTTGTGCATTATATGGTTTATGATGATTTATGTAAATGCTTACAATTTTTGTAGAAAGGAGATTTCCGTAAATAAATGAATTAATTAATATACCGATGAGAGATAAATCTCGAAACGCGTCTATAGATGGCCTGAATAGTTTGACCAAATTGTTACATTTACAGTAGGTTAGTGTATGTAACAGCAAACACTTGTTGTTTGTTCCGTCGGGGTATTAGCTCGGGAAGTAGTTGTTTCAATGAGTGTTTGATATAGTCTTTGTAAGACTAACTTGTTGTAGATTGCGAAAAGAATCTCGGCACTTTTAATGTATACATTTAATAATAATAATTTATTTATTTGTAAGTAGACGTAAAAATATGTAATACAATAGTCAACATCGTTATATATATAATTTTCTTAAAATCTAATATAAAAATTGCTGTCAACAGATCATCATAAAACGAATTATGGTATTTAAAAGAAATAAACTATTGAAATGTTTTTGGTTTGGTTTGCATTCACTTTATGGAACATCATTATAAAAATAATATTAAAAACACTTAACTTTATTTCACTACTAATATTTTAACTTATTTAACTTTTACAGTGACAACAGTTTTGACTACAAGTTTAATAATGATCAGTTTGGAATCGAAACTATAGTCACTGTAAAACTTAAAATAAAAATAGTAATGCTTTTAAGCCATTACTACTATTGCATATTATATTTTTTTGTTGTGTTAGTTATTTATAACTGTGTATTTGTATTTTATATTTATTTGAATTGTTAGTTATTGATTATTGTGTATTTGTGTTTTATTTTTAAGCTGATTTATGTAATTAAATTTATTCCAATAATAAAGTCAAGTAAACAATAATAGTAAAATTAAGTTAAGAGTTTTTATTAATTGTAACATTTGTTAACGTGAGATTAATTATGTGTTTGTATTTCATATTTATTGAATTGTTAGTTATTGATTATTGTGTATTTGTATTTTATTTTTAAGCTGTTTTATGTAATTAAATTTATTCCATTAATAAAGTCACGTAACCAATAATACTAAACCCAAGTTAAGATTTTTTTATTTATTGTAACATTTGTTAACGTAAGATTAACTGTGTGTTTGTATTTTATATTTATTGAATTGTTAGTTATTTATTATTGTGTATTTGTATTTTATTTTTAAGCTGTTTTATGTAATTAAATGGATTCCGTTAACAAAGTCAAGTAAATAATAATAGTAAAACCAAGTTAAATGTTTTTATTTATTGTAAAATTTATTAACGTGAGATTAAAGATAAAACTGAGAGGGCTATGAATCATAAACTTACATAATCTGAGCAGTATATTTTGAAATTCACACTAAATCAGTGTTTAATACGCGTGGCGCATGAAGTAAAATTTCGAGTTTAGAAAAGCCTGAAAATTTGGTTTGGTCGCTCCGCGCTTCGCGCTACGCGACCAAACCAAATTTTCAGGCTTTTCTAAACTCGAAATTTTACTTCATGCTTAGTCTGGGAGTGAAAAACACTCGTTGAAACTTCAAATTTAACGATTTTAAATAGCATAATGGCAATATGGTCAACTCTGCAATCTTACGTGAAAAGAAAGCATATCTAAATATTATGGTCAGCAAAGATCCTAAATTTCTCTGGAAACATTTAAAAAAATCTGAAGTTACAAAGCCTAAAGTACGTAACGTACCTTCTTGGTTGAAAAATGTAAATGTTGCTAATTCCTTCTTAGTCGACTCGGTCAGTAGTGTAACCGACCCTAATCTAGTCTTATGATACACCAAAAACTCCCATCCTAACGTTAAAAATAAACTCAGTTTCTCTTTTGTGGATACCCATGATATTTCTAAATTATTATTAAAAATTAAAACCAATGCAGTGGGATCAGATGGCCTTAGCGCGACAATGCTTAAAATGTGTTCTCCATTTATTGTCCCCTACATTACACACATCATAAACTGTTGCTTAGAACAATGCATTTTTCCACAGTCCTGGAAGTTATCGACGGTTATTTTAGTACCAAAAAAAGAAAATCCGGAAAGCCTGAAAGATCTAAGGCCAATTAGTATTTTACCTGTCTTATCTAAAATTCTGGAATCTATAATAAAAGACCAACTGACCCTGTTTGTAGAAACCCATAGTATCCTGCCCACGAACCAATCAGGCTTTAGAACAAATTATAGTGCTCTACTGTTTTACTGAATGTCACTGACGATATTATCAATGCAACTGATAGAGGTTTACTCTCTTGTCTAATCCTTATTGATTACAGCAAAGCTTTCGACACAATTAATCATGATGTATTGCTAGCCAAAATGAAGTACATTGGCTTAGAGTCAAATGCATTAAAGCTTATAAGTAGCTTTATCTATGGCCGCCAACAACAGGTGAAAATTGACAACATGGCGTCTGGTATATCAGAAATGAAGACCGGTGTCCCCCAAGGATCAATTCTAAGCCCACTGTTATTTTCGATTTATACATCATTTATTCCTGAGACTTTAAAATTCTGTACCTATAACTTATACGCCGACGATACCCAACTACTTTACTCCTTTCCTTTTGATAACATAATAACAGCAAATCAAAACCTAAATCTTGACCTATATAATATTTGATCAGCTTCCCAGAAACACTCCTTACTAATTAATCCAAACAAAACTTCGGCTGTGTTGTTCGGCCCCAAAAAAGTACTTAACGCTGCCAAACGTTTATTTTCACTGAAATTGGATAATACAGCAATACATTTTGTAGACTCGGTGCGTAACTTGGGTTTAGTTATTGATTCTGACCTGCGCTTTAAATCTCATGTCAGTAAATGTATCTCTAGAGCTTATAATAATCTAAGAATGATATATGCGAATAGAAAAATCTTAAGTAAAAACACCAAACGACTTCTCTGTGAAACTCTAGTGCTGAGTCATTTCAACTTTTCGGATGTGGTCTATAGTGCCTGTTTAGATAGTATAACAATAAATCATATACAAAAAGTTCAAAATTCTTGTATACGGCTTATCCTGGGAATAAGAAAATTCGATCACATTTCAGGTAAATGCACTGAACTTAACTGGCTGAACATGGCTAATCGAAGAATTCTCCATTCTGGTTTACTCTACTATAAGTTAATTAATTTCCGCAAACCCTCTTATCTATATCGTAGAATTGTGTTTCGGACTGATATTCATAATGTCAATGTTAGGTTCCGGGGACTCATATCGCCACCGAAGCACAGATCTGCTATTTATACGAGATGTTTTTCTTACAACATCTATAAATTATTCAATAAAATTCCCCAACACCTAAAACAATTAAAATTCAACAGCTTCAGATGTCACTTGCGCTTTCTGTTACTACGAAATGAGTTTTGAATTTACAGAATTAATTCGAGATATTGACGACGAAATATGTTTGTCTATTATCCCTCACACGTTGCAATTACATTTATGTTTAATTTTTCGTAGGTTAAGTGGAAGATCAGTAACAGGTAAAGCTGACTGAACTTCGCCTACGCTTTAAGTATTTATTTTGTATTTATTTTTTGTATGACAAATAAAGGCATTTATTATAAATGCCTGAACTTTTACAGCGCATGTTTATGTAATTAAATGGATTCGGTCAGTAAAGTTTAAAGTTTAAATGATAAATTCCCTGTATATATTTAGACAATATTCAAGCTTTTCAACAACGTATGCATTTTCAGAAAATTCTGTGAATTTAATAGATGTTCATAATTTTTTACCATAAATTTTAATTATTTATAGTAAAGCACAAAATGTTCTTGTGAGTTGTGGATTGTGTTTGCTTGTCACTGAATTACCCAGTGAATTTAATAAATATTCATAATTTCTTACTAATCATTTTTTATTATTTATAGTTTAAAACCAAACTACCTTGCAACTAAATCCACAAACAAGTAGTTGTCTATGCTAAATCGTAACGATGCCCAATTATTCAAAATGCAATATCCGTAATTTCCAAATTAGGTTTTTTTTTATTATCATTTCTCTATTGCGTTTTAAAAATAACAAAATACATTCACAAATAAACGATCGTATATTTGTGAGTGTGACAACCTTCAAGAACGAATGGAAGGATTAAAAAATGTAATAAGAGGAAGTCGGTGTCTGATTGGCAAAGAAGCCGTTCACATTTCGAGAGTTGTTGTACACACAAAGCAACTGGATTGAAAATTGGTTTTATTATGTTGAATTTAAGTGCGGGTAATTATTTACGCTTATTGTTATTACTGTTAATAAAGGTAGTAATTATTGGTTTCCGTACTTGATATTTATATATTACAAGTCATAAATTTGTAATCGTCTATAAAAATGAGCATGCCTCTTTTTTTTCGTTCAATCGTAGTTTTGATTTCTTGAATTAATTTTTTATCTGGCACTTGCAACATATTAGAATATTTAAAGTTATTTAAATTAAAAAACACTTACTATTGTTTCACAAATTAAAATTTTATTCCGACTAGTTTCGGTTTGTTAGACCATTTTCAAAGAAACGTGATATTCCTTTGAAAATGGTCTAACAAACCGAAACTAGTAGTTTTGATTATATAAAATATTCAAAACCTAAATAATGGTTATTAAAAATGATATTCTTTATTATTGATTTATTAAAATTACTTAAATAAGCTTCGAGTATGCTAGGGTTTAAATATGGAGTAGTTAAAGGCGATATAGCTAATTCACTATATTTTTATTTTGTTCATGCCCATTTGCACCTAAGTCGATCAACTTAATCAGTAATTAGTACTTCTTAAAAACAGCAATTTTAATCACAAATTGTTTACACAATCGCATATTGATGAAAGAGACATGTTTAGGATATCTTACAAATTTACAACATGCTTATATTGTAGAATTTTAACTTAATCAAAGGTTTAATTAATTATTAGTAGATGATTAAAGTTTTTTTTTTTCCACATGAGGTGGTATCGCTTAGCGTCCCTGCACTACGGTCTCCGTGGTCCTTTTGTGCTCCCGTGGTCCTTTTGTGCTTTTGTGCTGATTAAAGTTAATCAGTTGTCTTTAAATAAAAACACTTTTTAACCTTTCTTCGCAAATATATTTAAATATATTGTTGTGGTGCAAATGCGCCTCAGTCTGTAATTTAAAATCTACATCAACCGTATCTAATACAAAATAATGCTGTTCAGTGATGTGCAAATCAAAGATGTGTCTGGAAAAACAAAAATCGCTTTGCAGTTGTATTACTTATTCCATAAGTCGAGTCGTTCAAAATTGCTCCAAGAATGTTTTTATAAATTTGGAATAAGCTCATAAATTTGAAACATTAATGTTGCAATTATTCGAATTCCAACCAGATATGTATATATTTTGATATACCACCATGAATTTCATAATTACCGTTCAAAATACTCTACATTCCGTTTCACAAGTCTTGCTTCAGAAAAAATAAGATGAAAAATTTAGATCCTCATGTTTGCTATCGAAATAAATTGAAATTGAAATGGCTAAACGAGAGTGAGAAAATCAGAACGGCCTACTTCATCACGAAAATTGCACAACAATTCCGCTTTCGATTTCAATGTCACGTAAACACGCTTGTGACATAATTACCGACGCTCTCTTGCGCTCAGCGTGGGATCATAAACGCAGGCAATTAGCTAATTAGCGCGTTCTGTCATCATCATCCGCAATTAATTTGTAAAGAAGATGCAAAATATGTCTGCATACCTTTGTATTTTTTCTTTCTGAATATCCAATATTTAACCACAATTTTCATTTTTTTTTAATTATAACTCATACAATCGTTAGTCAATTTTTATGAGATTTTCTATGAACGATTATTAAACCTTTTTCTTTCAAAATATCTCCAAACCTAACAATACCCCATCCGTCGTTTTTGAGTTTTTCTCACGTGTCCATCTGAGTATCCAATATTTAAAGTCAATTTTATTGCTTTTTTTTCTAAAAATTATAACTTAATCGTTATCCCATTTCTGTGAGATTTTGTGTAAACGTTATTTAAACTTTTTTTCTTTTAGAATATCTGAAAATATTAAAATACCCCATCCGTAATTTTTAAGTTATTTGTACTTGTACGTCTGAATATCCAATATTTAACATCAATTTTCATATTTCTTGAATAACTTTCTCATTTATCACTTGGTGAAATATTTTGAAATAATATTAAAGGATAAATTCAAAACACTTGGTTTGTTTCACTATTTTCACAAATAGTGAAACAAACCAAGTGTTTTTAATTTATCCTTTAATATTATTTCAATTTTCATGTTTTTTTTTTTTAATTATAACTCACACAATCGTTGGTCTACTTTTAAGAGATTTTTACTAAATATTGATTAATCTTTTTTCTTTCAGAATATCTAAAAATCTAAAATTACCCCATTTGTAGTTTTTGAATTATTTGCACTTTTACATCTGAATATCCAATATTTAATCTCAGTTATCATGTTTTTTTAACAAGTTATAACTCACACAATCCTGAGTTTATTTTTGTGAGATTTCGCATGAATTTTAACTAAACTTTTCTCTTTTAAAATATCTGAAAATCTAAAAATACCCCATCCGTAGTTTTTGAGTTATTTTCACTTGTTCGTCGGAACATCCAATATTTAACCTAAATTTTCATAGTTTTTGTTTTCAAAAAATTATGACTCGCACATTCATAAAAAAAAATTGTTTGAACTTCTGTATAAACGTTCTTTAAACCTATCTCTTTTATAATATCTGAAAATCTAAAAAAAATCCATAGTTTTTGAGTAATACGCGCGTGTACGTCTAAATATCCAATATTTTATCTCAATGTTATGTTTTTTTCTTTTCAAAAAATTATATCTTGCACAATCGTTAGTCAACTTTTCTGAGATTCTGCATGAATGTTAACTAAACTTTGCTCTTTTAGAAAATTAAAAAATCTAAAAATACCCCTTTCTGGGTTTTTAAGTTATTTGCACTTATACATCTGAATATCCAATATTTAACCTCAACTTTCATGTTGTTTTTTTAACCAACTATAACTCACACAATCCTGAGCTAATTTTTGTAAGATTTTGTGTGAATGTTAATTAAACTTTTTTCTTTTAGAATATCTCAAAATCTAAAAATACCCCGTCCGTAGTTTTTGAGTTATTTTCACTTATTCGTCGGAATATCCAAATTTACTTGAATTTTCATGTTTTTTTTTCTTTTCCAATAAATTATAACTCGCACATTCATAAGACACTTTTTTTAAAGATTTTTTATAAGCGTTCTTTAAACTCATCTCTTTTATAATATCTGAAAATCTAAAAATACCCCATATGTAGTTTTTGAGTTATACGCATGTGTACGTCTGATTATCCAATATTTCACCTCAATTTTCATGTTTTCTTTCTTTTCAAAAACTTATATCTTACACAATCGTTATTCAACTTTTTTTAGATTTAGTATGAATTTTAACTAAGCTATTCTCTTTCAGAATATCTAAAAATACCCCATTCGTAGTTTATTATTAGTTAGTTATTTGCACTGATTTGCACTATTGATCTGAATACCCAATATTTAACCTCAATTTTCATGTTTTTTTTTCAACAAATTGTAACTCACACAATCCTGAGTCAATTTTTCTGAGATTTTGTATAAATGTTAACCAATCTTTTCTCTTTTAGAATACCTGAAAAGCTAAAAATATCCCGCTCGTTTTTGAGTTATTTTCACTTCTTCATCGGAATATCCAATATTTAACCTGAATTTTTATGTATAAAAATTATAACTCGCACATTCGTTAGCCAAATTTGTTGAAATTCTGTATAAACGTTCTTTAAACTTATCTCTTTTATAATATCTGAAAATCTAAAAATAGCCCCTCCGTAGTTTTTGAGTTATACGCATGTGTATGTCTGAATATCCAATATTTCATCTCAATTTTCATGTTTTTTTTTTCTTTTCAAAAAATTATATTACGCACAATCGTTTGTCAACTTGAGTAAGATTTTGTATAAATATTAATTAAACATTTTTCTTCTAGAATATCTAAGAATCTAAAAATACCCCACTCATAGTTTTTGAGTTATTTGCGCTTATACGTCTGAATATCCCATACTTAACCTCAAATTTCATGTATTTTTTTTTTTCAACAAATTATAATTCACACAATCCTGAGCTAATTTTTGTAAGATTTTGTATGAATGGTAACTAAACTTTTCTCTCTTAGATTATCTCAAAATCTAAAAATACCCCATCCGTAGTTTATCAGTTATTTATTTATTTATTTATTTTAACGGTGGGCCATTACATAATAAAATAACAATAGTCTTTTAACAAATCGAAATAATCGCACAAAATCACACAAACAATGTGAATAACGACTAAAACTAAATTTATATACAAATACAAGTATGCATACATGGAATCATACATACTATAACACTACGTACTACATTCAAGCACATTTTTACAATTACGCTTGAAACATTGTAAGCTTACACCAAAAACATCTAGCAATCTACAATATGTATTAATATTATCAATTAATGCATTCCTAGGGCTGTTGGATGCATAATTTGTTGCGTGATACTTGCACTATTATTTTCACTTATTCGTCGGAATATCCAATTATACTTGAATTTTCATGTTTTTTTTTCTTTTCCAAAAAATTATAGCTCGCACATTCATGAGCCACATTTCTCAAGATTTTGTATAAGCGTTCTTTAAACTCATCTCTTTTATAATATCTGAAAATCTAAAAATACCCCATCCGTAGTTTTTGAGTTATACGCATGTGTACGTCTGAAAATCCAATATTTCACCATTTCATGTTTTCTTTCTTTTCAAAAAATTATATCTTACACAATCGTTAGTCAACTTTTCTGAGATTTTGTATGAATGTTAACTAAGCTTTTCTCTTTCAGAATATCTAAAAATCTAAATATACCCCATTCGTAGTTTATTATTAGTTAGTTATTTGCACTTATAGATCTGAATACCGAATATTTAACCTCAATTTTCATGTTTTTTTTTCAACAAATTATAACTCACACAATCCTGAGTCAATCTTTTTTAATGTTTTGTATGAATGTTAACTAATCTTTTCACTTTTAGAATACCTGAAAGTCTAAAAATACCCGGCCTGTAGTTTTTAAGTTATTTTCACTTCTTCATCGGAATATCCAATATTTAATCTGAATTTTCATGTTTTTTCTTTTCCAAAAATTATAACCGCACATTCGTTAGCCAAATTTGTTAAAATTTTGTATAAACGTTCTTTAAATTTATCTCTTTTATAATAGCTGAAAATCTAAAAACACCCCCTCCGTAGTTTTTGAGTTATACGCATGTGTATGTCTGAATATCCAATATTTCACAGCAATTTTCATGTTTTTCTTTTCAAAAAATGATAACTCGTACATTCGGTAATAGGTATTTTGAGATTTTGTATAAATGTTCTCTAAGCCTATCTCTTTTATAATATCTGAAAATCTAAAAATACCCCATCCGTAGTTTTTTGAGTTATGCGCACGTGTATGCCATCTTCTTCTTTTAAAAAAATTATAACTTGCATATTCGTTAGCCAAATATTTTGAAATTTTGTATAAACGTTCTCTTAGCCTACCTCTTTTATAATATCTGAAAATCTAAAAATACCCCTTCCGTAGTTTTTGAGTTATATGCACGTGTATGTCTGAATATCCAATATTTCACCTCAATTTTCATGTTTTTTTTCTTTTCAAAAAATTATATCTCGCACAATCGTAAGTCAACTAGTTTAAGATTTTGTATGAATATTAAGTAAACTTTTCTAAAAATTTAAAAATACCCCACTCGTAGTTTTTGAGTTATTTGCGCATATACGTCTGAATATCCAATATTTAACCTCAATTTTCATGTATTTTTTTTCAACTTATTTTAATTTACACAATCCTCAGTTAATTTTTTTGAGATTTTGTACAAATGTTAACTAAACTTTTCTCTTTTATAATATATTAAAATCTAAATATACCCCGTCCGTAGTTTTTGAGTTATTTTAACTTGTTCGTCGGAATATCAAATATTTAACCTGAATTTTCATGTTTTTTTTATTTAAAAAAAAATATAACACGCACATTCGTTAAGCAAATTTCCTAAGATTTTGTATATACAATCTTTAAACATATCTGTTTTATAATATCTGAAAATCTAAAAATACCCCATCCGTAGTTGTTGAGTTATACATACGTGTACGTCTGTATATCCAATTTTCCCCTCAATTTTCATGTTTTTTTTTCTTTTCAAAAAATTATATCTCGCACAATCGTTAGTCAACTAGTGTAAGATTTTGTACGAATGTTAAGTAAACTTTTATCTTTTAGAATATCTAAAAATCTGAAAATACCCCACTCGTAGTTTTTGAGTTATTTGCGCTTATATGTCTGAATATCCATTATTTAACCTCAATTTTCATGTTTTTTTTTTTCAACTAATTTTAATTTACACAATCCTCAGTTAATTTTTTTGAGATTTTGTATAAATGTTAACTAAACTTTTCTCTTTTAGAATATATTAAAATCTAAAAATACCCCGTCCGTAGTTTTTGAGTTATTTTAACTTGTTCGTCGGAATATCAAATATTTAACCTAAATTTTCATGTTTTTTTTATTTTTAAAAAATTATAACACGCACATTCGTTAAGCAAATGTCCTAAGATTTTGAATATAGAATCGTTAAACATATCTGTTTCATAATATCTGAAAATCTAAAAATACCCCATCCGTAGTTTTTGAGTTATACATACGTGTACGTCTGTATATCCAATTTTTCCCCTCAATTTTCATGTTTTTTTTTCTTTTCAAAAAATTATATCTCGCACAATCGTTAGCCAATTTGTGTAAGATTTTGTATGAATGTTAACTAAACTTTTCTCTTCTAGAATATCTATGAATCTAAAAATACCCCGTGCGTACTTTTTGAGTTATTTTAACTTGTTCGTCGGAATATCCAATATTTAACCTAAATTTTTATGTTTTCTTCTTGTCAAAAAATTATAACTCGCACATTCGTTGGCCATTTTTTTTACGATTTTATATAAACGTTCATTAAACCTATCTCTTTTATAATATCTGAAAATCTAAAAATACCCCATCCGTAGTTTTTGAGTTATACGCACGTGTATGTCTGAATATCCAATATTTCCCCTCAATTTTCATGTTTTTTTTTCTTTCCAAAAAATTATATCTCGCACAATCGTTAGTCAACTTGTGTGAGATTTTGTATGAATGTTAACTAAACTTTTCTCTTTTAGAATATCTAAAAATCTAAAAATACCCCACTCGCAGTTTTTGAGTTATTTGGGCTTATACGTCTGAATATCCAATATTTAACCTCAATTGTCATGTTTTTTTTTTCCAACAAATTATAATTCACACAATCATGAGCTATTTTTTGTGAGATTTTGTATAAATAGTAACTACATTTTTCTCTTTTAGATTATCTCAAAATCTAGAAATACCCTATCCTTAGTTTTTGAGTTATTTTAACTTGTTCGTCGGAATATCCAATATGTAACCTGAATTTTCATGTTTTTTTTATTTTCAAAAAATTATAGCACGCACATTCGTTACCCAAATTTTTTAAGATTTTGTATATACAATCTTTAAACTTATCTCTTTTATAATATCTGAAAATCTAGAAATACCCCATCCGTAGTTTTTGAGTTATACATACGTGTACGTCTGTATATCCAATTTTTCCCCTCACTTTTCATGTTTTTTTTTCTTTTCAAAATATTATATCTCGCACAATCGTTAGTCAACTTGTGTAAGATTTTGTATGAATGTTAAGTAAACTGTTCTCTTCTTGAATATCTACAAATCTAAAAATACCCCATTCGTGGTTTTTGAGTTATTTGCGCTTATACGTCTGAATATCCAATATTTAACCTCAATTTTTATGTATTTTTTTTTCAACTAATTTTAATTCACACAATCCTGAGGTAATTTTTTTGAAAATTTGTATGAATGTTAACTAAACTTTTCTCTTTTAGAATATATTAAAATCTAAAAATACCCCTACCGTAGTTTTTGAGTTATTTTCACTTGTTCGTCGGAATATCCAACATTTAACCTGAATTTTCATTTAATATAATAGCAGACTATTTATGATTTTCAACGTTTTATTTACAAATAAAAGTTGAAAATCATAAATGGTCTGCTATTATATTAAGTGATAATGGATTTTCAAAAAAATAAGTGCCTTAACAATCAACGAGCTGAATTTTCATGTTTTTTTATTTTCAAAAAATTATAACACGGACATTCGTCACCCAAATTTTTTAAGATTTTGTATAAACATTCTTTAAACTTATCTCTTTTATAATATCTGATAATCTAAACATACCCCATCCGTAGTTTTTGAGTTATACGTACGTGTACGTCTGTATATCCAATTTTTCCCCTCTATTTTCATGTTTTTTTTCTTTTCAAAAAATTATAACTCGCACAATCGTTAGTCAACTTTTGTAAGACTTTGTACAAATGTTAATTAAACTTTTGGCTTTCAGAATATCTTACAATCTAAAAATACCCCATTCGTACTTTTTGAGTTATTTGCACTTATACGTCTGAATATCCAATATTTCACCAACATGTATGTATGTAATTTTCATGTTTTTTTTTTTCAGCATATTATAACTCACGCGAGTCAATTTTTGTGAGATTTTGTATGGATGTTAACTAAACTTTTCTCTTTTAGAATATCTAAAAACTTAAAAATACCCTATCTATAGATTTCAAGTTATTTTTACTTAAAAGCCTGAATACCCAAAATGTCAATCAATGTTTCAATATCAGTATCAATAAAATGTTAAACTCATACAATCGTTAATAGATTATGTGATTTTATTTAAGCGTTAAGTAATCTAAAAATATATAAAAATCTAGAAATACGCGTTCTGTAGTTTTTCAGTTATTTTCATTATTTAATTTTTTTTTAAAATTAAATTTAAAATAAAATCACTTCTTATGTTTCACAAAATTAGTGAAACATACCAAGTGATTTTATTTTAAATTTAATTTTTTTAAAAATATTTAATCATGTTTCATCAAGTGATCAATGAGAAACAAGTTGAAAATTCATTATTTAAACCCTGGGTCTCCAAACTATCTTCTTCGCGGGCCATAAATACAATTCTACATAATAAAGTCGGCCAAGATCCGATAAATTTTATAAAATTATGAAAAATTTAAGGAACAATTGTTACAATATTTCAAAATATGACATTTACAAAAAAAATTACAAACGATCGCGGGCCGGATTCATGCAAGTCGCGGGCCGGATTTGGCCCGCGGGCCGTAGTTTGGATACCACTGATTTAAACCTTTAAATGAACTATACAAAAAAAGAAGATAAAATAGGTATACATCATAATGTTGATGTATACCCATTTTATCTTATCACAAATAGATACCTATCATTACTAAAGCTTGTGTTAAACGACACTATTTTCTTGTACAAAAATATAGTAAAAGAAATAACCAAATAGAACAATTAAATATTAAATTGTATGTGTATTCAATTTCCTTAGCTTTAGTATTACATTTATTATGATTTATGTAAAACATAACGTTAAAGCACCATAAAATAATGGAAATATTCCAAACTACTGGAGGGATTCTAATAAAAAATTTGAGAGCGTTATAATTTTACAATTAATTTCATTATAATAATTCTTGCCTCATGAACGCAAGGAAATCAGCACACCATAACAATAAGGAACATTACGTGCATGGCGACCTGGAATCTTGTAATTCTTCTGCACGACCGCCACAAATCCCTTTTTCTTTTGTACAGCTAGCGACAACAACGACACGATCTATAAATGTCGAAACCGAGGCGTACAATCCTGACACTCGAGAACTCGACAAAGTAAAACGATATCGCTACGAACAAAAAAAAAAACTTGTCGCAAGACCGCGAGTAATTAATTTCGCAACGCGATTTTTACTTTCTTTACTTGACCTAGCAATTATTAACATTAACCTTGGTTCGTTTGTAAATAAATAAAGCGAGACTTGTTTTTTTTAACGTGATGTTTTACCCAATTCGATTTTTTCGGTAATTTAAAATTATCTGTGCATGAATATTGTAGGCTAAAGAATATACAATAATTAAAGCAGTGGCGTAGATGCTTATGTAGTAAGTAAAATCGGTCGGGGTGTCTTTTTTTCTCAGAAACAAGTTTTTTAAACTTTTTTCGTCGTTTTTTTAATTGAAAACTTCTAACAAGTTTTTTTCCACATCCAGATTGACATTCGTTGTTTTTGTTAATGAGTTCAATTTGAAGTTACGCTGGTGTTTCCACTCCCAGACTAAGCATGAAGTAAAATTTCGAGTTTAGAAAAACCTGAAAATTTGGTATGGTCGCGTAGCGCGAAGCGCGGAGCGACCAAACCAAATTGTCAGGTTTTTCTAAACTCGAAATTTTACTTCATGCGCCACGCAATTAAACACTGAAATATTGTGAAATTATTGATGTACTGCTAAATCAGTGTAAAAATATACTGCTAGAGCAGGTTTAAAAAATATACTGTAAATAGAATATATTTTTAATTTCACAATTATTCAGTGTTTTATGTGCGTCGCGCATGAAGTAAAATTTGGAGTTTAGAAAAGCCTGAAAATTTGGTTTGGTCGCGTAGCGCTACGCGCTACGCGACCAAACCAAATTTTCAGGCTTTTCTAAACTCCAAATTTTACTTCATGCTTAGTCTGGGAGTGGAAACACCAGTGGAACTTCAAATTGAACTCATTGACAAAAACAACGAATGTATTAAAATATATATTGTATGTTCAATTAATGGCTTGAAGTGTGAACAGCTTCAAGCCCTTCAAAACCGCAGGCCCGGACGGGATTATTCCTACTGAATTACAGATGGCTGCGGATATTATCAATCCCTGGTTGGAAATAATATTCGAAGCCTGCTTAACTCTTTTGTACATCCCGCAGAGGTGGAAAGAGACTAATGTGGTGTTTATACCCAAAGCGGGAAAAATATCTCACTCAACACCGAAGGACTATAGGCCGATTAGCTTATCCTCCTTCCTACTCAAGACGCTGGAGAGGTTAGTGGAGGCGTACATAAAAGAGCGCATACATCCAGACCTCTGGTCGACTAGCCAACACGCGTACACTAGGGGCAGATCAGTAGACACAGCTCTGCACGCCCTCCTAAGTCAGGTTAAAAATTCCATTTGTACGAAAGAGTTCACGTTGGCGGTATTCCTGGATATCGAAGGAGCCTTCAACTTCGTGCGCCCAGGGGCGATTTTGTCGGCCCTTGGCAATCTGCACATGGATGAGTCGATATGCCTCTTCGAAGAGGAGCTGCTAACGAGGAGGCACATTGTCTCTGCGCTGGGCGGCTCACGCTCAAGAAGAGAGGTCAGTAGAGGTACCCTTCAAGGGGGTGTCCTCTCTCCACTACTATGGAATATAGTTATGAATGAACTACTGAAAGGACTAGAGTCTACGGGGTGTAAAACAATTGCCTGTGCTGATGACGTGACCCTCGCGGTCTCTGGTAAACACGTAGGCATCCTATTTGAACTCATGGAAAGGGCACTCCGCAAGGTAACCCGCTGGTGTGTGGAATGTGGACTGGGGGTAAATCCCCTCAAAACTGAGCTTGTACTCTTCGCCAGAATGCATAGGATACCTAACTTCAAAACTTCCGTCCTAAACGGCACGGGACTGGTGGTAAAGGAGCAAGCCAAATATTTGGGCACCTTAGTCGATAGGAAGTTAAGTTGGAAGCCCAATATCAGGAGAGGGTACGGAAAGCGCAGGTCGCGCTGTACTCGTGCAAAAGAGCTGTGAGCAAGAACTGGGGACTGAAACCAAGCGTTGTCCACTGGCTGTGCACGACTGTGGTGAGACCCATTCTGTTCTACGGCGCTGCAGTCTGGTGGACTGCTCTTGATAAGAAAATTCACCGGACCGCACTGGGTAAGGTACAGAGATCAGCCGAACTGCTCATAACAGGCGCGGTTAGATCTACCCCCTCCAAAGCGCTAGATATAATACTAAATCTAGCTCCTGTTGACCTTTACTGCAGGTATGCTGCAGCTACCATAGCGATCAGGATCAACTCGGTCGGGATATGGAATAGTAGCAAACAGGGCCATGGAAGGATCCTGAATGAGCTTGTCGATATCCCACTGAGGACTGATAGCTATCTTCCAGAACTTACCTTTGGGAACAAGTTCTCCATTTCCATCCCGGACAAAACCGAATAGGTAGAGGGCAAGATTGTTCAGGGAAATGAAGTCTGGCTCTTCACGTATGGCTCCAAGTCCGAAAACAGAGTAGGGGGTGGAATTTTCTCACATGAGTTCAACCTCAAAAAATCCGTTCGACTCCCAAATCACTGCAGCGTCCTACAGGCGGAAGTCATGGCTACCCGAGTGGCAGTGGACTGGATAGGTAAAACCGACCTTCAGGTAAACCATATCAGGTTCGTCACCGATAGCCAGGCCGCCATTAGGACAATAAATAGTCCCTACTGCACCTCCAAGGTGGCCAGAGACTGCAGAAAAGTGCTTAACAAGCTCGCTAACAGCTGTGATGTGGGGCTCATCTGGGTACCAGGTCACAGTGATATCAAGGGAAACTCAATTGCCGACGGCCTTGCAAGGAAGGGGGCAAGGATGAGAGACCTATCTACTGAACTTTCCGCCGACATTCCTCTTGGGGAATGCAGGAGACTATTAAGGGACCAAATGACATCATGGGTTAACCTTAGGTGGAAGGAAGAAGACACGTGTCACATAACAAGGCAGCTATGGCCTATGTGTGACACTATAAACAGTAAAAGATTAATTGCACTTAGCAGAATCGACATAAGGAAGGCAGTAGATGATGGGTCACTGTTTTCTGGGTGGATACGCACAAAATATAGGTCTCAAATACAATGACTACTGCAGAGAATGCCTAGATGAGGAGGAGGAAGAAACAGTACTCCACTATCTAGGTCAATGTCCTGCTCTTGAGGGGAAACGAATGAAGTACCTCGGTCTGCACCACGCAAGTGAACTGGCGGAGCTCTCACCTATAAAGGTGGGAGATCTGATCGGATTCATTAGGTGCTCAAACTGGGTTGTATAGGGGAAGGATCTCTCATGGTATCACAACGGGCCCTATGGGCCTAAGTGAACAGAATCGGCTGTTGCCATATAAACCTAACCTAACCTATGTTCAATAAAAAAAAACCTCTAGAGTGCCATGATTTAATATTTTTTTTAATTTAAGTTGGCTACACGCTTTAGGAATTGTGGACATAATAAATAAAATGTATAATTTTAGAGTTGCCAACCTACAATTTATTCCAGGGCACTCCAAAGGTTTAATTTTCTTGAAGATTCGATACATTTTTTCCTGAATAACTTTTTCATAATAATTTTTATTTAATTTGGGTTACAAATTTAAATTAATTCTCCATAAGCGTTTTTACACTCACAATCCTCTTAGGTGTTTTAATATTGTTTTTATTAAGATTTCCCAAAAAGTGTTTAAAGTTTTGAATATAATATAACATTTATTTTCGATTTAAAATAAGCGTATCGTATAATTTGTTGAAATGTGCGGTGTCTAATTGCTTTATGATGTGAATGGTGGCGACGAGAGCGACTTTTTCCGACCCTCGAAACAGACGAGAGTCCTCCTCCCCTCTCCGCACTTTCGGTCAGTTTATTCAGCGAATAAAACAGCCCCGTCGAGATTTATGACTTTCTAAATACAGTTGGACATAGGTCTGCACTCTGGACGACCATTAGCGGTCACACTGATGATAATAAGTGCGACGCAATAAATTCTCTTTTTTTGCTCAAAAAGAGACACTGAATTCAGATGTTATATATTGTCCTCTAGGAGGATATACATATTTCCCGTCCCTTTCTCATCCTTTATCATCAAGCGTCCTCGCTTTTGTTTTCTTCTAAGTATTATTTTATAAAAGTATTTTCTTTTATTTACATCTCGGATGCTCTTTTTGTCAATTTTTAAAAGTAGAGAATAAGTAATACATTGATTTTAGGGGCAGAATAGTATGAACACTGTTTTACCTTTATTAACAGACAGTTTTACCTTTATTAACAGTCAGGTTTACCTTTATTAACAGTCAGTTTGTTTTAATGTGACCACGATATTATAGTTTTGAGACATTTGAGCATTCAAGAAATTATTAACTAGCATAAATGTACAAACATACATATCTTTTAATATAATCGAGATAGCAATGCTGAGGCGGCTCGAAACAAGCTTTATCCACGGAACATACAAGAAATAAATCTTTTTTATATTCGTTAATTTGTTAAGGCTTCGTGTGTCGGAGACGCGTCGTACAAGGGTAGCAGATGTTCCCGTTGAATCATATAAATCCTCTGCTGAAACATTCACCAACCAACATCGATGCTTTTATTTTTTGTTCCGACTTTTAAAGTTCATGCTGTTTTCCCAAGTTCGGATGAGTTATAACCCTAATAATAATATACTACGTGAATACATCATCTTTCCAACAGCCTCCGCGCATTTTCTTCGTCTCGGCCCTAGATGTAGGATTATCCCCGAAATTCTCATCCCGAGTCCGCAAAACCCTTAACAAAATATAACACATCGTATGCACGTTACATCCTCGCAGTCCACAGGAATTCACCTTCTTCTCTCCGCGCAATTTCGCGATGGGTGCGGTACCTGATTTATTGCGCGGCTCCAAAAAAATAAAATATACCCACATGAGTGTACCGTCACGCCACCCTGAATATAAACGACGAATATATTATAAGGGAGGAATACTCTTTTCCTGTGTTTATGTTCGTGTTGTGTACGGATGGTGTGTATCAAAATTTATTGCGCCTTACATTTGTTCGTGTGTAGTTTCGCCGAATGAAATAAACTCGAAATGTTTATTTCTTCTCCCTCCTACACCTGTTTGAAAATTAATAATACAAATTTTATACTTTATTTACGGCAGATCGTAAATATTTCGCACATGTTTTCTGAACAAACGTTTATAGAATTTTTTTCGTCAAAATTTTTACTAGTGGAGCTGCAGACATGTATCGTACAGGGTGGCGCAAAACTACCGATATGGTTTGAATGTTTAATAACTTTTTAAATTTATTTATATTTTTTATTTTTATTTCAGAATTTTGTGAAGAAGAATTTTAGTATAATTACCGATGTTTATGTTATGGCTGATATTTATTGTACTCTTTAACATTAAATAGTGACTCCAAAGTGTTGAGGGCTGGAATTTTGTCGCCAGTTCTGCGAGATATGTTAAAATTACGTTTTCCGAAAATGAATTCATTTCATGTTCAGTGCGCCATTCCATGAATTTTTTATAAATATTTTCATAAATATCAAGAGATTTTTTCGGCAACAGCGACGAACTAGCAGCGTTTGCTGCCGCAATAATCCTTGGTGGGGTATTAGGCCTCTCTGGAGATAGTGATGTCTGCATTTTAACGTTCACCAATGTTCATCAACACACAAAACAGCACAAACTTAACTAAATGACATGTGTCATTTAAAAAATCACCGCCATCTAAAAATTGTTCACCGATGCTGAAAAGTCTATTGGCTCTTATGGCAGCGGTGCGTCAAATAAATCCCATAAGAATTGCATTGTACTTCACGCATCGGTATGAAAAATCAAATTTCACACATTTTTAATGATGTGTGAAATTGTATTTCACAAATAGGAGTAGAAAAAACTGTTTATTTTTCTTCAAAAAATTCATTCAAAATTTAACATTGAAACCCGCATAAGTCTGTCCTTTTTCCACTCATGCTTTTTATTAGCCAGCACATAAAAATCTTCCAAAATTGTAAAATACTTAAAAATTGAGCTGGGGCAATGAAATTTATAGAATTCATAGAAATTTATATTCCCTATTTATTAATCTAACTTCCAATGTCGTACCATAACTGATACCGATACTGATACCGAAGAATAAAAATTGTATTTTAAAATTGAAAACTATCAATTTCTGCAATAACAAGCGAGCGTAGCGAGCATACTGCGAGCATTACGCGAGCGAAGCGAGCTGGGTACGAGCGAAGAAAGGCGAGCGAAGCTAGGCGAGCGAAGCTAGGCGAGCGAAGCGAGCAGTAACCGCAGCTCGATGTGCCAGCTAGCGCAAGCGAAGCGAGCTGAGTACGAGCGAAGCGAGGCGAGCGAAGCGAGGCGAGCGAAGCGAGCAGTAACCGCAGTTCGATGTGCCAGCTAGCGCAAGCGAAGCGAGCTAAGTACGAGCGAAGCGAGCAGTAACCGCAGCTCGATGTGCCAGCTAGCGCAAGCGAAGCGAGCTGAGTACGAGCGAAGCGAAGCGAGCTGAGTACGAGCGAAGCGAAGCGAGCTGAGTACTAGCGAAGCGAAGCGAGCGAAGCGAGCAGTAACCGCAGCTCGATGTGCCAGCTAGCGCGAGCGAAGCGAGCTGAGTACGAGCGAAGCTAGGCGAGCGAAGCGAGCAGTAACCGCAGCTCGATGTGCCAGCTAGCGCAAGCGAAGCGAGCTGAGTACGAGCGAAGCGAGCAGTAACCGCAGCTCGATGTGCCAGCTAGCGCAAGCGAAGCGAGCTGAGTACGAGCGAAGCGAGGTTAGCGAAGCGAGCAGTAACCGCAGTTCGATGTGCCAGCTAGCGCAAGCGAAGCGAGCTAAGTACGAGCGAAGCGAGCAGTAACCGCAGCTCGATGTGCCAGCTAGCGCAAGCGAAGCGAGCTGAGTACGAGCGAAGCGAAGCGAGCTGAGTACGAGCGAAGCGAAGCGAGCTGAGTACTAGCGAAGCGAAGCGAGCGAAGCGAGCAGTAACCGCAGCTCGATGTGCCAGCTAGCGCGAGCGAAGCGAGCTGAGTACGAGCGAAGCTAGGCGAGCGAAGCGAGCAGTAACCGCAGCTCGATGTGCCAGCTAGCGCAAGCGAAGCGAGCTGAGTACGAGCGAAGCGAGCAGTAACCGCAGCTCGATGTGCCAGCTAGCGCGAGCGAAGCGAGCTGAGTACGAGCGAAGCGAGCTGAGTACGAGCGAAGCGAGGCGAGCGAAGCTAGGCGAGCGAAGCGAGCAGTAACCACAGCTCGATGTGCCAGCTAGCGCGAGCGAAGCGAGCTCAGTACGAGCGAAGCGAGCTGAGTACGAGCGAAGCGAGGCGAGCGAAGCGAGCAGTCAGAGCAGCACTAGGCGCCAGCCGAGTGCTGCGACAACCAAAGTACCCGCGTCCCTCTAGTGTTTTAAACATGTTTTAAACGTTAAGTTTGTTTTTTTTATCATTTTAAATTTGCTAAATTATATTTAATACTACTTTATTAAAATTGTTTGTTCACATTTTTAAATTTTAGCTAAATTGTTGAAGATATTTCAAATAACATTATTAAATATAACATTTTATTACAAGAAAATATCAAATATATGTAATTTTTAAATACAAGGAAGATTTTTAAAGGTGCATACACTGTAAATTTTACGACATTCGGTGTTTTTTTTAAAGATTTTAATTTGAATTTTTAGTCGAGGGTTTTCCACTCCCAGGCTAAGCATGAAGTAAAATTTCGAGTTTAGAAAAGCCTGAAAATTTGGATTGGCCGCGTAGCGAAGCGGAGCGGCCAATCCAAATTAGGCTTTTCTAAACTCGAAATTTTACTTTATGCGCCACACGTATAAAACACTGAAATATCTTAAAGTTTAAAATATACGGCTTTAACAATCCAATATATAGATGTGAATTAAAGGTGAGTTCAATTCTGCGCTGAAGAAATTGTTTAAAACAGTGATTATAGGTAACCCAATAACCCTAACATATATTAGGTTGCCTACAATCGTTGTTGTATGTGTGTGTTTTGTTGAATTTTATTTAGAAAATCAACGGTCATTTGTTTTGACGCAGCGTGCTTATCGTCGTTTTTTTAATGTGCCTACTGGACCTTCAGCATCAACAATAAACCGCCTGGTTGCAAATTTTCGACAACACCGTACAGTAAGACACCTTCCATGTACCGGAAGACCACGTACGGTTCACACGGAAGAAAATATCCAAAGTGTTGTGGATAGTGTGCAGGACAGTCCAGAACCATCAACAAGAAGACGTTCGGCACAACTGGGGCTATCGCGGAGGTCCGTTCAGAGGACTTTGGTCACATTGCACATGTTCCCGTATAAGGTTTAGCTTGTGCAAAAATTGAAGACGATAGACTACCAACAACGGCTTGATTATACCATTTCATCCCGACAAAATGCAAAAAAAAATCGCGATTTCATTAACAATTTGATAATGAGCGATAAAGCCCATTTCCAATTGAATGGTTTCGTAAACAAGCAAAATTGCAGGATATGGGCTACGGAGAATCCAAGAACAGTTCATCAGCGATAATTACACCCACTTAAGTGTACTGTTTGCTGCGGTGTATCGTCTGTAACGACGACTTAAGTTTTGATCTCAAAGTTCGAATGTTAAGGTGTTGCTCTATGGGGCGGAGGCATGGACACTAACAGATGCAACAATGAAGAAGTTAGACGCCTTTGAGATGTGGATTTACCGCCGTATCTTACGAATATCATAAACACAGCACATAACCAACGAGGAAGTGCTCAGAACAATGAAAAAGCTAAAGGAAGTATCAATAACAGTTAAACAGCGCAAGCTTCAATACTTCGGTCACATTATGAGAAATAGCAAATACCGAATCCTACAGTTGATACTACAAAGCAAAGTGGATGGTAAAAGAGGGCCAGGCCGAAGAAGACACTCGTGGCTCAAAAACCTACGCCAATGGTTCGGTCTTACATCCATTGAATTGTTTCGACAAGCTGCTAATAAAGTCAGAATTACCATGATGATTGCCAACGTCCGCAACGGATAAGGCACAACAAGAAGAAGATCGTCTGAAAGGATCATTGGTTCATATTTTTTTGAAAATGCACGTGGCGCCTCAGTTACGGTTAATGGTGCTGAATATCGAACGATGCTGGACAATTTTTTGAGCCCAGCTGTAGAAAATCATCCACACTTGTGGTTCCAACAAGGTGGAGCCACAGCCCACACTGCAAGGGACACAATGGCTCTGTTGCGAACGCATTATTTCGCGCAGAAACGATTTCAATTGGCCCCTACGTTCACCGGATTTAACAGCTCCAAACTGTTTTCTTTGGTGTTATTTGAAAGAAAGGGTATACGTAAATAAGCCAGCGACCATACCAGAGCTAAAACAAAACATTCGCAATGAAATTCAAGCCATAACACCGGATATTTTTCGAAAAGTTATGGACAATGTACTGAAAAGAGCACGAATGTGCAAAGCCGAAAATGGCCACCACTTGCGGGGTATAATTTTTCATACTTAAGCCAAAAATATTTCCCATTGATATACTGGATAACAAAAAAATAATAATATTAATTAACCATTAAATAAAAAAGTTATTAAATATTCAAACCATATCGGTAGTTTTGCGCCACCCAGTTTTTGTAAAACGTAAAGAAAATCAAACTCCTACCTAGTCAATAAAAAGAAAATAGTTAATTTCGTGCAACTACTGGAGGTATTCACCGAGTGCAGTGGATAAATAAGCACACACCCCTTTAGTCGGAAAGAAATTCAGCCACTTTATTCCACCCCAGGGATTCGGGCGATTGTCACAAAAGACACGTTCCTAGAGAAAGAGACCCGGGCGTTTTCTTTTAATTAGGGATCGACTGCTCCGATTCTAAAGAGGTACAGCGGGCGTGATGGAGAAGCGGAGTCCCTTCATAAATATTTAAATCCGAAGGAAAATTGGAAATTGAAGGATATGTTTTTAGACGGATCACACTGCCGGATGTGAGCGAGCGGGAAACAGGCGAAAAATATTATTGCGCATATTTTAAAGCTGCTGAGTCGTTGACGAGGATTTACTGGAGATTAAATATGGTAATCAGCTGTGTCGATGAAAGTGGGTAATTGTGTTTTGTGGTATAAAGAGATTGTGGTTGTGAGAATGCAATATTTGTATACATTAAAAGTGCCGAGATTCTTAACGCAATCTACAACAAGTTAGTCTTACACAGACTAAATTACTCATTGATACAACTACTTCCCCGACAAATATTCCGACGAACATTAGATCGTACAATAAGTGTTTGCTGCTACAAAACGCAACCCACTTCTGCAATCAAGTATTGGCAATTTTATTTATTTTGACGAATAAAGCACTAATAACTTTTCTTCACACTTTTATATGAATTACCAAATGTACATTTCGGACACAAAGTGGCCATTATCAATGGATTAACACTAAATACAAAACAGAAATTTTAAACTATATATAGACAAGCAGATTATAATACAAAGGCGGTGGGAGTGCAAAAAGGGAAAAAACGTAAATTAATAGGTGAGCCGAGGGAATGAGTGTGGCGGTACAACCAGGTAAAGTGGATTAGGGGAAAAACACAGATTAAGGTGGTGCAATTAAATCTAATAATGTATTGTGAAGTGGACTTGAATCAAAATTAATTTTAAATAATTTATTTTCCTATTTTTTTCATTTCAATGGCTTCTAACATGTTTAATCGATAATTTGATGATTGTTTTAATAATTTTATGTTCTTTATTGTGATTTTGTGGCCGGTTTCTAGTAAATGGTTAGCCACTGCAGATTTTTCATAATTAGGAAATTTGTCGTGTGCTAAGTGTTCTTTGTGTCCGAAATGTACATTTGGTAATTCAAATAAAAGTGTGAAGAAAGGTTATTAGTGCTTTATTCGTCAAATTTAACAAAATATTAGACATTTATATAAAAAAAAATACAAATATATCTGTTATACCAGCTGCTATAGTTTATGACGCCATAGCGATGTGGAGGCTTTATAATTTATCTCTTGACCCCCGACAAGCTCTTGAATTTTTTCTGGCAACACTACTATGGAATGTAGCCATACATTGTGCCGGGATAATAACAAATTTTTGTTTTTGTTGCATTTTATCCCAAAGGTTTTAAAATTCAAACATTTTAAGCGACAAAATATAGATAATTCATTTAAAACCTCATTTGGGCGATTGTCTATTTTAAATTTAGTTTTCAGAAATGAAAACATATTTTTTTCCTTCTCTGCGCCTTTGCTATCCAACCAAATGTTGAAAAATTTGTAATCCGCGCCGCGTCAACTAAAAAAAATATTACGCTGATATTAACGGCTACTAGCGGGTACTGCTTAGCTCATTATTAAGTTTATAGTCTAAAGCTTATTTAACGTTAATTTAAAGAATATATTTTGACAGGTATTTTTTTAAATTCTATCCAAAGTTTAAACTCTCATAAAAAAAATCAATACTTTTCACTATTTAATTTTTTGATACATGTGATAAATTTAGAAGAATTTACAATAAGAATAATACATACATACCTTCAGGATGAGAGTCCATGACAATATTTTTTTTAATCAAAAATAAATTTGTTTAAAAACACAATTATATTAATGCACTCGCAACGCAACTAAAATTATTATTCAACAAGTGTTCACTTTAAGGGTGTAAAACAGAGTGATACAAATTTAAATATCTTGTGGTGGAGGCGGTTACTTTGTGATACATTGTAAATATTTAAATAATTTACACTGATTACTTTTTATTTAAATATAATACAAATTTGTTCAAGAACGGATAATCCGTTTACCTGATGAATTAGTAATCCCTTTTGAGGATTACGCAAGTGTTACCTGAAAAATAAATTCTTCAAATTTTGATTTTTGTCCATTGGACGACGCACTGTGCGCCAGTCAGAAGTTCTTCATTAGAAAAGTATATTTTATTTGTTAGTATATTTTTGATATGCTAAATGCACGAAAATCGTCAAGATTTAAAATATGAACTAAAAACTTCAGGAATTTACTAGATTTTCATTTATTTTAAATATTCCGCGAGCCAGTTTTCTGCCGCGGGCGCCAGAGAACCTAGTTCCGGTCCTAGTTGTAATATTAAAACTATTATAATAATTTGTATCTTTTAAAGATAACAGACCTTAGACATAATTAACAAATCCCCCCCCCCCTCGTATCTTGTTTCATAATTTGTAGATTTTACGTCTACTAATTGCCATTTGCAGATCAAACAATAAAATTTCCAGCACGAGTGTATGCAAACTGTCGTGCCCGTATTTGCGCCCCTATCTTCCCGAATAGGACGCAACCATCCGTCTAACTTTTTATCCTCGCAGATCTAGGATGATTTAAATATTTGGAATTGAAAGTTTTCCCCCTTTTCCCGCGCCGAAGACGCCGACGACGTTGTGTTGACAATTCGTTATTCTGTGACGAGGGAAGGAATTTCCATGGAAAAGGAAAAATAACCGGAAAGTTTAATAGGCCAGCGAGTGAATGGAGGGGTCTCAAATCGATTCCTCCATCATCAGTGGGGAGGGCGAGGAAAATCCTTTTGCTTAATGACGCGTAGAAAAACGGAACCCGCTCGCTCACCAGACTAAATCTAATTCATTAAGATACCAGAAATCTGTTCCTCTTTCTAAATGTATTCTCATCTTTAGATATATCAAATAATCTCTTTTTATTACGCCAATTGGAATTCGTATAGGAACCTAATTAACACCAGCAGAAAAAAATTAACAACTTTCTTAACTCGATCTCGAATATCCTTATGAATATCAACTAATAGTCGAACAAAACAAATAAGTTCATTACTTCCGCGAGTGAATTTTTTGAATATTAAAACTTGAGCCGCCCGTATTTTTTGAATATTAAAACTTGATCCGCCCGTACAATCGATCGCCTAAAGATTTATACGTACTTACGTCTAACTTTGCTCAAACTTTTACGCCTTGTTTCTTTATATTATTTCGATAAACGCACGTGTGTCTACTTTTCTTTCCATTATTAAATTTCCGGGAAGGCATGGCGTGAAATATGTCTGTATCTGGCAGCGTGTCCGTGGCAGAACTTTATAGATGAGGATAGAGATATATAAAATATACGGAGAGTAACACATTAAGAGTAAAATCGATTTTATACGAATTCTCCTCGTATATATGAGCCATTTATTTTGAAAGTGACCTAACTGAATTTCTCAAAATTTTGTGTTTAACTGAAAAAATCTTCTTTTCTGTCATGAACAATTATTTTTCGTTAAGTGTATTCAAAATGTATAGTATATATTTTGAATATACTTAACCACAAAATGTTTCTATGACTGAAAACCTCAAATTATAAAGGTTATTATAGCCAACAGCAAATAATTGAGGAACGGAATCAGACCACTTTTGAAATAAACGGCTCGTATATCCTATATAGAATTGAAGTAAATCTACCTGATTTTTACAAACTTACTACAAGCACAAAATGAAGGCCTAAACATTTAGAAAGTATGCATTTAGATAATGATGCTCAAAAGGAAAATGTCCTTTATATACCGACATACAGAGAGTTTTATGTAACACCGAACATTTTCATAACGAGAATTTTTCTATTAAGTATCCATATGCATACGTTGCACATTTTCCGATGCTCGATTAATTACAAGAATCCAATTTTAAGCCTTAAGTGAGTGTTTTCCACTCCCAGGCTAAGCATAATATTAAAGATATTAAATAAAAGAGGTCTAAGGTGTGATCCCTGGGGAACCCCTGAGGTTACAAGTGTCTCAGACGATATAACACTACCAATCCGAATTTTGAAGCATTCGTTGTATTTTATTGAGTTAATTTTAAAGCTACTAACGAGTGTCTTTCACTCCCAGACTAAGCATGAAGTAAAATTTCGAGTTTAGAAAAGCCCCGCGTAGAAAATTTGTCGAGGGTCGCGCAGCGACCCGAGACAAATTTTCACGGGGCTTTTCTAAACTCGAAATTTTACTTAATGCGCCACCGGTACAAAACACTGACATATTACGAAGTTTAAAACATACCGCTAAACTTTACATTGAATCAATGTTTCGTACCGGTGGCGCATGAAGTAAAATTTCGAGTTTAGAAAAGCCTGAAAATTTGGTTTGGCCGCTCCGCGCTTCGCGCTACGCGACCAAACCAAATTTTCAGGCTTTTCTAAACTCGAAATTTTACTTCATGCTTAGCCTGGGAGTGGAAAACACTCGCTTAAAGCTTTAAATTGGATTCTTGTAATAATCCGAGCATCGGAAAATGTGCAACGTATGCATATGGATACTTTAAAGAGAAATTCTCGTTATGAAAATGTTCGGTGTTACATAAAACTCTCTGTATATGGATTTCTTCTTTGAAATTTTTACAAATGTTTATATGGAATGTATGAAAATGTACATTGCAGATAAACATTTGTAAAATTAATGAAAATGTAATCAAACCTAAGTGGAAGTATATTTAAAATTTCATTTTAAATCAGTGTTTAATACGCGTGGCGCATGAAGTAAAATTTCGAGTTTAGAAAAGCCCCGTGAAAATTTGTCTCGGGTCGCTGCGCGACCCTCGACAAATTTTCTACGCGGGGCTTTTCTAAACTCGAAATTTTACTTCATGCTTAGTCTGGGAGTGGAAGACACTCTTTAGTAGCTTTAAATTTAACTCAATAAAAAACAACTGCTGAGGCTGAGCTGTGAGCTACCAGCGGGGTCACGGGTGGCGGATAGCGAACGATCTTCAGATATGAAGGTTAGTTGCGAATAACAAATAAGCAGTCCCTGACCATACAGCGGTAGTGCTAGCAGAACGCAGCGAGGTAGCCTATGGGGAAGGCTACATTGAACAAATACTGCAATAGTCCTAAGACGGTACTATGACATGGCTAGTTATGCCGCCGTCAAATAAGCATTCCCCTGGCGTAGGGAAGCGGCTACGTTAGTATCGCGTGAAGGTGATGATCGGGAAGATCTATGCAGCTTCATAGCGTAAACTTCCTGGCGTGAGACACATAATGTCGAAGCGGCAGGACCACCGCGATGAGAAAGGCAACGGAAAACCATCTCATAATAATAATATACACGAATGTGCTATGTGCTATAATAATATATACGAATGTGCTATGAGTGAGTAGACGTTTTTAAAGTGCTCCGGTTTAAGTGTATTTTCTGGAATAATTAAGTAAATCTAATTATCTAATTTACGTCTGTAGGATACAGTGAGTATTCTTAGATATATTTTATAAATTGAATCAGCTATGCCATTTACGAGGAAACAGAAAAGCGAGTTGAAAGCAATTGTCAAGGAAGCAATTGTGGAAATTTTTAAAGAGGATGGATTTATATCTGCCATTATCGAAAAAACGGTTAGGGTCGAACTCCAATCTCGACTCGATTCATACGCGAAACAGATATCATCGTTAAATACGCAGTGCATGACCCTCAAAAATCAAATTGATACACTGGAGCAACATGCTCGCCGAAAAAATTTAAGAATTGTAGGTTTAAATGAGGAGCCCAATGAGAATCTTAATATATCGTTAACTTGTTTCTCATTGATCACTTGGTAAAACATTTCTATTAATATATAGGTATTTGATTGAAATTCACTTGGTTTGTTTTACTAATAAATTGTTTTATTTTCAACTAGTTTCGGCTTAATGCCATTTTCAAGAATGGTGTACATAAGAGCAAATTGAATATATATACTAGATGTCGGCATTTCAGGTAATAAGCGCTCTAATCATCGGGGAACATTTGGAATTCCCCGATAATTAGAGCGCTTATTACCTGAAATGCCGACATCTAGTATATATATTCAATTTTGCTCTTTTGTACACCATTCTTGAAAATGGCATTAAGCCGAAACTAGTTGAAAATAAAACAATTTATTAGTAAAACAAACCAAGTGAATTTCAATCAAAGAGAATCTTAAATATAAATTGGATCAGTTATTTTCCAATAAATTACAAGTTCCTGGCATAATTATAAAAAAGTGTTACAGAATTAATCAGAAAAATAAGAAAAACAATACTCCAAATACTGTGATTGCACAGATGCATTCAAATGAAATGATGTCAGAGATAATTAAAAACCGCAATTTTTTAAAAAAATCAGGAATCCTAATAACTGAAGATTTATCACCTACAAAATACAAGCTGATGAAATTAGGTAAAAATCATCTTGGTGGAAGGAATGTTTGGTCTATGTACGGGAATATTTACATAAAGATTAAGGACAATACTGGAAAGGAATGTATAAAAAGGATTCATAATGAAAATGAACTTCTAGCCTATCCCAAAGTTGGCACACAATAATTGAATTCATGCATGCATTTTTTTATATTAAAATATTATGTTTTAACACAGTTTCCTATCATGCATGTATAAAAATAATTTGAGTACGTTATGATTTTCTAAGTTTAAATTATATTTATTTCTCTTTCATGCATGTTTTTTTTTGTTTTTCACCGGAGGGAGCAACTACAGACGTATATACGATTTATTATAATCATTTATAGTTTTATTTAAATTTTGATATACTATAATATTTGTAAATTTATGGATAATATTTCATTGTGTCACCTAAATGTACGATCTCTTAGTTGTAACTTTAATAATTTTAGGGCGCATTTACTCTCATCTAATTATGATATTGTAGCTATTAGTGAAACTTGGTTGAAGCCAGATATGGACACTTTACTTTACTTACTTTACAATTCCAGGATATTCTTTTATTCGTAAGGATAGGGTTTTTTGTCGAGGAGGTAGAGTTGGCCCGTATATAAAAAATAATATAACCTTTGAATTGGTTAAATCAGCTCCTGCATCTGATATAGAAAAATTGTGGATTAATTGTAAATTCAATAGTGTTAAATCATGCATTGGTGTTGTATATAAGCCACCCGACTACAATTTAAACAAGTTTCTTGACAGATTTGAAAATATTATAAGTTGTCTTTTACCTGAGTGTGAGGATTTAATATTTTTGGGCGACTTAAATGTGAACATGCTAAATGTTCAGTCTAGCGATGTGTGCAAGTTTTCTGACTTTCTAAATACGTATAAGCTTACACAAGTGATTACTGAACCAACACGTACTAGTCCTCTGGGTGAATCTTTAATAGATCTAATTGTTTTATCCAACAAGATTAGCTGCATAATAACAGATGTTGTAAAGATTCATAATATTTCGGACCATGATTTAGTCTATTGTAAGCTTAGGATTATACATAAAAAGCAAGTTAAGTTTATCACTTATCGGAACTTTAAGGAAATATGCAGAGATGATTTCTTGAGGGATTTGGAATTATCTTGTATCAAGGATATAATTTATTTAAATAATATAGAACATAAAGTGAGTGTTTTTAATAACTGCTTAATTAATACTTTTAACAAACATGCCCCCTTAGTTACACGAAAAATTACAAAGCCCCCTGCACCTTGGCTCACAGATACCCTAAAATCAATGATGCGATCTCAGGATAACGCATATGCAAAGTTTAAACAAACCAAGCTTCAAGAGGATTTCAAGTTATACAAACAGTGGCGTAACATTATAAATTCTGCTGTGACCAGAGAGAAGAAGGCATATATTGAATTCTCTGTTAAAAATAATCTACTTGGAAATGTTTAAAAATCAATGAAATAATAGGTAGCAAGCCCAAAATTTGCCTGCCACATAACATCAATGATCCGAACGCCATTAATGCGCACTTTTCACGTTCAATTAGCATTACGACAGACAACAATCTAATAAATTCTAATTTACACAACACTCACCCTAATGTAACTGAATATTATTTTATATTTTCCCTAACCACTGCTGAAGAAGTTTCACGAATTATAAAGAGTAATAAAACTAAAGCTATTGGTTCAGATGAAATTAATATAACTATGGTCCGATATAGTAACCCTTATATTATTCCTTACATAACTAATATTATTAATTGTTGTATTAAGCAATCATATTTTCCAGACGCATGGAAATTTGCGAACTTGATACCAATTCCTAAAATTAACGCTCCATCTAGTCTGAATAATCTTAGACCTGTAAGTGTATTACCGGTATTATCAAAAATATTGGAGAGGGTGCTTTACACTCAAATTGTGGAATTTGTTGAAAACAAAAATTTATTATCCTCGACTCAGTCTGGTTTTAGAGCAAACTATAGCTGTACTACTGCATTAACTAACGTATTAGATGATATAATTACCGCTACTGATAAAAGTTATGTCACCTGCTTGACTCTCCTCGATTGCAGTAAAGCTTTTGACACTATTAATCACGATGTATTAATTTCGAAACTACATTATATCAGGTTCAGTACTACAGCAACAAACTTGATAAAATCATATTTAACTAATATTAACAACGGGTAGTCTTGGATGGTCAATCTTCTAACTTTATTAAAGTAGAATCGGGGGTCCCACAGGGTTCAATATTGGGTCCTTTATTATTTTCTATTTATACCTCTACACTAACAAATATCTTGAATCACTGCTCTGCTAACATGTATGCAGATGACACTCAGCTGTTATATTCATTTAAACTTGAAGACGTGGTAGATGCAGGCAACAACATTAATCTTGATCTCTCCAATATAGTTGAACCGTCCCTTAAACATTCTCTGCATATAAATCCTAATAAGTCTACAGCTATGTTGTTTGGCCCACGTAAATCAATTCAGCTTGCGAAACAACAACTAAACATTAAACTTAATGATATCACACTTCCTTTTGTAGATTCGGCTCGAAATTTGGGTCTTATAATTGACAATGATCTACGTTTTAACAAACACATCAATAAGTGCATCTCAAAATCTTTATTAAATTTAAAGTTGATTTATTCCAGCAGGCACTATTTAACAATTAAAATGAAGCGCATGCTTTGTGAAGCACTGGTATTAAGTCACTTTAACTTTGGTGATGTAATCTACAATGCTTGCTTGGACGATGTTACAAAACGTCGTATTCAGAGGGTTCAGAATTCTTGCATTCGTTTGATATTGGGTATTAGGAAGTATGATCACATTTCGCACAAGATAAAATAAATAAATTGGCTAAATATGAACAACCGTCGAATACTACATTGCTGTACGTTTTATTATAAAATTATGCACTCTTACAAACCTGAATATCTTTATAACAGGATAGTTTTTCGATCGGATGTTCATAATATCAATGTGAGGTCAAGAGGTACTATTTCACACCCGTTGCATAAAACAGCTCTCATTCAACGGTCATTTTCCTACAATATATATAAAATATATTTAATTGATGAGGCGGATACATGATGAAACTCCATAATACTATTTGAAATAAAACAACGCAGTTGGGAGGGTTTCACTTTAATTGTTGAACACTGCAACATGTTTCACCACACAGTGGCTTCATCAGGCAGATGAAATAATTCATTATTTCATCTGCCTGATGAAGCCACTGTGTGGTGAAACATGTTGCAGTGTTCAACAATAAAAGTGAAACCCTCCCAACTGCGTTGTTTTATTTCAAATATATAAAATATATAACAAAATACCAACAAAAATAAAAAATCTCACATTGATTAATTTTAAACGTGAAATGTGTCATAATTTGAATGAGGGTAAATTAGCACTTTGAAATTAGCACTTTAAAATTTCATATTTAATATTTCATATTTTATAGGGATATACTTTATTTTTATATTTGTTGTATATGATTGTAATGCGTACATAGTACATTATACTGTATAATTATGCTTAAATTAAGGTAGGTTAAGTGGAAGAGCAGTTCTGTAGTCAACGAGACTAAAGACTGAACTTCGCCTACGTATCTTCAATATAACATGTATTGTAACATATCTGAACAAAATAAAGGCATTTATTATTATTATTATTATTATTAATACATTTCCTAGTATAATCAACATGATTTAAAAATGACTTTCAAAATAACTTACACAACAAACATAGATGATAAGATTACTGATCATGGGCTTCGGAACCCAAGGACCGGCAAGGGAGGAAACAAGGCCTTCCAGGTCGTCAACCTGCGAAATTCTTGTAAAATAAACATTACACATATCAAGAAGATAGGAACATGGAATACTCAAAGTATATTTGGAAGCGGAAAGATCGATAACGTGATCCAAGAGATGAAAAGACTAGACGTAAGCATTATGGAAATCAGTGAAATGCGATGGAAAGGATCTGGACAATGTAGTGCACAAGAGCATACAGTATTTTATTCTGGCAATGACGATGCACAACACAGAAACGGAGTAGGTGTAATAGTAACGAAAGAAGTAATTGCTGCAATAAAAAATGTTGTACCTCACTCTGACAGAATAATGCTGATACAAATAAACGCAACGCCCATTGACCTAAATATTATACAGGTCTATGCACCAACGGCAGATGAAGACGAAGCAACGATCGAAGACTTCTACGAACAATTAAATGAATTAATTAAGTACACGAAAAAAGGGGAAATTACTATAATAATGGGAGACCTCAATGCAAAAGTCGGTCAAGGCAAGGAGGACAATACGGTGGGTAATTTTGGCCTGGGTACGCGGAACGAGAGAGGAGACAGATTCGTGCATTTCTGCAAACAACAAGGAATGATGATTTCAAATACCTTTTATAAACTATCTCCAAGGAGATTGTACACATGGACTTCCCCAGCAAACACACAACAAAATATAGTGCGCAACCAAATAGATTTCATTACCATAACAAAACGGTTCCGTAATTCAATAAAATCAGTGAAAGCATACCCAGGTGCAGATGCCCCGTCTGATCACAATCCTGTGATCTGCAAGTTGGAGGTGAAACTTAAAAGAATAGCAAAACCAAAAACCACTCCTAAAATAGACATGAGGCTGCTTAACAGCAGACTGATTAAAGAACAAGTACGTGAGTCACTGAATGCAGGATTAACAGCTGCTAAACAAATTACCCAAGCTAACCTCTTGGAAAGATGGAACTGTACCAAGAAAATTGTCCACGATACTTGTAATACATATGAAGGGTCCAATGCAAGAACCGGTTAAGTCCAATATAACAAATTTTACAGGAAACAAAAAAATCGTTTTATGCTTATACTGTAATTAATGAAACATTTTTGAGTGCATCAATCCACAGGTGGAACCATGCATGACGTGGATGATAATTTTGGTATTTATGAGATTTGAAACCGTCAAGCTATTTAAAAAAAAAAAATGGTGGACTTAACCTGTTCTTGCACAGTTTTTGAATAAAATCAAATAGAAAAATAAGATAAAATCCACAATGAAAATAGTATGTATTTCTTACGAATGGTTTATAATAATAATGAACACAAGTTACATTTCTATATATATTTTCGGTATTTTCCTTATTCGGTTTCGCTAAATTCGGATGCCGATGATTGTTTTTCGTCTGACTTAAAACTTCGATGGTACTTCTCTATGTCGTCATAAAACCACATGTCACTTTTTGGTACGTAGTTTTGCGCTAGACTCATTACATGCTCAAATTTCTTCTTCTTCAGTTGGCGTTTCTCAGTGTACAGCCTCTTTTCATTACTGGGTAAGGATAATGGTTCACACACTCTTTTACCCCGTATAACAAATTCGGAGAATACTGGAAAGGAGACACCCTCACTACATTGTAGTAGTGTAACAGCTTCTCGTTGCTCATAATTTATCCTTAAATATTTAGATATGGTGAATTTGTTGGTCTTTTTGGAGGGATTTTTTACAAAAAAATTCATAAAGTGTTCGTAAAAAATATAAAACATGTCTTGTGATACATCAATGACATGAAAGTTCTTACTTGATGACTTAATAATGTTCACATAATCTCGAGGTAGATAAACTCGTCATATTTACGTTTCTGAATTTCAACTAGACCAAAACTACGGTCACAAGGCAGAAAACTATGACCAGGTTCAGGGTACCTGTGATGTATGACTCTGAATCTTTTGTTTTCCACAAGAGTGTAAAAACACTGAAAAAGTACATAATTTTTGTTTTGTGACGAACAGTTGTCTGAAAAAAATATATAAATCAGTAACTTCCGGTGCCAAAAAGTTATCAATGAAATGCATTAACATGCTGGCTACTTCATTTCTTCCCTTTGCCCCTAATGTTTTATCATAGACGTAAAAAAAGCTTTTCCCAAAACTACCCATAAAAATAAAAAAGTTGTACGCCCAAAGTTGAATTTTATAGAATACGTCGCCACTTGGTGCGACAGGTAGTGGCAAATTCTGTTGAAAATCGAATGCTAAAACTTCGACTTTTGTATCAGTTTGTGCTAAAGTAGTTTTTTCTTTTAAATCTGCATAAAATGTGTCAGCTTTTGTTACATGTATAGCTTTTTCTTGTTGCAACTGTTTTTTCCTGTTGGCAGACTGTGCAGCACTAATTTTATTTTCTAGTTTGTCACACTTTTGGCAGGTATCGGATTTTGGCCTTCCAAAAGATATCTTAAAATTTTCCGCAAAAAATGTCCGGAAATATTCATACTTCACCATTGGATTACCTATAATAACATTAAACATAATAGTACTGGTACTGAAAAAAACATAAACAAATCTTTTAAATTACCACGTTTCATTTGCAATAGAAGCTGATGTTGTTCAGGTTCGTGCTTTTCAAAATACATAGCATGCATTTTTGTTACACTCAGAAGAGGCGACAAATAATGGTGTTGAATATTATGCTTCCTGCTGTAATGGGATGTGTACTTAGGAAAACTAAGGATGTGTTCCCTTATTGCAGTGGTCTCCAAACTACGGCCCGCGGGCCAAATCCGGCCCGCGATTGTTTGTAATTTTTTTTGTAAATGTCATATTTTGAAATATTGTAACAATTGTTCCTTAAATTTTTCATAATTTTATAAAATTAATCGGATCTTGGCCGACTTTATTATGTAGAATTGTATTTGTGGCCCGCGAAGAAGATAGTTAGACCCAGGCCTTATTGCATCATTAATATTTGCTGGTAATTTGTTGAGTCTAATATTATGTTTACCGCGTTTATCAACCGGAGGAGTTCCATATTTGCCTATTAACTGTTTTTGCAAACGAGCCAGCCTACTTGTTGTTAATCCATGTAAAGCTAAGAATGCTTTTTTACAAACTGTTAAACAGTTGCCATCGTGCCGAATCTAAAATCAATATTTTGTTAAAACAAAGAACAAGCAATATGCCGCAAAATTTACCTGGTATATAAAAGATAAAGCTCTGGCATTAGCATCTTCAGAACGAGGTCTGTGTCGTGCAACAATACGTTTTTGAACAAGCCCATACAAATGTGCATCCTGTAGGTCTTTTGTGGCAATGTCGTAGAAATCTTGAAAAATTTTACTGCAGCCTGTAGCTCCGATTTTCTCGAAACATTTCATTTTACAGTCGCAGTTCCTTCCAAGTTGTTTTTTTGCAGTTAATCTTCCAGCAGTATTTACGTATGCTTCCCCTTTGGTTCGTTTTTCCTTACGGATGTTCCTCTTCCAAAGCGATTGGCGCACCCGCCGCTTTTTACCTGGATGTGCTGTACTGGTAGAAGTTTTAGGCTGTGATAAATCTACAGTGTTTTAGGAAAAATTATCCTCAGAATGACCTGATGAATTTTCCGAAGTTAATAAGTTGAGGTTATGTGACTCACTATCAGGAAAATAACCCTCGTCACTATCGGTATGAGTTCCTTGAAACGGATCTTCATCTTCACTTGCACTAATTGACGACATGATATTCTGTTGCGCGATTCTTCGTAAAACACTCACAAAAACTTTGAAAAGCAACGGAGAACTTACAGATTTGTTTATCACTTCTGAGTGCAAGAACAGGCTAAGTCCAGGACTTGGCCTGTTATTGCATAGGAACCGACAATAGGCTATCAAACAATCTCTGCTGTAGTGCGGGTTACATAAGCTAGGGAACCGGTTCTTGCACAGGACAAAAACGGACTAAAAACTGTGCAAAAATCTATTAATATCTAATTTTGGGCAAAAATGGACTTAACCGGTTCTTGCATTAGACCCTTCATATCTAAAACTACCAAGAAAGATTGGATCACCAATGATATTCTCCAGCTTATGGTGCGTAGGCGAGAAGAAAAAAACAGAAACCCTATTATATACCAAGAGATTCACTCTGAAATAATAAGAAAAAGCAGAGAAGCCAAAGAAAGGTGGATGTCAGAAAAGTGCGAAGAAATCGAACAATTAGAACTGAAACACGACCACTTTAATATGCACAAAAGAATAAAAGAAATAACTGGAACAAACAATAAATATAACATGGGAAACATTACTAATGCAGACGGTACCCTGGTAGGAGACACAAAAGATAAACTGAAAATGTGGACAGATTATATTAAAACTCTTTTTCAAGATAACCGCCCCATCAACCATGACATAAAAGCGAGTACCTGCGGGCCAAGTATAACACGAGACGAAGTTACAAAAGCGGTATCATGTATGAAAAAAGGAAAACCTACAGGCCCTGACAAAGTAAACTCGGAAATAATAAAATTGATGTGCGAGTCAGACACAGATTTCCTGAACAGCATAACCAATTTATTTAATCAAATCTACGACGCCGGAGAAATCCCCCCAGAATGGCTGACCTCAGAATTCATTCCAATCCCAAAGAAAAGAACAGCCAAAACTTGCGAAGAATACAGGCTTATAAGTCTAATAAATCATAACGAAAATATTCCTTAAAATTATCCATGGCAGAATCTACAACAAAAGTAGGAGAGACCCAATTTGGTTTTAGAAATGCTCTTGGAACTCGAGAAGCTATCTTTGCACTCCAAGTTCTTATTCAGAGATGCAGAGACGTAATCACCAATATACATGTTTGCTTCATAGATTTTGCAAAAGCCTTCGATAAAGTGCTACATGAAAAAATGCTAAATGCGCTGAAAAATACTGGGGTGGACGACAAAGACCTCAGAGTTATAGCAAACATGTATTGGAACCAGACAGCAGTTGTAAAGATTGAAGGCAGTACAACAGAGGAAATAAACATACAAAGAGGCGTACGTCAGGGTTGTGTGCTCGGTCCTACCCTGTTCAACATTTACTCGGAACAAATATTTGGAGAAGCACTCGAAGGACTAAATAAGGGGGTTAAAATGAACGGGGAAATGGTAAAGGATGTAAGATACGCAGATGATAGCGCTGTACTCGCCAGCAGTTTGGAGGGTTTGCAGGTAGTTATGAACCGTATTTATGAAGTAAGCAAGAAGTATGGCCCTAATCTAAACATAAGCGAAACCAAGTATATGTCCATAAGTAAAAACAATTCAGCACCAGGGGTACTTAGTATCAACATCGAGCCAATAGAACGTGCAGAAAAATATATATATCTAGGAACAGTCATAAACGAAAAATGGGACCATGCAATTGAAATACGCAGCAGAATAGAAAAGGCACGAGCAGCGTTCAACAAAATGCGAACCCTTTTCTGTGGCAATGACTTAAGTCTTGATCTCAAAGTTCGAATGGTGAGGTGCTATGTATTCTCTGTGTTGCTCTTTGGGGCCGAGGCATGGACACTAACAGATGCAACAATGAAGAAGTTAGACGCCTTTGAGATGTGGATTTACCGCCGTATCTTACGAATATCATACACACCGCACATAACCAACGAGGAAGTGCTCAGAAGAATGAAAAAGCTAAAGGAAGTATCAATAACAGTTAAACAGCGGAAGCTTCAATACTTCGGTCACATTATGAGAAATAGCAAATACCGAATCCTACAGCTGATACCACAAGGCAAAGTGGATGGTAAAAGAGGGCCAGGCCGAAGAAGACACTCGTGGCTCAAAAACCTACGTCAATGGTTCGGTCTCACATCCATTGAATTGTTCCGACAAACTGCTAATAAAGTCAGAATTACCATGATGATTGCCAACCTCCGCAATGGATAAGGCACAACAAGAGAAGAAAAAACAACGACTGCTTCAAAAGGCATATACATTAGGATACTTGACACAAATATCTCCTGTATACTAAAAAAATCGTGATAATTTTAAGATGTAAAGTTGACCACAATCCGCCAGTTTAAACAAATTCATTATTATTATATGTCTTAGTTAAATTTGTATAAAGAGACAGAAAAATATTTATAATTTGACAATAATTCAGTGTTTTACACGCGTGGCGCATGAAGTAAAATTTCGAGTTTAGAAAAGCCCCGTGAAAATTTTTCTCAGGTCGCTGCGCGACCCTCGTCAAATTTTCTACGCGGGGCTTTTCTAAACTCGAAATTTTACTTCATGCTTAGTCTGGGAGTGGAAGACACTCTTGAGTCGTGATAATTTTAAGATGTAAAGTTGACCACAAACTGCCAGTTTAAACAAATCCATTCTATGTCTTAGTTAAATTTGTATAAAAAGACAGAAGTATATTTATAATTTCACAATAATTCAGTGTTTTACACGCGTGGCGCATGAAGTAAAATTTCGAGTTTAGAAAAGCCCCGTGAAAATTTGTCTCGGGTCGCTGCGCGACCCTCGACAAATTTTCTACGCGGGGCTTTTCTAAACTCGAAATTTTACTTCATGCTTAGTCTGGGAGTGGAAGATCCTCTTTAGTATCTTTAAATTTAACTCAATAAAAAACAACGAATGCTTCAAAATGCATGCGCATGAGGATATGTTTACATACTTGAAACAAATACCTCCTGTATACTAAAAAAAGTCGTGATAATTTTAAGATGTAAAGTTGACCACAAACCGCCAGTTTAAACAAATTCATTATATGCTTAGTTAAATTTGTATAAAGAGACAGAAGTATATTTATAGTTTCACAATAATTCAGTGTTTTACACGAGTGGCGCATGAAGTGAAATTTCGAGTTTAGAAAAGCCCCGTGAAAATTTGTCTCGGGTCGCTGCGCGACCCGAGACAAATTTTCTACGCGGGGCTTTTCTAAACTCGAAATTTTACTTTATGCTTAGTCTGGGATTGGAAACACTCGTTACCGGCTATAAATTGAAGGTTTTTATTGAAACCACGAATGTCTGTAAATTTATATGGAAAAATCGGGATACGTATACTTAAATGAATAATTCCCTGTATCATTAACTTTTCTTTAATTTAGGTTGGAAAATGAAATTATAATATTAGGTTATTTCAAATTAAAACACTTCTAAACATGAAACTAAACAAGTGTTTTAATTTTAAATTACCTAATATTAAACCTTTAGAGTTTTAAAAGCCTGAATAATTAAAAAAATCTGGCGATTACTTTCATATAGAACTTAGTCTTTGGAGATTATTGAGACTGGTTTTAGGAGGAGTATGACCTTGAAATCTGAACACACGCATTTAGCGTAACACGTTTGTTCACATTTCAAGGTCATATATATCCTAAAACCGGTCTCAACAGTCTCCAATGACTAATGATAGGAGCAGCCTTGCAATTTTTATATAAATAATTTACAGTTTATCGGTGTAAGACCTACTCAGACATAATAATTACCTCCAATTACTAATGATAGGAGCAGGCTTGCAATTTTTACATAAATAATTTACAGTTTATCGGTGTAAGACCTACTCAGACATAATAATTATAAAATATAGTTGCCAATCTACAATATTTTCCATGTTACTTTAAAGGTGTTTGTTATAAAATTTTTGTTGAACATACGATATATTATTAATATGCATTAAAGAAATTATAGAAAAGTATATGATATTAGTAGCGCAGATACTGGAGAGTGGTCTTTGTTCCCTTGGGCTTGAGCGTTAGTAGTAAAATGGGAAAGTGCGCCAATGCCGAGACTCGAAACGACAAACTCAAACATCAACCGCTAAGTGCTCCCTCTCTGCGGCCATCAAATTACGATCCATAACGGGATTACAAACGCGAAAGGATAAAAGGAAAAGAGAACATTGAGACATTGGAATTACCACCGCAAAAAAAGGAAGACGACTCGAGGAAATTATGAACCGTGCGCGTGTCCTCTGTCTTCATGTTTATGCATTTTAGAAGGACGCCAGAGCTTTCGGCGTCGGTTAATGGACTTTCACAAACCCAGACGACGCTTTTACGGATGTTACGATATTTTCCGTTTAATTACACTCCACTCTGTGGATACACGGATTTTTGTTTAGACGCTGCTATTTATCAAACGGTTACACAAAGGATGGTTTGATTTACAACCGAAAGTTGATTATGACTGTAAGCCAGAAAGCTCACATAATTACCTTTTTACTTTCACCCTATGTAATACAAAGAGAAAGTATTGTTTAAAGTATAAAAGTATAGGAAGGATATTTTAAATAATAAACAGACCACGGGTTTCGCGAAACATTTCATCGCATCTAATAACTTTCTTAGTTCATACGATTGTAAAATGTTGCATACAGGTAACAAGGAATTAGTTTTAAATTATCAGGAAGGACTGGAGATAAGTAAAGCCATAAAGGCGAGCAAAAACGTGGTCAACGACAACGAGGAGCTTTGGAATTCCCCGATAATTAAAGCGCTTATTACCTGATACGCCGACATATAGTATATAACACCAATTTTTTTTCTTTTGTACATCATTCTTGAAAATGGCATTAAGCCGAAACTAGTTGAAATAAAATATTTTTAGTAAAACAAACCAAGTGAATTCAATTAAACACCTATATTTAGTAGATATGTTTTACCAAGTAAATGATGAGAAACAAGTTATTAATATATTTTTTTTCATTTCATTTTATTTCATTTCATTTATTTAAACGGGAAACCCCTATTACATAAAACACATACATAACAAATACTTAACATACATATTATATATATATATATATATATATATATATTATATTATATTATTATATTACTGAAATTATTTGTTTGAGGTTCCCCGGCTCGGTTCCTCTTCTTATAGTGCCGTCATCTTTCGAAGGTTGGCGATCATCATGATTGTTTGTACTCTATTGGTACATTTCCTGAACAGTTGGCTTGTTGAACAATTAAATCATTCTTTGAGAATGCGGAGACATGACATTCCTCTTCTTCCGATGCTACGCTTTCCTACTATTTTCCCCAAGGTACGTCGATGAGTGTAACACATATGAACCCATATGTGTTATAAGATATGACAGAATTGAATCTTTCTATATTTTCCCCACCCATTTCTCCGGAGGCTTTTCTAAACTCGAAATGTTACTTCATGCGCCACGCGTATAAAACACAGATTTTAAGTTAAGTTCGAATATTCATAAATTTCAAAATATTTTAGTGTTTTATACGCTTGGCGCATGAAGTAAAATTTCGAGTTTAGAAAAGCCCAGAAAATTTGTCTCGGGTCGCTGCGCGACCCTCGACAAATTTTCACAGGGCTTTTCTAAACTCGAAATTTTACTTCATGCTTACTCTGGGAGTGGAAAACACTCGTTTAAAGATTTAAATCCAGCTCACATTTGTGAGTAAGCGATCTCTACCCCCACTCAAAAATCTTCGATTCTGTCGATCCTTCTCGACCGTCCTTGATTTTCCCCTACTTTATTGTTTCTAGAAGTCGTATATTTCTTCCCTTATAATATGTCCTAAGTACTGAAGTTTTCTAGTTTATATTTCGTTTAATATTTCAGTTTGTTTTGCAAGTCGGTCTGGTACCAGCACGTTAGCGACCCGCTGTACATAAGATATGCTAAGGATCCTTCTATACAGCCACGTTTATAAAGTAATACTTTGTTCACTGTGCTAGCTTTTATGCCGTAAAGCTATATTGGAAATATAGCATCTTACATTCATATTTTGATATTGTTGCTTAGTTTTTCATTGCAAAAAAATTGCTGCATGTTTACAAAGCCATTTAGAGCTATTTCCGCGATTGTCCTTATCGCTATATCGTTATTACTATTTACTGTATCTTCGAAGTTATTTATTTACTATAATTTATTTGGTTCAGTCGCTCCGCTTCGCTACGCGACCAAACCAAATTTTCAGACTTTTTGTTGATTCGTATTGTGTAATGGCGTCTTTGTGATCTATTCAATCAATCTAAAAATATTTTGTCGTTCCACCGGCATTTCGCCAGTGTATGATTTTACCCCGGTTTGTTCCGACTCGACACGTTTTCAAGATGAGGTCACAAATTGTGTTCGTATTGGGCGCTCCCGGAGCCGGAAAAGGTACCCAATGCCAAAAGAACGTCCAGGAATTTGGCTTTAACCACATTTCTGTCGGCGATCTGTTGCGGGAGGAACGTGCTAAGGAAGGGTCTGAGTATGGGGAGATGATAGAAAATTACATCAAGGAAGGTAAAATCGCTCCTGTCGACATAACCTACTCTCTACTAGAACGCCGTATGGAACAATCTAGTACAAGAAATTTCTTAATTGATGGATTCCCAAGAAATCAGGATAATTTGGATGGATGGAACCGCAGGATTTCCAGCAAAGTGAAATTATTAGTAGTATTATTTTTTTACTGCTCTCTAGAGATTTGTACTAAACGTTGCCTTGCAAGAGGAGCAGCTGGAAGTGGCAGATCCGAAGACAATTTAGAAAGCTTAAAAAAACGCTTCAATACTTACGCCAATGAAACCAAACCAATTATCGATCATTATCGAAAAGACAGACTTGTAGAACGTATTGATGGAAATCAGACCCCTGATGATGTCTTTAAGGACGTAAAGAGGGTATTCCATAGTATCGGATTTAAGGATGCAGCAGCAGCTTCCTCTAACTAATGTGTACCTTAAAAAGATTATAACAGCTCTGTTAGGAAGCAGATTATATTTTTGCATGACATTCCGTATCATTCCAGTACATTTTTTATTAGTTGATACACAGTATTACTTTTAAACAGCTGGCTGGACATTTTGTATTTCTTGTTTAACAATCTGCTCTCACTAGTTATATGTTAAATATTGTTAAAAAAGTAGCTGTTTAGTGTTTCTTTTATTTATTTCTATACATTTAAATGTATCCCGAGTTCCTTATTATTAGGAGTTTATTGTAAAATTGTTCGTTAATAAATTTTGTTGATTCGTATTTTCCAATATTTAAAGTTCTGTATTTTCTCTGTTTTCCTTTTATATTTTATCATTTTATTGCGCCCTTTTTCTTACAAGCAAAAAGAGTCGCTTGTGTTAACATATTTTATTACTTTTTTGTGTGATATTTCTAAAGCGAAACCTGAGTACCACATGTTTCTCTCGGACTTTCAGCTTGTAAAATTTACAACTTGTTTACGGCCGAAAGAACGATTAGCCATTGTCCAGAAATATTTCGTTATTTCTAAAGAGCGGTCCCAAAACGTGCCGAATTGGTCCCTAAAAAACTTATCCGCGACCGAGCCGAGCGTACGGGCTTATCCCTTCTACCATTTCCAAAATTCCCAGCACCCGATTATCTGTCCTGTTTATTCACATTGAAAAAACATCCCTTACCTTATCTTGCAATCCAATTAATTAATCCTAGCCAATCAGATTTTAATATCCCAAAACGTTCCCTCTTACAACAGAAAAATCGGAGAGTCTTGTCTTAACTGTCAAATCAGCAACATCGTTCTTTCGGCCGTACCGCGCTTAGCTTGTCATTTGTAACTTGTGGTTTTACTTATAACTTTAACTTTTATCTTTGTGTTTCAACTTTATCCATTTTATACAATTATTTATTATCTTGCTTTTGTATATATATTTTATTTAATCAGTAATTAAATAAATCTGTTTGTTTAATTATACTGGTATTCGTAATTTTGAATAAAAACCGCGAGACCCGCGAAATTTACACTTTTCTAAACTCGAAATTTTACCTCATGCTTAAACAAGGAGTGGAACACCCGTTCGATATTGACCGCTTTAAAATAAATCATTGAATACCTGAAATTTTACAGCGTATGCATTGAAATATGTACACTTAAGGGGGTATTACCACTAGGACAGCGTTTTTTGACGGTTTTTCAGAATTTTGTTTTTTTGGGTAAATTTAATGCATGTGATCTTGCGGTTTCTTGCAACTTGTTCGGAGATTCCTGAACTATAAAAAATACATTTTTATTCTTTTAAATCGTCCGGCTTGACCTCTTAATCTGGCCTCAAATAAGGCCGTGTCCGCCGTGTTTTTCCTCATGGCCGGAAAGATTTTTTCGATTCTGTGACCTGAAACATAAAATAAAGTAACAGTCATTAATCTGTATTAAATTATCTGGAGTTTGAACCACCGACAATAATAAATCTCGATAAATAACAAAATGGAGGCTATTCCAAAAAAGTGATCGCTTTTTGCCCCCCTTTTTCTGACTTTAACGCTCTATGAAAAATATCAAAGATTAATATATTTCAATGACGATGGTTCAAACTCCAGAGAAAAATGTGGAGAACCGAAAACTAAAAGCTGAAGTCGATCCGTTTCATAGTTTAAAAAAAGTTTCCGGCCAGCGAAAAAAAGTGGTTTCGAGAAAAACGCGTTTAAAATTTTGACACAAGTGTTACCGGGGATTATTTCTAATCTCCGGCAACAAGAATTCTAAATCACCTTCCAATTCTTCCTTTGTTAAAAATGAGTTCGTACCCGGCAATTAACTAATCTCCCGTCGTTTGGGAAGTGCTTGGGCCCACCCAGAGGGAGGATTTGTGACCAGTTATTGTCCATTTTTCGGAAAGAAGATTTGCATAATTCTTTTCGGAAAACGAGATGCGTCGAATGTCATTACGTTGGATTATGTCATTAGGCAAATCTCAGCCGGCTGGTGACGTCGCCACGATAAACAACCCTACCCCACCATCATTTTCGTGGTATAAGTACCTGCGGGCGGCAAATCGTAAGTCAGTTGAAGTCCAAGATCCAACTAGTCAACAAGTGCAGTGCAGTCGTCAGTGTTCGAGACGTTAGTTTTTTTTTGTTAGTGCCAGTGCACTAACTCGAGGTCCTGTTGCTGTTGCCAGTGCAACTGCCTGTCCTCTCGCTGCCAGAGCAGCCGCCGTCGGTGCCAGTGCATCGCCACCGTGTTTTTTTTAATCCTTATTGTTTATTCGTAAAAATAAATCTGTTAAAACTATCTCTGTATTTTAGTTAGTTGCCCTTGCTATCCATTAAATTCATTGAAAACCTGAGCTAGTTGGCAATCAGCGTGAGGTACCTTCTTTCACGTTAACACAAGTTTTAACCATTTTTGGAGATGTTTACCTTTAGTCAGCTATGCCAGTTCCGTACAGTAGGCCCTCCTTTTCCTCTAAAAACTGGGTTTGAACGATTTGCTCGTGCCAGCGTTGTTGGATGGTCTTCTGAGCTGCTGGAGTCAGGCAAAATTCGGCCCACGTCTCACGCTCCGCACCTGGAAAGTCTTGGTTTACAGGCCGATATGGGTTCTCAGTGTCTCCATCGTCTTAAAAACTGCCGAGTATCTGTCGTTGAAGATACTGGTAGCTAGGAAGGACGCGATAGCGACGGTTTTTGCACCACAGTTGAGGTGCTTCGAAGTCAGCTTCCAGACACAAGCATTCAAACTTTCGTTTGAGTTCTGCGTATTTCCACCCAGCCACCTACTCAGCATTGGTTACTTCAACAAGCGAAAAACTAAATAACGATACTATCAAGTATCTTTAAATAATTTTCTTAAATTAAACACTTGGTTTGTTTCACTTATATATTCTCCGACTTGTTTCGACCATTGGTCATCTTTAAGGAGAAAATCGGAGAAAATATAAATAAGTGAAACAAACCAAGCGTTTTAATTTAAATTTAATTTAAATCATCCTGTATTAGATACTATCAAGTATCAATGAATGCAAAAAAAATAAAATCAAATTTTTATAACTTCCGAATAGTAATACCCCATTAAATATTTTATTGCGTGTGTAAATAATTTAAATTGGTTCCCAAGTTACCAATCGTAAGTTTTAAATGACAAGTTTCTTCATGCATTGTTAATCTAGAAAATTGTGTACTATGTACATATTTTGTGATTTTTTCCCTTCGTTCAATTCTGTGAAAATGAATAACTTAAAGGAATTAAATCAGTAAAAGGGAATAAACTATGTCTAAAATAGTCAACTCTAAGGTAGGGGGGCCACAAGGTTGAAGGTTATTTGTATATATATATAATCTATTGCCTTGTCTACCCTTAGGTGTAAGGCTTCTATTTTAATAGTCTCTTTTCTATTTATATCCTGCGTACACAAATTTGGACCACCCTTCTTTATATCTTGCCATCTTCTCCGCTTCATTCCATTTTACATTTCTTTTCTTCAGGATTGCTGTCGTTTGGTCGTTCCAGGTTTTTGTTGGTTTTCCTCTCTTTTTCTTTATTCCTGCCTTCGCCTGCCAGATGTTTTTCACCTGTCTTCCATCACTCATCCTGCATAAATGTCCAAACCATTTGAGTTGGTTCAATTCTATGTTATCTGCTATAGATGGTACCCTTAATTCTTCTCGGACTGCCTCATTTCTAATTCTGTCTCTCCTGGTTATACCTTTCACTCTTCTCAGGAACTTCATATCAACGGCATGTATCTTACTCTTCTGTCTGTTTGTGAGGACCCATGATTCGCTCGGTTATTTGTATGAATAATAAAGTATGTAGATATTTTGAATGAACCCTTAAAAGCGTATTTATTATCAGGAAAAGACAGGCTGCTAGTGGAAAAAGAATTTAAAATTGTCAATGTTAAACTTTTCACGTTATTATCTCTTATGCAAGAGTTGAGTTCATGAGTCTCTCAGCGGAGACGACTCGTTAAAACTTTATCCACGAGCGGTGATTAACGGGAAGATCGTTACTCCAATTATGTAATGTATATTAACCCCCCCCGCCGCGCCGCGATAAGTCTCACCTTAATCTCCGCCTATGATATATCGAGGGAATGATTCCTTATCTTTTTCCAGCCCGTCCTAACAATGTTATCTCGTGTTGATATATAACTGAATCCGCTGCCGACTTCCCGCTTCTATCGCCGCGCCGGCCCGAATCGACTCACTTTAAGTTAACCCCCCCACAACCCCTCCGATTGCCGCAATTCTCGCTAAATTTATTACTCTGAAATGCAATCCCTCTCGTCTCCCGCCGTAGGAGCTTTAGGAGAAGAAAGGGAGGTTTCATCCCGCGGGACACAAGACGCGGAATGGGGGATAGTACATAATTAAAGTATTATTCAGTTTTCATTTTTCGAAAATATTACAACGGAAAGATATACGAGTTGTGTGAACTAAGTAATGAGACTGATGTTTTTAAATATTTTTATTCGAATAGAATTACTTATTTATTTATTTATTAACGGAAGTCCATTTAAGTACATTAATATTATAAAAACTAAAAATAGAAATAAATGAAATATAAATACAAATACATAATAAATATAGGTACATAAAAGAGTAAAACACAAACAACACATTTAGGTACAAACAACAGATTAAAATATGAAGACTATTTACCCTGTCGGAAGATGTTCTTCAAAGCATTCCTGCTAATTGCACCAAAGTCGGGATTGATGGCGTTACAATTATTGGCGATTCTGGAATACCAAAATTTTTACCATAGTCCGTCCTACAATATGGTACATGGAACAGATCGGAGGAACGCAAACTTCTAGCTGACACATTGATTTTAAATTGGCCAAGTAAATAGGGGCAATCAATCGCCCCATTTATTAAATTGTATCCTAGCATTACGTTTGCATTCCTTCGTCTCTGCTCTAACGAATTTATATTTAAAGATTGTAGGACGTCATTGTAGGAGCCGACAATCCCGAACTTGTAAGAAATGAATTTTGTAAATTTAACTTGGACCCTCTCAACCATTTTTACGTCCGATTTGCTATAAGGATTCCAAATAGTGCAACAGTACTCAAGGTGGAGGCGGACAAGGGATACATACAAGGTCGCAAGGGTATAAATGTTTGAGAAATCTCTACTGTTACGTTTTAAAACACCCAGAACACGGTATGCATTAGCAGTTATGTTGCGTAGATGGTTGTTAAAGTTCCAGTTGTGAGACAATAATACACCCAAGTCTTTAATGATTGAAACGCGAATTAGAAGGACGTTACAGATATAGTAATTTCTCACTGTCGAGGCCCTTTTTTTAGTAAAAGTTATACATTTACATTTATTGAGGTTGAGATTCATACGGTTGTCAGTACACCAAACTGAAAATATATTTAAGTCATCCTGTAACAACACAAAAGATCTATCATCCGCAATTCGTAAAAATAATTTTATATCGTCTGTAAATAGCAAGCACTGGGAATTATGGAAACAATCAACCACATTATTTATAAAGATATTAAATAAAAGACGTCCAATGTGTGATCCCTGGGAAACCCCTGAGGTTACAAGTATCTCAGACGATATAACATTACCAATCCACACGGCCTGTAACCTTCCGGATAAGTAAGACTGTATCCAATCTAACATGGATCCTCCGATTCCTATAAGCTTAAGTTTCGAAAAAAGAATGCTATGATCTACTGTGTCAAAAGCCTTAGAGTAATCGGTATATATTGAGTGTACTTCAAATCCCGCTTCTAAGGCTGTAACAATATAATTACTATAGGTCAGTAAGTTGGTGGAAGTCGAACACCCACTTCTAAATCCATGTTGCTTATCGGATAGGACACTAGATACACATTCAGATAGGGGTTATTCTTTTACAAATCGCACACCTAATTGGACTTGACATTTTTAAATTGACTGAAAATTTGTTTACGGCTAATATAAATAAAATTAATCGACACGTATTTCAGGATTTCGCTAAAAAAAATTTTTTTCAAAATATTCACATCACAATTTTTGTCCATTTGCTGGTTTTTGTCCGTTTCTCTCATATTTGAAATGTTTTATCTCCACTTGTACTGATCCGATTGATGGCGTTTTTTTTACACGTTATTGCGTTAGATAACCGCTCTTATTTTATTCATGAAGTTTATTGTTAACTAATCAAAGTTAATAACAATTTTATTTTTAATTGCGAATTTAAGTACTTTACTCCAACTAAAATTGATTAAGATAAATGCTACCATGTTCGTTCTTTTGTTATCTGCAAAAATCATTTTACAAAAAAATGGTATGTATCTTGGATTGGAAATAATTAAATATTTCCGAGCGCAAGTCACGCCGCGCGCGGGGGAGTCGGCGCGCTTAACATGTAGCACGCCAAAACGTGTCTGAACTTGCAGTCCACCACGCTGTAGTGTGGACATGAATGTTTTTAGTGTGCTGCCGCAAGTCGTATCATACGCATGTCTTTATAATATTATTGTTTACATTTACATTTGGCTAGAAAGTTTTGATAAAATGCCCAAATCATCTACATTTTTAAGTGCTTCGAAAATTCGACTGGATAGATGTTTCAATCCTTTCAATAAACCTTCTCATCGAAAACTAAAAAATCTTCGCCGAATTACGAAGGAACATTTGACTGCTTTAAATTTATCAGTTACGGATGAGTCTCTTCAACAAAAGATCTGCAATACTTGCCGCATTGAAGTTCTTCAATTCGACAAGGATTTTGAAGAAAAGGTAAAATAATGATTTCGTTACTTGAATTTCATTGCTGATGCAATATTTGTTCTAATTTTCATGATATCTTGGAATAATCTGTTGAAAGACAGGTTTACTGATATATGTTAAAAATATATTTTTTTAGAATGAGGAAATTCATGATAACGATTTTTGTGCGTTGGAAAGTGATGATGACAACACGGAACATTTTTCGGACAGTCCGGATGTATCATTTGAGAAAGACAAAGTAGTCGTGAAAGATTAGCTGCAAGAGCTAGTCTTCAAAGAACATCCAATCCAATCCAAACACCGAAACAATTATTCGAATGGGCAACTGAATCTCTTCCTAATATTACATCAAAATATGTAACCAATGAAGAATATAATAAGGGAGAACGAAAATTACAAGCAAGATTCAAAAAGGCCATGACCGTAAAAGGAACATTGAAATTTCATTGCATTATTCCTATTGGAAAAAACAAACTTAGAGCCAAATACTTTTCTCTGCAAAGAGAAAAGGGTTCCTTCGAAATTAAAGTCATGGGATATATAGTAGGCATTTCTTGTATACATAGTTGTAAGTTAATAAAAAAACTGTGAATGTTTTAAGCGACTTGTATTTTTTCACATCATAATACTCGATACTATTGATCTCATATTTTTGTGTCTCGAAATATCTTGGTTTAACAGTTTTCAATCACTTTGCCATTGTGACATTTATTTTAGTAACTGAAATTATTTTTTATGTCATTATATAATTACTTGCACTAATTTCTATTAATAAGTATAATCAACAAATATTGCGGAGTTAGATTAAGAATGGTTCACATTCACTTAAAAGTGGAAAATGATGTGAGCGTCTGAGATCACTGCCGCACGTGACGCGCGCTGCGTGACTTGCGCTCGGAAATATTTAATTATTTCCGATCCAAGATACATACCACTTTTTTGTGAAATGATTTTTGCAGATAACAGAATAACGAACAAGATAGTATTTATGTCAATCAATTTTGTTTGGGGTAAAGTACTTAAATTCGCATTGAAAAATTAAATTGTTATTAACTCTAATTAGTTAACAATAAACATTATAACTAAAATTAGAGCGGTTAGCTAACGCAATAACGTGTAAATTAAAAGAAAACCGACATCAATCGGATCAGTACAAGTGGAGATAAAACATTTCAAATATGAGAAGAACGGACAAAAACCAGCAAATGGACGAAAATTGTGATGTGAATATTTTGGGAAAAAAAAATGTTTCAGCCAAATCCTGAAATACGTGTCGATTAATTTCATTAATATTATTTGTAAACAAAATTTCATCGTATTTGGAGAAGTCGCATTATTTTTCCTCAAATCCGTGCGGTTTGTAAAAGAATGACCCATAGGGGTGCAATGATTAATTTTTCAAATATTTTTGGCATAAGCGATAGAAGAAAGATCGGGCGATAGTTTGAAACAACGTTCTTTTTACTGCTTTTAAAAATTGGTGTAACTATGGCACTTTTCCAAAGAGAAGGAAAACAGCCTGAAACTAGGGATTGGTTATAAAGTATCCATAGAGGACGACTAAGGGAAAAAGAACATTGTTGTTTTAACAGAATTGGTGGAAAACCATTACAATTCAATCGCCTTCCTCAAAATAATTACCCTGCGAGGCCACACAGGCAGTTTTTCTTTAAAGTATACGTATTCCAAATTCAGCCTATTTTCTGTAAATCTTTAGGTATTCCTTGTTTCTCTTTAAGTTCAATTTGAAGCTTGAACTAGTGTTTTTCACTCCCAGACTAAGCATGAAGTAAAATTTCGAGTTTAGAAAATCCCCGTGAAAATTTGTCGAGGGTCGCGCAGCGACCCGAGACAAATTTTCTGGGCTTTTCTAAACTCGAAATTTTACTTCATACGCCACGCGTATTTAACACTGAAAGCACTGAAATATTGTAAACGAGTAAACTTCGCTTGAAATCAGTGGTTTATACGGGTGGCGCATGAAGTAAAATTTCGAGTTTAGAAAAGCCCAGAAAATTTGTCTCGGGTCGCTGCGCGACCCTCGACAAATTTTCACGGGGCTTTTCTAAACTCGAAATTTTACTTCATGCTTAGTCTGGGAGTGGAAAACACTCGTTAAAAGCCTCAAATTGAACTCTTTTTTAAAAAACAACGAATATCTAAGGATTTAAAGAAAATACGTTTTCAAAATTCAGCTTTAAATCCTGAGATATTCGTTGTGTTCTTAAAAGAGTCCAATTTGAAGCTTTAAATGAGTGTTTTCCACTCCCAGACTAAGCATGAAGTAAAATTTCGAGTTTAGAAAAGCCCCGTGAAAATTTGTCGAGGGTCGCGCAGCGACCCGAGACAAATTTTCAGGGCTTTTCTAAACTCGAAATTTTACTTCATGCGCCACGCGTACAAAACACTAAAATATTGTGAAATTTATGTTTATTCGAACTGCACTCGAAATCTGTGTTTTATACGCGTGGCGCATGAAGTAAAATTTCGAGTTTAGAAAAGCCCAGAAAATTTGTCTCGGGTCGCTGCGCGACCCTCGACAAATTTTCACGGGGCTTTTCTAAACTCGAAATTTTACTTCATGCTTAGTCTGGGAGTGGAAAACACTCGTTTAAAGCCTCAAGTTGAACTATTTTAAAAAAACAACGAATGTCAGAAAATACACAGCTTATGCATAAGTTTACCTAAAAGAAAAATTCACTGTATGTTGCTTGTGTTAGGATTTTGTCAATCAAATTAAGGATACCATGTTCATATTTTATATTTTTGTAGCAAAACCGTACAAGATATCAAACATTATCAAGAGACAAAAAAGCTTTTAAATGAACCAATCTTGAAGTAATATTTTCTTAAATTTTTATAAAGTACGCCCGTAAGAACATATTTTAGTTTTAATGTTGTGGTACTACTGTTTTTTATACATCTTGTGAATCAATGATGACCATAATAATTTGAATGATGTGTTATACGAGGGCAATCCACAAAGTGACAGAAGTTTTAAAATAAAAAATAAACAAAGTGAAAAAACTAATATTTATTATATACATTTTGAAGGTAAACTCTTAGGCTATTTTTCGACGTAATCGCCATATAAATTAAGGCATTTATCATATTGTTTTAGAAGATTTTCAATGCCCTCTTTGTAGAAATCTGCCGCCTGCGAGTTCAACCACTGGTTTACACCAGCATGGAGTTGAGCGTCAGTGTCAAAGCGTTGCGTACCGAGCCACGTCTTCATCTTTGGGAACAGATGGTAATCGCTCGGGGCCAAATCCGGGCTGTATAGCGGATGACTGGAAATTTCCCATTCAAAATCATGCAAGAGCTCTTGAGTACAATTGGCTGTGTGCGGACGAGCGTTGTCATGGAGAAAAAAAATTGTCTCGTTAAGTTTTCCCCGACGCTTGTTTTGTATCGCGCGTCTTAATTTTCGGAGTGTTTCGCAATACCTCTCAGAATTAATTGTTTGACCACGTTCAAGAAAATCAACCAGAATCACTCCCTGAGTATCCCAAAACACAGTGGCCATCTAATGCTTCATAGTGGCATCGTCAGTGACACGAATGCACAAAGTGCATATACAGGTCACTGTTTCGTCCACGAGCGAGCAGAACTCTGTTTGTGAAACCAGAAAACAAATATCAAAATTGAATTTGTGTTCAGTATTCCGGCACCAGGTACCTACAGACGCGTTTCGGACTTCAAGGTCCTCTTCTGTGTGGTCCCGACAGTGACCTGTACATGCACTTTGTGCATTCGTGTCACTGACGATGCCACCATGAAGCATTAGATGGCGTTAGCTATCGAAATCATTAACAGTAGCCATGATTTTTATTGCTGACAGCGTCTGCAGACACTTCCTCGGTTTCTGGGGCGAATGCGTGTGACCCCATTGCATCGACTGCCGTTTTGTTTCGCAGGTAACGTACTGTACCCAAGTCTCGTCACCAGTTACGCAACGATCGAAAACATGGTTTCCAATTTTGTTGTACTCTTCCAGAAATGTCAGTGCTGCAGCAAGTCTTTTGGTTTTGTGGTCTTCCGTTAGGATTTTCGGAATCCACCTGGCACAAAATTTGTGGTATCCAAGTTTACCAACTACGATTTCATGAACTAAACTCCGTGAAATTTGGGGAAAATGTTCCGAGAGTTCCGTAATCGTGAATCGACGATTTTCACGGATTTTTTCATTAATTTTTACCGACAATTCATCACTCACAAGACTAGGCCTACCACTGTGATCCTCATCGTGAACATTGGTTCGGCCATTTTTAAAATCAATGCACCACACAAATCTGGCGATAAATTTCAATAGGTTCGTAATTTTTCGCCAACAAAAACCTTATCACACCACGCACTTCACAACTGGCGGGATTTTCAATTGCACCGCTCATTTTAAAACGCCACTGTATAAAAAGTACAATATGCACGAGTCTCTAGTCACCACGGCTGGTTGCGTACTAGGTGTAGAAAAATTCTGTATCCAAGATGGTGGCGCCAGTGCCGCCAACTGCCGCGCTAGGCCAAAACGTCTGTTATTATCTGGATTGCTCTCGTATTATGATAATCAACCATAATAAATTTCAGTCAAATTGAATATAGGGCTCAATCGTTACAAATAAAATTAATAATATTTGAAGAATAGTTCCGGCTTAACCGTACATTTTTGGATATAGATAAGTTGTATTAAATCATCATATTTTCATCCCAGAAATCTACGGTTAAGCCATTTCCCCACATTAACGGGACACCCTGTATATTGCAATTTTATGTTTGCAAGTATTAAAAAGTGATCAATCAGTATGCGAGCAGGCATGTCGAAGACATAACCTTTTTATACTCGTATATATTCGTAGGCAGCAACGCCCCTTGAATTGTTGAAAGATGTATGAAATGATCCCACTTTTCTGTAGCAGGAAGGATGGCAAACGGCACTTAAGCACTCCTGCTGGACTGTTTTATTCACTATATAAATACACAATACACAGAGACGTGACTCAATTTCGAAATGCGTCAACTTCCCAAGCAGCGGGAGTCCCAACCGTGCCATAATTTATGTAAGAAAAAGAGAAATGTCTCCTACAACTTCATTTACTTGGGTTGCATCAAAATTATACATTTTACTTTATATAAGATAAATTCAAATTCAAAACTATTTGAATTCAAGAAAATAAGCTTATGCTTCTTATAGTTTGCACACTTTAAACATTTATCGTCTTGAGTTGTCTTATAAATTAAGACATTGTTTGCATTTTCACGAATAGTTTTTTCGTAATTTTATATATTATGTTTAAAGTGTGCAAACTATAAGAAGCGTAAGCTTATTTTCTCGCATTCAAATAGTTTTGAATTTGAATTTATCTTGTTTGAACTGTACCGTAAGGTAAATAATAAGGTCTCACATTCTTCATACCTGCTAATGACATAATCCCCCTTTTTTACCTATAAATACCGACCATAATTTTCACTCACTCCATTTCTGTGTACCTGTTCATTCCACACACAACACGTTTTCCAAGTAAGTTTATATTAATTTTATTCCTATTTTTTTAAACGTCATAAGCAAAGCTATACTGAAGAGAGATAAATCTCGAAACGCGTCTATAGATGGCCTAAGACATTAGTTTTAATCCAAGTCCTTTCACTTCTAATTTGTTGCTATCTCTCCTTTCATTTTAAATTTGTATTGTTAGTTGGTTTGAAGAGAATTCGATCTAAACGTTACATATACTTTAATAGAGAGTTGTAACAAATCTAATTAAATAAGATTTTAAATATTTCATTGTATAATTCAATATCCGGCGATGTATTTGCACGGGAAGTAGTTGTTTCAATGGATGTTTATCGTCTTGAGTTGTCTTATTAATTAAGACATTGTTTGCATTTTCACGAATAGTTTTTTCGTAATTTTATATATTATTATTAATTAGGTTAAAATATGTTCATACAGTGCGTTAAAAAATAAAAGTCTATTTTCTGTATACACCCTGCATGTAAATATAATTAAAATTGTAACATCCAAAGTCTGTTAAACCAAAATATTTATAAATTTTCTTACGGAATTAAACGGCGCATGAATGTTTTAGGTGGTGTAATTATTTTCCGGTCGCGAGATTCCCCATTGTGCGCTTATTTGTGTGTTGATGTAGTCGTGGCTCATGTAAACATATCCACCCTTCCGATGAAATAAAGGGTCCATATATTTGCCCTGAAACATTTCCCCTTTAATTTCCATAAAATGTTTCTTTGGTTAGACATCCATAATTCTCCTCTGCGGGTATTTTCCAGAATCCACAGCCCACGGAGATTTTCGCTCATCCACTTATCACCTTTTATTTTTTTATTTTTAACGTTCGTGCCGTTCATCGCACCCAACTTTTCTCCTCCCTTACGTGACCTCTGAGTCTAAGACGTGACCGATTTAGAAACAATAATATTATTATGTGCGACTTCTTCCTTCGTGAAGGATAATTCCAGTTCGGTCCGAAGGAGGAAGGCAAAAGGCGGAAGGAAGCAGCACGTCCACGTGGCCTGTAGCGAGAAGAGAAGGCCACGTCAAATAGGGAGGGGTGGAAACATCCCTCCGGAGGCTGAAGGTTCTTTTACACTCGGTCGCATGAGATATAACGGTGCCAGTTCCAGATACTGACGTGACACGCTCAATCCTTCCGGGTTAATCCGGGGTTCCCTTATCAGATATATTCTTTGGTCCCTCTGGCCCGTCACTCACCTTCGTCACTACTAACATATGGTGACTCAAACCTTTATTCACGAACTATATTAACTTATTCTATAAAATAAAATTGGAAGTTCTGATTATTTTAGCAATTTGTATACTTAAAATACGCAACTTTTTCCTAATTTAACCGACTCTCTATCTCTGTAACTATTCGTGAAAATGCAAGGGTCCTCGGATATTTGAAGAGATAGAGAGTCGGTTAAATTAGGAAAAAGTTTCGTATTTTAGGTATACAAATTGCTTATATAATCAGAACATCCAATTTTATTTTTATAAAAAAAAAAGGTTAATATAGTTCGTGAATAAAGGATTAATGTTATTCCTTAATTTCACCAATACCAAACCCACTTAGAGGACAAACTTAAAGAATGACATACAGAGAATTTTATGTAAAACCGAACATTAAAACACACTTTCAACCTTAATTTTCATATGTTCCATTTGTATTAAAACGAGTTTAAGCATTGAATACAATTGGACACGTTTAATTTTGAAGTTAAGTGTAATTGAATTGCCTATATGAGTGCTAGAAATGACAGGTAATCAAATGTGATTTAGTGCAAATCGTACAATGTTCGGTATTACATAAAACTCTCTGTATACAGTTGCGAAAGAAAAAAGCTAGTACAGCAGGAAGCTTTAGCCACTTCTAAAGTATCGTTTTTTTTTTCCTGTAAAACAAATGAGTCATGTACAGGTTAACAACATTTTTTTGTTCTTGGCCAATAAAACGATGCTTTTGTTGACATGCAATGTCTCTAATGTTAATACCGTCTCTAAATGGGTCGTTATTATCGCTTTTTGCGTTTCAGTCAGTTAAGGCATGTCGACGTTAATTAAATTTTGTTTGACACTTCCGCCGATTTGTCAATTTCATTGACAATTTTAAAAATCAAAGTGAGTCCAGTTCACATAGCCAAATATGTTGCTGTACTAGTTTTTTTCTCTCGCAACTGTACATACGTTAAATTTAACATTTCATTTACAGAATCGGTCTGTTCATGTGTGAATGTGTATTCTTCCCGGCGCATTCACCAAAATTAAGGAAATCTTAATTATTTTATTTTATTTTTTATGTTATTTATTCATTCAACGGAGTCCATTTAAAAAATACACTATTATTACTCAAGTTGTTGCACTACAATAAATAATATCATTAAAGTAATTCGCAATGTTTTTTTTAATTAGCAGTATGTAAAGTTGTCTAAACTTATTAGCATTTAAAAAACATGGTGAATTACTTTAATTTGATTTTGCCATCCGTATTTCTTTTTATTATTCCGTTAGGATTGCTTATCGTTAAATTAACATTTATCGGAAGAAGAGAGGGGAACAAAAATAGGAAAGTTTCAGTTCCGCGAGGAAAAAGAATAAAGGAATCGTTGACGTTTGCGGTGCAGGCGGTATCGGCATTCCTCTTGGCTTGAAATGTCGGGATGTTAAAATGCCGAGAGATGGAGAGATGAGATGTCGTATAGCCCCAGTCCTTCGGCGGTGATCCCTTCGCCGAGCGAACGACAACTGCTAAGCTATTTTCTTTTATTGCCCACGGGAGTAATAGCGGCTATCTCTTCACATAACGGAGCACCATTTAGTATTCAGCGACAATAAAACTTGATCGAGATTTTTATCTCTCTGTGCGCGGGAAAACCTCGCTCGTACCCGATACGGATTCGAGTTATGAGAAATTATTTATACACAAATGTTTTTTCGTTCTATATTTAGCGTCTACCAAAGTGCATTTGCTTTGTTCAATATGCTGCAGTGCGGGACAAAAAGATCTTGTATTAGTATTTTTATTTATTCAACTTTATGGATTTATTTTTAATAATACAAAACGAAAACGAAAACGAAAACTCGTCGAAACATACTGGGAATTTTTCTATTAAGTATATGTGCGTACGTGTATCCCGATGCAAACGCTGTAAATATTCAGAAATTCATTGTGTTTATATAATAAGAGTTTCCACTCCCAGACTAAGCATGAAGTAAAATTTCGAGTTTAGAAAAGCCCCGCGTAGAAAATTTGTCGAGGGTCGCGCAGCGACCCGAGACAAATTTTCACGGGGCTTTTCTAAACTCGAAATTTTACTTCATGCGCCACGTGTATACAACACCGATTTAAATTAGAGTTTAAAAACACATACATCGTCTTTACTAAAGTACTACTAGATTCTAGTAGTTATCAATTAAACAAGTTAAAAACATAGAATTGAGAAAAACAGGACAGCATTTATTTGCTTAACTTTAAATATAAATTGCACAAAAGAACCGTGACCAAAAATTCTGAAACTAGAAATTTTCAAAGGTTTAAAGCAGTGGTCTCCAAACTACGGCCCGCGGGCCAAATCCGGCCCGCGACTTGCATGAATCCGGCCCGCGATTGTTTGAAATTTTTTTTGTAAATGTCATATTTTGAAATATTGTAACAATTGTTCCTTACCTTTTTCATAATTTTATAAAATTAATCGGATCTTGGCCGACTTTATTATGTAGAATTGTATTTGTGGCCCGCGAAGAAGATAGTTTGGAGACCCAGGGTTTAGAGTATCCCGTGTATCCCGATGCAAACGCTGTAAATATTGAGAGATTCATTGTTTTTATATAACAAGAGTTTCCACTCCCAGACTAAGCATGAAGTAAAATTTCGAGTTTAGAAAAGCCCCGTGAAAATTTGTCGAGGGTCGCGCAGCGACCCAAGGCAAATTTTCTGGGCTTTTCTAAACTCGAAATTTTACTTCATGCGCCACGCGTATACAACACCGATTTAAAGTGGAGTTTAAAAACACATTCATCGCCTTTACTAAAGTACTACTAGATTCTAGTAGTTATCAATTCATCAAGTTAAAACCATAGAATTGAGAAAAAGAAGACAGCATTTATTTCTACTTCATTTGGAAGTAATAAGTACATTTTTGGTACTCAAATAAAACACTTAAACTTTGTTTATACAGCAGGTATTTTTTGTGACTATAGTCGCTTAAAACTACAATTAAAAGCGATTATAGTCACAGTTAAAACCTATTGTATAAACAAAGTTTATTTCTACTGCACTTGGAAGTAATAATTAAATATTTAATACTCAAATTAAACACTTAAACTTTGTTTATACAACAGGTTTTTATTGTGACTATAGTCGCTTTAAACTACACTTAAAAGCGACTATAGTCACAGTAACAACTTATTGCATAAACAAAGTTTAAGTGTTTTATTTGTGTTCCAAATATTTACTTACTACTTCCAAGTGCAGTAGAAATAAATGCTGTCTTATTTTTTTCATTTCTATGGCTTTAACTTGTTTAATTGATAACTACTAGAGTCTAGTAGTACTTTAGTAAAGACGATGTATGTGTTTTTAAACTCCACTTTAAATCAGTGTTGTATACGCGTGGCGCATGAAGTAAAATTTCGAGTTTAGAAAAGCCCAGAAAATTTGTCTCGGGTCGCTGCGCGACCCTCGACAAATTTTCACGGGGCTTTTCTAAACTCGAAATTTTACTTCATGCTTAGTCTGGGAGTGGAAACTCTTGTTATATAAACACAATAAATTTCTCAATATTTGCAGCGTTTGCATCGGGATACACGGGATACTCTAAACCTCTGAAAATTTCTAGTTTCAGAATTTTTGGTCACGGTCCTTTCGTGCAATTTATATTTAAAGTTAAGCAATTTTAGAACGCGAACTACACTTGTAAAAGGGATGAATTTTAATAATCTATTATGTCGCTCTTAGCTAATATATTAATACAGTTTTTTCAGCTTTTATTAAACACACAATGCTCTATAAAATTCCGGAAAGTATTAATTAATCGATTATGTAGAATGATAGTTCTATTTGTTTAAACGTAATAATGTTATGTTATTGTATTTAAGTTTTACGGTGGCTTCTATAAGTTTAAACTACAATTAAAAGCGACTATAGTCACAATAAAAACCTATTGTATAAACAAAGTTTAAGTGCTTTATTTGTATACCAAATATTTACTTATTACTTCCAAGTGCAGTAGAAATAAATGCTGTCCTATTTTTCTCATTTCTATGGCTTTAACTTGTTTAATTGATCACTACTAAAATCTAGTAACACTTTAGTAAAGACGATGTATGTGTTTTTAAACTCCACTTTAAATCAGTGTTGTATACGCGTGGCGCATGAAGTAAAATTTCGAGTTTAGAAAAGCCCAGAAAATTTGTCTCGGGTCGCTGCGCGACCCTCGACAAATTTTCACGGGGCTTTTCTAAACTCGAAATTTTACTTCATGCTTAGTCTGGGAGTGGAAACTCTTGTTATATAAACACAATACATTTCTCAATATTTGCAGCGTTTGCATCGGGATACACGGGATACTCTAAACCTCTAAAAATTTCTAGTTTCAAACTTTTTGGTCACGGTCCTTTTGTGCATTTTATATTTAAAGTTAAGCAATTTTAGAACGCGAACTACACTTAAAAAGGGATGAATTTTAATAATCTATTATGTCGCACTCAGCTTATATATTGATACAGTTTTTTCAGCTTTTATTAAACACACAATGCTCTATAAAATTTCGGAATGTATTAATTAATCGATTATGTAGAATGATAGTTATATTTGTTTAAACTCAATAATGTTATGTTATTGTATTTAAGTTTTACGGTGGCTTTTATAAGTTTAAACTACAATTAAAAGCGACTATAGTCACAATATAAACCTATTGTATAAACAAAGTTTAAGTGTTTTATTTGTGTACCAAATATTTACCTACTACTTCCAAGTGCAGTAGGTAATTACCTACAACTTGCCGCTTACGAACTACACTTAAAACTGGCAACAAATTCATCACCAAGGACCTGGGACGAATCACAGAAGAAAATGCACACAGATATTAACGCCAAATTAAGAAGAAAATCATCCACCCTCAGAAGAAAACTAGAAACATTACAAAATGAACAACACCAAGAAGTGAACAACATTACACATACAACACAAATACTAGTACATAACAGATCCAAGGCAAACTTCAATACCGAAGAAATGGAGCTTTTTAAAAAAGGCTTCAAACATTCAATTTCCACACCACACACGCCCATAGAAACCATAGAAAATGCAACATCTTACTTAGGACCCGAAGAAGCCGCGGCTTTCCGGATAGCAGCCAAGGATACATTGGAGAAAATCATCAGAAAACCGAAAAGGATGACCAAAACTGAAAACACCGAATTCAAAACTGTTAAGTCCTTGAAAGAAAAAGATGTCTTGTACCTGAAATCGGATAAAGGGAACGCAGTCGTCGTCGTCAATAAGGATGATTACTACAACAGCGTCAAGAAGATGTTGGATACCGGACCATATAAAGAACAAAAGAAAAACCCACTCACTTCATATATAAGTAAGATTAATTCCATACTAAAGCCGACAAATTTAATAGATAAAAAAAATATATAAATTGAAATTGAAAAACCCCTCACTTCCGAAATTGTACTGCCCCCCAAAAATTCATAAACCGGGGAATAAATGGAGACCTATTGTATCGAACATAAATTCACCAACATACAATATAGCAAAATGGCTAGTACAACAATTCCAATCATTAATTATTAAAAACGATTGTTCAATAAAGAAATCCGTTGAGTTAACCATAAAACTTCAAACAACTAGAATCAAACTAGTTGAATCATTGGTTTCCTTTGACGTAGAAGCACTATTTCCCAGCATTCCCATAGAAGAAACAATTATCATTTTAGAAAATCTCTTATTAGAAAATTCAATACCACCAGAAAATATTAAACAATATATCGATTTAACGAGAATAGTGATGGAGTGCAACACGTTTGAATTCGACAATAAATTCTACAAACAAACTTTCGGAACAGCCATGAAGAATCCGCTCTCACCTTTCCTAGCTAACGTTTTTCTTAACCACCTCGAAAATCGAGGTAAAAACACAATAAACAGAACTTTCGGAACAGCCATGAGGAATCCGCTCTCACCTTTCCTAGCTAACGTTTTTCTTAACCACCTCGAAAATCGAGTTAAAAACACAATAAACGGCTTTCCGAGAGTTTGGTTCAGATACGTTGATGACGTAATGGCAATCATCAACACTAAAACCAACATAGAAAACTTGTTGTCGAGTTTAAACAGTTTGTACCCCAGCATTTCATTCACACACGAAAAGGATAACAACAATCAACGCCCCTTCTTAGATTTACAAATAATTAAAAATAATGATACACTAGAATTCAACATATACCGAAAACCTACACACACCTACAACTACAATCACTCATCCTCAACATCACCCATTAAACACAAACTAGCAGCATTTAATAGCATGATTTACAAAGCAATAAACTTGCCTTTATCAAATGAAAACAAAAGAAAAGAATTAACAATAATAAAAAACATTGCACAATCTTTAGGTTACAGCAAAAACACAATAGAAAAGCTCATCAATTGACATAAAATGAATCATAAAATTAAATCTAGCACAAAACTCAATACATCAAAAGAATCCAATAAGAGAAAATATGTTAAATTCATTTACAATCCAACTATTTGTCACCAAATAAATAAAGTATTCAGGAAATTTAATCTAACAACTGCGTATTACAGTGAATCGAAAGTAAAATTTTATTTGAATAACACTTTAATCAGTAATGATAGTCTACACAAATCCAGTATATATTCAATTAGCTGTAACAACTGCAATAAAATATACATTGGTCAAACTCAACGAAATTTAATCAAGAGATTCAAAGAACACAATTATCACATAAAAAACCAAAACCCAGATAAATCAGCAATAGCTTTCCATAATTTTCAAACCGGCCACCAATTCTCATTACACAACGTAAAATATGTAAAGTTAATTAAAGGAAAGGCACTTGGTATTGTTTCACAATTAAATCTTTATTCCACTAGTTTCGGTTTGTTAGACCATTTTCAAAGGAATGCAATACATTCCTTTGAAAATGGTCTAACAAACCGAAACTAGTCGGAATAAAGATTTAATTGTGAAACAATACCAAGTGCCTTTCCTTTAATTAACTTTACATAGTGTTATATGTTTCACCAAGTGCCAGATGAGAAATTAATTCAAGAAATTACAACGTAAAATTATTAAAACAATCAAACAGTTTCAGATTAAACATGTTGGAATCAATAGAAATGTACAAATGTAAAAACAAGTTGTTAAATTTCGATTTAAGCCCACTGGAAAACCCGCTTTTAAATCTTATTCCGAAAAACAATTGTAAACCGGCCAACACCTCTCCCAATATCAATAATCCCGGTCCACCAATAATTAGATTTAGGTTTTCCCACTAATCCCTATACCGTATATAAACAGTGGTAATTAGTTTTAAAGCATTCAGTTATTGAAAATGAGTACATGGTACTCGAAATGTACATCTAACAATAAAAATAAATAAGTGAAGGAAGGAAATTTTATTAGTGATTTATTACTTCACATAACTCAAAACAAATAGTGAATCTATTATGTCGCACTCAGCTAATATATTAATACAGTTTTTTCAGCTTTTATTAAACACACAATGTTCTATAAAATTCCGGAAAGTATGAATTAATCGATTATGTAACCCCACCCACGTTCATAATGAGTGATATCCAATCCTCCACACCCGACGTTCTTTTATGCACCCAAAACTTGAAACCGTTAATCCATTCAGTTACACTAATGCCTGACCTATGCTCCGACTATCTATCCATCCAATTTCAACTTAAAATCACACAAACAAATCCTTTCCTACCTCCCGACTACATACTTCACCATAAACACTGCAAAATTAATGAAATCGGTAAAGATGTCTCAAACTTCATATCCACACATCCCATTATTGATCGTAATGGTATATCCCAATTTAATAATACCCTATCCTATTCAACCAAAAATACTCCAAAAATTATAAGACAGTGATATAAATACCCTCTTCCAAACTACATCCTGAAATTAATAAAGCACAAAAGACAAATATACAGGGACATCAGACTGACAGACACTCAGTAAAGACATAAAACAGTTAATTAAACAATACAAAACCGACGCTTGGCTGACAGCTTGTCAGAAAATTAATGACAGCAAGGGCAAGACATACTGGACAGAGGTAAAAAAACTGAGCAAGTATAGAAATACGTGCAATATAACAGAAATTCTTAACCCAACGACGAACCAAACAACAAAGGACAAGCAAGCAATCTCAGCCATATTTTCAAGACACGCATCGAAAGACAGAAGACGCTTCATACGACCGCAACTTTTTTAACCATGTTAATGATTGGTACAAAGATTTTTTTAAGACAAACCATCAATTTAATGCTGCTGACGAACTGACAGAAAACAACTACCTCACAACACTGAAGACCGGAAAAAACACCTCCCTCCGACATATCCTCAAAGTCTTACCTCTCGAAATCCATCACTATATCCTAAAAATCCTAAACTTTTGCTACCATTCCTGCTATTTTCTACCCGAATGGAAAACGGGCATTATCACATGTATACATAAACGAAATCAAGACCACTCCCTTGTATCCAGTCTCCGACCAATCACCCTACTTCCTGTTATTGGCAAACTGTACGAGTACCTTCTCAAGCCAAAAATTCGAAGTCACATATCCCACTTGATTCCTAACTACCAATTCGGATTCCTTCCTCATAGATCAAGCACACTTCCTCTCAGTATCCTTACCTCAAACATTCAAACAACACACCTCGAAGGTCGATCATCTACCGCCTTTTTTTTAGACGTACAAAAAGCATTCGATTCCGTGTGGCACAGAGGTGTGCTGTTTAAATGTCACTCCTTAAATTTACCTAGCCATTTAATCATTATCCACAAAAACTTCCTAGAAAACAGATGCTTTAAAGTCAAAATTCTTAATACAACATCCAAAACCTTCAGTCCCGAACAGGGTGTTCCACAAGGATCACCACTATCTCCTATCCTTTATAACCTCTATTGTATTGACCTATATAACCCCGACCCCATGTATTTTAATCCAAAATCCTATGTTTTACAATATGCTGATGACACAGCTTTAATCACGCACGCATCCACACTACCGAAACACTACAAACATTACAGCAACTTGTAGACACCCTGGAATTGTGGTTTGCCAAATGGAGAATAAAAATTAATCCAAACAAATCCAAATCCAACTCCTAATTCCATACCACCGCCAAAACAACTCCATTAACATTTTCATTAACCAAAATCCTATTTCACCAACTTCCCACATTAAATACCTTCGCATCACCTTTGACAATAAATTAAATTTCAAAAAACATTCCTCCATAATAAAAAAACAGAATTAGTGCTCGAGCTAAACATTTCCGTAGTCTAACATATCGAAATCTAGGCATTTCAAGAGAGAATGCAACAAAAATCTACAAAATGATATGTCGACCAATGTTAGTCCAAGTCAGTGAACGTGCATCCCTTAGATCCCTTACCAAAATTCGACATCCACTTAACCCTCTTTATAATCCATCAAATACCCTTCTTTATAACCTAACCAAAGTTACTTCCATCAATGAACGCATCCTTTGTCTATCTAAAAAATTCTCCAAAAACGAATTTAACTTCGAAATCCTTTCCCAATTCTATATCCCCAGAAATGATTCCATTAACCCCAAATTCAAAAATCCCACACAAACACTGTTTTAACACATCTCATTTTATAACCAAAATTAATTAACACTGTGCATACACATTTTTCTTTCTTCTTTCATCTATAAATCATTATCATTCTACTTATAGGCCAATCACAATGCTTGGTAAATATAAACTCTTTAAATATGTTCAACAATGTAACTGGCAAGATATAATAAACTGTACCACTAATATAAACGATGCTTGGCATAGATTCATTAGTGTAATTAGTGAAGCTTGCTCGATCGCATTTCCTGTAAAACTAAAATTAATAAAGAATAGTTCAAATAATGTAGAATGGTTTGGACCTGAATTAAAAAACATGCGCAGAGAATTAAAACTCATGTGGGAATATAACCAACAAATCCAAACAGAGGAATCCAATAAATTATATAAGGTAATGAGGAATAAATACAGGAACCATATTGTAACACAGCAACGAAATGCGACTGAGCGACTTATTAAGACATCATCTAATAAATCGAAAGCGGTGTGGGACATAATTAAGTGTAAATGTCCAAAAAATCGAAATAAAAACAATGACATCCCAATATCTGCAAACGATTTTAATAATTATTTCACAACCATTGCAGATAAAATACTATCCAATGTCCCAAGTAATGATCAGGACCCAATTTCAATTATGGCAAAAAATTGTTTTAATAATGCAACGAATTTTTTTAAATTTCAAAAAATATCTCCTGCTAAATTGAGAGATGTAATAAATAAAATTAAAAATAAAAACAGCGTTGATGTCTTCGGATTAAATATTGGTATTATTAAAACAATAACTGATTTAATTATTGGCCCGTTGACTCATCTCATTAATAAATCCTTGTCTGAAAATATATTTCCTGATATTCTGAAAACTGCTAAATGTATCCCTATACTTAAAAAGGGAGATAAACATGACAAAAACAATTATAGGCCCATTTCAATCTTGCCAACTTTCTCCAAGATTTTTGAAGCAACTCTTGTGGAGCAAATAACTGCCTATATGGAAAACAATATGCTGTTTTCAGATAATCAGCATGGTTTCAGAGAAGGGAGGTCAACGACCACAGCTATTTATAGTTACATTGATTATATAGTGGAAGCTTTTGAGAAAAATGAACTTGTAGACAGTCATTTATTCGATCTAAGCAAAGCTTTCGATTGTGTAACTCACTCGATTCTGATTAGAAAATTGTATTTCCACAACTTTTCCCCCGAAAGTTGTAGACTTATAACATTATTTTTGTCTAATAGAAGGCAACAGGTTTTTATCGGCGATGATGTATCTGAAATAAAAAATATAACACATGACGTTCCGCAGGGGTCAACTCTAGGACCTTTGCTTTTCCTTATTTATATTATTGATCTTCCACAGAGTAGCAACAATGCCCTAGCAATTTTATACGCCGATGATACCTCGATATCTGTAAATGGACCCACAATTGAATCAGTTGAATCTACAGCAGCAACCGTGATTGAGAGGGTAAAACATTGGTTTGAGAGTAATATATTAAAACTAAATACAGATAAAACTGTCAGAATTATCTATTCACTCAAAAATACACCAAGAATATCAAAAACAAGGACAAAATTCTTAGGTATTACTGTAGATTCAACTCTAACATGGGATGGGTACAAACATGAACTGGAGTCAAAACTGAGCAAAAACATTTATCTATTAAAAAACTTAAAAAGGGCAGTAAATTTAAGGACCCTTTTAGCATTTTTTCATTCATGTATTCAGTCCAATATAAGATATTGTCTACTTGCATGGGGTCATGCACCAATTCTAAGAGATATTTTTAAAATACAACGCCGGGCACTTCGTGTCGTAGCAGGGCTGGGGTATAGAGACGATTGTCGTGATGAATTTAGAACACTCAATGTTCTTACTGTACCATGTCTGTCCATATTAGAGTGCTTGAAATTTATCAAGAATAATCGCGGAACCTATGTGTGTAATAAAGATACACATTCACATGAAACAAGAAGGAAAAATGAGATTAGAGCGGGTAAATTACGTTTATCTAAGGCCAAAACTGCTCAACGGTATTATTGCATAAAATTTTACAATGTATTGCCACCATGGGTTCAAATTTTGCCAAATAAGAAATTTATACAGGTTTGTAAGAAATATCTCTTAGAAAACGCATACTATTCCATCGATGATTATCTTATACATTGTCCTCTGTCTAGTTGGAAGTTGGATTCTTAATGTAATACTAATAACAGTGCATGTGCGTTCCAAGGTTGTATCTATATATTATTTTAAAGTGTATATATGTATGTCTGTTGTGTTATAATTTTAAGTTTTGGTCATTTTTAACGTTTTTAATTTACTGTAACAATATTCTGTTATCCTGTTATACTTTTGTATTTAATCACTTAGACCTTATCCCAATGCTTATAACTTGTATCTATCATTCTAAGTCATATATTCTTGTTTGTTATATTTTTACCAAAATTGTTAAACATATTATTACTACTTGATCGTACTTATAGGCACTACTTCATTGATTTATTTTCTTGTTGACCTGTGTAAAACTTGTTAAGTTGCTAACACCAATAAAGATATTATTATTATTATTATTATTATATTCACAACACATCATAATAATCAACCGCGGCAGAAAGGCTACTGGCCGATAGCCAATTATCAAAATATTTACATTTATATATTTATTATATTATAAAAACAATGTATAAAAAGATGATAGTAAAGATATTTACTACTACTCGATTATGTAGAATGATAGTTATATTTGTTTAAACGTAATAATGTTATGTTATTGTGTTTAAGTTTTACGGTGACTTCTATAAATTTTATCGAACCGCGGAGGGTATAAAAAAATAACTCAAAGTTTCCTCTATCCCACCCCATAAAAATCGGCGGCTTTTTTGTTTTATTTAAATGGTGAATATGCATTATTATATTTCTGTTGCATTGAATTGTATAAGAACAATCAAATAGGAGGAAATTGCGCCCATTAAATTGAACACGATGTTGTAATTAATTGGAAAAAATCCAGCGGCGCTAAATCCTGGTTTTCTGTTAACGGCCTGTTGTGCGAAGTTCTCCAATTCATCCTTCAATATGCCGTCTTTAGTATTTTCCGGCAAACTTTCCACAATAGCATAGCACATTTTCGGAATTCGGTTCGCTTCCTTTTCACCTTGATCGCAAGCAGAAAATATTGCGGTTCCAATTATCTACAAAGAATATACTCATATAAATTCTATTCCAACCAAATGTTTATTTGAGCTGAGTCCTGAGTGCACAGTTAAATAAAACTAAGTTACCAGTAAAATGGAGCAATACAGGATAATAAATAATAATAGCATTCATAAAAAATGTTTGAACTTGTAATGAGTCAATAGGGGTCTTGTGCAAAATTTATATTTAGACGAAAATGATTAAATATTCGATGCAAAGAATTTACAAAAGTCATAAAGTAGAGAAAAGGATGTGGTGAGATATCTTTCGTTGGTAATTAAAAGGCGAGCACACTGAGCCTTAAAAATAACAAACAAATTCAAGGCTAAAAGCGCGCAGATTCTGCTAAATAAAATCATGCGGAAGCGGGTGAATCACCGTCACGAGCGAGCGCTTCGTATCCTTATATAGCCATATGTTTTTATCTCGGCTCTCATTGGTTGGGGGGCACGAGCTGTAGTAAACACGAGAGCAACGATGTCACAGAGGGGGGACGAGCGAAACAGGGAAAAGGGGCTTTTTGCCATGAGAATCCGAGCTAGGAGGTTGGGAGCGAGAGAGTCGAAGTCCGAAGTAACAAAGTTAGGGGGAGATGATCTTTCGAGCATCCGAGCTAAGAGGTTGCGAGCACAAACAAATTCAACGCTAAAAGTGTGCAGATTCTGCTAAATAAAATCATGCGGAAGCCTGCGAATTTCCACACCAGCGAGCGCTTCGTATCCTTATATAGCCATATGTTTTTATCTCGGCTCTCATAGGCTGGGGGGCGCGAGCTGTAGTAAACACGAGAGCAACGATGTCACAGAGGGGAGAAGAGCGAAACAGGGAAAATGGGCTTTTTGCCATGAGAATCCGAGCTAGGAGGTTGGGAGCGAAAGAGTCGAAAGCCGAGGTAACAAAGTTAGGGGAAGATGATCTTTCGAGAATCCGAGCTAAGAGGTTGCGAGCGAGAGGGTCAAGAGCCGAACTAACAAAGTCAGGGGAAGGGGATCTTTTTGCTGTAAGAATTCTAGCCTAGATGTTGCAAGCGGGAGGGACAAAAAACAAAGTAAAGAGTACAGGAAGCAAAAGGTAAATTGGAAATCTTTTATAAGTGATTAGAAAGAAAGTGTTAGAAAGAAAAAAAGGAACACCGAATTAAAATCGCGAACCATGTTTCTTATCGTTTACAAGAAATGTAGGAGAAAGCCGAATTAATGTCGCGAACCATGTTACTTGCCGTTTATGAGAAATGTAGCAAAAAGCCGGATTAAAGTCGCGAACCATGTTTCTTACCGTAGTAGGAGAAAAAGGTATTAAAAGAAAGAATCAAGTCTGAGATGGGTTTCGCGGTTTTTCCCATTTTATAAGTTGAATGACAGGTCTGAAAATTGCTCCCACACCTAGAGTCAATTTTTTTTGAGTAAAGAGTGGGCACGATTTGTAATTTGAAATAATATCTGTTTTTATAAATCGAGATATAGTTTTGATTGAATAAACTTCGCATTTGTTACTCACTTCCTGATTTTATTTCTCGTCCACGCGCAATCCTGATCAAAATTAATAAGAAAGAAAGAACAGCAAACGATATTACATATTGACACAAGCAACGAACTTGTTAAATAAATAAAAGGGTTACTACATACACAACACAACGTACAATTAAAAATACAAATTATAAATTTGGACAACACCGGGGGTCGAACCATTACAATAATAAAATTCGCAAAAAATGTTTGAACTTACCAAAGGTAATCCAACCCAAATTGCACACAACAAAATCAAATTCCATCCCATAATAAAACCACTCAAAGACGCCCATCCAGTTCCATAAACAATGGCAGTGTTAACAGGACCTAATATGTTCACCAAAATATTCACGTAAACCGTTATGAACTGCCAACCAAAAATTTCATTGTATTGATCAATTAAATCACACAACAAACTGTACGTGGTTCTAACCCACTTTATATCAATATCGCAAAGTTTCGAATAATCCCCAGCCGAAGAGTTTTTATCCATCCTGGCCAAAATTTGATTGAGGATTTCGAAGCGATATTTAATGGACAAAGCGTAATAGCGTAGAACCATAGTAAACATCAATAGTTGATAGTATTGTAAATCCCTGGAGATGAAGTATTTGAATGTGTCAAATCCAACAGAGCTTATCCAAGTGTAGGTTGCGTAGCTGTAGTATATAACAAAGTAGATGTGGATTATGACTAATTCAGTTATAAATCTCCATTCGGAACATGTGATGAATGCGGAAAACGGCTTGCAATTCTCGTCCAGTTTCTTGAAGTCCTTGAGGAATTTGTAGATCCGTTTCCTGTTCAAAAAGCACATACTCACGATGGCGAAAATGTTGGCGGTGGTGATCGCAAAGTCGGAACACACTTCGGTGATTCTGACGCTTATGTTGATTAGGCTTGCTAGGCGCGTGGTTTTTCCGTAAGTTGAAAAGGCCCAAGAGCCGGCGTTCGCCAAAATGAAAACGCTCGGATAGACGTGGCGGAATGAAGCCGCTTCTAAGTTTTCGTTCAAATTTGGAAGGAGTGCTAAAAATATGCAGATGTAGTGCAAAGGTTTTAACGCCCTTATATCCGACTTTAAGCTGCAAATCATGTTCGCGTAGTAATTTATTCTTTGTTGAAAGTATCAACTTTGATATTTGCTAATAATACTAGCTTCTTTAGATACGTGTTATACGTTGAATTTGTGAATAGTTTATGTTGTTAGTTGCGTGTTGAATAAAAACTGCTAATTTGTGAGAGTATGGGTGTAATTAAAATGGGGCGGAATGGGAGGTTTAGTGGGTAATCGAACATTGCGAGTGTGCGTGTTTTCCTGCTGTTTTATTTCAAGAGATGATATTTAATGGTGGTTGTGGACTCATTATGTACCTACCCTTTGTTTGCTTATGTCTAATATACAATAAGCATCGGAAATAACAGGTTTTAGGTTTTTCTTGAATAACTTTCTCATTTATCACTTGGTGAAACATTTTGAAATAATATTAAAGGATAAATTAAAAACACTTGGTTTGTTTCACTATTTGTGATAATTAGAAATAGTGAAACAAACCAAGTGTTTTTAATTTATCCTTTAATATTAACAGGTTTTAGGTTTAATAACAGAACTCAATTTTATTTCTGTCAGAGAGTCGGATATATACTCTGCTTGTCTTCATTCGTGTGTTAAAAGTTATTGGATTCATGTACAGAAAGTTTTTCATTTAAGTATACTAATTTTCAATGTCAGAAATATCAATATCTGAATCATTCACTAATTTTAAACTAGCATCGCTGTCTGAGCTGCTATTTAGTAAAGCAGTAATTTGCAGCTTTCCTTTGCGAGACTTGTTTGTTGCATTCTTCTTTTCTGACTTTTTGGTATCCTGTAAAAGCATTCTATTTTTAACCTTTGCACTTGTCAAACTTTCTGCAAATTTACGCCGAAATCTCGACCGCTTTTGTTTTTCACTAGTTGTGTCATTCTTTCTTAACACCGACATCAATGAAAGTTCCAATTTCTTCGTTGGAGTTAATAAAGGGTTTGACAATGCTGAACATGGTGTTCCACAAGAAGATAGTACTGCCGAAGTAGGTGTAACAGGATCACAACGTGCTGTTGAAGAAGCAGATGGCGATGTGGAAGTAGAGGGCATTACCATATTATCATTTTCTAGATCTAAAGTAATTTGGCTCCTATTATTTTTAGAAGTATGCGGAGTAAAAAAAAGACCTTTATTGGCATAATACTATATTACATCCATATCTACACTAATCACTGCCCCCTCTCTTCCTTCTGCTTTCCCTTTCTTCCCCCAACTTCTCCAGCGTCCTTACTCCGGCCCCATCCACTCTCATCCATTCCGTCACTCTTCTATTCCCTCTTATTCCCACCCATTCCTCCTTCACCCCCTCGCACTCCTCTGCCAGATGACTCCCCCGCTCACACATTACACACCTCCCATACTCTTCCCCCATCCACACCTTCCTTCCTCTCTCCCCTGACCCACACCTCGCCCTCGCCAGCACCACCCTTTCCTCCCTACTCCATCCCCCCTCCACCAAATACCTCGGCATTCTCCTATGCACCTGCCACCTCCCGTACCTATCGTTGTATTCACTCCTCTCTATACACCCTTGCCTTTCCTGTGCTTCCACCTCCTTCTCCGTCTCTTTCACCCACGCATCCATCTTTACCCCATTCCCCAACCACCCCATCACCTTCGCCTCCGACAAACCCACCCTCTCATACATTCTCCTTCTCTCGCTCCTCTATTTACCCTCTCTCCCATTCACGCACGCCACCCACACCGCCTTCACCAGTCTCTCTTCCTCCAGGTCCCATAACTTCATCTCATACCTAGCCATTATCACCATTCTCACCATTTCCTCACACTCTAGCTCTCTCTATTCGTTTTCTGTAGTACTATGTATCCGGGTGTCGACCTTTCCAACCCCAACATACGCTCCAAGAACCACAACTACTCCCTCTCTATACACTCATACCCTCTCGTCCCCATACTTCCACCCCATACATTAACAATGACCTCACATACGCATCCCATCCTTCCAGGCCACTCCTACATTGTTCCCCATCCACTTCCCCCACTTTTCCCACGCTATCCCCCACGCCTTTCTAGCCTTCCCTTGCACCCACCTGACATGCTCCTCATACCATCCCGTCCCTTTGAACAAAAACCCTAAATACTTTAATTTTTTAACCCTCTCAATCACCTCCCCCTTCCACTCTAATTCCTTCACCCTCCCCTCCCTCCCTTTATTTCTGAATCTCATCCATTTCGTTTTTTAAACATTCACGCTCAAACCCCTCTTATCCATAAACCTCTCCGCCCTTTTCAGCATATTCTTCATCCCTTCCCACTCTCTTGCCACCAGCACCATATCATCCGCATATGCCAACATCCACACCTTACTTCTACCAATCACCCCCCCCCCCCCCTCGCCTGTCCTTTCCTCATCACCTCCTCTAACTCACTCGTGTAGACGTTAAAACATATCGAAATGAGGTTAAAACATTTTAAAGTAACGAGTGTCTTCCACTCCCAGACTAAGCATGAAGTAAAATTTCGAGTTTAGAAAAGCCCCGCGTAGAAAATTTGTCGAGGGTCGCGCAGCGACCCGAGACAAATTTTCACGGGGCTTTTCTAAACTCGAAATTTTACTTCATGCGCCACGCGTTTAAACCACTGATTTATAGTAAAGTTAAAAATATATAACGCTTAGATGTAATGTGTGTGAAAAAATTCAGGGCTGAAAGGGTTAACGTAAAGTATGATTTTAAAAGAAAACACTTGGTTAGATTTCACTAATATTAGTGAAATTTACCCAAGTGTTTTCGCTTAAAATCATAGTTAAAAATATATATCTGTCGGGGTATTAGCTCGAGAAGTAGTTGTTTCAATGAATATTTGGAGACAAACTTTTTGCAGAAAGTCGATATTAATTTTAATTCCTTTTTATATTTTATAGTTAAAAATGTTTCACCAAGAGAAAAATAAGATATTAAAGACAACGTAGAGCATGTTAACGTATTATGATAAAAATTTTATTTAATAATTTATTTACGAAAATCCCTTTTTATTCTACAAAGTATATTTATAATAAAAGAGTTTCCATTTTTGGTTGTTTAAAATTCAATGCAGTTTAATGCTTTATATTTATAATTTATTTAATAAACAAAGTTTGAATTGAATGGAAAAATATCAAAATTGATATTTATGACAGAAACAAATAACTTACACTAAAAAAGACTGCTATTCCTTACTTCCCTTTTTATTTGTATCGCTAGATGTACATTTCGAGACACAAAGTGCTCATTATCAATAACAAACTACAAATAACTTCATAATTTTTTTCTATTTAATTATTTAAAAAACAAATGTTTAATTTACAGCTCGTCTTTTAAATGTTTGTTTATTACATTCTCGTTCTCTTCAAAAGGCAGGCTCTCCCAGAACGACCTTCTTCCCATTTCCCTCGCCGTTCGCATTTCCAATTCCATTTTGCGTCCGATATAAAGATAATTTATATCATCCTCAGGTTGGGTACTAACAGGCAACCAATGAGGCAAGATTGCAGGTCGTCTAAATATGATCATTATTAGATTGGTGATACGATACTCAATTAACGTTTATTTGAATATTTTTTTAACGCGGAATAATATGAAAGACATTTTACTAATATACAGTTTTATTACATAATAAAAAAATGAATAGTTAGCTCTTAATTATGTTTATGTAATTTATATTTTTTATCTCTCTTTTTTGTTGACGTATTCCCATGTTGTGATGAATTAATTGTATTGTACACTTATGTGCAATTAAATGAAGCACAAGTCTGATAACTATTTCTTACAATATTCTAGTTATATAATTCGGGTCTGTTTTAATTGCCTAGCAGCAGTTTCAATAAATAATAAAACACCATAACACTTCTTTACTGCTCCCAACGTTTCTTAACTCTGAAAACAGTGTCTTTACTGATATTCACCAATCGAACAATTTGTCTAATAAAAAAAACATCTTCTATTTAAATGACGCAGCATTTTGACATAAAGGAATTGACATATTTACGTAACTAGGAAACTCATCATATCCGCTTTAAACTATAATATATTTTGTGTACTTAATTTTATTGCACAGAAGTGTACATTTACTTACACTGGTAATGAATATAATTATCATTATTATTAATGTTTTAAATGTATATCAACATTTTTAATACTTACTTAGTTTTAGCGAACGACGTAATAATATTGAGCAACAATTCTTTAACCATTTCGTCTTGTGTCGTCATTTGTTCGGGAATGTCTTCATGTGGGAACGACAATACAAACAGCGCATCATCACCATGGCTTACACCTATCAGAATTATTATAAATCAACTACACTTGTACTTAACTAACTGTTTAGCTAAATCAGAAATATGCCAATGTACTTGCATATTTCTAATTTAGCTAAACAGTTAGTTAAGTGCAAGTGTAGTATTATGCTTCTTTTATATCATAATATTATAATAACGCCATTGCTTAATACTGGATTATATAACTTGCCATAGTTTTCCTCCAATTGTGCAATAACTTTAGTCACAGATATCCTTTTCTCGCCTACATAATCGTAAACATAAGCATAAATAGGTGACTCGACAGCACTAGCATGTAATCTGATGGCTTTGTCCCAATCCGCAACAAATAGACGATCGCCCATTAGCTAAAAAAAATGTGTTTAAATAAATGTCTAATAAATTTACCGATGTTAAGATAGCCATAGATTTTCCAGCCACGGATTTGCCTGGCGCATACACCATCGATCGTAAATTAAAATAAATGTTTTTCTTGATATAAGGCAATATATTAATGGCAGAAAGAAAACTAAACTAATTCCAGCCCTAAAAATATAGCTCATTTAAACTTAAATTTATTTTCGTATATAGGCTTTATCAAACACAAATAAATAGTCCTCCCAAAAGCATGTAATAAAATGACCAGATTTTAAACTTAAATTAAAAGTATGTAGTTGTGATTAAAATTATTTCTTTTAACTCTGACTTGTAGCTTAAAGCCTAACTAAGCCAGTTAAGCAATAAAATGTTGGCAAAAATGTTAAATACATTTTTTATTTTAATTTAAGTTTGAAATCTGGTCATTTTATTGGAGTCGTTAGGATGGAAAAAAATTATAAAAAATGTTTTTAACATTTTTGCCAAAATTTTATTGATTAAATGTCTTAGTTAGGCTTTAAGCTACACGTCAGAGTTAAAAGAAATAATTTAAATCACTACTACATATTTTTAATTTAAGTTTGAAATCTGGTCATTTTATTGGAGTCGTTCGGATAGAAACAAATTATTAAAACATTTTTTCCAAAATTTTATAGCTTAAATGGCTTAGTTAGGCCTTAAGCTACACGTCAGAGTTAAAAGAAATAATTTTAATCACAACTACATATTTTTAATTTAACTTTTAAATCTGGTCATTTTATTCGAGTCGTTGGGATGGAAAAAATTTATAAATAATTCGTTGAACATTTTTTTTTAAATTTTATAGCTTAAATGGCTTAGTTAGGCCTTAAGCTACACGTCAGAGTTAAAAGAAATAATTTTAATCACAACTACATATTTTTAATTTAACTTTTAAATCTGGTCATTTTATTCGAGTCGTTGGGATGGAAAAAATTTATAAATAATTCGTTGAACATTTTTTTTTAAATTTTATAGCTTAAATGGCTTAGTTAGGCCTTAAGCTACACGTCAGAGTTAAAAGAAATAATTTTAATCACAACTACATATTTTTAATTTAACTTTTAAATCTGGTCATTTTATTCGAGTCGTTGGGATGGAAAAAATTTATAAATAATTCGTTGAACATTTTTTTTTAAATTTTATAGCTTAAATGGCTTAGTTAGGCCTTAAGCTACACGTCAGAGTTAAAAGAAATAATTTTAATCACAACTACATATTTTTAATTTAACTTTTAAATCTGGTCATTTTATTCGAGTCGTTGGGATGGAAAAAATTTATAAATAATTCGTTGAACATTTTTTTTTAAATTTTATAGCTTAAATGGCTTAGTTAGGCTTTAAGCTACACGTCAAAGTTAAAAGAAATAATTTTTATCACAACTACATATTTTTAATTTAAGTTTGAAATCTGGTCATTTTATTCGAGTCGTTCGGATGGAAAAAAAATTATAAAAAATGTATTTAACATCTTTGCAAAAATTTTATAGCTTAAATGGCTTAGTTAGGCTCTAAACTACACGTCAAAGTTAAAAGAAATAATTTTAATCTCAACTACATATTTTTAATTTAAGTTTGAAATCTGGTCATTTTATTAGAGTCGTTAGGATGGAAAAAATTTATAAAAACTGTATTTAACATTGTTGCCAAAATGTTATTGCTTAAATGGCTTAGTTAGGCTTTAAGCTACACGTCAAAGTTAAAAGAAATAATTTTAGTCACAACTACATATTTTTAATTTAAGTTTGAAAGTTTGAAATCTGGTCATTTTATTGGAGTCGTTAGGATGGAAAAAATTTATAAAAAATGTATTTAACATTTTTGCCAAAATTTTATTGCTTAAATGGCTTAGTTAGGCTTTAAGCTACAGGTCAAAGTTAAAAGAAATAATTTTAGTCACAACTACATATTTTTAATTTAAGTTTGAAAGTTTGAAATTTGGTCATTTTATTGGAGTCGTTAGGATGGAAAAAATTTATAAAAAATGTATTTAACATTTTTGCCAAAATTTTATTGCTTAACTGGCTTAGTTAGGCTTTAAGCTACAAGTTAGAGTTAAAAGAAATAATTTTAATCACAACTACATACTTTTAACTTAAGTTAAAAATGTGGTTATTTTATTCGAGTCGTTCGGTTGGAAAAAAATTATAAAAAATGTATTTAACATTTTTGCCAAAATTTCATTACTTAAATGGCTTAGTTAGGCTTTAAGCTACACGTCAGAGTTAAAAGAAATAATTTTAATCACAACTACATATTTTTAATTTAACTTTTAAATCTGGTCATTTTATTCGAGTCGTTGGGATGGAAAAAATTTATAAAAAATTCGTTGAACATTTTTTTCAAAAATTTTATAGCTTAAATGGCTTAGTTAGGCTTTAAGCTACACGTCAGAGTTAAAACAAATAATTTTAATCACAACTACATATTTTTAATTTAAGTTTGAAATATAGTCATTTTATTCGAGTCGTTCGAATGGAAAAAAAATTATAAAAAATTTATTTAACATTTTTGCAAAAATTTTATAGCTTAAATGACTTAGTTAGGCTCTAAGCTACACGTCAGAGTTAAAAGAAATAATTTTAATCACAACTACATATTTTTAATTTAAGTTTGAATTCTGGTCATTTTATTGGAGTCGTTAGGATGGAAAAAATTTATAAAAACTGTATTTAACATTGTTGCCAAAATGTTATTGCTTAAATGGCTTAGTTAGGCTTTAAGCTACACGTCAAAGTTAAAATAAATGATTTTAGTCACAACTACATATTTTTAATTTAAGTTTGAAAGTTTGAAATCTGGTCATTTTATTGGAGTCGTTAGGATGGAAAAAATTTATAAAAAATGTATTTAACATTTTTGCTAAAATTTTATTGCTTAAATGGCTTAGTTAGGCTTTAAGCTACACGTCAAAGTTAGAAGAAATAATTTTAGTCACAACTACATATTTTTAATTTAAGTTTGAAATCTGGTCATTTTATTAGAGTTGTTAGGATGGAAAAAATTTATAAAAAATGTATTTAACATTTTTGCCAAAATTTTATTGTTTAACTGGCTCAGTTAGGCTTTAAGCTACAAGTTAGAGTTAAAAGAAATAATTTTAATCACAACTACATACTTTTAACTTAAGTGTGAAATGTGGTTATTTTATTCAAGTCGTTCGGATGGAAAAAAATTATAAAGAATGTATTTAACATTTTTGCCAAAATTTCATTACTTAAATGGCTTAGTTAGGCTTTAAGCTACACGTCAGAGTTAAAAGAAATAATTTTAATTACAACTACATACTTTTAATTTAAGTTTGAAATCTGGTCATTTTATTACATGCTTTTGGGAGGACTATCTATTTGTGTTTGATAAAGCCTATATACGAAAATAAATTTAAGTTTGGATGAGCTATATTTTTAGAGGTGGAATTAGTTTATTTTTTTTTGTTTTATTAATAATATGCCTTAAATTAAGAAAAACATTTATTTTAATTTACGAACGATGGTGGATGCGCCGGGCAAATCCGTGGCTGGAAAATCTATGGCTATCTTAACATCGGTAATAAATTTTATGTGGAATGGTGGTTTTATAAACTGCATACCTCGGTAATTTCAGAAAATGTTTCTCTGCTGATTTCCCTGTTTTGTAAGTATTCCAATTTAATTTTTTCGTTTACCAGTGGTTTCAATTCATCGGGTATTGATTCGACGTAATGCAAGATAGCAGGTGCATACTGATCCCAGTTGGCGCTCAAATCCTTCATGTAATTCTCGTTTGTTATAAATTCTGTTAGCATAAACAAAAAAGGTCAATATCTTGTTTTGTGAAGAGTTTAAAAGTAAATATTTCAAATAAAAAATTGTGAAGTCTGTGCGTCCCCTAAGAAAAAGGTTTTTAATACCTTGTTTAAGCAGTTATTAATAATAATAATGATAGTATTTATTTCCCAATAGATACAGAATTTCTGTTACAGGGTAAAAATATTTAAGAACATAAAACAATAACATTAGAATAATACCGTGAGATCGGTTTTTTGAACACGTAAAAACTATGTTTTATTGTACTAATTTTCTCTAATTATTAATGTTTTTATCTAATAACTTTATTAAATGTTGACGAACCCATAATAGGTATTAATGTTCTAGGGTTATAAATTTGACTTGATTTGATTTTTTGTTTTCTGTATTTTTTATCATTTAATGTTACCCGAACGAGTGTTTTCCACTCCCAGACTAAGCATGAAGTAAAATTTCGAGTTTAGAAAAGCCTGAAAATTTGGTTTGGTCGCGTAGCGCGAAGCGCGGAGCGACCAAACCAAATTTTCAGGCTTTTCTAAACTCGAAATTTTACTTCATGCGCCACGCGTGTAGAACACTGAAATATTGTAAAGTTTATTAAAATATACTGCAAAAGCAGTATGCTAAAGTAGTACAGTTCCAAACTTTACGTTAAATCATTGTTTTATACGGTAAATATATATATATAGTATGTTCAATAAAATAAAATCTCTAGAGTGCTATGTAAAATATTGTAGGTTGGCAACTATGAAATTATACATTATAATTATTATGTTTGACATTTTATATGTCAATTCCTAAAGCGTGTAGCCAACTTAAATTTTAAAAAAGATAAAATCCTGGCACTCTAGAGGTTTATTTTTATTGAACATACGATACTTTGTTCACTGCACTCTAACGAAATTATAATATTAAGTAATTTCAAATTAAAACACTTGTTTAGTTTCATGTTGTTGTATTTAGTTTCCAAACACGTCAACGACGGCCATTCTCAAAGGAATTACAAAAATTATTTTTGTAATTCCTTTGAGAATGGTCGTCATTGACTGAAACACGTGTCAGGAAACTGAATACAACAACATGAAACTAAACAAGTGTTTTAATTTGAAATTACCTGATTAAAGAGCTTAATTTAAACCTACTACTAAAGAGTCCTTGATTAAGCATAAAGTAATAGTTAGAGTTCGGAAAAGCTTGAAAATTTTCTTTCAGGCTTCAGTCTTCTCTGAATTAGATTTTTTTCTCATGCACCAGGCGTATAAAACAATGATTTTTATACGCCTGGTGCATGAGAAAAAAATCTAATTCAGAGAAGACTGAAGCCTGAAAGAAAATGTTCAAGCTTTTCCGAACTCTAAATATTACTTTATGCTTAGTCAAGGACTCTTTAGTAGTACATTTAAATTAAGCTCTTTAAAGAAATCTATAATTAAAAAAAAACCTTTATGTTTATGTTTGCAGCACTAAGAAATTCAAATTCTTATTTATTCGTGTAAATAGCAAATTATGATATACCTGCAGATGGATAAAGCCCTTCACTGGTCGTAACGGAAGCAATCCAAGGCACATCCATAACCTTCTTTTCGGTCAACATTTTGAAAGGATGCTCCGGCAAAAATGGATTATCGCTGGCTTCATCGACGACTAATCCTAAAGGCGAGAACGGATTGAAAAGCCACGGCCGTAAAATTTTAATCGATTCAGCTAGAACATTTGCTGGCCTGACGCGAAGACAATCAACCAGCTCCTTTGTGCTTTCTTGATCACACCCCAAGCTCTTCCCAATAATTCTAGCTTTAACCAGAGGCTCCTCCTGTACGGGCCATGAATTCAAAGCGTTGCCGCTATGCGAAATACCAGCTTGGAACAACCCCTTGGTTAGCGGGGACAAGTAGTGAAACTGCACGCTTGCTCCTCCAGCTGATAAACCGTGTAACGTGATTGAGTTTTTATTCCCACCAAAGTACTCGATGTTATCGTTAACCCAAGCTATCGCCATCGATTGATCTTTCATGCCCAAATTTCCTGGGAGGTTAGCATCGCCAGTGCTTAGAAATCCCATGACGCCCACGCGGTAATTCAAATTAACTATAATCGCGTCTTTGTCCATTAGGAATTTTGCTCCTCCCCATTTGTAGCTGCCGAACATGAAGCATCCTCCGTGTATGTAGATTATTACGTCGCGTTTTTTCTTCATGTCGATTTTGTCGTCGGGAATGTGGATGTTCAGATAGAGGCAGTCTTCTGAGCCTTGGAGGACTCCTCCGACTGGGTCGATGTAGTGACTCACTTGGATGCATTCCGATGTGTTATTGGCTATCCATGTTCCCGGCCAGGGATTAGGTTTCACTGGATCCTGAAGAATAAATAACGATTATTGATAAATAATATTCGGAGAATTTTTTGTCGTGGCGTTGTTCACAATTATTTAAATGAGGCTTGTATTAGACGGCACTATTTTCTTGTACAGGGTGGGGCGTGGGAACTTCCTTTTTTGAAAATGTAATAAATAACTTTACACATTCCAAAACTACTGGTGGTTATTTTTCTCTTATCACATAACACAAGAATTTTTTTTATACTGTTTACAAAAAACTTCTTGTAAATGTCGCCTTCAATTGTCAATACACTAATCCAGTCGAATTCTAAAGTTTCAGTCCACTCTTTCAAGCATCCTGATTGGTATATTGACAAGTAAGGCCCTTATAAAAGGGCCTAACTCAAGCCAAGCTGCAGGACTACTAGCATTGAGTAGGGCACAGCTGAAATCAACCATAGGACTGCTCGCAGGCCACATGACTGTTAAAGAGCATCTAAGGAAAATCGGGCTATACAACGGCGACACCAACTGTCGCCTCTGTAATAAGGCACCGGAAACAGCTATGCACGTTCTGTGCAGGTGCAATGCGCTGGAGAGCAAAAGACGGCTCATATTTGGGAACAGACAAATGGAACCAAATGATTTCCACGCGCAACCTCTGAAGGACCTGCACAAGCTAGTGCAGGGCATCGAGTTCGGAATAGTTGCGTGAGTGTAGTAATATTGGGGCAGTACAATAAGCCACCTAGGCTGCAGTGCATCCGGATCCGAAAGGAAGACGACCCCCACAGGAAAAAAAAAGTAGGACTCGGATTTTTTCTGTAGGTGTTCCAGGGTCTCTAGACAATTGAGCTAAACTCGGAATTTGAGATTATTTTACAGGAAATAATCACAAGGGGTTAAATTAGGCGAACGTGCCCCTCTCAGGAAGATTACCCACAAGGAGAAGGCTTCTTTCAACAAATGCATTGAAGTCCTAGCTGCGAGGGTTGTGGCCCCTTCTTGCTAAAACCACACACATACACATTGTGCAATTCTTCGAGAGCAGGATAAAAAAAACTCCTGAATTAGTTTCCAATAAAATCCTCAATTCGAGTTTACCGTGAAAAATAGGCTTATGCGGTATAAGCGCGCTGTTGCCTCGACCAAAGCAATTTTGCGACTTAAATGGCTAGAGACACCAGGCCTGTCCATTGAGTCTTTCTCCACCTTTATGTTACTCTCACTAACTTCACTGCGCCCTTTTCAAAAGTTCCCACGCCCCACCCTGTGCAAGAAAATAGTATACTATTTTCTATCATGGTGTAATACCCAAAATATGACCAAACGCGAATCTAGTACAGTTTTGTATGATGGAAATAGGACATGTTTTATTTGGTACACTATAATAGAAAATACTTTATTATTTCTAAGGACAAAATCTGCAATAAAAATTTGTATTTTTCGACTCAAACCAAAGCTGCAAGATCACTTAAAATGATTAATTAAAAATGCAAAATTTAAACTTTATGTCACTCTAATCGATTTCAATTGAAGTCAGTGTTTTATGCGCGTGGCGCATGAAGTAAAATTTCGAGTTTAGAAAAGCCCCGCGAAAATTTGTCTCGGGTCGCTGCGCGACCCTCGACAAATTTTCTACGCAGGGCTTTTCTAAACTCGAAATTTTACTTCATGCTTAGTCTGGGAGTGGAGAACACTCGTTAAAGGTAAATCTTAAAATATTTTTCTAACTGAAATATATTAACTGGAAATACCCTTTAAATATTTTGTTTTAAAAAAGCGTGCAAAATCCAAGAATTATTCAATCAACATCAAATTTATGAAATGTGTATAAAAAATAAACGAATTTTGTCCTTATGTAAAATAAACTAAGTAAAGAAAGTATGTGATAAACTGAAATATGTTATTTTTCAAACCTATTTAGCTAAATACACTTTTTTATTGCAGTTTTTGTCCTTGAAAATGTTTAACTTCATTTCTAAGGACAAAATCTGCAATAAAAAAGTGTATTTCTCCACGCAAACCAAAGCTGAGAGTTCGTTTAAAACGATTAATTAAAAAATGCTAAATTTAAACTTTATGTCACTCTAATCGATTTCAATTGAAGTCAGTGTTTTATACGCGTGGCGCATGAAGTAAAATTTCGAGTTTAGAAAAGCCCCGTGAAAATTTGTCGAGGGTCGCGCAGCGACCCGAGACAAATTTTCTACGCAGGGCTTTTCTAAACTCGAAATTTTACTTCATGCTTTGTCTGGGAGTGGACAACACTCGTTAAAGGTAAATCTTAAAATATGTAGCTAAAATTGAACATTTCTAACTCAAATATTTTAACTGGAAATACACTTTAAATATTTTGTTTTAAAAAAGCGTGCAAATTCAAAGAATTATTCAATCAACATCAAATTTATGAAATGTGTATAAAAAATAAACGAATTTTGTTTTTATGTAAAATAAGCTAAGTAAAGAAAGTATGTGATAAACTGAAATATGTTATTTTTTAAAATTATTTAGCTAAAGTTGAACATTTCTAAGGACAAAATCTGCAATAAAAAATTGTATTTCTCCACGCAAACCAAAGCTGAGAGTTCGTTTAAAACGATTAATTAAAAACGCAAAATTTAAACTTTATGTCACTCTAATCGATTTCAATTGAAGTCAGTGTTTTATGCGCGTGGCGCATGAAGTAAAATTTCGAGTTTAGAAAAGCCCCGTGAAAATTTGTCTCGGGTCGCTGCGCGACCCTCGACAAATTTTCTACGCGGGGCTTTTCTAAACTCGAAATTTTACTTCATGCTTAGTCTGGGAGTGGAGAACACTCGTTAAAGGTAAATCTTAAAATATTTAGCTAAAATTGAACATTTCTAACTGAAATATTCTAACTGGAAATACCCTTTAAATATTTTGTTTTAAAAAAGGGTGTAAAATCAAAGAATTATTCAATCAACATCAAATTTATGAAATGTGTATAAAAAATAAACAATTTTTGTCTTTATGCAAAATAAACTAAGTAAAGAAAGTATGTGATAAACTGAAATTTCTCAAAATTATTTAGCTAAAGTTGAACATTTCTAAGGAGAAAATCTGCAATAAAAATGTGTATTTTTCGACTCAAACCATCGTTTAAAACGATTAATTAAAAATGCAAAATTTAAACTTTATGTCACTCTAATCGATTAATTAAAAATGCAAAATTTAAACTTTATGTTACTCTAATCGATTTCAATTGAAGTCAGTGTTTTATACGCGTGGCGCATGAAGTAAAATTTCGAGTTTAGAAAAGCCCCGTGAAAATTTGTCTCGGGTCGCTTCGCGACCCTCGACAAATTTTCTACGCGGGGCTTTTCTAAACTCGAAATTTTACTTCATGCTTAGTCTGGGAGTGGAAGCACTCATTAAAAGCTTCAAATTGGACTATTTTATGAAAATAACGCATTTCTGAAAACTTTCCATACAAACAAACTCTATACATCGGGATTTAGTGAAGAAAGTGTTGTATTAAGTTTTATTTCAGCGGGATTAAAACTTAAAAGAAAAATTCGCTGAATAATTATAATTTGTAACATCCTAAACACCGTATAGTTGTTTTCAAGCTCTAGTGCTGAGCAATAAAAAATTATCTCGAGTACCCGCAATACAAATACAATTGCTTTACAACATTGTAAATTTGTAACTAACTACTGCGCACAGTGCGTGATTTATGGGTATCGCCCAAGAAAAATTTTCTACCTGCGGCTGTGCATCGAATATTGGAAACATCGATCTTCTTAGTTTCTACGAATACAGCACGGCGCGGCGCACAGTGTGATCGCCAACAGAAAAATCACAATTTTTCATTTTTATAAACGCAATTCGATTCTAAATACTTCAAACTATCCATAGTGATATGTTATTTAACATCAAATATTAAATTGTTAAAATACTGAAATAAGCAATTTTGAGTTGAGTTATAAAAAAAACTCCACAGAGCTACACGCTCTACTCAACATTTTCTTATTGTTTAATGTGTTATTTCAATATTTTGAAAAATGTATTGCCAACTTTTACGGTTAATTTTAAAGAGTTTGTTTATTTTAAATTTATATAGTAGCTCTTTTTCCAAATATTTGTATATTTTTGGTGAAGGATATAAAATGAATTATTGTATGAAATATCAAAGTTATATTACAATATTTTTGGTTGGTACTGAATATTATTATGATTTTTTTCCAAATCTCGTTTAATGAAATACATTTTTTTTGAAAAACTGTACTTAGGTAGGCTTGATGCTTGTATTAATCTGGAAATCCTTGTAATTTGAGATCTAGTTCGTCTTGCCTGGCGAACAAATTGTCACTTTATCAACAGTTGCCTTAGTGTATACTTCGCTAGTATTTTTCTTTTTGGTACTTTTTTGTTTACGACGACTTCGATATTCTTACGGACTTTGATTTTGAATACTGAATTTGGGATTTTTTTGTATATAACGACCTTGCTTCTACTACGGATTTTGATTTGTGATCTGTGATTTTTAATATTATGAACTTCTTACGACGTCTTCGCTAACTGTACGGATTTTGATTTGTGAATTGTGTGATAACTACAGCTCTGTTTTTTTACGGTGACTTCGCTCCTACTACGGCTTCTGATTAGAAATTTGTGTGATATAGCAGTGACTTTTAATTTGTGACTTGGGTGATATTAAAGTGTTTAAGTAAATAGTTCTGTGATACTACGGAGTTGGACGTTTGAGATGCTAGGATATACTACAGACTTTATAGATTAATCAGAACAAAATGAGGCGACCTTGGGACCTGAACCAACACCCAAACCAACATATTGATGAGCAAATTAATGCAGTCAATATTACAAAGAAAATTTCAGTAAAAAACCAAGGTAAGTTTTTCCTACAAAAATGTATTCACATATTGGTCTACTTGCCCGTGCAGAGGAACATATTGTTTTCATTAAAGTAAAAAACATGTAATATATGTGCGAGAAACAGTTTAACCACTTGTCAAACAACTTGTTTTTGTATAAATATATTGTTATAGCAATTACTATGAATAAAACAATCAAATATTAGCTAGGTGATGTGTCCATCATAGTAGTTTCTCATTTAACTTTTTTTTTAATACAACTTGATCACAAAACTAACTTTTTCGCACAGATTGCCGTGCGTGAAACTAATGATTTTCTAACATGATTTGCTTCACCGGGATGCGTGAAGCAAATCATGATAGAAAATCAAATCAGAAACGCCTGTTTGCAGCACTATTTCAGACTGACATATACAATGCATTCTTCTAAATTCTAATTAAATTACAGTTATAGAAAAAATAATGTTTATATTAAACGCACTTTATATACAAAATTATTATTTCATATTTTCTATATTTCAGAATATATCTTTAAAAAACTGAAAATGCAGAGATTATATCTCGAATAGTGAGTATTGGACGGCAAAAAGTCATAGAATATCTACATATTTGATATTCTATGACTTTTTGCCGTCCAATACTCACTATTCGAGATATAATCTCTGCATTTTCAGTTTTTTAAAGATATATTCTGAAATATAGAAAATATGAAATAATATTTTTTTTATTTCTAACAACTTATATTTGAAAGATATTTTTATACGACCAATATATCACGCAAAAAAACGCAAAGAATAAACTTCGTCTTAACGACTTAAGATTTTGACCAAAACAAAAGCTGTTCAGTGCCCACACATGTTGTAAAACCTTAAATATAACTTTAATTAACCTTTGATTGTTAATAACAAACTGGAAAAATTGAAATTTTTAATATATGCAACGGGAACCTTCAAGAATAGCTCCAAGAAGTCAAACAAATGTGATGTTTTTAGTTGAACAATTATGCGGGTTTTTATATAAATTTGAAACTTGTTAAAAGTAGTTAATTAACAGAAGCATATTTAATACAATAATTAAGGGAAACATTTTTTTTAGTTAACGAAAAAGCCTATTAGATCGAGACCGTAAGGTCGAAATCCTGAAAGACAGTATTCAAAAACTTAATTCTAAATTGTAGATTAATTATACGTTTTATCTTATTACTTTTTAGAATTTAAAATACGCACGAAAATCTGTGCGAAAATGTTTACTTTTTGATCAAGTTGTAGACAAATAAATTTAGATAGCACAAAAAACATTTAATATAATTACTTTTACTTTAGTTATAGAATTACCTACTTGCCGTCCTCTTCGGCGGAACAACGGAGTAAAACGTCAAATATTTACGTCTGATGCTAAACAAATAATAAAAGACGTATATCGAGATGTTAAAGACATACTCGGAGTTGTAAATTTTTTGGAGGTGACATCAGCGTTTACTAATACATCCACGAGATCAATTAGCAAAATAGTTAAAGAAACTACCGGCAAGAGAAAAAGTCGCAAGGATAAAGGTGTAAAAAAAATTACACCAAACATTTTTCATAAAATAAGAAAAATAACGTATGAATCTATTAAACAACAAAAGGCTCCTACACTAGCAACTATCAATAATATTTTAAAGGAGAGAGAGATCATATCATGCAGTCCAACAACGTTGTGGAGATCACTAAAATGCAATAGTTTCAAGTTCACTCTTATCGATAAAAGGAAATATCTAATGGAGAAAGAAGAAGTAAGGAAATGGCGGTATGAATATTTACAGGAGATTCAAGATTACAGAAAGTATTTATTATTTGGACGAAACGTGGTTCGATACCCACGATACATCGAAAAAAATGTGGTCTGACCAGACAGAAAACTGCGTGATGAAAGTTCCCCCATCAAGGGGGAAAAGAATAACCATATTACACTGCGGGAATGAAAATGGTTGGGTAAACGATTGTTTACTGCTATCGGGGAAACAAATCTCAAAATGTCATGTTGACTATCATGATGACATGACAGCATCAATATTTGTAAATTGGTTCATAAATAATTTAATACCAAACTTAGCTGCAAAATCAGTAATAGTTTTAGATAACGGTTCTTATCATAGTCGCCAAATTGACAAAGCACCCACAGCGGCAAATAAAAAAGATGAAATAGCTAAATATTTATATGAAAATAATTTGTTTTTTGAAGAATATTATACCAAATCCCAATTGATTGAAGTTCTAAATAGTCGTAGTAAAAAAAGAAAAACATATTATATCGATCAATTGGCAGAAGAACACGGACATACAGTGGTACGTGTACCTCCGTACCACTGTATTTTTAATCCAATTGAGTTAATATGGGCTCAATTAAAAGGCAATGTGTGGAAGAATAATGTAACTCCAAATTTAAATAAATCAGTAATAGATTTAGTCAATAAAGAAATAAAAAATATATCTGCCGACCAGTGGTCAAGATGTGTTAAACATACAATACGTATTGAAAAAGAGTATAATACGTTTGATTCAAATTATCAATTTATTATAAATACACAAGACTCTGACAGTGATGACTCAGATATAGATATAGACAATTAAAATATTATATATACTAAATCTTTATTATTTGAGAACTATGTACAATAAATTTAGTATTAACAAAACAAAATTATTTTTATATTGCATTCCCAAATAAGGGCTATCGACCATAAGTCTTTCTGCCTTAAAATATTATTATACACAATTTTTAAAAATGTTATAAGACAACGTTGTGGACAATAATAAAGTAATGTTTTTCGTTATTTGACATATAATATTTTAAACATTAAAAGTGCGATTCTTTTCGCAATCTACAACAAGTTAGTCTTACAAAGACAATATCAAACACTCATTGAAACAACTACTTCCCGGGCTAATACCCCGACGGACATTGAATTATACAACAAGTGTTTGCTGTTACATACAGTAACCTACTGCAAATGTTACAATTTGGGTCAAATTATTCAAGCTATCTATAGACGCGTTTCGAGATTTATCTCTCATCAGTATAGCTTTGCCATTCCCTCTAAACAATTTGACACCTTAGACTGGCGGTCACGTTACCGTTCAAACATAAGTATAAATGAAATTGCCAATTCGTGGTTGCAGAATACTTCAAACATTAAAAGTGCGATTCTTTTCGCAATCTACAACAAGTTAGTTAGGGTATTAGCCCGGGAAGTAGTTGTTTCAATGAGTGTTTGATATAGTCTTTGTAAGACTAACTTGTTGTAGATTGCGAAAAGAATCGCACTTTTAATGTTTGGAGTATTCTGCAACCAAGAATTGGCAATTTCATTTATACTCATATAATATTTTTTAACCCTTTGTCTCTGTGATCTAGTTATTTTGTTTAAATTTAAAATGAGATGAACTAAAAAGCATTGCAAAGAAGTTACGCGCAAACATCCTTGAATAGCTAATTGTAAAGATGAATTTACTTATTAAATATTAGGGAAAATGCTGTGACGGACACATTGCCATTTTTAGAATTATATTTTGTTTAAATTACTTGAGATATTTCCTGTCAGAATACCAAAAATATGGAAACATTTTTCGCAGGTAGAAACCCTCTGAAACCAACCCCCTATAAATCATGCCTAGTGCAGTAGCGGCTACAATTTTAAAGAGGCATTGTATTTTTTATTGGCGGTACTCGAGATTATTTTTTATTGCTCAGCACTAGAGCTTGAAAAATACTATACAGAGTTTTTTTTGTCAAACTGTACGAAATCGGCTTCAACCACCCATGCAGGTAGCCGTCCGCCCGCGAACGGACCCTCATTACCACGCTCGGTACCGATAACCGCGCACTAAGCCGCCATAAAACTCGCCTCCGCTCACTCACAATAGAACCGAAGATTCTGGAATATTCCAAAAGGTACAGCGTTTTCAAAACTTCGCCCTTACTAAGAGAGAAAGCAATAGGAGGTGGAAAAGGATACCAATATTTGGAATGACATAAAAACGCACCATTCAACAAGTAAAAATCACGCCGGCCGCATTCAGACTTGAGACGGCGAACAGTCAGGTTGGTCGTCTCTCCTCTCTGAAGCTCTCTCCGTCGCTTTGGAGCTGCTTTCTTTGCTATTAATTATTCTTAAGCTTTTTAGCTATTTTACAGATAAAGGTGCTCTGGGGAAGATTGCTATTCTTTTGTAATAGTAATTTTCTTTTCAGAACATCCAACACCCTGTAATCTTTTCCCTTTCAGTGTGGAGAACGTCTCCGTGGTTAGCGCTTATTTTATACTGCCCTGACACCGGAAGGCGCGAACGAGAAAATTGCTTACGACCTTTGCAGGGGGACCTGTTTAGGTTTTAAGAAATTAAGCACGCTTATCATAGCACGCTAACCGAGAATCTGCCTTGATTTCCGCGAGGAACGCTTGGAGATTGTCGGGAGGCAGTCAAGTTTCAGAGTGTTGCACTCAACAAACTCAGAGCTTGATTCCGCTTAATAATAAGCAGGCCCAGGGGACTTTATTGAACCCGGTGCCTACCCAACCCCCGTTTTCCATCCATGGGTAAGTCCAGGCGTGGCAAACGGTTCACTGACCCCGAAAATTCCTCCGACCCCCATTACTCCTCCAGGGGCAAGCAACCCCAAGAGTCCACCGACGTAGATCTTAACCAACAGCTTAGCGAAATGCAACGGCAAATGGCCCTCCTTACCTGCTCCTTTGCCGCCAAGGACGCGCAACTCGCCGCCTTGACCGAGCAACTCCGTCTTGCATTTGTTGCAAATCAGCAACTCCAGCAGCTACTCCGCAACCCACGTCCCGCTGATTATAGCGAGGAAATCATGGACGTAATGTCCCCCCAAGCCCCTGAGGGAACCCGATCCCCCAGCCCATCCTTTCCGCCTGCCCTTAGCGAACCACGTACTCCCTCTACCGCCTTCGTCGAGGGCGTCCTCGACGAAGACGACTTCATCCCTGTCCAAAAAAGACAGCGCCGCTCACCGATAAACACCCTTCCTCCGCCCGCTAACCTGGTGCGCGCCTCCGCCACTCTGAAGGCTAGCCAAAAACCGTCTCCTAAGCCGCAACCCCAGGCAAAACTCCCAGAAAAACCAACCATTACCTACACCACCACGGTCGTCGAAAAGGCCGAATTACCATCGATCGATCAGATCGCAGCCTCGAACGAAGGTTTCGAGCATTTCAAAAACACCCCTCCACCTATCACAATCCGCTATAAAAATCTCTGGAAAAAGATTTCCGGAGATTTAACCAGATTAGGCGTGAACTGCCTCAAATGTAAATTTTTCGTCTCCTGCATGAAATTCCAAGTGCAGTCTGCTGACAACTATCGTTGCGTAATCCGGTACCTCCGCAACAATAACGCGGAATTTTTCACGTACGTCCTCAGGGAGGAAAAAGACCTCAAAGATGTGCTGCGAAGTGTTGACACTTCGATCTCCGACGAATGGATAGTGAGGCAGTTAAAAGCTCTCTCCCTACCCGTTCTGTCAGTCCGCCGCATAAGGAATAAATTCAAAAAATTCCCCATGGTCTCAGTGCACCTGGAAAACACTCCAGAAGGCAGAAAAATATTCAATTTAGAAACCTTAAACCACTCTCCCATTTCCGTGGAGAAACAAAAACCCTCCAAGGGTTCCATTCAGTGTCAATACTTCGGGCACACCTCCCACCGTTGCAATGTCAACCCGCGCTGCGTAAAATGCGCCGGCGAGCACTTGACAGCAGACTGCACCAGGAAGAACAGAGATAACGATCCTCCCCCCAAATGCTGCAATTGCGGCGAAAACCACACCGCGAACTATCGCGAATGCTCCTTATTTCCGAAAAACCGGTCAACCAAGAGCTGCTCCTCTGTAGTCAAACCTCAGGGGCAAACTCAGCCACAAACCGAACCCCAACCGCCGCCGCAAGCACAAACGGCGGCCCCCAATAAAATCCCTCAAATCCCGCAAATCCCACAACTCCCAGAAGCGTTACTTGATCCCAATCTGGTAGCGCTTCTTACCTTGATCGTTAAGCTCGCTCCCACTATCACAACCCTTGGCCAACTCCAAGAATCCCAGAACCAATAATTACACAAATCCAAACAAATGGCTTCCGACAATCCTGAAGTAGTTATTTAATTTTTGGAAGAAAAAGAAAAGGTCTAAAGTTGTAAAACTTTAAACCTTCTCTTTCCTAAATGCTACCCCACCCACCCGAAACCAATATATGAATACTGCTATAGTACTCACACCAGTCAATTTTCTACAAAGCCATTTTTACTACTTCTTCCTATAAATTATAAAAAGTTCTTTATTGGACCTGACGTACAAGAGGGGGATTTAGTCAGTAAGAGTCTGACATAACCTACTGTTATCCCTCCCATCCGTGGGCAGGACAACAGAAGGTATCTATGAGGATTTTCTCCTCCTCTCTCCAAAAAAAAAAAAAATGTAAAAATCAGTTGCTCTTGAGACTCTGAGAGGTGCACAGTTGAAATTAATTCACATGCCCGCTCACTAGTCAATCTAGCAATATCCATCCGAAGAGGAAAAGTGATTCCCACGGATACAAACACAACGTAAATCCGAAGTGAAACTAATTCATACGGATACGAACTACGCCGCCGACACCGAGTGATCAGAGAAGACTCTTGGCCCTCGACGAAGACGCTCCCAGCGAACCAGATCCTCTACACCTACGAACTGCTGCACCAGATCCCCGATGCCCAAGACATCGGCTCCTCCACCAGGACACCTCGGCGCCTTCACCGGGACGCGACCCGACGCCACCACCATCAGTAGCACTCCAGTCAAGCCACAATCCTTCAGCGAGGAGAGAGAAGAAATTTTCCCCCGACCCAAAAACCGAGCAAATCAAATAACATATTGTATATATTTCGTAAATAAATCAAATTGAACCAGATTACTCTTTCTCTTCGCCCAAAGCGTCACAAATTTTATTTAAATATCTTGCGGTAGAGGCGGTTACTTTGTAAAACATTGTAAATATTTAAATAATTAGCACTGATTACTTTTTTGTATTAACTTTTTATTTAAATAAAAAGTGAATACAAAAAAGTAATCAGTGTTAATTATTTAAATAATTTTATTTAATATAATGCTTATCTTATATTTTCTTTAATTATCAAATTATTACGTAAAACATATTTCGAGTCAGCAATGTATGGTAGAGGTACTAGTTTACTATCTTCTTGTACAAGAAAATAGTGTCGTCTAATACACGCTTAAGGCAGCAAGTACAAATTTATGTGAAGGAATTGGTGTTCTTTAAGTTTATATTTTTAGCCTACTTATCACAGCTTGTATTTTTAAATATAATAAGAAAATTACCTTGAATCTTAGATCAGCGATAGGAGGTTTGGCATAAGGAATTCCTGTGAATTCTAGGTATTTCTTTCCCCCATAAGAAGTGGAAAAATGTCCCTGAATTTCCCCGTTAGGTATTTTCACCAGTGGAGGAGAGGCATCATTGGAACGTACCGGCCAAAAACCTAGTATTTCAATATTTTAAAAAGATATATTTAAGTATAAATGAAATTGCCAATTCTTGGTTGCAGAATACTTCAAACATTAAAAGTGCATTCTTTTCGTAATCTACAACAAGTTAGTCTTACAAAGACTATATCAAACACTCATTGAAACAACTACTTCCCGGGCTAATACCCCGACGGACGGATGTTCGTCGTGGTATTAGCCCGGGAAGTAGTTGTTTCAATGAGTGTTTGATATAGTCTTTGTAAGACTAACTTGTTGTAGATTGCGAAAAGAATCGCACTTTTAATGTTTAGATATATTTAAAGTGTTTGATTTACTGCTGTAAATAAATAATCAACAGCTTTGATATCTCTTAGATTTAGGATTATACATAAAACTGTTGTGTACAAAAAATGAAATAATATGTTTTGAAGTATTCTGGCAATTTCATTAATACTTATGAAATAATATTAAAATAGTATATTCTACAACGAGCATATAATGATAGCTATTAATCACGATCACGAGGTTTGCGAAACGAGCCTAAGGCGAGTGGAGCAAGTCGTTCGAGTAATTAATAGCCATTATATGCGAGTTACACACTATACTTTGTTCACGACAACAACAATATATAACAGAACATTTATTCTTGAACAAGTTTCTTATCTTTCACGTGGTAAAACATATTTACCTATGATTTAAAACAGAAAACACTTGAATAATTGATTGATAAGGCTGATAAATGTTGAAAGTTCATCTTCACTTTTATATAAATAAAATAAAATAATTTAAAACTTTCAAATATATATTGTAAACTCGCTACAATTGTTTCGCCACACTGTGGCTTCTTCAGGCGAAGAAATGATAAATTACATTACATGTAATTTATCATTTCTTCGCCTGAAGAAGCCACAGTGTGGCGAAACAATTGTAGCGATTTTACAATATATATTTGAAAGTTTTAAATTATTTTATTTTATTTATAGAAAAGAGAAAACACTTGGTTAAATTTCATTAATATTTTGGTTTTTTATTCCAACTAGTTTCGACTTTGAGTTATTCTCAAGGATTATTTATTATATATAAGTTAAATGTTCAAAACCGAAAAACAAGTTTTTAAAAAGTATTTTATTTATGTAACGCAGTTACAGTACGTTCTAAATGCAAACTAATTTTATTTAATAATTATAATTCACTCCTATATATAACATTTCCTAATCTAAAAGATAATATGATTGTGTGGGTGTTGCAGGTGCTCTTATGCATCTGCGACACAGAATTAAACAAAGGCTTATTTGTTATAAAACAAAAGGGGTTATTATTGTTAGTTGATATAACTTATATTTATCAAATCAAATCGTCAGTCTCAATGGTCGGTTTTGTTTTATAATAATATGACAGATGAATGATGAGAGATTGCGGTACTATGATTTGAATGTATAATAGGGTTTAGCACAAAAAGGCTCTAACTTTTGTTAGAGCCTTTTTGTGTTAAACCCTATTATACATTCAAATCATAGTACCGCAATCTGTCATCATTTATCTGTCAAATTATTATAAAACAAAACCGAGCAATCGTTTAACAATAAATAATACTCACACAGTCTACCCTTTCGCCTAAGTTACATAGAAACACGCTCTTTGCACAAAAAACGAACTCTTTCGTTTGGATGAAGTTCTCACGGTGTTAACGTTTGTTCCGCTTTAAAAAAACACTCGAGACGGATAGAAGCACAATTGTTTAACCGATTTGAGAATGAATTTTGTTTACGAACGCGTTGTACGCGGGTTAAACTAGTGAGAACAGCGGAGATGTTGACGCGTTACTTCGTACTTTAGCGAAATGGCGTCGACGATGTCATCACCACCATAGTCAAATGTAAGACAAAAGAAGCTGATTTGACTAGCACAGCGCTGTTGCTGCATAGCAGATCAAAATCGAACTAGGCAATTATTTATATTCGTGTTAAATAACCACATTTATCACGCAAATCCCGTGTTTAATGTACTTGAGTGTTAGATGCACCCCATTTATGCTGCCTGCACAATTAAATAATGCACATATTATAAGATTGTCGTGAACAAAATATATTTCAAGATAAATTCAAATTCAAAACTATTTGAATTCGAGAAAATAAGCTTACGCTTTTTATAGTTTGCACACTTTAAATATAATATAAAATTACGAAAATGTTATTCGTAAAAATGCAAACAATGTCTTAATTAATAAGACAACGAAAGATATTTATCGTCTTAAGTTGTGTTATTAATTAAGACATTCTTTGCAGTTTCACGATAACATTTTCGTAATTTTATATTACAAAAATATATTTCTTATGCGCCTATATCGTTTATATTTATCTCTACAAAAACCTATCTTATAATTGTTTTCATAAAATAATTGAGGGAATAAATAATTGAGACGTTTAAAAAAGCGAATTTATCATCTCCCTAGATACATTTAATAAAAGATTAATTCGCTTTTTTATATTTATTAAATATTCTGCGTAAAATTGGCAAATACTCACTTTAATTTGTTAAATTTACATAATTATTTATTGATTAGTATGTTGACACGTTTTTTATGGTAATAATACACATAATTATAACTAATATTAGATACTTACCCGTACAGAATATGACGAGACCAATTGCCAGCAACATTTGTTTTCGATTGAAACGGATCCGTTTTCAAATCATTCGCCTCGGGTTATCATAATGTCTTTGCGGTGTTATCGCTTATGTAAATTGTTATTAAATATATCTATCTATAGCTATATCGTTCAGTAAACACATTAAAATGTACCTCTACCATACATTGCTGATAAAAATAACTCGAAATATATTTTACGTAATAATTAGATAATTAAAGAAAATGCAAGAGGAATATTATACAAAATTTAAACTTTATGTCGCTCCAATCCATTTCAATTTAAGTCAGTGTTATATACGCGTGGCGCATGAAGTAAAATTTCGAGTTTAGAAAAGCCATGTGAAAATTTGTCGAGGGTCGCTGCGCGACCCTCGACAAATTTTCTACGCGGGGCTTTTCTAAACTCGAAATTTTACTTCATGCTTAGTCTGGGAGTGGATACACTCGTTAAAAGCTTTAAATTAGATAATTAAAGAAAATATAAGAAGAATATTATATTAAATAAAATTATAATTATTGAGGGAATTTTTCTTTTAAGTTTTAATCCCGATGAAAACAAACTTAATAAAACACGTTCTCCGCTAAATCCCGATGTATAGTTTGTTTGTGTGGTAAATTTTCTTTTATGAAAATAACGGCTTTCAAAAAATTTACCATACAAACAAACTATACATCGGGATTTAGCGAAGAACATGTTTTATTACGTTTGATTTCATCTGAATTAAAACTTAAAGGGATTCTACCGGTATGACGTCACAGCGGTTTCTGCTGGGCGGATCACTTACATCTCTTATCTGTGCTCCGATCAAGTGAATGCTTTAAGCCTTACCCATCGTCTAAATTTAGATTTTTCGCCGGTTAATGCGCCGCGCGATAAGCCATAGAACACAGGGCCCACTGCGATTTTGCCCATGTGTAATTCCCCAAGTCGAATGCCGTCATTTACGTTTTTCGACCAAGCGGTTGGTTTTTTAAAAAACGTTTTTATTTAATTATATATTTTTTATTACACATAAGTACTGAATTACAACAACAATACGCGCAAATACTATTTACAGGCTGGAACTCTATCAGGAACTGACTACAATAGCATGCATTAGATTATATGTAAGAGTAAATGCGAATAATGCAAAGATAACATTTAATAGAATAGGCATAATTATCTATCATAAGGAATGCATTGAGAGAGATACGTAACTCGTCTAATGTTTTTTCTCTGTTGTACACATTATTGGGAGATTAATAATGTCCTTGTTGTTCAAAGGAGATTCTTAATTTCCTAATAATGTGTGTAACGGAAAAAAAGCATGAGGCGGCAATCGACACTTTCAGCTGCTGTCATTACACATCCACAGAATTGCTGCTGGGTCCTGTCCTCTGTGACAATGTACGCGCTTTTATACGCGCGCGCAGCGCATAGTATGTACATGTAATAAAATTACTTTTCTGTTATTTAATCTAAAGTCAATTTATCAAGAAAAAAATAAAGGAAATCAATATTTATTAATATTAGATGGATTCACAGATTGAGACAAATCAACGCGTTTTAAAAATACAATATTTGTACTTTTAGCAGCCGTAGCACAATAAAAAAATAAATAAATACACTTACCTATCGATAAAATACGCACATAAGTCTGGTATTACTATGTTATAAAATGTTGTCAATTAATCAATTATCTATTTAATTTGAATCAGAGATATATGCTCAATATATTGATTCTGGTGTTATTTATAACATGATTTAAGATACAGGGTGTAGATGGGGAAAACGGAAGATATATATTGGAATATTATCTTCTCTAAGTGTTTTAAAGTAAACATGTAAATTCATTTATTATAGATTAAAAATTGCCAATATAAAGAAATTAACATTAAAAATACTATGTTCCCGTTTCTCCATCTACATCCTGTATGAAGTGAAAGGATATAAATAATAGCCGCATATGTTATGTAGAACTTATAAAATGTTTAATAAGGGTATTACTATAAAAAATTTCTAATTTGGGTAACATCGAATTTCTCCAAAAATCTTCATCCCGTTGAATAATATCGACGCACATTCCTTTTGGAGTCCATACAACATAATAACAACTGTTTCTGTTTGATATTGCGAGCTGCCCTTGGACTTGATAATAATAAATGTCCGTTGCTTTTAATTTAATTGTTCCGTTTTTATTGAACAAATACTAAATTTTTTTATTGGTGTCGTGACGAATGCTATAGGGACATTTAATCTCGATAATAGCCTCACTGCCGATTAATATATCAGGACTGGCTGCTAATGTAGGATTTTCTGCATATATAAATAAACCACACTCTTCTATATTCAATTTAAAAATATTTTTGAACTCTTTTTTAGCAAACGATTAATTATCACGTCCCCATTGCAAAGCAACATGTTTAATATTACTTGACGTAATAATTCTCTTGGCCAATTTATTCAGGTCTGTTTGAGATCTTAATTTACAAACATTTCCAAAATTTGAAGCAGTAAGTCGCAAATGCCTGTACTGTTTCCAGAGCGGATTACTGCATTGGCAAACAGTTTTTCTTTCAATGTTTGTAATGTCATCGTTTGTTAAAGAAGAAACACATTTCATTATATTATCTTTTTGAAAATTGTACGTTTCTTCATCTAACTCTATCAAGTTTCCATAATCTTTGTCTGCTGGTTGTATTTTTATTCTTTGTTTCGTACGAATTCGCGTTTTATTTTTCAAAAGTACTTTATGACGATAATTTACGTATTTATTCCTATAAATGTGTTGCGAACTATTTCCTATAATGGAATAATAGTCAGCCTTTTTGTTATATGAAATTACTGCTGCTCGACACCGAGCGTCATAACTATTTTTTATAGAAAAGTTTATTCGTTTTCCACCAACAAATTTGGATACTATTGAACTGTATGACTCAGCAGCATTATTATTCATATTTAATAGTAGACTATGCGCATTTTGGCATAGTCTACTGCCACATAATTGTACAGGGTGGTCTAATTTCGATGTTGTTTATGGGCATCTCGGTAAATATAAGAGTTAGAGAAAAACCGATGACGCAGTCGCGATCTCTTTTTTTGAGACTAGGACTATACCGAAAACAAAAATACACCATCTTGTTTTTTTTCAGAAGTTATAGGGCAACATCTGGTTTTCTTGATTTTTAACTTTAATTAATACTTTGCGTAATTTGTGAAATAGACAAAAACAATAAATACCTTCTTAAGGCACTTTTTTGAGTAGAATCCAGTGGCGTAGGCATTTTTTTATTTTATGCACACATTTTCGAGTTATAGCCAAATTATTTTTTTTTTTAAATGTAAATCATAGTTGGCTTTGACATAGTTGTTAAGAGTGTTTTTCACTGATTTCAAAAATATATACTTCTGTGAATTTATCTTAAGAAACAGTGTTACTATAGAGTAAAAACTAGTTTTTAATCAGCTAAATAATATAATATAGAAGATAATAGCCATTTTTGATCATTTGCATTCTCAGTTTTAATTATGATAAACATTATAAACTAATGATATTTTAAATAATAATAATTCTTTTTTGAGTAATAAATATTTTATTATTTTTAATATTTATTAAAATGTTTATATATTAAGAAAAAAAAACTTATTTAAAATATTCGAACTGATGGCTATTATTTTTAATTCATCTTTGGCATCTACCTCTTACAGCTTGAATGGCGATACAAATTTGAATGTTGGGAATAGTTCCTATGAAAACCATGAACATGTTTCTATACGTCTAAATTAATTTAGGCTGCTTGTAAATTTTGTCCTGCAGGTATCCCCATAGAAAAATCTAACGGTGTTAGATCTAGAGATCTAGTAGGCCACCTAACTGGTCTAAATGTTCTCAACCAATTGCTCCCTAAATTTGTATTCAAAAGTAATCTGCTCCATCTTGTTGGAAGAACAAAACTCATTGCTGTTGCAATAGAATAAAATAATTAAAATTGAGCATGCAAATGATTAAAAATGGCTATTGTCTTCCGTATTATATTATTTAACAGATTATAATTTAGTTTCTACTCTATAGGAACACTATTTTTCAAGATAAATTCACAAAAGTATATATTTTTGAAATCAGTTAAAACACTCTTTTTAATTGTGTCAAAGCAAACTATGATTTACATTAAAATAAAAAATAATCTGGCTATAACTCGAAAATGTATGCATAAAATAAAAAAATGCCTACGTCACTGGATTCTACTTAAAAAAAGTGTCTTAAGAAGGTATTTATAGTTTCTATCTATCTCACAAATTACGCAAGATACGAATTAAAGTTAAAAATCAAGAAAACCCTATTTTGCCCTATAACTTCTGAAAGAAACAAGATGGTACATTTTTGTTTACGTCATTATCCTAGTCTCAAAAAAAGAGATCGCGACTGCGCCATCGGATTTTTTGTAACTCTTATATTTACCGAGATGCCCATAAGCAACATCGAAATTAGACCACCCTGTACATCTCTAAGAGCTCCACATTTTTCCAACATTGGAATCAGATTTTCCTCTCGCGGCTTTGGTCCAGTGCAAAAATATTTGTTGCAGTTGGTGTGATCTCCAAACACATGATTAGGACAATTTTTTATATCAATATTTAAATTATCAATTAATGCAACCATTGCAAGGTCATTTTTTCGCCAATGTAGTATAGCCTTCTTCACTCCCATTCGGCAACGAATAATTCTTGAAATTATTTCTTTACGTAAAGCAGGCGTGACATATTTATTTATTGAGGACATATGCTTTGTTCCCACTTCCCGTAATTTTCCACAATAATTTCTAAGCATATGGTTTGTACTTTAAATTTTTGTTATTAAAGTTTTCGGACCATATGGCTTCGCTACGCATATTTTTTTATAAACACTGCTGTCGCCGTCTCCAATTAGTTTGGTATATTTTAAATTATGTTGCGCGACACTGGATTTGAATCCTTCCAAAATAATATACGACTCCATAGAAGTAGATGATCCATTCCAGTTTCTACTACAAATGTGCTCTGTAACGGCATTTTTTATGTGCTTTTGCATATTGAACAAAATTTATTTCGGGTTGAAATAAATAATATTTTGCCTGTTCACTGTAGAGGCTTCTACTTCGTTATACATCATTATTTACACAAATAAGACAATTAACTTTGTTTGCATAACTGAGGATTTTATTGTGACTATAGTTTCGACAACTTTAACTTGTCATTATCAAACATAAAGTATGTTTGATAATGACAAGTTAAAGTTGTCGAAACTATAGTTACAATAAAATCCTCAGTTATACAAACAAAGTTAATTGTCTTATTTGTGTAATATTTTTCCTGTTCTAGCACCAATAATGCATGCGACCCCAGATAGCGCATCATAATTTCATTTGTAGGACCGCTTCGACCAAGTAAAGTTTCGAGTTAAAAATAGGCTGAACATTTGGTTCAGGCTCTTTAAATTCGAAATTTTACTTCATGCTTAATCAAGCAGTGGAAACACTAAACGTTTTAAATTGATCACTTTTATAAATATAACGAAAGCCTGAACATTTACAGAGTATGCATCGGGATATGTTTTTATACTTAAAATAAAAACTCCCTGTATATATTCACTCAAATTTACATTACGTACCTATTAATTTTTTGTTTAGCTCGTGTTTTTCCTCCCATCGTACACAATTGTCTATACACACTAACAATAAAAATTATAACACAATTCAACTAACAAAAATAATAAGTTAACACTAATAAAAAAAAAAAAACTAAAAAACTGAACATCTATAACTATAACAATATAACTAATAAGAAAAGTTCTAGTTCAGTAATAATTTGTTGGCTGTAATCATTGTTACTCTTTATATAGTTTTTGTTATTTTTGTTCAGTAGTCTTAGTCGGTTATAATTCAATGTAATTCTTTATATGATTTTTATGTTTTTTGTTATTTTTATCATATATTACAATATGTATATGTACTTATGTAATAAAATGGAGGTTCCGTTAATAAATAAATAAATAAAAAGTCTTCGAAATGCAACGCACAGAAATCGATAAATGGTCGGAAATTCTTTAAGTACTGAAGGTCACAAGAACAGTGTCAAGGGTTTTCGAAAAATACGCGCACATGTTTGTTTTTATTTCGTCTCTTATTAAGTTGGTTTTCATCGGGATTAAAACTTTAAAGAAAAATTCCCTAAATAATTATAATTTTATTTAATATAATATTCGTCTTATATTTTCTTTAATTATCTAATTTGTAGGTTTTAACGAGTGTTTCCACTCTCAGACTAAGTATGAAGTAAAATTTCGAGTTTAGAAAAGCCCCGCGTAGTAAATTTGTCGAGGGTCGCTCAGCGACCCTCGACAAATTTTCACGGGTCTTTTCTAAACTCGAAATTTTACTTCATGCGCCACGCGCATAAAACACTGACTTCAATTGAAATCGATTAGAGTGACATAAAGTTTAAATTTTGCATTTTTAATTAATCGTTTTAGGCGATCTTTCAGCTTTGGTTTGAGTCGAAAAATACAAATTTCTTAGAAATTTTCAACTTTAGGTAAATAATTTTAATAAATAACATATTTCAGTTTATCACTTTACTTATTTTATTTTGCATAAGGACAAAATTCGTTTATTTTTTATACACATTTCATAAATTGAATTTTTTATTTCTAACTGAAATATTCCAACCCTTTAAATATTTTGTTTTAAAAAAGCGTGCAAAATCAAAGAATTATTCAATCAACATCAATGATTGAATAATTCTTTGATTTTGCACGCTTTTTTAAAACAAAATATTTAAAGGGTATTTCCAGTTGAAATATTTCAGTTGGAAACGTTAAACTTTAGCTAAATATTTTAAGATTTACCTTTAACGAGTGTTCTCCACTCCCAAACTAAGCATGAAGTAAAATTTCGAGTTTAGAAAAGCCCCGCGTAGAAAATTTGTCGAGGGTCGCGCAGCGACCCGAGACAAATTTTCACGGGGCTTTTCTAAACTCGAAATTTTACTTCATGCGCCACGCGTATAAAACACTGACTTTAATTGAAATAGATTAGAGTGACATAAAATTTAAATTTTGCATTTTTAATTAATCGTTTTAGATGGAGTTTCAGCTTTGGTTTAAGTCGAAAAATACAAATTTTTATTACAGATTTTGTCCTTAGAAATGTTCAACTTTAAGTAAATAGTTTTAAAAAATAACATATTTCAGTTTATCACTTTACTTAGTTTATTTTGCATAAGGACAAAATTCATTTATTTTTTATACACATTATATAATTTTTTATTTCTAACTGAAATATTCCAACCCTTTAAATATTTTGTTTTAAAAAAGCGTGCAAAATCAAAGAATTATTCAATCAACATCAGGGATTGAATAATTCTTTAATTTTGCACGCTTTTTTAAAAAAAAAATTTAAAGGGTATTTCCAGTTGGAATATTTCAGTTGGAAACGTTCAACTTTAGCTAAATATTTTAAGATTTACCTTTAACGAGTGTTCTCCACTCCCAGACTAAGCATGAAGTAAAATTTCGAGTTTAGAAAAGCCCGCGTAGAAAATTTATCGAGGGTCGCGCAGCGACCCGAGACAAATTTTTGCGGGGCTTTTCTAAACTCGAAATTTTACTTCATGCGCCACGCGTATAAAACACTGATTATAAGTGAGGTTAAAAATATAGTGCTAGCTTAATTATTGGAAATAAACTGCTAATGACTGCGGATAAAATAGGAATATAATTATTGAAAAAGAAAACACTTGATTAAATGTCACTAATAATAATATCGGATGTTCAATTAAAAAAAATCTCTACAGTGAAATGGAAAATATTCTAGGTTGGCAACTCTGAAAATATACGTTATAATTATTGTGTCTGACGTTTTATATGTCAATTCCTGAAGTGTGTAGCCAACTTAAATTTGAAAAAAGATTAAATCATGGCACTCTAAAGGTTTTTTTTAATTGAACATATGATTCTAGTGAAATTTAACCAAGTGTTTTATCAAAATTGAATTTGTGTTCAGTATTCCGGCACCAGGTACCCACAGACGCGTTTCGGATAAGTGTTTTATTTTAAAATTATTATATTCCTATTTTATCCGCAGTTATTAGCAGTTTATTTCCAATAATTAAGTGAGCAGTATATTTTGAACTTCACTTATAATCTGTGTTTAATACGCGTGGCGCATGAAGTAAAATTTCGAGTTTAGAAAAGCCCCGTGAAAATTTGTCGAGGGTCGCTGCGCGACCCTCGACAAATTTTCTACGCGGGGCTTTTCTAAACTCGAAATTTTACTTCATGCTTAGTCTGGGAGTGGAGATCACTCGTTAAATCTAAATTTTAAAATATTTAGCTTAAATCGTAGTTAAAATTGTTCCACCACGTGTAAGATGAGATAGGAATATAATAGTAAGCAACAAATATCTTTATTTATCGTAGTAGTATCAATATATAATATACAGCTTTGATTAATACATACTTAATTAAATATTTGACAAAATTATATTAAAAAAATATTGTTCGAAATTGTTCGAAAGCTAAGAGGGTTTGACAAAAATGTCTATGTATAAAAAATATTCAAATTGTAAGTATCTACAACTTTGAAAAAAAATCGAAATTCTTCCAAATTTCTATATTTCTCAAAAATGAAAATAGTTAAGAAAATGTTTATTGCTTTCGTTTTTTTTTTTTTTTTCTCTCACTTTTTTTTATTCTTAATTCTTCATTCTTGAGTAATACTTCAAAAATCAAAATGTTACATTTCCCAAAATGTGTTTCTTTCGCGTTTGTTTACATGACCGGATGGTGTTCGTAGTACTGGGTGCCGGGCGGTACTTTGTAGCCGGGGTAGGTGCTGTTGAGGGCGTGCTGCGCGAAGAAACCGGAATAATCCTTCGCCACCTTCTTCGGCCTGCACGCCGGCCCTTTGGCCAAATCGGCCTGCATCTTCGTCTCCATCTCCATTTTCTCCTTCACGTTCTCTGGGGGCCACTTCATGTCCCCCCTCAAATTTTTACCTCCTGAAAAGAAATAATAATTATTTATATAATGATCAAACTGTTGCTAACGTGTGATTAACTAATCACGATTGAGGTGTTACTAAGTACGCCGTATGCATGGTCATGTTTTACCACATACTTATTAGTAGCGCCCAAGGATGTTATATCTAAGGATCGCTAATTTTCGCTAAAAAGGTGAGGCTAGTGGTGGGGGAAAGGCGCCATTTGCCGGGTAGGTATTTCAATTGTTTAAAATTCGGGTTTGTTGAATTTGCTGTCAAGTCAACAGATTAAAACGCAGCTTTTTAGTGGCAATTTTGTGAATTGTATCAGTTGCTATATTTATTCTTATATTATAATTATAATAGACAATATGGTGGTTTCGTGTAGTGTCAAAGACTGTAAAAATCGGCATTCTATTTAAACCTAAATATATACGAGGGTTGCCTTTTATATTTCGGGATTAGAGAACAAAAATAAATATTAATCATTGAAAATCGCTTTATTGTTTTTCAAAATATTCCCCATTAAGATCTATACACTTTTGCATGCGTTTGAACCAATTGTCGAAGCACTTTTGCCACTCTGATTGAGGTATCTTCAAAACGTGCATTCTGAACGCATCAACCGCTTCTTCGGGTGTCGAAAAACGTTGACCTCTAATTTTATTTTTTACGGATGGGAATAAAAAGAAGTCATTCGGTGCCAAGTCAGGACTCAAGGTGCTCAAAAATGCAGTTGTTTGAGCCGATGTGTGAGAGCTCGCATTGTCGTGGTAAAGAGTGATCCGTTTTTGGCGGTTGTTTTTCCTGATTTCTTGGATGACAACTGGCAAACAAATGGTTATGTACCACTCAGAATTGACTGTTCTGCGTTGTTCTAGTGGTACGGTTGCGACATGTCCAGTTTTTCCGAAAAAACAGGCGACCATTTGCTTGGAAGTGCTTCGTGCGCGAACAACTTTTGTTGGATTTGGCTCATCTTAAAACATCCATACGGTCGACTGCTGTTTACTTTCGGGCTCATACGCGTAAATCCATGATTCATCACCTGTCACGATGTCAGAGACGTGTTTCGAAGCATCGCAATCGTATTTTTTGAGCTTTTCTTTACACTAATCGACACGACCTTTTTTTTGAGCGATTGACAAATTGTGTGGGATCCAACGCGAACAAATTTTTTTGACAGTCAAATGTTCATGCAATATTGAATGTATGCTGGTCCCACTAATGCCTAAGGTTGTCTCAATCTCACGATAGGTCACATTCTTGCAATATTTGTTTGCGCACAGCATCAATGGTTTCCGGAACAACAACTGATTTTGGACGACCTCCACGAAATTCATCTTGGAGTGAACTACGACCTCGGTTGAATTCACCATACCATCGATAAACACTGGTCCTTGATGGAGCTTCATCGCCAAAAATTGAATTAAGTTCATCCATGCACTGTTGTTGAGTTAATCCACGTCGAAAGTTGTAAAAAATAATCGCACGAAAATGTTCACGATTTAATTCCATTCTTTGGCCGAGATAAATCTTTTAAGTTAGTGTAAACGACACAAATAACGCTCATATGTCAAAACGTTCTGAGTACGTATAACCTCAAAAATGTCAAACTTTACGATAGAGCTCTCAGTTGCCAGATTGCAACACTAGGGTTGCCCAATCCCGAAAAATAAAAGGCAACCCTCGTATCTATGATTTTATGTTAATTATGTCTATGATTTATCCATTCATTTTAAATTTCCCACCCAAAATTCCTACCTGACAAATGGCGGACTGGCTTCGCTTGTGAAAAGCGGTTATGATGTAAGTTAGCGATCCATAGATATAACATCCTTGGTAGCGCCTATCATTAGTCGCTCGTATCGGCAACATTGCTTTTTCTGTCATTTCCATGTCAAATGGAATCATAGACGAACAACGAACAACAATATAGATGTCTTAACGATATGTATCTATGTAACGAGGATTACTACGCTCTCTGTGTAAAATTAGCAATATTCAATTACCAATTGTAGATTTTAATTGACTTTTATAACTCTCTATAGGTTACTATTCACCATAGACCTCATAGTGATTTGAACTAGTGTTATAAAGTTCTTAAACGAGCACAAAAGCGTGCGCTTTCTCTATGCCCACGAAAATGCGCATACTGCACTTAAATCGTACGATGAAGATAAATTATTACGCTGTATTTGCCAGGCTTATGTCCGTTTGCACCCCACTCGATTAGAATCAGTGATTAGTAAATTAATGATAAGATTAATCAAGATATGCAGCTTTAAAATTTTGAGGTTAAACGTCAAAAATGTTAAGGTTACATTGTGTAAGCACAAACTAAAATGTTAGTTGAATCGAATTCAACGCATTTCAATTGATTTGGCAAATAGTCATCGGATTATTCTGTTAATACAGGAAATTTTTCTATTAAGTATACATACAGGGAATTTTCTATTAGGTATACATCTGCATACGCTTTTAAAGAGTTCAATTTCAAGCTTAAAACGAGTGTTTTCCACTCCCAGACTAAGCATGAAGTAAAATTTCGAGTTTAGAAAAGCCTGAAAATTTGGTTTGGTCGCGTAGCGCGAAGCGCGGAGCGGCCAAACCAAATTTTCAGGCTTTTCTAAACTCGAAATTTTACTTCATGCGCCACGCGTATTAATCGCTGAAAGTACTGAAATATTGTAAATGAGTGAACTTCACTTGAAATCGGTGTTTTATACGCGGGGCGCATGAAGTAAAATTTCGAGTTTAGAAAAGCCTGATAATTTGGTTTGGTCGCTCCGCGCTTCGCGCTGCGCGACCAAACCAAATTTTCAGGCTTTTCTAAACTCGAAATTTTACTTCATGCTTAGTCTGGGAGTGGAAAACACTCATTTAAACTTCAAATTGACATATTTTAAGAAAACAACGAATATTTAAAAATCTACAACACGTAATTGGGATATGTACACTCAAAAGATAAAAATTACAAGAAATTATGATTCAAAGCTTTTCTAAAAGAAAGAAGGCTAATATACTCGCGACCTAAACAGTATGACATTGTCATGTAAAGCCAAAATTTGACACAACTAGAAAAAAACGTTGCTGATATCATATGTTCAATAAAATAAACCTCTAGTGTGTCATGATTTATTCTTTTTTCAAATTTAAGTTGGCTACACACTTCGGGAATTGACATATAAAACGTCAGACATAATAATTATAATGTATATTTTCACAGTTGCCAACCTAGAATATTTTCCATGGCACTCTAGAATTATTTTTTAATTGAATATATGATACAACTGTCGACATACTCTCTAAAAAATGTGAGCCACACATTCTACATCAATGAGTCTGTTCGCGCCTAACAATTGCGCGAATAAATAATCGTATTAATTTCGGGAAAAACAAACCTTTTGGTAAAATTTGAAATAACCTTTTAGAATTAGAAATTATATTTTAGCCCGTATTTTATTGCTTGCTTTCGCCCAGGGTGTGCACTTCATTGCCAGTACGTGCTGAATCCCGAGCAAACAAACCATAAACTCATTCTTCAACATTTCTAGCCGGACAATGGTGTTCCGCGAGTACGTGACCGATGACGGGCACTAGGAGATAATCCAGGGTTTGAGTTTATGGATATGAGTCGTAATGTGCGTCCCTGGGGAAAGCGAAATTTGTGTTCTTCGAATTCTATCTATTTTTCTTCTATCACTTTCTTACATTTGGCGTGTTTTTTCTTGTCCTTGTTACTTTTCATCCCTACTTTCACCCCTACCTTCATCCCTACTTTTTTATTTTTCGTGTTAACTTCTTCCCTCAATGAGAAGAACTCAATCATTCTCTCACCATCTTCTAATCGAGTAAGTTGTTCCTTCTTTACGTGAAACTTGTATTTTTGTGTCATATCTGTACTAATATTTTTTGTCTGTGTTCCTTCAACTTAAACTTTGCTTTATTCATTTTCTAACTTCATGTGTAATTTCACTTGTGTATTTCATTTCATTTTAATCTTTCGTGCATATTTTCTTATCTAATTGAATTTGTTTCTTTACTTAATTTTGTTCAATTTGTCTAATTTTATTTGTAATTATTTGTTACTATTTGTTTTCTTATTAACGATGCACATATTTATGTGAATAAAGAAATTTGTTCCTAAGTATCGTGTTTAAGTAATTTTGTAATCAAATCGCGCAAACCGCGTAAACAGAGTCAATCTCTTCCGAATTCCACTCTATTTTTATATTCAATAATAAATTTATTGTTAGTATAGTTTACCTCGTAAGGTCGCCGTGGCTGGTTGAGAAGCAAAAACTGGAGCAGGTGCTTGACTGATGGGCACCGTGGGCCTCAACGTGATCAAAGATGGCGGAGGTTCCTGTTGCTGCTTGACTGGAGCAACCGGCCTGTACTGTTGTTGGGGCTGTTGCTGCTGCTGCTGCTGTCCGGGCTGACCCTATCCATCCAGAAAACAAAAAGAATAATTTCACTTGAAACCACAAACAAACAAAGAACCACAGATTAATTCGGAATAAATATTTCATTTTTTCTTTCGGTACCTGAGGGCGGCCGGCGGGGATCTCGAATTTACTATTTAATCCGGATTCGATTTGGATGGGGATGATGTGCTCTTCCCGTTTATCAGGTTGGGAGGAGAGCGGTTTGGGTTGTGAAGGTCTCCAATAAACAGTCTCGGAAGCTTGTTGCTGGGGTTGGGGTGAGGAGATGGTTCTCCAAGCGGGTTGGTTAGCTTGAGCAACAGGGGATTGTGTTTGTTGTTGAGCGGGAGAGAAGGTCGGTTTCCAAGTGGCTTGAGGAGCTTGCTGTTGTGGTTTAGAAAAGGTGTTTTGAATTGCAGAAAATTGTTGTTGTTGGGGTTGGGGTTTAGACAAAGTGGTTTGAATTATAGGAGACTGTGGTTGTTGAGGTTGAGGTTTGGAAAAGGAGGATTGGGTGACTGTGGTGGCGGCTGTCGGTGCCTGTTGGTTGTTGGAGTGGTGGTTGAATGACGGTTTGCTTGTGGTAAATTGCGCCCCGCCCTGCCAAAAACAAAAACCTCTTTTAGTTCACACACAGCTAAAATGGAAGGATTCTGCCAAAAACGCACACTTGAGAAACACACCTGGCTTGCGGCAGGCAAAAAGGTTTATCGCCTTCTCTGCCTTGAAAGCCAAACAGTTTCTCTAGTTAAGTAAAGGCCAATGAGGGGCTTATCACCGGCCTCCTTACTGGACACTGTTCTCTGAGATAACCACTTCAACAAGATGCGCCAGACATGACGGTTTGCTTGTGGTAAATTGCGCCCCACCCTGCCAAAAACAAAAACCTCTTTTAGTTCACACACAGCTAAAATAGAAGGATTCTGCCAGAAATGCACACTTGAGAAACACACCTGGCTTGCGGCAGGCAAAAAGGTTTATCGCCTTCTCTGCCGTGAATGCCAAACAGTTTCTCTAGTTAAGTAAAGGCCAATGTAAGGCTTATCGCCGGCCTCCTTACTGGACACTGTTCTCTGAGATAACCACTTCAACAAGATGCGCCAGACATGACGGTTTGCTTGTGGTAAATTGCGCCCCGCCCTGCCAAAAACAAAAACCTCTTTTAGTTCACACACAGCTAAAATAGAAGGATTCTGCCAGAAACGCACACTTGAGAAACACACCTGGCTTGCGGCAGGCAAAAAGGTTTATCGCCTTCTCTGCCTTGAAAGCCAAACAGTTTCTCTAGTTAAGTAAAGGCCAATGTAAGGCTTATCACCGGCCTCCTTACTGGACACTGTTCTCTGAGATAACCACTTCAACAAGATGCGCCAGACAAACGATGCCAATTGAAGCATTGGAAACAGCAGAGCACATACAATGCGAGCATTCTGCCTTGTCCCTTTTAACAAGGAACAACCTGACATCGGATGAACTAGTACGTTTAACTGCTCAAGCCATAATAGACTACATAAAAGGTTTAACTATTGATAGACTCCTCCAATAGGTGACGGTGGTGGGTCGTTTGGCCACTGAGCCATCCGAATTATGTCGACCTGAAAGAACCGTTGTAATATCCAACATTTCTTTCAGGTCGACGATGATGGGTCGTTTTGGCCACTGAGCTATCCGAATTATTTCGACTTGAAAGAACTGTTGTAATATCCAACAGTTCTTTGAGGTCGACATAATTCGGATGGCTCAGGGGCCAAACGACCCACCACCGTACCATACCAACACCATTCTTCACTCAGAATGTCTTAATTTACTGAAAATGTAATTTTGTCACAGAAACTACAGTCGTTACTAATAGCAATGCATTATTACCAGTATAAATAAAACTAAAAGGGTGTAACAAAAATCCTTCCCGGATTTCAAGAGGCTGTATCTATTCAATTGGATAATAAAGGCCATTTATCCGTCCTTTAGATAGAGAAAACACTCAGGTACCATTTCTTTGAAGAAAGAGACCTCTCGGGCGCTGAAAGCGGAAAAGTCCGTTCTCTTTTTCGGAGAACACTACGACGAGAAATTACATACCGTAAAGTGAATCTAGGATAAACTGTATCGTGTTTTTTCGGAGATTTTCAGGCCCAGATTTGCAACAAATTGAAATCAAACAATTTTTGCTTCGCCTACATGCGGCGCATAGTGTTTTGAGTCAGTCGCTGTCGTATGTTTACATGTAGCGAAGTGGAATTTGGTGTATACGAGGGAATATTGATATATTCTTAGCCTGCTATAGAAGCAATGAAAGTTTTGAACTGAAAATATTTTATTATTCTATGTAGGCCCCCCTTAACTCAACACACTTATTACAGCGATTCTGTAGAATCTCTAAGCCCTTCAAAAACAAGGTTTCTTCTTGGACTGGCTTACAATATTCCACAGCTGAATAATAATAATAAACTGTCTTTACTGAAAAAAAGGATTTACACAGTTTACGTTACAATACAGAATAGGCAAAGTTGGCCTTTTTTTTATACGTCATAAGCAAAGCTATACTGAAGAGAGATAAATCTCGAAACGCGTCTATAGATGGCTTAAGACATTAGTTTTAATCCAAGTCCTTTCACTTCTAATTTGTTGCTATCTCTCCTTTCATTTTAAATTGTATTGTTAGTTGGTTTGAAGAGAATTTGACCTAAACGTTACATATACTTTAATAGAGCGTTGTAACAAATCAAATTAAATAAGATTTTAAATATTTCATTGTATAATTCAATATCCGGAGGTGTATTTGCACGGGAAGTAGTTGTTTCAATGGATATTTATCGTCTTAAATTGTCTTATTAATTAAGACACTGTTTGCATTTTCACGAATAGTTTTTTCGTAATTTTATATATTATGTTTAAAGTTCAGTTAGTTTTAACTATAGTGACTTAATTAAACACAGTGGCGACAACCCCCTGGCATCCGCCATAATAAGGCTATATTAATCAAGAGAATAGGTTAAAATACAAACATCTAATATTCAATTGTGGCAGCGAGTGTTGTCATCTTTGACTTGAAGCGTCATCTATGGGCGGGAGCTATTCCCTTAATTTTGAAATAAGAACATACGATGGTTAATACCTCAAATTAACGTGTTTAGGTTGGTTCAATTTACCTTTGGGAATTTTCGAGATACGATTTTGAGGTAAGTGAAATAAAGCACAACCTTTAGACAGAATCGCTGTGAACAACTGTAGACCTCATAGCTACGCCGCTGTTTGTTTTCCATTTTGAATCAGAATTACTAACAACCAATCACAAAGAATACCAAAGTTGTCGCCACTGTATTTAATCAGGGCACTGTAGTTGTAAGCAACTAAGACTGTTCTTCCACCTAACCTGTCTTCGTTTAGGAAAGAGATAATAGAAGCCAAATCAGGTGAATAAGGCGGAAGTTTCACTAATTGGAACCCCAAATTGAAAAGTTTGTTTATTGGCAACGTGCGATTTGTGTGCTGGCGCATTGTCTTGCAAAAACAAAACTCCTTTAGAGACCGTCTTTTTTCCATTATTTTTTGCTCACTTTTGCTAAATAATATTCTTCACTTATGGTTTTCTCCTTGTCCAGGTGAACTCGATACCATGACTATCGCAAAACAAGGAAGCAAGACCTTTTCCGCTAGATTTTTTTATGCAAAATTTCTTTGGCCTTGGAGACCCAGTGCGCTTCTATTCTATGGATTGCTGCTTTGTTTCTGGATCATAAAAATGTATCGAGGTTTCATCCATAGTGACAACTTGGTTCAGAAACTTTGGATCTGTTTAAAATCGGGCAAGGATTGAACGCAATGTTTCCACACGTGCTCTCTTCCAATCTGCATTCAGGCCTTGGGGAATATATTTTGGAGAATATAACTCATAGCCTACTAGAACGAATTTTAAAGCGGAAAAGTCCCTTTTCTTTTTCGGAGAACACTACGACGAGGAAATCCGTAGGTACATGTCTATCACCGCGATGATAAAAAACAAAAGAAGCGGTGGGTGATAAGTTGTCCTGTCATTCGAAACGTCAAAATAGGTAAAGTTTCCTGCAGTGATATTAATAGAAAAGTGAAAAGTGCGACGCCAAAAAACACCGTCATGAACAAAGAATCACGGCGGCGGCAGTTTACGAACTTTTGTGCGCAGAAAAAAATCTCAATCAATAGGGAAACAACAATATCTCAGCTGTCGATAATGATAAGGGACTCACATTATTTTATTCGTTATATTCTCTTACTAAATATAACTCGTGATATGATTAATTATCGATGATATTTAGTCCTTGAAACCGAAGCAGCACATTCAACTCGTGCTGCGCACTCGTTCAATCTGCAGCTTGGTTTAAACTCCAAAATATCATCGATAATAATCATACCACTCGTTATATTACGGCTGAGAATTTTTGTTCATGCCCAAATCGACATGAAAAATGTGATGTACGCGTTCGTATAAAATCCTCACGGTCTCAGCTATACGTTTTAGTCCAATTCGACTGTATGATAATATTGAGTCACAGACTGCATCGATATTTTCTGAGGTTGACACTGAAATGGATCTTCCAGGTCACTCATTATATTGAAAGGAAAATGTTTCTATTTTGAAGCAAGTAAATTTTTAAAAGTGGCATTTGACGGTCAGTCGTCATAAAGGGACACTGTAAACTTTAATTTATCTAAAAAAGCAACACATTTGCGAAACAATTGTAAAAGTTTACAATGTAAAGTTTCATTCACCTGAAAAAGCAATAAATTTGCGAAACAATTGTTTTGAAAATAAACACACTTTCCTGAAGATCACAAAGTTATTCATAATTTTATTTATACAAAGTGAACACTGTTAAAAATGTTTGCTTGGAATTAAGCCAATGTCAGATCAGATTTTATCACGTTTGGATCCTAATAAAGTTTTATTACTCTGCTTGTATTGCATGCTACTTGATTTATTTTAGAACAAACAATCTATGCTCGAAATTAGTACTTGCAAAAATATTATATTCCAGTTCACGAGAGATATCCTGAGACATTTAAGTTCAAATTTAAATAAATTTAATTATAAAAATCCTCTAGTTCGAAGAGTTATGTATAAATTGCTATTGAGCACACAAAAGTAGAAGCAATAATGTTAATATGAAAATACTTTAAAGAACAGATTTTAAATCTGGAATCACAGGACATATTTCCTGAATCATACTATACTTAACTAAATTTACAATTGTCGTCATTAAATGAGTTAACATATACAGGGTGAGTCACTAAGCGGAAATCGGTCTCTAGTGGGCGTATCGTTGAAAATAGCAAAAAAAGTTTTAAATAAAAGTTGTTCAGAATCAAGTTTTTCATAACCCAAAATTATTGCTATTCCGGTTATACCGGAAATAAATACCAACTTCCTTATTTTAAATAGAATACCCTGTATATTTTTACATTTTTAGATTGCTCGTTAAAAATAAACATGAGTTTATGCACACAACATTGGGTCTTAGTTGAACCGTTTTCGAATTATTTCATTTTTTTTGATAAATTTGACGATTTTAGAGCTCGACGCCATTAACAATATCTTCAAAACGAAATAAGTCAGAGTTGTGCGGCTTACGGTTTTGAATTCGGGAAGAAATGTAGTATTTGTTTAGGTTTTTGCCATTAGTCAGATTTTCTAAATTGAACCGAGTCCGCGGACGGTATTCTTCAGTAATTCAAACATGCATAACTTCATTTTTTTAAATGGAACCTTCTATCTTGTGATACTTTATCTGATGCGAAATTAAATTTCCTTTTTATTGATACCGGGTTGTTGCCATATCCTTCCAACAGTTTTTGAGAAATTTGCGATTTTGTAAAAATTTTAATACATTTCGTATTATCGCGTTAGCCCTAGATACTGATGACGTTTGGTGATTTTGTTTTGACATTTAGTTAGTCATTGAGATATTCCCTGTTTTTTTTTAAGTTCATTTTAAAGCTTTAAACAAGTGATTTCCACTTCCAGACTAAGCATGAAGTAAAATTTCGAGTTTAGAAAAGCCCCGTGAAAATTTGTCGAGGGTCGCGCAGCGACCCGAGACAAATTTTCTGGGCTTTTCTAAACTCGAAATTTTACTTCATGCGCCACGCGTATAAATCACTCAAATATTGTGAAATTTATGTATATTCGAACTTCGCTTAAAATCTTTGTTTTATACGCGTGGCGCATGAAGTAAAATTTCGAGTTTAGAAAAGCCCAGAAAATTTGTCTCGGGTCGCTGCGCGACCCTCGACAAATTTTCACGGGGCTTTTCTAAACTCGAAATTTTACTTCATGCTTAGTCTGGGAGTGGACAACACTTGTTTAAAGCTTCAAATTGAACTCTTTTAAAAATCAACGAATGTCAGAAAATTTACAGCTTATGCATGTTTACCTAAAGTTTAGCATGAAGTAACCACATTTAAATTCAGCGCGCATTTGTGAAAATGCTTCGATTCTGTCGATCCTTCTTACCGTATACTCGACCGTCCTTGGAATACACATTAGATGGATGTTTCACGAGCAAAAAAAACAAATATTCTACTTTTTAATGTCTGAATACACCATTTGTACTTAAAATGTAAGATTTGGTTTATTGATTGGAGTAGTTTAGTTTTTATTATTTATATTATACTAGGAAACTTCTGGGGTGACAAGTTGCACTGAAATGGCGTCATTTTACTTCATGCGATTTGGTAAATTCTTCTCGAAATGACGTCATTTTAGTGCGACTTCTCACCGATTACAAATTGCATCTGTGCTGTGAATAGCCCCCTGAAATGTCAAAATTTATTACATAAAAGTTAGTCATTAAGTATAAATGTAGCGAATGCCGCTGAATTTGGATGTCTCCGATCGGCAAAACGTTGGGCATACATTCTTGAAGCAAGTAATGTATTTCCCACAGCACTGCCCAAGATGTAGACCATACCAATCAGTTCTTCTTGAGAAAACATGTTCGGTTTTTTTATTGCAACATCTCGCCAAAATAATCTAAAATAAACTGACATTTCTCGGACATGCGAGTCAAAACAAAATCACCAAGCTTCATCAGTATCCAGGGCTAACGCGATAATACGAAATGTATTAAACCTTTTACAAAATCCAACATTTCTCAAAAACTGTTGGATAGATATGGCAACAACCCGGTATCAATAAAAAGGAAATTTAATTTCGCATCAGATAAAGTGTCACAAGATATATGGTTCTATTTAAAAAAATGAAGTTATGCATGTTTGAAATACTGAAGAATACCGTCGACGGACTCGGCTCAATTTAGAAAATCTGACTAATGGCAAAAACCTAAACAAATACTACATTTCTTCCCGAATCCAAAACCGTAAGCCGCACAACTCTGACTTATTTCGTTTTGAAGATATTGTTAATGGCGTCGAGCTCTGAAATTGTCAAATTTATCAAAAAAAATGAAATAACTCGAAAACGGTTCAACTGAGACCCAATGTTGTGTGAATAAACTCATGTTTATTTTTGACGAGCAATCCAAAAATTTAAAAATATTCTATTTAAAATAAGAAAGTTGGTGTTTACTTCCCGCAAAACCGCAAGGCCGCCATATTTAGCAATAATTTTAGGTTATGAAATACTTGATTCTGAACAACTTTTATTTGAAACTTTTTTTGCTATTTTCAACGATACACCCACTATAAACCGATTTCCGCTTAGTAACTCACCCTGTATAAAGGAAATAAGGCGCATGATAAATGAAATAACAAATAAAGGTAATTATCTGTCTTTGTTGTAAACATAAATAATTAACACTGTTGTGTCCTTTCTTCACACTTTATTTTCTAATGGTTAGATATATATTTCAAGTGCTAAGCACTCATTTTCAATAACAAATATCGATTTTGTTGTAAACGTTCACTTTGTGGTACATCTTAAATACACTTGTAAATAAAACACTTTTCACTTTGTTTAACCTTTGTTTAATATACACTCCTCTCTTCGAAGCCGTATAAATAGTTTTTAACATGTAATTTGTATTTACTTTAAGTTTGATAATGACTACTAGATAGTCGAAACTATAGTCACAAATGAAGTGCAAAATACAGTGGTTAAACAAAGTAAAAAGTAAATTTAACATAAAGAAAAATTGAGTTTGTCAATAGTTTGCAGAATATTTACAAAATATAAAAACGAATTAAAATTAATATCGACTTTCTGCAAAATTTTTGTCTTATTGAGACAGGTCTCCAAATATTCATTGAAACTACTTCTCGAGCTAATACCCCAACAGATATTGTGTTTTCATTGTATAATTCAATATCTGTTGGGGTATTAGCTCGAGAAGTAGTTGTTTCAATGAATATTTGGAGACAATGAGACAAAATGTTCGCAGAAAGTCGACATTAATTTAAATTCGTTTTTATATAAAGTAAAAAGTGTATTATTTACAAAGGTAATTATCTTTTTTAACATTTATAAAGGAACCAAGACGCTAAGATAAATGGAAAAACAAAAAACGTTAATTACCTTTTAATCACTAATTGTCAATTGTTCATCAAAGCTTAACCCAAGTTTAACTTAAGCATAATTGAATTTATATTAATCCTAATGTAATGTAAACTGAGCTTCTATTAGGTTAAGAACAATTGAGCCTCAATGCTGGTACCAAATAACACACAAAGAATATTGTTATATATCAAACGGAATGAAACATAATAAACATTAAAAGTGCCGAGATTTTTCACAAAATCTACAACAAATTTGTCCGACAAAAACTAAATCTAACACTTACTGAAACAACTACTTTCCGGGCTGAGTGATATTGATGACGAAGCTCTGAGCAACAAATCTATTGATTGGATACGTTCACTACAAACTTGGTTTTCCAGCAATAATCTATTTCTGAATACGAACAAAACATTTTGTATAAGATATAAAACAAAACAATCAACAATAAACTCAAATATCAATATTACTTTAAATGACATAAATATACAGAAGTCAAACGCAATAAAATTCCTTGGAATAGAAATGGATTATTGCTGTGACTGGAAAAATCAATGTGATACGATTATAAAACATCTAAATAATACTTCGTTTCAAATGAGATGTCTCAGAAATGTACACAACAATTGATACAGGTATACTATGCTAATGCTAATTCACGACTTATATATGGTGTATGCTTATGGGGAACTTCGGTTCATTGGAACTCCGTATTCATTGCACAAAAGCGAATCATAAGATCGATGGCCGGCATTCGGCAAAACCAATCTTGCAAGCCATACTTTCAGTACTATAAAATACTACCATTTCCTTGTTTAGTCATGTATGAGCTGGTGTTGTATACTCGCAAAAATAAACATTTATTCTCAAAAAACAGTGATATACATAATTACAACACAAGGCATTGTAATACATTTAGCATTGAAAATTGCCGACTAAATATAAAAAAACGTTCACCAAACGTTCTCGGGCCAAAACTATACGATAAATTACCACATTATATTAAAAATGCAATATCCACCCAAGAATTTAAAATTAAATTAAAAGAATTTTTGCTTGATAAATTATATTACACTTTGAGTGATATGTTATAATTTTTAAATGTACATGATAATTATGTTTTGATGTAATTTGTTTGCTCTCTTTAATTTTTTTTTTTTTTTGATTGTTTGACACTTCCAAAATTGTAATTGTATATTTTTTGTATATGATCTATAGTCAAAGGAAATAAATTTAAATAAAAATAAATAAATAAATAATGCCCCGACGGACATTGGACGTGCGTAAGTCGCTTATTGTTTAATGGAGTTATGTAGAGTATTTAATCACAATTATTTTTTACTTTACTTTTATAAAAGTGAAGTAAGGAATAAAAAGTTTTTCATTGTGAAGTATGTTAGTATTCCAGATTGCGTAAAGAATCGCACTTTTAATGTTTTAAAGTATTCTACAACCAAGCATTGGCGATTTCAATCATTATAAAAATGCATTTTTGATTATAAATTATTGATAAATAAAGGATGGACAAATGAATATTCATTGATAGCCCTGCATGAATTTGATATGTATATTAATTAATATTTGTTAAATTACAATAAATGTATAAATTTATGTATAACATATAAATCTTAGGTAATAAAAATAAGGATTCAATCTTTAATAAATAAATAAAGGAAGGATATAAATTAGAATAAATAAACGGATAAATGACGTCAGCTTTAAGTTTTGTGTGAGAGACAAATTAAGGTTGCGTTATTTTTAGTAGCTGCGAATAAAATAAGACGAAATAAGGATAGTTCGCAATTCAGCACAACACCTACCTGTGCTTGTACAGCCTCTTGCTCCACAAAGTCACACTCCGCGTCCTCCGATTCGTCTTTCGGTGGTGGCCACGCTACCCTCCTCACTCCTAAAACACCAAAAAAAGAAGTAAGAATAACAAGAGAAATTGAATGATTGGTATGATTACCACAAAAAGATGATTGAGATTGAAATGTTTAAAATGTTGCACAGTTGTTTTTTTTTTCGACAATACGACACCTGGAGGATAGAGCGGTGCGTGGAGTGTACGGGGACGACGTCGAGAATATTCTTAGACACGGTGCGCGTAATAATAAGCGGTTCATGCGCAACAATTTTTGCATATATTACATATATTTTTTTTTGGCAAAGTGTATCATACGAGCGAGCGGGCGACCTACTTCGGCCACTGAAACATGACCCTCCCTCGAGCGCGAGGAATTTCCGCGCTGATCGAGCCAATTTTTCTCTCATTCTCCATTGCGCCCACGAAATACGCACGGCTTTTCAATCAAATCTTGCAATTAAACAAACGGGAATAAACACACTATATTTGGATCAGGCAAGCAAAATCTAATTATTAATTCTGTATATTTAATTAAAACACTTGGTTTGTTTCACTAATTTAATTTTTAAGTAGTGAAACAAACCAAGTGTTTTAATTCAATATTCAGAATTAGATTCAAAAATGTTTCACCAAGGGTTGAGTGAGAAATTAATTTGGCATAATATATAAAATTACGAAAATGTTATTCGTGAAAATGGAAACAATGTCTAACTTGATAAGACAACTTAAGATAAATATCCATCCATAAACTATAAGAAGCGTACCTTTATTTTGTCGAATTCATATAGTTTTGAATTTGAATTTATCTTGTTTAATTTAACATATCTAATTATTATATTATTAGTGATGCCTGATCATGAAATCTTATTGACATACTTAAAATTTAATTTTCGCGCTACAGTAAACTCATGCCGGCTAAGTATCGACATATGTGGGTCCGAGGTTTGAGAATTAACTAATTTAAGAGAGAAACAAAGCAATATAAATCCGTATTGAAAGAGATAGAGACGAATTCAAGCAAAATATACTTTAACGGTATATTTTAAACTTCGCAATATTTCAATATATTATACGCGTGGCGCATGAAGTAAAATTTCGAGTTTAGAAAAGCCCCATGAAAATTTGTCGAGGGTCGCGCAGCGACCCGAGACAAATTTTCTGAGCTTTTCTAAACTCGAAATTTTACTTCATGCTTAGTCTGGGAGTGGACGACACTCGTTTATACTTAAAAAAAACAACGAATATCTTAAGATTTACAACACATACGTAATAATTATTTTACAGGGAATTTTTCTATTAGGTTACATAAGCTGTATATTTTCCGACATCCGTTGTTTTTTATATGAGTTTAAGCTTTAAACGAGTGCTTTCCACTCCCAGACTAAGCTTGAAGTAAAATTTCGAGTTTAGAAAAGCCCTGTGAAAATTTGTCGAAGGTCGCGCAGCGACCTGAGACAAATTTTCTGGGCTTTTCTAAACTCGAAATTTTACTTCAAGCGCCACGCGTATAAAACACTAAAATATTATGAAATTTATCTATATTTGAGCCTCACTTGAAATCACCGATTAATACGCGTGGCGCATGAAGTAAAATTTCGAGTTTAGAAAAGCCCCGTGAAAATTTGTCTCGGGTCGCTGCGCGACTCTCGACAAATTTTCTATGCGGGGCTTTTCTAAACTCGAAATTTTACTTCATGCTTAGTCTGGGAGTGGACGACACTCGTTTATAGTTTCAAACTGAATTCTTAAAAAAAACTACGAATATCTGAAGATTTACAACATATACGCAGTAATTAATATACAGGGAATTTTTCTTTTAGGTAAACCTATGCATAAGCTGTAAATTTTCCGACATCCGTTGTTTTTTATATGAGTTTAAGCTTTAAACAAGTGTTTTCCACTCCCAGACTAAGCTTGAAGTAAAATTTCGAGTTTAGAAAAGCCCTGTGAAAATTTGTCGAGGGTCGCGCAGCGACCCGAGACAAATTTTCTGGGCTTTTCTAAACTCGAAATTTTACTTCAAGCGCCACGCGTATAAAACACCAAAATATTATGAAATTTATCTATATTTGAGCCTCACTTGAAATCAGCGATTAATACGCGTGGCGCATGAAGTAAAATTTCGAGTTTAGAAAAGCCCCGTGAAAATTTGTCTCGGGTCGCTGCGCGACCCTCGACCAAATTTTCTACGCGGGGGTTTTCTAAACTCGAAATTTTACTTCATGCTTAATCTGAGAGTGGACGGCACTCGTTTCAAACTGAATTCTTAAGAAAAAACAACGAATATCTGAAGATTTACAACATATACCCAGTAATTAATATACAGGGATTTTTTCTTCTGGGTAAACATATGCGTAAGCTGTAAATTTTCCGACATCCGTTGTTTTTTAAATGAGTTCAATTTTAGGCTTTCAACGAGTGTTTTTCACTCCCAGACTAAGCTTGAAGTAAAATTTCGAGTTTAGAAAAGCCCTGTGAAAATTTGTCGCGGGTCGCGCAGCGACCCAAGACAAATTTTCTGGGCTTTTCTAAACTCGAAATTTTACTTCATGCGCCACGCGTATAAAACACTAATATGTTGTGAAATTTATCTATTTTAAGCCTCACTTGAAATCAGCGTTTAATACGCGTGGCGCATGGAGTAAAATTTCGAGTTTAGAAAAGCCCCGTGAAAATTTGTCTCGGGTCGCTGCGCGACCCTCGACAAATTTTCTACGCGGGGCTTTTCTAAACTCGAAATTTTACTTCATGCTTAATCTGGGAGTGGACGACACTCGTTTCAAACTGAATTCTTAAGAAAAAACAACGAATATCTGAAGATTTACAACATATAGGCAGTAATTAATATACAGGGAATTTTTTTCTAGGTAAATGCATAAGCTGTAAATTTTCCGACATCCGTTGTTTTTTAAATAACTTAAATTTTAAGCTTTAAACGAGTGTTTCCACTCCCAGACTAAGCATGAAGTAAAATTTCGAGTTTAGAAAAGCCCCGTGAAAATTTGTCGAGGGTCGCGCAGCGACCCGAGACAAATTTTCTGGGCATTTTACTTCATGCGCCACGCGTATAAAACACTAATATATTGTGAAATTTATCTATTTTAAGCCTCACTTGAAATCAGCGTTTAATACGCGTGGCGCATGAAGTAAAATTTCGAGTTTAGAAAAGCCCCGTGAAAATTTGTCTCGGGTCGCTGCGCGACCCTCGACAAATTTTCTACGCGGGGCTTTTCTAAACTCGAAATTTTACTTCATGCTTAGTCTGGAAGTGGAAAACACTCGATTAAAGCTTCAAATTGAATGTGTATAAGCACTTAAAAGAAAAAATCCCTTCCTTGTAGGAAAATTATAAAGTATTTTAATATATTTATGTACCTGTCATGTGTCCATTCCTCTGCCTGCTCTCTTCCTCCTCTAGCATCCTCAACACTGCCGAATTGTGCAAATTGGCTGGTTTATTCATTACCACGTTAGAAGGATTCTGGAAGTTGATCCTGAAATAAATAAAAACATATTTCAATAATTTATCCGAAAGGTTAAATTATTTGGGTTTTGATGGAAATAAACGTATGAAATGTTGATGTTTCAGCAACTGAATACTACCTTTTTATTAATTTTAAACATTTTGTTAGACAGGGTGTCCACAAAGGGTAGGGGGTATTTGTAAATTGAATAAAAAATAAAATTGCTCGTTACCACAAAATCATTTTATGTCCAATTATACAACGTCGTTAACGATAAACAGGGAAATACAGGGTGTTCACAAAGGGTAGGAGGTATTTGTAAATTCAATAATAAGAAAAATGAAGGTCAGAAAAAATAAAATTTTATATTATTTTTTAGACAAAGTTTTGAAAAATTAAGTGCCAAAGATTAGGTTGTCCAAATGTTGAACCTCACGCTGCTGACGCTCTAACCGAAAACAGATATTAGCCGCTACGCCTCTACACATCTCTCTGGAAACTGCGGCCACTTCGGTGCGGATGTTTTCCTTCAATTGCAGTACAGTTCGTGGTTTGTTTTTATAAACTTTCTTTTAAAGGAATTTTTTTGAAGGGCATTTACTGTAAACTGTGAACGGTATTGGGACATGTTAAAGAACTTTTTGTTTCCACAACTGCAGGTGTTTGAGGGTTTTAATATGGAAACATGTTTTCAACAAGATGGGGCAACTTGCCACACCTCAAACCAATCACTTGAGGTTGTCAATGAACTTTTCCCGGAAGAAGTGATCTCTCGTCGAGGCACCATTAACTGCCCCCCGATCTTGCACCCGTTGATTATTTTCTATCGGGATACTTTAAAGAGAGAGTTTATAAAAACAAACCACGCACTGTACTGCAATTGAAGGACAATATCCGCACCGAAATGGCCGCAGTTTCCAGAGAGATGTGTAAACGCGTAGCAGCTAATTTCGGTTTTCGGTTAGAGGAGTGCCAGCAGCGTGAGGGTCAACATTTTAACAACGTAATCTTTGGCACGTAATTTTTCCAAAACTTTGTCTAAATAATAATATAAAACTTTATTTTTTCTGACCTTCATTTTTTTATTATTGAATTTACAAATACCTCCTACCCTTTGTGAACGCTCTGTATTTCCCTGTTTATCGTTAACGACGTTGAATAATTGGACATAAAATGATTTTGTGGTAACGAGCACAAACCAACGATGAAATATATAATTCGTAGTGGTAATTGAACCACATTCAATAAATTTGGCAAATAAATCGGTTTTTTTTTGGGGGGACCCTTGTGGGTCAGTGAGTAGAGCTCCTGCTCTTGGACCAGAGGGTCGGGGGTTCGAATCCCACCGGGGGGTGTCACTTTCTTATGGGGAAATTGGCACCCTCTGGAGCCATGGATGTTGTATGGATGCGTTGTGACGTCCATATGAGTTGTATAACGTGTGTATGTGGATAAGTTAATTTAAAATCGAAAAATAATAATACAAATGGCTGCTGACTGTATGGCCAAGAGCCGAGGTCAAAAAAAAATCGGTTTTTTTATTGCAAAATCCAAACTTTCAGGCGTTTCTAAACTTCGAAATATTCTATCAACTAAATGAGTTTTCACAAAAGTGAACAACCTGTATCTTACTTTACACAGAATTTAAGTAATTTGACTAGTTTTTTTTTTAATTAAATTTAATTAAAAAAATATATAAATTTAGTTATAAAAACTGGAACATTTTTAATGCAGTTGTATGAGTTATGTGAAGGTGTTAAGTCACTTAATTAAATACAGTTATATTCAACATAAATAAGACACTTAACTTTGTTTGTATAACTAAGGTTTTTTATTGTGACTATAGTTTCGACAACTTTAACTTGTCATCATCAGACAGAAAGTGATTGAAGTTTCGATGGTATTCAGTACTTGTAAAATTACGTCGATTGATGTTAATAATTGATTGAAAATTGAATTCAATATTACGAATGTGTAATCTTCGATTAACTCTAATTTGATTTCTTTCATTGATTGTTTAACTTGCATTATTCGATCATTTAAACGTATTTGATTATGTTGCAATATTGTCATTGAATCATTAAAAATATATAAAGCTTTCTCTTTTAGGCTTGTTTGATGTTCAATTACGTTTACAAGTTTATCTTGGTTCAATTTTAACTGAGTAATTACGGTGTCGTACCTGTTGGCATCGGCTTGATCTAAATTTCCTGTGATTGATTTCCAAATGGTTCCTAAACCATTTATTAGTCCTCTTTTTTGTGTTGATTATTCTGTTAGTGTTATTTGCATTAATTTTTCTTTATGTTTTTGTAGATAATCACTGTACATTTGTTGATCGTAAAATAAATCAAAGAAGTCTCTAATTTCGTAGTAAAAGTTGTCGAAACTATAGTCACAATAAAGAAACCTCAGTTATACAAACAAAATTTAAGTGTCTTATTTATGTTAATAATGATGTATAACGAAGTAGAAGCCTCAACAGTTAACAGTTTTACAGTTATATCCCTTTCTTTACTTTTATTTTTCTTGCTAGATGTACATTTTGGGTACTAAGTACCCATTATCAATAGCTATTGATAATGGGTACTTAGTACCCGAAATGTACATCTAGCAAGAAAAATAAAAGTGAAGAAAGGAATATAACTGTGTTTAAATAAATGGAACATTATTATTGTAATTTAATTCATTAAAAGAATCTCCAATTAAATTATAATATAATAAACTGATCAAAAGGTACGTTTGTGTTTAAACACAAAACACTACAGAAATATTTTCAAATTTATTTCATTTTCTATTCAAAATAGTACAATAGTTGCAGATAAGAACATAACCTCGACACAATTTTAAAAAAATCACTGAATTCACACAGACAATACATTTTATCATTCCTCTGGGAAAAGTCACAAACTATTGTAATTAAAATATCTCAATTAGTTTTGAATGTATCTCGAATATCTTACGCATAATTTCTATGACCCTTTTAGTCTGTTATTTTTAATGTCAATTTAACATTATTTGAACGATGTTTGATTTTTAATTACGACTAAACTTAATCTTGTTACAACTTAGTAGACATTGAAGAGTAAACTGTTTGCGTACATCATTAAATTTTATTAGAATTTATATAAATATTTCTGCTAAATTAACTAATTCTCTTACATAGCAGTCGATTTTCAGTATCTAAGTTAAAGACAAAATGTAAATTTTAGTAACAATTGAAAAATTTTATGAGCTTTATGAAACTTTTGCTGTAGAGTTTTTCTCATTTTCATAAACATTGTAATTAATATGCATTAATAACCTAAATAAATAAGCATGGCGGCCAACGATAGTGTTGACAAATTATTATCGTGTAAAACATGCGACAAAACAATAAAACCGAGTGACATAGTTATCAAGTGCCACGGAATATGTAACAGTACTTCACATGGTGCATGTACAGGACTCAAAGATAGTGAAATTAGGATCATAAATGGGAAAAAGAACATTTTATGGTTATGTTCACTGTGTACAAACTTCTTACAAGGTCAGTCCATATTTAACATTTTACATAAGATAAATGATACATTGGATAAACACTCATCACTTATCAATGAGACAAATCTCGAAATGAAACACATATCAGAGAATATAAAACACAGTGGAGTTTCGAACCAAACCTGTAAATGCGACACCGATGGATTAGAAGTGGGACCGTCAACAAATGCCGAGGTACAGGAAACTGCGAAGACTCTCACTACACAGATTTCTACGAACCGAAATACTACAAAATTGCCAACTACAGGAGCAACTCACAAAGATCAGAATCAAAACAAGAGAAATTCGCAAAATACAACATCGGATCCTGATGATTTCACCACAGTGCAATACAGGCGTACTCGAAAATCCATGTCAAATAAACGCAGCACAATAGTAGGAAAGAGAGATGACGGTGACAAATCTGTATACAAAGCCGTAGAAAAAAAAGCTTGGCTACACGTATCACGCTTTCCTCTCAATATGAGTGCTGACAATTTACAAAAAATATTAACCAACAGACTGAACTGCAACCAAGTAACGTGTGATAAAATTGTACCACACTATGAGAATCCGACATTCAGTAGCTTTAAAGTCGGAGCACCAATATCATATCTAGATGAATTGATGGATGTCAACTTATGGGAAAATGGAATCACTGTGTCCCGCTATAATTTTTTCTTAACACGCAAGCACCGCTCCAATCCAATAACAGAAGAGATACAAAAATGATAAAATCCACTGCAAAATATAATTTTTATTTATTTCATCAAAATATACAATGCTTGAGTAACAGCATCAACCAACTGCTCGATGTCCTCAACTTAGAAAATAATATTAGTGTCATATGTCTATCAGAACATTGGCAAATATTTTATTAGATACATATGAAACCATTGAATTAAAAAATCTGTTGATTTCCTATAATGCGGACTTAACAATACAAACGCCCACGCGCACACATTACAACGGTACGGAAACATGTATCGATAATATTATAATAAATGCAAATTCAGTGGACTATACTACTAAAGTTTTAAACACGTTTATGTCAGATCATAAGGCACAAATCGTATCGCAGAAATTAGAATTAGGTTCAAAATCTCCGCAGCCCCACTGTAAAGCGAGATTATACTCCGAGCAAGCATTGAATGAATTTATTGCTGACATACAACAGGAATCATTTGAATTAGTCTACAAATCTGTAAATACCAATTTAAAATATACTAATTTTATTAACATATTCTTGATGTATGTAAACAAACATTTTCCACAAAAAAATATAAGACAAAAAAATGTAAATACAATTAAATTTAACACACGCGAAATTAAGGAATGTAGAAACCGAATTCATATTCTTGAGACCATATCTCAATACTTGCCGGAGTATAAGCCCTCGCTAAAACGGGAAATCGCAGATTATAAGGAATTGTTAAACAAAGAGCGTTGTTCTTATTACCATGATAAGCTCACAAAATCAAAAAATAAATCAAAAATGGCCTGGACAATTATTTCTGATGTTGTGGGAACTAGTAATAATAAAAAATCAAATACTCTACCCAAAACAGATAATGTTCCTCAGCAAGCAAACGATTTTAATCTTTATTTTAAAGAAGCGTCGTCAAATGCAATATACAATAGACTGCCCAGAAATGATAATAATCATTATGTATGTAACATTCCCATTAACAAAAATACCATGTTTATTGAGCCCATAACTGATACAGAACTCATAAATATCATTGCCAAAATGGAAAATAAAAAATCAAGTGGTTATGACACTACCCCAATATCTCTTATAAAACAATCAATACATGTCATTGTAAATCCGCTCGTTAATATTTTCAATAGTTCCTTTTCAACGGGTGTATATCCAGATAAGCTAAAATATTCGGTTGTTACACCAATCTACAAGAAGGGTAATTCAGATGACTTCAATAATTATAGACCCATTTCCATCCAAAGTACTTTTTCGAAAATTTTGGAATTGGCTATGGCAAAGCGATTAATAAGTTTCTTTCAATGTAACAACTTGTTTGCCGAAAACCAGCACGGATATACATCTGGAAAGAGTATAGACACAGCCCTTTTCCAATATATAAACTCAATACTACTTGCTTTAGAGAAAAAAGATGTTGTATGTGGTGTGCTCTTGGACCTCTCAAAAGCATTTGACACCATCAATCACCACATACTGATTTCTAAATTAGATAATTACGGCGTAAGAGGAATTTGCAATGAGTGGTTTAAGTCGTATCTAAGCAACCGTCTACAATCGGTGAAAATAAAGAGGGATTGCCATGAAACCATATCCGATATACTTGACATTACAGTGGGAGTTCCGCAGGGGAGCATACTTGGCCCACTGCTATTCAATATATACTTAAATGATATATCAAGTATTATAAATAATGACACTCGACTAGTGTGTTACGCAGACGACACAAATTTACTCTTACTTGGTAAAACTTTTGGCCACATAATTGGCACAGGTGATACTGTGATGGCAAATATAGACGAATGGTTTGTCAAGAATAGACTCATTCTTAACACAGATAAGACTAATATTATGTTATTTAAATCATCTCCTTCCGCAATAACTCCTACGAACATCACATTAAATAGCCACGTATTTGAATTCACAGCCAACGCTAAATTATTAGGAATCACACTTGACTCTACATTAAGTTATAAGCACCACATTGCTAATCTATCAGTAAAGCTTAGTAAATCTTGCTATGGCTTAAAAATATTAACAAAAAACACGAATCTTGACATCGCAAAGACATTCTATTATGCAAATTTCTACTCCCATCTAAAATATGGGATTATGTTTTGGGGGAGTAGTATTCATAATAATATAGTTTTTAAAGCACAAAAGCGTGCTGTTCGTATAATTTTCAGTATGAAAATAAATGATAGTTGTAGGGGAATGTTTAAAAGAATGGGTATTTTGACAACTCCATCCATTTACATTTATGAATGTATCAAATTTTTATTTAAAAACAGAAGGCTCTTTTCCAAATACATCCTAAGCAGCACACATAATACGAGGCATGGTACTACCTATGTATATCCATTACATCGCCTAACATTGTTCGAACGAGGCCCATTGTACAATTGTATAAAACTTTATAATTATCTTCCTTTAACCATAAAAAATGAACAAAATGTCTATAAATTGAAAGGTATGATTTATGATTATTTATGTATGTTGGAACCTTACAGTATAGATGAGTTTTTAAATGATAGCAATTAGTTCTAATTTAGTATATTGATATTTTTTGTCATTTTTTCTGTTTTGACGTATTTCCATGTTGTCTTGTATATACCTATATGTATTTGTATATGTGTATACACTGTATTTTTACACTGGAAATAAAAATTATTATTATTATTATTATTATTATTAACTTATAAGAAGGCCAAGGTACCAGGTCACTGTATCTAGTTTTCAAATGTTTATAACATTATAAAGTAAAATGCCACATAAGTGCTAGCTCTGAAGCAAGTAATTATTGATTTAAAGCACGAAATAGAAAGCTTAAAACAACAATCCAATTTAAGCACTATTATATCAACGATAGAAGATTTAATAGCCGGTAAACATAATGACCTGAAAAACAGTATTATCTCTTTACTGTCACCTGTAAACAACACTATTAAATCTTTAGCTGTGTATGATGAATCTTGTGTCAGCGATAATCATTCAGTAATTAATATTACGAAAAATTGCTTAAATGTAGAAAACAGTGATTGTTTGAATATACCTGTTATTACTAACAACATATCGTCGCCCTCAATTGAGGAAGCGTCAACTAAGAGAGCGAAAGAAAGCATTACAAAAACTTTTGCATGAGTTTCTTCCGGAACTAATCAACAAACCAAAATCAAACCAACTAAACCAGCTAGTTTCATTCGTGGCACAGCTTCTAGCTCTATTGTGAAAAGTGCAGAAAAGCGCATATTTTATCATGTTGGAAATTGTGCTCCGGGCACTAAAGTAGATGATATTACCACTTGGTTGAAGAGTATTAATATACTAAATGCAGCGTGCGTCTCTCTTACTAGCAATAATTTGTATTGCTCATTTAAAATCGGCATCAATATGAATGACGACAATTAAATTTTGTCGGCTGACCGATGGCCGGCTGGCATTGTAATCCGTCCATTTTCTAATCGCCAACGTAAACGGAAAGCAGGAGGTTTTTTATCGGCGGCAACGAATCCAGCAACTGTAATATAACTTCTTTAAGCAAGAATGGACCGAAACTGGATACTACTACGAAGGAGTTACGTATTTATTATCAAAACGTACGCGGCCTACGAACTAAATTATCGGATATTACCACTGTACTACCTGTTCTAGACTATGACGTATTTGTTTTTACAGAGACTTGGTTATTAAGTACCATTTCTAATAATGAATTAGGTTTCCATAATTTCAATGTTTATAGGCGTGATCGAGATCCGGAGATTACGAATAAATCTCGCGGGGGTGGTGTTTTAATCGCCGTCTCTAATGCATTTTCTTCGTATGAGTGTTTAAGTAAATGTTCTTCGGAGGAGGAGTTATATGTATCTGTTAAATGTACTGATGTAAATATTTTGCTTGGCTCTGTGTATATTCCTCCTCAGTCACATTTAAATGTTTATCAAAATCATTGTTCTGTTCTTGAGTCGCTTTCGGATTGCAGTGTAATGTGTATTCTTGGTGACTACAATCTACCTCATTCACTATGGTTCAATAATGAATACGGGGTTCAAACTAATTCTCAATGTCCCAAGTCGGAATTATTGGCTAATACCTTTGGGTATCCTTACTTGCATCAAGTAAATTCGATAAGAAATATTAACAATGTTCTTTTAGATTTAATATTCATTGATTCTTCACTGACTATGAATGTACTTCTTGACCAATCTTCATTATCTCTAGTGCCATGGGATATTCATCATCCAGCCCTGGATTTTACATTTTGTTTACCTTCAACACCTTTAAACTGCTGGACGGATGACAGTGACTTTATTTATAATTTTAAGAAGGCCGATTATTTGTCTCTAAATAACGTATTTATAAATACTCATTGGGACACAATATTCAATGACTATGATATTGATTCCGCTTGTGAAATATTTTACTCAAATGTTTATGTTGCAGTTGATATGTATGTGCCTAAAATAAAACCATCCGGTCAAAAGGGTAAAATGTTTCCGAAATGATTTAATAATGAATTGAAAAACTTGATAATTGAAAAGAAGAAATTACATAAAAAATATATTATTTCTCAATTGAATTCTGACTATAATCAATTCAGTTCGGTACGTGAAAAGTGTAAATTGCTGTCGAAGTTATGTTATGAGAGGTACATTCATACGATGAAAGATGATATTAAGTGTAACCCTAAATCTTTTTGGACCCATGTCAAAACCCAACGAGGCTGTTCTCAATTACCATCTATATTCTTGAATGGACTCAATGCAGTGACTGAAAAAGGCCATATTGTTGAGTTATTTGCAAAACATTTTGAATCAGTTTATTGTTCATCGTCTACCTTTCACAATACGATAACATCATCTAATGCACTATCTTCTGTTACAAATATCCCTCATCCACCAAAGTTAAAGATTACTGAGATTTTAAACTCTCTATGCTCACTGAAAATAAATCATAGCCCAGGTCCCGATGGTTTACCTGCCTCTTTTTTGAAAGAATGTGCTTTTTCTATGTCTAGACCTTTATGGTTATTATTTAATAAATCCCTATCCAGTGGTATGTTTCCTACATGTTGGAAGATTGCAAATATTATTCCAATTGTTAACAGCGGTGATAATAAAAGATTTCAAAACTATCGACCTATATCGATCATATCAGCTATTCCAAAGATATTTGAAAAACTGTTAACATCATTTTTAACCGACGCTTTACATTCCACAGTATCTTTTAATCAACACGGGTTTCGTGCTCGGGCTTCAACTGCCTCTAACCTCTTAGTATATGACTCCTACATTGTGGATGCTTTGGAGAGCGGGTGTCAAGTTGATTCTGTGTATACCGACTTCTCTAAAGCATTCGACAGTGTTGATCGTGGTATTTTAATGAACAAGTTGGCACACGTCGGAATTTCTGGAGTTCTACTAACCTGGATAGAATCTCAGTTTATTAAAATAGGTCAATTGACATCACGATCTATAAGCGTCACATCAGGGGTACCTCAAGATTCCCACCTTGGACCCCTTTTATTTAACTTATTCATTAATGATGTTGTTAGCTGTTTTTCATATGCCGAAACTCTGTTATTCGCGGATGACATGAAGATCTTTTTACGTATTAATTCATTACAAGACACAAATAATCTTCAAGTAGACCTTACTTCTTTTTATAACTGGTGTAGGGTGAACAAACTGTGTCTAAATGTGGATAAATGCAAAATAATTTCATTTTCAAGACGAGCATCCTCAATTGATGCCGTTTACCATTTAAATGATAGGAATATAGAGCGAGTCAATTCTATAAAAGATCTTGGAATTATAGTAAACAATAATTGGACTTTTTCAAGCCATATTTCAAAAATCGTTTCCAAAGCATATCAACTGCTAGGTTTTATCAAGCGTAACAGCAAAGATTTCAATGACGTAAAAACAATATTACTCCTCTACAATTCCTTAATACGTCCACATTTGGAGTATTGTTCATCTGTTCGGCCACCTTACACACAGTGCAATATAAATAAAATTGAGCAGGTACAAAAGAAATTCTTGAAGTATCTTGCATTTAAATTCGATGTGCAGAACACATACCAAGGATTGCTATATAGATATGGTCTTAAGAGTCTGGAGCAGAGACGCATTGACGCTGATATACTTTTAGTTTTTAAACTTTTGCATGGGCATATAGACTGTCCTGATTTACTATCAAAAATTGGCATTCGCGTTCCAGCTAGAATGCTGCGCAACGATGACACTTTTCATGTACCATTTAAAGGTACAGATTATGCTAAAAATTCGGCCTCTGTGCGTATTCTGCGCCATGCTAATATGATACAATTCGATATGCTTGCGGGAGAGTATTCTAGTCTAAGAGCCCATTTGCGTAGCCAATAAAATGTTGTGTTGTATTTATCATTAAAGTGATTATATTATATATATTTTTACATTTTTACATTTACTTTTTATTTGTTGTTTATTTTAAGTACTTTAATATTTATTAAATATTGTGATATAACTATTGTAAATTAATGTTTTTGTAAATGGTCCGCCGTATATAAATAAATAAATAAATAACTTTTTTTCGTTTTTTTGCAACCTGTTAAAAAAACACAAGGTTTTTTTTTACATATATTGGATATTGGTTTTAAACCATTTCACCTTTGTATTTTGTAATTTGCCAATATTTAGACGCCACAAACCCATTCATACACATCCATGGACTCAGATGGACTTATTTTGATCTTTAAAGTGAGCCCACCCGGCGGGACTCGAACCCGCTGGGTTAGGGCTTCTGCCCACTACCCCACCGGGGTTCCCAACACAAAATTTAAAGCATTTTTGTTATTTCAAAGACGTTAAAGTGAAATCTACAAAAATAATACACATTTCTCAATTTTCGAGGAATTGCAGGTGGTGCGGACATTTCTTGGAGAAATGTAAGCTCAAACGCGTGTATATATTTTTTGAGTACATCCCACTTGAAGTACAATTATATATTTTTTTAAAATAGATGTGGGTTTTGGCCAGAGAAACTCTTTACTCAATGCTTCCGTAAACGAACTCGGGCAAAGCTTTTAATATAAAGTAATATGCCACGTAATCCCGGCGCATCCACCATAATTGATTAAACAAATTTTGTAAAATGGACGTGAAAGGATATTTTCCAATAATAACACTGAGATGTTTACTCATTGACATCTATTGCTTGACTCTTATAATTCTTACAAACTACCTACTACTACAACTAAATTTAAGAAACCCAGGTTGGGGGGGTTTATAGCCCGGGTGGACCCAATGCCCGTTAAGGGTGGGCGTGAGCTCCAACAAATGTTCAGATTAAAATTACTCAAGCTCAGGCAATCAAACTAAATTAATAGTATTATCATCTACTGCCATGTTAGTGTATTAAAGAATGTTAGAATAAACCTTAATTTTACAATTTAGTGCGGTTGTGTTCGAACTAAAAATTGTGTTCCTGTTTTAACGACACACTTCAACATTCCTGTAAGTTTTCTGTTTATTTAAATATTTTTTTTGTATTGAAAGTCTAAAGCATAGCTATACTGATGAGGAATATATCTTGAAACGCGTCCATAGATGGCTTAAAACTTTTTCTTTAAGATCGCCTAAATTAATCATTCCCTGTAATTTTTTCAATTTATTTCAATTTCCTGTTGATTCATTAAGTTTGGTGAAAGAATAATTTTACCTGATGTTGAATTTTGTATATAAATTATGCATAGAGCAGTAAATCTGTCGGGTAACTCAAACATTCATTGTATAATTCAATATCTATCAGGGTATTAGCTCGAGAAGTAATGAATATTTCAAGAACTCTCAACGAGACTAAATTTTTGCAGAAAGTCGATATTAATTTTAAATTGTTTTTATATTTGCAGATTAAATAAAGCATACATATAATATGCAGAGAGTTTTTCTGTCAAGTATACATACCGCAATTACAGTATATGCTGTAAATCTTCAGATATCCGTTGTTTTTTCAATGAGTTCAAGTTAAAGCTTTGAATGAGTGTTTTCCACTCCCAGGCTAAGCATGAAGTAAAATTTCGAGTTTAGAAAAGCCTGAAAATTTGGTTTGGCCGCTCCGCGAAGCGGAGCGGCCAAACCAAATTTTCAGGCTTTTCTAAACTCGAAATTTTACTTCATGCGCCACGCGTACTGAATACTGAAGTATTCTGAAATTGAAAACATACTGCTTAATCAGTATTAAAAATAGATTACCAAATCAGGAATGAAAACATACCGGAAAACAAGAATATTTTAAACCTCAAAGTGAAGTTTAAAATATTCTTGTTTTCTATCTTAAAATCTGATTAATTTTACAAATATTCCTAAGACTTTAAACCTCTGATACTTATCTAAAAGCAAAAACCTCCGAATTTTGAACTTCACAATATTTGAATGTTCTATATTCGTGGCATCCCGGACAAAACCGAATGGGTAGAGGGCAAGATTGTTCAGGGAAATGAAGTCGGGCTCTTCACGGATGGCTCCAAGTCCGAAAACAGAGTAGGGGGTGGAATTTTCTCACATGAGTTCAACCTCAAAAAAAAATCTTTTCGACTCCCAAACCACTGCAGCGTCCTACAGGCGGAAGTCATGGCTATCCGAGTGGCAGTGGACTGGATAGGTAAAACTGACCTTCAGGTAAACCATATCAGGTTCGTCACCGACAGCCAGGCCGCCATTAGGATATTAAATAGTCTCTACTGCACCTCCAAGGTGGTCAGAGACTGCAGAAAAGTTCGGTAACAGCTGTGATGTGGGGCTCATCTGGGTACCAGGTCACAGTGATATCAAGGGAAACTCAATTGCCGACGGCCTCGCAAGGAAGGGGGCAAGGATGAGAGACCTATCTACTGAACTTTCCGCCGACATTCCTCTTGGCTAATGCAAGAGACTATTAAGGGACCAAATGACATCATGGGTTAACCTTAGGTGGAAGGAAGAAGACACGTGTCACATAACAAGGCAGCTATGGCCTATGTGCGACACTATAAACAGTAAAAGATTAATTGCACTTAGCAGAATCGACATAAGGAAGGCAGTAGGCATCATCACGGGTCACTGTTTTCTGGGTGGACACGCACAAAAGATGGGTCTCAAATACAATGACTACTGCAGAGAATGCCTAGATGAGGAGGAGGAAGAAACAGTACTCCACTATCTAGGTCAATGTCCTGCTCTTGAGGGGAAACGAATGAAGTACCTCGGTCTGCACCACGCAAGTGAACTGGCGGAGCTCTCACCTATAAAGGTGGGAGATCTGATCGGATTCATTAGGTGCTCAAATTGGGTTGTATAGAGGAAGGATCTCTCATGGTATCACAACGGGCCCTATGGGTCTAAGTGAACAGCCTCGGCTGTTGCCATATAAACCTAACCTAACCTAACCATATTCGTGGCGTGGCGCATGAAGTAAAATTTCGAGTTTCGAGCATAAAAGTAAATTAGACGTAATCCCCTGCTGTAAATACCCATATTATTTTCTTATGCCCGGCTTGAGGCTAATTTATTAAATTTTCGTATGTTCCAAAAATTGATTAAAAATAGTGAACGACTTCGGATTTTAACCAAATAGCGATCAAAATTAGTGGTATTTTTTTCTGTACTCTTGTACTTTTTCCCTTAAATGATCCTGGAAGCAGAAAACTGCATTATTGCGATTTTACATGTTAAAACCCTATGTATACCTGATCGAATCACCCTGTATATTGTATTAATATTTTCATGTATTACCCCTCTAATCACTTCATCCCTAGGAGGTCTCACATTTCTAAAACATTACCTCTTAGTAAAAAAAGTTGTAGATCCCTGCTCTAGACTTGTTCATATCTTATGTTTTAATGATTTCATCTCCTGCCATTTTTTTTTATAATTATAACGAAGAGTGATTAATTCGGGTTTTTATGATAATGAGTAGTACACAAAATATTTACTTTGATAATAATATAAAAATCAAATTACACATTAAGTTAGAATTATTTATATCCACACCTAAATAAATAAATGAAAGTTTATAGATTAAACTGTTTACTTAACCCCTGGTAGCAGAACGTTTACACCTGATTTGTAATTACAACAAATGTCTCGATGTATACGTTAGTTTGGCAATCAAGTTGTTATTTTTGGAAACAGAGAGGAGTGAAGGTATTTAGAAAATCATCCAGTCCAAGGTCACGTTTAGCACAGGAAAATTTAAAAGAAAAATTGCATGTGGAATAAAATGATCTTTATGCAAATTAAATTATTGTAAATGCCGCTTTCTCTAAATAATTTAAACGATCGCAAGGCACTAAGAGAGAGTATTCTGCAAAAAGTTTTTTTTTTAGATTACGGAGAAGATAATAAGTAAATAAAACAACTATTGATGTTTCCTTTTCAAAAAGTAGCAGCGACGGCTCGCAGGCTAACTTCAGAGTCGGCCACAGCGCCAAGGCACACAAAATTTGAGGTTGAGATCGCGCTTTATAAATACAAGGAATTGCACAGCAAAGTCACCTTTCAATAACTGATACATATTACCTTCGGTCTCTGGCCGACCCTGAAGTTGGGCTGCGAGCCGTCGCTGAAAAGTGGAGCTAATATTTAATACAACCATACGAAATAAAAATGATTTATTGGAATCATCGAGTTTTACCACCCATAAACATCTTCAGAGCTTTAAATAAGTAAATAAAACAACAACGCTTGACAGCCGTAAATCAAGATCAATATGCTTTTTCGTAAAAATAACTACTGACCTGACACTATTCACGGCCATGTCGGTCGTTTAGTAAGTTTTCTTCGTTTTATTTTTGGGAAGGGAAAATATTGCAAAAGTCGTTTTCGTTTCAAATTTTTTCGACGCGTTCGCGGTGAGACTGGCTATACACTGATTGGATCCACGAGTTTGGAAACAGTTTAATTTTGAAAAACGTGAATCACACACTTAATCTAAAAATACATTTGACCAAGTGTGCATCGTCGTAATGTTGATATTGCACACGAAAAACGTATATTTTAACAAAAAAAAAGTACCACATAGTTTTAGGTTTAAAGCGACCATTTGTTATATCGCTGAATAATTTTGATAGACAAAAATTAGGATTGTAAAAATTATCAGAAAATTTGTGGATTTTTATAAATGGATGAAACTTGTAGAATTGATAAAGAAATGCTGAAAGAAGCGTAAGCTTATTTGCTCAAATTCAAATAGTTTTGAATTTGAATTTATCATGTCTGAAATTTAATAAAAATAATAAAAAGTAATCAAAATCAAATAAATAAATTGATTGTGAGTTACGTGAAGATCAAATTAATTTGACGAAAAAAATAAAAGTATGAAGAAAGGTTATTAGTGCTTTAAATAACCTTTCTTCACACTTTTATTTAAATTACCAAATGTGCATTTCGGACACAAAGTGACCATTATCAATGGATTAACATTAACACAGTGTTAATCCATTGATAATGGTCACTTTGTGTCCGAAATGTATCTACATTTGGTAATTTAAATTAAAATGTGAAGAAAGGTTATTAGTGCTTTATTCGTTAAAATCAATTAAGATATTTTTTCTAAAAATTGCCAGAAAACATTAATATAAATGAAAACGAAAACGAAAATTTAGGAAATTCAGCAAAACCGTCAGAGTTTTGAAAACTAACTGAAATCTTGGAATTGCATGCAAAACCAACATTTTTTAACTTGACGATTATTTGGGAACTTCGTAAAAATTGCCAATAATTTGAAAATTGAAGGAAATTTTAAAAATGTATGAAAACTGTTTTGTGTTGTAGGTGTTTACTTTCTGGTACTTCTTAAGGGGGTCTTCCGGTATAATTGACCCAAACTTTGGATTTTTTTTCCAGGGAACTGGTAAGAGTTAGAGACCTAGGGTTTCTTTTCAAATCTTTATTCATCCTTGCTCTACAATTGGGATTTTTGTCGAGTCGAAAAAATCAAAATGGCGTCCAATATGACGGCTGCCCGGCGGAAATGTTCCAAAACTGCGAGCAGCCTAGGGGTCGCTATTCGTCACCTAGCCACAAAATCGGCTCAGTTTCTTGAAGAGTATAGTTCAGAGAATGGAATGAACTACGAAATTTTAAAAAAAACTCAAAATTTGACAAAATGGCGGGCATTTGAAAAAAAAAGTCGTTTTTTTGACTTTGACAGGCTGTAAAAAATCTTTAAAATTGCAAATTGCACCGGGAGGTTAGTTCATTCCATGAAGAAAAGTGTTTTCAATAACGGAAGCAAAGAACGAAGTCAATTGGTTGAACCGTTCAAACGCTAGAATGCTCGCAGTTTTGAAAAATGTAGTTTCGAGAAAAACGCGTTTAAAGATTGCGCGCGCGACAAAAGTTATACCTGCGCGACCCATACCGCTCGGGACGGCGATGCATTCAAAGGCCTGTAGCGACGTAAATATTTGCCGGATCGAAATATCCTTTTACACACATATTCTAGACATGTTTAGCTTTGATTTCATACAAAAAGATATCGATTTTTTGAAAAAATTATACCGGAAGACCCCTTTAAACACACTTATGAATAAAACACTTTTTATTTTGTTTAACCAGTATATTTTGCACTTCATTGTGACTATAGTTTATTTAAAAGACTTTTAGTTTGAAAATGACGACTAGATAGTCGAAACTATAGTGACAAATCAAGTGAAAAATATAGTGATTAAACAAAGTAAAAAGTATTTTATTTACAAATGTATGAAAACTTTTGAAATCAACAAATATTCAGGAAATACGTTAGAATTTCGAAAATTAGAGGAATTTTTGTAAATTTACGAAAAGCGTTAAAATTTTATTAAAATCATGGAAATTCACTGAAAATCGTCAATACTTTGATAACTAACTAAAATTTTGATAATTCATCAACAATTTAATAATATTAAACGAGTGTTTTCCACTCCCAGACTAAGCATGAAGTAAAATTTCGAGTTGAGAAAAGCCCTAAGAATTTGGATTTGGACCAAATCCAAATTCGGGCTTTTCTCAACTCGAAATTTTACTTCATGCGCCACGCGTATAAAACACTGATTTAAAGTGGAGTAATTGGCATTTCACTTCGAAAAATATCACGAATGCCAACTGTCATAAAAATTATAAAAATTATAAACAAAACCCTACAGCCAAAATTTCACTATTGCTGTCAATTTAAAACGAACAATTGACTATTATCCTCACTTTAAAACGAACATTTCACTATTATCGCCACATTCAAACATACATTTGATTATTGTAGTACTTTTATAGTCAAAATGTGACTATTAGAGTGATCTAGTCCCGATACTGCCAACATGTGACTATTATTGTCTATTAGCTTCACATTATAACAAACATTTGACTATTAAAGAACTGCAATAGTTAAAGTCTTAGCTCAAAATCTGAGTGTCATAAACTTTAGCTCATAAAAGTTATAAAAATTCTAAACAAATCCCTACAGCCAAAATTCCACTATTGCTGTCAATTTAAAACGAACAATTGACTATTATCCTCCCTTTAAAAAGAACATTTAACTATTATCGCTACATTCAAGCATACATTTGATTATTGTAGTATTTTTATAGTCAAAATGTGACTATTAGAGTGATCTAGTCCCGATACTGCCAACATGTGACTATTATTGTCTATTAGCTTCACATTATAACAAACATTTGACTATTAAAGAACTGCAATAGTTAAAGTCTTAGCTCAAAATCTGACTGTCCTAAACTTTAGCTCATAAAAATTATAAAAATTCTAAACAAATCCCTACAGCCAAAATTTCAGTATTACTGTCAATTTAAAACGAACAATTGACTATTATCCTCACTTTAAAACGAACATTACAGTATTATCGCAACATTCAAACATACATTTGATTATTGTGGTATTTTTATGGTCAAAATTTGACTATTAGAGTGATCTAGTCCCGATACTGCCAACATGTGACTATTATTGTCTATTAGCTTCACATTATAACAAACATTTGACTATTAAAGAACTGCAATAGTTAAAGTCTTAGCTCAAAATCTGATTGTCATAAACTTTAGCTCATAAAAATTATAAAAATTCTAAACAAATCCCTAACAGCCAAAATTTCACTATTGCTGTCAATTTAAAACGAACAATTGACTATTATCCTCCCTTTAAAAAGAACATTTAACTATTATCGCCACATTTAAGCATACATTTGATTACTGTAGTATTTTTGTAGTCAAAATGTGACTATTAGAGTGATCTAGTCCCGATACTGCCAACATGTGACTGTTATTGTCTATTAGCTTCACATTATAACAAACATTTGACTATTAAAGAACTGCAATAGTTAAAGTCTTAGCTCAAAATCTGATTGTCATAAACTTTAGCTCATAAAAATTATAAAAATTCTAAACAAATCCCTACAACCAAAATTTCACTATTACTGTCAATTTAAAACGAACAATTGACTATTATCCTCACTTTAAAACGAACATTACAGTATTATCGCAACATTCAAACATACATTTGATTATTGTGGTATTTTTATGGTCAAAATTTGTCTATTAGAGTGATCTAGTCCCGATACTGCCAACATGTGACTATTATTGTCTATTAGCTTCACATTATAACAAACATTTGACTATTAAAGAACTGCAATAGTTAAAGTCTTAGCTCAAAATCTGATTGTCATAAACTTTAGCTCATAAAAATTATAAAAATTCTAAACAAATCCCTTCAGCCAAAATTTCACTATTGCTGTCAATTTAAAACGAACAATTGACTATTATCCTCCCTTTAAAAAGAACATTTAACTATTATCGCCACATTTAAGCATACATTTGATTACTGTAGTATTTTTGTAGTCAAAATGTGACTATTAGAGTGATCTAGTCCCGATCCTGCCAACATGTGACTATTATTGTCTATTAGCTTCACATTATAACAAACATTTGACTATTAAAGAACTGCAATAGTTAAAGTCTTAGCTCAAAATCTGACTGTCATAAACTTTAGCTCATAAAAATTATAAAAATTCTAAACAAATCCCTACAGCCAAAATTTCACTATTACTGTCAATTTAAAACGAACAATTGACTATTATCCTCACTTTAAAACGAACATTACAGTATTATCGCAACATTCAAACATACATTTGATTATTGTGGTATTTTTATGGTCAAAATTTGACTATTAGAGTGATCTAGTCCCGATACTGCCAACATGTGACTATTATTGTCTATTAGCTTCACATTATAACAAACATTTGACTATTAAAGAACTGCAATAGTTAAAGTCTTAGCTCAAAATCTGACTGTCATAAACTTTAGCTCATAAAAATTATAAAAATTCTAAACAAATCCCTACAGCCAAAATTTCACTATTACTGTCAATTTAAAACGAACAATTGACTATTATCCTCACTTTAAAACGAACATTACAGTATTATCGCAACATTCAAACATACATTTGATTATTGTGGTATTTTTATGGTCAAAATTTGACTATTAGAGTGATCTAGTCCCGATACTGCCAACATGTGACTATTATTGTCTATTAGCTTCACATTATAACAAACATTTGACTATTAAAGAACTGCAATAGTTAAAGTCTTAGCTCAAAATCTGACTGTCATAAACTTTAGCTCATAAAAATTATAAAAATTCTAAACAAATCCCTACAGCCAAAATTTCACTATTACTGTCAATTTAAAACGAACAATTGACTATTATCCTCACTTTAAAACGAACATTACAGTATTATCGCAACATTCAAACATACATTTGATTATTGTGGTATTTTTATGGTCAAAATTTGACTATTAGAGTGATCTAGTCCCGATACTGCCAACATGTGACTATTATTGTCTATTAGCTTCACATTATAACAAACATTTGACTATTAAAGAACTGCAATAGTTAAAGTCTTAGCTCAAAATCTGACTGTCATAAACTTTAGCTCATAAAAATTATAAAAATTCTAAACAAATCCCTACAGCCAAAATTTCACTATTACTGTCAATTTAAAACGAACAATTGACTATTATCCTCACTTTAAAACGAACATTACAGTATTATCGCAACATTCAAACATACATTTGATTATTGTGGTATTTTTATGGTCAAAATTTGACTATTAGAGTGATCTAGTCCCGATACTGCCAACATGTGACTATTATTGTGTATTAGCTTCACATTATAACAAACATTTGACTATTAAAGAACTGCAATAGTTAAAGTCTTAGCTCAAAATCTGATTGTCATAAACTATAGCTCATAAAAGTTATAAAAATTCTAAACAAATCCCTACAGCCAAAATTTCACTATTGCTGTCAATTTAAAACGAACAATTGACTATTATCCTCACTTTAAAAAGAACATTTTACCATTATCGCCACATTCAAGCATACATTTGATTATTGTAGTATTTTTATAGTCAAAATGTGACAATTATAGTGATCTACAGTCCCGATACTGCCAACATGTGACTATTATTGTCTATTAGCTTCACATTATAACAAACATTTGACTATTAAAGAACTGCAATAGTTAAAGTCTTAACTCAAAATCTGACTGTCGTAAACTTTAGCTCATAAAAGTTATAAAAATTCTAAACAAATCCCTACAGCCAAATCTCCACTATTGCTGTCAATTTAAAACGACTATTATCCTCACTTTAAAAAGACCATTTCACTATTATCGCCACATTCAAGCATACATTTGATTATTGTAGTGATTTTATAGTCAAAATTTGACTATTAGAGTGATCTAGTCCCGATACTGCCAGCATGTGACTATTATTGTCTATTAGCTTTACATTATACCGAACATTTGATTATTAAAGAACTGCAATAGTTAAAGTCTTAGCTCAAAATCTGACTGTCATAAACTTTAGCTCATAAAAATTGTAAACAAATCCCTACAGCCAAAATTCCACTATTGCTGTCAATTTAAAACGAACAATTGACTATTATCATCACTTTAAAAAGAACATTTCACTATTATCGCCACATTCAAGCATACATTTGATTATTGTAGTATTTTTATAGTCAAAATGTGACTATTATAGTGATCTACAGTCCCGATGCTGCAAACATGTGACTTTTATTGTCTATTAGCTTCACATTATAACGAACATTTGACTATTAAAATTTCGAGCTTAGCTCAAAATCTGACTATTAAAGTATGTGTGCCCTGGACTAAAAGCAATTGTGAAACAAAGGCCAGGGAGGAGTAGCCAATACGGCGCAGCGGAAGAACATTTATTTTGGGGATTATGGGAGAATTATTTATTATTTGTAATTTTAGTCTTAAGTAAATGTATAAAATGGTATATTAGATGCCAAATAAAGGTTATATTATATATATTACAGTGATCTATGGTCCATTATAACCCCAACATTTAACTAGTATAGTCTCTATAAAACGAATATTTAACTATTATCGTCACATTGAAAAGAAAATGTGACTGTTGAAGTGATAGATAGTGATCTATAGTCAGGATAAAGCCTATTTTGACTATTTATTTATTTATTTATTTACGGTAAAAACCATTTTAACATTAACATAAAAAAAAATTTAATTAAAATATAAATTTGACAATTGGAGTCTTTTCTAAATAAAAATATGAAAATTATCGTGATTTATATTTATGATAAGGTCTATTTTGACTATCAAAATGAAAATGGATACAGTCAATATAATTAGTACTGTCAAAATGGTCGACATAATCGATCTGTCGATATAATCAGTAATGTAAAAATAAACATCATAATTAATACAGTCAGTACTGTCAAAATAGCTAGTATAATCGAAACTGTCGATATATAATAATATTTTTTATTCTGTTACTGCCATACAGGGTATAGATACATTCGTCAATATAGTACATTACAAAACATATACACATATTATATAAAATTACGAAAAAACTATTCGTGAATATGCAAACAGTGTCTTTTAAGACGATAAATATCCATTGAAACAACTACTTCCCGTGCAAATACACCTCCGGATATTGAATTATACAATGAAATATTTAAAATCTTATTTAATTTGATTTGTTACAACGCTCTATTAAAGTATATGTAACGTTTAGGTCAAATTCTCTTCAAACAAACTAACAATACAATTTAAAATGAAAGGAGAGATAGCAACAAATTAGAAGTGAAAGAACTTGGATTAAAACTAATGTCTTAGTCCATCTATAGACGCGTTTGGAGATTTATCTCTCTTCAATATAGCTTTGCTTATAACGTTTACAAAAATTAGGAATAAAATTAAAACAAACTTACTTGGAAAAAGTGGTGTGTGTGGAATGAACAGGTACACAGAAATGGAATGAGTGAAAATGATGGTAGGTATTTATAGGTAAAAAAGGGGATTATGTCATTATATAGATAAATCTCAAAACGCGTCTATAGATGGCCTAAGACATTAGTTTTAATCCAAGTTCTTTCACTTCTAATTTGTTGCTATCTCTCCTTTCATTTTAAATTGTATTGTTAGTTGGTTTGAAGAGAATTTTACCTAAACGTTACATATACTTTAATAGAGCGTTGTAACAAATCAAATTAAATAAGATTTTAAATATTTCATTGTATAATTCAATATCCGGAGGTGTATTTGCACGGGAAGTAGTTGTTTCAATGGATATTTATCGTCTTAAGTTGTCTTATTAATTAAGACATTGTTTGCATTTTCACGAATAGTTTTTTCGTAATTTTATATATTATGTTTAAAGTGTGCAAACTATAAGAAGCGTAAGCTTATTTTCTCAAATTCAAATAGTTTTGAATTTGAATTTATCTTGTTTAAACATATACACGTTTTACAGTAAAATTAGTACTTGGATAAAAGTTCAATAAATTCTTGACTAGAATACACTGCATTTTTGCACAAAATGTTTTTAATGGTATTTTCAAATCGTTTGAGTTTCTTTATAGATTGGGGAAGTTTATTATATAAATTGCTTCTTGCGTATAACGGTGATTTTTTATATTGCTCTGTGGTAAATTTTTCAATGTAAATATCGTCAGAAATTCTTGTTTTGTAGCTATGTTTGTCTCTATTTTTGGAAAGAGAGTTTTTATTTTTATGTATACATATATATATTCAGTACCGTCAGAATAGTTAATATAATCGATACAATGAAGGACCGAGCAAATCTAATTATAGTTAGTACAGTCAGTATTGTTAGTACAGTCATTAAAATCAATTACAGTATTTCGTGTGTTTTTTTTTTTATCAAAGTTTAAACATTTGTCAAAGTGCCACTATTAATTTAGAATCTTTGCATTTTTTACCACGAAATGAGTATTTTGGCCAATCATCACATTTCAGGATATTTTTGACAATTTATAATTTAATAAAATTAAGTTAGATTAAATGACAAGTTGCGATGAATGTAATGTTATTCTTCTAACCTAACCCCATCCCTGTTTCCATCATGACATTTTGGCTATATGTGACGTATTTGAATTAAGGATCATTGTGACATAAGTGTGTGTCAATTGTTTATTGACCATTATAAAATGCTGTCTTTAAATCACTTAGCCTTTTTACTGTGATAGTACTTTATTATTAAATGACTATTATAACATTTTGACGAAAATTTCAATGATGAAACAAACGAGTGTCGTCCACTCCCAGACTAAGCATGAAGTAAAATTTCGAGTTTAGAAAAGCCTGAAAATTTGGCTCGGGCGCGTAGCGAAGCGGAGCGACCGAGCCAAATTAGGCTTTTCTAAACTCGAAATTTTACTTCATGCGCCACGCGTACAAAGCACTGATTTTCTGTGAAATGGTCCTTAACCAATTTACGAGGGAAATAAGTTTATTGTTTAGGTGATGGGGAAAGCGCTATAATGGACACAAGGCCGTAGCCAGGGGAGGAATATAAGGGTTGAACCCCCCCCGAAATTTTTAAAATGTAAATTTTTGTTTGTAAAAGCGGCCTGTAAAAGTAAAAACAATATTTTTACCATTAAAACCCCCTCGAATTTTGTATAACCCCCTTCGATTTTTTCTTTTAGCTAGGGCGTTGGATGGACTCCACTATTTTATTTTTTTTATTAATATTAATGTTAAATACTAGGCTATTTTACTATAAACTATTATTACTGACCGGAAATTTGAATTAATAACCATCTTGACTACTTTCTTTTCTTCTATTTATTAATAATAATATAGATCGTTTTCGTATTTTCGACGCGTTCGCGGTGAAATAATTGGTAATACTGATCGGATCTCGGGGTGTGTCAGTTTTGTACATAGTGCAATTTGAAAAATAAACATGATTCACACGGAGATACTCGCGCGCACACACACACTATAAATAAAATTGACTAAGTGCGCGCATCACCGCTAGTTACTAATTACTCCCAAAAAAACATGTGTATATTTCAAGAAAATTGCAATTAAAGAACTACAGTTAAAACGAGAATAATTCTTATAGTTTGCACACTTTAAATAATATAGAAAATTACGAACATGGATTTCGTGTAAAATGCAAACAATGTGTCTTAATTATTAAGACAATTTAAGACAATTAATATCCGATGAAACAACTACTTCCCGTGCAAATACACCTCCGGATATTAAATTATAGAATGAACAATGAAGTTAGTTGAACAATTTCGATTAAAATCAACTTAATTTTCGCCCAGCAAAGCACGGTTTTACAATAAGTTTTTTTAACTAACAAATTACAGTTAATTGAAAAATTTCGATAGAAATTAACATAATTTTCGCCCAGTAACCCACTGAGCAAAAACCAAACAAATAACGTTGTAACATTAAAAGTGCGATTCTTTTCGCAATCTACAACAAGTTAGTCTTACAAAGACTATATCAAACACTCATTGAAACAACTACTCCCCGGGCTAATACCCCGACGAACATTGAATTATACAAGTGTTAGCTGTTACATACAGTAACCTACTGCAAATGTAACAATGTGGGTCAAATTATTCAGGCCATCTATAGACGCGTTTCGAGATTTATCTCTCATCAGTATAGCTTTGTTATTGCCATTGCGAAAAGAATCGCACTTTTAATGTTTAAAGTATTCTGCAACCAAGAATTGGCAATTTCATTTATACTTATGTTTGAACGGTAACGTGACCGCCAGTTTAAGGTGTCAAATTGTTTAGAGGGAATGGTAAAGCTATACTGATGAGAGATAAATCTCGAAACGCGTCTATAGATAGCCTGAATAATTTAACCCGCATTGTTACATTTGCAGTAGGTTACTGTATGTAACAGCTAACACTTGTTGTATAATTCAATGTCCGTCGGGGTATTAGCCCGGGAAGTAATTGTTTCAATGAGTGTTTGATATAGTCTTTGTAAGACTAACTTGTTGTAGATTGCGAAAAGAATCGCACTTTTAATGTTTGAAGTATTCTGCAACCGAGAATTGGCAATTTCATTTATAAATAACGTTGTATCAACATTGTAGCAACATTAAACGTTGTTTAAACGTTGATGAAACATTACTTAAATGTATTTGCTTAGTGGGAAGGCACGCTTTTACAATATGTGCGTTATATTCCTTCGTTAATTTAATCCTTACTATTGTAATAAATAAGGAAAATAATAAATTATAATAATTACCCAATTGCACCATTGTCAAGCATGCGCGATTCCCTTTCGAGGACCTCCTTTATGTTTTGCTCAGAATACAGTCCAATGGGGGAATTAAACTGTTTATTCACTAATTTGGGCTGTAGATGAGGAGGCGACGCCATAATTCTTGATTTTCAAATCTCTATTTTTCGATCTGCAACAAAGTAAAGAACAACAGTTAGTAATGATCAGAGCTCGGAATTCTAAGCACAAACAATTAAGAAAAAAGCACTTTCAAAAGTTAGACAATTTTGTATATTTTCAAGGCTTCTTGTATATCTAGCGCTTTAAAAAGCACCAGTTTTAGCAAAGAAAGCAACATTTTATGCAAAAAAAAAAACATAATTTTAAGCAAAATTAATCCTTTTTTGCTTAAAATTTTGCTTTTTGCATAAAATAATGCTTTTAGCAAAGAAAGCAACATTTTATGCAAAAAAAAACATAATTTTAAGCAAAAATAATCCTTTTTTGCTTAAAATTTTGCTTTTTGCATAAAATAATGCTTTTTTGCTATAACTGGTGCTTTTTAAAGCGCTATAATAATAATAATAATAATAATACTTTGTTAATGCTAAACGCAATTGTGGTACACAGGTCAATGGAATACATGTAAGAAAAAGTCGTTAAAACATAAAAAACACAATAAAATGAGGTAGTTATGTTCTGGAAAACAAAAAACTTCAGATATTAGATAGCTTTTAGAATTGAGCTTAAATTGGATTCATTCAGAAAATCATCAAAGCTAAAATAGGCTTTCTCCAATAAAAATCGTTTTATATAAACTTTGGATGTTTTTTGGCAATTCTTTAATAACGTCGGGGATATTATTGAAAAATTTGGGTCCCCAATATCTAGCTCCAGTGTGAGATTTAGTTAAGCGCATCATGTCTATATGGATATTGTTTTCTTGTCTAGTTTGATGGTTATGATAACATTTATTTGGCGATATTCACTAATATTTTTCTTTATATGAATTAAACATTGATATATGTATAGGGATGGAAGGGTTAGAATGTTCATGTTTACGAATAGAGGTTTTGTGTCTGCTCTGTAAGCAGCATGAGCAAGGATGCGGACCGCCCGTCTCTGCAGTTTAAAGATACGCTGCCACCCCGGTGAATGACCCCATATAATCAGACAATAACTAATCCGAGATTGAATATGCGCAAAATAAGTTGTTTTAAGAACATCTTGGGAAACTGAATGAGACAGATTACGTAAAAGGTAGATGCTGCAGCACAGCTTTTTCGCAAGTTGATTGATATTTTCAACCCAGGTCAACTCCTTATCAACCCACATTCCTAAAAATTTGACGTGCGGTGAATAAGTGTTAGTAATTTTATTTTAAGTGAACAATACATTTACACTTTTATTCGGATTTAGATGAAGACGGTTGCCTGCAAACCACTCAAAGGCCATTGCCGAAGCACTGACATGCAAAGTAGAAACTGTGGTAAGGTCTTTATCAACACTTACCAAAGTTGTATCATCAACACATTGGATAACGTTTACTTTGGGAATGTATACTGGCAGTTCATTGACATAGATCAGGAACAGAAGTGGCCCTAGGATTGATCCCTGTGGTACCCCAAATTTAATCATTATTGGTTTAGATGTTTTACCATTTATCCGAGTCATTTGTGTTCTGCCAGTGAGATAAGAATTTATAAGACATACACTAGATGAACTGAAGTTATAACATTCAAGTTTATTTAGGAGAATATCATGTGACACACAGTCGAATGCTTTCAACAGGTCCAAGAAAGTGGCCATTGCAAAGCCTCCGTCTTTAAATGAATCCAAAATAGTGTTTACCAGATATAAAAGTGCATCACACGTGCTGACGCCCTCACGAAAACCGAATTGGTTACAATTAAGCAGTGCATGTTCCTCCATGTATTGCACCATCTGGTTGTATAGAATTTTTTCTAAAATTTTTGAGAAAGTAGGCAGACACGAAATGGGTCGGTAGTCATTCACGTTATTTCTATCCCCCTTTTTAAAAACAGGTACTACAGCAGCTACTTTCATTACATCAGGAAAGGTGGACATCCTGATGCACTGATTAATTACTTCAGTTGTTTGAGGAAGAATAGCCTCCTTGCACATTTTTACTAGATTAGTAGAGATTCCATATATGTCAACACAATTTCCACTTTTTAAATTGCAAATAACATTTCTAACATCATTGCATGACACTTCCTTGAAATTAAAATTACTATTACAGTTAATGTATTGGCTAGAATCAATATGCTGAGGTGGAATGGAATTAATTATATCATTTACTCATTGTATAAATGTACTATTAATAATATCTGGGGATATATTGTGACTAATAATAACCGGTTTACTTTTAAATTGATTAAAAATTTGCCATCTGGCCTTTTGTTGGGAGCTAGCCGTGTTAATGAAATTATCATTGGCTTTAATTTTGGCTCTATAAATGGCTGTATTATACTCTTTTTTATACGATAAGTACAGCGACTTATGCTGTTCATTTTTAGTCTGTAAATATATATCACGAAATAGGTGAAGCTGTTCCCGCATATGATACAACTCACCATTAAACCAGTGTACTATTTTATTTTTTGTATTAGTTGAGTTTTTACGTTTGATTGGAAAAGAGTTTTCAAAAATGTTCAAGAAAGTCTCATGAAAAGAGTCAAACAAATTATTACAGGAGTTGCTGATGTCCATGCAAGTCCAATTTTCTTGAATAAGTGACTGAAACATATTAAATTTACTTATGTCAGTAAAAGGTCTCACGAATACCATTTTAGGTTCAGTTTTAATTGATTGCAGTTTGATTTGTAAGTAAATTCCAGTGTGGTTTGAACTTAATGTTATAGGTGAGACGTTTACAACTTCTGTCCGAAAATTAGAAAACACATTATCCAGAACATTACTACCTCGGGTAGGAAAATAAACATGACTATAAAGACAGTGCGAATTAAATATATCATAAATTTCAGTAACTTGAGAGTCGTTTTTATTAAAATTAATATTGAAGTCTCCTCCAAATAACACATTTGAGGATATTTTATTAATTTTCTCAAGAGCAGCGGCTATGAGTTCATAATACAAATTCAAGTCACCCGAAGGTGACCGATAGGTGACTATAATGGTGCAGTCAAAATCAATGAGGAAGATCGCTGATAACTCACAATTTTGACAGCGTATCTCACGACATTTTACTGCGCAAACTTTATTTTTACAATATTCATCCAGACACTTGCAGGATTTTACTCTCACACCTCACTGAAAGGACTCAGAGGGTACTATCAAATGGAATCATGTCTGAGGCCTTGCCCATTAAATACGGTGTACCACAGGGATCTATTCTTGGGCCTCTAATGTTTCTGATATACATGACTTACCTAATGCGACGCCAAACACCAATACCATATTATATGCAGACGATACCACTGTTATTAACAAATCTAAAGACTACTCTATTGCTAATAATTTGCATGATAAAGCACTCGGGGAGGTATCGGAGTGGTTCATATGTAATCGACTAAAACTGAATATCAACAAATCTGCCTCCCTAACGTTCACATTAAGGAAATATGAATCAACTAAATTTCTTGGCTTTCACATTGATTCCTTTCTTCCTTTCTTGGACTACTCATGGGGATATACTCGCTAGAAAGCTTAGTTCGAGTATATATCTTATTAGAAACCTGGCACCCATAGTATCAAGGAACGTAGCTCGTACGACATATTTCTCGCTATTCCAGTCCAACATCACATATGGGATACTTACTTGGGGTCATGCCGCTATTCGACACCGAATATTTGGTCTTCAGAGAAAGGTAGTAAGAGTGTTAGCTGGCCTGAACTACTGTGGTGACTGCAGACAAGCTTTCATTGATTTAAGAATATTAACATTCCCATCACTATTTATTCTTGCCTGCTTGTCTCATATTAGACACAATTTGGATAGCTACCAAACTTGTAGCGACATCAAAAAGTACCATACTCGCCAAGAATCAAACATATATCTACAAACAACAAGACTCTCGAAAGCGAAGACTGGTACTAGATTCCACGCTGTTAAATTCTTCAACGCACTACCGAAAAACATACAGCAATTGCCTATCAAGCAATTTGCAAATCGTCTGCAAACGCTACTTGAGGATAAAGGTTTTTACTGCTGGGAAGAATTCCTTAAATTTGATTTTAAAACTCATTTTAAATTGTGAACGTCCGTATGTTACTTCAATATGTTATTTTAATGTGTTATTTTAATGTGGCATTTTAATATGTTGTTTTAATATGATATTTTAATATGTTATTTTAATATGTTATTTCTTAATAAGTTATTTTAATATGTGACTATAGATCTATTTATTTATTTACTTCGATGTTTCTCACTATACAAACTAGCTTATAAGGTTTTATTATTATTATATTTTTTATTATTATATACTCGTAGGTTAAGGTGACATATGTAAAACATGTACTTTTGTTAATACATCAATAAATATGAATATGAATATGAATATGAATATGAATATGAATATGAATATAATGTTTCTCAACGGATAGATTGTTTATTTCATCCAAAATATGTATGTTATACTCACTTTTTGACAAAATTAACGTACCTCCATGTTTAGAGGAAGTGCGAGCAAAATATGCCACAGTCGACATATTGTTTATGACTAGATTGCTGCATTCAAGGTCATTAAGCCAATGTTCACACACGCATAGAATACCAATATTGTGAGATTGTAATAAGTAATCTATCTCATTGATTTTATTTATAATTGATTGAGTATTCACAAAAATACAGTTAAGGTAGTGGTAATTTCACTTCTTTGCGGTTGTAAAATGAATGAGATGAAGCGCAATCACTATTACTATTGACTAGGTTTGGAGGTAAACCTATGTCGAAAAAAATATCGATTTACAGCTACTCTCTCAGGCCAAGAGGAAGGATCCAATAGTACTGGGCGATCTTAAAATCTAGAGCCAATCTTGAAACCGTTGGTGTGTTTATGCTCCTCTTTTTCAACAGTAATATCGGAATGATTCAGCAAGTTTGATAAATGCTGTTCGACATGTTCAGTTGCGATATCCTTTCGGAGACAATTGATGTATATCCAAGCCCTTCTGGGTTCGGCAACTAATAGCGATGATGATTTGTTTGTCCCAATGATAGGTTTATTTTTGATTTGTTTTTTCGACATTGTAGTAGTGCTTTTTACGGCAGTGGTAAGATCTGAACTTCTCACAGAAGCGATGGAATTTTCCCCTTGAATTTTACTTTTGTCAGAATATGAACTGGTTTCCGTACTCGAGTTTTTTACTGATAAATTTTCCGAAGCTACGGCTACAATTGGGTTTTTGGTTATATTTTTGGTTTTATTTTGAGAGGTAAAGTCGGACCGTTTATAATTTTGAGATTTGGATTTGTTGATATTTTTATTTTCATTATTAGTACAAGTTTCATTGTGATTAATTTGCTTCTTAGCAATATTTGAGTTTTTTTCGGGCAAAACAGTGTCGATGTTTTGTTTTAATTCATCAAATTTATTTGCAATCAGGTTTTCAATGAATGCAAAACTTATTGATTGTTTTATAGAGTTTAGTTAGATATACCAGAAGCCTTGAAAATATTTACAATTGTCTAGCAATGTATATAACGGTGAAAATCACTTTAAATTTTACTGACAGATACAATAAACAGACTCATAATAGCTAATAACAACGGCTTTCGTCAAAAGCTTATCTTAGACATCCTTTTTAAAAAACAAAAACAACAAGCCCTGAAATTAGTATATCCCACCAATTTTCAAAATCAGAATAATAAATATTGCTCATTAACATTTAACGGTCCCCCTTCGATTGCCATCAGCAAAAAACTCAAATCCTTAAACCTAACTCCTTCCTTTAGAACGGTCAATTCACTTAATAAATTCATTAATAATTCTAAAGACAAATCTGATAAAACTACGAACTCTGGCGTGTATTTGCTGGAGTGTGGGGATTGCCCTAAGGTATACGTTGGACGAACTGGACGTAGCTTCCCAGATCGCATTTCAGAACATCAAAAATGCTTTCAGTTTAAGAAAACCTCCTCAACCTACGCCAATCATTTAATCGAATACCAACATAACTGTAACCCAAAATTCAAAATTTTGCACGAATGTAACAAAAGTCGTAAATTAAACTTATTAGAAGAATTAGAAATTAATAAATATAACAAAAAAGGTATTCTATTAAATGACCAAATAGAAGTAAACAATTCACCCTTAATCAATATTTAGTCGCTCAAAATTGTTTGTATTAGTTTCAGCCTAATTATCTCATTACCCCCACTCCTATTAACTTAATTGCATTAGTATATAAGCTTTTACCTGTACTTTGTCAAATCATTATTTCATCTGCCTGATGAAGCCACTGTGTGGTGAAACATGTTGCAGTGTTCAACAATAAAAGTGAAACCCCCCCAACTGTGTTGTTTTATTTCAAATAGTATTATGGAGTTTCATCATGTATCCGCCTCATCAATTAAATATATTAAAAAAACAGACTTTGTTTTGGTCATTGGTTAGAATCCTGTTTTGTTTTTAGGGCTTCTTGATCGTAGTGAACAAAACATGCTGATTTAGGGAAAAATATTGTAAATAATTTTATCAGTGATCTTCAGTTCACGCATTAGGCTCAAAGTTAAAAAAAATCGTATTAAGAGGAAGTCGACCGCTCTCTAAACGTATAAAACTAAGCATAATGCCGTCTTAATTACATCCTTGTTTAGGGATGAAATATTTTGAAAAAATAGGTATACTTCAAGGAAAGTGCAATCTTTCAGCCCGTCTCAATAAAATATTTTATACTTTTACCGTTATTTCATAAAATAATATCAAACATTGATAAACTAGCGAAATCGCGTTCCTAATTTTATTTTTGTCTGCAGTATCTATAAAAAATATTGAAAAACTAAATCAGTCACATTGTAGATAATTCCTTTGCAAAGATATGGGATTTTTTTCATTTATTTATTTGGTTAAATATAGTCACTAGGATGTCGCGCGTAAAAGAGTTTTTCAAATTTTCTGAAACTTCAATATCGCGCGACATCGCAGTGAATTTATTGTACGATAGAAATAATTGGAAAAAATTAAAATTTTTCGAAAAGAATTCTTCTACAATGTGATTTAATTTCCCAATACTTTTTATAAATGTTGCCAAAAAAAACTATATTGAAGATGCGATTACGCTAGTTTAACAATGTTTGATATTTTTTTATAAAAGAACGGTCAAAGTGGGAAATATTTTATTAAAATAGGCATTAAGATTCCACTTTCCTTAAAGTATACCTATTTTTTTAAAATATTTCATCCCTAAACAAGGATGTAATTAAGACGGCAGTATGCTTAGTTTTATACGTTTAGAGAGCGGTCGACTTCCTTTTAATATTCACAAGTAACAATTATTTTTTTAAATAAATTCCACCGCGAATCATTGAAACTTCATCCTCGAGTTTATCCAGACAAATGTTTTTTCACCTTCCGATTTTTGTTCTCGATTTAGAACAAGGTAACCTGATTAAACGTGATTGGTTCTGAAAACTGTGATATAGTCGAATAAAAATACTGACTACGGATTTCACAAATTTTATTTTGAACTTCACAAACTAAAATTAGCTGGTGTTAGGTAAAAAGAAACATTGAAATATAACTGCGGGTTTTTTTTTAAAACCTGCTGTAAATCAACGTTTGGGAAATCCACAGTCGTTAGTGTATGTAAAGTTATTTAAATTAAAAACACTTGGTATTGTTTCACAAATTATAATTTCATTCCGATAGTTTCGGTTTGTTAGGCCGTTTTCAAAGGAATTGACATTGACATTCCTTTGAAAATGGTCTAATAAACCGAAACTGTCGGAATACAATGTTAATTTGTGAAATAATACCAAGTGTTTTTAATTTAAATAACTTTACATATTCTAATATGTTTCACCAAGTGCCACATGAGAAATTAATTCAAGAAATTAGTCGTTAGTGTAGGTAACAGATCACAGGTGAAATAACAAATTTTGAAAAAATATTAATTTGTTTTCAGTGTTCATAATATTAGGGGGCTCAACTTTTTATATACGATTGTTTGATGTCCGATTATTTGAGTATTACATACTTGTTTGTCCTAGCGTTCTTTGTTAGTGAGAAATTAAATTGCTATATATAATAATAATATTCATAGTAAACATGGTTATTCAATATGACTTAGTCGTAAATAAACATTATTATTATTATTATTTTATATGAAATCACTATACAAGTGATGTTATGCGTGTTTTTGGCAATCGACTTTTCTGATACAATCACGAACGTCTGGAAACCGATTCGGTGTAAATACGATGTGTGAATCATTATATTTATTATTTTTGTTTTGGCAAATGTTTTGTATTTGCACCTCCTAATCGATTACTCCGCAAATTCCTTTGTATTTTCTTTTTCGCTCTGGCCAATTGACAAACGAATAATTTCTGATGATTCACACAAACATTTCTCGCCAGGTATTTTTATTTCCACGTTTGCGCCCGTCCAAAAATAAACGCGAAAATCCGTCACAAAAACGCGCGCGCGCACACAATGCTGCGAAAAATAAAAATGAAAAATGCGATATTTCGCAAATTTTGATTTCTTGTATCGGCCGCATGGAAACCGCGTATTTTTAGTTTTTTTTTTTTGGTAAAAAATGTGCGCTTTTCCACTTGAAATATGTTGTGCTTGGCATGCGTGTTTACCTATATACATATAAATATATATTTAAACCCAAGTTAATAAATTATGTAGTCTATCTTTATCCAAGAGCATCCTCGTCATCATAATTTGCGCATTTTCGAGGATTTTATAAATACGAGTTTATAAATACTTTTCTACAACAAATAAATCATTGTAGAAAATTTAGAGCAGATACTTTAATAAAGACGGGCGTTGGTGTCCACTGTGTTTTTTAAATTATAATTTGAACCCTTTTAACCCTTGGGTTTTTCTGGTGCCCAAAAAATGTTTTATACACTGCATATTATTTATTACTGTCTAAGATATACAGAGGGTTTTTCTTTTAAGTATAAATACCTCAGTATACTGTATACGCTGTAAATCTTCAGATATTCGTTGTTTTTACAAATATTTCAAATTGAACTTTCAAACGAGTGTTTTCCACTCCCAGATTAAGCATGAAGTAAAATTTCGAGTTTAGAAAAGCCTGAAAATTTGGTTTGGTCGCGTAGCGCGAAGCGCGGAGCGGCCAAACCAAATTTTCAGGCTTTTCTAAACTCGAAATTTTACTTCATGCGCCACGCGTATTAAACACTAAAATATTGGGAAATTTATGTATATTTGAGCCTCACTTGAAATCAACGTTTAGTATGCGTGGCGCATGAAGTAAAATTTCGAGTTTAGAAAAGCCCCGTGAAAATTTGTCTCGGGTCGCTGCGCGACCCTCGACAAATTTTCACGGGGCTTTTCTAAACTCGAAATTTTACTTCATGCTTAGCCTGGGAGTGGAAAACACTCGTTTAAAGCTTCGAATTAAGCACTTTTAAAAAAACAGCGGATGCATATGTTTACCTAAAAGAAAAATTCCCTGTACATGGTTTTTAAATTAATTTTAATTAAATGGAGAAAGGAGTGTAATTTTAACAAATTTTCAGGGATTTTAAAAATAAAAAAATTATAGCTTGAAAAAACTTTGTGATATTTGGATGAAATTTTGTATCAGTAATCAACAAATGTTGCTCTTTCAAAATATGTAAAAATTCAAAAATACCCTATCCGTAGTTTTTGAATTATTTTTAGATGAATGGAAAAATTAGTGAAATTTTAACAAAATTTCATGGATTTTATAATTAAAAAAATTATACATCGGAAAATTTGTGTGATATTTGAATGTAATTTTGTGTGAGTAATCGCCAAATATGTCTTTTAAAATATGTGAAAACTCAAACATGTCCCTAGAGTAGTTTTTGAGTTATTTTCAATTGTATGAAGAAAGGAGCGTCATTTTAACAAAATTTCAAGGATTTCAGAAATAAAACGAATTATAACTTGGATAACCTTTGTGACATTTGAATGAAATTTTGTATCAGTAATCAACAAATGTTGCTCTTTCAAAATATGTCGAAATTCAAAAATACCCCATTCATAGTTTTTGAGTTATTTTCAATTGTATGGTGAAGGGAGCGTAATTTTAACAAAATTTCAAGGATTTCAGAAATAAAACAAATTATAACTTGGAAAAGCTTTATGATATTTAAATGAAATTTTGTATCAGTAATCATCAAATGTTGTTCATTCAAAATATGTCATAATTCAAAAATACCCCATCCATAGTTTTTGAGTTATTTTCAATTGTATGGAGCAGGGAGCGTAATTTTACCAAAATTTCAAGGATTTCAGAAATAAAATAAATTATAACTTGAAAAACCTTTGTGATATTTGTATCAGTAATCAATAAACGCTGCTCTTTCAAAATATGTCAAAATTCAAAAATACCCCATCCATAGTTTTCGAGTTATTTTCAATTGTATGGCTAAGGGAGAGTAATTTTAACATTTCAAGGATTTCAGAAATAAAACAAATTATAACTTGGAAAACCTATGTGATATTCGAATGAATTTTTTTATCAGTAATCAACAAATGTTGCTCTTTCAAAATATGTGAAAATTCAAAAATACCCTATCCATAGTTTTTGAGTTATTTTCAATTGTATGGTGAAGGGAGAGTAATTTTAACAAAATTTCAAGGATTTCAGGAATAAAACAAATTATAACTTGGAAAACCTTAGTGATATTTAAATGAAATTTTGTATCAGTAATCAACAAATGTTGATCTTTCAAAATATGTGAAAATTCAAAAATACCCCACCCATAGTTTTTGAGTTATTTTCAATTGTATGGAGCAGGGAGCGTAATTTTACCAAAATTTCAAGGATTTCAGAAATAAAATAAATTATATCTTGAAAAACCTTAGTGATATTTAAATAAAATTTTGTATCAGTAATCAACAAACGCTGCTCTTTCAAAATATGTCAAAATTCAAAAATACCCCATCCATAGTTTTCGAGTTATTTTCAATTGTATTTAGAAGGGAGAGTAATTTTAACAACATTGCAAGGACTTGTAAATAAAACACTTTTTACTTTGTTTAACCACTGAATCTTACATTTAATTGTGTGACTAGTTTCGACTATCTAGTAGTCATTCTCAAACTAAAGTCAAAACTAGTCACACAATTAAATGTAAGATTCAGTGGTTAAACAAAGTAAAAAAGTGTTTTATTTACAAGTGTATTTAAGATGTACCACAAAGTGAACGCCTACAACACCAAACAGCACATTTCAAGGATTTCAGAAATAAAACAAATTATAACTGGGAAAACCTCTGTGATATTCGAATAAATTTTTTTATCAGTAATCAACAAATGTTGCTCTTTCAAAATATGTGAAAATTCAAAAATACCCCATCCATAGTTTTTGAGTTATTTTCAATTGTATGGTGAAGGGAGAGTAACTTTAACAAAATTTCAAGGATTTCAGGAATAAAACAAATTATAACTTGAAAAACCTTAGTGATATTTAAATGAAATTTTGTATCAGTAATCAACAAATGTTGCTCTTTCAAAATATGTCAAAATTCGAAAATACTGTATCCATAGTTTTTAAGTTATCTTCAATTATATGGAGAAGGGAGCGTAATTTTAACAAATTTTCAAGGATTTCAGAAATAAAACAAATTATAACTTGGAAAACCTTTGTGATATTTAAATAAAATTTTGCATCAGTAATCAACAAATGCTGCTCTTTCAAAATATGTCAAAATTCAAAAATACCCCATCCATAGTTTTCGAGTTATTTTCAATTGTATAGAGAAGGGAGAGTAATTTTAACAACATTTCAAGGATTTCAGAAATAAAACAAATTATAACTTGGAAAACCTCTGTGATATTCGAATGAATTTTGTTATTAGTAATCAACAAATGTTGCTCTTTCAAAATATGTGAAAATTCAAAAATACCCCATCTATAGTTTTTGAGTTATTTTCAATTGTATGGTGAAGGGAGAGTAATTTTAACAAAATTATAAGGATTTCAGGAATAAAACAAATTATAACTTGGAAAGCCTTAGTGATATTTAAATGAAATTTTGTATCAGTAATCAACAAATGTTGCTCTTTCAAAATATGTAAAAATTCGAAAATACCCCACCCATAGTTTTTGAGTTATTTTCAATTGTATGGAGAAGAGAGCGTAATTTTTACAAAATTTCAAGGGTTTCAGAAATAAAACAAATTATAACTTGGAAAACCTCTGTGATATTTGAATGAAATTTTGTATCAGTAATCAACAAATGTTGCTCTTTCAAAATATGTGAAATTTCAAAAATTCCCCATCCATAGTTTTTGAGTTTTTTCAATTGTATGGTGAAGGGAGCGTAATTTTAATAAAATTTAAAGGATTTCAGAAATAAAACAAATTATAATTTGGAAAACTTTTGTGATATTTGCATGAAATTTAGTATCAATAATCAACAAATGTTGCTCTTACAAAATATGTCAAAATTCGAAAATACCCTATCCATAGTTTTTGAGTTATTTTCAATTATATGGAGAAGGGAGCGTAATTTTAACAAAATTTCAAGGATTTTATAAATAAAAAAGTTATAACTCGAAAAATTTTTGTGATTTTAGAATCAATCTTTGTATGAGTAATTTACAAATGATGCTCTTTCAAAATATGCGAAAATTTAAAAATACCCCTTGAGTAGTTTTTGAATTATTTTCAATTGTTTAGAGAAAGGAGTCTATTCTAACAAAATTTCAGGGATTTCAGAAATAAAACAGACTATAACTTAGAAAACCTTTGTGATATGTGAATGAAATTTTGTATGAGTATTCAGCAAATGCTGTTCTTTCAAAATATGTGAAAATTCAAATATCCCCTCTAAGAAGTTTTCGAATTATTTTCAATTGAATGAAAAACGAAGTGTAATTAAACAAAATTTCAAGTATTTTAACAATAAAAAGTTTAAATTTGGAAAATCTCTGTGATATTTGAATGAAAATTTGTATGAATAAGCAGCAAATCATGTTAAAATCCAAAAATATCCTGTTAATTGTTTTTTAGTTAGTTATTTAAACATTAATAACGGGATTTTATGCAAATTTCAGAGATATACATTTTTTAACATAATATATAAAATTACGAAAAAACTATTCGTGAAAATGCAAACAGTGTCTTAATTAATAAGACAATTTAAGACGATAAATATCCATTGAAACAACTACTTCCCGTGCAAATACACCTCCGGATATTGAATTATACAATGAAATATTTAAAATCTTATTTAATTTTATTTGTTACAACGCTCTATTAAAGAATATGTAACGTTTAGGTCAAATTCTCTTCAAACCAACTAACAATACAATTTAAAATGAAAGGAGAGATAGCAACAAATTAGAAGTGAAAGAACTTGGATTAAAACTAATATCTTAGGCCATCTATAGACGCGTTTTGAGATTTATCTATATAATGACATAATCCCCTTTTTTACCTATAAATACCTACCATCATTTTCTCTCTCCTTTCATTTTAAATTGTATTGTTAGTTGGTTTGAAGAGAATTTGACCTAAACGTTACATATACTTTAATAGAGCGTTGTAACAAATCAAATTAAATAAGATTTTAAATATTTCATTGTATAATTCAATATCCGGAGGTGTATTTGCACGGGAAGTAGTTGTTTCAATGGATATTTATCGTCTTAAATTGTCTTAATTAATAAGACACTGTTTGCATTTTCACGAATAGTTTTTTCGTAATTTTATATATTATGTTTAAAGTGTGCAAACTATAAGAAGCGTAAGCTTATTTTCTCGAATTCAAATAGTTGTGAATTTGAATTTATCTTGTTTGATATACATTTTCTTTAAATCATAACTTCGAAAATCTTTGGGATAGTTTTGTATGGATAATAAGTAAATATTGATCTTTCAAAATATATAAATCCCAAAAAAAACCTTCCATAATGTTTGAGTTATTTGCCAATGAAGGCCAAAAGAGTGGGATTTTATACAAATTTTAGAGATATACATTTCTTTTTAAATCATACCTTAGAACATTTTTGTGATATTTTAATAAATTTTTGTATGGATAATAAGTAAATATTGATCTTTCAAAATATATAAATCTAAAAAAAAACTTCCATAATGTTCGAGTTATTTTGCAATGAAGGCCAAAAAAGCGAAATTTTATACAAATTTTAGGGATATACATTTCTTTTTAAATCATAACTTCGAAAATGTTTGTGATATTTTAATGAATTTTTGTATGGATAATAAGTAAGTATTGATCTTTAAAAATATATAAATCCAAAAAAAAAACCTTCCATAATGTTCGAGTTATTTTGCAATGAAGGCCAAAAGAGCGGGATTTTATACACATTTTAGGGATATACATTTCTTTTTAAATCATAACTTCGAAAATGTTTGTGATAATTTATTGAATTTTTGTATGGATAATAAGTAAGTATTGATCTTTAAAAATATATAAATGCAAAAAAAAAACCTTTCCTAATGTTCGAGTTATTTTGCAATGAAGGCTAAAAGAGCGGGATTTTATACAAATTTTAGGGATATACATTTCTTTTTAAATCATAACTTCGAAAAATTTTGTGATATTTTAATGAATGTTTGTATGGATAATAAGTAAATATTGATCTTTAAAAATATATACATCCAAAAAAAAAACCTTAAATAATGTTCGAGTTATTTTGCAATGAAGGCCAAAAGAGCGGGATTTTATACAAATTTTAGGGATATACATTTCTTTTTAAATTATAACTTCGAAAATGTTTGTGATAATTTATTGAATTTTCGTATGGATAATAAGTAAGTATTGATCTTTAAAAATATATAAATGCAAAAAAAAAAACCTTTTCTAATGTTCGAGTTGTTTTGCAATGAAGGCTAAAAGAGCGGGATTTTATACAAATTTTAGGGATATACATTTCTTTTTAAATCATAACTTCGAAAAATTTTCTGATATTTTAATGAATGTTTGTATGGATAATAAGTAACAATTGATCTTTCAAAATATATAAATCCAAAAAAAAAACTTTCATAATGTTCGAGTTGTTTTGCAATGAAGGCCAAAAGAGCGGGATTATATACAAATTTTAGGGATATACATTTCTTTTTAAATCATAACTTCGAAAATGTTTGTGATATTTTAATGAATTTTTGTATGGATAATAAGTAAGTATTGATCTTTAAAAATATTCAAATCAAAAAAAAACCTTCCATAATGTTCGAGTTATTTTGCAATGAAGGCCAAAAGAGCGGGATTTTATACAAATTGTAGGGATATACATTTCTTTTTAAATCATAACTTCGAAAATCTTTGTGATATTTTAATGAAATTTAGTTTGGATAACAAGTAAATATTGCTCTTGCAAATTATGAAAATTCGGAAAAAAAACCTTCCACATTGTTGAGTTATTTTCCAATGAAAGCCAAACGAAATATTAACGATATACATTTCTTTTTAGAGCGTAACTTCAAAAATCTTTGTGATATTTTTATAAAATGGATACCGAGTAAATGTTGATTTTTCAAAATATACTGAATTATCAGAAATACACCAATAATAATACTGTTTAAATTATTTTGAGACGAAAATCTATTGTGTAATTTTTATTATTTCATTTTTAATTTTACATTTAGCGAAAGTTCAAAAGTGCTTACCTTAATAGTTTAGTACAGAGTTAATTAATCATTTGAAACACTTGGCTGGCACTTACCTTATCCTGCCTGATTTTGAGAGGAAAGCCACGGTCGACTTACACCCAGCGTAGATGGGAGTGGGTTATTTCAAACTTATTTTTGTTGATGGATGCCACGTGATTTTTACGAAAACTCCCGAAACAGCTCATGGAGAAATGGACAATGTTAATAATACATTATTTATGACTATTTCCAGCGCATGCCTAGTCCAAACTTAACTAAATCGAATGCCTCGGTAATTTACCTTTTGTTTCTCGTTATCCAAAGTTGAATATACGTTTTATGTATATAAAAAACGCACAATTACGTTTGGAAAACGAGAAATACTTTACAAATTTCAGTTTTAAATTGCCACTTTAAAGTTGAAGATTTGTCAAAATAGTTTTTGGAAAACGAGAAATACTTCACAAATTTCAGTTTCAAATTGCAATTTCAAAGTTGAGGATCTGTCAAAATGGTTTATGTTTATTATAATAATTACATTTATTTACGGCAATACCTTTTTTACAAAAATCATAACAAAGAAAGTAAAGTAAATAACACAAAAATAAAGTAATTAATTCTACAAGTATATATTAACATTCACTAATCAACAAGCATAGATTTTGAAGATACGCTTATAAAAAATCGGTAATAAGAGCCGACAAATCTATTAATTTTAGATGAAACTTAAATGTATTTAATGACGCATCAACTAATCTGAAATGAGGGAAAGAACAAACTAAGTTACATGTTCCTATCATTCGATTAATGGAGTAGTACCTGGTATAGTTTGTACGATATAAATCCTCGTTAAATATTTTGATGTGTCTTGTTTTAGACGGAATATTAAAGTTTAACTTACCCAATAAATCGCTACAACATATCAAACCGTGTATAATTTTGTACAAGACACACAGATCGACATATACAGAGAGTTTTATGTAACACCGAACATTTGCATCCAATACAATTTGACACCTTTAATTTTAAAGTTGTGTGTAAATTGAGTTGCCTATATGACTAGTAGAAATTGTAGCTAATCAATCGCAATTAATGCCTCAACTTGTACATACAAGGAGTTTTCCTTTCAAGTATACATGTCCCAATTACAGAGTATATGCCGTAAATCTTCAGATACTCGTTGGTTTTAACAGAGTTCAATTTAAAACTTAAAATGAGTGTGTTCCACTCCCAGACTAAGCATGAAGTAAAATTTCGAGTTTAGAAAAGCCTGAAAATTTGGTTTGGTCGCGTAGCGCGAAGCGCGGAGCGGCCAAACCAAATTTTCAGGCTTTTCTAAACTCGAAATTTTACTTCATGCGCCACCGGTACAAAACACTGACATAATACGAAGTTTAAAACACACCGCTAAACTTTATATTGCATCAGTGTTTTGGCGCTTCGCGCTACGCGGCTAAACCAAATTTTCAGGCTTTTCTAAACTCGAAATTTTACTTCATGCTTAGCCTGGGAGTGGAAAACACTCGTTTAAGCTTCAAATCTTTTAATAAACCGAGCGTCGGAGCATGTACAACGTATGCTTGTGTATACTTAAAAAATTCTCGTTATGAAAATGTTCAGTGTTACATAAAACTCTCCGTATACGCCTCTCATGCAATGAGATCAATTGTAGCGAACACAACATGTAACTACGACTATAATCAACCCTTCTAATCCCATTTTTGAACGATATTGACATAAGGAACTTGTTTTGGACTCGTTCAATTTGATTAATTTTATTATTATAATACGGGGACCAAATACAAGAACCATATTCCAGCTGTGATCTCACCAACGTAATAAAATATAGTTTTCGAGTATTCACAGAAAAGTCCTTAGAAAAACGTGTAATGAAACCAAGTGTCTGCAATGACTTGCAACATATAGTATCAATATGCTTATGAAAGGTTAGTTTACAGTCAAATATTACTCCAAGATCTTTAATGCGTTCGACTGAAAGTAGGTCGTTCCCGTTGATGGAGTAAATATTTTTAGAAATTTGACCTCTACCGAAAGAAATTGACGAACACTAAACCTCGGTATTAGAAACAAATCATTATCACTACACTATTCATAAATGTTATTTACGTCATCTTGTAAGAATGTGACATCCGAGTTATTTTTTATTTCACGAAAAATCTTCAAATCATCTGCGAATAGAAGGAAGTTGCAATTTTTTATGTATTTATTTATATCGTTAACAAATAACAAGAACAGTATTGGGCCACAGTGAGAACCTTGAGGAACCCCCGAAGTCACGTTAATAGCTCTGGAGGTGAAGTTATTAATTTTTACAAATTGTATCCTACTATCCAGAAAGCTACAAATCCATTTAGTTACCGATGATCCGAAGCCCATACGTTCCAATTTATTTATCAAGACAGTATGAGAAACACGGTCGAACGCTTTGAAGAAATCGGTGTACACAGCATCAACTTGAGAATTGTTTTTAAAGGAATTAATAATGTACGCATGGTATACTAGCAATTTAGATACCGTAGACCTCCCATAGCAGAAACCGTGTTGCTCATTCGATATTACATTCTTACAGGAAAACATCATTTGATCAGCAATCATTTTATCCAACAGTTTAGGTATTACAGACTGGATTGAAACCCCTCTATAGTTTGCAATATTCTCTCTGTCGCCACTCTTATAAATTGGTCGTATAAAACTTTGCTTCCAGATGGCAGGGAAAACCGAGATTTTTAGCGAAGAATTAAATAAAATATATATTTATATATTTTATAAACACACAAAGAGTTTCAATAGTCTGTTGAGTTTTGGTTTGTTTTAACAAACTTCTACTCATGTACTGATGCGTGAGGTTTGTTATTAATTACTCAGGAAATTGTCAAAATAGAGATTATTTCTTTATTCTAATGCAAAGAATGTAAACTAACGTTTTACATGCAAAATTCTCTATATGTCTAAAATATTTATTTTTTGGTTGCCCTGGATTTTTCATCCGCCTCACTGATGCCTGGAGCTCCTTGTTTGGCGAGCTCTCGCCTGTACATTCCTCGAGGGTACGCCACACTACCCCCCCTTTAGAAAAAGGAAGTAAAAGAGAAAACTAGGAAAGGGGAAAAGAGAAGGAAACCCCTCTAGTGGGAGTAGTTTTTTTGGTTACAGATCCATGACGTTTAAGAATAGACCGAAGAGATATAGTAGGGAACGGAGAAAATTATAAAGAATTTGAAGATGAAGCAACAGATAATGTTGGTTGGAAGCTAGGGTTTAATCGGTCAACGGTAACATTTGTGATTTTTCCGTTAACAGAAATCGTAAAAAATTTTGATTGTCGCTTTAAAATTTGAAACGGTCCGTCATACGCGGGTTGAAGAGGGTGCTTAATACAATCCTTCCTAATGAAAACGTGTGTGCAATTACCTAAATCGGGGTGCACAAAACTTTTGCGAGAGGCTGGGCGGCTTAACGCAGGTCGTAGTATCTGCATTTTGACTCGTAAGTCATCAATACATTTTGAGCCTAAAGGAAGGTAACCGGAAATTAAACTTGAAAACAAGAAATCGCCTGGTAAACGTAATGTTTTACCATAAACGTATTCGGCTGTTGTGGCCGAAAGTGAAGTTTTAAAAATAGTGCGTAAACCTAATAAAATTAAAGGTAGTTGTGACACCCAGTTCTTTGGATCGATACTCATTCGGATCGGGTCTTTAATTTGTTTATTGAGCCGCTCTACCAAACCGTTACATTGCGGATGATAGGCGGTTGTGGATTTGTGTGTAATGCCAAAAATTTTGCAAAAATGTTTCCAAACGTGAGATTGAAATTGACGTCCACGGTCAGTGAGAACCGTAGATGGTATACCGAAACGTGAGATCCAACAATTTAAAAAAGCTTGAGAAACAGAGTCTGCAGTAATTTCGACAAGTGGTTGGACTTCAGGCCAACGCGTGAATCGATCGATGCAGACTAAAAGATATCTGTATGTGTGACAAACTGGCAAAGGGCCGATAATGTCGATGTGGATGTCAGTGAATCGGTCGTCCGGATCAGGAAACTTAGCAATCGGGGATACTGTGTGACGGTGAATTTTGACTTTCTGGCACTGCAAACAGGATTTGGAAAAATGTGTGATGTGGTGGTTCATCCGCGGCCATACATAGCGTGAATTTACTAGACGTTTCATTGCTCGAGCGCCAGGATGAGTTAACCCGTGGAGTGACTGCAAAATGTTAAGTCGTAATTCTCCGGGAACATAAGGTCGTTTCGAAACAATGTCAACGTAAATGGGTGTGCTAGTGCCAGGCGGAGTGAACTGCTCCAGTTTCAGTGAAGTTGTGCCGTTTGTTAACAAAAATTTAAGCTCATCGTCTTCTGACTGAAATTTGGCTAGGTCCGGTAATTCTAAAATATTAATTTTGACACGCGATAACGTATCCGCGACGTCGTTTTCTTTACCGGGAACAAACCTAACGTCAGTAGTGAATTGCGCGATAAAAGTTAAATGTCTGTGCTCACGTCCTGAATAACGATCTGAAGTTGAATTTATGGCAGTAATCAATGGTTTATGGTCTGTGAAAATGATAAAATTACCACCTTCGAGATAATATTTGAATTTTTTAATTGCCAAATAAACGGCCAGTAATTCACGACCGAATGTACTGTATTTGCGTTCTGTTGTTGAAAATGATTTTGAAAAGAAAGCTAGCGGTCGAAGAACACCAGATTTTTTCTTCTGCTGCAAGACCGCACCAGCAGCGGAACCAGATGCGTCCACCATAATGCTTAACTCCGCATTTGGGTCTGGTAGGCTAAGCATAGCACAGTCGGCTAGTGCAGCCTTAACTGCCGTAAATGCTTGTAGTGCAGGTTGTGACCATACCGCATTGACAATATTTATTAATAGATTCATATATGACATCTTATGTATTATTCATCAGTCGCCCTTGAACCATCGAGATGAACACATCTTGTCTTGTGCATGGTCCGCCTATAGCGATACAGCGCATAAAAGCTGTAATGTATCGGGTGAAAATCTTAAGGGGGTAAGGGCCCCTTTGGATTTTGATTAGACACATTATTTGTCTTTAATGGATGCTAGACAATACGTTAGACCGTGGACTGTAAGCACTCAAGGGTGATATTTTTAGCCGATTCTATGAACCCTACCTCTTCTATTTGGTGAAAACTATCTTAAAATTATTAAGAGTATATTGCCTCTTTAGAATCAATAAAACCGTAAAGTAACCTCCTCCTCCTCTTCATTTTATGAGGAGGAGGAAAGAAGGTTCTTTGGAGATTCTAAAAAGACACCTCCTCCCTACCAGGAGGTTTTAACTCTTTTAATCATTTTGAGGAGTTTCCTCTCAAATGAGGAGGAGGTTCTAGAATCGGCTGTATCCCTCTACTCAGGGGTTTGTTACGTGGAGTTTGAGATGCAAGTTGGTTGAGCGGTGCAAGTATTCTTGAGCATGATTTTATAAATCTGTGGTAGAAGTTTACCATGCCAAGGAAACGTTGAAGTGATTTCTGGTCAGATGGTTGTGGAAAAGACATGATTGCATCAGCCTTAATTTGTAATGGTTTGATGCCTGAACTGTTAATTCTATGACCTAAGAAATCTAATTTTGTTTCGCCGAAAATACATTTGTCGTTATTAATTTTGATTGCAAAAGTTGTTAATCGTTGAAAAATTTGTCGGAGGTGTTGTACGTGCTCATGTTCGTCTTTACTGAAGACTAAAATGTCATCCAAATATACGAAACAAAATGGTAGCTCGCGAAGAACCGAGTCCATAAACCGTTGAAAGGTTTGTGCGGCGTTTCTCAAACCAAACCTCATCCGCGTATACTCAAACAAGCCAAATGGTGTTGTGATTGCAGTCTTCGGTATATTGGAATTTGATGATAAGCTTTAATCAAATCGATTAATAGAAAAGACTTTGCAACCAAAACAGCTCAGGAATTGTAACCTTGTTAAGTGCACGATAGTCTCCGCACGGTCGCCAAGAACCATCGGATTTCGATACCAAGTGCAGCGGTGATGCCCATGGGCTTGATGAGGGTCGAACAAAACCAAGTTTTAATAAGTTATCGAATTTTTGTTTGGCAATTTTGAATTTGTGTGGCGGTAAACGCCTTGGTTTGCTGAAAACAGGTGGGCCAGAAGTTTCGATGCTATGTTGCACTTGATGTTTAACTGGGTTAGTGAGGTCAAAAGGAGTGGTGAGATCGGGAAATTGATTGAGTAATTTGAAATATGTTGTATGATGATTGGATAATGAATTTATGATCGGCTGTTGCATCAGACTGGACGGTGTCCTCATTAATCGATTATTGGCAATATCAACAATTATGTTGAAATGCCGGAGAAAATCTGCGCCAAGAATCGAGTGGTTTACGCGTGCAAGTATGAAATGCCACTGAAATGTTACATCTAAGCCAATGTTAACTGTTAGTTTAGATAATCCGAAAGTTGAAATTAAATTTCCACTTACGGTTTGCAATGTAAATTTTGTAGGGGGGTGAGTATTGGCATAGAGTTGATTCACCGCCAAAATGCTGACCTGGGCGCCAGTGTCGGTAAGAAATTTAGTGCCAGAATTTGTATCGCGGATAAAAAATAGTCGACCTGATGGATGAACGGCATCGTAGGTCGACATCAAACCCGTTCTGAGCCGTTTCCCCAATCGCAAGGTTTGGTGCATTTTCGTGCATCGTCTTTAAAATTATAGTGATACCAGCACAATTTGTGGTTTGGGTGATCACGTTGTACAGAACGAGACCTGGAAGAAAAACGGTTTCGACTTGGATATTTGTTTTTAGATTGTTGCAAAATAGAGGCAGTTAAGGTGGTTACATTTTGAGTTAATTCCGAAATTTGATTCTGTAAACTTTGCACCGTTGCTTCGAAATTGCTAAATTTCGTGTCTAATTTGGTGTTATTCGAAACTTGTTTGGAAATGCCAGTAGCACTGATGGACATAGGTGCTGAGATTTCCATCACGTGATCTGCCATTTCTGCAAGATCTGCTAATGACGTACCACGTGATGCAGCTAGGATCTTTTGCACATCAGTGGGAAGACGTTGCAAGAAAATTTCGCGTAGTAAGTTCTCATCGATTGAGGTATTCCCCAAAAGTTGCTGTAATTTACGTAGGAGTTGGGAAGGAATTTGATCTCCGAGTACCTCGTTCGATAAAAGTTTTTGTAAACGTTTCTTTTCAGAAATCATTGTCCGTTTAATAATCTCATTTTTTAGTATTTCATAAGGATCGATGGCGGGTGGTTCCATTAACAATTCCCTTACGTCCATTGCAAAATCTGGAGGTAAGGAAGCGACAACTTTATTAAATTTCCGGACAGAACTGGTTACGCGTGAATTTAAAAATTCCGCCTCTATTTGGATAAACCAAATAAAGGGGTCAACACGCCAAAATGGTGGAAGCACACATTTAATATTACCGATCGTTTCCTCAGAGGAACTTTGATCTTCCATACCGTTTGAAATTAGGAAAAGAAATTAGAAGAAAGAAAATCAAGAAGGAAGAAAATGTAAGGAGAAGGTGAGGATTTTCTAATGTGAAGAAAGGTTAATGTAGCGTCACCTTCGAGGAATGTTTCGTGGTTTTCGTGCTTCCGTGTGGCTTTCGTGTTGTCTGGACGAGTACAGGAATGAAGGATTGTAGACAGCTGACAGTTTTGATAGATCTCGATATTCCTCGATGTGATCCTGCTCCTCTGCTATCGGCGAATCGTCGGCACTTATCCTGCCGGGTTGCTTACTACGGCAGCGTGTTCAGGGGTCACCAATAATGTAGGCCCCTCGGGGTCACCAATGTTGTGTTTTGGTTTGTTTTAACAAACTTCTACTCATGCGTGAGGTTTGTTATTAATTACTCAGGAAATTGTCAAAATAGAGATTATTTCTTTATTCTAATGCAAAGAATGTAAACTAACGTTTTACATGCAAAATTCTCTATATGTCTAAAATATTTATTTTTTGGTTGCCCTATATTTTTCATCCGCCTCACTGATGCCTGGAGCTCCTTGTTTGCCACGCTCTCGCCTGTACATTCCTCGAGGGTACGCCACAAGTCTATAGACCAGGGTTTCTCAACCGGGGGGCACGCCCTATTAGGGGGGCGCGGCAAGTTATCAGGGGGGGGCGACAGTTTTCCTAAAGAGTAGGTGAAGTGAAATAAGGCTATAATACTGCTTTAATCTAACTAAAAAACCCAAATTAAATCAGGAAGGAGGAGCATGGAGTTATAAATGGGGGCGCGACCTGAAAAAGGTTGAGAACCCCTGCTACATACTATTCTGGTCTGAGTAAATACACCATTTTGACAGATCTTCAACTTTGAAGGTGCAAAATGATGTTTGTCATTTTCTTGTAATACCAAGCAAAATGATGTTTGTCATTTTCTTGTAATACCAAACAAAACACCTATTTTCGGTAAATTACAAAAACAAAAATATCATTGATAATTTATTGAATTAATTCCTGCTAGTTTTATTTTTAATTCGATTTATTATTCATATATTATATTCATGTTTCGTCGAGTGATTAATAAGAACATAGTAAAAGATATGATAAAATGTTTTGCTCAACGATATTTATTAAATTTCTAATCATTTCGAAAAGTTTTCGACACAGACTAAAAATAATTACAAGTATAGAAACACATCCGGCACAAAACAATTAACGACTTGAAGATTCCCTGTATTTTCTTTTAAGTATGCATATCCCGATTCAATTTGAAGCTTTCAACGAGTGTTTTCCGCTCCCAGGCTAAGCATAAACATTTCGAGTTTAGAAAAGCCGTTTGGATTTGGACTGGTAAAATAGGATACAAAATATACTGCTAAACAAGAATATATTGAAATTCACAATATTTCAGTGTTTTATACGCGTGGCGCATGAAGTAAAATTTCGAGTTTAGAAAAGCCCCGTGAAAATTTCTTTTCTAAACTCGAAATTTTACTTCATGCGCCACACGTATTAAACACCGGATTTAATTGAAATTAAAAATATACATCTTTAGCATACTGCTTTAGTAGCATGTTGTAGACTTAACAATATTTCAGTGTTAAGGACGGTGGCGCATGAAGTAAAATTTCGAGTTTAGAAAAGCCCCGTAAAAATTTGTCTAGGGTCGCTGCGCGACCCTCGACAAATTTTCTACGCGGGGCTTTTCTAAACTCGAAATTTTACTTCATGCTTAGTCTGGGAGTGGAAACACTCGTTCGAAACATCAAAAGAATTGTTTTAACAAAATCGACGAATACGCAGCAAATTTTCAGGCATTCGTCGGTTTTGTCAAAACAATTGTTTTGAAGTTTCGAACGAGTGTTTCCACTCCCAGACTAAGCATGAAGTAAAATTTCGAGTTTAGAAAAGCCCCGCGTAGAAAATTTGTCGAGGGTCGCGCAGCGACCCGAGACAAATTTTTACGGGGCTTTTCTAAACTCGAAATTTTACTTCATGCGCCACCGTCCTTAACACTGAAATATTGTTAAGTCTACAACATGCTACTAAAGCACTATGCTAAAGATGTATATTTTTAATTTCAATTAAATCCGGTGTTTAATACGTGTGGCGCATGAAGTAAAATTTCGAGTTTAGAAAAGCCCCGTGAAAATTTGTCTCGGGTCGCTACGCGACCCTCGACAAATTTTCTACGCGGGGCTTTTCTAAACTCGAAATTTTACTTCATGCTCAGCCTGGGAGTGGACGACACTCGTTCGAAACTTCAAAATAATTGTTTTAACAAAACCGACGAATGCCTGAAGATTGGCTGCGTATTCGTCAATTTTGTTAAAACAATTGTTTTGAAGTTTCGAAGGAGTGTTTCCACTCCCAGACTAAGCATGAAGTAAAATTTCGAGTTTAGAAAAGCCCCGCGTAGAAAATTTGTCGAGGGTCGCGCAGCGACCCGAGACAAATTTTCGCGGGGCTTTTCTAAACTCGAAATTTTACTTCATGCGCCACCGCCCTTATCACTGAAATATTGTCAAGTCTACAACATGCTACTAAAGCAGTATTCTAAAGACGTATATTTTTAATTTCACTTAAAACCCGTGTTTTATACGCGTGGCGCATGAAGTAAAATTTCGAGTTTAGAAAAGCCCCGTGAAAATTTGTCTCGGGTCGCTGCGCGACCCTCGACAAATTTTCTACGCGGGGCTTTTCTAAACTCGAAATTTTACTTCATGCTCAGCCTGGGAGTGGACGACACTCGTTCGAAACTTCAAAATAATTGTTTTAACAAAACCGACGAATGCCTGAAGATTTGCTGCGTATTCGTCGATTTTGTTAAAACAATTGTTTTGAAGTTTCGAATGAGTATTTCCACTCCCAGGCTGAGCATGAAGTAAAATTTCGAATTTAAAAAAGCCCCGCGTAGAAAATTTGTCGAGGGTCGCGCAGCGACCCGAGACAAATTTTCACGGGGCTTTTCTAAACTCGAAATTTTACTTCATGCGCCACCGCCCTTAACACTGAAATATTGTTAAGTCTACAACATGCTACTAAAGCAGTATGCTAAAGACGTATATTTTTTATTTCACTTACAACCAGTGTTTTATACGCGTGGCGCATGAAGTAAAATTTCGAGTTTAGAAAAGCCCCGTGAAAATTTGTCTCGGGTCGCTGCGCGACCCTCGACAAATTTTCTACGCGGGGCTTTTCTAAACTCGAAATTTTACTTCATGCTTAGTCTGGGAGTGGACAACACTCGTTTTAGATTAAAATTTAACTTTATAAAAAAAAAGTGTACGCATATTTATACCTGAAAGAAAAATTACTTTTAATGCTTGATAGTCCATCGCATCAGCTTAAGGGTATTTAAAAGGACTGGAAGAAAGAAGTCTGCAGGAAATGACACCATAAACCCTAATCAGTAAAAATAACAAATAAAACAAAATTCAATCTTAAACATTTTTTTTCTTTAACAATAAATCACAAACATTCAGTACAATTATACCAAAAATTAATTGGTTTTATTCTTAAAAATAAACCACCACAATTTCTCGCGTTAAATATACAGTAAGACTTTTTCCATACAAACTTAAACAGCCCAGGTTTTTGATGATACGAAGGTGCGAAATTCCTGCCGAAACTTAATTTTGATTTATTAAAAATCAGAACATTCTCAGAATTTCACACCATTTAGTTTACAGAAATTCCTCCTTACCCGGACTCTTTACATTCAGATTCTTCAAAAATATAATGAAAATCCATTGCCTTGGTTTTTCTTTATTTAATTATTTACAAAATAAAAACGAATATTGCTTACTTTTATCAAAGATTTAAAATTTTATAATTTATATCGTATGTTCAATTATAAAAAATCTCTAGAGTACTATGGAAAATATTCCAGGTTGGCAACTATGAAAATATACATTATATTTATTGTGTCTGACGTTTTATACGTCAATTCCTGAAGTGTGTAGCCAACTTAAATTTGAAAAAAGATTAAATCATAACACTCTAGAGGTTCTTTTTAAGAGGAAGTCGACCGCTCTCTAAACTTATAAAACTAACCATAATGCCGTCTCAATTACATCCTTGTTTAGGGATGAAATATTTTGAAAAAATAGGTATTTATTTATTTATTTATTTATTCCCAACAGAAATAATCCAATTACAGGGAAAATTTTAAAATATAACTATTATAGGAATACTTCAAGGAAAGTACAATCTTTAAGCCCGTCTCACTAAAATATTTTATACTTTAACCGTTATTTCATAAAATAATATCAAACATTGGTAAACTAGCGAAATCGCGTTCCTAATTTTATTTTTGTCTGCAGTATCTATAAACAATATTGAAAAACTAAATCAGTTACATTGTAGATAATTCCTTTGCAAAGATATGTGATTTTTTTCATTTATTTATTTGGTTAAATATAGTCACTAGGATGTCGCGCGTAAAACAGTTTTTCAAATTTTCTGAAACTTCAGTATCGCGCGACATCCCAGTGAATTTATTGTACGAAAGAAATAATTGGAAAAAATTAAAATTCTTTTACAATGTGACTGATTTAGTTTCCCAATATTTTTTATAAATATTGCAGAAAAAAATTATATTGAAGATGCGATTACGCTAGTTTAACAATGTTTGATATTTTTTTATAAAAGAACGGTCAAAGTGGAAAATATTTTATTAAGACAGGCACTTTCCTTAAAGTATGCCTATATTTTCAAAATATTTCATCGCTAAACAAGGATGTAATTAAGACGGCAGTATGCTTAGTTTTATACGTTTAGAGAGCGGTCGACTTCCTCTTAATTAAACATATGATATAACTTGGATGTCAATAGCTCTGAAAAATGAATATTATAGTATTACAACATGGAACAAAATGAATTTCATCTAGTCGTCTTTGCATTACCCATGTTAAAACATGAAGTGCCGCTCTACAGTAACAGGGAATGCTTTATCTAAACTCAAAACATACCTAAATTGTATTAATTTTCAATTTACAACAGAAACAACAAATTAAAATTTAAATTATTATTTCATAATTACTATGACTGGTCAACAGAGCTTTATAGCTAAGCCATTAATTACGCATAGAAAAATGTTTAATTTGATTGATTGATGACATTTATTGACAGAACTAACAAATTTAAAAAGAATATAGCGGCAAGTAAAGGGGATTAGCCGATATGGGGCCAGGAAGTAAACCCGGATGTAACCCTGGAAAAAGCTCAAGGTCACATCCGGTTAAAGCTTGCACCTGCATGAAAGCTCAAGTTCAATTTCCGGGAAAGCTCAAGTTCACTTTCCGGAAAGCTCCTGTAAGATCTATTTTAGGTTTAAAAAACAGCTTAAATCGGTTCAAAAACAGCTTAAACAGGTCCTAAAACAGCTTAAACAGGGCCGAAAACAGCTTATACACATTCACTGTTTTCGGACCTGTTTAAGCTGTTTTCGGACCTGTTTAAGCTGTGTTAATACCTGTTTAAGCTGTATTTGGACCGTTTGAAGCCGTTTTTGAACCTAAAATATATCAAATTAAATAAGATTTTAAATATTTCATTGTATAATTCAATATCCGGAGGTGTATTTGCACGGGAAGTAGTTGTTTCAATGGATATTTATCGTCTTAAATTGTCTTATTAATTAAGACACTGTTTGCATTTTCACGAATAGTTTTTTCGTAATTTTATATACTAAAATAGATCTTCCAGGAGCTTTCCTGGGAAAGTGAACTTGAGGTTTTCCAGAAATTGAACTGGAGCTTTCATCCAGATGTAAGCTTTAACCGGATGTGACCTTGAGCTTTTTCCAGGATTACATCTGGGTTTACTTCCTGGCCCCGCATCGGCTAATCCCGTCTACTGCGGCATAGAAAAAAATGCACATGAAAAAATCCAAATGTAATTTGATGAAAATTTTTCATTTCCTTCCACTAGTAATACCAATTTCTATTTTATTCAATAATAATAGTAACCTACATCGAACTTAAAATCTTACGTATGAATTCTCACTGGATATTTTAAGCGAGGAAGAGTGGTGAGTTTTAAATGAGTCTCGAGAGGATGAAACGAAAATAAATAAAAAAACATGGGAAAATAATTTAATGATTATAATGAATGGACGATTTGTAGTTCGATTTGTTCTTGTTTTTTCGGCACAATTATCAATATTTAATAACTTAAAGTCATAAAGTATTCGATAGTTCTTCATTTCAATTAATTTAACTATAGGAATAGAAAAATACAAAAAATAGGATTGAATAAAAGAGATAATAAAAAGTGATCTAGAATTAATACAGCTAGGGACTTTATTACTATAAACAATATCATAAGTTATTTGAAAAAGCATTCAATTTGAAGTTTAGCAGTCTGACTCCGTACCTCAAACATTACGTTTGGTAGGGCCCGCCCGTTTATTAAAATGTGCAACATTCAGCATGTTTGGATTTGTTTGTGATGAATGTTGGTATCTAATGAATGGTACTCTGGTCGGTCTATTTTATACGATTGCAAAAATCCCAAACATGTTCACGATTAACAATCCGGTCATCAGAGAATTCTCCAACAGTTGCAGTAAACTCCCAACTGTTGTCTCTGGTGAACAGGCCCATAGTTGACTGTTATGTTAAGATAAAGGTTGAAGATAACAGGCGTAGTGATGTATATGTAAAATTTCGTATTCCGTGTCGACTTACATGTTGATCAGTCAACGTTAAAAGAGAAGATAGTTTTGACACCGGCTTAGAGGGAGAGGCGAGTATTTTCAACTAGTAAAACAAAGACAACAAACTTTAAAACCGAGCCGACTTTGTTTTAATTACTTTGACTCTCTGACGTCACGTGAGGATTACCTCGCGTGACATCAGCAATCAAGGTCTTTAGCGCATAAGGTCGGCTCACTTTAAACCGAGTCCACCTTGTCTTGTAATTACCTTGATTCTCTGACGTCACGTGAATATTTCCACGCGTGACGTCAGACAACCAAGGTCGTTAGCGTATAAGGTCGGCTCAATTAAAACCTAGTCGACCTTGTTTTTTAATTACCTTGATTCTCTGACGTCACGTGAAGCTTCCCACGCGTGACGTCAGACAATCAAGGTCGTTAGCGTATAAGGTCGACTCAATTAAAACCTAGTCGACCTTGTTTTTTTAATTACCTTGATTCTCTGACGTCACGTGAGGTTTTCCACGCGTGACGTCAGACAACCAAGGTTGTTAGCTTATAAGGTCGGCTCAATTAAAACCTAGTCGACCTTGTTTTTTTATTACGTTGATTCTCTGACGTCACGTGAAGATTTCCACGCGGGACGTCATTAAGGTCGGCTCAATTTAAATCGAGTCGTCCTTGTTTTGTGATTGCCTTGATTTTCTAACATCACGAGGAGATTTCCACGCGTGAAGTTAATGTGTAGAATTCTCAACTGTTTTTGGGAAATAATAAATAATTTAATCCTAAATGCAAAACTATTTGCATTCTGGATTAAATAAGCTTGAAATTGAAGTTAATGGCTTATTTTTATATTAAAAATTGTATTTTCATTGGATTTTCATCTGCTTGTAATTGTCAATTACCCTCAACTACATCCAAATTTTCAGGCTTATCTAAACTTCAAATTTTACTTCGTGCTTAATTAGGGATTGAAAACACTTAGTAGAGGCTTCAAATTGTCGCTTTTATCAAAACAATGAATATTTGAAAATTTATAACTTATTCACCAAGATAAGAAAAATCGCAGTATGAAAAACATATCTCTACTATAATATATAAAATTACGAAAAAACTATTCGTGAAAATGCAAACAGTGTCTTAATTAATAAGACAATCTAAGACGATTGTACCGTAAGATATCTCTACTACTTTTTCATATTGCGATTTTTCTTTTCTTCATGAATAGGTTATAAATTGTTTTTTTTTCTCTGAATCAACTAAAAATGAATATAAGTTAAATTAAAAATAAAATTAAGTAAGTATTTAGTCTGATTTCATACTTTCATATTTTGATATTTCTTTAAGTGTGCAATAATATTAGAACCAGTGCTTTCCACTCCCTGATTAAACAAGAAGTAAATATTTCGAGTTTAGAAAAGGCTGACAATTTGGATTGGTCGCATAGCGAAGCGAAGCAACCAATCCAAATTTTCAACTTTCTATAAACTCGAAATATTTACTTTATGCGCCAGGCGTATTAAACACTGATTTAGTGTGAGATTGTAAAAACCCTTTATTTATCTCAACAATATCACACAATTCTTCGAAATGTAAAAATATTCCTTTTTTCTTTATTGGTCGATATATTGGTTAAATATTGAAGAAACATGTTTTAATTAAAGTTCCTAAATCCTCATCTCTTCTACAACATTCTTCAAATAAATTCCCCAGAATGTCTTCATCCTAGACAACTTTTCAATCTCTTTCATTCCTTTTAGATGGAATTAATACTGAACGGATTAAAACAACTCATTCACCCCCACCCCCCTAATACGCGGCGATTCGCTTCTTGTACTTCCTGTTCTTCCGGTACCCCTTTCCGAACCAACCGGGCTGTATCTTGACCTTCTGCTCACCACCTCCACCGACGACACCCTCTTCCTGAATCTTGCAGATCTTATCGGGTGAAGGCGACGGCGACGACGGGTCCTTCTCCTCCTCCACCGCCATCTCCTCGTCCTCCTCCTCTTCATCCGTCGTGTAATCACAACAAACGCAACAGAACGGCTTCTCTGTCTTCTCCACTTTACTGAACCGGAATTGTTGCTTTAAGAAAACCGGTTCGTATTTCGTGTAGAACAAACACATGAAGGAAGCGTAGTTTTCATGACAGTACGAACAGCTCGGCTCCTGAATCGGAATAGCTTCAGCTTTAACCGCAGAGTATTCACGTTCAGTAAAATACTTGTTACCACTATCGTCACATGACTTTTTATCGCTCTCATTTTTAACGACGGAATAATTGTGTTCGGCGTTGATCAACGGCAACGGATTTATGATGCTGTGCAGACCGGAATAAAGCAGACTAGTCTGGAACGGGTAGTGGAAATCCCTGTAGAGGGCGCTCGAAATGTGATAGTAGGTGTTCAGCAGCGTTTGACAGTTGAGGTTATGTTTCTCCTGATAGCTCAGGCTGCGCTTCTCGTGATTCAGAATGTCATCGATGGAAAACGCGCTTTTTCTGGGAAGAGCCAAATTCAAACCCAAATCATCATTGTTAATACTATAAATATTGCTCTCGAGTGTCGTGATATCACAGTTTTTGATTTGCGGGGTAATTATTTTGAGGTTATGTTTGTTTCCGCCGTCCGGCTGCGCGCCGTCGCTGAACCGGTTTTCGTAATCGAGCTGAGCGCGTTTTCGCATTTTGAACTGACGCCGTTCCTCGCGGTTCGATCGGCCACTTTTCGATTTGACGTAATCGAGACTGACCATTTTCAGGTTAGGCTTGTTGTCACAGTCGGATTTCGACAGAGTTTGAAAGTAATGTTTGTTTTCCCAATAGGATTTCATCGGTGTTTGAGTGTGATGTTTTCTCTCGTGATCGGATTGCGTTTGATGGTGTTTATGATCGAATTGTGTTACTTCTCTGAGGTTATGTTTACTCTCGTGATCAAATTGTGTCACTGCTTTGAGGTTATTTTTATTCTCGTTATCAAATTGTGTCACTGCATTGAGGTCGTGTTTACCATCGTGATCAAATTGTATCTCTGCTTTGAGGTTATGTTTACTTTCGTGATCAGGTTGTGTTTGATAGTGGTTATGATCAAAATGTGCTTTTACTGCTTGGTGGTTATGTTTTCTCTCATGATCAGATTGTGTTTGATGGTGATTATGATCAAATTGTGCAACTGCTTGGAAGTCATGTTTTTTCTCATGATCAGATTGTGTTTGCTGGTGGTTATGATCAAATTGAGTCACTACTTGGAGATTATGTTTTTTCTCATTATGTGATTGCGTTTGTAGGTGGTTATGATCAAAGTGTGTTACTGCTTGAAGGTTATGTTTGTTTTTCAGTTCAGATTGTAAATGAATATTTGTTCCCAGTTCATTTTTACAATCAGGAAATTCAAATTGTGTTCTTTTGTTATCTTCACCGTTCTTGTAACCAAAATCTGTACTGCATTTATTAAGATTGTGATTGTTTTCGATTCGAGTGCTCCTTTGAAACTCTTTTCCATGGTGAACAATTTTGAGGTTATGTTCTTCCTCATCTTCTTTAATCCGATTATTCATTGTTTTAAAAGTCTGCACGTTTTCGGTTTCTCCTTTAATGTTATAACAATTCAAATTGAGGGTATGATCTTTAATTTCTTCCTCGTTTTGTTTAATTCGATTATTCATTATTTTATTTGTCTGCGCGTTTTGGGTTTCTTCTTTACGATTATAAGAGTTACATTGCTCAGTACTGCCAACCTCTTCAATTTTGTTGGTTACTATCGCAGCATCTTCATTTTTTCGTACATCCATCTTCATTGTTAAATCTACATCGCCGCTGTTGATTATTTTTATTCCGTCATGATCTAGCTGCCTCTTGATTACGTCTTCTGGATTTTTAATTCCGTTTCTTTGTGTATTTACCTGATTTCTTATACTGTCATTTTCCTCTTGCTTACAAATTAGATTCGTTAAGTTTTCAACCCGATTTTCTTTAATCTCGGTTTTCGCTGTGGCTTCGTCTTCCTCTTGATTGACAAATAGCGAGTGTTTCATTCCATAATCATCCTCAACGTTTAATCCGTCCTCTGTCTTCTCTGTAATTTCTTCTTTTATGGTGATGTTTCTCTGTAAGATACAAATAATGATCAAATTAAAATAAAGCAATATGAGGTAAATTGATTGATCGAGTTACATGAAGATTTGAATAAATATTTGATTACTTCAATTTTAAAAATTCTCAGCATTAATCAAAACATGTATGGGTATTTTATTTTAATCTTGTGATGGATTAAAAATGACTAAGTGTGTTTTAGAACTTCATATAAAATCAGTGTTTTACATGCCTGGCGCATGAAGTAAATATTTCGAGTTTAAGGCTGGGAATTGTTCAAATTTAATCATGCATTTAAATATTTTAATTATTCGAACATTTCAATATTCAAACATAACATAAAGAAATGAATTGTACTAAATAATTAAAAGATTATCCTCATACCTTGTATAATCCATTCTTCTTCATATCCATGTCTTCATCCTTTAAACCATTTTTCCATATTCTGATTCCATCTTCATGACATTTCTCTTTATTTTCTTTAGTTACAACTTTCATATTATTTACTTTTATTTCCTTGCCCTCTTCCATTTCTTTATACTCCGCAAAATTACTTTCAATTTTAATTCCATTTTTCACATCGTCCTTCGTTTTCTCATCGATTTCTTTATAAAACTGTGATTTTACTCTTTCACCTCCTTCGATTTCTTTGGTTCCGTTAATAAAACACGTCTTCTTTGCCGTTTTGTACTCAAATTGTGCGTTCGATCCGTCATTCACTTTCTCACAATTTTTATAATTTGATTGCGCCTGTATTTCACAGTTGTTATAATTTGATTGTGACTCTATTTCGCTTTTAATAGCTTTGTTTTTTTCGTCAATTTCTTCCTGTTCCTTTTTAGTAACGTCTTTCAGGAACGGTTGCGTCGTCGTGTGCAGTTCTTGATCGCAAAGTACAGTGCCGTGGGCGTAAATCGGATCTTTCATGCGGTCATATTCGGGTACTTGGATTCCTAGCAGATCCATGACGATCTTCATGACGATATCGCACTTGCCGTTTATTTTAACGTTGGCGCAGTCGTCTTTAGGCGTCCACTGCAGGTTTACTATGTATAGGTTGGGCCGCCGTTTGACCGGTTTGTGCATCTGCCAGAGCCACGGGTATTTTTTCAGAACCTAAAAATAAAATGTTCTTATTTCTTGACTCACATTTTCATAGTGTTAATTCCGAGCGATCAAATGAATTAATTATCAAGCAAGCTATGAACTTTGAATTTAGGGTGGTAGCACTTCATAAACTTCAAGCTAATTTGACAAATCTGGTGCCGGAATACTAAACACAGATTCAAATAATTTGAGTTAATAGGTCACAACCTTTGAACACTTCTAACTGCAAACAAAAAATCAGATTCTACTCTATTTATAAATTTATTTGAACGCCCGGTAGTACTTTAAATTAAACTCTTTCAAAAAACAACCAAGATCTGAAGATTTACAGCATACCGGGTGTTCGATAAAAAACGCCAAACGCCATAACTTTGTTAGTTATTGACTGATTTGAATGTACTAAAAAACATAGTCAATGACTATTTCAGTACTATAAATTGATAGTAATTATATACAGAGAGTTTTATGTAGTGCCGAACATTGTCATAACGAGAATTTTTTTTTAAGTATACATACGTTGTACAATTAAAAGAATTTAATTTGACTTTAAACGAGTGTTATCCACTCCCAGGCTAAGCATGAAGTAAAATTTCGAGTTTAGAAAAGCCTGAAAATTTGGTTTGGTCGCGTAGCGCGAAGCGCGGAGCGGCCAAACCAAATTTTCAGGCTTTTCTAAACTCGAAATTTTACTTCATGCGCCACCGGTACAAAATACTGATGCAATGTAAAGTTTAGCGGTGTGTTTTAAACTTCGTAAGATGTCAATGTTTTGTACCGGTGGCGCATGAAGTAAAATTTCGAGTTTAGAAAAGCCTGAAAATTTGGTTTGGCCGCTCCGCGCTTCGCGCTACGCGACCAAACCAAATTTTCAGGCTTTTCTAAACTCGAAATTTTACTTCATGCTTAGTCTGGGAGTGGAACACACTCATTTCAAATTTCAAATTGAACTCTTTTAAAAAAACAACGATTATCTAACGATTTACAGCATATACGCTGTAATTGGAACATGTATACTTGAAAGAAAAACTCCCTGTATGTACAAGTTGAGGCATTAATTGCGATTGATTGTCTACAGTTTGTAATGGTCATATAGGCAACCCAGTTTACACATAACTTAAAAATCAAAGGTGTCAAATTGTATTGGATGAAAATGTTCGGTGTTACTTAAAACTCTCTGTATTTTTCAATGTTAACTTCATTGCCAAATAGTAGTCAACTTTAATTTTTTAAATGGCTGCATATACTTTTCTCATTTTATTATACTGGACATTGTTTTTCTGAATCCAATTATGCCCGATATGTTGATTTTATTTTAATATTTATACAAGAAAAAAATATAATAAATCTTGTTTACATGATTTTCTGGCAATAAATGTACTGTGCATTGAAAAAAGGTCTTTCAACGCTGTTTAAATTTAATATACAAAATTACGAAAAAATTTATTTGAACGCCCGGTAGTACTGAAATATGTATTAAGAGAAATACAGAACAGAATTATCTCATCTTGGTATGCAAAAACATTTAATAACAAAAGTACAGTGAAACGAGGTTAGTGGGTATAGCTTGGCAAATTTAGATTCGACAGACAAGCAGAGAAAGAGCGAGTTCCATCTCGCTCATGTTTGTTACATGAGCGAGATCGAACTCCCCACGAACTTATCGGGTGCGCCCATTCCCTTTCTTGCCACACTTTTACAACTGCGCGTCGGCAAGTAATATTTGCCATACTATACCCAGATCCATTTACAAAAATAATTGTATGTTAAACATTTTAAACAAGATAAATTCAAATTCAAAACTATTTGAATTCGAGAAAATAAGCTTACGCTTCTTATAGTTTGCACACTTTAAACATAATATATAAAATTACGAAAAAACTATTCGTGAAAATGCAAACTGTGTCTTAATTAATAAGATTAATACGATAAGTAGTTGTTTCAATGGATATTTATCGTCTTAAATTGTCTTATTAATTAAGACACTGTTTGCATTTTCACAAATAGTTTTTTCGTAATTTTATATATTGTGGTTAAACATTTTTATTTTTTATAAATTTGGTTTAATATGTATCAAATTTCTCATTATTATAACTATACCTTTAGACTAGAACCCAGACAGAGAATCGTCGTCGCCTTTTTGGCATTTTTACTGGCCCCCGACCAATTAAGAGGCCATTGCAGGCTGCCCCTCTCCCCGAAATGAACTATCGTATCCACCAAACAACCGTTACAGTGATAGCACTTTCTCATAGTCTTGTGTGAGTAGCGTGCCGTATTTTCCGTCACGTCAAACAGCCGCCAGTACTCCCTTGACGGTTTGCAATTCTTACAGACTTCTATGTACATGTTCCCGTGGACTTCGGAAACGGCGGTTCGTGGGAGTCCCGACCGTAAATGCAGGCCGTCGCAGTTCTGCGAGACGACGTACTTGAGTTTGTTGCGTTTGTAGAGTTCAGAGAGCGCCATGTGGGTGTACGTTGGTTCTGCCAAACTTAGATCGTGATTACTAGAAAGAAAATACATTTATGTTGTTTAACTAATAGAAATAACTAGAAAATAAATAATACAGTCGCCAGGCTAAATAATTGGTAATTACGCTAATCTAATAACTTGAAGTTAGGTTAGATACAAAATAATGCGAAAAACCTAATAGTTTCCTGATAGAATTTTATCAACTTAAGGCTTGATGCTAATTCAGCCCCAGTTTTATAGCGATTTTTTGTTAATAAAGTACTGTGCCATCATTTAAATTATAAATTAGAGTTATAATTATGTAAACTACGTGTTAACAGTCAGCAGTCAATCAAATTTAAAACTCAAATCTACTCTAATTAATATTTTAAATGATTGCACGGTATTTGCTCCACAAATATAAATTTTCTGATTAAAAATCCAATAGTTATTTCATCAGAATTAATTAATTGCAAAAGGAACGAAAATAATTAGTTAATTTTTCTTCTTTCAGTCCACTCCATTTGTCCCTCTAAAGTTAAGCCTATTTTTGAGGCGTTAACACAGGGTTCCCCCTTTAAGCACTCATCTGTTCGATTAAATGAATAAAAACATCATGCATATTTTACCCAATATCTTTTCCTTGTTGTAATCTAGTCCAAATTCCATTTGTCCCCCGATAATCAGGTATCCGTGCGGCTGTACTAATGCCAGCCCCTGTGTACACTACCAGGTGCTGCGACTGAGCGATGGCCTGTGCCAAAATGATGCACTTTTTGTGCATCTCCTCATAGGGCTCCTCGTACTCCTCGAGCCGCCTCTTGGCCTCGTCCCTTTTCTTCCACCGTGACTTAACCTCCTTAACAATATCCGAGTATTCATTTAGCAAGTCTTTTTCTTCGGTGCTGTGTTCTTCTTCGGACTTTTGTAATATTAGCGAAACCTACAAATAAAATAACAGAATCATAAATTAAAAATATAATATGTAAAGTTAACACTTGGTATTGTTTCACAAATTAAAACTTTATCCTGACTAGTTTCCGTTGTTTTTTTTTTATTTTGGGTTTTACGTCATCTATTTCCGCTGCTAAGGCCAATCATGACGACGGAGATTAGGTCTACAGTTATACGGGAATTTTGCCGAACCCGGTGGGAGTTCCAACCCACCGGTCATCTATTTCCGCTGCTAAGGCCAATCATGACGACGGAGATTAGGTCTACAGTTATCTGGGAATTTTGCCGAACCCGGTGGGAGTTCCAACCCACCGGTAGGGATCTTTAACGTGCATGCAACATCCAGGCAGTACACGGGTCCTACATGCATTTAACGTCATATCCGAGAAGACGGAGTGTTTGGCATTTTTATCCTAACCTATATAAATGCAGACAACTTGTTAAGCCGGTATTTGAACCCCGGTCCGTGGCGTGGCAGTACATCACTCTAACCACTACACCACCAAGCTGCCCAGTTTCCGTTTGTTAAACCATTTTCAAAAGAATGGATTAATTCAAGAAATTAAAAATATAATTTAAGTTTGTGTAGTTGGTGAAAATAAGTGATAGAACTTATTCTTGCTCAAAACAGCAATTTCACAAATTTGTGCTGAAATAGTTGGCAACTTCGACATGCGAACACATAACCTAACATTCTTAAACCTTATTCTTAAATTCTCATATAAACGGCATCATTTCCTTAAACGTTAATCACTAAACGTTAAACGTTTTATAAACTCCACATAAGAAAAATGTTACAAATTAGACTTCCCACTCTTTACACTACAAACGAAAACTAACATTACGTAATGTATTCAATTAGGTATTTACTCACTCTTTTTATGGTGGCATTCCTCTCTTCCTTGGCACACAACCGCTTCGTCCTGGCGGACTGCTTCCTAAGCAGCCTCCTGTTGTTGCTAAACCCCAAATCTTCCTCGGGATCATTTTCCTGGACACTCTCGACTTCACCGCAATTCACAAAATCCATATTTCACTAACCTCAATTCTTCAACATCTCCCCCCGAACAACACTCATCTCTAGCGTATTTTCTCAGCGATGTTCTTTCTTCTAGGTTATCTAAACGAAGTTTCCCAATAATTAGCAACCGATGAAGTATTATGCATGCAGCAATTTATACAGTGAGTTTTTCTTTTAAGTATACATATCCGAATTGCAGTGTATAAGCTGTTAATCTTTGAATATTGGTTGTTTATTTTAAAAGAGTTCAATTTAAGAGTGTTTTCCACTCCCAGATTTAAGCATGAAGTCAAATTTCGAGACTGAAAATTTGTTTTTGCCGGGCGGCGCGAAGGGATCCCGGTAAATCCAAATTTTCAGGCTTCTCTAAACTCAAAATTTTACTTCATGCCACGCGTATAAAACAATGATTTCAAGTGAAATTCAAGGAATACTAAAACAGTATGCTAAAGACGTACATTTTAAAGTTCACTTAAAACCAGTCAAGGCTGTAGCCAGAAAAATATTTGGAGGGGGTTATACACATTTCTGGAAAGGGGGTTTTAATAATAAAAGTACTGTGGTCCAGGTTAACTAATGAATGCAACCAATCGATAATGATTGTGTAATGTAATTTAAAACTGTAACAAGTTAATACTGTCTCTTGACAAGAATTGACAAGAATGCAACTCTTACAGGGCCGGCATTTACATAGAAAAATTTAACTTTTTGAAACTTTCGGGGGGGTTTGAACTCGCATATCTCCCTCCGGCTACAACCTTGAAACCAGTGTTTTATACGGGTGGCGCATGAAGTAAAATTTCGAGTTTAGAAAAGCCTGAAAATTTGGATTTGCCGGGCTCGCTTCGCTCCGCCCGGCAAATCCAAATTTTCAGGCTTTTCTAAACTCGAAATTTTACTTCATGCTTAATCTGGGAGTGGAAAACACTTGTTCAAAGCTTTAAATTGAACTTTTTTAAAAAACAACGAATGTCAGAATATTTACTCAGTATTTATTTATTGTTACAGTTTTAAAAGAAAATTCACTGTTTATTATACACTAATTAATTTCAATCAATGTTCATCGAAGAAAAAAAACACTGATGATACTATAAACAAAATCTCTATCAGTCTCGTGCATCCCACTGAGCAAACACATGTTAAATCGAAATTGTAATGAAAAGCTCTAGTTACCAAGGTCATTAAACAGGAAGAAGATTGCAACAATATTTCATGCAATAAATTAAAATTTGTTTATATAAAAAACCCCTGATAATCCTATCAAAAAATCTCTGCCTTATGAATCCCAGTGAACAAACGCATGTTAAATCATGATTGCAACAATATTTCAAGTTGCTGTAATGTTGTTTAATTGAATAGTTTTTGATCAGTTGGGATGTAATTACCTTTGAGAGAAAGACACTATTTTTATAATCTGTCACTTGAGAAAAAAATACTAACCAACACTTACATTATTTATTAATTAGCCAAATCTGTTAAATTCCACGCACGTTACGCTCTTATTACAATAATCTTAATTCACTTACTCAGTTTATTATTAAAAATAAACCCAGGAGAGATCGTCTTGTCACTTCACTGACAAAAACGTAAACAAGCACAATGACCTCATCTTGTTTACCATATTTCCGTTTTATTTTTTTTATTTTCTTCAATTCACCTTCACAATCGTCGCCGTATCGTAACTGCAATCCGCACTTCAAACTGTATTATTTTATTCTTCGTGAATGTAATTAGCGTAATTTATCGCCATGTTGAGAGAGGAAAATAATTCTTTTCCGAAACGCGTGAATGAATTAATGAAACGGCGGTGGGATTTATTTCTTGATTCGATCACGACGTGAGCTTATTTTTAGGCGTGAGCCCCCCTGCGAGAATAACCCGTCGTTGGTTTTTGTTGACTTTGTATAAATAAGTTCGTGTTAAATGGCCATCTCTCGCGCGAATTGCGAAAGGTAACCGCATTCACCTGTAATTAAGATAAGCACGGGTGCCAACGCAGGTGCGTTAATTTTCCCTGAAATCAACGTGCGTGTTGCTAACCTCACGTATTGATGTTCCCCTGCTATGGCAATATGAAAAAGTGTTGTTCTTTCTAATAATAAATTTGTAAATTGTATAGTTGGTTTGAAATTGGATAATTTAAATTTTATAAAAATTGTTGTTTTAATTAATGGAAATTAATGGAAACATCGACATGAAGTTAGTAACGCAACGCGATCATAGATAGTGCACAGTGCAAATATTTGAGTACACGAAGTTGGTAGTACAATTATTGTGTTGTTGGCAATGTTGTAATTTCGGAGCTGCCAACCCAAAGACGTTGAATTGGTATGAGTACCAACTGTCGTATCATTTTTAATTAAAAAAGTTGTGCAATAACGAAATAAACATTTATAAAATAGTAACACTACTTTGATTTTGCAGATTTTCTAAATAATTACTTATAATATAAAGATATTTTATCAAATAAATTAAGTTGCTTTATATAAATAAAATTCTGATTAACTTTATTATTTTCAAGAAAGTGTGTTTATTTTCACAACAATTGTTTCGTAAATTTAAAGTTATTCAGGATTTTATTTATACAAAGTAAATATGGATATTCAACAGCTCAACGCCTTATAAATCAACTTAAATTAAGTTGCGTTTGCTATGAAAAATAGGTAGTTTTATACCAAGGTACGTCGATGGGCGTAACACATATGTGTTACAAGGTATGACAAAATTGTATCTTCCCGTGTTTTCCTCTACTCCTTTCCCCGCAGGCCATAGTTCCTTCGAGAGAGAACAATGACGTTGATTTCGTTACGTTTTTGAGTCTATCATAACCTCTCTTTCCGGTTTTGCTGTACTTTCATAGATAGATTGTAATATTTTGTGTTAACAATAAGTGTTACTAAAATAAGACTTTGTGTTAGTGTTGACAAACCAGTTTCAGTGAAATATATCGTGATGTATAAATTAAAATGTAAAATTCAGTCGAAATAATGCATAAAATAATCCGCCAGGAAAAGCTGACTCAATTTCATCAAGGTCAAAAAGACCTTTAAATATGTATTTACATTATACAGAGTTTTTCTTTAAAATGTACGTATTCCAAATTTAGCCTATTTTTTATAAATCTTGAGATATTCCCTGTTTTTTTTAGTTTATTTTATGCCCGTTTTCAATTTAAGTGGAGCTTAGTAAAGTGCAGCTTAAAATTAAGTAGAGCTTAAATGCCCTCTGCATTGCACCGTATGCAATCAGCTGACACTAAGTTAAGTGTCCTGTGTTTAGTGGAAAATCTGGGGGAATTTGTATAGCTAACTTCATCCGTATTCACAGAACACATGTTTGCATTTGTTTGGATTAGTAGTAGTGATTGTATTAATAACCTACAAAAATTAATTGGTTTGTGTCAGTGTTTGTCGTGTTAACTGAAGATAAAATGGACCAAAGTTTCGACAAGGTAGGAAAATACATAATTTTGTTAATTACTGAATTAAGTATTGATATTATTTTTAGGAAAATGTGTGCCCAAAAAAGCAGGCAAGAGCTACAAATTTTTCTAATACTGAAAAATTGGCTTTATTTAATTTGGTTAACAAATACAAAAATGTATTAGAAAATAAAAAAACTGATGCCGTTACAAGCAAAGACATGGGAAAATATTAGCCCGTGAATTTAATTCACAACATAGCGTGTGCCACAGATCAACGGCTTCAATAAAAAAATTCTATGAAAATAAAAAAAAAGAATTAAGGCAATCCATTGCATTGAGGCGCATGAGCCAAAACCAAAAGGGAGGCGGGCCAAGAGATCATACTCCAGAGGATCCTGCTGAAGCAGTCCTAATTGGAATTTTAAATCCAAAAACAATTTTTGGAATTAATTCCACAGTTGGAGGCGATGCAGATTTAAATTTACCAAAACTGGTAAGTGAATATAAAATCAAGTTTTTGTTAAGATGTTTTTATACCAAGTGTACAAAATATTTAGAAATGTATTTTTGTTTTTTACATTTGTGAATATGTATTCTTTTGTAAAAATACCTTACGATAAGGCGCACAACCAGGGGGGGGGGGGGGCGCTCACGATCCTACTATTTCGATGTATACAGTCTGTTTGATTTATTGAGACACAGCACATATGTCCGTTATTAGTACAGATAGAAAAAAAGTTAAAGACAAAAGTTTTAGTATTTTTTATGATCTATTCAATCGTAATGTCAGAAAAACAGTTGAAAATCAAATAAACACGTGAAAGCTATTAGTTTCATTTTCTTTAATAGAACACCCTGTATATTTTGTTTATTTCAAATAGGCATTAATATTAGCCTTATAATGATACCACATAAGTACCCCTTTATTATAGAAATAACACGACAATTGCCAATAAATGAAATTTATCAGTTGACATGAATAACTATTTAAAGTGTCTGTTCAAAGTGACGTCCGTTTTTTGCAATACATTCTTCACATCTCTTCATTAAATTTCGTCGTGCTTTTTGCAACATCCGTGGTGTTATTTGGCCACATGCCATACGAATACGATTTTTCAGATCGTCTAGATTTTCTGGACGAGTAACATAAACTTTTTGCTTTAAAAATCCCCAAATAAATAAATCTAAAATAGACAGATCTGGCGATCTTGCTGGCCAGTTTATGGGGCCACCATTTGCAATCAATTTCAAACCAAACTTTCTTTTCAAAATATCTTTGACATTTCTTGCGTTATGGGGAGGAGCTCCATCTTGTTGGAACCACATATCTCGACGTATTTCTAGGGGGATATCATCTAAATAATCTTCAAATTCTATCGTAAGAAAGTTGGCATATCGCTCCGCATTCAACGTTCCTTGATAAAAAAATGGTCCTATTATAGTATCACCTAACACACCAAGCCACACATTAACTGCAAATCTTTGTTGGAATCTGCATTCTCGAATTTGACGTGGATTCTCAGTATCCCAGTAATGGTCGTTTTTTCGGTTGGAGATTCCGTTGTTGTTGAAATTTGATTCATCACTCCAAAGAATGAAATTTAATAAATGTTGATTGTTGCTAAGCCAATTACAGAATACTATCCTCCTGTCAGAATCAGCATCTCTTGAACCTTGTACTAACTTAATTTTATATGGTCTCATTTTATGTTTTCTCAGAATAGAATATATTTTATGCATACTTATTCCTAAGTCAGCCACTGCTTCGCGTATTGAATTACGTGGATGTGCTCTAAAATAGGCCAATATCAATACTTCATTATTATCTTCTCATTCTTGTCTTCTCCTTCGTAATTTATTATTAAAACACCCATTTCTCCGTAAATTTTGTTCAAGTCTTGCAAAAGTGCGATAATGTAGTTGTCTTCTTTCTGGATACATGTTTCCATAAGTGATACTAGCTTCTCTAGAATTATCGTTGCATCTAACGAAGACCTTTAGCATATCCATTTTTTCATCATTAGAATAGTAATTATCACCCATCTCTAAAGATTTGAATCAACAACACACAAGACGGGAAGTTACTACACCACTTTGACATTAAAGCGTTAAAAAATTGTTTTATGTCAATTGTTATCCATGGCAACTGATAAATTTCATTTATTTGCAATTGTCGCGTTATATGTATAATGAAGGGGTACTTATGTGGTATCATTATAAAGGTAAGGTTATTACCTATTTGAAATAAACAAAATATACAGGGTGTTCCATTAAAGAAAATGAAGCTAATAGCTTTCACGTGTTTATTTGATTTTCAATTGTTTTTCTGACAATGCTACTGAATAGATCATGAAAAATACTAAAACTATTGTCTTTAACTTTTTTTCTATCTGTACTAATAACGGACATATGTGCTGTGTCACAATAAATCAAACAGACAGTATACATAAGTTTAATAGCGTAAACCCCATCTAAGTACAAGTTGAGCCCCTGAACCCCCCCGTTTTTTGAATACATTTTTCTATATTATAGTTTTGAGCTATAAATAAACAAATCTCAGAGCCAGTTTAAAATATTTTCATTATTAATAATTTATTATTTACAGAATCGTATCGAAGTACACGAACTATCTAATGTTGCAGGCCCAAGTCAACAACCACATGAGGTATGTATACATTTTAATTGTTTCCAGATATTTATAAATATTCAATAATTTTCAAATATACTAATTTTCTTTTTTATATTCAGGAACCTAGTCCAGGCTCAAGTAGGAAATGTTTGGTATTTTTTTAAATTGTATTGGTTATAAAAAATCATAATGGCTATTTGCAGAATACAGATCCTAGACCAGGCTTGAGTGTTTTTAAATTGTATTGGTTTCGAGAAATCATAATGTCTCTTCGCTATTTTCAGAATACAGATTCGTTGTCGGATGATGAAGAAGTATTTTTAGAGGGGTTGTTGTCAAAACCCATCCCAACAAAATATTCACAAAGAAGACCGGCGATGACAAGTGCATCACACATCGGCAAACAATATGAAGTTTTATTGCACAAAAATGCAGTTAGCTGATTTAGAAATAAAAAAAATTCAAAATGAACTGGCAAGTCAAGCAGAAGAAGCTGAGTTAAGACGGCAGGGCCTTCTGCTTGACATCGCTTTAAAAAAAGAAATGTTAACAAAATTTAAAAATTCATAATGTAATATTGTTTAATACTAATAATTTTATAATATAAAATATTGTTTGTTTAGTCTTATTAAATAAAATGAATGTTTCTAAATAGCTTTAAAGAAACTTTGATTGTTGAATCAGAATTAGCTCTTAAACAAGTCAGCAATTGTGATTCAACAAAATTTAAGATTGCCAAAGTAATTAAAAATAGTGAAATTAGCTGTCCAGTTGATGATAAAACAATATTTTCAATCAAAAAGAAAGTTAAACATAACGATCTAATTATCACTAAAGCCAACAAAGGTAATTCAGTTGTCATTTTGCCCAAAACCGATTATTTTACAAAAATCAAACATTTTATCGATAACTCTGAGATCATTGAATTGAAAAAAGATCCTACAGCCGAGTTCCAGAAATCTCTTAAAGATTGTTGTAATAAATGTCAGGGTATTTTTCCTAATAGTAACCAATATTCAATGTTTCCAATGAACCCTATTTCCCCTAGGTTATACGGTTTAATAAAAATCCACAAAGATAATTCTCCTATCCGTCCAGTAGTGTCATATATGAACTCACCCTCCCGTAATTTATCTATCCACTTAAATTCAATTTTTAAGAAAATAACCGATTTTAGAGATCCTTATTCGGTTAAAAATTCCATCGAACTCACTAAACAACTTAACAACTTCAAAATGGAACCTGGATACAAGCTCGTTTCATTCGATGTAACTAATATGTTTGCTAATATTCCTCCTTCAGAGTGTATTCAATTAATAGAAAAAACATTTGATAGATGTAATACTAACATCACTATAAAAACAGAAAACCCACATTCACAGACTCAGTAATTTCCATCCACTCCAGACATCCCTATAAACATAAAATAGCTTCTTTCAATTCAATGATTTTGATTTTGTATTGAAATTCAGCAAGTAAATGGTAATACGCATACAGGAGCTGAAAGCTCTCACATCAAAGTTTGGATGTGAACTTTTTTTTACCTGATATTTTTGAGAGAATATTTTTTTCATATTCTGCTGGCGCTAGCTCTAAGCAATCTTTTGCACCCAATTTGATTAAAAAAATCTCATTTCGGGGGGCTAGGGTTTAAAATGTTTTATAATCTTTTGGGGTTGTGGGGGTGGCGCTAGCTGACGCTAGCTCTGAGGAATCCGAATACTGTAAGAAAACTTGAAAAATCCAAACTCGGGGGGCTAGCAACAACCTAGCCCCCTGAAAGTTTGAACCCCCGTAACTTTCTTGTCTAAACGGCGCTAGCTCTAATTTTTGTGGCGTTAGCTAGCGCTAGCTAAGGCCCGTCTAGCGCAACAGTTATTTTTTAAAAAGTCGAACTTCGGAGAGCTAAGTTGACTGAGCCGTATAAATAGAGGATTGCAATAACATTCAATTACAATTCATTTATTCCTTATTTACTTACTATCAAAATATGACTTATCATAAATCAGCCAAATTTGAAAAAAATATATTGGGCTCGGTGCAATGTTGAGCAAGAAGCTTGTTATTTGAAATGCATTATAATAACTACCTTATTACTAATTGTTTGATTTGAGTTATGTGGAGTATTTAATCACAATGAAAAAACTGTTTTTATTCCTTACTTCACTTTTATTTTTATGTGTTAGATGTACATTTCGAGTGCTAAGCACTCATTATCAATAACTAATGCTCTTACAAACTAGGTGCGCAATTATATATACCTGAACAAAAATGGTGGAAACGGGAAAACCTAAATATAATTACATTTGTGTCGCAAGGTTGAAAAACATTAAGGGGATTACATTATGGACTGTTGAGGGGATTACGATTTTTCGGGTTTTTCAAGAGATTTAAGAGTGGATTGTCTAACGGGCTTAAATCGAAATTCAATAATTTATCTTTCTGTTTGTGCATTTCTATGGCCTCCAACATATTTAATCGGAAATGTGATGATTGTTTTAGTAATTTAATATTATGTTTCGAAAAAGAATGTCCTGTTTTTAAATTATGGTCAGCTAAAGCGGATTTATCTATGTTTCTATTTTTGACGTGGTATATGTGTTCTTTGAATTATTTTAACAAATTCCTTTGGGTTTGGCCTATGTAACATTTGTCACACTCATTGCATCCAATTGAATAAATTCCGGACTCTTCTAAGTGGCTCCTTTTTGTAAATTGATTGCCTAGTAATGATCTTAATTTGTTGTTATTATAAAATGCAGGAGTCATATTGAATTTACTCAGGAGCTTTGAAAATTGGTTAACCGTGCTGTTGTTGTATATAAACCTAGCAAATTTGTTGTTTTTTCTTTCTTTAAGCGGTGTGAGATTTGTGGTCAAGTTTAATTTTTGGTTTCTTTTGTGTTTATTAATTAGTTTGTTGATTGTGCAGTTTTTGTAACCTAATGAAATTGCTATTTTTCTTATTAGTGTTAGTTCTGTTTTTCTATTTTCTGTTGAAAGAGGCAGATTTAGGGTTCTAAATATCATACTATTAAAAGCTGAGAGTTTATGTTTAAAATGCGTGGATGAAGAATTGTGAATATAATTAAATGTATGAGTGGGTTTTCTATATATATTAAATTCTATGTTGTTATTTATTTTGTTATTTGTTAATAGTAAATCGAGGAAAGGGATTTGATTATTTTGTTCAATCTCGTAAGTAAAATTAATGCTGGGGTATAACGCATTTAAACTAGCTTGTAAGTCTTCAATGTTGGTATCAGATTTTATTATTGTGAATATATCATCTACGTATCTAAACCAGACTCTCGGAAAATTGTGTACTTTACTTTTGGCTAAGTTTTCGAGGTTATTCAGAAAAATGTTAGCCAAAAAGGGTGACAGAGGGTTGCCCATTGCTGTTCCGAAAGTCTGTTTATAGATTTTATTGTTGAATTCAAATGCGTTACACTCCATCACTAGTTTCGTTAGATTTATGTAAAAGTCTATTTTTTCTGGTGGAATTGAATTTTCTGTTAATAGATTTTTTAATATGTTAATTGTTTCGTCAATAGGGATACTGGGGAATAACGCTTCTACATCAAAAGAAACCAGAATTTCGTCGGACTCTATGTGAACTAACACTAATAAGAAAAATAGCAATTTCATTAGGTTACAAAAACTGCACAATCAACAAACTAATTAATAAACAAAAGAAACCAAAAATTAAACTTGACCACAAATCTCACACCGCTTAAAGAAAGAAAAAACAACAAATTTGCTAGGTTTATATACAACAACAGCACGGTTAACCAATTTTCAAAGCTCCTGAGTAAATTCAATATGACTCCTGCATTTTATAATAACAACAAATTAAGATCATTACTAGGCAATCAATTTACAAAAAGGAGCCACTTAGAAGAGTCCGGAATTTATTCAATTGGATGCAATGAGTGTGACAAATGTTACATAGGCCAAACCCAAAGGAATTTGTTAAAATAATTCAAAGAACACATATACCACGTCAAAAATAGAAACATAGATAAATCCGCTTTAGCTGACCATAATTTAAAAACAGGACATTCTTTTTCGAAACATAATATTAAATTACTAAAACAATCATCACATTTCCGATTAAATATGTTGGAGGCCATAGAAATGCACAAACAGAAAGATAAATTATTGAATTTCGATTTAAGCCCGTTAGACAATCCACTCTTAAATCTCTTGAAAAACCCGAAAAATCGTAATCCCCTCAACAGTCCATAATGTAATCACAAACACAAATGTAATTATATTTAGGTTTTCCCGTTTCCACCATTTTTGTTCAGGTATATATAATTGCGCACCTAGTTTGTAAGAGCATTAGTTATTGATAATGAGTGCTTAGCACTCGAAATGTACATCTAACACATAAAAATAAAAGTGAAGTAAGGAATAAAAACAGTTTTTTCATTGTAACTACCTTATTATTATTATAGTTCTATTTTTTCTAAAATAATTAACAATGAATATGCACGCAGTTAAACCCTACATTTTTTTTTAACATTCGTCAAACAAATATTACCTGTGCTCAGTAAAAATTAGTTGATTTGTAACATTAATCTACGACAACGTCATATTGGTGTTATTCTTACTATTCTTATAGTTTTGATATCATTGATTCGTTGATGAAGTCGCAGTTGGTTCAAATAGGTCCGATTGCTAGAAACTTTACAATTTACTTTAACAGTTTTATTGCGAGAAGTTTAATGGCATTTAACAACTGCTTTAACAACGAAAGATTTAAGACGAAATAATGATTTGAACAAGACTGATTGTTATTCGATTGCTTCTGGCTTATTAATCAGCTTAAAAAACTTTAAAAATAATTTAATAATACCGACACTGTCAAATAATAAGGAAAGCCAATATTAAAGGTATATTACACATCTTTATTTAAATTAGTGAAACATTTCGTGTTTTCTATATTAGTGAACATGCAGTATAAAAAAATACTTATTCCATTAGTAGTCAGAAAGCATGAAAATAAAACACTAGTAGGGCAGGTGGTGGCCGAGCGGTAACGTCGCCGGGCTGTATCGCTCGGCGAGCTACAATTCGGGTTCGATTCCCGTGCACGGCGAGACTTTGTTTAAAAATAATTTCTCGTCGTGACCCTGGGTGTGGTATGAATGTTAGTGTTTGTCCGTATGAAATAATAGCATACTACAAATAGTAATGTTAACAATTAATACAAATACAAATAAATATATAAATGATGTTGGCTAATGGGCAAGTTCCCAAGGCCAGGCAAAAGCCAAAACCAAAAAAAAAAACACTAGTACAATAAAATATCGATTATAATTGCGAAATATTAATTTTACGAGAATAAATGCTAACGACGCGAGCCGATTTTGTTAACTATGATTGAAAAAAGAAAAGAAAAACAAACGCGGAGCCGCGCAGCGTTCACCGGCCCAGGGATAAACGCTGGCCGCATGCTGCTCGCCCCTCCAATAATTGTGCAGATGAGTGTACAACGCGTTCAACTAAGAGAAGATCCGCAAGGCAGCGGTATTTTACGGTCTTATTTTTCAAGATAAAAACCTGACTCGGGAATGAGCTATCGCATCCTTATGAAATGTTCACATTATATTCCTTATAGTATAAACTAGTAAGATATGGGAATATTTTTTTTAATTTTGAAAAATTTAACATTATTTTGTTCATACCTCTGAAAGCAAATTGTTAAAAAAAAGTACTTCGATATTTTACTAGATAATTGGGCTTAATATACGCTGTCAACATTTCAACTTTCTAGGACCTTTAGTTTTTAAATAAACTTAACATTAAATTTCAGACCACTGTTATATTCCCCTTAAGTTATATAAATGACTTAAGGGGAATATAACAGTGGTCTGAAATTTAATGTTAGGTTTATTTAAAAACTAAAGGTCCTAGAAAGTTGAAATGTTGACAGCGTTGACAGTTATATAAATGACTTAATTACTATTAAATTCACAATGCCACAATCGTGGTATATAAATAATGCTGTCCGTTTTATTCGCACAATTGTGCTTGGCGAAAACTTCTAAAAATTGCAAACCAACGACAATGCCTAAACCTACATATGTTTGCAACAGCATTACAAAATTATAAAAACCTCCATTCTCTGGATACGAGTACTGCGTCAGTGTGAAAAGCATTGCAAAAATAAATATTAGCGTGATTATATCGAATATATACAACATAAACAGTTCGTGGAAAATACTGGAAAATAGTAAGACTGCTATTTTCGCAATGAATTTGTTGCCATCGGTGAGGTTTTCGTTGACATCTTTATATATGTAGGTGTATAAGCCGTCTTGGACGAGGTTGTTCCATTTTACGTAATATTGTTGCATGTTTGTTGAAATCCACCAATCCTAAAAATAACATTATGTTTAAAATCGTAATACAGGTTTTTAGGTAACTTTGATTTGGTTGGCGTTCACTTTGTGGTACATCTTTATAAAATAATATTAAAACACTTAACTTTGTTTTACCACTTTATTTAACTTTTTACAGTGACTATAGTTTCGACTACAAGCTAGTTTGATAATGACTAGATTGTAGTCGATACTATAGTCACTGTAAAAAGTTAATTAAAGTGGTAAAACAAAGTTAAGTGTTTTAATATTATTTTAGGTAACTTCTCCCACTGAGCAAGAAACAAATAAATAACGTTATATCAACATTGTAGCAACATTAAACGTTGTTTTAATGTTGATGAAACATTACCTAGATAGATTCTTTAGGTGAGGCAACGAGCTTCTTGTTATTAAAAGGTCGCATGATCTACTTATCTGGCAATAGCCATGTTCTGTGACGTAACGGACGTTGAATAACAATATGTACCAGCGGCGGCCCGCAGCCTAACTTCAGGGTAGGCCAGAGACTCAAGGTAATATGTATCCGCTATTGAAAGGTGACTTTGTTGTGCAATTCCGCGTATTTATAAAGCGCGATCCCAACCTCAAATTTTGTGTGCTTTGGCGCTGTGGCCGACCCTGAAGTTAGGCTGCGAACCGTCGCTGTCATGTCATGTACACAAAAAGAATTCAACCTCACTTTTTGTACCTTGCCAAAGTACGTCGATAGGCGTAACACATATGAATACATACAGAGAGTTTTTTGTAACACCGAACATTTTCATACCGAGAATATTTTTTTTAAGTATACATATGCACTTCGTTGTGCATTTTCCGACGTTCGGTTTATTAAGAGAATTAATTCAATTAGAACTTTAAACGAGTGTTTTCCACTCCCGGGCTAAGCATGAAGTAAAATTTCGAGTTTAGAAAAGCCTGGAAATTTGGTTTGGTCGCGTAGCGCGAAGCGCGGAGCGGCCAAACCAAATTTTCAGGCTTTTCTAAACTCGAAATTTTACTTCATGCGCCACCGGTACAAAACACCGATTCAATGTAAAGTTTAGCGGTGTGTTTTAAGCTTCGTAATATGTCAGTGTTTTGTACCGGTGGCGCATGAAGTAAAATTTCGAGTTTAGAAAAGCCTGAAAATTTGGTTTGGCCGCTCCGCGCTTCGCGCTACGCGACCAAACCAAATTTTCAGGCTTTTCTAAACTCGAAATTTTACTTCATGCTTAGCCTGGGAGTGGAAAACACTTGTTTAAAGCTTCAAATTGAATTCTCTTAGTAAACCGAGCGTCGGAAAATGTGCAACGTATGCATATGTATACTCAAAAGAAATATTCTCGTTATGAAAATGTCCGGTGTTACATAAAACTCTCTGTATGTGTTACAAGGTATGACAGAATTGTATCTTTCCATGTTTTCCCCTATCCCTGTCCCCGCAGGCCTTAGTTCGTGCGAGAGAGAACAATGACGTTGATTTGGTTACATTTTTGAGTCTATCATAACCTCTCTTTTCGGTTTCGCTGTACTTTCATAGATAGATTTTTAATATTTTGTGTTAAAAATAAGTGTTATTAAAATAAGACTTTGTGTTAGTGTTAGGTGCCGACCAACCGGTTTCAGTGAAATATATCGTAATGTACAAATTAAAATGTAAAATTCAGTCGAAATAATGCACAAAATAATCCGCCAGAGAGAGCTGACTCAATTTCGTCAAGGTCAAAAAGTGGAAAAGACCCTTAAATATTCATAACGATACGCACATCTATTATAATTAACCAATGATTTCTATAATAACGGTATTGTCAGTGATTGTGATGTTTTAATGTTTACCGAAACTTGGTTGCGTGATGATGTTGCGGATTCTGAACTATTTTCTGATACATATAATGTTTTTATGTGCGATAGAGTTGGCAAGATATAATAATTACGAACAGCTATCATAACACCGCCCCCTCGGTGTTATGATAGCTGTTCGTAATTATTTGCTGTGCTCAACCATAAATGTATCTTTAACTGAAAACATTGAAATGGTAGCGATTCGTGTTATGTTTGGGAGCACTTCAGTGTGTCTAGTTTGCGTATACATTCCTCCAGCAATGACAATTCATACTTACTCGCTTGTATTTTCTGAACTAGATCGCATTTGTAGTCAGTATGAAAATATAATAATATGCGGAGACTTTAACCTACCAAACTATTGCGAGTCGTTACGTATACAATTTCTAGATGGAAAGTTATCTGCGTTGAACAATTTTATCTTATTTAATAACTTGGTGCAAAGTAACATGCAGGTAAATAGTAATAATAGAATACTAGATTTTGTTTTAACTAATAATAACCTGCGAGTGTCATTTAATAATTGCCTACCGATTACGACAATTGACAATCATCATCCACCGCTCTCTTTCTCATTTCAAACATGTTCTGAGAATCAAGTTAATGTGCGCCCTAATATTATTGTTAAGAGTTACAACTTTCGCAAAGCAAATTTCCCTCAACTGTACGAACAAGCTACCAAAAAAACAATATATAACACTATTATACTACCACATTTTCACTTTGCAGGATCTATTCTTTATCTTGCAAATGGTGGATCTTTGAATAGACTCCAAATATTGCAAAATAAAGGAATGAGAATAATTTTAAATTGTAATAAATATACAAGTATAAGAACGATGTTAGAACAACTGGATTGGATAAACATAGAGAATTTTGTAAAATTTAAGGCATAAATTTTTATTCACAAAGTTTACACTGGGAAGATGCCCAAATACTTTGATGAAAGTATCATCACTAATGCAGACATCCATACGTACAACACAAGAGGCAGAGGAAATATTTTTCTCCCATTCAAAAACACAAAGGCAGGACAGAATTCACTCTTTTTTAAAGCTGCTCAAGAACACAACAAGCTATCAATAAAAATAAAAGAAGAAGAAAATATTAATAAGTTTAAATCAAAGTTGCTAGATTACTTGAAGAGTCTTCAGAAATAGTCGTAGTGTATGGGCTGTGCATTATGTGTATATATTATTAATTGTTCCTATATGTATAAGTACAAATTTTAAATAAGTATTATTACCTTTTTAGTTATTGTTTTTTTGCATAAATGTATAAGTATTGTTGTATTATGGATTTATTATTTTTACATAGATATTTAAGTATGGTTTTAGACTGATTTTATTAAAGTAGTAAAAAGATTATATATTAAGTATTATTATGTGATAAATTTATTATACATACACAATTTATAGATTAAGGATGATCAAATGTTTATTTTATATATATATATATAGATATACATATATTTTTCTATGTTATTATATAGCAAAGATGCTAAATAAAGATTATTATTATTATTACATATGCTGCTATACGATTGGAGCTGTATCACATCATTAAGTAACCCCGACGAAGCTTGTAGACAATTATACAGGGTCGCTACAAAGTATGGAAACACGGCTCTCACGTGAAAACGGCTAAAAACAGAACCACCAAAATTGGGATTTCTAAATGGGATATTTTCTTGAACAATTTGGCGTGAAAAAATCAAAAATGATTCTCAGGATTTTCACATACGGACGCCATCTTAAATTTTTTTAAATGGAATTCGATTTTTTTTATTTTACAACTTTTATAGACCTTATAATTCTGATTACAACCATATACCTTTTTTTAAAAATACTTGTCTTTTCATCGATAAACCGGACTTTGAAAAGTATGGAAACAGCGAAATATTTTGAGAACGGTTTATCGGAATGTCCTGAAGTTTTGCAAAGGTTTAGAGTACGTAAAGACCTTCAACTTACTCTAAACCTTTGCAAAATTTCAGGACATTCCGATAAACCGTTCTCAAAATATTTCCCTGTTTCCATACTTTTCAAAGTCCGGTTTATCGATGAAAAGACAAGTATTTTTAAAAAAGGTATATGGTTGTAATCAGAATTATAAGGTCTATAAAAGTTGTAAAATAAAAAAAATCGAATTCCATTTAAAAAAATTCAAGATGGCGTCCGTATGTGAAAATCCTGAGAATCATTTTTGATTTTTTCACGCCAAATTGTTCAAGAAAATATCCCATTTAGAAATCCCAATTTTGGTGGTTCTGTTTTTAGCCGTTTTCACGTGAGAGCCGTGTTTCCATACTTTGTAGCGACCCTGTATAATGCCCTAGATATAATATTTAATAAATGTGTCCCACTTAAAAAACCAACAACTACGAGCCGCAAGTATCCATGCTGGTTTAGCTTTAAAACAAAGCGCTTAGTTAATAGCAAGGAACATTATCGCAAGCTACACAAAGTGTATAAGTTTAGTATATACAAAGATAGGATAAATAGATTACGCAAAGAAATCCAAAAAATATTAAACTTGATCAAGAATCGTATATACATAATACCGAACACCGAATTCTTACCGATCCAAATAAATTATGGAATTATATAGAAGAAAAAAAGTCCCAGTCTAGAACACCAGGGTCTGTGACATACCTCGACAAAATAGTAGAGAACCCTCTTGATATAGTGAACTGTTTTGCAGATTATTTTTCCTCCGTGTACTCATCGCCCGATGCAACTGATGGAGTTGATATTATAACAGCTGAAAGTAACGATATATTTCATATCGAAGAAGTCACGGACAATGATATTCTAATTGCGACAAACCACTCGAAAAACAATTTTACATCGGGTTGCGATAATGTTCCATCTTTCTTTTTGCGTGATTGTGTTCAGTCCCTTTTAACTCCCCTAAAACATATATTTAATACGATATTACGTACATCAATTTGCCCTAAGATTTGGAAAACAACTCGAGTCACTCCTGTTTATAAATCAGGCGATAAGCATGAAGTAACAAATTATCGCCCTATATCTGTCCTTAATAATTTTGCAAAAGTACTCGAAACTATATTATCAAATAAAATTTATGCTCATACTGAATTATATATATCATCACAGCAGCATGGTTTTTTGAAAAAACGCTCAACGGCCACTAATCTGTTATGCTTCACAGAATATGTAGCATACCATCTCGACAATCGCGGTCAAGTACTTCTGTAAAGCATTTGACTCTATAGACCATGGCGTGCTGCTTTATAAATTACAACGTTGGGGTTTTAGTCAAAATATACTGAATCTGATTAAATCGTATCTGTCTAATCGCGCCAGCTACGTAGAATATCTATGCCACCGCTCGATAATATTCAGTCCCACTAGTGGGGTGCCTCAAGGGTCAAATCTAGGGCCACTTCTCTTCAACCTATTTATAAATGACATTGCAGAGAGCATAACATCCGAAATTCTTGTATACGCTGATGATGTAAAAATATTTAAGTCTAGAAGTGATTGCCTGGAGCTCCAGGAAGATATTAACCGAATTTGTGAATGGAGTAAACTAAACAAACTTAAACTCAATACATCAAAATGCAAATCCATGTCATTCTATAGAACGAAAATGCCACTTAAATTTGCATACTTTTTAGATAATACAGCACTTGAGAGTGTAGATTCTGTTAACGACTTAGGCGTATTGTTTGACAAGGATTTGACATTTATACCGCACATTAACAGTGGTCACAGAAAATCTTTAAAAATGCTTGGTTTTATACGGCGTACTGCTCAACCATTTACGAATAGATACACAATAACAAAGCTTTACACGTCCTTTGTGTTGTCAAAGCTGGAGTACTGTGTAGTGGTGTGGTCACCTTCTTATGACACGTACATAAAACTTTTCGAACGAGTTCAAAAGACTTTCGTAAAATTCTTATATTTTAAATAATTCCATCATTACCCCGACGACTCAATCAGTTATACAAATTTATCAACTATGTTCAATTTAAAATCACTTGAAGCTAGACGTAATATTATATACAGTAGAACCTCGCTATATCGGGCCTCGAGATACCGAGATTCGGATATATCGGGGTCATTTTTCAGGTTTCTTTTTTTTTTAAGATGTTAATTTTAACAATTGACTGCGTACCGCCCTGATTAGGTAAAACGTTCCGGCGTCATTATTGTATTATATAGTATGTCTTGTTATGTAGGTGGCTACTGCACATACCTGCATTAAGCCTATTATGTTAAAGGGATTAGTAAATACTGGGTCCCTTGAATATATATATATATATATATATATATATATATATATATATATATATATACAGGGTGTCCCATTAGTGCGGTCTCGGAAGATATCTCAGCTCTCGTTAAAGATAGAAAAAAAATGTTTTCACAAAATTGCTTGATTTTAAGAGCTGCATAACCTTAAATTATTTTCAAATATACAGGGTGTCCCATTATTCCATACTTAATACCAACTTTGTTATTTTAAATGGAACACCCTATATATTATTTTTTTATTTGATCCGCCTTTAAATAACCTACACAAAGATATATCATTATCGGCACTTTAGGTAATTCGTTACTTAAAAAAAAAAATATTTTTTGAAAATTTTGGCAGTTTTAGTACTTTACTTAAAAATTCACTGTGTTCGTATTTTTTAAGATACCAAGCTGAAATTTTACACACATATGCAGTAAAGAATGCTCTATCCATTGACTATAACACATTTTAATATTACTTATAAAACCTAGTAAAAAACTACCCTCTAATATTTAATATTTAAAATGTACATTACTTCATTTTTTTAAATGGGACATCCTATATTTTTTTATTTTATCAAATCCGCAATAAAAAATGCTTTATTTCTTGTATATCATACCCTTTATCTATTTTCATTAGTTTTGGTGATATTAACATTTTTCTGTCAAATATAGGGTATACATAAAATAAAGCATTTTTCATTTCGGATCTGATAAAGTAAAGAAATATAGGGTGTCCCATTTAAGAAAATGAAGTTATGTACATTTTAAATATTAAATATTAGAAGGTAGTTTTTTATTAGGTTTTATAAGTAATATTATAATGTGTTATAGTCAATGGATAGAGCATTCTTTACTGCATATGTGTGTAAAATTACAGACTGATATCTTAAAAAATAAGGACACAGTGAATTTTTAAGTAAAGTACTAAAACTGCCAAAATTTTCAAAAAATATTTTTTTCTGAAGTAACAATCAACCTAAAGTGCCAATAATGATATATCTTTGTGTAGGTTATTTAAAGGCGGATCAAATAAAAAAATAATATATAGGGTGTTCCATTTAAAATAACAAAGTTGGTATTAAGTATGGAATAATGGAACACCCTGTATATTTGAAAATAATTTTAGGTTATGCAGCTCTTAAAATCAAGCAAATTTTGTGAAAACATTTTTTTTCTATCTTTAACGAGAGCTGAGATATCTTCCGAGACCGCACTAATGGGACACCCTGTATATGTATATATATATATGTATATATATAAATGTATATATATATATATATATATATATATATATATATATATATATATATGTGTATATATATATGTATATACATATATACAGGGTGAGTTTTTTTCGATGTTCTCTATGGGGATCTCGGAAACTATAAGAGATAGAAAAACGGTTAAATGGGGAAAGAAGTGTAGTTTTATAGGACGAATAAAATGACACTTTCAAAATATTTGACAAAGTCAAGGGTAACTAGATATTTTGAATAAAGTAAAATGTGTCAATTTTTTGAAATCAATATATCTCTATTATTATCATAGATAGAAAAAAACTGTAAGGGACAAAGTTGTAGAAAATTTTACACAGATTAATAACAAAAAATCAAAAAAAAAATTTCGCCCATATTTTATGAGATATGACACAAACTTACCATTTTTTAAATAGAAACAATAGTTGGCTATGACTTTATTAAAAGGGCTATTTTTTTCCCTTCAATTCGATATAACATATACCATAGTTATTTTTAAAATAAAGTAAGTTACAGTCGTTTTTAATTTTACCATACACCAAAAAATAGTTAGCCACGAAAAAGACAAAAGTAAAACAATTGCAGTTGTTTATTCTAAACACATATTAATTCATTTCCATATTTGGTTTGTTTCGATAAGTTTGTTTTGTATTTATTTGGTGTTGAAAGTTTTTTAAAGTGATAATGAATTTTTCTAAGGGAGAAAAGCGTGATATGCTTGTTTGTTACATTCAGTGTAATAAAAACGCTGCGGATGCTGCAGAACAATATTATAATCAATATATCGATCGTCGGCAGCCATCTTTACCAACATTCAGAAGAATTTACCACAATTTGGGTGAGTACGGATCCTTTACAAAGCCGAAACTTCGGAAATAAACGTATTAGCATTGGCGATGATAGATCCATACACATCGACCAGACAAATTGCAACAGAAGCAAGCATATCTCAACGGACTGTAGTACGAGTTTTGAAAATACACAAATATCACCCATACAAGGTATCAATTTCACAAAATTTATATGACGGTGATACCAATAAGAGAATGGTCTTCTGTATGTGGTACAAAAACATGTGCCAAGAGGATAATACGTTCCCTACAAAAATAATTTGGACAGATGAAACGCGATTTACTAATTTTGGGATTTTTAACCGGCACAATGAACATGTTTGGAGTCAGGAGAATCCACGAGAAGTTGCAGAAGTTAGACTTTTCTGTGGGGTTATGTGAAGAACAAAGTGTATCAACAATCATATCAATCCGTGGAGGATCTTAGACTCGCTGTACTTGAAACATTTAATTCTATTGACAGAAGAAAAGTCAAAACAGCCACAAATTCGATTTTAAAAAGATGCACTTTATGCCATAATAATAATGGTGGACTTTTTGAGCATCTTATGTAATATTTAAAATTTTCTTCTATTATTATTTTGATAATTTTGGAATTATTTTACTTTATGTTGCTTTTGACAAATCTAAAGAAAGATAATAAATTAAATATTGATTTCGTTGCTATAAACAACCGCAATTGTTTTACTTTTGTCTTTTTCATGGCTAACTATTTTTTGGTGTCTGGAAAAATTAAAACGACTATAACTTATTTTATTTTAAAAATAACTATGGCATATGTTATATCGGATTAAAGGGAAAAAAATAATCTTTCCAATGAGGCCATAGCCAACTATTCTTTCCATTTATAAAAAGATAAGTTTGTGTCATATCTCCCAAAATATGGGCGATTTTTTTTTTTTTATTTTTTGTTATTAATCTGTGTAAAATTTTCTACAACTTTGTCCTTTACAGTTTTTTTCTATCTATGATAATAATGGAGATATATTGATTTCAAAAAGTTGACACATTTTACTTTATTCAAAATATCTAGTACCCTTGACTTTTTCAAATATTTTGAAAGTGTCATTTTATTCGTCCTATAAAACTCCACTTCTTTCCCCATTTAACCGTTTTTCTATCTCTTATAGTTTCCGAGATCCCCATAGAGAACATCGAAAAGAACTCACCCTTTATATATATATATATATATATATATATATATATATATATATATATATATATATATATATATATATACATATATATATATATATATATATATATATATATATATATAAATTTTCAATTTTAAATTAAACTCCACAGAGATATGAGATATAAACCCAGTGAGCAAATACATTTAAGTAATGTTTCATCAACATTAAAACAACGTTTAATGTTGCTACAATGTTGATATAACATTAAAACAACGTTTTAAAGTTGATGACCATCGACTAAAAATTTCATGAATTTATACTGTAACGCTTAAATTACACGGAGTCTATAATTGAAAATTACAATAATTATACAGATGATCTTCGATATTATCATCATCAAGCAACAACGCCTGTTCAAGAAATCTAGCGATCTCTAGTGGACCTCCGTCTCCATCATTGCATAAAACGTTTTCCTCAAAATTACCTGTTTATTATCAGAATGTGCGTGGTCTACGTTCTAAGTTACACTTAATGAATACCATTATAGCGTTGTTGGAACACACTGTCATTATTTTGACTGAAACATGGTTGTTAAACTCTATTTCCAATTCGGAGCTAGGTTTTTTTGATTATAACGTTTATCGGTGCGATCGTGATAATGTAACTACCGGGAAATCCCGCGGGATGGAGTTCTAATTGCAGTATCCAAACGTTACACTTCTAATGTAGTCTACAGTTATAACTCTCTTCACGAAGAGCTGTATGTGAGCATTTGCTATGGTTGTGATACCGTTATATTTGGAGTAGTATATATTCCTCCTAACTGCGATTATACTACGTATCAGACGCATTGTGAGATTATTGAGTCGATTGCTGATTGTAACACCTTGTTCATGTATGGTGACTATAATTTACCTCACGCGACTTGGATTAATGATATCTATGGAGTAAATACGGATTCCACCTGTCCAAAAACTACACTGGTCGCTAACTTATTTGGATTCCTTAACTATCATCAAGTGAACTTAATTTGTAATAACAACTCAGTTGCTCTTGATTTGATTTTTGTGCCCATAGATTTTAACAAGAATAATATTCAGCTCTCTGAATCACAATTCCCGATCGTCCCTTGTGACACCCATCATCCAGCATTGGAGTGTTTTTTAACACTTCAATCTACCCCTAGCAATGCATGGCTAGAGACAAAAAATAATTTTACTTTTGATTTTGATTTTAAGCATGCTGACTACACAGCCTTAAACAATGCATTTATTAACGTTAGGTGGGATGATTAATTTAGCTGCATGTGATAAATTCTATTCAACCCTTTTTGAAATTGTTGAGTTTTACGTTCCTAATATATATATATATATATATATATATATATATATATATATATATATATATATATATATATATATATATATATATATATATATATATATATATATATATATATATATATATATATATATATATATATATATATATATATATATATATATATATATATATATATATATATAAAATTTCTCACGAACCGCAACTGATGAATAGATATATCACACAAAACTAAATAGTAGAAAGTGTAGCAGCAGACGGGGATCCGGTGCCTAGTTTGAATAATTTCATCGAGGAATTTGAATACATTTCAATATTTTAACGCCGCACGTGAGCGTGTATTCATGTGATAAATTCAATTCGTAATTATTTTATGATAATAGCTGTGAAATGCTCACTCTGACTTTTGCTGGCTGGGGATTAAATGCAATTTTAATTATTACTGGCGTTATATTTAAAAAAGTTGCATTTCCCACTAACCACACATTTTTTACTTTCCCCCGTATGTAATAAAAAGGAAAAGTGTTGTTTTCGTGAAAATTTTCGAATCAAAAATTTTAGCGGAAATATCCGTTTTGAGGTCCCCTGAGTCGAATAAGACCATTTTTAAAAAATGTCTGTCTGTCTGTCTGTGTGTGTGTCTGTGTGCGCTGTACCGCAAAAACCGCTAAAGATATCGAGATGAAACTTAAAGCTTAAGCTTTTTGTTACAATCGGAAGAACTGAAAAGCTTTTGGTGAAAATCGGAAAACCGGACGTGGTACTTTACTCTTAGCGTTTTACAGTTTTTTCAGATTTTTTCAATAAATGTTCATCAAACAAAAAATTCTTTCAAATAAAAGTTGTAGATAATAACAAAATAAAGATGTATTGTTTACTTACTTTTTGTCATAGCACTCTTAGTTTTTGAGATATTTAATAAATAGTGTTTTTTTTATCTAGTCATTGATTTGTGTCAGTGTGTGTGTTGATACAATTGGAAAATGTTTCAAATAAAAGTTGTAGGTAATAAAATATTAAAGATTTTTTGTATCTTCACTTTTTGTCATAGCACTCTTAGTTTTTGAGATATTCAATAAATAGTGCCCTACAGTCTGTCACCCTTTATGCAGAAAATCATGGACGGAAGATTGGACGAGATGATTAAACTTGGCGTTATCAAACCATCTTCGAGTCCGTGGTCTTCACCAGTTGTCTTAACGAAGAAGTCCAGCAGCGAATATAGATTCTGTTTTGACGGTCGTCGGTTAAACGCTGTGACGAAGAGAGATGCTTACCCCCTCCCTAAAGTCGATGCCATCCTCAACAGGTTACGAGAAGCACATCTAATCTCAACTATAGATTTGAATCACGCATTTTAGCAAATTCCATTAGACGCGGATTAACGAGAAAAAAACGGTTTCTCGGACTATGTTCCTAATACCGGAGGTTCATACCTCAGTTTTCGAGAATGGTAGTACCTATTAATACGTTTCAAACAGTGAGAAAGAAGCGGAATCTATCAAGTGGGAGATGATAGAGCCGATATAGCTTTCAATTCTATAAAAAAGACCTGTATTGGCATATTAATGCATTACATCTACACTAATCGCTACCCCCTCTCTTCCTCCTGCGTTCCCTCTCTTCTTTCAACTTCTCCAGCGTCCTTACCCCGGCCCTATCCTTTCTCATCTATTTTGCCACTCTTCTTTTGCCTCTTACTCCCACCTATTCCTACCGATGTGAAGATAGCCACGGATTTTCCAAACTAGGAGTTCTTAGAGATATGATTATTTTAATATTTGGTATGAATGGTGCTATACGCGGGACAGCAATATATTGTTTAAATAATTAACAAATGAGAGTTGCAACATTTTGGTCAATTATACTTATTCTAGATATATTGTTTAAACAATTAGTAAAGAAATTTGGAAAATAAAATAGGAGGTTTCAGAGATATGATTTTTTTAATGTTTGGTATGAATGGTGCTATACGCTGGACAGCAATATATCATTTAAATATTTAACAAATAAGAGTTACAACATTTTGGCCATTTATGCTTGTTCTAGATAGCCACGGATTTTCCAAACTAGGAGTTTTTAGAGATATGATTATTTTAGTATTTGGTATGAATGGTGCTATACGCGGGACAGCAATATATTGTTTAAATAATTAACAAATGAGAGTTGCAACATTTTGGTCATTTATACTTATTCTAGATATATTGTTTAAACAATTAGTAAAGAAATTTGAAAAATAAAATAGGAGGTTTTAGAGATATGATTTTTTGAATATTTGGTATAAATGGTGCCATACGGACAGCAATATATTATTTAAATAATTAACAAATGAGAGTTACAACATTTTGACCATTTATGCTTGTTTTAGATATATTGTCTAAACAATTAATAAAGAAAATTGAAAAATAAAATAGGAGTTTTTAGAGATATGATTTTTTTTAATATTTGCTATGAAAGGTGACATACGAAGGTCAGCAATATATTGTTTAAATAAAGAACAATTAAGAGTTACAACATTCTGGTTATTTATTCTCGTTCTATATATATTGTTTAATCAATTAAAGAAGAAATTTTGAAAATAAAATATGTGGTTTGGAAGTTATGAAATTTTGATATTCTGGGGAATCTGTTTCATAATTCGTGTGATGGTGGAGGCGCAAAAAATCCGTGGCTGGGAAATCCGTGGCTATCTTCACATCGGTCCGATTCCTCCTTCACCCCCTCGCTTTCAATGCTATAAAGAAGCCTTAAAAACTGCACCCGTTTTAGCTAGTCCAGATTTTTCTAAACAGTTTTGTGTCCAGTCGGACGCTTCTGATATGGGAATACGAGCTTTTCATTTGCTTTTTTTACTTTTCGATATACAGGAATTTATCTTACAAGTATTCATAAACATATCCCGATGCACAAGCTGTAATATTTTAAGCATTCGTTGTTTTTTGAAAAGCATTCAATTTAAATCATCAAATGAGTGTTTCCACTCCTTGATTAAGCATGAAGTATAATTTTACTTCATGCTTAGCAGATGTGCAGAGAGTTTGTCTTTTAAGTATACATATCTCAATATACTGTCTACGCTGTAAATCTTTAGATATACGTTGTTTTTACAAATATTTTAAATTATAATTTCAAACCAGTATTTTTCACTCCCATTAAGCATAAAGTAAAAATTTACTTCATGCTTAATCACAGAATGGAAAATATATGTTAGAAGTTTTAAATTGAAATATAAAAAACAGCGAATGCCCATACATTTAATAAATTTCAAATAAATTGTTTTAGAAGCACTTACATATTTGCGTTTTATTCAACAAACCCCTGTAGATATTTACAAATGCTCACATGATATTTATTCAAACCCTGCGTATATACGCTCTGCATATGCAGTATGTAATTCGCATTTGTTTATAATTCGTGGATGACGTCTGTTGCAATGTTGCACGCTTCCGACGTTATTAATAATTTATGTGCAATAAATCCACATCCCAATTCCCGCATTTTAGTATCTTTGTACTTCATTTTAATGTTGCTCGTTGCATGTTTACATAAATATATACACATGCACGAACCAGGGATCCTCAGAAAGTTTCAAGCTGCACATGAATGTAATTCAAACCATCTGTATTGTTGGTGCAAGTGGGATTTGTGTGATTTTAGAGTTAATTGAAATTCTCATCGTTATGATTATTCTTAGGTAAATTGAAATACAATAATTGGAATAATTTTCTGAATAACAATCAAAGAAGAATAATCAGAGAACAATAAAACTTCCTTAAGAGGAGATCGACCGCTATTTACACGTAGAAAACTCAGCATATTGTCGTCTTAATTTTCTCAACATATTTCATCCCTAAAGAAGGATGTGGTATTTAGGGATGAAATATATATATATATATATATATATATATATATATTATATATATATATATATATATAATATATATATATATATATATATATATATATATATACCTATATATATATATATATAGGTACAGTTCGGAAAATTTCCTAACAGGGCATTCGACCAATAATACGGCAGGAGAGATGTGTGTAATCTACTTTATTGTAATACCAAGCTTTCGGGACTCATTTTGTCCCTTCCTCAGGGTTAACACTAAAAAACAATGAGCAAAAAAAAAACAATTACTGATCTGAATCAAACTATTAGTTAATGGCGAATTCTTAAAAAAATTAGCGAATAAATTTTGAGCTTACATTTGTGATTATTTCAACAAACTATTGTTAAACTGACGCTGCAATTGTTTGATTATTCTATCGTTACTCATGGTGGTTGTTGAATTTAAAAAAAACTAGGTTATGGTGTATAAAAAATCGTATGATGCGACTGTACAATGGCGTACGAAATTCGACAGATATTTTTTATCTCAATTATAGTTCGTTTGTTAAATCAATTTTAACTCTATTGTAAACCTATACTATTTATGGTTTCCATTTTCGATTCTTAAACGTTACCACTATTTTTTTTTTTTTTTAGGATAACATTATGTTTAATTTTGCTGTTAATTTATGTTAGTTTGATTAAGTTAAGTATCGCATAGTCCAAAATTATCTGTTAAATTACCCTGTAATTGGATGTAAATCTGTTGGGATGATAATAAATAAATAAATAAATAAATATCTATTTACATTATACAGAGAGTTTTTCTTTAAAATATACGTACTCCAAATTTAGCCTATTTTCTGTAAATATTGAGATAATCCTTGTTTTTTTTATAAGTTCATTTTAAAGCTCTAAACAAGTGACTTCCACTCCCAGACTAAGCATGAAGTAAAATTTCGAGTTTAGAAAAGCCCCGTGAAAATTTGTCGAGGGTCGCGCAGCGACCCGAGACAAATTTTCTGGGCTTTTCTAAACTCGAAATTTTACTTCATGCGCCACGCGTGTAAAACACTAAAATATTGGGAAATTTATGTAAATTTGAGCCTCACTTGAAATCAGCGTTTATACGCGTGGCGCATGAAGTAAAATTTCGAGTTTAGAAAAGCCCAGAAAATTTGTCTCGGGTCGCTGCGCGACCCTCGACAAATTTTCACAGGGCTTTTCTAAACTCGAAATTTTACTTCATGCTTAGTCTGGGAGTGGACAACACGCGTTTAAAGCTTCATATTGAACTTTTTTAAAAATCAACTAATGCATGTTTACCTAAAGTTTACCATGAAGTAACCACATTCAAATTCAGCGCGCATTTGTGACGTAACCGATCTTTACCCCCACTCTGAAATCTTCGATTCTGTCGATCCTTCTTACCGTATACTCATCCACAATAGATCTGCAAAAGTCGCGGTGGTACAGGCAAATGAGGCCACCCCTACGAATATTTACCGTATACTCGACCGTCTTTGCTACCTTGCATCATTTGCCTCCCCTGAAGTTAGCCACGAGCCGCGCCTGGCGCAGATACAAATCAAAGTAATACTTACTGCCAAAGCCGATGCTCTGGCAAAGATTGGATCACGCAGACTCCTCCCCTGAAGTTAGCCACGAGCCGCGCCTGGTGCAGATACAAATCAAAGTAATACTTACTGCCAAAGCCGATGCTCTGGCAAAGATTGGATCACGCAGACCCTATATTGGACCAGAACCAATGCTACCGATTCCCAAAAAATCAATAAGACCAAGCGCAAAAGAGTGGACCCTAGAAAGACACACCGAGCGCTGGAAAAACCTGACAGGGCATAGACACAGTAAACTACTGATGGAAAAACCCTGCCAAGAACTAGCAACTGAGGCCCTCAGACTCAGTAGAAACAACCTTAGAATAGTCACAGGACTGATAACTGGACACTGTACCCTAAGGAAGCACCTGCATAACATGAAACTGTTCACAGAAGATCCAATATGCAGACTATGCCTGGAAGAGGATGAAGACGCCTCACATGTACTATTCGAGTGCGAGGCACTTTCCACCTGGAGGGAAACAAACCTTGTCCAAGGGAATCCAAGCCACTTCCCGAAGGGAAAGATGATCGAAAGGCTGCTGGGACTAGCCAAGGAGACAGAGCTTTTTGATTAACTACGGTAACGGAAGAAGTACAATAAGCCACACGGCTGCGGTGCTAGGGCAGAAATAACCCTAACTTCCGTTTCCTGCCCCTAAAAAAAAAAAAAAAAAAAAATACTTACTGCAGACCATTTTCTTTCTCCAAAACCGAATAATTCCGCCCAAAACTTTTGCGCGCTGTTGATTAAGATGTTATGAACAAGCTGCATAACGAACACGCAAGGTAAAGCTATTCTCCAGCAGTTGTAAAAAATATCAACGACGTTGAATGGCTCTTTTCCAAAATTTTGTACAACTTCAAATATGTGCATGGTGTATATTAAACAGAGCATGTACACGGATGCGAAAACTTCGAAGGCGTATTTACACACTTTTTTCGAATTTCTTTTAACTGTAGACCTAAAGAAATGATAAAATAAAAAATAATGCTATACATAAATAATCCTGAAAATTTGTAAGCTTTTCTTAACTCGAAATTTTTCTTCATGCTTAATCTGCGATTAGAAACACTTGTTATAAGCTCAAATTGAATGCTATTATAAAATGAGGAATGTCTGAACATTTACAGCATAAACGAATTTTAGTAAATTTTTGATCAATTTCCACACCGGTTACTACCTGATCTTGCTACGCTACTGCCCAAAATAATACATACCTTAAATACTTTTCTTTGTAAACTAGCGTAGGAACAAAGGTAAAATACACATAATGTGAAAATGTTGGAAGACTGTAGTTCTCTTTGTGTTTTTTGAGGATTTGCATATTGGATCTCACGAACCCATACCCTTTCATTGATAACGCAAACTGTAAATATAATAATACAAATATTACATATCTTGAACAAGTTTCTCATCTTTCACGTGGTGAAACATATTTAACTATGATTTAATAAAGAAAACACTTAGTTAAATTTCACTAATACAGTAGAACCTCGCTATACCGGGCCTCGAGATACCGTGATTCGGATATATCGGGGTCATTTTTTAGGTTTCTTTTTTTTTAAAGATGTTAATTTTAACAATTGACTGCGTACCGCCCTGATTAGGTAAAACGTTCCGGCGTCATTATTGTATTATATAGTATGTCTTGTTATGTAGGTGGCTACTGCACATATGTATATATATATATATATATATATATATATATATATATATATATATATATGTATGTTAAAACGTATATATATATATATATATATATATATATATATATATATATATATGCGCGTGTGTGTATGTGACTATTATACAAATTACATATATTCGGATATACCGTGTTTTCCTTATATCGTGCTAGGTATAGCCAAAAGCCATCCCGGTATAACGAGGTTCTACTGTATATATATTACTGAAATTTAAGCAAGTGTTTTCTTTATTAAATCATACAAATATTACATTACTTTTACAAAATACACCAGTGGCGGCCAGTGGCCAACTTCACGTGAACAAAAATGCCAAGGTAATGCATCACGGAATTAAAAGGTGCACTCGTTGTGCTGCTAAACGCATGTATTAATGACGCAATTCCGTGACGTAAGGAGCATTGATAAAGAAAATGGATACGTAGTGCTTTCAACCTAATTTGTTGTATCTTGGATTTGAGCCTCACATGGAGTTAGGCCGCCAACCGCTTAGTGAAATACACAATCATATTTTGTCTTCATATTCGATACTTTATAGTTGACACAACGATACGTAGAAGCCAACGGCGGCTCGCAGCCTAACTTCTGGGTAGGCCAGAGACCTAAGGCAATACGAGGGGCGTTTGAAAAGTCCGTGCAAAAATAAAAACTACTAACGTATTTGGGGTGAACCCTTTTTATTTTTCGACATAGTCTCCTTTTAGGCTTATCCACTTCGTCTAACGATGTTCTAGTTTGTTGATCCCTTCCGAATAATAGTATTTGTTCATGTCTGCAAAATATCCATTACTGTCTGCAATCACCTCCTCGTTAGAATAAAATCTTTGTCCCGCCAGCTATTTCTTCAAATTGGGGAACAAATAGTAGTCCGAGGGAGTCAAGTCTGGGGAATAGGGGGGATGTGAAACGAGTTGGAATCCTATTTCCATTAATTTAGCGACCACAACTGCTGAGGTGTGTGCTGGTGCGTTGTCGTGATGGAAAAGGACTTTCTTGTGGGCCAATCGCGGGCGTTTTTCTTGCAGCTTGGTTTTCAAATGGTCCAATAACGATAAATAATATTTACCTGTAATAGTTTTACCCTTTTCCAGATAGTCGATGAGGATTATCCCTTGCAAATCCCAAAAGACAGTCGCCATAACCTTTCCGGCCGAAGGAACGGTCTTCGCCTTTTTCGGTGCAGATTCCCCCTTGGTAACCCATTGTTAGGTCTCAGGAGTATAGTAATGTATCCATGTTTCATCCACAGTGACGAAACGACGCTTAAAGTCCTCCGGATTCTTTTGGAACAGCTGCAAACCATCCTTGCAACACACGCGATTCCGTTTTTGGTCAAGCGTGAGCAATCGCGGCATCCATCTTGCGGATAGCTTTCTCATGTCTAAATGTTTATGCAAAATATTATGTACCCGTTCATTCGAGATGCCCACAGCACTAGCAATCTCACGCGCCTTAACTCTATAACTATCATGGATTTGATCAATGATTTCTGGAGTCGTAACCTCCACAGGCCGTCCAGAACGTTCAGCGTCACTTGTGCCCATATGGCCAGTCCAAAAATTTTGAAACCACTTATAAACTGTTTTAATCGAAGGTGCAGAGTCACCATAATGTTTAACAAGCTTCTCTTTAGTCTCCTGAGACGTTTTGCCTTTCATAAAGTAATGTTTAATCACCACACGAAATTCTTTTTCGTCCATTTCTTGAAAATCACTCGACTTGATTCACACGAATGCCAAACACAAAGAAATAGACCAATATGGCTGAAACTTGGTATGCGTTCATTCAAGAGATACTACTAACTAAACATGACCACGATACGCGCCGGTGTTGCCACCTCTCGGACTTTGCACGGACTTTTCAAACCACCCTCGTATGTATCCGTTATTGAAAGGTGACTTTGTTATGCAATTCCTTTATAAAGCGCCATCGCAATCTCAAATTTAGTGTGCCTTGGCGCTGTTGCCGACCCCGTAGTTAGGCTGCGAGCCGTCGCTGGTAGAAGCGGAAAATAAATAGGCGATTTAAAAACCACTAACTAGTTTAATTATAATTATAAAATAGTATGATTTAAATAAAACGTACGTATTCGACTAAAACAATGGTCCTGCATCCTATAGATATATTGTACTTTAAGAAAAATATGCCCAGAAGATTAAACATTCCAAAAAACTGGAGTATTACAATAATCGTCCAAATGTGTATCCATTCTATTTTACCTAACAACGCATTATCCTTAAATCGAATCCGCAATTTCCAGTAGTAATACACGAGAAAATGAAGCAGAAAAATAAATGGAAGTACTACAAATAATACTTTGTAACTTTTAAATAAGTGTATAAGAATTTTAAATCCATATTGACTCCTGAAAAAAAAATGTGTGTTAAATTTATGTACAGTTGCGAGAAAAAAAAAACCAGTACAGCAGGAAGCTTTAGCCTCTTTAAAAATATCGTATTTTTTGTTTTGTAAATAACTATTAGTGTGTATCAAAATTTTGACTTGTCAGGTAATTGTCATTTGATGTGTCGAAAACCATTTTTTTTCGAAATTTTGACAGAAAAAAAGTACAAGAAATGGTCCTATGTTTCACTTAGATGTATACAGTGTAAGTTTTTTTTTTTCTCTATCTCTTATAGTTTCCCAGATCCCATTCATAGAGAACATTATGAATGGGATAGAGAAACGGTTAAATGGGCAAGGTAGTGCAGTTCTTCGAGCTGAATAAAAAGACATTTGTATAAATTAAATTGCCAATTCTTGGTTGCAGAATACTTCAAACATTAAAAGTGCGATTCATCTAATCTTCCTGTTTACAAAACATTTTTTTTTAATAACATTTCTTGACAATTGATTGAGTTGTGCTATTTTAAAAACCGTCGCCGGACCCTGTGCATAAACATCTATGAATATAATAATACACACGCCTCAGCTCCTCTATGTTGGATCACAAGAAATTGTTAGTATCTTTCTCTAGGTATACTAACTCTATGTTTTTAAGTATACTAGAGCGCATGCGCGAAGCTATGCATCTATTCAGCAAAAAGTTCAACATTCAACATGTTTGGATTTGTTTGTGATGTATGTTGGTACCTAATGAACGGTACTGCGGTCGGTCTATTCCGTACGATTGCAAAAATCCCAAACACGTTCACGGTTAACAATCCGGTTATCAGAGAATTCCCCAACACTTGGCATCTCTGCTGAACGGGCCCAATGTTCAACATTCAACATGTTTGGATTATTTGTGATGAATGTTGGTATCTAATGAACGGTACTTCGGTCGGTCTATTTCGTACGATTGCGAAAATCCCGAATACGTTCACGATTAACTATCCGGCCATCAGAGAATTCCCAAACAGTTGGTAATAAACATTTTATTAAGAAAAATAACGTCCTTAGCAACAGTCAACATGGATTCCTTGCAAAGAGATCTACAATGACAGCGACTGCTTCATTCTATAAAATATTACTGGCTTATCTAGACAGTGGAGAATTTTCCATAGGTGTGTTTCTAGACCTTAGTCGGGCTTTCGACTGTGTCGATAACAAAATTTTGCTTGAAAAACTGAATATGTATGGTATACGCGGTGTGGCTCAATCCTGGTTTTGCCAGTACTTGGAAAATAGACAAAATTTTGTTCGCATTGTAAGTGACAGCAATATATCAACCTCTAGCCCTCGTAGCATTGACCTTGGTGTACCTCAGGGGTCAATTCTTGGACCAATGTTATTTATACTATATATAAATGACATTGTCAATATCATCCCAGACAATATCTTCATATATGCTGATGATATGTCTATGGTTACGAGCGGAAAGCATGAGCAAGGTTTGATTGATAAATCCACTGAAATAACACAAAAATTATGTTCCTGGTTTTCAAATAACAAATTATTGCTAAATGACAAAAAGTCAAATTTCATTCTATTTAAGACAAAACAGTCTAAAATAAATATAAATAATAATATTTGTACTGACCATATAATAATAGAACAAACTGCAGTAACAACATTTTTGGGACTCCAGATAGATCAATTTAATGATTGGAAATTACAATGCGAACATGTTGTGAAATGCCTCAATAAAACAGCTTATCAGATGAGATGTCTAAGAAATGTTTTGACAGTGGAACAATTGATAAATGTATATTTTGCAAATGCACAATCACGAATGTATCGCCAATGGCAGGATGTGCCCCAAAAGCACACACCGTACGCTTTTGGGGCACATCCTGCCATTGGCGATACGTATTCGTAGGACAAAAGCGTATAATTAGAGCAATGGCAGGGGTGCAACCAACACATTCTTGTAAGCCTTATTTTAAGAAATTTCAAATCTTGCCTTACCCTTGTCTGGTGATGTACGAATTAATATTATTCACACGTGAAAATCAACATAACTTTACTAAACATAGTGACATTCATTCGTACAACACCAGACACGTAGGTGATATGTATGTAGAACGTTGCCGGCTTAATATAAGACAAAAGGCCTAAATTATATAATAATTTGCCGAATGATATAAAATCAATTAAATCTATTCACAAATTCAAATAGTGCTTAAAAACCTTTCTCTTAGAAAAATTATATTACGATATAAATCATATTATCAAATAATATTTATTGTACAACATAATTATAAGAAACTAATTTATATTATGCACATTTCTCTTTTTTGACGCTTCCAATACTGTACGATATATGTAACTATATGTATCTGTTCAGTCAATGGAATAAAGAATTATTATTATTATTATTATTATTAACTCTCAACTGTTGTCTCTGCTGAACGGGCTTTATGTCACGTACAGTTGTCAGCGGGAAAACTTTAACTATTAATAATTTAATATTTAAGTAAAAAACAAATACAATTCAGAAGACATAATGTTTTTTTCCATCCAAAGAATTCACTAAGACAATAAAAATAATGGAATATTTAATTACCCGAGAAAACGTACCCTCGATCATAGAAATAATCTTGCATAGCGTTTTGGAGCGTCATTGCTAAAAAACCGGAAAAAATAAAATTGTAGACACTCTGTATGTTCCTGTCATTAAAAGCTTTTTCGATGAACGATTCGTTCCTGTAGTCTTCCTTATCTTTGTAATACTTCTTTCTAGGACCATTTTCTTCGTTCATGTTTTTAGCGTGTGTAAAAGAAAATCGCAATAAAATATTTATAACTTTGAATTAGCCTGAAAATTAAACGTTTTATTATAATATGTATTTACAGGGAGTTTTTTTTTACAGATGGAGTTAATGTACCTTTATCAAAGAAAATATTTATAATTTAAAACTATCTTAACAATTATATAAAGAAGAAATAAACATTATAGATAGAGTTAATGTACCTTTGTCAAAGAAAACATTTATAATTTAAAATTATCCACTTGTAAAACAAATACACTTTGAATTTGTCAGTTTACAGATTCAATAAGAATGTTTTGTGTTCAACACTATTTTAAATTCGAAAACTGTTTGCAGCAATTTAAATATAAACATAAAATAGCTCGGTCTAATTAATTTAACACCATATAACTATGTTTATGTTTTTTTTAATATGTGTATATGTTGTCACGTCATTCACGTTTATTTAAAAGTAACCTTGGTCTAGAGGTTACTTTTAAATGAATAATATTATTCGCAAAATTAACGCGTATTTATTGATGATATTAATGTGCTCAACAATTATAATTTGTTGATTTCTGTCCCAGGTTATTATTACATTATTTTTATACAGGGTGTCCCATCCTGGCACTCATTATAGATATTATCGTAACCATTAAGGCAGGGAATATTTAAAATTGAAGTATTGGAATATTCACAATAAACAACAAAAAAAGACCTTTATTGGCAAACTACATTACATCTACACACTAATCGATCCGCCTCTCTTCCTCCTGCTTTCCTTCTCATCCCCTAACTTCTCCAGCGTCTTTACCCCGCCCCCATTCTTTCTCATCCATTCCGTCACTCGTCTATTCCATCTTACTCATTCCTCCTTCACCCCCTCGCATTCCTCCGCCAAATGACTCCACGTATCCCTCCCCCGCTCACATATTACACACTTCCCATACTCTTTCCCCATCCACACCTTCCTCCCTCTCACCCCTGACCCACACCTCACCCTCACCAGCATTACCCCTTTCTCCCTACTACATCCCCTCTCTACCAAATACCTCGGCATTCTCCCATGTACCTTCCACCGTACCTATCGTTGTATTCACTCCTCTCTATACACCCCTGCCTTTCCTGTGCTTCCACCTCCTTCTCCTTCTCCTTCACCTCTACCTTCAAAATGCCAAAATCCACACCTTACTTCTGTAGAGATATTTGAATGTATAATAATTGGCGCCAAATAATTATGTTGTGCGCAAAATCGTTTTATTTTATGCACATCCATGCAGACATTTTGTATATAGACGAATAAAGGCAGTCTTAAGTTAAACTTGAATCTGTGTGCATCATTAATTAAAATTTACCTTTTTCCTAAATTACTCATTAAAAGTAAAAGTGAAAACGTTGTTAACTTACGTTACAACAACTTCTAACAATCACCACTCCCTCCGCCTGCCCTTTCCTCATCACCTATTCCAATTTACTCATATAGAGGTTAAACGAGGCTTAGCCCCTCCCACGTTCTAAACTTCTCTGAATCCTCCATTCCCACTTTTGCCACTGCCCATTCTCCTTATACACTCTCACCCACTCTACCATTTCCTTACTCACCCCTCTTTTCCTCAAACACTCTAACAACCCTACCCTCGGTACCGAGTCGTACGACGCCTTCAGGTTCACAAACACCGCATACACGCTTTCCTTCTCTTTCATCACCTTCTCCACCATTCTTGCCAGGGTAATGACCTGTTCCCTCGTCCTCCTACTCCTCCTAAAACCCCCCTGCGTCTCCGGCAGCAGCCCCTTATCTTCCACCTCTTCCTCCAGTCTATTCTTCACCACCATCATGGCTATCTTGTATCCAGTACTCATTATCGTTATCCCCCCTATAACTATCCGCATCCTTCTTATCCCCTCCTTTGTGTACTGGGCACATCCTTTCCACCCTCAATGTTGCAGGCAGGTTCACTCTTCCTTTCCACATCTGGTTCAGTAGCTTCCCGAATTTCCTCTCCTTTCCCAATCTCCTTCCACATCTCTGCCTTTTGCCGAGCCCTCCCTGCTGCCTTCCCTCCCTTTACCTCCTTAAACGCTCTTTACACCTCCTCCTCCGTGAACTCTACTTCTCCATCCCCTCGCCTGCTTTCTCCCATTCCCACTGGCACTCCACTACCTTATCTGCACTTCCTTACCCATTCTTTCAACGATACCCCTAACTGCCTCTTCCTTTCCGCCTCGTTCCTGCATTATTTCAGTTTCTCGCTCACTCTTTCCACCGCCCGCAGCTTTTTCCTCTCACATATATCATCATATCTCTTTCTTGCCGCCTCCACTGTCCCTCTTCTCCTCAATTTCCCATTTCTTACGCCTTCTCCCACTGCCTTTCTCAACTCCCTCTTCGCCTGCCTACACTCCTCATCGAACCACGTACTCCCACCTCTTCACTCTCCCTTCTTTTTCCATCTCCTCCATTGTATTGACCTCTTCCCATTGAGCCTCTCGCTCATATCCTTTATTTAACCTAGTAACATTCTTAGTGAAACCAAGTTTTGAAGGTTTTCTAAAATCGAAAAATGTACTTCATGCGTCATGCATGCAAAACGCTTATTTAATATAAAGTTCAAAACACAAACTAAGTGTGAAGTTGGCAACAATCCAAAACCAGATTAAAGCGTTTCTTTTGTTATCATCTCGTCGGGTGAGAACTGTAGTATTCCATGTCCATTTTGTTAAATTTTGCAGGGGAGGCATTTTAAGTTTAAAATTGCTATAATTTGCGAACTGTTATTTATATACAACGCGTTATATAATCACTTTTAAAGACATCATGATGAAGTAAATATTTTGCAAAATTTAGGACTACTTATAATTTCGAACACAAAAAAAAAACAAAAACAAAATGGACATGGAATAATATGGTGTTAAGCCTATATGGACAATGCAATAATAGTTATTTTTTAATAGAAAGTTTATCCGAACAATTCCAAGTAACTTACAAAGCAACATAACATAATAAAAAAATATTGTAAACAAATTGTTTATTTTTCCACTAACAACTGATTCTCCCTGAATAATGCCTTCCAGAAATCCAAATCTTCTTTTGAAAAGTTTCCAAATAGATCCTTGATGTGTTGCTTTTTGTCTGCCGGAATTGAGGGTGGTTCCGGTAAAACACTTGGGTCAGGTATATTTTCCAAAAAACGATTTTTGTTATTTTTTAATATTGAAACAATGTCATTCTGTTGATTGTACGAATTACTAAACAATATACTGTTCACACCATTTCTATAAATTATCTTTACAGTTTTCTTGTAAGGTAACTTGATAACCATTAAAATCGCTAGTTGTTTGAAATCCACAAAATTATCTGGTCGAAGTTGAACCACTTTGAAAGGTTTTCGCGACCTGACACTCAGCAAAATTCGAAGTAGTGCAAGTGGACTATGAATTTCTAGGCCCTTAATTCTTCTATCTATTACACTGTGCATTGCGTCAACTTCCTGTACACAGCTGTGTCCAGGTTCCTGATATTTTTGGGTAATGGATGTTATTGTTGGGTGATTTCTAAGGAAATGTAAGAGTGCTGCTGACATGTGAGAATTTTTGTTTTGTGGTATACAAGCGTCCGACCATAATATAATGTTTTTCACTTCAGGTCTTTCCTTAACAAGTTTTTCTAAAAGCACACTCAAAGCACTGGCAATGTCTGTCCCTTTGCGTCCTCCCATGCTCTCATTCCAGAACATACAGTATCCCTGTTTTGTGATTATATCAAATCCCGTTAAATTATAAACTGCAAACTTTTTTTATAATAAGATTGTGGATACATTTGTTTGTGGTACTGATAAAACGTTTTGCATGTCAAAACATAATAAAACAGTCTCTTTATCTTTCTTGCATTTTTCTATATCTTCTTTTTTTCCCTTCTAGCGGAATTTTTTGCTACTGTATGTGTTTCATATTTATTTTCAAGTTCTGCGCTTAAAGTATTTCCAGACTTATGAGTGTGATACTCTGTACAAATCGGGCACAAATCCTTTTTGGGCTTATGAAATTCGATGTTGAATTCGTAATTGAATATATTTCTGTACAACCACTTTTTTTCTGGATTAATTTGATTGTTGTTGCAATACTCCAAATACAGTTCGTACATCTTTGTAATATTTAGAGACCTTTCAAAGTACTCCTTAACAGTATTTTTTCTGCAGTAGTGTGATGAAATTCGAGGGAATAAATTTATGTGATTTCGAATTTGTTCTCTAGTTCCGTCATTTAATTTTGAAATACTTTTTCTCCGATCACCTTGAGGAGTTCCAGTTATACCTTGTTTTTTATTTTCTTGAAAATATGAAATTCTAATCTGACTCACAGCTAATACTCCAAGATAAAATTTTTTGCATACTCTTATTTTATTGATGCCTTTGAACAAAAAATATTTATAAGAATATGATTTAGCGTTTGGCGTTCACCACGATTACGCATTCGTTGAACGATGGATCTAAGAGTGGTTTTGTCATAAAAGAATGATTTATTATTATCAGAATTTTGCCAAAATTCTGCGTGAATAGCATTTACATCATTTCTGGAAAAGTTTTCCGAACATTTAAATCTACATTGACCACAAGAAATAACAGGCATCTTTTGGGCCACAACATTCCCTTTAGAATTCACATACTCTTTTCCATTTTGTCTTAATACCTTACGCTTATTTTTTTTCCACATCTTAGGGTCCGCTTTCCTTTTTCTTGTTCTCTCGGATTTATTCACCTCTTCTGCATTTCTAGCACTGCAGTTTCAACGAAATAATTAATTAAAATAAAACTTAAAAAATATTATTAATTAGCAACTTACTCGTTTTATTAAAGTTTATTTATTTTCACCAAGTAAAATCAACAGGTTGTTTACAATCATTACAACTAACATTACAATGAATATTTTACAAAATGATCCTACCAGGCGGAAAATAAAAAGGTATGAATTCAGCGCAACCGAAGTGCGGCTGATCTTCCATTCAACCAATAAATTACCGTAACAAATGTGATGGATTCAATATAACAAAAAAAGTAAATAAAAATCATAAGAAATAAAAATTGAAGAAACGAATGATATATTTTGGATTACACAGCAGTATTAACCGTGTTGCTGAACATAAGTTCTGAGTCTAGATTTGAAAAGTAGGACGTTCATAGTCTTAAAGTTACCTGGAATGTTATTATATATTTTTGTAATTACATAGGAGTACGTTCGCATAAAAAGAGCTGAACGAAATTTTGGGGGTGTTAGTGTACCCTTAAACCTAATATTAAGACTATGAACGTCTGTGCGAAACTTTATTTTATTGTAGAGGTAGGGCGGATTTTTATTAATTATAATAGATTGAAATAAGCACGCACTATGTAAATATCTTCTGTTTTTCATATTTAACCAATTTAGATCCGTGAGTTTATGACTAATTCTGTTATGCTTCCTTATTCCAAAAATAAAGCGCATACTTGCATTTTGCACTCTTTGTATTCGCATAATATCTACGCAATCAATACATGGATCATAGAGGACATCCGTAAAGTTGAAATGTGATAAGACGAGCGACTCGCACAACATTTTTTTTTGATCGGATAGATAAGAGGCAGCGATTACTGTATAAATTTTTTAGGTTACTATAGGCATTTCTAATACATTGATTTACATGTGATTTGAAGCGAAACCTGTAGTCAATGGTAACCCCTAGACTCTTGACTTCATTGCTATATGGAAGCACAGTATTATTAATCGTTACTCTGAATAAATTGTTTTGCATAAGGCGTTCTCTAGCTTTTTTTGGGCCGAAGACAATTAATTTCGATTTGTCAGGATTAACATAGAGACTATGTTCTGTTGAGGCTTTAACTAAATTTGAAATGTCTTCATTGACTTGGCTACACGCTAACACTGTATTGCAGCTATGAAAAGAATAAAGCAGCTGAGTATCATCAGCATAGGAGTGGGTTTCGCAGAATTTAATAGATTTATGAAGAAAGGAAGAATATATTAAAAATAATAGGGGTCCCAAAATGGATCCCTGGGGTACACCTGAGGGAACTGGTAGGCTATTCGAGAGATTTTCTTCAACTTTGACCCGCTGAGTGCGATTTCTTAAGTAATTTTTGAGGTACTCTTGGTACTTTTAGAACCTTTTGGATCATCTTCTTCTTCACTACTGAAAATTTAAATTCGCAGCTGTAGCGACATAACCTTAAACCATGTTGAATAAAAATACCTATCGGCTGTATCTGATGGTATAAACTCCGATCCAGAATCTTCAAATGGTTCAACATCCGAATCCATGATGATTTAAGGTAGTAAACCTTGCACTATCAATTAACACAGCACTAAATACTCTTTGAAATGCAACGTAATTAACCAAAACAAGCTACGCTCACAAGTAGTAGTATACTTATTCTATGTCCATATCTCTGTGATTGGTCGAGGGACATAGAATATTACAGTTTTAATAATTAACTGTTTGAAATGGACATGGAATAAAATGGAACATCAGAAAACACCTAAATCTGATATTATGTCGTCATCACTAACGAGGAATAGACGCACCATTGGACATAAAATATTGCGGCATAAAAATATCATTTTTGAAAAAAAGTGGACATAGAATAATACAGTTCTCACTTTATGTTGATCTGAAATAAACTGAGATAAGGGGTTGTAACACCTGTAAACCAGATTACTGATAAATCGTAAAATAAATGATCTCTAAAATTAACCCGCAATTTGCAGATTGTATACCGGAATTTCGTTAAAATTAAACAAGACAATTTTTTTGTTAGAAGACGGTTATTTCTCATTTATGTAATTTGAAAGGAAAAATAATAAAAGATAAAAGATTATTGCTCTATAGTTAGCAATAATCTTTTATCTTTTATTATTTTTCCTTTCAAATTACATAAATGAGAAATAACCGTCTTCTAACAAAAAAATTGTCTTGTTTAATTTTAACGAAATTCCGGTATACAATCTGCAAATTGCGGGTTAATTTTAGAGATCATTTATTTTACGATTTATCAGTAATCTGGTTTACAGGTGTTACAACCCCTTATCTCAGTTTATTTCAGATCAACATAAAGTGACATTGAATTTGCCAATTGTTTGCAGAATATTTAAAAAAAATGTAACAATGAATTTAAATTAATTTCGACTTTCTGCAAAAATTTAGTCTCCTTCAGACGTTTCCAAATAAATTCGATTAATATTTGGAAATGTTTCAACGAGCAGAAAGTCGATATTAACCCATTAACGGCCGAGGAATTATAGAGTTACCTCTAAAATTTGATATTAGGTAAAATTCTGCATTTCTTTTTATGAGTTGTATGAATGACTTATTGTTTTACATACTGGGAATTTTTATTTAAATAACATAATGTATACGCTGTAAATTTTCATTCGTTCGTCGATTCTATATAAAAACGTGCAAAATGAACGTTAGAACGAGTGTTTCCACTCCCAGACTAAGCATGAAGTAAAATTTCGAGTTTAGAAAAGCCTGAAAATTTGGTTTGGGCGCGTAGCGCGAAGCGCGGAGCGACCAAACCAAATCAGGCTTTTCTAAACTCGAAATTTTACTTCATGCGCCACGCGTATACAACACTGAAATATTGTGAAGTTAGAAATACACTGACATTTTCTTTTTTAATGAGTAAAAGTTGAAAAAATTAAATAACGAAATATTTACATTTTTCTTCCTACATTTTTAAGTCAAGTAAAATAATATAATATCGTATGTTCAATAAAATAAAACCTCTAGAGTGCCATGAAATATATTGTAGGTTGGCAACTTTGAAATTATAAATTATATAATTCGCCAGAGAATGCAAGCAATGTCTAGTTGTTTTTATTGCCATTCCGATATCTCTAAACTCCCTAAACCAGTGATGGGGAAACTACGGCCCGCGGGCCAAGTCCGGCCCGCGGAAAGGTTCAATCCGGCCCGTTTAAGAGTGCCGTGGTGAGAATGTTTGAACGCGTTCTTACTTCGTAATGTGACGACCCGCATAAAAACTATCTACCTACGATTAAGCATTATTCTTTGGCCCGCTACGATTGTCTGGTTATTACAAATGGCCCGTCTTAAAAAAAGTTTCCCCACCACTGCCCTAAACACAACGTTAAAGCAAGCGTTAAATATATGACGTTTTGTTGGTAATACCCCACAGCGTTGCCGCTTCACCACTCGTAATAAATCCAGGTGAAAACTCCGAGTCCGAGGAAAAGTGAATTTGTTAGAATATTTCAATGCACGTTCAAATTCTTATTGATAAATGGCAGTTTTATGTTGTTTGGTGTGGTTCAGGGCCCTCTCCTTGCTGCGTCACTACAGCTTAAGGGCCTGTAGTGCCTTGCCAAACAGTTTCTCCTGCGGGGCAACGGTGGTGGGTAGTAGTTCGATGCATCGCCACGCAAATCATAGCGCTCTTGTATTATACTATTCAAACTATATATGTGGAGCGCCCGGCGCACTGCAGCATAAGACGAGCCGAATGGTGGCGGGGGCGGTGAGCTGAGGGGACCAACTCGTCAGTCGCATCCGCCGCACAGTGTGGCCGATCCAAGCGAACGCACCAGCGGTAGTGGGGGAAGGAAAAATAAAAGTGAAAATTGACCAACAAAAAAAATACTATTACATTCTAGATACTCCAAAACTCATAAAGTGTCAAATGTTTGAATTTTTTGGACGCATCACTTTTGTGCAATTAATGTTCAAAATTGATCAATTTGAGAACGCGAACTACGCGTGAAAAGTGGATAAGATTTAATGATTTATTACATCGCACTCACCTAATATATCAATACCATTTTTACAGGATTTATTAAACACATATTCCTCTATAATATTCCACTAAGTATGATATAATCGATTATGAAAAATTATAGTTATGATTATTTAAACGTAACAACATTATTTGAATGCATTTAAACTTTGAAGTGACTTAAATAAATTTTATCGAACCGTAGAGGGTAGGGCTCACTACCAAAAAATAGCTCAAACTTTCCTCTATCACACCATATCAAAATAAAATTTTTATCGATCCCTGTAAGGGGCTTTTTTATTTTTTTGTTCAGCGCGACCGCCTACCGCGAAGGCGCTCTAGCGTTCCTATGCATAGATTTCATACGCAGTTACTACATCTTTGTTATACAAAGCAAGTGTTTCAGAATAAATATTCTAACTTGAGAATGAGAATGTTTACATTCTATTATTAAAATTGATTTCGGAATTTTATTACATTCAGTAATGGTCGTGGAGAAACATCTTTACATGTTTTCTCTAAAATAATTAGGAAATCCCTACGGTGCGTGACACCCTGTATAGATATCCAGCCTACTAACCGACGCGACATGACGCGACCCCGAATTCGCCGGCCGGCACGTCGATGCGCCCGCTATGCGAATCCGCGCCTGACGCCGCGCCCCCCGCTACGGGAAAAAGACTTCGGCGGCCGCTATTTGCCGACGCTTGTTCGCAATATGTTATCATTGGAATTTGGAATAGAAAAACCTCATCATAGCTATTGCTTATAAAATAATACTTACGCATTCCATTTCTGAATGTTACTTTGTTTCTTCCGTTGGTCATTCAATCTCAGCCCTGCCTTCGTTCTAGGTTTTCGTGGCATTGTTAAACAATTATACAAACACAAAAATCTAACAACACTTAATAACACCAAAATTTACCTAACCGTGTGGAGACGATATCAGACGTTATTGAATAATACAAAATAATACACTTTACACGCATAAATAAAAATAATTCAAAAATACATACGCGCGCAATCTTCCAATAACACCACAACTAACACAATCAAACAAAATCTGAGCCGAAAATGTGTCGAATAGATAGTAATAATACCACTGCATGATTTCTGTAATTTTACAGAAAACGCCAAGAGCATCGAGTAAAATGCAACAGACGGCGGCACTTTACGGGCTGTATTTTTGCGATTTACAGGGGTCAGAAGAACATCTCTTAAATTTCGCACAGAGCATGTTTTGTGTTCTAATAAAAACCAATAATCAGTAGAAAGAAGAAACTACCTTTATGCTGTTTTATTATTAAAAAAAAATAAATAAATTGTACACTAAAAAAGCATCACAAGTAATGCCATTTTTTGTCATTTTATTGTAATCAAATGAAAGCTATTAAAAAAAAATCAAGACACTAGATGTGTCTATATATCCTTTATTTCCTTATTTTGAAAAGATGAAATAAATCGGTGAGTAAATAACGAAATTACAGCCGGAATACGGCAGCATGTTTTATATGGATTTTCGCTATGGAACAACGCGTTCTATGGAGCCTTAACCATAATTCACCACTTTTTAACCATTCATAACTCAACGGTAGGAATCTAGCACCTAACGCTTTTGGACGGATTTTTAGGTTATGTTGAATGTTTACATGTAATCTTGGCAACAATGCGGGGACTTTGAACCCATTAGCGCATTGCCCGGATTCTTGGATATACTATAATTATTATATGTAAAGTTATTTAAATAAAAAATACTTGGTATTGTTTCACAAATTAAAACTTTATTCCGACTAGTTTCGGTTTGTTAGACCATTTTCAAAGGAATTCCTTTGAAAATGGTCGAACAACCCGAAAGTAGTCGGAATAAAGTTTTAATTTGTGAAACAATACCAAGTGTTTTTTTATTTAAATAACTTTACATATTCTAATATGTTTCACCAAGTGCCAGATGAGAAATTAATTCAAGATATAATTATTGTTATGTCTGACGTTTTATATGACAATTCCTGAAACGTGTAGCCAACATAAATTAAAAAAAAAAAAAGATAAAATCACAGCACTCTTGAGGTTTTTTTTTATTGAACATACGATACACCAGATTAACTTATTTAGTAATTTATTTAACAAAAAATGAATAATGTTGCGTATGCATAAATGGCGCTTAATGTGTTAATTTAAATTCGTTTTTTATATTTTACGATCACACGGTATCGTCTATTGTTATTCTCTTAACGCCAACAACTTAAAGATCTACTAATAAATAATACGCATTACTACATCCCCTGTTGAAAAATAAAAAATCCCTAAGTGTACAGGAAACATAAAGCACTTGACCAGTTCTACCTTTCAGCTCGAGGATTTATTAAGATAATACACGAGCGTAATGGGTCAAAGTACCTCTTATTAATCTTGATTAAGAGCGCTCTACAAACAATAAACATCCTTCTCTCTCACTCTTAAATGCACTAAATTCGCCAACAGCGGTTTATTTGGCGACCCATTTTATTATAGAGTTTGGTTTAGTTTAGTTTAGTCCAGTTGCGGTAGGGCGTTCTTTGTAAAAAGCGAATCACACGTGTAAGTAGGAATGTTTTAATGGTTCAATTGTTTTTAACGAACTAATGCAGCATTTCCGGTAATTCTGGATTTGAATCCGCATTTCGAACACTCAACACTCGCGAAATAATAACATGTTAACAACCCGTTTGTTTCTTAATTGCTTACATTAACCGGTTCGAGAATTTACTATCTCTTTGCATTTCTCTGTTTAAAACAGGATTAAATGAAAATTGTATTTTTTTAATAGTAGTATGATGGTGATAAAGACCATACTCTGTGAAATCTGTGAATGCATTGTTTAGCAAGAATTTAAAAAACAAATTGTAAGCCTACCTTGTCAGCATAGCATTCTACTCCATCCAAGAGTGCTTAACTAATGGTTTCCAGGATATGATTTTTTAAATGGTGATGTGTCCATCATAGCACTTTCCCCTTTTAAAATATGATAACTTAAATATCAACAGTATGGAAAAGTTACACAAACTAAATTTATTTATTATTATTCCGAAACTATTCACAAAAAAAGTAATTCTCGCATTTTTCGCTACATCTCAATAAATATTGATTACCATCAGATCTAAGCGTTATATATTTTTAACTTTAGTGTAAATCAGTGGTTTATACGCGTGGCGCATGAAGTAAAATTTCGAGTTTAGAAAATCCCCGTGAAAATTTGTCTCGGGTCGCTGCGCGACCCTCGACAAATTTTCTACGCGGGGCTTTTCTAAACTCGAAATTTTACTTCATGCTTAGTCTGGGAGTGGACAACACTCGTTTATAGCTTCGAATTGGACGATTTTATAAACTATCTAAGTAACTGGTAACCACCTACTGAACACGTAAACATTTTAAATATTAATACATACAATTACGAACATGTTATTCGTGGAAATGCAAACAATGTCGTATTTCTCTTATTTTCTTATTAATATTTTTCTATTTTCTCGAATTCAAATAGTTTTGAATTTGAATTTATCTTATTTTAAATATTGCTCGGATGCTAAACATGATACTCATGATATCTTATAGACTTCGCTTCACTTCACTTCTTTTAGACAGTCACGAGACGAGCACGACACGAGCACGAGACGTGCACGACACGAGATGAGCACAAGACGTGCACGACACGAGACGAGCATGGGGCGTTCAACGCACTCGTGTCATTAACGTGTTGTGCTCGTGACGTGTTCGTGTTGTGATCGTCTCGTCAAAAGTGTGGTATCTTAAGGAGAGGATATTTTTTTAGCGATCTCGTATAAATCATAAACTGACCCAAGAAGTATATTTTGAACTTCAGACTGATTCAATGTTTTATACGCGTGGCGCATGAAGTAAAATTTCGAGTTTAGAAAAGCCCCGTGAAAATTTGTTTCGGCTCGCTGCGCGACCCTCGACAAATTTTCTACGCGGGGCTTTTCTAAACTCGAAATTTTACTTCATGCTTAGTCTGGGAGTGGAAAACACTCGTTTAAAGCTATTTCCAAAGTATTATTAGTTAAATGTTTTATATTTATTTATTATTACCTTAACTATAGTGTATCCAAGAATCCAGGCAATATGTCAACGGGTTTAAAGTCCCCGCATTGTTGCCAAGAGTTTTCGGACGAGTTTTTAGGTTATGCTGAATGTTTATTCGTAATAAACATTCAACATAACCTACAAACTCGTCCGAAAACGTTAGGTGCTAGATGCCTAACGTTGAGTAATGAATTGTTAAAAAGTGGTGAGTTAAGGTTTAGCTGTAGTGGCGCAGCAAGAAAAGGGCCCAGATCCGAACCAAATAACATATATCTGCCATTTATCAATTTATCAATATGAATTTGAACGTGCATTGAAATGTTAGTACTAATTGGCATTATTATGATGCGACTATGATTCGGACCCCTCCCCCTGCAATAATAAAAATACCACGAGGGTCTCTTTGAAAGTTATGTTTCTGTTGTTAGAATTTTTGATATAAAGGAAGGTTAATCAATGTTTTTTCTTAATTAAAGTTTTATTAATATTACAATACCTGTTATGTTATTACGATTCATTCTTCCTCAGACTCGGAGTCTTCGCCTGGATTTATTACGAGTGGTGGAATATCTTCTGCGTCAAGCACTTGCTCTCTTTCCCACCAGCTTCGTATGACATCCTCCGTGCTTTGAATTGTATTTGCCCATGTTTTTCCAGTCACCGTCCCTAATGTCTCGTTCCACATGGCAAGGCAATTTTCAATGCCTAAGCCATCCCGACCTAAATGTCTATTGTAATAGGTCTTACACGTCCCCCATATCATTTCAATTGGATTAAATGTGCAATGATATGGGGGCAGCCTTAAGACACTATGGCCATATTTTTCCGCCAATGTATCGGCAATATATTCATTTCGCGGTTTGTTCAAAGAAACAATTTCTAAGAGTTCATTTTTCAAAAAGTGTTCTTCGAACACAAAATTATTATTGTGCAGCCATTCTTTAATGTCGTCCTTTTTCCAGGCAGCTGTCGGTGATTTATTCACTATTGTGCTGTGGTACCTTGCATTGTCCATGATTATAATTGATGGATTTTGCAAGCTTTTGAGTAAGCGTTCCTCAGACCACAGCATAAATGTTTTGGAATTCATTTCCCCGTGGTAGTCCGCGGAATTAATTTTTGCCTCCAAAACTGCGGACGTTTTGGAGGCAAAAATTAATTCCGCGTGTTCTATGAATCCATGTTTATTCCCCGCACGGACAATGATATAACGTTTGCCATCTGATGTGATGCGTCTAACGCTCTTTACGTTTTTATCCTGCCAGGATTGTCCTATTGTTCCATTTTGGAATATTCATGTCTCGTCTAAATAGACGAACTCCCGTTCATTGCTCTTCTGATTTTCTACATATTTCCTTAAAAATTTCACTCGTGTAGACGCTATGTGAGGCATTTCCATTAAGGGGTTGTTGTATATCGATTTACCTTGATTTTAGAGATTCTGAAAACGGAATCGAGGTAATCGTGTATGGGGCGCATGAATCTAAAGTTCGTTGATTAAGGCGACTTACCGTTTGGCCACAAATTAAATTTTAAGTTCCACTTTTGAGGTTATATTTGGTCGTATTTTCGGCTAAATAGGCACATTAGGGATACCTATTACACACATGATGAAATTTTGTCCAAAATGATGACGTAAATTATCCAATTTGTAGTGTTATCTTCATTAATTCATCAATATCACGATATTAATTTTACACTAAAATTGGCGTCTACTGACGTTTATTTAAAATAATGGATATATAAATAAATATTGATTAGTAAATCATTGGTTTTCTAATACACGATATAAAAAATAGATGGCGCTAGATGTATTAAAATGTATTAAATATTAACTGTTTACGAAAACCGTCATCGACATCTTTGGGAATGATGTAAAATATTAATGTTAATATTTAAATATTCAGGGGCTATTCCGTACATGCAAAGAGACTTGCGCAATTTATTCTGTTGCAAACTTTTCTGCTAACCTAACCTAACCTAGCAGTATGTAGAATAATTAATGTGCGCAACGAGATTTAAGAAATTTATTCTATTGCAAACCTTTATCCTAACATAACCTAACCTACAAGTATGTGGAATAGTCACCGTGCGCAGAGACTTACGCAGTTTATTCTATTGAACACCTTTCTCCTAACCTAATCTAGAAGTATGTGGAATAGTCATCGTCTGCAAAGAGACATACGCAATTTATTCTATTGGAAACCTTTCTCCTAACCTAATCTAACTTAGAGGTATGTGAAATATTTAACTTGCGCAAAGACTTCCACAATTTATTCTATTGCAAACCTTTCTACTAACCTAACTTAAAAAAATGTAAAATCACCTAAGCACAATAAAATGTTTATCTGCATCTTATTATTTTATGGAAAAATGTGTGGCTATACTAAGCCTTAAATCAGATAATTTTGCTTGGTTATGTGGTTCTATTAAATTATTTTAATTGTATTTAAATTTAGCTGTGTTCTACTAACCAAACTGGATATGCCGTACAAATTTAATTTTGGTATAAACAGTGAATTAAACATAAAAGTAATATTTGTAGGTGTTATTATATATTGTTATATTATTTGTTAATATTTTATTATTGCAGTAAATATCCTAGTTATTGTACGAAGGTGCCATCTATTTTTTATATCAAAAATTAAAATACCTATGATTTAATAATCAATCTCGATTTATATAGCCATTATTCTAAATAAATGTCAGTAGACGTCAATTCTAGCGTAAAACTAATATCGTGATATTGGCTGAATTAATGAGGATAACACTACACATTGGATGAATTACATTCTCATTTTAGAGATAATTTCATCATGTGTGTTATTTGTATCTATAATGTGCTTATTTAGCCGAAAATACGACTCTATATAACCTCAAAAGTGGAACTTAAAATTCGATTTGCGGCCAAGCGGTAAGTCGCCTTAACCAACTAACTTTAGATTCGTGCCTCCCAAACACACTTACCCTGATTCCATGTTCAGAATCTCAAAAATCATGGTAAATCGATATGCAATGAATCCTTCATTAATCCCCTTTTAGGATTATCAGTTACATGTTTAAGACCAATCTCTTTTAAAATAATTGCTAGTAAAGAACGTCTACCTTCAAAAATACATCTCTCCTTTAAACTTAGTAGCAGCGTGTTGAGCGAAATATGTTTGTCTGAAACAGTTTGTATTCAAAATATGTTTAAATTAAAATTGAATTCAAAATTGTTTAAAAGTTTAATTGAAAAAATCATGTATGTAATAAATTACATTGCGTATCGCAGCTTGTTGGCTATTAGAAATAGACACAACGGGTCTAGTTCGTGGTCCACCTTTTTTTGGCTCTTGTAAGCCTCCATCACTTTTGGAAGCACTCATTGTCCTAGATACAGTGCTGGGATATAATCCAAGTGCTTCGGCGACCCTCTGGCGTACCGGGGAGACAGGCAAAACGGCTCCATTGTTATCTCGCTCCCTTTCAAAGTAATTGAAGAGTTTCACCACTTGCTTCTTCGCGTCCAACGACAAAGGTTTCGGCATTTCCAAGGTTAGTTCTGATAAGAACTGATTTTTAATGGAGTAAAACAACAATAACGGTAACTAAACTTCACACGTCACACGCTGTCAACAGTTGACAATAATGTGATGACGCGGCAACGCTGCAATGTCTTAGGGAATTTTGTTTAGGGAATTTAGAGATGTCGGAATGTCAATGAAAACAACTAGATATTGCTTGCATTCTCGGACGAACTATACGAGCCCTAACATTTATATATTGGGACAAAATCAAATTCATATAAAATTCAGGTATTGGACAGTTTATTTAAGTGTTCTACTATTTTTTTAATATAATACTATGTAATTATTTAATTAGCAACAGTTATGGCCAATCAACAACACAAAAAACAAATTAATTATTCAATCACCTATAATTTACAAGAAAAATGTTAATTTTGTTTGTCAACTAAATATTGGGACATTGCACGAATTTTATTTCTAAAAAGGAGTAACATCGCCCTTATATTTTATGACAGCTCGAATTCGGCTAGGCATTGACTCAACTAAGGATCTGCACGATTCAGGAGAAATTTCATTCCAAATATGCTCTATCTTGTCTCTAAGTTCAGGTAATGTCCGTTGTGGGTTGATCCTCAATGTTTGTTTCATTTTATGCCATACTGTTTTAATGGCCAAGAAAGAACATTTACGTTGTGGTCGCCAAACCACTTTTTTGTGGTTTTGGCCGTATGACAGGCCCCATCCTGTTGAAAAATGTAATTTTCGTCAACATTTAACTTGGCGATACTTGGTAGCAAACTGTTTTGCAGTATTTGTTGATATTTCGCAGCATTCACGGTACCATCAATAAATTCAAAACATCCTAATCCTGAAGCTGTCATGCAGCCCCAAATCATCACTCCTTTAGGAAATTTTACGGTACGGTTTAGGCAATCCTTGTGAAATGCCTCATGTTTTGACCGAATCACGCGTTTGCGGTAATCACCAACACATACGTCGAATTTTGATTCGTCACAAAAAATTACTCTGGACTAGTCTGTAGCTGACCAAGATAATTTAGATTTTGCCCATGTGAGTCTGGCTTTCTTTTGTTTTTCCGTCAACAGTGGTTTTTGCTTTGCCTATAAGAAAATATTTCTTTTTAAATGCACTTTTAAATTGCTACTTGAAATTTAACCTTATAAAACTTGAGTCCACATTTATGAATCCACTGGCGGCAGCATTCCCCTGACAGATTCAACCCAGTTTCGTGATTCCATTCAGTCGTAATTTGCTTCTCCCTTTTTTGCACAGTTTTACTAATAATCTCTTGTTTCTATCAAAAAATAATGTTGGACGACCCGAACTTTTGCCTTTTTTGTCTAGGATATTTCCGGTTTCTCCATAATGCTTAATTATATTCCACACTGTTGTTTTAGAAATATTAAGTTTATCCGCCATTTCACGTATCGTTGTATTTCGGCAATAATTTTTAATCACTAACTCACGAATTTTGGAACTTGTAGAGATACCACGCACCATTTTGTTCAATAAAAGCAGCGATTCACCCGATACGATAAGAAAGCAACTACCAAGTAATCTGACGTTTCGTTCTGCATTGTTTTCAAAGCTTACTTGTCTTATTTTGTTTCATTTTTAACAGTTATTTTATACTGTCCCAATATTTAGTTGCCACACAAAATGAACATTTTCCTTGTTAATTAGAGATGATAGAATAGAATAGTATAATAATTTTGCTTTTTGTGTTGCTGATTGGCCCTCATTGATGTTAATTAACTAATTACATAGAATTAAATTTAAAAAAAGAAAAAAAGAAATAAACTGTCTAATACCTGAATTATACATGAATTTGATTTTGTCCCAATATATAGTTGTTAGGGCTCGTATATTACTTTTTTATTGACATGTGTAAGCATTTTTGTAATAGTACGAAGATATTAAATTAAAAAATAATACCCACTGAACAAAGATTTAAGTAATGTTTCATCAACATTAAAATAACGTTTAATGTTGCTACAATGCTGATATAACGTTATTTGTTTGTTTTTTGCTCAGTAGGTACATTTAATAAAGATATAATTTTCATTTGAACGTGATTATTAGTCAGATAATAAAAAAATATATTTCATTAAAAATGTATTACTGTCTGGATTGCTTTAATCATTAGTCAGATAATAAAAAGAAGAGCAAAGTACGCGAAATTGCAGTGGATGCTTAAAAAGGAAGTAGTTCGTTTAATTGCACTTGATTTACCACACGTTTTCTTCGTGTAGTGCAGACACGATTAGATTAGCGTTAGTGTTGAAGAGAGGAAAAGTGTAACTCGTAATTGTGTCATGAGAGCGTTTCAAAATCGCACGCATGTTTGTAGAAAAGAAGTGCTTGTTAAAGTAATCAATTCGGGTGTACATATGTGTTTTTAGTTTAATATTTTTCTAATCCAGACATCTCTCAGTTGAGGATGATATTCATACTGGTTTCGAACTGCATCTCTCAGTTGTTGATGGAATTCAGAAGTGTATTATTTTGTTCAATCTTTAACTCCTACTTGGTGAAGAAATTTAGTTTAGTTTAGTTTGATAATGACTACTAGATAGTCGAAACTATAGTCACAAATTAAGTGCAAAACATAGTGGTTAAACAAAGTAAAAAGTGTTTTATTTACAAGTGTAGCTAAGATGTACTACAAAGTGAACGCTTACAACATAAAACAGCAAATTTAAATGTGATTATTTTGTTTAATCTTTATTTCTTAATTGGTGAAGAAATTTAGAGGTGTATTATTTTGTTCAATCTTTATTAACTGTATGTTTTTGAGTTTACGAAAAGTGATTATTACACTAAAAAATACTGTTGTTTCTTACTTCACCAAATTAAAAGATTTGATTACCAACTAAGAAATAAAGATCGAAAAAGACTGTTATTCCTTACTTTACTTTTTATTTGTATCGTTAGATGTACATTTCGAGACACAAAGTGCTCATTATCAATAACAAACTGTTTGTTATCAACATTGTAGCAACATTACACGTTATTTTAATGTTGATGAAACATTACTTAAATGAGTTTGTTCAGTGGGCTACGACAAATTCTACTCCATCCAAGAGTGCTTAACTAATGGTTTCCAAGATACGACTTTTTCAATGTATTAGTTTAATTGTTTAATAATTTTTTTAATCATGTGTATATTTTTGTAATCACTCTTCACTTAAAATCAGTGTTTTATACGCGTGGCGCATGAAGTAAAATTTCGAGTTTAGAAAAGCCCCGTGAAAATTTGTCTCGGGTCGCTGCGCGACCCGAGACATATTTTCTACGCGGGGCTTTTCTAAACTCGAAATTTTACTGCATGCTTAGTCTAGGAGTGGAAGACACTCTTTTAAAGCTTCGAATTGGACGATTTAATAAACTACGTGAAGTGATTATTACACTAAAAAGAACTGTTGTTCCTTACTTCACCAAATTAAAAGATTTGATTACCAACTAAGAAATAAAAATCGAAAAAAACTGTTATTCCTTAATTCACTTTTTATTTGTATCGTTAAATGTACATCTCGAGAGACAAAGGGCTCATTATCAATAACAAACAATAACAGTTTGTTATTGATAATGAGCACTTTGTGTTTTGAGATGTACATCTAACGATACAAATAAAAAGTAGAGTAAGGAATAACAGTCTTTTTCAATCTTTATTTCTTGGTAATCAAATCTTTAATTTGGTTGGCGTTCACTTTGTGGTACACTTCTGTGCAATAAAATTAAGTACACAAAATATGTTATAGTTTAAAGCCTACATGATTAGTTTCCTAGTTACGTAAATATGTCAATTTTGAAATGTCAAAATACCGCGTCATTTAGACAACAATTCAAAAAGTCGATTTCTAACTATAATTGAAGATGGTTTTTCTATTAGACAAATTGCTCGATTGGTGAACATCAGTAAAGACACTGATTTCGGAGTTAAGAAACGTTGGGAGCAGGAAAGAAGTGGTATGGTGTTTTATTATTAATTGAAACTGCTGCTAGGCTATTAAAACAAACCCGAATTATACAACTAAAATATTGTGAAAAATAGGTATAAGACTTGTACCTAATTTTATTGCACAGAAGTGTACATCTTCATAACAATTTAATTAAAACACTTAACTTTGTTAAAATTAAGATTAAAATGGTGAAACAAAGTGGTGTTTTAGTGGTAAAAGTGGTAAAACAAAGTTAAGTGTTTTAATTAAATTGTTAGTTGGTAATGAAATTAAGAAGTCTATTACTTTGTTCCATCTTTATCTCTTAGTTGGTGAAAAAAATAAATAGTGTATTACTTTATTTTAAAGACTGGTTTGTGTTGAGTTTGTGTGTGAATTTTAATAACAAATGGTGAGTGATTTTTTTTTATGATTTACGATGGTAAACAGGTTTATTCTTAGATCGTGTTATAGACTTGTTATATAACGATTATTAATAATTATCTGTACAACTTCTCTTTAATAATGCAGTTACTCTTTAATACTGCTGATGAATAGTTAATCATGATAAATAAGTTAGTTTTTGTGAAAATGGAAAATAAGATGTAAGTTGAATACACAAGACAGATTAGTTGTAGATTGCGAGAATAATCGCATTTATGATACCTTTGAAATATTCTACATTAAAACATTGGCAATTAATTGCAGATATTGAAACTTGCTAATTTTATACGAAAAAATAAACTATAAATGCGTCTTGCTTCTACAGGGTGTTTATTCGATCAGGTTTAACATGTAAAATCGTATAAATGCATTTTCTTGCTTCCAAGGTCATTTTAGGCGAAAAGTAAAAGAGTAAAAAAAAAATAAGCAAAACATCCCACTAGTTTTGGTCGTTATTTGGTTGAAATCCGACGTTGTTTACTATTTTTAACCAATTTTCGAAATCTCGTTGATTGTTAAGGCACTTATTTTTTGAAAATCCATTATCACTTAATATAATAGCTGACTATTTATGATTTTCAACTTTTTATAAAAAGTTGAAAATCATAAATAGTCTGCTATTATATTAAGTGAATTTTCGAAATACTTGAAAATTTATTAAACTAGCCTCAAGCCGGGTATCAGAAAATAATATAGGTATTTACAGCACGTGATTACAGCTATTGAAAGGTCTAATACTTGACTTTCGTGCCTAAAATCATCAACGCTGCATCCGTTGCTTTCATTTAATATCCCTTCCGCAATTCTTGGCCCCTATATCAAAAATAATGAATGAAGACGGGTGTTCATGAGGCTATTTATTTTAAATTTTGGTTATTTTAAAAACTGGATAAATTATAGTAAACGATGTTAGATTTTAACTAAACAGCAACCGAAATACGTAGGATTTTTTTCTTAATTTTTCTTTACTCTCGTATTTTTCTTCTAAAATGACAAAGGAAGCAGGAAAATGCAAAAATGTGGTTTTACATGTTAAATCCCTATGTATACCTGATCGAATCAACACCCGGTATAAATCTCTAAAATACATTGTATCCCTAAAGAATTCTTAACTTAAATACATAATTTTGCTCACTGTTCTTTGATATATTTTTTGGTGTTAATACATACAAACATTTTACATTTTGGAAGTTCCTAGAGGAGTTAATTATTATTTCTTTAACTGTATTAACTTTGTTAATTTCTGTAATTTGTAAGAAATGCTGACACGAATCATCGTCCTAATGAAAATTGAATTTCGTGTACAATAGGCGGCTTTTTTTGTGTGGTTGCCCCAAGGTACGTCGATGGGCGTAACACATATGTGTTACAAGGTATGACAGAATTGGATCTTTCCTTGTTTTCCCCTCCTCCTTTCCCCGCGGACCATGGTTCGTGCGAGAGAACGATGACGTTGTATTTGGTTACGTTTTGGAGTGTATCATAACCTCTCTTTCTGGTTTCGCTGTACTTTCATAGATAGATTTATAATATTTACGGCCGGTTTCATGATAGTTTGGTTACAGTGACTTCAATAAAAGTCGACTTTAAGTTAAAGCCGACTTTAAATATAAATGCGTTTCACAATCAATTTCCGATCTGACTTTAGTAAAAGTCGGCTTTAAGGTAACAAATATAGGTTGGTAACTCCATTTTATAATTATTTTATTATATAATGTTGCATAACCGTAATTTTAATTATTTATATTTCAATTCAAGGACGGTCGAGTATACGGTTAGAAGGTTCGACAGAATTAAAGATTTTAGAGTGGGGGTAGAGATCGCTTACGTCAGAAATGCGCGCTAAATTTAAATGTGGTTACTTCATGATAAACTTTAGGTAAACATGCATAAGCTGTAAATTTTCTGACATTCGTTGTATTTTAAAAGAAATAAATTTGAAGCATTAAACAAGTGTTGTCCACTCCCATACTAAGCATGAAGTAAAATTTCGAGTTTAGAAAAGCCCCGTGAAAATTTAATAAATTGTAAATAAATAAAATTATTAACATGTTTAAAAATAATAATTTTAATTTTCGTACCTTCCTTAAAAGTTCAATTTGAAGCTTTAAGCAAGTGTTTTCCACTCCCAGACTAAGCATGAAGTAAAATTTCGAGTTTAGAAAAGCCCCGTGAAAATTTGTCGAGGGTCGCGCAGCGACCCGAGACAAATTTTCACGGGGCTTTTCTAAACTCGAAATTTTACTTCATGCGCCACGCGTACAAAACAAAAATATTGTGAATTTATATATATATTTGAACCTCATTTAAACTCAGTGTTTTATACGCGTGTCGCATGAAGTAAAATTTCGAGTTTAGAAAAGCCCAGAAAATTTGTCTCGGGTCGCTGCGCGACCCTCGACAAATTTTCACGGGGCTTTTCTAAACTCGAAATTTTACTTCATACTTAGTCTGGGAGTGGAAAACACTTGTTTAAAGCTTCAAATTGAACTTTTAAGGAAGGTACGAAAATTAAAATTATTATTTTTAAACATGTTAATAATTTTATTTATTTACAATTTATTAAATTTTCTCCTCTTTGCATTTTATTTTATTTGAGAGATTTCGCTCTTAAAACCTTTGTTATTTTTAGAAACTTATTATTTAATATTGAAAAATCTATCTATAAAAGTACAGCGAAACCGGAAAGAGAGGTTATGATAGACTCAAAAACGTAACCAAATACAACGTCATTGTTCTCATTCGCAGGACCTTTGGTATGCGGGGAAGGGGGTAGAGGAAAACATAAAAAGATACAATTCTGTCATACCTTGTAACACATATGGATTCCACCCCACTTTTTCCAATTCATTTTTTCCACTGAGTTTTTTATCCACTTGTTTTTTTTTCCACTGAATGGTTTTTCCATTCATTCTTTTTTCCATTCATTTTTTTCCAACGTTTGATTTAAAATATTTCGATGTCAAAGCCAACTTCATATCGCCTTGTCATAGCGTTTTGACATTTCGGCTGGCAGTTTCGGTCGGGTTGTGAAAATTTCGGGTTGTGATTCTGATTGAACGTGGGATTCAAAATGATTGTGGAATTAATTGTGGGTGTGACTAAAAATCCTGCGCTACATATTGATGGTTACCTGTACACAAAAACGGATGAAAAAAATGGAAGGGTCTTTTGGAAATGTAAGTCCTATCCGGAATGCAAAGCTCGAGCTGTTACGCGGTCGCAGTTGACTCACGGGCAGGTAAGAACAATTTTGTTCTCAATTTCGAACAAATTGAATACAGATTGTTGAAGTTGTGAGAGGCTTAAACGAATCTCCACACGAAAATCATGCCCCTAACGTAGTGGCTGTGGAAGCTATGCGAATAAGGGGTACTATGAAGCGACGTGCCGAAGCTCATCCAGAAGCTCCCCCGGCTCAGCTGTTGCGGACCGAACTTCAACATGTGCGTTCAGGCGTTCTTGCACAGCTTCCCGAGAGACAAAATCTGACGAAAGCTATCCAGCGGAGAAGGCTGAAAGACATGCCAACGAACCCCACCACTCTAGAGGAACTGGGCGACGTGCCAGCCACATATAAATCAACACTCGGTGGACAGACGTTCCTCATCTACGACTCGCGGGATGATGCCGACGTGGATGAATCTGTTGGAAGAGTGATGATCTGAGCCACCAAGGAAAATTTGCGACGACTGGCCAGAAGTACAACGTGGTACGTCGACGGGACGTTCAAAGTCGTCCCAGCTATATTTTTCCAGTTCTTTGCTGTTCTCGAAAATTTTGTCCAAATTGTTAACGGAGTTGAGAAGAGGGTGGCTCTGCCTGTCGCGTACGCGCTCATGGAAAATAAGGCACAGATGGCATATGAGAAAGTCTAATAGTTAAACTTAAAGTTAACTTTAAGGTTGTATTTGTGAGTAATAACAAATAATTAACTAGGTTTTTGAAGTTATTCGAGACGAATGTGACAGGCATGGGTACGTATCTGCCACTGTTGTAATGACGGATTTTGAGATGGCTATCATCAACGCAGCCCAGACAATGCACGCCAATGCAACTGTGAAAGCTTGCTTTTTTTCACCTGAAACAGTCAATATTCCGTCGCATAAAAGCAGATGGACTGCAACAGGTTTACAACAATCCGGATGACCGATCGATCAGAGGCAGCGCAGATGATGTGTGCGACTAGTTTCGTTCCAGTTGAGGATGTTGGGGAGGCGTTCTACATATTTTCAGAATCGGCACCAGAAGAATTTTCTGAAATCATCGATTACTTCGAAAATAATTATGTAAGAGGCAAACCGGCCAGGGGGAGACGTCGTGCCACGCAGCCGAGGTATCCTCCAGCGCTCTGGAACGTGTATGAGGCTGTGATGACTAACTCATCACGAACAAATAACATGTCAGAAGGATGGCATCACAGATTTGCAGTTGTAGTCGGCAAAGACCATTCCAGTCTCTATGCGTTTCTCCTGGAGATACAGAAAGAACAGGGCGACACCGAAACAATGTTTCGCGAACTGGATTTGGGGCGTAAAATTAAAAGGTCGGAAAATTTGGCGCGAGTAAAGACAAAAGAGAGGATATGTAATATAGTTAGGGACTACGAAGTACGAAAGGAAGCTGATGAGATAGCAGAGTACCTCCGCGCAGTAGGGCACAACATTCAATTTTAATCCGTGTAAATCCTTGTAAATCCTTGTAAAATAAAATGTCTAAAAAGAAGTGAAATAATATATTTATAATGGAATAATATATTAATGGATAAAATGATTGGTGGAATAATACATTAGTGGATAATATGATTGGTGGAAAAAAAGGAGTGGAATATTCGGATTGGAGAAAGTGGAGAGGAAAAAGTGTCCCCATACCACACATTATGTGTTCTTTGTGTTTCGCCCATCGACGTACCTTGGCTCTCTTAAATACAGGGACACTACAAAGTGAGAATTTAAGCGGGAACATTTGAAATCGCACTCCTTACAAAATAATTGTGTACGAATATATTTTATTATCTATTTTAATGAATATTCTCTTTTGTATAGTTGACAAATGTGGGTATCCGGTGCCGGAATATTAAACACAAATTCATGTCTTTACACAAAACACACGGCTATTCTATTGACTAACCTATATTAACGATAATAATAAACACACAAAAGTCTTTAAATCATGAATAAAATAGTAAAACAAGTTTAAAATTAATAAACAGGGGAGGGGGAAAAACACTGTGAAGTAACACCAAAAATATAACAATATTAAGTTCACTCGGAATGTCAACAAACGGCAGCCATATTGTAGTAGAAATTATTTTCGCCCACCACTTGCCTCGCCCGTAAAACGGAAGTAAGCAATCCATAGATATAACATCCTTGGGTTGCCCAGAATGCTAATTGAATGATGAAATAAATTTGAGGTTATCGTAAACTATGTGTTGACATTTGACGAATAAAGCACTAATAACCTTTCTTCACACGTTTATTTGAATTACCAAATGTACATACATTTCGGACACAAAGTGACCATTATCAATGGATTACCACTGTCAATATTAATCCATTGATTAATACTGACAGTGTGCTCACTTGATGTTCGAAATGTATGTACATTTGGTAATTCAAATAAAGGTGTAGTGCTTTATTCATCAAATTAATTTGATCTTCACGTAACTCAATCAATCAACGTATATGTTGACAGTCAGTAGTTCCAATCTAATTTAAAATTTCAATCCTAATCTATATTTTTATTATCGCACGGTATAAATCACTTTAGGTTTATTTCGCATTTTTGTTCTCATTATTTTCCAGAATAATAAGCAACGAAAAAATCACATCAACTTTTATCATGCGGCTTCTTCTATTGTTGACAGCAACACTGCTGACAGCATCCACAATTGCCAACGGACTGAATTTAACAGGAGAGCACGTTTGCCAACAAGACGAAAGGTAATAGGTTCATTTTTACTATCCCCCAAATACAAAACAATAAACTAAGGTCTATTTGCACCCCGACTGATTAGCTTTAATCATCCACTAATCATTGATTAAACCTCTGATTAAGTAAAATTTCTAGGACACAAGAATGTTGTAAATTTGTAAGATATCCTAAACATGTCTCTTTCATCAATATGCAATTGTGTAAACAATTTGTAAATACAATTGTTATGTTTTTAAAAAGTACTAATCACTGATTAAGTTAATCGACTTGGGTGCAAACGGGCATAAGTGTTTATTTTTTAAAATCATAGTTAAATATGTTTCACTGCGTGAAAGACGCGAAATTTATTCAAGATGTTAAGATCATTGTTTTCTAAATATAATATTTTTTGAGCGGTTTGAATCAATTAATATTTGATTAGTTTAGAGCAGTTTTTTTATAAACAAAGTAAATTTTAGCAAAATTACTACTTTAAAAATTCTCTGCTTTGTTGATTTCAATAATGTCCCTATATTTACTTTACTTTACTTTATTTTACTTTACTTTATTGGTGCTATTAAATCAGTTTACATAGGTCAAGAATACATATATAAGTAGTAAGATAAAATAAGACATATAACAATAATAAAAAAATAAATATAAGCACAAAATAATATAAGAAGAGTACAGGTTTTAATTATGAGTAGTTACAATTAAAATTAACTTAAGACTTACATACAATAAATAAAGAGTAAATGTGTTAAAATTCGACTGTGCTGGATACGTTACTGTAGTCATTTATAAGACATTCATTTAATGTGTAGAATGCTTTGGCAGCGAGGTATTTCTTTATCGTAATTTTGAATTTTGCCTGATTTGCTGACTTAATTATATCAGGTAGCAAGTTGTATATTTTTGGCCCGTAGTAATTGGTGCCATTCCGTGACTTATTGAGACGCATGTGATTTAGACAAATTTTTGACGCAGTTCTTGTGTCGTGGCGATGTCTCAGCGAGTGCAGGTCGTATTCTGTGATGTTTTTCCGAACATGGACTAAGCATTCCAGTATGTACAGCGAGGGGAGAGTTAGAATGCCTAGCTCAGTATATTTGGCTTTGCAGTCGTCCTGATATTTTAGGTCTGAAATTATACGCACTGCCCTTCTCTGTAGACCAAACATACGATTCAATATAGGTGTGTGTCCCCATGCAAGAATCCCGTATACCAGGTGTGATTGGCATACTGCGAAGTACGCAGTACGTATAGCATTCGGAGGGAGGCTTACCTTTAAGTGCCGCAGTAAAAATATGGATCGACATACTTTGTGAGCTACTGACTCTGCCTGGTTATTCCAAGTCAACCTATTGTCGAGCCAGACACCGAGAAACTTAGCTGGCGTTTGTTCAGGTGCGTCTGTACGCAAAGAAAATAGTAGGTTGACTGTTTTGTTTGGATTAAGGATTAATCTGTTCGTCTCAAACCAATGAATGACGTCATTTTTTGATTTATTGTGCTGCTCAGTCGCGTGTAAAAGGTCAAGTGAACTGTTTGTAAAGGTGGTATCATCCGCAAACTGAAACAAGGTGGAAGTTGTTGCTGTAGACGAGAGATCGTTAATGTAGATGAGAAAAAGTACAGGCCCGAGAATAGATCCTTGGGGTACACCATGAGTGATGTACTTTTCCCTCGATTGTTTACTATCTATGGTGACAATTTTTCGTCTATGGTCTAGGTAGGATCCTATTAGTCGACAGCTGCTAGGGTGGAAGTTATAGAAATATAGTTTTCGTAAGAGAACACCATGATCCAGGCAGTCGAAGGCCCTGCTGAGGTCCAGGAAAGTTGCAGTGGTATGCATATTCGACTCGAAGCCTTGCAGGACATTATTAGTGAAGTCGACAATCGCGCTGGCAGTGGATTTTCCCTTACGAAAACCATATTGAGAATCAGACAGTATGTTATGTTTTTCAAGATGGTCTAATACTTGGGCCAGCATAACATTTTCAAATATCTTCGCTATTACAGGTAGTATGGCTATGGGTCTATAGTTGTTTGTGTCTCCTTTATCCCCCTTTTTATGTATAGGAGTAATACGAGCCATTTTTAACGAATTTGGAAATATGCAATCTTTAATGCAACAATTTATCAACTTAGTGAGAGGTACTGTGATGGTATCAGAAACTTTTTTTATTAGATCTGCTGTAAGAAAAGAAATATCTTTCGATTGGGAGTTTTTTAGACTTTTTATTACATCTCTGATTACTATAAATGTAGTTTCCTTGAATTGGAAGTACTCTGAGCACGTAACTTGATACTTCGACATGAGCGTAAGGGGTGTTTGGGTAGACATTGGAATATCTTTAATTAGATTATTCGCCACATTTGCAAAATATTCGTTGAATTTGTCGGGGTCAGTATCGCAGTACGTGTCACTCTTTGTATTATTATTTATTAGTGACCACAGTGCTTTCTGGCTGTTTTTTTATGTACGATGCATTAGCACTGATTTTTGCATTTTTAAGAGCAATGTGGTACTTTCGTTTATAGCTTAGGTAATTTGTTTTAAATTCATGATTTCGGTCGCTTGCTGCTTTAATTAACATTAGTGTTTCCCGCATGTCGTATAATTTACGATTAAACCATTTAATTGTTTTTTTCAGAGTTACTATCTGTCTTTCCCTGAATGGCGTGTTTATGAGAGTAGCGCAAACTGGCATCCATCTTGACGGCTTTATCCGCCAAATTCAAACTAAATCAAATTAATAGGACGCGCGTCAATCATTATAGAATATGATTAGTTTGAATTTGGCGCCTAAGAGAGTAGCGCAAACTGGCATCCATCTTGACGCCTTTAGGCGCCAAATTCAAACTAAAGGCCGATTCACAACCAAAACGGGAACGAGAACGGAGACCGAACCAAGAACGTGAAGCAAGTTGAATCATAGGGTTTACATGTTAACATGCATAATGCCCGAGAACGAGAAGCGCCCGGGAAACAGAACGAGAACTTTTCCGTTCTCCGGCGCTTTATTTTTAAGTCACATATATTTAACGCCGTTAGAGCGTTAGAGGTTATGTTGTTGCTTACAGTGGCGTAGCTAGGAAGGAGTTACGGGGGATTAGAACCCCTCTTAGTGTTGCTGCTATCAATTTTATTTTGTCCTTTTGAAATCGCCCCCTATGCTTAAAATTATTCAAAAATTGTGTGTTAGCACAGAGGAAAGAATAACCAGAGTAATCACGCCTGTAACTCGGAATCCAGTTTGCATAGTGTAGCCATCTCTGAGGCAATTATCAAAACATCCACCTATTAAAACCTTCAACCAAAACAGTTTCCTGTAATTTTGATGGCGATTTAAGGCACAAAAACATATGTTAAAGGATGATTCGTTCATTGGAATGTTAATGTAAACATAAATATACTCATATTTCGATAGACCCATACACCAATTTACTGCTGACTGACAGATGTGGAATAAAAACATTATTGTTTAAATGCGTTCAGTTTATAGATAATTTGATCTTTTATATCTCCACTAATATATAGCCACAGAGTAAACAATAATATTGTTTCCTCTGCGATTAAGCAAAGTTCTCCGCCACCGCCGAGGTATTACCTGAGAACTAATTATGTCAATCAGGCACGGATCCACGGGGGGGGGGGGGGGGGGGAGCTTATAATATAATATTTGAAAAATAAAAACGTGTATTTTGAACGGTTTATTTTATTATTATCGGTGTTCATGAGGGAACAAGAGTGATTAAAAAGAATACGTTTTTTAAACATCTCATTAAATCAGTGTTTTATACGCGTGGCGCATGAAGTAAAATCGAGTTTAGAAACGCCTGAAAATTTGGATATTTTCAAATTTAATATATAAAATTGATGATTATTTAATACATATATTGTCTTTGGAATTAACGCCTACAATTTATTGTTCCTATATAAATATTCTTGTAATGAAAAATATTAAAATTAAGTAAGTATGTAATATTGAAGTACACATTTTCCGACTTTCTATTGTTTATAAAAGTTCAATTTGAGGCCATAAACAAGTGTTTTCCACTACCTGGTTAAGCATGAAGTAAAATTTCGAGTTTAGAAAAGCGTGAAAATTTGGATTTGCCGGGAGGCAAACACTGAAATGCTTTTTGTAATATTTTCAAGTTCAAAATTGACATTTAAACGAATTCCATGAAGGTTTACTAAATTAAAAAAAAGTTAAATAATCTATACAGGGTGTCCCGATTAAGCAGCCCATGCATGGGTATCTTCTAAATGGTAAGAGATAGAGATTTGGTTAAAGGGTTACAATGGATGAGTAAAGAACTAACAAATTCCCGAAAATCTAATCGAAAATTAAGTAATTTAAAAAACATTTAAATTTAGTGTAAAATTATATTATTAATATTATTTATTTATTGGGTGTACATTTTATACATATACGAGTACATTAATTGATTAAGGAATATATGGTAAGTTCAACAATTTTATATTGCACGTTTTAAAGGTTTATTCATTTGTGATTTTCGAAAAGAGAGCGAAGTGTTTAATGAGATTTATTTTTTAAAAGTTACGACTATTATTCGTTATATCAGATCGTTGGGAAAAGAAACGCTATCCAAAGTCATATTTACATGTATTTACTACCCTATATTTTTTGTTTTTAATTATACGGGTTACATTTATTTTCAAGTTCTCTTTGGAGAACTCGGACACATTAATAGATAGAGAAACGGTTAAATGAACAAAATAATGCAGCTTAGCGAGCAGAATAAAATCCACTTGTATTTTTTTTTTTAAATTAGATACTTTGAAAAATGTCAATAGTGTCAATTTTTTAAATAGATTTTTCTTGGTTATTAAAAGAGAAAGAAAAAACTAGAAAGGGTGAAGTTTTATATAATATTACACTAATATCACAAACTTACGTTTTTTTAAATGGAAACTATAGTTGGCTATTTCATTATTAAAAAGGTATTTATTCTCTTTAGATATATCACTTGACCTACTTATTTATAAAATCAACTGAATTTTAACAATTTTCTATTTAATTTTAAACCAAAATATAGTTATCCTTGACTTTTTCGAAGTATTTCAAAGTTTATTTTTAATCAGCTCGTAAAACTGCACTACTTTGCCCATTTAACCGTTGTTGTAAATTTCAATCATCACATATTAGTAATTAGCGTTCATCGGCATTTAATGTATGTGCAAATATTGTAATGCACAAAAGGACTTTAATGATTTCTTTTGCACACGTCTTCTCCCCACTTATAATGTTTTTGAGTTTACTTTTAAAATTTTAATTGATTTTTGAGAACTGATTCAGCCTTTGGGGTGATCAGATGTCTTGCCCTTTTTGTTAATAATGACAAATGCAATACTTGTGTAAAATTTAAATACAAGTCTGAGTTAAAGTTTACCTACAGGTTTGTGTCAACGTGACCCGCACCGTATCTCTATCTCTTAGAGTTTCCGAGATCCCCATAGAGAATATTAAAAAAAACTCATCCTGTATAGTATAGTAGATTTGCCTAAAATATTTCCACAAACGTACATTTTTTTAACCAAATATGTATGATTGTCTTAAAAGCGGTGGATTCAAAATCATAATGAAATTTCTTTTTTCGTGTTCTTGATTTTCAAAATAAATCCAAACCGCACTTTTAAAAATACAAATTAATTTATGATTAAAATTGGGTCAAAATTACAGAAATATCAGCCTATGTAAATATTTTTAACATCAATAAATTGATAAGCTTAAAGAAATTAGTAAAAGTTTAAAAAATAACTTACACAAAGCCTGCATTCAATGCATACAAAGTGAATTTTATTTATAAAATCTTGGCAAAAACTTGAAACCTGTTACAACATTTCAAAAGAAGTGGATTAATAAGAAATCGTGGAAATTAGTGAAAAACCTATTTAAAAAATCTATAAATATAAAACACGGATTTGTGTGAGTGTTTTCCACTCCCCGATTAAGCATGAAGTAAAATTTCGAGTTTAAAAAACCCTGAACATTTGGATTTGGCGGCACGAGCGAAGCGAGTTCAGGCTTTTCTAAACTCGAAATTTTACTTCGTGCGCCACGCGTACAAACACTGATTTATTATGAAGTTCAAAAACACATAATCGATCTACTATTTTTGTCAGAAGTATAGTTGAAGATGTGAAATAAATGTACATAATGTTGATATGATTTACCAAAATACCGGTACATTTTGAAGAGCAATTTTTGCGATTATCCGGTATGCCGGTTTTCCAATCCCTACCTGTATCATATAACTGTATTTATTTTAATTTAAATTGCATTACATGAGAGTAAATCTAGATTTCAATATTATATGTGGAATTAAAAATAGAATGTTGTAGATTCACGCTCGATTTGTTTATTTTGATAAAATAAACAAACCGAGCGTCATCATTTTTCGTTCCGTCGGTACCGTTAGAGAGGAAAAAATATAAACATTCCTCTGCGGATCCGATATACAAATGAATTGGGAAGAATGGGGAAACCTAGTAGTTACTCTAAATCACACGCCTGCTGGGTAAGCCACCTGACAGAGCCGCCCCCCTTGCGTGAATACTCTGTTACTCCATACTCTGTGGTGTTAGTAAGAAGCATCTGAACACACCCTGATTTAACGTTTATGCAAATTATATTGTTCTGTTTAAACTGTTTTTTTTTTCTGCGCAATAGTTATTCCCCCCCCCCCGCAGTTTATGGCTAAGAAAACAATTGTTGTTAACCTGTACATGACAAGTTTGCTGTAGAAGAAAAAAAACCGATATTTTTGCAGTGGCTTAAACTCCCTGCTGTACTAGTTTTTTTCCCTCGCAACTGTACGTAATTTCTTGATATTTTCCTCTAATTTCAGGTATTTCGTAAACGTAACACGCAACGTGCAGAAAAACGCAACAGAAAGAGTGTATGTATGGTGCTTAAACTTCCCCCCCAGGTGCTCCACTTTTAAGTTCAAGACGTACAACGTACAACAAATTCAGGTAAGTGATAAATACGACACTTATTAAATTTTGAATGGTTGAGGCTTCTACTTCGTTATACATGTTAATGCAATAAAATAAAACACTTTAACTTTGTTTGTATAGTACTTATTTCTTAAGCAAGTACAGTTTTGAAATCCGGTCAAGCGTCCGGTCAAGTTTAAACAATTTTGTGTGTCTTTAAAAAGCCTTGGAATTTAACTTACCACGCAAGATATATCTTTAATAAAATAGTTTCTTTGAATAACGGAGCATTCAATTACACTGGTCTGCAAAAAAAAATTGTTTCAAGCCCTGACACCATTCCTGCTGATTCTTATGTAAAATGACCTCCTGAATCCGAATATGACCTCCGTTTCCCCCCCATCACCAACTGTTTTCGGGGGAGGCCCCCCACCTATTTTTATCACTTTTTGATAATTTGGAGGGATGAAAAGGATTATTTTAGCCTTTACATTTCTTCTGAGGGGCTAGGGAGGTGAAAAGTTCCAAAACATGAACATTTGTAGCAAGGAGGTAGATTTGGGGGGGGGGGGGATTTGCCCCCTTACATTGTAACAAAATCATGAAAATGATCAATTTTTTCCGTTTTTTTCGCAGTTTTTTCACTTATTTTCTACATATTCCAGCCTCCATTCCCCCTCATCCTCCCCCAAACACCCCCAAATAATAAAAATATATTGCAACAATATATAGCAATAATAATAAAAATATATAGCAACAGTTCGGAAGATTCACTGTACCACGCTGGCGCTCTCAATACTCCCCCCGTTTCCCCCATCCATTGGAGGGGTGAAAAGGATTATTTTAGCTGTAAAGAATAATAAATAAAAAGTAAAATAATAAATGTAAAGAATAATAAATAACTAAGATAAGTACCTTCATTTGGTGCTTGCTTTCCTTTTGTACCCAGCAGTACTCTGTTAACATGCTCGCATTCCACTTCCCCGAAAATCTCCTCTCGAACTTAGAGATGTCTTGATGAAACCGTTCCCCGTGTTCATCCGAAACTGCTCCTAAATTTTCAGGGAAGAAGTCCAGGTGTGAGTGAAGGAAATGCACTTTAAGAGACATGTTACACCCCATGGCCTTGTACGCTGACAGCAATTCCTCGACATGAGCGACATAATCATCACTTTTGTTGTTACCCAAAAAGTTCTCACACACGTTTTGGAATGCAATCCAAGCTCGTTTTTCTTTTCGATTCAGGTGTTCAATAAACGTCGAATCTTGGAATAGTTGTCTAATCTGGGGGCCCACGAAAACTCCTGTTTGATCAATTCGAGATGTGCAAAGGCGGCAAGTAAATATTTTCCTTCGGGACCAGAGGATCGTGAGCGACGTTTTTCTGACCGGGAGTAAAACTTTCTCGCAGAGGCCAGTTCCCATTCGCATAGGAAGCAGCAGTATTTTGTGAAGCCCGATTGCAGGCCCATGAGTAGAGCAACAACTTTTAAGTCAGCGCAAAGTTTCCAATTATAATCATGGTATTTGATTTTATCAAGGATCCGGCTGATGTTTTCGTACGTCTCCTTCATATCCACAGAGTATGCAACTGGGAGTGATGGTAACTCATTCCCATTGGCCAATAGGACAACTTTCAAGCTTGTCTTTGATTAGTCTATAAACAGTCTCCATTTGTCTGGGTCACATGGCATCTTCAGTTCTATCATCAATGCATTTGAATTAGGGCAGAACACTAAGCCTTCATCTGCCGAAAAAAGTAATTTCAGGGTTGACTGCCTAGTCCTGTAAGAAGAGATTTTTACACCCTTTTCTAAGAGATTCCACTGCTGAAGTCGAGATCCAAGAAGTTGAGATTGAGGTGAGGTTTTTGATGAGCTGAATCAGCAGAACACTCTTCATCATCGGTGAACGTATCATAAGATGATCCAGGCTGCGGCTCAAAGTCTTTCAAATCCATTTCTGGCTCTAGAGTATAGGTTTTTGGGGGCACTGGGATTGGCAAAGATTCGTTGTGAGGAACTGGTCTTAGAGCTGAAGGGATATTAGGATACTGAATTGTATGCTTACTTTTGCTAGATAGCCCGACGGTGGAAGTCATACAAAAGTAACAATCTGTGAGATGACAGCGAGGTTCGCGCCAAACCATGGGCACAGCAAATGGCATTGATTTACGGGTACCTTTGAGCCATTTGGTCAAGCTACTGTAACAAGTAGTGCAGCAAACTGTTGGAGCCCAATTCTTGTCCTGATCGCCAACTTGGCAATCAAAGTAAAATTTATAAGCAGTTTTAAGAAGCGGAGAAAGGGGTTTTTGTTGCGCTTTTAAAGTCAATTCCCCGCAAACATAGCAGAAGCTATCGGGATGATTTTTACACTCGCGTGGCATAATTAAACAGTAAATAAATGCTCGATATTAATCACAACTCACATTCACGTATTGTAATTCACTTGGAAAAAGCCGGAATTAAAAAATTTCTACCGTTATACACAATTTAAACAACTTGGAAACACAGAATCCCCGCCTAGAGCACCGACAAGTTGACTCTACGATCGCTAGAGATGTACTGAGGGAAGATAAGGATTACAGTGCAGGTCTATAGTGACAAGAGCAATGCAAGTTTAAACCTGTCAAAGCATGAAAATTCCTGGGCAAACCTGTGCGCGCGAGGTATTGAGAGCGCCAGCGTGGTACAGTGAATCTTCCGAACTGTTGCTATATATTTTTATTATTGTTGCTATATATTGTTGCTATATATTTTTATTGTTTGGGGGAGGATGAGTGGGGATGGAAGCTGGAATATGTAGAAAATAAGTGAAAAAACTGCGAAAAAAAGGGAAAAATCGATCATTTTTAAGGATTTTTTTACAATTTAAGAGGGGCAAATCCCCCCCTAAATCTACCTCCTTGCTACAAATGTTCATGTTTTGGAACTTTTCACCTCTCTAGCCCCTCAGAAGAAACGTAAAGGCTAAAATAATCCTTTTCATCCCTCCAAATTATCGAAAAGTGATAAAAATAGGTGGGGGGGCCTCCCCCGAAAACGGTGGGTGATGGTGGAAAACGGGGGTCATATTCGGATTCAGGAGGTCATTTTACATAAGAATCAGCAGGAATGGTGTCAGGGCCGATTTTCATGCCGACCAGTGTTATTAGTTAATTGAATACTTAGTTAATTTATTTTTTATTTATTTAATTTGACTTGTTTGAATAGGAAGAAGAGAGAATCAGAAAAATAGCAGTATGTTGCGATGGATACGAACCGAATTCGAGTGGCGACAAATGTCTTCCCAAGTGCGATAATTGCCTAAACGGAATATGTAACGAAGATCACAAATGCTACTGTCATCCGGGTTACAGAGGAGACCACTGCGAACGAGGTAACTAATAACCAATAGAATTATTCGCGAAAACACAAATGGTGGAAGCGCCGGGCAGTTTCTACAATCATACAATTAGCATTCTGGGCAACCCTACAAAAAAATGCCGCCTACTCTTAATCATGATTTAAACGATAGCATGGTACGTATTTTGTAGTAGATATCCTCGGCAATAACAATATTTTTTTTGTTTTGATTAAAACAATATTTGTTAGTTCTGGTTGTGGTGGATTTGGATGGTGTTTACAGGTTCTAAATGTGATTTCTTTTTAAATTTTGTTAGGTTGTGAATTCGCACGTTGGGGACGCTACTGTCGTTATCATTGCGCTTGCGAAAGGGGAGACTGCGATACCAAGAACGGCCACTGCGCATGTCCAGATGGATGGACTGGCTCGAGGTAAAATAAAACTAGTTGAGAATGAGCAAGCTCTTATTCTTGTACGAAATCGAAAAATTAAATTAAAATATTAATTCTGAGCTTGAATTCTTATGTAATAAAAAAATGATTTTTTCCAGGTTAATTAACTTATTTTTTAGTAATCAATAATATTTGTGTTATTTTAGCAAAGTTCGAAAACGATTTTATTACTTTCCCCCGTATGTAATACAAAGGGAAAGTATTGTTTTCGTGAAAATTTTCGAATCAAAAATTTTAGCGGAAATATCCGTTTTGAGGTCCCCTGAGTCGAATAAGACCATTTTTGAAAAATGTCTGTCTGTGTCTGTGTGCGCTGTACCGCAAAAACCGCTAAAGATATCGAGATGAAATTTGAAACTTAAGCTTTTTGTTACAATCGGAAGAACTGAAAAGCTTTTGGTGAAAATCGGAAAACCGGAAGTGGTACTTTACTCTTAGCGTTATTCAGTTTTTTCAGATTTTTTCAATAAATGTTCATCAAACAAAAAATTCTTTCAAATAAAAGTTGTAGATAATAACAAAATGAAGATGTATTATTCACTTACTTTTTGTCATAGCACTCTTAGTTTTTTAGATATTTCAAAAGTTGTGTGTTTTATCTAGTTATTGGTGTGTGACAGTGTATGTGTCGATACAATTGAAAAATGTTTTAAATAAAAGTTGTAGGAAATGAAAAACTAAAGATTTTTTGTAGATTCACTTTTTGTCATAGCACTCTTAGTTTTTGAGATATTTAATAAACAGTGTTTTTTTATCTAGTCATTGGTTTGTGTCAGTATGTGTTGATCCAATTGAAAAATGTTTCAAATAAAAGTTGTAGTTATCAAAAAGATGAAGACATTTTGAAAATAATAATGCTACAAATATTTTAAAAGTGATTTAATACGCAATTTACGGGGGAAAGTACTATGATGGACACATCACCATTTTTTTAATTGTTAAATTACTCAAATATATTCACTCATCCTTAGGTTACATAAAACTTGAAAATTAATTTTATTTTACTTGTTAAATTACTCATATATATACACTTATTCTTAGGTTACATAAAACTTACAAGTTAAGTTAATAAGTAATATTAAAAGAAACACATTTAAGTTTAAACAGTATATTATAAACTTCACTTGAAATCAGTGGTTTATACGCGTGGCGCATGAAGTAAAATTTCGAGTTTAGAAAAGCCCCGTGAAAATTTGTCGAGGGTCGCTGCGCGACCCTCGACATATTTTCTACGCGAGGCTTTTCTAAACTCGAAATTTTACTTCATGCTTAGCCTGGGAGTGGAAAACACTCGTTACTTTAAAATTTGTCACAAGAATGTTCCTTACTAAGGAAATTATCTACTTGAAAATTGACAAACATCTGTCAAAATTGATCAAAATTTATGAACAGAATTAGTATGTATAATCAGCTCAGAAGATTCAACACAATTTGTCAATGAACCGAACAAAATAAAGGCTAGTATATTTTAAACTTTACAATATTTTAGTGTTTTATACGCGTGGCGCATGAAGTAAAATTTCGAGTTTAGAAAAGCCCCGTGAAAATGTGTCTCGGGTCGCTGCGCGACCCTCGACAAATTTTCACGGGGCTTTTCTAAACTCGAAATTTTACTTCATGCTTAGTCTGGGAGTGGATAACACTCGTTTTAAACTTCAAATTAAATTCATAAAAAAATGATTAATATACCTTCCAGATGCGAACAACAATGTCAGGATGGACATTTCGGACATCTCTGCATGGAGAGGTGCCAATGCCAAGACGGAGAAATCTGCAATCCGTCGGATGGCAGATGTCTATCAAAAGACAAAACACTGTCGCCAGTAGAGGTTCACGACAATAATAAAACTCAAACATCGAAGAAATTCGGAATAGGCACGTTGAATATCCGAAGACCACCCTCAAAGAAACCAATCATTGTTAAAACTGAGAATACCGACGTAAAGAATATTATCGGTAAGTTAATTAATCCCAAATTAAGAATGCTCTAACTGATGTTAGTTCAAAAGTGCGATTCTTTTCATAATCTACAACAAGTTAGTCATACAAAGACTATATCAAACACTCATTGAAACAACTACTTTCCGAGCTAATACTCCAACGGACATTAATTATACAAGTGTTTGCTGTTACATGCAGTAACCTACTGCAAATGTAACAATTTGGGTCAAATTATTCAGGCCATCTATAGACGCGTTTCGAGATTTATCTCTCATCAGTATAGCTTATTCCCTCTAAACAATTTGACACCTTAGACTGGTGGTCACGTTACCGTTCAAACATAAGTATAAATGAAACTGCCAATTCTTGATTGCAGAATACTTCAGACATTAAAAGTGCCATTCTTTTCGCAATCTACAACAAGTTAGTCTTACAAAGACTATATCAAACACTCATTGAAACAACTACTTCCCGAGTAGTTGTTACAATGAGTGTTTGATATAGTCTTTGTGGGACTAACTTGTTGTAGATTGCGAAAAGAATCTCGGCACTTTTAATGTTTGAAGTATTCTGCAACCAAGAATTGGCAATTTCATCATTTCATAAATTAAATAAACATCAGTTAAGGATCAGGTTCATACTAAATTAACATCAGTAAATTTAGTATGAACCTGATCCTTAACTGCTGTTTATTTAATATATAAAATGCTTTAACTGATGTTATTTCAATATATAAAATGCTTCAACTGATTTTAATTGGATATGAACCTACACTTGAACTGATGAACCTGATGTTTATTTAATATCTAAAATATTACAGGTGTATATCTTCTTACAACAACACCATCTACAGAAAATGTCGAAAATCCAACGACAACAACAAATCTAAGAACAGAAAACGCAGTGGAATACAATGAAGAAATGGTAATTAAAGACAATACTAACATTGAAGAAGAAGATGAAAAAGTAGAGAGCTCTACGAACGAAATATCGTCAGAAAATTCGGGCAATTCAAACGCGAAGAAAACTAAAGAAGCAATCGTTATAGAAAAGATTGATTTTGCGGAAGAAATTTCTTCACCATCTTCCAAAGACGATGACGAACATCCATTAATCACTAAAACTGACAATGACGATCACGTATTAGTTACTAATACTAACAATGAAGATCACGCAGTAGTTACTAAAACTAACAATGAAGATCACGCATTAATCACTAAAACTAACAATAAAAATCACACATTAATTACTAAAAGTGACAATGAAGATAACACAATAATCATTAAAAGTGACAAAGAAGATCACGCAATAATCATTAATAATGACAACAAAGAACGCATATTAATGACAACTTTGTTTGAACAGAATCGAAATGAAGAACACCCCTCTAAAGTTTTCGAAAAGAGTGAAAAATCACATACAGCGCGAGATGACGAAGATAAAGAAGACGAAGAACGCAGATTAATAACCACCTTATTTCAACACAATCGAAATGAAGAACACCCCTCTAAAGTTTTCGAAAAAAACGAAAAGTCAAATTCAGCGCGAGATGACGGAGAAGAAGAAGACGAAGAACGGAGATTAATAACCACCTTATTTCAACACAATCAAAATGAAGAACACCCCTCTACAGTTTTTGAAAAAAGCGAAAAGTCACATTCAGCGCGAGATGACGAAGAAGAAGAAGACGAAGAACGCAGATTAATAACCTTATTTCAACACAATCGAAATGAAGAACGTCCGCCGAAGGTCTTTGAAAAAGCCCGGAAATCATCTTCTGAAGACTTATCTGCACGAGAAGATGCGGCAGGAGAAGATATAAGAAGCATATTAGCGAAGGGTGTTCGCAAAGGAGTCGAAACAACGACGTGGAAAAATATCCGCGTTGATCTTACGCGAGAAGAAGAAGACAAGTACGCTTTTATCAAGAAGGGTGTTCACAATGGAGCCGAAACAACGACGTGGAAAAATATCCGCGTTGATCTTACGCGAGAAGAAGAAGACGAGTACGCTTTTATCAAGAAGGGTGTTCACAAAGGAGCCGAAACAACTACGTGGAAAAATATCCGCGTTAATCTTACGCGAGAAGAAGAAGACAAGTACGCTTTTATCAAGAAGGGTATTCACAAAGGAGCCGAAACAACGACGTGGAAAAATATCCGCGTTGATCTTACGCGAGATGAAGAAGACAAGTACTCTTTTATCAAAAAAGTGCTTCAAGCAGTCGAAACGGCGACTGGTGATTCTTCCAAAGCAGAGGAAGCTAATGAAGATGCGTTAGTTGATATGATGAAAAGGAAAGTTTTGGTTGGAGGAAAAAACAAGTCATCTCCTTCTCTTTTCTCTTCACCCTCATCTCCTTCGACATCATCTTCTTCTTCCGCATCGTCATCCTCTTCCCATTCTCCTTCTTCTTCATCATCATCCTCTTCCTATCCTCCATCTTCTTCTTCTAATTCCGTTTCATCATCATCTTCTCAATCTCCGTCTTCTTCGTCATCACCTTCTTCTCATTCTCCATCTTCACCATCATCTCCTTCTTTTTCTTCTGCTTCTCCCTCATCTCATTCTCCTGCTTCTTCAGCGTCATCTTCTAATTCTCCTTCTTCTTCATCATCATCATCATCTTCTTCCCATTCTCCTTCTGAGGGTGGCTTTTCTTCTAATTCCCCTTCATCATCGTCTTCTCAATCTCCATCGTCTCCATCGTCAACATCTTCACATTCTCCATCTTCACCGTCATCTTCGTCAGTTCTGGAACAACTTTTAAAGAAAAAGTCTTCGTCGGTATCCTCTTCTTCTTCGATTCTGGAAGACGACGTGCATTTCACGTTCACGAGAAACGCTCTGGTCGGCATAATTTCCACAGCTCTGGCGATTTTCGTGTTTCTCCTGGGCGCCGGCTTTTATGCGACAGCCAGGATTAGGGAAAAAGTTATCAGCGAGGAGAAACAGCAACGAAAACTGGTGAAAATGGAGGAAGAAGAAAACGGAAGGAGTAAAGTGTACTCCTTCAGTGCCAAAAGTATTTTTCACTTTCCCTTACCAGGTAAAGAACCAACTAATAAAATATCGATCAAACAATAGAATCTGTTTAATTTAAATATTCATCAAAACCATCGTGATTTTGGATGTATTTTTCTCTTTTTCTACCAGGACATTTGCCTTGTAGGAAAAGTGAAAAATATATCTAAAATAATTAAATTAAACAGATATCATCTAACAAAAGCAGGGACGCAAAACGAAACGAAACGAAAATAACCATTTAGTTTCGTTTCTAAACGAAAGTAAATTGACATGGGGAATTTAGTTTCGTTTCGGAACGAAACTAAATTGACACGGGGAATTTCGTTTCGTTTCGAAACGAAACTAAATTGACACGGGGAATTTAGTTTCGTTTCGGGCCTGAATTTAAATTCAAGGTAGAAAATGAGTAAAGGTCATTTTTCAACAATTTGATAAGAACTGAGTATGTTACTAACAGCGATCGATTGCTAAAATTAAAAAAATATGTGGGTATCAAGCCTGAATCCTTTGAAAAGTGAAAACTTATAAATAAATGTGAATGTCAATCATTATTGTTTCAGGAATTAGGCTAGATACCCATGTATTTTATTTCAGCAATCCACCTGTCGTAATTTTGTGAAATATTTTGTCATATGATTGTATATGTTTTTCCAAAAACTGATTGTCTAAAATTGTCCCAAATTATATATCTGAAGGTTGGTGGGTGTTCGAGCCTCCCCTTTCTCTTGAGGGAAGGGCGGCGAAAAGATTGTTGATGTATTCGATTTTTTTCATGCTTTATTTTCAACCGACCCATAACATAACATTAACATAACAAAAAATTATTATAAACAGAACATTGGATATAAATTACAACTTCAATTATTTACAATTTTGCGGTTTCGAAGTAGTTGTTGCAACGCAGCAACATAATATCATCTATCATAGACGACGACAAACTGTACCTCAGAACTGAGAGGACTTGACGAAGATGGGAGAATGTCCGTTCAACGCTCACCTGCGTCATGGGCAGCGCGAGCGTTGTCGCTAACAGTTTATAATCTTCCCGCTTACTTTCCCAAAAGTCAACGATATTTCTACTTTTTTTAACCTCGGCCAAGCTTTGTAATCGTTCAGTGCCTCATCGATATCACCGGTTGGTTGAGAGCTTGAGGAGCCAGCAACTTCCTTCGCCTAAGATATCTTTCTACCACATCATCACTTTCTTCGTCGCTCGCAAGGCCGAAGTTATGGCGGCTGGATAAGTTCTCGTCTCCCGGTTCCCTGTGGTTCAAACGAGTCCACAAATCGCGCAAGTGTTTTTCGGCAGTACATTTGTCCTCAGGAGTTAGCATAAAGTTATAGCGGGGGTCCATATACATTCCCATCGCAACCGCTTCGGTAGATAACAGACGCTTTTCTCTAACATTCATATGCTTTACAAGATTAGTCGCTAACCCCACATCGACGTTTGCAGTGTCCAATTTGCAACGTAACCACGCGTCATAAAAGTCACCAACGGCCAACTGCTGCTCCTGAAAAACGTTAGTGGCTACCTTTGCAGGGTTTAAGGCACGGCATACATCATCGATCAATTGCCAGTCATCGTCGCTTAAGTTTATGCTAGTACGTTTCGGAGTTCGTCGGTTCTTTTTCGCCGATACGCTTCGTTCTCCCAACTCTGCACAGAAATCTTTCAGTCGCAACAACGAATGCAACATGTCGTGGGCGGAATGCCACCTTGTCACAACATCAAGGGGCGGTCGAGGAAGTCCGGCTTCCTTTAATTGACGCAAAAAAGTGGGATTGCGGAGTACCTTGCAGGCTGATCTTGCCTTTTTAATTACACGTGTTTCGTGCGTGCTCTCTTTCAGAGCATCTGCGACACAAAGCTGCAAGGTATGGGCCGCGCACCGAATTTTATAAACATTGGCATTTCCAAGACAATCGTTGATCAAAAGACATTCTGGGCAGGGTTGTGCAGCGTTCTTACTCGTATTACTCGTTGCGCGTTCGTCGATCTGGTCTGAAGATACACCTGAAGTTCGCTTCTCAGCATCGCTGTTGTCCTCCTCATCATCAGCTGAATCGGTGTCCGGGTTGTCGTCATCAGAGGATGGACTGTTGCCCTCGGTGTCTTGAGAATCGTCGAACTCCTCCGAGGGGGCGTCAGGACGTTCGGTTTCTGATGTGGCATTTCCTGGTGCAGCATCCTGGACAAATGAACAACTGCAGGACATAGCATTCAACTCTTGCTCCAAAAGAACTGTCGTTTTAACTATATTGGCTGCGTTATCGGTTGTATAACTATAGACCGAGCTGATGTTGGTATTGAAACTTCGAAGGACTTCAGTTATTTCATCTTTCAGATTATCTGCCGTGTGCGACTTAAACAGCTCTTTGACGGCCAAAGTTCTTAAGACGAGGTTAGCGTTGTGAACGTACTGAACGTTTATGCCCATCAAAGATCTGTCAAGCTGCGTAGCAGTATCAGTCTTCAGACAAATTAACTTTCCTTTCAGCTCGTCGGAAATTTTAGTCCTCAAATCGTTGGCCATTTCCGAGATGTAATCTTGAACATTTTGTCGGTTAATCAAAATTCGTGGTGCGTCGGTGTCTTTATTGAGTCTATGAAGAATCGGGTCTATGATCTTGCGAAACCCTGAATCCTCCAGAGATGCAAATGGTCTGGCATTTATGGTTACCATCTCAGCGCATGCTAATTTCAGTTGCTTTGCATCTATCGCAACGGCGACAGACACAGCTTTCTGTTTTCGAGATGGTTTTTGCGCGTTCGAACTGCTTTCAAGTGCATGCTTCTCCATACATATTGTGTATAAGAATAATATACGAAGTAACTTGTATACAGTTACAAATGTATACAAATACAAAGTAAAATTAGCGCCTTTCTTGGCGACACTACTTTAGAACGTGGCGCCATGTGGCGATTTTTATTGAAGTTAGTGGTGATAGCAATGCATACGGTACTGGCAACCCTGAGTATGAATTCGCCAAGCAGACGCAGCATGATTTCATGTTGTGACAAATAGAGATCTGTGTACCGGAATCTTACTGTGTTGATGAAACATAACCTCACTCTGTCACGTAGAATGACTATTGCATTGTCAATAGGAAATTCACAGAAACAGATTTCTAAAAGTGTATATCATCACCTGCGCACTATCTGCAGGTACATTACGGTGTACTTACAAAATACATTTTCTTTCTTCATCAATCATAAAACGATGACGAATTCGATGAATTTCATAAAAATCAACCGTCAAATCTATTTAAAACTAAACGTCGAATCAGGTTTATTTTCGTTAGTTTTATTGAATGTAGAATTATTCCATTGTTGATTGAAACAATTTTTTTGTCAGAAGAACACCTTAATCTACATGCAAGTAGGTTATTTTTTACCCATTCGTCGCCTGTTACTAATTGTACAAAACGTTTCTCTAACGACATTGCGTAAACTGTAGTTTACCAACAATTGCAACATAAATCATCGAAACAACTATCTCAACTAAGAAGTTCGGAACTATTTGAATACTAACAATTTGAATATTGCATGAAAATAACTAAACTGAAAAAATGTCAAGTCTTTTAGAGAGGTTCTGGCACGATCTTAAAATAATGAGAATTTGTTCCATCAAATATATGTAAAGAATTTACAATTTGCGTTCCAGTTATATTACAAGCGCAAAGTACAACACATCGAAATGTTGTACAAAAGAAGATATATTATACTAAAATGTTTCTCACCTTCAGAACAATCTTGCATCCACCAATTGTGCACACAGATTTGCCGGTATCTGCGTCGTATATAAAGTACCGCCAGACATTGTCTTTTTTTGGTCGTCCAACACAAGAGGTCGCCATTGTGCTAAACAATTACGTAGTACATTAATTTTTGCACGTGGAAATATTATATGGGAAGTCAATCAGGTAAACCGATATTAGTAATAAATTATGACAATGTTTTTTTTTTTTTTTTGGGTTTGGCTTTTGCCTGGCTTTAGTATCTTGACTATTAGCCAATATCAATCTATATTTTTGTATTAATATTTATTTTAACTTATTCCAAGTTATATTGCACATGTAAATTTGGACGTCACAACGCATTCACACAACACCCAGGGTCACGACGAGATATTATTTTTAAATAACATCTTCCCGTGCACGGGAATCGAACCCGGTCTGTGGCTCGCCGTGCGATATACCGTCCGGCGACGTTACCGCTCGGCCACCACCTGCCCATTATGACAATGTAAACTGAAGGATAACTGAATAGAAATAAAACATCTCCATTCAAAATTATTGTTTTCAAAACGTTGTCAAAACGTTCATCAAACGTTTGAAATGTAAAAAAACGTTTAGACAACTTTGATTATGAACATTATGACGTTTTTGACATGTTTCGAACGTTTGAGGAACGTTGTAAAATCGCCACAACTTACAAAAAGTTGTCAAACTGTACATTTTAAACCAACATGCAAACAGTTTTAAATACGAACCTTCAGAACTGAAGCTTTTCTGCACATAATCAGGCAACCGAGGTCGAGTGGCGACTAAATGCTCGTAGCAGATTCGTTTTTATGACGGCACCTTGTATTTACATTTCTAATCACGCATCAAAATAAACTGAAGCAATAGAACGAAAAACCGAATACAACCGCAGAACTTGGACTACATAATCAACATTTTCTATAAAATCTGATTAACCAATCACATTCTTGCTATAAACAATAATTTATCGTATAAGATTTCACTAACCTCACCAATAATGTCACACTTAATTCATCAATCATTTTTTCAGGATCCAGGATTTTAGGATTCATTTTTTATTTTAGCAATCGATCGCTCGTAGTTTCATCACCAACATACTGAGTTTTCATCAAATTGTTGAAAAATGACCTTTTCTACCGATAATGACTCATTATCAGTAAAAAAGATTTGACTGATTTCTACTGAAATGACTCATTTTCTACTTTGAATTCAAATTCAGGCCCGAAACGAAACTAAATTCCCCGTGTCAATTTAGTTTCGTTTCGAAACGAAACTAAATTCCCCGTGTTAATTTAGTTTCGTTTCGGAACGAAACTAAATTCCCCGTGTTAATTTAATTTCGTTTCGGAACGAAACTAAATGCTTAAAATGGGCATAATTTAGTTTCGTTTCGTTTCGTTTTGCGTCCCTGAACAAAAGCAATCTATTCAAATGATTTTAAATTTAAATGAGGGCGACTTAATGACAGAAAACACTTAACTTAGATGAACCATCAATTAAATTAGAAAATCTGTTTGATTTATTTATTCTAGATCCACCTGATAATTACAATGATAATACCATCAAACGTTTGGATAAAAACACAACGTTTAAATCGTTTCCAGAGAAATCCACAAAGGAGTCCACATATAAATCAACCATAGGTATATTTTTTAATACTTTCCCTATCCAGTAACCGCATCATACCACACTGTCATCTTGACAAGTAAGATTGACATTACGTACACATGCACGTAATAGCTTTGACAAGTACATTACGTGCTGACAGCTGAACAGCTGATTGCTTACCGTACAATCAAATTACATTTCTTTGATGTACAGGGAATTTTTCTTTAAAGTATACGTATTCCAAATTCAGCTTATTTTGTTTAAATCTGTAGTTATTCGTTGTTTTTTTTACGAGTTCAATTTTAAGCTTTAAACGAGTGTGTTCCACTCCCAGACTAAGCATGAAGTAAAATTTCGAGTTTAGAAAAGCCCCGTGAAAATTTGTCTCGGGTCGCGCAGCGACCCGAGACAAATTTTCTGGGCTTTTCTAAACTCGAAATTTTACTTCATGCGCCACGCGTATAAAACACTAAAATATTGTGAACTCTATGTATATTTGACCCTCACTTGAAATCAGTGTTTTATACGCGTGGCGCATAATGTAAAATTTCGAGTTTGGAAAAGCCCAGAAAATTTGTCTCGGGTCGCTGCGCGACCCACGACAAATTTTCACGGGGCTTTTCTAAACTCGAAATTTTACTTCATGCTTAGTCTGGGAGTGGAAAACACTCGTTAAAGCTTTAAACTAAACTCTCTTAAAAAAACAACGAGTGTCGGAAAATGTACAGCTGTATTTCTTGTATATTGATCAAGTAGTAATTTAGTTATCATCATAGTCATGGTACTATTAAAAATGATTACAATAAATAAGTTGTTCTTTCATGCTCATTGTTTATTTTGCTAGGGCGTAGGTAAAGTATCGTACGTTTCTCGAGTGGTATGGCAATTACATTCTCGCGGAATACTGCACTCGCAGCTGCACGGCTTGTGCGCAACATATCCGCTCATATGTAATATGCTGCATACTACTCTCGTTACGTAATAAACTAAAATACAAACAATTTTATAACCAGTAGAAGTACAAGGGACAAAGCATGACACCAATTCGGGAATATTTTAAGCTTTTTTAGTTCCTATCATTCATGATGATCACAATTTTACCTTCTTTCTGTTTGACAACTAAGACAATTTGAGGAAGGGCGAAAGAATTAACTATCTGATTTTTGTTCGCAGATTATTTAGAGCTGTTTTACGATCAACCGCCTTCCAGAGGCACATACAGGGCGGCCTCGGCGCCCCAACCACCGTCGCCATCTTTGAAACTAAAAGAAGAAGACGAAGAAATTACGAGAGTCATTTCAGAACCGATTTACGACGAGATTCCTTCACAAAGTGAAGAGAATCCGCGAAATCCGCTGTACGCGAATTCAAATCAAGAAGAAATAATGACAAAATTTTAAATCAAAGTATTAATGAACAATTTTTAAGAATCCACTAAGCATAACTCACTGAGCAAAAAATAAACAAATAACGTTATATCAACAACATTAACAATAATAACCCTAAGTTATTTTTAGATCATGTGAAAACTTGTCAAAAAACCAATGGTTATCCTGCGAAAATGTATTTTGGTAATAAAAGTGGTGACAACACCGCTACTTGTGTTAATCTTTTCGCAGATCATTTTTCAAGCGTATATGTGAAACCTCAACATAATTTGCCAACATACTACGGGAATGAGTTAATATCTCTTTCTAACTTTAATGTTGCTTTAACCGAAGTTTTTGATTTTATGTTGGCCTTGTCTGAATCCTGCAATGCGGGGCCGGACAGTATACCTGAATACTTTCTAAAAAGATGTGCATTTACGCTCAGCAAACCTGTCCACACAATGTTCTTGCGTTCAATAACTTCTGGTACATTTCCTGATTGTTGGAAGTGTAGTTACATTGTGCCAATTTTCAAGAGTGGTTGCAGGTCTGATGTATCAAACTACAGGGGGATCTCAATCCAATCAGCTTTACCCAAAATTCTTGATAGCCTCATATCACAACAACTCATATGGGCGTCAATTAACGTAATTAGTAGCCAGCAACACGGTTTCTTAAATGGTAAATCTACAGTTACGAACCCGTTGTTATATCAGTGCTTTTTGTCGAATGCCTTAGAAAAAGGGACCCAAGTGGACTCTATTTATATGGACTTTTCAAAGGCATTCGATAGGGTTCAGCATACCATATTACTACATAAACTTGAGTTGATGGGAATTGGTACAAATGTGATTACTTGGTTGAGGAGTTATTTAGAGGATAGAACTCAGCGTGTCCGAATAGGATCTCATAAATCCAATTCGATTCGTGTGTCTTCGGGTGTACCCCAGGGCTCGCATTGTGGGCCCATTTTGTTTTTGTTTTTGTTATTTATTAACGATATTGGCTGCGTGATAAAATCAAGTAGGTTTCTCCTTTACGCCGATGATTTAAAAATGTTTAAAAATATAAGTAAAGCTGATGATCAGTTTGCATTGCAGCAGGATTTGCAAAATGTTGAGTTGTGGTGTGAGGCTAATGAACTGTATTTAAATATGAAGAAATGTGTTTATATTTCTTTTTGCAGGCGAAATTTTATGAATTTCGATTACAGTATTAGTGACCATCAGCTCGAGCGTGTTACTGAAATAAGAGATCTTGGCGTGCTTTTCTCATCTAACCTTAATTTCTCTAAACACATTAACCTGATTTGCAATAAAAGCTTAACAATGTTGGGGTTCATTCGAAGGTTTACTGGTGACTTTAGTCCGAGTACAGTTATGAGATTGTACTTAGCACTCGTACGTCCACATCTAGAATATGGATCATCAGTATGGGCCCCATACACTGGTACAGCAATTAAAAAAATGGAAATGGTGCAGAGCAAATTTTTAAAACTTATGCAGTTTAGACTGGATGGCCCTAATTCAATCTTTAGCCATAGCCAGATGCTGATTAGATTAAATATTCAATCCTTGGCGGAGAGGAGAAAGTTTCTTGACATTTTGTTTTTATTTAAATTAGTTAATGGGATTTTGAATTGCGGCGAACTGTTGGAGATGTTAAATTTCAATATACCAAGAAATGCTCAGTCTAGACATAAACCCTTGTTTAGATTGGCATTTCACTCAACGAACTATGGGATGTTTAATCTCATGGATCGTATGATGCGTTACGCAAACCTACTGTCGCGTAGTAACGACTTTTTATTATTCACATCTTCACTGCCGCAGTTTAAAAACCTATTAAAGCGCATTAAGTTGACAAATTTCATACAATGACCAGTGATCATAATTATTTATATTTATCTTTTAATTCAATATTTTATTCCTACATGTTATTTATTGCTTTAATGTTGTTAATTTTAATTGTAAAAAAGGTGAATTCCGTAAATAAAGAATAATAATAATAATAATAATAACATTGTAACAACATTTAACGTTGTTTTAATGTTGATGAAACATTACTTAAATAGATTTGCTCAGTAAGAATATACATTTAGTGGGTTATTTTAAGAAATACTGTCTTAAACTCTACTAAAACAGAATGCAGACAATAATTATTTGTGTGATAGAGACAGTTTTGGGCCCAGTTGCATCAAACACGTTGAACTTGAATTCGAGCTGAACTTGAGTTCAAGATGACAGTTCCTATTGTTCTATTGTCACTTTAAACTTGGGTTACAGTTGAACCAGTTCAACGTGTTTGGTACAACTGGGCCTTAGTGCCATATAATCCCAAATGTGAAATTAGGTACTTTAGATTTTTATATTTGTATATCAATTGCAACGCACAAATACAATAAATAAATACCTTTTTTTTAAATATTTTTTTTAATTGCAATGTTTTCTATAGCCGGATATCGCAAGAAGTTTTGACTAATTTGTAGAACAAGGACTATCGAAGATATAGTGTGTACAAGGATAGCTGGATTAAAACGGGAGTTGGGTCTCTGGTCCTATGACGCGTTATTAACACACAGCGAACCATATTGTCTACGTCACAGGTCCTAGAACTATGTGCTCGGAGTAAGGCAAGGACAGTCGAGTATACGGTAAGAAGGATCGACAGAATCGAAGATTTTAGAGTGGGTTTAGAGATCGCTTACGTCACAAATGCGCGCTGAATTTAAATGTGGTTACTTCATGGTAAACTTTAGGTAAACATACATAAGCTGTAAATTTTCTGACATTCGTTGATTTTTTAAAGAGTTCAATTTGAAACTTTAAACGAGTGTTGTCCACTCCCAGACTAAGCATGAAGTAAAATTTCGAGTTTAGAAAAGCCCCGTGAAAATTTGTCGAGGGTCGCGCAGCGACCCGAGACAAATTTTCTGGGCTTTTCTAAACTCGAAATTTTACTTCATGCGCCACGCGTATAAAACACTAAAATATTGTAAAATTTATGTATATTCTAATTTCACTTGAAATCTGTGTTTTATACGCGTGGCGCATGAAGTAAAATTTCGAGTTTAGAAAAGCCCAGAAAATTTGTCTCGGGTCGCTGCGCGACCCTCGACAAATTTTCGCGGGGCTTTTCTAAACTCGAAATTTTACTTCATGCTTAGTCTGGGAGTGGAAAACACTCGTTTAAAGCTTCAAATTGGATTTAAAAAAAATTTCACACAAAATGTTAAATCTGTCTATGAAAGTACAGCTAAACCGGAAAGAGAGGTTATGATAGACTCAAAAACGTAACCAAATACAACGTCATTGTTTTCTCTCGCACGAACTGCGGCCTGCGGGGAAAGGGGTAGGGGAAAATATGAAAGGATCCAATTCTGTCATACCTTGTAACACACATGTGTTACGCCCATCGACGTACCTTGCTCTAAATCATGTTTTTAACGATCGCACGGTAGCAATGAATATAACAATATGTGACGTCAGTAGATACATTACGAAACGGAAACCAATGCGAGATACGATTGAATCGGACTTTACATACATATTAATGCAGTCATAAAATAAAAGGTATTGAAAACATGTCCCAAAGTTGGTTATTCCCAACGTCATTGGATGACATACATATCCAATGACGTTGGGAATAACCAACTTTGGGACATGTATCAATACTTTTTATTTTATGACTGCTTTAATAAAAACTTTCATTATCATGAATTGAACCTAATTTTAAATCATTCAAGTTTGAATTGCTGTAATTTTTGTTTCTTGAAACGCGGCTTATTTTCTTCTTCTACAAATAAAAAGAAATAATGTAGTTTGTTTGTTTGGCATAGGTTTTACCATTCAGCCACTAACGGTGATTTATATATAGGGTGAGTTTTTTTCGATGTTCTCTATGGGGATCTCGGAAACTATAAGAGCTAGAAAAACGGTTAAATGGGGAAAGAAGTGTAGTTTTATAGGACGAATAAAATGACACTTTCAAAATATTTGGCTAACTATTTTTGGTGTATGGAAAAATTAAAACGACTATAACTTATTTTATTTGAAAAATAACTATGGCTATATCGCATATATCGGATTAAAGGGAAAAAATAACCTTTCTAATGAGGCCATAGCCAACTATTGTTTCTATTTAAAAAAAGATAAGTTTGTGTCATATCTCCCAAAATATGGGCGAATGTTTTTTTTGATTTTTTAATTATTAATCTGTGTAAAATTTTCTACAACTTTGTCCTTTACAGTTTTTTTCTATCTATGATAATAATAGAGATATATTGATTTAAAAAAATTGACACATTTTACTTTATTCAAAATATCTAGTTACCCTTGACTTTTTCAAATATTTTGAGTGTCATTTTATTCGTCCTATAAAACTACATTTCTTTCCCCATTTAACCGTTTTTCTATCTCTTATAGTTTCCGAGATCCCCATAGAGAACATCGAAAAAAACTCACCCTGTATATCTATATTAACATATATTTGGACGTCACGATACATTCACACCACACCCAGGGACACGACGAGATATTATTTTTAAATAAAAACTCCCCGTGATATACCGTCCGACGACGTTACCGCTTGGCCACCACCTGCCCAAATAATGTAGTAACACCCTGGTTTTTAATTTGTTTGACTATAGACTTATGGCGGCTGCGTTTTTATTTTCATAGTGACGGTGGTACCAACATATACGCGAAGGCGAAGAGGTTGGTGTTGATGATCTACTGTGGCGAGAGAACGACGACGATCTGCTCCGTCGCTGGTAGTTTCGGTCTGACAGTTTGGATTGAATTTTCTCCAATTGCTTCGAAATTTCTGAAATCTGATTCTGAAGGAATTCGTTTGACGTATGGCTAGAGACAGATGTCGACGTTGACGCAGCGAAAACGGGTGGCATTGTGGAAAGGTTAGGAGCGGGTTGAACTTCGACGATTTTGTCAGCAGTTACCGCCAATTTTTCAAGTAATAGATCTGGTTGGGTACTGAGAATTGCTTGTACGTGAGTCGGTAAACGTTACAACCATATGTTTTTTAATAGGGACTCCTGTACATTTTGTCCCGCTAGAAAGCGTAGGTGACGAAGGAATTGTGATGGTTTCCGATCACCTAATTCTTCTTCACTGATCAGACATAGATAAACGGGTAATTAATTCTGACTTCAGTTTAGTGTAGGGGTTTTCCGTAGGAACGTTGTTCAATATGTCCTCGACTTCATAGGCGAGCCTTTCTTCTAAATTAGCCATTACGTATGAAAACTTTGTAGCTTCGTTGATAATATCTTTAATTAATTTCTCACTTAACCCGTGGTGAAACATTTTTGAATATAATTCTGGATATTTAATTAAAACACTTGGTTTTGTTTCACTAATTTATATTTTCTCCGACTAGTTTCGACCATTGGTCATCTTCGGGGAGGAATGTACAAAAAATATCTAAACAACTATTTATATACAAATACAGGCTATCATAAAATATCGGCAATAAGGGCGGACGCTATCGGAGAGTTCCAAAGCTCTTCCATATTATTTACAATCGGCTTTCCCCGCTTTAGCGCCTTCCTAATTTCTAGTCCCTCACGGAAATTTAAGTATCGACCCTTATTGCCTGGGTATAAAATTTTACAATCTGTTGTGTTGAAAATATGATTTTCTTTTATGCAATGCTGTGCGAATCCGGTTGAACACTTTTTATTAATTATTGATTTTTTATGTTCTTCTAGGCGTGTTCTAAAATTTCTTCCAGTCTAACCTACGTATATGTTATCACAATCACCACACTTAATTTCATAAACGCCGCACTTGTCAAGTTTATCGACCGCTGATTTGACAAGTGACAAGTGCGGCGTTTATGAAATTAAGTGTGGTGATTGTGATAACATATACGTAGGTCAGACTGAAAGAAATTTTAGAACACGCATAACACGCATAAAAAATCAATAATTAATAAAAAGTGTTCAACCGGATTCGCACAGCATTGCATAGAAGAAAATCATATTTTCAACACAACAGATTGTAAAATTTTATACCCAGGCAATAAGGGTCGATACTTAAATTTCCGTGAGGGACTAGAAATTAGGAAGGCGCTAAAGCGGGGAAAGCCGATTGTAAATAATATGGAAGAGCTTTGGAACTCTCCGATAGCGTCCGCCCTTATTGCCGATATTTTATGATAGCCTGTATTTGTATATAAATAGTTGTTTAGATATTTTTTGTACATTCCTCCCCGAAGATGACCAATGGTCGAAACTAGTCGGAGATAATATAAATTAGTGAAACAAAACCAAGTGTTTTAATTAAATATCCAGAATTATATTCGTTGATAATGTTTGCAAGTTTAAATTGTGCCTCTAATTGCAGAAACCATAATGCAGGACGCTCACGCCAAAATGGGGGAGATTTAATTAATATGCGGTTGATTTCTGGGATTCCTTGCGTGGGATTTTCTGGTTGCTCTCCTTGCATATCTATTCGATTTAAAGATCACGTCGGGGTCACCAAATGTAAGGAGATCAATGTGATGAGTTATAATTCAAAACTTGTGTTGTATTTTCCATAGATTAAATTAGATTGCCCACTCCTAGGGGGCTCCAGGATCGCAAGTTTAGTGTCCCTTATCACTCGATGAGGGGGCGCTGTAACCAAAAATGACGTCATCGGGGTGTAGGTGTGGTGACGTCGCGTGGGACGCGCGGGAGATTTAATCTATGGATTATACTATATAAATCGTCGGCCTAATAGTGAAATCCACTAAGTAAATTTTTGGCTGTTGTTAGTTGTTGGGCAATTTGATGGTTTACTGAATTGTACTAAATCTGGCTCAGTAGGGGTATAGTAAGTAAGCCTCACTATACCTCTACTGAGCCTGCGATTTGCTACAATTCAGTAAACCATCAATATGCCCAACAAATAACAGCCAAACATTTTCTTAGTGGATTTCATTAGTAAGCCGACGAAATATGCTATATGTGGTAGAGTTCGTTGCTAGAAATACCGCGGTGTTTGAATAACCGCGCGATGAGAGAAATAATAACATAATTAAACTATAAAATGTATATTAGAAATAATTATTCAATTTAAATATTTACAATTAAATTAAAAATAAAACGTCCTCTCATCGAAGTGTCGCAAATTAAATTATACATTCTTATTATTATACAACAAAAATCACATAATCCTAACCTATAATAAATTATTCTATTGGTGGATATTGTGAAGCAAATTACTGATAATATAATTGATTAATCAAAACAGGTTCCAATTTTAAGGATTATTGATAATAATCTCACTATAAATTGTTCCAAATTTTAACAGCTTAAAGTAACCTTTAACAGATATTTAAATCATATGTTAATCAATTGTTTCTTTTTTGAAACAGCCAAATTCCGCGCTTTTATTTTTCTATATTTTATTGAGGCCAACTTTTTGACAATATCATTGATTTTTACATGTTCGGTTCCTTTTAGAATCCTATTTAAGTTTTGTACCCACATATGGATGTAAAAGGTGATCATATAATTATCAATGATATCAATCAAATTATGGTCTGTGCAGGAGAATGAAATATTTGAATTTAATGAATGTACTTTTGATTTTAAATATTGAACAATATCACCAAAAATACATATTTTTGGCAAAAAAAAATTAATGATTTGAAATGATTTGGAAAGATATCTGAAAAAATTAGTGCTCGGCTTCAAAAGAGATTTTTTATTGTAGTCCCTACAATTAATGTAGCAATGGAAAGACTCTTTTGTGTCGGACACTAACTCATTTCTACATGTATTGCAGTCCCGCACTTTCTTTAATACATGTCTTCCCAAATATCCTGCTATGTAAGCATTTGTATTATCAGATAAAAAATTATATGAATTTTTAAATTCAAACACATCAGATATATTTGGGGGAGAAGTAATTATCCGAGGTAAAAAGTCATTTGTTAAAAATATCTGTAAAAAGTTTAGTGCCCCTTCACAACCATCTGTTTCGCAATTAAAATAAGGAGAATTAATGGTAGTGAAATTATTAACAATTAATGCTTTATACGATCCCTTAAATGATGAGCATGTTGGATTTATATTACGAGCACCATAACACCTTACACTTCCGAAGAAATTTTCCAAGGGATCTTGGTTTATGTTTCGAGGACAAAGATATTCAAAACCAATAGAAGATAATTTTTTCCATATGCATTGAAAACCTTTTAACGTACTTATCCAGTTTGCAATGCACGGTGGAACAAAATTACCTTTAGGTCTTTTAAATTGCATTGTCCTCAAAACATCAATTGCTTCAGAATAAAATCTAACATGTTCACTGTCTTTGTGAATCGCACATCTTAAAGTTTTGTCACCTGTAACTGATGAACCATTTACACTATCAAATAATTTATCAAAAAATAACAAAAACTCAGAAGTGCCAAGCATTGTTTCTGTCTTAGATAACTCACTGCCATAGAGTACCAGAAATCTCAATGAAGAAGATGTTCGCTGTGAAAACACCTGAGATGCTAACTTCACTTTCATCTTATTCATTTTAGCTTCATAAACATGGCAATCAGTTATCTTAGGTAGAAGCCTACTATCTGGGTCTCCAATATCCATTTCATGTAGCTTCACAATATCTGACCAGCAAGCCGTGAAGTTTGTTCCCTTCCATTTGAATGTGGCATTGTAATTTAATAAATTGTTTCTGACACATTTCAGAAGGTGAGGAGGATCAAACAATGGTATTATTTCCTGATTTCCTATCAGGAAACCACTTGAGCGATTCTCCTTACCTTCCAAAATGAGTGTACGATTTGATTCCTCCCTTAATTGTTTTATAGCCCTAACATTAGTTGCATGTTGATCACATATTGTGCAAACAACATGCAAACCAATGCCTTGCAGTTGTTTTATAATAATTTTTATGTTCCTGGTCAGATCTGGAACACCCATACCATGTTCCACAAAGAAATATGCTACGGGTTGTTTCCATTTGATCTGTATACCACGAACCATAAAAACCATTACATGGTCAGCAAAACGTAGTTTATTTTGCTCACCACAACACACAAAACCATCAATGGAGGAATCAATTTTATTAAAAAACATTCCTGTACTCAACGACATTTCATCAAATAAAAGGGCACAATACTTCTGGTCTTCATCCATCTTATCACAAGTACTTTTCAACAAACCCATAATGGGTTTATTAATACCCGGACCAATAGGAATGCGATTCAGTAATCTCTGAAGACATTGTCTGGATGGAAGTGCAAATACTTTTGCCAAAAATCTGTACAATTTAGGGCTTTGTTTATACATAGCTAATGCAAAAGTTTTGTCTTCCATCGAGAAACGTCTTCCATGAGTTTCATATTGTTGCAACTTTATCTGTGACATGAAAAAGTTAAAAGATGTTTCATTCATATGTCTCCGAAACATGGCTCCAGTTTCTACAACATCAAGTGCATGATCAAGACGCTCCTTATTAGAAGCATTTTGTGCATGCAATTTTTTTGCAACCTTCTGAATATCTCGGGCATAGGAATGCAATATCTTTGCTTGAGGGGAAAGCTTTCTTTTTCGTGTCACATTTAATGTTTTTAACAATTTTACCTCCAAACATTCCTTCATGGTCAGGGATCGTACTTTGTAATTAGATGGATTGTTACGAAGGGGTGTGCTCCCAGCGACTGAAATATGTCTATTTGGTTCACAGCTCGGACCAGCAGCAATGGGCAACTGCACGTTGTCCATGGTGCTGTGCAACCGCACGCTGGGAACGGTGTTTGGCAACAGCAAGGTGTCAATCGTGCTGTGTAGCTGCAACTTGACGTCCCTGGATGTTCCCAGAAATGCTGGATCTTCCGGAAGATCCACAGACACTAGGAACAAAATATATATTAGATATACGGTTCTCCTTGCACGCTCGCTCGAAAAAATATATTTTTTAAGAAGGTGATTCAAACAACACGTATCATTAATTTTTTGACTAAACGAGTGATCGTAGAAAGTTGGACCAAAAATGTTTACCACGAATAAATTACAATGAAAAAGTCAAGATTTTTGAATTTTCAAATGGTACGGAGTATCAATATTGGTGTTATTACAAAGACAAAACAATCAAGTTTTGTAGCCGTTCAGACGTTCAGTCAAAAAATGATTGATACGGATGGTCTCAATCATGTATAAGAGTAAAAAATAATTAGCTTACCAGCCGTTGTATCTAGATATAGTGTGGGGACACTCCGTGGCTTCAAATTGCTTTTACTAGTAAAACATTTTGTCCCTTCTGCGAAGTGCCTGTCGCAAATGAAATGATTTCTGACCACTTGCATCTTACTTTTTTTGCGCAGGTCTTCGCGTCCAACAGCCTCCAGCCATTGTTCATACACCTAAAAAAGAATATAAGCCTTAGATTAAGTTCTTAAATTCATGCAGTGTACATGGAATATTTAGATTTGCTATGTAATATAATTTTATTAACTTGTATTGTATTGATACCATTTAAGATTTAATTCAAATAAAAGGATGACCAAAAACCAATTTAATTATAATGAACTAATGTAACAAATGTTAAAGCTTACCCCATTTCTTCTTGTAAATCTATGCATACGAATATTTGTATCACAGTTATTGCACGATTTTATAGCACAATAATAAGACATTTTTTTTAAATGAAAAATATTTCCAACATTCCAATACTTACGGTGTTGTTTATATTAGCAACCGCCAAAATATGATGTCTTATCAGCATTCTTGATAAGGTGTTAATTGAAATACCTTTCCCATAAAGTTCGAAACTGCGGGAAATTTGAAAATCCGACATTTGCGCCCTCCCATTGGGTGATAAGGTCAACTAAATACGTGAACTTCCAGATTTATATGGAGTGGACGGGGTGTGGTATTTTCACTTCTCAAAAGAATAACTAATTTTTACATTTCTATGACGACGTTAATTTCCTAAAAACGCAGCCATAGACTTATTTAAAATAATACACAATAGGTTGAAATGTATACATTTTATATCTACTTACGGTTGTAATTATTTATATTTATCCACACTTACTCGAGACGATTTCGTCTTATCTTCATTTTTGTGTCTTCAGATCGGACAGCTGTTGATTGAAAACTAGAGCCCCCATGTTATAAATTGCGGGAAATTTAAAATTCCGACACATGCGCCCTCCCATGGAGTGGTTCGGTCAACTATATATGTAAACTTACAGAATCATATGGAGACGACTTGTCTGTATACATAGACTTATTTAAAATAATACACAATAGGTTAAAATGTAAACATTTTATATATACTTACGGTTGTAATTATTTATATTTATCCACACTTACTCGAGACGATTTCGTCTTATCTTCATTTTTGTGCCTTCAGATCTGACAGCTGTTGATTGAAAAGTAGAGCCCACATGTTAGAAATTGCGGGAAATTTAAAATTCCGACACATGCGCCCTCCCATCGAGTGGTTCGGTCAACTATATATGTAAACTTACAGAATCATATGGAGACGACTTGTCTGTATACAAACGTCACTATTGACTATTCACTTACATCTATCATCTGCTATATACATATTTCTTTTACACAATAAACCAACCCGCATGGAATTAAATCGATTAAATTCGATGGACAAACTCGATCTAGAATACCTAAAAGTATTGAGAATAATCAAACCCTACATCACCTGCATCATGGACAACTCTTACATCGAGCTGATAAAACTCTGGCTCGAGAAACTCAGCAACGACAGAAGTGTCGATAAAATGATCCGTAACCAGTATTTGTTACATTTGGGCAAACAAATTCAGCGAGGGATCCTCGAATACCCGTTTCATCAACCCCCTACCGAAAAACTGGTTCCCATCAGGGATTCGAGGCAACCCACTGGAGAAATCGATTCGGAAGATTTGCAATTAGTGTTGAGTATGAAGAGAGGTGTGCCAGGGAAAAGAAGGAGGCTTAGAAGGTCTGTTTTTACGAAGAAGAGTGTTGATGGTTTTTCGGATAGTTCTTGGCAGGATTTGTCTGATGAGAGTGTTGTTAATTATGCTGCGGGTAAGATTCTTAATTGAAACAATAAATACTTTATGAGAGGAAGATAAGAATACTCTAATACAAATGGTATAAAAGCTCCAACGTTACTTAAGGGGGAGTATTTTTATAATTGTGCCAAAACTACCTGATGTTTGGCAATTTTTTTGGGGAAACTGAAAAGACTTAGACACTTGCGGTTTTTGGCACAATGTTTATTCATCTCTTGTCTACAAAATGGAATTTTTTCGAAGTATAATAATTTAAAATGGCGTCCATAATGGCGCCTCCGAGAAGTCATGTTTTGAAAATATTTGTTATCTGCGGGATGGATAGAAGCCGCAATACGTCACCTAGAAGCATGAAACCAAAAAATAAGTAAAGTTTAAACTCCAAGGAGGCATCTGAACCTAAGAAACATAAAAAATTCCTTATAGAAACAAAATGGCGGCCGTTTGAAAAAAAGGTACGAATTTTCGCATGATTTTTTCAACTTTGGCATGCTGTTAAAAATCGTTAGTCATCCAAATGTTGCGATTTTAAAGGTTCAGAGGCCCATAAATTCAATTTCCTTTTAGGCAGTCAAAACTAGAAGTCGATTGGTTGAACGGTTCGCAAGCTAGAATTCCCGCAGATTTGAAAAATCTTGTTTCGAGATAAATGCGTTTGAAGTTTGACAACTGTTGCTACCTGCTACCTGAGCGGCCGGTCCGCGCTCAGGACAATGGTTCATTGAAAGCCGTATAGCGCCGAACTAATGCACGGACCGCCATATAATTTTAACCAAATATTGTTCAGACATGTGGCATTAGATGTATGTAATAAAAAAAAATCGATTTTTTGAAAAAAATTATAAAAATACTCCCCCTTAAGTCCTAGTCGTGTCTCAAACCCTGTCTTAAGTCGTAACCGCGTCGTAAAGTGTTGCACCAACTGATTTAGGTCAAAAAATTATCGCCTAAATCATGCTCAAGTCCTAAGTTACTGTTTGCTAGGACTTAGGGCACGGATTCTAACCTAAAAATGCTGGTCCTAGTCGTGCTCAAACCGTATCTTAAGTCATAACTGCGTCGTAGAGTGTTGCACCAACTGATTTAAGCTAAAAAATCGCTTAAATCATCCTCAAGTCCTAAGTCACCGTTTGCCAGGACTTAGGACACGGATTCTAACCTAAAATGCCGGTTTCTCCAACGTTACTTAAGTCTTAGTCGTGTCTCAAACCGTGTCTTAAGTCATAACTGCGTCGAAAAGTGTTGCACCAACAGATTTAAGTTATAAAATCGCTTAAATCATCCCCAAGTCCTAAGTCACCGTTTGCCAGGACTTAGGACACGGATTCTAACCTAAAAATGCCGGTTTCTCCAACGTTACTTAAGTCCTAGTCGTGTCTCAAACCGTGTCTTAGGTCATAACTGCGTGGTAAAGTGTTGCATCAAATGATTTAAGTTAAAAAATCGCTTGAATCATCCTCAAATCCTAAGTCACCGTTTGCCAGGACTTAGGACACGGGTTCTAACCTAAAAATGCCGGTTTCTCCAACGTTACTTAAGTCCTAGTCGTGTCTTAAACCGTGTCTTAGGTCATAACTGCGTCGTAAAGTGTTGCACCAACTGATTTAAGTTAAAAAATCGCTTAAATCAATCCTAAGTTTTAAGTCACCGTTTGCCAGGACTTAGGACACGGATTCTAACCTAAAATGCCGGTTTCTCCAACGTTATTTAAGTCCTAGTCGTGTCTCAAACCGTGTCTTGAGTCATAACTGCGTCGAAAAGTGTTGCACCAACTGATTTAAGTGATAAAATCGCTTAAATCATCTCCAAGTCCCAAGTGCACCAACTGATTTAGGTCAAAAAATCGCCTAAATCATGCTCTAGTCCTAAGTTACCGTTTGCTAGGACTTAGGACACGGATTCTAACCTAAAACTGCCGGTTTCTCCAACGTTACTTAAGTCCTGGTCGTGTCTCAAACCGTGTCTTAGGTCATAACTGCGTGGTAAAGTGTTGCACCAAATGATTTAAGTTAAAAAATCGCTTGAATCATCCTCAAATCCTAAGTCACCGTTTGCCAGGACTTAGGACACGGATTCTAACCTAAAAAATACCGGTTTCTCCAGCGTTACTTAAGTCCTAGTCGTGTCTCAAACCATGTCTTAGGTCATAACTGCAGCGTAAAGTGTTGCACTAACTGATTTAAGTTAAAAAATCGCTTAAATCATCCCCAAGTCTTAAGTCACCGTTTGCCAGGACTTAGGACACGGATTCTAACCTAAAAATTGCGACAACGGTAAGATGATTACCTTATTCAAAGAATCCTTCTCTTTTGTTCTCTACAGTATGCTTATATTTGTCTACAAGAGAAAATAGAAGACGCCTTTTTTCTGCGGTATAGTTTGCACTGCGTTTTCGCTCATTTTTAAATGTAGCTTTGCGAAATTCGATATGTTGTGGTAGAATACGGATGACAGATTATAAACAATAAATTCTTCTCTTTATAACAGGCGTACAGTTTTCCACGAATCAGGTGGGATACATTTAAAATAAAAATTCCCGCCTAATCAACAGCCAATACAGTCTGTGTAAATCGCTACGTTGCCACTTATTCGCACAATTAAGAATGACTTACATAAGCCATCGCTTAAATCTGTTGGCGCAACACATTTCAATTATAAGCCCTACTTAAAGTTAGGCCCTGCTTACATAAGCAGCGTCCTAAGTTATGTTGGAGAAACCGGCCTTTAATGTTTTTTTTTACCTCCATATTAAAGTGAATGCCTTTAGAACAGCGGCAGCTCGCGGGCTAACTTCAGGGTAGGCAACAGCGGCAAGGCACACACGATTTGAGTCACCTTTCAATAACGGATATACAGAGAGTTTTATGTAACACCGAACAGTTACATAACGAGATTTTTCTTTGAAGTATCCATATGCATACGTTGCATATTTTCCGATGCTTAGTTTATTAAAAGAAATTAATTTTAAGATTTAAGCGAGTGTTTTCCACTCCCAGGCTAAGCATGAAGTAAAATTTCGAGTTTAGAAAAGCCTGAAAATTTGGTTTGGTCGCGTAGCGCGAAGCGCGGAGCGGCCAAACCAAATTTTCAGGCTTTTCTAAACTCGAAATTTTACTTCATGCGCCACCGGTACATAACACTGATTCAATGTGAAGTTTAGCGGTGTGTTTTAAACTTTCTAATATGTCAGTGTTTGGTAACGGTGGCGCATGAAGTAAAATTTCGAGTTTAGAAAAGCCTGAAAATTTGGTTTGGCCGCTCCGCGCTTCGCGCTACGCGACCAAACCAAATTTTCAGGCTTTTCTAAACTCGAAATTTTACTTCATGCTTAGCCTGGGAGTGGAAAACACTCGCTTAAAGCTTCAAATTAAATTCTTTTAATAAACCGAGCATCAACAAATATGGAACGTATGCATATGGATACTTAAACGAAAAAATCTCGTTATAAAAATGTTCGGTTTACATAAAACTCTATCAGTGGATTTCACAAAGGTGGTAATAAATATAACATTGGTGTTAAATTGACATAACACCGGCTTATATTTGTTTTCGATTACACAAAACCAAGTAAGCTGAGCTTACGTAAGCTGGTATTAAATGAGGTATAATATGTCAAAATGGATTTCACAAAACATTTAACGCCAGTATTAAACAAAAAACCCGGTCTTATATTTAAGCCAGCCACTGACGTGCTTTGAAACTTAATCTCAAACAACAACAACGGGTCTGGTCTGGTCTGGTCTGGTATAGGGCGGAGTGCGCATTGCTGCAATGCACTTAGATCTCATTAGGCCCATTGTGCTGCCTCCCACTCCCACCTATCCTCAGCTCAACCATCCCACCTTGTCTAGGTAGTCCAGTATTACTGAGGTGGGCAAATCCCTGATGATGTCCATCTTTCACCCAGTATGGATCCTCTCGTAGACGAGAGTGCCGGGCATTCGCTGAGGATGTGCCTGGCAGTCTTGTCTTTCATTTTACACTCTCTACAAGATGGGGAGTCAACTATTCCCATCTTGTATAGGTGCCCATTGAGCCCGCAGTGTCCAGTTAGAACAGCGGTTATCCGACTGAGGTTCCTTCTAGTCATCTGCAGGTATTGTACCTTGGGTCAATCGCCTTCCCTGAAGGTAGGCCGCGAGCCGCCGATGCTTCAGAATTCAACAAATTTAATAAAATATCCACCATTGTTAATTTATAAAGGTTGATGACTCCTAAAGGAGTTCACTAGGTGATACATTTTTAATAGGGGGTGCATTAACTTATTACTAAACAGGTGATTCTCCAAAACTAACAAACGATTACAACAAACCGAAAGAAGAACCAGACACAAACAAACTGCTAATGCTCGTTGAAAAACTTCGCAACGAAAACACATCGCTCAACCAAATTATACAAAGCCAGAAGTTCAAAGCGAAAGACAAGTTGGAAATTCATAAAATCGCAACGGAAATCGAAATATTAAAAAGCAGACTACATGTAATACAACCAACTCAACTTTTATCTATTAGTATTTTGTTTGAATAGAAATAATTCTAAAATTAGGAACTTCTTAACGTTAAAACAGCGCTGCAAAGCAGCCATTCCTCCCTGACATCGGAGTGGCAGAACGCGGTTTGTGGTTTGAACAAAAAACTCTCGGGAATGCAGAAAAAGAATGGTGAGTTGAAGAATGTAATTCATCATCTCGAAGCTAAGCTGAATGAGACTTTAAAGAAGAATACCAATGTAAGCTTTATTTGATTGACGTAATTAATCCTAGGTCTTCCTCTTCCTTTTTTTTTCAACAAAATATAGATTTTTGTATTGTATTCTAGTACCGTGCGATCATGATTTAAAGTAGGCTTTGGATTTTGAATTAGATTGGCACTACTGACCAGCGACGGCTCGCAGCCTAAGTTCAGGGTCGGCCAGAGACCCAAAGTAATATGTAACCGGTATTGAAAGGTCACTTTATTGTGCAATTCCTTGTATTTATAAAGCGCGATCCCAATCTTAAAATGTGTGTCCCTTGGCGCTGTGGCCGACCCTAAAGTTAGGCTGCGAGCAGTCGCTGCTACTGACTGTCAACACATAGTTTACCATAACCTCAATTTTATTCCATCATTCAATTAGCATTCTGGGCAACCGTATAAAAAAAGGCCGCCTACTCTAAATTATAATATAAACGATCGCACGGTGCCACAATCAAAGTTCTTTGTATATTAACCTATTACCGGCCGAGCAATCATAGAGTTGACTATCTCTAGAAGTTGATGTGAGTTAAAATTCTGCACTTTTTGTAATAATTTCAAAGAATCGCCTACAATAACCTAATCTATCCTAATCTAATCTAACCTATTTTAAATATACGTAATTGAACGCTTTTAGAAAAAGTCTGTCTGTCACCATTGTACAGCCTAAACCGATCGAGATATTAATGATGAAACTATAAACCTAACCTAACCTAATATATAAAATTACGAAAAAACTATTCGTGAAAATGCAAACAATGTCTTAATTAATAAGACAATTTAAGACGATAAATATCCATTGAAACAACTACTTCCCATGCAAATACACCTCCGGATATTGAATTATAATTGAATTTTTCACGAATAGTTTTTTCGTAATTTTATATATTATGTTTAAAGTGTGCAAACTATAAGAAGCGTAAGCTTATTTTCTCGAATTCAAATAGTTTTGAATTTGAATTTATCTTGTTTTAACCTAACCTATTTTAAATATACATAATTGAACACTTTTGGAAAAGGTCTGTCTGTCACCATTCTACAGGCTAAACCAATCCAGATGTTAAAGATGAAACTATAAACTAAAGCATTTTATTATAATTTTGGGTTTTGAAAAGCTTTTGGTGAAAATTATAAACGAGAAAGTGGTTGTTTAATCTTAGCATTTTTTTTTCTTTGAAGTTTCGAACAAGTGATTCCACTCCCAGACTAAGCATGAAGTAAAATTTCGAGTTTAGAAAAGCCTGAAAATTTGGTTTGGTCGCGTAGCGCGAAGCGCGGAGCGGCCAAACCAAATTTTCAGGCTTTTCTAAACTCGAAATTTTACTTCATGCGCCACGCGTATAAAACACTGAAATAGTGTGAAATTAACAAAATATACTGCTAAATTTATTTTAAAAATAAACTGCTAAAGCAGGTTTAAAAATATACTGCTAAACAAAAATATTTTTAAATATTGTGGAATTAAAAATAAACTGCTGAATCAGTATTAAAAATAAATTGCTAAAGCAGAAATAAAAATGTACTAAAAACAAGAATATTTTCATTTTCACAATATTTTAGTGTTTTATACGCGTGGCGCATGAAGTAAAATTTCGAGTTTAGAAAAGCCTTAAAATTTGGTTTGGTCGCGTAGCGCTACGCGCTACGCGACCAAACCAAATTTTAAGGCTTTTCTAAACTCGAAATTTTACTTCATGCTTAGTCTGGGAGTGGAAACACTCGTTCGAAACTTCAAAGGAAAGAAATTGCCAAATCGTCAGGCTTTTCTAAAATTTAAAATTTCGGGTTTAGAAAAGCTTAATCTGGGAGTGGGAATACTCGTTAATAGCTTTAAATAAATACTTGTAGGTGTAAGAATATGTATAAAAAAAGGAATAAAAAGGGAGTTTAAGATTCCTGAAAGTTGAAATTGTAAAGAAATCCCAAAACAGTATTTTAAATTTCTGAATAAAAATTAAGACTAGAAAAAAACTATAGCTCAGTTCACGAGAGGTGTTCTGTGTTTGTTTAAGTTCAAATTAATATAACTTTAAAAATATGAATCCCGTAGTTAAGGGGTTACGCCTACCTGCAAACTTTCAAAAAATTTTATTGTCCTAATCGAAAGTATATAAAGTCAAGAATATTTCCTCAAAAGATCAAGTTGATCCGATGAAAATTGTGAAAGTTATGCGACGTACAAGAGTACCGCGCCGAGACTGAATTTGAAGCAGGTAGCGCGCGTCAGCTGCGCGTCGACCAAAGGCGCTCGGAACGCGTTTTCAATGAAAAGAAACAGCAGATATTCGTATTCTATCGTGCCTGTGCGCGTGGGGATGCGCATGAGCGTGTTTACATTGAACGCCATAACCTCAAAAACTAAACGTGACGTGCGCAATACGAGGTTCCATATGAGTGTTTTGACCGAACAAAAATGAGTCCTTTTTCCGCTCGAGAAAAAGGATCGAGGAAATTACGAAATGAGAAGAATGTACGAAAATATCTGCCGGCGAAAAGGAGACGTCCCATGAACCCGAAGTTAATGGAAGGTGATCCTGCTAGTTTCAGCCATGCAACGAAGAAATTGAAGGTACACAATCAGTAAACAAAACTACTTAACGAGTTGATGAAAGTGTAGTAATTACTCGTAATTTTATTAACAACATTCTAATTTATCATCAATTTATTGAGTTAAAAATATTTTTCCATAATATTATATAAGTCTTCTTTACACTGGTTTTCTACCTTAAAGATGACCACCGACGTGCCGCAAAATGCTTCTGTGGAATATCGCGTCATTAACTTTTCACCGTGTTTGCTGCGATCACTACTTTCATCAAGTGCAAGTACTGTGGCCGACAAGTGGAATTTGGAACTGCCAACACTTGTGGCTTCAAAATCACAATCTCGTGTGACTTGTGCCCAACTCGAACCGTCTTCTCTTGCCCTCTCATCAAAAATATGTATGAAGTAAACCGGCGATTCATTTTCACGATGCGGTTGTTAGGACTAGGCTTGGCAGAAGCTCAACGTTTTTGTGGACTCAGGGACATGCCGGCGTTTCTTTGTCACAGTACGTATGATCTGTTGGTGAAAAGTATTCATGGCGCTGTGAAGTTCATTGCGGAAGGGTTTTTTCGTGAAGCTGCAAAAGAAGAAATGGAAGAAACTAGGAAGGAATCAGGTGATCCAAATTCAATCGACTTGACTGTTTCTGGGGATGGAACTTGGAAGAAACGTGGCTTCACTTCCTTGTTCGGCGTTTCTTCGATTATTGGATTCTACAGCGGCAAAGTTTTGGATGTTCTCACAAAAAGTTTGTTCTGCAAACAGTGCGAGTTTTGGGCCGACAAGACTAATACGGCAGAATATGACGAATGGCTCGAAAACCACGAATCGGAATGTCACATAAATCACACTGGGTCGTCGGGAAAAACGGAGGCAGATGCGATGGTTGAGATGTTTCAGCGTTCTCAAGATGTGCACGGTGTGAGGTACAAGTACTACATTGGAGACGGCGATTCCAAAACCTACTCGCAAATAGTCAAATCAAAGCCATATGAAGATACACCTGTGATGAAGAAGGAGTGCATAGGCCACGTGCAGGAGAGGATGGGCAGTAGACTTCGCGCTTGTAAAAAGGCAAGCAAAGGGATCGGAGGCAAGGGGAAGCTGACTGCAAAAATGATCGACAAATTGACCGTGTATTATGGCTTGGCCATTAAACGTAACTCTGACTCCGCCGCGAAAATGAAAAATGGTATTTGGGCTACGTTTGATCATTACCGATCCACTGACAATCATCCACATCACGAGAAGTGTCCGACCGATGTTCTGAAAGTCTTGAAGCCCATCTACCAGGACCTCAGCAAGAACGAACTGTTGCAACGGTGTGTCGGAGGATTCGACCAGAACAAAAACGAGAGCTTGAACCAACTGATCTGGAAGATCAGCCCGAAGATTACGTCATCCGGCAAACTCAACGTAGAAATCACATTCAATAATGGTCACACCGCATTGCTGAAGATGTTTGAAGCATTGGACATCAAATGCGGACGCAATATGCATGCGTTTTTCAACAACACGGACTCCGCCCGTATTTGGATCACCGAGCAGAGGACGGAGCGAAACAGCCGGGAGGCGCGAATGCTGCGCAGACAGCAACAGCTAAAATGTTTGGAGGCCATCCTGGATGAGGAAGGCGTCTCTTATGGACCAGGAATCGATGATTCTATGTAAGTGCCCAAAAATATTCTCTTATAGTGGACTAAACCCAACTTTAAACTTTAAACGCTATTATCTCGGAATCATATTCTCAAAACCGGTGCCAAAAATTTCCCGAAATGTATACATTCGATTCGTCCGATTCGTTTTGATTTCTGTTCAGTACTATTTTGTGCAGTCCACGATCGTTCGGATTTCGTCTATCATTTAATTTCGACAAATTTTAAGGATCAAAAATCGGCACTTCAACTTTGCAAGGCCGCCATTTTGTCAATAAAATTAAAAAAAATACCGAACGATCAAGGACTAGTTTAACACATGCTTAACGATTTGGCATGTTTTTTTTTTAATTTCAGATGATTACATCACAAACCGCAGTTGGCACCGCAAAAAGCGTTTTTTAGAACATCGTCCACGGGGAGGAGCCGTGCGGGGCACCAGGACCTCGTTTTTACAGCATCGACTGATAAATGTACCATTTAATGTGTGTTCAATAAACGGCAGAAAACCGATTTTCAATATGTTGCGTCGTTTTCGAGAAAAAAAAATCCAAACTTTCGCTTTTTTTCGGTCTTGCAGGTAGGCGTAACCCCTTAAGAGAATTTGATATAAGTTGCAATTGAACACACAAAAGTAAAAGAAATAATGTTTATAAGAAAATACCTCAAAGAAAAGTTGTGGTATAGATTATAAATCTGTAATGATAAGACATATCTCATGAATTCTATATCTTGAAGAAGTTTCTTATCTTTCACGTGGTGAAACATATTTAATTATGAATTCTACCCTATACATATTTCTGAGGTGCGGAACTTAAAATATTTTAGGTTTTAATTTTGGCCCACGAAGTAATTTGGGTTGGTCAGCCCTGTTCTAGTACCATAATCAAAATTCTGATGGTAAAAAAATTACAATTTTAGAAACCTTTGTTGTTCCCACACGTCGAAATAATGGTTACAAATTTGATAACTTTTAAATAACAACGTTTTTAGGCTCCGCATAAATATGCGCTTTTTATTGATATGCATAAAAAGGAAATCGAAGTCCTGAAGAAAAACCACAAAGACGAATTAATCAAACAAGACAGTCAATTTTCTGAGCAGTTGAAAGAAAAGTGTTCTTCTCTCAATGAGCAATTAAATGAACTTAAAGAGTGGTATAGAAAAGAATTGGAGGAAAATCAGTCCAACCTGAAAGAGTTCTACGAGAAACAAATGGTGGAGTTAGAAAAGAAAATTAGGGAAGATTGCGATTTCAAGCTATCTCAACGGATTAAGGAATTGGGAGCGAAGCAAATTTCCCGCGATAACTTTTACGAGAAGCAATTGGAGGAAGTGAAATGCGAACATGGAAAGGAAATCAAGTTCAAGGACGCGGAAATCGAGAGGTTGGAGGTTTTATTGCAAGAACAGTGCAAACGGTTTGTATTTTCAAAATAATATTGTTTTTGCGAACATTTTCAAATCAGACACCTTCGCTACCAATGTCCGTATTTACAGCACCCATACAACTTGTCATCGGTGAGAACTTGCACTAAAATGACGTAATTTTACTCCATACGGTTTGGTAAATTCTTCCGAAAATTACGTCATTTCAGCGCGACTTCTCACCGATGACAAATTGCATGGGTGCCGTGAATACAGGCCCAGGCTCTAAGAGAAACTAGTTGTCTTTACAATTGTTTATTAAATGGAACAATTCCTTAAAAGCTATAAAAAGGTAAAAGGTAAAAGAGCAAAAATCGAAACTAGTTGTCTTTATAATTATTTAATAAATGGAACGTTTAGCCCAGATCTTTCTGCAGGGTTATAATTTTTTTAAATTCAATCAATCTGTTTGCGATATGATTTTATAGATCAAATTATAATGATGAAATCAAAATGTTTGTGTCACATATACTTGGGACTAGGAACAAACGTGTTAAGACCACTTTTGAAAAAGGTCTATTCGTCTGTCTGTCGTTAAAGATTTATTTATTTATTTCATATTCAACCTTGCACATTTTACAAAATATACATATCTAATTGTGTATGAATGACAAAATTAAATATATTTTAAATCTATGAAATAAATGTAGATACAATATTAACTACTACTATTTTTAAAAGCTGTAGCTTGTGGAAAAATTAGCAGTAATTCAACTATTAAGAGTAGCATTATAATAATAAATATAAAAGGACGAATCCAGTAAGACAGGGAAAATGTACACATTTAATTATCTGATGAAACTATAAACTTGATGATTTTATTACAATCCTGGGCAAGGCCGTAGCCAGGGGGGGGGGAAGTATAAGGGTTCAAAGCCCCCCTCCCTCCCCGCAATTTTCGAAATGTAACATTTTTGTATCTAAAGAGCAAAAAATCTAATTCAAAAAAATTTGAACTTAAATCATTAATAGAAATTTGCATAGACCAATGTTACTTCGAATTTAATAATAAATTTTATACACAATCAGACGGCCTACCTATGGGATCTCCTTTGTCTCCTTTATTATCTGACATATATATGGATCTCTTTGAAAATAATTTATTAACGAAAACAGAAAGCAAACACATTTATTTCTGGGCAAGATATGTAGACGATGTATTTTGTATATGGACAGGTACAAATAGACAACTGTAAACATTCACAAATTTCATCAATAAAATTAACAAAAACATTCAGTTTACAGTTGAAAAAGAAATAAATAACAGCCTCAATTTTCTTGACATTACATTCACGAAAACAGTAAACAATAAATTGTCATACAAAATATACAGAAAAGAAACTTGCACAGATGTCATCATACCAGAATGTTCAAATACACATAGTCAGTGTCTAATCCCTAAGATTAGACATACATTTAATTATTAATTATTCTATTACGATTGCATCATTCGTTCAATAATGCAATCATAACACAACACAATTCCGGACAATTACCTGATGCCCCACTTACGCAAGATGACGAGCGCCTGTCCGGCCGATCAACGGCAACAACTTCTGCAACTCAGCAACGGACTTGTGGGCTTTGTGACCATCGGCGTCCCAAATCACCGGGCCAACGCTACCAGTCAGCACCAACACCAAATATAAATACCCGCGAGGAGGCCAACTGACCAGAGTTATTTCGACTCTCAAACCATTAACTACCATGTCATGTATTTAAGTTATTATGTCACAATATATACCTATTTTAAATCCACTACTCTACCCTGAACTATTACATGGTCCTTCGAACAAAACAGCTAACTGGGTCAAGCCCGCACCAAGCCTAAGCGCCAGTTAGTTCCTATCAATCCGAAAGCTGGGTCTAGCACGCACCAAGCCAAAGCGCCAGCTTTCATTCCAAAAACTAAATCCAAATTAACTGGGTCAGCCCGCACCAAGCCTAAGCGCCAGTTAATTTTCCTACAAACCGAAAGCTGGGTCTAGCACGCACCAAGCCAAAGCGCCAGCTTTCAATCCAAAAATCAAAATTGACTGGGTCGAGCACGCACCAAGCCTAGGCGCCAGTTAATTTTTCTACGTCCAGAGAGCAACAGATTTCAATTTCAATCAACCAAAAACGAATCTACGTCCAGAAAGCGACAGATTTAAATTAATCAACCAAAAGCGAATCTACGTCCAGAAAGCGACAGATTTCAATTTCAATCAACCAAAAGCGAATCTACGTCCAGAAAGCGATAGATTTAAATTAATCAACCTAAAACGAATCTACGTCCAGAAAGCGACAGATTTCAATTTCAATCAACCAAAAGCGAATCTACGTCCAGAAAGCGACAGATTTTTTTCAATTTTTCTACGAATCGAAAGACCGTACCCCATTGACCGCCAAAATGGAACGTGCCAACGAACTCGCAAAAGACCAAGAAGAATTGGGCCAGAAAATTAGTCAACTGGGCACCAATATCAAGAAAGATTCGGATTCAAGAAAATCAAAAAATTACTTCATCAGACGTCTAGAGACATTGGAAAATCTCTGGGGTGTAGTTCAGAACAACGACGATCTCCTAAAAAAATGCAACGTCTCCAAAGAACACACATATTTCACAACCAGATATTTTCAACAAATCGAAACAATATACAATGAAACGAAAAATTACATAATCAGAAATGCAAAAAGTCTACATATGTGGGATGATGACACCGATTCATCTGACGACCACAAAAAAGAAACGGATACGAAAACTCCGTCTCTAACGGAGCAGCAAATTCGATTGCAAAAGCAACAAGAAAAATGCAATCATCTCACGAGAACAATGAATACCATAATCGAAGAAAAGAGCCAAGAGAAACCAAAACAACGATACCAATCCCTACTGGAACGACTACAAAAACAATGGGACAGTGCGCAAGAACTACATGAAGAAATAATGGGACATGAGCAGGCCTACACAGACGACTACTTTGTGAACAACGAGTTTGAAATATTAGAAACCAACATCGACGCATATTCAGAAATTCTCCAAAACAAAATGCGCGAAATGCCAGCAGCACATGAAATACATTTGCCGAAAATCGAATTATCAACATTCTCGGGCAGCTACGAGAAGTGGACATCGTTCAAAGATTTATTCAGCAAAACAATAATTAACAACATTGCCCTAAGCAAGACTGAAAAGTTCAATACTTGAAGTCATACATAAAAGGTGAAGCCGCAGCACTGATTCAACATCTAACCATCTCTGAAGACAATTTCGAAGCAGCCTGGCAGATCCTAGACGAACGATACGAAAATAAACGATTACTAGTATCCAAATTACTAAAAATAATTCTGCATCTCCCGCAAATACAATACGAATCCGCAGAAAACCTGAAACGGATGCACGATCATATAAAAGAAAGCATTTCCGCACTATCAGCAGTAAAGCTAGATGTCAACGCAATGGGACCAATGATCATCGAAATCATGCACGAAAGATGGGACCCAGAAACAACAAAGACAAGCACTCAAAAGTTGTATCTCAACATCTATCAAGATACCAGGGGCAAAATAACGCGAACAACCAAAAACGTGAGCCTATAATGGAATGTGATAGATTTAAAAACCTATCCGCAAAAGAACGGAATGCGGAGATAAGACAGAGACGTCTATGCACAAACTGCCTCAGAGATCATCCGATATCATAGTGCAGGAGTAACAGAGTATGCTGGCAATGCAAAGGGTTCCATCACACATTGCTGCATTGGGATAGGCCACAAAACAACACAGCATCCCGGCAAACAGTTCAACAACCCGCTGATAGACGACAAAACAGCTACAACGCAAGAACTACATGTGCAGTAACTGCAGATAAACAAAGTGATACTAAGATACCTGTATTGGCTACTGCCATTGTACAAGCAAGAGCTGCAAATGGCGAAAACAAATATTTGAGAGTTCTAATCGATACAGGGTCACAAATCTCATTAATCACTGAAGAAGCTGCGCAAAGATTGGGACTCCCAAAACAAAGAGTCCAAGCTACGATTACTGGAATCAACGCAGCAGCAATTCAAACAGCAAAATGGAAGATTAACGTTATCATGTTGCCGAGATTCCCAAGTAAATTCAACATGAATTCAGATTTTATTATCATTCCAAAAATAACAAAGTCTCAGCCAATAAACAAACTACCGAATTTAGATAGTACCCGGAACAACAAGTGGATAGCTGATCCCACATTCTACATTCCAGGTCAGATTGATGCACTAATCGGAATCCAAGAATACGAAGCCATCATCTTGGAAGGATTGATCAAAACAAACAACCTAATAGGGCAACAATCTGAATTGGGTTGGTTAATAAGCGGAGCTTCACGAACCGCAAACAGCCATAACATTCCGAACAGCTGCAGCATGATGGTAGTTATTGAAGATCGGCAACTTACAAAATTCTGGGAGACAGAAGAAATACCAACACCCAAACCACCAAGCGATGCGGACAGAGAGTGCGAAGACTATTATCAAAGCACAACCACACGTGAATCTGATGGGAGGTACATGGTACGCATCCCGTTCAAATCTACAACGTTAACATTAAGAGATTCTCGTAGCCAGGCAGTCGTACGACTCATTCAATTAGAAAAGAAATACCATGTCATGTATTTAAGTTATTATGTCACAATATATACCTATTTTAAATCCACTACTCTACCCTGAACTATTACAGTCAGATTAAATACAGTACATTCCACGCCCTTTTACACAGACTTATCAATATCCCTCTAAATAAAATAGACTTTGAAAATGAACTAGACACAATAAAAACAATAGCAGTTAACAATGGCTACACTGAAGATTTAATTAATAAAATGTTAAAAAAGAAACAACACAAACAATTACGAAATTACTTTTATAGTGGGACAAATTCAGACACAATAACATGGAATAGATTAGAATACATTAAGCCACTGTCTTTACAAATCAAAAATAATTTAAAAGGAAAGAATAATAACATAATTTTGACAAACGCAAATAATTTAGGAAAATTAATAGTTAACAATAAAATCAAAACTAAAAATTGTAAATTGAAGAAAAGTGGTATTTATGAATTAAAATGTGATGATTGTGATGCAGTGTATATAGGACAAACCGGCAGGTCTTTTGATATCAGGTTAAAAAAAGCATAAAAAAGACATAGAGAATAAAAAACCAACCACCGGTTTTCCTAAGCACTGTATCACATCTAATCACCATTTTTCTTCAAACGATTTAAAAATTCTGCATACAGGTAATAAAGGATTAACGCTTAACTACCGGGAGGGTTTAGAAATTTCAAAAGCCATAAAGGCAAGTAAAAATGTGGTCAACGACAACGAAGACCTTTGGAATTCCCCGATATTAAATGCCCTTATTACCCAATAAAACCTAAAACTCGAAACTGTATATATTCCCAAACAAATCCATTTGTACATCATTCTTGATAATGGCATTAAGCCGAAACTAGTAGAAAATAAAATACATACAAGTGAAACAAAACCAAGTGAATTTAATTTACAAACCATTATATTTTAAAATGTTTTACCAAGTGATTAATGACAAAAAAGTGTCCGATATACTAAGACAATACCTTTATTTGTCTACAATTTGGTTCTCATTCTAATTATATTTGTATTTATTAATTATTTTATCACGTATTATAATAAATTATCAAGCTGTAACATAGAGGGATTTCTTTATTTTATTTTAGTTAAATTAGTTAGTTATAACATTTTCCATTCAATGAAAAATAAATTTTTAATTAGTTTGATTTGAAGCTACTAACGAGTGTTTCCACTCCTTGATTAAGCATGAAGTAAAATTTCGAGTTTAGAAAAGCCTGAAAATTTGGTTTGGTTGCGTAGCGCGAAGCGCGGAGCGACCAAACCAAATTTTCAGGCTTTTCTAAACTCGAAATTTTACTTCATGCGCCACGCGTACAAAACACTAGTTTTAAGTGAAGTTCAAAATATAAATCTTTAGTACACTGCTTTAGTAGCATATTGTTAACTTCACAATATTTTAGTGTTTTATACGCGTGGCGCATGAAGTAAAATTTCGAGTTTAGAAAAGCCTGAAAATTTGGTTTGGTCGCTCCGCGCTTCGCGCTACGCGACCAAACCAAATTTTCAGGCTTTTCTAAACTCGAAATTTTACTTCATGCTTAATCTGGGAGTGGAAAACACTCTTTTAAAGTTTTTAATTGAACTTTTTTTAAAAAACAATGAATATCTGAAGATTTACAGATACGTAAAAGATAAACTCCCAGTATGAAAATGTTAACTCAGTAAACACATTGTCCTTTCATATTTGTTCTATATTGTGCGTAAGTAGTTTTATTACATAGTTACTTTATAAAATTACTATGCCATCCAAATTTTCAGGCTTTTCTGAACTCGAATTGTTACTTCATGCTTAACCAAGGACCGGAAACCTATGTTTAGAAATATAATTAAACACTTATAATTGACATTTCTCAAAATCCTGTCTACGCCCGTGAATTAGCCTAATGAGGATTAATTACTTAAATAAATCACAATTTTTATTCACTAATTCATTTATTGAAAATAAGTACATGGTTCTCGAAATCTACATCAAACAGTGAAAAATAAATTAATTAAGAAAGGAAATTAAATTGTGTTTAATAAGTAATTTGTTACTTTACATAAATCAAAACAAAAAGTCACCACAATTTATTTCCAGAAATAACTGCCTAACTTCTCTCTCTCACTCTTCTCTTTTTCTTTCTCACTCTGTCTCTTTTTCTCTCTCGATCTGTCTCTTTTTCTCTCTCACTCTGTCTCTTTTTCTCTTTCACTCTGTCTCTTTTTCTCTCTCACTCTGTCTCTTTTTCTCTCTCACTCTGTCTCTTTTTCTCTCTCACTCTGTCTCATTTTTGCTCTCACCCTGTCTCATTTTCGCTCTCACTCTGTCTCTTTCTTTCTCTCTCTCTCTCTCTCTCGCTCTGTCTCTTTCTCTCTATTTTTCGCTCTGTCTCTTTCTCTCTCTCTCTCTCTCTAGAAAATAAAATACATGTTATGTTATGTTATGTTATGGGGTCGGTGGGTCGTGTGGCCTCTGGGCCTTTCGAAATTACCTCGACCTAAAAGATCTTTTGTAACTATCCCTGACCTACTTGAGTCCCTCAATGTCTAGACTTCTTATGAAGTCTACTATAACTTGAGGGTTAATGTGTACCAGTTCCTCGGTGTTTAAAGTGGCCGATGACAGGTAGTTCCCTCTTTGAAGGGACAAGGCAGGGCATTCACAAAGTAGGTGCTCTGCTGTTTCTTGTGCCTCGTTGCAAAACCTGCAGTTGGCATCAGTTGTCTGACCCATCTTGGTGAGGTGGTACTTTAGAGGACAGTGTCCAGTTAGAAGGCCGGTTATGAGCCTTAGGTTGCCCTTGCTTAACCTGAGAAACTGTCCGGCTCTTACGGCAGAGAAGGCGATGAACCTTTTCGCCTGCCTCAGACCAGGTGTGTTTCTCAGGTGAGCACTTTTGGCAGCATCTTCCCATTCCCGGATCATCCCCTTGATGCGGACTTTAGTTATTCCACTGTAAGGTTCTGGTCCGACAAATGGAGTCTTGGACCCTTCCTTGGCAAGGTTGTCGGCAATTTCATTGCCTTTGATCCCTGCGTGTCCCGGAACCCAGACCAGTTTGACTCTGTTGTTCCTAGCCAGCTGCTTTAGGGATAGCTTGCACTCGCAGACAGATTTAGACTTGCATGTAGGCGATTTTATTGCCTTTAATGCAGCTTGACTGTCTGAGCAGATGCAAACCCTCTGTTTGTTGTATCCCCTGTCTAAACATATGTGGGCGCATGTGTTCAGGGCCTCGATTTCTGCCTGAAATATCGATGGGGATCGTCCCAAGGCCCTTGATAACTCGCATCGAGGGCCAGTGATACGGATTCCGACTTCGTTCTCAGTTTTAGATCCGTCAGTGAACCAAACTATCGAGGAGCCTTGTAACTGCTTGACCCTCGCTCCAACATCATGGCGGCCATGGATGGCCACTTCAATCATTGTGTCGAAGTCGTAGTCAGTTGACATGTAGTCTTTGGGCATGTATATCGCTCTTTCACACACAGTGTTGAGGATTTTTAGGTGCCCGTTAAGGTATCCATATTTTGGTATGTCTGTCTGGATTATTCTTAATGCGTCTAGTGCTGCTTCCCTTTTCACGTGCAGATGCAGAGGTGTGAGATTTAGCATAGCCTCCATTGCTCCAGTGGGGCAGGTGTTCATAGCCCCTGTGATGCCCAAACATGCCAGCCGTTGAACCTTGCTGAGCCTTGCTTGGGTTGTGATCTCCGTTGTCTTCGTCCACCAGACAACGGAACCATAGGTGATTATTGGTCTTATCACGTCTTATCACCGTAATAAAATAAAATACATACAAGTGAAACAAAACCAAGTGAATTTAATTTACAAACCATTATATTTTAAAATGTTTTACCAAGTGATTAATGAGAAAAAAGTGTCCGATATAAAAAGCAAAAACAATATTTTTACTAGTAAAACCCCCGACATCATTTTCTAGCTACGGCCTTGATCTTGGGTTTTGAAAAGCTTTTGGTAAAAATTGTAAAAGCGAAAGTGGTTGTTTACTCTTAGCATTTTCGTTTTCTTTGTAATTAATTAATAAAAGTCTTTTTTTTTGCAATAAAATTTAGTATGCAAGAAGAAGTTCAAACGATCCGTAATCAATTACAAGCGGGAGTTTCCTCGGACGAGAATAACAATGAACAGGTATTTAACATACATAAAGGAGACGGACAAATTTTTTCAAAAATAACGTTTTATTGTTGACCAAAAAGGTTGTTTATCTGCAAAAGTGCGTAATGAAATTGAATAGAATGTACAAAAAAGCGGAGAGGGGATTCGCTAAGCGGTTGTTAAAGCTTCGCAGGGAAATGGATATGCGGGAGAAACACAGTCAGGTAAATTTAATACTCTGGATGAAACCTGATTTACGTACCGTGCGATCGTTTAAAATATGATTTAGGGTAGGGTTTGAGTTTTGAATTAGATTGGTAACTGACTGTTAACCTATAGTTTAGCATAACCTCAAATTTATTCCATCATTTCGTTGATGTTTTATATAGAAATCTTATATACAGGGTCCGAAAGCGTTACCTGACGGTTATTGAAAGGCCGTGGGGGGATAAGGGTGATCGGACGAGGTGGGGGTTGGCCTGGGCACATTCTCCTAGTGTAGAAGTTTAGTTACAATGGACGTTTGGACCGCTGAACACCGTGCGTTCGTCGTCGAGGAGATTCAGTGAACACAGACTTGGTGTGCTCAGGTTATTACCTTTCGGTGTATACCTTTCGAGCGTCCATCTAAGGACCGGTGGATCACCGCCATATCTGCGAACCACTGCCAGCCGGAGACCAACCCACGTGTGGACCGGAGGGGCGAGTAGGCACCCCTGGGCTTTTCAAGGCCCACCCCCGACTACTCATTTAGCGGCGACAAGCACCAGGACTGAGTCAACCCCGCTGTGTGTAAGTTAGCCCTATCCAAGATAGGGACACAGAGTCTACCTCAAGAAGGTCTACAGCTCCGACTTGGACAATCGTCCCCTTCAAACATCCATCGTCCGAAGACTCATGTCTGCCCCAGACGCCTCCTGTTATGCTGGACCTCCAGTGATCCTAACACAGCGGAATTTTCGTTTACATTTGAATGTCCCTGCTCGCGGGCGGATTCCATCAAGGAACATCATTTTGTTGTGGGTTCGGAATTTTCGGAACACAGCCTTCGGAACCATAAGGAGAAGAGGAGGGTCTTCCAGAAAGGTAAGGACCCGCGCAAACATCGAGGCGGTACAAGCTGCGTTTGAACAGAGCCCCCGGCGGTCCGCTATTCGTCACGCTTAAACTCTTTGAATGTCTGACAGAAGTGCTCGCCGAATTCTCCATCAAGGCTTGAACTTTCACCCGTATAGAATCGCTGATGTCCAAGAGTTACTAGAGGAAGATTTTTCAAGAAGAGTGCAGTTCGGACAAACCATGTTGCGTATAATAAATGAGGATCCGGGGATAATTATTCTGACTTCTGAGGAAGCTAATTTTCATTTAAATGGTTGTGAAAATAGAACTTCCGTTACTGAGCACCAAATAATCCTCAAGAGATTTAGCAAAGGCCTCTTCACAATAAAAAGGTACCCGTATGGGCTAGTTATGTTTTTAGTCCGAGCGGGAGACTTTTTAAAAACATTTATTTCGAATTAGTAAACATTAAGAAAATACACGATGTATGTTGTATAAACTAACATTAACAAATTCTCTTCTCTAAGGTGAAGCGAATGGTTTTGTTCAACAGCGCGCTGACAATGCGTCTGGTGTAATACAATATTATTATTACTGATAACAATAATGTGGGAATCGTAACTGGCTGCTGTGTGTAAATCAGGAGTGATCGGACCTTTTTTTCTTCGAGGAAAACGGCCGCACTGTAACAGTATATGCCGAACGTTATGCAACCATAATTCGGGAATACCTCCTTTCCGAATCGGGTTCGCCGTATATTGAACCCAGCCGAGCATTACGCAGCCCAGGCCCATGCTCAACCCAGCCAGACCCACGCCCACGTGTGAAATGGAGGCACCGCATCTTGAACCCAGCCCAGTATAGACCCAGCTGTGCACCTCTCTCCTTGACGTCCCTTCAAATGCTTTTAGATTTAGAACTCGAGTTCGAAACTAGGAACGTAGTTCTTTTGTCTCGTTGATTGTTAAGGCACTTATTTTTTGAAAATCCATTATCATTTAATATAATAGCAGACTATTTATGATTTTCAACTTTTTATTTCACTCACTACAATTGTTTCGCTACACTGTAGCTTCTTCAGGTGAAGAAATATACTTATATTTCTTCACCTGAAGAAGTTACAGTGTAGCGAAACAATTGTAGTGAGTTAAATAAAAAGTTAACAATCATAAATAGTCTGCAATTATATTAAGTAGTTTTTTTGTATGTGTAATCTAGAGATAGAGTGCTTACTTAAGTGCGCGAAATACTCGAGGAGAGTTTTTGTTAAGTGGAGAAGTTCCAGACAATGTATTTAGTGGTTGTTTCCGGCTCAAAACGTCAAAAACACCTTTTTATTAAATGTTTAGGTTATTGTAAACAAAATCAATATAAACTAACTCGAATCTCGAGACCCACTACCCAGGATATTCGTGCGGCTCTCGTAAATCTTAACAGGCGTGGTTGACGTCATCGTGGGCTCGCCGTAGACTAGGTTCAGTATGCGCTACTTCATGTTTTACTATAAATTGATTGTGAGTTACGTGAATTCTCCATGCAAAACTACGTAACTACATCACCGAATACTACAGCTTCCAAAAGCACCTCGCAAAAATGGGGATCACCAACGATACCACATGCCGAGGATGCAACGAAGAGAATGAAACAGCAAGACACATACTTCACGAGTGTCCTGCCCTGTCAAAACTAAGGGATAGTATGTTAAGGGAAACCCAGCCCAAACGCGAAGGACCCGGATGAAACTGGTCCTTCGCACAAATATTGGCAATTGCCAGTAGTGCAGAATGGGTCTCACCATCAGGAGGGAGGCACTACAATGGGCCTAAAACTTGGCCTAAGTGGGCGCGGCTATGGCTGCCCTCCCGACAACCAATCCTTAATCCTTACGTGAAGATCAAATTAATTTGACGAATAAAGCACTAATAGTGTTAATCCATTGATAATGGTCACTTAGTGTCCGAAATGTACATTTGGTAATTCGAATAAAAGTGTGAAGAAAGGTTATTAGTGCTTTATTCGTCAAATTAATGTTTTACTATGACTCACAGAATTAACCCACGCGTGGGCCAGGGCTGTGCTGTGCTGGGCTGGATTCAATATGCAGCGGGCCTTACGTCGCCGTCGAAAACCTGTCAGGAGGGTTTGTTTCCAACAGGATGGGGCAACTGCCCACACGGCACGTGTATCTATGGAGCTGTTGAGAACATCGTTTTCCGCTAGGTTAATCTCACAGCGCGATGACCATCCATGGCCGGCACGTTTTCCGGATCTGTCACCATGTGACATATTTGTGGGGTTACCTAAAGGAAAAAGTGTACCTTGACAAGCCTCGAAATTTGGCTCAACTGCGTGATAATATTTAGCAAGAAATTTGTGCGATTCCTTGAGCAACTTTGCGTGGAGTGATGACTAACTTTACCACCCGACTTCAGCTGTGCATCGAAAACGGAGGTCGTCATTTACCGGATGTTATTTTCGCTACTTGAGGTTTTGTAAACGTTATTAACTTCCAATCTTTCTGTTTACAATTTTTTTTTTTCTAAAATATCTTGAAAATTAATTGTGTTGGGTTGTCCGAAAGAAAAGCGTTATGTTGATTTTCCTTTTAGGAAAGTCGTTACTTAGTAAGGGTAACTTGTTTGACCAGAAATAATACGTCAGGAGATCTTTTTATGTTTTGTATATTGGTGTGCTATGTACAAGTTTGCTCTTAATACTAGTTACATATTTACAAATTCTATGAAACATGTCTGTTAGATGGTGAGGGGCAAAAAATCGATACAGGCGCAAAAAACATCACTTCACAAGACCGAGATTTCCAGGTACCTAGTCTGCACTCGGAAAAAGGGATCGGATAAAAACTCACGAAGTGCAACTCCCGTTGGATTTGCTCTTTTCGAGGAACTCCACTTTCGCGCGGATATTATGAATACCCTTAAAAAACCATGTATCCGCACTACAGAGGTTGAATTGCATTCCTCGTTCTGGGTACACGAAGGTGCCATTCTTTTGTCACGTACTGGACTCAAAAAGGTCGGTAGAATTTTTCTCGGTCTTAAAGATAATAGTTTCGAAATCGAAAATATTATCAAAACCGAACAGACTGAGTTCTGCTATTTTAAAAACCGTCAGGTAACGCTGCGGGACCCTGTATAAACATCTATGGAATGATGGAATAATTTAGAGGCTATGCTAAACTATGTGTTAGTACAGGGTGGGGTATTTTACGCGTTTTTCGAAAATATTTCGAAAACAAAGCATTTTACCCAGAAATTACCTGAGTGAAAAATAATCTCACAGAAGTGAGCCATAATTATGTAATATTGGTTTTCTCTCAGGTGGTGCTGTTGTCGCTAAAACAAGGTCAACTAATTTTTTTTTTAACTGGAACCCCCGAGAAATCCAATATTACATAATTATGGCCCTCTTCTGTACGATTATTTTTCACTTAAGTAATTTCTGCGTGAAATGCTTTGTCTTCGAAATATTTGGGAAATATGAGAAACTTGTTCAAGATATGCAGCATGCAATATTGTTAGATCGCATAGCACAATTTTTTTCATGAAATAAAACAAAAATTAATTTACAGTAGTGTCTAAAAATCAATATCACAATATTAAGGTTGTCCCACTTTGAGTAGGACAGTATGGATAACTTTCTTACTATTAATGATAGAAATTCGGTTTAAAAGACAAAGTTGTGCTGTTTTAATCATGTTTCATCAAGTGGTAAATGAAAAACAAGTTAAAGATATATTAGTTTTATTATTACGAAATATCGATTTCGATTTGTAGACACTGCAATCAGCTCAACATGCATGTTTCGTAACAACAAAATTACATTTTAAAGATAATTTGTTACATCGCACAGCACAAAATTTATTATGAATTAAAACGAAAATCAATTAAGAGTAGTGTCCAAAAATTAATATCTCAATATAGAGGGTGTGCCACTTTGAGTAAGACGCAATGAGTAACTTTCTTATTATTAATTGAGATTCGGTTAAAACGATCAAGTTGTGCTGTTTTATGTTGTTATTCAGATTCCACTAAGAAAAATTTAAAAATTGAAAAACTGTTAAGTTATTGTGAATAAACTGAATTTTTGAAAATAGTTCATATCTACCTTATTAGTGAGCATTTTTGAAATATGTAAAAACGTTACCAAAGTAAATGTTATGACGCATCAGATAGTGATCAATTTTAATTTATGTGACGATTAGTTTTTGTTTTATAGATATTTACTTTAGTTTTTTAAATGGGAACATACGGTAATATGCATATCACTGAATTGTAATTTCAACGCTGATTTCAATGGGTACCACACATGATTTCACATATTTATTTGTTCATAAGATGTAACAATGGCAACAAGCACTTTTTCTTATCAAAAAGAGCATTTGACAAACAAATTAAAACCAATCGATAGTCATATTTATTTCAAATAAGGTTTTATACAGAGAGATTTATATAACACCGAACATTTTCATAACGATAATTTTTCTTTTAGATATCCATATGCATACGTTGCACATTTTCCGATGCTCGGTTTATTAAATGAATTCCATTTGAAGCTTTAAGCGAGTGTTTTCCACTCCCAGACTAAGCATGAAGTAAAATTTCGAGTTTAGAAAAGCCTGAAAATTTGGTTTGGTCGCGTAGCGCCAAGCGCGGAGCGGCCAAACCAAATTTTCAGGCCTTTCTAAACTCGAAAATTTACTTCATGCGCTACCGGTACAAAACACTGATTCAATATAAAGCTTGGCGGTGTGTTTAAAACTTCGTAATATGTCGGTGTTTTGTATCGGTGGCGCATGAAGTTAAATTTCGAGTTTAGAAAAACCTGAAAATTTGGTTTGGCCGCTCTGCGCTACGCGACCAAACCAAATTTTCAGGCTTTTCTGAACTCGAAATTTTACTTCATGCTTAGTCTGGGAGTGAAACACTCATTTTATTAGATGCTTTAATTTGATAAACAGAATATACGAAAATGATCATTGAAAATGTTCGGTGTTACATAAAACTCTCTGTATTTATCTTAGCAACTAAATTAACAAGTGAATTATTTAAAAACAATTGAAAAAATAAAATAAAAAAATTTACAGGTGTTACACATCATTGAAATCAGGCCAAAAAATGCAGTTCAACGATGTGCATATCACCTTATTTATTTATTTATTTATTTATACGGAAGTCCATTTAATATACAGTCTTAAGTTAAAATATACAATTAAGAATAGTAAAAAACAAACAATAGATTAAAACACAAACATAGATTAAAATACAAACAATAAATTAAAATACAAACATTGATTAAAATACGAACAATAAATTAAAATACAAACGATCAACAGAATAAAGTACAAACAACAGATTAAAAAGAACAACTACCTGCTCTGTCGGAGAATATGCTGTAATGCATTCCGGCTAATTACCCCAAAATACCCCAAAATGTTGGCATGGCCAGAATCGCCAGAAACTGCATTGCCATCAATGCCGATTGATGGCAATGCAGTTTCTGGCGATTCTGGCCATGCCAACATTTCTGGAATAATCAGTTCTACAATACCTCACGTGGAACAGATCGAAAGAACGCAGACTTCTGGCAGGCACGTTGATACTCAGATGGCTAAGTAAATAGGGGCAATCAATCGCCCCGTTCATTAAATTGTATCCTACCATTACATCTGCATTCCTTCTTCTCTGCTCCAACGTACCTATATTCAAAACATGCAACACCTCAATGTAATCGCCGATTATCCCAAACTTGTAGGCGATAAATTTTGTGAATTTAACTTGGACCCTCTCGATGATATTCACGTCAGATCTGCTATAGGGATTCCAAATAGTGCAACAGTATTCAAGGTGGGGCCGGACAAGGGATACGTACAACCTCGTAATTGTACTGATGTTTAGGAAGTCTCGGCTATTACGTTTTATGAAACCAAGAACACGAAATGCCTTAGCAGTTATATTGCATAAGTGGCTTTGAAAATTCCAGTTATGAGACAATGATACACCCAAGTCTTTAATATTAAGAACGCGGGATAAAAGGGTGTTGGATATGTAGTAATTCCTCACTGTGCTGGCCCTTTTTTTAGTGAAGGTTATGCTGTTGCATTTATTGAGGTTAAGACTCATATTATTATCAGTACACCAAACCGAGAATCTGTTTAAATCTTCCTGCAACAACAAAGGAGATATATCGTCCGATATTTTTAAAAATATTTTTATATCGTCTGCAAATAACAAACATTGAGAATGATGGAAACAGTCTACCACATCATTAATAAAGATATTAAATAAAAGAGGGCCAAGGTGTGATCCCTGGGGGACCCCTGAAGTTACAAGTATTTCAGACGATATTACACTGCCAATACGCACGGCCTGTGTCCTTCCGGACAAATAAGAGTGAATCCAATCTAACATGATCCCTCCGAATCCGATAAGCTTAAGTTTCAAAAGAAGGATGCTATGATCGACTGAGTCAAAAGCCTTAGAGTAATCGGTGTATATTGAGTCGACTTCATACCCCGCTTCTAAGGCTGTAACGATATAATCACTATACGACAGTAAGTTGGAGGAAGTAGAACACCCACTTCTGAAACCATGTTGCTTATCGGACAGGATACTAGATACACATTCTGATAGGGGTGCCGTGATTAACTTCTCAAACATTTTTGGAATAAGGGATAGGATAGATATCGGGCGATAGTTTGAAACAACGTTCTTTTTGCCACTTTTAAAAATGGGTGTAACTAAGGCACTTTTCCAGTGTAAAGGAAACTTGCCAGTACTTAGGGATTGATTGAATAGTAGCCATAAAGGACGACTCAGGCCAAAAGAACATTGCTTCAGCAGAATCGGTGGTAAACCATCAGGGCCAGTACAGTGTGAATCCTTCAAGTTTTCCAATTCGTTAAGGACATCAGTAATTTTTATTTCGTCTGCATTGCAATAATTTATATGATTGTAAGAATATATTAAAGGCGAAGGTGAAGTATCATTGTGTATAGGTCTATTATATACTGAACCAAAGTGATTAGCAAACAACTCTACAATATGAAGCGTATTATCCACTAAGACACCATCGTGCTCAAACGTTCCTGGAATAGAGGAGCTTGTTCTATTTAAGTTTACATGATTCCAAAATAGTTTAGGGTTGCTTAGCAGAGATTCTTCAACACATTGTACATGGTTCCTATAGCAGATCCGAGACAATTCTTTACACCGTGCGCGCGTAACTTTAAAAATGTCATAGTCCGATTCCAAGCCTGAAACCTTGAAGTTACGGTGGTGAGTTTTCTTAAGAGAAATAAGATCGATTAGTTCCGAGCTAAACCACTTGGGATACGAATGCTTCCGACAGGCAGATTGTTTTTCTAATACTCTAGGAGTATATAAATCAATAATCGAGTATAACTCACTATAAAATATATTTACATTTGTGTTTATATCGTTGTTTAAAAACATACTGTCCCAAGGCGTATTTAGAATTACACTGGCAATAGAACAGTAGTCAGCACGAGAAAAGTTGTATACAAACTTAGAGTTCCAATTTACGTTTTGCTGAGATGAATTTAAATAATCAATATCAAGAACAATTGGGGGATGATGATGATCACATGGAATTATATCAAAAGTAGCTCTTGGAACAGTATGGTCGCTAGCAAAAAAAGCGTCAAGAAATATGAGATCTAAAATCACGGAATTAACATTTGTAATATTATTTACTTGCTGGGAGTTTAATGTACTAAATGTGCTGGCAATTATTTGAGCTGCGGTAAGAGTTGAATTCGTTGTTATAATCATGTCAATATAATTCCATGTTACATTTGGGAGATTCTAGTCACCCAAAATGCAAGTATAGTGATCAGTTAATATGTCACTAAGATCTTCGACTAGATGCGCATGATCATCATAGCAGGAATCAGGGGCATTCGGTGGGATGTAGATTCCTCCAATCAGTATTTTCAAACTTTGCGCGGTGATGGAAACGTATAATTCCTCTTGTAAGTTCGCAACACTCCGTACAAAATGAGAAATGAATTTCGCAGATACAGCAATCAATACACCGCCTCCGCGTGATTTACCAGACACTAAAGGATCCCTGTCACACCGATAGATGTTGTAGCCGCAGAATCCCAGTTCAGCATCAGAAATATCGGCACTCAACCACGATTCGGTGAAAATATAAATATCAAATTCTGCCAGAGATACTGACGCACGTAGTTCATCCAGTTTCATTCGAAGGCCCCTCACATTCTGGTAATAAACTTTCAGTGAATTGTTTACATCAGACGTAGAATAAGGATTAACCTTATCTATATCTTCTTTTTGGATAAAAAATTATCTATTTTAGAATTGTTATTACCAGCAGATTTGCGACGTCTACGGTTGGTAAATAAACTAATCGAAAGACTTATAGGCCATTTATCAGCTTGCAAGAAGGATGAAACATCACATTCGTTAATCCCGACCTTGAAAGAAGTGTATAGGCTATTATCTGCTAAAGGCCAGCAGTTAACGTTTGATATGCCGATACAATTAGTAATAAAGTTGTTAAGTTCAGTAACTGTTGTTCCAGGAGCGCAATTGTGAATGTGATAATACACACGTTTGCTAGCAACTTTAAAGGTCGTATGTTCAGCAGTTCCGCGAATTAGAATATTCGACGTTTTTTTTACGATTTATGATAGAATTTGACTTTGCAGTATCCAATGAGGACACCGTAGCTATAGTATGGTCCGGAACTGTGTTGTTATTACTGCCAGTGAGGTACGTCGAGGATTGTTTGGTTGAAACTGTTTTGGACTTGCTAAGTGTGTTTTCAGTACCAGTAGATTTTGGCCGATCGGAATCAGTTGACTTAATTTCAGCAGTAGATTTATTCTGATTAGAAACTAATGGAGAGGCAGCACATGAATTACTCTCAATGTTATTTTTATTATTTTTATTACTAATATCACTAATGATGTTTTTATTTTTAGTGATATTGTTAGTTGCAACTTCAATCACAAGACTAGATTCATCACATTTAGTGCTAGTCGATTTGCTAGAATTGTTATCACTACCAGCAGCTTTCAAAGATATGATGTTGTTTTTTTTATTATGTTCCTATTTGAAAAACAAAAGTTGATATTAATAAAACAAAAACGAATCGCCAAATAAATTATAATTGTTCACCATCTGTTGCGCTATAGTATTTACTTTGAGAATGTTCTTACAGATTTAAAAAAAAATTGAAATAAGAATGATATGGGGTATTTTCTAATATCGCCTATTTCGGTTATTTAGAAGGTTTACAAAATCTCTATTGTTTCTATATGGTATCTAAATAAGCACATAAAATTACACAACTTTTCCTATTTAACCGAATCTCTATCATTAACCCATTAAGCGCCATTGATGCATATACGCAACATTATTAATTTTATATTAATCAAATTACTAAATGAATTAATTTAAAATATATTATATCTTTTGATTTGACTTGAAAATGTATGAAGAAAAACGTAAATATTTAGTTATTTAAATATCTCAATTATTACTCATTAAAAAAACGTTTTTAGTGTATTTCTAACTTTACAATATTTCAGTGTTTTATACGCGTGGCGCAAGAAGTAAAATTTCGAGTTTAGAAAAGCCCCGTGAAAATTTGTCTCGGGTCGCTGCGCGACCCTCGACAAATTTTCTACGCGGGGCTTTTCTAAACTCGAAATTTTACTTCATGCTTAGTCTGGGAGTGGAAATACTCGTTCTAAACATTATATTGCACATTTTTATACAAAATCGACGAATGCCTTGCATTTACAGCGTATACATTACGTATATTTAAAAGATAAATTCACAGTATGTAATACAATAAGTCATTCGTAAAAATCATTAAAAGAAATGTAGAATTTCACCTAAAATCAACTTCTAGAGTTAACTCTATAATTGCTCGGCCGTTAATGGGTTAATAATATGAAAGTTACCCATACTGTCCTACTCAAAATAGGACAATATATACAGTATTGGGCAAAAGTACGGGTACACCGGATTTCTGGGTAAACTATACGTGCGATGAAAAAATACTCTTGATATAAATTTTTGTAGTCGTTTTAATATATTCAAGGACGTAATGTAATTTTCAACAGCTATCTTATTTCTCGAGGTATGAGGTTAATAACAATAATTAAAACTTTGATTTACTGCGTCATCAACAGGTTGGCATTTTTTTGAAATATTGAGAATAATTCTTGAAGTGAAGTGGTACTCGTGATACATCATTGTGAAGAAAATTTTATTCAAAATCTGATTATCAAAAAATATACAGGGCATTACATTTAAAAAATTAAATGCCGACATTTTTCTGGAAAACGGGTAGGCTATGGAAAAAAAAATTTGATCCGTCTCGCAGATCACGTTGCATATGATATGCAACGTTTAATATTTTAGCTGATATAAGCTAATATAGCTGATATAAGGTCGCCTTTTCTTGTAAGTACTTCTTTGCTACCCTCCCGTTAACGTGTTTTTCCCAAATATTTCGAAAACAAAGCATCACGCAGAAATTACTTAAGTGAAAAATAATCGTACAGAAGAGGGCCATAATTATCTATTAGATGTAGCTAAACTCGCATTTTCGAACGACATTGGTGCAATAAATTATACAGAGATTTGTGGTCTTTGAACAAAACCCATTTATTGTCCCCTGTTTTCTTTGGGCAATGAACTTGAATACCCTCAATAAAATTATAATCATTTCACAACCTTGTAGCTACCGAATCTGCAGGAGAGTAACCCTGCGCTCCAACCCCCGCAGTTTGGAGCGGTGCGACAAAATCGCTTAATCGTTTCTTCTTCAGCTCGCACAATATGCTAATTATTTACACCTGCTTTTTCTGAATGGCAAAAATAATCTCTTTGGTATATTTTCTTCAAACCGATACTGATCCAGGTTTAGCTGGTTTTTCTATTGCAATTTCAATTTAATCTCTCTCTTCCACTATCCCATAAGTGGAACAATTTTAAATTACGAGTAGTAAACTTTTGTAGAAAATCAATTCTCAGTAATAATCGTATTTTTCAATCTTACCTTGTCACAATCAATTCGGTTGTTTCGTTAGTAAAAATAAATATTCAGCTAGTGATTTTTTTAAAAAAACGGCGCTCGTTTCGAGAAGTCCCTATAGCGTTATTTGAACAGATATCAATTACTTCTATTTAATTTGATTATCGATATTTTTAAATAAAAAAATTAAAAAAAAACAAGATACTTTTACATAATCGCAAAGAAAATAAAAAGGGCTACAAATTTGGTGAAATAAAAAAAAAATGTTTCTATTCAACAAAATTGCCTATGACGTCATACGTGAAAGGCTAGTGACGTCATACTTGTTTTAAAGACCCTAAAAAGTGCGCAATAGAGAACAAAAATCGACCTATCCGAGGATTTTTTTCTGGAACTTCACATTTCATAAATACCGAATTTATTCCAGTTAAGGTTTCCACCCTGTATATTTATTTTTAAGTAATTAATTTTAGAGACAAATACTCAGAATGTTACAAAAATACAAAAAACTGCTATAAATATGGACATTTAATAGTCATGTGAACACCCGGAAATTATAACATAGATATATAACAAAAATCAGGTTTTACCGAAAATAAATGCTAATCTTCTGAACTGGGGGTAAGCTGCAATGTTGAATTATATAACGGGCAAAATTTTAAATTAATATCTCAAATAATAAACAAATTGAAACACCCTGTGTGTATGTATGTTCTATACATTAAATTGGATTCTTACTTAACTGTTTATAAAACAGGGAGTTAAATAAAATTAAATAGTTAGCATAAAAAATGATTCATTTTAACTGTTAAAACTGAACTGTCCATTTTATAAACCGTCAGTCAAGAATATATTTTAATAAGCATTTGGTTTCTCGTCGATGGTAAAATTCGTTAGTTATTTGAGATTTTTTTTTATATGTAATGTTTTTTTTTCCTTTTATTTAAGAAGTTAACTCGATTAGTACGTTTATTGTTATTATTATACTTAACAAGTAATGTAATTCAAGTTGATTATAATAATTATTACATACATATAATAATATTCAGTATTCATGTATATATACTGCCTTTCAAATAAATCAGAACACTAAGTATTTATTGGACGATTTTAATGAAATTTACAGAATTTGATCATGTAAATGAACTGCATCGATTATCAAAAAATCAATTGCTTTGGTTACTATTTAATGGTATTTTTCCTTGATTTCACCATTATGAAGAGCTACTGATTTTTTAATGTAATTGCTTCTAATATACAAGTAACCTCTGAGTAGTTTGACGTTTCAGTTTGTAAAACATAAAAAGATGCCCCGTGTTCGTCGGCGTGCACAATATCATCATCTAAGTGAATTTGAAAGGGGTCGCATTATTGGAATGCGAGAAGCGGGTTTTTCGGTTCGTGCTATTGCTGAAAGGGTAGGCCGTAGTGTATCGGTGATCGTACGCTGCTGGTCTAGATGGTCCGAAGCTGGGGAGAATCGACGTAGACTTGGATCAGGACGTCCAAGAAGCACCACTGAGCGTGAAGATCGAGCTCTTCGTCTTACAACTTTAAGGGACAGATTTACAACGTCGCGGGCATTGGGAAATGACTGGTTGGCTCTAAATGGCCAAAGAGTATCCATGGCTACTGTTTACAGAAGAATCCGCAGTTTTGGTATAAGATCCTACCGTCCACAATTGTGTCTACCTCTTATTCCGCAGCATCGCAGAGCAAGACTTGATTGGTACAGGGAAAGACAACAGTGGACCCATGAATGGAATAACATTATTTTCAGCGATGAGTCTCGGTTCTGTTTATGGGCTCATGATGGTCGCAGAAGAGTGAGACGTCGACGCGGTGAACGCAGAATTTTAGAATTTGCTGTTGAAAGACATACGGCTCTTACACAGGGAGTTATGGTTTGGGGGGCGATAGCATATGGTAGTCGGTCTCCTCTAGTTTTTTTAGAAGCAAGTTTTAACGCGATTCGGTATATTGACAACATTTTACGGCCAGTGTTAGTGCCCTATGTAAATGGCTTGCAGACCCCATTTTTCAGCAAGATAATGCTCAACCTCACACAGCGGCCATTACAAGACAGTTTTTTGATAGTGCGAAATAAATTTGTTACCTTGGCCATCTCGTTTTCCAGATCTATCGCCAATAGAACATGTTTGGGATATGATAGGTGTTAGAATAAGTAACTTACAGCGCCCCGCTAACACTGTAATGGAACTTAGAGGTCAAATTATCGAAGTTTGGAATGAAATACCCCAAGTCGATATTGACAGCCTGATTTCTAGCATGCCTCGACGTGTTAATGAGTGTTTGGGAAATCGTGGAGGCCCAACACATTATTAATTTTTATTCATTTGTTTTTTTGTTTTTCAAGTTGGTTTTTTGATCATCGATGATCAGTTCGTTTACATGATCAAATTGTGTAAATTTTATTAAAATCGTGCAATAAATACTTGGTGTTCTGGTTTTTTTGAAAGGCAGTATATATAGTTAATTTTTCTCCTGTAATTGGATTTTGTATCTGTTGGGAAAATAAATAAATAAATAAAATAAAAACCATTATACAGCCTAACGAAGGGTCAGCCGAGCCATCTCATCTATAGCCTCCAATAAATCTTCGATCCTTCGGACAAGTGACCGGTATATGACGACCGTATAAACGCCAACACAGAAACATCTTTTAATAAAATTGATTATTAATATGCAAAGAATCTCAGCTATTTATTAACGGATTGCGATAAAATTAGTTTCAATTAAAGCGTAATTATTGTGTTTTAGCTATTACAAAAAATGAACAATCTGTTGTAAAAATAAATTAGAAAGAGGTGGCAAAACGGTGAAAAACAATATAATTTTTTTAATTAAGAGCAAATAACTTCTTTATACATGATGTAAATTTTATCAAATTTACACATGACTTGTAACAATGCCATATCTACTACTCTGTAAAATTTCGGTATTTTATAAAAGTAATTACTCAAAATTCTTTGCATTAACTTTATTTCTTTGTTTAAAGTCTGAAACTAATATTTTTCTTAATATACATAATTCTTATGATTAGGATAATAATATATGTTGCAGTCATTAATTTATTTATTTAAGTAAAGTGTAAGGGATTGATTAAATAATGCAAGAAATGGAGTGCTACCCTCCCCTTAAATGCCTCACCCTTCAGTAGTATTCAGTAGGGCTAATCTAATTTAAAACTCAAAGCCTAGTCTAAATCATGTTTTAAACGACCGCACGGTATTTGATGAAGAACAGTACTTGTTTTGTTCAATGTTATTAAAACATATTAACACGTCGAGAGTTGTGACGGTAATTTTGTCTGCACATTCAATAAGTCCTATGGTCCATGGCGGGCATTCTAACCGCCAGGCGGCTAACGCTTAATAATCCTGGTTACGCCCATGTTCACTGTTATTAATAATTGTCTCATATCGCTCAACCTGTTAAAAAAATGGACAATTAGTACTTTATTTAACATATTTTGTGGCTATTTACGGAATAATTAATTAACTCATTAATATTTATTTACTTTTACAAAAAAATAATGTAGATTTTAATGGGAACGCAGCGGGTCAGTTTAATAAGTGCCAACAATGAGACCAAACTAAAAGAACTGGATGAAATCGTCGGTAAACTCGAGCAACATTACAAAGCGCTTTTAATCGAACAGCAAAAAGAGGCTTTTGAACAGAGGAGGAGTGATCAGAAAACCATAGATGAGTTAAAAACTGATTTAGCGTACTTAAAAGCAAACTTTTAGAGAAAGACTAGCATTAACTAAAATATACACTTGATATTTCATCGTCATCATTATACAGGGACTTTCTTTTAAGTATACAAATGCATACGCTTTTTGAAAAGAGTTTTATTTGTAGGTTTGAGCGAGTGTTTTCCACTCCCGGGTTAAGCATGAAGTAAAATTTCGAGTTTAGAAAAGCCTGCAAATTTGGACTTGCCGAGGCGCGCGAGCGAAGCAAGTCGCGCCCCGGCAAATCCAAATTTTCAGGCTTTTCTAAACTCGAAATTTTACTTCATGCGCCACGCGTATTAAACGCTAAAATATCGTAAACAAGCGAACTTCACTTGAAATCAGTGGGTTACACGCTTGGCGTCGAGTTTAGAAAAGCCCAGAAAAATTGTTACGGGGCTTTTCTAAACTCGAAATTTTACTTCATGCTCAACCCAGGAGTGGAAAACACGCGCTCTAATCTACAAATTGAACTCTTTTAAAAACAATAACGAATATCTGAAAATTTTCAGCATATAATTGGGGTTTGTATACTTAAAAAAGAAACTCTGTATACAAAGTAAACGTGGTAATTTTTATACAGAGAATTTTTCTTCTAGGCAAACATATGCACAAGCTGTAAATTTTCGGACATTCGTTTTTTTATTAAGAGAGTTCAATTTGAAGCTTTAAACGAGTGTCTTCCACTCCCAGACTAAGCATGAAGTAAAATTTCGAGTTTAGAAAAGCCCCGTGAAAATTTGTCGAGGGTCGCGCAGCGACCCGAGACAAATTTTCTGGGCTTTTCTAAACTCGAAATTTTACTTCATGCGCCACGCGTATAAAACACTGGTTTCAAGTAAGGTTCAAATATACATTATATTCACAATATTTTAGTGTTTTATACGCGTGGCGCATGGAGTAAAATTTCGAGTTTAGAAAACACGAAATTATCTGGGCTTCTCTAAACTCGAAATTTTACATTATGCGCCACGCGTACTTTGAACCTCACATGAAATCAGTGTTTCACACGCGTGGCGCATGAAGTAAAATTTCGAGTTTAGAAAAGCCCAGAAAATTTGTCTCGGGTCGCTGCGCGACCCTGGACAAATTTTCACGGAACTTTTCTAAACTCGAAATTTTACTTCATGCTTAGTCTGGGAGTGGAAAACACTCGTTTAAAGTTTAATTCAAAGCTTTAAACAAGTGTTTTCCCATCCCAGTCTAAGTATGAAGTAAAATTTCGAGTTTAGAAAAGCCCCGTGAAAATTTGTCGAGAGTCGCGCAGCGACCCGAGACAAATTTTCTGGGCTTTTCTAAACTCGAAATTTTACTTCATGCGCCACGCGTATAAAACACTGATTTTAAGTGAGGTTAAAATATACATAATATTCACAATATTATAGTGTTTTATACGCGTGGCGCATGGAGTAAAATTTCGAGTTTAGAAAACACGAAATTATCTGGGCTTCTCTAAACTCGAAATTTTACATTATGCGCCACGCGTACTTTGAACCTCACATGAAATCAGTGTTTCACACGCGTGGCGCATGAAGTAAAATTTCGAGTTTAGAAAAGCCCAGAAAATTTGTCTCGGGTCGCTGCGCGACCCTCGACAAATTTTCACGGGGCTTTTCTAAACTCGAAATTTTACTTCATGCTTAGTCTGGAGTGGAAAACACTCATTTAAAGCTTTAAATGAGTGTTTTCCACTCCCAGACTAAGCATGAAGTAAAATTTCGAGTTTAGAAAAGCCCCGTGAAAATTTGTCGAGGGTCGCGCAGCGACCCGAGACAAATTTTCTGGGCTTTTCTAAACTCGAAGTTTTACTTCATGCGCCACGCGTATAAAACACTGATTTTAAGTGAGGTTCAAATATACATAATATTCACAATATTTTAGTGTTTTATACGCGTGGCGCATGGAGTAAAATTTCGAGTTTAGAAAACACGAAATTATCTGGGCTTCTCTAAACTCGAAATTTTACATTATGCGCCACGCGTACTTTGAACCTCACATGAAATCAGCGTGTCACACGCGTGGCGCATGAAGTAAAATTTCGAGTTTAGAAAAGCCCAGAAAATTTGTCTCGGGTCGCTGCGCGACCCTGGACAAATTTTCACTGGGCTTTTCTAAACTCGAAATTTTACTTCATGCTTAGTCTGGGAGTGGAAAACACTTGTTTAAAGTTTAAAACAAAGCTTTAAACAAGTGTTTTCCCATCCCAGACTAAGCATGAAGTAAAATTTCGAGTTTAGAAAAGCCCCGTGAAAATTTGTCGAGGGTCGCGCAGCGACCCGAGACAAATTTTCTGGGCTTTTCTAAACTCGAAATTTTACTTCATGCGCCACGCGTATAAAACACTGATTTTAAGTTAGGTTCAAATATACATAATATTCACAATATTTTAATGTTTTATACGGGTGGCGATGAAGTAAAATTTCGAGTTTACACGAATTTATCTGGGCTTTTCTAAACTCGAAACTTTACTTTATGCGTCACGCGTACCTTGAACCTCACATGAAATCAGTGTTTTATACGCGTGGCGCATGAAGTAAAATTTCGAGTTTAGAAAAGCCCAGAAAATTTGTCTCGGGTCGCTGCGCGACCCTCGACAAATTTTCACGGGGCTTTTCTAAACTCGAAACTTTACTTCATGCTTAGTCTGGGAGTGGAAAACACTCGTTTAAAGCTTTAAATTATACCCTATAAAAAAAGCGAATATCTAAAGATTTAAAGAAAATAAATTGAATTTGGAATACGTTTACTTTAAAGAAAAACTCCCTGTATGCATACATGTACTCTATACTTATGTTATTTAATAAAGTATTTACATCAAGATTTTTAATTTGAAATTTTTAATTAATTGCTAACTTAAGTGATTACCTAGATCGTCTGGGAAAGTGCGAGACCACGAGCAAATAATATTTGAAGGTACATAACTTGATTTTATTTAAAAACAACAACAGTTTAGCATACGTGCTAATTTATTTTAAAAACTTTCTTTAAAGAAATAATAATAACAATAATAATAATAGCCTTTACTGTCCAACAGGATTTCCTACTTACAGGACAATATAATTGAAGGTACAATACAAATAAACTTAAGTATTACAAGAAAAAAAAAATACAGAAAATTACAAGTACAGGGTGGGGCATAAAAACCTATCTGATTTCAAAACGTTATAAAATTAAAACCACTCAACTTGACAAAAAAAAATTTACCCCACTACTCTACCTGTTCCCTCTTCTGAGAAAAAGGGATTTGAAATCGGATAGCTTTTTCTGCCCTTCCCTGTATTAAGAGTAGAAACAACATTTAAGTTACATTTTATAAAAATAAATCATCGAATGACTTTTCTGCGCAACGACACATTGTGAAGATTGGTGACCGCTGCAGAACACATGTCCTTGGTGTGCGTAGTCGGAATGATGAAGAGAATCTGGTTGATTGTTGCGGAACATTGAAGGGTATCCCGGAAAGTAATTGGGGGCAGTCGATTGTTCCGTGTACTAGTTTCCTTAGAATTGTGGCGCAGTGGTGTAAAAACGCCAAAGCCGCTTCAATTCAAAATCCGCTTTCCCCCCGTGAATTCGCGCCTGATTAAATTAACAAACAAAAATCGTAGTGATTATTAAGTGGGTGTTTCAATGATAAAATACATCCTATTTCCTTTGCGAAGCGAATAAAAATAACCAACTTATCAGGTATTAATTTAGTGTAAAAACTACGCTAAGCATGTTTGCTGTTTGTTTTTATGTTTTTGTGGTGTTTAGTCGTGGATTTTGCGATCCGAGGGGGGAAAGGGTGAAACGGATTGTAGGGGGTTCCCCGGCTCAGTTACCCCCCGCTGATGACCCGACTGTTTATTTGCGGTTTGCTGGAAAAACTGCGGCGATTAAAGGGGCTTTGGATACTCCCCATTATGTGTTTAGGGGGATTAGGTTTGGGTATAAACCAACAGAAAAGGATCGATTCCAGGTAAGATTAATTTAATTATTAATAAATAATACTCATTTTTTTTGCCTAAATCCAATACTCAATTGATAGAAAGGATGAACCAAACAATATTTTTTAATCTTTTTCTTTTTACAGTTTTAGGGATTTTACCTGACTTATAAATTAATTTATCAAATTTGATGAACATTTCTGAAAACATTTTTGTTTCAGTACATGTGAAAATCCAAAAATATGTTATCCATACTTTTAAAGTTAGCTGTACACTTCTGTGCAATAAAATTAAGCACAAGTCTTATAACTATTTTTCACAATATTCTAGTTGTATAATTTAGGTCTGTGTTAATTGCCTCGCAGCAGTTTAAATAAATAATAAAACACTGTAACTTATAAATAACACCTTTATTAAAAAAGCAAAACTATGACCTTTTGAAAAAAATTCTCGTAATAAATATAACAAATCCGAAATAGAAAAACAATCTTCTATTTTAGTTAGAATTCGAATTTTTGAATTGTTGTCTAAATGGCGCAGCATTTTGACATTAAGAAAATTGACATATTTATATATTTTTGTGACTAGGAAATTCATAACGTTCGTTTTAAGCTATAACATATTTTGTGTGCTTAATTTTATTGCACAGAAGTGTACATACAGTTGCGGGAGAAAAAAACTAGTACAGCAAAATATTTGGCTGTGTGAACTGGACTCACTTTGATTTTTCAAACTGTCAATCAAATTGACAAATCTGCGGAAATGTCAAACGAAATTTACTTAACGTCGACAAGCCTCAACTGACTGAAACGCAAAAATCAATAATAACGACCCGTTTGCAGTCGGTACTAGCATTAGAGACATTGCTAATAAAGTGCTTGTTAACAAAAGCACCGTCTTGTTGGCCAAGAAAAAGATTGTTGTTAACCTGTACATGACAAGTTTGTTTTACCAGAACAAAAATACGATATTTATTATAACGGTAGGCCGTAATAACAAATACAGATAACAATATTAAACAGATTTTTGAACAAAAGAAATAATAGCAAAACAAAAAAAACATTGTTTGAGAGTGAATTTCAGGAGGAACGTGGACTGTAAAAATAATTAAGAAGCCTCCTGCGTAGGGTGAGACGTTGCGGTTTCCGTGGAGAGCACAAGTGATAACTTGGGGAAAAGCGGTGAAAATGGAATCACTTACCTGTAGGCTTCTCGTGCGGCACAACAGGGCTGTCCTGGACACTAGTAGCTACTAACTGTAACACTAACTGCTAATTTGTAGTGTTTTATGCTTTATTTGCGGTTGACCGATAACGTGTGTTTTCGCGAACTCTTCTCTCAGCACACTCCTTTTTTTGCCTACAGGCCATGGGAGTAGGGGTAGGTTGAGCGGGTCATGAGCGGGACACTTGCGCTCCCAGCGGAATATAAAAGAGTACCAAACAAACATACATTACAATATGAATATCTACTAAAACTAAAAAGAAAAATATATATTAATATATAAAGATGCATACATACCCTAAGCACTATTTTCAAGCACATTTTTGTGCCAAAAACCAAAAGCATCAATTAATTTACAATATATAATGTTATTAATTGAAACATTGATTTCTAGGGCTGTTGTAAGCATAATTTGTTGCGTGATACTTGCTAGCAAGAAGCTGCTGCTGCCTAGTAATGCGCGTAGGAACATATAATGAAATAGGTGAGAGTATCTCAGGACAATCAATTCTGCTATTTAATATGCAATACGAAAAACATAATGAAAAGTAGATTCTTCGTTTAACTAAAGGAAGGAACCGAAGATATTTAAATATCATATCATAATCATAATAAAATACATGACAGCGAAAACAAATCAATTTTATCATTTTACGTTGTAAATTTTCTAGCCGATCTGCGTGACATTTATAATAAGGTGACCATATAATTGCACAGTAATCCATAATAGGTCTTACAAAAGATATATACAGAGATACAAAAGTTCTAATTGAATCAAAATGTGAAGTAAACCTACGAATAAAACCAAACATCTGCAACGCTTTGGAAGAGATTATGTTGATGTGATTATTAAATTGAAGCTTGGCATCAAACAAGACTCCCAAATCATTGATTGAGTCAACTCTCTGAAGAATAAGATTATTTAATGAATACTCAAAATGTAATATTAATTTTTTTTAAGAGAAAAACGCATGGACTTACACTTACTTATATTTAAATAAAGATTATTCTCATTACACCAAACCATAATCTGATTTAGATCATTTTGAAGGGTATTACAATCATGTATAGACTTTATTTTACGAAATATTTTCATATCATCTGCGTATAGAAGAACATTTGAAGCAAGATTTGTACCAATATCATTTACAAATATAAGAAAAAGTAACGGTCCTAAATGGGAGCCTTGTGGCGCCCCTGAGGTTGCGTTAATTATAATGTCAGAGGTGATATTATTTACTTTAACTAACATTTTCCTGTTACAAATAAAGGACCGTAGCCATTCAAGAATGAGACCCGAAACGCCATATGAGCAAAGTTTATACAAAAGCCTCGTTTGATTAACCCTGTCGAAGGCTTTGGAGAAGTTGGTGTAGATGGAATCCACAACCGAGCCCTCTTCCAAAGTATCCGGTATAAAGTTTGAATAAATGAAAAGATTTGTTTCTGTAGACCTAGAAGGAAAGAATCCATGTTGTTGATCAATTATTGTGGGTAAAAAGTGCAGCATCATATATTTATAGACAATTTTGTCAAACAGTTTCGGGATACATGACTGAATGGCTATAGGACGATAATTTTGTACATCCTTTTTAATACCCGATTTAAAAATAGGGATGACAGCAACGTTTCCAAACAGTAGGAAACTAACCATCTTGAAGAGATTTGTTAAACAGCAAAGTTAGAGGAATGCATAACTCATTGGTATATGCTTTAATTATTGACGGAGGCATTCCATCAGGACCAGGAGAACTGTTTGCTTTGATTTCAGAACTTGATTCTACGATATCAGATTCAGTAAGATGAATGTTATATTTGACTCTACGGTAAAAATAGGACCCACACTGGAGTGATTAGAGTGCGACTCTTGAAAAAAACTGGCGAATAAATTGGCTATATCTATATTAGATGTAGCCATCGCTGTTCCTTTGTGCATACATGATGGAAAAGTACCAACCCTATCTCTTTTAGATTTGCAATATTTCCAAAAAGCATTAACATTATTTGGTATGTTATTTTCAATATTATGAATGTAGATAAGGTGGTCATTTTGAATAAGTCTTTTGCAATCTGATCTTAATTTGGAAAAGGTGTTGTAATCTTTTATACATCCAGTATTCTTAAATTACAGCTCCCTGCTGTACTAGTTTCTTCCTCTCGCAATTGTACGTCGAAAAACCGTAAGTTAAAAAATCGTACGCCAAAAAAACGTGAACTTAATTTGAACTGTATTGTAAGACTCGATGAATTTGCCCATCCTGTATCACAAGACTTCTTAAATTCTTAAGTAGAAAAGTCAAATTAGGAACAAATTAAATTAAGTATAAATGAAATTGCCAATTCTTGGTTGCAGAATACTTCAAACATTAAAGGTGCGATTCCTTTCGCAATCTACAACAAGTTAGTCTTACAAAGGGAAGTAGTTGTTTCAATAAGTGTTTGATATAGTCTTTGTAAGACTAACTTGTTGTAGATTGCGAAAGGAATCGCACCTTTAATGTTTACAAATTAAAATGATTCTTATTTCCTGGCTGGTTTGACATAATAATGTTCCGTTAACAATTCTATCGATTATTCAAAATATTAAAATTTTAGTAGCTCCACGCAAAAATTTATATTTTTAATATTCAACCTGTTTTTTTTTGTTGAAAACTGTGATTTTATAGAGACCAAGACAGTATTTCCTAGAAGGAAATATTGATGCAACAGTGTATCCACCACCTTGCCTGCAGCCAATTCCTGGTGATAGAAAGATCATAGGGAGTGAGGATTGTTTATTTCTAAATGTATTCACTCCTGATCTACCAGATGGTACAGAAGGTAATACAATTATATTTTAATGTTATTTATTGCTGTATTCATTGATCGCATATTTGGATTTAGGTTTACCAGTAATCGTATGGATTCACGGTGGCAACTTCCGCTATGGATCTGCATCACAATACGGTGTAAGAAAAAGTTACCTTATTATGCAATACTTTTCTCTCTAATTTTTTGTATTGTGGAGTCTTCTACTTCGTTATACATGTTAATTTATTAATAGAAAACGGTTTAACTTTGTTTGTATAGCACAATTTATTTTTATGTGACTGCAGTTTCGGCAAATTTAGCTTGGCAAGCTGGCAAGCCGAAACTGCAGTCACATACAAATAAATTGTGTTATACAAACAAAGTTAAACCGTTTATTATTAATACTTTTCTCTCTATTTGTGAATAAAATAAAAAATTACATCCATATCTACACTAATCGCTGCCCCCTCTCTTCCTTCTGCTTTCCCTCTCGTCCCCTAACTTCTCCAACGTCCTTACCCCGGCCCCATCCTCTCTCATCCATTCCGTCACTCTTCTATTCCCTCAAATTCCCACCCATTCCTCCTTCACCCCCTCGCACTCCTCTGCCAGATGGCTCCACGTATCCCTTCCCCGTTCACACATTACACACCTCCCATACTCTTCCCCCATCCACACTTCCTTCCTCTCTCCTCCGACCCACACCTCGCCCTCGCCAGCACCACCCTTTCCTTCCTACTCCATCCCCCCTCCATCAAATACCTCGGCATTCTCCCATGTACCTGCCACCTCTCGTACCTATCGTTGTATTCACTCCTCTCTATATACCCTTGCCTTTCCTGTGCTTTCACCTCCTTCTCCTTCTCTTTCACCCACGCATCCATCTCTACCCCATTCCCCAGCCACTCCATCCCCTTCGCCTCCGACAAACCCACCCTCTTATACATTCTCCTTCTCTCGCTCCTCCATTTACCCTCTCTCCCATTCACGCACGCCACCCAAACCGCCTTCACCAGTCTCTCTTCCTCCAGGTCCCATAACTTCATCTCATACCTAGCCATTCTCACCATTTCCTCACACTCTAGCTTCTCTCTATTCGTTTCAACCCCAACATACGCCCCAACATACGCTTCAAGAACCACAACTGCTCTCTATACACTCATACCCTCTCGTCCCCCATACATTAACACTGACCTCACACACGCATCCCATACTTTACACGCCAATCTTACATTGTTCCCCATCCACTTCCCTCACTTTTCCCACGCTATCCCCCACGCCTTTCTAGCCTTCCCCTGCACCCACCTCACATGCTCCTCATACCCTCCCGTTCCTTTGAACAAAAACCCTAAATACTTGAATTTTTTAACCCTCTCAATCACCTCCCCCATCGAATAAAATATTGGAATAATTTTAATATTGCAGACCTAATAGAAATTAATTTTGTGTTTGCATTGTAGCAATATTGTATATACAGAGAATTTTATGTAACACCGAACATTTTCAATCTTTATTTTCGTATGTTCGATTTGTCAAACGAAAGCATTCAATACGATTTGACACCTTTAATTTTTAGGTTATTTGTAAATTAGGTTGCCTACATGACCATTACAAATTGTAGCCAATCAATTGCAGTCAACGCCTCAACTTATTTTAGTACAAATTGTACATACAGGCAGTTTTTCTTTCTAGTTCTAATTATAGCGTGTGTGCCGTAAATCTTTAGATAATCCTTGTTTTTTTTTTAAAGAATTCAATTTCAAACTTGAAACTAGCGTTTTCCACTCCCAGACTAAGCATGAAGTAAAATTTCGAGTTTAGAAAAGTCTGAAAATTTGGTTTGGTCGCGTAGCGCGAAGCGCGGAGCGACCAAACCAAATTTTCAGGCTTTTCTAAACTCGAAATTTTACTTCATGCGCCACCGGTACAAAACAGTGACATATTACGAAGTCTAAAACACACCGCAAACTTCACATTGAAACAGTGTTTTGAACCGGTGGCGCATGAGGTAAAAGGGCCCTCGTCCGATGCACCACCTGGCATGTGCACGCGAGTTCCTTTCTTTCAAATAAATGTGCGCCCAACGTAGTCAAGTTCCACTTTCTCATTTTTTGAGCAGCGGAAATACACGAACGGCGCTCGTTCTGCGCACAAGAGTGCCTAATTTGAAAAATTCCACTATAGATATTTTTGGAAGATTGGCGAAGCCAGTGGTATGTGGCCGGAGTACTTAATGTCAGCCGTTTTATCGTCTAATGTCTATTTGATAGACAATCAAATATTTAAGTGGATATATCCATGTTAAGGTCTCCGAATTGATTAAGACCATTCTTGGAAAAGGTCTGTCCATCAATTATCATTACACAGTCTAAACCGATCTAATATTTTAGTGAAAATCTGATTTTTTTTTTTCAATAATTTATAGGTTCGTAATTTGGTGGGAAGACGATTGGTTCTTGTGACCGTCCAATACAGACTTGGCACACTAGGATTTTTGAGCACCGGATCACCAGAACTGCCAGGTAACGCGGCACTTTGGGACATGGCCTTAGCTGTGCAATGGGTGAGGAATTACATCGGGTTTTTCGGCGGAAATCCACACAGAATTGTCGTGATGGGCCAAGGAACTGGAGGAAGCAGTGCTCTTCTAGTCGCACTCTCCAACATTGCTAAAGGTAATTTCGTTATATTTAGCATTGATGAAATGCACTTGTAAATAAAAAACTTTGTACTTTGTTTAACCACTATATTTTGCACTTAATTTGTGACTATAGTTTCGACTATCTAGCAGTCATTATTAAACTAGTTTGATAATGACTACTAGATAGTCGATAGTCGACTACGAAAGATCAAAATAGTTTGATAATGACTACTAGATAGTCGACTACGAAGGATCAAACTAGTTTGATAATAACTACTAGATAGTCGATAGTCGACTGCGAAGGATCAAACTAGTTTGATAATGACTACTAGATAGTCGATAGTCGACTAAAAGTGATCAAACTAGTTTGATAATGACTGCTAGATAGTCGATAGTCTACTAGAAAGGATCAAAATAGTTTGATAATGACTACTAGATAGTCGATAGTCGACTACAAAGGATCAAACTAGTTTGATAATGACTACTACATTGTCAAAACGGGGGGGGTTACTTCGTTCACTCCGCTTCGTCCATTCCGTTTCGTCCACTCCGTTTCGTCCACCGGTCTTCTCGTCCACTAACTATTACTTCCACCGGCCTTTTCTTTTACTTACCTTAAACTCAACCAATTGTTAGTACACTCCAAATAATTCCAAGTTTTCTGATAAACATTTATTACAAAGGTGTAAATATTACGAATGTGTATATTCAAAGATTAATATTGTGGCCGATGGTTCGTAAATATTCTAAAATCCGGTCTTCCTTATCATATGTTGCAAACTCCCTAACTATATTTTTTATTTGTTGTTCGCTTTTCACTTTCGATTTCAAACGCGGTCTCTTTATTCGCTGCCTCAAATCGAGTTGTCGAATCGTGGCCTCCGTATCAGCTTGGTCCTTCTTCAGCTCCAGAATAAACGCGTAGAGGCTTGGATGGCTGCGTCCAACAACAACACTGAATCTGTTGTGCCAACCTTCTGACGCGTCATTCGTTCTTGCTTGGTCTTGTAGGGTCGCACCTGATTGATTCCAAAATTCAGGAAGATACTGAGCCGTAGTGGCACGCGGGCGTTCCACTGCTCGTCTACCGCGAATGTAGATTAACTGAAAGTTGTAACTAGGTGTAAATAGATGTAAATAGATATAAACATATAAATTACTTCAAAATATTCTGCGATTGGGAGGAATTCTTCCGGAACGTCGTCCATAAGGTGGTCGAACGTTTCTCCGACGCGTTCCACCGGAACGAACGCCAGGGCACAAAGCATCTGTGCTGCTATCTTCAGGGAACGGTCATCAGGATTTTCGTACGCTTGCTGCATGCCTTCTGACTGAATCCGGCGATGGATGCTCTGCCGAAGGTGGAAGAAGCAGCCTCGAGCAATTTCGTTGCCTATTACTGCTTTTACTGCATTTATGATAGCGACTTCGAAATCAGTTAAGACGGATAAAGTAAGCTTTGTCTGGATTCCAAAACATTCACACGCTGATTGATCTACTGCAAAGACTTTGGAATAAGCTGCTTCTGTTTTCTTCTCCATTAGCGCATACACCATCGGCAACGCAACTTTTTGATCATGACCATCTCCCTGACGTTGTACGAACGACGACATGATGGCAAACAGTTGGAAAAAAATTTCAGGCACAACCTTGAAGGTCCCGTCAACATACCTCAAATTTTCTCTCGTTGCAAATATCAGTAATCGTCCCACAGCTTCATCTTCCTCATCGTCATCTTTCGAGTCGTACAATAGAAACTTTTCACCTCAGGCAGTCAGTTTCATGTCCTCAGGGAGATCTTCGAAGTCCTCGAGTGTCCTCGGGTTCGTTGGTAGTTTCTTCAAACGCGAACGCTGCATGGACTTCGTGAGGTTGACACGGTCCGGAGGTTGTGCGAGGACGCCAGACGGGACTGCATGGAGTTCTTTGCAAAGCAATTGAGCTGGAGGAGCCTCCGGATGTTCCGTTGCCTTCCTCTTCAAAGTTTCCTTCAACTTCAGAGATTCGACCTCTTCGAAATTGGCGAAGTGCGATGAGTGGGGAGATTCAGCTGGGCCTCTGATGATGTCCAAAGTTCCACATCGGGTAACCGCTCTCGCCTTACATTCGGGATATAGACGACACTTCAAATTTCTCCGGCCATTTTTCTTCGAGTGATGAGAATACAAAAACCCGTCAATATGTAAAAAGATACCCCGCAGTGATTTCACAAGCTCAGCCATAATTTTGAAGGCAGGGAGTTAAGGTGAAATGTCAATTTGAAATGTCAATTTGGTTATGGTTAACGTGAAATGTCAATTATATTCAAATTTATAAATGGAATGGATGATAGAACTAGTGGATTTGAAGGGCGGTGGACGAAGGAACTAGTGGATTTGAAAGGCGGTTGACGAAGGAACTAGTGGACGTAGCGGCCAGTGGACGAAACGGAGTGGACAAAACGTTGCACAATCGTCAAAACTATAGTCACAAATTAAGTGCAAAATATAGTGGTTAAACAAAGTAAAAAGTGTTTTATTTACAAGTGTAATTAAGATGCACCACAAAGTGAACGCATACAACACAAAACAGTTAATTGATGAAATGGTTAGTATGTTCGTATTTTTACTTGCCCCTGGTATCTGGTATGTGGTATGATGGGAGTGCGCATTACTGCACTGCACTTAGACCTCATTGGACCCATTGTGCTTCTTCCCTCTATGGGTCACCCATCCTCAGCTCAACCATCCCACCTTGTCTAGGTAGTCCAGTGTTACTGAGGTGGGCAAATCTCTGATGATGTCCATCGTTGGCCATCTTTCACCCAGTATGGATCGTAGACGAGAGTGCCGGGCATTCGCTGAGGATGTGCCTGGCAGTCTCGTCTTCCAATTCATACCCTCTACAAGATATAAAACAAAGTTAAAGTATTATTTTCGCAAACATTTTTAAATCAAAAATGTTAGTGGATCCATTTTGAGGTCCCACAAGTTGATTATTACCTTTTTTTTTAAGGTTTGTCCGTCTGTCTGTCACACACATAAAACCTTTATTTGGCATATTGTTTACAAACATCTTACAATAACTACCATAAACTAACCATAAACTATGAAATAATAATCGAACTCTTCAGCGACATACAAACAATAAATAAAACTATAAACAATTCTTCAAGTAGCCGTTTCGCTTCTTCTAGCTACATCTCCCTGCTCTCATTCTCATCAATTCTCTATATTCTATAATCCCCTTCCCACTCTCACACAACACTTCATTCAAACTTTTACTCTTAAAACTCGGTCCCTCCGTGCACTCATACATCCAATGTTCCCATACATCTTCTCCCATGTAACAAAATTCACACCCCGTACACTCCGTTCCCATCCATACCTTTCTTCCTCTTTCTTCATTCCCACACCTTAGCCGAGCTAGCATTACATCCTCTTTATTCTGTAGGGCAAAGTAGCGCGGGGTTGTTCCGAAAACTTGTAAGGTTTTGTTGTCTGTCTGTCATTGTATTACAAATGTGTAAACCGATCAGTTGTTAAAGATGAAACTATAAGCTTAAGTTGGGTAAAGTACTACACTTGTTATGTTCCATATTTTTATATAAAATTATCGAACATAACAAGTGTAGTACTTTACCCAATTTGAAAATTTGGTTCCATCAAGAAAGTAGCAGAATAAGTATCGAATATATAAGCTTAAGCATTTGATTACAATCCCGGATTTTAAAAAGCTTTTGCTGAAAATTGTAAAAGAGGAAGTGGTTGTTTCACTACTGTGACTTTTATTCATATATCAATAGAGAGTAGAAATATGACACTTACTGCATTTATAGGTAGTGTAAGTGCAGTCGTGGCAATGTCAGGCACTGCTGTATCGCACTGGGCAGTGGATAACAGTCCACAGGTAACAGCCCATGATATTGCTGAATACCACGGATGTCCAACTGGAACCACTCTGACTATGATCAAATGTTTACAAAATCTTCCGGGAGACAGCATTGTTGAGGTACATAAATTAGTGTCCCTGTATTTAGGAGAGTAGCGCAAACCGGCATCCATCTTGACGCCTTTAGGCGCCAAATTCAAAATAAACCAATCATATTCTATAATGATTGACGAGCGTCCTGTTAATTTGATTTAACTTTAAATAAAGACACTTTTTAACCTTTCTTCACAAATTTATTTTATACCAGATGTATATTTCGCTCACAAGGTGACCATTATCAATGGTTTGATACTGACTAACTCACTCATATTCATTAATTTGATTTAGTTTGAATTTGGCGCCTAAAGGAGTCAAGATGGATGCCAGTTTGCGCTACTCTATTAAATACAGGGACACTAACACAAATACAAATATTTAATAATATTACAGAGAGTTTGATGTAACACCGAACCTGTTCCCAACGAGAATGTTTCTTTTAAGTATACATAAATACACGTTGTACATTTGCCGACGCTCGGTTTCGTGAAAGAATTCAATTTGAAGCTTTAAACAGGTGTTTTCCACTCCCAGGCTAAGCATGAAGTAAAATTTCGAGTTTAGAAAAGCCTGAAAATTTGGTTTGGTCGCGTAGCGCGAAGCGCGCAGCGGCCAAACCAAATTTTCAGGCTTTTCTAAACTCGAAATTTTACTTCATGCGCCACCGGTACAAAACACTGATGCAATGTGAAATTTAGCGGTGTGTTTTAAACTTCGTAATATGTCCGTGTTTTGTACCGGTGGCGTATGAAGTAAAATTTCGAGTTTAGAAAAGCCTGAATATTTGGTTTGGCCGCTCCGCGCTTCGCGCTACGCGACCAAACCAAATTTTCAGGCTTTTCTAAACTCGAAATTTTACTTCATGCTTAGTCTGGGAGTGGAACACACTCAATTCAAGTTTCAAATTGAACTCATTTAAAAAAAAACAGTGGTTATCTGAAGATTTACGGCATATACGCTTTAATTGGGACATGTATACTTAAGAGAATGTACAAGTTGAGGCATTAATTGCGATTGATTGGCTACAATTTGTAATGGTCATATAGGCAATCCAATTTATACATAACTTAAAAATGAAATATTTAATTGATGAGGTGAACACAGTTGGGAGGGTTTCACTTTTATTGTTGAACACTGCAACATGTTTCACCACACAGTGGCTTCATCAGGCAGATGAAATAATAAAAATTAAAGGTGTCTAATTGTATTGGATGAATATGTTTTGTGTTACATAAAACTCTCTGTATGTTTTAAACAAATTTTAGGGAGACACTCAATTAGAACAATCTAGATTAATGACAAGAGGATTTGTTTCGGGGTTAAATGGATTACTAGGACCTTCTCCCAACACAGAAAGAAGATTCGATGGCCGTTCCTTGCCCCCTGCTGTTGACGCACAACCTTTAGATGATATGACAGAAGGAAATATTCCTGATATTCCGCTACTTACTGGAATTACCAAGGATGAAACTTCTAAAGCTGTTCATGGTAAATAAATTAAATAAAGACTCTAGAAGCCAAGGTGCATCGATTTGATATTAAGAAATTCATTTCAAAACTAAGAAAACGATTTAAGACAAATTTGTATTAACCCAATTGTAAATGCTCTTTGGTTGTCACGGTATTTGTTACTCAAATTCATTCCTGTAATTCTGGCTTTGGCCAGTGGTATTGCAAAGAGAGGGAAATATTGTCAAACATGCATGACAATAATTTTTGAGAGCTGTCAAATTTTTTGCGACTTTTTCTGAATGCGGTAACCCACAAAACGATTGATTGCCGGCCAGGAACGGGACCCGTGGGATGAATATTGAACTGAGTTCGGAAGTCATGTTGGGTGGCAACCACCGAACGGCCATTGGAAAAGTAGGCCTCGACGGCGAACGCACGCTCCTCCTTTGTCGAAAGCAGGACGACAACTCGCTTGAGCGGTAACAAAACTTCAAGACTCCCTCTATCAAATGAGATCCTCCCTACCCCTTTCTGACCACGTCTCGCTCATTGGCGCCCAATTTAAATCAGTAAGTTTCCCTGCCGCTTATTGTCTAGGGCTTGAGCGGTAACAAAACTTCAAAACCCCCTCTATCGAATGAGATTCTTCCTACCCCTTTCTGACCACGTCTCGCTCATTGGCGCCCAATTCAAATCAGCTAGTTTCCCTACCGCTTCTTGTCTAGGGCTTGAGCGGTAACAAAACTTCAAGACCCCCTCTATCGAATGAGACCCTCCCTACACCTTTCTGACCACGTCTCGCTCATTGGCGCCCAATTCAAATCAGCTAGTTTCCCTACCGCTTCTTGTCTAGGGCTTGAGCGGTAACAAAACGTCAAGACCCCCTCTATCGAATAAGACCCTCTCTACCCCTTTCTGACCACGTCTCGCTCTCTGGCGCCACATTCAAATCAGGTAGTTTCCCTGCCGCTTCTTGTCTCGGGCTTGAGCAGTAACAAAACCTCAAGACCCCCTCTATCGAATGAGACCCTCCCTACCCCTTTCTGACCACGTCTGGCTCATTGGCGCCCAATTCAAATCAGCAAGTTTCCCTGCCACTTCTTGTGTAGGGCTTGAGCGGTAACAAAACGTCAAGACCCCCTCTATCGAATGAGACCCTCCCTACCCCTTTCTGAACACGTCTCGCTCATTAGCGCCCAATTTAAATCAGCAAGTTATGAGACAAAGTTTTAAATAAACCCAAAATGTTTTAGTGGGGTAAATTGATCTGTAATATAAAAAAGATCTTACAAATAACTCACCCTGTATACAGCATGCAATGATTATTATTCATTGAATTCATGAATTAATGAGCTGAGTATATACATTAATTTTGCAGGGCAATACAAAAACGAAATCATAACCAAGTTGAAAAGCGTTCCGAATTTCTTGGACAAAGTCCTAATTCGAAACCTTCAACTATTCAGCGGATTGAGAGGTGGGAATAGTTCATCGAGTTTATCGAAAACGATATTCTCCGTTTTGGATCCGTTACAATTCAGAGGATACGTTCAAGTTCAAAGGAATAATTTAGAAGAGGGTTTATCCAGAATTGCACAAGCCACAAGTACGTAACAATATTGCTTATCAAGTGTATCAATATATATATATATATATAAATAACCTTTATTTGGCATATAACCCTAGCACTTCCAAATCTAATTATTTAAAAAGCAATAGATTAACAATTCACTCTTAACTTATAAACTAAACTTATAAACTAAAGCTTAATCCTCCTCTTCCTACGTCCTCCTTTCCATAGCTACTCCTCCCTGGCCTTTGATTTACTACTTCCATTATCGCGCCCATACCCTCTCCGCTCTCACACATACTTTTATTTCAACTCATACCTTTAATCCCTTCCGTTACTTGCAAACCCGTACATTCCCTCGTCCAGTGCTCCAATTCATCCTTCTCTATCCCACAAAACACACACTTTATATATTCTTCTCCCATCCACCATTTCATTCCTCTTTCCTCGTTCCCACATCTAAATCGTGCCAGTAGCCGCGCCTCTTCCTTGTTCAGTCGTTGGAAATAACGCGGGGGCCCAACCATCACCTGCAATTCTCTGGGTGGGTTAGCGCTACTCCGATCTATCCGATCTTGTCGTACTTGCCTCTCGACATCACCTGCTCTCTTCCCATACTCTATCTCTAGCCTCTCCCCCGACGCTATTTTCTGCTCCACTACTAGCCACGACCACCCTACTTTATGATACAGCCTCGCCCTTTCAGTCATCCACCTTGCCCTGCTCGCATTCCTCTGCCATTCCCTATAACTCACACCCCATGCTTCTTTTACCAACCTTTCTTCCCCTAACATACTTATCTTTCTCTCAAACTTTACTACTCTCCTTGCTGTCTCCCATTCCACTGTCATTCTTTGGCACTCCTGCAGCACTATATAACTTGGTGTTGTAACCTCTACTCCTATAATGTTTTTTAAGTACTGCAGGTGTACCCTTTCTACTTTTTCCTGCCCAGTTACTCCCCATACTTCTGACGCATACATTATTATTGCCCTTATACACGCATCCCACCATAGCAGTTTCATTCGTACATTTCCCCCTAACCTTTCCTCCCATACCTTCCGCATTTTTCCCATTGCCATTCTCGCTTTCTTACACACATAGTCTATATGTTTCTTTCAGCCTCCATTTTCCGAAAATATGAACCCTAAATATTTAAACTCTCTCACCCTTTCCAGCCTCTCTCCCATCCACTTCAATTCCTCTTCCTTTCTTCTTCCACCCGCATTCTTGCATACCATCCATTTAGTTTTCCTCACACTCACAATCAGCTCCCTTTTATTAAAATACTTCTCAAGTCTCCCTTTCATCTCATTCAGTTCACTCATCGTTCTAGCAATAACTACAACATCGTCCGCATACGCCAGGGTCCATATTTTCATTTTTCCCACCACTATCCCCCCTGCCTGCCCCCTCTCCAACACCTTCTCCATATCCGCTACAAACAGGTTGAATAGTAGTGGGCTCAAAGGGCATCCTTGTCTCAATCGACGCACTACCTTGATCCTCTCTGACTCACACTCACCCACTCTTACCCTGCACCACGTCTCCCTGTAGACCTCACTCACCCAGTCTACAATTTGCCTTGATACACCCTTACCTTTCAAACACTCTACTAACAGCGTTCTCTCCACCGAATCATACGCCGCTTTTAAATCCACGAATAACAAGTACACTTTTTCCTTCCTCGCCATCTCTCTCTCAATTATCCAGTTCAGAGTAGCTATGTGGTCAACTGTTGCCCTTCCCTTTCTGAACCCAGCTTGTATTTCCGGTAGCAATCCCTTTTCTTCCACTTCCTCCTCCAATCTTTCCTTGACCATTGCCATCATCACCTTATACAGCGTGTCCATCAAGGTAATGCCCCTATAGTTATTTGGGTCCCTCTCATCCCCCGCTTTATGTGCTGGTACAATTATCCCCTCCCTCCATTCCTCTGAGAACTGTTCGTCGCCCCGCCATATACTATTTAATATCTTCAGTATAGCCCCCTTCCCCTCTACACTGCACCATTTCCAAGCCTCCCCCTGGATCCCGTCCGGCCCCGCCGCTTTACCTCCCTTTATTCCTTGGAGAACTCTTTCCAGTTCCTCCTCTTTATAGTCTCCTGCTCTGTCACATCTGCTTCTTTCATTCCTCCCTCCTTCATTCTTATCCCCACCCCTCAACAGTCCCTCGAAGTAGTTCTTCCATTGTTCCATCTTTATCTCTCCTCCCCGTTTTACAACCCTTGGGCTATTTTTCTTTACGAACGACCACAACTGCTTCTCCCTCGTAATTCCTTCCACTTCCTCTAAGTCTTCTTTCATCCATTCCACTTTTCTACTCCTGCACACATTCTCATAGTTAAGCTTGGCTGGCTTCATTTCGTCCATTGTCCCCCTCCCTGTCCTCCACTTATTAGTTGCAAATCTTAACCCCTTCCTTGCGCCTTTGCACCGGTCATCGAACCACCCTCTTGTGCCCAATTTACAAATACACTTCTTTTGTCTCGTCATCGCAGTCCTGATACCCTCCTTTAGTTCCTTCATTAATCTTACCCCTTCGAAGTCTACCTTCCCAATTCCTTTGATATAATTTATTTTCGCCTCTTCTGACCAGCACCATCTTTCCTTAGTTATTGTTTGCATTTCCTTCCCGCATCCTCTAATCTTTACCGTTACTATGAAGTGATCCAACCCACTACAATCTTCTACTACAAACTTTGTCACTTCTCTTCTCACATTTTCCCCTACTAGGATGTAGTCAATTACGGTTTTCCTCGTGGCCCGATGTAGGTCACCTCTCCGTCCCAATCGCCTGGTGTACAGCCATTTAATATTTCCAATCCCTCCGCATCCGCCCATTCCATTTATTCTTCTCCTTCTTTCGTTACAGTCACGTCCTTGGACTTTCTTACTCTCACCGCTTCGCCATCATCATCTATGCTCTTCGTCTGTAGACTTCCCGTTCTTGCATTAAAATCCCCACCCACAATTATATTCCCCGCCTCATCCGCGTTCTGCTGTAGCCGTGATATATACCCCCTAATATCCTTCCCTGCTTGCTGGTTGTACACCGTTACTACTCTCCATCTTTGTTGTCCCTTACTGAATGTGCTGCTTACTACCCCATCCTGTGGGTCCATTGCACCTGGCCCGACTTCCTCTTCCAATCCTCTTCTGACACCGGTAATAATTCCATCCTTAGCTCTACCTTTTGCCTTATCACGCCTCGCTCCCGCACACTTCCATAGAAACTCGCTTGGCATTCTATCTTTTATTTTTTCCCAATCTTGACTCTCCACCCACGTTTCTATTATCCCCACGAAATCCTTATCCCTCACCCAACTTTCTAACTCCCTATTCCACGCATTATCCTCTATTTTTTTCTTCAAACCCGCAATGTTCCAAAATGATATTGTAGTCCCCTCCCTACCTCTTTTCCTCCCCCCTTCCCCGTAATACCCCGTCTTATTTACTTCTTCCACGGGTTTTTTGCCTCCTTTTCCTGTGTTATTAACGTTCCCTTTATCTTATCCCAGACTAACCATTCATGTATCAATGCAAAACGTTTTACCTTTGTATAACACTATTTAAAATAGTTTTAAATAGTGTTATACAAAGTTAAAACTTTTTTTTATTGATAAATTAACATGTATAACGAAGTAGAAGCCTCCACAATACAAAATTTATCAAGCCTATTTAACTAACTAAATACTAACTAAGGGTAAGGATAACAAACCAATGTGTGTCCACTCCCAGAGTAAGCATGAAGTAAAATTTCGAGTTTAGAAAAGCCCCGTGAAAATTTGTCGAGGGTCGCGCAGCGACCCGAGACAAATTTTCTGGGCTTTTCTAAACTCGAAATTTTACTTCATGCGCCACGCGTATTAAACACTGATTAAATCTGAAGTTCAAAATATACTGGTTAGGTTAATTTATGATTTAAGCAAAATCGAAAAAAAAAATCCTCTCCTTAAGATACCACATTTTTGACGAGACGATCACGACACGAACACGATACGAGCACAAGACGTTCACTACACAAGTGTGTTGAACGCCCCGTGCTCCTCTCTTATCGTGCACGTCTTGTGCTCATCTCGTGTCGTGCACGTCTCGCGCTCCTGTCCAATTCGAAGCTTTAAACGAGTGTTTTCCACTTCAAGACTAAGCATGAAGTAAAATTTCGAGTTTAGAAAAGCCCCGTGAAAATTTGTCGAGGGTCGCGCAGCGACCCGAGACAAATTTTCTGGGCTTTTCTAAACTCGAAATTTTACTTCATGCGCCACACGTATACAACACTAAAATGTTGTGAACTGTATGTATATTCGAACTTCACTTGACATCTGTGTTTTATACGCGTGGCGCATGAAGTAAAATTTCGAGTTTAGAAAAGCCCAGAAAATTTGTCTCGGGTCGCTGCGCGACCCTCGACAAATTTTCACGGGGCTTTTCTAAACTCGAAATTTTACTTCATGCTTAGTCTGGGAGTGGAAAACACTCGTTTAAAGCTTTAAATTTAACTTTTTTAAAAAACAATGATCTATTCTATCTTATTTTGCCTTATAGTAGCAAAATACAGGCGCAATATAAAAACATATAGAGCTAAGGGTGATTGACAAAATCAACGAAGGTCTGATAATACATAGCGTTTACATCGAGATATGTATACGTATAAAAACTATTCCTTGTATAATTTAAAGCTGCATAATTATAATTTTCAGGTGATGCCTTGTTTAGTTTACCTGCTTTTCTAACAGCCGATTTATGGTCGAAGAAAAACGCCAAAACGTTCCTATATAGTTTTGAACACGTCGGAAACGGAAGAAAGGGCAAACATTTTCTTCGAGGTTGTCCACTAGTTGCAAATGAGACAAGTAAGTTTTGCATTTTTCTTCGTAATCACAAACAAATTACTCCAGGCGCTTGAATATTTGAAGAAACTACTTAAAAAAATGTCTGTAATTAAAGACGTTTGCTTTTGTTTTTAGTAAACAACTTCGTTGTCACAAAAAAATTGTACAAATAAGACAATTAACTTTGTATGAATGAAATTGCCAATTCTTGGTTGCAGAATACTTCAAACATTAAAAAGTGCGATTCTTTTCGCAATCTACAACAAGTCAGTCTTACAAAGACTATATCAAACACTCATTGAAACAACTACTTCCCAGGCTAATACCCTGACGGACATTGAATTATACAACAAATGTTTGCTGTTACATACAGTAACCTACTGCAAATGTAACAATTTGGGTCAAATTATTCAGGCCATCTATAGACGCGTTTCAAGATTTATCTCTCCTGAAGAGATGGCCTGAATAATTTGACCCAAAGTGTTACATTTGCAGTAGGTTACTGTATGTAACAGCAAACACTTGTTGTATAATTCAATGTCCGTCGGGGTATTAGCCCGGGAAGTAGTTGTTTCAATGAGTGTTTGCTATAGTCTTTGTAAGACTAACTTGTTGTAGATTGCGAAAAGAATCGCACTTTTAATGTTAACAATTAATTTTGTTTGTATAACTGAGGAATTTATTGTGACTATAGTTTCGACAACTTTAACTTGTCACTTTATGTTTGATAATGACAAGTTAGAGTGGTCGAAACTATAGTCACAATAAAATCCTCAGTTATACAAACAAAGTTAATTGTCTTTTTTGTGTAAATAATGATGTATAGCGAAGTAGAAGCCTCCACAGTGAACAAGAAAATTGCACTAGACGCTTGAAATAAATTACTCCAAGCGCTTGAATTTTTAAAGAAACTCCTTGGAAAAATGTTTATAATTAAAGACGTTTGCCGTTTTATTTAGTGAACAATGAAAACATTGTTGGTCACGGCGATGAACTAGGCTACTTATTCGAAGCCCGCAATCTAGACGGCTCCCCACTCTCCGAACCGGAAAATCTCTCCGAAGAAGACATAAAAATGCGCGAAACCTTCACCCAGATGATCGCGGATTTTGCGAGGAACGGCAAGATTATAATCAACAACAAATCCGCGCAACCCTACAGCAGCGACAAAAACAACTTCGTTCAAATCACCACCAATCCGAAGACCTCGGAAAAGTTTAAATTCTGCGAGATGGGATTATGGGCCGGATTAGCCGACCGGCTGAAGTCGAAAAGTTGTGATTTCCTCAACGTGATTAACACCGGGATTAAATCGGCCGAGAATTTGTTTTACGATACGATTAATGCGACTTCGTTGAATAAATTGGGAACGGTGGATATTGCGCAGACGGGACAGAAGATCGGGGGTGCTTTGAATCCTGTTAATGTGTTGGGTGGGCTAGGGGGTTTGGTGAAAAAAAGGAAGGAGCAGCAGCCTAGTAATATGATTCCCCCAATGGGGTTTCTTGGCTAATTTTTTGTATAAAAGATAATATATAAAACAACATGTATAGGACGAAACAGTGACCTGTATATGCACTTTGTGCACCGTGTCATTGACGATGCCACTATGGGGCAGTATATGGCGTTAGCTATCGAATTCATTTAATAGTGTTTACATATTGGCTTGATATAGTCAGAAATGTTCAGTATTCCTCAGCACTGGATTGGGACCACACTGAAGAGGACCTTGAAGTCCGAAACGCGTCTGTGGGTAATCTAGTGCGGAATACTGAACTCAAATTCAATTTTGATATTTGTTTTCTGGTTTCACAAACAGAGTATAGCTCCGTGAACGAAACAGTGACCTGTATATGCACTTTGTGCACCGTGTCATTGACGATGCCACTATGGGGCAGTAGATGGCGTTAGCTATCGAATTCATTTAATAGTGTTAGCATGTATAGGATTTAAATAAACTAAAGGTACATTATTCCCCATTGTGTTATTTTTATTTTCTGACAATCTCGTATTTCTTTGATTTAATAAAGAAAACACTTGGTTAAATTTCACTAATAATATTAGTGAAATTTAACCAAGTGTTTTCTTCATTAAATCATAGTTAAATATGTTTAACCACGTGAAAGATGAGAAACTTGTTCAAGATCTCGTATTTCTTAATTGGATTAATGCTGTTGTGTTCCTGGGAGGTCGGTTGACACGTCGAAATTAAACACAGTGATTCACTTAATTAACAACTATATTCACTTATCACAACTAATTGTTTACAGCGAGTTCTATAACTAATACTTCGTATTGAGAGTAAAATAGATCGGAGCACGTTCAAGTCACTATGTTTGGATTTAATACTAACTGGAAATAGCAAGACGCGAACTGACTTTACGCTAGTAATAGCAAAGCTCGATATTGACTTAACACTGGTTATAGCAAAGCTCGATATTGACTTAACACTGGTAATAGCAAAGCTCGATATTGACTTAACACTGGTAATAGCAAAGCTCGATATTGACTTAACACTGACTTAAACTTGCTCTGTTCTTTAGTTTTGTATCAAAAGTAAGTTTTGATAGCTTATTGTTTGTTTGGGAAGAGATGTTAGAAACCTGGGGGGGAGATATGTATCTATCAATCAGCTTTACTGTATTTGATGTGGGCGTGACTGAAGGGTGGAGCTCTTCTTGTCACGTTCACATTGAGTCTGAGGTACCTGGAAGCTATACCCTTTGAATTTATAATCAAGATAAAATTCGGAAGATCTTCCCTTCGAATTAATAATTAGTTTTGAAGTACAATCGGAAGATCTGTCCCTTGAATTCATAATTAGGGTTGCACGTGTACTGGCGGGTGCACTGTAATAAACACATCCGGTATTACATAAGGGATATTTGAGGTTTTTTTTTTATTCATAAACATTTATTTTCCCAATAACTTATACAATTATATAACAGAGTATGGTAATTAAAATAAAATAAACGCTTATTCCAAAGTATTGTAATTTAGTAGTTTCCTTGTCTCGAAGCTAATAGCTTGGAGAGACGGAGGAGACTTCATTATTATTTTTCTTATTAACTAGTAAATAAGATAACATATAAAAATCCAAGAAGAGAAAAAATAGAAAAGAAATAAGAAGAAAAATGAAAAAAATATGCGTGAGTGCATTAGAATATCTAATGCACTCACGCAAATCTCCAAAAATAAAAATAGTACGTGATCAAGATGTTATTAATAACGAGGGGATAAAATAGGTACGTGATGTCTCCTAGTAATGAAGTGGTCGGAATCTAACAATGCATTTGAAATACACTTGTAAATAAAATACGTTTTACTTAGTTTAACCACTATATTTTGCACTTAATTTGTGACTATAATTTCGACTATCTGTTTGGGGAGGGTTTGTGCCCTATGAAATATTGTAACTCGCAGCGGGAGCTGCCGTGAATTTCTTAGCGGTTTTTTGCGGCGGCCGACAACAAAGTCAGAGAAATTGCTAGGGAACGGTAGCGAGAGGAAACTGACCTTTGGTGTGTCGGGATCCGGGTCCTTACAGCTTCTCCTGAGGGTGTAGTTCCGAGGTGATCGTCACAATTTAACTAATCTCCGGGGTGGCGCGAGATCGACCGTCGCGTGTCGCTGTACATTTACGACTCTCTTCTCTCGATCAGCAGACCGAACAAGGATGGGGGATGTGTTGTGCATAGCAAAAAAAGGGTGAAATAGGAAATAGCGAGTATGTTGCCAACCGATTGTTTGTACCGAACACTATCTAAAGTAAATAAAAATTACACTTTAAAAACTATGCATACGGCTTCGAATTAAGTACAAAATACGGTGGTTAAATAAAGTAAAAAGTGTTTTATTTACAAGTGTATTTAATATCTGCCACAAAGAGAATGCCTACAACACAAAACAGTGCATTTAAAATAGTTTATTAATAAACCTTATTAACGCATTAATTGAGTTAAGGGGAATATAACAGTGGTCTGAAATTTAATGTTAGGTTTATTTAAAAACTAAAGGTCCTAGAAAGTTGAAATTTTGACAGCGTATATTAAGCCCAATTATCTAGTAAAATATCGAAGTACTTTTTTTTTAACAATTTGCTTTCAGAGGTATGAAAAAAATAATGTTAAATTTTTCAAAATTAAAAAAAATATTCCCATATCTTACTAGTTTATACTATAAGGAATATAATGTGAACATTTCATAAGGATGCGATAGCTCATGCCTGAGTCAGGTTAAAATAAAAATCTTGAAAAATAAGACCGTAAAATACCGCCGCCTTGCGGAGCTTCTCTTAGTTGAACGCGTTGTACACTCATCTGCACAATTATTGGAGGGGCGAGCAGCATGCGGCCAGCGTTTATCCCTGGGCCGGTGAACGCTGCGCGGCTTCGCGTTTGTTTTTCTTTTCTTTTTTCAATCATAGTTAACAAAAACGGCTCGCGTCGTTAGCATTTATTCTCGTAAAATTAATATTTCGCAATTATAATCGATATTTTATTGTACTAGTGTTTTATTTTCATGCTTTCTGACTACTAATGGAATAAGTATTGTTTTATACTGCATGTTCACTAATATAGAAAACACGAAATGTTTCACTAATTTAAATAAAGATGTGTAATATACCTTTAATATTGGCTTTCCTTATTATTTGACAGTGTCGGTATTATTAAATTGTTTTTAAAGTTTTTTAAGCTGATTACTAAGCCAGAAGCAATCGAATAACAATCAGTCTTGTTCAAATCATTATTTCGTCTTAAATCTTTCGTTATTAAAGCAGTTGTTAAATGCCATTAAACTTCTCGCAATAAAACTATTAAAGTAAATTGTAAAGTTTCTAGCAATCGGACCTATTTGAATCAACTGCGACTTCATCAACGAATCAATGATATCAAAACTAGAAGAATAGTAAGAATAACACCAATATGACGTTGTCGTAGATTAATGTTACAAATCAACTATTTTTTACTGAGCATAGGTAATATTTGTTTAACGAATGTTTAAAAAAATGTAGGGTTTAACTGCGTGCATAATATGCAAAAAAATCGACATTTTTTTATTACGCTCTTCCTCTAGTATATGATTCCCCGTTCAATTCCCGCGGGTTCCCAAAATCTGAAGCCAATCGGTTGATATTTAGAGGTGCATCAAGTCTAAAACGTGTTTTTAAAAATTTTTCCTCGATTTTCGTGAGGTTTTAGCTTACTGTTCCAAAATAACGGGATGTTTGACGACTGAGACACATTATTACATTCCAATACAAAGTATTCAATGCGTTTCAGTCGCCAGATCTACTTTCGGAAAGATATATTGGCCAAAAAACCTATTTTGAAGGCCTAAAAACCGTGACTTCAACTTTCAAGTTCAATAACTTCATATTTTTAGGTCCGCGATGCGTCAATTGTTGTTTGAACATAGTCTAGTATCACATAGCATTATTTGAATTCAAAATTCCAGAGAAAATCGGCCATCAGTTGAAATAATCTTCACTCGAGGGAAAACACGCACTACTTGAAAATGGACCAAAAGGGCAAAAATTTAGATAGCCATAACTCAGCTGTGTTTAGTCGAAATTGTATGAATATTTGAGTTCTAAATAGGTTGGGATCTTCCCTTTAAATATCATGCATATCACTGTGATACGAAATCCATTTCACCATTTCCCACTCCAATAAGAAAAACATTTTTTCATGATTTTCACTGCCTACTAGCTGTTTAACTTTAACAGCTAGTAGGCAGGGCCGCAAAAATCGACTAAACACAGCTGAGTTATTGCAATCTGAATTTTTGTCATTTTGGTCCATTTTCAAGTAGTGCGTGTTTTCCCTCGAGTGAAGATTATTTCAACTGATGGCCGATTTTCTCTGGAATTTTGAATTCAAATAATGCTATGTGATACTAGACTATGTCCAAACAACAATTGACGCATCGCGGACCTAAAAATATGAAGTTATTGAACTTGAAAGTTGAAGTCACGGTTTTTAGGCCTTAAAAAATGGGTTTTTTGGCCAATATATCTTTCCGAAAGTAGATCTGGCGACTGAAACGCATTGAATACTTTGTATTGGAATGTAATAATGTGTCTCAGGCGTCAAACATCCCGTTATTTTGGAACAGTAAGCTAAAACCTCTCGAAAATCGAGGAAAAAATTTTAAAAACACGTTTTAGACTTGATGCTCCTCTAAATATCAACCGATTGACTTCAGATTTTGGGAACCCGTCGGATTTTGAACGGGGAATCATATACTAGAGGAAGAGCGAAATAAAAAAATGTCGATTTTTTTGGCACAGTCTAGACTGCATATTCATTGTTAATTATTTTAGACAAAATAGAACTATAATAATAATAAGGTAGTTATTATAATGCATTTCAAATAACAAGTTTCTTGCTCAACATTGCACCGAGCTAAATATATTTTTTCAAATTTAGCTAATTTATGATGAGTCATATTTTGATAGTAAGTAAATAAGGAATAAATGAATTGTAATTGAATGTTATTGCAATCCTCTATTTATACACATCATCATTTTGTAAACCCTGTACTAATTATAAAAAAAAACAGGGCAGCTTTCCGTTTATTTTTTTTCAATCTATTATTTATTTGTTGCATTCATAAAAACTAGAATATTTGATGAAATAAAAATTGAAATTCTCCCCAAAATTTGGGGTATTTACCCAATTTGGCAGAGGCCAAATTAATACACATTATTTTCATGGCAATAGCAGTTAGGAAAGATAATATTCCTATATAAAAAATATCATTGAAAATCCTATGTTCCGTTTTTTTCATATACCGGGTGTTGATTTGGCGGACGCAACATAGGAAATCCCATGAAAATTTTGAAATGTTCAAATTTTGGCTCCCCTATTTATTTTAGAAACAAAATGTATTTACTTTTTTTGTAGAGGGAAAAATTCTAAATTCATTCGTGTTAACGTTTACCACTTTACGTTTCTCTAAGTTAAAATAATTAAGAAAAAGTAATGAGATTTTATAAATATAATGACATGCCATGGAATTGAAACAACAATTGCGGATGTCAAAATGGCATACACTTGATTGAAGTGAATGTTTTCGAAATGATTTACACTATACAAGAAAAAATCCTCCTAATAAAGTGGGATTATGCAGACCACGACAAAAATATAAATCGCATTACTTTTTCTTAATTATTTTAGCTGTATATTTTCTGACATTCGTTGATTTTTAAAACAGTTCAATTTGAAGCTTTAAACGAGGGTTTTCCACTCCCAGACTAAGCATGAAGTAAAATTTCGAGTTTAGAAAAGCCCAGAAAATTTGTCTCGGGTCGCGCAGCGACCCGAGACAAATTTTCTGGGCTTTTCTAAACTCGAAATTTTACTTCATGCGCCACGCGTATAAAACACAGATTCTAAGTGAAGTTCGAATTTACATACATTTGAGGATATTATAGTCTTTCATACGCGTGGCGCATGAAGTAAAATTTCGAGTTTAGAAAAGCCCAGAAAATTTGTCTCGGGTCGCTGCGCGACCCACGACAAATTTTTACGGGGCTTTTTTAAACTCGAAATTTTACTTCATACTTAGTCTGGGAGTGGAAAACACTTGTTTAAAGCTTTAAACTGAACTTAAAAAATAACAGGGAATATCCGCAATTGTTGTATCAATTCCATGGTATGTCATTATTTTTATAAAATCACATTACTTTTTCTTAATTATTTTAACTTAGACAAACGTAAAGTGTTAAGTGTGAACATTAATAAATTTAAAATGTTTCCGTCTACAAAAAAGTGACATACATTTTGTCTCTAAAATAAATAGGGAAGCCAATATTTGAACACTTTAAAATTAACATGTGATTTCCTATGTTGCGTCCGCCAAGTCAACACCCGGTATATCCGGCATATAAATATTCACAAGGAGCTTACGAACATGATTTATTTTATTATTATATTTTTAATAAATAATCTCTAATTTAATAAAATAAAACACACAGTTTGTTCAGCTGTCGAAACTAGAGTCTTAAAAGTAAAAATAATGTGTTATAATGACAAGAATAAGAATCATCGGTTTTGTAAATACCGAAAAATAACACAGAATCCGATAACGCTTTCTAACAAATTGAAAACAATACATAGCTTGTATGTATTATCAGCGTGTTTAAATAATACGAATCGACACTTTCCTTCGATCCGTCTTTTTTATACGCTTTTTTTCGTCTATTCCACGCGACGCGAGGCCCCATCCACTCATGCCAAGGAGCAATGCACAAATGCACAGCGAACTGCCGCTTTTCTCTCTGACTGTATTCGCCCCACTTATCCTATAAATTTGGCATCGGATGCGCTACTCTAAACTATGTGGGTCTTTCCAACACAATCGGCGTGTTACACTGCAATAATCCCCTTAAGAGGGCCAATTTTTGCTGGTTGTGTGTTTCTGGGATACGAGATGGCACAGAAATAGCAAAATTGCAGAAAGTAGTTTTGACTATGGATTCGTTTATAGTGCCTGGCGAATTTTATCTCAACGAATAATAAAAATGATGAGTGCGGAGCGCGTTGTTTGTTTGTTTACACAGCGCCGTGCGCATGAAAGAATGGGTATTGAATTACAGAAGACACAAGTAAACTGGATAAATATTCATTATGTTATTACTGTTCTATTTATTTTAAAAAAGTCGCATGAATCGTCTGTCGGTTAATAGTTATTCTATTACAATTTTGAACTTTATTTAAAAAACAATAAATGGTGCAGTGCAAAAATAGTAGATATTTATGTATGTGTAGTGAATTGTGAATCTGAAAAGGGCACAAGTGTAAAATAAATGTGTTTTAACTGCAAACATTAAATATAACCTAAAATTTGGCACCAACAACAACAAAATTCTTAAATTAAAATAAATAATTAATCATCCTAGTAATATCAATTATAACAATACGTGTATAGGTTGATTGGTGTAGTGAGTAACCGCTCGACCCGAACATTGAACAAATCTAAAAACTCCGGTTCGAGCCCAGTGTAAATCATTTTTATAATTTTAATTTGATTTACTTATTTCAAATTGTTTCGCCTATATCAATTGAGAGGAAAATGCCAGCAGATAATATATGCGCAGGAACGTGTGGCAAGCAAGTGGGGAGAGGAAATACCTGTGAACATTGCAAAAGACCCTGTCATCAAGGATGCTTAAAAAATCACTCTTGCTTCACTGATAAGGAAACGCAAGACAATCCATCATACGAGGTTCTGAAAACTGAGAATAATCTGCTAAAGGTTATTATAGAAGAAATGGAGCATAAGATCAAAATATTACTAGAAAACAGCAAATTATATAAAGACAAAATTAATTCATTGGAAAAAACGATTAATAAATTAATGGTTTGTAAATTAAATTCACTTGGTTTTGTTTCACTTATATGTATTTTATTTTGTACTAGTTTCGGCTTAATGCCATTATCAAGAACTATTCTTGATAATGTAAATAAAATACATATAAGTGAAACAAAACCAAGTGAATTTAATTTACAAACCATTATATTTTAAAATGTTTTACCAAGTGATTAATGAGAAAAAAGTGTCCGATATAATAAATTAAGTTCAATAAATGATGATTTTTTATTAAATCAAACTGTAAACGAGCCGCGTGTAAATAACATCGGAAATACAAATTTGAAAGTAAATCTTACTCAACAAAAAAATGAGAACGAAAATGAAATTATTCTCATAGAATCTGCAGAGGAAACGCAAGGTCAACAAGCGAAATCTAATCAAGAGCATCGGCGTGTATCAAACAACAAAAGCATTCCCAGAAAACAAAACGCAATTAGTGGATCGGCCAAAGGAAACACCGGACACATTAAAGGAGCAGTACGATTTGGTTTCGCGCATGCTTATTATTTTGATCCTAGTGTAACAGAAACAGAAATAACCGATTATCTAAATTCCATAGGATTCAGCATCATAAAATGTGAACAATTAAACTCAAAGTATCCTGAAGAGTACTCATCTTTCAAAATTGGAGTACCAACCAACGAATTTGAAAGGTTAAAAAACCCAGAAATCTGGCCAGAAAACGTCAAAATAAATAATTTTTTACACCACCTTGCAAAACCTCATGTGACATCTTAAAAGTACTAGTTCTTAATTCACAATCACTAAGAAATAAATTTCTAGAACTTGAAGCAATTACTACCGATAAAAACATTTCATGTATCTTAATAAATGAACACTGGTTATCTAAAGATGAATGTTCCGTATCATACTTAGAAAATTGGTTTAACGAAAACAGGTTGCTATTAAATAAAGATAAGACACAATGCGTCCTATTTCACATTAATAAACGAAACGAAAATCCAAATACAATGCACATTAACAAGTCAAATTATAACTTAACAACGTCATCAAAAGTGCTCGGGGTATATGTTGATGCTGGCCTAAGGTGGAAACATCACATAGATGCTATTTGTCATAGGTTAAGTAGTAGCTGTTACATGTTGCGTGTCCTTGCTAAAAATGTGGATACAAAATTGGTAAAAACAGTATATTTTGCCAATTTTGAGTCAATAATGAGGTTTGGCATTATTCACTGGGGTGGCACGTCAGAATTAAATAGAGTCTTGGTTATCCAAAAACGTGTTTTGCGAATAATTCTTCAATTAAAACCTAGAGAATCATGTAGAACTAAATTCTCTAAACTAAATATCTTGACAGCCATAGGGATCTATATCTACGAATGTCTCCTATTTCTGGGGAAATATAAAGACAGATTTAATAACCATGAAATGGGACACAATTTTAACACACGAAATAAACTAAACATGCGATACTCGAAATTAAATCATTCATTTACCCAAAAAGGAGTCCAATATGCCAGTTTGCGTTTCTATAATCACCTGCCTAGACATATCCAACAAGAAAAGAATCATGTATCATATAAACATTTAATTTATGATTTAATCTGTAAGATAGAACCATACAGCATTGAAGACTTCTTTAATTTTAAATTTTAAATTGTAGAGAATACTGTTTTATGTGACACTATTTTTACATTATACCAGAATGTATTTTGTGTATTTGTATAAAATGAAGATTATTATTATTATTATTATTATTAAAGTGAATACTTTGTCGGCAAAAGAATTTTATTCCAGGACATCGGGCAACTACGGTGGTACATTAATATATGTAACAAATGATATAACTACAAAACATTTTAATGACATCACAGACAAAGTTTCCACAGAAAAATCTTGTGAATTGTGTTCAATTTACAGCGCTCAGTGCAATTTGTTAATAATTTGTATTTATAGGCCGCCCTCGGGCGATTTTAACTTATTTTTAAACACAAATGTCATTCTTGGATAAATTTCAAAACAAAACGTATAATATAATATTAGGCGGAGATTTTAATATTCATTTCAATGCACAGGATATGCGTGAAAAATATTTAGAAGATTGTATGCGTACCTATTGTCTCAAAAAATGTGTATACGCTAACACAAGAAATCAGAACTGTCTGGATAACATTTTCACAAACATAGATACTGATTTTTTGCATATTGTAATTGTAAATACTGGAATGTCAGACCATTTAGGAATAATATTAGAAGTAAAACTGCCGGAAGCAATGCATATTAATAGCAACATTCAATTTAGACCAATAACCGAAATAGGCAAGTACTCCTTTAATAATCTTATTAGTGGCACAAACTGGGATTTTGTAAACGATAATGCAATGGATGTTCATGGTAAGTGGGACATGTTTCATCGTACCTTATGCGAATATGTCAATAAATCTTTTCCAATAAAAACAGTAAAAACAAACAGGAATAATACCAAAGTTGCAAATTGGTTTAATGATGAACTCCGACAAATGCGCGAGACCCTAAAATTTTTAAACGAATGGTATAAACAATATCCCGGTATAAACACCAAAATCACGAGAGACGACTACAGGAAGAAATATAGAAATGCAATATCTCAAAGGATCATCAATACAAATAACAACTTTATAAATTCTACAAAAAATAAACAACGGGCAGCCTGGAAAATCCTGAACGCTCATAGACCCATAAATAAATCACAAGCCGAATGCGAAATAACATGTGATGAATTCAATAATTTCTTTGTTAATATTGCTGATGATCTCTCAAAAAATAATTATTCGATAGCCCAAAATATACGACCAACAAATATGCAAGCCAACACATTTGAATTTATAGAGACAACTAATATAAAGGTGCTTGATATAATAGCAACATTAAAAAATAGTCAAAGCTCTGATGTATACGGAATAACTGTAGAAATGATAAAAACAATTAAATATTTAATAGCTACACCCTTAACATCGCTCATTAATAACATTATAAAATCAGCAATATTCGCAAATACTCTTAAGACTGCCAAAGTAATTCCCATCCACAAAAATGGTAATAAAAATGACAAAAATAATTATCGACCGATATCATTACTTCCTATACTGTCAAAAATAGTCGAAAAAGTACTAAAAGACCAAGTAATTGAACATATTGAATCACAAAACCTCTTTCACATGGATCAATTTGGATTTAGAACGGGCCAAAGTACTAGTGATGCCTTGGTTTCAATAACAGACATCATAAATCAAGCATACGAGAACAAAGAGTTTTGTGTGAGATCATTCATTGATCTTACAAAGACCTTTGATTGCGTATCGCACAAGATATTGCTCTCTAAATTAAAAATGTATGGCTTTAACAACCAAAGTGTACGTCTAATGAAATCATATTTAGAAGAACGTCAACAAATAGTGGCACTAAAGCAAGAGAGATCCAGTATATTAAACCTAAAAGCTGGTGTTCCGCAAGGTTCTGTCCTAGGTCGAATATTTTTTATTATGTATATTAATGATTGAACACAATATATAAAACAATCAAAAACCATTTTATTTGCGGATGATACTACAATTTTAAACCGTGCAATGGCATTAGAAAACGCGTAGTTGCTAAACAATGAAGCGATGGCTACTGTTTCAAGGTGGTGTGAGGAAAATTCCCTTTTATTGAACGACACCAAAACAAACACAATTATATTCACTTTAAAACCACATAATGTCACATGCAACAGAACCACACGATTTCTTGGCGTGCAGTTAGACTCAAAATTACTTTATGATGCACATGGTGAAACTTTGGCAAAAACATTATCAAAAAATATATACTGTATTCGAGGGATATCAAAGAGGGTCGGTCACACCCAGTTAATAACTGCATACCATTCGCTATTTGAGTCCAGAATTAGGTACGGTATAATAATATGGGGTCACTCATACTCCAGGCATCGCATATTTGGCCTGCAGCGTCAGGTAATGCGTATAATTGCCGGTATTCCATATACTGGTGACTGTAAAGACACCTTCATATGTGAAAATATTCTAACTTTTCCGGCACTATATATTTTTGAATGCCTGGTATATGTGAGAACCCACATACATGAATACTCCACATTACAGCATACCTATACCACAAATAGAAAGACTGTTATTCCTTACTTCACTTTTTATTTTGATGTTAGATGTACATTTCGAGACACAAGGTGCTCATTATCAATAACAAACAGTTTGTTATTGATAATGAGCACCTTGTGTCTCGAAATGTACATCTAACATCAAAATAAAAAGTGAAGTAAGGAATAACAGTCTTTCTATTTGTGATTAATCACTTCACGTAAACTCAAAACAATACAGTTATACCTATACCACAAGAACTAAATCTAACCTGGCGTATAAACACCACCGGTTGGAAAAAACGAGAAACGGCCCCAATTACTATGGAGTCTTTTTTTTCAATAAATTGTCCGAGAAAACTAGACATCTAGAAATAAATTCATTTAAAAAATACATTAAGGAATTTTTAATTAAAATGGCGCCTTACTGCATCAACGAATTCACACAATATAGTGATATAGTTTAAAGGAGTATTTAGGCCGAGTGAATGTTGCTCTGAACAAGTTGATTGTTGCTTTTAATAATTAAGTTAGGGAATTACATATGTACTCTAAATCTTATTGATAATGTAATTAGTCTAATTTGTTTATTGTTTATTTCTTTTGTATTTGTTTGTCGACGTGTGTAAAACTGTATTGTTATAAGACACAAATAAATATTATTATTATAATTATTATTATTATTATTTTAATTTCTAGCGGCATCCATACACATGTATAACGAAACAGATGCCTTTTTAGTTTGATATTTCATTTGAGTATATACAGGAAGTTTTTCTTTACGGTATAGGTATTCTAAATTCTTTAAATATTTATATATTCGTTGTTTTTTTAAAAGAGTTCAATTCGAAATTTCAAAAGAGTGTTCTCCACTCACAGACTAAGCATGAAGTAAAATTTCGAGTTTAGAAAAGCCCCGTGAAAATTTGTCGAGGGTCGCGCAGCGACCCGAGACAAATTTTCTGGGCTTTTCTAAACTCGAAATTTTACTTTATGCGCCACGCGTATAAAACACTAAAATACTGTGAAATTTACGTATATTTGAACCTCACTTGAAATCAGCGTTTTATACGCGTGGCGCATGAAGTAAAATTTCGAGTTTAGAAAAGCCCTGTGAAAATTTGTCTCGGGTCGCTGCGCGACCCTCGACAAATTTTCACAGGGCTTTTCTAAACTCGAAATTTTACTTCATGCTTAGTCTGGGAGTGGAAAGCACTCGTTTAAAGCTTCAAATTAAACTCTTCCAAAAAGAGTATTTTAACACCGTGCGATTCTCGTAAACCTCCCTTTGTTTATAAATAACTAAAATTAAACCCTTAAAAATACAACATTACCTAATTCAATCTTATCCGCGACCTGTTTATAGTTTTAATCCCTCGATGGTGCTATTATTAAATAAAATTCGGTGCGGATGCGGCTACTTGACTAACTGGACCAAAACTAAATAAATCCAGTCAATTGAGCGCGTTAGCGCGCACAATTTGGACACCCCAGAAAGTGTCGCAAAGACTCGGCAAAGTGTAATCATCATCAGCGAATAATCCGCTCTCCAGGGGGGGACCTTAAAATGAAGATGCGGAGAGGATGAGGATGACGTGGGTGTAGTCGACGACTTCCGCTCATCAATTAAGCAAAACGACGTTAACATTAATTTTCAAGGTTGAAAACATCATTTGATGGAATATTCAAAATGTTAAATACAAAAATAAAACACGTTTGTAAAAAATCAATCATTTTGTACAAGTGGATATTGGTTTTAAACCATTCCGCCATTTTGCCTTTGTATGGATGTGTGTGAATGTATTTGTGGCGTCTAAATATAGTAAATAACAATATTTAGACGCCACAAATACGTTCACACACATCCATAGACCCAGGTGGAATCAATTTGTACTTTAAAATGAGCCCGACCGGCGGGATTCGATCCCGCGACCCCTGGATTAAGAGGCAGGGTTTTTCATTTATTATAAAACTAGCACTACTTTTTGCCACTTTACGGACTATTCTGCACGAAAATACTTTATGTTTTCTTTAATGTGTCCCTCTCGCACTATCCCTCTATTCTCACATACTGAACCGCACAACAGCACTCGACTCAAAAGGGGAAAAGTTTTAGTTTCGATTTATACCTAATTCTTTTATTCGGTACTTTAAAGCGTAGCGAGTTTCAATTTCGATTTTTATTCGGCACTTTCGAGCGTCGCGACTAGTCTTCGCGTGTCGGGGGCACTGATTCACGTCGTATTTAACCCCTCCGGGGGCCTCATTCGGTCTCTGTAACGCAAGCTGAGCGTTTAAAATTTGAAATTTCTGACGTTTTGTAAGATTTACGTATTCCAGGTCGCACTAAGATTATCTTATCTTGTTATGTTCGTTGTCATAGAAAAAGTTCAAGCGTTACAATGCATTTATTGTAACTCTAGAACTACGGTTTCTAATCAGCCCAATTCCGTACCTGAAACGTTAAGTTTAACAACACGTTATCCTTAAAGACAATTGTAAACGACGATTTGGTATTCCATATCTCCACAAACCTTTATCACTCTCAACGTTGTTATGTTATGTTATGGGGTCGGTGGGTCGTATGGCCTCCGGGCCTTTCGAAGTTACCTCGACCTAAAAGATCTTTTGTAACTATCCCTGACCTACTTGAGTCCCTCAATGTCTAGACTTCTTATGAAGTCTACTATAACTTGAGGGTTAATGTGTACCAATTCCTCGGTGTTTAAAGTGGCTGATGACAGGTAGTTCCCTCTTTGAAGGGACAAGGCAGGGCATTCACAAAGTAGGTGCTCTGCTGTTTCTTGTGCCTCGTTGCAGAACCTGCAGTTGGCATCAGTTGTCTGACCCATCTTGGTGAGGTGGTACTTCAGAGGACAGTGTCCAGTTAGAAGGCCGGTTATGAACCTTGGGTTGCCCTTGCTTAACCTGAGAAACTGTCCGGCTCTTACGGCAGAGAAGGCGATGAACCTTTTCGCCTGCCGCAGACCAGGTGTGTTTCTCAGGTGAGCACTTTTGGCAGCATCTTCCCATTCCCGGATCATCCCCTTGATACGGACTTTAGTTATTCCACTGTAAGGTTCTGGTCCGACAAATGGAGTCTTGGACCCTTCCTTGGCAAGGTTGTCGGCAATCATTGCCTTTGATCCCTGCGTGTCCCGGAACCCAGACCAGTTTGACTCTGTTGTTCCTAGCCAGCTGCTTTAGGGATAGCTTGCACTCCCAGACAGATTTAGACTTGCATGTAGGCGATTTTGTTGCCTTTAATGCAGCTTGTCTGTCTGAGCAGATGCAAACCCTCTGTTTGTTGTATCCCCTGTCTAAACATATGTGGGCGCATATGTTCAGGGCCTCGATTTCTGCCTGAAATATCGACGGGGATCGTCCCAAGGCCTTTAATAACTCGAATCGAGGGCCAGTGATACCGATTCCGACTCCGTTCTCAGTTTTGGATCCGTCAGTGAACCAAACTATTGAGGAGCCTTGTAACTGCTTGACCTTCGCTGAAACATCATGGTGGCTATGGATGGCCACTTCAATCGTTGTGTCGAAGTCGTAGTCAGTTGACATGTAGTCTTTGGGCATGTATATCGCTCTTTCACACACAGTCTTGAGGATTTTTAGGTGCCCGTTAAAGTATTCATATTTTGGTATGTCCGTCTGGATTATACTTAATGCGTCTAGTGCTGCTTCCCTTTTCACGTGCAGATACAGAGGTGTGAGATTTAGCATAGCCTCCATTGCTCCAGTGGGGCAGGTGTTCATAGCCCATGTGATGCCCAAACATGCCAGCCGTTGAACCTTGCTGAGCCTTGCTTGGGTTGTGATCTCCGTTGTCTTTGTCCACCAGACAACGGTACCATAAACCGTAATGAAAAGCCAGTATATCATCTAGGGGTGTAAACCCCATCTTTTGCCAAATAGCCTGCGGCAAGCCCATGTTGCCCTTACTGCTTTGGCAGTGATGTTATCTACATGGGTTTTCCAGTTTAGCCTCTGGTCAAAGGTGAAGCCGAGATATTTAACTGTGTTGGAAAGCCCAATGAGTGTCCCATTTATGGTTAGTGCCTTAAGATTTAATTTTCTAAGACCTGTAAATGGGACAATTACAGTCTTGTTGGGATTGATAGTGAGCCCCTTCTGCACGCACCATGTACTTACTTTCCGAAGGGCTGACTGCATGCGGTTGGACACCGTATCGTCATGCTTTCCCCTAACTATGATGACGATGTCGTCAGCATAGCCTTGTACGTCAAATCCGTCGTTAGATAACACCGATATTAGCTCAACGACAACTAGTGACCACAGCAGGGGCGATAGAACCCCGCCTTGTGGGCACCCTTTTACTGCGAACACAGTTGCCAATGAACAGTGTGATCCTACGACCTTTGAGCATAGCATGGATCCATTTGGATGTGGAGGCATCAATTCGTCTTGATTTGGTGGCCGTGTCTATGGATTCATAGGAGGTGTTGTCAAATGCACCTTCGATGTCTAAGAATGCGCATAGAGCCACTTCTTTGCTTGCGATGCTCTTCTCTATTACACTTGTTGAGAAAGGAGGTGAGGCTTATGGGGCGATATGACTTGGGCTCGTCAGTTTGGCGTTTGCCAGCCTTTGGTATAAACACCACCGCCACCTCCCTCCACTGCTTGGGGATATACCCAAGAGCTCTGAATATTTGCGTGAGACGTAGTAATAACTCCTCCCCTGCCCTTTGCAAAAGGGCTGGAAAGATGCCATCTGCCCCCGCGGATTTGAGCCGTTGATCGCCCATGTTATTATGCTTGGAGTGAAGATCTTTGTTGCCAGTTTTTTGCTTTTTCTGGTAGGGCGTCTTCTACCTCAAAGCCGATGGCAGGTAAGTCTTCACTGTTAATTGCCTGGGACCCAGGAAAGTGAACTTCTAGGAGTACTCTTAGACTTTCTTCTAGGGTTCCAGTGTATTCACCGTTGGACTTTTTTAGTAGTCCAATACCGTTCGTGTGATCCTTTGCAAGGACTTTTTGGAGGCGTTGTGCGGGAGGTAGATCATCTATCCCAGTGGTGGGGAAACTTTTTTTAAGACGGGCCATTTGTAATAACCAGACAATCGTAGCGGGCCAAAGAATAATGCTTAATCGTAGGTAGGTAGTTTTTATGCGGGTCGTCACATTACGAAGTAAGAACGCGTTCAAACATTCTCACGACGGCACTCTTAAACGGGCCGGATTAAACCTTTCCGCGGGCCGGCTTGGCCCGCGGGCCGTAGTTTCCCCATCACTGATCTATCCCCTCGCAGAAAGTCCTCCAAGTTTTCCTTTTGGATTTTCTCAGTTCTTTGTTGTACTCCGTAAGGGCCTTTCTGTACTCCTCCCACTGTCCAGAGGCTTTAGCCCTATTGAAAGTACGCCTAGTTTTGGCCTTTAGGCTCGCGAGTTCGCTGTTCCACCAGGGCACTTCTCTAACAACAGCCCTTTGCTTTAGTGGACAACTACTTTCGTAAGCGATGTTGATTACATCTTGTAATTGTGTCGATGCTGCTTCTAGTTGCTCGACTGTTTCAATAGGATTCAGTGGTCCCGCAAGTTCCGACGTAAGGCGCTCTTGGTAGGCCTTCCAGTCGGTATTTTTGGGATTTCTGAATCCATTGATGTGGTTATTACCACTATCGATGTCAAACCGTATATGCTGATGGTCTGATAGTGAGACGTAATCTGAGACGTGCCAGTTTTGTATGTACTGGCTTATGTAATTATCAGCTAGGGAGATGTCTAATACCTCCTTTCTAACTGATGTGATAAAAGTAGGTTAATTACCCTTATTGACTATATCTAAGTTTTTTACCTAAAACATAGTCTAGCAGGAACTCACCTCTTCTGTTGGTGTCCGTACTGCCCCATACAGTGTGGTGCGCGTTGGCGTCGCAGCCCAGGACCAGGTGTTTGTTTTCCTTCCTGCACCAGGTGATGAGCCGTTTGATCTCTTCTGGTGGAGGGGATGTGGAGTCACCCGGGAAGTAGACCGAGGCTATAATAATTGTCCTCTTGCTCGTCCCCTTGGTGACTCTAATTTGTGCTGTGACCAGATCTCTCGTGATGAATTCTGGAACAGGAATGTAGTTAGTGCCGGCTTTGAATAACAAAGCGGCCCTAACGTAATTGTGTAAGGTACTATAGATCAACTTACAGTTTTTGGATTGGAGTCCCATAATTTGGCTTCTTCTGGTCCAGGGCTCTTGAATGAGCCCTATATCTAACTGCTCCTTAATAAACCTCCTAGAAAGTACGCTTGAGGCCGCTTTAGCATGGTGGAGGTTTATTTGGACGCAAGTTAATTTTTGAGGTGATCGGGTCATTATGGCTTTCCGGGGGCAGGACTCAGTGTTCCTTTTCCCCTGGGGCCAGTTCTCGTCGTTCTCATATTTGGTCCCACGAGAAGCTAGGGAAGTAACAGGTCACTCGTAACAGAGCCCCGCATGCTACGAGAAGGCTAGTTGCAACCAGGGGGCGCCATCTCCCTGGAGGTTGGGACCGGTAAAGACTAGTCTTATATCTAGCCGCGCATCTTATCGGCCTAGTCCCCTACCTTAGGATTTAGGATTTTATTGAGGTGTCCTCCTCTTGGTCCAGGCGGTTAAGCCAAGACCTCCCTCAGTCTCTGCCCGCGAGACATGACCACGTTAGCAGAGATTGAATGGTATTACGAGGGCACACTGCCAGGCAGTATGTGGACCTCGGCATCGTTAACCTCAGTGCAATCCCTTAGCCACGATACGACAGCCGGGATGAGGGGAGTTGGTCCGCGGCGATAGCCTTCGGTACCACCACGCAGGATGTTAGGCCTGGAGTGATCCCTGTAGCTACCACTAGCCATTTCAACTGGGTCGATATGGCCGATCCCCTATCCGCCACCTGGGGACGCGCTTGATAGCTCTCCACGCCACAAGACTCTCACCGTTAAGCGCCATGTCACCCGTTAAATTTTACACATTGCTTTTCATTAGGGTAAGTACGCTAATCAGAAGAACAGGAATTGGGTTCTTCTGGATAGCGCACTTACCCTAATCAAAAACAATGAGAAAACAAAATAATACGAAGGTGAAAAAAAAAAGTACTTAAACACTACAGAATTCGCTTGCAACTTTGGTTACTGATTTGCAACTGATGATTAAGTGACAGTGCTGCCTTTCTCCGTTCCGGTCTATATTTAATCGTATAGCAGTACCATTTAACTCACAAATTCGTATAATTGTCACTGCTGCCGATGTTCTTCACTCTTGGACCATTCCCTCAATTAGAGTTAAAGTAAGACAAAGTAGCCATTTGTAGATGCCTTTTCCGAGCTGTGCTGCCCTCCGAACTGTATCCACGCCTTACGGAACTTTCTGGACTTTTCCCGGGCTTCACCGCTGTTCTTACGAACCCCGTCGACGCCTTCCGGATCCCACTGCGGACCCTTCCGAAGCCGTTCGGACTTAACCGTCGTTTTCCGGACTCTGCAGCTTCTGAAAATTGACTGGTATCGGTCTTTTGTTCCATTAGGGCCATATTTTAAAAATTATTAACTCACTTTACACACAGGGAGTTTTCCTCTAAAGCATACATGTGCCAATTACAGCGTATATGCTGTAAATCTTTAGGTATTCGTTGTGTCTTTAAAAGAGTTTAATTTGAAGCTATAAACAAGTGTTTTCCAATCCAAGATTAGGCATGAAGTAAAATTTGGAGTTTAGAAGAGCCTAAAAATTTTGAACACTGTGTCGGGTCTGAGGCTAAAATACACAAATTATTGAAGATATACAGAGAATTTTTTTAAGCATACTTACGAATGCACTGTAAATTTTCCGACATTCGTAGCGCTACGCGGCCAAACCAAATTTTCAGGCTTTTCTAAACTCGAAATTTTACTTCATGCGCCACGCGTATAAAACTCTGAAATAATGTGAAGTTCATGATGTGCTACTAACACTATGTTAAAGACGTATTTTTAGAACTTCACCTAAAACCAGCGTTTTAGACTCGTGGCGCATGAAGTAAAATTTCAAGTTTAGAAAAGCCTGAAAATTTGGCTTGACCGCGTAGCGCTACGCGCTACGCGACCAAGCCAAATTTTCAATCTTTTCTAAACTCGAAATTTTACTTCATGCTTAGTCTGGGAGTGGAAAACCCTCGTTCAAACCTTCAAATTGAACTCTTCTAAAAAACAACGAATGTCGGAATATCTTACAGTGCATGCGTATGTATACTTAAAAGAAAAATTCTCTGTATATCTTCAATAATTTGTGTAGTTTAGCTTTACACCCGATACAGTGTTCAAAAGCAGAGACAAAGTTAACTCAAATTATTTGATTTGTCCAATTAGCGTCAAGATTCATGAAGTGCTACCACCCTAAATTCAAACTTCAAAGCTTGCTTGATAATAAATTTATTTGATCGCCCGGTGCAATTTACAGTGCATCCGTATGTATACTTAAAAAAAATTCTCTGTATATCTTCAATCATTGTGTATTTTAGCCTCAGACCTGATACAGTGCTCAAAGGCTGTGACAAGGTTAACTCAAATTATTCGATTTGTCAAATTAACGTCAAAATTCATGAAGTGCTACCACCCTAAATTCAAACCTCAAAGCTTGCTTGATAATAAATATATTTGATCGCTCGGTGTAATGATCAACATTTCATTATCGCTGAAAATTGAGATGACATAACTATGCGGAAAAAATCTAATTTCTTCAATAATTAGACCGGATCGAAGCGGATGCTGTGTGGTTTGTTCATGATTACAAAATTTTAGTTAATCACATTGAAGAGTGAAAGCGGATTACATTACAAAATAATGTCTTTCTTAATTCAGAGATGAGTTGAAACAAATTTAATCGAATCCTATAAAAAATGATTCATGCGGAGGGCTTAATTCATTTAGAATGTTCACTAAATGTTAAGTGAAAATAAAGAATTTCCTATAGAAATGTATTTATGTGAAGGGGAATAATTGAAACTCGGAATGTTTACTATATTCTAAGTAAAAATGAAGTATCTCCTATTGAAATTGATTCATGTAAAGGGGAATAACTGGAAATTGGAATGTTCACCAAATTTTAAGTGAAAATAATGAATCTCCTCTAAAAATTGAGTCATGTGAAGGGGAATACCTGGAATTTGGAATGTTCGCCAAATTTTAAGTGAAAACAAGGAATCTCCTCTAAAAACTGAGTCGTGTGAAGGGAATTAATTGAAATTTGGAATGTTCACCAAATTTTAAGTGAAAATAAGGAATCTCCTCTAAAAATTGAGTTATGTGAAGAGAAATAATTGAAATTTGAAATGTTCACTAAATTTTAAGTGAAAATAAGAAATGTCCTCTAGAAATCGACTCATCTAAATGGTAATAATTGAAATTGGAAATGTCCACCAAATTTTAAGTGAAAATGAAGAATCTCCGATGGAAATTGACTCATGTGAAAGGGAATAATTGTAATTTAGAATGTTCACCAAATTTTAGGTGAAAATTAAAAGTAATTGGAGCACACACCTTAGCAATAGGCTAGAGAGGATGTTAATTTCATGTACTATCCGTTTCCGGTGTGATATCACACAAACAATGCACACTCATACTCCTAATTATTTAAATAATGGAATAATTGCGGAAAATATTTTGAAATTCAACAGTTGTACATAATATATTTGTAATAAAAGTACTTACGAAAATATATTACAGGATTGTGCGTTTCATTTACGCCATGTAACAAATTAAATTCCCTTTTTATGAAATGTCAGTTTTGCTTAAACACATTTCACTGTTTGTCGAATGAATTTTCCTTTTTTTATAAAATAAAGTTTGCGTTATATTAAAAGTAATTAAACAAAATATATAAAATAAGGAAAATGTTTTTCGTGTAAAATGCAAACAATGTTTATTTATTTATTTATTTACGGATTTCTCCCTTTTACAGCATTACAAAAAATAGGTACATATAAATTACAACATATAAATATCGCGCTCAACACTTAAAATAAATATTTATATATTGTAATTTATATGTACCTATTTTTTATAATGCTGTAAAAGGGAGAAATCCGTAAACTAAACAGAAATGTTAGTAATTTATAATAACATCCAAATTAAACACATCATATGAGTTCGAAAATGTTATAAAATTTGGATTTAACATCAGTATCTTGAAATACCGCATTATGCGTGAAACCGGGCTATGACTGCCATAATTTGTGTGGTGGAAGTTTAACCTGAACAACGGCCTGTTACGAACAGTTGTATTTAAAAAGAAATTAAAATTCAATAAAGAAATTAAATGACTGGAATTCACAAGACCATTTATCAGCTTAAATCCATAACACACACAGTGTTACCCTTCGGTATTGTAGGAATTTTAAGTTTATTGTAGACAGGATATGCGACCGACTGTACTGCACCCGACCAATGCCTATTCTAAATGAAACCAGCAATAGAAATTTATTTTGAACTTTCTCAATTGACTCAATATGGTTTTTGTAATTAGGAGACCAGATAACCGAGCAGTATTCTAACTGCGGTCTTACCAAACTAACATACAGAGTCCTAAACGTATCCAAAGAGAACTGTGCTGGAAAATCTGTTAATAAATCCTAGCGTACAATAAGCTTTACTGGTAACATTGATAAAATGTGGAACAAAGGTCACCTAAATCGCGTACCGTATCAACCCCGGGTAATCTACAATTGTTAATTGAATATTCAAATTTAATACATTTACGGCGACTAAAAGAAATAGATAAACACTTTTTTAAATTAAAATGAAGATGATTTCTTGAACACCAATTTGATAAATTATTTAAGTCTGATTGTAAAATATTGTGATCACTGAATTGTTCGAATTTTCTATATAGTTTTAGATCATCAGCAAACATCAAGAATTTACTTTCTTTAATAACACTGCCAATATCGTTAATAAAAAGTAAGAAAAGAATAGGGCCACAATGAGACCCCTGTGGTACACCAGACGTAACACTGATCGCACTGGAAATAAATTTGTCGATTTTAACGAACCTTTTACTATGTAAAGTTAATTAAAGGAAAGGCACTTGGTATTGTTTCACAATTAAATCTTTATTCCGACTAGTTTCGGTTTGTTAGACCGTTTTCAAAGGAATGTACAGAAAAAATTATTTCCTAAGTATACCGGGTGTGGCACTTAAGACGCCTCGGACCATAGCTCCTTTACGATAAAAGCTATCGAAAAAAATCTAAGAGCAAAGTGGTGCATAATTACCGTCGCTATGTTTCAAAAATATTTCTAATCATCAGTGGCGTGCCGTACTCCAGTGGCGTACCAAACTTATGTTTTTTTAAATGGAATGCCCTATTTTTTATTGCAGATTTGGAAAGTGCTCGAAGAGTACTTATTTTTTTATCTAACACGTTATAGCCTTCACTTTAGAGGTTTCGCTGTTATAGCCCCTTCTTTCAAAATTGCACCCCATTTTTGAAATTGTTTTGTAGAGAAACTAATTGACGCCGGCGCCTAAATTTCGAATTGAGGTACAGGTTAAGACCTCGTATACCTTCACATAATTTTTTTTCGGGTAATTTATGGAAAAAAAGTAATTTTTGATTGAACTTCGCATGTTGTCATTTTTTTCGAAAATTTCAAATGGCACCGCCCTAAAAAAATTATGGCGTTGTACAGCCAAAACTCTAAATTTTTCATTGGTACAAAAAAAATTACACATTGCATAACAAAATTTCGGAGAAAAAAGGAATTTCATCGCAAATGTCGGGAAACGTTTTCCATTCCCAAGAGTGCCATGAGAAAACAAAAGATTGGTAATTGTCAAGCAACCATAAGTCATTTTTGATAAACGTTCTAAAAATGTTCCGAACTCAGGAGGACATGGTTGACATGATATTTATTCTTGGAGAATGTAACAAGAATTGTTTCTTGGCGTCACGAGTGTACGCTGCGAGATATCCGCACAGGGCACATCCAAATGAACGTGCGTTTCAAAAAGTGTTGGAGAGATTTACTACTACGGGAAGTGTGAAACGGCCAAGGAGAGTTAGAAAGAAGACAGTTTTTACCGAAAATAATGAACTGCAGGTTCTGGAGGCAGTTATTGAAGATCCTCATACCAGTATCCGTGATGTTAGTAGGAATCACGATATTTCAACGCGATCCGTACATCGTGTTCTTCAAAAGTACAAATTCCGTCCATTTAAGATTCAACTGCACCAAGAATTGCAACCTCAAGATTTTCATGCGAGGCAAGATTTCTGCTTGTGGGCTATCAACAAAATTGAGCAGAAGGAATCAATTCTTATGCGCGTATTATTTTCTGATGAAGCGACGTTCTATAGAAATGGGTATGTCAATCGCCACAACTACCATTATTACGCCTATGAAAACCCGCACGCCATGCGAATGATAAACCACCAGCAAAGATGGTCGCTGAATGTTTGGGGAGGCATACTTGGAGAACACCTTTTGGGTCCTTATTTCATCGAGGGGCACCTGAACGGCAACAGTTATTTGAGGTTCCTTCGCGACGACTTGGATGATCTCTTGGAAAATGTCCCTCTAGCCGCTCTACGACAGATAGTTTTCCAGCACGATGGAGCTCCTGCACATAATAGCCGTGTCGTTCGGGAATTTCTCGATGAAACGTTTCCGGACTCCTGGATTGGTCGTGGGGGTCCTGTGAGGTGGCCGCAAAGATCACCAGACCCCACTCCCCTTGACTTCTTCCTTTGGGGCCATATCAAAGACGAGGTTTACAGGACGGTACCAACTACTGTCGAGGATATGAGGGAGAGAATCCGCGCGGCTTTCCGCGGTATATCACCAGAAGTCCTTAGGGCAGTGTCTAGAGCCTGTGAGTCGAAGTTGCGGTTATGCCTCCAACAGGAAGGTCGTCATTTCGAAAATTTAGTTTAAGTTGTTAAATTTTCTTTATCTGCATTTTTCATATCATGTTGAATAAATAGGTACATACTATTATGTTGACCGTATTTGTGTTTTTGTTTTCTCATGGCGCTCTTGGGAACGGAAAACGTTTCCCGACATTTGCGATGAAATTCCTTTTTTCTCCGAAATTTTGTTATGCAATGTGTAACTTTTTTTGTGCCAATGAAAAATTTAGAGTTTTGGCTGTACAACGCCGTAATTTTTTTAGGGGGGTGCCATTTGAAATTTTCGAAAAAAATGACAACATGCGAAGTTCAATCAAGATTTTTTTTTTTACATAAATTACCCGAAAAAAAATTATGTGAAGGTGTACCTCAATTCAAAATTTAGGCGCCGGCGTCAATTAGTTTCTCTACAAAACAATCTCAAAAATGGTGCGCAATTTTGAAAGAAGGGGTTATAACAGCGAAACCGCTAAAGTGAAGGGTATAACATGTTAGATAAAAAAATAAGTACTCTCCGAGCACTTTCCAAATCTGCAATAAAAAATAGGGCATTCCATTTAAAAAAACATAAGTTTGGTACGCCACTGGAGTACGGCACGCCACTGATGATTAGAATTATTTTTGAAACACAGCGACGGTAATTATGCACCACTTTGCTCTTAGATTTTTTTCGATAGCTTTTATCGTAAAGGAGCTATGGTCCGAGGCGTCTTAAGTGCCACACCCGGTATATACAATATTTTTGTTTCAGGTAATAAGAGAAGTCAGAATTGGGGAATTCCAAATCTCCTCGTTGTCGTTTACGATATTTTTCCCCATTTTTATGGCCCTGTTAATCTCCAGGCCCTCTTTGAGGTTTAGTGCGTATCCCTTATTACCTGAATGCAAAATCTTAAAATTATGCGGATTAAAGAAGTAATTGAATGCGATGCAATGTTTGGAAAAGCCAGTTGTTGGTTTATTATCTAAAACAGATTTTTTATGTTCTTTCATTCTGATTTCAAAAGATCTGCCGGTTTGTCCAATATAAATTGCATCACATTCATCACACTGTATTACTTTTTACGCTCACGTAGGTAACTATCGAACCATATTTTTTACAATATTTTCACCGAAACCAAGGCCCACAAGTTTATTTAAGAGAACAGAATAGCTAACACGGTCGAAAGCTTTGGAAAAATCAGTATAAACTGCACTAACTTCATGGCTTTAACAAATACATCTGGTAAGATAATAAGTTAGACATCGTAGACCTGCCTTTAAAGAATCCATGCTGCTCGTCACAAATGATATTTTATCAGTACCACATAAGTTGATCAGATATTAATTTGTCAAGTATTTTAGGGATTGTGGACTGAATAGAAATGCCTCTATAATTTTGTATATCATCTCTCTTGCCATCTTTAAAGATTGGATTTATATATGAACTCTTAATTAATAAGACAACTTAAGACAGGAGGCGTATTTTCACGGGAAGTTTCAATGGATAATTATTGTCTAAAGTTGTCTTATTAATTAAGACACATTGTTTGCATTTTACACAAAAAACATTTTCGATTTTTTTTTTTAATTTATTTATTTACGGAAAAATCCATTTTTATATATTTAAATATACAAAATACTTAAAGCTATTACAAAATGTAGATCATACATGTTATATATATATATATACATATATGGATGTGGCAAGTTACATACAACAACAAACCTGAATACGTTTGAGACCGGATACGAATTTACAGAGAGACTTACTAAAAAGATGAAAGTTTGGATTTAGCGACAGTTTGTTTGACGCGCGCATAAAGCGAGAGAGTGGACTATTAATTCCATAGTTAGGTTTGTGAAATGGTATGGAAAATAGTGGTATATGTCTGGTTTAACGATTTGTAGTATTTATATGAAAACCTACTTGATCCAACAGAAATGTACACTCCACTTGACAAGAAATTAATTTATAGAAAAACACATATCCGCAAATAACCTTCTACAGCACAATTTATCAATTCGAAATTCTGTACAGATTGTATTAATATTTCTCTCGTTATTATATCCTGATTTATACAGCATTATCTTCAAAAATTTTGTTTGGATATTTTCAATCATATGTTTTTTGATGTGGTGACCAGACACAAGAACCATATTCCACAACTGAACGAACATATGCATAATATCATTTTAAAAGCAGTTGGTGATAAATCAACCGCAGCCCTTTTAATAAATCCAAGCATCTTTATGGCCCGCGAGCAAGTACGAGTTATATGACTTCCAAACGTCATTTTCTTATCAAAAGTTATCCCTAAATCCAAAACCTCACTAAGCTCTTGTAATTCGATTCCATCTATAAAGTATGGTGGGGAAGATACTAGAGGATTGGTCTTTCTAGAAAATCGCATAAATTTACATTTATTAATATTGAGCAACAGATAGTTTTCACAGCACCACTTATTAATTGACAATAAATCATCCTGAAGTAAAAAGCTATCGTTTGGCGTATCAATTTTCTTGAATCAAGTCATCTGCGTGCAGCAGAAAGGACGAATGCTTAATTGCTTGATGAATATCATTAATAAAAATTAAAAACAATAGTGGCCCGCAGTATGATCCTTGCGGGACGTCAGAGTAAACATTAATTTCTTTGTAAATAAAAACACTTGTAAATAATTTCTTTAGAGATATGATTTTTTATTTTTACACACTGGGTACGGTCCTTCAAAAAACCAAAAATCCACTCAACAACATCCGCGTGAACACCATACGCAATTAGTTTTGAAATTAGGATTTCATGGTTTACACGATCAAATGCTTTAGCAAAATCCGTAAAAATCGCATCAACCGAGGAATTCATTTCAAAAGCATTTAATATGTAAGAGCTAAACGATAACAGATTTGTTAAAATAGATTTTCCTGAACGGAACCCATGTTGCTCATCCAAGAAAATACCTTTACACATCCAACTTAATTTTTTTGACACTATTCTATTCTATTGAAAGTGAGTGGGTAGTTATGCTACCCTCCACTGCGACCGCAAGGATCTATTGTGGCTCACAATTAGGGTCGAACATCCGACCTTACAGCTCACCTTCCAAGTCCATCTTCTTGATGAAGTCAAGGATCTTGTCAGGTGAAGTTTTCTCCAGGTCCTTCAGGTTTAGCTTCGGTGTGCCAAATACCGTAGTCCTGATCTGGTTGCCAGCTGGACAGGCACATATGACGTGCTCTGCTGTTTCATCATCCTCTAGGCATAGGCGGCACTCAGTGGTGTCGCTTAGTCCTAGTTTGTTAAGGTGATGCCTTAGACGGCTGTGTCCAGTGAAGAGAGCAGTTAATGTGTGAACATCTGATCTGCTCAGCTTCAACCATGAGGCCGTCCTGGCCGCAGATGGTCCACTTGTTACCGCTCTGAAATGTCTCATCCCAGGGCGGTTTTGCCAGAAATCCTGTGCCTCGTGTCTCATCCATCCGTTGTTACGGTCTCTAGCTGTTGATCTGGGTATCCCCACTAAGCAATCCAACATTTTTGGAATAACCGATTGTAATGAAATGCCACGGTAGTTCGTTATTACATCTTTTTTGCCAGATTTATACAAAGGAATTACATAACTCCTTTTCCAGTAACTAGGAAACACTATTTGCTATAGTGATGCCTCAAATAATAGAAATATTGGAATTGTGATCGAGTAAATCCATTCTTTAAGAAATGATGCAGGTATTTCGTCAGGGCCTATGCTGTTACTGTGTTTTAAATTAGAAATAGCCTCGAAAATTTCGCTTTTGGATATATTGATTGGTGTATGAATGACTTCTGATGAAACGTTTAAAATTGGCATTGTTGTAGGTTTATCCCTGAAATATACCGAAGAGAAAAAATCCGCAAATAAATTCACGCAATCTGAACCATTTCTACTAGTTTCATCATTAAAATGCATAACATTCGGGAAATCGGAGAGTGAATCCTTAGACCTTATAAAGTTCCAAAATATCTTAGGATTATTACTTATGCTTACATTTACGGGCTAACATATTCACTATACAGTTTATTTCTATTTACACATTTTTTATATATAATGTTTAAATTGTGCAATCTATAAGAAACGTAAGCTTATTTTCTCGAATTCAAATATGTTTGAATTGGAATTATTCTTAATTAAACAATGTGTAAGGACGTTAAATGCAGATAATTTTTCTTTTAAGTGTTTCGAACTAGTGTTTCCACTCCCAGGCTAAGCATGAAGTAAAATTTCGAGTTTAGAAAAGCCTGAAAATTTGGCTCGGGCGCGTAGCGAAGCGGAGCGACCGAGCCAAATTAGGCTTTTCTAAACTCGAAATTTTACTTCATGCGCCACGCGTATAAAACACTGATTTAAGGTGAAGTTCATAACATACTGGTAGATTAGTATTATCAGTATTAAAAACATACTGCTGAAGCAGGATTAAAAATTTACTGCTAAACAAGAATATTTTTTTTGTACGGTTAAGGGGTTACGCCTACCTGCAAGACCGAAAAAAAGCGAAAGTTTGGATTTTCTTTTTCTCGAAAACGACGCAACATATTGAAAATCGGTTTTCTGCCGTTTATTGAACACACATTAGATGGTACATTTATCAGTCGATGCTGTAAAAACGAGGTCCTGGTGCCCCGCACGGCTGCTCCCCGTGGACGATGTTCTAAAAAACGCTTTTTGCGGTGCCAACTGCGGTTTGTGATGTAATCATCTGAAATAAAAAAAAAAAACATGCCAAATCGTTAAGCATGTGTTAAACTAGTCCTTGATCATTCGGTTTTTTTTGTTTTGTTTTTTTGACAAAATTGCGGCCTTGCAAAGTTAAAGTGCCGATTTTTGATCCTTAAAATTTGTCTTTGGTCGGCTGTAAAAAATCGAAATTAAATGATAGACGAAATCCGAACGATCGTGGACTGCACAAAATAGTACTGAACAGAAATCAAAACGAATCGGACGAATCGAATGTATACATTTCGAGAAATTTTTGGCACCGGTTTTGAAAATATGATTCCGAGATAATCGCGTTTAAAGTTTCAAGTTGGGTTTAGTCCACTATAAGTGAATATTTTTGGGCACTTACATAGAATCATCGATTCCTGGTCCATAAGAGACGCCTTCCTCATCCAGGATGGCCTCCAAACATTTTAGCTGTTGCTGTCTGCGCAGCATTCGCGCCTCCCGGCTGTTTCGCTCCGTCCTCTGCTCGGTGATCCAGATACGGGCGGAGTCCGTGTTGTTGAAAAACGCATGCATATTGCGTCCGCATTTGATGTCCAATGCTTCAAACATCTTCAGCAATGCGGTGTGACCATTATTGAATGTGATTTCTACGTTGAGTTTGCCGGATGACGTAATCTTCGGGCTGATCTTCCAGATCAGTTGGTTCAAGCTCTCGTTTTTGTTCTGGTCGAATCCTCCGACACACCGTTGCAACAGTTCGTCCTTGCTGAGGTCCTGGTAGATGGGCTTCAAGACTTTCGGAACATCAGCAGGCAAAGCTTTGTAGTCGTGCTGAAAATCGTCAAGGGTTCCCTCCGCGGAAGCGCGTTGCCACGAACACCACGAGTCCGACCCGGTCGGGCACAGTCTCGGCGCGGTACTCTTGTACGTCGCATAACTTTCACAATTTTCATCGGATCAACTTGATCTTTTGAGGAAATATTCTTGACTTTATATACTTTCGATTAGGACAATAAAAAAAATCGATTTTTTGAAAGTTTGCAGGTAGGCGTAACCCCTTAAAGTAGGATTAAAAATATATTGCTAAACAAGAATATTTTAAAATTACTACTGAACTATATTTACAACCGTTTCACCAGAGGCGCAGCCAAGAGGTAATACCCCCGCCCCCTTCTCTCTTAGCTGTACCCTTGGTGAAACTGTATTCTCAACAGTTTCACCAGGGGCGCAGCCAAGGGGTAAGTCCCCTACTTTTCCCCTTGGTTGCGCCCTTGGTTAAACAGTATAGCTACGAGCTACGCGACCAAACCAAATTTTAAGGCTTTTCTAAACTCGAAATTTTACTTCATGCGCCACGCGTATAAAACACTGATTTAAGGTGAAGTTCATAGCATACTGGTTGATTAGTATTATCAGTATTAAAACATACTGCTGAAGCAGGATTAAAAATATACTGCTAAACAAGAATATTTTATTGTACGGTTAAAGTAGGATTAAAAATATATTGCTAAACTAGAATATTTTAAAATTGAATTTGTGTTCAGTATTCCGGGACCAGATACCCACAGACGCGCTTCGGACTTCAAGGTCCTCTTCAGTGTGGTCCCGACCCAGAGGAATACTGAACATGTCTGACTATTTCAAGCCAATATGTGAAAACTATATCCATATTGAATATTTTAATATATCACTTAATATAATAAATAGCAGACTATTTGTGATTTTCAACTTGAAAGAGTTAAAAATCATAAATAGTCTGCTAATATATTAAGTGATAATGTATTTTCAAAAAAATAAGTGCCTTAACAATCAACGAGATTTTAATATATTGTTAAAGCAAGATTAAAAATATATTGCTAAACGAGAATATTTTGAATTTCAGAATAAATCAGAGTTTTATACGCGTGGCGCATGAAGTAAAATTTCGAGTTTAGAAAAGCCCCGTGAAAATTTGTCTCGGGTCGCTGCGCGACCCTCGACAAATTTTCTACGCGGGGCTTTTCTAAACTCGAAATTTTACTTCATGCTTAATCTGGGAGTGAAAATCCTTGTTAATAGCTGCAAATAGAACTCATAAAAAAAACAAAAATATTTATTTATTTATTTATTTATTAACGGATAACACCTTTTTTACAAAATATTAACATTAGGAATTCACTAACAAACATTAAGTTACATATTTATATTATTATTAGACTAACTTTAACTTAAACCTAAATACATTCTACCAAGTACAATTAATTAGACAGTGTACTGCTCGTGAACTGAATTTTATTTACAATATTCTTAAACATAATATGGGATGAACTAAATAAATCAAATATATCATGACTGTTCATTTGATTAGCCAATCTCATGCAGCGGTATATAGGACTGTGGTATTTATAAATCGAAGATACGGTCTGTAATTTAAAAATTGGTTTTTGTCTAGATGATCTAGTGGGAACGTGAAAGTTTAAACATTGGAGCAAATGAGTTGAAGTATGACCGGAAATAATGTTATGCAACAGAAACAGATCAAACTTTGATCTACGTACTTCCAAGTGTTCTATATTTAAATAGATACATACCGATTCATCTTTCGTAAATGGTAAATTCAATTTAAATGAAATATATCTACAAAATTTCTTTTGCACAGCTTCAACCTTGTACGAGTATTTTTTATAATAGGGTGACCATATAGAAGTACAATATTCCAAATTAGATCTCACCAAACCACAATAAATTGCTCTCAATGTCTCGCAATTAAAATCTTTGCAATGTCTTAATAAAAATCCTAGCAATCTGATGGCTTTATTGCATATTTCTGAAATGTGCGCTGCAAATGACAGTTTTGAATCCATTAAGACACCCAAATCACGCATAACCGACACTTTTTCCAGGCTCTCATTATTAATGTTATATGTAAAATCTATCGTCTTTGTTCTTTTAGTAAATGTGATCGATTTACATTTCTTAATGTTAAGAAAAAGCTGATTGAGTACACACCAATCATATAAATTGTTTAGGTCCACTTGCAAATTGAAACAATTCGATGCATCATCAATACAATTATACAACTTGAGATCATCAGCAAATAGTAAATAATTAGAGTGCAAAAAAGAACTGCCGATATCATCAATAAAAATAAGAAACAATAAAGGTCCAATATGTGACCCCTGGGGCACCCCAGATGTCACCTGAATAGTAGAAGATATGAAGTTATTGATCTTCACTGCTTGACAACGTTCAGACAAAAAGCTAATGATCCATTTAACAGTTGAGTCATGGAATCCATATGCATGCAACTTAGTGAAAAGTATCCCATGTTGTACCCTGTCAAATGCCTTCGCAAAGTCAGTGTAAACCGTATCTACTTGGACATGTGATTCAAATGCATTGTGTAAAAAATATTGGAATTCTAATAAATTAGTTGTGGTGGACTTACCTTTGGTAAAACCATGTTGTTCAATGTCAAATAAGTGTTTAGTCATATACCTGATTTGTCTGGTGATCAACATATCAAACATTTTTGGAATTGCAGATTGAATTGCAACCCCGCGATAGTTTTCGACTTTATTTCTATCACCGTTTTTGAAAATTGGCGTAATGTAACTAAATTTCCATTTCTTAGGAACACAGCCAAGTCTAAGACACGCAGAATACAATAAGTGCAAAGGTTTAGACATTGAACAAACGCAATTATACAGGAAGTCACCGGGGATACCATCAGGTCCACATGTGAAACTTCTATCAAGTGAAACAACTGCGCTGAAGACTTCTTCTAATGAAATCTGCAGCTTGTCAGGAATTACGGATTTAGATGTCTTAAATGAATAAATCTGGTTATTAGTCGGACAGGTATAAACATCAGCAAAATATCGAGCAAATGCATTAACGATATCATCGCCTTCAACGAATACGATGTCTTTAAAACATACAGTGGAAGGAATGCCCTGCACCCCTTTAGCATCATTGATAAATTTCCAAACATCTCGGTAATTACGACGTATTTTGCCTTGCATATGTTGGCAATAAGAAGTGTACAATGATTTGCTAAGAGCACCTTTCCCGAAGTTGCTTGTAAATAGCATAATCATCAGAGCTATTGCTGTTCCTATACGTGGCATGTGCGTTCTTCTTTTGTTTAATTAAACTTATTAAGGTCTTATTGAACCATTTGGGATACGTTGTTGATTTTATTTGTTTTAAAGGGACATAGCAATTAATTACATCATATAAGATATCATAAAAGCAGTCTACCATAGTATCAATATCAGTACCAATTAGTAGGGTTTCCCACTCTAATGAACATAAAACATAATTAATTTTACAGTAGTCAGCGTTTTAAAAATCAAATACTGTCTCAGTGTACTTCAAATAATTTATATCAGATTCAAATTCTACGCAGAACTCATAACCGTTATGATGAACAGAATTGCTACATAGATTGTCAGATGCCAAGAATATTCCCCTACTGTTCGGTATGGTATTAATCTGTGTCATGTTTAAAAAGCTAAATGATTCAATTAAAATGTTTGCAGACAAATACTATTTGATTCACTGATATCATTCGATTCTGTTAATGCCCATTGATTGTGAGGAAGGTTATAATCCCCAAAAATGAAAAAATCTGCGTCGATATAGGTATCAGATAGAAATTCGATTGTTTTCGCGTGAGCTTCATATTTCTCGAAAGGAGAGTTGGGAGGTATGTAAGCCCCACCTACTACTAATTTATGTGCCCCAACATTCAATAATGCAAAACATTGTTCAACGCATGTTGTTTCAATAGAAATTATCTGTGACAGTATACAGTTACGCACGGCAATTAATATGCCTCCGCCGCGCAATTTATGACTAGTTAGGATTGATCGATCAGATCTAAACACTGTAAAATTTTTTAAGCGAAATTCATTGTCATGGATATTAGAATTTAACCATGTTTCTACTATAACAATAACATCGTAGTAACATAAATTAACCGCATGCATAAAATCGTTAATTTTTGTTCGTAGTCCACCCACATTATGGCAATATATCTTCAGTTTTTTGTGGATTGATTCGTGAGGCTCGCATTGACAGGAGTGAACGGCTTCTTTTTGGTTATTCGTGGATAATTATTTATATACCGAATAATCAAATCATCTTCACCTTTCTCTTTCCTATCCTCTAGTTCCTTGTATAGTGATTTTAAATATTCGCGTTGCATTCTTGTAAGGTCCGGTTTAATTTTTATTTCAGAATTTTTATTAATAGCTGGAGCCACATTCCTCAAAATATTCAAAGCTGTAAGTTGGTTATCGAATGCGAGTTTTATTGGTCGAGGTGCTACTTTTCCCAATCTTAGAATTTTAAAATCCATCTTGACATGAGATGATGTTTGCAAAATCTGATTCACTGCAGCTTTGTCATGCTCAATCCGAGTTTTTATGTCAGACGAAGATGACTCTGCAACGTTATATAATATAATATTACACATTCTGGAAGATCTATCATTCATCTCATTTATAATGTTAGATGATGTACCCTCAGTTGTTCCCACACTTTCATTATTAATTTGACTCAAAGAATCCAGTTTTACTTCTCTCTTGAATTTTATTTAATAATTGATCCACCGTATGGTTAGATGATGTACAGTCAGTTGTTCCCGAACTTGTATCATTAATTTGATTCAAGGAATCCAATTTTACTTCTAATTCTCGAATTTTATTTAACAATTGATCTACCGCAGTGTTCAACCTCGTATTCTCTTAAAAATTGAATTTGTGTTCAGTATTCCGGCACCAGATACCCACAGACGCGTTTCGGACTTCAAGGTCCTCTTCAGTGTGGTCCCGACCCAGTGCTGAGGAATACTGAACATTTCTGACTATTTCAAGCCAATATGTGAAAACTATTAATGATTTCGATAGCTAACGCCATCTAATGCTTCATAGTGGCATCGTCAGTGACACGAATGCACAATTCTCTTGTTTTAAACTAGTCATCTCAGATATCAGTTTAATTTCGGAATTTCCGTTGCTCAATTGATCACATTTCCTCGAAAGTAATTCAATCGAACATTGCAATTTCTTCACGATCGACATAAGATCTCTTAATTGTTCGTTTTCACATAAATGATTAGCTAAGCATGAAGGATGGCAGTACTTATTACAATTGGGGCAAGTCGTTCTATTAGCTACCATTTTTCCACATTTCCCAACACATGATCACAGGATAGTTTAGTTTTGTAATTATCTTGTTTATTAGACATCGTGGTATAATTTAGAAATTAGGAGGCGGAAGCTAGGTAAACGATTACACTATTCACACTCAGGGTCCGATCAGAGTGACTGACAAAAACAAACAGGTAGGCCACGGAAGGTCAACACAATAAAACAAATCAAAATGAATTAAATGAAAGGTAAAGTAAATTAGAGACACTGTTTAAATTGCTGCATAAAAATGATTGCAAGAAAAACTGTAGGCTCACCTCGAGTTCCGAGTGATATACACACATATGTTTTCATTAAAATTACATTTAAATCAGATTAGTCGAATAATTAAAATTCAACAAACATGTTTTTCTCTCTCTAAAGAATTGCTCAAATATAATTCAATATCTCTAGTTCTAGTGTTCTAAAATTTGATGTTAAAAAATACAAAGCACACCTTTGTTATTAGGACTTGATCTTTTGATACACTTTTTCAATGAGCTCAACAATTCCTCTACTGGGCTTGTTTGTCCAGTTGTTGTAATCTCCTGGTTCTCGAGATTCAACCGGGGTTTGAAGATGTGGTGGAAAATAAAATACTTGATTCTAAGATGAATTTTGTATTTTACACCGGAATGAAATAAAATTATGACATTCACAGCAAATGTTAAAAGTTTACAAGGTGTTTCTGTTGCAAGATTACAAGAGTAAGTGGTAAGAAAAAATGTACAAGTTTGAAAGGAAAAAATATACAAGTGAGTGGGGGATGCGACGCATGTTCAGAAGGGTGGTGTTTTCGGCGGTCAAAAAATGCCAATTAGGAGGCCCAAAAAGGGTTTCGGCATCGGTGTAGCAAAAACAGCCGTTAGTCACTTGAACCTCAAATGATAAAGAAATTTCATCCTTTGTTGGGTCACGTACAAATATTCCTCCGCTGGAATACCGAGAAGGAATATTTGTCGTGAACACCAAAATCTATACAATGGAGCCATAAAATAAAATTCATCTAACTTAAAATTAAATTGAACTCCTGAACAGGGCTTATGAATGATCTGTATCAGAAATATAACGGAAAAATCACTTGATGAAAAGGGAAAGTCATTTGGCAAATAGCGAAATATGTTGATATAAAACTGACATGTGGTATTTTCATTTATTTATTTATTTAACGGAAAATCCATTTTACAAATTAATATTTAACTAAATATAAATTACTACAACAACAACAAAAATTTAATACAAATAATACAATAATAAAATATAAATATAATATAATATAATATAATATAAATTTGACTTATTAAACTAAGAAAAATTACAAATATTTATTCGCTTAAGTCTTGCCATGAATTGTGAGGGTGAGAAAGAGTTGAAAATGTCAAAGTTTGGATGTACAATGGCGGCCGACGAAATGTGAACGATGTTTATTAGCTATGTGAATATGACTTTTAATCAGGACCGTCGCGTTTGTGCGAAAACAAACATTTGATTGACAGATTTATAAAAGTCATCCAAAAATATCTCCTTCCTCATTTCTAAAGGGGAAGCATTCGTGTAATCGCCGTGTCGTTTAATATTTTCTTGTCTGTACAAGAACGGAAAAAAGCAGGACTGTAAGGGCTTCCTTATTGGAGTACGCCCCGTAATAAACTGTAATCACCTCGTCCCCAATTTTTCCCTTAAACTTTTTTCTTGTTATTATTCCCGAAATGACGTTCATTATTCAGAAAAAGTTGAAGGACGCGCGTAATCGATAAATTGTAAAGCTGAGTTGACGGATGGACGAATTAAGTCAAGTTGAGGGTGAGGAAGCGAAGAGAAGGGTTATTTTATAAGCGATTAAATATAATTACAAGAAATATAACAAAATATTTAGAAGAAATTCGCATCTAACCCACACATCCATAACATCCTTAACCCATTAAGCACCATTAATGCATGCAAGCAACATTATAACTTTTTTGTTAATTAAATTATTAAATAGGTTAATTTGATATGTTATATTATTCGACCTGACTTGAAAATATATGAAGAAAAAGGTGAATATTTTGTTATATAAATATTTCGCTTATTATTCATTAAAAGAAACAATATTTCAGTGTATTTTTAACTTCACAATATTTCAATGTTTAATACGCGTGGCACATGAAGTAAAATTTCGAGTTTAGAAAAGCCCCGTGAAAATTTGTCTCGGGTCGCTGCGCGACCCTCGACAAATTTTCTACGCGGGGCTTTTCTAAACTCGAAATTTTACTTCATGCTTAGTTTGGGAGTGGAAGACACTCGTTCTTAACTTCATGTTGCACATTTTTATATAAGATCGACGAATGCCTGAAATTTTACAGCGTATACATTATGTAAATTTAAAACAAAAATTCACAGTATGTAATACAATAAGTCATTCATAGAAATCATAAAAAAAGTGCGGAATTGGACCTAAATTCAACTTTTAGAGTTAATTCTATCACTGCTTGGCTGTTAATGGGTTAATCACCTTTGTCTAGTAGGAAACTCCAATATTTCTCCCAAATTCAACAATCCAGAAAACTCTATTCATCAGTTCATCTCATTTCACATGAATCATAACTAACCGATAAGACAATGACAACTACAACTCAGGCTGAAAGACGAGAAAAGCAGGGCAATAGCTAAACTAGAAGAAAACTGGTTTCTTAGCCGAGTGGCTGCTGATTTGAATGTAAGCAAAACCTGCATACATAATTTGAAAAGGCGATTTGAAATAAGTCAAGATTTAAGAAGGCCACCCCGAATTGGAATAGGAAGGGTATCTAATGAAGAACAGGATGTTGCATTGGTGAATCATCTCAGAGAAAATCCATTTGATAGTGCCTTAGATGCTCGAGAAGTAACGGGTTTTGCGGGGTCTACTAGAACTGCTCGGAGACGTATTAAAGCTGCAGGTCTACAAAATTATCAAGCAGCCAAGAAAGTTTTTCTCTTAGAAAACAATAAACAACGAAGATTGGAGTTTGCCAACGAATTTGTGTATCGTGGGGATGATTTTTGGAACTCGGTCGTCTTTTCTGACGAAAAAGTATTTCAATCATGTAGTAATGGGAGCCTACGAGTTTATAGACCAATAAACCAAAGGTATGAAGAAGGATTCACCCGTCCAATAACAAATAGTGGTCGTTTTTCTGTTAATTTTTGGGCTTGGGTCAGTGTAAACGGACCCGGAATAATTTGGAAAATAGATGGCCATTTAAATGCTATTAAATACAGGGATATCTTAGAATATGTTATGTTGCCTTCAGTAACACAAACATTTCCGGAAAATTTTATATTTCAACAGGACAATAGTCCTATCCATACAGCAAGAATTGTGACTCAGTAGCTAAATGACCACCGCATCCAAGTATTGCCTTGGCCTGCGAAGAGCCCTGATCTCAATCCAATTGAGATACCTACAAAAAAAGATTTACTCAAGAGATTTTAGACCTATGAATGCAGATGAACTTCACGAAATTGTTGAAAATGCATTGGAGGATTTGGCTGACAACTACAATATGAGGAATCTAGTTTCATCCATGAGTACACGTTTGGCAAAAGTTATCACAGCAAATGGTGGTCCTACAAAATATTAATTTCATAATTTCAACTTGTATTAAGAATAAATATGTTTAGCATTGTAATTAGCAATTGAATAATAGTCCTTTAAAACCTAAGTTACGCCACTGTTGAGAGTTCTGATAAATCTGTACAAAATTAGACAATTTCTCTATGACAACAAAATACCGTTCACATTTCGTCGGCCGCCATTGTACAGATAATGTATTGGCTGTTCGCATAAACCTTGAAAGTGGGCTATTATATCCGTAATTTGTCTTATGAAGTTGAAGACGAAATATAGGTAAATGTCTAGTTGGGCGATTGGTTAAATTAATACTGAAATTAATTTGTGATAAATGATATGGACAATTAACAACATTACAAATTAATTTATGAAAAAACAACAAGTCGGCATACACCCGGCGACAACATAGTTTATCAATACATTGTTCCGATGATAATATCTCTAAATTTGTGCTAGAATCGAAACCTAACTTGTACGCAAGCACCTTTAAAAATTTGTTTTGTACGTTTTCCAAAGCACTGATATAAACGCGTTGTGATGGTGCCCATACACAAGATCCATACTCTAGATGAGAACGTACAAAAGCGAAATAAACCCGTTTAAATGCTGCTGGCGACAAGTCCTTAGCCATTCTTTTTATATAACCCAACATTTTCAAAGCTCGATTACAAATTGCGTTAATATGACTGGCAAAACATAATTTCCTATCAAAGGTAATACCCAAATCTTTGGAACATTTAGTTGTTCTAAGTGGTGACCATGAATTGCATAATCAAACCGTACAACAGTTGTTTTTCTGGTGAAAATCATTGTTTTGCATTTTTGAACATTAAAAAACAAATGATTTTGTAGACACCAATTAAAGACAGATGATAAATCATCTTGCAGCAATGAACAATCGTCAACCTATACAATTTCCTTATACAATTTCAGGTCATCGGCAAAGAGCAAAAATGAGGAATGTTTTATAACCCGTGAAATGTCATTAACAAATAGATAAAAATATGATAAAATAACAATTTCATTTGGTTCATGGTGAAAATCAAATTAAAATAATAATTGATTTTAACCATGGTCTCTTAAAAAAGTATTTTTATTTGATAAAATAAGAATTTCACTTGGTACATGCTGAAAATCAAATTAAGATAATAACTGATAATTGGACACTTAAAAAAATATATTTTCCAAGAACTATTAATTATTTTTTTCCTCAATTAGAACGTCATTGAATAAATATAACAGAAGACAGCAGAAATATTATTTATCATTACCATAAACACGCCGCCATAATGAATTACAACACGGTCATGTTTCCCTTAATTAAAACACTTTTCTTAACAGTTGTGAGAATTCGAAATTGATGTGGGAAAAAAAATTCCAATCCAATCCAACGCGCGTACACATTCAAACAAAACCGGTCTCCGGTAAAACAATTAGTTTCCTCCCAAAAAAAAAAAAAAAAAACAAATGAAAATTACCTTTCGCTTATGTAAATTACACCTCGTGCTCCTCCTCCTCCTCCACACGAGTCAAGTTTTGTTGTACGGATACCCAGCGCACACACTAACACACGCACACTTAATAATGCACATTCATAGCTTCGTACGTTTCCGCGCCGGCCGGATTTTTCTCTTTAGCGGGCTTAATTCGCGTGTGATTAGGTGATATAACCCGTTTGGATTAAACACAACAGTCGTGGCTTTTGTGTGTGCTGTATGGTCTCTCAGCCAACGGTATGAGGACCATCTTTAAAAATTGTGTTTAAAACCAGCTATTTTTTTCTACAAATTTAAGGTAAACAATGATATCAAAGGTGATTTTCTTCGTTGCTAACGCCATTAAACAAGCAGATCAGATAATAGAATTTTGATTAAAACACTTGGTTTGTTTCACTGTTTCAAGATTCTATTATTGATTAAATATGTTTCACCACTGGTTAAGTGAGAAATTAATTCATCATATAAGAAGAAGAAGAGGATGTTATTGATCTTTATGTAGAAGCACAAATATTTATTCGAATAACTGCCTAAGAACCCATACTTTTTCTTTAAGAGAATGATATTCATCTTTACGTTGAAGGACAAATATTTCTTGAATAACTATCTAAGAACACATCCTTTTTTCTTAAGAGTGTGACGTCGAACTTTATCTCAAAGCACTGATGTAGATAATTTCCTCAAGAGGATTGTAGCCTGCGTAGGGAATCGCAGTTTTAATGTTCTCAAAAGGATTGTAGCCTGCGTAGAGAATCGCAGTTTTTATGTTCTCAAAAGGATTGTAGCCTGCGTAGAGAATCGCAGTTTTAATGATCTCAAAAGGATTGTAGCCTGCGTAGAGAATCGCACTTTTAATGTTCTCAAGAGGATGATATCCATTTTTAAGAGCAAGAAGGACACGAGGATACCCAAAAGGATATCCACAAATTCCTCGTCTCTGATTTCAAAAAAGGAAACTCCAGCCAACCCATTCGACGAGGACGAAGAAAACCCTCTGAAGGACAACATTGAGGACTCGGAATTTGTGAAAAACACACGCGAGGACAATCCTCTGGGTGACAACATTAAGGAATCGGAGTTGGTTAAAAACACACACAAAGAAAATCCATTGGATGACAAATCTGGATTATCCCAACAAAATGATGCTTCTTTAGATCGAAAATCTGATTCCTTGAAATTATCGAAAGAAAACGCAACGTCTACAATTTTAAAAACGGATGAATCTCCCTGTATTGAGGGCTGTAGTGAAAATCAATTGAGTGTTGAACATAAAAACAGTGATTTAGTGGAAATTACAGTTGGAGAAGACATTACAAAAATGGATGTGAATAAATCATCCGTGAATATACCGGGTACTTCTCCAGTTCCTCAACGTCTGCTCTTTAAAATGGGATTGAATGATGATGAGGAGGAAGCCACCGAAGCTACAACTGGAGCCGATTCCCCTTTGATCTTCAGACAAACGCATTACACTCAGTACAATATCGTGGCACCTTCGACTCCGGGATTAAACAGGATTTCAACTTGCAACAGTTCTTTAGCGCATATTTCTCTACGTCAAGATAATAGGTAAGTTAATTTTAATAAAATAACAAGTTTAATAGTAGTCGTTTATATATCCTTTAATTTTATTAGTTCAAAATGTTTCACCAAGTGATAAGTGAGATAGTTATTCAAGAACAAAAAAGTAGTCTATTTACTAAATCAAGTATACTTACAATAATCCACAGTTAAAAAGCTCTTCCATCTATTATACCAAGGGCGCAGCCAAGGGGAAAAGGAGGGGACTTACCCCTTGGCTGCGCCCCTGGTGAAACTGTTGGGAATACAGTTTCAGCAAGGACACAGCTAAGAGAGAATAGGGGCGGGGGACTTACCCCTTGGCTGCGCCTCTGGCGAAACGGATGTAAATATTGTTTCACTAGGGGTGCAGCCAAGGGACTTACCCCTTAGCTGTGCCTCTGGTGAAACGGCTGTAAATATAGTTTCACTAGGGGTGCAGCCAAAGGACTTACCCCTTATCTGCGCCTCTGGTGAAACTGTTGTAAATACAGTTTCACCAGGGGCGCAGCCAAGGGGGAAATGGGACTTACTCCATGGGTACGTCTCTGGTAAAACTGTTGGGAATACTGTTTTACCAGGGGCACAGCCAAGGGGTAAGTCCCCCGACCCTTGCTCTTGGCTGTGCCCCTGGTAAAAATGTATTCCCAACAGTTTTACTAGAGACGTAGCAGCCAAGGCAGAAAGTGGGGCTTACCCCTTAGCTGCGCCTCTGGTGAAACTGTTGTGCATACAGTTTCACCAGGGGCGCAGCCAAGGTGAAAAGGCGACTTACTCCATGGGTACATCTCTGGTAAAACTGTTGGAAATACAGTTTCAGCAGGGGCACAGCCAAGGGTAAGTCCCCCCCCCCCTTGCTCTTGGCTGTGCCCCTGGTAAAACTGTATTCTCAACAGTTTTACTAGAGACGTAGCAGCCAAGGCGGAAAGTGGGGTTTACCCCTTAGCTGCGCCTCTGGTGAAACTGTTGTGCATACAGTTTCACCAGGGGCGCAGCCAAGGTGAAAAGGCGACTTACTCCATGGGTACGTCTCTTGTAAAACGGTTGGAAATACAGTTTCACGAGGGGCACAGCCAAGGGTAAGTCCCCCCCCCCTAGCTCTTGGCTGTGCCCCTGGTGAAACTGTATTCCCAACAGTTTCACCAGAGACCTAGCAGCCAAGTCGGAAAGTGGGGCTTACCCTTTAGCTGCGCCTCTGGTAAAACTGTTGTGCATACAGTTTCACTAGGGGTGCAGCCAAGGGGGAAAGGGGACTAACTCCATGGCTACATTTCTGGTAAAACTGTTGGGAATACAGTTTCACCAAGGGCACAGCCAAGAGGAAAAGAGCGTTGGGGACTTACCCCTTGGCTGCGCCTCTGGTTACTCTATTGTAAATACAGTTTCACCAGGGATGCAGCCAAGGTACAGTTTCACCAGGTGCGCATCCAAGGGTGAAAGTGGGCTTACCTCATGGCTACGTCTCTGGTGAAACTGTGGGGAATACAATTTCACCAGGGACACAGCCAAGGGGAAAAGGGGACTTACTCCATGGGTACGTCTCTGGTAAAACTGTTGGAAATACAGCTTCACCAGGGGCACAGCCAAAGGGTAAGTCCCTCCCCTAGCTCTTGGCTGTGCCCCTGGTGAAACTGTATTCCCAACAGTTTTACCAAAGACCCAGCAGCCAAGTCGGAAAGTGGGGCTTACCCTTTAGCTGCGCCTCTGGTAAAGCTGTTGTGCATACAGTTTCACTAGGGGCGCAGCCAAAAGGGAAAGGGGATTAACTCCATGGCTACGTTTCTGGTAAAACTGTTGGGAATACAGTTTCACCAAGGGCACAGCCAAGAGGAAAAGAGCGTTGGGGACTTACCCCTTGGCTGCGCCTCTGATTAGACTATTGTAAATACAGTTTCACCAGGGATGCAGCCAAGGTACAGTTTCACCAGGTGCGCAGCCAAGGGTGAAAGGGGGCTTACCTCATGGCTACGTCTCTGGTGAAACTGTGGGGAATACAATTTCACCAGGGACACAGTCAAGGGGAAAAAGGGGGGGGGGGTGACTTACCCCTTAGCTGCGCCTCTGGTGAAACTGTTGTAAATACAGTTTTACCAGGGGTGCAGCCAAGGGAGAAAGGGTAGCTTACTCCTTAGCTGCGCCTCTGGTGAAACTGTTGTGAATACAGTTTCACCAGGGACGCAGCCAAGGGGGAAAGTGGGGTGGGGAGACTTACTCCTTAGCTGCGCCCTTGGTGAAACTGTATAATAAATAGACCCCCCCCCCCTGGCTGCGTATAAAATGTAAACAAAAATTATGTTTGTATTACAAATACAAAACTATTTATTTCTAATTAATAATAATAAATATTCAACAAAAATAACTAAAGAAACTGAATTTTCCTACAAAAGTAAAGGTACACATTTTACGAATAATAATAATAATTTATTTTCCAATAATCACCTTTTACATAAATTAACAAAATTATATTTCCTAAATTAAAAATTAGTTAGGTATAAATTTATAATAACATAAACAGACACAAATAAACAAAATTCCGCAAGCAAAAATAGACAACTAAAAATGTAACTTAACTAAATCAAGCTGCGCCCTTGGTGAAACTGTATAATAAATAGACCCCTCCCCCGGCTGCGTATAAAAAGTAAAAAAAAAAATTATGTTTGTATTACAAATACAAAACTATTCATTTCTAATTAATAATAATAAATATTGAATAAAAATAACTTAAGAAACTATTTCCCTACAAAAGTAAAGGTACACATTTTACGAATAATTATAATAATAATTTATTTTACGATAATCACCTTTTACATAAATTAACAAAATTATATTTCCTAAATTAAAAATTAGTTAAGTATAAATTTATAATAACATAAACAGACACAAATAAACAAAATTCCGCAAGCAAAAATAGACAACTAAAAATGTAACTTAACTAAATCAAGCGTTTACGATATTATCCGCTGAGTGAATCAACTTTAATTTTTTTTATACACGTTAAGAAGTATATTTTCTTACAAAAGTAAAGATACATAATCTGAAAAGTATATTTTAAACTTTACATTAAATCAGTGTTTTGTACGCTTGGCGCATGAAGTAAAATTTCGAGTTTAGAAAAGCCTAATTTGGCTCGGTCGCTCCGCTACGCTACGCGCCCGAGCCAAATTTTCAGGCTTTTCTAAACTCGAAATTTTACTTCATGCTTAACCTGGGAGTGGAAACGCTTGTTAGAAGTTTCGTTCAAAATGATTATAGATAATATTGGCCCAGAGTGGGTTCCTTAAGGAACCCCGGAAGCTTCGGAATTTGGTTTTTAAATTAAGATAGATGTTTTAAACTTTAATTTCGACTTTTAATTGAAAATAACTCGAAATCTGTCATTGGGGTATTTTTTGTTTTTGACAGATTCTGATTTAACATCAACACAAAATTTCATAAAGATTTTATAAATAATTTTTATGTTGTGAATGTTTTAAACTTTAATTGCCCTAAATATTTTCATAAAAATGTAACTTAACTAAATCAAGCGTTTACGATATTATCCGCTGAGTGAATCAACTTTAATTTTTTTTAAACACGTTAAGAAGTATATTTTCTTACAAAAGTAAAGGTACATAATCTGAAAAGTATATTTTAAACTTTACATTAAATCAGTGTTTTGTACGCGTGGCGCATGAAGTAAAATTTCGAGTTTAGAAAAGCCTAATTTGGCTCGGTCGCTCCGCTTCGCTACGCACCCGAGCCAAATTTTCAGGCTTTTCTAAACTCGAAATTTTACTTCATGCTTAACCTGGGAGTGGAAACACTTGTTAGAAGTTTCGTTCAAAATGATTATAGATAATATTGGCCCGGAGTGGGTTCCTTAAGAAACCCCGGATGCTTCGGAATTTGGTTTTTAAATTAGGATAGATGTTTTAAATTGAAAATAACTCGAAATCTGTCATTGGGGTATTTTTTGTTTTTGACAGATTCTGATTTAACATCAACACAAAATTTCATAAAGATTTTATAAATAATTTTTATGTTGTGAATGTTTTAAACTTTAATTGCCCTAAATATTTTCATAAAAATGTAACTTAACTAAATCAAGCGTTTACGATATTATCCGCTGAGTGAATCAACTTTAATTTTTTTTAAACACGTTAAGAAGTATCTTTTCTTACAAAAGTAAAGGTACATAATCTGAAAAGTATATTTTAAACTTTACATTAAATCAGTGTTTTGTACGCGTGGCGCATGAAGTAAAATTTCGAGTTTAGAAAAGCCTAATTTGGCTCGGTCGCTCCGCTTCGCTACGCGCCCGAGCCAAATTTTCAGGCTTTTCTAAACTCGAAATTTTACTTCATGCTTAACCTGGGAGTGGAAACACTTGTTAGAAGTTTAGTTCAAAATGATTATAGATAATATTGGCCCAGAGTGGGTTCCTTAAGGAACCCCAGAAGCTTCGGAATTTGGTTTTTAAATTAAGATAGATGTTTTAAACTTTAATTTCGACTTTTAATTGAAAATAACTCGAAATCTGTCATTGGGGTATTTTTTGTTTTTGACATATTCTGAAAAAGCAATGTCTTTTTAACATCAACACAAAATTTCATAAAGATTTTATAAATAATTTCTATGTTGTGAATGTTTTAAACTTTAATTGCCCTAAATATTTTCATAAAAATCGACTTTTTCGACTTTCAGTTGAAAATAACTCGAAAACTATCGATGGAGCATTTTTCTGAAAGCATATTCTGAAAGAGCAATGTCTTGTTAACATCCACACGAAATTTCATAACGATTTCTGAAAGAATTTCTATGTTTTGAATGTTTTAAACTTGAATTTTTCTAAATATTTCCATAAAAGTTTGCTTTTTAGAGTTTCAATTGAAAATAATTCAAAACCTGTCGATGGGGTATTTTTTATTTTTAGCATGTTCTGAAATCAATATCTTCTTAACATCCACACGAAATTCCATGAAGATTTTTCAAAGTATTTTCATATTGTGAATGTTTTAAACTTTAATCTTCCTAAATATTTTCATAAAATTATACTTTTTCGACTTTCAGTTGAAAACAACTCGAAAACCGTCAATGGCATATTTTCAGTTTTTGCTATATTCTGAAAGAGCAATGTTTTCTTAACATCTGGGTGAAATTTTATGAAGATTTATCAAAGAGTTTCCATGTTGCGAATGTTTTAAACTTTAATCTCCCTAAAAATTTCCATTAAATTTGACTTTTTTGATTTTTAGTTGAAAATAACTCGAAAACTGTCGATGGCATATTTTTTGTTTTTGGCATATTCTGAAAAACAATGTTTTCTTAACATTCACATGAAACTCCTTAGAGGATTTCCATGCTGTGAATGTTTTAAACTTTAATTCCATAAAATTCAATTTTTTTGACTTCCATTTGAAAATTACTCGAAAACTGTCGATAGCGTATTTTTTTGGTTTTTGCATATTTTGAAAGAGCAATGTCTTTTTAACATCCTCACGAAATTCCATGAATATTTTTATTTTATGACTGTTTTAAACTTGGACCTCCCTAAATATTTTCATAAAATTCTGCTTTTTGACTTTTAACTAAAAATAACTCAAAAACTGTCAATGATGTATTTTTGTTTTTTGCATATTCTGATAAAGCAATGTCTGCTTAATATTCGCATGAAATTCTATGAAGATTTCTTAAAGGATTTCCATGCTGTGAATGTTTTAAACTTTAATTCCATAAAATTCTACTTTTTTTACTTTCATTTGAAAATGACTCGAAAACTGTCGATAGCGTATTTTTTTGGTTTTTGCATATTTTGAAAGAGCAATGTCTTTTTAACATCCACACGAAATTCATTGAATATTTTCATTTTATGACTGTTTTAAACTTGGACCTCCCTAAATATTTTCATAAAATTCTGCTTTATTGACTTTTAATTAAAAATAACTCAAAAACTGTCAATGGCGTATTTTTTTGCTTTTTGCATATTTTGAAAGAGCAATGTCTTTTTAACATCCACACGAAATTCATTGAATATTTTCATTTTATGACTGTTTTAAACTTGGACCTCCCTAAATATTTTCATAAAATTCTGCTTTATTGACTTTTAATTAAAAATAACTCAAAAACTGTCAATGGCGTATTTTTTGCCTTTTGCATATTCTGACAAAGCAATGTCTTCTTAACATTCACATGAAATTCTATGAAGATTTCTTAGAGGATTTCCATGCTGTGAATGTTTTAAACTTTAATTCCATAAAATTCTACTTTTTTTACTTTCAATTGAAAATTACTCGACAACTGTCGACAGCATATTTTTGTTTTTGGCATATTCTAAAGGAGCAATGTGTTTTTAACATCCATATGAAATTCCATGAAGATTTCCATATTCTGAATGTTTTACACTTAAATCTCCCTAAATATTTCCATAAAATTCTGCTTTATAGACTTTTAATTGCAAATTACTCAAAAACTGTCAATGGCGTATTTTGACATATTCTAAAAGAACAATGTCTTCTTAGCATCCACACAAAATTTTATTAAGATTTCTCAAAGAATGTCCATGTTGTAAATGTTTCAAACTTTAATTACCCTAAATATTTTAAAAAACACTTGGTATTGTTTCACAAATTAAAACTTTATTTATTATGGAATAAAGTTTTAATTTGTAAAACAATACCAAGTGTTTTTTAATTTAAATAATCTTACATATATGTAAGATTATTTAAATTAAAAAAACACTTCTAATATGTTTCACCAAGTGCCAGATGAGAAATTAATTCAAGAAACTAAATATTTTGTTGTAGATTGCAAAAAAAAAACGTACTATTAGGCCCATTTGCACCCCGACTGATTAACTTCAATCATGACTTAATCAGAGGTTTAATCAATGATTAGTGGTTGTCATTGATTAAACCTCTGATTAAGTCATGATTCTAGAATATAAAAATGTTTTAAATTTGTAAGCTTTCCTTAACATGTCTCTTTTAACATTGGGCGATTTTGTAAATAAATTGTACATAAGATTGCTGTGTTTTTAAGGACTACTAATCACTAATTAACTTAATCGACTTGGGTGGGAACGGGCATTAATGTCCAAATATTTCAATAAAATCCTACGTTTTCCACTTTAAGTTGAAAAAATCTCGAAAACTGTAGATGGCATTTTTTTTTCTAAGTTTTAATAGAGCAATGTCTTGAATAAAAGCAAATACAATAAAACTCAGATTAAAAAAGAAAACACACTCTCAATGCTTTTCCACAATAAATACCAGATTAGTTTCAAGGATTTCTCGGTTGGTGTATAGAATATCAACATTTGTAATGTAATTAATATCAACACATAAAACAAGCGTAATGCACGTCTCGCATGACATGAAAATGACGATAAATTTGTTAAATTGCATCCGATACAATGGAATAACAACATTTTACGTTTACAATATGAATATGTTAACAAACTAATAATAATACTAATAGAATAACAACATTTTACGTTTACGATATGAATATGTTAACAAAAATGTTGTTATTCCATTAGTTTTAGTATTAGATAGTAATGGAATAATAACATTTTACGTTTACAATATCTGTATGTGTGGGTTAAACTACACTAAGTCACATTTTTTTCTTAAATAGGTTTTTTACACTGTCGGAATTAGGATTTTTTACTCTATCAAGAGGTAAATAGCACTGTAAAATATAAAAAATGCGACTTGGTGTAATTTACCTTTCACATACAGATATGTGCCTTGCGATTGTTTATATTATGATTTAGAGTAGGCGGCATTTTTTTTTGTTGTTGCCCAGAATGCTAATTATATGATGGAATAAATTTGAGGTTATGGTAAACTATGTGTTAGCAGTCAGTAGTGCCAATTTAATTTAAAATTCCAAGCACACTCTAAATCATGTTTTAAACTAAGGACGGTCGAGTACACGGTAAGAAGGATGGACAGAATCGAAGATATTAGAGTGGGGGTGAGATCGCTTACGTCACAAATGCGCGCTGAATTTAAATGTGGTTACTTCATGATCCGAGTTAAGTTGAAAAACAGATCTCTAATGAATGAGGAAAGAAAACGCAGTAGAGAATAAGGAAAATCCAAAGAAGTAACGAAAGAGGACGATACTGACTACATTTTTCAGAAAAGCAAAAAGATTTTAACATCACCAGAGCAAAGGAAGGCTTTACAAGAAAGGGAGAACAGTAAGCTCACAAATAAAGAAGAATCATCATTTTTAGAAAAGCAAAGAGAAATGGAAGAGCTAAAAGAAATGCTAGGTCTACTGATGGAAGAAATGAAGGAAATATCCAAAAATACAGCACAACTAAAACAAGATGTTAAAGAGATCAAACATGAAATGAAAATTAAAGAGGATAAGTGGAACTAAGAAAAGGAGATAATTATGAATAGATTGAATACTCTTGAAAATAAAATGGAGAAAGAAGAGAAACAAAAAAGAAAGAAAAACATTCTTATCCAAGGATTGGCGGTAAATGAGCAACAAGCTCCCGCACAAGTGAAGCAATTCTTAAACGAAAAACTAGAAGTAGCAGTAGAGTTTGATAATATCTATATTATCAACAAGAAGGATAATACCCAGATAATAAAAGTAGGAATTAAAACATGGGAAGAAAAAATGATAATAATGAAAGCCAAAAATAAACTAGAAAATACAAATGTGTACATCAACGATGACTTAACTACTGAAGAAGCATTTATACAGAAAGAAATGAGGAGCATTGCACGAGAAGAAAGAGCAAAAGGAAAACGTGTAAAAGTAGAATATCAACGGATGGAGATAGACGGCAAAAAGTACAAATGGAATATAGAAGAAAGAGCAGTACAAGAAGTGGAGTATGGGGTGCATAAGTGGGTCCCATCAAAAAACGATTAACTAATCTACAGACTAAAACAAATAATACGTTGACGAATATGCCAAAGGAAAAGGAAAACACGAAAAATAATACAACTAACGATAAACTAATAAAAAGAACACCTAAAGGGGAAAAGAAGATAATAAAACTTGGTACTTGGAATGTAAGAGGCTTAAAAAATAAGGAAATGGAAATGATAAACGAAATTAAATTCTCAGAAATAGCAATTTTAGCACTGACAGAGACAAAGAAAAAAGGCCAAGGAGTAATAACATATGATAATGGCGATTTATTGATATACAGTGGGGTGGATGAGAAAGACAGGGCTCGCGCAGGAGTTGCTTGTCTAGTAAAGGAGAAACTCATCAAGAGAGTGAAGAGATGGAAACAAATAAACGAGAGAATATTAAACATTGAGATAGAGGTAGAGGGAAATAAATTAACGGCAAATATAATAATTTGCTATGGACCGGATGAGGATGCAAAGATTGCAGTGAAGAGAGAGTTCTGGGAAAAATTACAAGAAGTGGTTGAAGAATGCTTGGGTATGGTTATTATCAAGGGGGACTTAAATGCTAGAGTTGGAAATAACATCGAGGAATGGGGTAGTGTAATTGGAAGATATGGAGAGGATACTCTGAACAGAAATGGGAAACTACTGCTAGAATTCTGCGTTGATAACCATTTGGTCATAACAAACACACAATATCAGCATAAAAGAATACACAAAATAACCAGAGAATGTATAGCTAGAAACGAGCAATCAATTATAGATTATGTAATAGTAAATAATGCATATAGGAACAGAATATTGAATACACGTGTAAAGAGGGGGTATGAAATCGGTAGTGATCATTACCTACTTGAAGCTGCATTAAGAATGGAAAACACATATGATGAGAAGGACAAATGGAAGGGTAAAGTATGTGAGCATAAAATTAAAACATATAAGTTAAGAGATGAAACAATACTCAAAGAATATATAACACTCGTAGAAAGAAAGCTATCAAACCCTAGTAAAAGCAATGATAACTTAGAAGAAGAATGGAAATATTTTAGAAATACGATAATCAAAGCAGCGGAAGAATGTTGTAGAAAAGTTAGAGTGGATGGAAAACGGAAGCTAACCCACTGGTGGAGCAACGAATTAAAAGAAGAAATTAGAAAGAAAAAGAAACTTTGGAGAAACCATAATGCAAAGAGAACAGAGGAAACGTATACTAAATATAAGGAACAAAGAACAATTGTAAAGCGCTGGGTTAAGAAAGTAAAAACAGAAGACATGGATAAAGTGGGGGAAGTACTAGAGCAAAATAAAAGAGACAACATAAAACTTTTCTACAGAACATTAAATGGGATTAAAGGCAAGAAACGGGAAGCATCCAGGTACATAAAATGCAAAAATGGGAAATTATTAACCGAAAATAACCAAATAGTGGAGCGGTGGACAGAATATTTCATAGAGTTACTGATGAGTGATACGACTAATGAATGGGAAAGAGATAAAGAAGCAGTGACCAGAATAGAGGACCGAACAATAACAAAAATACCTATCACTGTAAATGAGGTAAAAAACGCGTTGAATAAGATAAAGATAGGAAAATCAGCCGGGTGTGATGGAATAGCTCCAGAGATGATCAAATATTTAGGAGAAAATGGGATCGAGTGGCTACGTCACATATATAATAAAGTGTGGCAGTTAAAGGAAATTCCTGAAGAATGGGCTACCGCCATCATTGTGCCTGTACACAAGAAAGGAAGCCCATCAAAGTGCGACAATTATAGGGGCATATCTCTATTGTGCGTAGTGACAAAAGTATTCGAGAGGATTCTGGAGAGGAGGTTAAGAGCAGAGGTCGAAGATAAACTACAACAAGAGCAAAGTGGATTTAGAGAGAACCATAGCACACAAGACCACTTGTTCATTATGCAGCAGATTATAGAGAAGGCCCTAAGTAAGAACAAAACTATATTTATGTGCTTTATTGACACTGAAAAGGCATTCGATACCATCAAACGAGACACAATATGGGAAACGTTAGAAAAGAAAGAAGTAAATTCTGAACTTATCGATGCAATTAAAAGTTTGTATCAGAAGACAATTAATAAAATTAGAGTGAACAACGTAATGTCAAAGGAATTTCTAACTACCGAATGGGTGAGACAGGGAAGTGCTCTGAGCCCTCTACTCTTTATATCAGCGATGGACGAAATAATCAAGGAATGCAAGAAGGAAATCAAGAAATACTATATAGGTTATCATAATTTAAAACCGATAAATATAGAATGCTGTATGTTTGCGGATGATATAGTACTGCTGGCAGACACGGAGGAAAAGCTGGAGCACAATCTATTGATATACAATAAAACAGCAAAAAAGTATGGACTAAAATTATACAAAACAAGAACACAAGTATTAAAGATAACAGTAGATGAGGGAGAAAGAAATAAACCAGTAAATATAGCTGTAGAAGGGCAGAGGATAGAGGAAGCAGAAATATACAAATACCTGGGAAAACAATAAATAGAAAGGGTACACAAGAAGATGACATCAATAACAGGATTGAAGCTTGCAATAGACTTTTTTACGCGCTATGTAATAGAAGGTTTCTGCTGAATAAAAACATAAAACGGGATACAAAAATTAAGGTGTATCAAACAATCTACCTGCCAACGTTATTGTACGGATGCGAAAACTGGATATTAACAGAAAGACAACAAAAAAGACTAGAAGCGACACAGATGAAATACCTAAGGCTAATCACAAACACGAAGAGAACTGACAAAGTCCACAAAAATCAGAGGGGATTTGAATACCAACCACGTATTAGAGGAAATCGCAAAATTTTTTACGCGCTATGTAATAGAAGGTTTCTGCTGAATAAAAACATAGAACGGGATACAAAAATTAAGGTGTATCAAACAATCTACCTGCCAACGTTATTGTACGGATGCGAAAACTGGATATTAACAGAAAGACAACAAAAAAGACCAGAAGCGACACAGATGAAATACCTAAGGCTAATCACAAACTCAAAGAGAACTGACAAAGTCCGCAACACAAAAATCAGAGGGGATTTGAATACCAACCACGTATTAGAGGAAATCGCAAAACGAAAACTGGGATGGTTCGGACACCTAGTGAGAATGAGCGATGCAAGACCAACAAAGACAGTTTGGAAAACAAGAGCTACTGGGAGAAATAGAAGAGGAAGACCTAGGAAGGGATGGAACGAAGGATTGGTGGAGATTCTAAGGTCAAGAAAGTTAAAATGGGAAGAGGCACTGAAAACAGCTCAAAATAGGGAATTGCGGAGAGCAGTTACAAGGAACAAACAGGAAGAGCCATGAATGAAGAAAAGAGTACGAGTTATTATACCTCGACATATATATATATATATACTTCATGATAAACTTTAGGTACACGTGCACAAGCTGTAAATTTTCTGACATTCGTTGATTTTTAAAAGAGTTCAATTTGAACCTTTTAACGAGTGTTGTCCACTCCCAGACTAAGCATGAAGTAAAATTTCGAGTTTAGAAAAGCCCCGTGAAAATTTGTCCCGTTTGACCCGAGACAAATTTTCTGGGCTTTTCTAAACTCGAAATTTTACTTCATGCGCCACGCGTATAAAACACTGATTTCAAGCTCGAAAGTTCGAATATACATAAATTTCAAAAATATTTTAGTGATTTATGTGCGTGGCGCATGAAGTAAAATTTCGAGTTTAGAAAAGCCCAGAAAATTTGTCTCGGGTCGCTGCGCGACCCTCGACAAATTTTCACGGGGCTTTTCTAAACTCGAAATTTTACTTCATGCTTAGTCTAGGAGTGGAAATCACTTGTTTAAAGCTTTAAAACAAACTTTAAAAAAACAGGCAAAATCTCACGATTTACAGAAAATAAGCTAAATTTGGAATACGCATATTTTAAAGAAACACTCTTTGTATAATGTAAATACATATTTAAAGGTCTTTTCCTCTTTTTGAGCTTGACGAAATGGAGTCAGTTCTCCCTGGCGGATTATTTTGTGTATAATTTCGACTGAATTTTTACATTTTAATTTATACATCACGATATATTTGACTGAAACCGGTTGGTCGACACTTAACATTAACACAAAGTCTTATTTAAATAACACTTATTTTTAACACAAAATATTAAAAATCTATCTGTGGAAGTACAGCGAAACCGAAAAGAGAGGTTATGATAGACTCAAAAACGTAACCAAATCAACGTCATTGTTCTCTCTCGCACGAACTATAGATTATACGAAAGATTGACAGAAAAATTACAATAAATGCTCAAATTGATTGCCATTGTTCAAAATGCATGAGTTACATCTATTTATGACACTTCTACATGCCTTATAAATATGAGGTAGAGAATTTACAATATTAATAAAATTTTGTCGTAAAATCTTGATATTGTTGTTATTTAATGTATATAAACTGTTCTTTATATAGCCCCAAAAAAGAAATCCAGCGGTGTTAGGTCCGGAGATCGCGGAGGCCATTTTACCGGTCCATTTGTGCCTAATCAGTTTGCTCCAAAATTAACATTTAATAAATTTGTCACTTCTCTGCATTTATGGGGAGCTGCGCCGTCTTGTTGGAAATACAAATGTTCCGTTCCGCAAATTGTCCAAATAGTTCTCAATAATATTCTGTTGTAAAATGTCTGTATATTTCCGTCCCTTCAAGTTTCCCTCGTAAATTTTGTAACACAAGATTCGATTTCCTAGTAGAGCACACCAAACACTAAAACCAAATCTACCTTGTGCCTTAACATCAACAGTCCGATGAGGGTTAGAATCGGCCCAATAATGGCCATTGTGCCTATTAAATATTCCCGCGCAGCTTATGTATGCCTCGTCGGTCCAAATAATTTCGTTGTAAAAGTTCGGATTTGTTAAACATCTAGCTTTGTACCAGTTACAAAATTCTAATCTTCGTTCAAAAACCTCAGGGTTCAAATGGTGTCTTTTTCGAATCGTGTAAGGACGTAATTTTTTTTTTTTTCAGAATCCTTAAGGCACGATTTCTTGAAATTCTTTGTTCGTCTTCTATTTGCTTACTTGATATTTCTGGATTTTATTTTCAATTACAGCCCCAATAACACTAAATCCAGCTTCTTCTGCGTTCAATGTACAGTGTGGGCCTGAAAGGCGTACAATTTTAAAAACACTCTTGCGTTTGAAGCTTCAGAGAGGGGACTGCGCGGGTGGTGGGGTTAAGTAGCCCGGTTCTCGGAAATTTAGTCGCGATGGATCACTTCACCGGAGCGCAACGTGCATTCTGCGTTAAACATTATTACAAAAATGGCGATTCGTGCGTTATTGTTCGGCGTTTATTTCGGCGTGAGTTTGGATTACATGACCTAAAGTGTCCGAACGAAAGTGTGATTCGATCGTGGGCCAGAAAGTTCGAAGCTACTGGTTCGACTCTCAAACAGAAGCCTGCGGGACGTCCAAGGTCAACGAGAACAGAAGACGCAATTGAACAAGTTAGAGCTTCAGCTCAACGTAATCCTGCTAAATCGACTCGAAAGCGTTCAGCCGAACTTGCGGTATCCTGAACATCTTTGCGTCGCATTTTGTTGAAAGATCTGAAATTGCACCTGTATAAAATTCAAGTTGTGCAGTAATTACAGCCAAATGATCCAATTTTACGACGAGCCTTTGTTCAAACAATGTTGGAACGCTTTCGGAGTGTCAACAATATTCTGTTCTCCGACGAAGCCCATTTTCACATAAATGGGCATGTAAATAAACGGAATTGCCGTCACTGGGCTGCAGAGAACCCACGTGCAAAACACCAAAAGCCTCTGCATTCGCCAAAAGTAACCGTTTGGGCGGCCATGTCAGCGCACGGAATTATCGGACCCTACTTCTTCGAAAATCGACAAGGCCAATCTGTCACTGTAAATTCTGACCGATACATAGCCATGTTAAGGGATTTTTTCTTTCCACAACTGCAACAATTTGAAGCCTATAATCGTGCGACATGGTTTCAACAAGATGGCGCGACATGCCATACAGCTAATGCCTCTTTGACGGTCGTAAACGAGATGTTTGCTGGGAAACTGATATCGCGCCGAGGTGACATTGCATGGCCTCCTATAAGTCCAGATCTAACGCCACTGGACTTTTTTTTGTGGGGATATCTAAAAAGTAGAGTCTACTCCAATAACCCAGCCACGATTAACCAGTTGAAGACCAATATCCGGGAAGAAATGGCAGCTATTCCCCGTGTAATGTGCCAGCGAGTTTTTACCAATTTGAGGTTCAGATTCGAAGAATGTTTGCAGCGCGGTGGTGCACACCTGGATGACGTTATTTTTAAGAAATGAATTTTCCAGATGTAAATTTTTATAGAAATAAAAATTTGTATGTGATTTCTTGAATTAATTTCTCATCTGGCACTTGGTGAAACATATTACACTATGTAAAGTTAATTAAAGGAAAGGCACTTGGTATTGTTTCACAATTAAATCTTTATTCCGACTAGTTTCGGTTTGTTAGACCATTTTCAAAGGATTTGTATGTGAATTGTACTTAGTTTTTTTTTATGATTTTTTCAAATTCGTAATTATTTCTGGCCCACCTTGTATTATATTCTCTGGATCTCGGGATAGTAAAGGAACCGTGGTTGATGAGATTCGTCTTCAACCGCTGGAATATGGATTTATCGGGCTGTCTTTTCTCCGGATATCGAGTATAATATGTTTCCAATGCAATATTAGAATTACTGTTACTTTGAATAAATATCAAACTTTTCGTAATTTTCCTACTTCATGTTTAAACACTTAGCTTATTAATACACAACACAATACAACAAACAACTAATATAATAGCAACTTTGTTGTTTTTTGTTTCATGCGTAACAGGCATCATTTTATTTACAAGCCTACTGCGTTTAATGAGAAATATTTAAAATTTAATAAAAATATAATATATCTTAACAAATTGCAAATATAACATAAACATATTATATATTAATGAAAAGAGAAAAAAATAACAAATTTATTAATAGCACAGCCAACTATAACTTCTATTTAAAAAAATATATATTTGGGCTGTATCTCTTTTATTGATGGATAGAAATAATCTGTAAATTGCATTCGATTCTCCTCGAAAAAGTACCTGTAGAACATACAATTCTTATCTTGATAAAATAATAAATGACTAAAAATATTAATAAAAAAAAATGAATTTTTGGCTATAACTTGAAAACAAGAGACGATAGCTAATTTCTGGTTTCGACATTCAGTTTTCCTCGAAAAAAGAGCTCGAGGATGCGCCATCGATTTTTTTCTATATCTTCTAATAACCGAGATTCATTATAGAAACATCCAATTTGGGCCACCCTGTACAGTATGTTATATTTAATTTATAAAACATAGAGAAAAGCCCCTGTTATGGTCACAACACGAAGAATATGTTTATATATAATTTTATCAATGAAATAATTCAAAGTTTGTTTAATTTAATTTAACGTAATGTTTACACCGTCACGTACTTTCGCACTGATTCGGTGCGTGCTTTGCGCGAATTTTAGCCACGATTCATTTTAAATTACAGTATTTAAATTGATTAAATAACAGGCCAACAAGAATAAGGAATTATAGCATTTTACGTTTGGAAAAAATAGAAATAAATATCTGTATGTGAGAGGTAAACTACACTAAGACAATTTTTTTTAAATACGTTTTTTATACTGTTGGAAACAGAATTTTTTACTCGATCGATGATGTGAAATTTAAAAAATGTGTCTACACTAAGACACATCTTCAATGATATGTGAAACTAAATAGTATATAGTGTATCAAGGGCCGAAAATAAGCATTAGCATAAGTTTTGATAAGATTATATTTCTTCACCTGAAGAAGCTACAGTGTAGCGAAACAATTGTAGTGAGTAAATAAAAAGTTGAAAATCATAAATAGTCTGCTATTATATTAAGGGGAGGGTAGCACTGCGTTTCTTGCATTGTTTAATCAATCCCTTACACTTTATTTAAATAAATAAACGAATTAATAATAATATATGTTATTATCCCAATAATAAGAATTATGTATATTCAAAAAAAAATTAGATCTGATTTTAAACAAAGAAATAAGGTTAATGCAAAGAATTTTGAGTAATTACTTTTATAAAACAACGAAATTTTACAGATTAGTAGCTATGGCATTGGTACATGTCATGAGTAAATTTAATAAAATTTACATCATGTATAAAGAAGTTATTTGCTCTTAATTAAAAAAATTATATTGTTTTTCACCGTTTTGCCACCTTTTTCTAATTTATTTTTATAACAGATTGTTCATTTTTTGTAGTAGCATAAACACAATAATTACGCTTTAATTGAGGCCAATTTTATCGCAATCCGTTAATAAATAGCTGAGATTCTTTGCATATTAATAAGCAATTTTATTAAAAGATGTTTCTGTGTTGGCGTTTATACGGTCGTCATACAACGGTCACTTGTCCGAAGAACCGAAGATTTATTGGAGGCCATAAATGAGATGGCTCGGCTGATCCTTCGTTGGGCTGTATAATGATTTTTCTTTTCTAAAATGACTAACAAATTCCACCATCGACGAGAAACCGAATGCTTATTAAAATATATTCTTGCCGGACGGTTTATAAAATAAACAGTTCAGTTTTGCCATTTAAAATGATTCATTTTCTATGCTAACTATTTAATTTTATCTAACTCCCTGTTTTATAAACAGTTAGTTAGTAGTTTCTGACCATTTTCAGGGATAAAAGTGTTTATCTAGCGTCAATGAATGTGCTATAAGTAATCGAAAAATACTTGCCAGCGAAAAATAATAATATTTTCGTAATCAGCATAAAATTTCGAGTCTAATGTGCTAATTTCATCTAAATCGGATTTCATTTAAAAATCCATTTTTTGTGGTTTTTTTGTTAATAACTTTTGCAGTTTAACTTACCAGCGCATATTTGAATAGAGCGTTAAATTCTACATGGAATGTATAAGTTTCATGAAAATCGGAGTTGTAATTAACCTGTAATTAAGAGTAATAAAAAAATCGAATTATGCGATTTACTCATACACTCGTATACATTGTATTAAATTATGGTTGGCATTAATCTAAAGTGCAACCCTTTTTCTATTAGTGTGTGTATTTTAATTAACATCTGCTAAGTAATTGTGGAGATATCGACGAACAAACATTACGAAATATACTTTATGGCTGATTGTATAAAGGTAAGATTGAAAAATACGAATATTATTGAGAATCGATTTTCTACAAAAGTTTACTACTCGTAGTTTTAATTTGTTCAACTTGTAGTGGAAGAGAGAGATTAAATTGAAATTCCAATAGAAAAACCAGCTAAACCTGGATCAGTATTGGTTCGAAGAAAATTCACCAAAGAGATTATTTTTGCCCTCCAGAGAAAGCAGGTATAAATAATTAGCATATTGTGCGAGATGAAGAAGAAACATTAAAAGTGCGATTCTTTTCGCAATCTACAACAAGTTAGTCTTACAAAGACTATATCAAACACTCATTGAAACAACTACTTCCCGGGCTAATACCCCGACGGACATTGAATTATACAACAAGTGTTTGCTGTTACATACAGTAACCTACTGCAAATGTAACAATTTGGGTCAAATTATTCAGGCCATCTATAGACGCGTTTCGAGATTTATCTCTCATCAGTATAGCTTTGCCATTCCCTCTAAACAATTTGACACCTTAGACTGGCGGTCACGTTACCGTTCAAACATTAGTATAAATGAAATTGCCAATTCTTGGTTGCAGAAACTTCAAACGTTAAAAGTGCGATTCTTTTCGCAATCTACAACAAGTTAGTCTTACAAAGACTATATCAAACACTCATTAGCCCGGGAAGTAGTTGTTTCAATGAGTGTTTGATATAGTCTTTGTAAGACTAACTTGTTGTAGATTGTGAAAAGAATCGCACTTTTAATGTTTGAAGTATTCTGCAACCAAGAATTGGCAATTTCATTTATACTGAAGAAGAAACGATTAAGCGACTTTGTCGCACCGCTCCAACCTGCGGGGGTTGGAGCGCGGGGTTACTCTCCTGCAGATTCGGTAGCTACAAGGTTGTAAAATGATTATAATTTTATTGAGGGTATTCAGTTCATTGCCCAAAGAAAACAGGTACGGCTAACGCAAAGGTTAATAAATACATTATTGGGGACAATAAATGGGTTTTGTTGAAAGACCACAAATCTCTCTATAATTTATTGCACCAATGCCGGTCGAAAATGCGAGTTTAGCTATATCTAGGCGACCGTTCTTGTAAGTACTTCTTTGCTACCCTCCCGTTAAGTAAGCTTTGGCAGCTCGAGTGAGCGGAGCGAGCGAGGGCTGCTAAAGCATTTTGGCATGAGTTACACTCGATATTTTTTCGAATGCCTTAAGTAAAAATAGTTTTGCAGGAAATTATCTATCGGGCACTATTGAAAGTGAACAGAGTTTATCCTTGTAGCCTACTCATATTCCGTGAAAAGTTGTCTATAATTTATATAAACTTACAAAATTCTGACCATAAAGTTGCTATTTACTATCTTACTTTTTTGCGATAAATATGCCAGAATTACATTTTCTGATGTGCTTTTTGCCTTTTTACGTAGTTTCCACTCGCAAAATATGGCATAGTTTTATTCATATCGTTGCCTTGATTTATCCAGCAGTAGATTGTCGCTGACACTGGATGCGATGTTTTGCGCCCTTTTCTGACATTCTACACGAATTGATTTCTTAATTCACTAATAACTTCTGCTACTAATTAATATTACATACGTTGCACTATTGAAATTGAAATGTCACTGTCAGATTTTTGCATAGCCTTCCGCGAAAGGTTATCTAGATTATGGATATTGTTTTTTCGGCCCTAGATACGCTAAGTTGTCGGTTCAGCCCGATTTTTATGGCCGAAATATATGGTTTCGGTAGAGGCGGGCGAAAAACATAATTTTATCTGTTCCGTAATCTATTTTGTAACACTCTCCTCGTATGTAAAGTAATTTCATTACAACATCTCGCGGATTGAGCGTAGGAAAAAAATGCGTTTATCTTATCAAAAAGTAAAAAGTCAGATACACATGTACACTAACCGAGCGAGGAGAGTTGCGGTAAGTAAATGGAGCGCGATCACAACCAACTGTTTCAGTCGAGAATCGAATCGCGTCGATCGACGACGCATTTTATTTTCCTTTGTCGATTTATTTGATGTATTCGTATTTACCGATTCGATTAGCGCAATGTGACCACCAGGTATTTAAAAAGTGGTCGCAACGCCGCCGAATTCGCACTCGCGTGTGATTATTTTGTTAAGAGGCATGGACTCTTTACCCAGTGACAGGAAACTGCTCATCTTTGATAATAATTCTCCGAGAATCGTGGATTCTGATGAACTATCGCCTGGGATTTATTATCCAAAATCACCTACGTTATCAAGGTAATTTTCAAAATCTTGTAGTGAAAACACTAGCACTTTCTTCAAAATAATATTAGTAAGCTAATAATAATCAGTACATAGTACTTGTAATGTGCATCTAGCGAAATGAAAATCATTGTGAAGAAAGTGTTTTTTATTCCATATTTATTTGTAAAATTCAATTTAAGTAAGCTTTCGATAATGACTACATACATCTAGCAAAATGAAAATTATTGTGAAGAAAGTGTTTTTTATTCCAAGTTTATTTGTAACATTAAATTTTAGTAAGCTATTGATAATGAGTACATAGTACTCGTAATGTGCATTTAGCAAAATGATAATTATTGTGAAGAAAGTGTTTTTTTTTGTAAAATTAATGAACATGTGATCAAACCTAGGCAGTATAGATTGAAATTTACTTTAAATCAGTGTTTTATACGCGTGGCGCATGAAGTAAAATTTCGAGTTTAGAAAAGCCCCGCGAAAATTTGTCTCGGGTCGCTGCGCGACCCTCGACAAATTTTCTACGCGGGGCTTTTCTAAACTCGAAATTTTACTTCATGCTTAACCTGGGAGTGGACAACACTCGTTCTTAGAAGTTTCAAATTGAAGGATCACTTTAGATTACTAAGTTTATTGCCATTTTACAAAGGCTACAGCTCGAAGGACCAATCATGGTCTTCGGAGACCGAAGGACTACAGGGAATCGAAGTTTTTTTACAAGAAAACATCGAAAATCTGAAGGTTTACAACATGGATAGGAAAGAAAACATCCAATTTTGAAAAAATCTCGAAGTTGGGTTGGTTTTCTGTGCATTTTGAACTTTAAATCAGTGTTTTATACGCGTGGCGCATGAAGTAAAATTTCGAGTTTAGAAAAGCCCCGCGAAAATTTGTCTCGGGTCGCTGCGCGACCCTCGACAAATTTTCTACGCGGGGCTTTTCTAAACTCGAAATTTTACTTCATGCTTAGTCTGGGAGTGGAAAACACGCGCTTAAAGCTTCAGATTAAACTCTAAAAAAAAACATAATTATCTAAAGATTTACAGCAGATAGTTGGGATACGTTTTTTTTTAAAGAAAAACTCCCTGCATCAAAATTTATTGCCGGAAAAAATCTCAATCCAAACTCAGGCTTTAAATGGGGGGGGAGTGCTCGAGCCCTCCTCTCTAGGTACCAAAAAATCATACATTGGTGCAGGCAAGTTTTCACAAAAATTAAAATAATTAATTATCTAACGATTATAAAATAAACTAAGGAAATTATCTACTTGAAAATTGACAAAAAGCTGTCAAAATTGATCAAAATTTATAAATAGAATTATGTCCGTTTACACCCAAGTCGATTAAGTTAATCAGTGATTACTACTCCTTAAAAATACAGCAATTTTATGTATAAATTATTTACAAAATCGCATAATTATAAAAGAGAGATGTTTAGGATATCTTATAAATTTAAAACATTCTTATATTCTAGAATTATGACTTAATCAGAGGTTGAATCAATGATTAAAATATTCTTATTATAAAATAGACATGTTTAGGATATCTTACAAATCTAAAACATTCTTATATTCTAGCATTATGACTTAATCAAAAGTTAAATCAGTAATTAGTGATTGATTAAAGTTAATCAGTCGGGGTGCAAATGGGCCTTAGTATGTATAATCAGCTCGAAAGATTCAACACAATTTGTCAACCAATCGAAAAAAAAAGGCTAGTATTCTTTAAACTTTACAATATTTTAGTGTTTTATACGCGTGGCGCATGAAGTAAAATTTCGAGTTTAGAAAAGCCCAGAAAATTTGTCTCGGGTCGCTGCGCGACCCTCGACAAATTTTCGCGGGGCTTTTCTAAACTCGAAATTTTACTTCATGCTTAGTCTGGGAGTGGAAACACTCGTTAGAGGCTTTAAATTGAAGGTTTTTAATCAAACAACGAATGTCTGAAAATTTACATCGAAAAAGCGTGATATGTATACACAAAATAACGTTTACTAGTACACTTGGTTAATGCCATTTTCAAGAATGTTATTAATTCTTCTAAATTACTCTTCAGTAATTCGGAAAAATTCTTAACATTCTTGAAAATGGCATTAATCAAGTGATCATTGGGCCCGTTCATCAAAATATTTAACATTCCACATGTTTGGATTTGTTTGTGATGTATGCTGGTATCTAAGAAACGCTACTCCAGCCGATTGCAAAAATCCCAAACGCGTTCACGATCGACAGCCCAATCATCAGAGAACTAGCCAACAGTTGGCAGTAAACTTCCAACTGTTGTTGATGAACGGGCCCATTGAGAAATAAGTTAACAGTATTGAATACAATAATCGCTTTATTCAGTCTTTCAACCAATTATGGATGATTAGTATTATTATACAGGGTGTCTACGCTAAACCGTTCGTTAAAAGTTTATGGGGTTGCCGTTGCACTAAAAATTTGAAAAAAATCCTTGTCATATGGTTGAATCAGTTCTCCTCATGTGAAATATTTTCAACTTTTTATCACTTCCGGTTTCACCGGAAGTAGCACCAAGTTTGTTATTTTAAATAGAACACCCCATATATTAGTAAGTTTTTGGGTTCCTCGTTTAAATTGCAACATATTTTATTCGAACATATGTACACTTATCTCTTATAGTTTTCAAGCAAAAAAATATTTCTAAAATTCTGACCTCTAAAAGGCATCTTGAAATATCTCTGTAACTTTTCTTAAGAATAAGATAAAAATATGATTTATATCTCTAATTGTACCTAGAGGATGCCTCTATGAGTAAATTAATTGGAAACTGTCAATTTTCACAATAAATGTTCTTAACTTAAATTATTGTTGAGTTACGTGAAGGTGAACTATTATTAAATAAAAGAATTGAGTCTCCTTTCTTCACAAGATTTATTTAAAATCGCAAATGTACATTTCGGTCACGATGTGACCATTCTCAATGCTTAACTAGTTACAAAAACAAACGGAAACTTAATTTATACCACGTGGATACAGATTCGTGATTAGTGGGGAAGCGGTACAGGTAGGTAAAGGGCGGATTATAATTACACTGTTTCGGGTGACTGGGATTAGAGCGCTGGGATCAGTTCTAGAAAAGGATTTACTAATGGGCTTAAATCAAAGTTTAATAGCCGGTTTTCCACTTTTTTCATTTCTATTGCCTCCAAGGTATTAAGCCGGTAATTACTGGAGAATTTTAATAATTTCATTTTATCTATTGAAAATTTGTGACCTGATTCGATGGCGTGGTGAGCTACCGCTAATTTATCTGCATTAAAGTTTTTGATGTGTAAGGTATGTTCTTTAAACCTGGTCTGCAAATTGCGTTGAGTTTGTCCAGCATAAATTTTATCACAATTGCAGCACTCTATTGAATAAATGCCAGATAAAGAGAGGTAGATTTTATTGTCAAACGTGTTTCCGAGATAATTCTTTAGTTTGGTATTAGTATAATAAGCTGGAATTAAATTGAAATTTTTACAAAGTTTATTAATCTTGTTAGTGAGTTTAGGTACATAAAAGACTTTAATGTATTGTTTCGGCGGGTTATCTTTAATTGAAGTTAATTTTGTTGAATTTTGTATTTTAAATCTATGGGTATGTTTTTTAATGATTTTATTGATTATATGAACTTTGTAATTTAACTGTTTTGCTGTATTTCGGATTTTATTAAATTCTCTTTTTCTATTTATTTCGGACAATGTCCGGACAATGTCCGAAATAAATAGAAAAAGAGAATTTAATAAAATCCGAAATACAGAAAGATTTCAAGATACCTTTTACAGGTCAAAATTTTAGAAATATTTTTTTGCTTGAAAACTATAAGAGATATGTGTACATATGTTCGAATAAAATATGTTGCAATTTAAACGAGGAATCCAAAAAATTACTAATATATAGGGTGTTCTATTTAAAATAACAAATTTGGTGCTACTTCCGGTGGAACCGGAAGTGATATAAAGTTGAAAATATTTCACATGAGGAGAACTTATTCAACCTTATGACAAGGATTTTTTTCTAATTTTTAGTGCAACGGCAACCCTATAAACTTTTAACGAACGGTTTAGCGTAGACACCCTGTAGTTTTAAAAGTCCCATAACAAATTGCATTACTTGAACAAGGTGTGTGTTTCTATTACTCATCCAACAATATTTATATTCTTATCTTTGAATGATACATGCATAAAAATTATCATTAATTAATATTAATGATTTCATTCATTCGTCGAGCTGAATATTACTTTTTATCTCTTTTATTTATAATTGCTTTCTGTATAATAAAAAAATTATATTATCATAATACAAGAACTCTGAGGAACACCCGATTTACGTAATTTTTGTAAACAAAAAAAATGTTGTGCTGATTTTTGGTTCTTTTGATGTAAAATTCTAATCAGTTTCAAAGAATTACAATACACGTGATGTCAAATATGCAAATGATCCGCAGACCACGCGATTTCTTTTCTTGTCTGGATTATATATTAACATGCTGGTGCTGCAATCGTTGTGTAATCCGAGAGGTCGGTAGAATTTTTCATTCCGAATTGAATTTCATTAATTCCTGGAACCAGTTAGGCCGACAATAAACAAAAGGAACAAATTAAAGTAAAAGCAAGGATATTCAAGCTTTTCTAAGCTCGAAATTTTACTGCATACTTAATCAAAGAGTGTAAACCTTGCAGATTATTTGATACTTGTTAATAAAACTGTTAAATTTCCGTTTAATTAACAAGTATTAAATAATCTGCAAGGTTTACACTCTTTGACTACGTATGTAGTAAAATTTGATTAAAAAAGGGGAAGTTATTTGATAAATGGTGAAATATGTTGATACAAAATTAATATGTGACAAAAATAGAGAAAATCTACTGGAATAGATTAGAATACGTCAATAACCTCTCACAGAAAATTAAACAAACAGTTAAGGGAAAGGACAATAACATAATTTTAACTAATTCTGTTAACTTAGAGAAAATATTAGTGAATAATAAAATTAAAACAGACAATAGTCATATTAAAAAAAGCGGAGTATATGAGCTGAAATGTGATGACTGCGATGCAATATATATAGGACAAACGGGCAGGTCTTTTAAACGAGATTAAAAGAACATAGGAAAGATATTCTAAATAATAAACAGACCACGGGGTTCGCAAAACATTGCATCGCGGCTAATCACTTTTTCAGCTCAAACGACTGTAAAATGTTGCATTCGGGTAATAAGGGATTAATTAGTTTTGAATTATCGGGAGGGTTTAGAAATAAGTAAAGCCATAAAGGCGGGAAAATGACAACGAGGACCTTTGGAATTCCCCGATAATTAGAGCGCTTATTACCTGAAATGCCGACATCTAGTATATATATTCAATTTTGCTCTTTTGTACACCATTCTTGAAAATGGCATTAAGCCGAAACTAGTTGAAAATAAAACAATTTATTAGTAAAACAAACCAAGTGAATTTCAATCAAATACCTATACACCGTTCCATTTGTTTCTGGATCTCGCCTAGCCATGCTTTCGTGTTGTATCAACATTTACATTTTTTATTAATTGCCACTCCTGATTCCTTATTTTAACAGTGTTGCAATAATTTATGATATCATAAGTAATCCTCTTTTTAATTTTCAAGAGGTTTATTGTTAATCTTGCAACAATTATTTCGCCACGCGGTCGCTTCTTCGAGCATTTTATTATTAAATCAAATTAATCTAGTGTTGCAATGCTGTGTCAATGTCAAAGTGAAAAATAATTTCAGGCACATATTAAATATTAACATGCCAATAAATAATAATAATAGTAATGGGAATAAATTTGCAATTCTACAAAAAAATACTGAGGGCCAACAGAAGAGAGAATGACCAAAATTAAGGTGGATGGATGGAGTTGATCAAAATGTGTTAACGGGAAGACCCAAGCGAGAAATACAAATGGATAACGAAATAAGTTTGCAGAGCCGAATTCATTATATTTGTTATATACAATATTATTGCTGTGTTTGTATGTACAAAAACCAAGTAGTGAATTTTGTTAATTTTAAAACTGCATATTATTATCCTTTTATATCTGAACATTTCTAAAACAGGCAACAGTGTAAGATCACAATAGTCAGAAATTATAACCTTAAAATCGAACATCTGACAGTGACATTTAAAAACCCTGATTTAAAACACAACCAGCCTCATTTACAATACTTAAACTGTCACTTTTCCATAGCTAGGCGAGATCCAGAAACAAATGGAATATATTATATAATTAATATGTGGGATTGAAGTACTTTGACAGGCGTCATGAACATCATGATGATAGAAACGCAAACATAACATCCGACGTGCCAAACAATTAAAGATGTTCTGTTTCAACCATAATCTATTAATTGAAAACAGATGGAAGTTAATGACGTTAGGGTAGAAAGGTAATGTGTTGACTATACCTCACTTTTCGCCGCCAGTTTAGTCCCCTGTAACTCGGTAACTGGGCTTCGCCTAAGAGAATATTTTCGTGTCTACATTTAGGCTTTACATACACTAAAATGGCAGCAAGAAGTGAGGTATGGTCAACACATTAGACCATACCTCACTTTTTGCCGCCAATTTAGTCCCCTGTAACTCGGTTACTGGGCTTCGCTCAAGAAAATATTCGTGTCTACAATTAGGCTTTATAGAGGTGTAACATACTTAAAAACAAATGAATTTAAAAATTAAAATTGTACGTAAGTTGTTAACAAATATTTCGACTTGTGTCCACCCCTGGGCCCGTATTCACAGCACCCATGCAATTTGTCATCGGTAAAAACTTGCACCTAAATGACGTCATTTTACTTCATACGGTTTGGTAAACTCTTCCCAAAATGACGTAATTTTAGTGCGACTTCTTACCGATGACAAATTGCATCGGTGCTGTGAATAGGGGCCCTGGACATAAAACAGAACTTTAGTGCTATTTTGAAATCATCACGCGTGTAGTATTCCAATTTTATTTACGTGATGGACTCTTTTAGAAAATTCACTTAGATTCGTTAATTTGCTACGTACCACAAATCTGGTATTAATAACTCAATTAGCGAAAAAAAAATCAACAAACAAGACGTTCAGTGACAATTATCGCTAGATTATCGACATTCATGTGTTAATCATTATGTTTATTTGAACATGTACACTCACCTCTTTCTGCGTGTATTATAATTATTTACTATATCTTATCTCTGATTAAACAGAATTTTTATTTCAATTTCTTTAAATACGACTCATTGTTTAACAAATATGTATACAAGAGTAAACCTTAATGAATTAATATAGATAAATATGATTTCAATAATTTGAAGAGATAAATTGTAATGTGCTTCAATGTTCATTTCCAGACAAATTAAATTACATTTATTTATTTATTTTAATGTAAACCTGAAAAAAAATCCCTGTACGATTTTTTTTCAGGTCTACATTTTTTATTTTTCGATCTAATAATAAGGCTGTTATTGTTTAAGAGGAAAATATCATGAATTCTAATAAATTATAAGTACAACATTATTAAAACAATACAAAATAACGCAAAAGAAGTTACAACAAGTGTTAGAAATCACCACCACCTATTTTTGTCATTTCTTCTTGATATTCCAAAGTATTTTGCAACTTCTTGTAGTGCAGCAACAGGATTTTCTTGAACGAAGCATAAAATATTTAAGTTTAACTTATCACTGAAAACGTGATTCAATGTCTTCCAGTTTGAATGTTAATTAACTGCACACCCTTTTGAAGAAAACTTTTGGGTTGTTTCCATACACGGAATCGGTCGTTCGCGATATTATGCCGAAAATAGGTCCCTTGCACTCCTCAAAGTGTTACCATTGTGATGCCAAGTTACTATACTCAATGACATTAGAAGCGTAACACCAAGAAGGAATGATTTTTTTGAATTCATATTTTAGCAACAGAGTGACTATATTTAAAGCATACATTGATAACAATTTCAACCTGGTGCCTTTTATATTTATTGTGAAAAAAAATATATTTCACTTTTTCTTTTTTGATAAAACTATTTATATGAGCTGTTTACTACGGATGCTTTTAGTTTTCGTGTTTCCGTTGAGTGTTTTAAGCTTAAATAAAATGCCTCGAGTCCGAAGACGTCCACAATATCACCATTTGAGCGATTTTGGCCGGGGTCGAGTTGTTGCTTATCGAGATGTCGGTATGTCCTATCGCGAAATTGCCCGCCGTATTGATTCCACTGCAGCAACTGTAATACGTGTATCAGGTATGGACAGAAGAAGGTAGAGGAGCAAGAAGAAGACCAATTGGTCAACCAAGACGTACCACAGAACGTCAAGATCGGCGCTTAAGACAAATAGCCCTGCGAGACCGTTTAGCTACTACGCGTCAAATCGGTGATCAATGGATTAGAGAAGAAGGTAGACCCGTTAGTATGCGAACCTTATATCGCCGCATTCAATCCTTTGGGCTTCTTTCGTACCGTCCAAGATTAGTGCTTCCTTTAACAGCGAGACACTGTCGCCAAAGGTTGGACTGGTGCAGAGAACGGTAGCATTGGGAGGCAGAATGGCACGATGTCGTATTCAGCGATGAATCACGATTTTATCTAGGCACGCATGATGGCCGTAGAAGGGTACGAAGCTACCGTGGAGAACGACCTGATCTTAGGTTTGCTATTGAGAGGCATGTACACAGGACTGCTGAAGTAATGGTTTGGGGGGCTATTACTCATGGTAGTCGATCACCTCTTGTATTCATTCGAGGCAGTATGACAGCTGCGCGTTATGTTGAAGACGTCATACGACCGACTTTGTTGCCTTATTTAGATGGCCGCCCAGACGTACTTTTTCAACAAGATAACGCACGTCCCCATATTGCTCGTCGAACTATGAACTTTCTTAATGAAGCTGGTGTTAATGTTTTGGCGTGGCCGCCCCGTTCGCCGGATTTAAATCCCATTGAACATGTGTGGGATATCATGGGAAGAAGAATATTCTCTTTGCACCATCCTCCACAGACTCTAGCACAGTTGATCGATGAAATTCAAGTTGCTTGGAACGAGATGCCTCAAGAAGACATCGACCATCTCATTTTGTCGATGCCCAGACGTCTACAGGAGTGTATACAGCAAAGGGGTCGCCAAACACATTATTAATATTTTTTAGATTGTTTTTTAATAAAATTTCTTGAAAATGTAATCATTTTATTCTTGATGTAAGACTACCATACTGGCAAAAAATCAAGTTAAAATAATAACTCCTTCTGGGTGTTACGCTTCTAATGTCATTGAGTATATTTTAACTCTTTGTTCATTGGAATACATTACTACTGTTAACTTTCACGCGTACAAAATAGAAACAATCAATTACTAATTGACGTGCGTTTAGTGTAATACGTACGTTTAGTTGCGTACGTTTAGTTGCGTACGTTTAGTTGCGTACGTTTAGTTGCGTATGTTTAGTTGCCTACAATACGTACGTCTAGTTGCCTACAATCACAACATAAGTTTATAGTACACACGACCGTTCCAGTGCATTTTTTTTTTTATCTGGGTATACATAGAGATTTGTATACCGAAATAATAAATTCCCTGTATCTTAGAGTACACCGTATACGAAATATACCAAAATTAAAAAATCCTTGTATCTTAAAGTAGATTATTCAATTAATTAATTAATTTTCAGGAGTAGATTTCGACCTGGAGCGACGAGAAAAACCCGGCGGAGGGCGATCCTGAAAAACGGCGACTGCAACATCCTCCAATCCCGCATTTCCAAGCACCGATTGCGATTCCTGCAAGACATCTTTACCACTTTGGTGGACACACAATGGCGCTGGACGTTGATCGTGTTCGCCCTCAGTTTCCTGTTGTCGTGGCTGGGTTTCGCGGTCATCTGGTGGCTGATCTCTTTCACACACGGCGACTTCGAGCCATCGCACATGCCCGACCTGCAGGAGCAAAATAACTGGAAACCCTGCGTGTCCAACATTTTCGATTTCACGTCCTGTTTTTTATTCAGTATTGAAACGCAGCACACTATTGGGTATGGGTTCAGGACGACGTCCGAAGAGTGTCCTGAAGCTATTTTCGTGATGTGCATGCAGAGTATTTGTGGTAAGTATTCTTACACTTGAAATATTAATATTAAGGGGGTAGTACACTCTGGCAGCGCGAAAAACGGTGATTTTTGCGATTTTTTTTCCGAGGATAAATAACAACCCACGAATAAATGGAATAGATGGCTTTAATAGTTGAACCTTCCGGCGCAAAAATATTTTTTTTAGAAAAAAATTAATCACTCCTGTGGCCGCTGCAGCAGGTGAAGTCTGACGCCGTAGTCCAAACACTACTGATTGGCGGGAGTTCTGCAGGTCGTCCTGTTAGAGCTGCAAGAGAAAACGTTTTTTGTCGATATTATTTTCTATCATGGTACATAGGATATTAGAGAAAGGTTGATAAAAAGAAAAATGGCGACGCGTTAAAAAAGATGTTCGTTTTTGAACAAAAAAAATTAGATAAAAGCGTGCACCAAAAATCTATTTTTGACGATATCAAAAAACAGCTACGTACCATGATTAAAAATACTGTGTAGAATTCAAAAAACAAAGGTGTTGTTAAATCAGATAAACCGTTTCAAAGATAGAACTCCCGCCAATTTGATAAAGATGTTTCCGAGATAATCGCGTTTAAAGTTTCGAGAACTTTTTTTAGCGATTTTGTCTACTTACCTTTAGTCAGCTATCCCGGGCCCGTACAATAATCCTTCCATGTTCAAATCGGCAACGTCCTGCTGCTTCTTCACGGCCACGTTGGACCAGCGGGCCTCCTTTACCGCTTCTGACACCCGCTTCTCAGCGAGCTCTTTATCGGCTTTCGCACAAAAACTGTTGCATGTCGGGCCGATTTGGAGCTGGAGCACCTTCATGATCTGCAAGAGGCCATTAAGGCCGCCGTTGAAATTGCATACGGCCACATTCGCCGCAATTTCCACAATTTTCTTCCCGCTGTGAATAGTTTTTGACGATATTGACCAAACGCAAGCATTAAAACTTTCATCTGCGTTCTGCGTGTATCCTCCCAAACAACGTTCCAGTAATTCATCGCGGCTCAACTCGACATACACTGGACATATGGCATCGAACACCTTCTTCTTCAGGGTTGGGTTGTGTCTGTATCCACTCAGCTGACCGGTGGCTTTAGCGTTCTGCTACGTACACATGGAATCTGCGCCTTCCGGACAATTGTGTTGCGGATCCATATCCGTGGATATTTTGTGATACAGTGTCGCCATTATTTCCCTTTTCATATTTTCCGTCGATGCGGAATTCCTCCGAATAGCTAACCCATAATAGATGGTCAATTCATCAATTAATTTTCCCGTCAAGTTCCCCTTACCGCCGAGTCCTTTAGTTTTCTTCACCAGTTGGCGAAGTCGGCTGCCCATGCGCTTTTGCACATGATCGATGCACTCATTTTTATGGACGATCAAGTCCTCGTATGGATCCGAATCAACAATCCCCTTGAACGTTTTACTATCGCCATCTCCGATATATTTACTGTACTTTACGCCATGTAAATCGAACGACCGCTGAAACATTTCGACGATAGAATCAACCTCCATTTTTCCGGATGAGCCCTGGTGATTTCGTTGACAATCGCTTTCGTGACTTTCCTGCCATTCCTCGAATTCTGTGGTTCTTTCCTTGTTTTTCCAAAGATCGCAAGCTTTACACCCTTTTGACTTTACTTCCAGGTCTAATACTTTTCCCGTACGCCAGCCAATAAGAGTAGTCACGCCCAGAAGAGACGAAAATCCCCTCTTCTTCCAAGACCCATCGCCGTACACCGTTAACGCGCTGAATTCTTTATCTTCTTCGGACAATAACTTCTCTCTTGTAGCTTTTTCATCGAAACATCTCGTACGGCTTCTGAGGCTGTGTGAATTGCGTCAACGATCTTGTAATACGCTGTCTTCACAATAGGACTGGGCAAGCACATGAATGCGCAAAACTTTAATAGTCCGTTGTATCCGATTCCCAGAATTCTTAAGCAAAAGATTATGCGACGATTGATTTCGAATACGTGACCATCAAGTAGCGGACTGGAATTTATGTACTGCGGATCACAAGACGTACAACATACAGCGATTTTGAACCCCAGACCACGGATACCGCTTTCTTGAAACTGTAACTCCGAACCGCACTTTTTACATACCACTAACTCGGACAGTGCAGTGAAAACACTCAGGAATTCGATGAGCCGATATTATAATAATAATATTTATTTCCAGTGTACATAATACATTCAGATAGTATATACCGAACATGCAAACAAGTCAACAAAAAAATCCTTATTTATACACAAACAGAAGTGATAAAATCAGCCGTATGGTAAAGTTCTAGATCGCACAGGTATTCAAACAACCCATGCCTCATTTTCTCAAATGTCTCTGCGATTTTTAGATGATTGGGTAGGGGGTTGTATAATTTTATACAGCTATATAGCGGCCCTCTCTCAAACATACTCATCTTATGTGTTGGGTAGGTATAAGTTATGCCGTGTCTTGTATTGTGGGTGCTATTAAGCAGATATGGTGAGAATAAATGTTTATGTTTGTACAAAAACTTTGCACATTCAAAGATATAGATTGCTGGCACCGTCAATATTCGTAGCCTTTTGAAGATTCCCTTGCAACTTTCCATTTGTGTCATTTTACACATAATGCGAATGGCTCGTTTTTGAATGACAAATAATTTTCATATTTGCGTGCTATTTCCCCAGATGATGATGCCATATTTTATTCTCGAGTAGATGTTAGCATAGTAAAAGGTTTTGGCAATATCCTTGTTAGTGTTTTTTGTGAGAATCTTAAGGCCATAGCAGGATTTACTGAGCTTGGAAGATATATTACTGATGATCAGTGTAATTCAACGATTCATCGAGTATCACCCCAAGAATCTTTGCACTACTAGAGATTTTAAACGAAGTATTGTTTAATATTATATGTTCCGGTGTTGGTGACGACTTAGTAGATTTAAAGAAAATCGTATTTGTTTTTTCTGTATTTAAAATTAATTTATTTGTACTAAACCAATCAGTGATATTCTTCATTAGGTAATCTCCATTTTGTATGACATTATCAAATGTCCTACCAAATATTAATAAATTCGTATCATCTGCATAACAGGTGATACTGTTGTTCTCACTTCCATTAACGGATATATCATTTAAAAAAAATATAAAAAGGAGGGGGCCTAGTATACTCCCCTGCGGTATGCCCATATCAGTATGTAAACCATCCGATAAAACTTCTTGCTTGCCATTATTTATTTTAACCGATTGTTTGCGGTTATTTAAGTATGATTTGATCAGATCATTTGCTAAGCCTAGTACACCGTAGTGGGAGAGTTTCTTTAGGAGTATAGGATGCTGTATGGTGTCGAATGCCTTAGACTGGTCCAATAGCACACCAAAAACAGTGTTTTTATTGTCAATAGATGACCGGATGATTTGGACAAATTGGAATAGGGCGGTGTCAATACTTTTTCCTTTGGTAAATCCATGCTGACAATCACAGAATAAATTATTCTTGTTGAAAAAATTTATAATTCTATTTGAAATATACAAAAAATACAAAACCAGCATTCACGTGGACGTTATTGTCCTTCGGTGCTCGAAGTTTTTTTGCAGACGCCGAAACACCTGCAACATCGCCTTCCAAGGAATACCGATTAATTAGACGGCGTCGTTTCATGGAACTGTTTTTCTGACGGAAATTGTTGTATGTTGTCTTTTTCTGCCCTTCGCTCAACCGTTTATTAGCCATTTTCAAAAAAAAAACAACGCCAGGGAGCACGAGGAACGTTTGTTTGTAATGACAAGTTGCCATATACTGCCAGGATTGGGGTACACTTTTCCCATGCCGTTTTTCCCAGGATTTTTTTCCCATGCCATTTTTCCCGTGATAACATTTTCCAATGATACTATTTTCCAATAAAACTATTTTCCAATAATATCATTTTATTAAAAAAGTGCAAATTGTATACAAAGACAAGTGTAAATAATAAAAATTCTATATTGTATCCAATCAGTCTAAGGTATTCTAAAATGTCTTCGCAGTCTGTATAATCTTCGAATTTTGAGACGATGTTGAAAATCCTGTCCTCGGTTATTTTTCGGTTAGGCCCTTGTTTCCTTTTAATTTTTTCCCCTAGGGCCGACTGCCGCAGCATCGTCTCAGTATCCGACTGTTCCTTCTGTATTTCCGTCAGAAAAGCGTATAAACTGGGATGATTTTTGCCAGTGATCACGCGGAAACGATTGTGCCATCCTTCGCTAATGTTGTTCGTCCTAGCTACATGATTTAGCACCGAATCGTACTAATTCCATAACGAAGGATGATACCGAACAGTAACGGCCTTTCTACGTCCCCTGGCAGGTTTTCCGCGAATATAATTTAACTCAAAATAGTCGACGAGGGGCATGAAATCGTCAGGAGCCTATTCTGCGAATATGTCGAACATCTCTGCAACCTTATCCGATGGAACGAATGCCAATCCCGCCATCATTTGCGATGCCTCGTTTATGGAGCGATCTTCCCGGTCATTGTATCTGATTTGCAAACCTTCCGCTTGAACGCGCCTAAAAATCGACTGCGTCATATGGAAAAAACACGCTTTTACATCTGCTGTCGGATACGATTTGGAGGCCGCATTGATGATGGCGAGTTCGAAATCGGTCATGAGAATTTGAGGAGGGCGAAATGGCAGGCCCAGTTCTATACATTGTGATTCGACGACATCGAAGACTTTTCTGTACGCAGATTCATCTTTCGTTGCCAGCAGAGCGTACACAAAGGGAAGGGCGGTTTCTTGACCGATGTCGTCTATGGATCCCAAAATTGCGAAGAGCTGAGTAAAAATTGTAGGGGCTGCTTTAAAAGTTCCGTCGACGAACCACGTTCTGCATTTCTGAAGTTTCCTCAAATTCTCAGCTGTTCCAAAAACGATAACGCGTGCACATGCCAAATCAAAGTCATCGTCTTCATAAGAATCGTATAAAACGAAATTTTCGCCTGTAATTCAATGTAAAAGTCAAAGAAAAGTCGAAGTTAAAGTCAAAGTGTATCAAAGCAATAATAACCCAGTAGAGTGACTCTATATTTATCCGGAATACCAGCAAGATCATCCATCGCAACTGGATTTTCCGGCATATCTTTTAGTCTTTCCCGCGTAATGGCCTTCCGCATATTCGGTCTGCTTGGCAACTGCGATAAAACGCTACTCGGCACGCCAACCAGAGTACGCATAACCTGGACAGGGGGCATCTCAGGATGTTCAGCAGCCTTTCGTTTGATGGCCCGCACGACACGAACAGCTTCGATTTCTTCGAGATTAGGTGCGTGGCCTAGATGCTCAGAAACCATTGGGCCTCCCCGAGTAAGGAGGAGCTGGGTACCCGATATGGCGGTTGTTTGCGCACTGGCATAGCATTGACCCTTTTTCCGGTAACTCCAGTTGACGAGACCTTTTTTCGTGACGGAATGCTTGTAGTATAGATAGCCGTCGATGTGCAGAAACCGGCCGCCTCTTCCATTCTCTATAAGCTCCAGGGTAATTGGTAATAAAGCTCCCGCCATAATTTGGTTAATTTTGATACGAATGATGGTGAACGAATGACAAATGCTATGACAAACGCAGGTTAGGAAGTTCGAAGTATTCGACAACATGAAAATCGAATCAGAAGTAATAGCTGTGGGAAAAAATCATGGGAAATCTAATAGTCATGGGAAAAATGTCCATTGGAAAAAAATCGTGGGAAGTGTCCCCATACTACTGCCAGAGCCATCTACTATGCGATGCGGTAACATTTGGAACTTAATATAAAAAAATGAACTTAGGCCACGAGCAAGAGCACACTTAGGCCCAAATAGGGCCCATTGTGATGTCATTAGTGTTACCTTTCCCTCACGAGAACCATTTGGAGCCGATGATGAACTTTGCGAGGTTCCTGACGTCTACCGACTCATGGTCAGAAAGTTCTTCCATATATGGTAGGCTTGGGTAGGAATTTCTTATTCTAGCAGTAGTCGCTATGGAGAATACCCAGCCATTGAGCGTGTATGCCAAAGGGATGAAACGTATCAAGAATTCTAATTGTTCTAATGTTAAAAACATCGCCCGTTTCGCCGATGACGGACTGGTTCTCTGAGTGCGCTCGGAGCGCCGTGACACGGGTCCACTAATTGGCCTGAAACTCTGTAACGTTGTTTCTGGCGGACTTGCGGTTAAGTCTACCATAAGGTAGATATTCAATAGAATTTTTAAAGACCAAAATAAAAATTTTATTTTTTGAAAATTTTAGAGTGTACTACCCCCTTAATAAGTATGATTGCAATTGCCAATACTTGGTTGTAGAATACTCGCAGTGTGTGTACACGCCTTCAGTGCCAGTTGCACTAAACACGTTGAACTGCTTCAACTCTGAACTCGACTTCAAAATGACATTAGAACAATAGGAGCTGTCATCTTAAACTCAAGTTCAACTTGAACTCGACTTCAAAATGACATTAGAACAATAGGAACTGTCATCTTAAACTCAAGTTCAACTTGAACTCGACTTCAAAATGACATTAAAACAATAGGAGCTCTCATCTTAAACTCAAGTTCAACTTGAACTCGACTTCAAAATGACATTAGAACAATAGGAACTGTCATCTTAAACTCAAGTTCAACTTGAACTCGACTTCAAAATGACATTATAACAATAGGAGCTGTCATCTTAACTCAAGTTTAACTTGAACTCGACTTCAAGGTTTTTAGTGCAACTCGGCTGCATTATTATACTTTCAGGTGTGATGATCCAAGCCTTTATGGTCGGAATAGTGTTCGCAAAGATGACCAGGCCGAAACACCGAACGCAAACCTTACTATTCTCAAGAAACGCGGTAATCTGCCAACGGGACGGCTGCCTATGCCTAATGTTCCGAGTGGGCGACATGCGAAAAAGCCACATAATCGGAGCCAGCATCCGCGCCCAACTCATCCGCCCCAAAACCACCAAAGAAGGCGAGATCCTCACCAACTACCAAACAGAACTAGCGGTTAACGCGGACGGTTGCGACGGTGATCTCTTCTTCATCTGGCCTATGACGATAGTTCATAAAATAGACGACAACTCACCTTTGTATCATCTGTCAGCAGCTGACATGCTGCAGGATCGGTTTGAGATTGTTGTGATATTGGAGGGGACTATCGAGTCGACTGGGCAGACCACGCAGGCCAGATCTAGTTATGTGGCTGCTGAAGTGCTTTGGGGGCACAGGTTCGAGCCAGTTGTTGGTTATAATAAAGACAGACAGGGGTACGAGGTGAAGTATTCCAAGTTTGATAATACTTTGCAAGTGGATACGCCTTTGTGTTCAGGCGCTGAACTCGCCGAATTTTACAGGATGCAGGAACCGGTTGGTAAGTTAAGCTTGAAATAATATATTACGTCACGAGAGTGGTATGCAGCGTATTACATATGAGCGGATATGTTGCGCATGAGCCGCGCAGCGGCGAGTGCAGTATTCCGCGAGTATGTAATTGCCATACCACTCGAGAAACGTACGATACTTTACCTACGCCCTAACAAAATAAACAATGAGCATACGAGAACAACTTATTTATTGCAATATTTTTTAATAGTAACATGACAATGATGAAAACTAAATTACAACTTGATCAAAATACAGCGAATTTTTCTTCTAGGCAAACATGTGCATAAAGCTGTACAATTTCCGACAGTCGTTGTTTTTAAAAGAGTTTCATTTGAAGGCTGTTTTCCACTTCCAGACTAAGCATGAAGTAAAATTTCGAGTTTAGAAAAGCCCTGTAAAAATTTGTACACAAATTTTCTGGGCTTTTCTAAACTCGAAATTTTACTTCATGCGCCACGCGTATAAAACACTGATTTCAAGTGAGGTTCAAATATACATAAAGCTCACAATATTTTAGTGTTTTATACGCGTGGCGCATGAAGTAAAATTTCGAGTTTAGAAAAGCCCAGAAAATGTGTCTCGGGTCGCTGCGCGACCCTCGACAAATTTTCACGGGGCTTTTCTAAACTCGAAATTTTACTTCATGCTTAGTCTGGGAGTGGAAAACACTCGTTTAAAGCCTTAAAATAAACTCATAAAAAAACACCGAACATCTAAAGATTTAAAGAAAATAAAGAAGTAATTTCTTTTAGGTAAATTTTCTGATATTCAATGTTTTTTAAAAAAAGTTCAATTTGAAGCTTTAAACGAGAGTTTTCCACTCCCAGACTAAGCATGAAGTAAAATTTCGAGTTTAGAAAAGCCCCGTGAAAATTTGTCTCGGGTCGCTGCGCGACCCGAGACAAATTATCTGGGCTTTTCTAAACTCGAAATTTTACTTCATGCGCCACGCGTATAAAAAACTGATTTCAAGTAGGGTTCAAATAAACATAAAGTTCACAATATTTTAGTGTTTTATACGCGTGGCGCATGAAGTAAAATTTCGAGTTTAGAAAAGCCCAGAAAATTTGTCTCGGGTCGCTGCGCGACCCTCGACAAATTTTCACGGGGCTTTTCTAAACTCGAAATTTTACTTCATGCTTAGTCTGGGAGTGGAAAACACTCGCTTAAAGCCTTAAAATAAAATCATAAAAAAACACCGAATATCTAAAGATTTAAAAAAAATAATAAAGTAATTTCTTGTGGGTAACTTTTCTGACATTCCATGTTTTTTAAAAGAGTTTAATTTAAAGCTTTAAACGAGAGTTTTCCACTCCCAGACTAAGCATGAAGTAAAATTTCGAGTTTATAAAAGCCCCGTGAAAATTTGTCGAGGGTCGCGCAGCGACCCGAGACAAATTTTCTGGGCTTTTCTAAACTCGAAATTTTACTTCATGCGCCACGCGTATAAAACACTGATTTCAAGTGAGGTTCAAATATACATAAAGCTCACAATATTTTAGTGTTTTATACGCGTGGCGCATGAAGTAAAATTTCGAGTTTAGAAAAGCCCCGAAAATTTGTCTCGGGTCGCTGCGCGACCCTCGACAAATTTTCACGGGGCTTTTCTAAACTCGAAATTTTACTTCATGCTTAGTCTGAGAGTGGAAAACACTCGCTTAAAGCCTTAAAATAAACTTGTAAAGAAAACACCGAATATCTAAAGATTTTAAAAAAATAATAAAGTAATTTCTTGTGGGTAACTTTTCTGACATTCTATGTTTTTTAAAAGAGTTTAATTTAAAGCTTTAAACGAGAGTTTTCCACTCCCAGACTAAGCATGAAGTAAAATTTCGAGTTTAGAAAAGCCCCGTGAAAATTTGTCGAGGGTCGCGCAGCGACCCGAGACAAATTTTCTGGGCTTTTCTAAACTCGAAATTTTACTTCATGCGCCACGCGTATAAAAAACTGATTTCAAGTAGGGTTCAAATAAACATAAAGTTCACACTATTTTAGTGTTTTATACGCGTGGCGCATGAAGTAAAATTTCGAGTTTAGAAAAACCCCGAAAATTTGTCTCGGGTCGCTGCGCGACCCTCGACAAATTTTCACGGGGCTTTTCTAAACTCGAAATTTTACTTCATGCTTAGTCTGGGAGTGGAAAACACTCGCTTAAAGCCTTAAAATAAACTTGTAAAGAAAACACCGAATATCTAAAGATTTAAAAAAAATAATAAAGTAATTTCTTGTGGGTAACTTTTCTGACATTCCATGTTTTTTAAAAGAGTTTAATTTAAAGCTTTAAACGAGAGTTTTCCACTCCCAGACTAAGCATGAAGTAAAATTTCGAGTTTAGAAAAGCCCCGTGAAAATTTGTCGAGGGTCGCGCAGCGACCCGAGACAAATTTTCTGGGCTTTTCTAAACTCGAAATTTTACTTCATGCGCCACGCGTATAAAAAACTGATTTCAAGTAGGGTTCAAATAAACATAAAGTTCACAATATTTTAGTGTTTTATACGCGTGGCGCATGAAGTAAAATTTCGAGTTTAGAAAAGCCCAGAAAATTTGTCTCGGGTCGCTGCGCGACCCTCGACAAATTTTCACGGGGTTTTTCTAAACTCGAAATTTTACTTCATGCTTAGTCTGGGAGTGGAAAACACTCGTTTAAAGCTTTAAAATAAACTCGTAAAAAAAACACCGAATATCAAAATATTTAAAAAAAATAATAAAGTAATTTCTTGTGGGTAACTTTTCTGACATTCCATGTTTTTTAAAAGAGTTTAATTTAAAGCTTTAAACGAGAGTTTTCCACTCCCAGACTAAGCGTGAAGTAAAATTTCGAGTTTAGAAAAGCCCTGTGAAAATTTGTCGAGGGTCGCGCAGCGACCCGAGACAAATTTTCTGGGCTTTTCTAAACTCGAAATTTTACTTCATGCGCCACGCGTATAAAAAACTGATTTCAAGTGGGGTTCAAATAAACATAAAGTTCACAATATTTTAGTGTTTTATACGCGTGGCGCATGAAGTAAAATTTCGAGTTTAGAAAAGCCCAGAAAATTTGTCTCGGGTCGCTGCGCGACCCTCGACAAATTTTCACGGGGCTTTTCTAAACTCGAAATTTTACTTCATGCTCAGTCTGGGAGTGGAAAACACTCATTTAACGCTTCAAATTGACCTCTATATAAAAAAAACAACGAATAACTAAAGATTTAATAAAGAAAATAAGCAAATAAGAATTTTCAATACGTAAACTTTAAAGAAAAACTCCCTGTACATCAAAGAAATGTCATTTGGCTGTGTGGTAAGCAATCAGCTGTTCAGCTGCCAACACGTAATGTACTTGTCAAAGCTATTACGTGCATGTGTACGTAATGTCAATCATACTTGTCAAGATGACAGTGTGGTATAATGCGGTTACTAGATAGGGCGTAGGTAAGTAATATTAAACTATTTTTATTGTCGTGTGCTTATTGTAATACATGTATGTCGTTTTGTTTTGTGTGTTTGTCTAGACCGTGTTGAATCCCTGCCGAGGTTAAACAGCGACCTACCGACTGCAGATGTAACACCCGCCTGAAGGCCACTTAATACAAACAATCTGCTTTAAGTTAATCTAGCTGAAACTGTTTAATTGTTAATTATTGTAGTAAATGAATGTTTTCCGTTCTCATCTTGCGTTTGTGTTCAGAATATTTAATCCGTTCTCATCCTGCTTTTGTGATCAAATGTTTTACTAACAGTGTTGCCTGATCCTACAAACGCCAATGAAGTTCCCGAAAGTCGCTTATATAATTTAAAGCTAAAGAAAAACGAGCAACTCATCCAATTTTCAGGCTCTTCTAAATTTGAAATATTATGTTTTACTAACAGTGTTTCCTGATCCTACAAACGCCAATAAAGTTCCCGAAAATCGCTTATGTAAATTTAAACTAAAGAAAAACGAGTAACCCATCCAATTTTCAGGCTCTTCTAAATTTGAAATATTTACTTTTTGCGCCAGGTGTATTAAACACTGATTTAGTGTAAAGTTTTAAATACACTTCATTCATCTTAACAATTACACAGAATATTAAATGAAACAAGTAATCCCTTCTCTCCACTGGTTTATTTCAAACACTAGATGTACATATCGTTCACCAAGTTGTACTAAACTAAAAGTTTTTAGTTTAGTACAATTATTGAAAATGTTCACTTGGTGAACGAAATGTACCGGGTGGGCAAATAAGCGAGGTAAGCGGCTGTATATCAGAAACTAATGATCGTAGAAAGTTACGGTAAAAAAAATTATAGGTTAAGTGGGCAAGGGAAAATGCTGGAAATTATTTTCAAGTTTCCAAGATGGCTGCCAGTGGGCGTTTCCACCATCTTGAATTACATAAAGTTACGTTTCTTGTGATTTTCCCCAATGAATGTAACAAAAAAGTATTTGCGTTTTAATGCTAACCTAAAGTGGAAGATTTTTTGTAAAAACAATTTTTCTCTATCTTTCGAAATAAAGTACTGGGGGGTATTCGAATGTTGTATTAAATAAATGCCTCTAACTTCGAAACGGCTTAATGGATTTGGATAAATTTGGTACCATTTAAAAGAGCATTTCTTGGGCTTTTAGGTTTCTCGTAATCATGACAGTTGTGACCTACACGGCCGCCGATAGAGGGCGTTATTCAAATTCAAATTCAAATTATTTATTTCCAGGAAGAACAATTACATTCATGGGTTGGTCAATTTAAAATAGTTGCATCGTATGGATATAACAAAAGCTTACTGACTAGGTTGTATATACAGGGTCCTGCAACAGTATGTCGGGCTTTGCTAGCGCCATTCCCGTGAAAAAAACAAAAAAATGTTTCGTACAAAAAATTATTGATTTAAAAATATTTATATCGTAAAATTATTTTCAAACATACAGGGTGTCCCAATTTTGCAGTATAACAAAAATATTTGTTTTTTTTAATGGAACACCCTGTATTTATTCAACTTTTCTAATGACATTTTTCAACCTCTACATTGTTGTCCATTTAGTGTTTTATTATGTTACAGTGTTGCCAATTTACATTTTTTTTCTTCAAGTATCATGCATAAGCAAGATCAACTTTAAAAAATCGTAGCGACCTCGATTTTTGAAGGTAAGAATAACTTTTAGCAAATATCTCAGTGTGGTCAATAAGCAACGTTTTATTAATGAGCAATTTAAATTTAGTAGTACAGGGTGTTCAGAGCCAAACTTTGCAAATTTCAAAGCGGTATAACCCATTTTTTTTAAATGGAATGCTAACTATTTTATGTCATTATTCGATAGGTCTATTTCTTCTCTTCAATTTGATGGGGCATATCTTATGTCTAAACCCCATAGTTGTTGAGATATTCAATATTTTTCACAAAATTATCCATTTAATTACATTTCTATGCACTCTAGTAGGCCATGCTGCGACGAAACAACTGTCAAAATGTAATGTAAGTGTCAGTGTGACATTTGATTATGTCGAAATGCGAAACGTTAATTTGTGATTTGTAAAGTGATTGTTCGTTTCGTGGTAAAAGTAGACAGCAAATAATTACGATGAATTTCGAAAAAGACGAACTAGTCGATATGATTTTTGTATTAGGGGAGACTGATTGAAATTGTTTATTGGCGGCTAGAATTTACGCGACACGTTATCCCGACAGAAGACATCCGGAAGAGAAAAGTTTTAGGAACCTGCTCAATAGATTTATTGAAACGGGAAGTGTACATTACAGAAAACAAGAAAGAACAAAACCTATCACCAATGAGGAAAACCAATTTTCAGTGCTCTTAACAGCAACTGAGCATCCCAACTTGAGCCAAAAAGACATCTGTGAAGCAACCAGCATAAGCGAGAGGTCAGTACAACGCATTCTGAAGAAAAATCGATATCATGCATATCATATTCAGTTACATCAAGAACTGAGTAATACTGATTTTCAGTTTCGTTCCGAATTTTGTATCTGGGCAAGACTAAAAATACAGGAGGATCCTACGTTTTTCCAGTATGTTTTATTCACGGATGAGGCGACGTTCTATAACAGCGGATCTGTCAACAGGCACAATTTTCATTATTATTCAACTGAAAATCCGCATGTTATGAGACAAGTTGATCATCAGCATCGATGGTCATTGAATGTCTGGGGAGGAATTATTGGAAACCATGTGGTAGGTCCACATTTCTTCGAAGGCCATCTAAATGGGCATCGCACTTTATGCGAAATGTATTACCCGGGTTATTAGCTCATATACCTCAACATACAAGAAACCGGCTGTGGTTTCAACAAGACGGGGCACCTGCGCACTTCTCGCGAGATGTGGGGACATTTGTTGATGGTATTTTCCCCAACCAATGGATTGGTACGAATGGAGCCACTAGATGGCCTGCTAGATCTCCGGATCTAACAAAAATTGATTTTTTCTTGTGGGGATATGTAAAAGAAATTGTTTATAAGGAAGCACCAACAACCCCAATGAATATGCAGCAACGAATTGTTAATGCTTTTGCAAGTATTTCACCTGAAATGTGAGTGAATAGGTCTTTTCAGCGGCGAATTAATTTGTGCCTAAATGAAAATGGAAAACATTTTGAACATTTACTGTAGTATCGTTTCTCTTTTGTATTAATAATTTTGAAGTATTATCTGTATTTATTCATCTCACATTGACTTTTACTTACATTTTGACAGTTGTTTCGTCTCAGCATGGCCTACTAGAGTGCATAGAAATTAATTAAATGGATACTTTTGTGAAAAATATTGAATATCTCAACAACTATGGGGCTTAGACATAAGATATGCCCCATCAAATTGAAGAGAAGAAATAGACCTTTCGAATAATGATACAAAATAGGGAGCATTCCATTTTAAAAAAATGGGTTATACCGCTTTGAAATTTGCAAAGTTTGGCATGTTTCTCTGAACACCCTGTATTACTAAATTTAAATTGCTCATTAATAAAACGTTGCTTATTAACTACACTGAGATATTTGCTAAAAGTTATTCTTACCTTCAAAAAACGAGGTCGCTACGATTTTTTAAAGTTGAGCTTGCTTATGCATGATACTTGGAGAAAAAAATTGTAAATTGGCAACACTGTAACATAATAAAAAACTAAATAGATAACAATGTAGAGGTTGAAAAATGTCATTAGAAAAGTTGAATAAATACAGGGTGTTCCATTAAAAAAACAAATATTTTTGTTATACCGCTAAATTGGGACACCCCGTATGTTTGAAAATAATTTTACGCCATAAAGATTTTTAAATCAATAACTTTTTGTACGAAACATTTTTTTGTTTTGTTCACGGGAAAGGCGCTAGGAAAGCCCGACGCACTGTTGCAGGACCCTGTATATAAAACTTACTCACTAGGTGTATAATTAAAAAAAATATATAAACTAGTAGTGTATATTCTAGTATTCTGGATATTCATTACGTTGAGCAGAACACTGCTCAATATAAAAGAAATATATTATAGAACGGATGTTAATTTGTTGAAAATATATGTACTCATGTTATGTAATAATAATAATAATAAAATAATAATAAAATAATAATAAAATAATAAATATAAAACGATCTACATAAATAAAATAAGACAAACAATATGAACACTTTAAAGACGTAGGGATGAAATATATAATGTTTGGACAACAATCCACTGCATGCACAACATAAATATCATAAAATATCACACGAAATTATTTCATTAAGTATTAAGTGGTTATATTCTTCTACAGTGTAGAATCCGTGTTCTTCTAGTTGTTTTTTATTGTCTGTAGGAATTGCTTCCGAGGCAAATCACGAATACATTCTGGCAATTTATTAAATAGTTTCAGACTTTGGACAAGACACGAATTATGGTAGAAACTGTGGTGATGTTTGGGAAGTTTTAATTCTTTTGTACGTGTGTTATAATTATGGTTTGTTTGATGAACGTTGAAAAGATGCATGTTACACTTTACGAATTTAAGAGACTCATAAATATAGAGGGTAATTATTGGCATAATTCGTTGCTGCTTAAAAAGGTCTCTACAACTGTAACCCGGGTTCTTCTTGCATATAGCTCGGATGAGTCGTTTCTGTGCGACGAAAACTCTTTTGATATTTATTTCTGTTGTAGAACCCCAAAACAGTACTCCATATGTGATTATAGGTTGACAGTAGGCCATGTATACCGTGCGTGCGGCATTCTCGTGAACGTCCTACCTCGTTGCGTAAATGAGATATGAGTATTTTGCCAGTTTTGAGCATACTTCCTGTATGTGAGAATCCCACTTTAAATCTTTTTGTATTGTAAGTCCCAGAAATCGTGCACCTTCCATTTCACTGATTGGTTCTCCATTTAGCTCAATACTTATTTGTCCCATTGGTACTCTATAGTTGATAACACTAGTTTTAGCTGCATTCATTTTCAAGTTATTCTTGGTAAGCCACGTGTTTAGATCTTGTAGTGATTGATTTGAAGCTAGGTTGAGATTTTCCATGGATTGCCCTTTCATATTTATCGTTGTGTCGTCTGCAAACATTGTTATATGCGTGTTAATGGCGAGTGGCATGTCGTTGATATATAATAAGAATAGTAGTGGCCCCAGAATACTTTCTTGAGGTACACCAACAGTTGGATAGGCGAACTGCGAATCGCATAGTTTATTATTAATTGATACGCTGGTTATATGTTTTCTATCAGAGAGATAATTTGTTAGAAGATTGTGACAATTTCCTCTTAGGCCATAAGCTGTTAGTGTTGTAAGCAATCGTTCGTGAGGCACACAGTCAAATGCCTTCGGTAAATCTATAAATATTGACATGACATTTATATTTTTGTCAAGATTTCCCAGAACAAAAGTTAAGAAATTAAATATCGCATGGGCGGTTGTGAGGCCCTTCCTAAAACCAAATTGTTCACCACACAATATTTTGTTCGATTCAATGTAGTTTACTATTCTGTTATACAGCACTCTTTCAAATATCTTAGAAAATATAGGTAAAATTGATATTGGTCTATAGTTAGACATTTCATTCGATATTATAACCAAAATATTGCGCAAACCGCATCTTAATAATAGTTTAGGGTAGAGTAGTGGATTTAAAATAGGTATATATTGTAACATAATAACTTAAATACATGACATGGTAGTTAATGGTTTGAGAGTCGAAATAACTCTGGTTAGTTGGCCTCCTCGCGGGTATTTATATTTGGTGTTGGTGCTGACTGGTAGCGTTGGCCCGGTGATTTGGGACGCCGATGGTCACAAAGTCCACAAGTCCGTTGCTGAGTTGCAGAAGTTGTTGCCGTGGATCGGCCGGACAGGCGCTCGTCATCTTGCGTAAGTGGGGCATCAGGTAATTGTCCGGAATTGTGTTGTGTTATGATTGCATTATTGAACGAATGATGCAATCGTAATAGAATAATTAATAATTAAATGTATGTCTAATCTTAGGGATTAGACACCTTTATTATTAAGATTATTATTATTATTAGATATTAAGATGCGGTTTGCGCAGGCTTATTGGTTGGTCATTTGTCTATTTTCTAGTCTAAAAAAAATCATATCGCATTTAAATTTTTGAGAAAATCCAATATTTTGGTTATATTATCGAATAACGCCCTTTATTGGTGGCCGTGTAGCTCACAACTGTCATGATTACGAGAAAACTAAAAGCCCAAGAAATGCTCTTTTCAATGATACCAAATTTATCCAAATCCATTAAGCCGTTTCGAAGTTACAGGTATATATTTAAAACAACATTCAAATACCCTCAACCACTTTATTTCGAAAGATAGAGAAAAATTGTTTTTACAAAAAATGTTCCACTTTAAGTTAACATTAAAACGCAAATACTTTGTTGTTATATTCATTGGGGAAAATCGCTAGAAACGTAACTTTATGTAATTCAAGATGGTGGAAACGCCCACTTGCAGCTATTTTCGAAACTTGAAAATAATTTCCAGCATTTTCCCTTGCCCACTTTACCTATAAATTTTTTACCGTAACTCTCTACGATTGTTAGTTTCTGAGATACAGCCGCTTACCTCGCTTATTTGCCCACCCGGTACATATCGTTCACCAAGTTGTACTAAACTAAAAGTTTTTAGTTTAGTACAACTATTGAAAATGTTCACTTGGTGAACGAAATGTACAACTAGTGATTAAAATAAACCAGTGGGGACAAAGGATTACTTGTTTCGTTTATTATTAAATTCATCTTCACGTAACTCATACCGAAACATTTAATAACACAAAAATTCTTCATAAAGTACAAATATTCTTCTTTCTTAATTGGTCATTATTTAGGACTACAATTCTTCAAATTGAAGACTTTTAAAAAAAAAGGCAACACTATCAACTTACGTTCTAACATTCGTTATCCTTACTAACAAATACTAACAACGACAGGTTATGACGCACGAATCTACCTTCTCGACCACGACTTTTATAGACATCACCATCAGGAATCGTATAGCGGCGTGGAGGCTGAAGATGAGCATATCCAAGTGATTGTCCAGCAGAATTACTTACCTCGGGAACCGGAAGAGATGGGAGTTCAGATCGAAGAGTGCGGCTTATGTGATGATCGCGAAGAACTTAGTGAAAATAAAAAGAGAGTTTCGAATGATAAAGATAATTTAAGCGATGATGTATTTCTTGATAATTAAATGTGTATGTGAGAGGTAACCTACACCAAGTAATTTTTTTTCAAAAAGGTTTTTTTAATACTGTTGTTATCAGGATTTTTTTAATTTATCGGGAGGTTTCAAACATGTGACTTGGTATAGTGTACCTCCCAGATACAGAAATATATTGTACATACATTAAAATATTAATATTAAAATTGAAAAAACGTTTTATCCTCCGATACATTTGAGGAGCAGAATTTTTTAAAAGTCGAAGAGTTTTGTAAGAGAAACAATGGTAAAAGGAAACTGACCGTGTGTGTGTCTAATTCCGGATCCTAACAGCTTCTCCTTACGGTGTGATAATGGCGAAGAAATTACTGAAAATAAAAGGAGACTTCCAAATGATAAAGATCATTTAAGCGATGATGTATTTCTTGATAATTAAATATATTATACATACCTGTACATTAAAACAATAATATTTAAATCGAAAATAGTATATTGTACCGGGTGTTTGATTAAGGGTAGCCATCGACTGTATCTCAGAAACTATGCATCGTAGCAAATTGCAGTAAAAAATATCTTAGTAAAAGTGGCCAAGAGAAATCACTGGCAATATTGTTTGAGTTTATAGCTTCGCCGCTAGAGGGCGCAATCTCTTTCGTACAAGATAAAAACAAGTTTGTATCAAATAAATACCAAATTAAGTTACGTCGAAAATATAAAAATCTTAGTCTAAACAAGATTTTACTCAATTTTAACCATCTTCTCGTTTCTTTTGATTTCACATAAGACGCAGGGGAAATGGAAAAGTCTACTAATTTAAATTACTGTAACCTTAGTTAGGTTTAACCGAATTTAATAAACTCAGGCTCATTTGATTGATTTAAAACCTTATTGACTGTAATTCACTTTAGTTTTGGTATGAAGCGCCAGGGACGCGATGGAAACAATTGCCGTATTCTTTCGATTTTCTTAAAAATCCTAATTTCGAAGGTACACTTTAGTTACGCTAGTTAATTAAAGTGAAAAATACTGTGAAAAGTGGTGAAAACATCCTAATGGCAATAAACAGCTTCTCCACCTTTAAAGCACCTGGACCACACGGCATATTTCCCGCCCTACTACAGTGGGGACGAGATGCACTACTTGAGCACATAGTGATGCTTTTCCGGTCCAGTCTAGCGCTGGGACATGTCCCAAAGGTCTGGAAACAAGTTAGGGTAGTATTCATACCGAGGCCTGGTAGAGCAGACTATACTGCACCTAAGGCATACAGACCAATCACACTCTCTTCGTTTCTCTTGAAAACGCTGGAGAGAATTTGTGAAAGGTACATAAGAACGTCAGCCGCTGATGCCATTACAACACGCTTCCACACGGGGAAGATCCACCAAGTCAGCCCTACATAACGTAGTGAGTAGAATCGAGAGATCAATGGATAACAAAGAATCCGCCCTGGGTGTTTTTGTTGACATCGAAGGTGCGTTTGATAAAACGACCATACCGAAGATAAGAAACGCGCTAAACAAGCGCGGAGTACCATCAAAAATGTGTGACTGGATTGGCAATGCACTTGCCAACTGACTGGTCACAGTGGAGGAAGGTGGAGAACGTATCACCTGCAAGATTAACAGAGGCTGTCCACAAGGAGGTGACATATCTCCTTTACTATGGAACATGGTGCTGGACAGCCTCCTAGAAGAACTTCAGCAATTACGCTTCTTTGTGACAGCCTATGCTGACGACTTAGCCATTATAGTACATGGCAAATTTGAAGACGCTTTCTGTGATCAAATGCAGGGAGCTCTAAATACAGTTTCGCGGCTAAAACGGAGTTGGTCATGTTCACCAAGAAAAGGAAGGTCATGAATAGAGCACTTAAGCTAATGAATACGATGCTGCAGTACAGCGACGAGGAGAAATACCTGGGCATCGCACTCGACAGGAAACTAAGCTGGAAAACGCACATCGAAATTAAAACGGACAAAGCTATAAGAGCCTTTTGGCAACGTCTGGAGGTTGAAACCGCGCACGATGATGTGGCTGTACACAGTTGTCATAAGGCCTATGCTAACATATGGAACTTCAATTTGGCGGCCCAGGAAAAACACGTAACGACTATAAAGAGACTAGCGCAAGTGCATCCGACAGTCTGTTCAAGCGTAACAGGCGCCATGCACACAACTCCGACAATGGCGCTGGAGGTCATGCTTTGCCCTCCGCCACTTGATATTCACGTGGAAAGGGAGGTTATTGCGACCATACTTCGCCTCCAAAGTAACGGGATTTGGAACAGCAACAACTGTGGGGAAGTCAGAGGTCACCTCTGGAGGATGTTCTGCAACGATATACCTCTAGTAGAGGCTGGCACTGACTACTGCGTACCGACACCAATACGGAATGCACCCTACGCTGTTAATATCCAACCCACGAAAGATATGAGAGAATCGGCTATATGAATCTACACCGATGGCTCAAAAAGAAAGGATAGGTCAGGGATTATAGTTTTCTCTAGAACCCTGAGGATCCATACGAAAATCCCTATGGGTAAGTAGGCGACCGTCGCTCAACTGGAGACGATGGGTATAACACTTGCGGCGGACATCATTTTAAGCCGTAAAGTGTCAAACGAAGCCATACTGATCCTAACAGTAGGCAAGCCTTGATGTCTCTGAAGAAGTTATACACTACTTCACAGATAACAATAGAGTGCCATAAAAAACTACGGCAGGCAGCAATGTATAACAACATTGAAATCTGCTGGGTGAAGGGGCACGGTATAAACATAGGTAACAGGAGGGCTGATGCACTGGCCAGAGCAGCGGCGTCATCTCACCGGAGCCGCTAGTGCGATTGACACCCCTGTCACTATGTAACATGTTACATTCCAACACACTTGATAAATTCAGGAAGCGTTGGGATGATACGGAAAGATGCAAACTCTCGAAGGAGACATTACTGTACCCCAACGAGATTTCAGCTAAACGGTACCTCCAGATGACTAGAAGGAACCTCAGACAGATAACCGCTGTTCTAACCAGACACTGCGGGCTCAATGGACACTTATACAAGATGGGAATAGTTGACTCTCCATCTTGTAGAGGGTGTTAAATGGAAGACGAGACTGCGAGGCAGATCTTCAGCGAATGCCCGGCACTCTCGTCTACGAGAGGATCAATACTGAGTGAAAGATGGCCGACGATGGACATTATAAAGGATTTGCCCACCTCAGTAATACCTAGACAAGGTGGGATGGTTGAGCTGAGGGTGGGTGACCCGTAGTGGGAGGCAGCACAATGGGCCAAATGAATTCTAAGTGCAGTGCACACAACACACGACTTTACACAATGCGCACTCCCCGTATACCAGATACCAGAGGAGCGGCACACAGTGGTCGAAACGCTCATTTTAGCCGAATGCTATAAAGCTTTTTTCTTGAAAACGAAAGAAGATGGGTGACAGAATCCTAGTAAAGATCAATACAAAATTATATTTTGCATCAGAATATGTTAAAATATAAAAGGTGTTTCATTTAAAAATATCAAGATTTGATAGTTTAAAGTTGACCAAACACGGTATAAAATTTGGAACACTGTGTATTATTATTCGAAAAATAAATCACCACTGGGTGCCTTTGGATGTTGGCTTTCTGTAGCGAACATTACATCCTTTCGATTTTCTTTTGTTCGGAAATGTAAAAATGAAATGATGCTGTTGCAGGGGCTTTTCAACTATAGGCCAGAATTTAAAAAAGAATTTAAACTGAAACAACAGGAATACAGCCAACTATTAAAAGTACCAAGAAGCAATTATTACGAAGTTCAATTACGCGAATCCCACTGTAAATCCAAAACAATGTGGGAGATTGTGAAAGATATTGCAGGATCAACAAACTCAAAAGTTTTACCAAACGATGATGACTTACTAAAATGCTCTAATAGTTTTAATACATTGTTTAATAAAAAGGCTATGGAATTGGTTACTGTCAGCCCAATATACCATATGTTTGTGATATTCCTTTAAACAAATCATCAATCTTTGGATATCTTGGTGATGGCGCAGAAATTATCTCACTTATTAAATCAATGGAAGGAAAGAAGAGTCATGGTTATGATGAAGTGCCCATGTTCATAATTAAAAAATGTATTTGCCAAATTGTAGAGCCCTTATGTGATATAATAAATTGTTCACTAAAAACCGGCCACTTTCCTTGTAATTTAAAATTCGCTCAAATAATACCCATTTATAAAAGCGGAGATAGTAAGGATAAAAACAACTATCGGCCAAGAAGTTTATTAAGATCTTTTTCTAAAATATTGGAAGCGGTAATATATAGTAGACTCATTAACTTTTTTAAAAATATTTTTTTTTTTCTGCAAGCCAACATGGTTTCTTAACAGGTAAGGGCGTTGACGCCGCTGTTTTTGATTATACCACATCAATATTACATGCCCTTGACGAAAAAAAATTGGCCTGTGGAGTTTTCCTCTATTTGTCCAGGGCTTTCGATTGTATAAACCACGAAATTTTACTAACCAAGTTATACCATTATGGTATAAGAGGCATTGCACAGCAGTGGTTTCGATCTTACCTATCGGGAAGAAATCATGCTGTCAAAATTCAAAAGTGTGGCGTGAATGTACTTTCGGGGATCCTGGAAGCCCCTATGGGCCTACCGCAGGGCAGCATTTTAGGTCCATTACATTTTATTATTTTTATAACCGATGTTGCCCACGTAGTGGGCGAAAATAATATCGTTAGTTACGCAGATGATACTAATTTGTTCTTCAAAGGGCTAAATTTATGTCAGATATTGACTAAGGGGGGTACTACCTTGGATAAAGTAAAACAGTGGCTGGTGTGTAACAAACTCGTGTTAAACGAAAATAAAACTAAAACTATTGTGTTCAAGTCCAACCAATCCGTTCACATCCCGCCCAGTTATCCTTTGGATGGCTCCACATGGTCTTTTAGCAAGAGTACTAAACTCCTTGGCATTTTTATCGACGAAACGCTAAATTATAAAGATCACATAGAATATCTATGTAATAAATTAAGTAAACTATGCTATGCACTGAGAACGATATCTAAGACGGCAGATAATAATCTTACTAGACTGGTTTATCTATCGAACTTCTGTTCTCTTCTGAGATATGGAATCCTTTTTTGGGGTACATCCCCTGACGCTTGTCGTGCGTTCATACTACAAAAAAGAGCTCTAAGAGTAGTAAATAAGGTCCAGGCGCGAGATTCGTGCAAACGAGTGTTCAAAAGAAACAACATGCTAACTTTGACCGGTATATATGTTCACGAATGTGCTAAATTCTGGTTTAAGAACAAATACATTTTTCAAACGTGTACACCAACACATCATTATCCGCAAAGAAACTTTAAATATAACTATCCAACTCACAGATTAAGCAAATTTGAAAAGGGGGCATATTATTCATGTTTGTAAATAATAAATCATCTTCCTAGTAGAGTAAAAGCTATAGATAATTATATTCAATTTAAAAACAATGTTTTCGGAATTATGTGTGAACTGGAACCGTATAATATTAATGAATTTTTTGATGTAAATATTAGTTAGCTACTGTTTTTATATCTTATGTATCCAACCGACCTGTTTCTGTTGCCATATATGTATATTTTGTATATCTCTTGTGGTGTATAGAAATAAATGTTATTATTATTATTAATACGAATTTTAAAATAGCAATTGGTTGTTTTTAAATATCTACAATTTAAGTTTTTATTTTATTTATTTTACAGTTGGAAATATTAAATGAGTGGCTTGTATTACTTTTGCAATGGTGCTAAATGCATTATATTATTCTTGGGAAAATCTCATTTTCTTACCGGCTACGCGAACTTGGAAAGTCCTTACGAGAAACGCATCTAAATAATTAATCAACTTTACACAAGTTTCCTTCTACACGTTAAGGGTAACTTCTAATTAATTAAAAAACGATATAATGTAAAGCATAAGAATAGTTATTATCACACAAATAATTATCAATTACACATACAGAGATTTTTCCTTTAAAGTATACACACGCTGTAAATGTTTCGACATTCGTCGTTTTTTAAAATAGTGCAATTTTATGCTTTAAACGAGTGTTTTCCACTCCCAGACTAAGCATGAAGTAAAATTTCGAGTTTAGAAAAGCCCCGCGTAGAAAATTTGTCGAGGGTCGCGCAGCGACCCGAGACAAATTTTCACGGGGCTTTTCTAAACTCGAAATTTTACTTCATGCGCCACGCGTATTAAACACTGATATAAAATAAAGTTAAAAACGCACTGAAAACCAACCCGACTTCGATATTTTTTTAAAATTTGATGTTTTCTTTCCTATCCATGCTGTAAACCTTCAGATATTCGTTGTTTTCTTGTAAAAAAAACTTCGATTCCCTGTAGTCCTTCGGTCTCCGAAGACCACGATTGGTCCTTCAAGCTGTAGCCTTTGTAAAATGGTAATAAATTTAATAATCTAGAGTGATCCTTCAATTTGAAACTTCTAAGAACGAGTGTTGTCCACTCCCAGACTAAGCATGAAGTAAAATTTCGAGTTTAGAAAAGCCCCGCGTAGAAAATTTGTCGAGGGTCGCGCAGCGACCCTCGACAAATTTTCACGGGGCTTTTCTAAACTCGAAATTTTACTTCATGCGCCACGCGTATAAAACACTTATATAAAATCAAGTTAAAAATGCACTGAAAACCAACCCGACTTCGATATTTTTTTTAAAATGGATGTTTTCTTTCCTATTCATGCTGTAAACCTTTAGATACCGTAAACTGGGGTTACTTTGCTCCATTTTTAGTGGAGAAATTGAAAATCGTTTTAAAAAAAAAGTAAAGAACGTATATAAAAGTATAATTTTTGCACAAAACACATAGAAGGGTTTAAGTAATATAAATGTAGTATTATTTAATACAAAAACAAACGGCAAATATATAATTTCTTTTGCTGAAGATCGGAGCAAAGTCTACCATAGGACGGGGTTACATTGCGCCGGGGTTTAAATCTCTATGTAATGCATGTCTGGAGTAAAGTAGTACTGCTCTCTAGTCAAAATTTCTCCAACGTTTCATATCTACTTATATAAAAGTTAAAAAATTAGTTTTTTTGCATTTTTAATATCAAAAAACAAGAGCTGCATCTAAAAATAGCAAATGAACAACACATTCTTAAATTATTAAGGTAGGTATTTACAAACAAAAATATGGTTTATTAAAACAAGTTGTTGTTCAGCTCAGGAACTGCAAAAAATCCTCTTTTGGAAACTTGTTTAGGTGTCTTTATGCCACCTAGAACGTCAGACCAGCAGTAAGTCATTTCATCACGCGTTTTGGGCCATTTCCACATTTTTAAAGCCTTAACCATTGAATTAATGGTGACTTCATTGTCGTTAAACCCCATAATTTCACCAGGATACAATTCTCCTTCATATTAAAAAACTAAGAAACGTCCTATTTCTCGAACAACGTTTGCAAACTGAAAAGCTTTGTTCTTAGTTGGCTTGCCTTCCGCGTAATCCATAAACTCTATTTCTTTTTGTTGCTCGTCAACTAGGTCATGCAAATCAAAATCATCATCTGAGTTGTCCTTGAAATAGGGTTCGTCTGCATGTCTAGAGGAAATTGCAGGTTCATCCTACGACTTCTTCGTTAACCACGTCTTCATCGCTCAATGTATTTTCAGCACAAACGCTTTTTCCTGCTGGAATGTTAATTTTTTTTCTCCGGTTACGGATTTTTTTTTTCTGATCTTTTAGCTTCCAAGCTCTGCAGGAACACAGATTGAATGTCGTCTTCATTGCAGGACGACCTTGGCAAGCGTTTTAAAAGTTCTTCCACATTTAAAGGCACTATGCCACATTTCCGAAAGTAATTTTAAGTTGTCTTGTACGTGAGGAGCAATAATATCCATCATTTTCGACAGCAGTGGTGGGAAGTTCTGCTTCTGTATGTTTGTATTATGGATGCCATCTTCTGTATCTTTCCAGTCACTTAAAATTTTTCGCCACGCTATTTTTAGTGGCCGGAAGAATGCCACATCAAGAGGCTGTGTCAGATGCGTGCTGTTGGCAGGCAAGCAGATTAAAGATATTTCATATTGGCGGCATAATTCCACCGCATCCGTAGTTAAATGGGAAGAGAGATTGTCACATAGTAATACTGTTTTCCCTTCTAATTTTCTCAATCGTGGTAGCATTTGTTTTTCAAGCCAATCTGTGAAAATTTCTGCGTCGAACCATCCAGAACTGCTAGAATTATAACGGCATCCTTTGGGCCCGTTTTCAGTCCATGTGGTCCACATTTTGGTCGCTCGATAAACAACATACGGTGGGAGGAGTTCTCCAGCCGCGTTACCAGCAAACATGACAGATATAGATGTTTTGGAGGCATTTCTGATCATTTCTGGATATTTGGATCCTTTTTTGACGAGAACTTTCTTTTTCCCCGGATCGTCGGTAAGATTCGTCTCATCAAAGTTCCAGATGTTTGTAGCAGGAACATCAATTAGCTCTTTGAACAAATTTTGAATAAATGTTCTTAACATAGGTTCGTTAACTGCCGCTCGTGTTCGTTTAACATTTTCAGCAAAACGACGTGAGAGTTCAGGGTGTCTGGCAATAAAGGATTTTATCCAGTCGCTACCAGGTGAGTTATTGTCAAATATTTTTACTGTCCTTCCACATCGGCTCAAATAGTTTTTTATTATATGTCTCAGTTCTCGTTCGTTTACAGAAAACCCGTATTCACCCAAAGAAATTATGCAATTAGCAAACTAGTTTTCTTCATCACAGGTAAATATGGGTTGCTTTCCTGGTTTCCTACTGTGTCTGCCTTTTAATTTATTTAGAATAGTACGTCTTGGGATCTTATATTTTTGTTCGGCTTTTCTATGCGATATTTTTCCACTTCTAATTTCATTTAAACACTCCTCTAATGCTTCTTTCGTGTAGTCGGCATATTTTCTTGAACCCAATTGCCTTTGGTAATTTCTTGGCATTTCTTTAACCAAGGAATAAATATTTTAGCCGGTGAGGTAAAAAAGAATAAGAAAAAGTGGGTATACTTTGCTCCGGAGCAAAGTAACCCCAAAAGTGTAACATTTTGTAGGTTAAGGACAACAAATAAAGTTTTTTTCTTTCTAATGGAGCATTTCAACAAATTTTAAGTGCAAAACAGTTTCGGAGTACTACAAAACCAATGTGCAAATACTTACTTGTAAATCAAGAACAACAACTTCTACAGACACTAAATTTTATCAGCAAACAAACACGTGAATTTCAGCTGACAACTTTATCACCGTCTTATTACCACTCTAAAAGCGAGGGAACGTAAGCCGACTGCGTAAGACATTGTTATATAGGCAAACTTTAATACAGCGCTAAGTATTTTGTGTTGTCTAAGTATAGTTCCTGTGTAAAATCATATTTAACTCTTTTTGACAGTGGGGCAAAGTAACACCTTAAGGCGCAAAGTAACCCCAGTTTACGGTATTCGTTGTTTTCTTGTAAAAAAACTTCGATTCCCTGTAGTCCTTCGGTCTCCGAAGACCATGATTGGTCCTTCGAGCTGTAGCCTTTGTAAAAAGGTAATAAACTTAGTAATCTAAAGTGATCCTTCAATTTAAAACTTCTAAGAACGAGTGTTGTCCACTCCCAGACTAAGCATGAAGTAAAATTTCGAGTTTAGAAAAGCCCCGCGTAGAAAATTTGTCGAGGGTCGCGCAGCGACCCGAGACAAATTTTCGCGGGGCTTTTCTAAACTCGAAATTTTACTTCATGCGCCACGCGTATTAAACACTAACGTTATCTGAAGCTTTTTTCAACTCAAAATTGTACTTTATGCTCAGCGCGTAATAAAAATTGATCTCAATTAAAGTTAGGAACATACTGATTAAGTTTTATCCACGTTAATAAATATTACAAATGTTTATTTCGAATCTTCGAAATTCAAGCGCCTGAAGTAATATGCTTTTGGATTTTTTTGCATTTATTTTTACATACAATATTTAGTAATAAATATTCGTAAAATGTATTAATTAACGTGAGATCAAACTTAAGCAGTGTATTTTGAACTTCACTGCAAATCAGTGTTTTTTACGCGTGGCGCATGAAGTAAAATTTCGAGTTTAGAAAAGCCTGAAAATTTGGTTTGGTCGCTCCGCGCTTCGCGCTACGCGACCAAACCAAATTTTCAGGCTTTTCTAAACTCGAAATTTTACTTCATGCTTAGCCTGGGAGTGGAAATACTCGTTAATAGCTTCAAACCGAACTTATTATAAAAACAAGGGGAAAAATCATTTGATAAAAGTTAAATGACATTTGATAAATAGTGAAATATGTTGATATAAAACTGACATGGGGAGATGTTAATGACATTAATAATTACAGGGCAATCTCACTACTACCTATCTTTTCAAAGATCTTGGAACGAGCGCTGTTCTCACAAATCGTCGACTTCATGGAGTTGCATAATTTTATCACTGGCCAGCAGTACGGTTTTTGTTGTGATAAAAAGATAATAGGCGGCTAATAAAACAAGATGTATGATAATAGTCAAAATGGACGTAAAAAAAATATACACGTTTTACTTTTTATCGTGTTACTTTCTGCTGCGATATCAAGCAAAACTGGCTTGAATTTACAACAGGTTATGGGCCCAGTAACCAGTAACCAGTAACCAGTAACCAGTAACCAGTAACCAGTAACCAGTAACCAGTAACCAGTAACCAGTAACCAGTAACCAGTAACCAGTAACCAGTAACCAGTAACCAGTAACCAGTAACCAGTAACCAGTAACCAGTAACCAGTAACCAGTAACCAGTAACCAGTAACCAGTAACCAGTAACCAGTAACCAGTAACCAGTAACCAGTAACCAGTAACCAGTAACCAGTAACCAGTAACCAGTAACCAGTAACCAGTAACCAGTAACCAGTAACCAGTAACCAGTAACCAGTAACCAGTAACCAGTAACCAGTAACCAGTAACCAGTAACCAGTAACCAGTAACCAGTAACCAGTAACCAGTAACCAGTAACTAGTAAACTAGTAACCAGTAACCAGTAACCAGTAACCAGTAACCAGTAAAGTAACGAGGAATAGTTTGTATACGATCGGACGTACAAGATGACTAAGGAAATACAGTTTGAGAAACTCAAGGGTCGTGAAAACTACCAATCATGGAAACGGTCAATGTTGGCATTTCTCCGTACTAAGAAATTGGCCAAATGTATCGCCGAAACGGACACGGAAACCGATATCGAGAAACTCGGTGAAGCTATGGGATGGCTTGTGTTGTCCACCGAAAGCAACGTTGCTAGTCACTTCAGTGATTCGGATACACCGTTGAACGTCTGGAAAATGTTGAGCACATCATTCGCTGAATCGGGCCTAGATCGTGAAATCACCGCACTGATGGATTTAACCAGCATCAAATTAAGTGATTGTCCATCAATGGACGAGTACATCGGCAAAACGATGGAGGCTTGCAAACGATGCACGGAAGCAAAAGTTGAAATTAAGGATTGACTCGTCGCATTATTACTGCTGGGTAAGCTTTGACCGGAGTATCAACCGTTTATAATGGGTTTCACAGCCAGTGGTACAGAGATTACGTTTGATCATGTGAAATCATCGTTGCTAAGTCTCGTGCCTACGATCGGCCAGAAAGAAAAGGCATTTATAGGACGTGGCGAACGTAGTATGGGCGCTGGTTCCAAATCAAAAGAATTCAAGCCTCGATGTTACGACTGTAATCAATTGGGACATTTACGTCGGAATTGTCCAATTCGCAGAGGAAGCGTCGTAGAAAAATCATCAAAAGGTTCTTCATGTCCTTGAAGAAGGATGAAGACCAAAGGAAAACTAATAACGCCAAATACGCGAATGCATTAACTGCATTGGTAAGCATTGTGGTTGATGGGAACTGGGTTATCGACAGCGGCGCATCAAGACATCTAACCCCTCATCGAGAAATTTTGATGGATTTCACGGAAACGTCAAATTTAGACATATCAATTGCAAACAACGAGCGGTTAAAGGCAATCGGAAACGGCACCGCTTATGTGAGCATCGATGGTGTCGAGATTGCAGTGGAAAACGTGCTATGTGTGCCAGGATTGAGTGTGAATTTACTATCTGTGGGTGAAATAACAAAATCCGGAAATTCTGTACAATTTGATAATTATTGCTGTTCGATACACAATACATATGGTACATTGGTTGCTAAAGCGAAACAACAAGACGGTGTTTATGTCATTGAAGCGAAGCGCATTCGCTGTATGCTGGCGAAGTCTGATAACATCGTCGATTGGCATAGACGTTTAGGTCACATGGGATACAGCGGGATGTGTCAACTAAAATCGGCTATTGATGGATTAGAATTTGAAGGTGACAAAGAATCGTTAAATGGTTGTGTAAATTGCGCAGAGGGAAAATTGGCTCGAAAACCATTCAATACAACGAATACTGAAATCAAGGCGACTAGTGTGTTAGAATTGCTGCATATGGATTTGTGTGGACCGATGCCCATTTCGCTCGGAGGAGCGAAATATTTCCTTGCGATTACTGATGATTTTTCAAGAAAGGTTCATGTATCGGTCCTTACAGATAAATCTGCAGTAGTGGATGTTTTTCGAGAATTCAAAATAATGACTGAAAATCAACGCAACTGTAAAATTAAATGATTACGCACGGATAACGGCACTGAATTTGTTAACAAGGCCATGGCGAAACTTTGTGCTGATTCCAGTATACTTCATGAAACAGTCAAAATTGAATTTGTGTTCAGTATTCCGGCACCAGATACCCACAGACGCGTTTCGGACTTCAAGGTCCTCTTCAGTGTGGTCCCGACCCAGTGCTGAGGAATACTGAACATTTCTGACTATTTCAAGCCCTGAGTCGGGACCACACTGAAGAGGACCTTGAAGTCCGAAACGCGTCTGTGGGTATCTGGTGCCGGAATACTGAACATAAATTCAATTTTGATATTTGTTTTCTGGTTTCACAAACAGAGTTCTGCTCGTTCGTGGACGAAACAGTGACCTGTATATGCACTTTGTGCATTCGAGTCACTGACGATGCCACTATGAAGCATTAGATGGCGTTAGCTATCGAAATCATTAATAGTTTTCATGAAACAGTGTCGTACACACCGCAGCAAAACGGCGTTGCAGAACGGATGAATCGAACCATCGTTGAACGCGCACGCTTAGTAAGGATTTTTGGGCTGAGGCTGTACACCACGCATGTCATATTGTGAACCTCTCAATCAATAGCACCGTGGACAATAAAACACCTGAGGAAATTTGGTCTGGTAAGCTACCGAATTTGAAAGAGTTAAAAATATTTGGGAGCCCTGTTATGGTTTATGTTCCGAGTGTTCTAAGAAAGAAATGGGATAAGAAGACAATCGAAATGATCTTCGTCGGATTTGCGGATACTCAGGCAGGTTACCGGTGTTTCGATCAAGAGAAACGGAAGATTGTCATCAGTCGTGACGTTGTTTTTCTCAATCCAAAACCGGCGAAATTCGACTCGAATGTTATGATAGATTTGTACAATGATGACGAAGATGTACCGATGAATTCTGTTTCAGTTGGGGCAAATGAGTTAACTGGGTTAGTGGTTAAAGTAGAGGAACCGATCCGATTGGAAAAGGGAGTTCCAGCGCAAGATCCGACAACAATCGAACCTGCTCAGGATGAATTCGAGGATGTGATTTCAGATTTGCCAGCGAATAACACTACACCAACCACATTGACCGATGGGATTCGACGAGGAACTCATCAACGGAAACCAGTAGAACGTCCTGACTATGTATCATTTTTAGCGAGTAATCGTGAGTTGAGCGACCCATTAACTCTTAGCGAAGCATTGGACAGTTTTAATGCGTCCAGTTGGAAGCAAGCGAAGGCAGATGAGTTGCTTTCGTTAGAAATGAACAAAACTTGGAAACTAGTAGCGTTGCCAGCAGGCCGAAAAGCAATAAAAACGAAATGGGTGTATAAAATCAAACGCTCGGATGACGGACGACCCATTCGCTATAAGGCTCGCTTAGAGGCGAAAGGTTGTTCACAAAGGTATGGCGTGGATTATACTGAGACTTACTCACCCGTAGTACGTTACACCTCAATTCGTGTACTGATTGCACTGGCGGCTCAACGTCAATTGCATATTGACCAAATGGATGCAGTTTCGGCATACTTGCAAGGCGATCTAGATGAAGATATTTACATACAACAACCGGACGGATTCGATGATGGTAGCGGTCGTGTCTGTAAACTGTTGAAGGCGATATACGGGTTAAAGCAGAGTGGACGACAATGGAACATATGTCTGGACGCAGCACTAAAATCGCTTAACCTAATTAGATCAAAACTAGACCCATGCGTGTATTACAATAAGACTGCGAATTTGATTGTGGCAATTTATGTAGATGATTTTTTGGAAATCAAGTATCGATCGAGATAATTTGAAGCATCAACTAACCGAAAAATTTTATATGAAGGACATGGGACAGGCAAAGAATTGTATAGGCTTCAACATCGGATACAAAGAAGATGGCTTATCAATCGGACAATTGTTATATGCGAAAGAAGTCTTGGAACGTTTTGGTATGACGGATTGCAGAGCAGTGACAACGCCAACAGATGCGTCACATAAGTTATCATCTGTTATGCTCAAACCCGGCGAAGAATTAACGAGCGTACCGTACCAAGAAGCAGTGGGTAGCCTGCTCTGATTGTACCCCATTTTTTCCACTCCATTACTTCCACCAGTACTTTTCTTCCACCAATTCTTTTTTCCACTGTACATATTTTCCTCCGAATTCTTTTTTCTTCTAATTTAGTTCCGCTATTTCTGGTTCCACTTTTTTTATTCAAACATTCAAAATTTGACGTCTATAGCCAACTTCAAAGTAAACAACCAACCAAGTCTTTGTAACTTTGATAATCGACACTTTTGAGCGTCGCGAATGATCTCGTTTACGATGGGGACAGTGCCCAAAGAGACAGAAGCAGTTTATTCTATTGCAAACCTTTCTCCTAACCTAACCTAATCTAGAAGTATGTGGCACAGGCATCGTTCCCAAAGAGACTTGCGCAATGTATTCTATAGCAAACCTTTCTCCTAACCTAACCTAACCTATAAGTATGTGGAACAGGCATCGGGAGCAAAATGACTTCTAGGTTTGGTTAGGTTAGGTTAGTAGAAAGGTTTGCAATAGAATAAACCTTTCTACTAACCTAACCTAACCAAACCTAGAAGTATGTAAAATCGCTAGCGTGTGCAAAGATACTTAAGCAATGTATTCAATTTGAAACCTTCCACTTAAGCCACAAACTAGTAGAAATGGCTTAACTGCGGTTAAGTATCTGTGGTCCAAGTGGGTATTGGATAAAAGTCATATGCTCTTACCTACACAGATCATTATATTAACTTTTACACACAACGGCACTCGGCGGCGCAGTGAAAATTTGATGGAAGAAAAGTCTTGGTGGAAGAATAGTCTTGGCGGAAGAAAAGTGCGGTGGAAGAAATAGAGTGGAAAAAATGGAGTGGAAGAAATGTCCCCTTACCGCCTGCTCTACCTAGTCCAAGGAACATGACCGGATCTAGCATTTGCTGTTAACGAAGTAAGTCGATTTAATAAAGTTCATGGAGTCTCGCACTGGATCGCTGTCAAGCGCATCATGCGATACCGCAAAGGAACAATTGAATATCGTATTATGTACAGGATGGACTTTTATTCTAGCTGGGGGAGCAATATCATGGGGATGTAAAAGGCAGAAGATAGTTGCATTGTCTACAGCTGAAGCTGAATACATGGCGATGTCTTCGGCAACCCAAGAAAGTCTGTGGCTCCAGCAGTTTTTGAACCAATTCGGAATTGTTGACACAATCGAACTACAAGGAGATAACCAAAGTGCTCTGGATATTGCAAAAGAAGAGGCTTATCGTCCAAACAGTAAACACATCAGTATACGATATCACTTTATCCGGGAACGAGTTCTAGCCGGAACTATTCAACTTAAATACGTCCCCACTAATAAGAATGTTGCGGATTGCCTAACTAAAGGAGTTACTAGTGATTAATTATTGTTTTGTGTTGTCAGTATGGGTATTAATGCTCCAACATCAATTAACTTGATTTAATTAATAAATTGTTGATGTAGCAAGTTGGGGTGTTGTGATAAAAAGATAATAGGCGGCTAATAAAACAAGATGTATGATAATAGTCAAAATAAACGTAAAAAAAATATACACGTTTTACTTTTCATCGTGTTACTTTCTGTTGCGATATCAAGCAAAACTGGCTTGAATTTACAACAGTTTTCGTAGGGGAGGATCGACGGCTAACGCAATCACCGCTCTTACTGAGGTAATATACGACACATTTGACGAAAATAATTACTCTATAGCAACCTTCATGAACCTCACTAAGGCATTTGATTGTGTCTCCTATGGTATTCTTTTACGAAAGTTGTACTGCTATAATTTTCACCCAAGCAGCTGCCGTATGGTGAATTCCTATCTTGCGCACAGATATCAGCAACTTTCTTGTAAAAATAACACCTCAGAGGAAGTAAAGATTAACTGCGGCATACCTCAAGGTTCAATCCTAGGACCTCTGCTTTTCATTATCTACATCAATGATCTGCCTGGGCAGAATCATGGTTTAAATACTGTGTTATTTGCAGATGATACCACATTGCAAAGCTCCTCTGTGTACAAAACGGCAGCTGTTGAAAAGAATACTATAGCAGTTAAAAGAGCGACAGAATGGTTCACAGTGAATGGTCTCACTATTAATCCTGATAAGTCGACGGAGGTAACCTTCTCCATGAAGAAAGACATCGAAGAGAGTAGCGCAAAATTCCTAGGAATTGAGTTGGATTCGAAATTAACCTGGCATGCACATGAACAGGCATTGTCTAAAAAACTGTGTAAGGGCGTATACTTTCTTAGACAACTAAAAAATTCCCTGCCTACTGAGGCTCTCCGTACTGCTTATTTTGCGGTTTGTCAGGCATACATTACATATGGGATTTTATCTTGGGGCCATTCTAGCATAATTGGCAGAATTTTTGGCATTCAACGTCGCGCAATACGTGTGCTTGCTTATCAAGAGAAGCAAGCACGCGTATTGCGCGACGTTGAATGCAGTTTGTCGCGAGGCGTTCGTTCACCATAGCATTCTTCCACTCCCTTGCATTTATGTATTGGAATGTCTTGCATATGTCCGAAAAAATGCTCACAAACTAAAAACTCACGATCAAAATCATCAGCATGACACAAGATCTGCCAACCTCATATACCCTGCATTCCTTCGTTTGGGTAAATCGCAAAATGCGATAAAATTTCATGGACCAAAACTATTTAATATTTCACCAAATCCAATTAAGGCACTGCCGCTGACAACCTTTCGCCAAGTTTTAAAGAGATATCTGGAAAAACAGGCATTTTTTAATATATCGGAATGACTATCTAGTAATTTTTCCGGCATAGTTGTATAATAAGTTTTAATATGAATTTGATTGTAATCGAATTAATTATTTTTATACTATTATCATCATTGACGTGTGTAAACTTTTCTGTAGTAGCACAAATTGATTAAATAAATAAATTTAAAAAAAATTAACATGTGAAAATTTTATTCGATAAAATGGGAATTTCATTTGATACATGGTAAAAATCAAACGAAAAACTCACTGTATACTTACCAGAAAAGTTCCCTGTAGGTTTGAAACGGAATATTTTAATGTGTGATAAAATAAGAAAGAAGAAGTATTGTCGGTAAATAAGAGGAATAAGCGGAAAACTGAATTGATTCACAAACATTGACATTGTTGTTTTTGTTGATGATGATCAATTTCGAAATCTCATAAGATACCTTATAAAGTTAATAAGCCGGCGATATTTGCGGAACGGCTTCGTCAATTAATTTGATTGGAAAAATAACGCCGGGGGGTAAGCCGACTTCGATCTATCCCGCGAAACTTTCGAGGGGGTATAAAAGTCCGGAGCGCCGCACTCCAGATTCATTCATTCCGAACAACTCCAACTGCTACAAGTATCCAGTCATTCTGATCAAAAAACTACCAAATTAAAGTTTGTATACGCCGTTTTTTACATGACTGAAAGTCATTTACACTTTTTATTATTATTTCAGCATGTTTCGCGTTGGGCTTATATTGGTATTCGTGGCGATTGTGGGCTTCTGCGCTGCCCAATTGAACTACTCTACTGGTTGGGGAAAAAGAGCGTTTAATCCGAGTTCCGTCAACGAGAATAACTGTAAATCTTGTGTGGATTCTGTAATGATGCTTTATAAACTTATTCAGGTAGGTTAACAGTTATGTCATAGAATAAATATTAATAATTTTTCAAAACAAGATGCCAGTTGCACCAAACACGTTGAACTGATGTATTACAGTAGAGTCACAATAGGTGTTTTGTAGCTCTAGAACTGTAATGGATTATATGGCCCCTACCACATAACAAAAAAATCTCAATTGATTGCAACCTAGAATACGCGAATCTGAAAAAACGTCAGATAGCAGTTACTATTGTTCTAACGTCACTTTGAACTCGAGTTCAGAGTGACTTTAGAACAATAGTATCTGACGTTTTTTTTCAGATTCGCGTATTCTAGGTCGCACTCAGTTGAGATTTTTTTGTTACGTGGTAGTTGCCATAAAAACCATTACAGCTCTAGAGCTTTTGTAGCTCTAGACCTGTAATGGTTTTAACCACCTATTGTGACTCTACTGTAATACATTTACTAATGAGTAATGGACCCATAAGTAAAACATTTGGTAATAGGTGTAGAAAAAATAAATTACACTGTTCTGTTTTCTTGTCCAAATCACTTGTTGAATGAAATTAAATTTTTTAAAACAAGATAAAAGACAGGGCCAGTTGCACCAAACACATTGAACTGTTACAACTCTAAACTCGAGTTCAAAGTGACGTTAGAACAATAGGAACTGTCATCTTAAACTCGAGTTTAGCTTGAACTCAAGTTTAACATTTTTGGTGCAACCGTGCCTTATAAATATAAACTAAAACCGGCCAATTTATACATAATTATAGGTGTTTAATTGAATTCACTTGGTTTGTTTTACTAAAAATAATTTTAGTAAAACAAATCAAGTGAATTCAATTAAACACCTATATTTAGTAGAAATATTTTACCAAGTGAATAATGAGAAACAAGTTAATAATTATAAATAATTATTTTACTCACGGTATTAACAACCAATTAAATTAGCTGAATTTGCACCATTAATATAATAATAATAGTAGTCTTTCAAATCTCAATTCAACAACATTGAATAATGTTTTAAAAATTGCAAAAATCACCTGCTTCGCGTGGCGTTTAAAGGGTTTTTCCAATTATTAAAACTTCGTGATCCCGACGTGACGACTATGAACGTTTTAATAAGCGGAAAAACTCTAGTATCATAGTTAATGCGTGTTGCGCTACACTCTTGATGGAATCGGATATACAAATTTGGTGAAGAAAAGCACTTGTTTTCTTCCATGATTTTATTTTCAGTTTCGTGACACGTGTTTCGGTCTTTACAGATTATTCTCACAGGTTAAACTAGTTTAACCTTTGAGAATGATTTTGTAAAATGTTCAGGCTTTTATAAACTCGAAATTTTACTTCATGCTTAATCAGGGAGTGAAAAACACAACAATATTTCCACGTATTTAACGTCCCCACTGAGCAAACACATTCAAGTAATGTTTCATCAACATTAATACAACGTTTAATGTTGCTACAACGTTGATATAATGTTATTTGTTTCTTTTTTGCTCAGTGGGTCCTTACACATTATTTAATTATTTTTAATAAAACGGATAATTCATTCAATAAAAAGGGAAAGTAATTTGACAAATAGTGAAATATATTGCTACATAACTAACGTGTGGAATTTTAATTTGATAAAAAAACGAAAGTAATTTGACAAATAGTGTTGATACAAAACTGAGATGTGAGATTTTCATTTGATAAAAAGAGAATTTCGTATGTTACACGAAAAATCCTGTATTGTATTGATTATTTTGTTTCAGAGTGAAGCACAAAAACTCATCGAGTGTGAACACTTCACCAAGTAACCATATGAAAACAACAATTATTGTGTGCCCAAGTGTATAAATTATGTATAAAAAAGTCTTTATGAAATAAATCTAGGCAAAATTGCATCCTGTTTTAATTATCCCACTCTTACAATTTTATAACTAGTCTACTTTTATTTTAACTTTATTACATGTATAGTATTTTAAATTAAAAAAACCTCTCTCTAGAATGCCATGGAAAATATTGTAAGTTGGCAACTCTGAAAAGATATATTATAATTATCTTGTTTGGCGTTTCATATGTCAATACCTTAGGCCTGTAGCCAACTTAAATTTAAAAATAAATTAAATCATGGCACTCTAGAGGGTTTTTTTTATTGAACATATGGTATACAGTCTGTTTGATTTATTGTGACACAGCACATATGTCCGTTATTAGTACAGATAGAAAAAAAAGTTAAAGACAAAAGTTTTAGTATTTTTTATGATCTATTCAATCGTACTGTCAGAAAAACAATTGAAAATCAAATAAACACGTGAAAGCTATTAGTTTCATTTTCTTTAATAGAACACCCTGTATATTTTGTTTATTTCAAATAGGCATTAATATTAGCCTTATAATGATACCACATAAGTACCCCTTTATTATAGAAATAACACGACAATTGCCAATAAATAAAATTTATCAGTTGACATGAATAACTATTTAAGTGTCTGTTCAAAGTGACGTCCGTTGTTTGCAATACATTCTTCACATCTCTTTATTAAATTTCGTCGTGCTTTTTGCAACATCCGTGGTGTTATTTGGCCACATGCCATACGAATACGATTTTTCAGATTGTCTAAAATGGACAGATCTGGCGATCTTGCTGGCCAGTTTATGGGGCCACCATTTGCAATCAATTTCAAACCAAACTTTCTTTCCAAAATATCTTTGACATTTCTTGCGTTATAAGGAGGAGCTCCATCTTGTTGGAACCACATATCTCGACGTATTTCTAGGGGGATATCATCTAAATAATCTTCAAATTCTATCTTAAGAAAGTTGGCATATCGGTCCGCATTCAACGTTCCTTGATAAAAAAATGGTCCTATTATGGTATCACCTAACACACCAAGCCACACATTAACTACAAATCTTTGTTGGAATCTGCATTCTCGAATTTGACGTGGATTCTCAGTATCCCAGTAATGGTCGTTTTTTCGGTTGGAGATTCCGTTGTTGGTGAAATTTGATTCATCACTCCAAAGAATTAAATTTAATAAATGTTGATTGTTGCTAAGCCAATTACAGAATACTATCCTCCTGTCAGAATCGCCATCTCTTAAACCTTGTACTAACTTAATTTTATATGGTCTCATTTTATGTTTTCTCAGAATAGAAAATATTTTATGCATACTTATTCCTAAGTCAGCCACTGCTTCGCGTATTGAATTACGTGGATGTGCTCTAAAATAGGCCAATATCAATGCTTCATTATTATCTTCTCTTTCTTGTCTTCTCCTTCGTAATTTATTATTAAAACACCCATTTCTCCGTAAATTTTGTTCAAGTCTTGCAAAAGTGCAATAATGTGGTTGTCTCCTTTCTGGATACATGTTTCCATAAGTGATACTAGCTTCTCTAGAATTATCGTTGCATCTAACGAAGACCTTTAGCATATCCATTTTTTCATCATTAGAATAGTAATCTCTAAAGATTTGAATCAACAACACGCAAGACGGGAAGTTACTACACCACTTTGACATTAAAGCGTTAACAAATTGTTTTATGTCAATTGTTATCCATGGCAACTGATAAATTTCATTTATTTGCAATTGTCGCGTTATTTGTATAATGAAGGGGTACTTATGTGGTATCATTATAAAGCTAAGGTTATTACCTATTTGAAATAAACAAAATATACAGGGTGTTCCATTAAAAAATGAAACTAATAGCTTTCACGTGTTTATTTGATTTTCAATTTTTTTTCTGACAATGCTACTGAATAGATCATGAAAAATACTAAAACTATTGTCATTAACTTTTTTTCTATCTGTACTAATAACGGACATATGTGCAGTGTCACAATAATTCAAACAGACTGTATAATAAAAGTGGACAGTTAGATATATTCAAAATAATAATAGTGCGATTACGTTTTAAATTTTGACCAAAATTGGCAAATTGGATAAAGTAAAACACTTATTTTGTTCAATATTTTTACTTCACTCAATTTGAAAATTTGATTCAATCAAGAAAGTAGCAGAACAAATATCTAACAAACTTGACAATTTATGTTTAAATATATTATTCATAATTTAAACGGTTGCTCGTTTTTTTATAAAATGTTTTAGAAACACAATTGCAACTGATTACATTGAAAAGCAATAAAAGTTAAATTAATTTATTTCGAAAATCTTACAATAATGATTGAGTAACAGAATATATGTATACATAAATATTTTAACACAGGGTGTTAGATAAAAAAAAACGCTTTACGCCTTAACTCCTTTATTTAATACGTTCGCTACCAAGCCCTCAGAAAAACATTAGAATTTAGTTGTCTTTATAATTGTTTCTCAGATTGGACATTTGCTTAAAATGCTATAAAAAGATAATTGTCTTATAGCCTAGATCTTCCTGCGGGTTTTCATTTTTTAAATTCAATCGATCTGTTTGCTATATGATTGTAGAACAAAATTATAATTGGGGCCTCGGTGGCCGAGTGGGCGACCAAGAGGTCGCGGGTTCGAATCCCGTCCGGTGGAATAATTTATGAATAATAAATTATTCCATCCGGGTCCATGGATGTAGTGTGAATGTATTGTGGCGTCCAAATGATTTAAATAAGTGTGTATGGAATTAGTTCAATTATATAGAAAACAATACAATGGTACAATGGCAAAAGCCGAGGCCAAAAAAAAAATTATAATGTTTGTAGAACAAAATAAAATGATGATATCAAACATTTACGGCCGGTTTCTCCAACAGGACTTAAGTTTATTGTATTATCATTGTCTTGTAATTGGGAAATTTCCTGTTGGGGAATAAATACTTATTATTATTATTATTACTAAGACGTTGTTGATGTAAGCAGGGCCTAACTTTAAGTAGGGCTTATCATTGAAATGCGTCGCACCAACAGATTTAAGCAATAGCTTATGTTAGTCATTCTTAGTTGTGCGAATAAGTGGCAACGTAGCGATTTACACAAACTGTATTGGCTATTGATTTGGCGGGAATTTTTATTTTAAATGTCTCCCACCTAATTCGTGGAAAAATCTACGCCATTTATAAAGAAAAGAATTTACTGTTTGTAATCTGTCATCCGTATTCTGGCACAACGTATCTAATTTCGCAAAGCTTCATTTAAAAATGAGCGACAAACGCAGTGCAAACTATACCGCAGAAAAAAACGTCTTCTATCTTCTCTTGTAGACAAATATAAACATATTGCAGAGAACAAAGGAGAAGGATTCTTTGAATAAGGTAATAATTTAACCATTGTCACAATTTGTAGGTTAGAATCCGTGTCCTAAGTCCTAGCAAACGGTGACTTAGGACTTGAGCATGACTTACGCGATTTTTTGACGTAAATCAGTTGGCGCAACACTTTACGACGCGGTTATGACTTTGTAATTACGCGGGTTCGCGATTTGATTCTAAATTACTTAAACAAATTGATTAAAGACTCTATTTATTTAATAACTTGCAACAGAAAATATAACAGTAACAAAAATATAACAAACGAAAGATGATAAACACAAATTTAATAATGAAAAATACACGTAAAATAATGACACGGGACGCCCGAAAAAGCACGATGTTCGTAGTTTGAGAGTTAAAAAAGCACTTGGTTTAAAATTAAATCGAAGTCGTAGGATTTCCAAAAGGGAGCTGTGATTGGTCAATAGGCGCTGGAGAGGGATTTTACACAACAAAGAAAGGGATAACATTCGCAAAGGGACAGTAAAGGATAGCACATTAAGAGAGGGAAAAATTCAGGAATTTTGAGGGTGGTTTGGGTTCCGGGAAGAGAGTTTTATGACTCGACCGTCGCTTCACGGCTTAGCGCCTATTGCCCCCAATCGAGCACGTTCTCGGCTCGCTCTTTAGAAATCCTAGACTTTTTCGGACAATGGTATACGTGCTTTTTCGGGCGCAAACAAGTTGTAAAAAATCAAGAGAAGAATATACAAATTGAACACAAATAAGCAAAAAAATGTAGAAAAATCAATCACGTTTTCCATCGGGAAAATTCGAATTAACAGACTTAATGCACGGTTTGAGACACGACTAGGACTTAAGTAACATTGGAGAAACCGGCCAATAGTGTCACATACAGAGAGTTTTATGTAACACCGAAAATGCCAGAAAATATTCAATGTAAATTTTCCTATGTTGGATTTGTTCTGGGACGCATCAAAGCATTGGGTGCGATTTCATTGGCTCTGATTTTAGTAGTTCTAACGCAACTTACATTTAACGTCAAAATGAAATGTGTCATTCATTAATCGCCTGCATCACTAATGGAATGTTAATATTAATCAGAAAAGAAAAATGAGAAAGAGGAGAACAGATTTAGCTTAAATGCAAAAATAATAGAAAAACAGATTCCTATTACTTCCGTTTGCTTATATTTCAAGATAAGTTTATAGATTGCTTCAATTTCACTGAAGATTATTAAAAACTTCGATTTAGCGTATTGTGTAAACTATTTGATCAGGACCACCCCAAGTACTTTGCTTTTGGTGTACCAGCAAAAATGCCGTCACAAAACTGCCATTCCGCAGTTTTAAATATAAATATTCCAAATTTGAAGAGCGTGGCGAGGCAGGTTTGCAAGTACCTAGGTCTGCTGCCAGCACAACAACACTGGGGGGTTAGGTGTCCTACTTCATTTGGCAAACATTTCAATTTTCATTTATTTGTTAACGCAATACTCAATAAAGATAATGTAGGTGTATTAATTTTAATTTATTGAGTGCGTAACTTACAATGAATTAAATTTCTTTTTTTAGGTAAACATGCATAAGCTGTAAATTTTCCGACATTCGTTGTATTTTAAAAGAGTTCAATTTGAAGCTTTAAATTAGTGTTTTCCACTCCCAGACTAAGCATGAAGTAAAATTTCGAGTTTAGAAAAGCCCCGTGAAAATTTGTCGAGGGTCGCGCAGCGACCCGAGACAAATTTTCTGGGCTTTTCTAAACTCGAAATTTTACTTCATGCGCCACGCGTAAAAAAAAAGATTTCAAGTGTAGTTCAAATATACATAAATTTCACAATATTTGAGTGTTTTATACGCGTGGCGCATGAAGTAAAATTTCGAGTTTAGAAAAGCCCAGAAAATTTGTCTCGGGTCGCTGCGCGACCCTCGACAAATTTTCACGGGGCTTTTCTAAACTCGAAAATTTACTTCATGCTTAGTCTCGGAGTGGAAAACACTCGTTTAAAGCTTTAAATTAAACTTAAAAAAAACAAGGAGTCTCTAAAGATTTACAGAAAATTTTCTGGGCTTTTCTAAACTCGAAATTTTACTTCATGCGCCACGCGTAAAAAGCAGATTTCAAGTGTAGTTCAAATATACATAAATTTCACAATAGTGTTTTATACGCGTGGCGCATGAAGTAAAATTTCGAGTTCAGAAAAGCCCAGAAAATTTGTCTCGGGTCGCTGCGCGACCCTCGACAAATTTTCACGGGGCTTTTCTAAACTCGAAATTTTACTTCATGCTTAGTCTGGGAGTGGAAAACACTCGTTTAAAGCTTTAAATTAAACTTAAAAAAAACAAGGAGTCTCTAAAGATTTACAGAAATTTTTCTGGGCTTTTCTAAACTCGAAATTTTACTTCATGCGCCACGCGTAAAAAGCAGATTTCAAGTGTAGTTCAAATATACATAAATTTCACAATATTTTAGAGTTTTATACGCGTGGCGCATGAAGTAAAATTTCGAGTTCAGAAAAGCCCAGAAAATTTGTCTCGGGTCGCTGCGCGACCCTCGACAAATTTTCACGGGGCTTTTCTAAACTCGAAATTTTACTTCATGCTTAGTCTGGGAGTGGAAAACACTCGTTTAAAGCTTTAAATTAAACTTAAAAAAACAAGGAATCTCTATAGATTTACAGAAAATTTTCTGGGCTTTTCTAAACTCGAAATTTTACTTCATGCGCCACGCGTAAAAAAAAAGATTTCAAGTGTAGTTCAAATATACATAAATTTCACAATATTTTAGTGTTTTATACGCGTGGCGCATGAAGTAAAATTTCGAGTTTAGAAAAGCCCAGAAAATTTGTCTCGGGTCGCTGCGCGACCCTCGACAAATTTTCACGGGGCTTTTCTAAACTCGAAATTTTACTTCATGCTTAGTCTGGGAGTGGTAAACACTCGTTTAAAGCTTTAAATTAAACTTAAAAAAAACAAGGAATTTCTAAAGATTTACAGAAAATTGGCTGAATTTGGAATACGTATACTTAAAAGAAAAACTTCCTGTATGTTTCACGACAGTATTAATCTTGATTGTCTTGAAATGCCGATGTCTTGCTTTGGATAAAAAAGTATGTTCCATATTCCCACACACTGCACTTACCATAAACGCACAAGATTTAATAACTGACATATTTTATTGTGACGTTACATGTACTCTATTTACATTAGTCCTAATTTGCATTAGAACTACTAAAAATCGTAACCAATGAAATCGCACCCAGAAGAATGCAAATTGGGTTGACTATTACCATTGGAAATCGTAGCCAATCACATTGCACTCAATGCTTTGATGCGTCCCAGAACAAATCGAACATAGGAAAATGTACAGTAGACATTTTCTGGCATGTTCGGTGTTAATAAATAATAATAATAATGTATTTTCATTTGGGTTCAAATTAATACATTGTAACAATACTTGTACATCGGAACACATGAAAACAAGTCAACATAACAGCAAAAGAATATATATTCTATGACAAAAAAATTTAATTCTGTTATTTATTGAGGAAATCATCCATGTTGTACGGCTCTAACTCTATTAAGTATATTAACGTCAACTTTTTCATTTCTGCATATGATTGTGCGGTTTTTATATGTATAGGTAGATTGTTAAATAGCTTCAAAGAAGAATATTGCGTCCCTTTTTGAAAAAATTTAAGCTTATGTTTTACAAGACTGTACTCGATGCCATGTCTCGTATTATACGGCCCCTGTAGTTTATTATGTACAAATAGTATTTTATTCTTCCATAAGAACTTTATACACTCATATATATACAGTGTGGAAATTAAGTAGCGGATAAATTCGGTAACTCCGTTAATGTGTATGACAGAGAAACAATCTAAAAGACGTATAGCGATTAAAATCACTGCGCATGTGAAAAATATTTTTTTAGATTTTTCAAAAAAAAATTGTAAATGCTGTGACGTCATCAATACTTTTTTCAAATGACAACCTATATTTTTTATTTTTTATTTCGGTACAGTTTTTCAATAGGTTTTCAACCATATAAAATTTTGTATAGCTTACATAAGAAAAAATACAAGAAAAGCGGTCTTAAAGTTAAAAAGTAAAGATGAATTAAATTAACAGACTAATTCTAATTATCGGGGTTTAAAACAAACAAAACATATTAGGGCTTCGACAATTATATTAAATGTTCAAACTGATGACCATGCATCATCTGACAATACCCAAGACGGTAATAAAATGCATTCACCACGTTTTGAAGCATTTGAGGCTTTATTAAACTACACTCATGCAGAATTCTTTCTTGAGGGTCCTCTAAATGATTAGGTCGATTTTTGTATACCATGTTTTTTTAGTGCCCCCACAGAAAAAAGTCCAATGGCGTTAGATCAGGGGACCTAGCCGGCCATTCAATTGGACCTCTTCTTCCAATCCATCTTCCTGGGAACACTTCTTCTAAATAACGTCGCACATCCAATGCATAGTGTGGCGGAGCACCATCCTGTTGCAGCCAAATATTATTGTTTGGTATGTCAGGATCGTGTTCATTCGGAAATAATATAGCTAATGCAGGTACTAATTCAAACTGTAAAAAGTCTAGGTATCGTTCCCCGGTCAAATTAGCGTCGAAAAAGAATGGCCCTAAAATCCTGTCACCGATTATTCCTGCCCATACGTTGAGCTTTTTGGGATATTGTGTATGAGCTTCATGCATCCAGTGTGGATTTTGTCTAGCCCAATATCGACAATTTTGCCTGTTGACAGTTCCATGTAAGGAAAAACTTGCTTCATCCGAAAATATTATACGCCGCGAGAACATTGGATCACGATTGCATATTTCCATCATTTGTTCACAGAATTCTTGCCTAAGATCAAAGTCTGTGTCTGATAACTTATGGACCAAGTTTACCTTATAAGGATGAAATTTCTGCTTTTTTAGAAGTTTCAGTACCGAAGCATGGCTCAGATTGTGGTTTAACGCGATATTTCGACTAGTTGAATGCGGATTATTTTCATATTCCAGTAATATATTAAGCTGCATATCTTCGGTTAATGTTGTCAAAGGGCAGCCAGTTTTTGGAAGATCCTGAACAGTACCATGTTCTCTAAATTTATTTTCAATTCTACTGACTGTGGATTGGGTTAATTGGTGATCAGGATATTTGTCTCTGAAAATTCGACATACTTCTTGATGGGTTCCAACTCGATCACCATACCCAATCATCATTAAAACTTCAATTCTTTGCTTCTCTGTCAGCGATGGCATTTTGGTTAAACTCTCCACGGGGAATGAAAAACGCAATAAACACTTTGCTTGTACACAAGCACGTGACACATGTCAAAGTGAACACACTATTTTGTTTGTTTTAAACCCCGATAACTAGAATTAGTCTGTTAATTTAATTCATCTTTACTTTTTTAACTTTAAGACCGCTTTTCTTGTATTTTTTCTTATGTAAGCTATACAAAATTTTATATGGTTGAAAACCTATTAAAAAACTCTACCGAAATAAAAAATAAAAAATATAGGTTGTCATTTGAAAAAAATATTGATAACGTCACAGCGTTTACAATTTTTTTTTTTTAAATCTAAAAAAATATTTTTCACATGCGCAGTGATTTTAATCGCTATACGTCTTTTAGATTTTTTCTCTGTCATACACATTAACGGAGTTACCAAATTTATCCGCTACTTAATTTCCACTCTGTATATAGCATAACAAGTTAAAATTTGCATTTTTAAAAATTCCTCTACAACTGCCGTCATATTTGAGTTTGTATATTATTCGTAAGGCTCTCTTTTGAATAATGAATATTGATTTAAATAATGTACTACTACCCCAAAATAAGATGCCATATTTTAGATTCGAATAGAAGTAGGCATAATAAAATGTTTTAGTTATCGATAGGTTGGTGTTTTTTGATAAAATTCTGAGCCCATAGCAAGCTTTATTCAATTTACTGCATACATTACTTATGTGTTGTTTATAACTCAACGTTTCGTCTAATGTAATTTCTAGAAACTTTATGGAGGTGCTAAATGGATTGTTACTATTATTTAATATGATCTTTGGTGGAGTTGAGACATTATTACTTGTTTTAAAAAACATAAATTTGGTTTTATCTCGATTTAATATGAGACCATTTTTACTGAACCAACCCTCCATGTTTTGAATAACAGCACTTCCTATGTGAGTTATCTCCGGAAATGTAGCAGCTACTAGCAAAACATTAGTGTCGTCAGCGTAACTAACTATTTGACTGTCCTCAACAATGGTATTTATATCATTCATATAAATTATGAACAACAACGGGCCAAGGGTACTGCCTTGTGGTATTCCCATATTTGTCTCTAAAATGTTTGACTTAACTTCTTGTGGTATGCTTTTAATTTTTACTATTTGTTTTCTGTCCCGTAGATATGATTCTAGCCACTTATGTGTAGTTCCACGAATGCCATAATGATCTAATTTCCGAAGGAGTACAGAATAATCTATTGTGTCAAACGCCCTAGAGAGATCCAGGAACGCCCCAGAAGCCAGTTTTTCGTTATCTAGAGCTGCGTAAATTTGATTTAGGAAATCATAGAGTGCTGTGTCGACACTTTTACCTTTTGTACTATTGAATAATTTATTACTTCTAAAAGAAGCAATTATTTGTTCCGCAACCAACGATTCAAAAATTTTTGAAAAGGTGTTAAGCACGCTAACAGGCCTATAGTTGTCATATAGGTCAGGTTCCCCTTTTTTATAGATTGGCGTCACCAGTGAAATTTTTAATTTATATGGAAATATACCTATAGCGAGTGAACTGTTAAAAATGTGTTTCAAAGGTTCTACAATTTTTGAAATGCATTTTTTTACTATTGTAACAGGTATTTCATCTACACCACAATTTTTTTTGTATCCATCTTGTTAATTAACTTGACAATGTCTAATGATGTAATCGAACTTATTTTGAAAGAGTATTCGTTATAAAATAATTCACAAATGTAGTTTCTATTTGAATTATTCTTCAAGATTAATGTTGACGCAATATCTCTAAAAAAGTAATTAAATTTATTTGCCTGCGAGCTTGGGTTATTATTTTGTGGTAATGTATTTCTACTTTTGTTTCCTTTTGATTTTATATTTTTTATGTCTGTGGTTATGTTATTCCTTTGTTAAACATTCTGTTTTTATTTTCCTATCCGTGGCCTACATATGTGTGTCTCAATTAAAGTCCACTTGATCGGCCCCTAGTGGTGAAGTGTGTCCACTGTCTTGCAAAACCTATTTTATTTAATATAATTACACAAAATTTTAATAACTCAAATAATTTCTTAATAATTAAAAATGTAAACTTCATATCATTCTATAATACATAGATTACACTGTTTTTATAATAACTCAGTTTAATGAGCATGTCTTCAATTCTCCTAAATTTTAAATGCTGCAAAGGCGTTCAGTTTAAAAATTTAATTTGTGTCAACTGCTACAATATTAATACTGCATGTAAAAAAAAAAATAAAAAAATTCAACACCTAGGCGGATATAAGATAATATGCTGTACAAAAACTGTAACTAATTCATCATTAAATACTAGTATTGAGACAACGAAACAAGAAATAATAGATGAACTCAATGTGGACTTAAATAACAAAACAAAAAATATTGAAAAATTAATGAATTGACTAAAAATGATCTAACGTGATGCGATTGAAGCAGAGGAACTACTAACGAAGAATATCGTCGATCTACAAACATCAGTAAACAAATTAAATAACCAGCTATCGAAAGCTATTAAGCACAACCGAGACCTAGAAGATGAAATTTGTTGTTTAAAAGACTTACGACGTACAACGGAAAATATTCGTTCACCAGACGAGACACACTCAGTCAAAAAATGCTCCAAATGTGATATCTACAAAAACTGCCTAAATAATCAGTTACAAAAAATTAATGAATTATAGCAAAATAATGAATCCCTCAAGGCGAACATTGAACAACTATCAAATATTATTAATAAAAACAGCAATAAAATGACGTACAGTGAAGATGGCTCTGTTGAGAAATGTAATGTTCTCTTCCTTAGTGACAATCACGGAAAAAGTATGGGGTTTTTGGGTAAGAAACTAATTAACAAATACTTCAAGAATGCATCTGTGGCCTCAATATACAAACCAAATGCAACAATACAAAATGTCATAGAAGATGTCAACTCCTTAACGATGGACTATTCAAGAATGGATCATGTGTTCATCATGGCGGGAACTGTAGATGCTATTAAGGGCATGGATATTGACATCGCAAATAAAAGGAATCTTCTAAAGGAAGTTAATAAAAGAACAAATGTACATATAGTTGCCAACCCCCTATGGAGAAAGCGTTTTATGTTAAACAAGTTCTTACGTAAAATCAACGCCAGACTAGCTGAATGCGCAAATGATCTCAAATGTATTTTTTATGAGAATAATACACTTGTTGAAAATAATTTCTACATAAATATTAACGCTAAATATGCAATGCTAAATAAGGTTATAACTAGTTCAAATATTTGTATGTATAACAAACCAATAGTTACATCCTCACCAAAAAACTTAAACCAGGCGACGTAAACTACAAAACCCACATAACTTGCTTCTATATAAATATACAATCTATTCGGTCAAAGATACATGAGGTCAATATAATTTTAAATAATAACAATCTCGATATCAGTGTTATGTGCATAGCAGAACATTGGCTAACCGACAACGAACGATTGTTTATTTCATTTGTCAACTTCCATATTGCAACACAATTTTCAAGACAAAATTTTCGTCATAGAGGGGTATCAATAATTGTTAGAAATAATGTCAAATATTCTACTATTAACTTATCGTCTATTAACTCTGAGAAGAACTGCGAAATTGTTGGTATCACAATAAAAGATATTATTATATTAACTGCCTATCGTTCACCAGATGGGGATTTTAATCAATTCTTAGACATTCTTTCACGTGCTCTTAGTAATATTAACTTTGCTAGTAAAAGTATATACATTGCAGCTGATTTTAATGTCAGATTCAATAGCAATAACTACCATCATTCAGAACTGACTGACTTTGCTAATAGTTATGGTCTAAAATTTATTGTAGATTTTCCTACACGATTGAACAACTGTATCGATAATGTATGCACAAACGATATTAACAAGCATCCAACTCACCTACTAGAAACTGGACTTTCTGATCACATTGGTATATTTTTCAAAATTACTAGTGAATCACTACCTTCCAACACACCTTGTCACAGAATTATAAGACCCATTAGTATGGCTGGTAAATATAATCTATTCAATCTGTTAGACGAAGAATCATGGAATTTTATTGACGATATTAACGATGCGACTCAATGTTTTAACCAATTCCTATGTGTATTTATGTCTCATTTTAACACCGCGTTTCCAGAAAAACGCATTCATGTTCAATCGAAAAAGAAGCCAGTTAGGTGGTTTAACTCTAACTTAAATATAATGAGAAATACGCTTGCTCTAGTCTCAGATTCTTATAATAAAACGGGTGATCCTGAACTAAAACTAATACGCAACAGATATCGGTCAATTTATAACAGGCAAATACAGTTGAGTTAATCACAAGAAAACAATAACTACTTAGAACAAATGAATTACGATCCTAAAGCAATATGGAAGATTATTAATTCTAGTAGAAACACTTATAGAAATAAACATGTTGACATACCAGTGGAAGACTTTAATCAGTTCTTTTCAAATGCCGCAATTAAAATCGTAAATTCACTACCTGTACCACAATATGACCCGATTCGTTTAATGTGCAAAAACGTTCCAGCTTGTGAAATGACTTTTCAGTTCAGTGAAGTCTCAACTACAACAGTCAGTGCAGTAATACGGAGTCTCAAACCCAGCCACAGCAGAGACTTTTATGGCCTCCGAGTGGATTTTATAAAGGCCGTCTCAACAACCATTTTAGTACCACTGACTAAAGTAATCAATAAATGTATTAAAAACAATGTCTTTCCAGATACATTAAAAACAGCAACAATTATACCGATTCATAAAAAAGGAAATAATTCTGATCCGAACAACTATAGACCGATCTCGTTACTGCCAATATTCTCCAAAGTTTTAGAAAAAATTTTAGAATCACAACTATCCGACTTCTTTGAATCGAATACCTTATTTTGTAACGAACAGTTTGGGTTTCAGAAAAATCGTTCAACATCAAACGCGATTAGCAACCTTGTGGAGATGATAAATGATGTATTTGAAAACAAGAGGGCTTGTAAAGCATCATTTCTCGACCTTTACAAGGCATTTGACTGTGTCAACCATACTATACTGCTAAGAAAACTATATTTTTACAACGTATATCCAGAAAGTTGTAGACTAATCGTATCATACCTATCTAATAGAGTTCAGCATGTCATCCTAAATGGTACTATATCTAGCGCCCTGCCTATACATCTCGGTGTGCCACAGGGATCAATACTTGGGCCATTACTGTTCCTGACTTACCCCGTATAAACGAAGCAACACACACTGTTTTGTATGCAGATGACACAACACTGATAAATAATACAGAATGTGCAGAATCTTGTAGTATAGCTAATATGGAGGCACAGTCGGATGCAATGGAGTGGTTTAATAGCAATAAACTTAAACTTAAGTGACAAATCGGTCACTCTAATGTTTTCACTCAAGGAGAATGCACCAGTCGAGACTGTCAAATTTCTGGGCATGAACATGTCGAATTTATTGTGGCAGAATCACGGTGATACACTTGCATCGAAGCTTTGCTCAAGCATTTTTGCTATGCGAAATCTGTGTCAGCAAGTGTCGAAGGATGTATTACGCATTGTATACTTTTCACTATTTCAATCCCAAATCCTATATGGACTGATTGTATGGGGTCATTCCGCCATAAGATACCGGATTTTTGGACTACAACGTAGAGCAGTGCGCATAATAAATAACCTCGGTTATCGTGAAGAATGCAGACAGACCTTTGTGGAATTGAAAATTTTAACTCTTCCATGCTTATATATATATGAATGCGTTAAGTATACAAAAAACATCAAAGCAGCTACGAACTTTGTCCAAGTGTAAATCACTACTGCACTAGACAGAATGAAAATGCTATATATCAAAGCTCGATTAGGTTGACCAAATCCCAAACTGGAGTACGTTACTATGGCGTTAAATTCTATAATGTACTGCCCTCTCATGTAAGGAATTTGCCTTTAAAAAGCTTCAAATCCTATATTAAAACTGTATTGACTGAGAATGCATTTTACAGCTGGAACGAATATTTGAATTTTAATTTTAGGACTTAAATGTTTGTTTTGTATACACTTCACCTATTTATTTGTTATTTAGTAGAGACTGTTTTAAACTATTTATTTTTTTATTATCTATTTAATTATTTATTTATAGTGTTTATAATATATGTAAGTGTAACCTCTCTGTGTACTTTAGTTTATTTAGTTTATTATTTTTGTTTGTATAAGTTTTTAGATTAAGGTTTATATATTATATGTATTGACACGTGTAAGGCTGATGCTGTTAGCACAATAAATGAATTTGAATTTGAATTTGATACTATGTTTGATATTATTTTCCAGGATGTTTTTGATTGGTTTGATGAATCTTTAATTTGTTTTTCATATTGACGGTTTTTTACAGTTTGTAAAAGTTGTATATAGTCTAATCTTGTTTATTTTAAAAGAGGCTTGTATTCGGGTAGGTATGCTGATATAGTTTCGAGCTTATTAATGTTAGTTTTGAGCTGAGCAATTTCTGCGTTTTTCGTATGTTGTGTTTTTGTCTGGTTTATTTTGACATATTTGACTGGGAAATGCTTATTTAAATACCTAATAAATGTGTTTAGAAATAAGGAATATTTTTCATTTACATCAGAGACATATATATCTCCAAAATTCTCCCCATCTAAGTCATTTATAAACTCTAGTTGTGCCGTTTCGGAAAATATCCTCATTTTTTTATGAGTAAGTTGCTTGCGTAAAACCAATTTTGAGTTAATAAGCTGAGCTCTATGGTCAGATGTATATACTTTTAAGCTAAAGGAAATTTCAATCGGAGCTTTAAACAAACGTCTAAGTTTTTAGGAGCTTGTTGAAATGCCAAGGTAATTTTTCGAGGATTGCTGAAATTTCTGGGGGACCTAGCTCTACAAGTGGCTGCAAAAACTTTAAGCTAGAGGAAATGTTTAATGTTATATAGTCTTCACAATTGATATTTGTAATTATATTATCGAGACAGGACATCGAGCCAGTGTGATGCACTCTTGTAGCCTCAGTAATGGTTAGGGTTGAATTAATTGATTCTACAATATTTTGTAATTGTGCAGATTCATTTGACATACTTAACATATTAATATTAAGATCGCCTGCTATAAAAAATGGTGTATTATTTGTTGTTAATTGGTTTAATATAATGTTACTTAAAACTCTGTGTATAAGTAATGCTGGTAGCAAACGTGTTAATAAGTGATATTGATTCATGTAAATACATTTTCCAATGTTAAATGCTATGGAATGTGCGTTGATTTTTATATTTATCTAGCACCCGGAATTTGATTCGCTCAATAAATAAATAAATAACATTTAGCCTGTTTCATTACGACAACTTTATATTATTATAAGGCCACCTTTATAGTAAAAAATATAAATTTTATTTATAACAAAGGTAGAATGATTCTATTTTCTTTGATTTAGACCTTACTTTCTGGATCCGCTGCATGCTGTTTGAAAGTACTCTGAATATTACCAATATACAGAGCACACAAATGCCCGTAGTTTTTGTGGTACCATTCAGGCATCCGACCCCTTGAGAAACAAACAAAAAAACCAATAAGTAAATTCGAGATGTACATTATTTTAAAGTTACAACTTAAAAATTAAAATATGCGTTGTCTTGTCTCAGGGCCGGCTCATCCATTAAGCGACCCTAGAGCCAGTAGCGCCAGAACACGAAAGAATTGATATTTTTTTATTACTTTTTTTGTGCCATTTACTGTTTTAATAATATAAAAAATAATCAATATTTCTTTGTGATTATTTCTCTTAAACTATTGAGAACCAATAAAAGTGGCCGGATTCGACATGTTTTAATAAATGCGAAAACAGTGATTCGCGTGGCGTCTAAAGTGTTTTTCCATTTATTTAAACTTCATGGTCCCCACCAGCGACGGCTCGCAGCCAAACTTTAAGGTCGGCCAGAGACCCAAGGAAATATGTATCCGTTATTGAAAGGTGACTTTGTTGTGCAATTCCTTGTATTTATAAAGCGCGATCCCAACCTAAAAATTTGTGTGCCTTGGCGCTGTGGCCTATCCTGAAGTTAGGCTGCGAGCCGTCGCTGGTCCCCACGTGTAGACTGTAAAAGTTTTAAGAAATGGAAAAACTCTCTCCTCCATTTACAGTTGATCATGGTAATATTTTATTTGCTAAGAATGTAAGTACCTAGAAATTCACAACTAGTACAAATTCAAAAACATACTTAGTTGAGTCGCGTATTTCCAAAAACCTCTAAATTCGTTTTTATCAAATGGATTTAGAGGTTTTCGGAAATAGGCGATTCAGTTATTGCTTATCCACCACAAATTTAAAATAAAATAAGAATGCATATCTTGATCAATACTTAAAGTTTTAAAAATTGAAGTATTCGAATATTTATTCAATAACGTATTCAAATGCGAATATTGAAAAAATTATAACATTCGAATATTTAAATAATTAGAATATTTGAATATTTATATAATTAAAATATTCGAATATATTTTTAAATGAGTATTCAAATCCATCCATTCAAAAACGTATTTAAAAGCGAGTATTAGAATTTTCGCATATTTAAATAACTACAATATATTTTGGAATGAGTTAACGAATACATAAATTTTAAGCCTTATTTTGAACTTCGCTGTAAACCAGCGTCTTATACGCGTGGCGCATGAAGTAAAATTTCGAGTTTAGAAAAGCCCCGTGAAAATTTGTCTCGGGTCGCTGCGCGACCCTCGACAAATTTTCTACGCGGGGCTTTTCTAAACTCGAAATTTTACTTCATGCTTAGTCTGGGAGTGGACAACAGAGGCTTTACATTGACCGGTTTTGTAAAAACGAGGAATTCTTGCAAATTTACTAAACGCTGTAATTATCAGGATTTGTATACTGCATATAAAAAATATATATATATATATGTATATATATATATGTATATGTTAAAACGTAGATTTTCGCGGCCGTAATATGTATCACTGTTTCTTCGGGTTTGGTCCCGCGTATTTTCTTGGCTCTGGTCCATTTTATTTTTAATTCGACGTTTCGATGATGACTGCGACGTCATCGAAACGTCGAATTAAAAATAAAATGGACCAGAGGCAAGAAAATACGCGGGACCAAACCCGAAGAAACAGTGATACATATATATATATATATATATATATATATATATATATATATATATATATATATATATATATAGTAATCATGTAAAATATCGAAACGTAATAAGAATTAAATTGATAAATAAAGCACTAATATGTTTCTGCACACTTTTATTTTACTTACTTGGAAGTAAACTTAAAGTGTGAAGAAGGCTATTAGTTTTGTATTGTGGAGGCTTCTACTTTGTTATATATGTTAATTTATTAATAAAAAACGGTTTAACTTTGTTTGTATAACACAATTTAAAGGTTATTAGTGCTTTATTTATTAATTAAATGTTATCTTCACCAGTCAGACAATTTAGTATGATCTTCTCGAGAAGAATTTAATATGATAAGATTTATTAATATTTCTCAAAGTAGATAAAAATTTACAGAAATGATGAAACAAATTACTAATACTGCCAAAACTATTGAAATCAATTACAATTTCATGGTTTTTATACAAATTTACAAAATTTGCGTAATTTGTTGAAAATGTCAAGTTTTTTAATAATGATAATAATGGCTTATTGTCCAATAGACTACACACAGTTCAATAATAGAGCAAAACGTAATAAATGAAAGTTAAAAATTACAATACAAAACATTTCTAAACGCTGACAAAACTTGTAAAAAACAACAGACAATAATTGAAAAATCAACTAGAAATGTTGAGAAATCAACTAAAAAATATTAAAAAATCATCGAAATTGACAAATTCAATAAAAATAAAAAAGTTAGAAAAAAAACGCGGTTACACAAATTCATACAAGCCGTCATGTATGTTTTATAATTGTGTTTAATATTACACTAATTGATCATTGCAAATGCTATCATTACGAAATTGAACATCCTAAAGTAGAGCATGAGACTGTTTTTAATGTTGTGGCCAGCTAAGTGTCCAGCCAAGTGTCCAGCCAAGTATCCAGCCAAGTGTCCAGCCAAGTATACAGCTGGATAGACGATTGGGGTACACTTTTCCCATGCCGTTTTTCCTACAATTTTTTTCCCATGCCATTTTTCCCGTGATAACATTTTCCAATGATACTATTTTCCAATAAAACTATTTTCCAATAATATCATTTTATTAAAAAAGTGCAAATTGTATACAAAGACAAGTGTAAATAATCAAAATTCTATATTGTATCCAATCAGTCTAAGGTATTCTAAAATGTCTTCGCCGTCTGTATAATCTTCGAATTTTGAGACGATGTTGAAAGTCCTCGGTTATTTTTCGGTTAGGCCCTTGTTTCCTTTTAATTATTTGCCCTAGGGCCGACTGCCGCAGCATCGTCTCAGTATCCGACTCTTCCTTCTGTATTTCGCGTATAAACTGGGATGATTTTTGCCAGTGATCACGCGGAAACGATTGTGCCATCCTTCGCTAATGTTGTTCGTTCTAGCTACATGATTTAGCACCGAATCATACTGATTCCATAACGAAGGATGATACCGAACAGTAACGGCCTTTCTACGTCCCCTGGCAGATTTTCCGCGAATATAATTTAACTCAAAATAGTCGACGAGGGGCATGAAATCGTCAGGAGCCTGTTCTGCGAAGATGTCGAACATCTCTGCAACCTTATCCGATGGAACGAATGCCAAACCCGCCATCATTTGCGATGCCTCCTTTATGGAGCGATCTTCCCGGTCATTGTATCTGATTTGCAAACCTTCCGCTTGAACGCGCCTAAAAATCGACTGCGTCATATGGAAAAAACACGCTTTTACATCTGCTGTCGGATACGATTTGGAGGCCGCATTGATGATGGCGAGTTCGAAATCGGTCACGAGAATTTGAGGAGGGCGAAATGGCAGGCCCAGTTCTATACATTGTGATTCGACGACATCGAAGACTTTTCTGTACGCAGATTCATCTTTCGTGGCCAGCAGAGCGTACACAAAGGGAAGGGCGGTTTCTTGACCGATGTCGTCTATGGATCCCAAAATTGCGAAGAGCTGAGTAAAAATTGTAGGGGCTGCTTTAAAAGTTCCGTCGACGAACCGCGTTCTGCATTTCTGAAGTTTCCTCAAATTCTCAGCTGTTCCAAAAAACGATAACGCGTCCACATGCCAAATCGAAATCATCGTCTTCATAAGAATCGTATAAAATGAAATTTTCGCCTGTAATTTAATGTAAAAGTCAAAGAAAAGTCGAAGTTAAAGTCAAAGTGTATCAAAGCAATAATAACCCAGTAGAGTGACTCTATATTTATCCGGAATACCAGCAAGATCATCCATCGCAACTGGATTTGCCGGCATATCTTTTAGTCTTTCCCGCGTAATGGCCTTCCGCATATTCGATCTGCTTGGCAACTGCGATAAAACGCTACTCGGCACGCCAACCAGAGTACGCATAACCTGGACATGGGGCATCTCAGGATGTTCAGCAGCCTTTCGTTTGATGGCCCGCACGATACGAACAGCTTCGACCTCTTCGAAATTAGGTGCGTGGCCTAGATGGTCAGAAACCATTGGGCCTCCCCGAGTAAGGAGGAGCTGGGTACCCGATATGGCGGTTGTTTGCGCACTGGCATAGCATTGACCCTTTTTCCGGCAACTCCAGTTGACGAGACCTTTTTTCGTGGCGGAATGCTTGTAGTATAGATAGCCGTCGATGTGCAGAAACCGGCCGCCTCTTCCATTCTCTATAAGCTCCAGGGTAATTGGTAATAAAGCTCCCGCCATAATTTGGTTAATTTTGATACGAATGATGGTGAACGAATGACAAATGCTATGACAAACGCAGGTTAGGAAGTTCGAAGTATTCGAAATACTTGAAATGTTCGACAACATGAAAATCGAATCAGAAGTAATAGCTGTGGGAAAAATCATGGGAAATCTAATAGTCATGGGAAAAATGTCCATTGGAAAAAAATCATGGGAAAAGTGTCCCCATACTGGATAGACACTGGATATTTGGCTGCACAGCTGGTTGGACAACTAGCTGATAAATTTGCTGGACACTTGACTGGACAGCTAGCTGGACACCTGTCTGGACACTTGGCTGAACACTTGGCTGGAGAGCTGGTTGAACAACTTGCTTGACAATTAGCTACATTGAAATCCCTATGATGCACTAACCGATATATCAAAGAATGATAGTTTTGTATACAAAAATAAACAAGGTAAATATAATTAAAATACCTTGTGTCCACCCTGGATAGATGAATTAATTTAGATTTTCCAGATCCCCACGGTTCGATGAAATACCTAGAACCCAACACAATTCCTCTAACACTATTCGGAATGGAAGTAGCGTCAGCGTGCTCAATAGAAGTCTCCACTATCGAACAAGCTCCTTTCGAAAGATCAGTACGCCAAGTCCGCACCACGCAATAATCCTCCAGAGGCAACGGCTCAATATTCCTCCTCGAGTATTGAAACACTTCAGCATTCGTATCGATTTGGGCAACGGTACGCGTCGATTGCAATTCATCATCCCATTTTGGTCTTTCCTTTAGTATCCTGTAAAGAACTTCTTTGGGTGGAGCTTCCATATCAGCACTGACTTTCCATAGGCGGAGCGGATGTCCATCGGGAACTTTTTTGTAAGCTAATTCGACTTTGGTGCAGTAGTTTTGAACAGTCACCCAGCCTTTTTCTCGGATTTCTCTTATTAGCGTGTTTTGGCATTCTTGTAAGTAATATTGCCACCCGCCGTTTTTAGCGCCTAGGTCTGATAGTTGGACGACGACGGTCTCTTTCATTTCATTAGAGGTGCATTGCAGAAGAATTTCCTTTGGTATCTATAAAATTAGATTGGAACACTTTAGTAAAGATTACGTATCCATAGTGATGGTACTGGTAATTTACGTCGGTAAGTACCACTGATAATTTACTGTAATTTACGGTATATTACCCAGATGTTTCAATAACGTTGGTAACATTATTTTCGTGCATGCATGGTATGTTTATTTACTGTTATACGCGGGATGATCAAAAAGGAACGTTACAAAACCTGCGTATATATTGTGTAACCTTACTTTCTAATCACCTCGTATTTATAATAATAATAATAATAATAACCATTTATTTCCGACAGACATGATGTCTTACAAAGAAATATACAAACTTAAGTTAAATGCATATAGTATTCGTTAACATTTGTTTCATCAACAATATTAAATATTAAATATATTATTATTAAAGAAAACGAGTGAGGGTAAAAACAATAAGAATAGGAATCAAGGAAAAATATAATAACAATAATAAATAAATAAAAATAACAAAACTAAGAAATGAAATAATTATGATGTACACTTCTTCTTCCCCTGACGGAAATAGTATATTACGTTATGAGAGTGGTAAGCAGTATATTACATATGAGCGGACATATTGCGCACGGGCCGCGCAGCGGCAAGTACAGTATTCCGCGAGTATGTAATTGCCATACCACTCGAGAAACGTACGATACTTTACCTACGTCCTGACAAAATAAACAATGAGCATGAAAGAACAACTTATTTACTGTAATCATTTTTAATAGTACCATGACAATGATGAGAACTAAATTTCTACTTGATCAATATACAAGGAATAAAGCTGTACATTTTCCGACATTCGTTGTTTTTTAAAAGAGTTCAATTTGAAGCTTTAAACGAGTGTTTTCCACTCCCAGACTAAGCATGAAGTAAAATTTCGAGTTTAGAAAAGCCCCGTGAAAATTTGTCGAGGGTCGCGCAGCGACCCGAGACAAATTTTCTGGGCTTTTCTAAACTCGAAATTTTACTTCATGCGCCACGCATATAAAACACTGATTTCGAGTAAGGTTCAAATATACATAGAGTTCACAATATTTTAGTGTTTTATACGCGTGGCGCATGACCCAGATGTTTCAATAACGTTGGTAACATTATTTCGTGTGCATGCATGGTATGTTTATTTACTGTTATACGCGGGATGATTAAAAAGAAACGTTACAAAACCTGCAACGAAACATATATATTGTGTTACCTTACTTTCTAATCACCTCGTATTATGATGTACACATCTTCTTCCCCTGACGGAAATAGTATACTACGTAATGAGAGTGGTATGCAGTATATTACATATGAGCGGACATGTTGCGCACGAGCCGCGCAGCGGCAAGTACAGTATTCCGCGAGTATGTAATTGCCATACCACTCGAGAAACGTACGATACTTTACCTACGTCCTAACAAAATAAACAATGAGCATGAAAGAACAACTTATTTATTGTAATCATTTTTAATAGTACCATGACAATGATGAAAACTAAATTACTACTTGATCAATATACAAGGAATAAAGCTGTACATTTTCCGACATTCGTTGTTTTTTTTCAGAGTTCAATTTGAAGCTTTAAACGAGTGTTTTCCACTCCCAGACTAAGCATGAAGTAAAATTTCGAGTTTAGAAAAGCCCCGTGAAAATTTGTCGAGGGTCGCGCAGCGACCCGAGACAAATTTTCTGGGCTTTTCTAAACTCGAAATTTTACTTCATGCGCCACGCGCATAAAACACTGATTTCAAGTAAGGTTCAAATATACATAGAGTTCACAATATTTTAGTGTTTCATACGCGTGGCGCATGAAGTAAAATTTCGAGTTTAGAAAAGCCCAGAAAATTTGTCTCAGGTCGCTGCGCGACCCTTGACAAATTTTCACGGGGCTTTTCTAAACTCGAAATTTTACTTCATGCTTAGTCTGGGAGTGGAAAACACTCGTTTAAAGCTTCAAATTGAACTCTGAAAAAAAACAACGAATAACTAAAAAAAAAGTGACAAAAGTGTACCTGTACATATTATACAATTTTTTTTTTTATATTGTTTTGACGCTTCACATCTATCATATACAATGTATTGTATCATTGCATTATGTAGCATACGTGAGTAAAGCTATTATTATTATTAAAGATTTAAAGAAAATAAGCTGAATTTGGAATACGTATACTTTAAAGAAAAACTCCCTGTACATCAAAGAAATGCCATTTGGTTGTACGGTAAGCAATCAGCTGTTTAGCTGTCAGCACGTAATGTACTTGTCAAAGCTATTACGTGCATGTGTACGTAATGTCAATCATACTTAGATGACAGTGTGGTATGATGCGGTTGCCAGATAGGGCGTATTTAAAAGATTTTACATGCAATAAGTATTTGAAACTTACATTAAATATGTTGTCACAGTTTTGTAGTAAATACAATAAGCAATCCTGCGCGGCTTTATTCTCGGCTATCTCTCTGGGTTGAGGGCAGCCCAAATTTGGCCTACTCTGAGGCGTCATGTTGTTGTAATGGAACAGCGAAGGGGCGAAACACACGGCTAAATTACTCTCGTTCATTTGATTCACGGCCGAATGCTCGGCGATGTTCGTGAGGAATTTGAGTAAAGCTAATAAAACTTCGCAGTGCTCGTCGGGCATTAGGAGTAGTGCGGAAAGAACGGCCTGTCGTCTTTCTTCCTCAGGTACATCTGCAAAACATTTGATAACCATTATTAAAGGAATACCAAAAACTTAGAGAATAAGATAAATTCAAATTCAAAACTATATGAATTCGAGAAAATAAGCTTAGGCTTCTTATAGTTTTCACACTTTAAACATAATATATAAAATTTCGAAAAAACTATTCGTGAAAATGCAAACAATGTCTTAATTAATAAGACAACTCAAGACGATAAATATCCACTGAAACAACTACTTTCCGTGCAAATACACCTCCGGATATTGAATTTACCTAAACGTTACATATACTTTAATAGAGCGTTGTAACAAATCAAATTAAATAAGATTTTAAATATTTCATTGTGTAATTCAATATCCGGAGGTGTATTTGCACGGGAAGTCGTTGTTTCAATGGATATTTATCGTCTTGAGTTGTCTTATTAATTAAGACATTGTTTGCATTTTCACGAATAGTTTTTTCGTAATTTTATATATTATGCTTAGAGAACAATTTTTGTAATTCCTTTGAGAATGGTCGTCATTGGCCGAAGCAGGAATATTACAATCATATGTGCCAGGAAACTGAATATTATAATATTAAACTAAACAACTATTACCTAGTCGTTAAGGGCCAGTTGCACCAGACAGGTTAAGCTGGTTAAACACTAACCACGAGTTTAAAGTGACTTTAGAACAACAGGATATCTCATCTTGAACTCAAGGTCAGCTTGGACTCGAGTTTAACGTTTTTGGTGCAACTGCGCCTAAATCATCAAAGCTGGTTCTTTAAGACCTTAATTTAGACGATTACAGTTTAGGTAAGTCTATGAACACAACAAAAATAAATATTCACTGACTATAGAGGCTTCTACTTCGTTATACATTGTTGAACATAAATAAAACACTGTTTATCACTTTGTTTGTATAACAATTGGTTTATTTGGTGACTATAGTTTCGATACTACACGTATCATTATCAAACAGTAACAAAAAACTACAAAGTAACATTATTTATATTTGCAAATTTTCTAATAACAGCGTTAAAGAGGGGGGGTGTATTTAAGGTCAAGCTGGTCGTTAATTACGGGAATTTCCCGATTAGCGCGGGCTCTGTGAATCTCCAAAGACTCCAGGAGGTCCATCTTTCTACCCTTCTCGGCAAAGTGAATAACTGAAAGTACATCCTCGCCAAAAGAATGGTTATTTTCAATCAAATGTTTGGCGAAAGATGACTTATCAATTAATCTATGCCGAAAAGAGTAAAGATGCTCACTGAGTCTGGTCTTAAAATTACGACCAGATTGACCTATATACACTCCCTTACAATCATTACAGGTTAATTTATATATTCCTAATTTGTAAATACTTGGTATCTGAGTCTTATGGTTAAAAATATGATTTTTAATTTTTGTAAATGGTTTCATCGCTATATTTAATATTTTTAATTTTGTGAGTTATATTTCCAAAGTAAGTAAGGGAACGATATGTTGCATGTGTTTTAGGTTCGATTCCGGCATATATGTATTTTCTAATAAGTTTAATTTTGTATTGATTAACTATTTTATCCACTATTGACGTAGTATAGCCATTTGAAACGGCTATACTTTTAATAATATCTATTTCTTTTTTAAATGAGGTTTCTGACAACGGAACAATAAAAGCTCGGTTTACCATGGAGTTAAAGGCAGCTAGTTTATGTTTATAGGGATGGTTGGAACAGTTAGAGATTACACGGTCTGTGAAAGTAGGTTTTCTATAAATATCAAAAGTTAGTGATTCATTAGTACGTGTTATTGAGAGGTCTAAAAATTTTATGTTATTGTTAGTTTCTGTTTCTACTGTAAATACTATATTTGGATGTAATGAGTTAAGATAATCTAAAAATTATGTTAATTGTCTATTAGTACCTACGAAAGAAGCTATGATATCATCGACGTATCTATACCACACTTTAATATGTTTCTTGCCTAGCTGTGAATTTAAAATTGAATTGGTAAGGTTGCACATGGGCAGGTGGTGGCCGAGCGGTAACGTCGCCGGACGGTATTTCGCTCGGCGAGCCACAGACCGGGTTCGATTCCCGTGCACGGGGAGTTGTTATTTAAAAATAATTTCTCCTTGTATCCCTGGGTGTGGTGTGAATGTGTCGTGACGTCCTAATATATGTTAAATTAATAGAAGCATCGTTAGTGGCTAAATGGCTAGAACCTATAAAAAAAAAAGGTTGCACATGAATATCTCGGCTAGCAACGGGCTCAATGGTGAACCCATTACTAACCCTTCTGTCTGCTTATAATATTTATTATCGAAAGAAAAGTAATTGTTATCTAATATGATTTCTAAAATATTAATAAATTCTATTTGAACTGATACATTTACATTAATAATAGTAATAATAATATATCTTTATTTTCAAAGTGTCATATACATATACATATACAAAGTGAAAATTGCGTCAAAAAACTTACAAGCTACCTTAAATATAATATTATTTGATTTGACATACATTTACATAATGATAATTAAATATTTGCTTATACCTACCTATATTTACATTGGTTAATGAATTCTAAAATAGAATACGGCTCGCATTCGATCAGAAGCACATGCAATTCTTTTTTTAGGAGTTTAAAATTGTTTTTATAAATTTTAATACTATTGGGAAGTGAATTAAATAGTTTAATGGAAGAATATTGTACTGCAGATTCTGTGGTTTTGAGCTTATGCTGGGGGTAAATATAATCTTTGGTTCGTGTGTTATATTTTAAGGATTTATTATCATTTCCTGTTAGGTGCTTGTGATAAAATAATATGCTTTCCATTATATATGTTCCATACATTGTTAGCATATTATTCTGTCTAAATACACCTCGACACGATTGTTTGTAATTTAAATTTAACATTATTCTAATAGCCTTCTTTTGGAGAATAAATATTTTTTGAGCATCCGGTTTATTACCCCAGAAGATTATCCCATAGCGCATGATGCTATCAAAATTAGCCGTGTATGCAGTTTTTACGACATCTTTATTAAGATATTTCGATAGTTCTCTTAACGTGTATATGACTGAGTTTAATTTTTTTGCAGTTGCGTTTATATGTTCATTCCAATTAATTTTATTATCAATGTATACCCCCAGAAAATTAACGTTTTGACTAATATTTACGGATTTCCCACCTATGTCAATTGATTCAATTCCATTTTCCGTGCTTGATGATCTACTATTGAATAACATTATATTTGTTTTATCATCATTGATTATTAATTTATTTTTCAAAAACCAAGATTTAATTGAATCAAATACTAAACCGGCTTCTATAATCAAATGTTCGGTGTCTTTGGCGGATATTAATACATTTGTATCATCCGCATAGTTTACAATACTGTGTTTGTTATTGTTAATTGAGCTTATTATATCATTAATAAATAGCAAGAAAAGTGTCGGTGCGGTCAAGCTCCCCTGGGGTAATCCGGTTGTGATTAGTGAGGTGTCGGATTTTCCTTTGCCATTGTTAGTATTTACAACCACCCGCTGTGTTCGGTTACTTAGATATGTTTCAAACCACTTTAGGGCATTCCCCCGGATACCGTTTTTTTTCCAATTTTGTTAGCAAGATGTTGTGGTCAATGCAGTCATAGGCCTTTGACAGATCAATAAAAATTCCAAGTGTTAATTCCTTTTTTTCCAAATTGTTTATTACGGTCTCTAAGAAATTATTTATTGCTGTGGATGTAGATTTACCCTTACGATACCCATGCTGGATATTATTTATTATTTTGAATTTCCCGAAGAAATCGTTTCTACGATTAATCATTGCATTTTCAAAGATTTTGGAAAACACCGGTAATAGGCTAATGGGCCTGTAATTTTCTACCTCCGATTTTATTCCCTTTTTAAATATTGGTTTTATTACTGCCTCTTTAAGTTTGTCTGGAAATTTTCCATGCACTAAAGAGTTATTAATTATATGTGTTAGTGGGGTTATTAGTTCCATAACACAATGTTTAATTACAATCGATGGTATGTTGTCGTTTCCACACGATAGAGTGTTTTTCAGTTTATTAATGATATTAAAACATTCTGGTTCGGTTAACGGTTTTATAAAAATACTATGGCTGTTTTGTGAGATGTTATCAGTGTATGTAATCTCTGTTTGATTACTTGTTAATTTAGAAACTATGCTATGAAAGTAATTACAATTATCGAATGATTTTTTAATTAACTGTATACAATCTTTAGGTGGAATCTTCGCAAACATATTAAATACGTCGAATGAAACAAGTTTGTGGTTAGTTGGGAATTGTATTGTTGTTAGTTTTTCAGTTAATTCTTTAGAATTTTTAATTGAATTGGGGTCTCTAAAATCGGTTAGTTCTCTGTATAAGGAATTTAGGTGGCAAGCTATTTTATGAGAGGGGGAATTTACGAAGGATACTACCGGACGGATTGGGGAATTATCTTTATGAATTTTCAACAAACCGTATAATCTTGGACAAATGGGATTCATTGAAAATAGGAAATATTTGTTAAAATTGTGGTCAAATATGGAATTAGATGTGTCTACTATAGATTTAAGTTTTTAATATTACGATATCTGAGCTATTAAGAAAATTGTTAATTTTAGAAATATGTGCGGGCTTATCTATAATAACTATGGAGTTTCCCTTATCTGCTTTGGTTACAACTAAATTATTATCTTTAATTTTATTTTTAATTGATTTAATTATTTTGTTGTCTATATTATTAAGTTTTGAGTTTTGGATTATCTTACTGATTTTTTGCTTACTGTATTCACAATCAGGGACATTATTTAAAGCTAATTCCGCTTCCACAACTAAAATCTCCTTCGATGACTTGGGCGCAAGATGTGGTGAGTAGTTTGGGCCTAGTGTTAAAAAATCCATTTCATCTTTACTGAATTGCACATCACTATTATTTATAACACTTGGATGGAACTGTGTACACTGTTTAGGGTGGCTTCTTACTTCCTTTTCTTTATCGCTGTGTTGTTTCTCCGCTATAGGGGTTCTCAGCTTTCTCCTCTGGGCACAAAACTTTTTGTGGGAAATACGGCTTACTTTTTCTCTCACTTAATCATCTAAGAGATCAAACTCTACTGGATGTAATGACGATGTCAGTTCACAGTGCAATACTTTTATATAATAATAAAGAGTATTTCGTTTGCAGAACCAGAACTTCACTTCCTCCTTAACCCATGTTTTCTCGGCGGTTTTCACTGTAATTCTTGCTGCTCTCGTATTCTGTTTTATTTTATTCCTGATTTGTGCATATTTTGGAATAATATTCATTTTTAAGCACTGTTGGTTAAACTTAATGTTAAGAGATGCTAATTTCACTTTCAGATGTAGTTTAAAGTACTTTTTTGCCTGTTTTGCTACACTAGCATTGATTAATTCACTGACTATAGAGGCTTCTACTTCGTTATACATTGTTGAACATAAATAAAACACTTCGCCAAACCTTTGATTGAAAATAACCATTCTTTTGGCGAGGATGTACTTTCAGTTATTCACTTTGCCGAGAAGGGTAGAAAGATGGACCTTCTGGAGTCTTTGGAGATTCACAGAGCCCGCGCTAATCGGGAAATTCCCGTAATTAACGACCAGCTTGACCTTAAATACACCCCTCTCTTTAACGCTGTTATTAGAAAATTTGCAAATATAAATAATGTTCCTTTGTAGTTTTTTGTTACTAACGGTTTGATAATGATACGTGTGGTATCGAAACTATAGTCACCAAATAAGCCAATTGTTATACAAACAAAGTGATAAACAGTGTTTTATTTATAAAAATAAATATATTTATCAAAAATCTGTATTGTGAACACACAAATACTTACATTGGAATATTAATATAAAGGTTTCGGAGAGTTTATTAGTTAGTAACGCTTCTGGAAGTTCCCTGAAGTACTGCTTAACCATATCGGCTATATCATATGCTTGATACTCACTGAAGTTCACGCATTCCCCCTTCGTCTCAATCAATTCTTTTAAGTGCTGAATTCGCGACTTAACACCGGACTTTCTGAACAACCCGACTTGATCGTAGGAATTCTGCTGCAGCCATTGTAACGCCTCTTCGATGCCTTTGGGCAACGGTGCCCCAGTTTTTTGAAGGATTACAGTTAACGGCACACCAAACACAATTTTTTCTGAAGGAAAGAAGAAAAATAATCGAGTTGTGTAATTAATACACTGAATTTTTCTTTTAAGAGGAAGTCGACGTGTAATACTTACCATATTGTCGTTTTAAGTACATCCTTATTTAGGTATGATGTACAGAGAAATTCAGGACAACATAATGGGTTTGTACTGCATTAAGTTGAACTAAGTTCAAGTTTGTGACGTCACAGTTTAAGCTAGTAGAACTTGACAGTTACAATTGTAGACGTTTAGCTCATGCAACAACAGATGCAGTGCAAAAAGTGCTGCACTAGTTCATGTAATTAACAGATCTAATAGTATATTGTGTTACAAGTACGCTAAGTCAATGTTTCACACGAGTAAAGAGTTTGCAACTTGGCTGGAATCACCAAGAAAGTTAGCAATATTAGCATTTCTCTGGAAGTGGTAACACTATGACAAAAGGTAGTAGGGCAACAGGAAGTCTAGGAAACTTACTAAGAGCAAAAGAAATCTCTATTTGAGCCAAAATTAGAATTTACAGAACTGTGATACGGCCTTCTGTAACATATGGATGCGAGGTTTGGGCAGTAATTAAGAAAATAGAAATGAAGTTGGAGGCATGAGAAAGACGTTAAGAACAATTTTTGGCGGAATACGTACGGAGGAACGGATATGGAGAAGAACAAACAACGAGATCAAGAAGAACAAATAACGAGATCAAGGAAATGTCTGAAAAACCAAGCATAAATAGATACATAAATACACGAAGGACAACTTGGCTGGGGCATATGGAGCGTATGACTGAGTCAAGATATGCAAGATGAGTACGTTTTGAAGAAATAGGTAGGAAGAAAAAAGAGAGCAAGACTGAAGAATTCGATTCCCAGCGGAGGCGAGTAATTTTTCTAACGAAAAATACTCGTCTCCGGTTCCATGGATGTGTGTGAATGTGTTGTGACGTCCAAATTAGTCGAAATATATATTAATATAGTTAATATAAATCAACGTTAGTGGCTGAATGGTAAAAACCTATGCCAAACAAACAAACAAACAAAAATACTGAAGAAAAAATTATTGGAAGTAGCACTAGCAGATGTAAAAGAAATCGATACAAATTGGAGGAGAACATCACTCGGAAGGAGTCGAGGAAAATAGTGACAAGGATTAAAAAGCAGTAATGTCTTCTCCAATCCTAACCTAACTCCAATCTCCAATCCTAACCTAACTCCAATCTGCAATCCTTTTGAATATCTTTCCTAACTCCTTCCGATTCAGTGCTGTCCTACAACCTGGGTCTTCAAGACCTGTAGTACTGTTCATACATAACACTAAACTATTCTACATTACCCGTTGACTCGACAGAAAGGAAAACCTGGTGTAAATCAGAAACGTTACTTACCTCGATAACCGGGTGTTTTCATTTTTCTAATTAATTTCGGAAGATCCCAATTCCAACCAGTCCTGTGCGTTGGGCAATACTTTTCCATATTTGCCGTTAACTTTAAAAGCGCTAATTTTCGAAGCACCTGTAATTGTGTACAGGACAAAGACGCAATTGGACGGCCACCTTTTTCTAAAAACATTGTGTCTTCTTCTACTTCTTCGGTATTCTTTAAGAATGATAATCTAAAACATTTGTACTTTAATACGACTTTATATCTCTGTATGAGGGAGGTAAATTACACCAAGTCACATGTTTGTAATTTTACAGTGCTATTTACCTGTCTTTAATTATACCAACTTTTGTATATTTTACACCATTTTATATATAATTTTGTTAACTTTATGTATTGTATGATTTTGTCCGATTTGTGGTTTTTCCGTGGACAATAAAGTATATTATTATTATTATTATTATTATTATTATTATAGAGTAAAAACTTTTGATTCCAATAGTATTGACGACAATTCCACCTGTGCAGTGGTTGTCCACTGTCATAACTATAACAACCCTATAGTGGACTGTGCAGTGGTTATCCACTATCACAACTACACTTACGTGCAAAGAAAACGGTCCACCCATGCTTTATTTTTATTTGTTTGTAATAGCATTACCCCTGCAATACTGCGAATAAAATTTTTGGTATTTAACGATATAATGGACTATCACGGTATAAAAAATATATACGGTACTTATCAGTTTATTAAATGAACAATAATCATTACAAATGCAATTTTAAGATATGCTGTCCATTCAACATTATGCATAAAATATTAGGATGTCTACTTTCTTCCACTGTATTTGCTTTTTTGTTTCGATCTCCAGTGGATGTGAGAATTATTCTACTAAAGATTACTGTGTTCATTATGGTTTTAAGTGCTGTAGATTATTCAAAAGCTTTAGCTTTCTTTGGAAGATTGGCGAAGCCAGTGGTATGTGGCCAGAGTGCTTAATGTCAGACGTTCTACCGTTCAATGTCTATTTGATGGTCTATTTTATCGTAAAATACCAAAAGTTTTGTTCGTAGTATTGCAACAGTGATTTTTTTATAAAAAATAAAAAATAATGGTTGGACCGATTTCTATGCACTTGAGTTTATAACAACCCTATAGTGTGATTTTACGTTTTATAGTACCGGTGCGGGGAACTATGGGACTTACCTTGGTGTTCTATGCTTCCGGTCTTTTGGCTTCCTGGAGCGCCTCGTACGCATGTCTCCTTTCTCTTCTAACTTAACGATAACTAACGATAACGATAATACGACACAAACACTCACGATGTTCTCTCGACACCATCTTTGGTCTTTTTCTATGGACTCGCCATTTGCAAATTTGTGCAATGTCGCGCATGGGCATAGCTCCTACATAGGCTTCACCAGCGCAATACAAAAATATACAAAACGCAGCAAATTCATTATCCTTCTCAATGCAATTACCAAACAAGTAAAAAAACGTATTTTGAAAAAATGTGACTTGATGTATATTCGATTTTTTTTATTAGCCAACCAAATTTGGGGTTTATTTTTCATAGGTTCTTTGATTATTTGGGTGTCCCTACTGTTTGTCATGTAATGACATACAGAAAGTTTTATGTAACACCGAACATGTTCATCCAATATAATTTGACACCTTTATTTTCTAAGCTATGTGTAAATTGGGTTGCCTATGTGACCATTAAAAATTATAGCCTATCAATCGAAATTAATTCCTCAACGTGTGCACACAGGGAGTTTTTCATTCAAGTATACATGTCCCAATTACACTGTATATGTTGTAAATCTTTAGATATTCGTTGTAAAAAAATCTATTTAAAACTTGAAATGAGTGTGTTCCACTCCCAGACTAAGCATGAAGTAAAATTTCGAGTTTAGAAAAGCCTGAAAATTTGGTTTGGTCGCGTAGCGCGAAGCGCGGAGCGGCCAAACCAAATTTTCAGGCTTTTCTAAACTCGAAATTTTACTTCATGCGCCACCGGTACAAAACACTGACATATTACGAAGTTTAAAACACACCACTAAACTTTACATTGCATCAGTATTTTGTACCGGTGGCGCATGAAGTAAAATTTCGAGTTTAGAAAAGCCTGAAAATTTGGTTTGGCCGCTCCGCGCTTCGCGCTACGCGACCAAACCAAATTTTCAGGCTTTTCTAAACTCGAAATTTTACTTCATGCTTAGCCTGGGAGTGGAAAACACTCGTTTAAAGCTTCAAATTAAATTCTTTTAAAAACAGAGCGTCGGCAAATGTACAACGCATGCTTATGTACACTTAAAAGAAAAATTCTCGTTATGAAAATGTTCGGTATTACATAAAACTCTCTGTAGATGTATAAATGCCATGTTGCAATTGATTAATTATTTTACAGAAAAGTAGTAATAAAAGGCTGAAAGTAATGTTTCGCCACTTAATTATTGCAACAAAAAAAACCTAACAATAGACACACACTAAGTTTCCTATATTTTAATACCCAATGTATTAGAAATAAATGTAATCAACTTGAAGCATTTTTAATAAATCACAATAATATTTTTAATATGCTATGCATTTGTGAGCATTGGCTAAAACAAACCGAAGCAGAGACTTTGTCCATCGGGTTGTATAACATGGTGACATGCTATGCGCGTGTTAAGTATCAACATGGTGGGGTGCTTAATCTCACTAAATTTAGTACGGTTACAAAAAACCTAGTTGAATTAAATAAACTTTCAGAAGAAAAACACTGTGAAATTGCAGCTACGTACATACCGGCGAACAATGTCATTGTTGTAACTCTCTATCGCTCACCTTCGGGGAGTTTCAATGAATTTCTATCTATTCTTGCAAGATTACTTGATAGCATTGATCTTAATAAAATTGTAATACTAGGTGGCGATTTCAATGTGAATTTTAATACTATTATAAATGATATTCGAGCTTTGCAGATACTAGATGTTATGGCCTCGTATGGTTTAGTCAGCCTGGTAAATTTTAAGACTCGATCAACCAACCAACTTGATAACGTTTTCTCAAATATAGAAGAAAATATTTCAACCCATCCAATGGATCCAGGACTGTCGGACCATATAGGCATCCATGTGAAATTACACATCGACTATGGTATTACAAAGCTAGTCAAAAAAACACTGCGCCCCATTACTAATGTAGGTAAGATAGAATTTTATAATTATCTTGCACAAATTAGTTGGAGTTTTCTTGATACAGTGAACATTAGCACTGAGACTAGATTTGAATTATTTATACAAACAATACAGGAAGGTATCTATGAATCTTTCCCACAAAAATAAAGTAACTGCCAAACCAAATAAAATCGATATTAAATGGTTCAACGACGATTTAAAGCAAATGCGCTAGACGTTATATTTAATGCGAGAAGCATCTATAAGATACCCTGAACTGAAAAATAACTATTTAGGATATAAGAAAACATATCATTTAGCACTAAAAGATGCCAAAATAAAGGCAAACCATAACTATTTAGTGAATTCCAACTTTAGACCGAAATCTATGTGGAATTAACTCTAGCCAAAACAAAACTAAACCTAAACAAATCTGTGATATGAATCCAAACGAATTTAACTCCTTTTTTAGCAACATTGCTGAAACACTTATAAATAGTTTACCACAGTCAAACACCGATCCCATTAAGCTTATGATGCAATCCAGTATTATTAACAATACACCATATTTTTCATTTAGGGAAGTGAGTCCTAGTGAAGTAAAATTCATAATAAAACATCTAAAGAACACGAACGGCAGGGATAGGTATGGGATTAACGTGGGTCTTCTGAAGTGTGTCGCTGATCTAATCAGTAGTCCTCTCACCAAATTAATTAATGCATGTATAAAATCTAGCACCTTTCCCGACAACCTAAAAAAGGCCTGTGTAATTCCTATACATAAAAGAGGCAATACCTCTGACATAAACAACTACCGTCCTATATCACTGCTTCCTGCAATCTCCAAGATCGTGGAAAAAGTACTAGCCAACCAGATCAGTGAGTTTTTTGAAGCTCGTAATATTTTTTTCTGATAGACAGTATGGTTTTCGTAGGGGAAAGTCGACTGGTGGTGCTGTTATCGGTCTTACTGAGGAAATATTGAAGGGATTCGAGGATGGATTGTACTCTACTGCCTCTTTTTAGACCTCAGTAAGGCGTTTGACTGCATTTCACACAGTGTTCTCCTGAGAAAGCTATACTGCTACAACTTTTTACCATCAAGTTGTAAACTTATTAATTCATATCTCACTGATCGGTGTCAAATGGTAATGGTAGGAGATCAGACCTCAACGAGCATACCTATTAATAACGTGGTTCCTCAAGGGTCTATTCTTGGTCCATTACATTAACGATCTACCAAATATATATAATGATTCGTCATTTATCCTGTATGCTGATGATACAACAATTAAATCAACTTCTAAGAATTTACAGGCAGCAATGGACCAAGACGTGCATTCAATCAGGAGCACCCAGGAATGGTTAACGTCGAACATGTTATCATTAAATGATAACAAAACAGTACGTGTCATTTTTTTTTCTGAAAACGTCTGTCCAATTTGAAATTAATTGTTCCAAGTTTTTAGGTATGATCGTTGACTCAAAGTTGACTTGGAGCCAACATGGTGATGCTCTAGCTGCTAAGCTATATAAAAGTGTTTACTTGTTGAGAAGACTCAACAGTTCACTGCCTCTCGTAGCTCTTCGTTCGGCTTACTACGGATTGTTCCACTCACATATCTCGTACTGTCTCCTGGTATGGGGACATTCTGCGATTAGTGGTAGAATATTTGGGTTGCAGAGAAGAGCTATAAGAGCTATTTGTAACTTACCTTATCAGGAAGATTGCAAATAAAATTTTATCTCGCTAGAGATTTTAACTCTACCATGCATGTTTGCACTTGAATGCCTGGTATGTGTCAAAAACAACACCCACAAATACCACACCCATAATCAAATTCATGAGCACAATACAAGATATGCGTTGAATATATATCCACGCTGTCCAAGATTAAACAAAACCCAAAACGGGATCAATTACTATGGACCAAAACTATTTAACAAGTTGCCTGGGCGAGTAAAAAACTTATCGCTGAAGAAGTTTAAATTAACTATTAAACGTCATTTTACTTCCCAAGCATACTATAGCATGCACGAGCTATTATCAAGTAATCTTCAAGGTATATATTCATTTTATTAAAATGTTTTAATGTTTATAGTATTCTTGTTACAATTTATTTTAATATGTTGTACTGTTTTATATACATTTTATTAGATAAATTCAAATTCAAAACTATTTGAATTCGAGAAAATAAGCTTACGCTTCTTATAGTTTGCACACTTTAAACATAATATATAAAATTACGGAAAAACTATTCGTGAAAATGCAAACAGTGTCTTAATTAATAAGACAATTTAAGATGATAAATATCCATTGAAACAACTACTTCCCGTGCAAATACACCAAATACACCTCAATCAAATTAAATAAGATTTTAAATATTTCATTGTATAATTCAATATCCGGAGGTGTATTTGCACGGGAAGTAGTTGTTTCAATGGATATTTATCGTCTTAAATTGTCTTATTAATTAAAACACTGTTTGCATTTTCAGGAATAGTTTTTTCGTAATTTTATATATTATACATTTTATTATTTTATATTTATTGATATCGGGGTATTGAGGTAAACGGTTCACATATTAATATTATAGTGATATACAGACCTCCTACAGGCAATTTTAATATCTTTTATGAGCGATTAGAGTGTTTGCTTAATAAAATGGTTGCACAAAAGAAGACATATTTTATTGTAGGTGACTTTAATATAGATATGCTAAAAGTAACTAACGCAAGTATTAGTATTAAAGAAATTTTAAACGAATTTGAAAGTCAGTATTTAATCACTGAACCCACAAGAATTACAAGTACCTCTCAATCTTGCATTGATAATATCTTTACTAACGCCACATCAAATATTAAAGTACAGACTTTATTTACAGCACTGTCTGATCACGCGGCACAATTACTTGAATACCAATTAAACCACAAATTGAAGCAGACAGTCATTCGAAAAAGAATATTCTCAAATAATAACATTGTCAGTTTTTGTGATCAAATAGAAAATGAACATTTTGGTGAGGTATTTGGAAATACTTCGGTAGATTGTAAATACAAAATATTTTCTAATATATTAATTAATCTTTTTAAAGAGAACTTCCCATTAAAATCAATCACCGTTCGCAATAAAAAACATTCATTCCAAACAGAAGTGCTTAAATCCTCAAAAACTACATTGTTATTGTACCAAACATTATCAGCACACATTCCCGAATATATTCCAATTTATAAAGACCACCAGAAAAAATACAACCAACTACTCATTGCCGAAATGAATAAAAATATAGAATATGAAATGATCAAATCGCAAAATAAGGCCAAAACATCGTGGAATATAATTCGAGAAATAACTGGTAAACAGAAAACTAATAAGCTGCCCGCCTACTCAGATCTGCATAACTTATCCAACGACTTCAACATATATTTCAATGAAGTTGCATCGAATTTAATATCGGGCGCATGCAACATCTCGGACAACAACTCAATACCGCTAAATATGCATTCGATGTTCTTAGAGCCTGCCACGAGGGCAGAAATTATCTCAATCGTAAACAGCATGCCTATCAAACAAAGCTCTGGCTATGACGAAGTACCTATTCTGATCATAAAAAGATCTATCTCACATATTGCGGACCCACTCTGTGACATCATTAATACTGTTTGAATCAGGAACGTACCCGAAATACCTTAAATGTGCGAAAATTCTACCTATATTCAAAACGGGAGAACCAAATAAACTTGAAAATTATCGCCCAATAAGTCTCCTACCGGTGATCTCGAAACTATTCGAGCATGTTATATATTTAAGATTAATAAATTTTTTCTTAAAATATAAATTGTTATCTGTAACACAACATGGGTTCTTAAAACATAGAGGCATAGAAACAGCAATATTTGACTACATTAATTGGATTCTATCAGCTCTCGAAAACCGAGAGGTAGCATGTGGAGTGTTTCTAGACCTGTCTCGAGCCTTTGATTGCATTGATCATTATAGATTACTTTCAAACCTATATCAGTATGGCATCAGGGGTTCCTCGCATGACTTGATAAAATCCTATTTTAGTGACAGATTTCGCTTTACCTATATCAGGGATCAAGATTTAGAGGTCGAATCAAACAAACTATATATTAACAAGGGAATCCCACAAGGGAGTATTCTAGGCCCTTTATTATTTATTATCTATACCCAACAGTTGTAATCCAAAAAGTAAATTACTTAATTACGCTGACGACACCGCAGCCCTAATTCAAGGATCGTCCTACTACGAAGTAGCAAATTTAGGTAATCAAACTATGTCAACAATTGAAAATTGGTTCGCAGATAATGGTCTAGTCTTCAATAACCAAAAAACGAAATGTGTGTATTTCAGATCGAATGAAGCCCTAGTAACGCCGGATTCAATCGATCTAAATACTAAACAATACAAATTTGTTAAAGAGACTAGGTTTTTAGGCATTGTGCTAGATGACACCCTATCCTTTTCTGCACATATATTATCAGTATGTAACAAAGTTAGCAGAGCATGCTGCGGTCTACGAGTCTTGATCACAAACACTAATCTTAACATAGCAAAACAGTTTTATTATGCAAACATTCACTCGCACCTACGATATGGTGTTATATTCTGGGGGAACAGTTCAACAGCCGAAAGAGCATTTATGCTACAGAAAAAGTCAGTCCGCATTATGTATAGGTTGAAGTTTAGAGATTCATGTAGAGGCATTTTTAAACATAATAACTTGCTTACACTTTGCGGTATGTACATATATGAATGCATCAAGTTTTTATCCAAACATCGAGAAAAATTTAGCAAAAGTGTAATGTCATCATCATATGACACTAGACATGGCCAAACTTATGCAGTTCCGAAACATAGACTGGCAAAATTCGAAAAAGGTTGCTACTATTCCTCAATCAGAATGTATAACCATCTTCCAAGCTCTCTGAAAGAACTACCAAGTTTCAACATATTGAAAGAAAAGTTATTTAAATTATTATGTGATATCGAGCCCTACAATCTAGAGGAGTTTTATGCATATACGTTTTAATCTATTATTGTTGATCACTTTACTTATAATATTTTATACTGTTATATTTTATTTACACTGCATGTCGTTGTGATTGTTTTATTACACTGCATGTCGTTGGGTTTTATACATTGTTTTTATATTATACCTGTTTTTGACGTTTTTACATGTACTGGTAGTGTGGAAGTCTATTGGTCATTGCAAAATAAATAATTACTTACTTACTTACTAATATCATCTTTCATTATTTTATTATGTTGTACTGTTCTATATACACTTTATTATTTTATATATATTGACATTATCCGTTTACTATTTTAACATGTTGTACTGTCCTATATACACTTATTACTTTATATTTATTGATATTATTCATTTATTATTTTAAGATGTTGTACTGTTTTACATACACCTTCTATTTTATTTAATTGATATTATCGCATTGTAAGTGATTATCCTTAATTGTATAATTTTTAACATGAACCATGACTTGTGTACACTAAAATGTAATAGCACGAAATAAAGTATTATTATTATTATTATTATTAATCTTTATGATAGGATAATTAAGCACATAGCAACCCTGTGGACATTTACACATAAACTGATATTTAATTTGAAGGAAAAAGTCAGAATTCCACCAGAGTATGCAACCAAATATCCAGCATTATACAAAAATCACCAGATCTAGTTAGCCAATAAAAAAAACCGAATATAGTTTAGCCCCCACATACAGATCTAAGGATGATAAACATTTCAGACCAATTCGTACGATTAATTCTACTTACCTGTTAAGCTGGCCTTATGGAATAGCATTCAAGGCCAAGGGAAAAAATTCTACTTACCTCTCAGCATTGTGAATTGGTGAATACGACGTGAGATTGTCGGTTTTATCCAACGATCTAGTTTTCTTCTTTCTGTACTTGACAAAGTATTCGGGGTCTAACACGTGGTTTGATGAAGACTCTGTCGTCGTCGTCGTTAATAAACCCAACTGTTTGGATAAATACTCCAAAACGTGAGGACCTGAATCACTGCTAATCACCCCATCTCTATTTCTCCTTCGATGTCTTGTAGTGTTCATTCTTCTAAGCCTTTCGAATCTCGGTTCTTTCGGCGATTGAGAACATTCCGATTGTTCCGAGTCACTAGTGTTTTTAAGTCCCTCTTGCCATTTTTTAATATCCGCAGCTATTTGAAATTAAATTTATCCAAAATTAACTTGATAAAAAGTAAATTTAATGGAACTGCATTGTGAAGGTCGTAATTTCAATTCACCCTACGTGGATCGATAAAATATAAAGGAGCCTTTGTCTTCTGAGCATTTCGAATGGTATTTATTTGTGATTGTTCTGATGAGGTCTTTAGGTCGGAATGCCTAGAGGCAGGGAACCACACCCGCCGGCTTGTATTCATGGTATTTATTTGTGATTATTCTGATGAGGTCTTTAGGTTGGAATGCTTAGAGGCAGGGAACACCCGCCAGCTTGTATTGAGTAGCCCTAGCAATAAATGTAAAGAGTGAGCCTGTCTCTTATGAGCAATGCGTAATTCTTAAGTTCCTCGCCCGTGAAAACGCGAAACAAGTCAACATTTACCGCAGACCGCAGGTCCAGTTTGGGAAAGATATCATTTCATGGAAGAAGTTTGAGAATAAGATTTGATGCGTCGAAATCAGACGAGAAGCAAAGGTCAAACCTGTAAAAGCCAAAATTCGATTGTCTAATTTGGCTATTTTTTGGGGGACTGGAACCTGATGGATTTTTACAAAAGACGAGATTGTCCCATCCGCAAAGTATTGTTACTAGATGACAATTCCAGGTCCTATAGAAGAGCTGTAAGGCAGCAGAAAATGATGGAAATCACCTGGCAAATACTTGAACATCGACCTTACAGTCCAGACCAGTCTCTATAAGATTTCCACTTTACTAGACCCTAAAAAGAAGCACTTAGGACCAGTGGCACCAAACACGTTGGACTAATCAACACTGAGCTCGAGTTTAAAGTGACATTAGAACTCAGATTCAGCTTGAACTTAAGTTTAACGTTTTTGGTACAACTGGGCAAGCGATATGACAGCAATGAGGAAGTGAAAACATTTGTGCGCAATTCTTCATTCCCAGATAACGAAATTAAAAAACTTACAAAACTTTAGAGGATACTATATCTTCAATTTGGTTATCATTAATCACTTGATGGATCCGGATCTGGATCATAAAGGGGGTGTGTACCTAGACACAGCAATTAGACCCCAGCTCGAGTTTAAAGTGACATTAGAACTCAAATTCAGCTTGAACTTAAGTTTAACGTTTTTGGTACAACTGGGCAAGCGATTTGACAGCAATGAGGAAGTGGAAACATTTGTGCGCAATTCTTCATTCCCAGATAACGAAATTAAAAAACTTACAAAACTTTAGAGGATACTACATCTTCAATTTGGTTATCATTAATCACTTGATGGATCTGGATCTGGATCATAAAGGGGGTGTGTACCTAGACACAGCAATTAGACCCCAATGGGCCCCTTTTTGCACTTGATGGTACTATGTAGAAAAACAATTTATAGAAATGGAGATCTTTTTAATTACAGACGTTCTGAGAAAAATAAAGGCTCGTTGGCATTTGATTGACCCACGTAAACACTTACGAATTCCCAGATTTTGGTCTATCCTGGACCATCTGCGAATTTCCGCTTGATACGTCCAATTGTCACTGAGCGCGCACTGTTCATCTTCTGTATCATCTGTGTGCGTGACTTTTTGCTGGTGCAAGCAGGCGCACCTGTTGAGGACCTCCAGCCTCCTGAACAGCGAATTGAGCACCGACGTTTCCAACATGGGGTGGTCTTCCTGTGCCGCAGCAATGTCCACAGGAAATTGTTGATCTAACAGTGCTATCACATTTAGTACCAAGTTTAAATTTGAACATAATTAATATACCTTCGTACATTTGTGCGTACTGAGGGAAGCCCGCCGCTCGTAGCCATTTGCATGCTTCGCTGGCTTCTATTTCTGAAAATAGTAATATTTACTTGAAAATATGTCGTGTTTTGTAAAAAATCATAGATCTTGATATAATGGTCAATGTTTTTAAGTATTCTTCAAGCAGTGGTTTGGGTCTATACTGATGATAGAGTTGAAGCCTGAAACGCGGATATAGTTTACCGGTAAATGAATAAATACTGAACATAAATTTATATTTTTGATATTTGTATTCTGTAAAACAGGGCCCTGTTGTAGACGAACCGCAGTAAGGAAGGAGAGGGTGGTCGAAAGGGGCGCACCTAACGGAAGGGCACTGATGACACCGAAATATTTATTAAAAATATATTACCTATAACATACAGACAGAGAGCTTTAAGAGTAGATTTAATAATTCAAGCATGCTATCTGCAAAAAGTCGTAGGTGTCAATTTTTAAGTAATTACAAACAAAATTACTTTAAAATATTACTATATTTTGACTAAACATTAACTAAAGGTAAGGAGTAAGTTCTTTGTAATCTACAAATTGTCCCACACCAGTAATTTTTTGTCATCTACAAATCGTCCAACATCTTAAAAGGTGTAAGTGTGTACTTAATTATTTATTTTTTTATTTATTTATTTATTTATTCATACGGGGGTGGCCAATTCCATAGAAAAGAAATAACATATATAATAAAAAATACAATAATACAATAATACAACAATACAATAACGTTACTTATGAGTTAGAATCTAAAACTACACGACACGTACGCTAAAAATACTTCAGACTAACTCCGAACATATCAATTAAATTATAATATTTGTTAACGTTATGTATTAAGTAATTACGAGGGCTATTAAAACCAAATACAGATTTGTGAAATTCACAAGCAAGAAGTTGCTGATGCCGCGTTGCATGTCTGGGGATAAAAAATGATAAAAGTGACAATACATCTGAGCAATCGATTAGATTGTTAAATAAGCGATAAGCAAAGAAATTGTCCAATAATTGCATAGATTTGAGGTTTTTTGGCGCCCAATTTCTCCCTATTTCGGCCATGCTAACGCTACTTTATAAACTTCACACTGAATTAGTGTTTCGTACGCGTGGCGCATGAAGTAAAACTTCAAGTTTAGAAAAGATTGAGTTTTGACGCTACGGGTCTAAATCCAAACGCTCAGGCTTTTCTAAACTCAAAATTTTACTTCATGCTTTAGCTGAGAGGTTTGAGGTTTTTTGGCGCCTAACGTGGAGCCGGGCTAACGCTGTGGCCCCTAGTTGGGCGCCATAAATCGCGCTCGTTCAACTTTAACACTTGGCCCTTGTTAGGCGCCATAAATTGCGGGAGTAAAAGTTGAAAACTTCCCACCGAATCAGCGCTTTGTACGCGTGAAGTAAAATTTCGAGTTTAGAATAGCCTGAGTTTAGTAAATATCCAAACGTTCAGGCTTTTCCAAACTCGAAATTTTACATCATACTTTGTCTAGGAGTGGAAAAACACTGTTAAAAGCTTCAAAATGAACGCTAATTATTTTTTTTTTAACTTATTGATTATTGATTAAACACGCTTTGTTACGAAAATACAAAGAATTGTATTAGTTTGTGATTGCGTTCACTGAGCAGGCTTTATGTTAGAGCGCGTCTAATCGTGAATTAAAACGTCGCGTAAAAGAGACGCATCCTAAAACCAGGCGCAAATATCACTGACTTTATTGAAGGCCCCTCCTTCAATAAAGTCAGTGATATTTGCGCCTGGTTTTAGGATACTTTGATATTTGGCCCCAGGCGCCGTTTTTCCTTACTGCGGCGCTGGCTTGTATAAAGCCAGCGCCGCAGTTTAGCAGTTGATGACGATGCCACTTAACAAATGATTAAATAGCGTTTACGTTGTCTGGTTGATTCACTTACATTCTTAAAATGATTTAAAACAATGTGTATTTATTGATAATGAAGGTTTAAATTAAATTACACTTGGTTTGTTTCACAATTTTTTACTTTACTATTTACTCGACTAGTTTCGCGTTTTACAGCATTATCAGGAGTGAATTACAAAAGATACCAACAAGCTTATATATGGTCAGGTAATAAGGGATTTTAAGATTGGGGAATTCCAAATATCCTCATTGTCGTTGACGAGGTGTTTTCCGTCTTTTATTGCCCTATTTATTTCTAGGCCTTCCCTGAGGTTTAAATTACGGCCCTTATTACCTAAATATAGAATTTTGAAATTATTAACATCTATAAAGTGGTTAATTATACAATGTTTTGAAATCCCTGTACACTGTTTGTTATTTATAATTGATTTTTTATGTTCTGTTAGTCTTGTCTGAAAAGTTCTTCCTGTTTGTCCTATGTATAATGCATCACATTCACTGCACTTTAGTTCGTACACTCCACACTTTTTTAATTTGTCTATGGGGGGTTTATTGTTTATTAGTAGTTTTCCTAAATTTGTCTGGTTAGTGCATATGATGCGAAATTCATTACCCTTTATATTGTTTATAATTTTATTTGACAAATCCTTAACATAATTAAGTTTGGCCCATTTTATTTCATTAATTTCTTCGATATAACGCGAAACTAGTCGAGTAAATAGTAAAGTAAAAAATTGTGAAACAAACCAAGTTTAATTTAATTTAAACCTTCATTATCAATATTTAAAAATGTTTCACCAAGTGATAAGTGAGAAAATTATTCAAGAAATAATGTGTATTTATTGACAACAATTGTCTCTTAAATATGTTGCTTTTTCGGGAAAAGATAGTATACAAATCGTGTCCATTTGAACGTTCAACACCTCCCACTGAGCAAACACATTGAAGTAATGTTTATTCAACATTAATACAACGTTTATTGTTGTTACAATGTTGATACAACGTTATTTGTTTTTTGCTTGCTTAGTGGGCGAAGTATCTAAACTATCAACCAATTTAAAAATATTACTTATACAGGGTTAGCAGAAATTGAGTGAAAAGCTTTAATTAACGAATCACGTTATTCGTTAATTGGATCCGAAGGTAATAGTCTTCATACCAAATGGGCTGTCAACTGCCATTGAGGCGGATGACACCCTAAGTATGAGGACTGACTACGCAGTCACGGACTACTGCGAGGATCAGCCGTACAAGGTCCTGTTCCCAAGCAGGGACGACTGGGAGCGACACAAAATCACCCCAGAAAAGGCTGATTCCTACTGGTACACTGACGGCTCAAAACTGTCCACTGGAACAGGAGCCTCAGTCGTCGGACCAAGGACTTAACTTTACTACAGCCTTGGCAGGTATGCTACCATACTTCAGGCTAAAATATACGCCATTTAAATGTGCGCCCACGAAATCCTTTCAAAGGGTTGGGCGGGCAGGACAATAAAAATATGTTCGGACAGCCAGGCGGCCCTTAGGGCCCTGGCATCTTCTAGATGCTCCTCGCTGGCTGTACGGAACTGCAAGGAAGCCCTCTGCCAAATGGCACAGGTAAACGGGGTCAGTCTGATGTGGGTGCCAAGCCACTCTGGCCTGAAGGGAAACGAATTAGCCGATTCCCTAGCCAGAGAGGGGGCGCGTACAGCCTACATCGGACCAGAACCCGCTCTGGGGATGCCCAGATCAACAGCTAGAGACCGTAACAACGGATGGATGAGACACGAGGCACAGGATTTCTGGCAAAACCGCCCTGGGATGAGACATTTCAGAGCGGTAACAAGTGGACCATCTGCGGCCAGGACGGCCTCATGGTTGAAGCTGAGCAGATCAGATGTTCACACATTAACTGCTCTCTTCACTGGACACAGCCGTCTAAGGCATCACCTTAATAAACTAGGACTAAGCGACACCACTGAGTGCCGCCTATGCCTAGAGGATGATGAAACAGCAGAGCACGTCATATGTGCCTGTCCAGCTGGCGACCAGATCAGGACCACGGTGTTTGGCACACCGAAGCTAAACCTGAAGGACCTGGAAAAAACTTCACCTGACAAGATCCTTGACTTCATCAAGAAGATGGACTTGGAAGGTGAGCTGTAAGGTCGGATGTTCGACCTTAATTGTGAGCCACAATAGATCCTTGCGGTCGCAGTGGAGGGTAGCATAACTACCCACTCACTTTCAATAGAATAGAATATCTAAAGTTTTTCACTAATTTTTTGTTTACCCTCTGTATGGGGTTCGGTTTCTTATAAACTGATTGTTTTTCCGTGGGTGTTTCTTCTTGGTCTAGAGCCTCTTCTACCTTTACATGTTAGGATGGGTGAAATATCAATTGAATGAAGAAAGCATAACCTAAAACTGTAAACAGCCTAACCTAGCACAAAAAGTGTCAATTACTGTCAATTTCCATTAGGGAGTTTAGTACTGTTTAGGTACTGCCAAGAAAATTACTAGATTGTCATAGCCTTTCCTGACCCAAAAAGATCGTGAATGTCATAAAAACCAGGTGATTTAAACTATGCTTTTTTGGAAGGCTGAAATCCTATGGGTAAAAATTAAGGCCTCGAATACGAATAATTCAAATATGAATTTTCAATAACTAATTTATTTACATATTTCAATATTAGGATACGAATATATTGGTTATGTTTCGCATGAATACTCTAATACTTGAATTTAATAAATTCCTAGCCTTAGTATATTTGAAGCTTCGCAATAGTTCAGTGTTTTACGCGGTTGGCGCATGAAGTAAAATTTCGAGTTTGGAAAAGCCCAGAAAGTTTGGCTTAGCTGCTAGGCTTCGCTGAGCGACCAAATCAAATGACCAGCCAACCAAAGCTTGTTTTCCACTCCCAGACTAAGCATGAAGTAAAATTTCGAGTTTAGAAAAGCCCCGTGAAAATTTGTCGAGGGTCGCGCAGCGATCTGAGACAAATTTTCTGGGCTTTTCTAAACTCGAAATTTTACTTCATGCGCCACGCGTATAAAACACTAAAATATTGTGAAATTTATATATATTTCAACTTCAATTGAAATCAATGTTTTATACGCGTGGCGCATGAAGTAAAATTTCGAGTTTAGAAAAGCCCAGAAAATTTGTCTCGGGTCGCTGCGCGACCCGAGACAAATTTTCACGGGGCTTTTCTAAACTCGAAATTTTACTTCATGCTTAGTCTCGGAGTGGAAAACACTCGTTCAAAGCTTTGGTTGGTCCAAATCCAAACTCGGGCTTTTCTAAACTCGAAATTTTACTTCATGCGCCACGCGTATAAAATGCAAATTTTAAGTAAAGGTTAAAATATATTGATTATGTATGTACATTTATAAATCATAGCGTAAATAAAAATATTTAGTCGATTTTACTGGTTTAAACAGTTTTCTAGTTATTTTGTATGCATTTACAGGAAGTTTTTTTTTAAAGTATACGTTTTCTAAATTTTTTTCATTAAATCTTTGGATATTCATTGTTTTTTTTTTAAAGAGTTCAATTCGAAGCTTTAAACGAGTATTTTTCACTCCCAGACTAAGCATGAAGTAAAATTTCGAGTTTAGAAAAGTCCCGTGAAAATTTGTCGAGGGTCGCGCAGCGACTCGAGACAAATTTTCACGGGGCTTTCCTAAACTCGAAATTTTACTTTATGCGCCACGCGTATAAAACACTGATTTCAAGTGAGGTTCAAATATACATAAATTCCACAATATTTGAGTGCTTTATACGCGTGGCGCATGAAGTAAAATTTCGAGTTTAGAAAAGCCCAGAAAATTTGTCTCGGGTCGCTGCGCGACCCTCGACAAATTTTCACGGGGCTTTTCTACACTCGAAATTTTACTTCATGCTTAGTCTGGGAGTGGAAAACACTCGTTCAAAGCTTTGGTTGGTCCAAATCCAAACTCAGGCCTTTCTAAACTCGATATTTTACTTCATGCGCCACGCGTATAAAATGCAAATTTTAAGTAAAGGTTAAAATATATTGATTATGTATGTACATTTATAAATCATAGCGTAAATAAAAATATTTAGTCGATTTTACTGGTTTAAACAGTTTTCTAGTTATTTTGTATGCATTTACAGGAAGTTTTTTTTTAAAGTATACGTTTTCTAAATTTTTTTCATTAAATCTTTGGATATTCATTGTTTTTTTTTTAAAGAGTTCAATTTAAAGTTTTAAACGAGTGATTTCCACTCCCAGACTAAGCATGAAGTGCGCCACGCGTATAAAACACTGATTTCAAGTGAGGTTAAAATATACATAGAGTTCACAATATTTGAGTGTTCTATACGCGTGGCGCATGAAGTAAAATTTCGAGTTTAGAAAAGCCCCGTGAAAATTTGTCTCGGGCCGCTGCGCGACCCTCGACAAATTTTCACGGGGCTTTTCTAAACTCGAAATTTTACTTCATGCTTAGTCTGGGAGTGGAAAACACTCGTTCAAAGCTTCAAATTGAACTCTTTTAAAAACACAACAAATATACATAAAGATTTCAAGAAAATAAGCTGAATTTGGAATACGTATACTTTAAATAAAAACTCCCTGTATGTTGGTGAAATATTTTGTTCGGCAGGAAATAAAATTGTTTATAATATTCAAAACACTTACGAGAAAATGTTCGACTTTTTAAGATTTTTAAAAAACTATCACAAATCTTGCGAGGCCCGCAACCATCTTCGTTTTACGTATGTAAAAATATTAAATTAACATTTTGTATTTGTATTTGTGACTAAGACACAAAATATAAAAACGAATTAAAGTTAATATCGACTTTCTGCAAAAAATTTAGTCTCATTAAGACAAGTCTCTAGATATACAGGGAATAAATATTAATTGTCTTAAACCATCGGGTCCTGCATCTCACCTCCCGTCTTCTGTAGCTCAATTACTAATTAAGTTAGGCTTTTGATATTTGGCAGACTTTACCTGTATCCTAGGGCGTATTTCAGGAAAATATTTTTGATTATACAGGGTGTCCCAAAAAAGTTTGACGTCATTATGATATATATTTTTAGATTACATGCTATATATTTTGTTCGTTATTTGGATGCCTTCTATGGATACCTACATACCCCTAAAATTTTATAGAAATTGGTTAAGTAATTTTAGCAAAAAAAAATAAAAACTAAATAAAATCAGTTTTGCACCATTGGTTTAATAAATTAATAAAAAATAAAAATAGTGCCTCGTTATTAAAATTATACAATTTACTTATTAAATAAGGTCTGACAGTCCCGTTAACAAAGTTTTATTCATATGAATTATACAGAGTGTCTAAAATGTAGTGTCAAACTTTTCAAACTTTAAAGCACTTTATTTTTCTTATTTTAAATTAGACCCCCTGTATATTTGTATGTCATTCTATGCGGAATTATAGAACAAACATTTTTCCTAATTACAACCGTATCGCAATTCCTAACACATTAAAAGTTATGTTATTTGCAGAAAACTCGTTTTATCAACTAATCCAATAGCCATTTTAATGATAAAAATCGAAGGTGGCTTTGAAAAACAATTTATTGTTTAACAAAGTGACAAAAGCCTATTTTGACTTTAGTAATGTAAAAGTTAAAAGCATTATGAGTTAAGCTCTTTATATCCAAGAATTTGTTGTCATGGAGTACAACCGAGACGATCTCATAGATATGATTTTCATATTAGGAGAATGCGAAAAGAACTGTTTTTTAGCAAGTCGAGTTTACGCACAGCGGTATCCGGAACGACGACATCCAGACAACAGGAGCCTGGAAAACTTATTGGAGAGATTTATACAAAAGGGTAATGTAAACTATGCAAAACCAGTTAGAAATAGGCCGGTTCGAACTGAAGAAAATCAATTGGCTGTGCTATTATCAATTACGGAAAATCCTTCCGTTAGTCAACAAGTAGTCGCTGCTGCCGTGGATGTAAGTGAAAGAACCGTTCAACGAATTTTAAAGGACAACCGTTTCCATGCCTATCATATCCAGTTCCATCAAGAACTCTTTGAACAAGATTTTGATCAACGTGTCGAATTTTGCAACTGGGCGCAAACTAAAATTAGGGTACATGTTGACTTTTTTGATAAGGTTTTGTTTTCTGATGAGGCCACCTTTCATAAAAATGGATTTTTAAATCGTCATAACTTCCATTATTATTGCGACCACAATCCAAGAGTTTTTAGGCATGTTGATCAACAACACATATGGGCAATTAATGTGTGGGGGGGAATTATTGGTGAACATATTATTGGCCCTCACTTTTTTAACGGACATTTGAATGGACCAACGTATCTGGATTTTTAACAAAATCAATTGCCAGATTTATGTCAACATTTACCAAAGGCTGTGAGGGATGCAATGTGGCTGCAACAGGATGGAGCCCCAGCACATTATTCATTACAAGTCAGGGATCATCTCAACACAACCTTCCCGAATCGGTGGATTGGAAGAGGAGGGCCAAGTAAATGACCGCCCCGATCACCCGACTTAACTAAATTAGACTTCTTTTTGTGGGGCTACGGTAAGGAAATCGTTTATCAAGAACCTCCAACCACACCAGAAAACATGCAGCAAAGAATCATAAATGCATTTCACAACATTACACCCGACCCATTACGAAGAGTTGCAAGGTCATTTCATACTCGTCTTCAATTGTGCCTCCAAGAGAACGGAAGACATATCGAACATAAGTTCTAGTAGGTGATTAATTTTAGAAATGCGTATTTTTGTTATGTTTTTATGAAATGTTATTACTAAAACTATTTTTTATACAAAACTTAATACCACGCGATCGTAAAAAAACATGATTCAGAGCAGGCCTTGGCTAGAACAACATGGTAGGCAAGACAAATTTCAGAATACAGTAGAACCTCGTTATACCGGGATGGCTTTTGGCTATACCTAGCACGATATAAGGAAAACACGGTATATCCGAATATATGTAATTTGTATAATAGTCACATACGCACACGCGCATATATATATATATATATATATATATGTGCAGTAGCCACCTACATAACAAGACATACTATATAATACAATAATGACGCCGGAACGTTTTACCTAATCAGGGCGGTACGCAGTCAATTGTTAAAATTGAAAAAATTGAAATCAGTGTTGCTAATCGTTTCTTAGTAGTCAATGCCTGCTCTGAATCATTTATTTTTCGATCTCATTGTACTTTCACGATGTGTAATATGTTTAGACGAAAATCTGTGAATCCTTTAAGACTTTCGAGATGCAATTTAATTACAAAACATGTTATGTCAATAAATAGTTTTTTAAAGCCACCTTCGATTTTTATTAATTAAAATGGCTACTGGATTAGTTGATAAAACGAGTTTTCTGCAAATAACTTTTTATGTGTTAGGAATTGTGATAGAGTTGTAATTAGGAAAAATGTTTGTTTTTTAATTCCGCATGCAATGACATAAAAATATACAGGGTTCCAATTTAAAATAAGAAAAATACAGTGCATTAAAGTTTAAAAAGTTTGACACTAAATTTTGAACACTCTGTATAATTCATATCCACCAAACTTGGTTATCGGGACCATTAGACCTTTTTTAATAAGTACCTTCTATAATTTAATTGACGAGATACTATTTTTAATTGTTATTAATTTTTTAAATTAATAGTGCAAAACCGATTTTTTTAGTTTTTATTTTTTTTGGCTGATATCACTAAACCGATTTCTATAAAAATTTAGGGGTATGAAGGTAACCATAAAAGGCACTCAAATTATTAACAAAATGTACACCATTTAATTTAAAAATATATATCATCATGACGTCCCACTTTTTGGGACACCCTGTATAATTAAAAATATTTTCCTGAAATACGCCCTAGGATACAGGCAAAGTCTGCCAAATATCAAAATCCTAACTAAATTAATAACTGAGCTATAGAAGACGGGAGGTGAGATGCAGGACCCTGTATAGACGCGTTTCGAGATTTATCCCTCATCAGTATAGCTATGCTTTAGACTTTCAATACAAAAAATTATTGAGATAAACAGAAAACTTACAGGAGTATTGAAGTGTGTCGTTGAAACAAGTACACAAAATTGGGGCGAGTGAAAATGAAGGGATGTTATTTATAGGTAAAAGGATTAAATCTTTAGTAGGTGCGAACAATTTAATACCTGCCAGTTTAATTGGAGGCCTGTGACCATTTTTTATTTTACATATGTAAAAACATTAAATTAACAATATTTTATATTTGTATTCATGATTAAAAACACACCTGCAATTTTGTGGGCCCGCAGTTGTTTCCATAACTGTTCCGCCTTCCTCACAGGCCAATTGTCATTCACTTTAACACTGAGACTGCGAAAAAACTTATACTCGCGAATCCGGATGGACATAGCGAAAGGTACTGGTAGTTAACAGACAGATGTCGATGTTCATACTGTGATAGAGCCATGTGGCTATTCACCTGAAATGACGCGATAACTTATGCATGGCAACTCATCTAAATAATTTCATCCTGGGGGATGGGGGGACGCGATTCAAAGGAATTTGTGCATCGTTTCACAGATCCAAGGATATCTTTGTGTTTATTATAGATTATCCATTAGTAACATAGCCTAATTTATACTTGTTTTTTTTTTATTATTATTCTAGATTTATCTTTCATCAATGTAGATTTGCTTTAAACTTTAAAAAAAGGATAAATTAATAAAGACAACTAGGCTGAAAGACCCCTGAGTCGATAGACAATTTACAGAACTTAAATTTATCTCTTGTAATTATTTATTATACTGGGTGTCCCAAAAGTTTGGAAACGGTTGAATATCTCGAGAACACCTCATCGGATCAAGATGGTATAAAATACGTCTTTCTTTATTTTTAAAGCTCTGTTTAGGCATACTGTGCGATAGCCACCCATACCCCTCTGGGGGGGGTGGTTCGAGGGGGTAGTTTAGAAAGCTTAAATGGAAACTCCTATTTTTTAATGCACTATTGCATTCTCCATCAAAAACTGTTTATGGATTTGCAAACCACCCCCACCCTCTTTGGGGGTGGAAATAGGGGTAGTTTTGATTTTTGTTGCGAAAACAATTATTTTGCTTGCACTACTGCATTCTCTATCAAAAACTGTTTATGGATTTGCAAATCACTCCCACCCCCACCCCCTTTGGGGGTGGAAATAGGGGTAGTTTTGATTTTTGTTGCGAAAACAATTATTTTGCTTGCTCTGTTGCACTCGTCATAAACAAAAGTGTTCACGGATTTAAAGATTACCCTTACCACCTTTGGGGCTGGAAAAGGGAAGTCTTGATTCCTTAAGATCAAAATCGTACATTTAACCACTCAAGAGGAAAAATCGTATTCCGAAACGAGTGAGGAGTCAATTTTTCTGCTGCGTAGTGGACGATACTTATATTTTATCACTCCCTCCCCAATTCCGTTAATTACTTTGATTAAAAAAACAGCAATCACCCCTTATATGCCTAAATAGAGCTTTAAAAATAAAGAAAGACGTATTTTATACCATCTTGATCCGATGAGGTGTTCTCGAGATATTCAACCGTTTCCAAACTTTTGGGACACCCAGTATGTTAGTACTTTTACTACTAATTCACATCTTTATTAGCAAATAATTGTATCGTATGTTCAATAAAAAAAAACCTCTAGAGGGCCATGATTTTATCTTTTTTTAAAATTTAAGTTGGCTACACGCTTTAGGAATTGACATATAAAACGTCAGACATAATAATTATAATGTATAATTTTAGAGTTGCCAACTTACAATATTTTCCATGGCACTCTAGAGGTTTTATTTTATTGAACATACGATACATGCCACTTATATAAATAAACATAGATTAATACATTAAATAATTCCATTGCTACTGGGCTATCGACCCGTGGTATTTCTGCCCAGTACTTTTATTATACTATGTATTCTTTTAATGAAGATGATATGTAAAGATAACTTACTGTGACATTTAGAAATAAAAACAACTGGATTTGCAAATAAATCTTTTAGTTTTGGTATAATTGTTAATAACTAATACAAGACCCATACAATTAAGATAATTACACATGTTTAAGATTAAAAAAAAAACAGTTGCAAGTTTCGCTTGTGTAACACGCCGTGACATTTGAAATGAGAAAAAATTACCATTTGTCACGAAATCATTCCTTTATTGGCATGGTAACCCCTGCTTGTGATAAATCTTAGCATAAAATCTACTATAATATATTTGTTCACGCTAATAACATTACATTAATATTAAGAAATACGTTCATACAGGGAAAGTAAAAATATTGTGAATTGTTTAAAACAAAATACTGCTAAAGTTAATCTTTAACTTCTCTACCGCTTTTGAATTTAGATACATTTCCAATCCAAATTTGCCACTTTCAAGCGAGTGTTTTTCCTTCCAGACTAAGCATAAAGTAAAATCGAAATTTTACTTCATGCGCCACGCGTAGAAAACACTGAAATATTGCGAAGTTAAAAATTCACAAAAAAATACATTTAATCTGTTTCTACCAGTAAATACGGTGGAGAATTTCGAACAGGCTACGGCCATGATTCGTTTGGGCAGTACAAATAATTAGTATCATTTGTACTATCTAAACGAATTATATCGTTTGATATTCGTTGTGAACCATAAAAATATACAGTTGCGGGAGAAAGAAACTAATACAGCGGGGAGCATTAACCACGTTTAAAATAACGATTTTTTTTTTTCTTGTAAAAGAGACTTATCTTCAGCGACGGCTCGCAGCCTAACTTCAGGGTAGGCCACAACGCCAAGGCACACAAACTTTGAGGTTGGGATCGTGCTTTCTAAATACAAGGAATTGCACAACAAAGTCAGCTTTCAATAACGGATACATATTACCTTGGGTATCTGCCCAGCAAACCAAATCATATAATATATACATAATATTTATCTAATACATATAAGATACATATATTTTACATATATAATATATGTGTGTTTGCTGGGTGGCCTACCCTGAAGTTAGGCTGCGAGCCGCCGCTGCTTATCATCTACAGGATAGTAAAACATGTTTTCATGGCCAACAAAACGGTGCTTTTGTTGACATTCAATATCTCTAATACTAACACCGTCTCTAAACGGGTCGTTACTATCGCTTTTTGCATTTCAGTCAGTTGAGGCATGTCGACGTTCATTAAATTTCGTTTGACTTCCGCAGATAGGCAATTTAGTTAACAATTTGAAAATTCAAAGTAAGTCCAGTTCACATAGTCCAATATTTTGCTGTATTCGTTTTTTTCTCTCGCAACGGTACATGCCAGCCAGGGGGACTATTCACAGCACTCATGCAATTTGTTATCGTTGAGAAGTTGCACTGAAGTTTTACCCCATACGGTTTGATAAATTCTTCCCAAAATTAAGTCATTTCAGTGCGACTTCTTCGTGTTGACAAATTGCATCGGTGGTGTGAAAAGCCCCCAGTTTATTAAATTTACGAATTATCAAATTTTCCGTCTACGGATTTTCGTTACAAAAAATTTTTCGACGTCTCGAATTTTCTATATATGTAATTTCTGTCTATAGAGTTATCGCTCAATCAAATTTTCGATATAACGAGTTTTCCCTGTATTAAATTTTAGTTTAATCGAATTTTCGATATAACAAATGTTCGGCCTAGTGAACTTTCTATGTACCAAATTTCTATCTATAAAATTTTCGCTGAATCAAATTTTCGTAGAGTAACATTATTGATATACCGAGTTTTCCCCGCTTGCTACATCTAATTTTCATTCGATCAAATTTTCAATTTGTAAAAATTTTATTGTTTGATTCTGTACAAAAAATTATCTAAACTCAAGGTACGTCGATATGAACACATATGTGTTTTTTAATGTTTTATTGTTTATTTACGGATATCCATTTAAAATAAATACATAATGCTTAGTCTAAAATGTGTTACAAGGTATGACAGAATTGGATCTTTCCATGTTTTCCCCCGCAGACCAAAGTTCGTTTTTACAATGACGTTGTATTTGGTTACGTTTTTGAGTCTATCATAACCTCTCTTTCCGGTTTCACTGTACTTTCATAGATTTTTTAATATTAGAGTATTAAGTTTTTAAAAATAACAAAGGTTTTTGGAGCAAAATCTCTCAAATAAAATAAAATGCAAAGAGGAGAAAATTTAATAACTTGTAAATAAATAAAATTATTGACATGTTTTAAATAATAATTCCCCCTTTTCGCACCTTCCTTGAAAGTTCAATTTGAAGCTTTAAACAAGTGTTTTCCACTCCCAGACTAAGCATGAAGTAAAATTTCGAGTTTAGAAAAGCCCCGTGAAAATTTGTCGAGGGTCGCGCAGCGACCCGAGACAAATTTTCACGGGGCTTTTCTAAACTCGAAATTTTACTTCATGCGCCACGCGTATAAAACACTAAAATATTGTGAAATTTATGTATATTTTAACTTCACTTGAAATCAGTGTTTTATACGCGTGGCGCATGAAGTAAAATTTCGAGTTTAGAAAAGCCTGAGTTTGGATTTGGACCAACCACTAAAATATTGTGACATTTATTTATATTTCAACCTCAATTTTCTAGGCTTTTCTAAACTCGAAATTTTACTTCATGTGCCACACGTGTCAATCACTAAAATATTGTGAAATTTATGCATATTCAAACTTCGCTTAAAATCTATGTTTTATACGCATAAAGTAAAATTTCGAGTTTGGAAATTCCTGAAATTGTTAAGAAAGTTGGTTAAAAAATTGATTTTAATTCTTAAACGAACAAGAAGCAAAAACCGTTTGTTAATCAACAATAATTTCTTTAATTATAAAAAAGGCACAAGCCAGCATTTAAATACAGTGGTAACTTAAGTTATATGTTGCACTTAGTGCAGTTTGAATTAATACTTAAGATAAGGTATTGCCCAACATTAAGAAGGAAGTAGACTTTGACACTTTCAATCTTCATTTCGAAGTTACTTTTTTTCTTCTATTAACTTTGACCAGAGTGCTGGTCGTTTCCTCACTCGATACAATTTCGCCGGCTTCCTTTTTTACATCCCTCACTTTCTCCTTAATATCGAAAACATCTTCAACATCGCCGCACTCGTGCAAAATATTCAGCTTATTCCTCAGCTGGCGAACCTCCATCTCCAACTTGTAAACCGTCTTCTCGGCCTCACTCAACTCCCCAACGACGCCGCTCATGTGCTCCTGCAAGGCATTCTCGATCCTCTCAAAATCCTCGCAGCTCTTCACGCTATCCCCCCCGACGGTGTCAACAATCCACTGAAACGTCCTGGAGCAACCGTCGGACGGTTTGTAACAGTCGTGCTGATCGCTCAGGTTGATTATGTGCATCGGGATAGAAGGAAAGTGCGCGTTGTGGTAACGGACGAACGTCTGCGAGAAGATGTGCGTGGCTCCGACATTGGACCCCAACTGGGCCGTCAGTAGACAGCAGGCAAAGCGTTCTGGAGTGCAGGGCGAGAATATCCTGCAGAGCTGCTTAAAGACTATCTTTTCGCGTAAGGTTAATTGGAAGGAATTCGTGTGTTTGAACTTATACCAGGCGACGACCTTCTTGTCCAGCAGGTTTTTTATCTTTTCCTGGTTGATTTTACCTGCGTTGTTGTACAACTTCTCCCCCCTGCCGGGGAACGGCAGGACAGAGTTTATCCTGATCGTGTGTTCGATGTTGAGGACTTGCTGGTCATTGTCAGTTATCGTTTGCTTTTCTCTGGTTATGACTTCGCCTAAAAGGAAGCCTTCCTTAAAAATTAAAACAGAAATGTTCAACTTTAATCTTTATATTAGGGCTGAGAATTTTTTAAATTTGTGTATTCAAATGTTTTCTCAGAAACATGTTCAAATATTTGAATTAGTAATCATTGAATGTATCATCGGTGGAAACAAAATGTAGGGACACGGGACACGTAAAAGTTTGTTCTATTGAAAGTGAGTGGGTAGTTATGCTACCCTCCACTGCGACCGCAAGGATCTATTGTGGCTAAAAGTTTGTTAGTGTGTCAAACTTTGAACTTGTCAGTTAATTGTTATTTGATGTGTTGTTTCATAACCTGAATTTAAAAAACCTGACTTAACCGATATAAATTTTATTATGTTTGACATTATTCAGTTTTCGATTTCTTCTTCTTCTGCTTTGCGTAATTAATAGCCTTAGCTGTTCACGGTCACGGTAATTATGAAATAATGATTAAAATTGGTTTAAACTTATTGTAGTATCGACTGTATGAATGAATTAATGAGTGGATGAATACTAAAATCTTAAATCTAGGTCTTATGTGCAGTTTAAAACCTGAACAGAGTTAAACAGCTAGTGCTGTGCCCTCTGCCCTCCCCAAGGGATAGGATATTCCCATGCATTTTTAAAGGAAAAGGTTCAATGGAAACGAATTTGGAAAAAGGATTAATGAAAATGGCCTAGAAATAAATAGGGCAATAAAAGACGGAAAACACCTCGTCAACGACAATGAGGAGATTTGGAATTCCCCAATCTTAAAATCCCTTATTACCTGATTATATATAAGCTTGTCGGTATCTTTTGTAATTCACTCCTGATAATGCTGTAAAACGCGAAACTAGTCGAGTAAATAGTAAAGTAAAAAATTGTGAAACAAACCAAGTGTAATTTAATTTAAACCTTCATTATCAATAATGAAAAGAATGTTTAAGGACAGGGTGGACGACGTGGAAGCCGCACGTTTTAATTGTGCAGCGGGGCGGACTGCTCGAGGTCAGCTTTCGAACCACACTCCCCGTTTCCAATTTATCCCAACATTTTATGTCCACCGATAGTACATTTAAAAATAATGTGAGGTTATGTTTCTGAAAAATTTACCTGATCAAATTGCGCACGGGTATTTTCGTACATCAAAAATGATAGCACCGTGCCAGATATGTTTACACAGATGCTTTCACTCATTTTAAATTTTGTTTTTACTTCGGAAATCTTTATAAAGAGCGCCCTTGTAATTTTTGCAAACGACCGCGATCCACAATTTAGTTAGGATACGAACCATTTTAAATAAAGATATCTTCAATGGTTGTTTTGGGATTCATTAGCAGGCAGTGCTGCTATACAAATTTATTGTTTATGAAAGCTCAATATATCGATTTTTTTAATTAATCACGCTTTCAATGTACCAAGTTTTAGGTAAACACGCAAAATTGCTAAGCGTATTTTTTAAATTTATAGTTTTAAATAACGACTGCACAATTTTATTAGAAAAGTCTTTATTTGTATAAAAATGGACGGAACACAATGTATAAAATCTTTATAACTAATTTATAAAAAAGTCTTAAGCTAGTCAATGCCAGCAGCCAATAACTAAATGGAAACGTCATGCCGTTCCTCAATTAAGGCAATCTGCTATTGCCCGTCAGGCATAACACAATAAAATTTAAAGAAGAAACTATATCTTTAATACACTGACTGTGTTATAAGGCCCTGAAAATAATGTATTCCACAATTTGATATTTGCCGCCCAGTCAAAATATTATTAAAACTTTACATACATAAGTCTTAGCTCTATGAGATTAATAAGAAGCAATGCAGTAATAATAATGAGAAAAAAATATATAAAAAAAACAATATTTGTACTTAAGGCCACAAAAGTTCTATGTTCGGTGACTGCATCTCTTCGAATATTTTGTACTGGGAATAAACAACTAACCAGCAGTAAATCTAAAAACAAAAAGCATATCATTTACTTGTCTCTCATTGATCACTTAGTAGATTTCTAATGATACACTGGCGAAAGAAATTAACGCATCACATTAATTTTTTTAATTTAAAAATAAAGTTTTGATGTTTAAAAACAAAAAAAATAACAACAAAACTAACTGAACTATAATAATGATTTTCAACACATTTTCTTTCATTAATGACTAAAATAATGTCATAAATAAAAAGAGGAAAAAAGTTAACATGTGATTATAAGACATAATATCTAGTGTTTCCTCCTCTTGCTCGAATAACTGCCTGACAGTGACGGCTCATACTGTTAATTAATGATCCAATTTCATCCTGGTTAATATCTTCCCAAATTTCCTGCAATCTTTGTCCAAGCTCTTGTTGATTGCTTGGACGCCGAGGAAGTGCTCTAAGGCGTCTGCCCATCGCGTCCCATAGGTGTTCGATTGGATTAAGATCGGGACTCCTGGCTGGCCATTGCATTGTGTTCATACCCACTAGGTCAAGATACTGTTGTACAATTCGGGCACTGTGTGGTTTTGCATTGTCATGCATAAACAGGAAATCGTTTCCTCCAAAGGGAGCAAAAGGCATTACGGATGGTTCTAAAATGTTTGCAATATAAGACGCTGCCGTGATGCTTCCTCTTGGTATGACCACCAACTCCGTACGAGCCTCTAAAGTGATACCACCCCACACCATAACAGAGCCTCCACCAAACATAACAGTCGGAATAATGTTACACTGCGCATAACGTTCACCTGGCCGTCTGTACACATGCATTCGTCTGTCACCGCCGTAAAGACAAAATCTGGACTCGTCGCTAAACACAACATTAGCCCAATCGGCCTGTAACCAGTTTACATGTTCTTGCGCAAATGTTAACCTGGCTCTGCGATGGTCTGCGGTTAATTGTGGTCCTTTTGCCGCTGTTTTCGGAGTTAAATTAAAACCACGTAACCTTTTTCTGATGGTAACGGAACTTACATGAACATTGCGTAGGGGGACAGTTCTTCCACTCCATTTCTTCCACTTACCAATACTTCAACTACACCTTTACTTCCACTCCATTTCTTCCACTGACCGTTACTTCCACTAGTTCTTATTTCCACTAACCATCACTTCCACTAGTTCTTTTTTCCACTCCATTTCTTCCACTCCAGTTCTTCCACTTACCAATACTTCCAAAAGGAATGCATACATGCTGAGATGATTGCGCCCCACCACCACGGAGAATCGGTTTTTTTTTTTCACTAGTTCTTCCATAATTCGAAATTCGAAAATTGGATCGAAGTCTCAAGAATAGCAAACATTGTCAAAAAATTTAGTAAATTCGACGAAGAAAATAGGATTCTGGAGTACCTACAAGCTGTAGGCCACAATATCTCTCTGTGATTCTTATACTGTATAAAATGTGGAATAATATAATGTAATTTGAATAAATTGTACAATTATTTTGAATTGGAAAAAAGGTATGGTGGAATTGGTGGTTAGTGGAAGTAAAGGTGTAGTGGAAGTATTGGTAAGTGGAAGAACTGGAGTGGAAGAAATGGAGTGGAAGAAATGGAATGGAAAAAAGAACTAGTGGAAGTGATGGTTAGTGGAAATAAGAACTAGTGGAAGTAACGGTCAGTGGAAGAAATGGAGTGGAAGTTGCGTCGCACAATCGAACATTGTGGATCTCTGCGAGCATATTTTGTAGCCTAGGAGCCGTAATAAACCGTTCGCGTAACGTCTGCATCATTAAAAAACGGTCTTGAACAGCCCGTTCTCCCTTGTCCTGGCCTTCTTGAGTATGCCTGAGTTTCCCGATGTCTCTTCAAGACACGGGATACGGTCGATTGATTAACACCAAGACGCTGACTGATGTAACGCTGACTCCTACCTTCTTCTGCAAGTGTAACCACAATCACAGCTTCTTCACTGCTTAAATTAAGATTCGGACGTCTATCCATATTCATTCTTCACTATTTAGCACTTAATTTTAACAATTACTTGAAAACAAACTCAAAAAGAAATTTTATATGAACCTTTCTTACAGTCAGAATAATGAAAAGTGCTTCATTTTATTTATTGACAAAAAACCATGAGAACAAAAGACAAAACACAACATGTAAAACAGCATGCTTGATAAGATTTCTTATTGTAAAAATATGTTTGTGTTCAAAGAAAACTCGATTCCAAGATATCAAAAAAATCACAAATGATGCGTTAATTTCTTTCGCCAGTGTATATAGGTTTTTAATTGAAATTCACTTGGTTTGTTTCACTAATAAATACACGTTCAAACCAAATTTTCTGGCTTTTCTATGTGTTATTCGCCCAAGTTTAATTTATGTAAGCAGCAACTCAAGTAAATAGCTTGAAAAAATTGTGCGGCTCGATCCTCTGCAAGAAACGAGCATTTGATCTTGCCCAGCACTAGAATTATTACTTACATTATATGCCATCCATGTCCAGTCAATTAATGTATAAAAGACGACATCAAGCTAAAATAAGTAAAAGAATATACATATGTTAAATTTAAAATTAAAAATAAAATCTTACGTAAATGTAATAGCCTCCTAAAAGCCACAAGCCAAACACAAGTTGAAACAAGATAAGAAGCCCAAAGCCGATCATCCAGGGCAACAACAAGCCTCGGTTCATTTTACTCAGACCGACAACTAACAACACGGATGCTACGATAACAGCCAAGAAATACACCAGCAGCAGCCCGCCGATAACTTGCATAGCTAAACAACACAAAAACAAATTAAAAGCTTTAAACAATATCGCAACATACCAACTAATTAAATGCAACACGTTTAACATCTGAGCGAGACAAAAACAAACCAAACTGCAACTTTTAAACAACAATTATACTTACAATATCTCACGTCTGCTTCAAACAGCGGGTTGTACAACTGGGTGGAATCTCCTCCAGTCATATCGAACACGATGAAAGTCATCAGGACCACGCTCGCAGCAATCGTGTAGAAAGCAATTGCTTTCGTTCCTGATTTTAAATTGTCCGTCCATATGCACGGTGACCAGCAGGACTCTAAGAAAACCATATTGAACGGATTATTTAATTTTCAATTTGAATTAAAGCAAAACTAGGAAACCTGGGTGGGTCTGTTTGGTTATTACTCGTTATGTGTCACGGAAAAGGAAAGCCTGCGAATTGTTTATATCTCCATCTTTCTCTAACCTCTTTGGCGTTTGTTTTAAGCCAAGGTCGATTGGATGGAATGTTGTAGGGTCGGTAAGATCCGCTTGTTTTACGGGTCAATGACGTCATGGATGTGCGATGAACAACGAAGAAATATTTTAAACTTTGATGAATTTTATGTTACATTATGTCAAGATAACGAAAGTATTATTAAAAAAACTGGAGGATAAATGCGAAATTCTATTGAGGGTCGTTCAAATATTTTTACACGCACGGAATAAAATGTTGAGTACTATAATGCAGTAATGTACGAAAATTCATTGACGTCGGTACGATATTTTACCGTTTTCAATCTGGCAACACTGGTTGGCAATGACAGATGGGACGGATGTGACAGAAGTTGAGAATTCGCTGTAGCTGAATCGTAAACAGAAACTACCGTTGATAACTTCTGCCTCTTATTTGGCGAATCAAGTTGAATTTCCACTGTGCAATTGATGTGAAAATGGAACTTAAAGGTAACTAATTATATCCTCTTTTGTTCTCCCCGTGAGTTGTTTAGTAATCCCGACTCTGCTAAATTTACACATAACTGTTTATTTGGAAATGTTTGCTTTTATTCAAATAAAACAACTTGATTTCAGTATTTGTTAGCATATTTCGATCCACCTATTTTTATTTTTACTCAATTATCATTATTTAATTGTTTGTTATGGTTTTAATCAACAGGTGTTTTTCCCCAACTTGTAGGTTATATTTGAGATCACTTGAACTAACCTTGATTACACGTGTTAATCTCATTTTAGAATAAGTGAGATAAAGGCTCTGTTTCATAACAAATAATACAAATATGTACACTTGAAAATAACGCGAGCCTCTTTTGTTTGATGACACACATCATTGTCGTTCCTATTAGAAATGTTGGTATATATTGACAATTTTAAGTTGGCCAGACGGAGAAAGAGCAGAGAGCAAACACATTCCATGAGCTTTTTTAAATAGCAGTTTTGTCCTCGTTTTCATCAAATATTTACACCGAGATTATGAATACAATTGTAGTCGAAACTGAATTTATTTACTCTAAAAAGCCAGAACTTTGCTTTTAATTAAGAGTCTATTATTTGTTTTTATACATAAGTGTAAATGAAATTGCCAATACTTGGTTGCAGAATACTTCAAAGATTTAAAGTGCGATATTTTACGTAATCTACATCAATATTTATTTTTATATTTACACTTTACGCAGAGAAATTTTCCATAATTACAGCCGTGTTACTTCTTTTACGAATGTGTAATTTTTAGGTAATCCCTCTTCGTCCAAGAACTCCGTGAAGGATTTCATGAAAAAGTGCAGACAGGTTAAAGGATTGGAATACGACATGAATATTCATTACGTAGTGGATGACTACGCTAACGTGAGTAGCGTCGACGGCCTGGTCAGGTTGCCCACGGGTATTATATACTCCGATGAAAATTTAAAACACAAGTGCGATTGGGATCCGGACTATCCCGAGTGTCCAGAAAGATACATATCCATAATGGAACGGTAGGTTAAATTTGTGCAGTTCGGTAGAAAGTTTACTTGGGTTAGGGAACAGATGCTTAAGTTGATTTAGACTGCAATTATAATACGGCAAAAGTTACTTGCCGATGCGCAGTGGTAAAATTGTGGCAGAGAAAGGAATGGGCGCACTCGATATATTCGTGGCGGTTTCTGTCTTGCTGATGTTTTTTTTCGCTCCTTCTCTGCGCGTCCGTCCAATTTTAATTTGGCGTGCTATACATAGATTATAATTTTACTAGTTCAGGTTAATTTGCATGACAAATTTAAGTTGGACAAACGGGCAGAGAAGAAGCGAAAACTAAACATAAGTGACAGTTTTTCCATAATGATAACAATCTTAATTTAAAGTTTTTTTTTTGTTATTAAAATAACAAAATTATATTGCACTTTGAATATTTTCGAAATGTTCTACAACCAAGTACTGGTATTTTGTTATATTTTATAAATTTCACACGAAATAAACGTTTTTAATATTTATTAACTTGAGATCAAACTTGAACGGTGTATTTCGAACATTCCTTCAAATCCGTGTTGTATACAGGTGGCGCATGAAGTAAAATTTCAAGTTTAGAAAAGCCTGAAAATTTGGATTTGGGCGCTCGCTTCGCTCCGCGCCCAAATCCAAATTTTCAGGCTTTTCTAAACTTGAAATTTTACTTCATGCTTAACCAGGGAGTGGAAACACTCGCTTCGAATTGAACTTATAAAAACGACAAACTCCCCAACGTTTATTGAGCACTGTAATCATCGAGATATGTATGCTTAAAAGAAAAATTTCCTGTTAATAATCTGTTCTTAAAATAGATGGGTGAGGGGATCTCATTTTTTCCAACGCCAGGGGCCTCAATCCGTCACTGCTTAAAAATATATATCAATCAACTTCTTCCAATACCTCATAAGTCCAAAATTACAAAAAATGTTCCTCGTAATTCAGATATCATTTATTTATCAATAACAGTTTAAACATTATTCAAAATACTTATTAAAAATTGCTCAAGATGAAGTTATACAACCCACAAAAAAAATTAGAAGGAATACACAGCTCAAATAATAATACACAAGTATTTTGTGCTCCTGTCAAATTTCACATTTGCACTTACGAGGTTTTGAAAGTAGTTGATCAATATTTAACTTACTCAGTAATGTGAATGATTTTTTTTTTCAGAATTAAAGAATTAAATCTTCTAAAACGTTGTAAGCTTATATCAAGGAATATTAATATATCAACTGATATAATGGGTTTGGTGCACGAGCCGTTAATAGTTGATTTATTACAAGCTCATTGTAAAGAAGACATCGAAGAAAGGGAAAGACTGTCCTCACTTTATGATGCCATTTACATCAATAAGGTGTCATTATTTTGCTGTTTTGTAATTTTGTTTAGAACATTCTGTTAGAAACCATCCTACGATCAAGACAATAGACATTTTTTTATTTATATACGAGGGGTGATCAAAAAGTAAGGTTACAAAATGCGCACGTTTCATTGCAGGCTTCGTAACCTTACTTTTTTTTACCTCCTACATTATTTGTCATTTCTTTTGTACATTTACATTTTTCTGTTATTGGGTGTCAAAGATCATGTCTGTTGGAAAATAAATTATTAGGAGTGTTGTTATTATTAAATGAAAACTTGTGATTTTTAGTATAGCGAAATGTGCGCTAGATTGGCCTGTGACCAAACTGCCAGTCTTTTATATGCGGTGCACAGCGGTGAAATACAGAACGGCATTGCAATCATTCGGCCTCCAGGTCATCACGCCCAGAAGATCGCTTATAATGGCTATTGTTTCTTCAACAATGTAGCTGTTGGCATCAAGTATCTACAGTCTATTTCAAAGTTAAAACGTGTGCTTGTCGTTGATTTCGACGTGCACCACGGACAAGGAACACAACAAATATTTTATGAAGACAGAAGGTGCTTTGCTAATTATAGATCTCTTTATGATGAATCATGTTATGACCATCGCGAGAAAATTTACAAGGATCATTCGTGAGAATGCGCAGGGATCGCCCAGTCGAGTTAAGCACGCATCTTAACTCTAAATAAAAACATTAAAAGTGCGATTCTTTTCGCAATCTACAACAAGTTAGTCTTACAAGGACTATATCAAACACTCATTGAAACAACCACTTCCCGGGCTAATACCCCGACGGACATTGAATCATACAACAAGTGTTTGCTGTTACATACAGTAACCTACTGCAAATGTAACAATTTGGGTCAAATTATTCAGGCCATCTATAGACGCGTTTCGAGATTTATCTCTCCTCAGTATAGCTTTGCCATTCCCTCTAAACAATTTGACACCTTAGTATTAGCCCGGGAAGTGGTTGTTTCAATGAGTGTTTGATATAGTCTTTGTAAGACTAACTTGTTGTAGATTGCGAAAAGAATCGCACTTTTAATGTTTGAAGTATTCTGCAACCAAGAATTGGCAATTTCATTTATATTTAACTCTAAATGTTCACTTATACATTCGACACACAGTCAAGCACCTTACTACATGCCCAACTTGAGTGAGCGGCCCTGGTTCACAAGCGATCCCTGCCAAAATCCGTCCAGTAGTCATGACAAATATTACAATTCTTATTAGATGTTAAGATCGGAATTACAAATATTTATGCTACTGGCTCCTAGTTTTTATTTAATTAAGAAAAAAATTAGAATGGGCCAATTGCCATAGCAATTCATAAAAATATAAAGCTTTTGCCTTTTTAACCATTTTTTCAAATTATTTCAGTGTACTTTACTTCTCCATCCATCGCTATGAATTTGGTCAATTTTGGCCCAATCTTGAAGAGTCCAACTTTAACTATATTGGTGATAAATTCGGCATGGGATACAACATCAATGTTCCTTTAAACGCTACTGGATTAACCGATTCTGATTACATGGCTATTGTACTCCAAATTTTAATGCCAGTTGCGTACGAAGTAAGTATAAAAATTTCACACACTAGATGTTCTGACCGAGATGGAAACTTCTATAGTTTATTTATCTTATTCCAAGTGTGATGATTTGATAAAATAAATCATAGATTAACACGTTCACTATAGTCAACACATTACCCTTCTACCCTGACGTCATTAACTTCTATCTGCTTTCAATCAATGGATTCTGGTTGAAACAGAACACCTTCAATTGTTTGGCACGTCAAATGTTAAGTTTGCGTTTTATTATTATGACATTCATAACGCATGTCAAAATACTTCAATTGCGTCGAAATGACGAAAATGCTCAAAATCTAATCAGTCTTCATTACAACTGGTTCAAAACTATTTTTGAAAAATATCTGATTTTCAATAGTGGGCAATAACTTAACAATAAAAGTAAGTGAAAGAATAATTTAAAATAATAGAAATAACGATGACCTCCAGAGATTGAGTATACACCATTCCATTTGTTTCTGGATCTCGCCTAGCCATGCTTTCGTGTTGTTATGTTGCAGGATCAACATTTACATTTTTTATTAATTGCCACTCCTGATTCCTTATTTTAACAGTGTTGCAATAATTTATGATATCATAAGTAATTAAAATATGTTAACGGGAAGACCCAAGCGAGAAATACAAATGGATGACGAAATAAGTTTGCAGAGCCGAATTCATTATATTTGTTATATACAATATTATTGCTGTGGTTGTATGTACAAAAACCAAGTAGTAAATTTTGTTAATCTTAAAACTGCATATTATTATCCTTTTATATCTGAAAATTTGTAAAACAGGCAACAGTGTAAGATCACAATAGTCAGAAATTATAACCTTAAAATCGAACATCTGACAGTGACATTTAAAAACCCTGATTTAAAACACAACCAGCCCCATTTACAATACTTAAACTGTCACTTTTTCATAGCTAGGCGAGATCCAGAAACAAATGGAATATACCATACTTACAATTTGACAGATTTGACAGGTTTGTCAAATAAATGAAGTAATAAAATCAAACAAAAAGGTAGACATGCGTTTGTCATACTGTGTTTTATTTTTTGTGACGTCAGAGTAAAAGGATAATGTGTTGAGAAAAATTCGGTACCTGTTGAAAGCTATAAAAAGTTAAATGTTCTTTAGCCTAGAACATCCTGCACCTTATTAGTTTTTAAAATTCATCCAATTTGTTTACGATATGATTTAATAGATCCAATTATAATGAAGTTATCAAAAATTCAGAGTCACATATGTAACGTGACCATTTTTTTTTTATCAAAGTGTGACGCCTAAAGAATTTTGTAAAAAAATACTTAGTAGTCAAAATAAGAACTATATTTATTTAAATTATCGTTTAATCTGTTTATTAAAGCAAAAAAAAAGTTCCTCTTGCTGGGCACAGCGGAACAGACTGTCTGAATGCGGGACTCTACCAAAGTGGGATGTATGGTCACGTTACATATACGTGACGCTGATAGCAAATCTGTTAAAGCATAAAATTTTAAATTTTTCTACATTGTAGATTTTAGCTAACCTAAAAAGCAAAGCTTGACGATTATTAAATTTTAATTCAATTTAATTTAGTTCCAGCCTGAACTTGTTGTTTTTTCGGCAGGCTATGACGCTTGCGTAGGCTGCCCAGAGGTAATTATACTAAACACTTTTTACTTTTTCAGTTTAACCCAGAGATTGTATTATTTTCTGCTGGTTATGATTCTTGTGTTGGTGATGAAAAGGTTATTTATTGTTCTTTCTTCTCTTAACAATCATATTTTATATTAAAGCATAATTAAAACAATTTTTACATACAATCATTACCTACTAATTTTATAAGTATTTTTTTGTTTTTCATTTATTTACGTCGTTTAGTAACTACTATTATTGGAAGTCAAGATTTTTTTCTCCTGGGATAATAATTTTAAAATATTTATTATTTATTTGATAAGTATTTATATTTAAAAAGATTTTTAAGTCATTTATTTATCATGGATACACTTTATTATATTATATTACATTGTCTTGTAATTGGGAAATTTCCTGTTAGGCATAAAAGATTTATCATTATTATTATAAATGATGACAACATAAATTACATTAGTAATTTTTTGTAGGGGCAAATGAACGTAACACCCGCATTCTATTCTCACCTAATCAAGCTGTTGTCGGGATTAGCGCATGGGAAACTGGCCGTGATACTCGAGGGTGGTTATTTTCTGCCTTCTCTTGCAGAAGGAGTGGCCCTGACGCTCCGAGGCCTCTTGGACGATCGGTCCGTGCCCCTGGAACCAATGTCGGAGCCGCACGGGGAAGTCAAAAACGTCATTAACAACTTAAAGCACGTTTTGCATAGGCACTGGAAATGCTTTAGGCTCATCAAACTGCACTCGGAAGTTCCGAAAGGAATGGACGGTGACCTGCACAAAGTCAAGCCTGTGTATTTAGGAACCCCGTGCGAGCCCCCTTACGAAACACGAAATTGTTATCCCTCTCACTCGAATCAAACTATTAAAAGGTTTATTGACTACATCATCCAATTAAAAGATAGTAGGTGATACATTTTTTTATTCTTGAATTTTAATATACAAATAATGGATGATTAAAGTTAAACAGTAGTTTAACACGTTGACTACCGCATGAGTTAAATACAACTCATGTAACTTAAATAAAACTGCATGTAACTTAAATACAACTGCATGTAACTTAAATATAACTGCATGTACTCTAGGCTACGGTGCCGTGCGAGTTATATATGATTCCGCAGTAGATTTGGTTCTAAGGCATGAAAAAGTATTGCGGCGTCCTTTGCAAATTTCTGGCGCTGCAGTTAATGTGTTAATTAAGATAAACATGTTACCTGTTGAAATGGACTTGCACCCTTTTCAACATTTTATTTTAATCAAACAATTTTAAAATAATTTTCACAATTTGTGATGATTCAGGGACATTCTGTACAATGATAAATTTATTTTTAGAATACGGGGATCCAGTTCCCAATAAAGTCTGCTACGCATACAACGAGGATATGCTATTGCATAACACAGAAATGAAGGCTGTAGAGAATCCACAACGACTGAAGGAGGTCATCGAGAAATTTACTGAATTAGGTTTAAACACCCGATGCACTAACGTTTATGTAAATTACAAAAAATCTAGTGTATATTTTTATGTTTAATTTATATCAGCTACATTTTTAGAGTGATAAATTTGACGCGATAGCCTTAGCAAAGACCGTTCACGATAGTTTGTATATCGAGAAATTGTTGGAGAAAAATTTTAAACCTGACGAAAATAAGGGAGATATATATTGGAATAAGGACAGTATTAAAAGTATTAAGGCTGCGATTAATGCTGTGATTAGTGCCGTTGATGCTGTTATGAAAGAGAATTATTCAAGCGGATTGGCTTTAATAAGGCCCCCTGGACACCATGCTGAATACGACCAGTATTTGGGATTTTGTTTTGTTAATAATGTTGCTGTGGCTGCTCAATATCTTTTAGATAATTATAAAATGGAAAGGTAACTTCAATTAAAAATACATGCTTTTAAATAAAACATTGTAATGTTTGAATACATTTTTCTGCTGTGTATTTATTTGTGTTATTGCCTGTGTGCAAAGATTAAAAATATCTTCAATTTGGTCTCATTAATCACTTAATGAAACATGTTTATAATATTGATAATTGAATAAAAAAAATTGATTGATAAGGCTGATAAATGTTGAAAGTTCATATTCACTTTTATATAAATAAAACAATTTAAACACTTTCAAATATATATTGTATTAACGCTACAATTGTTTCGCCACACTGTGGCTTCTTCAGGCGAAGAAATCATTTCTTCGCCTGAAGAAGCCACAGTGTGGCGAAACAATTGTAGCGTTAATACAATATATATTTGAAAGTGTTTAAATTGTTTTATTTATATAAAAGTGTATTGAATAAAAGTCACTTGGTTTGTTTCACTACTGTTCAGTAGTGAAACAAACCAAGTGACATTTATTCAATTATTAATAAGATTTAAAAGATATTAAAGAGTAGTCAACATTTTTTGGGGGACTCTTTAAGCGGAATGCACTAATTGTTAATGTTCATTCGCAAGTTATTTACTCACTTTTATTTTAGAGTGATGATCATCGACTTTGATATTCACCATGGAAATGGGACGCAAAACATATTTTACAAAACAAATAAAGTGTTTTACATCAGCGTTCATAAATACGAAAGCGGGGCTTATTTTCCAGGTTTAAACCAAGGATCGGTTGACAAAATTGGGGAAGGAGAGGGTTTGGGATATAATATGAACATTCCATTTGACAAGGTAATGAAAAGGATATAAATTATGTATAAAAACAGTAAATCGTATAATTCAAATATTTATTGTATAATTCAATATCCGTCGGGGTATTAGCCCGGGAAGTAGTTGTTTCCATGAATATTTGAAAATGTCTTAGATATTAATTAGTTTTTTATATTTTCCTAGTGAAATATACTATAGAATAAAACAGAAAAATGTTAATATATCCATTAGAGTACTTTCTACATTATCAAGGCTGTAGTATTATTATTTATTTATCACATTTGAAAGAGCAAATAACTTAACATAATATTTTCACGTATCTGTATTTTTTGTTTATTTGTATATGTATACACGCATACGGCCATGTAATTAATCTATTTTACATATTGTCTTGTAATTGGGATGTAATTTTCCTGTTGGGCAATAAAGACTTATTATTATTTAGTCAACGGAGTCCAAATTATGAAGAAAACAAACAATAAAAACGAATTCAAATTAATATCGACGTTCTGCAAAAAGTTTGTCTCCAAATATTTATTGAAACAACTACTTCTCGAGCGAATACCCCGACAGATATTGAATTATACAATGAATATTTGCGTTACACGACAGCACTGCTGTTCTATGCATAATTTATATGCAAAATGCAACATCAGGTCAAACTATTCTCTAACCAAACTAAATGAAACAAAAGGAAATTGAAATAAATTGAAAAAAATTGAACAAACTCAATTTATCTTTATGATAAATTATCTTTAAATAAAAACAACATAGAATTTAATGAGTTAATGAGGAAAACGAACTTTCAATTGTCAGAATGACACAAATTGAAGTCCATGTGGGAGTGTGTATTAATCCTTAAATTTTGATCAGTGTAACATTAAAATATTATCAATATTTTCTTCTTGACATATTTATATACACCTTAATCTCATCAAATTGTTATCATTTTAGGTGAAATTGACCGACATCGATTATTTATACATTTTCTTCAACATCATATTACCAGTTTGTTACTCATACGCACCCGGATTTATAATAGTCTCAGCTGGCTTCGATGCTGGAATCAACGATTTACTGGGAAATTACAAAGTGTTTCCTGAAGGATTCGCCCACATGGTCCAAATATTACGAGGCGTAAGCGGAGGTCGTCTGCTTCTCGCCATGGAAGGCGGCTACAACATAACGACGTTGAAGACTTCGATGTCTGTATGCACGAAAGCGCTTTTGGGCGATCCCCTGCCTGAAATTAAAAAACGTATTATCGACCCCTCGACAAGAGAAATCGTCGAACAAGTCATTTCCATCCATAAGAGTCGGTGGCCGTTCTTAAATATCGATAAGCCGCTAGCACTTTAATTTCCTCACTTCAATTAAACCGTTCACCTTGCATTTTTTAAATTGTTATTATTTTACTTTTCGCTCTTTGTTAACTATTTTAAATATAAACCTTTGGGACAGTTAAACAAAAACTTTGAACTACAGTTCATCTCTGAAGTCTCAACATCAATGTTAATTTCTGTTTTCAATATATTAACATTTTGAAAATGAGAGAAAGTTCAGAAATGAATTTCGACAGTTCAAATATTTGTGGAACTGGCCTTGAGACTAATCTATAATTTTTATTAATTACGAGAGTGCCAAAATTTCTGAGTCTGACTTAACGCAATAGTTGATAATTTATTATGACTCTGAAGCAGTTGTTCAATAAAGGCTTAAACCAACATTTGCTTAAGGTAAGTTACATCTACAGTAACTATGCTTAATGTAAGTGTTGGTTGAAGAACAACTGACGCTAAGTTAATATTATTATACAAACCAAGTGAACAACAATAAAATAAAATTATTATTATTTTCATTAAAAATCACTTGAGTTATTTTAGGTACAGATATTTGGGGTATTAATTATTTATATATTTATAACGTACTTTCGTTCATAGCCAGGCTGGGAATTTTGGGCACTCACCTGTTATTTATGTTAAACTTGTTTATGCTATATATATATTTTTTAATTACATTTTTTTATTGTTTAAGGCAAACCCGCCATTAATATGTTAAAAATTAATTGTTATAATAAACGATGCCAAATAATAGGACCAAATGCCTGAAACAGTGATCTTTAACTTTGAAAGACATTTAACTGTTGTTTGTTATTTATGAAGATTAATATTATTTTAATAAAAAAAAATAAAATTGAATTATTTATCCAAGCCCATTGATTTTTGAACCAATCAGTAATTTATTGCAAGTATGCATGTTTATAAAAGGAACACTACTTTTGTTTAATTGTGTGCATCTTGCACATAAAAAATAGTTGATACAATTTTTGTATAGAGTAAATTGAAAATGCAATACGTTCAAACTTAATACCTATTACGAAAACTTATGTTATAACAAAACTTCAAAACCTCTTGCAATGATAATTCGACTCGTCGAAGACTACATTTAAAAATTAGATTTATTATATATTCCATTTGTTTCTGGATCTCGCCTAGCTATGGAAAAGTGACAGTTTAAGTATTGTAAATGGGGCTGGTTGTGTTTTAAATCAGGGTTTTTAAATGTCACTGTCAGATGTTCGATTTTAAGGTTATAATTTCTGACTATTGTGATCTTACACTGTTGCCTGTTTTACAAATTTTCAGATATAAAAGGATAATAATATGCAGTTTTAAGATTAACAAAATTTACTACTTGGTTTTTGTACATACAAACAATAATATTGTATATAACAAATATAATGAATTCGGCTCTGCAAACTTATTTCGTCATCCATTTGTATTTCTCGCTTGGGTCTTCCCGTTAACACATTTTGATCAACTCCATCCATCCACCTTAATTTTGGTCATTCTCTCTTCTGTTGGCCCTCAGTATTTTTTTGTAGAATTGCCAATTTATTCCCACCCTCTTGTGATACTGATAATTTTCATGTCAAACAATTTTTAAGCCCTCATTCCACTTTTATTATTTAGCATTGCAACACTAGATTAATTTGATTTAATAATAAAATGCTCGAAGAAGCGACCGCGTGGCGAAATAATTGTTGCAAGATTAACAATAAACCTCTTGAAAATTAAAAAGAGGATTACTTATGATATCATAAATTATTGCAACACTGTTAAAATAAGGAATCAGGAGTGGCAATTAAAAAAAAATGTAAATGTTGATACTGCAACATAACAACACGAAAGCATGGCTAGGCGAGATCCAGAAACAAATGGAACGGTGTATATATTAAAATTTAATGCAGTCAAAATTATGTACTTTAAAAACTTGATTTATTGAATGCTCGGTACATCGAAAATTTGATTAATCAAACATTCGTTGTATCGAGAGTTACATTTTTCGAAAACTTTATACAATGAAAATTTGATTTATCAAAAAATATATACATCGAAGATTCGATGAAAATATAGTGAACTTTCTTTTAGGGAATTCTACACCAGACCCAGTCGACTCCATATGATTCTATAAGTTCACATATATAGTTGACCGACCCACTCGATGTGAGGGCGCATATGTCGGAATTACAAATTTCCCGCAATTTCTAACGTGGGCTCGTTTTCATTCAACAGCTGTCAGATCCGTCGGATCTGAAGGCACAAAAATGCTGATAAGACGAAATCGTCTCGAGATGAGCGTTAATAAACATAAATAATTACAACCGTAAGTATGTAAAATATTTATAAATTTTAACCTATTGTGTATTATTTTAAATAAGTGTACAGTCGAGCAAAGTTAAAACCAGGGTGTTACTACATTATTTCTTCCTAGTACATGTGGATGATCTTCAAGTATACTAAATATCCATGGTCGTGGATATTTTCATCATACTGAACTAGGAGCATTTTTTCATGGAGTAGATCCCCATTATTGTTGGATTAAGCAATTCTGAATCTTTGGGGATGGGCGTTAACATTAATAATTAAAACCGTAAGTTTACGTAATATTTTAAGTTTTTAAGCCATTGTCTATTCTTTTAATTAAATCTGCAGTCAAACACATTTAAAACCAGTGTGTCTACATTATTTCTTCCTAGCATTCGTGAATGATCTTCAAGTACTATGCATGAAACAACCACGGATGTGGAGATTTTCTTCACACCGGGCTAGGAGCATACTTCCATGGAGAATGTTCCCGTTGCTGTTGGATCAAGCAATTCTGAAATTTCATCTAGTCACAAAGTACGATCTCAGAACATAAAATAATGTCTTAAATTCAATTACACGGTTTTTCTATTGCATTTTACTTGATCAAATGAGATTCACTATATCCCAAATATCTTTCACCTTGTCAAATATAAGTCAAAAGATTTCCCGATTTACGAAATAAGTTTCACCATATACCAAATACTTCCCTTTAATATTTTTGCTGAACATTTTTGCAGTAACAATAATTTTCTTCTGGAAATATTTTATTTGTATTGTTACCTCCTTATTTCGATGCGTCAGTCAACCTACCTTATCTACTCACCGAACCCAGCACAACCGATAGAGTAGGGGGGGGTCCCTCGTGCAAAAAGGTAGAAATGGGGCGTCAAGTGATTTATAATCAGCAAGCAGATAGGATGACCATTAAGGAAATCACTAACCTTAAACGGAGTACTAAGATGGTCGGGTTTCCAAAAATTATTCAGAGTCATAAAACATTCTAAACTAGAATTTATTCTCAACCCGCATGGACGAAATAAAATTTCATTAAACAGAAGTGATTACAAAAATAGAAAAATTTAACAACTATTAAAAACAAATAAAATACTCCAACAAGGGGGTATTGGTTACACAAACACCAACTCCTTACCCGAGACGTAACAGTATTTCAAACTTAATGCAACTAGACCGATCACACGAATCGGTGGACAACCGTTAGATATTCATATAGCTGTTTGTGTGACAATCGTTCACCACCCAGATGGCAACAGTAACCTTAATCACAATGGTGCTAATGCCAATTCAGTAACGCTCTAGGGATAATAATAACTATAAGTATGTAATAATGCAAAAAAACACAAAAAAAAAGTAAAATAAAATAGAGTTTTAACAGGACTAGATGGCTTACTGACAGCCACCAGTCAGAACTGGGATGGAGATTAAACCCAAAGCCAAATAGGCATTACACCTGCTAAGTCAATAAATCATAAAATAACTCACCGATTATCAGATGTGAAGAACTGCTGATAGCGCTACCCGCAATCCCGTACTGATATCTTAAAACAGAGTTAACACACACCGAACAACTGAACAAGTGTAATTACTAGTTGCTAATTAACCTCCATAAAATTAATTAATCTTCGAAACGACCACCTTACAGTGTTCACTTAGTCGTACATCGAAAAATAAAAAGTAAATGACTGTTAACACTAACTCATTAACTGTGAACATCAACTAAGTTACGGAAGGCACTAATTTATCAATTAAAAAGAGAATAAATCGGCTCTGACCATAGGGGTGTGAGTTCATACACACTATACGTACTTGCTTAAAAAAAAAACTATTAATCGGGCAAAATTCGTCGTTACTGTAATTGTATCGTAACAGAAATACTAAACAAACGCGACATAAACAATTTCATCTGTCACTCGAACCCAGGTTGTCAGTTCGCCCCTTTCAGTACCCACAATCTATCGGCAACGTCGCTCAGCGTCTCCGCAATTAACACACACTTCCTGTCGAACCAGCCTGACCCATATTCCAAGATCCACGGAAAAGAACCGCAACAGGAGGTGATGGGGAAATTTTTAACCCACTCCGGGACAGCAATAGATATGACGGCAGCACACGGCACAAGGAAAGATTCCATACGTTATCTCCCTCCCAAATTCGTTCTCAGAACTTAGAGCCAAAACAAGAAGCCAGGCAGAAAACCTGAACCAAAGGAAACTAATAGAATCTTGCTAACTCTTGATAATTAAGTGGGGTTAAACACGAAATACATAACATACCATTTATCTCCCGGCTTCTCTTGTCGAAACTAGTCACGCACCACATAGACAACAACAAATCCGTCGATGACGGTAGTTTTCTCTGCACCAGAATCGGTATCCAAAAATCTCTTCACACGAGATAACACCATTCACAGATAAACTATATTGATGTTCATTTACCCAAAATCCGTATTAGTCACAACGTGCTTCCAAAAAGCAACAGGTAAACCAACACACGTGCGTCTTGCGTGCTTCTTCTTCTTCTTCTTCTTGCGTAGTTTATGGCCCTAGCTTTGGAGCTCTGTTGACCAGTCTCAGCTGTTGCTATTTTGGTTTTTTCTTCTTTTTTGTTTTTATTGTGTTATGTTAAGAGTGTTAGGGGAAGTTAGGATTTTCCCTTGAAAGAAAGAGACAATCACATTACACATATGTTTTGGTATCTGAAAGAAGTGGATAGAGGATGGAGAAACATTTAATAGAATTTGTAGATAGTATATTAGAGATAGATAGAGGTGCCTTTTGGCCTTCTTTGATTAGAGATGTATACACCCTCTGGCATTTTTCGTGATAATTTTTGCAAGAGAAGAAGATGTGGTTTAAATCTCCAAATTCCCCACAGGTGCAATTTGGAGAGGGGGTCATTACTATTTTATACAGGTGACTTGGTGCGGAGTGATGGGAGGTTTTCATTCTGATAATGGATGTGATAAATCTTCTCCCTCTGACTTTTGGGTCAAAGAACCAGGGGTGGGTGGGGATAACAGGGTGGATGGAGAAATATCTGGTGTGAGAGGATAGTGATGTCCATACGGTTTGCCACTTTAATCTGAGATTTACTTGTAGTGTTTTACAATAGTCTTTGTATGGAGCAGAATGCTCAAGGAGAGGAAGTTCAGAAGATGATTTTGCGAGTGTATCCGCGATTTCGTTTCCGGGAATTCCTCTGTGACTAGGAATCCAGCATAAATTTATCTCTATTCCTTTTTTAAATAATTCAAATATTAAATAGCGTATTTTAGAAGTTAGATGATTTCTATATGGGAGGATTCCCTTTTTTTGGATAGAGTAGAGTGCTGATTTTGAGTCAGTAAATATTACATATTTATTAGAGGGTAATTCAGTTTAAGACATTCCAAGATGCTATATAACTCGGCTGTAAATATTGATGAAGTGTGGGAAATTTTAAATGAATAGGAGAGGACTCCTTCAATAAAAATTCCGCATCCGGTGTGGTTGATTGTAAACGAACCGTCTGTGTAACAAAACACTCTGTTGGGCCATTTTTTAGTTATAATAGAGTTAAAAGATTCATTTTGGTTTGAAGTGGAGCTGGTTGTGTCAAGGTTATATGTAATATTAATTGGGTAAAAATTTGAAAAGTATGGTGAGCTATAACAGGGGAGTTTAGGGGAGGAGAGAATGTTAAAAGAGGAGGCTATTGAGTAGTTTTCAAGGATCTCAGTTAGGGGTTTTCTTTTTTCCGTGTAGGCCTCTAGTAGACGGTTCATAGATGTTATAACAATTAAATTGTTCCAAGCTAGGCATTTTAAGAAATATTTTCTAGATAGGTAATCGCTTCGAACACAAATGGGAGGGACCCCGCTCTCAACCTCCAAGGCTCTGAGTGGTGCAGATTTCATACAGCCTAATATAAGTCTAAGGGTGGAGGTTTGAAGTCGATCAATGATCCTATACATATGTTTGCTGATTGGTGATAGGATAAAAAGACCATATTCTATTCTTGAACGGATTAATGATTTGTACATAGTAATAAGGGTTGCAGGATCAGATCCCCACCAGGTGTGAGCAAGGTATTTAAAAATATTGAGGGCTTTGTTAACTTTAATTTGGATGTCAAGGATATGTGAATTCCATGTGAGAGAAGAGTCAATTAAAGCGTCTGTGCTGACAGACGAACAAGTGACAGCGGAAGTTATCCCCACTCAATTAAACGTCAACAACGCCGATTTCCAGTTAAAACTCCAACATTTACATTCGTTGGAATTAAATATAACTTCTTTCCGTTGAACGTCCAACATGCTATTCTAAAGCGAGCAACATAAACTTGTAAACCAACGTTGTGTAATTACAATTAGAATTAAATTATATGGAAAAGTCAGGTTCACCACGGGACATGAATGTAACGTTTACACGGCGATTTCAGCATCACGAATAGAAATCCACAAGAATCAGACACAAAGCGAAGTACTATTAGACACGTACTATGTTATGCGGCAGAATGTTAAAGGGAAAACAATACATTAGCATCGGTAGAAAAGGTTCCGCTACTGCGTGAGTACGGCTTTTACGCAAAAATGACAGTTCCGCAATACCAACCTAAGAAAGTGATTTCCGAAATACCAACGAATTAATTCATAAAATAAATTACCCCTAAATAAACCCACTAGATTCATAGACAAATAAACGGAAGAGCATTTTATGGTTAAGTGCGAAAACGAAACGTAACAGTATTTATACATACAAGGAGTTCTCTTTTAAGTATACGTATTTCAAATTTAACCTATTTTCTGTAAATCTTTAGATATTCCTAGTTTTTTTTAAAGTTCAATTTAAAGTTTTAAATGAGTGTTTTCCACTCCCAGACTAAGCATGAAGTAAAATTTCGAGTTTAGAAAAGCCCCGTGAAAATTTGTCGAGGGTCGCGCAGCGACCCGAGACAAATTTTCTGGGCTTTTCTAAACTCGAAATTTTACTTCATGCGCCACGCGTATAAAACACAGATTTCAAGTGGAATTAGAATATACATACATTTTAAAATATTTTAGTGTTATATACACGTTGCGCATGAAGTAAAATTTTGAGTTTAGAAAAGCCCAGAAAATTTGTCTCGGGTCGCTGCGCGACCCTCGACAAATTTTCACGGGGCTTTTCTAAACTCGAAATTTTACTTCATGCTTAGTCTGGGAGTGGAAAACACTCGTTTAAAGCTTTGTATTGAACTCTTTTGACAAACAACGAATGTCGGAAAATTTACAGCTTATGCATATGTTTACCTTAAAGAAAAATTCACTGTACGGAACACTACTTACGCCAACATCCTTATCCGGATAAGGAGACCTCTTATTTCATTTCTAAGATGCATTTTTTGACGAACTGCAGACATTTTGTTGAGAAGTGAAATGTGATTAGGTTTTGACATATAGTGAAATACCGGGCTTTCATTAATTCCCGAACCCCACGTGACCAAAAATAATAGGCAACCAAATGTACAAGGTGGTATGGCTCACACAAAAATTCCCTAGATTTAAAAATATTTATTCGCCGGCGTATTTTTATGACGACTGAAAATATTATATTTAAAATGATTAAAAAATAGGCTCATCTTCAAAAATGTAACTAATTTTTATTAATTTTCGCAGTATTTGCTTATCCTAGCAAATTGACTCTGCAAAATAAATAGAAATAAAACTCAATGTTTCAGAATAATTAAACAATTTTTGCTTACCTGAAAATTCCGGGCGAATCTTGTAAGATCTCAAAGGTTGGTTTAACGATGCACCGCGCATAAACGTTTATGTCAAATTTGACTTTAGTAACGTTTGGTTACTTTTTTCAAAGCCTCCAACGTACAAATACAATAATTTACGCGGCAATTTTAAATTTAGTCACGTGGGGTTCGGGAATTAATGAAAGCCCTGTATATTTGTAATAACTTTTAAAATATACACACAACATGTTCATTAGGTCTTTGTTATTTTTCGCATCGCACGGTAATTTAATACCGTGCGATGTTCCCCGCATCGCACCCACCATTCAATGTTATGACCCCCTGCACTGCACACCCCGCTTTGCAAGAAGCCCGCCCGCTCCCCGCGCCCCATGATTTCATTTGCGATTGCAGCGCTGTCCCATCGAGTGAGTCGGTTAACTAAAATCATGATACGTGGAGCCCCCTATGAGTTATCAATCTAATTTAATCTATGTTCTTCACATCCAGCGGTTATGTTGGCAAAAGTGATATTTCCAAGTTATATCCATAAAAAAGGTTATATCATAGGAAAAATAAAATATACATGTGATTTAATTTAAGTTCAATTAAATAAAGTTACTACAATATATTCTACATACCTTTTTTACAAATGGAACATAACGTTCAAACTGTAAGTTTTACAAAAAATTTCATGAAATACTAAATCGAGAAGAGGGACACTTGATGAAACTTTTACAAACTTATCGTTTTTTCAAATTCCAAGTAACAACAGTATTTATTTTCAGTTTAGAGACTTCCTGCAATTTTACAACATAATGTCAGAAACCTGCTTCGCACACTGCATAGACACCTTCACGACCCGTGATTTAGAACCGCATGAGAGCAATTGCGTGGAAAGATGTGCGCACAAACTGATCAAATTCAACAATCGAACCATAGCCGTTTATGCGGACATTCAAACGAAACTCATGGCCAAACGCGCCGAGGAAATGGAGGCCCAACAAAATAAATTGGTGGAAGCGGAGAATGCAGTTATAGAACCTAAATTAGTACAAGCGGAGAGTGTACTTTTAGAACCGGAATCGACATCAACAGCCGAAGTTAGCATATAGGGTATAAATGCTTTATCTAAAACGGTCAGTTTTATTGTGTAGAGTAAAGGAGGATTTGTGCATTATCACTATGTTATTAGGACCTTCAAGATAAGGTTGCCTCCATTCAGGATATTTAATGATTTTCATTAACACTCCTAAAAAGTGTATATTTCTTATTCTAATTTTGCGCTTAAAAATAATTGTTTATTTTTACAGCCTCATCAAGGAGAATAATGCTATTAAGGTTGCTTCTGGATTAATTTACATCTGAATCCTCCCATCTTTATTTTCCAAATAATGAACAGTAACATAAGCATAGTGATTTTAATAGGACTTCCAGCTGCTGGAAAAACCTCATTTTGTGCAGATTTCACAGATAAGTCAAGTACGGGTTTGGTGGTGAAAACATTTTCGTACGACAAACTGTGCAAAGACTATTCATCGACCGCTCGCAAGAATGTATTCAAAACTGTAACAGCGGATGTACACCGTTGTTTAAAAGTAGATAAGCAGTTTGTTTTTCTAATCGACGACAACATGTATTATAAAAGTATGCGCCGGGAGTATTTAAATCTTGCCAAACAACTCCAAACCGGTTTTCTGCAAATTTACTTCAATATAAGTGTAGTTTCTGCATTAGCACGTAATGGTAAAAGGGCTTGCAACAGGGTTCCCGATCATGTAATAACACGCATGTTTGAAAAGTTGCAAATTCCCAAAAGTAATTTTATAATTGTAAATTCTGAATTACCTCTGAGTAATCAAACTTTCGCTGATATTGAAATTAGTGTGTTAGAATCATTCAAATTCCCTGTGAGAAGTAGTGTGTCTGTTTCTCTGCCTGTGGAAATTAGTGAATTGCAGAGAATCGATTTGATTTTGCGGAAACTGGTTGGTGTGAACGTCTCGAAGAACCCACGTTTAGCAGAAATGTACAATAAAATGAAATCCGTGTTATTTAGAAATATCAAAAACAGGTATGTGGATGTTGGTTCGTTGAGTGGTGAAAACTTGATTCAGTTCTTAAGCAATTTTTTTGTGTTATGATGTTGATTCAATGTTTTTATTAAGGTTCATATTTTTACAATAATGTAAGTTTTAATACATTTTAATTTAGTGTTTTTTAAAACAAATATTTAATAAGTTGAAATATCATCCTTGATCAAAAAAGAGATGATAATTGATAAATGGTTGAATAAAGTGGCGTAATTGAAAAATTATGACTATATTCAAGGAGCCACATTCCATTAAAAATTAAAAAACTATTTTGTTGTTTAAACACTTTTAACTTTGTTTGTATAACACAATTTATTTTTATGTGACTGCAGTTTCCCCCTAATTAACGACCAGGTTGACCTACTGTATACCCCCATTTTTTAAGCCGTTTTGTAATCCGTTTTCATGTAATCACTTTTTGTATATATACTCGTATTGTTTCCAGTTTTAGACACTTCATGTTTGATACTGGCAAGCTGAATTTGCCGAAACTGCAGTCACATAAAAATAAATTGTGTTATACAAACAAAGTTAAAAGTGTTTTATTGTGTTAAATTAACATGTATAACGAAGTAGAAGCCTCCACAATTCAAAATAAACTATTTTGTTACCTATCAGTCAAAAAGGTTACTGTTAACTATGGACATGTTCACAATACTGATATTAAACGTTGATTTCAAATAAGGTTTACAAATGTTTGTAACTCGCATGCGATTAGATATAATTTAGAAAAAATAATATACATTTATTTTTATTTGTTTATTTCTGTTAAATAATGAGAATCGGTCTTAGGTTGGGTTTTTTAAGTGCATCGTAATTTTTATAATACTTTTAATACGCGTGTCATCATTAACTTGTTGATTATTTTGTAGTATTCTGTTAGATAAATGACTTTTTTAAATAAAATCCAATTAAATTAAAAAATAATATTACGGTTTGTTTCTCCTAGCAATTTTTTAAGAATATAATTGCTTCTGACCCGGGTATCAAATTTCCTCCTAAGGATTTGTTCGTATTTAATAACCAAATATTAATACAGCAAAATATTGTAACAGAACTAGTATTCTACTGAAAAGTAATGGAATTTTAAATCTTCACTTGTTACAAATTGCCATTATGGATAATACACAGATTATTCTACTATGTGCAAGAATATTTTAGAATTTACTTGGTAATTAGGTTGTGGATGAATTTTCTAAAAAAACAACGATAAAGATTGGTTACTTGACTTTGTAGGAACAGTTTTTGCAAGGAAACCGGGAAAAGAAATTATGATAAGACTGCCAACTTTTGGATAACTGAATGCGGGACATTTTTTTAGGATAAAAAAAAAAATTCCTACCTACCATTTTTATCTGTGTATCGTAACTGCCCCACTTCGCGCCATTTTAGTGGAAAATCTCACTTTGAATAGAATTAATTTATGTTGGTAAATTTTTTTTTAAATAATACTTAGACTATCTTAGATCATACTGAATACATTTAAACTTTCAACTATGTGTGTATTTTGAATTTGTTTTAAATAAGTCACTATGCCCCAGTTCACAGTTCACCTTGTTTCTTATTCAACACCCTCACTTTTTACATTACAATTATCATACAATTCATAAAAAAAAAGAAAAAGACGAAAATATTAATGTTTTATCATATTAATAATAACGATAATTTTATTACACAGAAAAATACAAGTCATAAAAAGGAAAAGAGGAAAATATTAATGTTTTATCATAATAATAATAACGATAATTTTATTACATATTAGAAAAATACAAGTCATAAAAAAAGGAAAAGAGGAAAATATTAATGTTTTATCATAATAATATTAAGATTATATTAAATTATATGTCACTGTCTTTTAAAATCATATTTTTGCACACTGTGAATTTTTTTCAGTAGTTCAGAGTCAGAATTCAAAATTTCATGAGTCCTCACATTTTCCCATATTAAATTTTACTTGCAACATTGCATGCACAGTCTCAATTTTAAGCGCCGTTTTTTCAGACGTCCACATTGCATTTACAAGGGAGAATACTCGCTCAATAGGTCCATTTGTTCCAGGTAGACAAAACACATACTGAATGAGTAGTAAAAGGTTACTATATGGAATTGAATTATTATCAAAATGTTCAAAAATTTCTTGCCATCTTTTCACTGTGTCGTAGCTACCTTCTCTCCACTTTGACAACATTGCATTAGTTAAAAAAGATTTTAAAGTATGCACTTCATCAAACATTTCATCTTCATTAATTTGCTTTTTGGCTTGAACTCTTTCCTTGTATAGTTGTAAAGTAATTACAATATCATCCCATGTAACAGGTTTATTTAAACGAATCCAAGTTATTTTTTGAAAATTGTCATATTGGTGGCTATATTTATCTAAGTATTGAATACAGTTCTGAAAAAAATTTCTCACGTGTTCCATGAAGTAATTTTTGTTGATAAGACCCTCTTCTTCTAGTTTGGATAAGTGTTGCTTTATAATGATGGGTATAAAATTTTCTAGCAATCTACTTGCCAATTTTTCTTTTAATTCAAAATATATATCCGACACTTCAGCAAAACTAATATTGTCACATTCCATCTTTTTTACTGTGTTGTGGAAAATAGATGCTTGATTATGGACAAATTTCAGCCATAACTCAGAGCATTCATCGGAAAAAAAAAATTGTAATACAATAGGAACTTTTTCTTGTGACAAAAAGTACGATTTCAGTGGATTGTACATCTGTAAAATTCGTTCCACCGCAGGCAATAAAGCGAGCCATCGCGTTTTGCTGTATCCCAAGATTTTTTTATACTGGATTTCGGCGTCTTCGCAAAAATGTTTTAGTTCTTCCACACGTACCGTGTATATATAAAAGTATGAATATACTTTAATGACAATGTTTTCAACGTAAATCGGTAAGAGATCGACCGCTGTCTGTATGGCATTATGTACAATATGCGCTGCGCAACCGACTCCGACAATCGGTCGCTTTAAATTTTCCTGCAGCTTGTAAAATACGTTGCCGCGTCCTGCACGGGCAACACCACCAAAATTCGTGTTCGTATTATCAGCACAAAAGCCGACGATTTTGTCTGTTATATTATGTTTGTTTAAAATTTCTAGAATAGAATTCTGTATCATATGTGAAGTTTTACCCGGTAAACTCACAAAATCTATTAATTTTATATTAACACCTGTTTTTGGGTGAAAATATCTTACCAAAGTGGGGAATAGTTTTATATCTTTATGGTTAGAAGCGTCCGAAAATATAGAAATAAATGGCACAACCTCCAATTCCTTATTGATATAATCGAGACTCCATGGTGCAATAACATTTTTTATTATCGCTTCACATTTTGTTCTTCCACACGAAAATTTCTTCTCAAAAGCTTTTTGAATTAACTTTGAGGTACACTCCATGGAGTTAAAACTGTGATTATGACGTACCGTGTGAAAGGCCCACAATCCTTCTGATTTTGCGAGATCTGATTCCTTTTCACCAAATTTATCATGACGAAAATAATTAGTCAACGGTGTAGATATAGAAGCAATATTTATTGCTTTTTTGTGTTTTTCTGATGACAAATGTATAATATCGTTTTTACCCCCGTGTGCGATTGAAAAATGCCCCATACATTTATTGCAATAAACATCCGACTCTGCCACACCCTTTTGTAAAAAGGGATATTGTTTACGTATGTCATCATTAAATTTACAGGATCGTTTTGTCGGCGGCATGGTATATGTTAAGGGCAGCAGAAATTAAGGCTAATGTGAAGTTTACGGGATGTTATATTATATAAGTATTTCTTACCTTTCGTTATCACAAATTAATGTTAAATGTCCTCCACATTTTTTGCAAATATAATTTTCCTCTTTAGGAATTAAGCCCCAACATTGTAATTGTTTTATAAGTTCCTCTTTATTTTGGACAAGATTAAATAAACTAAGAAGAGTTATTCTCTCCATGTGCGTATTAAATTATGAAACTCTAATTCCAATCAATTGTTTTTATTATTTTCACTGCTTGATTTTTATCAAATGTTTTTTAAAATATTGCTGCTGCCTCCTGGTGTACAGAAATTGAACCTTAAATTTGATTCAAAACCATGGTCCCTTAGCATCAATTGTGCTATATCTATGAATAACAATGGAAGTAGGTGATAACATAACCTGTCAAAAATCGTAATATTTAAGTGAAAGTTTTAAGCAAATTGTAAGTCCTATCCTTATAAAAACACATTTAAACCATTTAGTTTTGTGAAACGAATACATATAATCACCACATTTTATTTTGTACACACCAAAAAACACTGTTGAAATACACCAATTTTCACCCTTCCGGAGCCCCCAAATGGGGCTAAACGTGGTTTCCGCACTTTTTTTTCGTCATTTTTAGCCATTCCATACGCGATTCTACAAGTATCAATATAAAAAATCAATTTTCGAGAACATCCCGTAAACTTCACATCGGCCGAAATTAATATTAGTTTAACCACACAGTTTTAACAACACTAATATTCCAACTTACACAACAAATTGACAACCCTAATGCACAGACACTGACAGACTATTCTTCAAAACTTTTTTCACATGAAAATATTTTTTTTTTATTTGAATGTCGAAAACATTTACTGTTTTTACAGTTGAAAGCGTACTGAGATTTTACGTTCAGTGTACGCAGCACGTGCTGTTCACGAAGTGCGAGAGCCGGCGCTCGGGTTTCTTCGTGTTCTTCGCCAGTCGTAGTCGCTCTGAATTTAGGCTCACTTCGGTATTAAATTAGAATAAGTGCAATATTTCTGAATGCGGGACATGCGGGACAATTATTAAGTTTCCGGGACGAATTTAGGTATCAATAGTAAAGCGGGACATGGGTCGCTAATCCGGGACTGTCCCGCCTAATCCGGGACGGTTGGCAGCCTTAAGTTATGATATGATAGACTCAAAAACGTTTTTTTTTTTGGATTGATTGAGTTACTTGAAGATAATTATACTTTGATTAAAAAACACTTAGAACCTTTCTTCAATACTTTATTTTGTAACCAAATGTACATTTCGGACACGAAGTGTCCATTATCAATGGTTTGATACTAATAAAAAAAAAACGTTACCAAATACAACGTCATTGTTCTCTCTCGCACGAACTACAGCATGCGGGGAAAGGGGTAGGGAAAAACATGGAAAGATCCAATTCTGTCATACCTTGTAACACATATGTGTTACGCCCATCGACATACCTTGCAGTTTTAGTTGCAAACACAATTTTAGTAGGCATCTGTTATTGGTAAGATTTAATTTTAGTTTTAGTTTATATTATTTCTTATTTCTGGTTTAATTTATTTGCATATGTTATGATTTATTTTATTGTAACACTGATATATATTTGTTTGTATTATTTTGTTAAAAAGGTGATTCCGTAATAAATTATTATTATTATTATTAAAAAATAGCCGTGATCGGGCAAATATTTTTATCTGAATAAAATTAAGTTGGTAACAATATCTTAGATCATTTGATAGATTACCTACTTGATTATGTAAGCACACGTATTGTTGCCAACATAATTCTTTCCGACCCCGTTCTAGGACCTGTTAACAGATGGCGCCCCAAGCAAATAAGTTGGTAACAATATCTTAGATCATTTGATAGATTACCTACTTGATTATGTAAGCACACGTATTGTTACCAACATAATACTTTCCAACCCCGTTCTAGGACCTGTTAACAGATGGCGCCCCAGGCAAATAAATTAGAAATTACGCCAATAGATGGCGTCCCGGCGGAAGCATTTCAAGAATACGTTAGCAGATGCCGCACCAGTCGAATCAATTCTAGTGCACGTCAACGTCCCAAGAAAAAATCTCCTCGGATTCATATTCTCCTGATACAAATCCGAGCAATTTACATTATTCGACAGATAGAAGAATCTTATAATAAAAAAACAATTCCCGGGATTCTGTTTACCTACTATTTATTTAATAAATCCTCCCGATCATAATTGTGTTTTATGCGGTAAACAAATCAGAAGTAAGTTTTAATTGTTTATTTAATATTTTGCAAATTAGATGGACCGAAATAAATATCGACGATTTATCAACAATATACAAAATATCAATATCTATTGAATGCATTTCGGCTTTATTTCATTGGAGTGTTTTTATAACTTCGCATTAACCCATTAAGCGCCGTTGATGCATACACGCAACATTATTAATTTTTTGATAATTAAATTCCAAAATAAGTTAATTTGGTACATTATTTTATTTGATCTCGATTGAAAATGCATAAAGAAAACGTAAATATTTTGTTATTTAAAAATTACGATTATTACTCATTCAAAAAAAAAAAATAATGTCAGTGTATTCCTAACTTCGCAATATTTCAGTGTTCTGTACGCGTGGCGCATGAAGTAAAATTTCGAGTTTAGAAAAGCCTAAAAATTTGGTTTGGCCGCTCCGCTTCGCGGAGCGACCAAACCAAATTTTCAGGCTTTTCTAAACTCGAAATTTTACTTCATGCTTAGTCTGGGAGTGGAATCACTCGTTGTAAACTTTATATTGCACGTTTTTATATAAAACCGACGAATGCCTGAAAATTTACTGCGTATTCATTATGTATATTTAATCGTATCCGCCCATTTTCCCGAATACATTTTCCCGAATTACGTTTTTCCTGAATAATACATTTCCCGAAAACACTTTCCCGAATACTACTTTCCTGAATCAACTTTCCCGAATGATGTTTTTCCCGAACTAAACTATCAAAACCCAAATAGGGTTTTTCTAGTTTAGGTGAATACTTCCAGAAACTGAAGTCAGAATTTAGCTTATATTTACTGTTTAGTTGAGGCTGTTAGTTGTTAAAACTCCATAATATCACTTTAATAAAACACTTAATTTGTTTAGGTTTCAAAATTGTATTTATTGTATTTATTTCTTTCGAAAACGGAAAATCTCCAATTTTATACAATGATTACAAAATATAACTTATATCCAATACCTAAAGTCTATTTACCTAAAAATAGGTACATTATGCACATTAATGAGGAACCAAAAATATTAAGGTAATGGAATTTTGCAAAAATACTTTCTAAATTGGTACGCAGCAAATTACGTTTAAAAGTATTTATAGAATCAGCAAATAAATCAAAATTTTCAAAACGCTGTAACAAATTTGCAAAACGCATTATCCTCGAAAGTGGATTGCTATAAGTGTAAACCGTACGATGATATTCTGTACTAAATAGTTTATATTTTATTCAGGAACAATACCTTTCGGGAAATTGGATTCGGGAAATTGGATTCGGGAAATGGGATTCGGGATTTCTATTTTCAGGAAATATGGCGTTCGGGAAAAAGGCCATTCGGGAAAATATATTCGGGAAAGTGTACGGTAACCATATTTAATAGAAAAATTCACAGTATGTAATACATTAAGTCATCCATAAAAATCATAAAAAGAAATGCAGAATTTTACCTAAAATTAACTTTTAGAGTTAACTCTATAATTGGTCGGCCGTTAATGGGTTAAATTAGGATCTGATACAAGGCCGTAGCCAGGGGGGGATGTGGAGATTCAAACTGGGAGAATTATTTATTTATTCATAGATATTGAATAATAAATATTATACATCAAGTGAATTAAACACGATTTTATTCACGAAAAGATTTTTGTTTTCACGAGCGCCTCGGCGCGAGTGAAATCATTTCTTTGAGTGAATAAAGGTGTTTAATTCACGTGGCGTATATATGTTTTTATTCAATTTTGACGAAATTGTAAAGAAAATGTACTTTACATTTATTTTTAAATACATTTTTTAACTCACTAGTGACCTAAAAAAATTTTATCCACAACCACTCTATAATATTATAATTATACATGCTAAGAGTCAATAATAATGACGTTTATTATAAATAGGTTATGAAACCTGTGAGTAATATTTTGACTTATCACTGCTCAACTGTGAATAATAAGAAATCACTACAAAATCAGGATACCTCATGTTAATCAATTTTGACATAAACAAAAACAATTTATAAATTGAAAGCAAATTGTGTTAATTGTGTTGTGATAGTGTGGTTAATAGTTTATCGAAGGTGAAAGAAGCAACATGGAATCCGATCCTGACTTGTTGACACCCCCGGAAATAAGGGACGCGGCAGAAATCGCTTCCATCAATTTGTTGCCTAAAAAGTCTCGCAACATATACCAAAGTACATACAACACGTTTTGTGAATGGAAAAAGGAGAAAAAAGCATATTCTTCAACTGAGTCGGTAGTTTTGGTGTATTTTACTGAATTATCAAAAAATACAACACCTCATCGTTGTAGCAGAAGTATTTGATGCTAAAAAGTACATTGAAAATCTTTGAAAACATCAATATTGGAAACTATGGCAAACTTCTAGCTTTTTTGAAAAGAAAAAATGAAGGGTTTACTCCGAAAAAAGCCAACACTTTCTCCCCAGAAAATGTTAACAGTTTCATTGCAAATGCACCGGATGACAAATTTCTTGCAACAAAAGTAAGTTTTAAATTATTTTAATATTTTTTAAAAATTGCAGTATTTTTTTCTTCAGGTTGCATTAATTATGAGTTTAATGGGCGCTTGTCGTTCAAATGAGTTGTATAACATGAAAATTAAAGATAAAGAAGACCTTAATTCCTGCTATATGATTAAGGTGCCAACCACAAAAACTAAAATTTGTAGGAAATTTACAGTATCTGGTAATTTTTACCACATTGTAAAAAAATATTTGTGCCTCCGAAAGCAGATAAACTGTGATTATTTCTTTCAAAATTTTTAAAATGGAAAGTGTACTAAACAGCGAATTGGTATTAATAAATTTACAAAAATGGGAAGGGATATCGCCAGTTTTTTGAAATTACCCAATCCTGAGCAATATACAGGCCATAGCTTTAGAAGAACCTCAGCCACCATTTTGGTTGATGCTGGTGGAGACATCACTGCGTTAAAACGTCATGGAGGATGGAAGTCAACTGCGGTTGCAGAAGGCTATATTAACGATTCTTTGGAAAACAAAAAGGAAACGGCCAGAAAAATTGCATCGTCAATAGAATCGACAGCAAATAATGTAACAGCTGCATCTTCCAGCACAAATTCCGTTAATTTCGATATTTTGGATCAAACCGTAAATCTTGGTGTACCCACTTCAATGCCCCCTATTGTGTTTAATAATTGTTCTAACGTTACTATTAACATTAATCCTAATAAATAGTATTATTATATGTATTTCTTAGTTATAATTAAAAGTAAATGATTTAATGAATTATGTTCTTATTCTTGAAAAGTTGCAGTAAGCAAGAATGAATATACATTTTGTGGTTGTGGATAAAGTATAGTATTCTACTCGCGCATAATGGCTATTAATCATTCGAATGATTTACTCCACTCGCCTGCGGCTCGTTCCGTAAACCTCATTCTCATGATTAATAGCTTTCATTATGCGCTTGTTGAATAATATACTATTAGTTCACAAGTGAAAACCTTGTTTATTACGGTTGTTATGGAGTTAATAATGTCGATTTAAATTAACAAAATTGAATAAATAATATAATTGCCATTTCGCATAAAGGACCCCATGAGAGGGTGTAATTTAACGGTTAACGTGGATACTGGTGTTCTTATTGGAATCCCGTGCAGATGAAATTGGAGGGAAGCTGCAGACTCTCACTTTCGATATCAGAACCGAACGTTTTTGGGGGGTTTACACGGAAGTTTTGGCGGGCGATCGAATACGTTAAATCCGACCATGTAGGTATACCTGATGTGAACACTTTTATATGATAACGATGTGTACGAGGAAAAGGAATCACGGACAGGAGGGTTATGGTACAGCTGCTTCTTCGGTGCATAAGACCCAGAGCCAAGGGGTCTAATATTCGTAACAATGGCGCACGAGCGCAAGATCCATTGTGAGCGGTTTCTGCCTTGAATGTGCTGTTTAATTTGAATTTCTCGAGGAGAATCCGGGGTGGTAACGGAAAGAAAGACAATCTATCCAACTCATAATCTCTACCCACTGAGCAAAAAACAAAGAAATAACGTTTTATCAACATTAGACGTTGCTTTAGTGCTAATAAAACATTACTTAAATGTGTTTGCTCAGTGGGTACTGTACAATTATCTATTTTTTACGTAGAAAAATAAGTTGTAATATATTTGTATGACAATTTTGTAGTTGGATAGATAATGTAAGCCTATGGGAGTAGCTAAGTTCTGACCAAACAGTTACAAGACATATTTCAAAACAAAAATATTCAAAACATAATCACACAGATTATTCATTCAGAAAACATTAATTAAAAATTAAAATATCTTTACGAAGACACATTTTGGATTTAATGATAGATGTAACGAAAATCGTTCAAAAGTTATTCAGTATCTGACTTCGTTAGAAAAATTGTCATGGATTCGTTAATGAACGATGAGCGAATGTTTTTAAGACGGGTAATATGACAGCGTCAGTTTTACGTGTATTATCTAACCTAGAAAACCACACGCTAGTAAGCAAAATGGACAACAAAAAAAGATGTACAAAAACCAGCAGCCAACAATATATGTTGTACATTGAAGAAATGAAAAGCAATAAGGCCTTGAGGACCAATAAGCTATCTCCAGAAAATCCAAATGTTTTGGATTTGACTTGGGAAAAACTTTCAAGTAAATTGAATGCTTCAGGGGGTCCACAAAAAAGTGTTTCAGCTTGGAAGAAGGTAGGTACTCAAGTATAAATTGGACAATTGTTGTGTAAAATAATTGTAATAACATTGTAGGTATTTGCGGATTGGAAATGATCAGTGAAAAAAAAGGCCAGGAAACTTAAGTTGTCACAAAATGGTACAGGTGGTGGCCCTCCTGAGAAAGTCTTGAGTGATTTAGAAGAGAAACTAATACAAGTAATTGGAAAAGTTGTAGTAGATGGCTTTCTTGCAGTACCGGAAATTGGGTTGATAACTTCAGATGACGGTAAAAATATTGAAAATGAACAAGGTAAAAAAATTTTAATTATACTATTTTATTCCTTATTGTTCAGCCGAGTAAATATTGAATCTTAGCAAAACATTTATTATATCAGATGATACAAGTTGAAATAATGCAATAATTAACATTAGACAAACAATAATAATTATGTATTTCTTCCAGGTTGCGATGAAGTATTACAAGTTAATAATCATAATTACATTGCCATAACACCTATTGAACAAAACCAATTAGGTAGGAAGGCAGGAAACAATAAACGTAAATGTTCTAATTCACCTCCAAGGACTCCAAACCCAAAGAAACAAAAAAATAATACCAGCTATCAAAGTAAATTGTCTCTCGGCACTGCTATCTCTAAACTCTCAGATATTATAAACAATAAGAGCAACATAGAAAATGAAGTCAACCAAAGTTTAAAAAACATTAACAGCAATTTAGAAAAACTTGTACAAATAGAAGATCAAAAATTAAAAATGTTAATCTTTGAATTTCAACAAAAACATCCAGATACAACCATTGTTACTTGATTAATTTAGTATATTCTTATGTATTTTATTTTAAATTACTATTTGCACATGTAGATCTGTCCCAAATATTAATATAAACTTAATGTAAATAATTTCAAACAATTTAAGATTCATATTTTCCTTTTTGTTTCTTATTAATGTTATAAATATTAGTAGTATCTATATATTAAATTATAATAAAATTATGCAAAATACTGAGCGATAATATTGTTTCTTGTGTTACGACCTTGATTTAATAAGTCATTATTGGGATCATCATCATCACCATCATCACTATCCTCTGAAAATAGTATACTGAAATTTAATATGAACGGCAGTGAAATATTAATAAAATACACCTTCTATTATTTCTGCATTCTCGAAGTTCCAATTCCTATTCCTTAATTTATTGTAGATTACAGCACAGGCATAAATTATTGTAGCGGCAACATTTGGTTTATAGTGCAAAACGCGGTCTCTACGTAGACATCTGTAATTCACAAACAAATTAAACGAAATCAAAGCTCGATGAAAATATATCTTACCGAAAATATGCTTTAAAAACTCCTATACATCGGTCTACGCTATTTCTTACACGAATGTGTTGTGCAGTATAACGCCCTTCAGATGTATTCGGATTTGCTCCCAGAATGGGCGTCATCAAAAATGGTTGAAGAGGATATCCAGAATCCCCCAACAACCACGTTGTTCTGTTCACGTTATGATTATTGCTAAGAAATTCTTTAATATTACTCATCATCCAAATTGCTGCACCATGTACTGATCCGGGGTATCTAGCATTTATATTCAAAATTTTCAAATCTGAATCACAGATTATTTGGCAGTTTATGCTGTGATATGATTTTCTATTAATGAAAACATTTCCTGGATTGTCTGGATCATTAGATGGTGGAGGGACTATCGCAATATGAGTGCAGTCAATACATCCTATTATCCCAGGAAATTGAAACTTTTCAAAAAAGCCTTGTTTTACCCTAGTAATGCTTTCTAAAGTTGTAGGAAAATGAATATAATTATTGACCAAATGTTCGTTTATGACGGTTGTAACCTCAGACAAACATCGACTAACCGAAGCTTGAGATAAAGCACAATGATAGTCTACTCCAACAATTTTCTGATAACTACCATTAGCATAGAAGTGCATTGCTGTAATAAATTTTATTACAGCTGGAATTTTTGTATTTCTTCTTGCTTGATTTAAATGAATTTCAACTTCGTTAAATAATTCAAAACATAAATGTCTAGGAAGCCGATAGAGTTGACGAAAACTATTTTCAGGCAATTCGAAAGGGTTTGAATTCTCTCATTCGTCTTCTCAAGTTCCTAAAGTCTTCCCTATTAAAAATGTGAATATTATTAATATTACTTTGGCGGGAGTGCCATTTTTCTCTTTTAATTGCCATCTAAAGCAAAGTATAAGCAAAATATATTATATTAACTGTAATTTCGGGCCACGTGAACACAAGCCAATGCATAGTGAGCCGTAGAAATAGTCTTATGGCCAACAATTTAACACCGCCAACTCTTAACAAATATACAGATAAATTAATATATACATACCTTCTCTGTACTTCTTCAAATATTAAAATAATTACCTGCTCCATTTGGTGTCAGGATTAATTAAACAAAACAATAAAACATTCAGTTTGATACTTAACGAACGCTATAAATATGTCGTTTAATAACGATCGAGTTTAAACGTCATCATCGTTTATGAACGGTTGTTATTTTTTTAGAGAATAGCAAAAACGTAACGAAACGTCAAAATACCGATTTTCGTTCAATAACGAATCGTTCGATTGTCGATAAAAGTTAGAGAATAAGGGCCTTTATTAGTATAATAACGATCATGTTAATAAAATGTAACTTGAAAACATGTTCGACACTTACAACTATTAATATTTTATTTGAATGGCTGTACCTTATAATGGAGCGGATCAATACTTCCGCATTGATAATCTGGGAAAATCGTAAAATATGGCAATTCTTTGGGTCATTGTTGAAAGGAACGCAAGGCAAGGGTGCAATTTTGAATTATTTGAAGATTCTCAATACTCGATCGGACAGCTGACCGATGGTTATTCTCACGATTCCGCCTCTATACCTTTTATGCATCGGTTTTTGAGCTAAACCTAAAATATGCACCGGAATTAGCATATCATAGGGCAGTATTAAATACAGAGATTTTTTCTTTTAGGGGTGCATTTCACGATTTTCGCTGTACATTCGTTATTCTGTTAAAAACTTTCAATTTGAAGTTTCGAACGAGTGTTTTCACTTCCAGACTAAGCATGAAGTAAAATTTCGAGTTTAGAAAAGCCCCGCGTAGAAAATTTGTCGAGGGTCGCGCAGCGACCCGAGACAAATTTTCTACGCGGGGCTTTTCTAAACTCGAAATTTTACTTCATGCGCCACGCGTATAAACCACTGATTTACAGTAAAGTTAAAAATATATAAGCTTAGATGTGATGGGGATCAATATTTATTTAGATGTAGCGAAAAATGCAAGAATTACTGTTTTTGTGAATAGTTTTGGAATAATAATAATAAAATTAGAATAAATTAAGTTTGTGCAACTTTTCCTTACTGATGTCATCATATCTTTAATGGGGAAAGTGCTATGATGGACACATCACCATTTTTTTACTTTATGTTTTGTATGAAAATCGATACCTACTATTATTATTACAAATTTGGATTTGCGTCCAAATCCAAATTCAGCCTTTTCTAAACTCGAAATTTTACTTCATTCGCCATGCGTATAGCCCACTGATTTAAAGTGAAGTTCAAAATAAAGCAAGAAATGTTTAAAATTGATGTATTCGAATATTCATTCACAAATATATTCGAATATTCTAATTATTGAAATATTTCAATATCAATTTTTTAAATTCTCAGTAATAATCAAGACATGCATCCTTATCTTATTTAAATCTTGTGGTGGATTAATAACAACTCAGTATGTTTTTTGATTTGCGTTCTTTGTGAATTTGTACTTATACCATATGTTCAACGAAAAAAACCTTAAGAGTGCCAGGAACAATATATAGGTTGGCACCTCTGAAATAATACATTAGATTTCTTATATCTGACTTTTTATATGACAATTCCTAAAGCGTGTAGCCAACTTAAATTTAAAAAAAGATTACATCATGGCACTCTTGAGGTTTTTTTTTATTGAACATATGATATTTTCTAATAACACTAAATACAAATTGTATTTAGTGTTAATCCATTGATAATGAAAACTATTAATGATTTCGATAGCTAACGCCATCTAATGCTTCATAGTGGCATCGTGCCGGAATACTTAACACAAATTCAATTTTTTCCATTGATAATGGTCACTTTGTGTCCGAAATGTACATTTGGTAATTCAAATAAAAGTGTGAAGAAAGGTTATTAGTGCTTTATTCGTCAAATTAATTTGATCTTCACGTAACTCACAATCAATTTATATGATATTTTAGCATACAAAAATTAATTTAAAATAATCACAATTTTTTGAACTTACCAAAACAGCAAATTGCGCAAAAATCAATAATTAATTACTAATTTTTTCGTGTTCTGGCGCCAGTTGGATCACCCACTTCTTAAAACAAATATTTTTGCTAAAATTGCACGAAATCAATAAATTCCCTTTGTATTACATACGTAGAAAGTAAGAATAATAAAGCTTATAATTACATAACAAGTTATACACGTTTACTTCTCACCCCACGTTACGTAATTTACATAGATAGTTTCCCTCTCTATTTTTTTACCGGTAAGTTACTGGCAGGTACAAAGTCCTAATGAATGCTGTTTCGTTTTTATTTCCTTTCCGTTACTAATCGCGATTATTAATTTTTGTTTCAGCACCGCTGTATCGTGTTTCACGCGATATTAGCACCTCGCCGAGAATTTCAGACCGCAAAAAAGGAATGGCTGTAATTACAATCATTATTTAACATCACGATGGTTTTGACTGTAATTTATTTGGAATTCGGGTTGATATGAACGCGAATGATTTGTTGGGTTAGGGAAAGGGATAATCGTTACCCCTAACGAGGGGTGTGTCGCGATTTTGGCGGGTTTCTTTGGGGAGGAAAAAAACAGGAGAATAGTTTACCTGTTTTCATTTCAAGTTAAAATACTCGATTTTGCAAAGAATTACTTTCTTTCAAGGCCGTAACCAGGGGGAGGGGATATGGTGGTTCAAACCATTGTACCTATCCCTAAAGTCGACAACCCAACGAGCTACAAAGATTTGAGGCCAATCAGTATCTTAATCACACTTTCAAAAGTCTTAGAACAAGTTTTAAAAAAACAAATTGAGGAATATATTACCTCAAACAACCTTCTACCGATAACACAATCGGGATTTAGATCGTATCATAGCTGTACAACCACATTAATAAATGTAACTGATGATATAATATCAGCATTTAATAAGGGCCTTATTACCTCATTATTTATTTATTTATTTACGGAAAAATCCATTATACATAATATGTTATAGTAATACAATTCAAATTTCATAATACAAAATATATATAAATACAAAAACATGTCTACAAATTGGCAAATTAAAGAGAACAACAAACATTTAACCGCTTAAGATTAGATATAAATTTAGGATACGAATTAACAAAAAGATCGAAATTTTATTTAAGGATAATTTATTTGACGTACACATGAACCGAGAAAGTGGACTATTAAGACCGTAGTTGGATTTATGGAACGGAATGGAAAACAGTGTTGGATGTCTGATTTGTCGATTCGAAGGGTTAATACAGAAATTAATTTGATTAAATAGATATAAACAATCCGCTTAGTTACTAATTAATTTATAAAAGAAGCTCAAGTCCGCGAAAGTTCTTCTACAACATAATTTATCGATAGTAAGCTCCTGACGAACTAAATTTATATTTTTATCTTTGTTGTAACCTAATTTAAATAGCATTATTTTCAAAAATTTATTTTGAATTGTTTCGATCTTATTGCTATACGTTACTTGATATGGTGACCAGACACATGATCCATATTCAAGAACGGAACGAACATAAGCAAAATAAATGACTTTGAATGCTGTTGAAGATAAATCGACTGCCAATCGTCTTATATAGCCAAGCATCCTTAGAGCTCTCATACAAATTCTATTAATATGGCTACCGAATGTCAATTTTTTGTCGAACGTTATGCCCAAGTCCACAATTTCATCAAGCTCATCTAATTCAAAACCGTCTATAAAGTAAGAAGGAGAAAAATCCAAAGGAGTAAATTTCCTGGAAAACCTCATTATTTTACATTTATTAATATTAAATAAAAGATAGTTTTTGCAACACCAGTTGTGAATTGAGAATAAGTCCTCTTGCAACAATAAGCAATCATTTGGTGAGTCGATTCTTTTGAATAGCTTCAAGTCATCGGCAAAAAGCAAAAAAGACGAATGTTTAATGACTCGATGTATATCATTAATAAAAATTAAAAACAGCAACGGCCCGCAATGTGATCCTTGCGGAACACCCGAATCCACTTTGATTTCCTTAGAAAGATAGTTTTTAATTTTTACGCACTGACTACGATCAATTAAATAACTTCTAAACCAATTGACTACATCAGCATGGATTCCTAGGGCAGTAAGCTTTCCAATTAGTATTTCATGGTTGACACGATCAAATGCTTTAGCAAAGTCAGTAAAAATCGTGTCGACCGAGCTATTAGCTTCAAATGCATTTATAATGTATGAACTGAAAGATAAAAGGTTAGTTGAGGTAGATTTGCCAGATCGGAATCCATGTTGCTCATTTATGAACATATTTTTACACATCCAATTCAATTGAGTTGAGACTAAGCTATCGAACAGTTTCGGAATAACCGATTGTACTGAGATGCCTCGGTCATTTTTAATGTCATCTTTTTTGCCGGATTTAAACAAAGGTATAATATAACTCTTCTTCCAGCAGTTAGGCAAGACATTTTGCGACAACGATGCTTCAAATAATAAAAATATTGGAACTGTGATGGAGTAAATACAATTTTTAAGAAATATGGTGGGTATTTCATCAGGGCCTGTGCTCTTGCTGTGTTTTAAATTTGATATAACCTCAAATATTTCGCTTTTGGATATTTTAAGTGGCATATGAATAACTTCTGATGAAACATTGAAAGATGGCATGTTTAAAGGTGTATCTTTGCTATAAACTGAGGAGAAATAGTCCGCGAATAAATTTACGCAATCTGAACCATTGGTGCTGGTCTTCGAGTTAAAACGCATAACGTTTGGAAAATCAGAAAGCGAATTTTTAGACTTCACAAAGCTCCAGAACTTCTTGGGATTATTATGTATGCTTACATTTACTGAATTTACATATTTAGTGTACAAGATATTTCTTAGATTTACACATTTTGTGCGCAAATGTTTGAATTTACTGTAATTTTCAGAAGTTTGGCACTGTTTGTAGTTTTTGTGAGCGGTCCGTTTTTGATTAATTACAGTAATTAGTTCAGCATCAAACCAAACTGGATAACTTGATGGCTTGATGCATTTCAGTGGTATATATCGCTCAAGAACATAATATAGTATACCGTAAAATGAATCAACCATCATATCAATCGTACCGTCTAATATCATTTGCCAATCGATGTTTGATAAATAGTCATTAATGACAGAATAGTCAGCACGAACAAAATCATATACGTATTCATTGAATGTAAGCCTTTCGTCAGAGGAACACATAGGCAAAGAAATTAAATTAGTCTTATTGGACTACAGCAAAGCCTTTGATACGATAAACCATGATATTTTAAGATCGAAATTACAGTATATAGGGTTCACAGAAAGTTCAATAAAATTAATCTCCAGTTTTCTTGACGATCGGATGCAACAAGTTAGGATTGGTGATAATATATCTAATATTAATCCAATAACGGCAGGTGTTCCACAGGGGTCCATCCTAGGGCCTCTTCTCTTCTGTATTTATACAAAATGCCTAAAACACTGCAGTGTAAATTTCTATGCAGATGATACGCAGTTACTTCATTCGTTTAAACCCTGGCTTTCCAAACTATCTTCTTCGCGGGCCACAAATACAATTCTACATAATAAAGTCGGCCAAGATCCGATTAATTTTATAAAATTATGAAAAATTTAAGGAACAATTGTTACAATATTTCAAAATATGACATTTACAAAAAAATTACAATCGCGGGCCGGATTCATGCAAGTCGCGGGCCGGATTTGGCCCGCGGGCCGTAGTTTGGAGACCACTGGTTTAAACCAACAGATATTCTAGCAGCTGAAAATAACATTTATTCTGATTTAATGGATTTAATAAAATTGTCTAATGATCATTCATTACAAATAAATGCGAATAAATCAACGGCCATGCTTTTTGGTAATCGCAAAACTGTCGAACAGGTTAAGAGCATGCTAAAAATAAAAATAAACAACGAAACATTACCCTTTGTCAATGAAGCTCGGAACTTAGGTTTAATAATTGGTAGTGATTTGCGATTTAAGAGACATATTAGTAAATGTATCTCACGAGCATACATGAATTTAAAAATGGATTCCACCCCACTTTTTCCAATCCATTTTTTCCACTGAGTTTTTTATCCACTTGTTCTTTTTTCCACTGAATGGTTTTTCCATTCATTCTTTTTTCAGCTATCATCAACTATCATCAACGCAGCCCAGACAATGCACGCCAATGCAACTGTGAAAGCTTGCTTTTTTCACCTGAAACAGTCAATATTCCGTCGCATACAAGCAGAAGGACTGCAACAGGCTTACAACAATCCGGATGACCGATCGATCAAAGAGGCAGCGCAGATGATGTGTGCGACTAGTTTCGTTCCAGTTGAGGATGTTGGGGAGGCGTTCGACATATTTTCAGAATCGGCACCAGAAGAATTTTCTGAAATCATCGATTACTTCGAAAATAATTATGTAAGAGGCAAACCGGCCAGGGGGAGACGTCGTGCCACGCAGCCGAGGTATCCTCCAGCGCTCTGGAACGTGTATGAGGCTGTGATGACTAACTCATCACGAACAAATAACATGTCAGAAGGATGGCATCACAGATTTGCAGTTGTAGTCGGCAAAGACCATCCCAGTCTCTATGCGTTTCTCCTGGAGATACAGAAAGAACAGGGCGATACCGAAACAATGTTTTGCGAACTGGATTTGGGGCGTAAAATTAAAAGGTCGGAAAATTTGGAGCGAGTAAAGACAGAAGAGAGGATATGTAATATAGTTAGGGACTACGAAGTACGAAAGGAAGCTGATGAGATAGCAGAGTACCTCCGCGCAGTAGGGCACAACATTCAATTTTAATCCGTGTAAATCCTTGTAAATCCTTGTAAAATAAAATGTCTAAAAAGAAGTGAAATAATATATTTATAGTGGAATAATATATTAATGGATAAAATGATTGGTGGAATAATACATTAGTGGATAATATGATTAGTGGAATATTCGGATTGGAGAAAGTGGAGTGGAAAAGGTGTCCCCTAAAAATGTTATACTCTTATAGAAAATGCTTAACTTTCACTCCTGTGTTTTTTACTACAAAATATAAACACGCGAGCCCCTCCCTATCTATACAATAAAATAGTATGGCGAACAGACGTACTTGAATGTGAGGTTTCGTGGATTAATTTCGCCACCTTGGCACAAAACAGCTTTATTTGAAAGATGTTTTACATTTTTTTTTTCTTGAATAATTTTCTCACTTATCACTTGGTGAAACATTTTTAAATATTGTTAATAAAGATTTAAATTAAATTACACTTGGTTTGTTTCACAATAAAAATTGTGAAACAAACCAAGTGTAATTTAATTTAAACCTTCATTATCGATGTTTTACATTCAATATATACAAGATTTATAATAACTTACCCTCGCACCTAAAATTACTTAATTTGCGCCATTTCAAAAATTCATTGCGTAGTCGTTTACTAGAGCAGTGAATAGAAGCATAATCTCTCATTCACTGCCCTTTCGATACTATTTCCTAATATGTAGAATAATCTTATGAGTTTTCAAGTTAATCAAATGTTATTTATAGATACACTTTTAGTTTTATTTCATTTTTATAATCTCTTACACACGTACTAAATGTATTTTTGATACTTCACTAGTAGGTTAAGTGGAAGAACAGTAGTAGTTGTATTCCAGCTACCTGAACTTCGCCTACTCTAAAATATTAAATTTGTAATGTATTTTTATTGTAAATAAAGCCGTTAATAAAAACCCTCTCCGAAATTTTTAAAATGTTAATATTTTGTACGTAAAAGCGGCTATGAAAGAGCAGAAACAATATTTTTACCAGTAAAACCCAACACGATTTTTTTATCTAGCTACGGCCTTGCTTTCTATACCTACTACTTAACGGGTATAAAACACTGATATCAAGCAGTGGCGGCTGGTGGGTATTTCTTTTGTTGCAGCAAATTTATTTGCGGAATTACTGATTGAGTGTTAATGCAATTTCGAGTTACGCGCATCTCTAACTTTTTTCTTTTTCTTTCTGTCAAATCTACGCTTAGAGTAGTGCTTCTTCTTTCAAACCAAATTTTAAGGCTTTTCTAAACTCGAAATTTTACCAGCGGCGCACACTGGGCCAGATTACAAATTTACGACGACAAAAATAAAATTTTCAAATGTTTCAAAATTAACTAAAACCACTTAGTATGTATTCTATGATTATCAAGTCACAATACTACAAATAAACAATTGTGAAAAAACAATGCTATTCGTTGCGGGTACCTGTCAAAGATCTCTCTTTCCACTCGGTTGACAGAAGTCGATGCAACGCTCAATATTTGACCTCCTAACTACGGCTGTTTCGCGTATGTGCTCAAAAGTTAAGACATTTTTAGGATGCAGAATTTTGCACCAAGTATGTATTTACATGTACAATATCTTATTTGTAAAAAGTTTTAAACAATTAGGTTGTAAAATAAGTTTTGTTCAGGACTAACGTAAATGAAAAGAATCGCATAATAAACTGCTATACATTGATGTTTAAAAAAAGTTCCGCATAGTTCCGTTAAATTGTATATTTTGTAAGACACAACAAACATTGATGATTCCAGGGAAGCAATAAACCCATCCCCATATTTCCCCCCTTTTTAAAATTTAACCTTTTTTCAGGTACTCATGATGACTATAATTTTCAAGAAAGAAAATTAAATAGGAATGAACTATTTTTAGTATTAAGAGATGAACATTTCTATCAGTTTTCGTCATTCAAGTGTTACGTGTTGGACAAGTTTGGTGTAAATGACCCAACTGACATTTTATTAAAACAAATAAAAGATGTCATAAAAGTCTTTGTGACCAAACTTTTGTCCAAATAGCGTAAATGTAAGTCTATGTACGAACGTTTCAACAATAACAACGTAAATTGGCTCAGTGTTGAGTTGAAAATCCCAGGCATACATTCACCCATTGTTTCGAAGCTGAGCCGAGGCAGGCCAAGAAAAATGTTTGAACTCAGTTCTGATCGCAGCAAACAGAGAAAACTTAAGCGTCTTGTTTCAAATCTAAGTTTAGAAAATCTATGTTCGGCTACAAAATCAAGTTTAGTGAAATCGGGCAAAAGAAGTGCGGCGAAGGTAATGGGACTTGGGACTTGCATTAAATGCAACTCCTAAACGTTTGAAAATGATGAAAAAGGCTCACGATTCATCGTCTTCTAAGGATGTAAGGCCATACAGTGCTGAAGAAGTATTAGGTCTCATAGTTGATCTTTATCTGACAAAAGAAGATTATAAAACGATGCGGCTAGGAGCAAAATCTAGAGGGGCTGATATATATCCATCATATCACGTGGTATCAGAAGCAAAACAAAAATGTTACCCATTGAATGTCAGAGTATCTGAGAACGAAGCTGTGGTGCCGTTACAGGATCTTTTAGACCATACTGTGCAAAGACTTGCACAAGTTCAGTCGCAAGTTATTATCGAAGAATAACTGCTGAATTTGTTTAACTTTATTTTTATTAAAATAAATCACGTTAAAAAAAATAATAAACGCATAAAACTTATCTTGAATCCTGTCCCGTAATCAGTCCTCTGCGCTAATTCCAAACGGAACCCCCGAGTGAAGTATTTTTCTCAATCCGATTAGAAAACTTCAGCATCCAACCAATCAGGAAAATAACCACAGAAACCGGAAACCTCGAAATGCGTAGGATGAAAATCTGCTAACCCCCAGGTTTTAGAGTTTTTGAATTCAAACAAAAACACCAACGTAATAAAAAAAACCTAAAATATTGAAATTTCGTATAAGCATTTTTGTTTATGAGAACAAATAAACAGGACTAATACAACAGAAGCACAAAGATAATCAAATATGAATTAATTAAAATAAACCTTACCTCTTTCAGAGGGTTTTTATCTCCACAAAATAGACAACGAATTATTTCCACGACAACGGTTGGAAGTGAAACAAATCCTCCTCAGAGTGTTTTCGCAATTAACTCCAAAATTCTTCAGAATAATACAAATATCTCCATAATAATTGCAGAACAAAGTGGTGCACGTAAATCCAGAAATTTGATGAATAAAATTCACTAACGCGTCAGCCACAGCACACCTCTCCGTGTCCGTGCGAAAGATAATCCAATAACCCCGAAGGGGATTAAAAAAACCAAAGACGATTATTTCTCGCCGGCGCGAGCGCCGAGTGAACTCAGACAATAGGAAAATCATTTGACGCGCGCGCGCAGCGCTATTTAAATTAAAACAAAAGAAGAGCGTATAAAATTTAACAATTAAGTTAAATACAAATTAATCTCCTACGTAATTAAATCTCTACTCAGCCAACTAATATTAGCAAATAATATTAATTAATTGAAAAGTGGATACCAATTTGTTATAAATGTAAGTAATACCGATTATATAAAAAAATAAATCGTAATGATAAATTGAACCGTTACAAGATGTGACATATTTTAAAGCAACGAGTGTCTTCCACTCCCAGACTAAGCATGAAGTAAAATTTCGAGTTTAGAAAAGCCCCGCGTAGAAAATTTGTCGAGGGTCGCGCAGCGACCCGAGACAAATTTTCACGGGGCTTTTCTAAACTCGAAATTTTACTTCATGCGCCACGCGTATAAACCACTGATGTGAAGTGTTGTTCAAAAACACACAAATACATCATTAATCAGAGTAACCCAGATATTTAGTCTGTTATCAACGATGTTCAGTGTTAATAATAAATAATTAGGTTTTGAATATTTTTGTTAAAACAACTGATAACGATATTTATATGTTAATGGTTGTAAAAAAATAATAAAATCAAATTTATTCTTAAACGATTTGTATTAGTGATTCGAAAAAACAGGATTCGAATCTTTGATTCGAATCATATTTATCTCTAACGAATCTTTTATTCGAGTATTCGTGATTCGAATCATATTAGGTGATTCGGATTCGTGATTCGAATCCTTTTCACGAGGATTCGACCCAGCTCTGGTATCCTATCAATAGGTGATTTTCTAGTGCAATTCCTTGTATTTACAAAGCGCGATCCCAACCTCAAATTTTATGTGCCTTGGCGCTCTGGCCGACCCTGAAGTTAGGTTGCGAGCTGTCGCTGAATTTTACTTCATGCGCCACGCGTATAAAACACTGATTTAAAGTTAAGTTCAAAATATACTAAAGGTAAATCAATATGGTAAAGCAGTATATTTTGAACTTTATAATATTTTTGTATTTTATAAGCGGTTAGAAAAGCCTGAAAATTTGGACAAGAGCCAAAAAACAGATGACATACTTTCTTATACAGCGAATTTGACAATTTGCGTTCGGGCTTTATTCACACTCACCTTGGGCCGCATCCTGCCCGCGGGCCGCTGTTTGGACACCCCTGCTCTAGTAAGAGCTGTGATGAAAAGTATAAATAACTTAACATTAACAATAAAACAATGTTATAACTTTGTATTGCACTAACAAAGTTAAAACGTTTTTTATTGTTAAATTACCATATATAACACGAAGTAGAAGCCTCCATAATACAAAACTTAACATTAAATTAATTTGCAACTCTAAATTAACGCATGAAAAAAAAGTAAGAGCTACGGTATAGATTGATAAAACAATTATATTCACCTCCCAGTAAAGAAGACAAATCCCATTTTTCGTTCGTTCATCCCTTTTTGTCAACATAAATATTCTTTAAATGAAAGCTATGCAGAATTAAGATATGATTTTTTTTCTCGGCGCACAATACTTTTTTGTTATCTACCGTAATTTTCTGGAATACAAAAGTGACCCTTTCGTAAGAAGTTTGGCGGTACAAGAGAAATTTCCTCTATTAATACCGAAATACCTGTTGCAAATTTGCTTCAGCGTTTTTAAATCCCGTAAGTACCTTATCAGATGTTGAGGGACGAATTAGTTGTTTGCAGTCAGTACCTGCTTGTTTGGTCACAAGAAAGTTTTGAAAATTTTAAATAAATTAAAATCATAAATATAAGTAAGGTACGATTTGCGAGAGGTGTCCCATGATTTGTAGTGTTATCTGCACCAATACATGCAATACGAAAATAGTTTTATGTCGTCAGATTGCGTGTGTGAAAAGAGACAGAAAGCTTTATAATACGTCTGCTGTGGTTTTTAGATGAAACATGCGAAAACGTATGTTCCGGTAAGCAGCTTTAAAATTTTAACACATTGTCATTGTCAAAATGTGACGTTTAATCACATTTTGACTATGTCTAAACTAAATCTGCAAAAACCAAGTCACAAATTATTTTAATTAATGTGCACAATCGTTTTAAATGCGAGTTTAAGTGGTATAATTCCAATTTTCACATGTATTAAATAGTTCAGGTTTACAGAAATAAATAATGCCTTTATGTTGATTTTGTGTAAGCTCAAACGAAAATGTTAGTTGAATCGAATTCAACGCATTTCAGTTGATTTGGCAAATAGTCATCGGATTAATCTGGTAATACAGGGAATTTTTCTTTTAAGTATACATACAGGGAATTTTCTAGATAGACATTTCACTAAGCAAAAAACAAACAAATAACGTTAATCCAACATTGTAGCAACATTAAACGTTGTTTAAATGTTGACAAAACATTACTTAAATATATTTTTGTCAGTGGGTGTGCATACGCTTTCTTGTAAAGAATTTCATTCGAAGCTTAAAACGAGTGTTTTCCACTCCCAGACTAACCATGCAGTAAAATTTCGAGTTTACAAAAGCTTGAAGCGCTACGCGGCCTAACCAAATTTTCAAGCTTTTCTAAATTCGAAATTTTACTTCATGCGCCACGCGTGTTTAACACTGAAATCACTGCAACATTGTAAACGAGTAAACTTCGTTTGAAATCAGTGTCTTGTACGCGTGGCGCATGAAGTAAAATTTCGAGTTTAGAAAAGCCTGAAAATTTGGTTTGGTCGCTCCGCGCTTCGCGCTACGCGACCAAACCAAATTTTCAGGCTTTTCTAAACTCGAAATTTTACTTCATGCTTAGTCTGGGAGTGGAAAACACTCGTTTTAAGCTTCAAATTGGCCTTTTTTAAGAGAACAACGATACATATTCGTTGTATAAAAAATGTAAAGCACGTAATTGGGATACGTATACTCAAAAGAAAAAAATCACAAGAAATCGTGATTTAAAGCTTTTCTAAAAGAAATATCAGTAATGTAATTAATGTAGTTAGCTATTGATAATGCGTACTTAGTACCCGAAATGTACATCTAGCAAGAAAAATAAAAGTGAAGAAAGGAATATAACTGTGTTTAATTAAGATCAGTAATGTACTCGCGACCTAAACAGTATGATATTGTCATGTAACGTAAAAATTTGACACAACTAGAAAAATCGTTGCAGATAAAGGGTGATCAATAATGATTGTAGACAAGTTAAATTTCCCGCCGAAAAATCTGGGGAATTTGATCGCTCCAAGTTCATGCCAAGGAAAAATTTATAAACAGTAACTCGATTTGACATTAGCAGCGTCGTGCGTCGTATTTTGCCATTGTGTTAATTCATTCTTCGAATTAAGTTATTTTTCATTCTGTTTCATAGACATCAGTTCTTATCAGGACTACTTTGTATAAGTCTTTGTTTTGTGGTAAGTGATTTATTTATTTATTCAAAAGGTACACCTATTTAACAAAATATAACAAGAAAGAAAAAAAAATATATACAAATTGATAACAAGTAAACTTAAATTACAGTACACTTAGCATAATTTAATACAACAGAGCTAAATAAGAGTCATACAATTTAATTTATTTTTAAATGTTGAAATAGGAATATTAAACATATCAAGATTCGGATCAACTTTATATATATTATTGTAGTAACGCATCATTCTATTAATGGGTTCATTTTTACCATACTTTGTACGGCAGAAATTCTCGCGAAACAGTAACTTACTACGTGTATTACATGGTATAATAAAATTTAGGCGTGCTAATAAATGACCACAATTTATCAAACCATTAGCTAATTTGTACAAGAAACATAGATCCATTATAATGCGTCGCTCTTCCAATGATTTTAAGTTAATACGAGCAAGCATACTACTGCGACTATAGATTTCGCCATGTGATCTGGTGCGATAAAACATATGTTGTAAGAATTTATTTTGCATACGTTCAATCTGGTAAATAGAATTATCAAAGTGCGGCGACCAGATACAGGTAGCATACTCTAATTTAGGTCTTACCAAGGAGCAATATAACATCCTAATAGTGTCTGTAGAAAATGCTTTGCCGAATCTTTTGATAAATCCTAGTGTTTGAAGTGACTTACGGCAAATACTGTCTCTGTGATTAGCAAATGAGAGTTTACTATCAAATATAACCCCAAGATCACGTATTACGCTAACTTGTGTTAATACTTGGCCATTAAATACATACTGGGAGTGTGTACTCTTATTTCTATAAAATTGTATATAATAGCATTTGCTAATGTTTAAAAATAAACAATTATTCGCACACCAGTAGTTTAAGTTTTGAAGATCTTCTTGGATTAGTTCAATGTCTTGGGTATTTGAAACTGATCTGAATAATTTTAAGTCATCCGCAAACAATAATACTTCACAATGTTTTATACAATTAACTATGTCATTAATAAACAATAAAAATAGAATCGGGCCGCAGTGAGAACCCTGCGGAACACCAGATAGAACGCTAATTGGTTTAGATACAACATCATTGATTTTTAGAAATTGTTGTCTCCCGCTTAAATAACTAAAAATCCGTTTCGTTATTGCAGGTCCGAAGCCAAGGTGAGCTAATTTATTAATTAATCTTTTATGACAAACTCTGTCAAATGCCTTAGCGAAGTCGGCGTACACTGCATCAACCTGGCTTCCACTTTCCCACGCATTCCTTATATATGATTGAAAGCATAATAAATTAGTCATGGTAGATTTATCTTTAGAAAATTCATGTTGTTCCTCACACACCAAATATTTACAAGACCAAATTAATTGTTGTGTAATACGTTTGTCAAACATCTTCGGAATCACAGATTGGATCGATATACCTCTATAGTTTGAAATATCTTCCCTCGAACCACTTTTAAAGAATGGCAGTATAAAACTATTTTTCCAATAGCAGGGAAACGTACCCGACTCTAGAGATAACTTAAAAATTTTATGCAAAGGGGTACAAAGAGAATAGATACATTTCTTAATAAAATATTGAGAGAGGCCATCATATCCTACTGTACTCTAATATAGATTTAAAAACATCCGAGATACTAATTGTGAAAGCATTAAGATTAATTGCGGAGCCAAAATGGGAAGATAGATTAATGTCAGGACTTACTGCGTAAACAGTGGAAAAGTAATCTGCAAATAGATCAACACATTTATAGGTATTGTTACTCACTTTGTTATTATAAAACATAGATTTCGGAAAACCGTCCATTTTACGCGATTCATTGACATGATTCCAGAACGCCCTAGAATTAAATTTTATCTTCCTCTCAACATTGTTAATATAATCTCTATATAAAGTTTCACTTAGTTGACAACATTTTGCTCTTAATACTTGAAAACGCTCATAGTGGAGTAATGAACCAGATGCTTTATACTTATAATGAGTTTCCTTTTTCGTTTTTATTAGTCTGATCAATTCAGAGTTGAACCATTTCGGGTACTTTGTCGATCTGATGAATTTTACCGGCACAAAATTAGACAAAACATAGGTACAAACTGCATAGAACTTATCCACTATAACATTAACATCATTATCAATAAGGTATTCATTCCAGTTAATAGCGGAAAAGTAATCATTAATTATATTATAGTCAGCAGATCTAAAGTCAAAAACGGGATGCAAAAATGTTAATTTATCTTTATAGTCAATGTCTTTTACAGAGATACAGTATGGTGTATGATGCAATGAAGAACTAAAAAAGTCATTAGATACTGACACGCTCACATTATCAATGCTAGAAAATACAAGGTCCAAATATGTACCTCTGCTATTCGCGATTGTATTGCTTTGTTTAACGTTGTGTAGAGCCATTGTTTCGGCTATAACACTTGTATTATTGCAAGAATTATCCACCGATACCAAACTATGGTTGTTAATGTTCCACAAAGCAGAAGGCATATTGTAATTTCCAAGTGATATTAATTCATGATCGCCAAACTGGTTCGCAATGTTGTCAACAGAGTAACAATAAGTAATGTAAAATTCGGTACTTGAACTCGGTGGAATGTAAACTGCCGATAGGATACATTTAAGATTATGCAATTTAATGTTTATATATAATTCTTCAATATTAGATTCAACATTCAATTTATGACTTTCATAATCAGATTTAACAGCAATCAATACTCCGCCGCCACGACTCTTATTGCTAGTCAGAATGGATCTATCCTTCCGAAAGATAGTATAACCTAACAAGCCTAGTTCACCGTCCGCTACAGATTCGTCTAACCACGTTTCAACAATAACTATGACATCAAAATCACAAATTCTATAGTTTAGCTTCAATATATTTATTTTATTGCGCAGACCACTAGCATTAAAATAGTAAATCTTAAGTTTTTTTTTACTCGATGTACCTGATGAGGGAATAATAGAAGGTGAACCGTTGATAAATTTAATTGTGGAATTTTCTCCATTCCTGCGCGGCTTAGCAAGTACTTCTTGTAGCTTCTTTAGGTGCTCACGTTCTTGAGGTGATCTGTCGTTTGAAAATCTAACCAAACCCATCTCAATGTTTCTAGCAGCCTTCAGCACTTTTATGGCTGTATGCTGATCATTGAAAGTAAGCTTAATAGGTCTAGGTTTGCTTGAGGTCTTTCCAATACGAAACGTTTCCTGTGGACAGAAGCTTTCCACCGCACTACCAATCAGTGACTGCAAAGTTTGCTGATCCTTCAATTTCTTTTCATCTTTGGTCCCTTCTGGCTCAGGAATATTGAAAACTAGAACATTAGATGATCTGCGTCTACGCTCCTCAATTTCTTGTATGATGTCATCTAAACAGTTCACTTTTTCAGATTTCTTTAAATTAAGTATTTCATCTTTTAATAATTCGTTTTCATCGCGCAAGACCTGCATTTCTGCAGTCAATTTGCGCATTTTATCGCGAAAAGACGAAAGAATACGATTTTCGAATAGCACTAATTGAGCATTTAGAATGGCAGTGACAGTTGATTCAAGAAGAGATACAGTAATTGCAGTTTCACCATTATTTGCTAGACATTTACAACACATCCACTGATCATTGTTATCGCAGACAGTTTCAGCCGAGTTTAGACAAGACGTATGCTTAGAGTCATTACATTTAACACATCTATTCGATGGTGCTCGAGAATTTATATTTTTATTGCAAGCAACACAAATAAGTACCATTGTAATATGTGTATACTACAATTCTTTAGGATAAATAAAAAAAAAGAAAACAATAACAAGGGATACTCTTCACACCCAGGGGCCCTTCAAGGTGACTAACTAGACTTACACGAAGGCCACGGAAAGGGATTTGCTGTTTTTAAGGTTAGAAAATTAGAAAATTTAAGTTTAATCCTAAATTTACAGATTTTAAGAGAATTCGCTTGTGTTTACCGTGATGTTTGCACCACAGCATGATGCTTTCATCCTGAAAGCTCATTATCGAAGTGGAACTATGAATGAAGATGGCACATGGACTTACTCAATCTGAATCAATTTATTCAAGCCTTCCCCGATGTCCACATTCCTTACAAAACATTTTCCTCGCATAAAACCCGCATTGTTGACCGTTTTAAGGGAAAGAATTGTATCTGTAAGGGCAAGTCAGCTGGAAGACTGCCTATCTTAACAGAAGAGGTTGTTGGCGACATTCAACAACGACTTGAACAAAGCCCAACAAAATCTTTAAGAAAACTTTCAGCTCAAACGGATATGTTCTTAATTTTAAGGTGCGCACAACCTTTAATGTTTAATCCTTTTACAGGAGTATCGTATGGGAGTTGCATAAAAGCCGCAACAAAAAATCGGTAGTTCAACAACTTCAGCCACTTGATTTCCAAAAAAGAATTGATTATTGCAATTGGTTTAATCAGAATTTAAATGATAATGGTATGTTGGACAAGACCTTTTTTACTGACGAGGCGTGGTTTCACTTGTCAGGATATGTGAACAGCCAAAACTATCATACGTGAGCTACAGAAAATCCTCATACTTTTATTGAAACGGATTTACATCCACAAAAAATTGGTGTTTGGGTAGCAATTTCGAGACGTCGGATAATTGGCCCAATATTTTTCAACGAAATAATCAATGCGGAGCGCTACCGAACACTCATTCTAGATGAATTTTTGAATCAATTGCATGATGACGAACTGATAATGGTTTATTTTCAGCAAGATGGAGCCACTCCTCATACTGCGTTGGCGACATTAAATTACTTGAGGGAATTTTACGATGATCGCTTGGTAAGCGACGGATTATGGCCACCACGTTCGCCAGACCTCACTCCGTGCGATTTTTATTTATTCGGGCATTTAAAAAATAAGGTTTTTAAAAGTCGAATGCATACCCTAAACGAGCTTAAAGCAGCAATTGAAGAAGAGATAAGGAACATAAATCCGGAGGAGCTTCAACGAGTATTTCAAAATAAAAAACGTAGAGTTAACATTTGCCTAGAAAATGAAGGCCATCATTTTCAACATTTATTATAAAATTAGGGATGCCAACTCTACGTTTATTAAAAATACACAAAACCTTAACTTACTTCAATTTACTTTGTATATTTAATTAAAATTGTAAAAATTTTATATATAGTTATGATTAAATATTTAATTTATTTTGGGAAAAAATGTTTGCTACGCCAATGGAAAATCAATCTAGGGGATTTTCTTTTCATATAATCAGTTGTACCAACATTTTTTGGCGGGAAATTTAACCTGTCTACAATCATTGTTGATCACACTGTACAACTGTCGACACACTCTCTAAAAAATTCGAACCACATTTCCACATCAATGGACATCTCTCCCGAATTCCACTATATAAATAAATTTGCTAATGGTTGTAGAATACTCAAGGCATTAAAAGTGCCGGGATCCTTTACACAATCTACAGGAAATTTATCTAAATATAAATCTTTTAGGTTTTAAAATAATGAAACAATATCAAAAAAACACAATCAACATTACAAGTTATGCCGCAATTAAGTTAACCCCGTGTAATTTATTTACGCGCCTCATTGAAATTAATGATTGAAAAACGTAAGTTATTATTACGTTACCGTAAGCGTCCACCCTCGCGGTTTCGTACTTGAAGAACAATACGACCACCTATAGAAAGGCCAATATCTATAATTTAGACGGTGCTCCATTCAATTCCGTAATGTATTGTACGAAGCCGATGACCAAATTGTACCGCAATCTAGACCGGTATGTACGTGGGGGTTTGACTAATTGGTGTATCGTCGAATGGGGCGTGCGTCTTCATCGTGGGTGTAAATAATCCTTTCAGCAATATTTCACACGAACATTGCTTATTATATATTTCAGAACTGTTTCTTAATTAAGTTTATTAGCATTGTTAATAAAATAATTGCAAGATGGTACAAAATAGTTATATATGTAACTAGTGTGTTAAGTGGGGGTTTATAACCACGATTTGCGAGTTTACGGCACGGGCCGCCAGTCAGGCAAAATTGATTTCTTCTTCAAAATCGTACTCTGTGATAAAAAGAAATCAATTTTCTCAAAAAATTCATTAGTAAACGGGTGTTGTAGTTCATTAGCTGCTCTGCGTTAATAAAATTATAAGTACGAAAGTGTAAGAACATGACCTCATAAGCAACGGCGTATTTGCAGCTGCTTAAAGCCCTAGACTGGTTAGGGGTAACAATACCCTTCACGCCGTGAAGAGCGCCGCGAAAAAACTATTTCACCTAACTAGATAAACTTGCATGTCTTCAGGTCACCGTTAACATCGACGGATACCTGTTAAAAAAAAAACTTACCATCCCCGTACGGGCCGTTATATATTTTTTCCACGTAACGTACGTTGTCTGTCGTTCGTTCACACTACCTAAGGTCCTGTGAAACTAATCAAGTTTTCACTTTTACCACCCCGAAAAGCGCTCGCGCCCTTTATCCGCTATCAAGACGTTAGATCAACTAGTTCATTGACCGTCAACAATATTAGAACTCGTATATTCAATCAAAACTGTACGTTTTTCACTAAATATAATAACAGACTATTTATGATTTTCAACTTTTTATTTAAGTCACTACAATTGTTTCGCTATACTGTAGCTTCTTCAGGTGAAGAAATAATCATAAATAAGATAAATTCAAATTCAAAACTATTTGAATTCGAGAAAATAAGCTTACGCTTCTTATAGTTTGCACACTTTAAACATAATATACAAAATTACGAAAAAACTATTCGTGAAAATGCAAACAGTGTCTTAATTAATAAGACAATTTCATTGTATAATTCAATATCCGGAGGTGTATTTGCACGGGAAGTAGTTGTTTCAATGGATATTTATCGTCTTAAATTGTCTTATTAATTAAGACACTGTTTGCATTTTCACGAATAGTTTTTTCGTAATTTTATATATTAATCATAAATAGTCTGCTATTATATTAAGTGATAATGGATTTTCAAAAAATAAATGCCTTAACAATCAACGAGATGTACGTTTTTCAGTACACTTATTAGGGAGTTTTAGTTAATCTTTTTACGAAATATGGTAACGCTATTGTTACGCCATTGCTACGCTAAACTTGCTTATTACTCTGTAGCACAGTCAAGTTTAACGTAGATGTTAGTGTCACCGTCTTTCTTAAAACAATAAACTAAAACTCCTTATCAACCGTAAAACTCTGGTTTGGTTGGTGTAAAGTTGTGAATGGTAAATATTCAACAATGGTGAAGGGCTTGTGCTATCACATATTTATTTCCTTCGAATTATAATAAAAACGAGTCCGAAAAGCCTTATAAATATGCAAACGAAACATGTGTGGTACTTTCGAGCAGTTACACAGCTTTAAGATGCAGGCACGTGCTAACTAAGAAAAGAAGGGTTATTACTATGCAGTTGCCCTAGAATTAACGTTTCGCAACTGAAAAAATAGTGATGTGTCCATCATAGAACTTTCTCCGTACATTGAATGCGGGGCTGTGGAAGCGCTAGTTTCGACGATTTTTATCAATTTATTCACACAATTTTAGTGAAAATATTTGAATCTAAATTTTTACCAAAAATATCCGTTTTGAGGTCCCCTGAGTCTACTAAGACCATTTTTGAAAAACGTCTGTCTGTCTGTCTGTCCGTCTGTATGTCTGTATGTCTGTATGTCTGTATGTCTGTATGTCTGTATGTCTGTATGTCTGTATGTCTGTATGTCTGTATGTCTGTATGTCTGTATGTCTGTATGTCTGTATGTCTGTATGTCTGTATGTCTGTATGTCTGTATGTCTGTATGTCTGTATGTCTGTATGTCTGTATGTCTGTATGTCTGTATGTCTGTATGTCTGTATGTCTGTATGTCTGTATGTCTGTATGTCTGTATGTCTGTATGTCTGTATGTCTGTATGTCTGTATGTCTGTATGTCTGTATGTCTGTATGTCTGTATGTCTGTATGTCTGTATGTCTGTATGTCTGTATGTCTGTATGTCTGTATGTCTGTATGTCTGTATGTCTGTATGTCTGTATGTTCGTCTGTATCTGTGCTGTACAGCAAAAACGCTACGCGACCAAGCCAAATTTTCAGGCTTTTCTAAACTCGAAATTTTACTTCATGCTTAGTCTGGGAGTGGAAAACACTCGTTAGAGTTTTCAAATTGAAAGTTTTTAATAAGATCGCGAATATCTGAAAATTTACATTGAAAATCGGAACATGTATACCTAAAAGAATTTTTTTTGTACTCATAACTTTTTTAAAATTCGATCAAATGAATGGGCAGATAATAAAGAAAACAGATATTCCTGAGCAAGGAATATTACCTGATTCTACCTGATCCTCAGAGACACTTGGTAGTAGATACAAATAATTTGAGGCGGTGATAGGTAAGTACATTTGTAATCGTAATATTTGTGAGTTAATTGAATTGTCGTATTTTTAAATTTTTTTTTAATTTAATTTATTTACGGAATCTCCATTTTACAATCTATATTTTCATTTGCAAAGAATAGTAATACTTATAGTAAAAACATAACATAATTGGTGCGTTAAATTTAAACATGTTACTTCACATCCCAGAATGGTTCAATAAATCCTTAAAATTATAAATTTAATATTGCTCAACTTTACTGTTGAATGACAAGACAAACAATCGTTAATAAACGTAAAAAGATACATAATTAATTTACTAAATATTTCATGACATTGTATGTATAAAAATATAAATAACATGTAATATAATGTAAAGGGTTTTCCAATAAGAGTGATATGATTTCTTTAAAAAAAAAAAACACACACTTATTGTTAAGGAAATTCAAATGTTTTTTATTTAATGTGAAGTACAATCGATACAATTAAGTTCTAAATAAAACGTCATTCAAATGGCCTCCACGACTTCTTCTGCAGGAACGAATTCGATGAACCCAATTTTCGAGCACTTTTTCCACTAAATTAAGTCGTATGTCATGAATGGCACGTTCAATTTTGATTTGTAAAGCTTGAAGAGAGTCTAGTTTATTTCGAAAGACCAATGACTTCAAATAACCCCACAAGAAATAGTCTAATGGTGTTAAATCACAACTTCTTGGAGGCCATTCAATATCACAATTTCTTGAAATAATCGAATCTCCAAACTTTTCTCGCAATAATTCAATTGTTGCATTTGCTGTGTGGCACGTAGTCCCGTCTTGTTGGAACCAAATGTTGTCAAGATCAATTTCTTCCAATTTCGGCCATAAAAAGTTGGTTATCATCGATCTATACCGCTCTCCATTGACAGTAGCGGTGTTACCAACTTCATTTCGAAAGAAGTACGGACCAATGATTCCACCAGACCAAAAACCACACCAAACTGTCAATTTTGGTGAATGTAATGGTTTTTCTTGAATAATTTGTGGATTTTCTTCGCACCAGAATCGACAGTTTTGTTTATTTACCGCACCACTCAGATGAAAGTGAGCCTCATCGGAGAAGATGATTTTCTTAAAAAAATCGTTATCGTTTTCAAGTTGTTCCAAGGCAAAATCAGCAAATTCACGACGTTTACGGTGGTCCAATGGCTTCAGTTCTTGAGTGAGAACAATTTTATACGGATGCAAACCCAAATCCTTTTCAAAATCCGCCAGGTTGTGGTTTGAGACAGTCCCAATTGTTGAGAACGACAAATTGCGGTCTTCAGCAACACTTGCTTGAACGGCAGCAATATTTGCATTACTTCGAGCGGTTCTTTGTCTTATTGGCACTTTAACATTGTGTAAAGAAAATGTACGCTCACAATTTTCAACAATTCGACGAATAGCGAGCACACTTGGACGATTATTACGACCATAAAATGGCAAAAGCGCACGAAAAGTTGCAATTGGAGAACGATTATTTTGATAATTAAACTGAATAATTTGTAAACGTTGTTCTTGCGTATATCTCTCCATGATGAAATTGTAAACACTACTGAATACAATGAAAAATAAATGACAGATCATGACATATTGGATTAATAGTTACCTTACCAATAGAACTCAATTTGTTAAAATCGATAACCACGTTTCTAGGTGTATTGATGTCACCTCGGGTGTGCCCCAAGGCTCGCATTGCGGGCCTTTGTTATTCTTATTATTCATCAATGACATTTCGCTCAATTTTAAAACTTGTACATTTCTTATTTATGCCGATGACCTAAAATTATTTAAACAAGTTTTAGATGAAAGTGATTGTAAGGCGATTCGGGATGATTTAATGCATTTAGAACGGTGCTGTTTTATGAATAAACTTGATCTTAACTATTGATAATGAAGGTTTAAATTAAACTACACTTGGTTTGTTTCACAATTTTTTACTTTACTATTTACTCGACTCTCTTAACGTAAAGAAATGTTGTAAAATTACTTACTCCCGGAAAAGAAATATCTTTGATTACACATATACAATTAACAATAGTTCGCTCTCATCTGTTTAAGTTGTAAATGATTTAGGTGTTTTATTTGACCAAAAATTGACTTTTAAGGAACATATATTTCAAATCACATGCAAGGCCAGTAAAACGTTGGGGTTTGTTAATCGGTTTTCGTATAATTTCTCAGCTAATACTTTGCGCCACTTATATATTTCGTTAGTACGTCCTATACTCGAATATGCTGCACCTGTATGGTCCCCTCATGTCAGCTGTGATGTCACCAGAGTGGAGAGAATCCAAAATAAATTCTTGAGACTTTATGCCTATCGAAGTGGACTGAATAATTATGATAAATTGTACATTCGCAATGTTTTAAATATTCCCTTGTTACACACACGTAGACTTGTTGCTGATTTATGTATTTTATATAACTTAATTAACGGAGATTTGATATGCAGTGATTTGTTAGTTCAACTTAATTTAAGTACATTGCCGCCTCATTTACGTAGACATAATAATCTTTTTAAAATAAAATTCCATTCGTCAAATTACGGATTTAACAATACTATATGCAGAACTATGAGATTATTTAACACATTGCCGAATGATATTGACTTGTTTAATTCATCAATCTCATTGTTTCGTAAAAAATGTTTAGACTACTTAAACTCTATTAATGAATAACATGTGTCTTTGTAGTTTATAGTTCGTAGGTATTTTGTAACTCATACAAGTATAATTTAATTTTTAGTTTCTTTGAATAATCTTGTAGTATCTAAGCCAGCATAAGCGCCCATTTTTGTATTTTTGTTATCGATATGTTTAATTTTTGTATTATTGTGAAAGTCGAAACGTAAATAAATAAATAAATAAATATTACATATGGCCGAAACGTCACTTAAAAATCATATCATCCCTATTGGAAAACCCAATATAAACGTTTGTATCACAGAATAAATCACAGTGTCTTCGCTAAAGCAAATTATCACAAATGAAATACCACGTAAAGATATATAATGCAAACATATACAGTAGTGGAAAAAAGTAGAGCAACTTTTGAAAATCGTTTATTTCTTTAATCAGTAATGTATGACATAGCCATATTTTTTTATAATAATCCACAACTACAAAAGGAATTTATTTTGGGGGTAAAAATAAATATTTTTTGTATGAAGTATTTTTATATTTAAAGACAATTTTTGGGTGGAAAAAAATAGAGCAACTTTGCTTCAAAATTGTTTTTTCTAAATACAAATAGTTAAAAAAATATATTAATTAATATTTTGTAAAGAACCCGTTATTCTTAATAACATGTTGACAACGTTTTGGCATCGATTTTATCAGTTTAGAAATAATCGCAGTATCCATATTGACCCATGCTTCGTTCAAGGCTTCAAACAATTCTTGGTGATTGCGATAGAATTTTCCTCTGATTTTGGAATCCAAAATGTCCCACAGATTCTCAATTGGATTGAGATCTGGGGACTGTGAAGGCCATTCCATAACAGTGATGTTTTCCTTTCTGAAGCATTCTTTTACGAACCGAGAAGTATGCTTAGGATCATTGTCCTGTTGAAATAAATGTCTTAAAGGCATAATCTCGTCGGCGTATGGGACCATTTGGTTCTCTAATATGTCATTATATTTAAATCGGTCCATAATACCTTCTATTTTATAAATGGGCCCCATACCATATCCCGAAAAACAGCCCCAAACCATTACCGATCCACCACCATGTTTTAAAGTTGGACACGTATACTTAGGGTTGAGTCGTTCATTGGCAGGACGTCTTACATACACAATACCATCATCAACTTAGATTCATCGCTCCAGATAACCTTTTTCCAGTCATTCTCAGTCCAGTGTTGATGCGTTTTGGCAAAACTTAAACGGGATCGTCTGTTTTTCTTAGACAACATGGGTTTTTTTGCTGGTCTTCTAGCAAATAATTTAGCTTCTAGTAGTCTGTTTCTCACTGTCCTAGAGGTCACATTTACTCCAAGTTCTTCAAATATACGGTGCTTTATTATGTTAGATCCGAGAAAAGGCTCGGTTTTGGCAATTTTTATAATTTGTTTATCCGTAAAGTGAGTGATTTTTCTAGGTCTCCCTGATTTTTTTTGACGGATGTATCTCCCTTTACACGATATTGCTTAATTATTCGCGACACAATAGATTTATTTAACATAAACATGTTTGCAATGGTAATCTGTTTTTGACCACTATTGTATAAATCAACAATCCGATTTTTAATATCAGCGGATAAATGTTTGCCTCTGGGCATGTTGAAAAGTGAAATACGTTAAACTGATGAATTTAAACTTATACTAAACTAAATATATTGCAAATTTATCAGGTTATTGAAAAAGTTGCTTTATTTATTTCCATTTTAAAATATTCTTTTTTATATCCAATGGAATAACGAAAGAAGAATGGGGATTTTTTATCAGCAAACTATTTATAAATATCGTATGTTTTTATCTACAGACAAATTATGGCCAAAGGTAACATCAGAAATTTTATTTTAGCAATATATTAAAGTTGCTCTATATTTTTCCACTACTGTATGTATAGAAAAATGACAAACAGTTCTAGCAACTAGCAAAGTACAAACGAATATAATGATTATTGTCAGATTTCACCTAACATAAACTTTACCAGAACCAACTACGAGTGATATCCAATCTAAAATAAAAGAAGATCATCACAACATTGAACAAATCTTACAGCCTCGAGGTATTAACTTTAAACCTGCGAAAGTATTTCGTTTGGGGGCTCTGAAAACAAATAATAAGCCACGTCCATTAAAAATTGTCTTTGAAAGAAATGACGAAGCATTGGAAGTACTAAAGAGTAATGCACGGGATGAGAATAAAAAGTTCCATTTTAAGTCAGATAGAACAAAAAAGCAAGTTACTTATTTTAAAAAGATACAAGAAGAACTGGACATGCGTAAATCTAATGGTGAATTAAACCTAACAATAAAATATAACAAGGGTGTCCCATTTGTTACTTCTAGTCAAACACCAATCTCTCGGACCTCGAATTCAGAACTAAAAAACTAGTGGCTTATTACCAAAATTGTGGGGGGATACGTAGCAAACTTAAAAATGTTATGTTGTCTATTAATAACAATGATTATGACATAATTATCTTGACCGAAACATGGCTGTTCGAGGACATATCTAATAACGAGCTACAGTTAACAAACTATAATGTATATAGAGTCGAACGTAGTATTAGGGGTGACAAAATGGGTGGTGGTATTTTAATTGCCATCAAACGTTGCTTTACATCTTCGGTTATTTTAAGTGATAATTCTATTGAACATTTATTCGTGTTATTATCAATCAATAAGTCTAACTATATTATTGGGGGTGTCTATATACCACCATCGTCGTCATTAGATATATATTCATACCATTGTAGAATTATAGAAAATCTAGTTGAAAAATATTTTAGCAGTCAATATTTAATTTGTGGAGATTATAATCTCCCAAACATTAATTGGAGTAATAATAATTTAGTAGACAGTTGTAATATAGATTCAAAATCTCAAATCATTCTAGACACGTTTAACTTTCTCAATTTTAAGCAAATTAATACAATACCTAACTCCAGAAATATATTTCTCGATTTATTTTTTTCTAATATTGTTAGTCCTGTTGTACCACTTTCTGAAAATTTAATATCAAATGTATCACAGCACCACTCGTCTCACGATATTTCTATATTCTTTGACGGTGTCATTGTATTACAATCTGAGAGTAAAGTTTATATGTATCATTTAGCCGATTTTAATTTATTAAATGCATTCTACAATAATGCATTTAATAAAAATGAATGGTTATCAAATGTCAAAAATGCAAATGTTAATGACTTGGTGGAGTTTTTTTATAAAATTATTAATGAGGGCATTAATACATTTGTACCTCAAAGAGTATATAACAATAGTTACAATAATTATCCTAAATGGATGTCACAGGAACTAAAAGTTCTCGTAAATAAGAAAAAAGCAGCTCATATAAAATCGAAACAAACTGGTAACTATGACGACTATGTAGTTTTTAAGTCAATACGCAGCCAATGTAAAACACTGTCAAATAATTTATACCATAACTACATAGCTAATGTTGAATCAAAGCTCAATTCCAATCCTAAATACTTTTGGAATTATGTTAAGGACTTAAAAAATGATAACGGTATACCAAAATTAATGCATTTAGATTCTAGAAAAGGTTCCGATGTTACACAGATCGCTGATTTGTTTGCTGATTATTTTACTACAGTCTATGCGACGGATAATAGTCCAAATAATATTAATTCACCTTCTAAATACGCAATTGGTAGCAGCACTCTTTCATTATCTATGGAAGATATATTTAATGAAATCTTACATCTGAAAGTAAGCAAGGCCCCAGGTCCTGATGAAATCTCAACTTATATTCTGTTAAATTGCATTTATTCACTTTGTAGCCCCTTATTTGATATTTTTTCTAAATCTTTATCTTCTGGAGTATTTCCATCAATGTGGAAGATAAGCTTTATTAACCCAATTTATAAATCTGGTGATCGTAATATGATTTCTAATTATAGAGGTGTTTGCCTTCAGTCTCCTATTTCAAAAATTCTAGATAAATTGGTTTGCAATCAGATTTACTGGATGGCTAAATCCGTTCTCTCTAATAAACAACATGGCTTTATATCCAATCGATCGACAGCCACAAATTTGCTATGTTACCACCAATACTTAGTTAACGCTTTTCATGATAACTATCAAGTAGATTCCATTTATCTAGATTTTTCGAAGGCTTTTGATAGAGTAGATCACTCTATCTTATTAGAGAAATTAGTATTACTTGGGTTTAATGCACTTACGATTGGATGGCTCGCTGATTTTTTGAATAATAGAACACAAATGGTAAAAATCAATAACTTTATATCAAAACCTATATCTGTTACTTCGGGGGTCCCACAAGGCACACATTTGGGGCCAATTTTGTTTTTATTATTCATTAATGATATTGAACGAAGCATTTGCAATAGCGAAATACTTTTATATGCAGATGATATAAAAATATTTAGAATTATTAACACCTTAGAAGACTGTAAATATTTACAAGAAGATTTGGATAAAATTCATGACTGGTGCTTGAATAACAAGCTTTCAGTTATTAATTATTCTTATAGAATTGGTCAAAATATCATTACCGAAGTGAATGAAATGAAAGATTTGGGTGTTATTTTCGACAGCAAGTTATCTTTTATATCTCATATAACTAATATATGCAACAAATCATTAAAGATGTGGGGTTTCGTGTGGAGAGTATGTAGAATTCTGAGTCCATCGTGTTTGAAAACTTTATATTGTTCTATGGTTCGTTCTAACTTGGAATACGCATCAATAATTTGGTCACCGCATACATCGGGTCTCACCAACAGATTAGAAACCATACAAAAGAAGTTCTTTCGTACGACGGAGTACAAGTTGGTTAAATACCATTCACTTGGCTCTTATTCAGATATAATGGCTGAATTAAAAATGAAAACCCTAGAAGATCGTCGCACAATTAACGACTTAATTTATCTACATAAAATTGTAAACGGAGCGATTGATTGTCCAGAGATTTTATCCATGCTTGACTTCTCCGTACCCTGCCATGATCGTAGTCTAAGGTCTAACCCAATTTTTCGCCTGAGGACGTTTTCATCTAATTATGGTCATAATAATCCCATTGCAAGGATGATGCGAGCTGCGAATAGTTTGGACACGGAATTTATATCGTTATTCGGATCCAATTTAGTTACATTTAAAAATCATCTCACCCACTTAGAGGTTTTTAACAAATAGCCGATAAACTGTGCGATAATTCATATTTATTGTTTGATTAGTGTTGTTAATTTTTTTTTGCATGATTTCGGTGTTTAATACAATAAAAAATAACTGCTTTTTAGTGAGCATAGTATAATTATTTAGTTTTAGTTTTAGATTTATTTCAAATACATTGCATTACTATCTAGATTGTCTACATTGTGTATTTTAAATTTAGTATAGTTTATACATGATATATTTAAGTATTAACTTGTTTTTGTAAAAGCGGTTTCCCGTTGAATATGAATAAATAAATAAATAAATAAAATAAATAAATAAACTACAAATTAAAAGTTGATTTACAACATAACATGTGTTAAATCTTGTCCTAACCTAAAACACACAACCCGCATTACACCACTAAATTCTTGAAATATCAAATTTGATTGGTCATATTAAAAAAAAAACAGATTATAAATAATTATGATTGTTAGTGTTTTTTTATTAAAATGTTATTTAAACAATTAACGGATATGTATAAGCACTATAAAAAGTGTGGGGCGGTAGAAACGGGCGTCATGTGCAAGGGGAGAAGCAGATGTCGACGCGGTCCGGTAACTTACTCGCGCACCGCGACAAACCCCTTCCGTTTTTAGGCTACTTGTTGTTACACATGACTTCTCAACAGTACATATGTCATTAAAGAAAAGCGCGGCATTCCCTCGCATTTTTTCGAAAATTCGAATAACCATCTACCTGTTACCTGGCCCACTCGACAGTCGATCAATCACGTTCGTTTCAGTACCTGCGCTCAAGGGTTTCGCAAATTTTGTAATTAGATGGAATTCCTAGCTTTGTCGACTGTCATGCACGTGAAATGTTGGGTTGTTTACTGCATTGGGTAATTTAACTGCGTTAATTCAAGCCAAATATATACTTTGGGAAGATTTATGTCATCCGTCATTTGATAGAAAATGGAGGGAAAACCTTGCCGTATTCCTTTTTTCAAAAAAGTAAATCCATTACGTTTTATTCACGTCTACATATAAGATTGCTAAAGCCGTTTATTTTAAACTTTTACGATATTTCAGTGTTTTATACGTGTGGCGCATGAAGTAAAATTTCGAGTTTAGAAAAGCCTAATTTGGATAGGCCGCTCCGCTTCGCTACGCGGCCAATCCAAATTTTCAGGCTTTTCTAAACTCGAAATTTTACTTCATGCTTAGTCTGGGAGTGGAAAACCCTCGTTTAAAGATTCAAATTGAAATCTTTTAAAAAGGCGACCTGAAATAAAAACTCCATGTATTTAAAAATCACATTAATTCACAAACAATTGTGATATTTTATTGTAATAAAATGTTAAGTGTTTTAATGTAATTTAAAATATCTTCAACAATTTAGTTAAAATTTAAAAATGTAAACGAAAAATATATAATTTAGCAAATTTAAGATAATAAAAAAACGTTTTAAACAAAGTTAACGTTAAACAAATTTAAGATTTAAACAAAACCGTTTAAAACACGACGGGTGTTTTTAAACATGTTTAAAACACTGTTTTAAAATAATAATAATAATAATAATCATTATTCAAAATGGAGACAGTACATGATACATACAATAATTACTAGGATAATTACAACAGTAACATATTCCGTTGCCAATCGAATGCGTCAAAAAAGAAGAAACTATACAATTCCTAAAATAATACTTGACTAAAAAGAAAAACTATTAATACATGTAGCTATACACCATTCCATTTGTTTCTGGATCTCGCCTAGCTATGGAAAAGTGACAGTTTAAGTATTGTAAATGGGGCTGGTTGTGTTTTAAATCAGGGTTTTTAAATGTCACTGTCAGATGTTCGATTTTAAGGTTATAATTTCTGACTATTGTGATCTTACACTGTTGCCTGTTTTACAAATTTTCAGATATAAAAGGATAATAATATGCAGTTTTAAGATTAACAAAATTTACTACTTGGTTTTTGTACATATAAACACAGCAATAATATTGTATATAACAAATAAAATGAATTCGGCTCTGCAAACTTATTTCGTCATTCATTTGTATTTCTCGCCTGGGTCTTCCCGTTAACACATTTTGATCAACTCCATCCATCCACCTTAATTTTGGTCATTCCTCCTTTTATTATTTCGCTTGGGGAATCTGGCTCAGAACAAACATCAGATGATTCAGATGCAGGTTCTCTTGACTAAATAATAAAAGTGGAATGAGGGCTTAAAAATTGTTTGACATGAAAATTATCGGTATCACAAGAGGGTGGGAATAAATTTGCAATTCTACAAAAAAATACTGAGGGCCAACAGAAGAGATGTTGGCCCTCAGTATTTTTTTGTAGAATTGCAAATTTATTCCCACCCTCTTGTGATACCGATAATTTTCATGTCAAACAATTTTTAAGCCCTCATTCTACTTTTATTATTTAGTCAAGAGAACCTGCATCTGAATCTTCTGATGTTTGTTCTGAGCCAGATTCCCCAAGCGAAATAATAAAAGGAGGAATGGTTTCAAAAGAAAGGTTCCCCATGTGTTTTGTCCAGTCATCTGAAATAAGTTTTTCACAATGATCACAGAAATTTTGCCACATATCGGATGTACATTTTGAGAGAGACTCAAGCCATAAATTCTGAACACGATCCTTAGATGGTTGCTTAGAATTTATGTTCTTATTGTAGTAAGTCTTACAAAACCCCCATGCCATTTCAATTGGATTGTATTGACAATGGTATGGCGGTAATCTAAGAACTTCGTGCTCGTTCTTTCTCAAAATGTCATCAACTACGTAAATTTTGTCATTTGATCGAAAAGGTATAAATAAAGCCCATAGTTCCTTTTTGGTTAATTTTGGATTGAATTTTACATTGTGTTTAACCAACCACTCCTGCATTTCGCATTTCTTACAAGAAAATGAAGGAGTTTTGTCTAATTGCACAGAATGGTATGCAGCATTATCCATAATAACTACACATTTCCCTGAAAGCTTAGCCAATGCAGGAATAAGTTGATTAACCACCCAATTTTCAAAAGTATTACCATCCATTGTGGCATGGTAATCTCGGTCATTGTTTTTCGAATGTAATAGAAAATCGCACCCATCCAAAAACCCACCCCAATACCCAGCATGTAGAATGGTGAAGCGTTTGCCTTCATTTTTGAATTTAGTTGGATTACTTTTTATATCCGTTTCATGTACCCAGCGTCGAACCACGGATCCATTCTGATATATCCATGTTTCATCCAGGTATACGAAATGGATATCTTCACTGGAATTTTGATACTGTAAAAATTTTCTAAGGAAAATAATTTTAGCTGCAACAACATGTTTTTGTTCACAGAGAATTTTGCGCCCATTAATTAATTTGAATTTATACCCCATACTTTTAACAACCCTTAAAGTGTTCTTCTACTCCCATGGAACTCATAATTTTCTTCCATATCATTCAAAAGATCTCTCAAAGTAAAATACTGATTTACTGATTTCTAGAGTTATATTGCCAAATTAGTTGTTGCAGATCTTTTCTAGCTAGGTGATTCCAAAAATGGCTATTTTTAGATCGTTTGCCAGAAGTAGTAGATTTCAATTCGTCAGGTCTTTGTCGTAAAATTAATTGTAATGAAGATCTCCCTACCTGAAACGTAATTATCTTTAATTAAATATATATGACAATTAAAATACTAGACATACCCCAAAAATATCTATTAAAATCGTAATAATATTGTGATGCTGTAGATTTGGATTATTTTGCCTAAAATGTTTGTAGGATTTCAGAATTTGTAACCTTTTTGATTCAGAGATAATCTTTGGCATGTTAATATTTAATATGTGCCTGAAATTATTTTTCACTTTGACATTGACACAGCATTGCAACACTAGATTAATTTGATTTTTTAATAATAAAATGCTCGAAGAAGCGACCGCGTGGCGAAATAATTGTTGCAAGATTAACAATAAACCTCTTGAAAATTAAAAAGAGGATTACTTATGATATCATAAATTATTGCAACACTGTTAAAATAAGGAATCAGGAGTGGCAACTAATAAAAAATGTAAATGTTGATACTGCAACATAACAACACGAAAGCATGGCTAGGCGAGATCCAGAAACAAATGGAATATATTATATGTACATATACTTATGTATGCATTCATTCACTTATTCATATAATCTAAAATAGAGTAATTTTCCTGTTCGATCAAATAATCTTTCAAATCTGTTTTAAATCTATTCTCATGTTTAATAATTTTTAGGTAGGTAGGTAATTTATTGAACACCCTCAACGCGGCATATATAGGTAATGTCTCAAAGAGAGAAAGTCTGTGAGTAGGGTATGCATACATTTCTGAATTACGTGTATTATACGTATGCATTGCATTGAACATCTCAAATTTATGTTTATATTTAAAATTAAAAAGTAAGATTTCGTACAGATAGAGATCACAGATAGTAAGTAAACGGTTGTTTCTAAATTTTCCCCGACAAGTTTCGTTATAGTTCATATTAAATATGATTCTTATTGCTCGTTTCTGAGTGATAAATATTTGTTTTGCTGCACTTGACCATCCATAATGTACTAGGCCATATCTGACCAAACTTTCAAAATTGGATCTGTAAAGTATAAGTAACATATCAGTGTTGACTACTTGACGCAATATTCGAAGGGTGTAACATACAACATTCAATTTATTTTCTAATTGCTGACAATGTGAATCCCAATTTATGTTTTTATCAATTACAACACCTAATAATTTTGTTTCATCATTGACATCAAAGGATTGGTTGTTCAGTGTTATCTTAGTTAGCATATTTTCTTTCCGTTTTGTTTGAAATAATAGTAAATTGGTTTTCGTTTCGTTCATTAGTAATTTGTTTTTCCTCAACCATTCCTGGGTAATTCTTAGAACATTACTTGCTTTGTTTACAAGTTCTGTTTCATTCGCCCTAGAAATGAGGAAATTCGTGTCGTCTGCATATGTAGTTACAAAGACGTTTTCTTTTTCAATTATTGATGGCAAGTCATTAACATAGATAACAAATAGAATGGGGCCTAATATGCTACCCTGTGGTATCCCTATATTAGGTGTCATACTATCTGAAACTGTCTCATTAATTTTTGTTCGATATGTTCTGTTTGTTAAGTACGAATAAATTAAGCTTTTTCCAACGCCTCTGACCCCGTAATGCTCCAATTTTTCTAACAAAATTTCGTGGCTTACTGTGTCAAAGGCTTTGGATAAGTCAAGAAATATACCAAGTGGCATTTCCGAAACAAAATGTTTTAAACATAACAACCCTGGTTTTGGTTTGGTCAGAAACTCAGAAACTCGAAATTTTACTTCATTCTTAACCAAGGAGTGGATTCATTCATTTGAAGTATTTGAAGATTACACTGTAAGTGTAAAAACGCTAATGGAAAATCACTACGAGTTGAATTGGGTGTACCACAAGGATCAATCCTTGGGCCTCTACTATTCATAATATACATAAACGACTTACTACTATTTGTTTCTGATACCTTTAAAGTGATTTATGCCGATGACACCACCTTAATTAATAGTGCTGGTACTCTCGATGACGTAATCATTAGAAATAAAAGGGCAAATGATAAGTGCAATGAATCGTTTAGTAGCAATAAGCTGCTATTAAATGAAAATAAAACCATTAATATGGTATTCACCTTGAAGAGACATGAATTTGCTACCCCACCTTCTGTCAAATTCCTTGGGGTTCATCTCGATGATACTATGACATGGAGTACACATACTGACACCCTAGAAAACAGAATATAAACTGGTAACCCAAACTAAAGAAACACCATTTTCAATATGTTATTTCTGTTTTCACACGATTAACTATATTATTGTTTACTAGACGTTGTGCTTATCAGTTTTGTTAAATTCTTAGTAAACATATTTTTGCGATGAAATAAAGAATGCAATTTTTCACAGAAATTGCGGCGTCCAGTTCCTACCTCAATAACTGTGTAAATATTTTTTTTAAATTGAATACAAATAACCGGAAAGCCTTGCGTCAGTATCATTAGATCCATTACAGCTACAATTAATTAATTTATTTATTTATTTATTAACGGAATCTCCATTTTATTACATAAGTGTACATATACATATTGTAATATATGACAAAAATAACAAAAAACATAAAAATCATATAAAGAATTACATTGATTACAGCCACCTAAATTATTACTGAACCAAAGATCTAACAGTCAATGACATTGGATAGCCTAATACGACGTAACTGGACCTTAAACTGATGAATTGATGGTGTAAATAAAACAAAGTTGGGATTATTGCTAATACCATTGGCATACCTCATCATACGATCGATGGATTTGACATCCTGTATCTGGTCGAATGAAAACGTAAACGGAATATAGGCCTATGTCTAGCTTGAAGACCACGAGGTATAAAGAAATTTAGCGCCTCTACCAAATAACAACAGTTAATTAGACTAATTGTTTGGTATTGTAGGCGTTCACTTTGTGGTACATCTTAAATACACTTGTAAATAAAACACTTTTTTTTTCCAGTGGTTAAACAAAGTAAAAAGTGTTTTATTTACAAGTTAATTAGACCATTAACAATTTTGTGTAAGAAAGTCAAATTTAAAAATACTCTTCTTTCAGCTAACGATCTCAGGTTCAATAGCGATAACATGCCACTATGACTAAAATTGATACTAGCTACACCTAGCCGAGAAGACATAATTTTTAGAAATTTCCCCTGAGTCATTTCCAGCTGATGGATAGCGTTTTTTGAGTATGGTGCCCAAACAATAGAAGCATACTCCACGTGTGGGCGCACCAGGAACAAATAAAGAGACTTGACCGTAGTGTCCTTGAACTGTTTGCCGAATCTATATACAAACCCCAACACTTTTAATGCCCTGTTACACACATGCGAAGTATGCTCCTTGAAATCTAATTTTGTTGTAAATATTACGCCCAAATCCTTAACTTTATTATTCAGGGGTAGAGGTTGATTATGTAAACTGTAGGTAAATTCCCCCACACGCCCTCGACTAAAAGATATGGAAAAACATTTACCCAAGTTCAATTCCAATTTATTAATTGTACATCAAACAGAAATCCTATTTAAGTCCTCTTGGAGTTGTAGCTGATCAGAAACATTTTGCACTTTTTTGTAAACCTTGAGATCATCAGCATACAGAAGAAACTGACTATTTTTTATACTTAATCCAATGTCATTGACGAAGAGTAAAAATAAAAGCGGACCACAGTGTGAGCCCTGGGGAACACCTGACGTCACTGGTATTGTATTAGATACATGTTGACCCACACGCACACGCCGAGATCTTCCCACCAAATAACTCTCTAACCATCGCACTACATTGCTACCAAAACCGATACCCTTTAATTTGTGAATTAAAATATTGTGTTGTACCCGATCAAATGCTTTAGAGAAGTCTGTATAAGCTGAGTCCACCTGTGCACCTTCTTCTAAAGCATCTGATATGAAAGTTTGATACGAGACCAGATTCGTGACGGTTGACCTGAGGTTGACAAAACCATGTTGTTCATTCATAATATATGGTAAACATAACCAATTCAATTGGTCGTACACTACGCGATCCAGAAGTTTCGGGACAGCAGACTGTATAGCAACACCGCGGTAATTGTTGACGTTGGACCTACAACCATTTTTAAAAATGGGTACGACGTAACTGTGTTTCCATTCATCAGGGAACACGCCGGTAGTTAATTCTTAGTTTTATATAAACAACTTTTGTTTTAGGCTAACAATAAGGCTTTTTTTCTATTGATCTTCTCTTTAAAATGTTTTAAAACAATATTGTTTACACAGGAAATTTTTCTTTCACGTAAACATACAGAGAGTTTTATGTAACACCGAACATTTTCATAACGAGAATTTTTCTTTGAAGTATCCATATGCATATGTTGCACATTTTTCGATGCTCGGTTTATTAAAAGAATTTAATTTGAAGCTTTAAGCGAGTGTTTTCCACTCCCAGGCTAAGCATGAAGTAAAATTTCGAGTTTAGAAAAGCCTGAAAATTTGGTTTGGTCGCGTAGCGCGAAGCGCGGAGCGGCCAAACCAAATTTTCAGGCTTTTCTAAACTCGAAATTTTACTTCATGCGCCACCGGTACAAAACACTGATTCAATGTAAAGTTTAGCGGTGTGTTTTAAACTTCGTAATATGTCAGTGTTTTGTACCGGTGGCGCATGAAGTAAAATTTGGAGTTTAGAAAAGCCTGAAAATTTGGTTTGGCCGCTCCGCGCTTCGCGCTACGCGACCAAACCAAATTTTCAGGCTTTTCTAAACTCCAAATTTTACTTCATGCTTAGTCTGGGAGTGGAAAACACTCATTGTATGTATTTATAAAATATTTCAATTTGAAGCTTCTAACGAGTGTTTCCAATCCCAGGCTAAGCATGAAGTAAAATTTCGAGTTTAGAAAAGCCTGAAAATTTGGTTTGGTCGCGTAGCGCGAAGCGCGGAGCGGCCAAACCAAATTTTCAGGCTTTTCTAAACTCGAAATTTTACTTCATGCGCCACCGGTACAAAACACTGACATATTACGAAGTTTAAAACACACCGCTAAACTTTACATTAAATCAGCGTTTTGTACCGGTGGCGCATGAAGTAAAATTTCGAGTTTAGAAAAGCCTGAAAATTTGGTTTGGCCGCTCCGCGCTTCGCGCTACGCGACCAAACCAAATTTTCAGGCATTTCTAAACTCGAAATTTTACTTCATGCTTAGCCTGGGAGTGGAAAACACTGGCTTAAAGCTTTAAATTGAATTCATTTAATAAATCGAGCAATAGAAAATGTGCAACGTATGCATATGGATACTTCAAAGAAAAAACCTCGTTAGAAAAATATTCGGTATTACATAAAACTCTCTGTATGCTTACACTATTTTGAAACAATTCAATTTGGAGGTTTAAACAAGTGTTTTCCACTCCCAGGTTAAACATGAAGTAAAATTTCAAGTTTAGACAAGCCTTAAAGTTTTCAGGCTTTACTAAACTCGGTGGCTTCATGCGCCACCCGTATAAGACACATGATTTCAAGTAGAGTTCACTTAGTCACAATATTTCAGTGTTTATTACGGGTGGCGAAGTAAAATTTCGAGTTTCGAAAAGTCTACAAATTTGGTTTGGCCGCTCCGCTTCGCAAATTTCCAGGCTCTTCTAAACTCGAAATTTTACTTCATGCTTAGCCTGGGAGTGAAAAACACCCGTTCAAAGCTTCAAATTGAGCTCTTAAAAAAAAAACAACGAATATCCTAAAATGTACAGCAAATTATTGGGATATGTATACCTAAAAGAAACAATATTGTTTTATTGTAATAAGATAATATTGATACGCTTTGATTAAAACACTTGGTTTGTTTCACTGATTTTTTTATTTTTACTCCAACTAGTTTCGACCTTAGGTCATTCTCAAGGAGATATGAAACTAGTTGGAGTAAAAATAAAAAATCAGTGAAACAAACCAAGTGCTTTAATCAAAGCGTATTAATTAAATATGTTTCACCACGGGTTAAGTGAGAAATTAATTCATCAAGATAATATTGTTTCAAAAAATCTTCTACAAAAATTAATGGGCAAACTCACATCATTATTTACATTAACGTAATAATTAAATACGATAATTTTTAAAGTTAAAAAACTTATTGTAAAAAGTGCACCTAATTGTACCTAGCATTAGCAGTAAATATGCCGGTTTGTCCGTACTGATCCAACAAAGTGCGAGATAATCACTTTTACCCAGAAACTCAAAACGTGCCAATGCCGAAGAAGACGACCCAAGATTACACAGGTGCAAATCCTCAGTGGATTATATACCCACGTTAAGTCGATGGTACACAAACCAAACCATTTGCATAAATATTACCTATTGGGTCTTTGATCTAATACCTTAAGCCGATTCCGCATGAATATAACGTCCCGAATAACCCTTCAGATTTACAGCGTCACTGGACTTCTAGAAAAGTTGAAAATCTTGTATACATTGTAAAAATATGATGCTTTATATATATATATATATATATAGAAAAGTTGAAAATCTTGTATAGATTGTAAAAATATGATGCTTTATATATATATATATATATATATATATATATATATACCAAATAAGAAATAAGCATTAGGTCATGATGTAAAAGTTATTCTTTTATCAAGTGAGTGTGCAAGGAGGACAGAAGATGACGACAATCGTTTCGCTCTTTTTGGTTAGCGAAGTCAGTATATATACAACTTCTACATATCAAGTGAGTGTGTATGGGATGATGGATGTGGCGGCCTGAGGAGCTCATAAAAAGAGCGAAACGATCGTCGTCGTCTTCTGTCCTCCTTGCACACTCACTTGATAAAAAAATAACTTTTACATCATGACCTAATGCGCTGTTATTTCTTATTTGGTACTTATAAGCAGGTCGTTAATTCTAATTGATATATATATATATATATATATCAATTAGAATACTTACTTAAAAACTTTAAAAAAACAGGGAATAACTCAATGACTAACTAAATGTCAAAATAAAATTACCAAACATCATCAGTATCTAGGGCTAACGCGATAATACGAAATGTATTAAAATTTTTACAAAATCGCAAATTTCTCAAAAACTGTTGGAAGGATGTGGCAACAACGCGGTATCAATAAAAAGGAAATTTAATTTCGCATCAGATAAAGTATCTCAAGATAGATGGTTCTATTTAAAAAAATGAAGTTATGCATGTTTGAAGTACTGAAGAATACCGTCGACGGACTCGGTTCAATTTAGAAAATCTGACTAATGGCAAAAACCTAAACAAATACTACATTTCTTCCCAAATCCAAAACCGTAAGCCGCACAACTCTGACTTATTTCGTTTTGAAGATATTGTTAATGGCTTCGAGCTCTAAAATCGTTAAATTTATCAAAAAAAAAAATGAAATAACTCGAAAACGGTTCAATTGAGACCCAATGTTGTGTGCATAAACTCATGTTTATTTTTAACGAGCAATCCAAAAATGTAAAAATATATAGGGTGTTCTATTTAAAATAAGGAAGTTGGTGTTTACTTCCGGTATAACCGCAAGGCCGCCATATTTATTATTTATAATTTTAGGTTATGAAAAACTTGATTCTGAACAACTTTTATTTGAAACTTTTTTTGCTATTTTCAACGATACGCCCACTATAGAACGATTTCCGCTTAGTGACTCACCCTGTATATATATATATATATATATCTATATATATATATATATATATACATATATATATGACAAAAATCAAGAAATTTTAGTACCTTCTACATCGAGTGGATCAATGACACGCAGTAGATCTAGATTACAAGTCCCTAGTTTATAAAACTTTATAAAACAAGTGTACTGACAGTGAACGTGACATTTATCACGTATATAAAAAAGCTCCTGAGGATGGCAGAAGTGATGCTGCCGAAACGTAGAGCGCAAATAAATAAATAAAATCTAAATATTAAATATAATTCCAACTTCCATAATTTATTATTCAAGCAATTGACATTAATGAAGCTACATCACCAATACGATTTGTTAAAGCAGTGATCATACCTGCATTATAAGATTTAACATTTTGATAATAAATTACTAAACAACAAGAAACAAGCCCTAATCCATCCTATCCTAATAAAATTCTAATCAAAATAGGTCTAATCATTAATAATATTATAGATAAAACAAATATGGAAACTAATATAATAAAATGATTAATTGTAAGATCCCCTTCTATATAGTTTCCTCTATAAAAAATAACCATAGAAGAACTAAATAATACAAATTTTATAAATAATAAAGATATTCAATCTACTAAAATTGTTATAACTATAGAACAGGAATTAATTGATAATATTTTGACGAATAAAGCACTAATAACCTTTCTTCACACTTTTATTTGATTTACCAAATGTACATTTCGGACACAAAGTGACCAATATCAATGGATTAACACTGTTAATTCATTGATAATTCCGATATGTACATTTGGTAATTCAAATAAAAGTGTGAAGAAAGGTTATTAGTGCTTTATTCCTCAAATTAATTTGATCTTCACGTAACTCACAATCAATTTATTGATTTGATAATATGTTTATTTCTAAAATAATTCTATAATCTAAAATCATAATTAAAAGCCCTATAAAAAATCTTAAAATCCTAAATATTAGGAAAAGTCCAGAGTAAATAAAACACATCGATAAGATTTTCTAAAATGCTATTTGCATATCATTGATTCCACAATTCAATATTTTTCTTAAACTATTTAAATTAAATTCATAATGTAAATAAGACTTTCAATTGAAAATAACTCGAATAACTGTCGATATTCTGAAAGAGCAATATCTACTTAACATCCACACGAAATTCTATGAATATTTTTCAAAGAATTTCCATTTTGTGAATGTTATAACTTTAATTTACGTAAATATTTCCATAAAATTCGACTTTTTCGACTTACAATTGAAAATAACCGGAAAACTGTCGATGGCGTATTTCCAGTTTTTGGCATGTTCTGAAAGAGCAATGTCTTCTTAACATTCACATGAAATTTCATGAAGATTACACAAAGTATTCCCATTTTGTGATTTTTCTAAACTTTAATTTACGTAAATATTTCCATAAAATTCTACTTTTTCGACTTTCAATTGAAAATAACTGGAAAACTGTCGATGGCGTATTTTCAGTTTTTGGCATATTCTTAAAGAGCAATGTCTTCTTAACATTCACACGAAACTTCATAAAGATTTCACAAAGAATTTCTATTTTGTGAAGTTCTTAAACTTTAATTTGCGTAAATATTTCCATAAAATTATACTTTTTCGACTTTCAATTGAAAATAACTCGAATAACTGTCGATGACGTATTTTCAGTTTTTGCTTTATTCTGAAAGAGCAATATGTTCTTAACATCTACACAAAATTCTATGAATATTTCTCAAAGAATTTTTATTTTGTGAATATTTTAAACTTTAATTTACATAAATATTTCCACAAAATTCAACGTTTTCGACATTCAATTGAAAATAACTGGAAAACTGTCGATGGCGGATTTTCAGTGTTTGGCATGTTCTGAAAAAGCAATGTCTTCTAAATATTCACATGAAATTTCATGAAGATTTCACAAAGTATTTCCATTTTATGAATTTTTTAAACTTTAATTTACGTAAATATTTCCATAAAATTCTACTTTTTCGACTTTCAATTGAAAATAACTGCAAAACTGTTGATGGCGTATTTTCAGTTTTTGGTATGTTCTGAAAGAGCAATGTCTTCTTAACATTCACACAAAATATCATAAAGATTTCAAAAAGTATTTCCATTTTGTGAATTTTTTAAACTTTAATTTACGTAAATATTTCCATAAAATTCTACTTTTTCGACTTTCAATTGAAAATAACTGGAAAACTGTCGATGGTGTATTTTCAGTTTTTGGCATATTCTGAAAGAACAATGTCTTCTTAACATTCACAAAAAAATTTTTTAATATTTCTTAAAGAATTTCCATTTCGTGAACGTTTTAAACGTTACCTAAATATTTCCATAAAATTCGACTTTTTCGACTTTCAATTGAAAATAACTGGATAACTGTCGATGGCATATTTTCAGTTTTTGGCATGTTCTGAAAGAGCATTGTTTTCTTAACATTCACACGAAATTTCATGAAGATTTCACAAAGTATTTCTATTTAGTGAATTTTTTAAACTTTAATTTACGTAAATATTTCCATAAAATTCTACATTTTCGACTTTCAATTGAAAATAACTGGAAAACTGTCGATGGCGTATTTTCAGTTTTTGGCATATTCTAAAAGAGCAATATCTTCTTAACATCCACACGAAATTCTATAAATATTTCTCAAAGAATTTCCATTTTGTGAATGTTATAACTTTAATTTACGTAAATATTTCCATAAAATTCTACTTTTTCGACTTTCAATTAAAAATAACTGGAAAACTGTCGATAGCGTATTTTCAGTTTTTGGCATATTCTTAAAGAACAATGTCTTCTTAACATTCACACGAAATTTCATAAAGATTTCACAAAGTATTTCCATTTTGTGAATTTTTGAAACTTTAATTTACGTAATTATTTCCATAAAATTCTACTTTTTTGACTTTCAATTGAAAATAACTGGAAAATTGTCGATGACGTATTTTCAGTTTTTGTTATATTCTGAAAGAGCAATATCTTCTTAACATCCACACGAAATTCTATGAATATTTCTCAAAGAATTTACATTTTGTGAATGTTTTAAACTTTAATTTACGTAAATATTTCCATAAAATTCTACTTTTTCGACTTTCAATTAAAAATAACTGGAAAATTGTCGATGGCATATTTTTAGTTTTTGGCATATTCTGAAAGAGCAATATCTTCTTAATATCCACACGAAATTCTATGAATATTTCTCAAAGAATTTCCATTTTGTGAATGTTTTAAATTTTAACTTATCTTCTTAACATTCACATGAAATATCATGAAGATTACACAAAGTATTCCCATTTTGTGATTTTACTAAACTTTAATTTACGTAAATATTTCCATAAAATTCTACTTTTTTCGACTTTCAATTAAAAATAACTGGAAAACTGTCGATAGCGTATTTTCAGTTTTTGGCATATTCTTAAAGAACAATGTCTTCTTAACAATCACACAAAATTTCATAAAGATTTCACAAAGTATTTCCATTTTGTGAATTTTTTAAACTTTAATTTACGTAAATATTTCCATAAAATTCTACTTTTTCGACTTTCAATTGAAAATAACTGGAAAACTGCCGATGGCGTATTTTCAGTTTTTGGCATATTCTGAAAGAGCAATGTCTTCTTAACATTCACACGAAATTTCATGAAGATTTCACAAAGTATTTACATTTTGTGAATATTTTAAACTTTAATTTACCTATATATTTTCATAAAATTCTACTTTTTCGACTTTCAATTGAAAATAACTGGAAAACTGTCGATGGCGTATTTTTAGTTTTTGACATATTTAACTGGTTAACCCATTAACAGCCGAGCAATTGTAGAGATAACTCTAAAAGTTGATTTTAGGTAAAATTCTGCACTTCATTTTAAAATGTCTATGAATGACATTGTATTACATACTGTGAATTTTTCTTTTAAATATACATAATGTATATGTTTCAAAATTTCAGGCATTTGTCGATTTTATATAAAAACGTGCAGAATGAAGTTAAGAACGAGTGATTCCACTCCCAGACTAAGCATGAAGTAAAATTTCGAGTTTAGAAAAGCCTGAAAATTTGGTTTGGTCGCTCCGCGAAGCGGAGCGGTCAAACCAAAATTTCAGGCTTTTCTAAACTCGAAATTTTACTTCATGCGCCCTCGCATAAAACACTGAAATATTGTGAAGTTATAAATACACTCACATTATTTTTTTTTAAATGAGTAATAATCAAATTTAACAGTCCTCTAAGGAGTTCTAGATTTGGTATCATGCAAAATATTTTAGGATAATAAATCAATTTCATTATTAGTTTTCCTTATGTTTATTGTTTTTAGATTTTGTTATTTCTATATAGAATAATTGCTGTAATTATGACCACCATTTATTAAATTTTAGTTATTAATGTTAATACGTTTTATCAATTTTTAAATATTATTGTTATTATTTTGTACATATTCTTTGTAAAAGGGGTTTCTCGTGAGAGAATAAATAAAAAAAAATAAATTAAAATATTTAAATAACAAAATATTTACATTTTTCTTCATACATTTTCAAGTCAGGTCAAATAATTTAATATATCAAATTAACTTATTTAGTAATTTACTGAACAAAAAATAAATAATGTTGCGTGTATGCATCAATAGCGCTCAATGGGTTAATATACCGTAATTTACTGGTGGTAATTACCACTGACATTACTAGATAACATATTGTTTAAAAACATATTGCATGTAATATAGAAAAAATCAAATTGTCCCAAAACAAATTATGTTTTAAAATAACTAAACCTTTAAATATATTTTTCTTCATTTTCAGTTTTGTAATTATATAATTTTATAATTAAATAAAAGTCACTTGGTTTGTTTCACTATTTTTTGTATTCTTTCCGACTAGTTTCGACTTATCGTCATTCTCAAGGAGACTCCTTGAGAATGACGATAAGTCGAAACTAATCGGAGAGAATAAAAAAAACAGTAGTGAAACAAACCAAGTGACTTTTATTTAATTATCAATATTGTAAACATGTTTCATCAAGTGATTAATGAGAACCAAATTGAAGATATATAATTTGAACCCAGCGTAATAATACCGTTAAACTGTAGGTAGTACTGGGCAGTTTTTTCTTTGCATGTTAAGTCGTTATTAGTTAGGGTTTTCTAGTGACCAACATTTTACAGACGGTTGCATTTCGGGGCTAGAGCACCGCATCCGCATCCCATCATCCCATAGACAATGAGATGATGTTCGAACCATTTCGCACACGGATGACATTGTTCCGGGGCCCAAGGGTTCCCATACGGAAACACTTCCTGGCGCATTCTCACGGGCCATCCCCATCTGATACAGATTACTCCACGGCCAAAGGCCCAGCTTCCTCACAATAAAAAAAATCACCCTACTTTTACCATTTTCTTTTCTCGGATAGGTACGTGTGTGTCGCCTTCGACTACAATTGTGCTTTGATTGGGAAATATTTTGCAATGGGAAAGAAGGTCGCAGGCTAAGATGTTATTTAATACGCGTAATAATTATGGACGCTTTTATTCGTAAAACAATTGAGGTATTCTTAAATCCACAGAGATAATACTCTTAACGCGTTTGGTGATACTAAATTTTTGATAATTTTATTATTATTGGCTCTACAAAATTATATCGTAAACAGATTAGGTCAATTTAAAGAATAAAAAAGATGCGGGATATTCTGAACTAAAGGACAATTACTGTTTTATAGGTTTTATAGCAATTGATTAATTTAATAAAAAGTCTTTAATTAATTTCTCACTTAACCCGTGGTGAAACACTTTTGAATCGAATACTGGATGATTTAAATTAAATTTAAATTAAAACACTTGGTTTGTTACACTTATTTATATTTTCTCCGACTAGTTTCGACCATTGGTCATCTTCCTCCTTGAAGATGACCAATGGTCGAAACTAGTCGGAGAAAATATAAATAAGTGAAACAAACCAAGTGTTTTAATTTAAATTTAATTTAAATCATCCAGTATTAATAAAAAGTATTAAAGATAACAGGTGTTGAATTTTTCTCTTAAAGCCTGGTAGCGAACGTGTTAATCTATGGTCAAATATAATAATGTAGGTATCCGCAAATGCAAAATTATATTTTTAGCTCGGGAACGCAAAGGCAATCTTAGATGTTATATAGTTTTATAAACAGGCCGAACAAGTTTTTAACATGAAAAATGCACGCATCACCTGTTGATAGTAAATAAGTTGCGTGCCTCTAGTTTCCGTTGTTTTATTTCCTTTTTCCATTTAAATATAGAAACGAGACACACCGCAAACACCGCAACGTTCATTCCAAAGTGTTCATTATTTATTTAAAATCTGTTTTAATAAAGCTAATTTTTTTCTAATTTAATTTGTTGTCGAATACATATTAAATTTTTTTCTAATTTAATTTGTTGTCGAATACATATTAATTTTTTTTTTAATTTAATTTGTTGTCGAATACATATTAAATTTTTTTAATGTAATTTAATTTATTTACGGAATCTCCATTTTACAATCTATATTTTCATTTACAAAGAATAGTAATACTAATAGTAAAAACATAACATAATTGGTGCGTTAAATTTAAACATGTTACCAAAAATGGTTCAATAAATCCTTAAAACTATAAATGTATTATTGCTCAACTTTACTGTTGAATGACAAGACAAACAATCGTTAATAAACGTAAACGTAATATCTCATATATCTCATATTATGTCAGTGTTTTATACGCGGGGCGCATGAAGTAAAATTTGGAGTTTAGAAAAGCCTGAAAATTTGGATTTGCCGGGGCGCGACTCGCTTCGCTCGCGCGCCCCGGCAAATCCAAATTTTCAGGCTTTTCTAAACTCCAAATTTTACTTCATGCTTCATCTGGGAGTGGAAACGTTCCTTGAGAGCTTCAAATTTAACGCTTGTATCAAAGAAATTACAAAGGTTGTTGAAATTAAGAAAAGCTTGACGAAAATCTTCAAATCTTTTAGAAAAAAAAACAAGAATATTTTCAATCAATATTCATGAATATTGATTTATTAAAGCGACGACAAGTTATTTTAATTTAAAAGTAAATAAAATGAATTTGATGGAAATAATCTGCCTTAAAATCGAGGTATGCATACTTAAAAGAAACAACCCACTGAGCAAAAAACAAACAAATAATGTTGTATCAACATTGTAGCAACATTAACCTATTAAGCGCCATTAATGCATACACGCAACTTTATAATTTTTTTTGTTAATTAAATTACTAAATAAGTTAATCTGATATATCATATTATTTGACCTGACTTGAAAATGTATGAAGAATGATGTAAATGTTTTGTTATTTAAATATTTTGATATTACTCGTTTAAAAAAATTATGTTAGTGTATTTCTAACTTCACAATATTTCAGTGTTATATGCGCGTGGCGCATGAAGTAAAATTTCGAGTTTAGAAAAGCCTGAAAATTTGGTTTAGTCGCTCCGCGCTTCGCGCTACGCGACCAAATCAAATTTTCAGGCTTTTCTAAACTCGAAATTTTACTTCATGCTTAGTCTAGGAGTGGAAACACTCGTTCTAAACTTCATATTGCACGTTTTTATATAAAATCCCCGAGTGCCTAAAAATGTACAGCGTATACATTATGTACATTTAAACGAAACATACATAGCAGAGCTGGGCAGAATTCGAATCATTCAGGATTCGATTGTCGGATTCGAATCCTTTTAGAGGATTCAAAAGAGGTATTAGAATACTTTAGTGAAAACGGATTCGTAATCCGGATTCGTTACATTTTTTTAAAAGGATTCGTATTCGAATCCAGAGGTAGATGATTCGAATCCTTATAAAAGGATTCGAATTCTTATAAAAGGATTCGAATCCTTATAAAAGGATTCGAATCCTTATAAAAGGATTCGAATCCTCATACACGGATTCAAATCTTCTCAAATAATTCGAGTCATCGCTATTAAGGCTGGGATTCGAATTCGATTAATTCAAATAGTTTAATATTCTAATATGAGTATTTAAATCACTAAATTATTCATAATGTAAATATTTACATTTTAGAATAATTCAAATATTTCTGAATGCATATTTGGTTACTTAACCATGAAAAATTTCCAACCTTAGTAGTATGTTTTTAATATTTTTCATTTTTAACACTTGAAATCAGTGTTTTATACGCGTGGCGCATGAAGTAAAATTTCGAGTTTAGAAAAGCCCCGTGAAAATTTGTTTCGGGTCGCTTCGCGACCCTCGACAAATTTTCTACGCGGGGCTTTTCTAAACTCGAAATTTTACTTCATGCTTAGTCTGGGAGTGGACAACACTCGTTCTTAGAAGTCTCCAATTGAAGGATCACTCTAGATTACTAAGTTTAATACCATTTTACAAAGGCTACAGCTCGAAGGACCAATCATGGTCTTCGCAGACCGAAGGATACCTGTAGTCCTTCGGTCTCTCGAAGTTTTTTTACAAGAAAACAACGAATATCTGAAGGTTTACAGCATGAATAGGAAAGTAAACATCCAATTTTGAAAAAATATCGAAGTTGAGTTGGTTTTCAGTGCATTTTTAACTTTACTTTAAATCAGAGCAAAAATTTGTCTAGGGTCGCTGCACGACCCTCGACAAATTTTCTACGCGGGGCTTTTCTAAACTCGAAATTTTACATCATGCTCTTTTATAAAATCGATGTATGTAATAATAATAATAATAATCTTTATTTCAAATACTATTTAGTTACATGCATTTTTACACAAAAGATAATAATCGAGTATTTGGAATCTAATGGCGAAGTTCAGTCTTTGGCTGGGTCGCCGCGACTATTTTTAAACTTAACCATTGAAAACATAAGTAATAAATAAATATCAAACAAGCACAGAAGTTTGTTTCAGTGCGTTTTAAATATCAGTATTTTAAATTATTCTATAATTAAATCGACAATATTGAAATACAAAATATACATCTATCTGTCTTTAAGATGTTTGGCATAATGTTTACGGAAAGTTAAGACACATTTCGCTTTGCATTCTAGTGGTACCTTATTGTACACTTTAGAAATTTGGATTGAGAATGATCTTTCTGCAGAAACAGATTTATGTTGAGGTGGAGTTAGTAATCCTCTAAAGCGTACATTAAGTGTATGAATGTCAGAGCAGAATTTAATTTTGTGGTAAAGATAAGGTGGAGTCTTGTCTTTAATTATTTTGTGACAAAAAGTGGCAAAATGAAGTAAACGGCGATCACTCATTTTAAGCCAACCTAAGTCCTGAAGCTTATGACTTATATGATCAAATTTCCTAATACCGAAGATTAATCTCAAACAAGAATTTTGCATACGTTGAATTTTATCAATTGTTTTTTTATCTAAACAAAAGTTGTATACTACATCACAATAGTTGGAGTGTGACAAAACCAGGGATTCACATAATATAGTTTTCAATTTCTGCGATAAACATCGCCGATTTAAGTATATTAACCTAAGATTTACGTATGCCTTATTGATACAACGGGAGATATGACTGTGGAATCTTAGTTCACTATCTATATAAACTCCTAGACTTCTAACACAATTGTTTATGTCAATAAAATTGGTATTGTCCAAGCTAATTGAAAGTAAGGGGAATACTCTTACTCGCGCTTTTTTGGACCAAACAAAATAACTTCAGTTTTAGAATTATTTATTAGGACAGAGTGCTCATTGCATTTTGTAGCGATTCTATTTAAATCTGAGTTAATTTTAGCGCACGTAACAATAGTGTCCTTCTCTGCAAAAGTATATAACAATTGAGTATCGTCTGCAAAAAGATGGTAGTTATTTAAGTTGATACTTGAAAAAATTTGTGAAGTATAAATTAGAAATAATAACGGCCCCAAAATAGAGCCTTGTGGTACACCTCTATGAGTTTCCAGCTCATTCGACAAATTATTTTTCAAGCTTACTATTTGTGATCGGTTACTTAGGTATACTTTGAAAAAAAGAATTGATACCTGATCGAAGCCAATGTAAGATAGTATAGCAAGCAGGGTATTATGATTTAAGGTGTCGAAGGCCTTCGAGAAGTCCAGTAGTATAAGTAATGTCAGAAGGCCTTGGTCCTGGGAAATAATTATATTATCTGTGATGTCGGCTAGAGCTGTGGAGCAACTATATGTTTTACGGAAGCCAGACTACGTGTCAGGGAGGATAGAGTGACGATCTAGGTAACATTTAATTTGTGGTTCAATTACTTTTTCCAAAACTTTGGAAAGCGTACATAATAAACTAATTGAGCGTAGGTCCTTAGGATCAGTAACTGAGGTCTTTTTAGGAATAGGGATTATGTGGGATTCTTTCCAAAACGAAGGAAAATATCCACGAAAGAGACAATTATTCATTATATGTGTTACTCTTTCCACAACGCTCTAGAATCTTTGGACCTCAGCCTAAACTCAAAATTAGCTTTCTTTTCATTATTAATACTTGACGTCGTTAAATTACGTAGAGATTTGTAATAATTCCAGTGATTGGGACTCTGTGTTCTTTTGAATCTACGGAGGGCATTATTTCGAAGGTCTATTAATTTTTTAATATTATCAGTTCGCCAAGGACAATTATTTTTTGTAAATGTTAATGATTTCAGGGGTGCATGGAGGTCAAATAGGTTCAAGAGTGTTGAAGAGAAATAACAAATCTTATCGTCAATACTTGCTAAAGAGTAAATGAAATTAAAATTGCAATATGTAAGGTCGATGTTAAGATTAATTATATTAATATCCTTAAAAGGTCTGTAAGTAACAGTAACAGGTTTAATTTTAGGTTTGATTATACGGATGTCACAGGAGATCATACAGTGGTCAGAGTAATTATGTAGACTCTCGCAACTGGTGTAATATAATAAATCATTAATTGAAATCATAGAAAAAGATGCAAAATTTTACCTAAAATTAACTATTAGAGTTAACTTTATAATTTGCTCGGCTCTTAATGGGTGAATATTCTATTCCTAAGAAAAACCATATTTATTTAACATTAAAGTTGCATTAAATATGATAACAAACTGTGAATAAATCGACAAAAATCTAGAAATATCGAAAATCTCGACATGTAGAAAATCTTGACGGTCCACTCCCAGACTAAGCATGAAGTAAAATTTCGAGTTTAGAAAAGCCCCGCATAGAAAATTTGTCGAGGGTCGCGCAGCGACCCGAGACAAATTTTCACGGGGCTTTTCTAAACTCGAAATTTTACTTCATGCGCCACGCGTATAAAACACTGATTTAAAGTGAAGTTAAAAACGCACTGAAAACCAACCCAACTTCGATATTTTTTCAAAATTGGATGTTTCCTTTCCTATCCATGCTGTAAACCTTCAGATATTCGTTGTTTTCTTGTAAAGAAACTTCGATTGCTTGTAGTCCTTCGGTCTCCGAAGACCATGATTGGTCCTTCGAGCTGTAGCCTTTGTAAAATGGTAATAAACTTAGTAATCTAGAGTGATCCTTTAATTTGAAACTTCTAAGAACAAGTGTTGTCCACTCCCAGACTAAGCATGAAGTAAAATTTGGAGTTTAGCAAAGTCCAGAAAATTTGTCTCGGGTCGCTGCGCGACCCGAGACAAATTTTCACGGGGCTTTCCTAAACTCAAAATTTTACTTCATGCGCCACGCGCACTAATTTAAAATAAAGTTCAATAACACATATATCATTATTAATTAAAATCATTATTTAATTAGATATTTAATCGGTAAATGAACATTTTTGTTAACAGAAACTGATGGAATAAAATGTTTCTGGTTGTAAATAATAGATTCAAATTTATTTTTAAAGGATTTGTATTCGTGATTCAAAAATGAGGATTCGAATCTTTGATTCGAATCATATTTTTCACTTACGAATCCTTTATTCGAGTATTCGTGATTCGAATCATATTAGGTGATTCGGATTCGTGATTCGAATCCTGTTTTTGAGGATTCATCCCAGCTCTGATTCATAGTATCTAATACAATAAGTCATTCATAGAATTCATAAAAATAATTGTAGATTTTTACCTAAAATAAACTTTTAGAGTTAACTTTATAATGCTCGGCCGTTAATGGGTTAAACGGTATTTTAATGTTGATGAAACATTACTTACAAGTGTTTGTTCAGTGGAAACATTCTCTGTACACCCGATATTATGATATTTATATAAATATTATTAAATCACCGAAATTTATTCTGAATACAAAAGATTCGTGGGGGATGAGCCTGATTTGTGTTGCACTTTGCGGTGTGGGGGTATGTAAGCACGAGCTCACGCACGCACACACCCACTAAAAACCTCAAAAGATCGGCAAGTTGTTTTGAAAAGAACTTGTTCTTTTCAAGTTTCCAGGAAACCGATAAACTTTTGGCTTACGCATCCACCATTGTACCTGTACTCTGAGAAAATCCTTTATGGGTTGATTTCCGCAGACGTCTTTGGCGCCCCTGTCTCAGACAGCAGTTTCTAAGAAAATTTCATAGTTTTGACAAACGATGTGCTGACGACAAAATCTACAATACAGAAATTGTTACTGGCACAATACGCGTGCGTGTCGACACTTTAATTTCAAATGACATCCCTATTAAAATTGAAAAAAAATTACATCGCATTAAGATTGGTGAACCAAAATATAAATAAATAAACCTTTATTTACGGACACCATTTTACAGAATATAAAAATCTGTATTTACGGATGTACCATTTTACAGAATATAAAAATAGTAAAGATAGAAACGAAAATATTTATTTATTTATTTCAACGGCTTGCCATTTACATTAAAAATACAATATACAAAAAAAGAACAAATATATACAAACACTAAACTTAAAACTAAGCAAGAAAAGTTATAAATTTTTTAAAAGGCGCTTTAATAATGAAAAAGACCCATTAAAAAAGTCAAAATTTAAAATATTTGCGTGACGCAAAACCCGAACAGAAGCGGAATATTTCGCGTAATCCGTACGCCTGTAGCCGATATGGAATGTAATGTCAGACCGAAGAGAGCGCGGTGGAACCCGTATATCAACCAATTCCAACAGATCGGGGCAATCCAAATATCCATTAAGTAGTCTGAATACTAACTTAGCTTCTACACGCCTTTGTTTAAGGCTGCGAAGGCCAAAAGTCGTCAAAAGATCCAAGTAGGGCTGATCGGTACTAAATTTATAGGCAAGGTACCTTATAAATTTCTTTTGAACTTGCTCAATTTTATTAATGTCGCATTCAGTGTATGGAGACCATACCGTTGAACAATATTCCAAGTGGGGTCGCACTAACGAATTATATAGTGTTACCAGCGTTCTACTATTTGTAAAGTTCTTACTGTTACGCTTTACAAAACCCAGCATCTGATAGGCTTTCGTGACAATATTTGAAATATGGTGTGCAAATGACCACTTTAAATCCACAGTGACACCTAAATCCCTTATTCTATCAACACGATTTATTGCTACATCGTTGAAAACATAATTTGTAATGACCGACCTTGTACTTCGTGAAAAAGTAATGATATTACACTTTTTGATGTTTAGCGTTAATCTGTTATCGTTACACCAGCTATAAAAGTGATCAAGTTCCTTTTGCAGGTTCGTTGCATCAAGAGTGGATTCAATACGCATATAAATTTTCATATCATCAGCGAAAAGTAAACAATTGGCATTCTGAAAACATCTTGTAGCGTCGTTTATAAATATATTAAAGAACAAGGGGCCCAGGTGTGATCCCTGAGGAACACCAGAAGTAACCTTTAGGTGTCTTGATGTTATTTGCCCAATTTTAATCACTTGCAACCTATCTGTTAAGTAGGACTCTATCCAACGTAAAAGAATATCAGTAATGCCAACATAATGAAGCTTGTTGAGTAATAACGTATGATCAACAGAGTCAAACGCCTTGGAGAAGTCGGTATAGATGGAATCAACTTGAAAACCGCGTTCCAAGGCGTTGACAATGTAAGAATCATATAACAATAAATTAGATTCCGTAGATGCCCCCACTCGAAACCCATGTTGTTTGTGAGAGATTGAAGATTGTAATGAATTAGTTAAGAAATCCGTCATCAATTTTTCAAAAATTTTTGGGATTGTTGCAATTATGGATATAGGGCGATAATTTTGAACAAGTTTGTTATCGCCATTCTTATATATTGGAATTATGTTTGTTAATTTCCAGCAAGATGGAAAACAACCACTAGATAGTGACAATTTAAAAAGTAACCATATTGGTCTACTAAGCGCGAATGCACATTTTTTTAATAGAGAAGCAGGCAGGCCATCGGGGCCAGGGCAATAGTTATCTTTAAGAGTTTGTAATGCATTAAGGATCTCCGTGATTTTTATGTCAGGTGTTCGATTTAAGTGAAGAGATGATGGCCAAATCGATGAAGATGTCATTTGTTTATTATGCGGACATGGAGGTCTATACACTGATTCAAAATGATCAGCAAACAAATCAGCTATACTACTTCTGTCGTTGACAACCTTATTATCCCTAAGAAAATTAGCCGGCATACGATCCCCACCCCTCTTCGATCTAACATGAGACCAAAATGATTTTGGATTTGTCTTAATTTCGGACTCAATATTCTCTACGTGATTACTGTAACACAATCTGGATAAGAGCTTGCACTCATCTCTTATTGAGGAAAATGCTAAGTAATCAGATTGAGAGCGTGACAACATGTACTTTTTATGTAACGTTTTTTTTTTAGAATAACTAGAGATTTTAGTTCTTTGCTAAACCATATTGGGAAACTATTTTTAATGTTATACCTGTTGCTTAGTGGAACATGCATTTCAAATGCTTGGAAAATGTACGTATAGAATGTGTCACAAGCTAATTCAATACTACAATCATTAAAAATAGAATCCAAATATGTATTAATAAACAGGTTATTAAGGGATAAATAATCCGCTTTCTTAAAATTAAAACCAACAGTATTGTCTGTCCAAGAGTTGACATATTCTGATGGTAGATGCAGGTTCAAGCTAAGAGCTAGATGATGCTTATCGCACGATACAAGAGGAAAAGATGTTGCCTCAAGTAGAGAATCCAAAGATAAAATAGAGTCTATAAATGCTAAGTCAAGAAGCGCATTATTTATATTTCATACAGAAATATTAATGACAACAAAGTAATCTATTTACAATTCTCATAAATTGGGGAAATGTATTACAAAAAATATCAAAATCAGGATAAATTAACAAAGAATTTGCTGTACGCATAAGACGTATAGTCGGAGTGTGGAAACCATAATTCGTGTTATGGAACGGTATGCGAAAAAGCGGCGGATTCCGACATAAGCGATTATCAAATTTTATAGAAAAACACATGCGAGAAAGAAGAGCCGGGCATTGGATGTCCCCATTAAATAGTTTGTAAAGTAATGACATAGCAAAGTACCGCCTGCAACATAGTTGATCAATATTAAAATCAACGCTAACATTTACATTATTATGTCTGGACTTAAATGCTAGATATTTAACAAATTTGCTTTGAACATCTTCAATACGTTAGATATAAATCTTTTGATACGGACTCCATACACATGAAGCGTATTCTAAATGCGAACGAACGTATGCAAAGTATACAATTTTAAACGACAATACTGACAGATCCCTAAACAAACGTTTAATATACCCTAGCATTTTAACCGCGCGATTACATATAAAATTAATATGATATTCGAAACTGAGTTTAGCGGCAAACCAAACCCCAAGGTCTTTCATTATATTAACTTTTAAAACAATTTTGCCATCAATATGGTAATTAAAATCGCATGTTATTATCTTACGTGAAAAAGTTAGAGATTTACACTTGGCAATATTAAAACTGAGACCGTTTAAAGTGCATAGCTAGCTAAGGAGGAAAGATCATTTTGAAGTAAAAGACAATCACCAATATCGTGAATTTCTCTAAACAATTTTAGATCATCAGCAAATAACAAAAAATGTGAGTATTTAATTGATAAATAGATGTCATTAATTCTGTTTAACATTAACATAAATGTACCTAGGGTGTCATCAAGAAATCCACCCTTGTTTAGGTATGCTAGGGCAAATACCAATGCCCATTTTAATTCACCATTAGTACGCATGATGAAACTATACAACTCTGTGCAACATTCGCTCGATATATTTCACAATACCATTGGGTCCTACGCTAGCTCAATTTCCAGTCTAATGTTATGTTAATGTTATTTTAAATTTATGTTAAATTTAGTATATTCATTTATAAATTATTCATTATTTGTTAATTATCCGATTGCTATATATTTTTATTGATTTTACTATACATTAATTATGCATTGTTATCTATAATATACTTATGTTCTATGTTCTTATATACATTTTCTCTGTAATAGGATATTCTGTATCTGTTGGGAAATAAATACTATTATTATTATTATTATTATTATTTAGAGATTCACGCTTTATTGCGGGGTATTTTAGTTTGTGACGGGTATTTGCTAAGTCACCTACTAAAGTATTGTGTGTGTATGTGGATTTTTTTTTTCTTAATCTGAATGTAGGAATTTCCGAACTATCGAGGCGGTTTTCAGGATTATTGCTTTTTACATCTGTGTGTGCATGTAAGGTGGTAAGTTTATGGCGTATTATTATTATTATTATTATTAAAAATAAGGAATAATAAAGGACCACAGTGCGATCCCTGGGGTACCCCAGAAGGAACGCAAGAGGTATCATAGAGATGGTTTTTTATTTAGACACATTGTAAACGGCCTTGTAAAAAGCTCAGAAACCATGAGATGATTGAATCTTAATGCACTTAATTTTGATAATAAAATATTATGTGATACCGTATCAAAAGCTTTAGAAAAGTCTAAATACACCGTGTCAACTGAACACCTATTTTCCATAGAGTTAGTAATATAATCCTGAAAGCACAGTAAATTAGAAGTAGTAGATTGGCCTCTACGAAAACTATGTTGTTCATAAATTAATACATGCCTAGTCATCCATTCCAGTTTTGATGATAAAAGTTTATCTAAAAGCTTGGGTATACAAGATTGTATTGTGATACCTCTATAATTACAAATATTGTCTCTACTGCCTGATTTGAAAATAAGTGTTACATAACTTCTTTTCCATATGTTGGGAAAGATACTTTTATTTAAAGAATAATTGAAAATTAGGAATAACAATAAAACACTTTAAACTTTGTTTTTATAACACTTATTTATTTTTCGTGACTGCAGTTTCGGCAACTTTAGTAACTTTTGTAATCCATTTAATTGCTTTTTGTATATACAGAGAGTTTTATGTAAAACCGAACATTACAACACACGTTGAACTTTAATTTTCGTATGTTCGATTCGTAATAAAACGAGTCTAAGCATTTACACAATTTGACATGTTTAATTGTGAGGTTAGGTGTAAATTGAATTGCCTATATGACTATTAGAAATAACAGGTAATCAAATGTACAAATCGTACAATGTTCGGTATTACATAAAACTCTCTGTATACCTGTTTTGTTTCTAGTTTTATTTACTACACGTTTGATAGTGGCAAGCTAAAATTGCCGAAACTGCAGTCACGAAAAATAATTAAGTGTTATGCAAACAAAGTTTAAAGTGTTTTATTGTTAAATTAACACGTATAATGAAGTAGAAGCCTCCACAATACAAAATATAAATATTTATTATTTTAACTTTATGAAAGAATTCATTCTAACGAAAATAGCATATCTCTCTAGGTTAAACAAACAACAAATATCGCGTATTATTTATTTCAAATTCTCTATTTTTCTACAGCGAGTTTTTCAGACTGCGAAAGCTCACTAAAACACAAATCTCGAATGCTTATGACAACTATATCAAACTGATTGAATCTAACCTCAAAACAAATCCCAAAGACGTATGGAAGTTTATTAACTTAAAGAACGGTGTATCAAGAATTCCGGTAGAACTTCACAGCGAAAACTCGACCTACTCTTCACCGCAAGAAATCGTTAATGCGTTCGCCGATATTTTTTCAAGTGTTTACACTACCAAAACGCACTTTAATATAACTGACAATTCACTCAACAACCGTGAAACTCTTATAATGCCGTCTATTCAAGAAAGTGATGTCATAGGTAGCATTAACAAACTACGAAATTCGCAGGTATGCGGTGATGACAGTATACCATCTTATGTAATTAAAGATTGTAAATATATATTTGCAAAACCCCTATCAATTATTTCCAATTTATCTCTAAAAAGTATGGTTTTCCCAAGTAGATGGAAAACAGCTGTAATCTGTCCAATATTTAAACGCGGTGACAAATCAGATATTCAGAACTACAGACCAATTTCAATTCTTTCAAACTTTTCTAAAATCTTTGAACAAATTATTTATCAGTTTATTTATAATCATATTATTAATTACCTATCCCCACACCAACATGGATTCTGCTCTGGTAGATCTACAACGACAAATTTGGCTGTCATTACTGTACTGTGTACTGTGTATTGTACACGGATTTTTCTCGCGCGTTTGACACCATAAATCACGAAATTCTAATAAATAAACTTTGCTCATTTGGCCTTTCTTTAAGCCTAGTTAACTTCTTATCATCGTACTTAGATTGTCGTAATAATTACGTTTCTTATAATGGGTTTAAATCAAATTATTTCATTTCTTCGTCTGGGGTGCCGCAAGGCTCTAATTTGGCTCCCTTATTATTCAATATCTATATAGATGATTTAATTTCCTCCTTGTCCTGTAGGGTATTAGCTTATGCAGATGATTTAAAAATTTATGGTGCGGTTACCACAGAACTGGAGTGTGCTTTGCTGCAAAGAGACTTAACTCGTATAACTGATTGGTGTATTGGGAACCAACTAACTCTAAATATAAACAAGTGTGCAGTAATATCATACACTCGTAAACATCACAACATTTCTTTTAATTACAAAATTGGCGATACAATTATACGACGTGAAAATAATATTAAAGATCTCGGTGTCTTATTTGACTATAAACTCACATTTTCCAATCAAATTCATGAGATTGGTAAATCAGCTTATAATTTGTTAGGGATTTTGATGCGGACATCACGATATTTTCATTATACCAATTTATTAAAAATTTTATATTATGCTATTGTACGCAGCAGACTAGAATACGCTTCGGTAATATGGTACCCGTACTATAGTCAGATTCATTAGTAATTGAAAGAGTCCAGAAGCGCTTTCTTAAATACCTTACCTACAAAATTAATGGCATATATCCTGACAGATAGATTATAGTGACTTACTTGAACAGCATGAGTGCTTGTCTTTGTCTAAACGGAGAGATATATGCAACGCATCATTTTTGAAAAAAATTATTTGCAATGAAGTGAACTCGTCCGAACTGCTAAGCATGGTCCAATTTCATGTCCCTCGACTAACATCGCGACAAATAATGACTTTTTCTTTACCCATTGCATGTACCAATATTTTGCTGAGAGCGCCCATTAATCATATGAGCCGCAATGCTAATAACCTGTTTCAGGATATATTTATATAATTTACTGAATATTTGATTGTCTAATATTGTTATTGAAAATAATACTATTGATTATTCGTTTGTATTGCATTGCTTATTTACATAATATTTAATTTTTGTAAATTTTACAAATTATATCTTATTCATTTTATAAATTTGTCTGTGCGCGGAAAGGGTTTAAGTAATTGTTTTGAATAGTTTTTTGAATTAATTTTATAATTATTCCTTTAATTGCGGATAATTTTTGTAATTTCCAATTATCATTGAGGTTAATCGATTTATTTTTATTAAATGTCATACTGTTTAATTTTCATACTATATTATATTGATTTTTGTTAGTTTTACATATTATAGCATATTAATTTTGTTAATTTATATGTCCTAAATTGGTTTATTCTGTTGGACAATAAACGTATTTATTTATTATTATTATTTATTTATTCCCTGCAAATTTTCTAATCGTCAAATTTACCTAACATTACGATATATTTAACCCATTAAAGGCCTAGGAATTATAGAGTTAACTCTAAAAATTGATTTTAGGTCAAATTCTGCACTTCTTTTTATAATTTCCACGAATGACTTATTACAGGGTTTTTCTATTGCTTTTTCTTTTATATCAAATGTTTCTATTTTTATCAATTGATTTTCTTGTTTGTCAAAAGCTTTTCGTTTTATGTCAAATAAATTCTTGAAGTGTCAAAATTGTTTCGTTATTTCTCAATTGTAATTCTTAAACTACAATAATATGCGTAATATGTAATTCTAACTCAAACTTTATTGGAAATAATAACATTGACAATATTTGAACAAATACGAGAAATAAAAACTATTATACATAACAACAAAATATGTAACACAATAAAACACTTTTAACTTTGTTTGTATAACACAATTTATTTTTATGTGACTGCAGTTTCGGCAAATTCAGCTTGCCATTATCAAACATGACTTCATGTTTGATAATGGCAAGCTGAATTTGTCGAAACTGCAGTCACATAAAAATAAATTGTGTTATACAAACAAAGTTAAAAGTGTTTTATTGTGTTAAATTAACATGTATAACGAAGTAGAAGCCTCCACAATTCAAAACAAAATATGTAATTAGCACTTTAGGAAAGAATTTCTTTTCTTTCTAAACAATCACTTAGGTATATCTCCATATGTTGAACATAATGAAGACAATGCATTTCCAATATATTTTCTGATGATGCATGAATTATCTCGTATAATTCATCGGCATTAGCTGCTTCTGCTCGTTTTATTCCATTTTTCCATGCAGAAAATAGCTACTCAATTGGGTTTAAAATGGGCTATATGGTGGAAGAAAGATCAAGTTGTGGCCGTATCGTTGAACTAAGTTTCTAATATCTAAATTTCTATGGAATGGTACATTGTCCATAATAAAATATGCTCCTTCAATTCCATCGACACTCAAATGTTTAATTAGGGTAACGATAAATTCTTCGAAGTGTTCGACATTATATGGCCTATCTTGAATTTGGAATATATATATATGTAAAGAATTGCTTGTCATAGCGGCAGCAATTGAATAATTCCTACTTCTTATTTGGGCCTTATGTAAATGTGCAGGCAAATTTTTGGGGGATCTACGATGAGAAGTACGAGATGTTACCTGAACTCCAAATTTATCAATAAACAAAATTTTGTTTCGTTCATTCATTATTCGATTATAATGAATCGCATATCGGAACCTCTGTTGAATTACTTCGGGTGAGTTTCTGCGAGCTGGAACATTTGTAACAATCTTGAATGAATAATGGAAGTCCTTCAGCGCTCTGTTAATTGTTGAGATTGATATTTGCAATCCAGGCCATGTCTCTAAGCATTTCTTTTTAAGAGCTGCAAGGGTTAAAGAGCAATCATCATCCACCCAGTCACAAATTTCTTCTTTTTGCACATTTGTTAAAATTTTATTTCGATGACCTGCCTGCCTGCCTTTTTTCTATTATACCTGTGGCCGTGTATTTTTTATGTATTTTTCGTACAGTATCCGGAAGTATTTCAAATTGTTTTGATACCTGAATACTCGACGAACCAGAATTCATCGCCCTTACTATAAGCGACCGTACTTCGTTTGGGATTTTATTATTATATTTTCTACGTCTTGGCTGCTCTGCCATGATACTTGTAATTATGAAAGCAAATGCTAGCAAACACGAATTACAACTGACAAATAACGAATGATATTTGACATATAAAGAAACTACTTGATACAAAACGAAAATGATTTGACAAACAAGAAAAGCAATTGGCAAATAGAAAAAAATATTTGATATAAAGAGAAAAGCAATAGAAAAACTTTGTATATTACATACTGGGAATTTTCTTTATAGATACAAGATGTATACGCTGTGAATTTTCAGGCATTCGTCGATTTTATAAAAGCGTTCGATTTGAAGTTTAGAACGAGTGTTTTCACTCCCAGATTAAGCATGAAGTAAAATTTCGAGTGTAGAAAAGCCTGAAAATTTGGTTTGGTCGCGTAACGCGAAGCGCGGAGCGACCAAACCAAATTTTCAGGCTTTTCTAAACTCGAAATTTTACTTCATGCGCCACGCGCACTAAACACTGATGTGGTTTGATGTTTAGAATACACGTTTTTAGAATACTGCTTTAGTAGAATATTTTGACTGTATTGTTTCGAGTTTACGTGAAGTGATTAATCACAAATAGAAAGACTGTTATTCCTTACTTCACTTTTTATTTTTATGTTAGATGTACATTTCGAGACACCGATCTCGAACCTTTAGCCGCTAACAATAGGTTTAATTACTTTTTGGTTTTGCCGATAACCCGTCAACTATATATACTGCGCACATAGTTTTAAGGATTTAGTTTGTTATTGATAATGAGCACCTTGTGTCTCGAAATGTACATCTAACATAAAAATAAAAAGTGAAGTAAGGAATAACAGTCTTTCTATTTGAGAATATTTTGAGCTTCACGTAAAATCAGTGTTTTATACACGTGGCGCATCAAGTGAAATTTCGAGTTTAGAAAAGCCAAAAAAACTCGAAATTTTACTTCATGCTTAATCTTAAGAATATTTTACTTAAAGAAATGAACAGACAAAAAAGCTTTTGGACGGTTTCGTATTATTAGATAAATAAATGAGTAGAACATTTTTTACCATACCTTGTAACTTATTTATACTTCTCCACCATTTTTCACGTTGAACTTGGCTTAATCTCAATCATTGACCACCATGCATTATATTATTAACCCATTAGGCGCCATTGATGCATATACGCAACATTATTAATTTTATGTTAGTTAAATTACTAAATAATTTAATTTGATATATTATATTATTTGACTTGACTTGAAAATGTATGAAGAAAAATGTAAATATTTTGTTATTTAAATATCTCGATTATTACTCATTTAAAAAAGTATTTAGTGTATTTCTAACTTCACAATATTTATTTCGCGTAAAATATTTATTCCGCGTAACCAAATCTTCCAAAATTTAAGCATCTGGAGCAATTTGCTTTGTTAGACGAAATAAATATAAAATATATTAACGTCAGATCAAGAAATTCACATTAAACCAGTGTTTTATACGCGTGGCGCATGAAGTAAAATTTCGAGTTTAGAAAAGCCTCGTGAAAATTTGTCTCGGGTCGCTGCGCGACCCTCGACAAATTTTCTACGCGGGGCTTTTCTAAACTCGAAATTTTACTTCATGCTTAGTCTGGGAGTGGACAACACTCGTTCTTAGAAGTTTCAAATTGAAGGATCATTCTAGATTACTAAGTTTATTACCATTTTGCAAAGGCAACAGCTCGAAGGACCAATCATGGTCTTCGGAGACCGAAGGACTACAGGGAATCGAAGTTTTTTTACAAGAAAACAACGAATATCTGAAGGTTTACAGCATAGATAGGAAAGAAAAAATCAAATTTTAAAAAAATATCGAAGTCGGGTTGGTTTTCAGTGCATTTTTAACTTTATTTTATATCAGTGTTATATACGCGTGGCGCATGAAGTAAAATTTCGAGTTTAGAAAAGCCCAGAAAATTTGTCTCGGGTCGCTGCGCGACCCTCGACAAATTTTCACGGGGCTTTTCTAAACTCGAAATTTTACTTCATGCTTAGTCTGGGAGTGGAAATACTAGGTTCTAAACTTTTTATTGTCCTTTTTTATACAAAATCGACGAATACCTTACATTTACAACGTATACATTATGTATATTTGCAAGAAAAATTCACAGTATGTAATACAATAAGTCATTCGTAGAAATCATAAAAAGAAGTGTAGAATTTTACCTAAAATCAACTTTTAGAGTTAACTCCATGACTGCTCGGCTGTTAATGGGCTGAGTTGGGTTACACTGGTCGGCATGAAAATCGGCCCTGACACCATTCCTGCTGATTCTTATGTAAAATGACCTCCTGAATCCGAATATGACCCCCGTTTTCCCCCATCACCCACCGTTTTCGGGGGAGGCCCCCCACCTATTTTTATCACTTTTCCATAATTTGGAGAAATGAAAAGGATTATTTTAGCCTTTACGTTTCTTCTGAGGGGCTAGAGAGGTGAAAAGTTCCAAAACATGTTTTTTTCGCAGTTTTTTCAATTATTTTCTACATATTCCAGCTTCCATCCCCCCTCATCCTCCCCCAAACAATAAAAATATATAGCAACAATATATAGCAACAATAATAAAAATATATAGCAACAATATATAGCAACAATAATAAAAATATATAGCAACAATAATAAAAATATATAGCAACAGATTCACTGTACCACGCTGGCGCTCTCAATACCTCGCGCGCACAGGTTTGCCCAGGAATTTTCGGATGAACACGGGAAACGGTTTCATCAAGACATCTCTAAGTTCGAGAGGAGATTTTCGGGGAAGTGGAATGCGAGCATGTTAGCAGAGTACTGCTGGTTTTTGATACGAGAAACTTCTACCTCAGGGTACAAAAGGAAAGCAAGCACCAAATGAAGGTACTTATCTTAGTTATTTATTATTCTTTACATTTATCATTTTACATTTATTATTTTACTTTTTATTTATTATTCTTTACAGCTAAAATAATCTTTTTCACCCCTCCAATGGATGGGGGAAACGGGGGGAGTATTGAGAGCGCCAGCGTGGTACAGTGAATCTTCCGAACTGTTGCTATATATTTTTATTATTGTTGCAATATATTTTTATTATTTGGGGGTGTTTGGGGGAGGATGAGGGGGAACGGAAGCTAGAATATGTAGAAAATAAGTAAAAAAACTGCGAAAAAAACGGAAAAAATTGATCATTTTAAATGATTTTTTTTCAATTTAAGGGGGCAAATCCCCCCCCCCAAATCTACCTCCTTGCTACAAATGTTCATGTTTTGGAACTTTTCACCTCTCTAGCCCCTCAGAAGAAATGTAAAGGCTAAAATAATCCTATTCATCCCTCCAAATTATCGAAAAGTGATAAAAATAGGTGGTGGGGGCCTCCCCCGAAAACGGTGGGTGATGGGGGAAAACGGAGGTCATATTCGGATTCAGGAGGTCATTTTACATAAGAATCAGCAGGAATGGTGTCAGGGCTCGAAAAAAATTTTTTTTTTGCAGACCAGTGTTATTGGAAGAATTTTTGACAATTTCTCGAAAAACGTCCAATTTAGCGAGCGCACAATGTTTTTGCCGCTTTAGAGCGGTAAAGTGACATTAAGTGACGTCTCCTCGGAACACGCCTGCTTTCCGACCACTTATGCGGGCGTAGAAGCCTACTTTCTATAGGGATTGTAGGAAAAATAATTTTCTTAAAATGTATAGATTTTATTTATGATACTCCTAGAATAAATAATTTCCCATTTTGATTATTTTACTCCTAGAATAAATAATTTCCTATTTTGTTTATTTAACTCCTAGAATAAATAATTTCCCATTTTGTTTATTTTACTCCTAGAATAAATAATTTCGCATTTTGTTTATTTTACGCATATAAAGTTTTCCAAAAGATTTCAACTGATTTTATTAATCTTTCCAAGTTTAAACAAAGAAGTGCCGAGATTCTTTTCGCAATCGACAACAAGTTAGTCTTACAAAGACGAAGACGAAGACATCTGGAACTCCCTAATTCTTAAAGCCCTTATTACCTGACCAAAAAAATATGTATATATAACTTGTAAAATATTTTTCTGTATTACTCCTTGAGAATGACGATAAGTCGAAACTAGTCGGAGAGAATAAAAAAATAGTAGTGAAACAAACCAAGTGACTTTTATTTAATTATCAATATTACAAAGACTATATCAAACACTCATTGAAAGAACTACTTCCCGAGCTAATACCCCGACGGACATTGAATTACATAACAAGTGTTTGGTGTTACATACAGCAACCTACTGCAAATGTAACAATTTGGGTCAAATTATTCAGGCCATTTGTAGACGCGTTTCGAGATGTATCTCTCATCAGTATAGCTTTGCCGTTCCCTCTAAATAAACAAGTTTATAATTAGAGATGCACCGAGACACCGCACTCGCAATTCACCGCGTGTTGTTTCGTTGTATAATATTGCGCAATGTCTTCTGTAAAGTGTAAAAAATCGCCTGTATGGAAGTATTTTGTGGAGTGCACGGAGAGTACTAGGCTGGTCCAGTGTAGATTGTGCGATGTAAAGATTTCGCGTGGAGGAGAAGGTAGAAAAGCCACAGCAACTGGATTGATTAATCACGTAAGAAATAAACATAACCACGAATTTCTAAAACTGCAAGAATGCTCATCAGTTGCTGTAGCAACCAATCAAAAACTTTTAAAGTTTAAGCAACCATGTTTATCAGAATGCCTAGAGAAGTCCAAATTGTGGGACATAAATGATGTGAGGGCCAAAGAATACCACTACTTAATAGGGGAAATGATAGCAGTAGATAACGAAGTATAGCTATGGTTGAGAGACTAGGATTTATGAGATTGATGAAGAAGGCTCTACCTCGGTATAACATACCTAGCAGAACATACTTTATTGAAAACATAATACCTGATATATATATAAAAAAAAAACTGTTGATAAAATTAAAAATAACATAACAAGAACTTATACATCTGACATGCGGACGTGTACCCATACTGGCGCCAGTTTGTTGAGTTTTACGGGCCATTGGCTCAATGATCAGTTTGAATTAAACCATGCAGTTCTCAACATGAAGCATTTCGCAGGACCACATACTGGAGAAAATATTGCCTCTGCTTTGATGGAAATTTTATCTATGTGGGATATTCCACGATCCAAAATACATGCTGTTATACATGATAATGGTGCCAATATGGTTAAAGGTGTGAGAGATACCGGATATGGATCTATTACCTGCTTCATACACACACTCCAACTAGTTATCGTAAATTCATTAAAAATCCAGAGTGAAGTTACTGAAACGATTAGTGCAGGAAGAAGAATCGAAACCCATTTTAATCACTCGAATTCATCGCAAGAAAAACTGCAAACTATTCAACGAGAGTTAAGCCTTCCGCAACATAAGTTGGTTCAAGATGTTATCACGCGCTGGAACTCAAGCTATTATATGTTAGCAAGACTGCTCGAGCAAAAGCGTTCTATTTCATTGTATCTAACGGATAATTCAAATATTCCCAATTTGTCTTCATCGCAATGAGAGCTTCTACAACAGATATTGAGACTGTTACAACCGTTTGAGGAGATCACAAAAATCATAAGTTTAGGCTTATCCTGTGTGTCAGAGACCATACCACATGTAGAAACGATTATGTGCTATGTAAATAAAGAAGAAACTGCACGGGCCACCAACAAATATCAGAGTACAAGACTTGCTATTAAAGCGGAGCTGGAAAACCGCTTCGCCAAGCTCAAAACAGAAAAGTTGTATTTGCTGTCTACTCTACTCGATCCAAGGTTTAAGACGAGTTTTTTCATGGGCCAGAATCAAGCTGAAAAGGCTCGGCAGTTAATAATGCTAGAAGCTTTAAAAAACAGTTGTGACGAATCAACTACTGACAGCGATACTGATATTGACGCTGTGACACCTGCGAATAAAAATAATATTAGGACTGATAACAAATCTAGCCTTGAGTCTGACACTCATTTAAGTTTTTGGGACTGCTATAATGAAGTGGAGAAGATCGCAGCACAGCAAAATAATAGTGAATCTCCTAAAAAGAGAAACAATATTGCAACTGAACTTGACAGTTATTTGGAAACTGCACGCATAGCAAGAAATGACAATCCTTATACTTGGTAGGCATCCAATCGAAATCAATACCCATATTTAACACAATTTGCTGCCATTTATCTGTCTGCTCCTGCGAGCAGTGTTTATAGTGAAAGACTTTTCTCAGGAGCTGGGAACGTATATGAAGATAAAAGAAACCGACTAGTGCCATCAAATGCAGAAAAACTAGTATTTCTGCACCACAATTTACCACTAATAAATTTTGAATATAATATTTGATTTATAATAGATGTATTAAAAATAAGAATAATATTATCATTTATAAGTTTATATATTTCATCATTATTAATAATTATACACGAGTTTGTTTTCTTTTGCAAAATTTGTTTTAAATGATTCTTTTTTACCTTTTAAATTGTATAATTTATTAATAAATAATACACGAGTTTGTTTTCTTTTGCCAAATTTGTTTTAAATGATTCATTTTTACCTTTTAAATTGTATAATTAGAAAAAAAAATAACGCGTCACTATTCGGCAAATGCCGAATAGTGACGCCAACTATTCGGTATTCGGCCGAATAGTGAAAAACGTGCCGAATATACCGAATACCGAATAGTTGCCGAATATTCGGTGCATCTCTACTTATAATAATAGATTTTTGATACTTTAAAATTGCGCTCGGCTAAAGCATCCAAAGTTTGATTTTTTTTGACGAATTGTTTATTTTATGGCAATAAAACTCGTAAAAGTAGGTGCGTAAATTTGTGTTTGGCTGAAATGAGTTGCTATCGTTGATAATAATAATAATAATAATTTATTTCTCAACAAGCATAGCCTAATTATAGAGAAATATATATAAACTAAATATAGGTGTACAGTGTAAGTGAGTAGGGTACAAATTAATAAGTTGATTAACAAATTCAGAAAACACATTCGGTAACATCACACATAAACTGTTCTATACAGGGTGAAAAATATCGACAAAGCATTGAATTTCGTGATAATTTCGCAGCATTTTATAATGGGGAAAACATGTAGGGGCGTCGTATAATTAAAGGTTTGTTTATATCTAGAGAATAGTCTGGGTACATTAAAATCGATGTTGCACAACAATTCAGAATTATCAGTAAAATTATGAATTAATTTATATAAATCAACAATAGATATGCGTTGATGTCTTTTGTGTATGGTATCTAATTTAAATTCGTCTATGAGTGTAGAATAACTTGTGTGGAATTCTGGATATTGTTTGTGTTTTATGAAGTATAGATATTTGAGAAAGCGTTTATCAACTTTCCCAAGCATGTTTATATGTGTTGAATATCCAGGAGTCCACACAGTAGCGCAATAATTAATTTTAGATAAAATAAGCGACGTATATAAATTCATAACTGTGTTTGTGGACTTAAAGTCACTACAATTGCGTTTTAGGAATCCTAATAGTTTATAACATTCACTCGTAGTGTTTTGAACATGGGTGTTAAAGGTGAGTTTATCGTCGAAATGTATTCCAATATCTTTTAAACAATTTACGCGTAAGATTTGATCGTTATGCAAACAATAGTTGTATATAGTAGGGGTAGTGGATCTTGTATATGACATGATTCTGCACTTAGAAACATTTAAAGCAATACTGTTTGAGGAACACCATTGGCTCAATTTAATTAAGTTATTTTGTAATTTAAAAGTACCTTGTAAATTATTAATTACAGAATATAGCTTGATATCGTCTGCGTATAATAGATATTCACAGTCCAATACATCGCACACACTGTTGATATAAATTAAAAACATTAATGGGCCCAGGTTTGAGCCCTGAGGCACACCACTAGTTGCGATAAAAGCATTTGACTTTACTCCCATGTATTGATATTTATGTTTGTAAGAATCTATGAATTTAGTGAGATTTAATTTATTTTTTTAATATGCAAACTATAATTATCCGGGTTTAGAAATCATTTTCAGAGTCTAAATTTTAAATCTGCCTGTACAGCATCTTATTACCTAATGAGATTGTCTACTTAGAAAATAAAGTTCAAGTACTTACAACCTACGGGTTCTGTTAATAAGATTAGCATTAAGCTGTTTACAATTTTAAATCATTGCGAAAACAATAAACGGGAACACCTGACGTAATTTCAAAAATACCAGGAAGGAACGTACAAGACAAATTGTAACTAAGAAAGGTGCCCAAAAGCAGAGCGGCTGAACCAAATTTACAGGCTTTTCTAAACTCGAAATTTTACTTCATGCGCCACGCGTATAAAACACTGTTAATAACATACTATCTTAGTATACTTTAGGGCGTGGTGCATGAAGTAAAATTTCGAGTTTAGAAAAGCCTGAAATTTTACTTCATGCTTTACCTGGGAGTGGAAAACACTCGTTTATAGCTTTAAATTGAACTTTTTATAAAAAGAACAAGGAATATCTGAAGATTTAAATACCGGGTTGAGGGAAAGTCCCGCCGAGTACTTTTTATTTTTCATTTAGTAAGTAGACAGTCCCTAGTTAACTACCTATGGGTTTATTTGTTTTGAAAGCTGTGCCGTTTTAGTCTAATTTTCAGTTGAGTTTTTGAATTTATTTTTTGATTTTGTGAAGTACAGTGTGAAATATGGGCAAATATTCACTGCAACAGAGATTAGAGATGTTGGAGATATGGTATAGTAAGAAAAATAATAGTGCTACTGCAAGAATTTATAATCAACGCCATAAGTCAAAAAAGCATTTCGATCAAAGGATTATCGGTTTAGATGCGATCAAACATACTGGAGGAGGCGTGGAATGGCCTCCTTATTCACCAGACTTGAATCCTCTAGATTTTTATTTATGGGGATTTTTGAAGTGTAAAATATTCAAAACGCCTCCAACAACATTGAATCAGCTAAAGGAAGCAATTTCAAGTGAAATGAATGCGATTCAACCTGAAACATTGGTAAAAGTTATTCAAGAGTTCGAAAATCGCCTATTACACGTAGTGGCTACGTCTGGTTCCCACTTTGAACACTTATTTAGTTGAATTTTTATCTCTTTAACTGTATGCAATCAAACAATGTCCAATAAATTCTTTTTTAAACCTCGGCGCCTTTTTTCGCCCACCCTGTATATACGCTGTAATTAGGATATGTATACCTAAAAGAAAAACACCCTGTATGTTTCATCTGGTGTTAATAAATGTACAAATGTTGATTTCATCAAACTGCTCCGGTGTAACTAATATATGAACATATTTATTAAATTTATTACATTTTAATAACCAAATTTTAATTTTATGAATGTACAGAATAAATTTAAGATAATAACAAACAGTAAAACGCAGCCAATTATCTGGTGTATTTGTGTTTTATGTAAATTAGGTACCCAGACGGCCACAAGTGTTTCGGTTAAAAGGGGGCGCGCGAACACCAGTAGGTAAGTAACCCTTGCTCTCCGTAGGTCGTGAATGATCCGATAGCACAATTGTAATTCGGGTCATTCATTAAAACGGGCGGGAACATCGCAAACAATACCCAATTTAGATAAAGTGATTTGCAAATTAGATGTAACGGAAATTAACTCGAGTTTTTCTATCACACACGTTAACGAATTTAAAATACACACAACGAATTCCTGAAAATTTGATAAACAAATCGGGATGCGTTAGATTCCTGAAGGATACAGCTACAAGATCATTTATAAGGGTGAGGTATGTTCGCCACAAAAAAATCGCAATGTCTGCGAAAATGTTTGCCCACTTTGCGAGCGCCCACTTTGCGAACGTCATGATCGAAAATCATTTTTTACATGTGGCACTAATTTACACAGCTTATGCTCCCATTCATTAGCTACATTTTGGTATAATACGAAGTTATTTTACGATTTTCGTCAAAATTTGACTTTTTTCCTACCAATATTTTAAAATTTCGGTGTAAATGTTTTTCTCCCCAAATAATCTGAAAAAATTCACGAAGGCCCTTTATGATGGTAGAAATTACGTAGACTATTAATTTTCCCGAGAAGGGCCAGTTGAGTCGCACATCACCACCTTATTTGTCAATTTTCGGATTTTCGTCAAAATTTGATTTTTTTTCTTCCAATATTTTAAAATTTTATTGAAAAATGTCTTTTTTCCAAAAAATCTGAAAAAAATCATGAAGGCCTTTTATGATGGTAGAAAGGACGTAGACTATTAATTTTCCTGAGAAGACATCATTTTCTACCATTTCGGGCCAGTTGAGTCGCCCCGAAAAATTAACATGGCACCTTATGGGAACGGTTTATGGGAAGCGCGCCGATCGACGCTGGCGGAAGCGACGCCGTTGTGAGTGCGATTACTCAATTTACAGACGACGTAGAATACCGGACGTCGGAAGCATTATATTCCCGAAGAATACAGCTACATTTTCATATAGGATCATCCAAATCGGTGCGGTGTATTCACCACAAAAATATCGCGAAGTAGCCGAAAGTTTCTCCCACTTTGCGAGCGCTGTCTTTGCGAGTGTCGTGATCGAAAACTATTTTTTCGATATGGCCCAAATTCACGCAGCGTATGCTCCCATTCATAGCTACATTTTGGTATAATACGAAGTTATTTTACGATTTTCGTCAAAATTTGACTTTTTTCCTACCAATATTTTAAAATTTCGGTGTAAATAATTAAATTATTGTTGAGTTACGTGAAGGTGAACGAAGTTATTAAATAAAAGAATTGAGTCTCCTTTCTTCACAGGATTTATTTAAAAATCGCAAATGTACATTTCGGTCACGATGTGACCATTATCAGTGTTTAACTATTTACAAAAACAAACGAAACATTTATACCATGGATACAGATTCGGATTGTAATTACAATGTTTCGGGTGACTGGGATTAGAGCGCTGGGATCAATTCTAGAAAAGGATTTACTAATGGGCTTAAATCAAAGTTTAATAGCCTGTTTTCCAATTTTTTCATTTCTATTGCCTCCAAGGTATTAAGCCGGTAATTACTGGAGAATTTTAATAATTTCATTTTATCTTTTGAAGATTTGTGACCTGATTCGATGGCGTGGTGAGCTAACGCTGATTTATCTGCATTAGTTTTTTATGTGTAAGGTATGTTCTTTAAATCTGTTCTGCAAATTGCGTTGAGTTTGTCCAACATAAATTTTATCACAATTGCAGTACTATTGAATAAATGCCAGATAAATATAATATAATCAATAAAATTATTAAAAAACATACCCATAGATTTAAAATACAAAATTCAACAAAATTAGCTTCAATTAAAGATAACCCACCGAAACAATACATTAAAGTCTTTTATGTACCTAAACTCACTAACAAGATTAATAAACTTTGTAAAAATTTCAATTTAATTCCAGCTTATTATACTAATACCAAACTAAAGAATTATCTCAGAAACACGTTCGACAATAAAAGCTACCTCTCTTTATCTGGCATTTATTCAATAGAGTGCTGCAATTGTGATAAAATTTATGTTGGACAAACTCAACGCAATTCGCAGACCAGGTTTAAAGAACATACCTTATACATCAAAAACTTTAATGCAGATAAATCAGCGGTAGCTCACCACGCCATCGAATCAGGTCACAAATTTTCAATAGATAAAATGAAATTATTAAAATTCTCCAGTAATTACCGGCTTAATACCTTGGAGGCAATAGAAATGAAAAAAAGTGGAAAACAGGCTATTAAACTTTGATTTAAGCCCATTTTCTAGAATTGATCCCAGCGCTCTAATCCCAGTCACCCGAAACATTGTAATTATAATCCGAATCTGTATCCATGGTATAAATTTTCCGTTTGTTTTTGTAAATAGTTAAGCATTGATTATGGTCACATCGTGGCCGAAATGTACATTTGCGATTTTTAAATAAATCCTGTGAAGAAAGGAGACTCAATTCTTTTATTTAATAACTTCGGTGTAAATGTTTTTCTCCCCAAATAATCTGAAAAATTCACGAAGGCCCTTTATGATGGTAGAAATTACGTAGACTATTAATTTTCCCGAGAAGGGCCAGTTGAGTCGCACCGAAAAATTAACATCACCACATTATCGGAACGGTTTAAGGGAGGCGCACCGATCGACGCTGGCGGAAGCGACACCGTTATGAGTGCGATTACTCGATTTACAGACGATGTAGAAGAATACCTGAAAGCATTCTATTCCCGAAGAATACAGCAATATTTTCATAAAAGATCATCCATATCGGTGCGGTGTATTCACCACAAAAAATTCGCGAAGTCGCCGAAACATGTTTCCCACTTTGCGACCGCTGTCTTTGCGAGTGTGGTGATCGGAAACTATTTTTTCGATATGGCCCAAATTCACACAGCTTATGCTCCCATTCATTAGCAACATTTTGGTATAATATGAGGTCATTTGGCAATTTTCGGATTTTCGGCGAAATTTGAAAATATCGAAAGGGATGTATGTATGGAAAAAAGTCAAATTTTGCCGAAAATCCGAAAATTGCCAAAATCACTTTATATTATACCAAAATGTATGTAATGAATGGAAGCATAGGCTGTGTGAATTTGGATCACATCGAAAAAAATAGAATAATTTAAATAGTCGAATATTTCCTTCAATAGATTATTCGCATTTTTTAATTTTCTTATATGCAAATATTGGAATATTCGATTTAAAATATTTATTAAAAAACATATTTCCCTAAATTATTCGAATATTTGAATATTCATTTAAAAACATATTCAACTATTTCAATATTCGAATATTTAAATATTTGAATATTAAAATAGTTGAATATGTTTTTAAGCGAATGTTTAAATATTGGAATAACCTAATACCAATTCGGATTCCTCCCCAAAAAATCAACTACACTACCTCTTTCCATTTTAACCTCCAATATACAAACCATGCATCTTGAAGGTCAAAAAACAAGTATCGCCTTTCTTGATATAACTAAAGCTTTTGACACGGTTTGGCATATTGGCCTCCTATATAAATGCTACATCCTTAAGATCCCAAAGCATCTAATAATCCTTATTTACCATTTCCTAACCAACAGATCCTGTAAAGTAAAAATCCGCCAAACTGTGTCTCGCTCATTCCCCCTCCTGCAAGGTGTTCCGCAAGGCTCTCCGCTATCCCCACTTCCTTACAATATCTTTTGCTACGACATATTCAATCCCAACCCTTCCTACTTTAACCCAACAAGATACGCCCTCCTCTTTGCTGATGATACGGCCCTTAACTCCCACGCTTCAACGCTTCAACAATCCCAAAACCTCCTTCAAAATTCTCTTAATTCCATACAAAAATGGTGCAATAAATGGCGAATACAATTAAATCCTTTCAAAACCAAATTATTCCTTTCCATAAAATCACTCCACGATCTCCTACAATAGTAATAAATAACACCACAATTCTTCCATCCTACTCCTGCAAATACCTAGGCATAGAATTTGATTCAAAACTTTCCTTCCTCCCACATACCAAATCCATTAAAACCAAAATGAAAACAAGGGCTAGGCATTTCACATCTTTAACTTATAAACAACAAGGAATTTCCACAAAAACAGCAGTTAGGATTTACGAATCGATATGCCGGCCCTTGTTAGACTATGGTGCAATTTTATTCCTTCATATCCGTCCTACAATTTCACACCATATCCAAGTCGCCGAAAGATCAGCACTACGAATCCTCACCAAACTCAGGCACCCAATAAATCCTCTTCATAATCCCTCAAACATCATCCTCTACGAAACTACCCAAATAACACCAATTTTCCAACGCATATTAACCCTCAGCGAAAAATTCGCTGTAAACACCCATAACCTAGAACTCCTAAACAAATTCTGTATTCCTAGAAACCTAAATATCCATCCCAAATATAAACATCCTCCTCTCACAATACATCAATTTATTTGTACCGTTCATCAAGACAGTTCACAAGCCTAGCATACGATAACATTTTTCAAATAAAATAAATTCAAGACAGGGCAGAAAGACCTCTGGTCGATAGCCCAGACAGACTAACCCTATAGTGTAATAATATATATATATGTATTATACTATACTACTGTAATTGTCTGAATAAAGATGTACTACTACTACTATTGGAATAATTCATTTAAATATGTATTTGAATACTTAAATTTCAAAAATTAGCTGCCTTAATGGAATATTTTAAACTTCACCTAAAATCAGCGTTTTAAATAAATAAATAAATACGTTTATTGTCCAACAGAATAAACCAATTTAGGACATATAAATTAACAAAATAAATATGCTATAATATGTAAAACTAACAAAAATCAATATAATATAGTATGAAAATTAAACAGTATGACATTTAATAAAAATAAATCGATTAACCTCAATGATAATTGGAAATTACAAAAATTATCCGCAATTAAAGGAATAATTATAAAATTATTTCAAAAAACTATTCAAAACAATTACTTAAACCCTTTCCGCGCACAGACAAATTTATAAAATGAATAAGATATAATTTGTAAAATTTACAAAAATTAAATATTATGTAAATAAGCAATGCAATACAAACGAATAATCAATAGTATTATTTTCAATAACAATATTAGACAATCAAATATTCAGTAAATTATATAAATATATCCTGAAACAGGTTATTAGCATTGCGGCTCATATGATTAATGGGCGTTTTAGTCGCGTGGCGCATAAAGTAAAATTTCGAGTTTAGAAAAGCCTAAAAATTTGGTTTGGTCGCTCCGCTTCCATAAATATCCATAATATGTATAGTAGTTTATAAATATCGATATATATCATGATAAATATCGTGATAGATACCTAATGATATTTATCGTCCGAACCCTGGTAAATAATAATCGGTTAGGGAAGTTCGCCGCCTTTTTAACTGAAACGTTGGTCTCGTGCTGAAGATAAAATATTCCTCGATAACCCAACTTATCAAAAAGCTCTAATATAAAAAGTATCGCAATTATACTGCACGTGTGTAATAGATACATAATATTATTATATATTATATAATATCAAGTTGGTAAAACGTTTGATAAAATAATACCCTCCTCGTAGAATTTCTTTATTCAATGCACTCCTAACGTTTTTTTTTGTTGTTCTATGCGCGGGTTTACAAGCGTGCAACATTTAATTTTTATAAGTAATTTAAAAAAACAGTAATATGTAAGTGAATAATAATTATACTTAATATCTAAATTTAGATACGTCAAATCAACATATTTAAAGTGATTTAAAAGCGCGCTGAATTCCTACAATGTTTAAGAACTTTCAAAAATCGCTGGATAATTAGAAATATTGTCTAATTATCAAGCAAAATCATTAATAAAATTTCAATTTCGGCTGAAAATTACAAAAAATCAAGCGGTACATTAACATTATTATTATGTTAATGTACCGCTTCATTTTTTGTAATTTTCAGCCGAAATTGAAATTTTGTTAATGATTTTACTTCATAATTAGACAATATTTCTAATTATCCGACGATTTTTCAAAGTTCTTAAACATTGTAGGAATTCAACGCGCCTTTGAATCCCTTTAAACCTCATAGATATTTTAAATCAAACTCTTGGCTAATCAATAAAGGTGTAATTTTACAATAAAGCAGAGCTGGGACGAATCCTCGTAAAGAGGATTCGAATCACGAATCCGAATCACCTAATATGATTCGAATCATGAATACTTCAACAAAGGATTCGTAAGAGATAAATATCATTCGAATCAAAGATTCGAATACTGTTTTTTAGAATCACGAATACAAATCCTTTGAGAATTAATTTGATTTTATTAGTTTTTTGCAACCATTATTATATAAATATCGTTACTAGTTGTTTTAACAAAAATATTCAAAACCTAATTATTTATTATTAACACTGAACATCGTTGATAGCAGACTAAATATCTGATTCCATGTTACTTTGATTAAAGATGTATTTGTGCGTTTCTGAACTTCACTTCAAATCTGTGGTTTGTACGCGTGGCGCATGAAGTAAAATTTCGAGTTTAGAAAAGCCCGAAAATTTGTCTCGGGTCGCTGCGCGACCCTCGACAAATTTTCACGGGGCTTTTCTAAACTCGAAATTTTACTTCATGCTTAGCCTGGGAGTGGAAACACTGGTTCAAAACTTCAAATTGAACTCTATTATAAAATCGACGAATGCCTGAAAATTACGTAAATAAAATAAATTCACTGAATATCATTAAAACCGAGAAAGTGAGAGAAAAGTCATGGAATTATATTCAAATTGACCAAAACACTAACAAAAAAGCCATATGATATTATTAAATTTATAAAATTAGCTTAAATTTTAACAAAAACAATGAAAACAATTTAACAAAATGGGGGTTTCTTACAGAAGAAATTTATAATAAAATGCCAGGGTAAAAAATCTTGAATCAGGGAAATGTCGGAAAAATTTAACATTTCAGATTGTGGCTACCATGCCAGTTTTACTTTAAATAATATTTAAATAAAATTTTGAAAACTAGATTATTATCTTTAAAAACATTTTCAATCATTTAATGTTCTTATCAAATCATTCAGTTTGAAGTTTCGAACGAGCGTTTCCACTCCCAGACTAAGCATGAAGTAAAATTTCGAGTTTAGAAAAGCCCCGTGAAAATTTGTCGAGGGTCGCGCAGCGACCCGAGACAAATTTTCTGGGCTTTTCTAAACTCGAAATTTTACTTTATGCGCCACGCGTATAAAACAGTGATTTAACGAGAAATTTAAAAACACACAAAAGTCATTTTTCATGTTAATCCTCACAATTTATTCGAATTATTTTTGACGATTCAAATCCTTTTGTAAGTATTCGAATCCTTTTATAAATATTCGAATCATTTTATAAATATTCGAATCCTTTAATAAATATTCGAATCCTTTTATAAGGATTCGAATCACCCATATTTGGATTCGAATACGAATCTTCTTAAAATAATGTAACGAATCCGGACCACGAATCCAGTTGAACTAAAGTATTCGAATGCCTCTTTTGAATCCTCTAAAAGGATTCGAATCCAGGATTCGAATCCTGAATGATTCGAATCCTACCCAGCTCTGCAACAAAGTATAAGTTTTTTTTAAAATGAAACAATTTATTTTATTGTTTGAAACATTGTGAATATTCGAGAGTCGGTTGAATCATAGTAAAACTTTTTTTTAACCAGCAAAGAATATTCAAATGTCTCATATGATTATTCTATAATTTTGAACTAAAGTCAACTTTATTCATTATTTCATTATTATTATTTTACCACGAAAAATCGTCGAGATTTCAACAAATTACCCGAAATCCCAATTAGGTTATAGGATTAAAACTATTTACAGAAGCATGTCGCCGACTTGCCTTAAAATCATTACGCACTCTTAAAGAAATCCGTTGCAGGTGTAAAATTTACACGAAATAATCTTATTAGAGTACCGTGTTTGGTTGAAACTTGTCTAATCGGTTTTTCTCGAGACCATTGTTTCTTTTTTCATGCTGATTTCAATGAAAGTACAGTAATATGCCGCACGTGTACATTAACCCATTAAGCGCCATTGATGCATACACGCCACTTTATTAATTTTTGGTTATTAAATTACTAAATAAATTAACTTGATATATTATTTTAACGAATAAAGCACTAATAACCTTTCTTCACACTTTTATTTGAATTACCAAATGTACATTTCGGACACAAAGTGACCATTATCAATGGATTAACACTCATCATGTTAATCCATTGATAATGGTCACTTTGTGTCCGAAATGTACATTTGGTAATTCAAATAAAAGTGTGAAGAAAGGTTATTAGTGCTTTATTCGTTAAATTAATTTGATCGTCACGTAACTCATAATCGATTTATTTTTGATATATTATATTATTTGACCTGACTTGAAAATGTATAAGGAAAAATGTAAATATTTTGTTATTTAAATATTTCGATTGTTACTCATTTCAAAAAAAAATGTGAATGTATTTCTAACTTCCCAATATTTCAGCGTTTTATGCGCGTGGCGCATGAAGTAAAATTTCGAGTTTAGAAAAGCCTGAAAATTTGATTTGGGCGCTCCGCTTCGCGGAGCGACCAAACCAAATTTTCAGGATTTTCTAAACTCGAAATTTTACTTCATGCTTAGTCTGGGAGTGGAATCACTCGTTCTAAACTTCATACTGCACGTTTTTATATGAAATCGACGAATGCCTGAAATTTTATAGCGTATACACTATGTGTATTTAAATGAAGAATTCACAGTATTTAATACAATAAGTCATTCATAAATATCATAAAAAGATGTGCAGAATTTTACCTAAAATCAACTTTTACAGTTATCTCTATAATTGCTCGGCCGTTAATGGGTTAAACACGCGTGGCACTTCATTGAAATCAGCGTGAAAAATTCGATTTAACTAAAAGAACTGTTAAACCAAAGAAAAGCAATAGTTGATGGTAGTAAAATAGTTTTTTAACGACAAGATTAACGACAAAATTAATTACATACTACCAATTTAATAAAGTGTCTCTGACGATCAGGTAAATGCTCCTTGCTCAGGAATATCTGTCTGCTTTATTATTTGCCCATTTACATGTTCGAATTTTGAAAAAGTTCTAAATACAAAGAATTTTTCTTTTAGGTGTACATGTTACGATTTTTCAATACACATTTTCAGACATTCGTGATCTTATTAAAAACTTTCAATTTGAAGCTTTAAACGGGTGTTTTCCACTCCCAGACTAAGCATGAAGTAAAATTTCGAGTTTAGAAAAGCCCCGTGAAAATTTGTCGAGGGTCGCGCAACGACCCGAGACAAATTTTCTGGGCTTTTCTAAACTCGAAATTTTACTTCACGCGCCACGCGTATAAATCACTCAAATATTGTGAAATTTATGTATATTCGAACATCGCTTAAAATCTGCGACCAAGCCAAATCAGGCTTTTCTAAACTCGAAATTTTACTTCATGCGCCACGCGTAAAAACACTGATTTCAAGTGAAATTTAAAATATACTTCGACTTAGTTTAGTTTAGTTCATTAATTTTACAAATGTTTATAAGGAATGTGTGAAAGTACACTTAAAAGAAAAATGCCCGTTTGTGTTGTAAAGTTGCAAGTTGTAGCGTTCTCTATTTTAAAACTCTGCATCGTGACAATTTATTTGACAAATTATGATTTATTTGTCACATTGATAATCATTTACCAACATTTCAAAATTTGATGTTTAATATACCCTACTATTAAAGCAGGACTGCAACTGTTCGCAGTAATTACACCCTAACTTTGGTCATATTAAATTGTTATTGCAAATTACGTTTTTGAAAAGAGGTGTTTGTCTCTTGTCAAAAACTTAATTTGCAACAACAAATTTTCAGCAAACGGTAAGTCCAATTATTCTCAAATCAACTTAGCTGCCTTTCTTTTATGGTAAAATATACGTACCGTACCATTAAATATACCGGTCTAGGACGTTTCATCGCCGACGATTCATCGCCACCGATTAATCGCCGCCGTTCCATCGCCGGGCCAGTTCATCGCAGGCCGTTTCATCACCAGGCCTGTTCATCGCCAATATTTTCATAAAATAAATTTTGAAAGAAAGATGATATCTAATTATAACATTTCAAATATTACCCAATTCTGGAAATTGTCCACTAATTTAATATTTTATAACCAACTAATCGTTACTCAAACTTAATAAAAATCGGATGAGAATGCTGTCATTTTTTGATATATGTCATTGAGTGCAATTCAGATTAAGGTTTACTATTTGCAAGTATGGAAACACAAATTTTGACAGAAAGAGGGAGAAAACAGTTTATCCACGAAGGACATATGTATATTTTTGACAAAAACAGTAAGTCTGACCTATCCTAACCTATCCTAACCTATCCTAACCTATCCTAACCTATCCTAACCTATCCTAACCTATCCTAACCTATCCTAACCTATCCTAACCTATCCTAACCTATCCTAACCTATCCTAACCTATCCTAACCTATCCTAACCTATCCTAACCTATCCTAACCTATCCTAACCTATCCTAACCTATCCTAACCTATCCTAACCTATCCTAACCTATCCTAACCTATCCTAACCTATCCTAACCTATCCTAACCTATCCTAACCTATCCTAACCTATCCTAACCTATCCTAACCTATCCTAACCTATCCTAACCTATCCTAACCTATCCTAACCTATCCTAACCTATCCTAACCTATCCTAACCTATCCTAACCTATCCTAACCTATCCTAACCTATCCTAACCTATCCTAACCTATCCTAACCTATCCTAACCTATCCTAACCTATCCTAACCTATCCTAACCTATCCTAACCTATCCTAACCTATCCTAACCTATCCTAACCTATCCTAACCTATCCTAACCTATCCTAACCTATCCTAACCTATCCTAACCTATCCTAACCTATCCTAACCTATCCTAACCTATCCTAACCTATCCTAACCTATCCTAACCTATCGATTAATCGCCGCCGTTCCATCGCCGGGCCAGTTCATCGCAGGCCGTTTCATCACCAGGCCTGTTCATCGCCAATATTTTCATAAAATAAATTTTGAAAGAAAGATGATATCTAATTATAACATTTCAAATATTACCCAATTCTGGAAATTGTCCACTAATTTAATATTTTATAACCAACTAATCGTTACTCAAACTTAATAAAAATCGGATGAGAATGCTGTCATTTTTTGATATATGTCATTGAGTGCAATTCAGATTAAGGTTTACTATTTGCAAGTATGGAAACACAAATTTTGACAGAAAGAGGGAGAAAACAGTTTATCCACGAAGGACATATGTATATTTTTGACAAAAACAGTAAGTCTGACCTATCCTAACCTATCCTAACCTATCCTAACCTATCCTAACCTATCCTAACCTATCCTAACCTATCCTAACCTATCCTAACCTATCCTAACCTATCCTAACCTATCCTAACCTATCCTAACCTATCCTAACCTATCCTAACCTATCCTAACCTATCCTAACCTATCCTAACCTATCCTAACCTATCCTAACCTATCCTAACCTATCCTAACCTATCCTAACCTATCCTAACCTATCCTAACCTATCCTAACCTATCCTAACCTATCCTAACCTATCCTAACCTATCCTAACCTATCCTAACCTATCCTAACCTATCCTAACCTATCCTAACCTATCCTAACCTATCCTAACCTATCCTAACCTATCCTAACCTATCCTAACCTATCCTAACCTATCCTAACCTATCCTAACCTATCCTAACCTATCCTAACCTATCCTAACCTATCCTAACCTATCCTAACCTATCCTAACCTATCCTAACCTATCCTAACCTATCCTAACCTATCCTAACCGATCCTAACCTATCCTAACCTATCCTAACCTATCCTAACCTATCCTAACCTATCCTAACCTATGCTAACCTATGCTAACCTATCCTAACCTATCCTAACCTATGCTAACCTATCCTAACCTATCCTAACCTATCCTAACCTATCCTAACCTATCCTAACCTATCCTAACCTATCCTAACCTATCCTAACCTATCCTAACCTATCCTAACCTATCCTAACCTATCCTAACCTATCCTAACCTATCCTAACCTATCCTAACCTATCCTAACCTATCCTAACCTATCCTAACCTATCCTAACCTATCCTAACCTATCCTAACCTATCCTAACCTATCCTAACCTATCCTAACCTATCCTAACCTATCCTAACCTATCCTAACCTATCCTAACCTATCCTAACCTATCCTGACCTATTCTAACCTATCCTAACCTATCCTGACCTATCCTAACCTATCCTAACCTATCCTAACCTATCCTAACCTATCCTAACCTATCCTGACCTATCCTAACCTATCCTGACCTATCCTGACCTATCCTAACCTATCCTAACCTATCCTAACCTATCCTAACCTATCCTAACCTATCCTAACCTATCCTAACCTATCCTAACCTATCCTAACCTATCCTAACCTATCCTAACCTATCCTAACCTATCCTAACCTATCCTAACCTATCCTAACCTATCCTAACCTATCCTAACCTATCCTAACCTATCCTAACCTATCCTAACCTATCCTAACCTATCCTAACCTATCCTAACCTATCCTAACCTATCCTAACCTATCCTAACCTATCCTAACCTATCCTAACCTATCCTAACCTATCCTAACCTATCCTAACCTATCCTAACCTATCCTAACCTATCCTAACCTATCCTAACCTATCCTAACCTATCCTAACCTATCCTAACCTATCCTAACCTATCCTAACCTATCCTAACCTATCCTAACCTATCCTAACCTATCCTAACCTATCCTAACCTATCCTAACCTATCCTAACCTATCCTAACCTAACCTATCCTAACCTATCCTCACCAATCCTAACCTATCCTAACCTATCCTAACCTATCCTAACCTATCCTTACCTATCCTGACCCATCCAAACCTAGCCTAATCCTGACATATCCTGTCGCAATTGGTCCGGCGATGAACTGGCCTGGCGATAAACTGGCTTGGCGATGAGCTGGCCCGGCGATGAACTGGGCAGGCATTCTTTAACTATACATAGCAATCAAAATAGGCAAAAAAAAATGCTGTGCAGCTAAACTAAATTCCAGCATTATTTTTTTTTATATAAAATAATAATTTAAGTAAAGTAAATCTTACAGTGTTAATCCATTGATAATAGCTACTTTGTATCCAAAGGGACTAGATTCTATTTTGTGTCAACGGCAATTTTTCGCTGAAAAAAAAAGAAATTGATATTTGGTGGGTTTAGGTGTATTATTGAAGCTTTAAATATATCCCGGTAAAGTGTTTATTACGAAATCGGACTTACCGTTTGGTCAACATCTTATTAAAAATCACGAAATGTAAAATTTAAGAATATAACACCTACACCCTTAATTATTTCAAGTTACAAATAAAAATAGCAAAATCTATCAAGTTGATCTCGTTTGTATTAACAGAAGGATGCGTAAACACTAGTTTTTCAATGATTACACTTACTGTTAACTGTTGAGGCTTCTACTTCGTTATACATCATTATTAACATAAATAAGACACTTAAACTTTGTTTGTATAACTGAACCTCAGTTATACAAACAAAGTTTAAGTGTCTTATTTATTTTAAATTACACTTACATTTCGCTCACAAATTGTATCCGAAATTAACGCTTTTCTGGAAGGTTATGTTCTCTGTTCCCGGTCTAATTCTTTACTTATTATGTAATAACCATAAAGCACTCTTAGTTTCACTATTGCTCCTATATTTTGAGATAATGCTTTGAATTTTACATAAAATATGCTTACAAAAAGACATCAATATACAACTCAGTTTTTTAGGTTATTTCTAAATAAACAATGATTAGCATTTTTCGTTTATTTTCGTTTGTCAAGATACAGAATAAAATATGTAACACCAGTGGGCGCTAATGTAAACATGGTGGGAAATTTTAAAAATGTATATTTTTTTAACAAAGAGCAGGCATTGTGCGCAAAGAGACTTACGCAATTTATTCGATTGCAAACCTTTCTCCTAACCTAACCTAACCTAACCTAGAAGTATGTGGAATATTCAACGTACGCAAAAAGACTTAAGCAATTTATTTTGCAACCCATTCTAGCAACCTAACCTAAAAGCATGTAAAAAAATATATCCCTGCAAAGTGTTTATTACGAAACCGAACGGCTTGAGTGCATGTGTTGGACACTGGGTTTTTTTTCGACGTTTTTGACCTTTTTGAGAACTTTTTTAATGGAACTGTCTGCGTTTGTGTGTGACAATGAAGAATCTAATATATGTTTTTGTCTAAAACTTACCGTTTAGTCACAATTTGTGTTTTAGGTTAATGTTTTTATTAGATGTCCTTTTTGCCTTTTCTTGCAATTTTATGCCACATTTCCACTGTAAAGTGAAAACACAGCATAACTTCCTTATAAATTGCTACATATCTGCACCAATTTTGATCTTTTACTTGTATTTTAACGTGAATACACTACACAAATTTAATGTTAACATCGTTAACATATAAACGGTGACATTTGAGATTTGTTTATCCAAAATTCAATTGTCACCGCTGATATCGCCATGATTAGGTGTGTAAAAACTAGGTGGCGCTAGTACATAATCAAATCTTTTATTAATCAAATTATATAACAAGTAATAATAATATTTTCTAATTATTTAAATAATACACTAGCGCCACCTGTTCTTTTTTTCATGAAATTATATCAATCTGAGGCATTAGTCGGTATTACACATATTTCATATAAATAGTTGTCAACAAACGTCACTTTTATAGTGTAAAATTAAATCAGTGTATTCGCTTAAAATTTAAGACAAAGTAATAAATTGCAAATAATACTTAAGAACTTGTGTCTAAGTTGTAATGTGGGTCTATTTTATTCAGGAAATGTGTATAAAATCACACATATGAGCGATAAATAATTTCTCAAAATCAACAACTTTAAAAATTAATTTCGCTAAAACGGTAAGTTTTCTAATAGAATGGACTTCAGATTCGTTATTTTCTCATAAAAATACATGTTTAAAAAAAAATTAAAAAATTGTACTGTCCTGCACATGCACCTTGACCAATCGGACTTACCGTTTGATCAACATTTCTTACTGAAAATCACGAAATGTTAAATTTAAGAATATAACACCTGCACCCATATTTATTTCAAGTTACAAACAAAAATAGCAATATCTATCAAGTTGATCCCGTTTGTGTTGATAAAAGGATGCGTAAACACTAGTTTTTCAATAATTACACTTACATTTCGCTCACAAATTGTATCCGAAATTAACGGTTTTGTGGAAGGTTATGTTCGCTGTTCCCGATCTAATTCTTTACTTATTATGTAATAACCACAGAGCTCTTCTTAGTTTCACTACTGCTTACTTATTTCGAGATGATGCTTTGAATTTTACATAAAATAAGCTTACAAAAGGATATCAATACACAACTATTTTTTAGGTTTTTTCTAAATAAACAATGATTAGCACAGCAATCTTCGTTTATTTTTGTTTGTCAAGATATAGAATAAAATATGTAACACCAGTGGGCGCTAATGTAAACATGGTGGGAAATTTAAAAAAGTCTTTTATAACAAAGAATAGGCATCGTGCGCAAAGAGACTTACGCAATTTATTCTATTGCAAACCTTTCTCCTAACCTAACTTAACCTAGAAGTATGTGAAATATTCAACGTACGCAAAAAGACTTACGCAATTTATTCGATTGCAAAAGTATTGCAAACCTTTCTACTAACCTAACCTAAAAGCATGTAAAATCTAAGCTATAAACCAGTGGTGGGGAAACTTTTTTTAAGACGGGCCATTTGTAATAACCAGACAATCGTAGCGGGCCAAAGAATAATGCTTAATCGTAGGTAGGTAGTTTTTATGCGGGTCGTCACATTACGAAGTAAGAACGCGTTCAAAGATTCTCACGACGGCACTCTTAAACGGGCCGGATTAAACCTTTCCGCGGGCCGGACTTGGCCCGCGGGCCGTAGTTTCCCCATCACTGCTATAAACTAATAAAAATATGAAATTTATTAAGCCTCTTTGGTTTATTAGTAAGTCTTAAAATTCCTCTTAATGTTTCACACTTAAATTCTTCTGTATTAGATTTTTTATTAATTTTCAACAAATCGGTTCTTTTCATAACCACCAATTTATTTCATTTATGAAAAACCGAAAAGTTATTATATTATTAATTTAATTGCATAGAACCTTACTGTAGGTTCTATGCAATTAAATTATTAATATAATAACTTTACGGTTTTTCATAAATAAAATAAATTGGTGGTTATGAAAATTGTAAAGCGCGAGCCTCTTCGGGATCATTATCTATGAATAAAACAATCACAAAAATAACAAACATAACCCTTAAAAACGTAATTTTCAACAGTTAATTTTGACCAAACGGTAAGTCCGACAGCGGCGGCTCGCAGCCTAACTTTAGAGTAGACCCAAGGTAATATGTATCCCTTATTGAAAGGTGAGTTTGTTGTACAATTCCTTGTATTTATTTATAAAGCGCGATCCCAACCTCAAATTTTGTCCATTGGCGCTGTGGCACCTCTGTTAAGATAGCAGTGCCAAATGGGCAGAATGCACTGTAACCTATACTAGAATTAAGGGCTAATTAAGGGCTATTTTAGTGCCCTATTGTCGATTTTAGTGCTCCACCCTTAAGGGTGCAAATCGCAACATAGCCACCTTAACATTAAGCTGGCAAGGCAAACTTACAAATCAGGAATTAAAAAACATTTTCTGTACGACATAATTAAGGGCTAATTAAGTGCCCTATAACCAATTTTAGTGCTCCACCCTGTACTTAGAAAAAAAATATTTTCTACTACAATTTCACTTTTCTCGAAAATGGACAAGATTGGAGATTGGAGAAGAAAATATTTTTTTTCTAAGTACAGGGTGGAGCACTAAAATCACCAATAGGGCACTTAATTAGTAGGCAAAGAGCTCTAAATTATTCTATAGTTTCGTTGCAGTCTGCTTGTCCATTTTCGAGAAAAGTGAAATTAGGGTAGAAAATATTTTTTTTTTAAATACAGGGTGGAGCACTAAAATCACGAATGGGGCACTTAATTAGTAAGCAAGGAGCTCTAAAATATTCTATAGTTTCGTTGCAGTCTGCTCTTCCATTTTCGAGAAAAGTGAAATTGGGGTAGAAAATATTTTTTTTCTAAATACAGGGTGAAGCACTAAAATCACCAATGGGGCACTTAATTAGTAAGCAAGGAGCTCTAAATTATTCTATAGTTTCGTTGCAGTCTGCTCGTCCATTTTCGAGAAAACTGAAATTGGGGTAGAAAATATTTTTTTTTCTAAGTACAGGGTAAAGCACTAAAATCACCAATGGGGCACTTAATTAGTAGGCAAGGAGCTCTAAAATATTTTATAGTTTCGTTGCAGTCTGCTTTTCCACTTTCGAGAAAAGTGAAATTGGAGAAGAAAATATTTTTTTTCTAAGTACAGGGTGGAGCACTGAAATCACCAATGGGGCACTTAATTAGTAGGCAAGGAGCTCTAAATTATTCTATAGTTTCGTTGCAGTCTGCTCTTCCATTTTCGAGAAAAGTGAAATTGGGGTAGAAAATATTTTTTTTCTAAATACAGGGTGGAGCACTAAAATCACCAATGGGGCACTTAATTAGTAAGCAAGGAGCTCTAAAATATTTTATATTTTCGTTGCAGTCTGCTTTTCCACTTTCGAGAATAGTGAAATCGGGGTAGAAAATATTTTTTTTCTAAATACAGGGTGAAGCACTAAAATCACCAATGGGGCACTTAATTAGTAAGCAAGGAGCTCTAAATTATTCTATAGTTTCGTTGCAGTCTGCTCGTCCATTTTCGAGAAAACTGAAATTGGGGTAGAAAATATTTTTTTTTCTAAGTACAGGGTAAAGCACTAAAATCACCAATGGGGCACTTAATTAGTAGGCAAGGAGCTCTAAAATATTTTATAGTTTCGTTGCAGTCTGCTTTTCCACTTTCGAGAAAAGTGAAATTGGAGAAGAAAATATTTTTTTTCTAAGTACAGGGTGGAGCACTGAAATCACCAATGGGGCACTTAATTAGTAGGCAAGGAGCTCTAAATTATTCTATAGTTTCGTTGCAGTCTGCTCTTCCATTTTCGAGAAAAGTGAAATTGGGGTAGAAAATATTTTTTTTCTAAATACAGGGTGAAGCACTAAAATCACCAATGGGGCACTTAATTAGTAAGCAAGGAGCTCTAAAATATTTTATAGTTTCGTTGCAGTCTGCTTTTCCACTTTCGAGAAAAGTGAAATTGGGGTAGAAAATATTTTTTTTCTAAATACAGGGTGAAGCACTAAAATCACCAATGGGGCACTTAATTAGTAAGCAAGGAGCTCTAAATTATTCTATAGTTTCGTTGCAGTCTGCTCGTCCATTTTCGAGAAAACTGAAATTGGGGTAGAAAATATTTTTTTTTCTAAGTACAGGGTAAAGCACTAAAATCACCAATGGGGCACTTAATTAGTAGGCAAGGAGCTCTAAAATATTTTATAGTTTCGTTGCAGTCTGCTTTTCCACTTTCGAGAAAAGTGAAATTGGAGAAGAAAATATTTTTTTTCTAAGTACAGGGTGGAGCACTGAAATCACCAATGGGGCACTTAATTAGTAGGCAAGGAGCTCTAAATTATTCTATAGTTTCGTTGCAGTCTGCTCTTCCATTTTCGAGAAAAGTGAAATTGGGGTAGAAAATATTTTTTTTCTAAATACAGGGTGGAGCACTAAAATCACCAATGGGGCACTTAATTAGTAAGCAAGGAGCTCTAAAATATTTTATAGTTTCGTTGCAGTCTGCTTTTCCACTTTCGAGAAAAGTGAAATTGGGGTAGAAAATATTTTTTTTCTAAATACAGGGTGAAGCACTAAAATCACCAATGGGGCACTTAATTAGTAAGCAAGGAGCTCTAAATTATTCTATAGTTTCGTTGCAGTCTGCTCGTCCATTTTCGAGAAAACTGAAATTGGGGTAGAAAATATTTTTTTTTCTAAGTACAGGGTAAAGCACTAAAATCACCAATGGGGCACTTAATTAGTAGGCAAGGAGCTCTAAAATATTTTATAGTTTCGTTGCAGTCTGCTTTTCCACTTTCGAGAAAAGTGAAATTGGAGAAGAAAATATTTTTTTTCTAAGTACAGGGTGGAGCACTGAAATCACCAATGGGGCACTTAATTAGTAAGCAAGGAGCTCTAAAATATTTTATAGTTTCGTTGCAGTCTGCTTTTCCACTTTCGAGAAAAGTGAAATTGGGGTAGAAAATATTTTTTTTCTAAATACAGGGTGAAGCACTAAAATCACCAATGGGGCACTTAATTAGTAAGCAAGGAGCTCTAAATTATTCTATAGTTTCGTTGCAGTCTGCTCGTCCATTTTCGAGAAAACTGAAATTGGGGTAGAAAATATTTTTTTTTCTAAGTACAGGGTAAAGCACTAAAATCACCAATGGGGCACTTAATTAGTAGGCAAGGAGCTCTAAAATATTTTATAGTTTCGTTGCAGTCTGCTTTTCCACTTTCGAGAAAAGTGAAATTGGAGAAGAAAATATTTTTTTTCTAAGTACAGGGTGGAGCACTGAAATCACCAATGGGGCACTTAATTAGTAGGCAAGGAGCTCTAAATTATTCTATAGTTTCGTTGCAGTCTGCTCTTCCATTTTCGAGAAAAGTGAAATTGGGGTAGAAAATATTTTTTTTCTAAATACAGGGTGGAGCACTAAAATCACCAATGGGGCACTTAATTAGTAAGCAAGGAGCTCTAAAATATTTTATAGTTTCGTTGCAGTCTGCTTTTCCACTTTCGAGAAAAGTGAAATTGGGGTAGAAAATATTTTTTTTCTAAATACAGGGTGAAGCACTAAAATCACCAATGGGGCACTTAATTAGTAAGCAAGGAGCTCTAAATTATTCTATAGTTTCGTTGCAGTCTGCTCGTCCATTTTCGAGAAAACTGAAATTGGGGTAGAAAATATTTTTTTTTCTAAGTACAGGGTAAAGCACTAAAATCACCAATGGGGCACTTAATTAGTAGGCAAGGAGCTCTAAAATATTTTATAGTTTCGTTGCAGTCTGCTTTTCCACTTTCGAGAAAAGTGAAATTGGAGAAGAAAATATTTTTTTTCTAAGTACAGGGTGGAGCACTGAAATCACCAATGGGGCACTTAATTAGTAGGCAAGGAGCTCTAAATTATTCTATAGTTTCGTTGCAGTCTGCTCTTCCATTTTCGAGAAAAGTGAAATTGGGGTAGAAAATATTTTTTTTCTAAATACAGGGTGGAGCACTAAAATCACCAATGGGGCACTTAATTAGTAAGCAAGGAGCTCTAAAATATTTTATAGTTTCGTTGCAGTCTGCTTTTCCACTTTCGAGAAAAGTAAAATTGGGGTAGAAAATATTTTTTTTCTAAATACAGGGTGAAGCACTAAAATCACCAATGGGGCACTTAATTAGTAAGCAAGGAGCTCTAAATTATTCTATAGTTTCGTTGCAGTCTGCTTGTCCGTTTTCGAGAAAAGTGAAATTGGGGTAGAGAATATTTTTTTTCTAAGTACAGGATGGAGCACTAAAATCACCAATGGGGCACCTAACTAGTAGGCAAGGAGCTCTAAATTATTCTATAGTATCGTTGCAGTCTGCTCGTCCATTTTCGAGAAAAGTCAAATTAGGGTAGAAAATATTTTTTTTTAAGTACAGGGTGGAGCATTAAAATCACCAATGGGGCACATAATCAGTAGGCAAGGAGCTCTAAATTATTCTATAGTTTCGTTGCAGTGTGCTCGTCCATTTTCGAGAAAAGTGAAATTGGAGAAGAAAATATTTTTTTTCTAAGTACAGGGTGGAGCCTAAAATCACCAATGGGGCACTTAATTAGTAGTCAAGGAGCTATAAATTATTCTATAGTTTCGTTGCAGTCTGCTTGTCCATTTTCGAGAAAACTGAAATTGGGGTAGAAAATATTTTTTTTCTAAATACAGGGTGGAGCACTAAAATCACCAATGGGGCACTTAATTAGTAGGCAAGGTGCTCTAAATTATTCTATACTTTCGTTGCAGTCTGCTCGTCCATTTTCGAGAAAAGTGAAATTGGAGAAGAAAATATTTTTTTCCTAAGTACAGGGTGGAGCACTAAAATTGTATATAGGGCACTTAATTAGCCCTTAATTATGTCGTACAGAAAATGTTTTTTAATTCCTGTTTTGTAAGTTTGCCTTGCCAGCTTAATGTTAAGGTGGCTATGTTGCGATTTGCACCCTTAAGGGTGGAGCACTAAAATTGACAATGGGGCACTAAAATAGCCCTTAATTAGCCCTTAATTCTAGTATAGGTTACAGTGCATTCTGCCCATTTGGCACTGCTATCTTAACAGAGGTCGCTGTGGCCGACCCTGAAGTTAGGTTGCGAGCCGTCGCTGAAGTTCGATCTCCCTGCCGTGGGATATCGTGATCATAAAGAATACACCGCAAACCAGCAGATATTCATTAAACGTTTTTTTCGGCTAAATATCGCCGTTGACACAAACTAGAATTCAGCCGAGTAATTAATGCTATTATTATAAATTTGTACTTGGTGGTTTAATTTGATCTTCACGTAACTCAATCAATCAATCTATTAGTTTCTGTTCTTTCTTAGGTTTTTACCGATGTTGAATTTAATTTATGATAAGAGTAAACATTTTAATCAACGGACTTTTTTATATTTTATTTTTATTATTGGGTACGTATTACCATATACATTCGAGTGCGCTCCGGTTTATACCTTTCGGTGTTACCGGTAGAGCGTCCGTTTTAGGGAACGGTGGATCACCGCCATACCAGCGAAACCACTACCCGTCGGAGACCAACCCACATGTGGACCGGAGGGGCGGATAGACACCCCTGGGCTTTACAGGCCCACCCCCGACTCCTCATTTAATGGCGACAAGCACCAGGGCTAAGTGAACCCCGCCGTGTGTAAATTAGCCCTATCCAAGATAGGGACACAGAGGTTACCTCAAGAAGGTCTACAGCTCCGACTTGGACAATCGTCCCTTTCAGACATCCATCGTCCGAAGACTCAGGTCTGCCCCCGCCGCCTCCTGTTTTTAGGTGCTATGACGGGACCCCCTATTACCATATACAGAGAGTTTTATGTAACCCGGACATTTTCATAACGAGAATTTTTCGTTTAAGTATTCATATGCATACGTTCCATATTATTCGATGTTCGGTTTATTAAAAGAATTTAATTTGAAGCTTTAACGGAGTGTTTTCCACTTCCAGGCTAAGCATGAAGTAAAATTTCGAGTTTAGAAAAGCCTGAAAATTTGGTTGGGCGCGTAGCGCGAAGCGCGGAGCGGCCAAACCAAATTTTCAGGCTTTTCTAAACTCGAAATTTTACTTCATGCGCCACCGGTACAAAACACTGACATATTACGAAGTTTAAAACACACCGCTAAACTTTACATTGAATCAGTGTTTTGCACCGGTGGCGCATGAAGTAAAATTTCGAGTTTAGAAAAGCCTGAAAATTTGGTTTGGCCGCTCCGCGCTTCGCGCTACGCGACCAAACCAAATTTTCAGGCTTTTCTAAACTCGAAATTTTACTTCATGCTTAGCCTGGGAGTGGAAAACGCTCTCTTAGAGCTTCAAATTTAATTCTTTTAATAAACTGAGCATTCGTCTGTATTAGATTTTTAATTAATTTTCAACAAATCAGTTCTTTTCATAACCACCAATTTATTTTATTTATGAAAAACCGTGAAGTTATTATATTATTAATTTAATTGCATAGAACCTCACATATGTAATAATACATATAATAGCTTTACGGTTTTTCACAAATAAAATAAATTGGTACTTATGAAAATTGTAAATCGCGAGCCTTTTCGGGATCATTATCTATGAATAAAACAATCACAAAAATAACAAACATAACCCTTAAAAACGTAATTTTCAACAGTTGATTTTGACCAAACGGTAAGTCCGACAGCGGCGGCTCGCAGCCTAACTTTAGAGTACACCCAAGGTAATATGTATCCGTTATTGAAAGGTGAGTTTGTTGTGCAATTCCATGTATTTATAAAGCGCGATCCCAACCTCAAATTTTGTGTCTTGGCGCTGTGGCCGACCCTGAAGTTAGGTTGCGAGCCGTCGCTGAAGTCCGATCTCCCTGCCGTGGGATATTTTGATCATAAAGAATACACCGCCAACCAGAGATATTCATAAAACCTTTTTTTCGGCGAAATATCGCCGTTGACACAACCTAGAATTCAGCCGAGTAATTATTGCTATTATTATAAATTTGTACTTAGTGGTTTAATTTGATCTTCACGTAACTCAATCAATCAATCTATTACTTTCTCTTCTTTCTTAAGTTTTTACAAATATTGAATTTAATTTATGATAAGATTAAACAATTTAATTAACGGCCTTTTTTTATATTTTATTTTTATTATTAGGTACACTTCTGTGCAATAAAATTAAGCACAAGTCTTATAACTGTTTTTCACAATATTCTAGCTGTATAATTCGGGTCTCTTTTAATTGCCTAGCAGCAGCTTCAATAAATAATAAAACACCATTACACTTCTTTCCTGCTCCGAACGTTTCCTAACTCTGAAAACACATCTTTACTGATGTTCACCAATCGAGAATTTGTCTAATAGAAAAACGATTTTCTATTTTAGCTAGAATTTGAATTTTTTGAATTGTTGTCTAAATGACACAGCATTTTGACATTAAGGAAATTGACATATTTACATATTTTTGTAACTAGGAAACTCATGACGCGTCATGAGTTTCCTAATTAACGGGATTAATTCGTAATTTTATGTGTCACATTCCAAGTAAATGTTCGTATGTAATACCACAAGAGGTTGGTTTTGGCCGGATATTTTTTTTATTTAGACGAGTGCGTGGTTGCCTAGCAATTTTAACGAGAGAAAACTTGGATGACAAAAACACGAGAGCGAAGCTCGAGTGTTTTTGTCGTGTAAAATTGGAAAACCACGCACGAGTTATTAAATGAAAAAATATCCTCCCAAAACCAAACCTCGAGTGGTATTTGATAAGATAATTCCATGACAAAAGTGTATTGTCATTCTATTTAGCGGCACTGTTAAATTTATATTACTTATAATTTCCCCCTTGGAAATTGTTCCGAAACGATTTGTGTGACAATTATGCATTACGTAGTGATTTGACGGATTGAACTTAACGTCACTAATTCAGCGCGATCGTACAGTCGGTGGCATGGAGAACGTAAATAAGATCATTTTAAAATATCCACTTGCATTTTTACTTCTGCGATTTTGTTTGTTAGCAAATATGCATGATTTTAGGTTGGAATGGAAATATCACTGAAATTTTGTTTATTATTATTGAAAAATATTTGTATTTATTTTTCTACTCGCAAAATCATGAATTTAAATGTAGCATAGATACTACCTTATTAGGGAATTTTTTAACTTCACTTTAAATAAGCGTTTTATACACGTGGCGCATAAAGTAAAATTTCGAGTTCAGAAAAGCCTAAAAACACCCGGAAACACCCGTTAGAAGCTTTAGATTAAACGCTTTCATAAAAACAACGAATGCCTGAAAATGTACAGCTTATACATCGAAATGTATTTATACTTAAGGTCGGAAATTTACATGTTATTTGGCCATAAGAACAAACAACGATTAATCTTCCACAATTATGAAAATAGAGCATTGAAACTTATACATATTGTACATTGAAGCTTTATGAATAAATTGACAGTATTTTTTTCCAAAAAATGTTTCTTAGATTAAATATAAACTAAATAATGGAACACTGTCAAATGATTACATAAATTCGTGTATTACTTCCATGGGAATCTTTATTTCTTCTTCATATTGCTTTAATGTATTAGGGTAATTATTATAAGTATGATGTATTAAATAGATTAATCTAAAATAAATGATAAATACAATTAATCGTTGCTTAGAAATCTTCATAAGAGCAATGTAAATTTTGATTATACTTTTAATAAGTAGGGGGCAGCATTGTGGCTTTTTAGTAATATTTTGAAAATATACTGTGATTCCTAAAAAAAAAAACAATTGGGATTGATATGTAGAATTCATATACATTTGTCGCGACACCGCCATCTGGCTCCCGGCTCCCGACCTTGAGTTGCGAATGTATTTTTGCTGACGCGGACCGTTCATTCAATTATTATGTTATTGATACACAACAAAGAAAGAGATTGTTAAAATATTTCCCAATACATTTTGTAAATATAATTGTATTTCTGGATTTATGTTTTCAATAAAAATGTGGAATGCCAGTAAATCTTGATTCAAGTGCTGAGTCGGAAAAAATCCTATTTCATTTATAAATTACTAAATTGAATGTGCGGCACTCGGTGATTTGGTCATCGAGTCAGCTTATCGTTTTTTTAAGTCCCGAGCTCGAATCGGATTATTGTAATTTCCCTTTTTTCGGACTGCGCGCAGCGGTTAAGACTACTCAGCTTGGAGTGTATATGTCGCCTAGAGATAGGCGAAATGGCTCTTTTCGGTGAGCTGGTTCACAAGATCTGACTCATTTTAAACAGCTGGTTCAGTGAGCCGGCTCAAAAGAGTTACATGACTCAGTGACTCTTAGAGATCCATCTGATTCGCTAACTCATTGAATTGAGCGACGCACAGTTGTCTGAAACCGACCAAAATGCGACAAAACACCACAATTTTTTTTATTTTGTGAGATATCAATTTAAAATTTGGTATGCTTATACTGAACACAAATTCGAGTTTACTGATCTTCCATAAACCTTATTTGCACATTCACCGGAAACGACATCAATTTTAAAAATCATTATTTCCATCATAGCACGTTCCCCGGTAAAGATATGATGATTTAAATATCTACAATATGGAAAACTTGCTCTACTTTTATTATTATTCCAAAACTATTTACAATTTTTTTTTTCTAGAAAATTCATGAATACCGGCATTATTTTTTTAGTTTATAAAAACAACATGAAAGGTGTCAAAGTCTTAAAAAGTAACGAAAGGAGTCAAGAATTTTAAAATCAGCAATAATCTTGGAAAACGCATGATTTTTGTCAACATTTTAAAAATTGTTATAAAATAAATTATGGGAATTAAAGAAAAGTTTGAAAGTTAACAAACGTATTAAAAAATTCACGAGTCGTCAAAGTTTTAAAAATAATTAAAATTTTGGAAATTCACGAAAATTGACAAGATTTTAAAAACAAAAACTTAAAAACCCCCAAGATTTTGTAAACTAATTAAAATATTGTAAAAAGCCATTGATTCTTTTTTAACGAATGTTTTCCACTCCCAGACTAAGCATGAAGTAAAATTTCGAGTTGAGAAAAGCAGTAAGAATTTGGATTTGGACGCGTAGCGTCCAAATCCAAATTCTGGCTTTTCTCAACTCGAAATTTTACTTCATGCGCCACGCGCATAAAAACACTAATTAATTGATGAGTTTAAAATATTTAAAACATTATTTTATTATAGATTATCACTTTGCACATACTTCAAACTGTTGTCAAATTGCAATATTTCTTGATATTTTATCACCTAAATTATAGATTATCACTTTACACATACTTCAAATTGTTGTCAAATTTCAATATTTCTTGAAATTTCATCACTTTTTGACATTGTTCTCAAATTTAAACATTTCATCGATTTTCGACAGTTTTCGATTTTTTCAAAATTCTGGCAAATTTAAACATTTTTGCCATCACATTTCATCACTTTTCCATGATTTTCGCTCTACGGACAAAGCATAAAATTCTAGATAAAGACATTAAACTCTATTAATATTATTATTATGTATACACATAAATAAATGTTTATATGTAATATATTTTTATAATGATTGCAATTCATAATTATACAGGGTCCTTCAACAGTGCGTCGGGCTTTCCTAGCGCCTTTCCCGTGAAAAAAACAAAAAAATGTTTTTTACAAAAAGTTATTGATTTAAAAATCTTTATGGCGTAAAATTATTTTCAAACATACAGGGTGTCTCAATTTTGCGGTATAACAAAAATATTTGTTTTTTTTAATGGAACTTTTATTCAACCCCAATGAATACGCAGCAACGAATTGTTAATGCTTTTGCAAGTATTTCACCTGAAATGTTAGGAAGAGTGATTAGGTCTTTTCAGCGGCGAATTAATTTGTGCCTAAATGAAAATGGAAAACATTTTGAACATTTACTGTAGTATCGTTTCTCTTTTGTATTAATAATTTTGAAGTATTATCTGTATTTATTCATCTCACATTGACTTTTACTTACATTTTGACAGTTGTTTCGTCTCAGCATGGCCTACTAGAGTGCATAGAAATGTAATTAAATGGATACTTTTGTGAAAAATATTGAATATCTCAACAACTATGGGGTTTAGACATAAGATATGCCCCATCAAATTGAAGAGAAGAAATAGACCTTTCGAATAATGACATAAAATAGGGAGCATTCCATTTACAAAAAATGGGTTATACCGCTTTGAAATTTGCAAAGTTTGGCATGTTTCTCTGAACACCCTGTACTACTAAATTTAAATTGCTCATTAATAAAACGTTGCTTATTAACCACACTGAGATATTTGCTAATAATTATTTATGTACCAAGTCAGTAAAATAAGACTTTATCGAACGAGTCTGAGGTTATGAGACGAGCGAGCGGAGCGAGCGAGGTGAATAAAGACGAGTTCGATAAAGATATTTTACTGACGTGGTGCATACAAAATTTTATCGCCAATCTTAAAAATAAATGAAAAAGTATAGGATTTTTTATTTAAATTAAAAAAAAAATAGAAAATATGTATTATTATTTAAACAAACACTACGAATTAATCAAGATATTAAACCACTCTATTTGTTGTATATGTGGAAATTGATGGTGCATCCTGTGGCATTATTTAAATTTATTCCTGATGTTGACCCATCAACGGAAAAATTTTGTGGAAAATGAATATTTTCATTTTGATGTAAAGTTGTGGCAGTGTTGTCATTGATATCAAAACGGTGCGCAATTTGATCACTACCCAAAATCGTTTTTGCAATCTTCGTTTTGTTCAATATTGATTCCTCAACATAGGACTCAGCAACGGTATCACTCTTCCACCCTCCATGACGTTTCAAATTTTCTTTGCTGCCCCCTGCATTAGCAAACAAAGTAGCAGACGACCTCCGAAAACAATGACCAGTATATTCTGACGGATTTGGCAAATTTAAATAGTTCGCAATTTTACATGGTATGTTTCCAAAAGTGTGGATACCCACAGGCTGCACTGTGCATTTACTTTTTCTATATGTAATAAAAAATCTATCATGTTTGGTCTGTGCGGGACGAAGTTTGGCATATTTTTTATATAACTCAATCGGTTTAACGTGTCCTTCGAACTCTGATGTTACGACAAATACTCTTGGTTTATTAGTTTTCGTGTGTCTTATATGCACAATCAATACAGTATCCTTGTCTTCTATATCATCAACTTTAAGATTTACTAATTCATTATTACGGCAGGCTCCAGCAACGCCAAAAATAACACAAATCTAAAATAATATCTACATTAATAACAAATATGCTTCGATAATTGATTACTATCTTACCTTCATCATTAAATATATTTCATTTGGTGCATTCAATAGAAACTGTATTATTTCTTCTTGTGTGAGAACTTTCGATTTTTTTGCCGTATAATTTTTTGATTTCTGTTTTAAAAACGCCGTAAGTTTCTTATATTGGCTTATATCAACGTCGTTTTTTACCGAAAGAGATGCTTTTAACATAGAATAATATGACCATAATGTTGCTGCTTTATATTCCTTGGATTTTTCAGAAAAATATGTCAAGAGAACGTTTTCGCTAATTTTTTTAATGTTATTTCTGTCACACCAACTTGTGAATAAATCGTGTTGACGATTATAAATATGTCTAGACTTACTTGGAAGAATTTCGAGCGTTGTTTCTATCGCTCTTTCGCGTATTTCTGGTGGAGTACATGGTATTTCAAACTCTTCACTACTCATGTTTTTTTTTGACAACTAAACTGACAGGATTCGACCTCCTTAGATTTTGTTAGTATTGTCCCATAATGTTACTTGTTGAAAGTAGTAAAATAATGGGACGGTTTAGTGCCGCAAATGGCGATAATAATAGATGTATTTAGTGCCGATTGGCGATAAAAGTTATTTTTACCTTCAAAAAACGAGGTCGCTACGATTTTTTTTACGTTGAGCTTGCTTATGCATGATACTTGAAGAAAAAAATTGTAAATTGGCAACACTGTAACATAATAAAAAACTAAATGGACAACAATGTAGAGGTTGAAAAATGTCATTAGAAAAGTTGAATAAATACAGGGTTTTCCATTAGAAAAAACAAATATTTTTGTTATACTGCAAAATTTGGACCTGTATGTTTGAAAATAATTTTACGCCATAAATATTTTTAAATCAATAATTTTTTGTACGAAACATTTTTTTGTTTTTTTCACGGGAATGGCGCTAGGAAAGCCCGGCACACTGTCGCAGGACCCTGTATAATAAAAATAAGTATTGAGAATGAGACAAGCCAAAACAGTTGAACGTCGATTGAATTTAAAATCGTGAATATTTATTTATTCAGTTTACTTTTCTACTGAAATGTAATACCTATTCATTCGCCCGGCGCTATCTAAACAAATGAACAACACGCTCCTCACTCATAAGATTTATTATTCGTTGTGATAAAATTCGCCAGGTACTATAAACCAATACATAGTCAAAACTAGTCATGACGTCCGTTTTAAACTATAACATATTTTGTGTGCTTAATTTTATTGCACAGAAGTGTACGTATTACCATATATTTATGAACTGTGGTATTACGTTTCCAACAACCTTTTCCCATGTGGACGTGGATTTTGGCGCGATTCTGCCAGCAACCCCTAACGTCCTTGCCGGGAGTGGGGGAACAGTGGAAGGGCGGTTTGTATAAAACTACCGCGAGCGCATTTCGAAATCAGTTAGCATCCGGTTGTCGAGCAGTCTTGTACTCATCGAGTTCATTAAACACCGCGAGTTTCAACAGTAAATGTGTCTAAATACAATAAAGTAAACAGTGTTTTTCGTACGATTGTTACTGAAAGAGAAAGTGCCAACCATGTTTTGGGATTTGACTCTGTCCGGAGAACGTGAATGTTTCAACCCTAGGTAACTGGATATTTTTTGTGCGCGTATAAATTTGTATAAAGCAAAACGGTTTTTAAATTGTATAACTAAAAGAAGTGCCAATTAAAACACAAGGAATTAGTTCTGTATGTGGGAGGTAAACAAGTCACATTTTTTCTAAAACGTTTTTTTGTACTGTTGAAATCAATATTTGGTAAATTCTTCCCAAAATAACGTCATTTCAGTGCGACTTCTCGCCTATGACAAATTGCATCGGTGCTGTGAATACGGGCTCAAGTCACATTTTTGAAATTTTACAGTGGTATCTCTGATTAATTTCGCTAGAGTAAGGCCCAGTTGCACCAAAAATGTTGAACTCGAGTTCAAGATAACATAATGGTTTGTAAATTAAATTCACTTGGTTTTGTTTCACTTATATAAGTGAAACAAAAACCAAGTGAATTTAATTTACAAACCATTATATTTTAAAATGTTTTACCAAGTGATTAATGAGAAAAAAGTGTCCGATATATTCAAGATGACAGTTCCTATTGTTCTAATGTCACTTTGAACTCAAGTTCAGAGTTGAACCAGTTCAACGCGTTTGGTGCAACTAGCTCTTACTCTAGCGAAATTCATCAGAGATACCACTGCAAAATTTCATAAATGTGACTTGAGCGCGTATTCACAGCACCGATGCAATTTATCATAGGTGAGGATAAATTGCATCGGTGCTGTGAATACGCGCTCAAGTCACATTTATGAAATTTTGCAGTGGTATCTTTGATGAATTTCGCTAGAGTAAGAGCTAGTTGCACCAAACGTGTTGAACTGGTTCAACTCTGAACTTGAGTTCAAAGTGACATTAGAACAATAGGAACTGTCATCTTGAACTCGAGTCGCACTGAAAAGCACTGAAATATAGTAATACTAGTGGCTCAGGCCCAGAACAATAGCGATTGTGCTTTTCATAAATACACCTCACCTCGTTCGTGCTCTGCCTAATGGTGGAATGCACTTACTATCCGGAGAGGATTTCCTTTCAGCGAAATTACAAATACTTTCAGGTAAAATTTCGATTCTATTTACCTCACGGAACTGTATTTTGGTAGAAAGAAATCATCAATAGTTACATATTAAGGAAATGGTCAACGCTTTATTAGAAGACTATTAAAATGTAAATGGATAAAATATTTTTTTTCTCGAGTGAATAACCAATCCACATTGTTTCTAACGTCAGTTACTATGTATTTTTTTTAAACATTTTTGGAAACATAAAATATTTGGACGAAAATTATGATTTTCTTATCCAACTTTACGTTTATTTTTTAATTTTTAAAAATCCTCAAAAAGTTCACAGTTATTCTTGTGTGCACAAAAAACAATTCCGGCAGCGTTTTTTCTCCAAAGAAAATTTTTAGAACCACTTTTATTACATTTAAACAAAATTGAAAATTGATGAAATTACAAAATTCCAACTTTGAGCGCTTGATATGAGTATAATATTACTATATTTCAGTGCTGAAAAGACGTTATTTTTGGAAGAATTTACCAAACCGTATGGAGTAAACTGACATCATTTTGATGCAAATTCTCACCGATGACAAATTGCATGGGTGCTGTGAGTAGCCCCCTGGTGTAGTTTACCTCCCACATACAGATTACTCAATCATATCTAGAGCAAAATGTGGTAAAATACAGCGACGGCTCGCAGTGATTTTGTTGTGCAATTCCTTGTATTTATAAAGCGCGATCCCAACCTCAAACTTTGTATGCCTTGGCGCTGTGGCCGACCCTGGCGTTAGGTCAGGGTCGGCCACAACGCTAAGACACACAAAATTTGAGGTTGGGATCGCGCTTTATAAATACAAGGAATTGCACAACAAAATCACCTTTCAATAACGGATACATATTACCTTGGGTCTCTGGCCTACCCTGAAGTTAGGCTGCGAGTCGTCGCTGGTCAAATGTTAGTTAAATGTTATTATTTCTTGAATAATTTTCTCACTTATCACTTGGTGAAACATTTTTAAATATTGATATTGAAGGTTTAAATTAAATTACACTTGGTTTGTTTCACAATTTTTTTACTTTACTATTTACTCGACTAGTTTCGCGTTTTACAGCATTATCAGGAGTGGTAAATGTTATTATACTACTCCAAGAAATTAACACACCACCTTACAAAGTTTACACTGCTCTAAGAAATTGACGCACCACTTTACAAAATTCACACTGCTCTAAGAAATGAACGCACCACCTTACAAAATTTACACTGCTCTAAGAAATTAACGCACCACCTTAAAATTTCTTAAAAATGTTAACTTTTTAAGTTTAGCTTTGTATTTATTTCATTTCATTTTTTGTAACCTGTCAAAATAAACACAAGATTCAAAGCATTTTAATTATTTGAAAGACGCTAACGTAAAATACACAAAAATAGTACACATTTCTAAAATTTCAAGCAGTTGCACGTGGAGCGTTAATTTCTTGGAGCAGAGTTAGAGCCGCTTCACACACATAAGAATTCCCACAGAAATTCATAATGTATTTAATAAGGAAAAAATATTATAAGTTTGTGCAAGTGAAATACACAAATTTTTACAATATTTTTCTGACGAGAAAAATATCGAGCCTGTTTAAAATAACTTAGAAAACAATTTATGACAGATAATAATAATAATAATCTTTATTGTCCAACAGATATACCATAAAAGGACAAATAACAAAAAGTATATAATAATAATAATAATACGTCTTTATTTATTATAGAAAAAATATTTTACAAAATGTCTAGTAAAAGTAACAGGCGAAGTTCAGTTAGCCTAATGACTATTAACTGTTCTTCCACTTAACCTGAAGAATATTAACAGATTATTGCATAAATGGTTCATACAAATAATATTTAATTAAGAAAAAGTACTTTTTTAAAAGTAAAAGTAAAAGTATGTGCGATAAAACGAATTAGGATTAACACTACGATTAACATTAACATTAACATTAACGTCACTCTCAATTCGTAAACATAAATTACAATAATTATCAGAGCTGGGCAGGATTCGAATCATTCAGGATTCGATTCCCGGATTCGAATCCTTTTAGAGGATTTAACAGAGGTATTCGAATACTTTAGTGAAAACGGATTCGTGATCCGGATTCGTTACTTTTTTTTAAAAGGATTCGTATTTGAATCCAAACGTAGATGATTCGAATCCTTATAAAAGGATTCGAATTCTTATAAAAGGATTCGAATCCTTATAAAAGGAATCGAATCCTTATAAAAGCATTCGAATCCTCATCAGTGCCGTGGCAAGCTAGTTTGGCGCCTGGTGCCAACATTTTAAATGACGCCTTTTATTTTCTTTTTACTTTCTACGTATGTAATACAAAAGAAGAGTATTGTTTTTACGAAAATTTTCAATAGAAAAATGTAGTCGCAATCAGGAGCGGATTTAATATTGACATTTTACATTGACTAATCTAATGTTTGTCAACTGGCGCCAATGACGGCTGACTCCGACGTGTGTCCGAACGTCTCGATAAACGTCTAAAGTGGCACACCAAATGTCAAAAGTGAGACGTAAACTGTCAAAACTTACATCAAAAACAGATAAATTGTAGTAAAATGTCATTACTGACACATTGTGTTAAAAAGGTGAGATCATTTGATGCAAAAAAGTTTCAGAAATGTCGAAACTCTCCAAATAGGAAAAATGTGAAATATGTTGAAAATCATCGAAACACTTTAAGACATTTATTTATTAACTACTATTTGTTATTTTTCGATATTTCTACTCGCTTGTCGTAAAATCGTATTCTCAATTGTCTTTGGTCATTATGCAATCAAGATTCTTTAATCGAGTGCCTGATATTAAAGCACTCATAAACAATTTTTCTTTTTTTCAGAACTGTCAAATATCTCAATTGGATTAGATTAGACATCTTATAATTAGGTTAGACGACAGTCACTGATGTTAGTTTAGGTTAGATGACACCCTTATCGTAAAACTCAATCGAAAAATTTTTAACCTAACTTTACATTATTAGTTTCTGTCGGTTTACATATTTTTTATTTGTGCTTTGCATGTGTGCTTCTTTCGTTTATTCTGTGTACCCTTCGATCGTCTCCACTGTCACTTTGTCATGTAAGATATATTAACTCAAACGTGAATATTTACCAAATAAACGAAAAATTATGTAAAAATGAAAACTTGAACACTAATATCGATAAGAACCGCCAAACAAATGAAAAAGCATAAGGACAGAAATGATAAAGTAGTTTGACAAAAGACTGTTGACATGTTGATATTATCGACAAGAATTGCCAAATAAATAAAATAAGAAATGATAAACTAGTAAAACATTTAGAAAAGACAGTTGTTAAAGTGATTTTATGTTGAAATAACAATAGACAGTGTCTGTTGCTTTTTGCCATTTTACGTCCCTTTTGACTATGACAGCCAACATACTGCTGTATTGTCAATAACAAAGATAACTGCCATTTTCTACGTTTTTAAAAGTTGAATAAAAAACGCCTCTGTCATTATTGATGGTACTTCACTGTGTGCCGTAGATTAAGAATCCGCAAATTGCTCTAACCTCGAAAATAACCGTGTTACGCTGCTCAACTGTCTATATGTATTACTTCACATCTGTTTTGTCAATCGAAATCGATCTCTTTGCGAATTTTAACCTAATTTGACGAACCTGCTTTAATCTCGAAAGCTGTCTATATTTATTACATCACGTTAGTTTTGACAATCGCAAACGATTCCCTGGCGAATTCTAAACTAGTTTAACGTGTCTCACTCATCACTTTTTCTCCCTGTTCAAAATTCCGACTTCTTGATTTTTTTCCACTCTTTCGAAATTCTGCAAAAAAACACTATACTATACTGACTGTCATTTTACTATGTAAACTAGGATTACATTAACTATTTTGACTATCATTTAGTAAACATTGTGACAGCTATGTCATAAAAGTTATAAATTTTAGACGTTAGAAACGTCGAAAGTAGGTACCTGTAGAAAGTGATGACATGTCAAAAGTTGGGTTAGATTAGTTGTCTCATTGTCAATTTAAGTTAGGTAAGATGTCACTTTGTAAGTGAAATGTCGACTTACTGCGACTGTCACCATAGTCACAAATGTTTTTTGTTAGTACTAGAAAATGGTAGCAATAATCGACTCACAGTAGATTCAGACCATTTTTGAACAATCTGTCAGTCCGATTCATCAAAAACTAGTAAGGGGCGGGCAATATCGAGTATGTCAAGGATCGAGCTGAATGATTAAGCAGTTGAAGTATCGAACAGATAGAGCAAAAAATTAAGCCGCAGGAAATAGTCTACAAAAAATTCTACCGCCCCCTTTTACTGGCGCCTGGTGCGGTCGCACCGCTCGCACCCCCCTTGCCGCGGCGCTGATCCTCATACACGGATTCAAATCCTCCTAAATAATTCGAATCATCGCTATTCAGGCTGGGATTCGAATTCTATTAATTCAAATAGTTAAATATTCTAATATGAATATTTAAATCACTAAATTATTCATATTTGAATATAAATATTTAAATTTTCGAATAATTCAAATATTTGTGAATGGATATTTGGTTGCTTAACCATGAAAAATATCCAACGTTAATAGTATATTTTTAACTTCACTTTAAATCAGTGTTTTATACGCGTGGCGCATGAAGTAAAATTTCGAGTTTAGAAAAGCCCCGCGAAAATTTGTCTCGGGTCGCTGCGCGACCCTCGACAAATTTTCTACGCGGGGCTTTTCTAAACTCGAAATTTTACTTCATGCTTAGTCTGGGAGTGGACAACACTCGTTTGAATTTTAAATTTAACTTTTTTAAAAAATCGACGTATGTAATATAATAAATCATTCATTGAAATCAAAGATTCAAAATTTTATCTAAACTTAACTTTTAGAGTTAACTTTATAATTTGGTCGGCTCTTAATGGGTGAATATTCTATTCCTAAAAAAAAAACGTTTTTATTATTTTTTTTTTTTTTTAAAGTCTTTATTTTCCTCAATATATACATGAATCACTATAAAAAAAGAAACAATAAACAATAGATATTATTACTTACAAATATGTATAAAGGAAAAAAGGCGGAGTTCAGCATATATGTCATAGACATTGCTGCTCTTCCACTCAACCTTCAAATATTAATTTTAATACACAAACCTAACTAAAAACTAGCACAACACAAATCAAATACAAATACAAATACAAAACCAGTACATGTTCTATTATCTTAATTTAATTTTTATTTTAATTTTAATTCTAATACTGACCTTCACTGTCTGGACTGGCTAAACTCACTAAACAAAAGTTTTTTACATTGTTTTATGTTTCGTTCAGAACTTTCTGGTATTGAGTTCATTGACGTAATATTATATGAAAAGCATTTCTTATAAAACTGAGTTCTATGCTTTGGGATACTAATATTATTTTTGCTTCGTATATTTACACTGTGCATTGATCGTCTGAAATGAATTCTTGTGTATAGAGATTTTGGCATTTTGTTACAAATAATTTTTTGGTAAAGTACTAGTGTTGTAAGTCTGAAACGATTACACATATTGAGCCAGTTCAAATCCTTTATTTTATGACTGACCCTATCAAATTTTCTGAGACCAAATATGTATCGTATACAGTTGTTCTGCATTCTTTGAATACTATCCATATCCGATTTCCGCAAGAATGGAGAAAATACCTCACAGGCAAAGTTAAAGTGTGATAGGACCATTGAGTTGCACAGTATTTTCCTGGTTGATGGGTCAATGAAATTACGAATATTATACAAGAGTTTCAAATTCCAGTATGCCTTTTGTTTTACCTTTGATATGTGGGCACTAAAGTTTAGCTTGTTATCAATAACAACACCAAGGTTTCTCGCTAAATCAACCTTTGCAATTTCTTTCCCATCAATATACACATTAGAAAGGCCGTCTGGTATAATAGAAGAACTTCGGTTGAAAAAAATTATCTTGCATTTATCCGGATTCAATATTAGACTATGTCTTTTAGCAGCTTCACAGAACTTCTGAAGGTCAGAATTAATAATATTACAAGCGGCAATATAGTTAGATGGATGGAATGAATAGTATAATTGACTATCGTCGGCATATTGTATTAGTTGGCATGAGTTAATATAATTTTTAAGGAATGCTGTATATAAATTAAAGAACAACGGCCCTAGAATGGAGCCTTGTGGGATACCACTAACTATAGATAAAATATTTGACACATTTCCATTAATCTTTACCATTTTTGCCCTATCAGAAAGATAGCTTGTGAAAAACTGCAAGCTATCTTCAGACACACCTATGTAACTCAATATAGAAAGCAACAAGCGATGTGATATTGTATCGAACGCCTTGGAAAAATCAAGAAGTACTAAGCAAGTCACCAGTCCATTGTCGGTATTAGTAACGATGTCGTCTGTAAGTTCCATCACAGCTGTTGTGCAGCTATGACCTCTGCGAAATCCTGATTGATTTGTAGGGATAATATTATGATTATTTACATATTCGATTAGTTGATTGTATACTAGCTTTTCCATAACTTTCGATAATGATGGCAGAATGCTTATTGGTCGTAGATCGTTACATGAAGTAGGTGTCGATGTCTTTGGCACTGGAACTATTACAGCTGTTTTCCAAAGCCTAGGAATCTTCTTTTCTGCGATAGTACAGTTGATTAGATGGGTGATAACTGGTAGAGCTGCTGGACAAATTAATTTTATGAAATTTCCCCTAAATCTATCCGCTCCCTCAGCATTAGATTTCATGTCAGATATTACTTGTAGTACTTGTATTTCATCCACAGTCTGTAGATTGAATGGAGTATCATTATGTAGATGTTCAGAATTATAATAAGATATTAAAGCTTCATCGTCAGGAACAATTGGTAAGCTATTCTGAAATTGCTCGCAAATGATGTTGGGATTTGATAGATCATCAGGCAGGTCCACGTTTTGTTTAAGTTGGAAGCCACATTTTTTCAGCGCATTCCAAGGGTTTTTATCTTGCTTCAGGCAGTATTTGTAGTATGCCTTCTTCTCGTTGCGGATTGCTTGCGTTGTGAAGTTGCGTAAATCGGCATACTCTTTTTGATGAACTGGTTCTCGAGTTAATTTAAACTTTTTGTGGGATTTATTTTTTAATTTGATGAGAAGCTTTATATTATCTGTGAGCCAGGGTTCTTTTTTCTTTTTCATTACAGATTTTTTTACCGGCGCATAAATGTCGACAATGTCGAGCACATAATTATTAAATAAGTTTAGTTTATTTTCTATGTTATTGGTTTGGTAGATATTTTGCCACGGTAACTGATTAATCGCAACATTGAAATTATTATAATCAAAATTTGAAAAATCCCTATATGTGTGTACCTTAGATGTCTTTAATTTCCCAGGCATACAGAAATGCCCATAAATTACTTCATGATCCGAAAGTTGTACATCTATATTCAAGGTGCCACTTTCAACGGGATGTAAATCGGTAAAGATGACATCGATTAGAGTGGATGTATTTTTTGTTATTCTTGTAGGCACATTTATTATTTGCTTTAAATTGTACGACTCAAAGGTGTTTAAAAGAAGATCTGCATTGGCATTATCCAGATGTAATAAGTTCACATTTAGATCTCCCAGAAAGATTACATTACCATCGCTCGGTAGCAGTAGTTCATCCAGTTGCTTTTCAATGTCAATTGCAAATTCCGTAAAGCTTGTAGAGGGAGCTCGATAACAACATATAAGATACACCACTTTCGTGTTTATATTAAGTTTGAATGACAGTAGTTCAATATTTGTATCTAAGTTCATCTGTATATGCTTTAAGGAGGTACGAATATAGCAAGCAACTCCTCCTCCTCGTTGATCAATCCTATCCCGTCTATACAATTTGTAGCCATCTAGATGTAATAGTAAGTCATGAATGCTGGGATTTAACCAAGTTTCAGATATTGTTATTATATCATAATCCAAAATGGACATAATTCTTTTAAAATTTAAAAACTTATTTAATAGTGACCTGGTATTGATATGCAAGATTTTGAAGTTCATCTTAAATTAAGGGTATCTTTCTTGAATTGGACTATTTGGTAATTTAAAGTTACTTGGATAGAATATTCCTTCTAGGGCGTAGACTTGTTAATACACCATCAGTAATGTTTTTAACAGTATATGTCTTGTTATCAACAACTAGTGTAAGTCCCTTCAGTTTAGCCAGAATATTTTTTTGTTTCAAATCATGTTTGGTTTTTAATAATGTTTTCTTATCAGCCAAGTCTTCACGACTCAGATCATCAGCCACAGCTATCTTATCAATATCATCCTTGAGCTTGTTACAGTTTTGTAAAATGCATTTTTTTGTACCGAATGACGTGAACTCTACAATTAAAGGACGTTTATCAGATTGTTTGCCTATTCTGTATGCATCACTTATGTCATGATCATTTAAATGGACTCCTAATTTATCGTTAATTATCGATTTTACTGTATGGAGCGGAACTTCATTACTGTTTTCCTTAACATTAAATAAGACTATATTCTTATGTTTCAATTGCCTCTCAATCACCCTAACTTTAGATTTTAATATGTTGTTTTCATCTCGTAGGTCGGATATTTCCGTTTTCATTACAGCGATTTCATTGATTAACGTTTTTATGGTATCAATTTCCGCCACAATGAATTTTAACACATCAAACACATCCTGTATCGTTGCATTGTTTTTATTTAGGATTCCGTCAACAGCACCTTTCATTATTTAATTAGAGGAGAGGTGTATGTTTAATAAGGATTAACAGTGATACAATATTTTCACACTACTAGTGCCTATTAGAGTGACTAACAAATACACAAACAGAAATGGGCAGCGGAAGGTTAACAATAGAGATAACAGAGGATTTGGGGAATACGTTTCAATTAGAACAATTTATGTTGATTTTTATAAGAAATGCCAGGCTGTGAGAGATTGATAACCTTGCTCGCCCGATATCGGATTCGCTGGTGGAATTCGTGGCGGATTTATTTCCACTTATAGTTTATAATAGACTATGTACATGCTTCCAGCAATAGTTATGTCATCATTGATTAACTATGCACTTAGTGATGTACTTTATGTTGTGTAGATAAAAAAAAAATAAAAAAAACGGTTTATTTTACCACATTAATGATGGATTTTCTTGAGGCTCACACAAACACGACCGACTCGCTCACTCTCAGTAGAAAGTCATATATATATTTAATATTAAAGTTGCATTTAATACCATAACAAACTGTGAATAAATTGACATAAATCTAGAAATATCGAAAATCTCGACATGTAGAAAATCTTGACGGTCCACTCCCAGACTAAGCATGAAGTAAAATTTCGAGTTTAGAAAAGCACCGCGTAGAAAATTTGTCGAGGGTCGCGCAGCGACCCGAGACAAATTTTCACGGGGCTTTTCTAAACTCGAAATTTTACTTCATGCGCCACGCGTATAAAACACTGATTTAAAGTGAAGTTAAAAACTCACTGAAAATCAACCCAACTTCGATATTTTTTCAAAATTGGATGTTTTCTTTCCTATCCATGCTGTAAACCTTAAGATATTCGTTGTTTTCTTGTAAATAAACTTCGATTCCCTGTAGTCCTTCGGTCTCCGAAGACCATGATTGGTCCTTCGAGCTGTAGCCTTTGTAAAATGGTAATAAACTTAGTAATCTGGAGTGATCCTTTAATTTGAAACTTCTAAGAACGAGTGTTGTCCACTCCCAGACTAAGCATGAAGTAAAATTTCGAGTTTAGAAAAGCCCCGCGTAGAAAATTTGTCGAGGGTCGCGCAGCGACCCGAGACAAATTTTCACGGGGCTTTTCTAAACTCGAAATTTTACTTCATGCGCCACGCGTATAGAACACTGATTTTAAGTGAAGTTAAAAATATACTATTAACGTTGGATATTTTTCATGGTTAAGTAACCAAATATCCATTCACAAATATTTGAATTATTCGAAAATTTAAATATTTATATTCAAATATGAATAATTTAGTGATTTAAATATTATTATTATACAAATTTATTATACAAATTTTCACGGGGCTTTTCTAAACTCGAAATTTTACTTCATGCGCCACGCGTATAAAACACAGATTTCAAATGAAGTTCAATAACACATACATCATCATTAATTAAAATCATTATATAATCAGATATTTAGTCGGTAAATGTACATTTTTGTTAATAGAAACTGATGGAATAATAATAGATTCAAATTTATTTTTAAAGGATTTGTATCCGTGATTCAAAAATGAGGATTCGAATCTTTGATTCGAATCATATTTTTCACTTACGAATCCTTTATTCGAGTATTCGTGATTCGAATCATATTAGGTGATTCGGATTCGTGATTCGAATCCTGTTTTTGAGGATTCATCCCAGCTCTGATAATTAATAAGTAATAAGTAAATATAGTTAATAAAATCATTACAAAATATATATTACCAAAAATAAAAACAAAATCTTTTCACAGAAAAGCCGTTAGAGAAAAATATCCTTAGATATAAGATTTGCAGACGCAGCTTACGCGCTTATTCATAACCTAAAAATTAGACGTTACTAGTTATTATTACAAACGGTAGTATTTTTCCTAATACCAGTTTTTGCAAGTAAATGTGTGCTTTGTAATATATTCGCCACAGCGGCCGCAGCAAGAGATGGAGAACAGCTGATGATATTTTCGGTAGTGAGCGTGTGTATGGTAGAATTCTTTGCTTTGTTATACAGGGAAAAATATTTTTATATACAGGGTGTCCGTATTTCGAGGAAATGCATGGGGATCTCGGTCATTTGAAGAGTTAGAGAGTTGGTTAAATTAGGGCAAATCCGTGAAATTTGGAGCCCAACAATAATCCGAAAACAGATTTGAAATATCTTTTTTTATTTTCGAGATATTGCCAAAAAACTATTTTTTTCAAATTTCGTTTTTATTTTTTTATTCAAAAACTGTTGGATCTAGGAACTTGCAACTTTTACATTATACAGGCACTTTTTAATCAGGAATTTAGTAGTGTACTTACATTTAAAATAACTTTAATATCTTCTCTAGAACCATAGCCAACTTTTGTTTTTCTTATGGGCGCCATATTGGATATTCATATTTTTGGAAATAACTTTTTTTTCTGAATTCAACGGTATATCACACTTATAATTTATTTTGCGTTTCATTTGAAACAAAGCAACCTTTTGTTTTTTTTTAAGAGTGCCTTGAAAACAGTTGCACATTTTAAAATTCCTGAGGCCTACAACTATATTTTTTTAGGGAAGGAACCAGAATAATCACTCTGCTGCTTGATGAAGTTTTTCATAATATTAAATAATAATAAACAAATTAATTAAATATCTTTTGAACTAAAATTATCACAAACTTAGAGTAAGTGTTCGAATATATCACCATTGACCTCCAAACATAATTCTAGTCTTTTCCTTAAATTTTGGACTGCCCCAAAAATGTCTCTTCTTCTTAATTGCTGAATGGTAACTATTATAATTCTTCTTAAATCGTCTTTGTCCTCTGGAATAGTTTTATAAACTTTTTCTTTTATAGCTCCCCAAAGAAAATAATCTAGAGGTGACAAATCAAGTGAGCGAGCTGGCCAACGTATATCACCATTATTTGCCATAACTTTATTTGGAAACATTTCGGACAGACAATTAGCGATAATTTGGCTGTTGTGAGGTGGTGCACCATCTTGTTGAAACCATACATTTCTTAACATATTTAAGGGGATGTTATTGTCTACGTAATCACTTAAAAATGTTCTTAAAAAATCGTGATATCTCTGTGAATTTAATGTATCTTCGTAAATGTATGGACCTACAATATTGTCTCCCAAAATACCGACCCATACATTTAGTCCGAATCGCACTTGTCGTCGTCTTTCTTCATGTTGTCTAGGATTATTTATACTCCACACATGTTCATTATGCCTATTGAATATCCCTGTGTTGGTAAAACGGCATTCGTCAGACCATATCACATTTGACAAGAAATTCGGATTTTCGTTTAATTTTCCCAATAAAATACGACAAAAGTCCATCCTTCGTCTAGCATCTCCAGGATGGAGAGCTTGAGTAACTTTAATTTTGAATGGGCGATATTTATTTTTTTTTTCAAAATTCTCCATACGTATTGAAACGTCACACCAAACTGGTTCGCAAGTTCTCTCGTTGAGGAAGAAGGGTTATCTTGAATCTAGGGGAATAAATATTATCTTATTGTAATTAAAATGAAATCATTTTACCGCTTGCAAAATTTGGTTTTCATTTTCATGGGGTTGGTGATATCCATATCTTTGTCGTGGCTTTACGAAGGAACCATATTCCAATAAATTTGTATGTAGTTTTATGAAATGACTTTCACTTGGCTGTTGCCTTTCTGGATAGCGCTGTAGATAGACTTCGGATGAAATACGTACATTTTTGTTTGAAGTATAATAAACTTCGATCACATCTCGTTTTTCTTGGTTCGAAAACACCATTTTTAACTTTATTTTATGTATTATGTATAATGATCGTATCTTATTGACACATCAATAACTGAATAACGTATCAATATTATTGTTTCCAAGGCACTCTTTACAAAAAACAAAAGGTTGCTATGTTTTAAATGAAACGCAGAATAAATTATAAGTGTGATATATCGTTTAATACAGAAAAAAAAGTTCTTTCTAAAAATATGAAAATCCAATATGGCGCCCATAAGAAAAACAAAAGTTGGCTATGGTTCCGGGGAAGATATTAAAGTTATTTTATATGTAAGTACACTACTAAATTCCTGATTAAAAAGTGCCTGTATATTGTAAAAGTTGCAAATTCCTAGATCCAATAGTTTTTGAATAAAAAAATAAAAACGAAATTTGAAAAAAATAGTTTTTTGGCAATATCTCGAAAACAAAAAAAGATATTTTAAATCTGTTTTCGGATTATTGTTGGGCTACAAATTTCACATATTTGCCCTAATTTAACCAACTCTCTAACTCTTCAAATAACCGAGATCCCCATGCATTTCCTCGAAATACGGACACCCTGTATGTAATGTTAATTATTTGGTATTTTCAATATTTAACACTTATTTAATATTAAGTAGGTTCTTTTATTCTGGGTGAGGTTAAAATAACTTGATGTTTTTATATAACGAATATCAATTCTATTTTCTTAACTGAGAAACTTGTGAATATTACAATATAATATATTTAGAAACTTTAACTAGCTTGCTTAACGAAGTTTATTGAATTTAATCGAAGTAATATTTTTACTGTCTTGCGTTCGAGAGTCAAATCAGAAGTGCCCGAAATAAAATCTAATAGTAATGGATAATGGTTCTTCGTTAAGCAAACAATGCGTAAGAAGGGGCACGCATAAGCCGGGGTGAACTTTATCATCTTTAGCGGAATTTTTCCATTAAGTACAAATTCTAATTAACTATTTATTCTTCCCAGGCTTATCTGTGCTCTAGCATTCTGATAATAACATTTAGCAATGAATAATATTTAAGTAAAAATAAACAACAAACATCAATAAGTGAAACAAACATAAATAACTTTAAATATGATTATCAAAAATGCACGATACTAAAGTATTAAATTATATAAATGAAATAAATATACAGATTGGCACATTACATATATAATATTATTGCGAAACTTTTATATAAAATACTTAAGCAAATTTCTGCGAGAATTCTTGTGTGTATGTACAAAATCCGTTAACAGAAACGTTTATTTCTCTATCTACCCACTGAGCAAATCCATTTAAGTAATATTTTATCAACATTAAAACAACGTTTAATGTTGCTACAATGTTGATATAACGTTATTTGTTTTTTGCTCAGTGGCTAGTAGATACGATTAAATTTAATAGGTTAATATGGAAACCAATATTCTCTCACCAAAATATGTTTTTTCTCTCGCTCCATTTTTGTGTACCTGTTTCAACGACATACTTTAACATTCCTGTAAGTTTTCTGTTTATTTTAATTTTTTTTTGTATTAAAAGTCTAAAACATAGCTATACTAATGAGGGATAAATCTCGAAACGAGTCTATAGATGGCTTAAGACAATTAATATTCATTCCCTGTAATTTTTTCAATTATTTCAATTTCCTGTTGGTTCACACACTCTCTAATAATAAGCAGGATTTAGTAAATGTATGTAAAAACAAAATTAATATTTAGAAGGTAAACAATAGGGCTGGGCAAAATAGTCGAATAAGTCGAATATTCGATTATCAGATGTTCGAATAGTCGAATAAAAAATTTCTTCGAATACACTGTTTATTCGACTAACCGATTATTAATCGGTTTCGAATAATTTAATCGGTTCGAATATTTTAATCGGTTCGAATATTTTAATCGGTTCGAATATTTTAGTCGGTTCGAATATTTTAATCGGTCCGAATATTTTAATCGGTCCGGATATTTTAATCGGTCCGAATATTTTAATCGGTTCGGATATTTCAATCGGTCCGAATATTTTAATCGGATCGGATACTTTAATCGGTTCGAATATTTTAATAGGTTCGAATATTTTAATAGGTTCGAATATTTTAATCGGTTCTAATATTTTAGTCGGTTCGAATATTTTAATCGGTCCGGATATTTTAATCGGTCCGAATATTTTAATCGGTTCGGATATTTTAATCGGTTCGAATATTTTAATCGGATCGGATCCTTTAATCGGTTCGAATATTTTAATCGGTTCGAATATTTTAATAGGTTCGAATATTTTAATAGGTTCGAATATTTTAATCGGTTCGAATATTTTAGTCGGTTCGAATATTTTAATCGGTCCGAATGTTTTAATCGGTCCGGATATTTTAATCGATCCGAATATTTTAATCGGTTCGGATATTTTAATCGGTTCGAATATTTTAATCGGATCGGATACTTTAATCGGTTCGAATATTTTAATCGGTTCGAATATTTTCGAATAATAGTCGAATAAGTCGACTAGTCGAATATTTTGAAATTCGAATAGTCGAATACGTCGAACATCAAAATTCCCAGCTCCTAGTAAACAATCAGGTCTCATATTCTTTTTACCTACTAATGAGGTCAATTTTTGCCTTTATCATTTTAAAAAAGTATTTCACAGTGTGTTTTTAATTTCCCAATATTTGAGTGTTGTATACGCGTGGCGCATGAAGTAAAATTTCGAGTTTAGAAAAGCCCAGAAAATTTGTCTCGGGTCGCTGCGCGACCCTCGACAAATTTTCACGGGGCTTTTCTAAACTCGAAATTTTACTTCATGCTTCGCCTGGGAGTGGAAAACACTCGTTTGAAAATATTTACAATTCGCATAACATTAAGAACACTGTTATTTAATGTTAATTGCATTTTTTTAACCCTTTACGATTGTACGACATTTTTACCACTCCATTTTTACCACCATATATTTTTTTACCAACAATTCTTATTACCACTCCGGTTTTACTACCATATATTATCTACTACTAATTTTTTACCATTAGTTATCTTACAAATATTTCTGAAGTATTTACAAGTCTGTATAAAACATTCATTCGGTTCTGTTTTTGATTTTTCGCGCTAGATGTATTAAAATGTAATAAATATTAACTGTTTACAAAACTGTCATCGATATCTTTGAGAATGATGTAAAATATAAATGTTAATATTTTAATATTCAGGGGCTGTTCCGTACACGCAAAGAGACTTACGCAATTTATTCTATTGCAAACTTTTCTCCTAACCTAACCTAACGTAGCAGTATGTAGAATCTCATAGAGATTTAAGCAATCTATTCTATTGCAAACCTTTCTCGTAACATAACCTAACCTACAAGTATGTGGAATAGTCACCGTGCGCAAAGAGACTTACGCAGTTTATTCTATTGAACACCTTTCTCCTAACCTAATCTAGAAGTATGTGGAATAGTCATCGTCTGCAAAGAGACATACGCAATTTATTCTGTTGCAAACCTTTCTCCTAACCTAACCTAGAAGTATGTGAAATATTTAACTTGCGCAAAAAGACTTCCGCAATTTATTCTATTGCAAACCTTTCTACTAACCTAACTTAAAAACATGTAAAATCGCCTAAGCATAATAAAATGTTTATATGCATCTTATTATTTTATAGAAAAATGTGTGGCTATACTAAGCCTTAAATCAGATAATTTTGCTTGGTTATGTGGTTCTATTAAATTATTTTAATTGTATTTAAATTTAGCTGTATGTCTACTAACCAAACTGGATATGCCGTACCCAATTACGATGTAAATCACCAATTATGATGTAAATCAGAAAAAATATGATTTGTAATAAAATATGATGGTAATAAAATGATGGAAAAAAATATAGTGGTACAAAAATATAGTGGTAAATATAGAGTGGTAAAAATGGAGTGGCAAAAATGGAGTGGTAAAAATGACCCCTAACGACCCTTGCACGTTTTTTTTAGTTTTAACAAAAAAAAATGTTGAAGGGATAGAGAGTCGGTTAAATTGGGGCAAAGTTGCGTAATTTAGGGCCCAATACTAATCCAAATACAAATTTGAAATATCTTCTTTCGTTTATGAGATGATGTCAAAAAAAACGGATTTTTTGAAATTTCGTTTTTATTATTTTATTCAAAAACTATTGAATCCAGACATTTACAACGTTGACATTATACAGGCACTTTTTAACGATAAATCTAGTAACATATTTTATTTTAAGATAACTATAACATTTACCCAGGGACCATAGCTAACTTTTGTTTTTCTTATTTTGGATTTACATATTTTTTGGAAGAATATTTTTTACTGAATTCAATGATGTATCACTTATAGTTTCTTGTACATTTTATATGTAAAATTTTAATCTTTTTTACATTGAAAACAGTTGCGTAACTCACTTATTTGGCAACTTCTAGCACCCATAATTTCTTCCATATCACCCCTGAAGTCGGGCATCCGACGGTACATACTCTAACAGTTGTGATATATTTTAAACGAATGTCTTCCACTCCCAGACTAAGCATGAAGTAAAATTTCGAGTTTAGAAAAGCCTGAAAATTTGGTTTGGTCGCGTAGCGCGAAGCGCGGAGCGGCCAAACCAAATTTTCAGGCTTTTCTAAACTCGAAATTTTACTTCATGCGCCACCGGTACAAAACACTGACATATAACGAAGTTTAAAACACACCGCTAAACGTTACATTGAATCAGTGTTTTGTAGCGGTGGCGCATGAAGTAAAATTTCGAGTTTAGCAAAGCCTGAAAATTTGGTTTGGCCGCTCCGCGCTTCGCGCTACGCGACCAAACCAAATTTTCAGGCTTTTCTAAACTAGAAATTTTACTTCATGCTTCGTCTGGGAGTGGAAAACACTCTTTTGGAAATATTTACAATTCGCATAACATTAACAACATTGTTATTTAATGTTAATTGCATTTTTTTAACCCTTTACTGCACGTTTTTTTTTTTTTGGTTTTAACAAAAAAATTTTTGAAGGGATAGAGAGTCGGTTAAATTGGGGCAAAGTTGCGTAATTTAGGGCCCAATAATAATCCAAATACAAATTTGAAATATCTTTTTTCGTTTAAGAGATGTTGTCAAAAAAATGGATTTTTTGAAATTTCGTTTTTATTATTTTATTCAAAAACTATTGAATCCAGACATTTACAACTTTGACATTATACAGGCACTATTTAACGATAAATCTAGTAACATATTAAAATATTTACAATTCGCATAATATTAAAAACACTGTTATTTAATGTTAATTGCATTTTTTTAACCCTTTACTGCACGTTTTTTTAGTTTTAACAAAAAAAATGTTGAAGGGATAGAGAGTCGGTTAAATTGGGGCAAAGTTGCGTAATTTAGGGCCCAATAATAATCCAAATACAAATTTGAAATATCTTCTTTCGTTTATGGATGTTGTCAAAAAAGCGGATTTTTTGAAATTTCGTTTTTATTATTTTATTCAATCAAAAACTATTGAATCCAGACATTTACAACGTTGACATTATACAGGCACTTTTTAACGATAAATCTAGTAACATATATATTTTATTTTAAGATAACTATAACATTTACCCAGGGACCATAGCTAACTTTTGTTTTTCTTATTTTGGATTTACATATTTTTTGGAAGAATATTTTTTACTGAATTCAATGATGTATCACTTATAGTTTCTTGTACATTTTATATGTAAAATTTTAATCTTTTTTACATTGAAAACAGCTGCGTAACTCACTTATTTGGCAACTTCTAGCACCCATAATTTCTTCCATATCACCCCTGAAGTCGGGCATCCGACGGTACATACTCTAACAGTTGTGATATATTTTAAACGAATGTCTTCCACTCCCAGACTAAGCATGAAGTAAAATTTCGAGTTTAGAAAAGCCTGAAAATTTGGTTTGGTCGCATAGCGCGAAGCGCGGAGCGGCCAAACCAAATTTTCAGGCTTTCCTAAACTCGAAATTTTACTTCATGCGCCACCGGTACAAAACACTGACATATAACGAAGTTTAAAACACACCGCTAAACGTTACATTGAATCAGTGTTTTGTAGCGGTGGCGCATGAAGTAAAATTTCAAGTTTAGCAAAGCCTGAAAATTTGGTTTGGCCGCTCCGCGCTTCGCGCTACGCGACCAAACCAAATTTTCAGGCTTTTCTAAACTCGAAATTTTACTTCATGCTTCGTCTGGGAGTGGAAAACACTCTTTTAAAAATATTTACAATTCGCATAACATTAAGAACACTGTTATTTAATGTTAATTGCATTTTTTTAACCCTTTACTGCACGTTTTTTTAGTTTTAACAAAAAAAATTTTGAAGGGATAGAGAGTCGGTTAAATTGGGGCAAAGTTGCGTAATTTAGGGCCCAATAATAATCCAAATACAAATTTGAAATATCTTCTTTCGTTTATGAGATGTTGTCAAAAAAAACGGATTTTTTGAAATTTCGTTTTTATTATTTTATTCAAAAACTATTGAATCCAGACATTTACAACTTTGACATTATACAGGCACTATTTAACGATAAATCTAGTAACATATTAAAATATTTACAATTCGCATAATATTAAAAACACTGTTATTTAATGTTAATTGCATTTTTTTAACCCTTTACTGCACGTTTTTTTTAGTTTTAACAAAAAAAATGTTGAAGGGACAGAGAGTCGGTTAAATTGGGGCAAAGTTGCGTAATTTGGGGCCCAATAATAATCCAAATACAAATTTGAAATATCTTCTTTCGTTTATGAGATGTTGTCAAAAAAACGGATTTTTCGAAATTTCGTTTTTATTATTTTATTCAAAAACTATTGAATCCAGACATTTACAACGTTGACATTATACAGGCACTTTTTAACGATAAATCTAGTAACATATTTTATTTTAAGATAACTATAACATTTACCCAGGGACCATAGCTAACTTTTAAATAAATAAATAAATACATTTATTACCCAACAGGAAATAAAAAGACCCAATTACAGGACAATATAGAAAACATAAATGTACAGCAAAAAGTAAGAAAAGTAACACATTCAAAAAATACTTAAATTAACATAGAGCGACAATTGACGATAGGTGATCATAAAATAAATCACAAGTTGGGGGTAGATCATTGACCACGTTACACATCACACTTAGAGGTGATTTTGAACCGGTCACTGTTCTATTAAAATTTACATAAAATGTAGACTTATTTCTACTATTGAAAGACGGAGTATGAAAATTGACTAGTTGTAAAATGTCAGCACAGTCGATATGATTGTGAATTAATTTATATAAAAATGAAACACATGATTTATTTCGTCTTTGTTTAAGTGATTCGAGTTCAAATCGATCAAGCAATAACACATGGTCACAGCCTCTTGCCGGCTAATTACCAGTATTTTTGAAGTACAAGAACTTAGCGAATTTGCGTTGAACACTTTCAATCAAGTTGATTTGCTGCTGGGTCTGGGGATACCAAATCAATGATCCATACTCCAACTTTGACCTCACATATACATTGAACAGAGATTTTAAGGCATTAGGATTCTGTAAATTTTGTTTTTTCTTATTTTGGATTTACATATTTTTTGGAAGAATATTTTTACTGAATTCAATGATGTATCACTTATAGTTTCTTATACATTTTATATGTAAAATTTTAATCTTTTTTACATTGAAAACAGTTGCGTAACTCACTTATTTGGCAACGTCTAGCACCCATAATTTCTTCCATATCACCCCTGAAGTCGGGCATCCGACGATACATACTTTAACAGTTGTGATGTATTTTAAACGAATGTCTTCCACTCCCAGACTAAGCATGAAGTAAAATTTCGAGTTTAGAAAAGCCCCGCGTAGAAAATTTGTCGAGGGTCGCGAAGCGACCCGAGACAAATTTTCACGGGGCTTTTCTAAACTCGAAATTTTACTTCATGCGCCACGCGTATAAAACACTGATCTAAACTGAAGTTAAAAATGCACTGAAAACCAATCCAACTTCGATATTTTTTTCAAAATTGGATGATTTCTTTCCTATCCATGCTGTACACTTCCAACTATTCGTTGTTTTTTTGTAAAAAAACTTCGATTCCCTGTAGTCCTTCGGTCTCCGAAGACCATGATTGGTCCTTCGAGCTGTAGCCTTTGTAAAATGGTAATAAACTTAGTAATCTAGAGGGATCCTTCAATTTGAAACTCCTAAGAACGAGTGTTGTCCACTCACAGACTAAGCATGAAGTAAAATTTCGGGTTTAGAAAAGCCCCGCGTAGAAAATTTGCCAATCAGCGACCCGAGACAAATTTTCACAGGGCTTTTCTGTATTGTTGTATTGTTAACATCAAATAAATTTCAATTACAGAACGCCTGGAAGCGAAACCAGCTGCGACGCCTTCGCAATGGACACGTCGTTCACAGAAAAGGAAACCTTCTGCAGCCCAATGAAATACGAAGAGAATGACGTCTTCATATTTGAAACGCAAACCTTATCCTCACCTCCACGCTCCGCATTCTCCTGCCGGAGACCCCTGGACGACCTGGACAACAACTCCCAGGATTCTGGCTACAGCGCGTCATCTAAAAACTCCTCGCCGAAGAGCCGCGGATTATCCTTCGGATCATGCGGCTCCATGGACGAAACCTTCCTCGACATCACCGAATTGGAGCAAATTTCCGAGAAACCCGAACTCCCCGGGGACTTCAATAAGCTCATCACCGGATCTTTGCTCAGCAATGGAAAACTCAGGGAATCCCCCAAGGAGGTCTCCCAGTGCGGTCCGATCCGTCGCGCTTTTTCGTTGGTGGATAAATCGCTCAACAGCAGCCGACCGCGGTGTTTGTTCAAGGAGAACCAGGAGAACTTCAAGAGGCCGGAGCCGCCAGCCGAAGGCTACAGCCCGAACACCAGGAGGACCCGTACGAATCTGCGGAGCATCAAACACGTCCAGGCTAAAAGCATATACCGCAGCATCTCTGCAGAAGGTGCCGAAGAAAGCATCAAATCCGCTCTGCAGAGGGATTCGACTGAACCGGATTTGGTCGGGGACTTCAGCAGGCCATTCAGTCTCCCTTTGACACCCGGGAAGCACCAGGATCTGAAGTCAATTTCCTCCAGCACACTGGCGAAATTGGTCCGTGGGGAGTTTGATGATCGGGTCGGCTCTTTTCAAGTGATCGACTGCAGATATCCGTATGAGTTCGAAGGAGGTCACATTGCCGGAGCGAAAAATCTGTACACCAAGCAGCAAATTGTCGAGCATCTCATGAATGATAAACGCAATGGGCAATCCGGGGAAGGTCAAAATCACAAGAGGGATGTTTTGGTGTTTCATTGCGAATTTTCTAGTGAACGGGGACCAAATTTGTAAGTATTTTCTATTTATATTACTGTTGATACAAATAATCATTGAAAAAAAAAACAGAAATGGTAATTTACTAATCATAAAAACAGGATGAAATATGACAGGAATCATTGAAGAGACTCAATGGGCTCGTTTTTGATGCATGTTGGTATCTAATGAACAGTACTCCGGTCATTTTGAAAACTTTAACCCGTCAACACCAATTGGTCTCGTTTGATTGTTAAGGCACTTATTTTTTGAAAATCCATTATCACTTAAGGGGGTATTACCACTAGGACAGCGTTTTTTTTACGGTTTTTCAGAATTTTTATTTTTGGGAAATTTAATACATGCAATCTTGCGGTTTCTTGCAACTTGTTTATAGATTCATAAACTATAAAAAATGAATTTTAATTCTTTTCAATCGTCCGGCTAAACCTCCAAATCTGGCCTCAAATAAGGCCGTGTCCGCCGTGTTTTTCCTCATGGCCGGAAAGATTTTTTCGATTCTGTGATTTGAAACGTAAAATGAAGTAGTAGTCATTAATCTGCATTAAATTATCTGGAGTTTGAACCACCGACAATAAAAAATCTCGATAAATAACAAAATGGAGGCTATTCGAAAAAGTGGTCGCTTTTTGCCCCCCTTTTTCTGACTTTAAGGCTCTATGAAAAATATCAAATGTTAATATATTTGAATGACGGTGGTTCAAACTCCAGAGGAAAATGTGGAGAACCGAACACTAAAAGTTCAAGTCAATCCCTTTCATGGTTTGAAAAGAAAGTTTCCGGCCAGCGAAAAAAAAGTGGTTTCGAGAAAAACGCGTTTAAAGTTTTGACACAAGTTTTAACTATTTTTGGAGATTTTTGGCTTTAGTCAGCTATGCCAGCTCCGTACACTAGGCCCTCCTCTTCCTCTAAAAACTGGGTTCGAATGATTTACTCCTGCCAGCGTTGTTGGATGGCCTTATGAGTTGCTGGAATCAGGCAAAATTCGTCCCACATCTCGCGCTCCGCGTCGGTCCGCACCGGAAAGCCTTGGCTTGCAGGCCGATATGGATTCCCAGTGTCTCTATCGTCTTAAAAACTGCCGAGTATCCGTCGTTGAAAATGCTGGTAGCTATGAAAGACGCGATAGCGACGGTTTTTGCACCACAGTTGAGGTGCTTCGAAGCCAGCTTCCAGACACAATCATTCAAACTTTCGTTTGAGTTCTGCGTATTTCCACCCAGCCACCTACTCAGCATTGTTTACTTCAACAAGCAAAAATCTAACTAACGAATTCGCCTATTGTAAAACGGCTTTCGGACATGAAACTAGATACTATCAAGTATCAATACATGCAAAAAAAATAATCAATTTTTTAAAACTTCCGAATGGTAATACCCCCTTAATATAATAGCAGACTATTTATGATTTTCAACTTTTTATTTGACTCACTACAATTGTTTCGCTACACTGTAGCTTCTTCAGGTGAAGAAATATAATAAATATAATCGGACTATTTTGTACGATTGCAAAAATCCCACGATTAACATTCCGATCATCAGAGAATTCTCCAATAGTTGGCAGTAAACTTCCAACTTGTCTCTAATGAACTGGCCCATTACAAGAACTTTTGCAGCACTTTTGATACTGAGGTTGTTCGTTACCTAAACTGCACTATTCACCGTGTGAGCTCAGTTGCACTAAACATGAATTTTGTATACCGGACATTGGGCCCGTTCAGCCAAATGTTCAACATTCAACATGTTTGGATTTGTTTGTCATTTATGTTGGTACCTAATGAACGGAAATCCAGTTGATCTATTTTGTACGATTGCAAAAATCTCAAACACGTTCACGATTAACAATCCGATCATCAGAGAATTCCCAACAGTTGGTAGTAAACTCAACTGTTGTCTCTACTAAACGGGCCCATTAACTGTCACTTTTTTGGATTTGTTTGTCATTTATGTTGGTACCTAATGAACGGTAATCCAGTTGATCTATTTTGTACGATTGCAAAAATCTCAAACACGTTCACGATTAACAATCCGGTCGTCAGAGAATTCCCAACAGTTGGTAGTAAACTCTCAACTGTTGTCTCTACTAAACGGGCCCATTAACTGTCACTTTTTTGGATTTGTTTGTCATTTATGTTGGTACCTAATGAACGGTAATCCGGTCGGTCTATTTTGTACGATTGCAAAAATATCAAACACGTTCACGATTAACAATCCGGTCCTCAGAGAATTCCCAACAGTTGGTAGTAAACTCAACTGTTGTCTCTACTAAACGGGCCCATTAACTGTCACTTTTTTGGATTTGTTTGTCATTTATGTTGGTACCTAATGAACGGTAATCCGGTCGGTCTATTTTGTACGATTGCAAAAATATCAAACACGTTCACGATTAACAATCCGGTCCTCAGAGAATTCCCAACAGTTGGTAGTAAACTCAACTGTTGTCTCTACTAAACGGGCCCATTAACTGTCACTTTTTTGGATTTGTTTGTCATTTATGTTGGTACCTAATGAACGGTAATCCAGTCGATCTATTTTGTACGATTGCAAAAATCTCAAACACGTTCACGATTAACAATCCTGTCCTCAGAGAATTCCCAACAGTCGGTAGTAAACTCTCAACTGTTGTCTCTACTAAACGGGCCCATTAACTGTCACTTTTTTGGATTTGTTTGTCATTTATGTTGGTACCTAATGAACGGTAATCCGGTCGGTCTATTTTGTACGATTGCAAAAATATCAAACACGTTCACGATTAACAATCCGGTCCTCAGAGAATTCCCAACAGTTAATAGTAGTAAACTCAACTGTTGTCTCTACTAAGCGGGCCCATTAACTGTCACTTTTTTGGATTTGTTTGTCATTTATGTTGGTACCTAATGAACGGTAATCCGGTCGGTCTATTTTGTACGATTGCAAAAATATCAAACACGTTCACGATTAACAATCCGGTCCTCAGAGAATTCCCAACAGTTGGTAGTAAACTCAACTGTTGTCTCTACTAAACGGGCCCATTAACTGTCACTTTTTTGGATTTGTTTGTCATTTATGTTGGTACCTAATGAACGGTAATCCAGTCGACCTATTTTGTACGATTGCAAAAATCTCAAACACGTTCACGATTAACAATCCGGTCCTCAAAGAATTTCCAACAGTTGGTAGTAAACTCAACTGTTGTCTCTACTAAACGGGCCCATTAACTGTCACTTTTCAGAGTTAAGTTAGAACAACAACTATTAAACATTATCTTTCTTTATTTCAAGATCTCGCTACCTCCGCAGCATCGACAGGAGCCACAACATGGACCACTATCCGTTTTTGCACTACCCGGAAATCTACTTGTTGGACGGCGGTTACAAAAACTTCTTCGAAACACACGTGGAACTGTGCACCCCGAGGGGGTACCTGCCCATGCTCCATCCAGACCACAAGCACAACCTCCGGATTTACAGGGCTCAATCGAAAACATTCAACGCCGACTCAAAGTCAAAACCGGGCCAGTCTTCATCCTTCAAAAGGCTCTGAACACACGGACAAGTTTCGATGAACAACCATACTAGTACAAATGTATAGTTCTATAAGCGCGGCGGGTGAAACCCTTTGTAAATATGTACATAACAAAATTCAAAGTGTGAGGGGTTAAGACAACGCAACACTTAATCACCACAGTACTTTCCCCTTGCCGTACTATTGTGCAATTCGAGGTATAGTCACATGGTCTGGACTCACTATTGCTATACCCTCTACGTTTATTTAACTGTTTTTTTTTTAATTATTATATCTATTGTTTTGTTTTTTTCCTTTTTCTTACTTATTATTTTTTATAATATTTTGACTGAATTTTGGTACCGTGAAACCGTTCTTATTTTTGTAGGTGTTCGTCTTTGATTGAGGGATATATTTACATTTACACGCAGACGTATAAACAAGATAAATTCAAATTCAAAACTATTTGAATTCGAGAAAATAAGCTTACGCTTCTTATAGTTTGCAGACTTTAAACATAATATATAAAATTACGAAAAAACTATTCGTGAAAATGCAAACAGTGTCTTAATTAATAAGACAATTTAAGACGATAAATATCCATTGAAACAACTACTTCCCGTGCAAATACACCTCCGGATATTGAATTATACAATGAAATATTTAAAATCTTATTTAATTTGATTTGTTACAACGCTCTATTAAAGTATATGTAACGTTTAGGTCAAATTTTCTTCAAACCAACTAACAATAAAATTTAAAATGAAAGGAGAGATAGCAACATTTTAAATTTTATTGTTAGTTGGTTTGAAGAAAATTTGACCTAAACGTTACATATACTTTAATAGAGCGTTGTAACAAATCAAATTAAATAAGATTTTAAATATTTCATTGTATAATTCAATATCCGGAGGTGTATTTGCACGGGAAGTAGTTGTTTCAATGGATATTTATCGTCTTAAATTGTCTTATTAATTAAGACACTGTTTGCATTTTCACGAATAGTTTTTTCGTAATTTTATATATTATGCAGACGTATAAATTTATATTTTGATGTATTTCATGCTTAGACTGAAATTTCCTTCAATCTTTACAATACGTTTAGTAGTTTTTAAGCCTAATGGAGTGATAAATATGTTTTGTTACATATGTGTTTATGCTAGTTTTTTAAATAAAAAAAAACTAAATCTACCTACGCTTTTTTTCTTATCCTGAAAGTATCGTGAATCAATTGAGTTTTGTTGTAACTTTGAGGATAAAATATTGATGAATATTTGTTTAAACCGTTACCGAAAAGTTGGGTTAACTCATTTGACGTTTAGTTCGTGTGTGAGCAGGGGGAACTCCCCAGTTCAGTGACGGCTCGCAGCCTAACTTCAGGGTCGGCCAGAAACCCAAGCTAATATGTATCCGTTATTGTAGGGTGACTTTGTTGTGCAATTCCTTGTATTTATAAAGCGCGATCCCAACCTCAAATTGTATGTGCCTTGGCGCTGTGGCCGACCCTAAAGTTCATATATATTCATATTTATATTTATTGATGTATTAACAAGAGTACATGTTTTACATATGTCACCTTAACCTACTAGTATATAATAATAAAAAATATAATAATAATAAAACCTTATAAGCTAGTTTATATAGTGAGAAACATCGAAGTAAATAAGTAAGTAGATCTATAGTCACATATTAAAATAACTTATTAAGAAATAACATATTAAAATAACATATTAAAATATCATATTAAAACAACATATTAAAATACCACATTAAAATAACACATTAAAATAACATATTGAAGTAACATACGGACGTTTACAATTTAAAATAAGTTTTAAAATCAAATTTAAGGAATTCTTTCCAGCAGTAAAAACCTTTATCCTCAAGTAGCGTTTTCAGACGATTTGCAAATTGCTTGGGAGGCAATTGCTGTATGTTTTTCGGTAGTGCGTTGAAGAATTTAACAGCGTGGAATCTAGTACCAGTCTTCGCTTTCGAGAGTCTTGTTGTTTGTAGATATATGTTTGATTCTTGGCGAGTATGGTACTTATTGATGTCGCTACAAGTTTGGTAGCTATCCAAATTGTGTCTAATATGAGACAAGCACGCAAGAATAAATAGTGATGGGAATGTTAATATTCTTAAATCAATGAAAGCTTGTCTGCAGTCATCACAGTAGTTCAGGCCAGCTAACACTCTTACTACATTTCTCTGAAGACCAAATATTTATTTATTTATTTATTTCAATCAACGGACGAATCCAGTTACAGATTGATTAAAAGATATGAGACAATATAAAATAAAGATTGGCACTAAACAGTAAAGGAAAAAACAGTATACGCAAAATACAATACAATATGAGCGAAAATTATTCGAAATACTCAACAATCAAGTCGAAGAACGCCTTAGAAGATATGCAATTAAAAATGTCAATATCCGAATGAAGTGATAACACATTATTATATAATGAACACATTGAATACACTGGTGACTTGAGCATAATATTTGTATTTGGGATTGATAACTGGAAAAGACGTTTGTTCCTTATATTAACAGGCACATTAATATTAATTCGTGCAAGTAGATCAGAGCAATCCATACGATTGTTGAGTATTTTATACAAGGTGGTCACTGCATGCGATTTTCGGCGACTTTCTAAGGAGTGTAAGTTGAATTCACGCAATAGTTCAATATAATTATAATCAGTCCCAGGATATGAACCAAACTTCTTAAAGTGAAAATATTTGACAAATTTCTTCTGGATGGCCTCGACCATCAAAGAATATTTTGCGTAGTATGGATCCCAAACGCAACAGGCATATTCAAGTTTAGATCTTACAAACGAATAGTATAGTATTTTAATGGCATCGATATTCTTAAAAGGTTTAGTATTTCGTATTATGAAGCCCAACGAACGATTTGCGGTCGATACTACTTTCATGACATGACTATTAAAAGATAGTTTATTGTCAAATAACACTCCTAAGTCTTTGAAAATCTCAACATGGGATAATACAGAGCCATTAATCATATAATCGAACGTTATTTGTGACTTATTCCTAGTGTAAGACAATGTCTTACATTTTAAAACATTTAAAGTGATGCTGTTGTTCTTGCACCACGTTACTATCAGGTCGAGATTATGCTGAAGATACACACAATCGTCTAAAGTATTTATAGGATGATAAATTTTCAAATCATCAGCAAACATTAACATATTATGATTAACTACATCAGCAATATCATTAATAAAGCAATTAAACAGTACCGGTCCGAGGTTGGAGCCTTGGGGGCACCCGAAGAAGCAATAAATTGATGAGACTTAAACCCTTTGTATTCTACAAATAACAGTCTGTTGGTAAGGTAATTGTAAAGTAAATTACATAGGTTTGTTGAGAGCCCAACTAGGCTTAGCTTATTTACAAGTATACCGTGATCGATTCTATCAAAAGCTTTTGATATATCGGTGTAAATTACGTCGACTTGGATTCGGTTGTCTAAATAATCCGAAAGAGTTTGCGTCATTTGCAAAATGTTGGATAACGTTGATTTATTAGGTCTAAACCCATGTTGCCTAGATGATAATATTCGGTGTCGAATAGCGGCATGACCCCAAGTAAGTATCCCATATGTGATGTTGGACTGGAATAGCGAGAAATATGTCGTACGAGCTGCTACGTTCCTTAATACTATGGGTGCCAGGTTTCTAATAAGATATATACTCGAACTGAGCTTTCTAGCGAGTATATCCCCATGAGTAGTCCAAGATAGAAAGGAATCAATGTGAAAGCCAAGAAATTTAGTTGATTCATATTTCCTTAATGTGAACGTCAGGGAAGCAGATTTGTTGATATTCAGTTTTAGTCGATTACATATGAACCACTCCGATACCTCCCCGAGTGCTTTATCATGCAAATTATTAGCAATAGAGTAATCTTTAGATTTGTTAATAACAGTGGTATCGTCTGCATATAATATTGTATTGGTGTTTGGCGTCGCATTAGGTAAGTCATTGATATATATGAGAAACAACAGAGGCCCAAGAATAGATCCCTGTGGTACACCGTATTTAATGGGCAAGGCCTCAGACATGATTCCATTTGATAGTACCCTCTGAGTCCTTCCAGTGAGGTATGAGAGTAAAATCCTGCAAGTGTCTGGATGAATATTGTAACAATAAAGTTAGCCTGTGAGCCAGAGCTGGGACGAATCCTCGTAAAAAGGATTCGAATCACGAATCCGAATCACCTAATATGATTCGAATCACGAATACTCGAAAAAAGGATTCGTAAGAGATAAATATGATCCGAATCAAAGATTCGAATCCTGTTTTTTCGAATCACGAATACAAATCGTTTATGAATAAATTTAATTTTATTATTTTTGTACACCCATTAACATATAAATATCGTTATCAGTTGTTTTAACAAAAATATTCAAAACCTAATTATTTATTATTAACACTGAACATCGTTGATAACAGACTAAATACCTGTGTTACTCTGATTAAAGATGTATTTGTGTGCTTTTGAACTGCACTTCAAATCAGTGGCTTGTACGCGTGGCGCATGAAGTAAAATTTCGAGTTTAGAAAAGCCCCGTGAAAATTTGTCTCGGGTCGCTGCGCGACCCTCGACAAATTTTCTACGCGGGGCTTTTCTAAACTCGAAATTTTACTTCATGCTTAGTCTGGGAGTGGAAGACACTCGTTACTTTAAAATATGTCACAACTGGTAAAGTATGTATCGTCGGATGCCCGTCTTCAGAGGTGATATGCACGCGAATTATGGCTCCTAGGAGTTGCCAAATAAGTGAGTTACTCAACTGTTTCCAAGGCACTCTTTGAAAAACTAAAAGATTAAAATTTTACATATAAAACGTACACTTCTGTGCAATAATATTAGGCACACAAAATATGTTATAGTTTAAAACGGACGTGATGAGTTTCCTAGTTACAAAACTACGTAAATATGTAATGTCAAAATGCTGCGTCATTTAAACAACAATTCAAAAATTTAAGTTCTAAGTAAAATAGAAAATGGTTTTTCTATTTCGTCTTTCTTGTATTTATTACAAGAGTTTTTTTTGAAAGGTCAGTGTTTTGGTTTTTTAATGAAGGTGTTATTTTCAATTTATGGTGTTTTATTATTTATTGAAACTGCTACTAGGCAATTAACACAGACCCGAATTATACAATTAGAATATTGTGAAAAATAGTTATGAGACTTTAATTTAACCGACTCTTAATCTCTTCAAATAACCGAGATTCCCATACATTCTGTTGAAATACGGACACCCTGTATAATAATAATAATCATAATATAAAATTTATTGTATTGTTATTACCTAAATATTATAATTAAATAAATATTTTACATTGTTTACCGGATATTTACGAATATATTAAAAAATAAATACTTATTTCAGTAATTTAATTTTACTTATACCATCAAATGTCTAAAAGTCTTGTGTTAAAAATCAGCAGAAATCATTAGATGTTTTTTTATTAAACGAATTTCAATTATGTTAACAACGAAAAACTCTAATATAATTAAGATCTTTTTGAGACTAAAGAATTTTTAAAAAGATTTGGTTCCTACTTTTCTTTTTTGGCATTTTTGTAACTTATGTAATCCAGCTGATAATGTCTTAATTATGGGTGATTTTAACATTCCAAACTATATAGATGACCACAATAATATTAGTAACCCCTTGTGTAATTCATTTAATAATTTTACAGCATATCTAAACCTCAAGCAAGTAAATACTATCATAAATCATTACAATAAGCTGCTTGACCTTATTTTCACTAATTTAAACTGCCATATTGTAGTAGAAAAAAATTAGTAGAAAAATCGGAGTAGAAAAAATGTAGTAGAAAAAATGGAGTAGAAAAAACGTCGTACAATCATTAAGTAGTAGTACTGGATGATATAAATCTTGTTTGATAATCGAGTTATTATCACGAACAATATGGCAGTTTAGATTGTACGACGTTTTTTCTACTCCATTTTTTCTACTCCGATTTTTCTACTAATTTTTTTCTACTATTGTTATTATCTAAACAAAATAATAATACTCAAACGTCAATGAAAAACTGAATTTTTATTAAAATGTAATGTAATGTCCGTCGTCTTGAAGGTACAATAAAATTTCATTTTTTCGTTCTTCGTACTGAAGCACCACGTTGCTGATTCGGTCTTCTTGCTGCTGTCTCGATTGATTCCTGTCTTTTTTAATTCGTTTGCCTAAATCCAGTTCACGGATCATCCACTCAGTGCCCGCTTGTTCCTTTAAAAGTTCTTTCATAAATGTGTATAAACTCGGATGATTTTTGCCCACAACAATTTGGAACCGGTTATGCCAGCCTTCAGAAACATTGTTGGTTCGGGATAAATTTTGAAGAGTTGCATCGTACATATTCCACAGCTCTGGTGGAAATCTTGGTGATGTAGCGCGTCGTCTACCTCGCGCAGTTCTTCCGCGTACATAGTTCTCCTGCCAGAATCAGAAAGGTGTAAAAAACTGAAGTTGTATATTAATTATACATTAATTACCGCGTAATAATCTATGATCGGTTTGAAATCTTCCGCAGCTTGTCGCTCAAAAGCAGCGAAGGTTCGAACGACATCTTCGATTGGCACAAATGCGGTTGCGCACATCATTTGGGCAGCTATCTTAATTTTTCGCTCATCATTTCGGTCAATATAAGCTTGTTGTAGACCATGTTCTTGAATGCGTCGAAACACTGCTTGACGTAGGTGGAAGAAACAAGCCTTGACAGTAGTGTTGCCGATGGATTTAGCTGCATTAATAATGGCCATTTCGAAATCTGTCATAACGACAACCGGCACAGTACGAGGAATCCCAGATGTTTGACATGCAGCGTTAACCACTGCAAATACTTTTTCGTATGCCACCTCTTTTTTACCGTCCATTAAGGCGTATACTAGCGGTAATGCCACAATGTGGGTTACTCCACGGCGAATTTGTTGGAAAGAGGCTAAGATGGCGAAAAGTTGGAAAAAAATATGAGGCACGACCTGAAAATAAAATGAACCGGAATCAACCGAATAAACCAAAATCAAATCAAATCAAATCAATCAAGCTATCTTGAAGGTCCCATCGACGTACCAATTGGAACTTCTCATGAGGCGCCTCAAATTTTCTTTTGTCGCAAAAATGATTAGTCGCCCGACCGATTCTATTTCATCCGTATCCCAAGAATCGTACAGCAAAAATTATTCGCCACCTGCTGTATCCCGATACCTTTGTGGAATTTCTTCCAAATCATTTATGTCAGTGGGGTTGGTCGGCATGTTTTGGAGTCTTTGGCGTTGGATAGTTCTGGTTAAGTTAGGTCGATCAGGAAGCAAGGCTAATATTTCGGAAGGCACATCATGCAATTCGCTCCGGAGCAGTTGCACAGGTGGAGCTTCCGGGTGATCTTCCGCTTTGCGTTTCAGGCGATTCTGAAGGTAAAAACCTCGTGAACACCATACCACCAACCTGATTCATTAATTCAACCTTTATTTTCTCGGCTTCGACTTCTTCCATGTTGGGTGCATGTCCCTGGTGAGGCGATTCATCCGGACCCCTCAAGAGTTCAACGGCTTGACCGTGGGTTAAATAAGAACGGGTCACCGCTCGAGCGCTGCACTCCGGATATTGGCGGCACTTCCAATTTACTCGCCCGTTTTTTTCATTGTTTTTGGAATACAAATATCCCCCAATGTGCAACAACGTACTTCGAGATGTTTTAATCAGTTCCACGTCCATAATTTTAAAAGAAGTTGAAAGAATATTATCAAAGTTACAAATGTGTCAAATTATGAATGAACGTGAAGTTGTCATGAAGATGTCAGTGTTCTAATGTTTTTCGAATGTTCGAAAATTCAATAAATTAATATTGGTAGAAAAAGAAATTAGTAGAATTTTTTATGCAGTAGGAAAAAGAATAAGGTAGAAATAATTATTAGTAGAAAAAAAGGAGTAGAAAAATTGACGCCCTACACTACTTAATATCGAGTTTTCAACTTCAAAAACAAGTCATTTTTTGTCCAATGCATCTAACGATAGAAATTACTATTTTAGAAAATCGGACTTTGTCAAGCTTTATTCGGAACTAAGTTTTTGCGACTGGACGGAGGTTAACTCTGTGAATAGTTTGGATGATGCTATGGATGCTTTTTATACCACACTATATAATTGTATAGATAAATATGTTCCACTGCATAAGCAATCTAAAAAAACAGTATCCTTGTTGGTTTACAGCTTCAATTATTCGTAGCATAAAAGAAAAAAATCGTAAACGTAAAATATATCTACGCACTAAGAACCCAGATTCTCTTAACCTGTATCGTGCTGCTAGGGCGCATAGCAAATATGCTATATCTACTGCTTATACAGATTACATTAACACAATGTCAAACAACATTACGTCGAATCCAAAGCAGTTTTGGAATTTTATTAATTCTAAAAAACGTACTACACGAATTCCAGGAGTTATGCACTGTAATGATGTTGCACTAAACTCACCTCTTGCTATTGTAAACGCCTTTGCCGATTTTTTCAAAGTGTCTATGTTATGAGCTCACATGCCAATTTATCCTCAGAAACCTATAATAACTATCAATCTATTAACATAACTTCAATCAATTCTGACGATATTTATAGTGCAATAAAACATTTAGGTAATACCATGTCCTGCGGCATGGATGGTATCCCCACTTTTTTAATCAAAGATTGTGCTTCTGTTTTAATTGAACCCCTTGAAACAATTTTTAATCTAATACTTAAGCTCACCATTTTTCCCTCAGTCTGGAAGAATTCGAGAATATGTCCCATACTTAAATCTGGCGATTCCAAGGAAGTCAGCAACTACAGACCTATTACCTTGTTGTCCAACTTTGCTAAGGTTTTTGAGATAATAATTTATAATTACATATACCCGAAAGTCAGAAACTATATTTCAAGTTATCAGCATGGGTTCATGGAAAGCAGGTCAACAATGACTAATTTATGTTGCTTCAATGAGTATGTGTGCAGCGAACTCGATGGTAAAGGTCAGGTCGACTGTATATATACAGACTTTGCGAAGGCCTACGACCGTGTTGATCATGCTGTACTTTTGCAAAAACTTAATAATTACGGTTTCCATATCAATTTAATTAAGTTATTTAACTCATACTTATGTGATCGTCCACTTAATGTTTGGGTTAATGGATTTAAATCAAAGACATTTTTGGCTTGCTCTGGTGTACCCCAAGGCTCAAACCTTGGCCCGCTACTCTTCCTTCTTTTTATAAATGACTTGAGCTTCATTTTAGATTGTAAACACTTATTATTTGCCGATGATCTTAAATTGTTTTCAACTATCTATGACTCTTCATCTTGTTCGCAATTACAAAACATGCTTGACATACTTTGTACATGGTGCCAAACTAATAACCTTTATCTTAATGTAGCCAAATGCAAAGTTGTGACTTATTCGCGTAAAAGAAATCCGATCATATATACATATACTGTTGACAATCAGTCAATTAAAAGGCTCTATGTATTTAAAGATCTAGGGATAACCTATGATTCGCTTTTTACGTTTAAACATTATTACAGCGCTATTATCTTAAAAGCTAACAGAGCTCTTGGATTCATCATACGTAATACTAGATCATTTAATAATATTAATTGTTTAAAAACGTTGTATAACTCATATGTGAGATCAATTCTAGAATATGGCTCAATTGTTTGGAATCCAATTTATATTTCATCTATTTAATCGGTCGAGAATATTCAGCGTAAATTTTATAAATACTTGTGGTATAAAATGCATGGTACCTACCCCCCTCAAGGTTTCAGTCATGAATTACTTTTAGAAGAGTTTGATGCAGTTACTTTGGTCGAACGTAGGAATATTCACGGTCAAATCTTCTTGTTTAATGGGATTATCGCAGTGTAACACGCCGATCGTGTTGGAAAGACCCACATAGTTTAGAGTAGCTCATCCGATGCCAAATTTACAGGACAAGTGGGGCGAATACAGTCAGAGAGAAAAGCGGCAGTTCACTGTGCATTTGTGCATTGCTCCTTGGCATGAACGGATAGGGTCTCGCGTCGCGTGGAATAAACGAACAAAAAGCGTATAAAAAAGACGGATCGACGGAAAGTGTCGATTCGTATAATTTAGACACGCTGATAATACATACAAGCTATGTATTGTTTTCTATTCGTTAGAAAGCGATCCTGTGCTATTTTTCGGTATTTACAAAACCGATGATTCTTATTCTTGTCATTATAACTAATTATTTTTACTTTTAAGACTCCAGTTTCGACAGCTGAAGAAACTATGTGTTTTATTTTATTAAATTAGAGATTATTTCTTAAAAATATAATAATAAAATAATTCATGTTCATAAGCTCCTTGTGAATATTTATATGCCGGATATACAGAGAGTTTTATGTAACACCGAACATTTTCATAACGAGAATTTGTCTTTTAAGTATACAGAAGCATACGTTGAACATTTGCCGATGCTAGGTTTATTAAAAGAATTTAATTTGAAGCTTTAAACGAGTGTTTTCCACTCCCAGGCTAAGCATGAAGTAAAATTTCGAGTTTAGAAAAGCCTGAAAATTTGGTTTGGTCGCGTAGCGCGAAGCGCGGAGCGGCCAAACCAAATTTTCAGGCTTTTCTAAACTCGAAATTTTACTTCATGCGCCACCGGTACTAAACACTGATGCAATAGAAAGTTTATCGGTGTGTTTTAAACTTCGTAATTTGTCAGTGTTTTGTACCGGTGGCGCATGAAGTAAAATTTCGAGTTTAGAAAAGCCTGATCATTTGGTTTGGCCGCTCCGCGCTTCGCGCTACGCGACCAAACCAAATTTTCAGGCTTTTCTAAACTCGAAATTTTACTTCATGCTTAGTCTGGGAGTGGAACACACTCATTTCAAGTTTCAAATTATTTTTTTAACAACGAGTATCTAAAGATTTACGACATATACTGTGTAATTCTCACATGTATACTTGAAAGAAAAACTCCCTGTGTGTACAAGTTGAGGCATTAATTGCGATTGATTGGCTACAGTTTTTAATGGTCATAGAGGCAACCCAATTTACACATAACTTAAAAAATAAAGGTGTCAAAATTGTATTGGATGAACATGTTCGGTGTTATATAAAACTCTCTGTATATGAAAAAAACGGAACATAGGATTTTCAATGATATTTTTTATACAGGAATATTATCTTTGATAACTGCTATTGCCATGAAAATAATGTGTATTAATTTGGCCTCTGCCAAATTGGGTAAATACCCCAGATTTTGGGGAGAATTTCAATTTTTATTTTATCCAATATTCTAGTTTTTATGAATGCAACAAATAAATAATAGATTGAAAAAAATTAAACGGACAGCTGCCCTGTTTTTTATAATTAGTACAGGGTTTACAAAATGATGATGTGTATAAATAGAGGATTGCAATAACATTCAATTACAATTCATTTATTCCTTATTTACTTACTATCAAAATATGACTCATCATAAATCAGCCAAATTTGAAATAAAATATATTGGGTTCGGTGCAATGTTGAGCAACAAGCTTGTTATTTGAAATGCATTATAATAACTACCTTATTATTATTATAGTTCTATTTTTTCTAAAATAATTAACAATGAATATGCACGCAGTTAAACCCTACATTTTTGTAAACATTCGTCAAACATATATTACCTGTGCTCAGTAAAAAATAGTTGATTTGTAACATTAATCTACGACAACGTCATATTGGTGACGTTATTCTCACTATTCTTATAGTTTTGATATCATTGATTCGTTGATGAAGTCGCAGTTGGTTCAAATAGGTCCGATTGCTAGAAACTTTACAATTTACTTTAATAGTTTTATTGCGAGAAGTTTAATGGCATTTAACAACTGTTTTAACAACGAAAGATTTAAGACGAAATAATGATTTGAACAAGACTGATTGTTATTCGATTGCTTCTGCTTATTAATCAATCAGCTTAAAACACTTTAAAAATAATTTAATAATACCGACACTGTCAAATAATTAGGAAATCCAATATTAAAGGTATATTACACATCTTTATTTAAATTAGTGAAACATTTCGTGTTTTCTATATTAGTGAACATGCAGTATAAAAAAATACTTATTCCATTAGTAGTCAGAAAGCATAAAAATAAAACACTAGTACAATAAAATATCGATTATAATTGCGAAATATTAATTTTACGAGAATAAATGCTAACGACGCGAGCCGTTTTTGTTAACTATGATTGAGAAAAGAAAATAAAAACAAACGCGAAGCCGCGCAGCGTTCACCAGTCCCAGCTGCTCGCCCCTCCAATAATTGTGCAGATGAGTGTACAACGCGTTCAACTAAGAGAAGATCCGCAAGGCGGCGGTATTTTACGGTCTTATTTTTTAAGACTTTTATTTTAACCTGACTCGGGCATGAGCTATCGCATCCTTATGAAATGTTCACATTATATTCCTTATGGTATAAACTAGCAAGATATGGGAATATGTTTTTTAATTTTGAAAAATATAACATTATTTTTTTCATACCTCTGAAAGCAAATTGTTAAAAAAAAAGTACTTCGATATTTTACTAGATAATAGAGCTTAATATATGCTGTCAAAACCTGACATTAAATTTCAGACCACTGTTATATTCCCCTTAAGTTACTACATAATTCAGTTGATTGTTCGGAACTTTTGCAAAGGATACATTTTTATGTACCTAGACTCTCGACACGTCATTGTACCAGCTTTTATGTTCAAAAAGCTCAAACTAATGTCTTGGAACTGTCACCAGTGCGTCGCATTTGTGTGTATCACAACATATTTGCCACTCATTGTGATATTTTTCACTTGGACTTACGTGAATTCAAGAACATAATTTCTGGTGCTTGATATTAATAACAACAAACGGCTGCATAGACTAACTATTGTTATTTCTTAGTTATTTTGCCATTATTTTATTATTATAATTTCTAAATATTTAATATATTTTGTTTAAATAGAATCACGTCATCTTTATCTTTATTTTTGTAATTTTATTTTGTTTTGTTTATATATATTATTTTAAGAATTTTTACTTTTGTAATATTACTCTGTAATTGGGATGTCCTGTTGGGTAATAAATATTATTATTATTAATATATTTGCTTATTTAAACTTTTTTATAAACATTTTTAAGCAATACATTTTCAAAATTTTCTAAACTTAATGCTTACTTTTACCTTAATGTATCACATTATAGTTTTCAAAAACATGTTTCAAACAAGATAATAAAAAAACTTCTATAAACTATTGTGGAAAAGCGGCAGAATTCAAAAATTATAGTTCTATTTTTAGCCAGAACTTTATTTTAATTAGCCAATATTTCGCTATACATTTGTTAGCTTCTTCAGGGAAAAGTTTAAACTAAAATAAATAAATACAATGATATTTTATAAAGAGATACACAAAGTTAAGAAGAGAAAAAGAGATAATAAAAAATACACAACTTTTCACCTTAACTATTTTGTTTATGATCACTATACGAAAAAGTTATCTTCCCTAGGCTTTTTTTTATTTGATAATAACTCACAAATTGCTGCTTTATTAATAACTTAATCAAAACAAAATCAAACAAAAGATAATAAAAACACACAATACAAACTTTTGTTTAATCACTTTTCACCTCAGTTCTTTTGTTTATAAATTAGAAACTAAAAAATCTAGTGGAGATCAGCAACTCACCGACTATGGCTTTTGATGTCTAAATCAAAAAATGTTTCAAACAATAGTTGTAGCTAACGAAAAAATAAACCACTTTTACCTAAACACATTTCACCTCGGCTCTTTTGTTTTTGAATTAGAAACTAAAAAATCTAGTGGAGATAAACAACTCCCCGACTATGGCTTTCGATGTCTAAATCAAAAAATGTTTTAAAACAAAAGTTGTAGCCAACGAAAAAATAAACCTCTTTTACCTAAACACCTCAGCTCTTTTGTTTTTGAATTAGAAACTAAAAAACCTAGTGGAGATCAACAATTCACCGAGCTTTCGACGTCTAAATCAAAAAATGTTTCAAACAAAAGTTGTAGCCAATGAAAAAAAAAACACTTTTATCTAAACACTTTTCACCTCAGCTCTTTTGTTTTTGTTCAATAAACCGAGAAAGATTTTATTGAAAATAAATACACAACTTTATGATAATTCGAAAATTTACGAACGAGAGTCTTCCACTCCCAGACTAAGCATGAAGTAAAATTTCGAGTTTAGAAAAGCGCCGCGTAGAAAATTTGTCGAGGGTCGCGCAGCGACCCGAGACAAATTTTCACGGGGCTTTTCTAAACTCGAAATTTTACTTCATGCGCCACGCGTATAAAAAACTGAAATATTGTAAAGTTTTAAAAATACTAGCCTTTATTTTGTTCGGTTCATTGACAAATTGTGTTGACGTCTTCTGAGCTGATTATACATACTAATTCTATTTATAAATTTTGATCAATTTTGACAGCTTTTCAAGTAGATAATTTCATTGGTTAAGAACATTCTAGTGACATATTTTAAAGTAACGAGTGTCTTCCACTCCCAGACTAAGCATGAAGTAAAATTTCGAGTTTAGAAAAGCCCCGCGTAGAAAATTTGTCGAGGGTCGCTGCGCGACCCTCGACAAATTTTCACGGGGCTTTTCTAAACTCGAAATTTTACTTAATGCGCCACGCGTACAAAACAGTGATTTAACGAGAAATTTAAAAACATACAAAACAAATTTTGTATGTTAATCCTCACGATTAATTCGAATTATTTTTGACGGTTCGAATCCTTTTGTAAGTACTCGAATCCTTTTGTAAGTATTCGAATCCTTTTGTAAGTATTCGAATCCTCTTATAAATATTTGAATCCTTTTATGTGGATTCGAATCCTTTTATGAGGATTCGAATCACCCGCCTTTGGATTCGAATACGAATCCTCTTAAAAAAATGTAACGAATCAGGATCACGAATCCAGTTGAACTAAAGTATTCGAATGCCTCTTTTGAATCCTCTAAAAGGATTCGAATCCTGCCCAGCTCTGCTGTGAGCCGTCGCTGCCTCAGTTCCATTTCTCCTGCTGAAGATCATATAAAATACGATGATTTTTTTTTAGAATATCCAAATCTTGAATTTTAGCAAATTGTATAGCAGTAAGAAAATATGAAGATAAACAAATTTTGATTGAATGTATGTGAAATAAGCTGAAAAGGGGAAAAATGAAAAAAACATACATTGTTTTGTTGTTCATACAAATTCAAACTTTACTTGAAAATACCATACAAAAATACTACACCCAAATAAGGCTGCTTGGCTTTTTTTTATCAATCAATTTAATCCACCAAAACAAAAACAATTTAATCCACCAAAACAAAAATTCTCGTGACAGAGTTAAAGCCAGTTCACAATAAAAACGGAAACGAGAACTGAACTGGGAACTAGAATGGAAAGCAAGTTGAATCAAGGTTTTCCATGTTAACATTCACAACCGAGCGCCTTCTTGTTCTCGGCCCCGAGAAGGGGAAGATGACCGTGTTGTGCATGTCAACATACAAATCCCTATGATTGAACTTGTTTCTCGTTCTAATTCTCGTTTCTGTTTTGATTGTGAACCGGTCGTCTTACTGCGTCTAAATTCTACGATGTAAGAATGTTATAAATTTGTAAGATATAAACATGTCTTTTATCAGTGTAAACAATTTGTAATTAAAATTGTTGTTTTTAAGAGGTAATAATTACTGATTCATTTGATCGACTTGAGTGCAAATAATTCATAAATGTAAATAGTTTAATTATTTCAATATTTTACTATTTTGAATATGGTTAATATTTGAATATTCGAGTATTCAAATTATCAGCCCTGTAATATACCTTGATATAAATACAATATATAAAATCAATAATACAATTCGGTATTTAAATTCAGCACATTTCATATTGTTCCAATATTTTATAATCAATGGACATTTTAGGCCGTTTGGCTTGATGATTATCATCACAACTCTTTTCATCATCAACACTTTCTAGTAGACGTTTGTTGCTTTCACTCGTCGAGGTGGAAAGTTCTTGATCGTCCGTGTCCATCGGGTTTTTATTTTCTCCAACCCCCGTACTATTATTTTTTAAATCATCACTTTTCTTATTTTTGGACTCAGCTGCTTCAATTTCATCACCTGCAATCATTTTAGAAGATTTGCGAGTTTCTTCCTTCTCAGATTCACCCGCAGTTATTTTGGAGGACCCGCAACTGGGCCTTTCCTCCTGCTGGAAAGATTTCTTGTTGATCGGCAGGAATTCCCCAACCACTATACTACTATTTTCGCCTTCGTTGCTTCTCCGCTTTTCGGTTTCGGTGATTCTGGAAGATCCGCAACCAGCCAGTTTAGAAGATTTCTTGTCGGTTGACAAGAATTCCGTTACGGATTTTTGCCAATCGGGCGGTTGCAACTCGACCGTTTCCTCCTCTTCCCCGTCTTCGCTTTCGATGGATGTCGGTTTAGGGGCTGTTTCTTCGCGGCCGAAAAAAGTGCTTATTGACTTTTGCCAATCGGGGATGGGACGGGTGATCAGCTTGTTGCCGCCGATGAACGTTCGGCGAGATTTTGTGGACGTGCTGGATCCTCCGGTGCTGCCCCCCATACTAACTGCTCCTTTGGTAGATTTTCCTCCGCCGGCTAAAAATATAAGTAAATAAAATAAAATATTGAGTATGTCTTAAAAAACCAACTATACGAGTACTTCCACTGTACTTAATTGTTGTTGAGTTGCGTGAAGATGGTTTTAAATTAATGAAACTTGTATCTTTTCTTCACTTATTTATTTGGAGTACCAAATACTCCAAATAAATAAGTGAAGAAAAGATACAAGTGTTTCATTAATTTACTTCCACTGTAACAAATTATTTAATGCATGTCAATTTGGTTTTAGGCAAAATAAATCAACTTGTGATGCAATCCTGGACTTGACTAATTTCATTCTATCGGGATTTGAACGTAATGAATACATTGGATGCGTCTTTTACGACATATCAAAGGCCTTCGATTGTGTGTCGCACGACATATTCCTAAGTAAGCTACCTTCTTATGGTATCAGTGATGATTCGATTGCTTTGTTAAGTTCTTATTTACAAGGTAGACAACAAATGACAATACATGGCGGGACGCTTTCAAATGTAGATTACATACACACTGGGGTACCTCAAGGGTCTGTCCTAGGACCGCTTCTATTCTTGATTTTTATCAATGATTTGACAAATTGTGACCCTAACTCAAATTTCACTTTGTACGCAGACGACACTACGTGCTACCAATCAAAGAAACATCTCCCTATATTGTTGGATGGTCTCGGGGATACACAATCGAAGGTTAAAGAATGGTTAATCAGCAATCATTTGTTGCTGAATGAAAATAAAACATCTAATATGATCTTCAGTCTAAAGGACTGCTCAGATATTGTCAACAAAAACGAAAACGAATTACTGTGTTCAGGGTCCTATTACAGTGTTAATGACTTTCTGAACGGTGACTTGTTAATATAAACATATGTATAATATTAGTAATTTTATTATATATTTAATTTTTGTCTTGTGTTTCGTAAAAATACTATTATGCGCTGATCATGTAAAATATGTCTGTGCTTCTATGTCTTGTAATTACCTGATTTTATACTATTACATGTATGTTTTGACGTGTGTACAGCTATGCTTTTAACACTAAATAAATTGAAATTGAAATTAAGCTTCAGACTTTTAGAGAATCAAATATCAACGAGCAATCATTTTAATTGCCATTTGGCTCTTATATGATCCAAAACGTAGTCAACAATTAGAATTTTAACCATTCGAAATAACATTTTTTTATCACAATAACATGAAATACTTTAGGTAAGCAGCGACATAATCCACTTATATAAAAAAAGGAACAAATTATCAATGGGCTCGTTCATCAGAGACAACAGTTGGGAGTTTACTCCCAACTGTTGGAAAATTCTATGATAACCGGACTATTAATCGTGAATGTGTTTAGGATTTTTTCAAAATAGTCCGGCCGGAGTACCGCTTATTAGATACCAACATACATCACAAAAAAATCCAAACATGTTGAATGTTAAACATTTTAATGTTGTTATTTGAGTTACGTGAAGATTTTAAGTCACTTAATTAAACCGCAGTTATATTCCGTCACTTAATTAAACCGCAGTTATATTCCGTCACTTAATTAAACCGCAGTTATATTCCTTTCTTCACTTTTATTAATAAAAAAATAAATGTAAGAGAAGAAACGAATATCACTGCGATTTAATTAAATTGAACATTTTGATTAACGGACCCAATATCTCTATCGGTTTCTGATTATTTTACTACAATTATTGCAAAAATACCGATTTAGCATTTTTGAGGTTATATTTTTAAAATACGGAAATTTGAGTTAAATAAACAATGATTCGGGTTATTACTACATTACATTAAAAACATGTACTTACTTCTTACGGCTGTCGCAGCAGTTCGAACCATTATTTTTTATTATAAATAAAACCTTTATTTTCAGTAAAGTCCACAAAATAATAATTTGCCAATTTTCGCGGCAAAAAACTTGTCATAAACAAAACATTCTGCCCAAGGACGGTTGAATATACGGTAAGAAGGATCGACAGAATCGAAGATTTTAGAGTGGGGGTAGAGATCGCTTACGTCACAAATGCGCGCTGAATTTAAATGTGTACTTTATGGGAAACTTTAGGTAAACATGCAAAAGCTTTAAATCTTCTGACATTCGTTGTTTTTTAAAACAGTTCAGTTTGAAGCTTTAAACGAGTGTTGTCCACTCCCAGACTAAGCATGAAGTAAAATTTCGAGTTTAGAAAAGCCCCGTGAAAATTTGTCGAGGGTCGCGCAGCGACCCGAGACAAATTTTCTGGGCTTTTCTAAACTCGAAATTTTACTTCATGCGCCACGCTTATAAAACACAGATTTTAAGTGAAGTTCAAATATACATAAATTTCACAATATTTTAGTGTTTTATACGCGTGGCGCATGAAGTAAAATTTCGAGTTTAGAAAAGCCCAGAAAATTTGTCTCGGGTCGCTGCGCGACCCTCGACAAATTTTCACGGGGCTTTTCTAAACTCGAAATTTTACTTCATGCTTAGTCTGGGAGTGGAAAACACTTGTTTAAAGCTTCAAATTGAACCTTAAAAAAGCAAGGGAATATGTATTATTTTAATTACACTCAACACTAACACTAAGTCTTATTTTAACAACACTTATTTTTAACACAAAATATTAAAAAATCTATCTATGAAAGCACAGCAAAACTCGAAAGAGAGGTTATGATAGACTCAAAAACGTAACCAAAAACAACGTCACTGTTCTCTCTCGCACGAACTACGGCCTGCGGGGAAAACATGGAAAGATCCAATTCTGTCATACCTTGTAACACATATGTGTTACGCCCATCGACTTCACTGAAATATAGTAATACTGGAACGCGCACTGCCTATGATCGCTGGGTTAAGAAAGCGAGCCGAGAGAGACAGCGACCAAAGGGTCTTGTGTCATTGTCTCACGCTCCTCGCGCATGCGCATTAGAACTAAAGTCAGGCGGCGTACATCACGGCACAAAAGTGAATCTCTGTTTATCTTCGATTCGAACCGGTGTTTTGCGTTAACATATTGTAGCAAATGTAATGTAAATGGATTAAGTGAAGAAAATGGTGCGTCATTGCTGTGTAAAGGGGTGCAACAATCACTGGCAGCCAAACACAGACGTGACTTTCTTCAGGTACGTAATTAAATGCTTTAACCTAAAAGTCTGAAGGCAATAAAATCTGATTGAAACTGAATTTTAATATAGATCAGGGTTGGAAAAAATCATAATTGTTTTGAAAAAATCAAAATGATCAATTTGATTTAAATCAGATTTATTTGATTTAAATCGATTTATTTGATTTAAATTAAGATTTTTTTGAAAAAATCATGATTTAAATTAATTGATTTATTAATCATGCCAATCCTGATATAGATACTGAAAAATACATCTTTGAATTGTTTGTAACAGTTTTCCTGTCAAAAATGAGTCTGTGGCAAATCAGTGGCGGCAAGTTGTGCTTTGCAAAGGAAAAGGTACCCTGGGGAAGTCATCATGCGTTTGCAGCGCTCATTTTATTGAGTCGGACTTCACATATCTTGGCCCCAAACGTTGTTTAAAAAAACATGCTGTGCCAAGTATATTTCCTGATCCTGAGGAATTGCATTTCGTGGTGAGTATGAATTTTATTTAAAATGTCTATATATATATATATCATTTTTTAATATTTCAACTTAAAATTTAAATTCATTGAGTTATTAGTCTTCATAATCTGCTGAATAGTTCGCCAATTTCATGGTAATATCTATATGAAAAAAGTATTAAACTGAAACGCATAGACTAAGGATTAATAATTTGACTTGTGAATCACAATTAAGAATTTGACTTTTAATAAACAAATGTTCTTATCAAACAAATTTATCACACTAATTTACTAAGTCAACAACAACACTGACATATTCTCCTCGTGAGTACGAGAGGCACCCCAACGGTGCTCCAGACGATCCACTGTTACCAGGAATACGACAAGATCAACCTGACGTCGGTCCAGGGCCGTCTCAACACGGGGTCAATGACGTGAACCAGAATGATATGGAAGTTCCCCAAGACTCTGCTAGTGCTGACACTGCTGTGGTATTACTTTATGTTACTCTAGGAATCTTTAAAAATTACTGACATTTAAAACTGAGCACATGTTTATATTCACGTTATGTTATTCAATAATTTATATAGAATACTATTCTGATCTATTTCATTTTGATATCAGCAGATCAAGATGGCAAAGGCACTTAAAGTCGAGCGGGATAAAGTGTCTGCAATGACCAGGAAGGTACGCATTCTTCAGGCCCGACTGCGCCGTCGAGAAGCTAAGCTTAGCAGTGTTACGACAATGCTGAAGATGCTGAAGCGAAAAGGTAAATGCACCGACGATTTGGAGCACGTTCTTCTACGAAGGTTCGGTGGCTTTAACCTGGAGATATTTCGAAACGAGCTGAAGAATGACGTATGCGGGAAAACAGGGAAGCGGTACAGCGATAAAATGAAAGAGTTTGCTTCGACTATTTACTTCTACTCCCCAAAAGCGTACACGTATTTGCGCACCAAGTTGAACCTTCCACACGCGGCGACCTTGCGAAAAATGATTGGCGAAACCACATGTGAACCAGGCTTTGTCGATGGGGTATTTCGATTTCTGAAAGGCGAAGTCTTGAAGTCAGACTTTTTGAGAAACGTTGGTCTAATTGTAGATGGAATGTCTATCAGGATGAACACGAATGCAGAATAATTGAAGCTGAAATTGCCTTTACGGATACAAAACCTTAATGCAAAGGTGGGGTAGTGATCAAATTTCGCAATTAATGCAAAATCAATTTTTGCCAATGCCTACAATGCATTGTGCAGATTCGATGCAGAATTGCTTCTCGACAAATCCATTTATCGTAAGTCTCAGAATCAATCACGTGTGTGCAGATTTATACTTTTCGTTTATATCATCTTTTTACACGTTGTTTTTTTACACATTGTTTTTTTACACATTTATTTTTGATTTTTTACACGTTGATTTATTTTTTGGAAGACAATATTTTTCTAATTATTTACACTGTAAAAACATCTTATTACAATTCAAATGAAGACTGTATACAAATTAAATAAACAAGCTTTTATGCTAAACAACATGACTTGTTATTTATTCGTTAATTCACCCTTCAGTACTTCTTATATACTGTTCCTATACCAGTTCAAATATAATTGCGAACCTTATCATTTTTAATTGCATATTTATGAATTTAATTTTATCAAAAACTATTGTTAAAAAACACTCGATTTCATTTAATATCGACTCTGTATGAAGTTTGCCTTGAAACAAATCGTTTTACTATTTGTACGACGGAGACACAAGACCCGTTACTCGCTATCTCTGTCGGCTCGCGCTGGCGTCGCCAGAGCGCGTTCCAGTATTACTATATTTCAGTGATCGACTTACCTTGATTACGAACAAGCACTACGATTAATTTGCGCTTATTTCACCAGAGGCGCTGAACGCAACAATCCAAACCCAGACGAGCTCGCTGTACCATCCGCGATTAACAAATTTGTGGTTGTGAACGCCGGCGTCATTCTCGCCATTTTCTGTGCCGTGTTTTCGACTAATAACAGAAAAAACGTAGCTAAAAACACGAGTGATCTCCGAAATGATGAACTAAAACCTCACCTAATTTATCCGCTGTACGCCGATCCAAGTGAGCTGCGGAATAATGATCGCTTTCGGGCCGAAAAAGGATGGCAGTCCGAACGTTAAATACTTCGAATCGCCCGAAACGCTGAACGCGCTGGAAAATGTTAAACAATGGCTCCAGAGGAATGCCAAAAAGGTAAGTGATGCTTGTGCGGAATGCTCGATTGCCCCTTGCATTTTCATTTGTGAGGAAGAGAACGAATGGGTACAGCCGGCACGTCCTTTCTCCTGCATTGTAGTTTAGTGATTTGCATAGTAAACATTATTTGTTTATATAAACGCGTATTTAGAGACGTTCACTAAATAAGTGTTTATATTGGGATAATAGGGAGTTTTAGTTGATCGTTTTACGAAATACAGTAACGCAAATGTCTATGCTAAACTTGCTTGTTACTTGATAACTGTCTGTTGCAACAAGCAAGTTTAGCGTAGATATTAGGAAGTTTTAGTTAATCGTTTTACAAAATATGGTTTCGGTAATATCTATGCTACACTTGCTTGTTGCCCAGTAACGCAGCCGGTTACCGAGTACAAGCAAGTTTAGCATAAACGTTTGATACATTGAGTCGACACCGCTCTTCCAGCTTTCGCCATTAAGCACCCTTCTAACCCCACCATCTACTAACCCCACGAAACCGACCGCTGAGGGAACCCATCCCAACGCCACACTCCAAAAATTAGCGGGTGAGGAGATAGGAATCGAGCATTATCGCTCGCTTCCTCTCTCCCCGCCTGTATCCTCGCTCGACTGTAGCTTAATTCTACGTTATATACAATTACGATTAAATCTACTACTACCCTTTCTCCTCCTCACGGGATCTCCGTCCGCGACATACAGTCAAAATACAGTTTATTTTGTAAAACAATAAACTAAAACTCTATTAGTATTACCGTATTTCATAAAATGATGAACTAAAAACTCCCTAATATTTAATTACATCTTTTGATTCATGTAATATATGCTTTTTTATGTATTTATTTCTTTATTAGTTTCTATGAACAGTTAGACGCACCCCGGTCGAAAAAAATGTGCTCGTACTGAACTCAATGAGTATATTTGATGCATTTAAATCTACAAAATTCACCATAGCAACAACAATAATTGTTTAAAATGTGTATAAACTATAACTTACATGAAGATTAAAACGTAAAATTATAGAGCAAATTCAAAAAACCGGCAATAACAGCAGATTAGTAGCAGATTTCATGAGTGGTTTACCTGGCAGAAGATAGGGGAAAAAAATCAAAATCATTTGCCTGTTGTGTCACCATACTCTAATATTTGGTGGTTATTTGCCGTAATTTACAGTACACTTGACAGTTCCAGTAACATTTGTTTCTTGCGTATCCCTAATTGATCGTTAGGGATTCTTTTCTTTTAAGTCAATGACTCCAGGCACTCGAATTTTTACAGCTTAGATGAAATAAACATTTATTAACGTGAGATCAAACATAAACATAAGGTAAGGATCAAACATTAAGTTATACAGAAAATCGTCACCAACTTCCTTATTTTAAATAGACTTCCTTCTTTAAAATAGAATTCTATATTTTTATTGCGAAATTAGATAATACATAAAATTCTGCGAATAAAATCATAAGTAACATAACCTCTAAATTAAACCGTTTTTTTTTTAATATTATTATTATACAACATCCAGTTATACCGAAAGTTGTCACCAACTTCCTTATTTTAAATAGAGTTCTATATTTTTATTGCGAAATTAGATAATACATAAAATTCTGCGAATAAAATCATAAGTAACATAACCTCTCAATTAAACCGTTTTTTTAATATCATTATTATACAACATCCAGCTATACCGAAAGTTGTCACCAACTTCCTTATTTTAAATAGAGTTCTATATTTTTATTGCGAAATTTTATAATACATAAAATTCTGCGAATTAAATCATAAGTTTTTTAAATATTTGACATTTTAAGAATAATCAGTGCTTTTTCATAATTTCTTTAAAAATAAGTACCTCCAAAGGAAAATTAATTGAAGAGATGTTGGCTATTGGTACCCAACAGAGATTTGTTTTTGGAATAATACAATACAGAGAGTTCAAAATTTTAGACCCAGTCGCACCAAAAACGTTTAACAGGGTTCATCTCTGAGTTCGAGTTAAAAGTGACAATAAAATAATAGGAACAGTCATTTTAATCTCGCGTTTAAACTGAATTCGTTTTTGGTGCTAAAGAACGTTTTTGGTGTTAGTTTTCATAAACGTTCATCAACATTACATTTTCATGTGTTCTAACTTCACCATAATCAAGTAATTTAGAGGTTATGTTACACTGTTTATGTTTGTAGAAATGTATTTCCTCTGTTGAATTATTTAATTGAAATTTACTTCTAACGAGTGTCTCCACTCCCAGTCTAAGCATGAAGTAAAATTTCGAGTTTAGAAAAGCCCCGTGAAAATTTGTCGAGGGTCGCGCAGCGACCCGAGACAAATTTTCTGGGCTTTTCTAAACTCGAAATTTTACTTCATGCGCCACCGGTATTAAACACTGATTTCAAGTGAATTAAAAATAAATGCTCAAGTTTGTACATTTATGATTTACAGCATTATTAATGAATTCTAAATAACCCTATTTTGTTATGAAATTGAGGTTATGTATAAACTAGGGGTTCAACGCTATTATATTATTAGTTGTAAACTAACAATAGTAATCTAATAAAACGTTTTATTAAACAGAAATTGTTAATATCATCCGTAGATTACTTTTGTATTCCTTGCCAATTTTTTAACTTCGGCCCTGTTGCCGAACAAATATTGCTGAATGTAGTCTTAAGTTATTAAAGTTTGCTGTGTGTTAGTGCTTTTATTTTTATTTAGTTGTTTGTTACTATTTGTGGAATGAGATTTAAGTGTATTTTGTTTATAAATGTTTATTACTAAGCATCGCACTGCAATCCTGTATTTTGCCGCAATTTATTATTTGTAAGTGAAACGCGCAGTCCAATAAATACGACGATAAGTTTTTAAAATTTGCATCACTTTGGCCCATTCCACATATTGTAAGAACTACATTCAACAAAACCATCTGAATTAGTCGAAAATGAGATAGTGCATTGTAAACCAGGCTGAAGGACTTGACTTAGGTCGATTTGTATAATTTATTTAAATAAAATAGTTTTAATTTAATGTGCAGATACATTATGAAAAAGTGGACAGAGGAAGTAATATTATTTCTTAATATTTATAGCTCGTTCAGTCAGACCCCCCGACGAACAAATCGCTGTCCACTTTAATTATTCAGCTCCTTCAATTTCAAGAGGATAACTTGGGGAAAAGTTTGCAAAAGCCGTCCATGACGAGGATTCCCGTCAAATATTTCATGGACTTCAAACCGGGCGGCTCGTTGTGCCTGATGCTCGCCGCCGCTTACCGGTTCAAATTAGATCAGGGTTGGAGGAAGTTCGATTTTCAAATTGTCAAGGTACACTTTCGCGCAAACGAAATGTTCCCGGAGTTGTGTTACTGAGGGGGTGGCGGTTTTATGTTGTTTTCGTTTTTAGAACCCGGGCAGATTAGAGAAATTGATCGAGTTGTTCCAAGCGATGGAAAAGACGCTGGCTCAGAACAAGGTGTACAATCTGCCGAGCATTTATATCAAATCGGAGGTGGATAAGGCTCTGGCGGCCAAGTTGCGGGATATCGTTAAGAAACGCAACGGACAGGTGGTGGAGAGCGAAATGGCCTCCACGCACATTTTGTATCCCCACTGTGATCCGTTGGAAGAGGAATATGCCAGACCTGGTATGAGACAAGATAAAATGATCATGATGCACTGGTATTATTTCCCAGAGTCTTATGATACCTGGGTAAATGTTGAGGGTGCGCTAGAAGGTAATGAATATATAATTTCAAATAGCACTTCCAAGGTCCATTTATACTATGGAATTCAAACATTCATTTACAATTCATGTTCATACGAAGGTTTTTTTCTTTTAATTATACATATCCCAAAGCAAATCGTATTATTTATTAACGTTTCGAATTAGAAGGAAATTTGTATTTTGGGCGTCCAACGAGGAGCAAGCAGTGTATTTCGAACATCGCAATATTTCAGTATTGTATACGAATAAAATTTAGACAAACCTGAAAATTTGGCGCCCAACGAGGAGCAATCGCTTGTTTTAGCGTTACGCGCTTGGCGCATAAAGTAAATTTCAGTATTGTATACAAATAAAATTTAGACAAACCTGAAAATTTGGCGCCCAACGAGGAGCAAATGCTTGTTTCAGTGTTACGCACGTGGCGCATGAAGTAAAATTTCGAGTTTAGAAAAGCCTAATTTGGCTCGGTCGCTCCGCTTCGCTACGCGCCCGAGCCAAATTTTCAGGCTTTTCTAAACTCGAAATTTTACTTCATGCTTAACCTGGGAGTGGAAACCCTCGTAAAAGCATCAAATTGAATCCATTTTATAAAAATGAGCGCCTGAAAATTTACATCGTGATATGTATACTTGAAAGGAAAAAATAAATCTCTGTAGAATAATTGTAGTCTTAACTTTTATGTGGAATGGGCTTTAGTTATTTAGTGTACTTTAGATACACTAAAATAAACACCGTTTTTTCTTCAAAGATACGATGTTGCTTAAATTATGTGTATTATGTATTGTATTGTTTAGCATTTCAAATTAGCAACCCTAACACAAATTGATCTGCTAAAATGTTCAATTAGATAAATGGACCTTTTTGCTTATGCCTCCCTTTCGGCAACTAACAAAATTATATATTTCACACGCAGGCCCCTGTTTCCTGTTGTAACCAAATTTTTCACTTTCTCTCACCATGCTTACTTTGGATTTGGGTATCGTTTTATGTCTTTTATATTGGATATTGGTAGTGTATACTCTGGGTGTCTGTAATTTCGCCCGCATGTGTGCGGATCACGGTTATTTAAAGAGATAGATAGTAATAAATTCAATGGAATTTCCGTAAATTAACATTAAACATAATCTAAATCTAACATTACCTTTATTTTAGTTATTCGCTGATTTGTTTTTTAATTTATTTAAAGAGTAACAATTTTCAAATTGAACATTCTGCAACCATTATTACTGTGCGATCATTTAAAATATAAATTAGAGTAGGCTTCGAATGTTAAATTAGATTGGCACTACTGACTGTTAACACATAGTTTACCATAACCTCAAATTTATTCCAACATTCAATTAGTATTCATATTCAATTTATTAATTTGTGTTTACACAGTTTACAATATTCTGGGCAACCACAAAAAAAAGATATTGTCTACTCTAATTTTAATTTAAATGATCGCAGATTAGAAATGTTATGGCTTGTTTTGTTTTTTCGGACAAAACGGATTGTTTTACCTTACGTCAATAATCGGTTTATTGTATTTATAAACCAAACCCTCTATCTCTTAAAATAACCAAATTCTCATATACACGCATAACTTTTAATCTATGTATTTATTTAATATGGCATATTTTAATTTTTTCGTGGTTTCGATTTAGGATTACCAACAGATTCCAATACTGTACACACCGGCCCATGGAGGGTGTCCTCTACTTGGCTTCTAGATTCTGACCAATATAACGAGTGGATGAGCGAGGAAGATTACGAAGTGGACGAAAATGGCAGAAAAAAAGTCCATAAAATGCGAATGTCTGTTGAAGACCTTATGAATCCTTTAGGTGATGATAAAAATAAGTAAGTATTTTCATACGGTTCTTCGACAATAATATACTGAATAATTGCCCGCTAACTTCTCATCGGTCAATAATATTAGCTTTGAATTCTAAAAAAAAAAAAGACCTTTATTAGCATAATACTATATTACATCCATATCTACACTAATCACTGCCCCCTCTCTTCCTTCTGCTTTCCCTCTCTTCCCCCCATCCTCTCTCATCCATTCCGTCACTCTTCTATTCCCTCTTATTCCCATTCATTCTTCCTTCACCCCCTCGCACTCCTCTGCCAGATGACTCCACGTATCCCTCCCCTGCTCACACATTACACACCTCCTATGCTCTTCCCCCATCCTCACCATCCTTCCTCTCTCCCTGACCCACACCTCGCCCGTGCCAGCACTACCCTTTCCTCCCTACTCCATCCCCCTTCCACCAAATACCTCGGCATTCTCCTATGCACCTGCCACCTCCGGTACCTATCGTTGTATTCACTCCTCTCTATACACCCTTGCCTTTCCTGTGCTTCCACCTCCTTCTCCTTCTCTTTCACCCAATTGAATTCTAAAGGCTCGTCCATACCAAACAAATATTGCAAAAGTTCGCGAACATTTGTGAATACGATTATTATTTAATGTGGACGATAATTGTAAAAATGCATAAAGGCTTGTTTGTGTGAAATGGTGGTAAACACGAAGAAACATTTGTTCTTGTTTGCGGTTACCGTCCACAACAAATATTAATCGTGTTTTACAAAGGTTCGTTTGCATGGACATGCCTTTACATTATTCTTCAACGAAATTCCATTCCAGGAAAAAAGCAAAACGAAAGAGATCGCCATCACCACAGCTAAAAGCCGGTAAACGGAAAAGTGGCAGGAGTCCCGCCGTGGGAAAAGGCAAGGGCAAATCTGACGATACGGAATCCGAAGATCTGACAAAGGACATGGAGGATCCGATGCCAGAACCGAATATTTCCGAAATTAACCCTTCGACTTCTGCTGGGCAAATCGGGAAAAAAGACCACGAACTGCAACCGCTCAAGGGAGGATCCATTACGGACTTGGATGATAACGAGGAAAGATGCGAGGATTCTCAGACTGGGAAAAATTCCGACACGACTACTCAGGATGACGGTCAAGAAGATAACGTAACGGAGCAAACGCATCATATAATAGTACCTTCGTATTCGTCTTGGTTTGAATATAACTCAATACATGAAGTTGAAAAGAGAGCACTGCCTGAATTTTTCAATGGGAAGAATAAATCGAAAACACCAGAAATTTATCTTGCTTACAGGAATTTCATGGTGGATACTTACAGGTAGGTTTTAAACTCAGACCAAAAATAGCATAGGCAAGTAATACTGTGGTGGGGAAGGGGATTATTGTGTATGCAATATAACCTCCGAAATTCACGTGTTTGCAAACAAGTGGTAAGACATCTGATCAGTGTCAAACCTGCTTACAACTGTCATCCAATAAAATATTGCACGATTTTGTCACTAACGCAGTTTTCTTTACAGATTTGATCTGTGACAGTGATAAAATTGTCATCTGAATAAAATTATGACTGTCACGGATCAAATCTGGGAAGAAAATTGCGTTAGTGACAAAACTGTGCAATATTTTATTGTGATGGTAGGATGAAAACAAGTGATCGAAATCAGTTGTCACGCCACAACAATGTCGCTCGCACCCCACTTCCTCATCATGTCGTGTACATAACAAAACCCAGCCATGCTTCCTCTAGCCTATTCAACCTCTTTGGTTCTAACTGTTGATTTTACACTATTAAATATAGAAAAAGCAAAGCAGAAGGACTGTTGAAGCTAATCAACAGTTGCTACAATATTATTTTGGTTACATTAGCTAAATGATTAAAAATTCAATTAATTGATGCATAATTTTGTTATAGGTTAAATCCTACCGAATATATTACAAGCACAGCGTGCAGAAGAAATTTAGCTGGAGATGTGTGTGCCATAATGAGAGTTCACGCGTTCCTCGAACAATGGGGTTTGATCAACTATCAAGTCGACACGGATTCTAGGCCGACGTCCATCGGACCGCCGCCCACCTCTCATTTCCACATACTGTCGGACACGCCTTCTGGCTTACAACCGGTGAACCCCCCGAAAACATCCCAACCGAGTGCGGCGAAAACCCTTCTGGACCTGGACCGAGCGCAGGACACCAAGAAGTCGGAAAACGCCGAATCGATTTCTAGTTTCGGGTTGAAATTGGATCAGTACTCCAAGAAACCGGGCGCGTTGAAAAATAAAAGCGCTGCGTCGTTAGTAAGGGACTGGACTGAGCAAGAAACTCTTTTGCTGTTGGAAGGGCTGGAGATGTACAAAGACGATTGGAATAAGGTTTGCGAACACGTGGGGTCGCGAACGCAAGACGAATGCATACTGCACTTTCTCCGGCTGCCGATCGAAGACCCCTACCTGGAGGATCCAGAGGCCGGTGGAGCTTTAGGGCCGTTGGCTTACCAGCCGATTCCGTTCAGCAAAGCGGGGAACCCGATTATGTCGACGGTGGCGTTTCTCGCGTCGATAGTCGATCCTAGGGTTGCGGCAGCTGCGGCCAAATCCGCTATGAACGAGTTTGCTAGTATTAAAGACGAAGTCCCCTCCGCTTTAATGGATGCGCATCTGAAAAACGTTGAAGCTTCGTCAGTCGAAGGAAAATTCGATCCCACGGCGGGGTTGGCCTTGAGTGGGATTGCCGGGACGATTTCTGATAAGGAGGATGAGGACAAGATCAAAAAAGAAATTGAGGTAATTCATACCTCTTTTAATAAACACGACCTCCTAAATATTTTGAAATATTGCCACAGTTCAAAGTCGGTAAAGAAGGCTGGGTCCATTCATCCATTTTCTTACTGACAACATTCATGATCTATGCCAGTGGTCTCCAAACTACGGCCCGCTGGTCAAATCCGGCCCGCGACTTGCATGAATCCGGCCCGCGATTTTGTAATTTTTTTTGTAAATGTCATATTTTGAAATATTGTAACAATTGTTCCTTAAATTTTTCATAATTTTATAAAATTAATCGGATCTTGGCCGACTTTATTATGTAGAATTGTATTTGTGGCCCGCGAAGAAGATAGTTTGGAGACCCAGGATCTATGCTAATGATTATTAGGTGATCTTATTTCTATGTCACACAATAAAAATATATTTTCCCTTCATTATTAATTTGGTGCTAACATTAACATTTATTTTATTGTATGTAAAAAAAAAAACAACTTTTATTTGCATTTCTTCTTTTTATTGTATATAAAAAACACTATTTGGTAATATTTTACATTTTTCAAATAATTAATTGCCTCTATTAAATAACTATTGTATGTATATAATTTTTGTTTTAACCCATTAGGTAAAGGAAGAAGATAAATCTGAGAATCTCGAACAGAAAAAAAACGGAATCGAACCGTCCGACGAGAAGCCGGAAGATAAAGAAGTGAAAGTGGAGTCGATGGACAGTGATAAGGACGAGAAAATGGATACTAGTGACATTATACCCGATAAGGTCGTCCGCGACAACGAAATGCAGAGCGCAGCTGCCGCCGCGCTTGCCGCAGCGGCTGTGAAAGCAAAACACCTGGCGGCCGTCGAGGAAAGAAAAATTAAATCCCTCGTAGCGCTGCTGGTGGAAACGCAAATGAAAAAGCTCGAGATAAAACTTAGGCATTTCGAGGAGCTGGAAACCACGATGGAGAGGGAACGCGAGGGTTTGGAGTATCAAAGACAGCAGCTGATCACCGAACGGCAGCAGTTTCACCTCGAGCAGTTGAAAGCGGCTGAATTCAGGGCGAGGCAGCAGGCTCATCAGAGGCTGCAAGCCGAGCAGGGGCAACAGTGGGCGCAGCAGCCGGCAGCGCCGCATTCGCAGAGCTCGGAGACCGGGCCCAACTCCACGCCGACCCCGCCGTCTCCTCAAGCTTCTGCCGTGGCTTCACCCGCTGCTCCCCACCATCACATATAAATTGCAAACAAAAAAAAAAAATTACGTAAACATCTATAATGTGTATATAGGTTTTATTCTCATTTACAATTCCAGATAGAGTAGATCCGTACATTTCACTCTTCCCATGGATTAATATGTGCGTGCAGTGTCATTAATTATTTATTATACAGGTTTCATTTAAGGAACTTATTGAATAAATGTAATTTTTGTATGAAGCGAAAATTGACATTTTTACTCTTGCATAGCATTTCAAATGCGTGTGTGTAATACTTGTGTCTACTACCTTTAAAGAAACCGCAATAAATATTATATAAAATTACATTTCTCTGATTCAAGTGAAAATTACCAATTAAGAAGTGTTTCTTTTAAGTGAAATATTATGGAATAACAAATTAAGTAAATTTCTTGAAAATACTATAATTTCGTTGTTTTCAGATTGGATTTTGTACAGTGGTAAATATTGGCAAACAACTTTTTTACTATTTAACTGAATGATTAATAAACATTATTCAACTGTATTTAATTCAATAATTTAATTAGCCCCTTTTATTGTGACGGTTGTCAGAATTCAATGATTTCAGAAAACTATTTTTTTATTTGAAATAAAAAAAACAGAAAGTTATTGTTAAACAGTAAAAAAGCACTGTTCAACAATAAAAGGGAAACCCACCCAGTTTTTTGCAGAAAGTCGATATTCGTTTTTATATTTTGTGAATATTCTGCAAACTATTGACAAACTTAATTTTTTTTATGTTAAATTTTCTTTATGTTTTGCTTTTATTGTTGAACATTTTTCTGTTTAACAATAATTTGTCTACTGAAGATTTGGAAGAGTTATTCAGAATGGTCATTTACAAAAACACAAAAAAGCACAACAGTTTGTATCACTTTTATTTTTCACTTTGTGACTGGTTTTGACAATTAAGCTTGTCATTATCAAACTAATACCTTAAAATTACATAATTACGCTTATATATTGAAAAAAATTATTTACAGGGAAAAAGAGAAGGGAGAGAATATCAGGCCAACTTGGTGGTTAATTATAGGGATGTCTGGATTATGTTTTTGTTTGAAGATTTCTATAGATTCTAATAACTTGATTAATAAAAATTATTTGAATGGCTCGAAAATCTGTTATTGCACTACACAATATCAAAATGTATACAGGGTGAGTCACTAAGCGGAAATCCGTCTATAGTGGGCGTATCGTTGAAAATAGCAAAAAAAGTTTCAAATAAAAGTTATTCAGAATCAGGTTTTTCATAACCCAAAATTATTGCTAAATATGGCGGCCTTGCGGTTATACCGGAAGTAAACACCAACTTCCTTATTTTAAATAGAACACCCTATATATTTTTACATTTTTTGATTGCTCGTTAAAAATAAACATGAGTTTATGCACACAACATTGGGTCTCGCTTGAACCGTTTTCGAGTTATTTCATTTTTTTTTATAAATTTGACGATTTTAGAGCTCGACGCCATTAACCATATCTTCAAAACGAAATAAGTCAGAGTTGTGCGGCTTACGGTTTTGGATTCGGGAAGAAATGTAGTATTTGTTTAGGTTTTTGCCGTTAGTCAGATTTTCTAAATTGAACCGAGTCCATCGACGGTATTCTTCAGTACTTCAAACATGCATAACTTCATTTTTTTAAATGGAACCATATATCTTGTGACACTTTATCTAATGCGAAATTAAATTTCCTTTTTATTGATACCGGGTTGTTGCCATATCCTTCCAACAGTTTTTGAGAAATGTGCGATTTTGTAAAAATTTTAATACATTTCGTATTATCGCGTTAGCCCTAGATACTGATGACGTTTGGTAATTTTGTTTTGACATTTAGTTCGTCATTGAGATATTCCCTGTTTTTTTTAAGTTCACTTTAAAGCTTTAAACAAGCGAATTCCACTCCCAGACTAAGCATGAAGTAAAATTTCGAGTTTAGAAAAGCCCCGTGAAAATTTGTCGAGGGTCGCGCAGCGACCCGAGACAAATTTTCTGGGCTTTTCTAAACTCGAAATTTTACTTCATGCGCCACGCGTATAAAACACAAATTTTAAGCGAAGTTCGAATATACATAAATTTCACAATATTTGAGTGATTTTAAATTAATTTTTAAATTTTATTTCATGTGCCACGCATGACACAAATTTTAAGCAAAGTTCGAATATTTATTTATTTATTTATTTATTTATTTACACATTAAACGAACTGGCAGATTACATCTGGTGTCGTTCGCTATACAAACTAGCATAAATGCTTGTGGCTCTATACAGTGCAATAAATAATTTACACGATTTACATAATTTACAAGATGTACAACATATATAGACACTGCTCGCAAATTAACAATATATCAACGTTATGGGACTAACTATCACAGTTGTAGGTATACATCTAGTCTATTTTTAAACTGTTGGACGGAGTCGGCAACAACAACATTTGCAGGAAGAGCGTTCCAGTCGTCTACAATTCTATTAAACAGATAGTGCTTATAGGGATTTTTGTTGAATCGGCTTTTGTTGAGCTTATACGCATGCCCTCGCAGGTGCTGGTTTTGGTTGAAGGAGACGTGGCTGAGAAGCAGAGGGCAGCTGTAGTACCCTCTGACGGTTTTGAAGGTCTCGATCAGGTCGCCGCGCAGCCTTCGACGTATCAGAGGAGGGAGGTTTAGTGCTGCCAGCCGGTCCTCGTAGTCCATATGTCTCAGAGGCAAGGGGATTTTCGAGGCCCTACGTTGCACCTTCTCCAGTGTGGCGATGTCCCCAATGAAGTATGGTGACCAAACCGCATGACCATACTCCAATATGGGTCGTACGTAGATGGTGAAGACGTCGAGTAGCATTTTCGGGGACATGAACTTGAAGGACTTCCTGATGAGGTAGATCAAGGAGTTAGCTTTTTTGACTGCGGCATTGATGTGCGGCCTCCACTTGAGGTCGTGGGTGACAGTAATGCCGAGGTCAGTGATCTGGTCCACAGACGGGATCAGTACTCCATGCATGGAGTACGTCCTTCGGGGGTTATTTCTGCCGACGTGGATGACCGCACATTTTGATGGATTCACCGTCACGAGCCAGTCATCTGACCAGCCCTGGAGTCTGTCCAAGTCCTCCTGGATGCCGTCACTCGTGGGGTCGCCGTAACACTTCACGTCATCCGCAAACCAGCTGTTTTTGGTTGACATTGTGTTGCAGAGATCAGCGATATAGATCAGGAATAGCAGCGGGCCCAGGACTGACCCCTGTGGCACACCGCTGTCTACTGGGCGCAACGACGACAGGTGGATTCCGGTTCTGACCCTAAAGGTGCGGTTGTTCAGGAAGGCCTGGATCCAGGTCAGGAGCTTTCCCCTGATTCCAACGTGTTCCAGTTTTCTCAGCAATCTGGTGTGGGGAACCCTGTCGAAGGCTTTTTCGAAGTCTAAGTACACGATGTCTAGGGGACGACCACAGTCATGGGCCATTGTCCAATCGCCAACGCACTCCAACATGTTTGTGGTCACCGATCTGCCAGGCATGAATCCATGCTGGTTTGTGGGGAAGATCTCGTTCCTCATGCAAAATTCCCGGATCTCCTCAGCTATGATCCTCTCCATACACTTGCAAATGTGCGAAGTGAGGGAGATCGGCCGGTAGTTTTGAGGGTGAAGCCTGTTGCCCTTCTTGTACACAGGAATCACACATGCCTCGAGCCATTCGTTCGGGAGGACACCCTCATCGAGGGACAGCTGCATGAGCCGGGTCAGATACGGTGCCAGGGTCGTCCTGCAGTTCTTGAGTAGGAGCGGGTGGAAGCCGTCAGGGCCAGCAGAGGAGGTTTCCTTCAGGGAGGAGAGTAACTCCAGGACTGCACGCTCCCTAAAGACTATGTGGTCGAGGCTGGCACGGTTCCTTGGCAAGTTGGTCACTTCTGGTAGGTTTCCCAGCGGCTCGACTACGTAGACACTACAGAATTGGTCAGCCAGGATCTCCGGTAGGGCTTCGGGGTCGCCGTGTTCTTCGCCGTCGTCAGTCACAAGTACCGGTGGTAGCGTTGGCTTGGACGACAGGTTCCGCTCCATGTATTTGTAGAAGGTTTTGCGGTCGCCGGCTACGATGGTCTCCTCATATCCTGACTGGGCTGTTCTCAGGTCCACTTGTATGGTGTTTCTCAGTTGTTTGTATGCCTGGTGTACCGCCGGGTCTCGGGATCGCATGTACCTTTTCCACATGTTGTCTCGCTGCCTGATGTTTCGCAGGATGTCTCTGGTCATCCAGGGTTTGAGATATCGCGTCCTTCCTGCTGTACTCCATGGAATGTGCGTCTCCACTTGTTCCAGATTACGTCTAAGAGCTGTCCATAAAGAGTGTGCCGAGGTCCCGATCTCATCAACTGATGGGAGTGTGCTCCCCAGGAGAAGGTCCAGCTCTTCATAATTTGCCTTGAAGTATTGCCTGTGTTTGGGTTTGTGGTTGTGGTTGTCAAGGTTGTTAATAAACTGGGCTGAAGCTAGTAAGGCAACATGGTCACTCTTGGCTATGGGGGGAAGAAAGTTGATGTCTGTTAGGAGGTTTTCTTGGCTGCACAGAACAAGGTCGAGGAGAGATTCGGTCTGGTTTGTTCTAAACCTTGTAGGCCTAGAAATCAGCTGTTGTAGGTGGCTTTCTAGGTAGAACTGCAGGAAGTCCATCTCCTGATGGTTGCTGGTAGTTGAGGTGAGAGTACTCCAGTCGATTGATGAGTAGTTGAAGTGCCCGAAAATGATTTCACAATATTTGAGTGATTTATACGCGTGGCGCATGAAGTAAAATTTCGAGTTTAGAAAAGCCCAGAAAATTTGTCTCGGGTCGCTGCGCGACCCTCGACAAATTTTCACGGAGCTTTTCTAAACTCGAAATTTTACTTCATGCTTAGTCTGGGAGTGGAAATCACTTGTTTAAAGCTTTAAAATGAACTTAAAAAAACAGGGAATATCTCAATGACTAACTAAATATCAAAACAAAATCACCAAACGTCATCAGTATCTAGGGCTAACGCAATAATACGAAATGTATTAAAATTTTTACAAAATCGCACATTTCTCAAAAACTGTTGGAAGGATATGGCAACAACCCGGTATCAATAAAAAGGAAATTTAATTTCGCATCAGATAAAGTATCTGAAGATAGATGGTTCCATTTAAAAAAATGAAAGTTATGCATGTTTGAAGTACTGAAGAATACCGTCGACGGACTCGGTTCAATTTAGAAAATCTGACTAACGGTAAAAACCTAAACAAATACTACATTTCTTCCCGAATCCAAAACCGTAAGCCGCACAACTCGTGACTTATTTCGTTTTGAAGATATTGTTAATGGCGTCGAGCTCTAAAATCGTCAAATTTATCAAGAAAAAAGGAAATAACTCGAAAACGGTTCAAGTGAGACCCAATACACAACATTGGGTCTCACTTGAACCGTTTTCGAGTTATTTCAACTCATGTTTATTTTTAACGAGCAATCCAAAAATGTAAAAATATATAGGGTGTTCTATTTGAAATAAGGAAGTTGGTGTTTACTTCCGGTATAACCGCAAGGCCGCCATATTTCGCAATAATTTTGGGTTATGAAAAACTTGATTCTGAATAACTTTTATTTGAAACTTTTTTTGCTCTTTTCAACGATACGCCCACTGAAGACCCATTTCCGCTTAGTGACTCACCCTGTATATCCAGGTTTGGATATTGTGTCGTGCGATAACAGATTTACGAGCATTTTAATCATGTGTACCTTAAAGAAAAAGGAAGCTATTGAGCTTATTTACTCATTTTTATGCAATAAATTACATATTTCTATAATTAAATATTTATTTCAACAAAGTAAAGTTATCAAAAATAGATTCATTTATGTTGTCCAAGCTGCTGGAGTTATAATGAAGACTTAAATCGAACTGGAATAAGAATAGTTCGTAGGTGACTATGGTGCCGGCTATCTAAAAACATCAATGTATGCACACGCTGTGAATGTTCCGATATTTGTTTTTTTTAAGTTACATTCGCAAAACACTTGTGTATAGCTTCAAATTGACTTCTTAAAAAAAACGAATGTCTGAAAATTTACAGCATATACACTGTAATTGGGATATGTATACTTAAAAGACACCCTGTATCCAAGATGGTATGAGGAGTTGAAACACAAAACCTTTATTTTTAAAATGTTCATTGAAAATTTATTCCTTGGGGAAACAGGAAAAAAAATACCACTTGGAGATTCATCCAGTGAAGTATAAAATGATTTGTTAGGTTGTTGCTTTCTTTTATTGAGGTTCACAATGCAAAAACTGTTTTTATTCCTTACTTCACTTTTATTTTTATGTGTTAGATGTACATTTCGAGTGCTAAGCACTCATTATCAATAACTAATGCGCGAGCATTAGTTATTGATAATGAGTGCTTAGCACTCGAAATGTACATCTAACACATAAAAATAAAAGTGAAGTAAGGAATAAAAACAGTTTTTTCATTGTGATTAAATACTCCACATAACTCAAATCAAACAATTTATTGAGGTTAATGATTGTTTTCTTTTTATTGCGAATGATTTCGTTAAGCACAGATCAAAGAATATTTTTATTAAAACTAAGAAAGTGTCGCTCATTTAAACTGTTAACTGTTAGGCTTCTACTTCGTTATACATCATTATTAACATAAATAAGACACTTAAACTTTGTTTGTATAACTGAGGTTTTTTTTATTGTGACTATAGTTTCGACAACTTTAACTTGTCATTATCAGACTACAAGTTGTAGTCTGATAATGACAAGTTAAAGTTGTCGAAACTATAGTCACAATAAAAAAACCTCAGTTATACAAACAAAGTTTAAGTGTCTTATTTATGTCGCTCATTTATTTATTTGATAATTAGTAATCTATTTACTTTCGATTATTAAACAGTAATTCTATTTTTACTTACATTGGGTAAAGTTAAAGACTTGTATTGTCCCATGTTTTTATTTGCAGTTGCCTGACACGTGTTTCGATCCGTTATGATCATTTTCAAAGTTAAAACTATCGTAACGGATCGAAACACGTGTCAGGCAATTTAAAATAAAAACATGGAACAATACAAGCGTTTAACTTCACCCAATGCGAAAATTTGGTACCATCAAGAAAGTAGCAGAACAAGTATCGAATATATTTTTACTTACTTTAAACACTAATCCACGGGTTATTTTAAAAAGTTTACAGCCAGTTAGAGTAATTGGTATGTTTGATATTTGCAACATTAACCATTCGACCTAAAATAATTACCAATAAAGTGCATAAATCTTTAGTTTATAGGTAAATGTCACCAAGTGATTAATTATAATTAATGACTTTTAAATGTTTCTTCATGCCTCTGGCCAACTATGTGTAAACACCATGATAGATATCATTTAAACTATAAATTAGAGTAGGTGGCATTTTTTTGTGCGATTGCCCAGAATTTGCCCCGTGAAAATTTGTCGAGGGTCGCGCAGCGACCCGAGACAAATTTTCTGGGCTTTTCTAAACTCGAAATTTTACTTCATGCGCCACGCGTATAAAACACTAAAATATTGTGAAATTTATATATATTCGAACTCCACTTGAAATCAGTGTTTTATACGCGTGGCGCATGAAGTAAAATTTCGAGTTTAGAAAAGCCCCGTGAAAATTTGTCTCGGGTCGCTGCGCGACCCTCGATAAATTTTCACGGGGCTTTTCTAAACTCGAAATTTTACTTCATGCTTAGTCTGGGAGTGGAAAACACTCGCTTGAAGCTTTAAATTAAACTCCATAAAAAAATAACAACGAATATCTAAAGATTTAAAGAAAATAAGCTGAATTTGGAATACCTATATTTTAAAGAAAAACTCTTTAACACTTTTTTTATAGAGTTTAATTTAAAGCTTTAAACGAGTGTTTTCCACTCCCAGACTAAGCATGAAGTAAAATTTCGAGTTTAGAAAAGCCCCGTGATTGATGGAATAAATTTGAGGTTATGGTAAACTATGTGTTGACAGTCAGCAGTGTCAATCTAACTTAAAATTCAAACTATTAAATATCAGTGAAACAATACCAAGTGTTTTAATGAATAGTTTATAGTTTAAAATGTTTCCATGGGTTAAGTCAGAAATTAATTGAAGATATTAGAACTGAAATTACTACTCTAATTTATCTTTTAAATTATCGTACGCTATTACCTCTAAAGTGTATATTTCCGATGGTATTTGGGTTAGATGAAAGAGCAATTCCTTGCTGTTTTCATTGATTTGAGCGGCGAATAAGGTGACTGTAAATGTACGCAATAACAACATTCCAAAAGACGAGAAAAAATAAATGTTTCCCACTTCAGAATGCTTTTCGCTAAAAAATAAACAAAACAATTTCAACAATTTTGTTTTTGAACACCAACAAATAAATATTTTGATATCGTTTTGTTATAGATAATTGTTAATAGCTTTCACTTCAACGGAGTAATTGTAGTGTAAATCTTGGTGTACAGTTCTATTCATTAAAAAAGCACTAATGTGATTCTGGCTTCTTTTTAAATGTATCAGTAGATTTACATATTTGAATGAAATGAAATATAATTCACATTTACAATATAAAACAGTAAGTGTACCCTTTTTTTTATTGAATAGAACTACATACATAATTAGTTCTAAAAAAATATTGTTATCAATATTCTTCTTTAATACCCGTTTGCACCGGTTGCCGTTAAAATAACTACAACATAAATTAAAATTGCATTGCACCAGGTCCTTGTTAGTTGTCATAGTTACGTAGCGATGTAAACGACAGTTGGTGCATATAGGTGATACAGAATTCTTGCTAGAAATATACATTGCAAGAATTGTTATTTTTTTGCATCTAATACACACAACATACATATGGTAGGGAAATTCCAACTTATTTTCGATTAACTGTAACAAAAATAAAGAGCACTCACGCGTAAGACGATATCTCTTATGAAAACTCGTTTCATTATACAAATTAAAGTGATCCGTTCTGTTGTAAATATGACGAGGTTATTTTAGTTTAAACAATCTAAATCTTTTTACATAAAAATAAATTATGTAATCAAATGAGCCGCTACAAGGTAAATCGTTATAAATTTTATCAAACATTAAAAGTGCGATTCTTTTCGCAATCTACAACAAGTTAGTCTTACAAAGACTATATCAAACATTGAAACAACTACTTCCCGGGCTAATACCCCGACGGACATTGAATTATACAACAAGTGTTTGCTGTTACATACAGTAACCTACTGCAAATGTAACAATCTGGGTCAAATTATTCAGGCCATCTATAGACGCGTTTCGAGATTTATCTCTCATCAGTATAGCTTTGCCATTCCCTCTAAACAATTTGACACCTTAGTCTGGCGGGAAGTAGTTGTTTCAATGAGTGTTTGATATAGTCTTTGTAAGACTAACTTGTTGTAGATTGCGAAAAGAATCGCACTTTTAATGTTTGAAGTATTCTGCAACCAAGAATTGGCAATTTCATTTATACTTATGTTTGAACGGTAACGTGACCGCCAGTCTAAGGTGTCAAATTGTTTATAGGGAATGGCAAAGCTATACTGATGAGAGATAAATCTCGAAACGCATCTATAGATGGCCTGAATAATTTGATCCAAAGTTTTACATTTGCAGTAGGTTACTGTATGTAACAGCAAACACTTGTTGTATAATTCAATGTCCGTCGGGGTATTAGCCCGGGAAGTAGTTGTTTCAATGAGTGTTTGATATAGTCTTTGTAAGACTAACTTGTTGTAGATTGCGAAAAGAATCTCGGCACTTTTAATGTTTGAAGTATTCTGCAACCAAGAATTGGCAATTTCATTTATATAAATATTATCTATCATTTCTAAGTCATCGTCGTCCATATCTCGGACTAAACTATACATTTTGAACACAACTTAAAAGTCCTAGTTAAACCTATCCTGCAAGGTATATTGCTTATATGACGGATGCGCTTTTAACTAAGTAATTTAGGATAGGTGCAGTGTAATTTTATATTTAACTAAAACATAAATTAACTAGACAGTTAACTGGGACCGGTGCAAACAGGTATTAGTTAGGTAAAGTTGTTTCTAGTATTTTTTATTGTTTCATGTTCAAAATGCCCATATAGCGTACAATAAAATAAGGTGAAGGAAGAAATAAATCAATAAATAATACTAAAATATTGTTAGATGACACTAAAATTTAGGATAGGCTAAAGACAATATAGACAATAGTTACCAAAATACAACTTACTGAAGAGTTTGAAAAAGTTGTATCAAAATAAAATATAAATTCGAAACAAATGAAACGAGCACTGTATAAGAAATTGCAGATTCTAGATACTGGAATAATTCCACAACGTGGTTATAATCTTCCCTTAACCTCTTCCATGATTTTTCGTAGTTTGTCTAAAATACATTATCAACAATTAATATCCTAATATATTTCTAGTAAAAAATTAGAAGCATAGAAGCAGAATCTAAAAATGTTGGTAAAAATATAGGTAGAGCTCATTTTATTTAAATAGGCGAGATATGCGGACATCTGAATGCTGGAAATTGGCCGAGGGAGCAAAGGAAATGAAAAGAATGGGTAAACAATTGGAGAAGGTCAAGTGGAGTCAGGTGGAAAACATGGAGAAAGAAGCCGTGGAGGGGGGAGCCCATGGTTTGACGAAGAGTGTCACGAGGCGGGAGGAGTGGAAGGGGGGAGGAGAAGGCAAGAACAAAATACACGAAAGTATGCGAAAAAATTGCAGGGGACATGAGAGTGTGCCAGAACGAAAGGGAAATGTGGAGTATTTTAAGGAAAAGAGAAGTAAGGGGACAGATAGAGGTATCTCTGCAGGACTGGACAAAGAAATGTTTAGAAAATTGCGGGGAACGGTACTGGGGGGGGGGGGGGACGAGAGTTGAGAACAGAGGTGGAGGAGTTTACAGAAAAGGAGGTGGAAAAGGGTTTTAAAGAAGTAAATGGAGGAAAAGCGGCTGGGCTGGATGGAGTGAAAGCGGAAATGTGGAAAAGGATTGAAGTTGAGAACAGAGGTGGAGGAGTTACAGAAAAGGAGGTGGAAAAGGGTTTTAAAGAAGTGAAAGAAGGAAAAGCGGCTGGGCTGGATGGAGTGAAAGCGGAAATGTGGAAGAGGATTGAAGTTGAGGGAAAACGAATATTTGGAGAACTGCACAATCAGATGTGGAGGAGAGAGTAGCATATTCCGGAAACATGGCGTGTGGGAGTAATGTGCCCGATACACAAAAATGGAGATAAAAAGTAAGTGGGGAATTGTGGTATAACCATCGGGTATCGGGTACAAGATTCCGATGACGATAGTAAAGAACCGGCTAGAAAAGGAAGTAGAAGAAAAGGGGTTGTTGCCGGAATCGCAAGGAGGGTTCAGAAGAGGGAGGGGAACCAGAGATCAAATTTTCACGCTAGTGAGAATAGTTGAGAGAGTGTTAGAGGAAAAGAAAAGTGTGTATGCAGTGTTTCAGGATTTGAAAGCAGCGTATGATTCGGTTCCGAGAGAAAGGTTTGAAGAGGAGAGGAGTAAGCGAGGTAGCAGTAGAAGTGGTGAGAGGAGTGTATGAGGAAACATGGGGGAGAGCAAAGGTATCGGAAAAGTTTAGAGTATGGGGTCAGACAGGGAACCGCTTAGCCCGTTACTGTTTAACTTATACAGGGCTTTCATTAATTCCCGAACCTCACGTGACTAAATTTAAAATTGCCGCGTAAATTATTGTATTTGTACGTTGGAGGCTTTGAAAAAAGTAACCAAACGTTACTAAAGTCAAATTTGACATAAACGTTTATGCGCGGTGCATCGTTAAACCAACCTTTGAGATTTTACAAGATTCGCCCGGAATTTTCAGGTAAGCAAAAATTGTTTAATTATTCTGAAACATTGAGTTTTATTTGTATTTATTTTGCAGAGTCAATTTGCTAGGATAAGCAAATACTGCGAAAATGGTATTTACAACGGAGCAAGACGCGTTTATTTTGATGGCACATTTTCGTAGTGCTTCACGTAATATTGACGGCAACTGGAAAAAAAAAAAATACGCCGGCGAATAAATATTTTTAAATCTAGGGAATTTTTGTGTGAGCCATACCACCTTGTACATTTGGTTGCCTATTATTTTTGGTCACGTGGGGTTCGGGAATTAACCAAAGCCCGGTATATGAGTGAACTAGTAGAGGTCTTGAAAAACGGGCAAGCGGTGTTGTGATAGGGAAAATTAAGGTGTGGATATTGTCGTATGCGGATGATGTGGTGTTGCTGGCGAAAGCATGGGGAAAAATTAAGGAGATGTTACAAAAGGTGGAGAGGTGTATGGATAAGCGAGGTTTGTTTGTAAATGTAGGGAAAACAAAATGGATGAGATTTAAAAATAAAGGATGAGAAGGAAAAATGAAACAATTGATATGGAAGGGTGAAGTGATCGAAAGAGTGAAAGAGTTTAAATGTTTGGGTTTTGTGTTTAGATGGTGTGGGGGGGTTACAGGGAGCACGCCAGATCTGTCCAACTGAAGGCAAGGAAAGCGTGGTATGTGGTGAAGGAGAAGTGGAGAAAGTGGCTGGAGAGGAATTTCCAGATGGCGTGCAAACTGTGGGATGCATGCGTTAAACCAATGTTAATGTATGGGGTGGAGGCATGGGGAATGAGGGGATGGGACGTTTCATCGCCGGGCCAGTTCATCGCCGGCCGTTTCATCGCCAGGCCAGTTCATCGCCAGGCCAGTTCATCGCCAGGCCAATTGCGATAGGATATGTCAGGATAGGTTTGGATGGGTCAGGATAGGTTATGATACGTTAGGATAGATTAGGATAGGTTAGGATAGGTTAGGATAGGTTAGAATAGGTTAGAATAGGTTAGGATAGGTTATGATAGGTTAGGATAGGTTAGGAAATATGACATTTAAATTATTTATGATTAATATGAGAATAACAAACTTAGAATCTACATATTTCCATTAAATACAACAACTAGAAAACATTTATTTAGTTATAATTGGTAATTGTGTGCTATTCCACGAAGATATTCTATACGCTCCCTATTATCATAATCAGACACAATTTTTTTTATTTTTTCATCAGCCTGGCGATTTTTGCGGAGTTTAACAGGTGGATCATTCCCTGCAACTAATTATTCGTAGTAGGTGTCTCGACCTTTTTGTATTTTCCGTAATGCGTCAATAAATTTCCAAATTGTAGGATGATAAACTCCTAATTCAACTTGCAGTCGCCGATGCGCAGCTTCAGCATGATTATTTGTTCGGTCTTCTTCGTGCAATACACGCTCATAAAGATTCCATATTTCAAGTGGAAACATTGCAGGCTGTCTTCCTTTAGTGCGTCTATTTTGACGTCCTCCGTGGATAAACTTTTCTTTCCCTCTTTTGGTCAAAATTTGTGTTTCTATACTTGAAAATGACATATGTCAAAAAATGACATCATTCTCATTCGATTTTTATTAAGTTTGAGTAACAATTACTTGGTTATAAAATCTAATATTAAATTAGTGGACAATTTCCAGAATTGGGTAATATTTGAAATTTTATCATTAGATATGATCTTTCTTTCAAAATTTATTTTATAAAAATATTGGCGATGAACTGGCCCGGCGATGAAACGGCCGGCGATGAACTGGCCCGGCGATGAAACGGCGGCGATGAATCGGCGGCGATGAATCGGCGGCGATGAAACGTCCTAGACCGGGGGAATGAGAGTGTTACCTTCATACACTCTCATTCCTCCGGTCTGAGAGAGAGCAGGCGACGTTCCTGAAGCAGCTACTAGCGCCCAGCTTTATTCTGCTTCAGGAAACGAACAGAGCATGTACGGATGGTGAGACAATGGAAAGAGTGTCAAGATATGAGATGAAATTGATTGGATTGGGTAATAAAAGAGTTGTGGAGAACATGTGTGGGCGTAGGAGAGAGTCTTTGGGGAATGGAGAGGAGAAAATTGTATGTAAATGAGTGATTGGAAAATGGGGTAAATATGGCAACGTGGATGAAGAAAAAATCTTAGGAAGTGGAAAGGCAGGTGCATGTAGGGTTTATTGAGAGGAGTGGGTACAATCCTCTATACAAAAGGTGGCGAGTACACGAAAAACTGCCAAGATACCTCATCAATAGTACAATAAGTAGAGGAGAGAAGGTAGCACTGGCTAGGGCTAGGTGTGGGTCGGGGGAGAGAGGAAGAAAGGTATGTGTTATTAAACTTGATTTAATGCGTTCGTGAATAAAATCCACAGGCTTTGTTTCAGCCGTTTATTAATTTTTGTTTGTACAAAATTTGCCGGGTAGTTCGCAGGAGTCACAAGGTATTTTTTGATGCGAAATCTTTGTCGGTTGTCTCGAGAGTGTGAGCGCTCGTACCCTTGCAGGTACACCCCTGGTTGTTGGAGGGATCAAACTTACCCCCCATCAACAGAGGCAACGGAGCACCGCCCATAATAATAATAAATAGAATTGTATAACAAATATGAAGTAAAAGTATGGATGGGTGAAGAGTATGGTAGGTGTGTTGTGCGGGAGTGGAAGGGATACGTGGAAACATTTCGCGGATGAGTGTAAGAAGATAAGTGAGGAATGGACGAGAGGTAGTAAAAGGATAGAGGCGTGGATGCGAGAGGACGGGGCAGGCGTAACAATTGTGATGAGATTAGAGTGGGAGAGGGATGTGGGAAATGGGGTAGTAGACATAATTTTTTTTTTCTTGAATAACTCTCATTTATCACTTGGTGAAACATTTTGAAATAATATTGAAGGATAAATTAAAAACACTTGGTTTGTTTCACTATTTGTATTTACTTTGTACTATATTCATTTGGAGATGTGTTTTGGTTTTGATGCCAATAAAGGTTTTTTAATGCGGACATCTGGATAGATATTTTAACGTCTGTTTATCTGCGGGACTAATTAAATAATTTGCTTAAAAATAATGACACATCAATACCGTAATTTATCTTTGATAAGTTAAAGAAGCCGCTTTTAAATTTTTTTATTTTTATCTAGACAAATGTATTCCAATTTCTCGCCTAGCTAAATGAAATGAATTCTATGTACGTACTTACATAACGTCTTTTATTACGGATAATCCTTTCTTTGATTTGGTTAAATCTCGCCGCTACAGCAATACTCACGACAACGATAAACAAGTCGTTTATGTTCCAGACAAACATGCATATGAAATTACAAACCTGCAAAAGTATTGCGATTGAATTTGAGTCAATTTTCAAAACGAAAGTTTTACCAATACGAAAATTGCCAACATCTGCGAATACTCCAAATGATCGTGTACAAAAGAAAATTGCAACTGGTATAGTTCTTTCAGCACGTCGGCATTATCGGGATCACACATGTGAATGTGGTGGATTGCATGCCAAATTGATAACATAAATTCAACTGAACGAAAAAAAAAAAACAGTCAATCAGGATTAATCATGCTTGCACGAGTAGATTACTATTGTTAGTTTACAACTAATAATTTGATAGCGTGGTACTCTTAGTTTATACCATAACCTAAATTCTCATAACAAAATAGGGTTATTTCGAATTTATACTCAATGACATTAGAAGCGTAATACCAAGAAGGAATGATTTTTTTGAATTCATATTTTAGCGACTATATTTATTTAAAGCATACATTGATAACAATTTCAACCTTGTGCCTTTTATATTTATTGTGAAAAAAAATATATTTCACTTTTTCTTTTTTGATAAAACTATTTATATGAGCTGTTTAGTACAGATGTTTTTAGTTTTCGTGTTTCCATTGAGTGTGTTAAGCTTAAATAAAATGCCTCGAGTCCGAAGACGTCCACAATATCACCATTTAAGCGATTTTGACCGGGGTCGAGTTGTTGCTTATCGAGATGTCGGTATGTTCTATCGCGAAATTGCCCGCCGTATTGATTCCACTGCAGCAACTGTAATACGTGTGTATCAGGTATGGACAGAAGAAGGTAGAGGAGCAAGAAGAAGACCAATTGGTCAACCAAGGCGTACCACAGAACGTCAAGATCGGCGCTTAAGACAAATAGCCCTGCGAGACCGTTTCGCTACTACGCGTCAAATCGGTGATCAATGGATTGGAGAAGAAGGTAGGCCCGTTAGTATGCGAACCTTATATCGCCGTATTCAATCCTTTGGGCTTCTTTCGTACCGTCCAAGATTAGTGCTTCCTTTAACAGCGAGACACTTTCGCCAAAGGTTGGACTGGTGCAGAGAACAGAGAACGGCAGCATTGGGAGGCAGAATGGCACGATGTCGTATTCAGCGATGAATCACGATTTTGTCTAGGCACGCATGATGGCCGTAGAAGGGTACGACGCTACCGTGGAGAACGACCTGATCTTAGGTTTGCTATTGAGAGGCATGTACACAGGACTGCTGGAGTAATGGTTTGGGGGGCTATTGCTTATGGTAGTCGATCACCTCTTGTATTCATTCGAGGCAGTATGACAGCTGCGCGTTATTTTGAAGACGTCATACGACCGACTTTGTTGCCTTATTTAGATGGCCGCCCAGACGTACTTTTACAACAAGATAACGCACGTCCCCATATTGCTCGTCGAACTATGAACTTTCTTAATGAAGCTGGTGTTAATGTTTTGGCGTGGCCGCCCCGTTCGCCGGATTTAAATCCCATTGAACATGTGTGGGATATCATGGGACAAGAATATTCTCTTTGCACCATCCTCCACAGACATAGCACAGTTGATCGATGAAATTCAAGTTGCTTGGAACGAGATGCCTCAAGAAGACATCGACCATCTCATTTTGTCGATGCCCAGACGTCTACAGGAGTGTATACAGTAAAGGGGTCGCCAAACACAATATTCATTTTTTTTAGATTGTTTTTTAATAAAATTTCTTGAAAATGTAATAATTTTATTCTTGATGTAAGACTACCATACTGGAAAAAAATCAAGTCGGGTGTTACGCTTCTAATGTCATTGAGTATATTTAATGTTGCTCTAAATCTACATACCTAGGCCCGTATTCACAGTTTTATAAGAGTGCAATGTAAAGTTCGAACGAGTGTTTCCACTCCCAGACTAAGCATGAAGTAAAATTTCGAGTTTAGAAAAGCCCCGCGTAGAAAATTTGACGAGGGTCGCGCAGCGACCCGAGACAAATTTTCACGGGGCTTTTCTAAACTCGAAATTTTACTTCATGCGCCACGCGTATAAAAAACTGAAATATTGTAAAGTTTAAAAAATACTAGCCTTTATTTTGTTCGGTTCATTGACAAATTGTGTTGACGTCTTCTGAGTTGATTATACATACTAATTCTATTTATAAATTTTGATCAATTTTGACAGCTTTTCAAGTTGATATATATATATATTTTTTTTAGAGTAATTTATTTAATATAGGGATAATACATGTCATCTGCTAAATTACAACACAAAGCTATACTGAACATAGTAACACGACCAGCCTCTAATTAAATACGTCAAACCAACATCGTAACAAGACGTGTATCAAACCTAGTTATTAAGATAATCGTTGATACTATAATATTCTTGTTGCACTAGAAATTCTTTCAGTTTACTTTTAAAATCGTTTACTTTCGAAATGTTTTGTAAATTTTTTGGCAACTTGTTGAACACTTTCAATGCAGCGTATCCAGGTGAGGTTTCAAAGAGGGACAGTCTATGACAGGGGTATACATATTTGTCCATACCTCGTGTTTTATATATGTGGTTGCTTTCGAATTAAATAAATTTATTTTTGTGTTTTATGTTGAAAACTAAAATTTCATATATACAGGGTGTCCCATTAGTGCGGTCTCGGAAGATATCTCAGCTCTCGTTAAAGATAGAAAAAAAATGTTTTCACAAAATTTGCTTGATTTTAAGAGCTGCATAACCTAAAATTATTTTCAAATATACAGGGTGTCCCATTATTCCATACTTAATACCAACTTTGTTATTTTAAATAGAACACCCTATATATTATTTTTTTATTTGATCCGCCTTTAAATAACCTACACAAAGATATATCATTATCGGCACTTTAGGTAATTCGTTACTTAAAAAAAAAATATTTTTTGAAAATTTTGGCAGTTTTAGTACTTTACTTAAAAATTCACTGTGTTCGTATTTTTTAAGATACCAGTCTGAAATTTTACACACATATGCAGTAAAGAATGCTCTATCCATTGACTATAACACATTTTAATATTACTTATAAAACCTAGTAAAAAACTACCCTCGAATATTTAATATTTAAAATGTACATTACTTCATTTTTTTAAATGGGACATCCTATATTTTTTTATTTTATCAAATCCGCAATAAAAAATGCTTTATTTCTTGTATAACATACCCTATATCTATTTTCATTAGTTTTGGAGATATTAACATTTTTCTGTCAAATATGGGAAATTAGGTCACAATCAGCATTAAATTAGTCTTTAAATGTTGTCTAACTTTAATGGTATTTAGATATTTCAGTTTTACTTTACTTTATTTATTTATGACATATTATAATTACATTTATAATATCAAAGTAAACAATATAAACAAATTTTGTCATTTTTTAATATATCATGAATGCAATAAAGGAGGCCATGAAAAACAATTGATAAAGTAAACAAACGTATTTATTTGACATACAGATAAATAAAGTGCTGTTAACACTATTATTAATATTATTGAATTTTTGATAACGCAATAATGAATTTTTCAAAAGAAGAATTAATAAAAATGACATACGTTTTGGGTGCAAGTGAAGAAAATTGTTTTCTTGCAAGTCGAATATATGCACAAAAGTATCCAAATGCGGAACGGCATCCTAATGCAGCAGCGTTTGTGAGATTGAAGAACCGATTTGAAAGCACAGGAAGTATCATGTACCCTCTAAAATTAAAGAGAAAGAAAAGGACAACGAAAGAAGAGAATGAACATTTGGTAATTCAGTCCATTGTTGAGAACCCTCAAATTTCTTCCCGCCAGTTTGAAAAACAACTTGATATTCCCAAATCAACAATAAACAAAATAACAAAGAGATTCAAATTTCATCCCTATCACGTTCAGTTGGTGCAGGAATTAGGTGAGAATGATTTTTTAAAAAGATTGGATTTTTGTAATTGGGCGTTACAAAAACATCAAGTTGAACCGAACTTTTTTAACAATATTTTGTTTACCGACGAAGCGATATTCCATAGAAATGGTTTCGTTAATAGACATAATTATCATTATTACGATGACCATAACCCGAACCATATTGTTTGTATAGACCATCAACATAAATGGTCTCTTAATGTTTGGGCTGGAATTATTGGGAATAGGATTATTGGTCCGTATTTCTTTAATGGAAATGTTACTGGTGATACGTTTTTAAATTTTCTTCAAAATCAGTTCGAAACCTGGTTGGATGAATTGCCGTTAAGAACGTTACAAAATGCATGGTTACAATTAGATGGCGCACCACCACACTATAGTCGACAAGTTAAACAATATTTAGACCAAACTTTTCCTAACAAATGGATTGGAAGAGGAGGACCAATTCCATGGCCAGCGAGGTCACCCGATTTAACAAAACTGGACTTTTTTTTATGGGGTGTTGTGAAGGAAGAAGTTTATAAAATACCTGCAACAACACAAGAGGATATGAAAAATAGAATTAGTAATGTTATGCGTGCCATTACTGTAGACAACTTAGTAAGTGTCAATCAAAGCTTCATACGGAGGCTTCAAGTGTGCCAAAACCAAAATGGAGGCCATATCGAACACTTAATATAATTATCAAATTCATTATATGCTAATCTGTTAATATTAATACGGTTTACTTGTTTCCATTGTCGTTATATTGTTTACTTTGATATTATAAATGTAATTATATTATGTCATAAATAAATGATTTGAAGTAAAACTGAAATATCTAAATACCATTAAAGTTAGACGTCCATTAGAGATTAATTAAATGCTGATTGTGGCCTAATTTCCCATATATGACAGGAAAATGTTAATATCTCAAAAACTAATAAAAATATATATAGGGTATGTTATACAAAAAATAAAGCATTTTTCATTGCGGATCTGATAAAGTAAAGAAATATAGGGTGTCCCATTTAAGAAAATGAAGTTATGTACATTTTAAATATTAAATATTAGAAGGTAGTTTTTTATTAGGTTTTATAAGTAATATTATAATGTGTTATAGTCAATGGATAGAGCATTATTTACTGCATATGTGTGTAAAATTACAGACTGATATCTTAAAAAATAAGGACACAGTGAATTTTTAAGTAAAGTACTAAAACTGCCAAAATTTTCAAAAAATATTTTTTTCTGAAGTAACAAATAACCTAAAGTGCCAATAATGATATATCTTTGTGTAGGTTATTTAAAGGCGGATCAAATAAAAAAATAATATATAGAGTGTTCTATTTAAAATAACAAAGTTGGTATTAAGTATGGAATAATGGGACACCCTGTATATTTGAAAATAATTTTAGGTTATGCAGCTCTTAAAATCAAGCAAATTTGGTGAAAACATTTTTTTTTCTATCTTTAACGAGAGCTGAGACATCTTCCGAGACCGCACTAATGGGACACCCTGTATATATAAACTTATGAGGGTTAGCAGTCCAGCGCTCCTGAATTTTCCCCTACAACTCTCTGTCTGTTTTAAATTTAGAATTATACGCAGAGCACGTTTTTGCACAACAAATAAATTTTTCACCGATTTCGACATACCATAGTGGATCAGGCCGTATCTTATAAGGCTTTCGAAATTTGCCCTGTAGACTAGGATAAGTGTTTCTACATCTACTATTTTTCTGAGCATGCGTATTGCATAGCACGCCGAATTTAATTTTGATTCTAGTTGATCACAATGATGAGACCAATTTAGGTTTTTGTCAATTACCATGCCTAAAAAATTGCATTTCACTTCTAGATTAATGATTTTGTTGATGACATTTGGACTTTGTTTATTTTTTGTGGAGAATATTATGGTATTTGTTTTATTATTATTTAACGATAATTTATTTTTTGCCATCCAGAGCTGAGTGGTTTTGAATACTTCGCTTGCTTTATTTATCACTTCCGATTCGCTGGCACTTGATATAAGCAGAGTTGTGTCGTCCGCGTAAGTTGTTATAATAATAATAATAATAATAATAATAATAAACGTCTTTATTCAAATTAAGAGTAATTTTACAAAACAAAATGTGTAAAAGAATAGGCGAAGTTCAGTCAGCATTATCTGTTACTGTTCTTCCACTTAACCTATTATAATTATGCCAGTTAAAATATATAAAGGTTATAAAGTGAGTATTCATAAACATGTACAAAAAAATCTTATAGTCTCTTTGGTTTCTATACCTTAATAATCTCAGAGCTCATTTTGGAATATTAATTTGCGCATCTGTTTTTTGAATGCTAATAATGTCGCAGATTTCAGGTATGAGGGGATCATGTTGTATAACTTGTAAATATTATAAGTATAACTTCTTAGAAAGAAGACAGTTTTATATTTCGGAGGTGATATTATCCCCGAGACCTGACGTTAATATTGTGAATGTCGGTTCTAAAGACAATTCTGCGGTACAAGTAGGGAGGCTTCTGAAGAATGATTATCTTATGATATAATGTGTAAGAGTGAAGTTTCCTTCGATCAGCCATATTCAACCAATTCAGTTCAGAACACTTGCCACTGATGTGTTCATACTTTCTTATCCCTAAAATTAATCGTATACAAGAATTTTGGACTTTTTGTATACGATCTTTCGTCACCTTATCCAGGCAAGCGCTGTAAACTACATCAGAAAAATTGAAGTGATTTAATACTAGCGTATCACAAAGGGTACGTTTAGTGTTTTTATTTAAAATTTTCCTGTATGAGTATATCATTCTTAAACTGTTGTAAGCTCGCGTAATACATTGATTGATATGACTCCTAAAACGCAAATCACAGTCTAGGATTAATCCTAGGTTCCGTACCGATTTAACAATAGGTATCGAGATGTTATCGAGTTGAATATTTAATGACAGTCTTGTGTTTGTAAGAAGTTTCTTAGGGCCGAATAGAATGACAGATGTTTTAGTTGGATTTATTATTAAAGAGTGCTTTTCTGATATCAGAGAAAGATTATTAAGGTCGTGGTTTATATTACGATTAGCCTCGATCAAGTTACTATGGGAAAATGTATATAAAATTTGTGTATCATCAGCATACTGAACGCAAGAGCAAAAGTTAAGTGTAGAGGGAATAAACGATGAGTAAATAGAGAATAAAAGTGGACCTAAAATTGACCCCTGAGGCACACCCGCATTAATACTTAGTTGGCTGGATGTGATCCGATTTATTCTAACCTGCTGTCGACGATCAAAAATAAAACTTCTGACCAAGTCTAAAGAATGTGCATCAAGGCCGATGTATTTTAACTTTGCTAATAAGAGATCGTGATTAAGCGTATCAAATGCCTTACTGTAATCAATTAGTATTAGACAAGACAGTAATCCTCTATCAGTAGCATTAATTAAGTCATCAGTTACCTTCAATAAAGCAGTTGAGCAGCTATATGCAGATCTGAAACCAGACTGGTTGGTAGGAAGAAGATTATTATTCTCTATAAAACTAGTCAACTGATCCTTCATTACAGTTTCAAGGATTTTAGAAAGTACCGGTAAAATACTAATAGGTCTGAAATCCTTAAATGTATCAGGATTATCCTTTTTCGGAATTAATGTTATTGTTGCTAACTTCCACGCACGAGGAAAAATTCCTTTTTCAAGACAACAATTAACTATGTGCGTTAAATATTGGGTAATGTAAGGGTAACATAATTTCACCATTGCTGCGCTAAGGCCATCCGTACCCACTGCATTTATATTAATTTTTAGTAGCAGATTTGACACTATGTCATTAGTTATTAATGAAAAACTAAATTGAGATTTAGAGTTTGGATGAACTTTGTTTTCATAAAAAGATATTAAGTTAGGGTCAGCAATACTTTTTACTGAATTAATTAGGTATGCATTAGCAGCCTCTGCATCATTAAACCTCGCAGGTATATCACAGTGTTTTTTTTAATTTGTTTTTATATATTTCCATAGGAAGTTTGGATCTCTCGATATCTTATTACTTAAATATGTTTTCTTTTCTCTTACTATAGCCGAATTTACCATATTTCTGAATAATTTATAAGTGTTATAATCCTCATGTGTACGACTATTTTTAAATTTCCCATAGGCACGATCTCTGTCCACCATCATGGCTTTAATTGTAGGAGTTAACCACGGGGCCGGTTTTTTGGTTACTCGAGATGTTATTAAAGGAGCATGAATGTCAAATAAAGATATTAGGGAATCATTAAGATATGCTACTTTTTCATCAATACTGTGTAAATAGAATAATTCGTTTAGTTGAGTTGAATATAGGTCGTGTAAAAACAAATGATTATCTATATCGTTGAAGCTTCGATAAGTTATGAAAGAAACAGGTTTTCTTGAATCAATAGCAATCTTACAATAGATTAAGTCATGATCCACAATATCATGAATTTTTTTGACGCCGCATTGTACAATATGTGATTTGTTTAAAACTACAATTAAATCGAGTAGAGTTGCCGAGTTCGCAGTAACTCTTGTTGGCTCTTCTATAATCTGATGTAATCCATAAGTCTCAATAAAGGTGTTAAATTTAGTAGTAAGATTAGAATCAATATTTAGTAGATTAATATTGAAATCTCCTAAGAAAAGTATATCATCGCAGATTGGAAGAATATAGCTGGCAATTATATCAAAAGATTCAATAAACGAATTTATATTTAACGTCTGTGGCCTATATATAACTCCTATGCAATAACGTTTAGTACCTAGTTTACATATGATAAACAATTCTTCAAAACTAATACTAGTTCCAAAATCTGATATAATATCAAATTTCAAATTATTCTTTATATAAAGTGCTACACCACCACCTCGACCAACAGCCCTGCCTTTATGAACAAATGTGTAACCATTAATGTGTAAAGAGGAATCATTATTGGAGTTGCTAAGCCACGTCTCAGTTAGCGCAACTAAGTCATAATTATTGGCTATTACATGAGCCCTGAGATTAATAAAGTTAGAAACCAAAGAACGGACATTTAAATGACACAATGAGAAATGCATTAAACTGTATAAATAACTATTTTTTGTTGTTGATAAATATATATAAATGAACTCAAACTAAGTTGTATAGCGCTATCATAAGTAATAATAATAATAATAAAAAAAATAATCCTGTGGTTGAGAGGGTACAGAAATGATAATAATAATATTGAATTAAATTAGATTCTTCTCTTATTCCTTAGTATATAAAAAATGTAACTAAAAAATAAAAATTAATTGAAATAGAATATCAGCATTATTAATAACAAGTACTAAGAATACATTCATGCATGAGTTTGAAATATTAATTCGACTTCAGATTCTGTGGATATCTTGTGTTTCACTTCTTCTCCATGTTGTGTGTTTTTTTCCAAAGACTTGTCCATGATAAGACCATGCATTGCGATTTCCCAATTTTTCTCGGCATAGCTTCAGTAATCGATATCGTTGCGGTGTTAAGTCGTCCGCGAAAATAATGTTTTTACTTTTTAACAGCGGGCGCTTTTTCATTAATGTATCGACCGTTGGTCGGTTTGCGAATGAAGCGATAACCGTGCGAGGTTTTTTACCAAATTTACCAATACGATAGCAATTAGTAATATTAATATCATCACTTATTAACATTGTAGTTTTAATTATGTGCTTAAGTTTATTATCTAAACTTTCATTGGTTTCCTCTGGCAGGCCAATAATTCTAATATTATTATTGCGGGAGGATTGTTCCAATTCTGCAAGTCTTTTTTTAAGATCATTGTTTTCCTTGTGGATTTGATTTATTTCTAAATCCAGTTTGTCGCATTGTTCTCGTATCTCGGCATTGTCCTTGGTGATAATTTTTTCGAATATCTTAGCTAGAAATTGTTCATCGGCGAAAATTTCGGCGACGGCCTCCTTGATTATAACTTTCATATCTGATATTTGTTCACGGGTAAACGGCATGATGTAAAACTTATAGTTAACATAAAGTAATACAGACCCTGTCCTTTTATGCTCACAGAAACAATTTAAATTGCTTGAAAAAACCACAGGAAACCGGCGAAAAGACGGAGCCACACAAAACACTACTCACTCGTTAACATTCATTCAATTAATCTTCTGAATGTGCTATGGTCATTAATCGATCTTGGTAAATCATTCACATAAATTATGAACACTATAGGGCCCAAAATGCTTCCCTGGGGAATCCCAATATTCAATGTTTTTGTGTTTGAAAATGTATTCATAATTTTTGTTTTGTGTGTTCTATTTGTTAAGTAAGATCGGATTAGTTGTTGCCCCACACCTCTAACACCGCAATACTCAAGCTTATCTAGTAAAATATTGGGACATACGGTATCGAAAGCCTTTGATAGGTCTAGAAATATGCCTAGTGGCATTTCCGACCCCTCAAGTGCTTCCATAACTTTCATTATATAATCAAATATTGCGGTGCCAGTTGATTTTTTTGCCAAGAAACCATTCTGGGCCCCATCAAATATGTTATGTGTTTGAAAGAAAGAAATTATTCTTTGTGATATGCTTTTCTCAATTATTTTTGACAAAATTGATAAAAGAGTAACCGGGCGATAATTGTTCAAGTCCGCTGGATTACCTTTTTTATATATAGGGATTATAATACTTTGCTTTAGGCATTCAGGAAATAAACCCTGTTCATAGCACATATTTATTAAGTATACATGTGGATCTACCAGAGTATTTGCTGCTGCTTTAACCAATTTTGTAGGCAATTCATCAAATCCTACAGATGCTTTATTTTTTAGAGAAAATATAATATTTAATATTTCCGTTTTTGACACTGGTTCGAAAAATAGCGTATTAATTTGTCGGTCCCCATTGTAGCTAAATGGATAATCGGGGATTTTCCTAACTTCCATTTCAGCTACACTGTTAAAATAATCATTAAGTTCGTTTTCTTTATCCTGCAAATTAATATGTGTTGAAGACTGATTATTAGCTTTACCTAACATATTGTTAACGATAGACCAGGTAGTTTTGACCCTGTTATCACTGATTGATATTTTGTTCGCTATATCATTTCGTTTCTGCTCTGTTAATAATTTATCGTATTTAGCTTTAGTATGGTAATATAATGATTTGGCTTTACCAACGTATAAGTAATCTAGAAGTTTTTTTGTATCAGCAATATTAGGATTTGAATTATAGTTTACTGTATTTGTAGTTGAACATACGGAAACCGTAGGGCATGACGTTTCTAAGGCTTCTTTAATTATAATCATAAAGTGTGACCACGCTTGGTTAACATTTCTAATTAAATACATGTTATTCAATTCGAGAGAGTTATTTAAACTATATATGAATTTATTCATATTTGCAATAGTTAACTTGCGTACCTTTCTATTTGGCTCTTTCATTTTCGATCTATTGGTTGATGACCAGGATATTTTTTGGGCGAGGGGATCCGATATATGTGTTTCGAACACTAATGTTTCAAACTCGTTCGCCATATTAGTAATAATGTTGTCGATATTGGTTTGAGTATTCAGCGTTTTCATTGGTTTCATTGGTCATGCCCTACGGTTTCCGTATGTCCAATAAGATATACTCAAGAAAATAACTTTAAACGTAAACACCCTTGGTATACTCAAGAATTAAGAGATATGAAAAACAAAATGGAAATTTTACATAAATTATACATACATACAAAAAACATCTCTGTTAAAAATCAACTAACTTGCTTAAAAAAACAATATAAAAAAATACTTAACAATGAAATACAAAACATCAATAGCAAACGTATTTATGATTCGTCAAACAAATCAAAAGAACTTTGGAAATTAATAAATGAAAATAATCAAAATAAAACCACTAACGCAGGTATTCCTTCATATATACTTAATGATAATCACGAAAAAAACTATGATCCACAAAATATAATAGAAACAATCAATAAATACTTCTGTACTGTTGGTAACACAAATTCTCCAGTAATAAGTAATAATTCCCCAGCAGAAACAATAACCAATTCCATTTATTTACACCCAGCCACAGAGGAAGAAATAAAACATATTATATCAAATTTAAAAAGCAAACACAGTAAAGATGTAGATGACTTAAACGTAGTTGTAATAAAACACACCAGAGAAAAAATTACCAAACCTTTAACCAAAGCAATTAATATCGCGCTCGAAGAAGGAGTATTTCCTTCCGCACTAAAGGTTGGCAAAATAGTTCCTATTTTCAAAAAGGGCGATATCCATAATGTTGCTAATTACAGGCCTATCTCTATTCTTCCTGCGTTCTCAAAGGTTTTCGAAAGAGCAATATACAACAGAATAATAAGTTTCGTTGAAGCCAATCAAACAATAACCAGCTTTCAATTTGGATTTAGAAAATCTAAGTCAACGATGCACGCTATTTTTAACTTCTTGTCTTTTGTACTAAACAACATGGATAAAAACAAGAATGTATTGTCAATATTTTTGGATCTGTCGAAAGCGTTCGACTGCGTACCGCATGAACTGCTTCTCGACAAACTATATAATTATGGTCTAAGGGGAAATTGCCATCGACTCTTAACTTCTTATTTAAGCGATAGGCTTCAAATGACGGTTGCAAATATTAACAATACATTATACAAATCAAATACAGCCAGCCCTATCGTAGGTGTACCCCAAGGCAGCATATTGGGCCCATTGATGTTCTTATTGTTCATAAATGATATGCCACTTTCACTTAATTGTCATATAACAATGTTTGCCGATGACACAACATTATGTTTTGAAGATGAACGACTAGATAATCTAAATGATGCTGCAAATGCAATACTAATTGAACTTTGCACTTATTTAAATATGAACAATCTAGTTGCTAATGCCAGCAAAACACAATTTATGAACTTCCGAAGGTCAATGGGACTAATAAATTTAACTATGAATGGGAAAGATATAACTGAAACCGAAGAAGTAAAATTCTTAGGACTAACTCTTCAAAGTAATATGAAGTGGGACTCACATATAAGAAATATTTGCGGTAAAATTTCTAAATATTCTTATCTAATATATGCGACAAGACAGGACATACACATAGATGCAGCCAGAACTGTATATATTGCACATTGTCAATCCCAAATGGCGTATGGAATAGTATTCTGGGGCTGTACTACAGCCTCAAATATTCACAAAGTATTTGTTGTCCAAAAAAGACTAATTCGAGCCATTTGCAGAAAAAAACCTAATTCTAGTTGTCGACAACTGTTTAGAGACTTAAAACTTATGCCAGTAATAAGCCTCTATATATATGAATCGCTTAAATTTGTTAAATCTAACCTGCATCTGTTTAACCAAAATGAAGTAAAACACGAGCACAACGTCAGAAAAAAAACTATAAGACATCCAAAGTTCAAACATAGTTATTATAAAAACGCATGTATTGTGCAATGTATTAATATTTATAATAAATTACCTAATAGAATAAAAGAGATGCCGAAAAGGACTTTTATCAATACCATTAAACGAATAATAGAAGAAAATTCTTTCTATACTGTTACAGAATATGAAGACTATCTTAAAGATCTTTAAAACATGTAAATAACTGTCCCAGTACGCAATTTATTTTTTTTGTCAGTTATATAATATTATTTTATATCTACACTTAATTTTAATATGTTTTACACGTTATATTTAAGTTTTAACTTGTATAAATTGTTCTGTCCTATTTGCAATGTGTTATGTGTTCCTATATGTAATTCTTATGCCTGTATTTATTACGTATATCATTTTACTCTATACAGTAATTTTTAAAATGTTATACACCTTAGTTTTAAGTTTTAATTTGTATGTTACATTGTCTTTTTTTACTTATTTATATGCACTTTTTGTTTGTCAGTTTCTTTACTAACATTACATTAAGCTACCAATTACTAATATATTCATTTTTATATGTATACTAATATACTGCAACAATATTGACTCATCCAGGAATGTATTCATTTAAATTGGAAATAAAAAACTTACTTACTTACATTCTAGTGACATATTTTAAAGTAACGAGTGTCTTCCACTCCCAGACTAAGCATGAAGTAAAATTTCGAGTTTAGAAAAGCCCCGCGTAGAAAATTTGTCGAGGGTCGCGCAGCGACCCTCGACAAATTTTCACGGGGCTTTTCTAAACTCGAAATTTTACTTCATGCGCCACGCGTATAAACCGCTGACTTACAATAAAGTTAAAAAAATATATAGCTTGTTTTTCGGGTTAAGTTTGGATGTAATATACTTACAAAAAATAACTAGTAAGGCGGAGATGTTGAAAATCCAGATTTTTGTGCTCAAGCGTTTGGGGTAACCATAATCGGACATTTCACTCTCTAGTTTTGACCATTGCTGCATCAAATTCGGCCAATTGGTGCTTAGACGAAAGTATAATAAGTGGATAATTAAGCCATTCACATAAATCATCATCACATCTTAAAGATAGATTAAAAATTCAACAAAGACTATAAACAATGATAGCTTGATCAGGTAAAATGTTACAGACTGAAGAAGTTTTTTTACTTTTTTTATAAAATTGTAATTGTGATGAAACGTTGTTGTAATGTTGATCAATTATTAGGTACACAAAGCCATATGATACGTTACTAAAGCTTGTATTATACGACACTATTTTCTTGTACAAGAAAATAGTATATTATTTTCTATCATGGTGTAATACACAAAATATGACCAAACGCAAATCTTGTACAGCTTTGTATAATCTTGTCTAATACAAGCTTTAAGAATGAGTCCCATTTCATATGGGCTGTATATACAGAGAGTTTTATGTAACACCGAACATTTGCATAACGAGAATTTTTCTTTTAAGTTTTACATTTTCCGATGCTCGGTTTATTAAATGAATTCAATTTGAAGCTTTAAAAGAGTGTTTTCCACTCCCAGGCTAAGCATGAAGTAAAATTTCGAGTTTAGAAAAGCCTGAGAATTTGGTTTGGTCGCGCAGCGCGAAGCGCGTAGCGACCAAACCAAATTTTCAGGCTTTTCTAAACTCGAAATTTTACTTCATGCGCCACCGGTACAAAACACTGATTTATTGTAAAGTTTAGCGGCGTGTTTTAAACTTTGTAACATGTCAGTGTTTTGTACCGGTGGCGTATGAAGTAAAATTTTACTTCATGCGCCACGCGTTTAAGACACTGATTTCAAGCGAAGTTCACTCGTTCACAATATTTCAGTGCTTTCAGTGTTTAATACGCGTGGCGCATGAAGTAAAATTTCGAGTTTAGAAAAGCCTGAAAATTTGGTTTGGCCGCTCCGCGCTTCGCGCTACGCGACCAAACCAAATTTTCAGGCTTTTCTAAACTCGAAATTTTACTTCATGCTTAGTCTGGGAGTGGAACACACTCATTTTAAGTTTCAAATTAAACTCTTAATAAAAACAAGGATTATCTAAAGATTTACGGCGTATCCGCTGTAATTGAGACATGTATACTTGAAAGAAAAATATCCCTGTATGTACAAGTTCAAGCATTAATTGCGACTGATTGGTTACAATTTGTAATGGTCATGTAGGCAACCCAATTTACACAAAAATTAAAAATTAAAGGTATCAAATTGTGTTGGATGAAAATGTTCGGTGTTACATAAAACTCTCTGTATATTTCATCAGCGGTGTCAGTATCAAATATAATTACTCACTACAAGTCCTCAAATGCAATCCCGTATCCGCTATATCTTTGACGGCCATCGCAGACATGAACAAATGAAAACCCATCACAACAATAGACCACAAAACCCTCAAGCTGAAAATGTTAAACTTCAGTTTCGCGCTTTCAAGTTCCCAAATGCCCCTACAGGGCAAAATCCCGAAGCACTGGGATAGCGCTATAATGTAACGCAAACTCGTCTGTAAACTTTCTTGGTTGGGTTGGCTTTTTTTCCTCTTGTTGATCTTCAATTGGTACCGTCTTAAAGTCATTTCGAACACCGTGTAAACTTCCTCGCTGTCCATTTCTTTTCTTCTGGTTTTGATTGATATCGGTATACACATAGGCTTATCTGAAGTGGTTTGATGGATTGTTTTGTGGGGGTTATATCGTGTAATTTACCGTGTTATCTAATGGAGCGTGATGGTATATAATATAATGAATGTTGTAAATTCCGGCACGTGCTTAATTTGTTTTATGATGATTTTATTAAAAATAAAAAACTTTAATTGCGTAAATGTATCTTTTATTGCAGTTGTCGTTGCACCACTGTTATTAAATTAAAAACCAAATGAGCCTAAATTTTGAAATTTCACAAGGGAACAACAAGAAAATTGAACAATTTCTGCCTCCCCCCACCCCATACCGTTCGTTTGCTTTATCGCTCTCACTATTGGGATTATCTTTAATCTTTATTAAACGGATGGCTAACACATAAATATAAACATTCAGAATAAGAACATATAAATAAATAATACAATACAGAAATCAGCACAATAAAAACATAGTACTAATATTAAAAGTTTATAACACTTAGGTACAAACTAAAATATCATAAAATTCGCAACGATTTCAATACGCGCAGTAAGGTGTTGTAGGAGTCAACAAAGAAGTCAATATTGACTTCGTTGGCGTTCCTTAAAATACGCGTTGAGGCCGAGTGTAGAGCGTAATCCGTCCTAAATGGAACGTTAAAAGTTTGATTTTTTTTAAAGTTCTAGAGGGAACATGCACTCCTATCCATTTAGAAGGTCCGGACAATCGATTTGACCATTTACGATTTTAAATACCTGAGTTACGTATATCGAGCAGCATAAGTAACTGGTTTGTGAGTAGAGAGGTGTCCATGTCTGATCATAGATGGATTACCTTTGAGATGGGACTCAAAAAGAGTTCAAAGAAATCGTACAGAGACCCGAAGCTGACGGACAAGGAGGCGTACACCACGCACTTTAGAAGTAGCATGCGGGAGGTAAGTACAGAGACACCAACAGACTGCGCTGACCTGCATAGAACTGCTAGCAGGGGCGGTGCAGACGCAGATACTGAGTGCATACAAAGCCTCCTGTCCTCTCAAATGGAGATCTGAGACTGGGAAGGCCACTCCATGGTGGTCGCCCGAACTCGGATCCCTCAAGAAAGCGACAAGAAAGGCATATAACAGAGCGTACCGCTCAAAATTTAGCTCTGACTGGTCTTGTTATAAAGACCGCCTGAGTGAATATAAAAAAACTCTTAAGGCAACGTCAGAGAACATGCTAGCGCACCTACTGTGAAAATATAGAAGGATGTGCAGAGATAAGCAGACTGAAGAAAATAATCTCGCAAAACCAACTCCAGGCTGTTGGTATCATGAGGAAGGAGGATGGTGAATTAACCAATGACCTCCAAGACAGTCTGAGGCTATTACTTAGGGCGCACTTCAATGGATGTAACATCACAATCGGACAGGAAAGTGAATATGTGACGATCGCCCCCGAAACCGGCAATGACTACACACTTACCGGGGAGGCGATAAATGAGGAAAACACCCGACACGCTATAGACAGCTTCTCTGCCTTTAAATCGCCAGGACCGGATAGAGTTTTTCCCGCCCTACTGCAGTGGGGAAGAGAGGATCTCGTGAAGCACCTAGTCGTGCTTTATAGGTCCAGCCTGGCGACGGGATACATCCCAAAGGCCTGGAGACAAGTCAGGGTAGTTTTCATTCCCAAGCCTGGCAAAGCTGATTACACGGAACCAAAAGCTTACAGGCCGATATCGATCTCGTCTTTCCTCCTAAAAACAATGGAGAGACTGTGTGAGAGATATATAGGAGGCAAAACGCTTCAGGAATTACCACTGGAGAAGGCGCAACATGCATTCACAAGGGGTAGATCAACTATCTCGGCACTACACAGTGTTGTAGGCGAGATAGAGAAATCGTTGGATTCACGCGAATCCACCCTGGGTGTATTTGTTGACATTGAAGGCGCTTTTGACAAAACAACCTTACCAAAGATACGGACCGCCCTGGATAGGCGCGGAGTCCCAGTATCAATAGCTGACTGGATTAGCAATGTGCTTACTAACAGGACAGTCAGCGCGGAGGCAGGGGGACAACGTATCTCCTGCAACATAAGCCGTGGATGCCCGCAGGGAAGTGTATTATCCCCCCTGCTGTGGAACATGGTGCTTGATAGCCTATTGAAGGAATTGCGCACGCAAGGTTTTACGGTCACAGCCTATGTTGATGACCTAGCCATCCTAGTAAGTGGAACATTTGAAGATGCCATATGCAGCAGCATGCAGACGGCACTTGACACGCTCACCAAATGGTTCTCTCTGTTAACCCAGCAAAGACGTAGATGGTCATGTTCACCAGGAAAAGGAGGGTACCTCAAAGGGCACCCTCGCAAATGGATACGATATTGCAGTACTGCAAGGAAGTCAAATACCTGGGTATAACCATCGACAATAAACTGAGCTGGAAATCGCACATCGATATCAAAACAAACAAGGTCATAAGGGCATTCTGGCAGTGTAGACGTGTAGTGGGGAGGACATGGGGTCTGAAACCAAAAGCGACACTATGGGTCTACACAGCGATAATAAGGCCAATGCTTGCTTATGGCGCCTCTGTGTGGTGGTCAAGAACGAAACTACAGACCACAATGAGGCGCCTATCCCAGGTACAAAGAATAGTTTGTCTCGGCGCGACGGGTGCAATGCGCAAAACCCCGACTCTGGCAATGGAAGTCATGCTATATCTTCCACCGCTGGATCTGTATGTGGAGAAGGAGGCCATAAATATCATACTCTGTCTCCAAGCTGAAGGGTTATGGACACGTAACACATGTGGGATGGCTAGAGGCAGCCTCTGGAGGAATGTCTGCAAAGATATACCTCTGTTAGAGGCTAGAAACGACCTGTGCTCGCCCACAAATACCGTACCGGAAGGATACGAGGTACGCGTCCATCCTTCGATGGACATGAGAGAATCGGCTAATCGCATTTACACCGACGCATCATGTAAAGAAGGACGCTCGGGACTGGGGATATACTCCAGGAACCTGGGCATCAACCTAAAGACTCCAATGGGAGAGAACACGACCATCGCACAACTAGAAGTGATGGGAATAGCACTTGCGGCTGAAACCATACAGAACCACAACGTGAGGAACAAAAAGCTACTCACCCTAACAGATAGCAGGCAGGCTCTGATGGCTCTAAAAAACAGAGTAACGACATCGGAGACAGTTCTGGACTGCCACAGCAAACTCAGGCTTGCTGCTGCAGAAAACAGAATCGAGATATCATAGGCTCATGACATTAATGTAGACAATCGAAAGGCGGATAAACTGGCTAGAGCAGCGGCTAGGGAAACTATTTCCTCGCCACAGCCGCTAGTAATACCTACAATCTCGACCCTAAACGAATTGATCCACAACGAAATCCTGAAGAAATTCAGGGAACGCTGGGATGACATTAAGGACTGTAGGATGTCTAGGGAAACCTTAGGGTATCCGAACAAAAAGACGGCACTACACTACCTGCAAATGAGCAGAAATAATCTGAGACGCATAACGGCCGTTCTCACGGGCCATTGTGGACTAAATGGGCATCTCTACAAAATGGGAGTCGTTGACTCGCTAGATTGTAGAGGCTGTCATGAGGAGGACGAGACTGCCGAGCACATCCTTTGTGATTGCCCAGCACTCGCATCGCAAAGGGAGGAAATTCTGGCGTCCAGATGGCCGACATTAGGGAAGAGTCAACCGCTGCTCTGCTGGCCTTTCTCGACAGAGTGGCATGGCTGAGCTGAGGAGTGACACAACTCTAGGGGGGATGCAAAAAGGGCCCATTGGGGTCTAATTGCTGTGTCTAGGTACACACCCCCTTTATGATCCAGATCCAGACCTGAGTTACGTCAAAGTTAAACCGACGTTGCTCTAAACTTTGTATGCCGAAATGCTTACAGAGTTCAGCAGTGCTTCCGATAATGTTAAATCTATAACCCAAAAACCGAATGAACTTTCTTTGGATGCATTCAATTCTGTCTTTGTCTGCCGCCGTGTATGGAGACCAAACGCAAGAGCCATATTTCAAATGGGAACGTACTAAAGTGTAGTATAGTATGAGTATGGTCTTCGAATCCGAGAAGCTGATAGGCTTTGGCAATAATATTCGATATATGTTCGTTGAAGGAGAGCACTGAATCGAAGACCACACCCAAATCCCTGATTGATGTTACGCGTTCCAATGGATCATCCATCATCGGTATCCATACACAACGGTAGACTAACGTCTAGAAAAAGTTATGACTTTGCATTTTTTTAAGTTAAGTTGAAGTTTATTCAACTGGCACCATAATTGAAATGATAGCAAATCATTCTGTAAGCGAACGGCATCTTCGCTAGTGCTAACTCGCATGAAAATGTTTATGTCATCGGCGTATAGAAGACATTGAGCGTTAGAAAAACATTTAATTACGTCGTCCACAAACACGTTAAAAAGCAGTGATCCCAGGTGAAACCCTTGCGGAACACCGGAGGTGACAATAATGTTACACGAGACACACTGGCCAATCCGAACGCGTTGAGATCTTCCCGTAACATACGACTCGATCCATTGGAGAACAAAACCTCCAATGCCGAGGTTACGTAATTTATTGATAAGAATACAATGATCAACACTGTCGAATGCCTTCGAGAAATCGGTATAGATGAAATCGACTTGTACTCGATCGACAAAGACACCGACAATGTATGATTCATAAATAATGTATGATTCATAAACTATTAGAGATACGAAGATGGTTAAATTAAACAAAAGTTTCCATTTCTAATAAAAAATAAAACTGCGTTGACAAATTTCATCTAACGTAATTTGTTTTCAAGATAAGACAAAAAAAGTGAAAATCGACAATATTTTATTTTTGCTATAATTTTGTTATTTAAACAGATACCTAACTGAAATTTGTAATGTGCCCTAAATGACATCCGAGAAACGCAACTAAATTGACAGATTTTATACAGGGTGTCCCAACAAAACAAAAGACGCTAGATCTAATTTATTACTGTATTTTTATTTTGTAATAAAAATGGAAACTTTTGTCTAACTGAACTGTTTTCGTATCTTTAATAGTTTACAAAATCCCAGCGGGGTGCACGATAAAGCAAACGAGAGGTATACATGTATACAGGGTGACCCGATTAAGCAGTCGATGCATGGGTATCTTCTAAACGGCAAGAGATAGAGAATCGGTTAAATGGGACAAAACATGCAGGACAATAAGTAGTATCCATGTCCGGTGTAAAACCAACACAAAAGTTGGAAAAAAAACAATTTTTTATTATCATTATTATTATATTAAGTTCACTAAAATTAATACAATCTTAAGTCTACTTTAATACAATCTTAAACCTACTTTAATACAATCTTAAGCCTACTTTGATACAGTCTTAAGCCTACTGGTAATTCCACCACGCTGGTCCCACAGAGATACTGATAAATACAACAATTTCAAAAGGTTTACAACCAATCAGCAGCGGCTCGCAGCCTAACTTCAGGGTAGGCCAGAGACCAAAGGTAATATGTATCCGTTATTGAAAGGCGACTTTGTTGTGCAATTCCGCGTATTTATGAAGCGCGATCCCAACCTAAAATTTTGTGTGCCTTGGCGCTGTGGCCTACCCTGAAGTTAGGCTGCGAGTCGTCGCTGCAACTAATATATCAAATCATGTCTAGATGTACTGTTTTTATAATTGATTTAAAAATGCAAGTTATTTATATCGTTAACTTGTTTCTCATTGATCACTTGGTAAAACATTTCTATTAATATATAGGTATTTGCTTGAAATTCACTTGGTTTGTTTTACTAATAAATTGTTTTATTTTCAACTAGTTTCGGCTTAATGCCATTTTCAAGAATGGTGTACAAAAGAGCAAAATTGATTATATATACTAGATGTCGGCATTTCAGGTAATAAGCGCTCTAATTATCGGGGAATTCCAAAGGTCCTCGTTGTCATTGACCACGGCTTTACTTATTTCTAAACCCTCCCGATAATTCAAAACTAATCCCTTATTACCCGAATGCAACATTTTACAGTCGTTTGAGCTGAAAAAGTGATTAGCCGCGATGCAATGTTTTGCGAACCCTGTGGTCTGTTTATTATTTAGAATATCTTTCCTATGTTCTTTTAATCGCGTTTCAAAAGACCTGCCCGTTTGTCCTATATATATTGCATCGCAGTCATCACATTTCAGTTCATATACTCCGCTTTTTTTAATATGACTATTGTCTGTTTTAATTTTATTATTCACTAATATTTTCCCTAAGTTAACAGAATTAGTCAAAATTATGTTATTGTCCTTTCCCTTAACTGTTTGTTTAATTTTCTGTTAATCTGTTAAGTAGTTTAATATCAGTTTAATTCGTTTGTTAGAGGATTTTGATTAGAGCAGTTATGGTAAAAACGTGCTTGATTTAGCTCTAACAAATGCTTGTTTGTACATAAGTATGAATAATATTGGTTGTAGAATACTTCTAAACATTAAAAGTTCTAAATTCTTTACGCAATGTACAACAAATTTGTCTTACAGAGACTAAATTAAACACTCATTGAAACAACTACTTCCCGAGCTAATACCCCGACAGGCATTTTATTATACAATTAGTCTTTGAAAGCCAAATTTGTTGTAGATTGCGTAAAGAATCTTGGCGCTTATTAATTTTTTGAATTATTTGTTTCGTTAGATCTAAGAACTTCAAACTCCATCACTTCTGTCCGAGTTGAATTGCATTAGTACCAATTCGTACGTGACGATAGCTCCAGCAATCTGTAATACGGTTTATTATTTTGAAAGAATTGAGGGAGTATTCGAACAAAAGGTAACATTTCCACATTTTGGCTGCAGAATCGTACGTAAATTTAGGAACTACACATTTTGGGTGAATTTGGCGTAACAAATAGTAACAATTTCCTGAGTCACAATGTCCGTTTTCGAACAAAAAGGAACATTTAATCATTTTTTTAGTGATTTCTCAAAAAATAGTAACGATGGGCGTGTTACCTTGTGTTCGAACACTCCTTAACTATAATAACATTTTTCAAGTTATTTTTGTATTGGCAATGAGTACATTAAGGTAAACTTACATTTAATACCAAGCCTCTGGTGATTTTAAACATTTTATAGCCCGTTAAAGTTGGCGTATCCGTATTAATTTGCATTAAGAATCTTCGCACCTTAAAAGACAAACGATTGTTAATTTTTATCGTATGTTTAATAAAAAAAAAGCTCTAGAGTGCCTTAGAAAATATTGAAGGTTGGATGTTCAATCAAAAAAAAAAAAAAAACTAGAGTGCCATGGAAAATATTGAGGGTTGGCAGCTCTGAAATTATGTATTATTATTGGGCCCGTTCATCAAAATGTTCAACACTCAACATGTTTCGATTTTTTTTTAGTGCATGTTGGTATCTAATGAACGGTACTCCGGCCATTTTATAAACTTTAACCCGCCAACACCAATCGGTCTCTTTTGTACGATTGCAAAAATCCTAAGCACGTTCACGATTAGCAATCCGGTCATCAGAGAATTCCCCAACAGCTGGCAGTAAACTTCCAACTGTTGTCTCTGATGAACGGGCCCATTATGTCTGACGTTTTGTACAGGGAGTTTTTATTTTAAGTATACACATCCCAATTATGTGCTGTAAGTTTTCAGATGTTCATTGTTTTTTTAAATTAGTTAATTTAATTTAAAACTTAATTAATTAATAATTTAATTTAATTTAAAACTTTACAGGAGTGTTTTCCACTCCCAGGTTAAGCATGAAGTAAAATTTCGAGTTTAGAAAAGCCTGAAAATTTGGTTTGACATTCGTGCTCTTCAATTTAAAAACTCTAACGAGTGTTTTCCACTCCCAGACTAAGCATGAAGTAAAATTTCGAGTTTAGAAAAGCCCCGCGTAGAAAATTTGTCGAGACAAATTTTCACGGGGCTTTTCTAAACTCGAAATTTTACTTCATGCGCCACGCGTATAAGACGCTGATTTCAATTGAAGTTCACTTATTAACAATATTTTAATGTGTTTAGAGCAGTGATGGGGAAACTACGGCCCGCGGGCCAAGTCCGGCCCGCGGAAAGGTTTAATCCGGGCCGTTTAAGAGTGCCGTCGTGAGAATGTTTGAACGCGTTCTTACTTCGTAATGTGACGACCCGCATAAAAACTACCTACCTACGATTAAGCATTATTCTTTGGCCCGCTATGATTGTCTGGTTATTACAAATGGCCCGTCTTAAAAAAAGTTTCCCCACCACTGGTTTAGAGTTTCAGGGTGCTGCCCCTTTAGATTATACATTACTTCTTGTAAGACAGTTTTTTTCTTGTTTTCTTGTTACCAATATATATTTGTATTTCTTGATCCATTTAAGCCCAAAAATGAAAAATGCATTAAGATTACGAGAGAAACATTCCTATAACGTCCACTTAATTGCTGTACATCGGATTCTATGCATTCATTATATGCAACTTAACATACATCTGTATGTTGAGTGGCATACAAATAAGAGTAATCATGGGCGTTGCTTTTTCAACGGCGCAGCAACATTTTTCTTTAAACTTTAGCATACAGCGTTCCTGCAGGCGGACAATTATCGTTTATGCAACGTATTTTTTAACATTCATGCAACTTTTTGTGGTAAGCGGCAACATTGATGCAACGTTTCTTTGCTCAGTGAGATGACACTGATTTCAAGTGAAGTTCGATTGTTCGCAATATTTCAGTGTTTTTAGTGTTTAATACGCGTGGCGCATGAAGTAAAATTCCAAGTTTAGAGAAGCCTGAAAATTTTAAGGTTTTTCTAAACTCAAAATTTAACTTTATGCTTAGTCTGGGCCCACTGAGCAAAGAAACGTTGCATCAATGTTACCGCGCAACACGAAACGTTTTGTTTCAAGTTGCATGAATGTTGAATAAAGGCTGACTGTCCGCCTGCAGGAACGTTGCATGCTAACGTTCAAAGAAAAATGTTGCTGCACCGTTGACAAAGCATCGCCTATGCAACACGAGCAATTACTCTTATTTGTATGCAACCCAACATACGAATGTATGTATGTTAAGTTGCATATGATGAATGCATAGAATCCGTATTGTATACAACCCGATGTGCAGCAATTAAGTGAACGTTATAGGAAGGTTTCTCACGTAATCCCAATGCAAAATTTATTTCTGGGTTTAAATGGGTCAAAAAATATATTGGTAACAAGAAAACAATAAAAAAACTGTCTTACAAAAAGTAATGTATAGTCTTGGGGAGACAGTACCCCGGAACCTAAGTACCTAGTATCCTTAAACTCTGAAAACATTAAAATATTGTTAACAAGTGCATAAACTTCAATTGAAATCAGCGGCTTATACGCGTGGCGCATGAAGTAAAATTTCGAGTTTAGAAAAGCCCAGAAAATTTGTCTCGGGTCGCTGCGCGACCCTCGACAAATTTTCACGGGGCTTTTCTAAACTCGAAATTTTACTTCATGCTTAGTCTGGGAGTGGAAAACACTCGTTTAAAGCTTTCAGTTGAACTCTTCTAAAAAAACAACGAATATCTGAAGATTTACAACATATAATTGGGACATGTTTACTTGAATGAAAAATTCTCTGTATGTTCAATACGATACAGCAACAGTTTCAACAATTATGCAATGTTAAAAATGCAATGTTACCATTTTCAATTGATATCGAATGTCAACAATTACAATACAATGTTGCATAAAAGTCAAATTGTAATGATTATATACCGTTGTGTGACTTTGCCGCAATATTTTTGAAACGTTATAAAACAATGTTGAATTTTAGTACCATGTTTAACATTTCGGTAATGTATATAAATCAATATTGCACGGGAAACATTTATACAGTGTTTGTAACGTTGCTAAAACTCTGTTGTAATAATTTGAATACAATGTTTTGTTTTTGTATCATGTTCAATATTCGTGCAATATTTAAAATGTTTCCGTGTTCAGCGGGGGAGTAGAAAACACTCGTTTAAAACTTCAAATTGAACTCTCTCAAGAAACAACGAATGTTGGATAATTTACAGCGTATGCATTTCTATAATTAAAAAAAATCCGTGTATGCCACGCGTGTAGCCAACTTAAATTTAAAAAAATTAAATCATGGCACTCTAGAGGTTTCTGTTTCTCATTGAACATACGATATTTACTATTTTATTGACCATTCAGACACAAATTCAAATTCAGTCATTCAATGTAATATTTAAGTACCTCGCTATTGTAGCTATGTGAAGACAAAGAGTTTAATATTGGTATAGGCTCTTTGCTTTCATCATTTATCCACGCAGCATATAAAGAAACTGCAACAGTCCGCGCTATTAGAAAACCGAAGGAGTAGAAGAAGTACACCATTTTTACATTATTTTTCCAAACACTAAAAGTTATATTATCGTCATTTGTTGTACACAGATACAGTACCTCATCGTCCATAAGTTCATGAAAATACTACAAAAATTAGACCTTTTCTACATCTCTAGCTCAATTTAGAGAACAGTAATCGTAAAAAAAACCTTTAGGTTTATCATAAAGATAATTTAACATACAGAAAAATTAAGTTTGTCAATAGTTTGCAGAATATTTACAAAATATAAAAACGAATTAAAATATTATCGACTTTCTGCAAACATTTTCTCAATAAGACAACATTTTTTGCAGAAAGTCGATATTAATTTTAATTCGTTATTATAAAGGGTCCGCCAATAAGCGCGCTCGATCTTTAAAATAAAAGCAAGTTGTGTGAGGGGTATAAATGAAATTTATTTTTTGTTTGAAAGAGTATTCGAAGGCATTATGTATGGAAAATAATATCGTTGAAATGGCCACCTCGGCTTTGCTTGGTGGCGCGCATACGAGAAGTCCAATTTTCAATGATTCTGGCGCACAAATCGGGCTGTATTTCATCGATGGCGTGGCGTATGTTGACTTTGAGGTCATCAGTGTTTTGTGGTTGGTTTGCGTAGACCTGCGATTTAAGAAAACCCCACAAGAAATAGTCTAGTGGGGTTAAATCGCACGATCTCGGTGGCCAGTTGATGTCGCCTCCCCGCGCGATAACCATTCCTCCGAAGCGCTCGTGCAGAAGATCCATTGTGGCGCGCGCTGTGTGGCTCGTAGCGCCGTCCTGCTGAAACCACATATCCTCGACATCCATATTGTCGATTTCATGCCAGAAAAAGTTCGTTATCATGGATCTGTATCGTTCGCCGTTTACCGTGATGGCCACACCATCGTCGTTCTCGAAGAAATACGGCCCGATGATGCCTCCAGCCCAAAATCCACACCAAACAGTTACCTTTGCTGGGTGCATTGCGACCTGGTGGACCTCCTGTGGATTGTTCTCGGTCCAATAACGGCAATTCTGCTTGTTGACATTCCCATTTATCCAAAAATGTGCCTCATCGCTGAAGATGATTTTGCGACCAAACTCGGGGTCGACTTCCAATTGCTCTAAAGCCCAATCAGCGAAGATACGGCGCTGTCTATGGTCGTTTATTTTGAGCTCTTGTGTCAGCTGGATCTTGTAAGGATGCATGCCCAAATCCAGATGCAAGATTCGGCGAAGTGATGTTTCCGAAAGGCTGAGTTCGTGTGCGCGACGTGAAATTAACTGTCGCGGATTTTCACGCACACTATCGCCCACAGCGGCGACATTCGCGGCAGATCGGACGTTTCGACGACGCGTCGGTGTTGGCTTATTGTTCACCGAACCGGTTGCCTCGAATTTGTTTATCAAACGACGGATAGTCGACTCAGCAGGACGACCAATTGAAGGGCCGGATCGAAGAACCGGACATGCGCTCGAAACCCGCCCGGCCGTTACTCGAGACCGAGGGAAAAAGTGATTTTTCCAAAGTTCGTCAAATCTTGTCGAAAAAAATACCAGTCGATAGAGCATAAAATTATCTATGTTTCTATATTTTTTTGGTATTTTTCTGACGTTTCAATTCGAAGAAAAAAAATAAAAACTGACTTTCTGAGAGCACGTTTTTTCGATAGAAATCCCGTGTTTTTATAAACTAAACTCGCGATATCTCCGACAAATATTAACAGAATCCATTTATTCTTCGACAACCTTACAGAGGACACTTCAGCGATGCGAAATATCTGCGCAAACTTGATAGCAATGTCTAATTTGTTAATACAAATTGAATGTGAAGTTAAAAGTGTTTTAATCCACGTTTTTTTTTCTTTCACTGAAAAAAGTGTGCGACGAAAGTTGTCTGTCAACAAACTTCCAGCGACAAAGTTGCTCAGTATTGCATGGAGATTATTTTGGCAAAGTTTCAGATTAAACAAATGAAAACTTTGGAAGTTATGAGCATTTATTTACGGACGCGCCCGGCGCGCACGGGGCGCCGCGCGCGGCGTGCCGAGCGCGCCCGTTCTACGAAGTTTGTTGACAGACAACTTTCGTCGCACACTTTTTTCAGTGAAAGAAAAAAAAACGTGGATTAAAACACTTTTAACTTCACATTCAATTTGTATTAACAAATTAGACATTGCTATCAAGTTTGCGCAGATATTTCGCATCGCTGAAGTGTCCTCTGTAAGGTTGTGGAAGAATAAATGGATTCTGTTAATATTTGTCGGAGATATCGCGAGTTTAGTTTATAAAAACACGGGATTTCTATCGAAAAAACGTGCTCTCAGAAAGTCAGTTTTTATTTTTTTTTCTTCGAATTGAAACGTCAGAAAAATACCAAAAAAATATAGAAACATAGATAATTTTATGCTCTATCGACTGGTATTTTTTTCGACAAGATTTGACGAACTTTGGAAAAATCACTTTTTCCCTCGGTCTCGAGTAACGGCCGGGCGGGTTTCGAGCGCATGTCCGGTTCTTCGATCCGGCCCTTCAATTGCACCGTAAAATTGGCGGAGCGCGCGGAACGTTGCCCGAACCGATGAATGATTTTCGTAATACATTTTAATGATTTGCACATGTTGCTCGCGGCTGAATTGGTTCATGGTAATTTGTGAAGATATACTGAATAATAACAACTAGGTTTGACAACTCTACTACAAACAACATGGCCGCCATCAGCTGTCAAAGATCGAGCGCGCTTATTGGCGGACCCTTTACTTTATATTTATATCTGCAGCCGCACTAATAAAAATTCTGCACAGATGATTACATTAGAAACAAAATTAGAACGTTATGGTGAATTTTAATAATATTTTACGAATAACATTTTCGTAATTTTATATATTATAATATTTTACGTTATGGGAGTCGTATACAGCATATTACATATGAGCGGATTGTTGCGCACGAGCCGTGCAGCGGCGAGTGCAGTATTTCGCGAGTATGTAAATGCCATACCACTCGAGAAACGTACGATACTTTTCCCAAACACCCTAACAGAATAAACAATGAGCATGAAAGAACAACTTCATTATTCAATAATTTTTGATAGTAACATGAGATTGATGAAAACTAAATGACTACCCACTGAGAAAACACAATGAAGTGTTACCGGCGCTTTACCCTAAGCGCCCGCCAACTCATTCAATCAGAGATTTATTAGCTGCCGCGTAATTTCGGGAATTATAACATCGGTCCCATTTGTTTTCATTGCATATTTTTGTTATACCTGTACATAATCACTTCTTTCACTTAGTTTCCAAATGAGTAAAGTTCGTGACATGCACTGATTATTTTAGATTAAGGATTTTAGTTTGTAAGTGCAGCATAAAATGCAAATGAGCAGACCAAGTCCGAGAACAGGCTAATCCGGGGAAGTTTTGTAATCACAAAAATTCCAAACGGAGCAATTAACCAGCGGCACTTCGAGGTACCCTCGCCCAGGTCATAAACCGTGCGCCTCGAAGTGCAACCTCCCTGGATTAGCAAATGTACAAGTGGTATAGTAGTTCCAGCGCTATATGAAAAAAATGACTTCAGTTTGCGGTTAACTTGTAAATGATAATTGGGGGTTTATGACCATAACCGCAATAAAACTAACCTGCGCTGGCCAGATGATTTGCATAGAAAATTCATGACCGAAATGAACAGGGCCGCTACAAGGTGTGTTGTCCCCGGGGCGCGAGGCAAACAGCGGAAGAAAAAATGTTCAGAGATGTTGAGATTAAAAATGTTGATTGCTTAACCGAGTTCATTTAAGTGTAAGAATGAAAAGTTCAAAACATTTATGCTCTTTTAACATTAACTAATATTAAATTGTGTGATTTATCAAATCATCAAACATGTGAAAATACCTACATCCATTTCAAAAAGTGAGGCGCCTCACTTTGAAGTGCTGTATTTTCAAAAGAAAAAATCTTAAAAAATATCCGAGCACGTTTCTGTAATCCTGAGTGTTTTTTTATTATTATCGAAGAAATCAGATTTTTATCATAAATAATTATTTTTTCGACGGATTTTTACTAACTCTTTATAAATCCTAATCAGTTAAGTATAAAAATTTGAAATAAATACTGGTAAAAGATTAAATCTTTATTTATAGAGTGGTGCAAGAAAGAAATGCATATCTGAACCCTTTCAACCCCTACTATATCAAAATCCTATTTCAACGTTCTCGGTAATTAAGTATCCGGTTTTTTAATTATAGTTAATTGTTAGAAATTGTTCATAACATAAAATATATAATTAAATTTCCAATAATTTAAATATTTGATTTTTCGTCGATTGAAAACCTCATTGAGAGATTGAAGCTGCGCGATGGTTATGGTTTTTAATCCACGAAAAATCAAATATTTATATGATTGAAAATTAAATTATATATTTTGCAGGTTAATTTGATTTTTTCAATAATAATAAAAAACACTCTCAGTATTACAAAAACGTGCTCAGATATTTTTTAAAGATTTTTTGTTTTTAAAATACAGCACTTCAAACTTAGGCGCCTCGCATTTTGAAATGGATCATTAATTAAATTAAAATTTCAATAAAATCGTGTTAGTTATAATTTTTTATTTAAAATGATCGATTATTTAATTAAAATCATGAAAGCAATAATCAAAAAAATAAAAATGAAAAAAAAAACAACTCTAAATATGTATTATAAATCACACGAAAAAGTATACTTTTTGTAGAAATTGTTATGAACAATCATTTTGTCGGGAAGTCCAGAATTTGAGTTAATCTGGGATATCCCCAATACCTTTTAATCCTGGGCCGCTTGGTTCCTTATTGCATAAAGGGTCAAATTGACCATTAGTTTTTCGAGGAATGTCGAGATGTTCAGAAGTTGAGTTAATCTGGGATATCCCCAGTACCTTTTAATTCCTCCAATGACAGGATTATATACATATAATCCTGTCATTGGCCCTAATACAATTTTCTTAATAACCTTTACCAGTATAATCGCTAAGATCCGCTCATTCACTATTTCACGCTAATGGACAATTGAGTTCGATTATTGTAATTGATACTTTGTAATATTTAAAAAGAGTAATTAATATTATTGTATATATATATAAATGTATAAGTTAAAGTTTGGGCCGTTAGTTAATTTCTTAGAAGAATAAATGATATTTAGATATATTTTTAAAATGTCAAAATTATTTCATTTGATTTTCAGTTAATTTGGCTATAATTACGATTTTTGAAAATACTGCTTTAATAAAACATAATATATACAGTTGTATATACAACATTGAAACATTTTTAATTTTAATTACTAATTAAATTATTATAATTAAATTAATATTTACTTATCGACTATCAAGAAAAATACATCATTTTTATAAAACTTTTATATACATACAAAAATAACATGCGATTAACAAAAATTCAATGATAAAGGGGTGACATATTTTGGATGTAGATTGTGTATCAATTAATAAGATGTAAATTGATAGAGAAGTGTTAAGAAACAGAGCTTCATGCTAATAAGAGTATGAAGCAATTTATCGACTAGAAAACAAGTTGCAACCGTCATTTAACTCTTTCACTCAGATAACTGACGTTTGTATCGTAAGAGCTGCAAATTAAAGTGTTTTCCTTGGTATACATTTATTGGACTATCTATCTCGAAAACGTTAAAATTTAATTATTGATATCCGCGTTAAAATAAATGGTGACAACTGGTGTAAATTAAATTATAAGTTCAACAAAAACTATTAAAATGATAGGGAATTTAATCAATTTCCATTTATTTTAGACTAGATTTAACTCTGCTGTCAAACGTTAAATTTAACCTTTTCGATAGAGAATAACACCGAATGTGCATTTTTACATATCTACGTCAGTCATTGGAATGAAATGTTCTAATACGGACCTGAAATTATGCAGCCGACTCACGGTCGAGCATGCAATAAGCTGTTTGCTGAGGGATACTTTTATTGAGGATTATGGTTTATGGTGTTATAAAAGTATACAAATTTATTGCAAATTTGAAGTCAGTTTTTTCATATAGCGCTGGAAGATCTATAACATGTTTTTTTTGTTGATTTTCGTGTGGCAGCTGTAACGCTCCCTGGCGACAGGCAAAATGTAGCGCGCAGCCGCAAACCACGCCTCAACCCCATCTCTCAACCAACCACAGCAAAGGCGCTCAGCCACCACCACCACCTCAACATCCCCTCTAGCGATTATTGCAATAGGGGATGGTGGTGGTTAATAAAACCAAGTGGCGGAGGGATGGAAGAGGCAATCGTGTTCAAAATTGTGTTTCGAAATCTGCTAGTGTTCTCGATTGCTCGTTGTGTTTTATTTGTCGCGTAGCGCGAAGCGCGGAGCGGCCAAACCAAATTTTCAGGCTTTTCTAAACTCGAAATTTTACTTCATGCGCCACGCGTATAAGACACTGATTTCAAGCGAAATTAACTCGTTCACAATATTTCAGTGCTTTCAGTGTTTAATACGCGGGGCGCATGAAGTAAAATTTCGAGTTTAGAAAAGCCTGAAAATTTGGTTTGGTCGCGTAGCGCTGCGCGCTACGCGACCAAACCAAATTTTCAGGCTTTTCTAAACTCGAAATTTTACTTCATGCTTCGTCTGGGAGTGGAAACACTCGTTGGATGCTTCAGATTAAACGCTTTTATCGTTTTGATCGTCAAACTTGAAGGTTGTTAAACTTAAAAAACACTTAATGAAAATAATGAATAATTTGTTACTGAAAAATTCAAATATCTCTTTTAAATAAAGTTTAGAAAAGCCTGATTTTTTTTTGACCAAACTTTCAGGCTTTTCTAAACTCGAAATTTTACTTCATGCTTCGTCTGGAAGTGGAAACACTCGTTGGACGCTTCAAATTAAACGCTTTTATCGTTTTGATCGTCAAAATTGAATAAACTATAAAGGTTGTTAAACTTAAAAAAAAATCACTTGATGAAAATTATGAATACTTTTTTACTGAAAAATTCAAATATCTCTTAAATAAAGTTTAGAAAAGCCTGAATCGGATGCAGAGTTCAAACGAGTGTTTTCCACTCCCAGACTAAGCATGAAGTTAAATTTCGAGTTTAGAAAAGCCTGAAAATTTGGTTTGGTCGCGTAGCGCGAAGCGCGGAGCGGCCAAACCAAATTTTCAGGCTTTTCTAAACTCGAAATTTTACTTCATGCGCCACGCGTATGAGACACTGATTTCAAGCGAAGTTTATTCTTTCACAATATTTCAGTGCTTTGAGTGTTTAATACGCGTGGCGCATGAAGTAAAATTTCGAGTTTAGAAAAGCCTGAAAATTTGGTTTGGCCGCTCCGCGCTTCGCGCTACGCGACCAAACCAAATTTTCAGGCTTTTCTAAACTCGAAATTTTACTTCATGCTTCGTCTGGGAGTGGAAACACTCGTTGGACGCTTCAAATTAAACGCTTTTATCGTTTTGATCGTCAAAATTGAATAAATTACAAAGGTTGTTAGACTTAAAAAACCTTTGATTTATGTTTGAAAATTAGTAAAATTAAAAACAAAATAAATAAATTTTTGAATATTTTGTAAGTATTCGAATCCTCTTGTTAGGGTTCTAATCCTGTTATAAGGATTTAAAGTACCTACATTTAGATTCGAATACGAATCGTTTTAAAAAAATGAAATGAATCATTTTTTACTGAAAATTTCACATATCACTTTTAAATCCCCTAAAAGGATTCGAATTTGTTTAAACGACTGTTTTCCACTCCCAGACTAAGCATGAAGTAAAATTTCGAGTTTAGAAAAGCCTGAAAATTTGGTTTGGTCGCGTAGCGCGAAGCGCGGAGCGACCAAACCAAATTTTCAGGCTTTTCTAAACTCGAAATTTTACTTCATGCGCCACGCGTATGAGACACTGATTTCAAGCGAAGTTTATTCTTTCACAATATTTCAGTGCTTTGAGTGTTTAATACGCGTGGCGCATGAAGTAAAATTTCGAGTTTAGAAGAGCCTGAAAATTTGGTTTGGCCGCTCCGCGCTTCGCGCTACGCGACCAAACCAAATTTTCAGGCTTTTCTAAACTCGAAATTTTACTTCATACTTTGTCTGGGAGTGGAAACACTCGTTGGAAGCTTCAAATTGAACGCTTTTATTGTTTTAACGATCTAACAAAGGAGGAGAAGAGGGTTAAAAAATGCATAAGGGAGGTAGCTAGACGGGAGAGAGAAAGGGGGAAATGGGTGAGGATTAAGTACCAGAAAGTTATAGTGAATGGGGGAGAGTGAAGATGGAACAAGAAGAAGGCAGAAGTAGAGAGGAAAGAGGAGGCAAAAAAGTAAGAAGGAAGGAGGTGGTAGGGGGGAGGAGGAGGGATCTGGAAAAAGGGATTAAGGGGGCAGGAGAAATGGGGAGAACATATATAGAAGGGGCGAGGTGGGGGAGGTAGGGCAGGGGCAGATGGACTATGAAAGGAGCAGGGGACTAGGGAGCTAATGTGGGAGAGTGGGGAAAGAAGGGTCGATAACGATAGGGTTTTGGAATGTGGCGGGAATAAAGTCGAAAGGGCAGGAGTACAAGTGTAAAAAATACTTTGAGAAGTGGGTAACCGGGAAGGACATAGTGGGGTTAGTAGAAACCTGGATGGTGAAGAAGGAATGGGGAGAAGTGAAAGAATGGCTACCGAGGGGGTTTAGATGGGAGATGATAGAGGCAGTAAAATGTGCGAGGAGAGGGAGGACCAAGGGGGGAATGATTGTTGGATGGAGAGAGGATAGGGAAGGAAACAAGGGGGAGATGATGGAGGGATGCGAAGGGCTAGTGTGGGTAAATTATCAACAGGGAGGATATCGGGTTGATGTAGGGGTGGTGTACGTGAACAAGAATTGGACAGACATAAGAAAGAAAATAGATGAGAGAGAGGGCGAAGGAGGAAAATGGATGGTGGGGGGGGGGGATTTCAATGCCAGAATAGGGGAAACGAAGGGAGGGATTGGAGAGGACGGCTCGGTGGTGAAGAGGAGTTCACAGGATAAATTTATAAATGGGGAGGGCAGGAGGATGAAGGAGTGGGTAATGAAGGAGGGATGGGAGATTTTAAACGGATGACCGGAGGGCGATTGGGAGGGGAGAAAAACGTACATCGGACCAAGAGGGGCATCAGTAATTGATTATGTGGTGGTCAAGGGGATAGAAAGAAGAGATATAAGAGGCATGGAGGTGGAAGAGGTGCTAGGATCGGATCACCTACCGGTAACTGTGGAGATGTGGATGGAGAAGAGAAGAGAAGAGGAAAGATGGCAAGAAAACGAATACTTTGAGTGTGGGGTGAAGGCGATTGAGGATATGAGGAAGAGGCTGGCAAGGATTCAATGGGAAAAGGTCAATACAATGGATCAGATGGAAAAGATGATAGTGGGATGCGGAAGAAAAAAGAAGGAAGAGAGAAGAAGTGGGACTAGTTTTATTGTTGTAAGTAAATTGTGAATATTTTGTTTGTTGTGTAATATATTTGTTATTGTTGTATTTGAATACACACTATTTTTTCTTCACACACCCTCATTTACTTTTAAATTAAAATCAGTGAAAGTGAAGAATTGGTAAGTTGAACATTTATTTTAGTACAGTGCAAAGAATGAGTTAAAGTTAGTCGGGTAGTTACGCAGTGGGACGTTTGTTGTCGGCTCCAATTATTTATAAAAAATTGCCTGCCGAGTCAACACCCCCGTAACAAGTGGCGTTAAAACTCATAAAAGAACCGGACGACCCTGAGGGCTTATTTCTTTTTTTGAATTAATTTGTACTAAGCCGTAACAGAAGTAATGTTTCGTCAACATTAAAACAACGTTTAATGTTGCTACAGTGTTGATATCACGTTATTTGTTTTTTGCTCAGTGGGTACTTGATCAATATGCATCAAAGAAATGTCATTTGGTTGTGCGGTAATCAATCAGCTGCTCAGCTGTCAGCATGTAATATACTTGACAAAGCTATTACGTGCATGTCAGATGACAGTGTGGTATGATGCGGTTACTAGATAGGGCGTAGGTAGAAAGAGTTATGACTGAATTGATCTTACCTCAAACTAAAAAATAATTGTACCAATATAAAAATCAAATTACTAATAAACGACTGCAACATAATGTAAGACAACGTTTGATCCAACTTCCTATTGAGATTAGCCAACCTATCATAATCCTGTCTCACTTCCGACCAATACGAAATATCGACTTGATGCCGGTTGGTTTCAATATTTTTCGTAATTTGATTAAATCTGATGGCCATCGCTGAACTCAGCAGGATTATGAAGAGATCGTTGTAGTTCCAGAAGAACGTCCCGAAAAAGTTTGATAGCTTTTAAAAATCAATTTATCAATCATTGTAGCGAAGGGAATAATTGGTTTAAGGATATCTTATTTACCTGGACCAAAGTGGCGGAGAAAAGCGTTGGTTTTATGTGGCTGAAAACTGATGGATATACGGTTTGAAAATACCCCGCCATTGATAAAGAGCCGTTGAAGACTTTGTGCGTGAATTCCGCATGATACCCTAGCGATAAAAGATGCTCAACTGTAAAATAAAATACAATTGAATTACCTAGAAGCAAAGGAGTTTAAGTGATTAATACAAAAATTGATGAATCCAGTTATCAAGTTCAAATTATATTACGAAATAGCAGACTTTGTATTTTGCTGTAAAATCAGGGGACGCATTTTGTCTAATAGTCCTTAGACACAACGCATTTTATCTAGACAATATACAGTTAATTGCAGTTTTATTCGGCTATTGCCTAAACACTTTAGACAGGTCGCGTTTTGTCCGCATTTCACGTTATCCGTAACATATACATATTAAAAATAACGTACACGATTTTACACTAAATAATTATTAAAAAACATACCCGCTGCACATGATAGCAATATCAAAGCAGTTAACTTTAGTCTGTAATTTAACCTTTTAGGATACCCATATTTTAATTCCATCGTTGAATCAACTTTGTACCAATCTGTCATCAAACTCGGCCAATGTTTCGCCAATTCTATATGCACTAATATTGTTGTAAATCCAAGAATGTAAAATATATGATTAACTGAAAAACAAAACTTTTACTACACTTGTCAATAAAACACTTTTTTTTACGTTGTTTAACCACTGTATACAGTGGTTAAACAAAGTAAATGCCTACAACACGAAACAGTTAAAAGTTACACTACGTACAATTTAGAAAAATGTCTATTTAGAAAATTTGGTTCTTTTAAAATATGTAAAAATCGAAAACCACGCCATCGATAGTTTTTCACTTAAAAAGACTGTTATCCCACTGGGCAAACACATTTAAGTAACGTTTCATCAACATTAAAACAACTTTTAATGTTATTACAATGTTGATAATATGTTATTTGTTTGATTTTTGCTCAGTGGGATTCCTTACTTCACTTTTTATTTGTATCGTTAGATCTACATTTCGAGACACAATGTGCTTATTATCAACAACAAACTATTTGTTGTTGATAATGAGCACCTTGTATCTCGAAATGTACCGGGTGGGCAAATAAGCGATGTAAGCGGCTGTATCTCAGAAACTAATGATCGTAGGGAGTTACGGTAAAAAAATGTATAGGTAAAGTGGGCCAGGGAAAATGCTGGAAATTATTTTCAAGTTTCCAAGATGGCTGCCCGTGGGAGTTTCCACCATCTTGAATTACATAAAGTTACGTTTCTCGCGATTTTCCCCAATGAATGTAACAAAAAAGTATTTGCGTTTTAATGCTAACTTAAAGTGGAACATTTTTTGTAAAAACAATTTTTCTCTATCTTTCGAAATAAAGTGGTGGGGGGTATTTGAATGTTGTTTTAAATAAATGCCTGTAACTTCAAAACGGCTTAATGGATTTGGATAAATTTGGTATCATTAAAAAGAGCATTTCTTGGGCTTTTAGGTTTCTTGTAATCATGACAGTTGTGAGCTACACGTTATTCGATATTATAACCAAAATATTGGATTTTCTCAAAAAATGTAAATGCGATGATATGACTTTTTTTAGACTAGAAAATAGACAAATGACCAACCAATAAGCCTGCGCAAACCGCATCTTAATATCTTTATTATTAAGATTATTATTATTATTATTAGATATTAAGATGCGATTTGCGCAGGCTTATTGGTCATTTGTCTATTTTTAATTTTTTTGAGAAAATCCAATATTTTGGTTATAATATCGAATAACGCCCTCTATCGGCGGCCGTGTAGGTCACAACTGTCGTAATTACGAGAAACCGAAAAGCCCAAGAAATGCTCTTTTCAATGATACCAAATGTTGTGTAATAAACTGTGTAGTGCTGTGCAATGGACCAGACAACACAAAATAGACCTTTACGATTATTATTATTATTAATATTTTTACTATTATTACTTTTACCCATTATTATTATTTTACATTATTACAATCACGTATTCTTCCTTATCATATACTTTACTATTAACGTCATTTTGTTGTGCTTTATTAAAAGAACTATTTAAAGTTATTAGCCGGTATAGAATTCACCCTTAATGCATTCTATACCTGTGCGCCCACACACCTTTTCGTAGGATATTCTCTCGAAACCCTCGGTCAATAATAAATACCATTAATGTCACCATAAGGGATGAGAAAATCTTACGTAAGGAATTTTTATTACTTTCTTGGGTGGTAACCTATGTCGGTTCCCACGCCAGTTTCCATATATATACTAAATTTCTTAGATATGTAGTTAGTCTAGTAAATGAATTCCGCGCGACTGTTACGTATTATTACGCTAGTTGATTGTTCATACTAACTCCGGCAGTTAGATCCAACATAACGAATAGTTGTAATTACTTGTACTTGTATTTCGAAGTGAATAAACTAAAGTTAAGTTGAACTGTCGTTATTTTACTTTACGACAAGTAAAGTTGGTGTCAGGTGACAAACAAGATTCCCAGTTCCACAACACAAATTTATACAAATCCATTAAGCTGTTTCGCAGTTACAGTCATTTATTTAAAACAACATTCAAATACCCTCCACCACTTTATTTCGAAAGATAGAGAAAAATTGTTTGTACAAAAAATGTTCCACTTTAATTTAACATTGAAACGCAAATACTTTTTTTTATATTCATTGGGGAAAATCGCGAGAAACGTAACTTTATGTAATTCAAGATGGTGGAAACGCTCACTGGCAGCCAGCTTGGAAACTTGAAAATAATTTCCAGCATTTTCCCTTGTCCACATTATACAGCGTGTAAACGAACGACTGTACAGGCTCTCTACCACATAAGGGGCAGCGTTTAAATAAACAATACCTGCATTTGAAATTACCATACCTTTAGTAGATAGCTCACAAATAATTATTAAAAATAATTAATAATAATAGGCCACATGTTTGTGGTATCTGGTATACGCGCACATTGCGTATTTTAAGAGAGATTCCACATAGACTGGTAGTTTTTAAACGATTTGGATATCGAATTACACCGTCCAGAGAAAAGTGGGTCAGATTGTGAAGAATTATGTCTATGTTATCGTTTTCATAAGTACCCATTGCTGACTAAATTCCGAATATTTTCTAAACGTGTTAATGAAATTCAATATTTTTCCTTATTAGGTTCACACTTCACTTTATCTCCACTCTTATTGAAATGTTTAGGTAGGAGCGGCGAGGGTGGATGATTTTTAAACATAAAAAATGGTGATGTGTCCATCATAGTACTTTCCCCCGTAAATTGCGTATTAAATCACTTTTAAAATATTTGTAGCATTATTATTTTCAAAATGTCTTCAACTTTTTGATAACTACAACTTTTATTTGAAACATTTTTCAATTGTATCAACACATACACTGAGACAAACCAATAACTAGATAAAAGAACATTATTTATTAATTATCTCAAAAACTAAGAGTGCTATGACAAAAAGTGAAGCTACAAAAAATCTTTAGTTTTTCATTTCCTACAACTTTTATTTGAAACATTTTTCAATTGTATCGACACATACACTGTCACACACCAATAACTAGATAAAACACACAACTTTTGAAATATCTCAAAAACTAAGAGTGCTATGACAAAAAGTAAATGAACAATACATCTCCATTTTGTTATTATCTACAACTTTTATTTGAAAGAATTTTTTGTTTGATGAACATTTATTGAAAAAATCTGAAAAAACTGAAAAACGCTAAGAGTAAAGTATCACTTTCGGTTTTCCGATTTTCACCAAAAGCTTTTCAGTTCTTCCGATTGTATCAAAAAGCTTAAGTTTAAAGTTTCATCTCGATATCTTTAGCGGTTTTTGCGGTACAGCGCACACAGACTCACACACAGCCACACAGCCACACAGACACACAGATACACAGACACACAGACACACAGACAGACAGACAGACATTTTTCAAAAATGGTCTTATTCGACTCAGGGGACCTCAAATCGGATATTTCCGCAAAAATTTTTGATTCAAAAATTTTCACGAAAACAATACTTTCCCTTTGTATTACATACGGGGGAAAGTAAAAATAGTTTGCTGTTTAGTCTATGGTGAAACTTATTCCATGAAACATCTACATTTTGTAACATGGCGCGATACGTTTATTCAAACATTGAATTGGCAGACATGTTTCTTATTTACGGTGAAACTCGGTGTAATTCCGCGGAAGCTGTAAGAATTTACCAAGAACGATTTCCTGAACGACACTTACCACCGCCAAACCGATTTAGAAATTTATTACAAAGAGCACGCGACACTGGAAATTTGCAGCCCGTCGCCGGAGCCTTCGGAGGTGGTGACCGTCCAATGCGATATTTGCGAGCGGAAGATGAAATTTTGAATCTGTTGGAAGCGGATCCTGGTTTAAGTACCCGTATTATCGCCGCTCAGCTAAATGTATCGCACACATTTGTCAGCAGTGTTATACGAGACAATAATTTTTATCCGTATCACTACCAGCGTGTACAACATCTTCAATCCCATGATTTTCCCAAAAGAATTGCATTTTGTCAATGGATTTTGGCACAAAATGTTCAAAATCCTAACTTTGCCAAAGACATTTTAGTGACCGACGAATCGTGCTTTACGCGTAATGGAAGTTTTAATTTCCATAATATGCATGTTTATGCAATAGAAAATCCTCGTGTTACGCGTAGAACTGATTTCCAGCATCGCTTCTCCTTTAATATCTGGGCAGGTATTTTAAATGATCAATTAATTGGGCCATTTATGTTGCCATTTAATTTGAATGGAGAACGATATTTACGATTTTTGCAAGATGACCTTTTAGATCTTCTAGAAAATGTACCCTTAGCGGTTCTTAGAAGAATGTGGTATTTGCAAGATGGTGCGCCAGCTCACTATGAAAGGCGCGTTAGAAGATATTTGGATGATGAGTTTCCAGGACGTTGGATTGGTCGTGGAGGCCCTGTACCATGGCCTCCAAGAAGTCCGGATTTAAACCCCTTAGATTTTTTTCTTTGGGGATACTTTAAAAGTGAAGTCTACACTACGGAAATTGACATTGCTGAAATGCTGATACAACGAGTAAACGCCGCGGCTAATACCATTCGTGAAAAACCTCGTGAAATGTTTGCAACTGTTCGTGCAAATTGGATACGTAGAGCCCAAATGTGCATTAAGTGCGGCGGACGTCAATTTGAACACTTATTGTGATTTTTTTATACGTGACCCAGTTTCATCTAGTAATTCTAAACAGTGTGTGTGTGCGTAGTGCGTGCTAAGTGATTGATACGTCTCGCAGTAGTAACAGTAAATAGACAATACCACAAATGAGTGACCTAGTTTTATCTAGTCATTCGAGACGAGTCGAGTGCTGACAGTGATTTATGCGCCTCGCAGTAGTAAAAGTAAATAAAAAATACAACAACTTACGCATCCACGAAAAATATCATGAACACAGGTAACCAGAAGTTCTCAAAAAGTAAAAACTGCATGAGAAATTATGAAAAATCCAATATTTTTTTTTCCGATTTTATTTTTGCTGCAATTGGTGTCAAAATATTTTGTGTATACGCCCTTAAGAGGATGTACATTAGTTCGATTACACGCTGTATATAATTTTTTTACCGTAACTCTCTACGATCGTTAGTTTCTGAGATACAGCCGCTTACCTCGCTTATTTGCCCACCCGGTACATCTAACGATACAAATAAAAAGTGAAATAAGGAAGTAAGGTCTTTTTTAGTGTAATAATCACTTCACGTAAACTCAAAAACATACAGTTACTCATAGTTTTTAAGCTATTTCCAATTGAACGTCGAAATGTTGAATTTCTTCGATATTTTTGATGAAAAAAAAAAATGAAAAACAAGCAATAACTAGGACAATTATATAAGTTTTTATTGAGTTATTGTCAATTAAACGTCGAAAAGTTGAATTTTATAGGTATTTCAAGAGAATATTATTTAAACGCAGTCTCTATTACTGCAAACCCACTTGAAGAAATTGCAATATTGTCGAATCAACATAAAATTCATTGAATCTTCACAGAACTGCATAAAATTTGATTGGCTATAATTGAAATTTAAATTACTGGATTTTTTTTTATTACCAGTTCTAATCTGAAATATCGTAAAAAAGTGATTTACCGTATTTTGTTTAATGTATGTATATTTATTTTATGAATATATTTGTTGTTAAATTAAATTCCATGAAATATTTCATTGAATTAACATGTATAACGAAGTAGAAGCCTCCACAGTTCATAATTTAAATTAAATTCCGTTCATTTTCAATAATTTCTGATCATTTTAAAGTTTTGCAATTTTGTTAAAATTTGTTCGGTTTAATTTTTTCCTACGTTTGTATGATTTTATTATTAAAATTGATTCTTTGGTGGTTTATTTATTAAGCTTTATTTTGCATAATTCCGGTATAGTTTAAGCTTTTCCAATTTATTTTTCGAAGTTTAGTAACACACAAATAATGCATTGGAATTTGTTTTTGTTATAAATTTGAAGTTAAAAATAACATCAAATAGAGTTGATGTCATAAATTTGACAATAAAGGAAACTGTAATATAAGTTTCTGATTGATTGTCTAACGAGGGTTCCCACTCCCAGATTAAGCATGAAGTAAGTTTTGAAAAGCCTGAAAATTTGGATTTGCTGGGGCGCGCGAGCGAAGCGGGTCGCGCCGCAGTAAATCCAAATTTTCAGACTTTTCTAAACTCGAAATTTTACTTCATGCGCCACGCGTATAAATCAATGACTTCAACTGAAATCATCAACTAATTGGTTAGAGTGAAATAAATTTAGTAGTCAATTATCAATTGTTCAATTTGTTATGATGAACACTCCACCATTTCTTTATTTGTAAATTACTTAACCGTATTAATAATAATACGGTTAAGTAATTTACAAATAAAGAAATGGTGGAGTGTTCATCATAGCAAATTGAACAATTGATAATTGACTACTAAATTTATTTCACTCTAACCAAATAGTTGATGATTTCAGTTGAAGTCATTGATTTATACGCGTGGCGCATGAAGTAAAATTTCGGCAATAATAATAGGTTGGGAACCAATCGGGAAAACCGGGAAAGTCAGGGAATTTTATTCATCGGGAAAAGTGAGGGAAATTCGGCCTTTTTAGCGAAAAGTCAGGCACTAATAATAATATTAGTGCCTGACTTTTCGCTAAAAAGGCCGAATTTCCCTCACTTTTCCCGATGAATAAAATCCCCTGACTTTCCCGGTTTTCCCGATTGGTTCCCAACCTATTATTATTATTAAATTGATTACAATGTTTTATTGTATTATTTCAATAAATTTTTACTTACCTATTTCATAAAAGCTCCAATGACACGACAAGAAATGGTACATGTTTACAGTTAGTATAAAAATAAACGCGCACAAAACCACCAGGCAATAAAGGAGGCGAAAAGATTTCCATTTGAAAACTAAATCGTAAGGGTTTTTGGAGCAAATTCCTTTGACGGGCATTAAGCAGAAAAGTTGAGCTAAGATTATCATGCTTTTCATAGATCTGTGCATGCTTTCGTTGTTCGCCTGAGTCACTCTCAAATGTGTATTTGTTCCTAAAATATTGTTTCAATATTACAAAATTCATTTTTCACCTATCGTATGCTATGCATTTTTACCTTCCCTCATATGTAAAACAAAGGGAAAGTATTGTTTATATTTATTATTTTCTATATTCGTCATTCGATAAATGTATGTAATAAAATTTCTTTCACGCATGTATATAGTGTAAATTTTCAGCCATTCATTGATTTCATAAAAGCGGTCAATTTGATATTAAATCGAGTGTTTCCACTCCCAGACTAAGCATGAAGTAAAATTTCGAGTTTAGAAAAGCCCCGTGAAAATTTGTCGAGGGTCGCGCAGCGACCCGAGACAAATTTTCTGGGCTTTTCTAAACTCGAAATTTTACTTCATGCGCCACGCGTATTAAACACTGATTTAAAGTAAAGTTTAAAATATACTGCTTAGGTATGTTTAGGATTGATTGCCAGAATCAACTTAGTTTTATGTTTAATCTCACGTTAATAAATGTTGCAAGAATCAGCTTAGTTTTATGTTTAATCTCACGTTAATAAATGTTGCCAGAATCAGCTTAGTTTTATTTGTAATCTCACGTTAATAAATGTTGTAAATGTTTAACTCAATTTTGCGCTATCAAAAGTCGAAATCCTTGAGCGCAGTTTGCTTCCGTTTTTCTTTTTTAAATATTGAGTTAGCAGTTTATAAACAAAATTAGACTTAAATAAAATACTTAATGATTTTCAACTAATTGTGTATTTCACGACAATTGTTTCGCAACGTTGTTGGTTCTTCAGGTAAAGAACTTATAAAATTATACTTCACAAAGTCGGAGATTAACATTTTACGAATTAATAAAATTTATAAAACATATACATTATTAAATTACACAAATAAAAGCGGTCAATTTGATGTTAAAACGAGTGTATTAAATTAATTTATTAACATTTAATCTCAACACCCAGAAGGGTAAAAATGGGATTTCAAATGATTATATTTATATATTATTAAAATTTAAACGATTTAATTAAATGGAACGGTGTGTTTGCACGGGAAGTAGTTGTTTTAACGGATATTAATCGTCTTATTAATCAAGACGTATTGTTTTGCCGTTTATAAGAACATTAACATAAATTTTATTTACGTTAAACTTCACTTTAACCACTGAACAAACAACATTACCTATCGACATTATGAAATCTCAACTGAAAAATACTCAACAACGAGCAAAACAAAAAATACGATGGCAAGCAAAAAATACCTGGAATGATTATTGTTTACATTCTCTTTACACATAAATATAAATCTTTTAATAGCTATTAATAACTTCAACGAGGTTTATCAACATGCGGAATAAATTGATTTTCCTATAAGTAAACAGAGTTTAACAAACATTTGATGTATGAACCCGCATTATTATTCAGGAGTGCGGAGAATTAGAAAAAAAAAAACCCTGCGGTAATCAATATGGAGGGATTGATAGAGAGTTAAATTGAATTGTTATCTAGATGGACTGTCGTCGGGTGGGAATATTAATTGTAGGCGATAAATTATTGTTTTTTTTGTAACAGATTATTTGGTTTGGTTTAAATATGTTTGTACTATAATTCTACTATTTGTTTAATAACTTAGAAAATAAAAGGATTCGATTAAATAAATAATATTGTATGTTCACTAAAAAAGAGGGCTTTAGAGTGCCATGGTTTCGTTTTTTTTAGTTTAAGTCAACTACTCGCTTTACGAATTGACATATAAAACCCCAGGCATAATAATTAAAGGAGCCAATCCACGATGCAGCATACAAGCGGCTGGAGCAGCATCGGCCGCTGTCAAAACGGAGGAGGCCGTGGCTACTATAATGCCAAATATCGGAGGATCAGGAGAGGGAAGGCGGAAAATGATCGCCACCGCTGCCAGGGCCAAGCTTCTATACGCAGCACCGGCGTGGGCATCCTACACAGAGACGGCTAGAAATCGAGCCATCCTCCGAAGGGCAACGAGGACTGGCGCACTGAGGATCACCGCACAATGTCGACGGACGCAGCAGAAGTTCTCTCCAGCCTGATACCGGCAGACCTAGCAGTAAGGATGCGTAGCGAAGTCTACGCAGATATAAAGAGCGGAGTCACGTCTAGTGAGGCGAGGAGAGGACGATGATGCGGTGGCAGGAGCGATGGGACCTGAACACCGGGTGGAAAAATACCCTTATACCACGGGTGGAAACATGGTATAAGAGGAAACACGGATCCACGTCCTATTTCCTGACATAGCTCCTAACAGGACACGGGTGCTTCCAGCACTATCAGATACAGAATTGCCACAGTGCTCCTACTGCCAGGAAGGAGAAGGCACGGCCCAGCACACACTCTTCCACTGTCCAAAATGGAGCAGAAAAAGGCTTGACCTGGAGGCGACTACCGACAAATTCAACCAAGGCACCAAAAAAGCAGAATCTAACATCGGCAAAAGCCTCGCCCGTGTAGCCAAAAAGATATTCAAGGACAAACCAGAAGAAGGAGAAAAATTCATCGTCGACACTAAAAATAGAATCAAGGGCTTGACAGACCCGAAACAATCCGAGCAAGACGCTCATCTTGTCGTCGAGGCTATTGTCAACATGGCCATCAAACACAAGCTCTTTAAAGATTTGGATGCAGCCGCACCGGAAAAAACAATCTTTGCCTCGAACACCAGCCCCTTATTCATCGCCGAGATTGCTTTAGTTACTTCAAGGAAGGACAGATTCGGTCGTTTGCATTTTTTCAACCCGGTTCCTGTTATGAGGCTTTTAGAAGTCGTTAGGCTTCCTGAAACTTCCGAGGAGACTTACAAGGCTATGATGGAGTGGGGGAAATCTGTTGGAAAGAGTTGTGTTACCTGCAAGGACGCTCCCGGTTTTATTATTAACAGATTGTTGGTGCCTTATATTGCTGAAGCTATCAGATTGCTTGAGAGAGGGGATGCTTCTGCGAAAGATATTGATATTGCCATGAAATTGGGCGCTGGTTATCCAATGGGCCCTATTGAATTGGCTGACTATGTCGGTTTGGATACCTCGAACTTTATTTTGGAAGGTTGGTACAAAAAATATCCTGATAACGCTCTTTTCAAGCCCAACGAATCCGTGCAAAAGTTGGTAAAGGAGGGTAAATTGGGTGTTAAGGCAGGTCAAGGTTTCTACAGCTACAAGAAGTAATTGCTGTCATGTTATTTCCCACCATTTTTACAGATTTTATATAAACTTAAATATATTATATTTACTTTATTACAAATATTTGAATAAATTAATAAATATATAAATAAATAATCAACTTATTGATTGAATCGGAGGAGAACTGGGCGGCGATGGACAACCTCGCCAAAAGGGTCCTAAGTCAAAAAGATGCAGATACGAAAAGAGAGCAAGCAAACAACGAACAGAACAGACCGGACTCAGTGAGAGACGGCAATTGAAACTACAAAGGGCAGAATCCAACAGCGGCACGAACACCACAAATGCCGCAGCCTAGCTACTCCGAAGAAATGCCTACAGGCGGTCCCGGAGTAGAACACTATAGGGCAGAAGGGGGTTTTTAGTGGGTCGGCTGGAATAGCCAAGACCATCCCCACACTACCACGTCAACTGTCGGCGTGGTGTGCTGATACAATCTAAAACCTACTCTAATCTAATTGTTTTGTTGATTCAACTTGAACAGACATTATTTACTCATAAAAACCCAATTTAGTCATTTCCGAATCATAAACAATTTGTCTAAATCCGTGAAAACCATCTGATTCAGAGGGAAGATTTGGCAACCCTGCTAGTACCTAAACAAAAATTCAACACCCCGGGAATAACAGTTGACCGTTACAAAAATTAGATTAGGTTAGATGATCGTAAATCAGCGGCTTCTGGCGGTCTAACTTCATGTGAGGCTCAAATCCAATATATAAAATCTGAGCACTGAGTACATAATTTATATAATATTTACTCTATGATCTGAGGTTAAATTCACTACATATGTATTATGTTTATCAATGCTCTTTACGTCGCAGAACTGCGTATTTAATAAATGCATCGGGTAGCGAAACCAGCTTACCTTTAAATTCCTGAATGCATTACCTTGGCGTTCTAGTTTCACATGAAGTTGGCCACCAGCCGCCACTGCTGTAAGTTAACATATCTTTTGTACCCATTATTTATGCTAACCTTAATAACCGTCAAACATAGGTAACGAATATTTAACCTTACATTTATAACTTATAACTGTTATTTAAAATAACCTAAGTACTTGTTAGCTCACCTAGTATAAGTAATTCTCTAACCTAACACTACTTAATCTCACCAAGGCTAACCTAACCTGCTGCTTAAACCAATCTAAGTAACTCTCATTAACTTAATTCAATATAATTTGTGTAAATACTACCTAAAAGAAGTAATTAAAACTTAACTTGTGTAACTGGGTTGTACGCTGAGTTAGTAGCTTGTACCTAGAGTTGTAATAATTAACCTATTTAAAGGTTAATTGAACTTAGAATTGTACTACAGAATTGCGAATGTTGACAGAGTTATGTTGACAACTAAACTAACTAGATTTAACTATGTTCAAATAACCGATCTATAACATTCTTCCTCCCTATGAGCTAACGAAGTCTTGCAGATAAGTCGGAGGCCGACGATCACGAGAGCTACGCCGCGAAGGGGGATCTATAGCAGGATTCAGACTCAACCGCAAAGCAGCATCTCATGTGGGACCCTGTGCAAGTGTAGGCTCGGCTGGTTCAATTTCTTCCTGGATCATGTCTTGACCTTTTAGTGGGCCGCTACTGTCCATTGATATATCCTGAACGTTCTCACCAGCAGGAGCTAAAAGCCTAGTGGAAACTGTAGTCTCTCTCTGCCATCTGGATATCTTACGTGGGCATATTCGGAGTTACCTTCCAACAGAGTAACCTCGTCAACTATCGGGTCATACTTCGATTGACGAACAGTTCGTTTCAGTAAAACAGGTCCACGCTCTAGTAACCATGTGGGTATAGACTGGCCGTAACTTGATCTTCTTGGGTGTGAAAACATTCGTTCATGAGGGGTAGTATTTGTCGAGGTACAAAGCAACGAACGGATAAAGTGAAGAGCCTCCTGTAGGACTGATTCCCACTGAGTGATGTTCATTCCTTTGTTCTTCAGAGATAACTGAATGGTTTTCCACACAATTCCATTGTATCGCTCGACTTGCCCGTTTCCTTGAGGAGTAGTTCTACTAGTAGCAACGCCCAATGATGTTAAGAAAATATTCAACTCTTGTGACATGAATGAAGTGTGCCTCGGTCTGAGTGAATATAGGCAGGTGTTCCAAAAATGGCAAACAGTTGTTTCAGGTTCGATATGCCGGTAGATGTTAAGATGTCAGGGCATGCAAAAACAAAAGGGAATGGGGAGTACTCATCGACTATAGTTAATAAGTAGCGATTCTTCGATGTTGATGGAAGAGGCCCCTTAAAGTCAATGTTTAGGCGTTGAAACGGAGATGTTACTTTAATTAGTTTCCCTTCTTGTTTGTGAAATCTTGGTTTTATTTCAGAGCAAACGCGACATGCAGAAGTCATTTGTCTAATTTCTTCCAATGTATAAGGCATGTTTTTACTTCGAACCCAATGATACATTCTTGTTTCCCCTGGATGGCAGAGTGATTCATGAAGAGATTTCAGTCTCTCAGTTCTGTTGCCAGTAGCTGAGCATGTTCTGGAAAGTGTGTCAGCAGCTGCATTATCTTTTCCAGGGCGATATACAATATCGTATTTGTAACAAGATAGTTCGAGTCTCCATCTCATAATTTTCTCATTTTTTATTTTTCCAGATAGCTTGGCATCGAACATAAAAGATACTGGTTTTTGATCTGTAACAAGGAGGAAATGTCGACTCATTAAATAGTGTCTCCATTTCTTTACGGCTTCAACAATAGCTTGTGCCTCCTTTTCCATAGCCGGATGCTTTTGTTCAGTTGAAGAGAGAGTTCTTGAGAAAAATGCCACTGGTTGACCACACTGGGATAGGGTAGCAGCTAGAGCAGTGTCAGATGCGTCTGTTTCTACTGTGAATTTAGCTTCAGAGTCAATTGATGAGACAGCAGCATTTTCAATATCTTTCTTCAAGTTTTCGAAAGATGCAATAGCTTCCTCTGATAATGGGAACGAGCATTTAATGAGGGGCTGAATTTTATCGGAAAACCTGGGTATGTATCTGGAGTAGTATGAAAACATACCAATGGTCCTTCGTAGAGAGGAAGTGTCTAAAGGCGGCGAGAGCCTTCTAAGAGGTTTAAGACGGTCTGGATCAGGTTTTATCGTTTTATTGCTAATATTGTATCCTAGTAAACTAATTGATCGTAGGGAAAAGGAGCTCTTCTCCTCATTTATTGTGAAATTGTATTTATTTACAGCATTCAAAAATTTACTAAGATTTAGGTCATGATCTTCTTGATTTAAGCCACAAACAGTGACATCATCGAGGTAAGCATACGTATCTTTCAGACCTTCAACACGAATAACTTCATCAATGACTCGTTGAAAAGCAGCCACTCCATTTGTAAAACCGAAAGGGATTCTTGTAAACTGGAAAAGTTGTCCGCATGCTTCAAAAGCTGTATAGGTTCTATCTGTTCGATGATTGGCACCTGATGGTACGCACTTCGCAGATCAATGGTGCTGAATACTTCGTACTTAGCTACTTTGTTTACAATATATTCTATTTTAGGAAGAGGGTAAGCGTCTAGTTGGGTAAACCGATTTATGGTCCTTGAGTAATCTATTACCATTCGTCTTTTATGATTTTCGTTTGTAGTAATAAGCACTTGGGCTCTCCATGGGGAAAAACTTGGTTCTATTATACCTTCTTTCAGTAGACGTTGGACTTCAATTTCTATAAACTTAGCGTCGCTTTCAGATTGCTGACGGGATTTAATAGATACGGGCTTACATTCAGGAGACAGATCAAAGAATAGTGAAGCTGGTTTTACTTTGGCAACAGCAAGTCCACAGATTATTAGGCGATCTTTCTTTCCACTAAAAGACATCTCGATGCCAGAATCTGATTTCAGGAAATCATGACCAAGGATAATGTCCGCGCAGAGGTCTGGAAGGACATTGAGCTAGATATTTGTATAGCGGCGACCAACAATTTCAAGATTTATATTACAGATTCCAATAATATTTGAAGTAAGCGTGGTCGAAGCCATAGACGCCTTCCCTTGTGATGGGTTGATCTTTAACTTAAGTCTTTAGGCTGTTTCATAGTTTATAAAACTCAGAGTACTTCCAGTGTCGATCAACGCAGATACTGTGATTCCGTTTAGAAGGGCAGATACAGTGGCTGAAGTTAAACCAGGTGGTGCAGTGGCTGTACAATTTGTAAGACCAGCTAGTAAGGAGGCTGTTTTATTGGAAGTCGAATCTTTATTTCTGTTACCGGAAAATCGGCAGACCTTAGCGTAGTGCCCCTTTTTCAAGCAACGCCTGCAAACTTCATTTCTAGCAGGACATTGGTTTCTGGGATGGAAAGTAAATCCACAAAAATAGCACGGCGATGAGATAAGCTGTCCGCTAGAGTCGAATTAGAGGGGCCAATGTTTGCTAAATTATCGGGAGTAGTCCAAGGTTGATTATCGGCAACTGCACTTACTATAGGAGGTGTAACGTACGTCTGAGATTGTTGTTGGGCTAGCTCTAAGGAACGTGCTTGTGTATAGGCTTCAGCAAGTGTAAGTGAGGGATTCTCGAGTAGTCTCTGTCTGATGTGATTTGATTGTAGGCCGCCAATGAATGAGTCCCTGATGCAGTCATCTCTGTTTATCTCGGCCGTAACAGCTTTAAAATTACAATTTTTTTCGCCAGAGTTTTGGTAACGATAAGCAAGTTTATGACGAGCGAACACCTCATTGACAGGTTTTACATAAATACTTCTAAGTAAGCTAATCGCTCCATCGAAGGAACTAACATCACTCACCCGTTCATATACTTGCGGCGAAATAAAGTTAATCAATATCTGTAACTTATCTTCATCACTGGGATTTACCGACTTGATGAAATTCATAAAGGTTTTATACCAATGATGCCATTGTAGAGCAGCTGAGCTTAAGTCTGGATCTAAATCGAGTTTATCGGGTTTTAACAAACGGTCCATACTTAAGAGAGTCTAAGTTCAATAAATTGTTATAATAATTAACCTATTTAAAGGCTAATTGAACTTAGAATTGTACTACAGAATTGCGAATGTTGACAGAGTTATGTTGACAACTAAACTAACTAGATTTAACTATGTTCAAATAACCGATCTATAACACCTAGGTTTGGTAATCTATGTAAATCTCTATCTAATCTAAGTATCTACTACTGATTCTATTTTGTACTAAAACTAGGTTAGATAGCAGTTACTTAGGCTAGGTTTGATAGGTACTAAGATTAGGTAGCAGGTCTTAGGTTAGATAACTGTTACAACATAACCTAATCCAAGTGCCTTCGGCTACAGGTTATATTAAGTACTCAAACTAGGTTGGGGGGTAGTTATATAGGCTGGATTTGAAAACAAGTACTTAGGTTAAATAGCAGGCTAGGTTTGATATGTACTTAGTTATTTAGGCTAAGTTTGAAGATAAGTACTTAGGGTATACAGCAGATTCTTAAGACTAGACTAGGTTCTTGTTGTAATCTACGTAATTGTAACCTAACCTAACCTAAGTATCTGTTACCTAACCTAAGAACTTGTCCTGAAACTGAACCGAACTTGGGTTAAGCACGTGACCTGAGTATCTACAAGGAGAGCCAATGCTTGTGGGAGAACTGGAAATCAAGTAGAAAATGAGAGAAGAGAAATGGTCAGGGTGTGGGTATGAGTAAGACAGACGACTACATACACCAATCACCGAACTCGCTTTTGGATGCAGCATCCAAACGCTAGTACCAAATTTTATAAAAATACTGGCTAATTGAATATATATAAACTCTGGTATCTGTTACCTAACTTAGAAACTTGTCATGAAACTGAACCGAACTTGGTTTAAGCACATGTCATAAAACGTGACCTAAGTATCTGTTATCTAACCTAGAAACTTGTCATGAAACTGAACCAAACTTGGGTTAAGCATGTGTCATAAAACCTAACCTAAAGTAGTAGTGTAAGCAATGTCATTTAACCCGTTAAACACCATCGATGCGATGACGCAAGATTATTGTTTTTAAAATGACTAAATAAGTTAATTTAATGCATTGTATTATTTGATCTGACTTGAGAAAGTGCGAAAACAAATGTAAACATTTAGTTATTTATATATAGTCTTTGTAAGACTAACTTGTTGTAGATTGCGAAAAGAATCGCACTTTTAATGTTTGAAGTATTCTGCAACCAAGAATTGGCAATTTCATTTATATTTAGTTATTTAATAATTTAAAAAATGTTTTCAGTGTATTTATTAATAATTTGGTTGTTACTCATTAAAAAAATGTTTTTAGTGTTTTTTCTAACTTTACAATATTTCAGTGTTTTATACGCGTGGCGCATGAAGTAAAATTTCGAGTTTAGAAAAGCCTGAAAATTTGGTTTGGCCGCTCCGCGCTTCGCGCTACGCGACCAAACCAAATTTTCAGGCTTTTCTAAACTCGAAATTTTATTTCATGCTTAATCTGGGAGTGGAATCATTCCTTGTAAACTTCAAATTGAACGCTTTTGTAATATCGACGAATACCTGAAAATTGTACATTATCTATACTTAAAAGAAAAATGTACATTATTTAATATAATAAGTCATTAAAGAAAACATAAAATGCAGTGTAGAATTTTACCTACAATAAACGTTTAGATATAACTATAAATTGCTCGGCCGTTAATGGGTAAATCTAACCTACGTAAACGCTGCCTAAGTTACTCTAGTAATCTATGTAATTAACCTAAGTACTTGTTACCTAACCCAAGTACTCATCATCATAAAATCTAAACCAATCTAAATCTAAACCAATTTTGCAAACATTGAGACTAAAAATAAAATTACAGAGTTTTAAAATTGGTCGAATTGTTTTAAAGTAATAGTAAAGACTTTAAAAAATAAATATATTCTTAAGAAATTCTTAGAGTTTGTCAAGAAGGGAGAAAAGAAACAAAAATTATACAACTAGTAATTGAAATTAGTAATATTAAATGACTAGGCGCGTTCAGTTCAAACCAATCTTTGCTTTATAAAAAAATATTTAATAATTTATAAAATATAAAAACGAATTAAAATTAATATCGACTTTCTGCAAAAAGTTTGTCTCCAAATATTCATTGAAACAACTACTTCTCGAGCTAATACCCCGACAGATATTGAATTATACAATGAATATTTGCGTTACACGACAGCACTGCTGTTCTATGCATAATTAATAATTAATTAATAATTTAATTACAAATATTATTCAACCATCTCAATTTGGCCCATGAGATGGTCGAGCAGATCTAAAACCAGCCAAAATTGCTTTTTTGGCTATGCTAAACTCTAAATTTAATGCATGCTTAAACAAGGAGTTCTAACACTTAATAGAAGTAAATTGATTGATTGAGTTACGTGAAGATCAAATTAAATTAACGAATAAAGTACTCATAAACTTTCTTCGCGCTCTATTTAAATTACCAAATGTACATTTCGGACACAAAGTGACCATTATCAATGGATTAACACTAAGGGCCAGTTGCACTAAACAAGTTGAGCTGGTTCAACTCTGAACTTGCATTCAAAGTGACATTAGAACAATAGGAACTGTCATCTTGAACTCAAGTTCAGCTTGAACCAGCGGCGGATCGCAGCCTAACTTCAGGGTAGACCACAGCGCCAAGGCACACAAAATTTGAGGTTGGGATCGCGCTTTATAAATACAAGGAATTGCACAACAAAGTCACCTTTCAATAACGGATACATATTACCTTGGGTCTCTGGTCTACCCTGAAGTTAGGCTGCAAGCCGCCGCTGGCTTGAATTCGGGTTCAACGTTTTTGGTGCAACTGGGCCTTAATCCATTGATAATAGTCACTTTTTCTCGAAAATGTATATTTGGTAATTAACTTGATAGAAGTTTAAAATTTAACCGGAGTGTAGACCGTTTTTTCAGTTTTGACCGGTTTTGGATTCGCGCGACTCTGAACTCATTGGCCAGATTGAGTAATAATTATCGTCTCAGTTAAGACCACTATCCCATTCTTTTACTAACCCACGTATACCTTGCTCATTAAATTCATCTGCCTGCTGATTGAAAAAGTCTTCTCCAGTTATCTGTACTTTTGCGCCAGACCCAAAAAGCCAACTTTTTAACGCCCTTTTCATCGCAAAATCGCCTCAATTTCTTTTATTGAAGTTTTATCTTACGACATTAGCAACATGCGGCCTAGCATTGTCGAGCAGAAAAATTACAGCACGCGTAAGTTTTCCGCGTTTTCATTATTTAATGAAGCTCGTTAAAAGTTTCATTGTATAGATTTACACTGACGTTTACTCTAGGTTCATTAAACTCTATCCGTTCTTAGTCGAAAAAAAGAATCTCTGAACTTTTAATGTTGAAGTATTGTACAACCAAGTACTGGCAATTTTATTAATACTTATGAAGAAAAAAAAATGTTTAACACCCTCAACGATTAAAAATTGAAGGACGACACGCTGTTTAAACTTGAACGGATTTTCAACAACAAAAGCCATTTCAAAATCGAATACCGTCGATGTCAGAATCAAATCAAACGCCAGAGAATGATTAATGCGTTTCATACAAACACTACTAACATTTTCCAACGTCATTTTAATTATTCCGTGTGTTTTCAACGCATAGATGGGTTTCAATTGAACACGCCTAGTATGTGATTACTTTATTTATTGAATTGTATAAAAATTAACTCGTAACTAACAATTGCACCAGTAATCTGAAATTAATATAGATTTAATATTATGTACATTATTAATTCAAAAAATATATAGAGAATACTTACGCTTAGTATTAAAGATTTTTTTACTTTAAAGAAGCCTTTTCCTGTGAAATAACTTGGATCCATTTGTATTTGAATTAATAACCGATCGATCTGAAACACGCAGGGGTCTTTTACGATTTAATATTTGAAACAAAATTTAAGGGGGCATTCTATGAGAATATTAAAATAATCTTATTAAAACCGGATACGTTTTAATTAAGGCCCGTCCATACCAGACCAATATTACCCGTCCATACCAGACGAATATTACGTTTGCGAACGTTGGCGAACATTTGCAAACGCGATTATTTTTTGGTGTGGACGATAACTGCAAACACAAGTGAATGCGCATTTGCGTTAAATGTCGGGAAATTCGAACAAAGATTCGTTCTTGTTCGCGATTACCGTACACATCAAATAGTAATCGTGCTTGCGAACGTTCGCGAATGCATGTTCGTTTGGTATGGACGCGCCTTGAGAATGTTCATGTTTTATAACCTCCGATCTCCCCTTAATATTTGTTTTGTATTATAAAACACATGATTTTTTGCTAAGACCAGATATATGCAATAAGAAGAAGAATTAATTAAACGTTTTTTAAAACTCGGTGCTAGCAAGGGTAGCCAATGCTTATGGGAGAACTAGAAACCGAGAAGAAAAGAAGAGACTATGATCAGGAACTGGGAAGGATATAAAGAATCCCTCAGGGAGGCTCTTAGGGGAAAAACAGCACCGGTGAGTGAAGTGGAGGGGCTAGAACTGGCGAAGAAAAATGTAAACATTTAGTTATTTAATAATTTAAAAAAAGTTTTCAGTGTATTTATTAATAATTTGGTTGTTACTCATTAAAAAAATGTTTTTAGTGTTTTTCTAACTTTACAATATTTCAGTGTTTTATACGCGTGGCGCATGAAGTAAAATTTCAGGCTTCTCTAAACTCGAAATTTTACTTCATGCGCCACGCGTATTAAACACTGAAATATTGTGAACAAGTAAACTTCACTTGAAATCAGTGTCTTGTACGCGTGGCGCATGAAGTAAAATTTCGAGTTTAGAAAAGCCTGAAAATTTGGTTTGGTCGCTCCGCGCTTCTCGGAAAACTGCCCGGAAAAAAAAACTCGACACAGGGGCTGCCGAACAATCTAGTGGAACAAGAACCTCGAAAAGCTAAGAGCCCAGGTTCGCTATTCAATAGGGCCCAAAACATACAGAATTGGAGCACCTATAAGGAAAAGCTTACGCAGTACAACAAAGAAATCCGAAAAGACAAAAGAGACTAGCGAAGGAAGTTCTGCGAAGAGTTAATTATCACTCCGGCATGTTCGAGAATCCATAAAGTCCTGGCAAAGGATGGAAGTGCTGCAAAAAAGGTAGGTTTCCTCAGAAAATCTGACGGGACGTATACTAAAACATCCTCCTTTGTTTTAGTATACGTCCCGTCAGATTTTCTGAGGAAACCTAGTCTCAAAGAACTATTAAAAGTCCACTTTCTAGCCTTAACAATTCTGTCAGAGAAGGGCATATTCGACAATCTTGGCCAAAGGCGATAAAAGGCAGACCGAAATGATTGGAAGTTAGCCACAGAGGTCACAAGACGAAGCAGAATCAGATGGGCCATAAGCAGGTTCCAACTTTATAAGTCCGCTGGGATGGATGGGATCTATTCCATCCTACTGGCATAAGGACACGTAGCAAAGGCGTGGCAAAGTGTAAGGATAATATACTTGCCTAATCTAGGTAGAATAGTAGATCTAACACCGAAGTCTTACACACCCATCAGCATATCTTCATTCCTACTGAAAACAATGGAGATACTGGTCGACAGATACCTACGAGACGAGATACTGGGGAAAGATCCCCTCAGTAATCGTTAGTACGCTTACCAGCTTGGAAAGTCTACGGACTCGACGCTGGACGACCTAAACAGGGTCATCACAAAGTCAGTGGAGGACAAAGAGATAGCTATGGTCACATTCCTAGATATAGAAAGGGCGTTCAACAATGTCACAACCAACTCGCTTATAGAGGCACAAGCAAGAAAAGGCTTCCCGTCAAGGCTCTACAAATGGATAAGGGCTAGCCTAGAGAAAAGGACTATCATATCCACTCTAGGAGGGCACACCATTGAGGTTAGAGCCGGCGAAGGGTGGCCACAGGAAGGGTTACTATCTCCACTGTTATAGGCAACTCTAGTGGACAACTTACTAAGGAAACTGTCTGAAGGAGGCATCCATTGCCTAGGGTATGCGGATGACTTAGCCATAGTCATCAGAGGCCGGTTCGCAGGAGTTATGTCACAACGAATACAAAGGGCCCTGAAGACAATTGGTGTCGACGGGAACGACTAACGGTTAATCCAGAAAAAACACAAATTCATAGAAAGAAGAGTGTAAGAAGGCCTAAGGCTACCGACTCAACCCCAAAATGATCCTCTGGTTATATAGAAGGGTGATCAGGCCCATGATAACCTACGGGGCAGTAGTGTGGTGGACAAGGACGGAGCAGCAGGGGGCGATAAGGCTCCTGAACAGCGCACAAAGACTAGCATGTCTCAGTGTCACAGGAGCCCTAGGCACTACCCCGAGAGCAGCCCTAGAAATCATCCTGAACCTACCACCACTGCACATCTTCATACAAGGGGAGGGCAGGGCCGTAACATACAAGACAGGCTCCCATAAACCGATTACACGGGAAAAAGTACCAAAGGCTAGAAGGAGAGCTGAAGGCAAACCCTACAAAAGAAATGCCAAGCGAATGGTCAAGAAATATAATTTTGACAGGAAAACAACGTGATGATTCCGCAGAGGGAAGACTGCGCGGACGGCTCACCTACCAACGCGGAATCAAACTGGTATACTGACGACTCAGAGACAGATGAATATACAGCACAAAACCCGAGACAAAGATTTCAGTCAGTCTGGCGAGGGACAACACAGTGTTCCAGGCAGAGGCGATCGCGGTTCACCTCTGCATTGGAGAAATAGCAAAGTAAGACAACAAAAGTCGATCAATAGCTATTTTCTCGGACAGCCAAGCGCCACACAGGTCGATTTCAAGCTAGTGTGGGACTGTGTAAGCGCTCTTAGCGAAATGGGCGGTTGCAAAAAAGTGACAATGGTATGGGTCCCAGGACACAAGGATCATCAAGGAAACGATAACGCAGACGAACTGGCCAAACAAGGCTCGTCAAGCTCATTCACTGGCCAGGAACCCTCCTGCGGTATCGCAAAAATCGCAGTCAGAAAATCCATTAAAAAATGCACGGAAACACAGAATCAAACTTGGTGGACGAACACATCAGGGCAGAGACAGGTAAAACAGTTTCTCAAAAAAATCAATCGCCGACTTTTACGACCGATATTCTCAACCAAGAGGCTCCCCGTAGGTTATCATGTAGGCTCAACAAACACATGAGCAAAATAGGTCTGGCATAGGATATGATATGTAGATCTGCCAGGAGGAAAAGGGGGACCCTCTCCACATCCTGTGCCAATGTGAGGCCCAAGCAAGAGTTAGATACCTAAAGCTGGGGAAGACTAAACCAAGCGCGGAGAGCTGCACCCAAGGCTCACTGTCAGGGTTAATAGGGATAACCACTAAGGCCAAGCTCAAGCACGTCGTCTAAGATAACAGGGATCCACAATAGATCTGCAAAGGTCGCGGTGGTACAGGCCAAGAGACCACCCCTACAATTATCTATCTATATATCTATGCTCAGGATGTGGGGTAAGAGTAAGACAGACGACTATATACACCAATCACCGGTCTCGCTTGTGGATGCAGCATCGAAACGCGGTTACCAAATTTTATATAGAGACTGGCTAACTGGATATATACGAACTATGGTGCTAGTTTAGTAAATTACCTCTTCATTAAAAGCTTCTGTTGGTAACTGATTTACTAATACATCAACAGATTTAATACTTTCGCTGTGAATTCGTGAAGCTAGCAGAGCAACAGCCGATGTTCTCAACAACAGAAATCCGAATGAGTACATAAAGTATAGTCTTGAGATTATTTCTCCATTGGCGGGCCTAAAAATAAATACAAGTTAACGAAATATAATCCAAAAATTATTGTAAGTATTCTCTGGAACAACTTCTAAACCAAATTTATTAATTTGAAATAAAAATATACATTACTCTAAAGTATGTAACAGTTGTACTAAAATGATGAAGAGATTGTTCGCAAACGACAAGAGGATTATATTTCCAAGTGCGTTGTCCAACATTTTTGATAGGACGTTCAGTTTGTCGTAATCCTCTCTGATTTCCATCCACGCTTCCTCATCACTTATCTATTAAAAACATATGCTGTAATTAAATGTGACTTTAATTTAACATATCTCAGTTCATACATGATCTTCAACCATTTTTTTTACTCTTTCGTTAACCTGAGCAAATCTTTCTGCTAAAGCCAAGCTGATTAACATTATAAATAAATCCGTGTAATTCCAATTGAATGTACTAAAGAGATTTAAAACCTGCAATCGAGTATTTGTTAAATTAAACACTCTGGAAGTTGTTTTGGGGATTCGAATCCTTTTAGAAGGATTCAAATCACTGAAATTTGAAACAGAATAGAAATCATATTATTAACTTGTTTCTCATTATTCACTTGGTAAAACATTTCTACTAAATATAGGTGTTTAATTGAATTCACTTGGTTTGTTTTACTAAAAATATTTTATTTCAACTAGTTTCGGCTTAATGCCATTTTTTTGAAAATGGCATTAAGCCGAAACTAGTTGAAATAAAATATTTTTAGTAAAACAAACCAAGTGAATTCAATTAAACACCTATATTGAATAGATATCCTTTAAAAATATTGTTGAAATTCGGATCATGAATCATTTTTCAATAAAGTATTCGAATATCTCTAAAAGGATTTGAATCCTACTCAAATCTAGTACAAAAGTAGGCACTTAAAAATATTAGTTTTATTAAAATGATAAGCGTATACCTGCCAAGTAATAGCGAAAACCCAATTGAAAGGCAAAATAAGAAACACATACTTAAACTGTTTTAACCAAAACTCCTCTAATTTTCCACTCGAATCCTGCATGTTGTTCATTATCGCGAACCCCAAAAAAAACGCGTGTTCTGCTAAAAAAATCAACTCAATTTCTTAAATATGATAATGATGAGTAAACAAGTATATAATACCAATAGCTGTCAATATAACAATCACAGTGGTAACAATTAAAGTCCTCCTCAAGTTTTTAGGAAATCCATACACATTGTCCATAGATTTATCAATCCGCCCCCAAAACTTCATCAATTCGGGCCATACCATAGCCAAACGCAGAAACAGTGCGGTCGTCACGAACGAACATGCGAAAAATAAAAGTGTGACTAGTTTAAAATTAATTTTATTTCCGATCGCGAAACTCACCAAAATCACCAAAAATCAATTCCTTCTTTCCCATCATGAACGCCGCATAAAAAAGCACATTGATCAGCTGCAAAATCGAATGCGAAGAACAGTAAAAGAATCTAACGGACGCCCAAGTAAATTTGAGTTTTGCGAAATGTTCGCCCTTCACACCGTTTATCGGAAAAAGCGCGCAGCACTGGCCCAGGAGGATAGGGCCCGCGAGGGCCCCGTGCGTGGTCATCAGTTGATTGTTGTTTCGAATTCCATGTTTGTTATCTGAGCAAACTTCATTAACGCTTGGGATGATCGATTGCCCGTTCTCATTGTTATTTTCTAAAATTAAAATGTGTGTGTGTGCGTGTGTGTAAGTGTGTACATCGATCCTAATTCTCGTCAAGTGCGCTCAATTATTCATCGGCAGCAGATTTTCACCACGTAAATATTGTTAGGTGTTATGATGGAGGCCAAAACTATTACGGGGTAATTGTATTTGTTTTTCTACATAGTTTTCCAAAATGTTAAAAAGTATGTAAACAATAATCTAAATACCAAATGCTTTCCGTTAAGTAAATAAACATTAGATCAATGATGAATGATCATCCCTACTACAATCAATTAATCATTAAACATTTCGGGGATCTTCAAATAACATACCTATCAAATGTTAATTGTACGTTTCTTTTAAAAACGAAAAACAAAGATTTTTTCTTGTAAGTATACATAATATGAATGTACAATCTGTTTTTTTTTTAAATATAGCCAATCAAATTTGACATTTCAATAATTTAGTAGTAGTATGGTGCAGATTGTGTGTTTTAATAATAATAATAATAATAATAATAATAATAATAATAAGACCATTTATTATCCAGCGGAAAAAATCCAAAACGGACAATTATCAAATACATAATATAATTCTTACAATAACTAAATATAACATAACAAATATATAAAAATAATAATAGGAGATAACACTAAATTATGAACTAAATACTTATTATTAAAACAAAATTTAAATATTTTTAATGCCAATAAAAATGTCACTATAAATGGAATTCGCGTTCTTGCTCATGTGAACAATAGGTGCTCTTAATAGAGTGTTAGAGGTCGCAGTTGGTATTAAAAACGTTGGTGGTTGACGAGACGAAGGACGTGGAATATGGAAGTTTACTTTTGATAACAAATCGGGTGAATCGACTAACCCATCTATCAGCTTTAACATAAATAATCCGCTACAAATATTTCTACGTTCATATAAAGAAATACATTCATATTTTACAAGTAAGTCCTCATAGTTGACAGTTACATCGGAATAGATACCAGTCGATTTAAAATGTAAATACTTCATAAACCTTTTTTGCACACGTTCGATTGTTAAAGAATGAGACACATAATATGGGTACCAGATTATGGAGTCATATTCTAGCTTGCTCCTAACAAAAGCAAAATATAAAACTTTTAATAAATGTATGTCGTGAAAGTACTTTGATGAGCGCATTATAAAACCAAGCATTCTAAAGGCTGAAGAACTAATGGTATTAATATAGTCAACAAATGTTACGTTCGAATCAAACATAACCCCAAGATCTTTAATTTTGATGTCACGTTGGAGAATGGTGTCTTTGCACATATAGTTATATGTAGTTACATGCTTCTTGCGGGAATATGTAACAACTACACATTTTTTGATATTTAGTTTAAGCTTGTTAGTATCACACCATTCTTCAATGCTATTCAGGTTACGTTGTAAATGAATACAGTCAGTTTCATTGTTGATTGTACCATATATCTTTAAATCATCAGCATATGCTAACACAGAATATGAGAGAGAACTAATAAGGTCATCAATATATACATTAAATAGTAAAGGTCCCAGATTAGATCCCTGTGGTACCCCAGAAGAACTTTGAAAATAATAAGATTTATAACCATTATAATATACACAATTACTGCGATTGTCCAAGTATGATTTAATAAACGATAAAAATACAGGTGATAGTCCGAAATTTTTTAGCTTTTGTAGCAATATTTGATGATTAATTTTATCAAAGGCTTGTGAAAAGTCCGTGTATATTACGTCAGCCTGACTGCGATTATCAATAACTTCACATAGGTGTTGTGAAATGTTAGCTAAGTTCGTTACTGTTGATCGACCTTGAAAGAACCCATGTTGATAGGGTGAAATATATTTTTTTACATGGCTATAAATAATATTATACACAACGTGCTCGAAAATTTTTGAAAAGTTGCAAAGAATGGCGATAGGTCGATAATTCTTTATATCAGATTTATCACCACGTTTAAAGACAGGACTTATTATTGCATGTTTCCATACGTTAGGAAATGTGTTTTTTCGTAGAGAGAGGTTAAATAATACAGTCAATGGCTGAATAAATGTTAGTTTGCAATCCTTAATGACGAAACTAGGAATCCGGTCATCCCCACAAGCCTTGGAATTTTTTAGATGGTTAACACTTTTTAGAACATCAGCTTCTTCAATATTTGGAACAGTTAAGTTCTCACAGTAAGAAATGTTATTCACGGGATCAATTAATTCTTCTGAGGTAAAAACATTTGAAAATATATTAGCAAAGGCCGAGACAATATCATGGGGACAGGAATACGTGATATCTCCATCATGTAACTCTCCAGGGATTCGTGTTGTACCCGCTCTTTGGTGTAAGAACTTCCACAAATCATTCGGATTACTTTTTATATTTGATTCAACAACGCGCATGTAGTCCGTGTAGGAGTTAGAAATTAATTGTTTACTTAACTTACGCATTCTTTTAAATTCATTGTGAAAGTAAAGAGATCGAGAATATTTCCATTTACGATGAAAATAGTTTTTCATTTTTAAACATCGTTTTATTTCCTGATTAAACCATGGCGGAAATCTAGCTTTGTTTGTATGCTTAAGTAATGGTATAGAATTATCAAAAACATTGTATAAAATATTATAAAACTTAGAGCATGCATCATTAACATTATTGCATGATTTAAGAATAGACCAATCTGTATTTAGCAAATCATCATAAAGTTTATTGTAGTTGGCCCTTCTAAAATCATATGTGGTAATTGTGTTGATAGGAAAAGTATTCGGATTGACTCCATTTGATTCAACATTAAACAAAATCGATAATGCGGGATGATGCGGATCTTCGGGTACTAGAGGACAGTCGTCCCTTTCAACGGAAACACTACTGTCAAAATTGTTTAGAACTAAATCAAGTAACCTATTGTTGACGTTAGTAATATTGCTATATTGTTTGAGGTGTACCATATTGATGAAACGAGATAAAGCATTTCCTTTTCTACATTTTGTTGCTAATAAGTTATCGTTAAAAGTTGGAACATTGAAGTCGCCAACGATCAAAATTCGTTTATCATAAATTAAAAGTTCGATTGACTCAAAGAAATTATCTAGTTCATTTAGTTGTATATCAGGGGGAATATATAGTACTAATACATAAAAAACGTTAAAGTTTACAGTGCATTTACATAGAATAAGATCAATTAGCGGCATATGTTGATGAATATTTGATAAATCAACATATTTAAATGAAATATTATTTTTTAAAGCTACCAAAACACCCCCACCTGTAGATCTATTAGTGGAATTAAAATATCTATCACGGCGCAGAACAGTATAATCAGAGATAAACAATTCAGAATTCATGATGCATTCGTTAAGCCACGTTTCCGTTAACAATATTATATCGAATATTTCACTACATGTATTTTGATAAATTAAGTGCGTTTTTGAACGAAGGCCACGAGTGTTTTGGTAGTATATATTTAATATATGATTTTTTCCGGGAGCGACTAGTTTTCCGAGTGGTCCGAGTTCTCAGTGATGATGGTTGGCATTCCTCGAAGATACTTAATTCGGAGATTGGACTCGCCCAATGATGATCGTCGAACAAGTTCATTCTTAGTCTCTTTGTAGAGTTCAGACTGCATCGGAGTTTGGTCTTTGGAAATGTTAAAAGCCCAGAAAATTTGTCTCGGGTCGCCGCGCGACCCTCGACAAATTTTCACGGGGCTTTTCTATACTCGAAATTTTACTTCATGCTTAGTCTGGAAGTGGAAAACACTCGTTAGGGTTTTACATTGAAAGTTTTCAATAAGATCATGAATGTCTGAAAATCACCATTGAAAAAAACGTTACAATAAAATACCTTGTTTACTTTTAGGTATACATGTAACGTTTTTTTCAATGTAAATTTTCAGATATTCATGATCTTATTGAAAACTTTCAATTTAAAACTCTAACGAGAGTTTTCCACTCCCAGACTAAGCATGAAGTAAAATTTCGAGTTTAGAAAAGCCCCGTGAAAATTTGTCGAGGGTCGCGCAGCGACCCGAGACAAATTTTCTGGGCTTTTCTAAACTCGAAATTTTACTTCATGCGCCACGCGTATACAAGAATGATTTAAAATAAAGCTCAAAATATTCTACTTAGTTTTGATACCATATTCATTAATTTTACAAATGTTTATATGGAATATGTGAAAGTATACTTAACCGTTTGAGCCGTAAATTTAAAATCTAATAATTTTTTATTTATTTATTATTTTAAACAGGTACAAAGCGACATTCAAATAATATATAATCATGATTTATATATATTTTTTTAAGGAATTCTGAAAAGCAAAAATCAGTTTTTCTTTTAGTTTATACAAAATCCTATACTAGAAGTTAAATACTGCCATCTACTTCTGTGTGGTGCTTTCTTCGTGCTGCATGACGTGTAGTACCATCCCACTGAGCAAACACAAGTAAGTAATGTTTTATCAACATTAAAACAACGTTTAATGTTGCTACAGCCTGTACATAAATGGTTGTCGTTATGTAACCATGTAAAATATTTTTATGCCGCTCTAGTAAAATGGGTTGAATTGTTATCTAAGCAACTTAATTTACACACTATGAATTTAGCAATTAAAGTTATATTCATGCTACTGCAAATATTATTTGCTTCAAATGCAATGGATGGTTTATTGACCAAAATATAAGACAAAAGCTCGAATTCAAACCTCACATCTAGTGTTTATTGAATACATTTCAGACAAATAAAACAATCAAAATAATAATAAACATAATTATAAGTGCTGAAAATGTTCACCATTCGCCTGTAAACACATTTGAACCCGTCTTCTTTTATTGTCAAAGATATTGATCAGCATTTCAGGTGTTATCGTTTGACATGCAGTTATAATCGTTGCCCTCAATTCTTCCAACGTATGTAGTCGTTGTCGGAAAACTCTGTCTTTCAGGTATCCAAAAATAGAATAGTCCAGCGGACTTAGTTCTGGAGAACGTGTAGGCCATAATCCTTGACTAATTAGTCTATCACCAAAAAATTCTCTAAGATAGTCCAATGTTGCTCTAGCTGTATGAGCTGTCGCACTATCTTGTTGAAAATATCCGTTCTGTAATTCTTCATCGTCCAACTGGTTTATAAAAGGATTGATAAGTTGTTGCCGATATCTCTCACCATTTATTGTGCCATCAAAGAATACCGGCCCAAATATCCGTTCTGTAATTCTTCATCGTCCAACTGGTTTATAAAAGGGTTGATAAGTTGTTGCTGATATCTCTCACCATTTATTGTGCCATCAAAGAATACCGGCCCAAATATTCTACGGCGAGACACTGCTAGCCAAATTACAACCTTCCGAGGATGTAACGGTGTTTCAATAAAAAGGTGAGGGTTTTCCGAGTGCCAGAACCTATAGTTTTGCGAATTAACATATCCCGAGAGATGAAACCAAGCCTCATCACTGAAAAACGTTAAATCCAGTGTTCGATCTTCATTTAAATTTTCTAAAAACCATCGACAATAATTCATTCGGCGTTCCGGATGAACTGGTAATAATTGATGAACCACAGACAGTTTATAGGGATGTAAGTTCAACCTCTTCCTCACAATCTTATGGCACGTGCTCGAAGGAAGCCAATTTGCGAATAGATTTCTGCGGGCTTACAGCGAGTCGTTGTCTGACATCTTCGACAACCTCTTGTGACACAGAGGGCCTGCCTCACGATTTACCTCTCTGCACACTACCAGTTTGCCTGAAACGATTCACTATTCGTAGAATATGTTTTGATAACACCGAATATTCAAATTGGTGATCCGGAAACTTCTGCTGAAATTCTCGAACACACTCTGGTATTGAATAGATCCATGCCCCATTTTCTAATCGCCCATTCCGAAAGTACGACTCGATTATGAAAGCATTATTCTCATCAGAATACATTTCGATAAATTGCTTTATTTTTGTTTGTTTGACAGACGACAGTAACAGTTTAGTTCAGGTGCACAATTTTAAAAAGGCGGCAAAAGTGAATTGAAGTGATTACATAATTCCAACCATTGATGTACACGCTGTACAATGTTGATATAACGTTATTTGTTTGTTTTTTGCTCAATGGGATGTGTAGGCATATGTGCTGTTGCACATAGTCTGGTTTCCAAAGGTAAATGCCTCTTGAACTTGCTTGCTACTGGTTCAGGCACTTTTCCTACCTCGCTTTCTTAAATTCTCAACCCCGATCAGCCCTCGAGCTATTGCTAGTCTGAACTCTTTTAGTTTCATTATTTATTTTGGCGAATATGATGAATTAATTGACAATGGCTACTTCAAGGAAATGGCAAAAAATGCGCATGTACCAGACTTTGCATTTCCTATCGATTTCGTAGCATGTTTTAATATGCCGGCCTTGTTGACATATCCCATATGAGTGTTATAATCTTTTACTAATTGTGGACAAGGAATTTCCTCCAGCGTACCATTCTTCTGCCTGCTGTTTACCGATGTCAAATCGTGAAGATAGTGGAAATTGACAAGAAAATATATGCCTTTCTTTTTTTCATTTCATTGCTGTAATACAGGATGCAGGGAAACTTGCTGATAAGAAAGGTCAATAAAAGCTAAAGTATTTCACATATCGATTTAATTCTTTTTATATCGTATTGTACGCATCCTGAATTTTTTTTCAAGTGGTTTTAAAAATGACATCGGACAAATGGCGGCCCTCATTAGCGATACACTGATCCACCCGCTTTTTGAAGTTTCGCTCCACTCTTTCGAGCATATCGACGGAAATGTTGGCGATGACTTGGCGAATGTTGTCCTTTAGGTGTTGTTGACAAACCACGGACTCATTGTAAACAATCGATTTAAGATATCCCTATAAAAAGAAGTCATAGGGAGCCAAAACGGGGGAGCGCGCAGGCTACAGTACGTCACCCTTCAAGAAGATTAGGCGCTCGTAGAAGTGTTTCCTCAAAAGTTCCATAGAAGTTCTCGCTGTGTGTGCCGTGGCTCCGTCCTGCTGGAACCACACTGTTATTAAGGCTCTTTCGGGCTTTGGCCGAAAGCGGGGAATCCTTCTGAAGATTACCACCCGGGACTGAATTAATGAAATGATGACTTAATTACGTCCCTGCCTCAACAACTGCACGGTTAGTTCAGAGTAGAGCATCAGAACAAGTCACACAAATATATAAATTAAACTAACCTTTGATTAGCGAGCGTTGGTCGTTGGGGACGGTTCCTGTTCCTGATGACTGGATACGCTCGGGATTGGACTCGGCAGCTCGAATTTGGGCACAACACTTTATTTTGATTTACGGTCGGGGTGAATTCAAAATAAGACTCAATTTTTAACGATTTAAATATCCACTAGTCGGATATATGTATATTCAACTCGTAGTAAAAAAAAAGAACACAATAACAATATTTAAAAAATAACTTAAAAGAAAATGAAAGAAGGGAAATTTCAATAAGTGAAAATTTTCAAAGTGAGAAATATAACTTACGGCGATCACTGGGTCGTAAAGACCACTTATAAAACTTTCGCGGACACGGACCGAAATTCGGCGTGGTGACGTGGTGACCGTTCAAAGACTTTTTCGAAGTGAAGTTGACGGGTCAACAGACTTTTTTGAAGTGAGTTCTACCCTTTTTTTTGGGGAGAGAGGAGGAGAAAATCCTCATGGATACCTTCTGTTGTCCTGCCCACGGATGGGAGGGATAAAAGTAGGTTATGTCAGACTCTTACTGACTAAAACCCCCTCTTGTATGTCAAGTCCAATAAAAAACTTTTTATAATTTATAGGAAGAAGTAGTAAAAATAGCTTTGTAGAAATTGGCTGGTGTGAGTACTATAGCAGTATTCATATATTGGTTTCGGGTGGATGGGGTAGGATTTAGGAAGGAGGCGGTTTAAAGTTTCACTACTTTAAACTTTTTTCCTAAAAATTAAGTGACAACGTCTGAGTTCTACCCCTGTGAGCCGGGGATATTTATATCGTTTATGGTCAACCCTCTTCCTTTTGCACCCCGCTGGCGACCACCAACTTTCGTTGACCGAAAGAAAAAAGGTCGAAATAAATATTAAATATTAATATTTTAGAGTACAAAATATATCATTGTATGCGCGAAATGATGCCGCGTCCGGGCATATATGATATATTTTGGATAGAGTTAAGGACGGGGTTTTATATATGTTTAATTAAATAAAGCCGAAGGGGTTGACCTGATTTACTAATACCAAACGATGTGGAATGTAAAGGCGCATTGTTTCGTCTACTTAGCAACAATATCCATAAACAAAAACGGGTAGAAACTTAATAAATAATATAAACAAAGGGGATGTATAGGTTTTATGCCTGGATTTAGTAAAATACTAACTGAAAGTTAATGAAACTTCGTCCAAGCATAAAGGGGGGTAAGGTAATTGTTTATGAATAATTGTTGCTATGTGAAACGTCGCCTTAGCAATAATAATTGACAAATTACATCGGGGCGGCTCATGTTTGGATCCGCTCAACGGTAACGTATGTGGTTCGTGTGTGGTACCGTTCGAACCGGGTTACTCTCGGCTATCCAATTATCTGTGTCTCGTTCGCGTATGTGGATTATTTCGCGAACCACGTAGGGGAGTTTTCATATGCCTCGGGTTCGGCGGTTTATTGGCCTCCGACGTCGCGCCCGATTCTTTTGTTCGGGGCACGTACGGAACGCTCGTTCGCTCGGCCCGGTCGCAGGTAACGGCTTCACATCGCAGATGTGGCGAACTTGGGGATAACCGGGAATTTCTTCCACTTTTGGCTGAGTGTGTAGTTTGAGATAGCCGAAAGGAGTTTCATCCCTAAGGGATCAAGTTGAGCTGCCCGATGTGTGGAGGCGCTTGACTTATCTGACGTTTCACTAGGCAACCCAACGTAATCCTAAATGCTATATCTATCAATGTATGGCGCGAAATTTACTCATTTGGAAAGTAAAAGAGAATGGAGCAATATTAAATACTGAAAAAAGGTTTAAGTGAATTGGGGCCGTTCGCGTTGTTCCGAATATTAATATATGTAACAAAATAGCGCCCGTGGTTACGTTGCAGCTGAAATATTGCTGAATGAACAAGTTGACGGCGCTTTGAACAACACGTCCCTAAGCTCTATTTCTTCAAGTTTTGCCAGAAAAAAGCCTCAATCATTTCACTGTAGCGAACTGTTTTCACAGTAACGACAGCCTCACCCTCTCGACGTTTTCTGGTGTTCTGGAAGTCCGTTGACCTCCAGGCCCTTTTTTGCCACTTTCCCTGAATGCGTCCACCCACGAAACGATTGATTGCCGGCCAGGAACGGCACCCGTGAGATGAATATTGAACCGAGTTCGGGAGGCACGTTGGGTGGTAACCACAGAACGGTCATTGGAAAAGTAGGCCTCGACGGCGAACGCACGCTCCTCCTTTGTCAAACGCATGACGACAACTGGCTTGAGCGGGAACAAAACTTCAAGACCCCCTTATCGAATAAGACCCTCTCTACCCCTTTCGGACCACGTCTCGCTCATTGGCGCCCAATTCAAATCAGCAAGTTTTCCTGCCGCACCTTGTATATTATATCAAATTGCGAAATATATCCGGATTCTTTGGCCCGAACCCATACTTTATATTCTCGTTTTATGGGCTTCTGAGACATATATTGTCGGATGGCCGATCTGCCCTTGAACGTTATCATATATTCGCTTATGGATTGATTTTCGTCCGATTTGTAGTAGTCACCAAATAAGTTCAGTAATCGACTCAAAACTGGCCTGATTTTATATAATTTGTTGTACTTGGGTTCCCCCTTTTTTGGTAGAGACGTATTCTCATTGAAGTGTAGCCGTCCTAAAATCATTAGAAATCTATTTCGTGACATTTTGCAAAATATATATACGTGTCTCGAACCTCGTCATTGCTGGACCAGTAGTCCTTCAAGGATGGCAATTTATTCCGAGAAAGATTTTTAGCTCACTTTTTGTTGTTGATGGCTGTTAGCGCTTGCGCCCCGTCACCGCTTATCGGAGATTTCTTCAAGGGTGGTAACACCCTAAACCGAGAGACCGATTGGTGCCACGGTACCAGTAAGTTGTTTTGTACATAACGTGTAAATAAATGTGAGTTTGTTGAACATCGCTGGAAATTTCCTTGGACCCCATACTGAGTTACGATTAAGCCCGATAACGCTTAACAATGGCAATGTTGTATACCCATCAGTGCATTTATCGCGAGAAAGATTTTCAGCTCGCTTTTTGTTAGTGGTGTAAAGTAAGTTAAGCCGCCATCTTTTTGAATTGCATATAATTTATAATATATAAAATTACGAAAAAACTATTCGTGAAAATGCAAACAATGTCTTAATTAATAAGACAACTTAAGACGATAAATATCCATTGAAACAACTACTTCCCGTGCAAATACACCTCCGGATATTGAATTATACAATGAAATATTTAAAATCTTATTTAATTTGATTTGTTACAACGCTCTATTAAAGTATATGTAACGTTTAGGTCAAATTCTCTTCAAACCAACTAACAATACAAATTTAAAATGAAAGGAGAGATAGCAACAAATTAGAAGTGAAAGGACTTGGACTAAAACTAATGTCTTAGGCCCTGGGTCTCCAAACTATCTTCTTCGCGGGCCACAAATACATAATAAAGTCGGCCAAGATCCGATTAATTTTATAAAATTATGAAAAGTTTAAGGAACAATTGTTACCAGATTTCAAAATATGACATTTACAAAAAAATTTACAAACAATCGCGGGCCGGATTCATGCAAGTCGCGAGCCGGATTTGGCCCGCGGGCCGTAGTTTGGAGACCACTGTCTTAGGCCATCTATAGACGCGTTTCGAGATTTATCTCTCTTCAGTATAGCTTTGCTTATGACGTTTAAAAAAATTAGGAATAAAATTAAAACAAACTTACTTAGAAAAAGTGGTGTGTATGGAATGAACAGGTACACAGAAATGGAATGAGTGAAAATGATGGTCAGTATTTATAGGTACAAAAGAGGATTATGTCATTAGCAGGTATGAAGAATGTGACACCTTATTATTAATTAAGACATTGTTTGCATTTTCATTAATAGTTTTTTTGTAATTTTATATATTATGTTTAAAGTTTGCAAACTATAAGAAGCGTACGCTTATTTTCTCGAATTCAAATAGTTTTGAATTTGAATTTATCTTATTTGCATATAATTTAGTTTCAAACGTAATTTTATCTAATAAATTCTACGCAAATTGGCAGAGGAACACTTCAATTAGTATGTTTACACCATCTGGAATATTTGAAGGCCCAGTGGAATTGGTAAATTCAATAAGTGATTCGTTGCAAATATTTTTGGTCCAGGCCCATTGCAAAATCGAGATAATGGAATATCATCATCACTGCTAAAACCATTGTCATCACAGTCTATTCCTACTTGACGGGTTTCAAGATGGTCAGACTGAGAAGGAAATATATTATTAACTTGTTTCTCATTATTCACCAGAGCTGGGATGAATCCTCAAAAACAGGATTCGAATCACGAATCTGAATCACCTAATATGATTCGAATCACGAATACTCGAATAAAGGATTCGTAAGTGAAAAATATGATTCGAATCAAAGATTCGAATCCTCATTTTTGAATCATGGATACAAATCCTTTAAAAATAAATTTGAATCTATTATTTGCAACCAGTAATATTTTATTCCATCAGTTTCTATTAACCAAAATGTTCATTTACCGACTAAATATCTGATTATATAATGATTTTATTTAATGATGATATATGTGTTATTGAACTTCATTTTAAATCTGTGTTTTATACGCGTGGCGCATGAAGTAAAATTTCGAGTTTAGAAAAGCCCCGTGAAAATTTGTCTCGGGTCGCTGCGCGACCCTCGACAAATTTTCTACACGGGGCTTTTCTAAACTCGAAATTTTACTTCATGCTTAGTCTGGGAGTGGACAACACTGGTTCTTAGAAGTTTCAAATTGAAGGATCACTCTAGACCGAAGAACTACAGGGAATCGAAGTTTATTTACAAGAAAACAACGAATATCTGAACGTTTACAGCATGGATAGGAAACAAAACATCCAATTTTAAAAAAATGTCGAAGTTGGGCTAGTTTCAGCGCGTTTTTAACTTCACTTTAAATCAGTGTTTTATACGCGTTGCGCATGAAGTAAAATTTCGAGTTTAGAAAAGCCCCGTGAAAATTTGTCGAGGGTCGCTGCGCGACCCTCGACAAATTTTCACGGGGCTTTTCTAAACTCGCAATTTTACTTCATGCTTAGTCTAGGAGTGGACCGTCAAGATTTTCTAAATGTCGAGATTTTCGATATTTCTAGATTTATGTCGATTTATTCACAGTTTGTTATTGTATTAAATGCAACTTTAATATTGAATAAAAACGGTTTTTCTTTAGGAATAGAATATTCACCCATTAAGAGCCGAGCAAATTATAAAGTGTTGTCCACTTCCAGACTAAGCATGAAGTAAAATTTCGAGTTTAGAAAAACCCCCTCGTAGAAAATTTGTCGAGGGTCGCGCAGCGACCCGAGACAAATTTTCGCGGGGCTTTTCTAAACTCGAAATTTTACTTCATGTGCCACGCGTATAAAACACTGATTTAAAGTGAAGTTAAAAATGCACTGAGAACCAACCCAACTTCGATATTTTTTCAAAATCAGATGTTTTCTTTCCTATCCATGCTGTAAACCTTCATATATTCGTTGTTTTCTTGTAAAAAAACTTCGATTCCCTGTAGTTCTTCGGTCTCCGAAGACCATGGTTGGTCCTTCGAGCTGTAGCCTTTGTAAAATGGTAATAAACTTAGTAATCTAGAGTGATCCTTCAATTTGAAACTTCTAAGAACCAGTGTTGTCCACTCCCAGACTAAGCATGAAGTAAAATTTCGAGTTTAGAAAAGCCCCGCGTAGAAAATTTGTCTCGGGTCGCTGCGCGACCCTCGACAAATTTTCACGGGGCTTTTCTAAACTCGAAATTTTACTTCATGCGCCACGCGTATGAAACACTGATTTCAAGTGAAGTTAAAAATATACTATTAACGTTGGATATTTTTCATGGTTAAGTATAACCAAATAATGCATTCATAAATATTTGAATTATTCGAAAATTTAAAAATTCAAATATGAATAATTTAGTGATTTAAATATTCATATTAGAATATTTAACTATTTAAATTAATCGAATTCGAATCCCAGCCTTAATAGCGATGATTCGAATTATTTAGGAGGATTTAAATCTGTGTATGAGGATTCGAATCCTTTTATAAGAATTCGAATCCTTTTATAAGGATTCGAATGATCTACGTCTGGATTCGAATACGAATCCTTTTAAAAAAATGTAACGAATCCGGATCACGAATCCGTTTTCACTAAAGTATTCGAATACCTCTTTTGAATCCTCTAAAAGGATTCGAATTCGGGAATCGAATCCTGAATGATTCGAATCCTGCCCAGCTCTGTTATTCACTTAGTAAAACATTTCTACTAAATATAGGTGTTTAATTGAATTCACTTGGTTTGTTCTTTATCATAATGTGACACAAGCGTAATTTCATTGTGAGAGTTAGAGATGGGTAACTCCTAAGCGATTCGACTCAAAGATTCAGCTCAGTAAAGTAAGCTGGTGAGCCAAGTGACTCATTTCGAAATATGTAGCTCCTTTTGAGCCATGACTAATTTTGATTCGCCCGCTCTTTTAGAGTGAATGTGATTCGAATTACGACGCGTGCGAATAGAGTTAAATAAACTCATTGAGTTGGCGAATCGACTCTAAACGAGCCACGGCGGCTGTTAAATCCGACTGAGCTAGCTCAATCATCGGGATCCAACTCCGCGATTCGTAGTTGGATCGCGATGATTCACGACGGCTCTCGAATCTAACTGAACTAGCTCGTTTTACGGAGCTCTTGAATCCGACTGAGCTATAGCTCACTCATCGGGATCCAACTCCGCGATTCGTAGTTGGATCGCGATGATTCACGACGGCTCTCGAATCTAGCTGAACTAGCTCGTTTTACGGAGCTCTTGAATCCGACTGAGCTATAACTCACTCATCGGGATCCAACTCTAAGGTTCGGAGTTGGATCGCGATGCTTCCGTGCTGAATGTATGTATGTGTTTTTACAGGCGCGCACACGTATTCAATAAATTTAAACATACTTGAAGTGTAATGGCACGAAATGAATACGCGTTTACTATAATTTTAATTAAATACTCACTCTTACGTTTTTATACAGGGCTTTCATTAATTCCCGAACCCCACGTGACTACATTTAAAATTGCCGCGTAAATTATTGTATTTGTACGTTGGAGGCTTTGAAAAAAGTAACCAAACGTTACTAAAGTCAAATTTGACATAAACGTTTATGCGCGGTGCATCGTTAAACCAACCTTTCAGATCTTACAAGATTCGCCCGGAATTTTCAGGTAAGCAAAAATTGTTTAATTATTCTGAAACATTGAGTTTTATTTCTATTTATTTTGCAGAGTCAATTTGCTAGGATAAGCAAATACTGCGAAAATGGTATTTACAACGAAAAAATTAATAAAAATTAGTTACATTTTTGAAGGTGAACCTATTTTTTAATCATTTTAAATATAATATTTTCAGTCGTCATAAAAATACGCCGGCGAATAAATATTTTTAAATCTAGGGAATTTTTGTGTGAGCCATACCACCTTGTACATTTGGTTGCCTATTATTTTTGGTCACGTGGGGTTCGGGAATTAATGAAAGCCCGGTATAAATTATGATTAAATTATTGCAATCATTGTATAACCGAAATAATTAATCACCGCGTCGTTCAATTCAATGAGTTGGCGAACCAGATGGATCTCTAAGAGTCAAAACTCTCGGCGGATCGCTAGCTCGAAACTGAATCATGTAACTCTTTTGAGCTGGCTTACTGAATCAGCTCTTTAAAGTGAGTCAGATTTTGTGAACCAGCTCACTGAAAAAAAACATTTTGCCCATTTCTAGTCCGAGTTATCTTCGTTGTCTGTAGACAAATCTGATTCTACGTCAGAAGGAATACTATCAAATAAAGCCTGATATTGTTCCGTGGACATTTCTTCCAATTCCCAATATTTCATTGTTTTGTCTGAAAATAGAGTACACTATCATGAGTTCCAGTGGTTACGCCATGAAACCACTTATATGAACCCCCAAGGGATCCACACTTATGACAAAAAATATATGTCTACGTCTAACAGTATCCTTCCACAATACTTAAACATATTATCAACTTACCAGTCATTATTTTCAAGCACTTTTAACACAACTAATAAATTTCAATGTCATACCCTCAAACCGTAATTCGCGCCTAACAGCTTAGAGCACAAACTAACTATTATTAGATCTGTCCGAACTAAGAACTCCAATTTGTTTTTTCCGAATGTGGACGATATGCATGCAACATATTATACCAATGGTTCCGACAGATATCCAGTGGGACGTTCAGAAAAAAAATGAACAAAAGGAAGTTGCGTGGTGTAGCCACTGGGATGCAACCGCTCTCCAAACGTATAAAACTAAGCATACTGCCGTCTTAATTACATCCTTGTTTAGGGATGAAATATTTTGAAAAAATAGGCATACTTTAAGGAAAGTGGAATCTTAATGCCTGTCTTGATAAAATATTTCCAACTTTTACCGTTTTTTAAAAAAAAAATATCAAACATTGTTAAACTAGCTTAATCGCATCTTCAATATAATTTTTTTCTGCAACATTTATAAAAAATATTGGGAAACTAAATCAGTCACATTGTAGAAGAATTCTTTTCGACGAATTTTAATTTTTTCCAATTATTTTTATCGTACAATAAATTCACTGGGATGTCGTGCGATTTTGAAGTTTCAGAAAATTTGAAAAACGGTTTTAAGCACGATATCCTAGTGACTATATTTAACCAAATAAATAAATGAAAAAAATCACATATCTTTGCAAAGGAATTATCTACAATGTGACTGATTTAGTTATTTAATATTTTTTATAGATACTGCAGACAAAAATAAAAGTATTTATAGATACTGCAGACAAACACGCGATTTCGCTAGTTTACCAATGTTTGATATTATTTTATGAAATAACGGTAAAAGTATAAAATATTTTATTGAGACGGGCTTAAAGGTTGTACTTTCCTTCAAGTATACCTATTTTTTCAAATTATTTCATCCCTAAACAAGGATGTAATTAAAACGGCATTATGCTTAGTTTTATACGTTTAGAGAGCGGTCGACTTCCTCTTAAAAGAAACAATCCCTGTATATGTTGTAAGTTTGGTAGTTATTGCGTTCTCTTTTTTGAAATTCTCTTCGTGACAACAACAGTTGGGAGTTTAGTGCCAACTGTTGGGGAATTCTCTGATGACCGGATTGTTAATCGTGAACGTGTTTGGGAATTTTGCAATCGTACGGAATAGACCGACCGAAGTACCGTTCGTAAGGTACTGTTATCGGGGTGCGGGCCGTCGCTTGTTGTTGTGCTAATTTTTATAAAGAGCATGAGTTATGCACTAACGACGTTCCTCCGTAACAACTCCGGTGGCTCAGGATTGGTCACACACAAATAATAATAATAAATTGACTTATCTAAATATCCTTGGTCAAAAGGCACTCATTTTTATTGTATACAAAAAAGGTTGTTTGAATTTTGTATGAATTTAAAATGACTATTGTTTTGAAAACAACACTTAAAATTTATTAACAAGAAAAAAAAAGGACCAACAAAAATGTAATGAATGAAACAAATGAACACAGAAATACAATGATTAAGCTAAACAAACAATGATAAAATGAACGATGATAAAAATATATGAAATGAACAAATGAATGAAATTGAACGAACGTGATGTGACGATTCAATGAATAATGACACCGACAACTTATAGGTACGCGACGACTTACAAATGATGAAAACTTCACTTGATAAAACTTCGAACTTCACTTCATGTATCCTGAATGCGTTTTTGAACTTGATGTCTGGAGTTCGACTGACTTGTGATGACCGAATCAAGTTTTCGAACTGTACTGCCCTTTCTCTGTCTTCCGTTGTCTCTTATCTTCCCAACCACCGCTGTCTTCACCCCCGCCATGTATCTTGGGGGTGACGGTGATTGGTCGAGAACGTGGTGGAAGAAGCAGAGGGTGGAGTTTTCATATTTACCTGAGGCCAAAAAGTTTTGGGCCTCTGGTTATCGACTGCTCCGGCGTGTCGAAGTTTGCTCTGCAGATGTTACGACCATAAACCTTTGTTCTCGCTGTTTTTCCGAAATTTTGAGAAATTCCCGAAGGCTTTGTTTTCATGGTCGTAAACATCAACAGCGCGCCGTGGGTTTTATGGCGCTGGTCCTCGGAGGTGCGGAATTTTATGACCTTCCTCGGGGTTGTAAACATCGGCCGGTGCTGGTCGCGCGATTAATGATGGGGTGGTTTGCAAGTCGTCATTGTTGGTCACGTTCGGGGGAATTCAATGTTGGACTAATTTACATATTTACAAGAAAAAAATATATACAAAAGAACATCGAATGAATGGTTACGAACTTGAGTCATTTGGAATTAAAATGATTATGAAATGAAATGAGCAAAACAAATGGAGTCCGATGTTTTCGCGAATGTGAATAAAATAATCAAATTACGACGTTTTCGATAAAAAAATCCAAAACATGTTGAATGTTGAACATTTTGATGAACGGGCCCAATTTATTTGACATATCATATTTTATTTGTCACATTGGTAATCATATTAAATTCAATATTCTTTATTTTACATATACAAAATTTATACATTACAAATCTGTGCATGCAAAAACGTCACACCAAAATAGACTATTGAAGCTATTACTTAATGAAAATTAATTAATCGAACCTATAAGAGAAGTAATCCGCTAAGCAGTATGGTTCAATCTTACATAATACATCATAGAGATGTCGCTTCATCTTGCCATAGTTGGTAATGCTTTTTATGTTTATTGGTAGATGATTAAATATTTTTATGCAGTTGTAGTAACACCCGGTTTCGAATTTATTGAGTCTATGTTGAGGTAGCATGTATTGAGCACCTCTTCTCATACTACCAACATCTTAAAATTTGATGTTTAAAATGCCCTACTGTTAAAGCGGGATGGCAACTGTTCGGAGCAAATACACTCCAAGGCCCGGTTGCACCAAAAATGTAGAACTCAGCTTCAAGCTGAACTCAAGTTCAAGATGACAGTTCCTATTGTTCTAACGTCACTTTGAACTCAAGTTCAGAGTTTAACCAGTTTTACGTGTTTGGTGCAACTGGCCCTACCCACCGATCAAAAAACAAACAAATAACGTTCTATCAACATTGTACCAACATTAAACATTATTTTAAAGTTGATGAAACATGACTTAAATGCGTTTGTTCAGTGGGTAAGTTTGGTCATATTACAAATAAAACGAGTTCATGTATGCATATTAGGCATATTAGGCTTTTTTTAAGTTGAATTTAAAACTTTAAACGAGTGTTTTCCACTCCCAGACTAAGCATGAAGTAAAATTTCGAGTTTAGAAAAGCCTTAAGGTTTGGATTTGGACGCGTAGCGTCCAAATCCAAACCTTCAGGCTTTTCTAAACTCGAAATTTTACTTCATGCGCCACGCGTATTGAACACTGAAAACACCGAAATATTGCGACCCAAGCGAACTTCACTTAAAATCAGCGTCTTGTACGCGTGGCGCATGAAGTAAAATTTCGAGTTTAGAAAAGCCTGAAGGTTTGGATTTGGACGCTACGCGTCCAAATCCAAACCTTAAGGCTTTTCTAAACTCGAAATTTTACTTCATGCTTAGTCTGGGAGTGGAAAACACTCGTTTAAAGCTTCAAATTTAACTCTTAAAAAAAACAACGAAGTTCAGAAGATTTAGAGCATATAATTGGGATGTGTATACTTAAAATAAAAACTATTTAATAATTTATATTTAATTTAATAATATTTATATTTTCTATTTAATAATATATTATTTATTGTATTCAACGGTATTGTTTGTGTTTTGTAAATAGCGTTTGATTTTATTTTGTTTCATTTTGAACAATTAATATCTGTATCATGTTTACACTCGAAATACGCTCAAAATAATTTCTAAACTCGAAATTTTACTTCATGCGCCGCGCGTATTGAACACTGAAAACACCGAAATATTGCGACCCAAGCGAACTTCACTTGAAATCAGCGTCTTGTACGCGTGGCGCATGAAGTAAAATTTCGAGTTTAGAAAAGCCTTAAGGTTTGGATTTGGAACTCGAAATTTTACTTCATGCGCCACGCGTATTGAACACTGAAAACACCGAAATATAACGACCCAAGCGAACTTCACTTGAAATCAGCGTCTTGTACGCGTGGCGCATGAAGTAAAATTTCGAGTTTAGAAAAGCCTGAAGGTTTGGATTTGGACGCTACGCGTCCAAATCCAAACCTTAAGGCTTTTCTAAACTCGAAATTTTACTTCATGCTTAGTCTGGGAGTGGAAAACACTCGTTTAAAGCTTCAAATTGAACTCTTAAAGAAAACAACGAAGTTCAGAAGATTTAGAGCATATAATTGGGATGTGTATACTTAAAATAAAAACTATTTAATAGTTTATAATTAATTTAAAAATATTTATATTTTCTATTTAATAATATATTATTTATTGTTTTCAACGGTATTGTTTGTGTTTTGTAAATAGCGTTTGATTTTATTTTGTTTCATTTTGAACAATTAATATCTGTATCATGTTTACACTCGAAATACGCTCAAAATAACACGACGCCTTGTACAAGCACCAATTTTACCAGGAAAGCCATTTACACAAACAATACCGTAGCGGTAAACATCACTTACAACAACTAATTCACTAATATTAAAAAATAAAACAAATCCAACAAACACGCGATAAACGTCGAGCCGGGGAAAATTCCAGCTCTTTTCCAGCGATGATTGATAGAGGCTTTTGAACCTCCCACAGGAAAACCACTCCAAACTCATTAAAGCCACTAGACCCGACAATGTTTGCCAACGAATTCAATCTGGGCGCCGATAAAGGTACATCAAACGTAAAATCTAGTTTTTTATGCGTGATGAGGGGAATTCTAGGTGGGATCATGCGGCTGCCTTCGCTGTATCCCAGGAAGAGCGCCGAGTTGAATCTGGTGAAGCACGTGACGAAGGAAGAGCGATCGGTGGGGGAGAGTCTGCATGGGAGTTTGAAGTGGATTTTGGTCGTGGCCCAAGTTTTGGGACAGATGCCGGTGGTTGGGATTGGGGGAGATGGACCGAAGGCCTTGGTGTTCAAGTGGAAATCTTGGAGGATGGTGTTTTGTTTGCTGTGCTTGGTTGGTACTGTATTTTTTATGGTCTTATTGCTGTTCAAGATGATAAAATCAGGAACTAATTTATTTATTATAGGTAAGATTAAAAGTACAATCGCCGAAATTCGAATTGCAACACACTTCTTTTACAAGCGCCTTATGCACATTTGGGAGTGCAACTAATTTGCATTACATACAGAGAGTTTTATGTAACACCGAACATTTTCATAACGAGAATTTTTCTTTGAAGTATCCATATGCATACGCTGCACATTTTCTGATGCTCAGTTTATTAAAATAATTCAATTTGAAGCTTTAAACGAGTGTTTTCCACTCCCAGGCTAAGCATGAAGTAAAATTTCGAGTTTATAAAAGCCTGAAAATTTGGTTTGGTCGCGTAGCGCGAAGCGCGGAGCGGCCAAACCAAATTTTCAGGCTTTTCTAAACTCGAAATTTTACTTCATGCGCCACCGGTACACAACACTGATTCAATGTAAAGTTTAGCGGTGTGTTTTAAACTTCGTAATATGTCAGTGTTTTATACCGGTGGCGCATGAAGTAAAATTTCGAGTTTAGAAAAGCCTGAAAATTTGTTTTGGTCGCGTAGCGCGAAGCGCGGAGCGGCCAAACCAAATTTTCAGGCTTTTCTAAACTCGAAATTTTACTTCATGCTTAGCCTGGGAGTGGAAAACACTCGCTTAGAGCTACAAATTAAATTCTTTTAATAAACCGAGCGTTGGAAAATGTACGACGTATGCATATGTATACTTAAAAGAAAAATTATCTTTATGAAAATGTTCGGTGTTATAATAGTTCCAGCGCTATATGAAAAAAAATGACTTCAGTTTGCGGTTAACTTGTAAATAATAATTGGGGGTTTATGACCATAACCGCAATAAAACTAACCTGCGCTGGCCAGATGATTTGCATAGAAAATTCATGACCGAAATGAACAGGGCCGCTACAAGGTGTGTTGTCCCCGGGGCGCGAGGCAAACAGCGGAAGAAAAAATGTTCAGAGATGTTGAGATTAAAAATGTTGATTGCTTAACCGAGTTCATTTAAGTGTAAGAATGAAAAGTTCAAAACATTTATGCTCTTTTAACATTAACTAATATTAAATTGTGTGATTTATCAAACCATCAAACATGTGAAAATACCTACATCCATTTCAAAAAGTGAGGCGCCTCACTTTGAAGTGCTGTATTTTCAAAACAAACCGACTCATGGCCGAGCATGCAATAAGCTGTTTGCTGAGGGATACTTTTATTGAGGATTATGGTTTATTGTGTTATAAAAGTATAAAAATTTATTGCAAATTTGAAATCATTTTTTTCATATAGCGCTGGAAGATCTATACATAAAACTCTCTGTATGTTCCAAAGCGTAAACGCCATCTAGTGCCCATTTGCTTAAGTAGCATCGCCAAATGTAAAATGTCCCCCCCCTTTAAAATAACTAGTGTTTTCCACTCCCAGATTAAGCACGAAGTAAAATTTCGAGTTTAGAAAAGCCTCGTGAAAATTTGTCTCGGGTCGCTGCGCCACGCGTATAAATCTTTGATTTACATTTGACGATGCTACTTAAGCGGGGTCTAATGCAAATGGGGGGTCTAATGCCCATTTGCTTAAGTAGCATCTTCAAACGTAAATCAGTGTTTTATACGCGTGGCGCATGAAGTAAAATTTCGAGTTTAGAAAAGCCCCGCGAAAATTTGTCTCGGGTCGCTGCGCGACCCTTGACAAATTTTCCACGCGGGGCTTTTCTAAACTCGAAATTTTACTTCATGCTTAGTCTGGGAGTGGAAGACACTCTTTACTTCAAAATATATCACAAGTGTTAAGCTTTTGAACATATGTAAATTGCACAGGCCATAATAGTCAAAGATGTTCAGTATTCTTCAAGCACTGGTTCAGGACTATACTGATGATGGCGCTGAAGCCTGAAACGCGTATATACTTATCCGGTGAATGAATGAGTACTGAACACAAATTCATATTCTTAATTTCCATTATACGACAGACAGATATATTCAACACATTACCCTTTTATCGTGACGTCACAAAAAAAAACAAAACCCTTTATCATAAACGCTACAGTACGACAACTGTGGTATTCTTTTTAATTATGGTTTGTCTTTAAAATACTGAGCCCACAACAAAAATCAGCTGATCAAATAACGCGACCTTATTGGCTGCGGAAAAGCCAAATTCAAACTGAAGCATACCCACTGAGCAAAAAACAATCAAATAACGTTATATCAACATTGTTTTAATGTTAATGAAACATTACTTAAATGGTTTGCTCAAATCAAATCAAATAAAATTAAAAAAATGGTGATGTGTCCAGCATAGTACTTTCCCCCGTAAATTGCGTATTAAATCACTTTTAAAATATTTGTAGCGTTATTATTTTCAAAATGTCTTCAACTTTTTGATAACTACAACTTTTATTTGAAACATTTTTCAATTGGATCAACACATACTGACACAAACCAATGACTAGATAAAAAACACTATTTATTGAATATCTCAAAAACTAAGAGTGCTATGACAAAAAGTGAGTCCACAAAAAATCTTTAGTTTTTTATTTCCTACAACTTTTATTTGAAACATTTTTCAATTGTATCGACACATACACTGTCACACATCAATAACTAGATAAAACAAACAACTTTTAAAATATCTCAAAAACTAAGAGTGCTATGACAAAAAGTAAATAAACAATATATCTTCATTTTGTTATTATCTACAACTTTTATTTGAAAGAATTTTTTGTTTGATGAACATTTATTGAAAAAATCTGAAAAAACGCTAAGAGTAAAGTACCACTTCCGGTTTTCCGATTTTCACCAAAAGCTTTTCAGTTCTTCCGATTGTAACAAAAAGCTTAAGTTTCAAGTTTCATCTCGATATCTTTAGCGGTTTTTGCGGTACAGCGCACACAGACACACACAGCCACACAGCCACACAGACAGACAGACAGACATTTTTCAAAAATGGTCTTATTCGACTCAGGGGACCTCAAAACGGATATTTCCGCTAAAATTTTTGATTCGAAAATTTTCACGAAAACAATACTTTCCCTTTGTATTACATACGGGGGAAAGTAAAAAGCATCCATGAGATTATTGTAATATCAACCACAGAAATATAATAGAATTGTTAGCATTCTGCACTAAAAATTGATTCAATAATAAAGTTATGTTTTAATTAGGTTCCTTTATTTTCCACGTGTGTAAATTTGGAGCGACACTCTCTTTCCTCTATTTAGCGAAACGCTGGCCCAAGTTGATGAAGGATTGGGCAAACGTGGAAACGCACTTTCACAGTTATGGCTGGCCGAAAAGATTTGATCTGAGGATAAGACTGATCACGGTGGTCATCTTAATTTTAGCAGTGTGTAAGTAGCAGCAAAAGTTGCAGATAATCAAAGCCTCAAGGCCCGTATCGACTAGAACATTTGACTGTTGCGTGTCAACGTAACATTGATCCGTTACACAAAGTGGATACAGGGGAGCGTTGCGTTGCATCGTGCCAAATCAAGGGTTGAAATAAGCAATCCTTTACCTCGTAGCGGGTTACCAAATGTTACGTTACAGTGACACGCAACGGACAAATGTTCTAATCGATTTATAGCGTTTCCGGCTTATACGGAATCAGTGCGCACCGATTGCGGGGAGTGCCTGTCTTTATTTTAAACTCTCTTTATTTTATTCGCCAAAAAAACTGCACTGGAAATTGAGCACTCACTACATGAGCCAGTATCGCTCCTTGCCAAGGCATACAGACTAGAGTGTGCTCCGGTTTTTATCTTGCGGTGTATACCGATAGAGCGTCCGTTTTAGGGAACGGTGGATCACCTACATATCTGCAAACCACTGCCCGCCGGAGATCAACCCAGGTCTGGACCAGAGGGGCGAGTAGGCACCCCTGGGCTTTTCAAGGCCCACCGCTGACTCCTCATTTAGCGGCGACAAGCAACAGGGCTGTCAACCCCGCCGTGTGTAAGTTAGCCCTATCCAAGATAGGGACACAGAGGCTACCTCAAGAAGGTCTACAGCTCCGACTTGGACAATCGTCTGGTCTGCCCCAGATGCCTCCTATTTAGGTGCTATGCTGGACCTCCTGCCAAGGCATACAAACCAATCTCACTCTCTTCTTTTGAAAACGCTGAAGAGAATCTGTGAAAGGTATATAAGAACGTCGGCACTTATAAGTCAACCGCTGATGCCATTGCAACAGGCTTACACACGGGAAAGATCCACCGAGTCAGCCCTACATAACGTAGTGAGTAGAATCGAGAGATCAATGGATAACAAAGAATCCGCCCTGGGTGTTTTGGTTGACATCGAAGGTGCGTTTGATAAAACGACCATACCGAAGATAAGAAACGCTCTAAACAAGCACGGAGTACCATCAAAAATGTGTGACTGGATTGGCAATGCACTTGCCAACCGATTGGTTACAGTGGAAGAAGTTGGAGAACGTATCACCTGCAAGATTGGCAGAGGCTGTCCACAGGGAGCTATCCTATCTCCTTAACTATGGAACATGGTGCTGGACAGCCTCTCAGAACAACTTCAGCAATTAAGCTTCTTTGTGACAGCCTATGCTGACGACTTAGCCATTATGGTACATGGAAAATTTGAAGACGCTCAAAATGCAGAGAGCTCTAAATACAGTTTCGTGGTGGTGCAATGATCACTCCTTGTCGGTAAATCCGGCTAAAACGGAGTTGGTCATGTTCACCAAGAAAAGGAAGGTCATGAAAAGAGCACCAAAGCTATTCAATACGATGCTGCAGTACAGCGATGAGGTGAAATACCTGGGCATTACACTCGACAGAAAACTGAGCTGGAAAACGCACATCGAAATTAAAACTGACAAAGCTATAAGAGCCTTTTGGCAATGTCGTCGGGCAGTGGGGAAAACCTGGGGGTTGAAACCGCGCACAACGATGTGGCTGTACACAGATGTCATAAGGCCTATGCTAACATATGGAGCTTCAATTTGGTGGCCCAAGACCAAACAAGTAACGACAATCAGGAGACTAGCGCAAGTGCAGCGGACAGTCTGTTTAAGCGTAACAGTCACCATGCTCCGACAATGGTGCTGGAGATCATGTTATGCCTTCCGCGACTTGATATTCACGTAGAAAGGAGGGCTATTGCGACCATACTTCGCCTACAAAGTAACGGAATTTGGACCAGTAACAACTGTGGGGAAGTCAGAGGTCACCTCTGGAGGATGTTTTGCAACAATATACCTCTATTAGAGGCTGGCACTGACTACTGCATACCAACACCAATACGGAATGCTCCCTGCACAGTTAATATCCAACCCACGAAACATATGAGAGAGTCGGCTACAAGAATCTACACAGATGGCTCAAAAAGAATGAATAGGTCAGGGATTGGAGTTTTCTCTAGAACCCTGAGGATCCATACGAAAATCCCCATGGGTAAGTATGCGACCGTCGCTCAACTGGAAACGATGGGTATAACACTTGCGGCTGACATCATTTTAAGCCGTAAAGTGTCAAACGAAGTCATACTGATCCTAACAGACAGTAGGCAAGCCTTGAAGTTATACACTACTTCAGAGACAACACTAGAGTGCCATAAAAAAACTACGGCAGGCAGCATAACAACATTGAAATCTGCTGGGTGAAGAGGCACGATATAAACATAGGTAACAAGAGGGGTGATGCACTGGCCAGAGCAGCGGCTGGGATGAACGTCATCTTACCGGAGCCGCTAGTGCGATTAACATCCCTGTCACTATGTAACATGTTACATTCCAACACACTTGATAAATTCAGGAAGCGTTGGAATGATACGGAAAGCTGCAAACTCTCGAAGGAGACATTACTGTACCCGAACAAGATTTCAGCTAAACAGTACCTGCAGCAGCAGCGGCTCGTAGCCTAACTTCAAGGTAGACCCGAGACCCAAGGTAAAATGTATCCGTTATTAAAAGGTGAATTTGTTGTGCAGTTCCTTGTATTTATAAACCACGATCTCAACCTCAAATTTTGTGAGCCTTGGCGCTGTGGCCGACCCTGTGTAACAGGCGGGCACTCACGCTAGATACAAAAATTAAGTTTGACAAAATAAGCGGTGGTGCTCACTGTTAACCTCCGGCTTGGCTCACTTGATCGGCAAGCTGAAAAAAATAATGTTAGTTATTTCTGACCTTTGTTGCTCTCAAGTTTACGACTTAGAGTTGTAGTCTTCTTTCCTCTGGCTATTTCTTCGCTGGATTGGCACAAACACTTTCACTTTGTTTATTATCAATTTTAGAGGTAACGGGGGTAAGCGAATGAGTTTAGATAAAATAAAGTAAAAAAAAAAAAAATTCAATTAGTTCATGAAAGAAACTGTGGTTTATTTACAAACCAAAAACAAATAGAGGAATTAATTAATATTTACAAAAAAAAAGAACGAAAGAAAAGACAAGAACTAATTAGAATAAGGGGAAAAAAAATGTCGCACTCGCGTAAACTGGCCTCAATAATAGTTGAAGTAAAAAATTGAAATAAACAGACACGACTTAGAAGTGCTTCGTGAAATTAAAAGAAAAAAAAACAGCACTTGTAACTTTGAAAACATAATTTGTAAACTCTACACGACCAACCCCAACTTCCAACTCCTAACTTCAGCTTCCAACTAACTACTTCTAACTGCCTACCCCAACTTCCAAATACCAACTCCAACTTGTTGGGGGGAGAGGCTGGTAGGGCAAGCGCTTCTCCCATTGGCTGACCCGTGGGGTTGGGGGGTAAACGCAGATAGCGCTTCGCTCAGCGCTAGGGCGCGCGCATGCGCTCTTTAAATTGCCTACCGCCGGGAACCAGTACGGATGTACAACCACATAATTAAATTAAAATTATTGCAAAATAATTGTATTTACAACTTTAATATATTTGCATGTTCTGGTTGTAGCATCCGTACCAACGGTAGGGCTTTTTACCATGTTTGGTAAACTAATCGCCGATGTTCCCTGTATGAGTGGTATACCAACTAGTATATGTGTGTCATTTATAATTAAATTAAATCACACATATTAAAAATAGAAATAATTCCGCAGCTGTACCCTCTCGCGTGTTTGCGCGTACTTTCCCTCTATTTCCCGGGTCTTTGGAATACCCGGGCGTCATAAACAGGGATTACAAAAATTCCCAGTCCGTAAAATGCGGGGCGTAACTGGTACCTGGGGTAATTCTAAAGAAAAATTTCGGGTACAGCGTTGTGGGCGTAACGTGCGGATTATTGAGCGTTTAACGCGAGTGCAATTTGTAATGGGGAAAAACCTACTAATCCTAAAAAAAACCTATTTAAACTTAAAATTAAAATATACAAAATATACAAATTCAACTTTCAATGTATGTAATACGGACTTTACTCATTTTATAATTATTATGATTTATGAAGCTGATAAATAAAGGGAATTAAAAAAAACAAATGGGTGCCGCTGTGAAAAAAAAATGAATCAAAAATTATGTTGCCCGAAAAATTATTAAATTACGCTGATTAAATCAAAGTTCCGGCGTTTGCGGTAAAACGCCGGTAACACCTGAAGTTGGGCTGCGAGCCGTCGCTGACCTGCAGATGACTAGAAGGAACCTCAAACCTCAATGGACACTTATACAAGATGGAAATAGTTGACTCCCCATCTTATAGAGGGTGTGAAATGGAAGACGAGCCTGCCGGGCACATCCTCAGCGAATGCCCGGCACTCTCGTCTACGAAAGGATCCATACTGCCGACGATGGACATCATCAGGGATTTGCCCACCTCAGTAATACTGAACTACCTAGACAAGGTGGGATGGTTGAGCTGAGGATGGGTGACCTGAAGTGGAAGGTGCTGCCTGGGCCTAATGAGATCTAGTGCAGTGCAGTAATGCGCACTCCCCCTTATACCAGATACCAGATCGTTGCTTGCCCTCAGTCGGCTCGAATGCAAATTTTTATGCAAAAAGTTCGGAAGCGAAAAACACAAAACCTCGGTTAGTGCGCACTGGGACAATAAGCAGTAAACGCTATTATTAATTACAGCTTTTACTTACAGAGTTTTATTATATTTTTAGTACAATACGCGACTAATCAAATAAGCAACATTTTGATAGCATCAAAGTGTAAAAGTGATAAGCAAACGACTATCGAGTATTTCTACAAAGTGCTGTCATTTCCGTTTGTGTTTTCTCTTATTGACTACGCTGGATGGAAAGCACTCTTACTGCACGTAAATATGTACACATTTTAAAACTATATATTTTCACTTAATTTAAAAAAAAAAGATTACCCACTGAGCAAAAAACAAACAAATAAGATTATATCATCATTGCAGCAGCATTAAACGTTATTTTAATGTTGTTGAAACATTACTTAAATGTGTTTGTTCAGTGGGTAAATTATCCCACTGAGCAAATTCATGCAAGTAATGTTTCATCAACATTAATACAACGTTTTATGTTGCTAAAATGTTGATATAACGTTATTTGTTGGTGTTTTGCTCAGTGGGATGGCACTCTGGAGGTTGTTTTTTTTATGGAACATACGATACAATTCTGTAAGAATTTTTGATAATATCTAAATAATAATTATAAAACATTCATACGGTTCATATTTTCAGATAATCGATTTGCAATCATCGTTAGTTTGGTGCTACGTCGATCTATTCGTTATGGTAATGAGCACAGCTTTGGCTGTCAGATTCAAACAGTTGACTGACAGGGTCAGAACCACGGCGGAATCTAAAGTAAACCTCTTTCACTCGATGATCAGTAGAGGCTGAAAGTTTGATTCTAGGTAATCAGCGAAACTATTTGGCGGAACGTCAGGGAAGATTACAATCGTCTTTGCAAATTATGCAAGTCTTTAGACGAATTAATTTCCAATCTTGTATTGCTGTCGTTTGGGACGAATTTGTTTTTCATATTGTTGTTGCTATTCAACAGTCTTAGGTAAAGAAACTGTTATAATAGTGAAAGCTTTCACTTACTTAATGTAGTTGTATGAGTTACGTGAAGGTGTTAAGTCACTTAATTAAACACAGTTATATTCCTTTCTTCACTTTTATTTTTCTTGCTAGATGTACATTTCGGGTACTAAGTACCCATTATCAATAGCTATTGATAATCGGTACTTAGTACCCGAAATGTACATCTAGCAAGAAAAATAAAAGTGAAGAAAGGAATATAACTGTGTTTAATTTCAATTACTTGGTGAAACGTGATTAAAATATATGAATTTAATAAAAATTCATAAAAGGTTTGTTCGTTTGCACTGCTCTAAGTTGAACTGAGTTTAAGTTTGTGATCTCACAGTTCAGGTTAGTGTAACTTTACGTTTACAATTGCAGGCGTCTAGTTCATGTAACGAACAGGGGGTTACCGCTTGAAATTTAAAGAGAAGTTCGTTACATGGACTAGTGCAGCACTTGTTACACTTTTCGCACTGAATCAGGGGGGCTAGTCACCATCGACGCACTTTTTGCACTGAATCAGGGGGGCTAGTCACCAGCGACGGCTCGCAGCCTAACTTCAGGGTAGGCCACAGCGCCAAGGCACACAAAATTTGAGGTTGGGATCCCGCTTTACAAATGCAAGGAATTGCACAACAAAGTCAACTTTCAATAACGGATACATATTACCTTGAATCTCTGGCCTACCCATGCAATTTGTCATCGGTGAGAAGTCGCACTGATATGACGTCATTTTTGGAAGAATTTACCAAACCGTACGGAGTAAAATGACGTCATTTCAGTGCAACGATGGCAAATTGCATGGGTGCTGTGATGATAAATTGCATGGGAGCTGTGACTAGCAGCGGCGGCTCGCAGCCTAACTTCAGGGTAGGCCAGAGACCCAAGGTAATATGTATTCGTTATTGAAAGTTGACTTTGTTCTGCAATTCCTTGTATTTGTAAAGCGCGATCCCTACCTCGAATTTTGTGTGCTTTGGCGCTGTGGCCTACCCTGAAGTTAGGCTGCGAGCCGTCGCTGGTGACTAGCCCCCCTGATTCAGTGCAAAAAGTGTAATAAGTGCTGCACTAGTCCATGTAACGAACTTCTCTTTAAATTTCAAGCGGTAACCTAAATTTATTTAAAATTACCTCTGATTTTTATAACAAAATTTCACATATTATTATAATAAAAATTATTGTAATAAACTAATTCATTTTAATAAAATAATTAACATTTCCTTATTTTCTATATTTTTAGGGAAATGAAAAATAATTTATACAAAATTTATTTCTTCGCATCCTTCGGATTTCTGATTTCCCGGACGGTTTACGTTTCCTTGTACGCGGCTTGGGTGAACGATGAAAGCAAAATGCCGATTTCGATCTTGAATTCTGTCCCGACCAGCGTTTATAATATCGAGGTAAACATTTTCACACGCATAAATATTTACGTACTTTCATTGTTAACAAATTTTTTAGATACGAAGATTAATCCAGCAAATAAGTTTCGATTCCGTGGCGTTAACCGGGAGGAATTTCTTCAACGTCACAAGAGGACTTATTTTGAGTGTAAATATTTGCAACATTTATAAAAAAATATTGTGCAAAATTTATTAAAAGAAATTGGAAAACTAAATCAGTCAGTCACATATCTTTGAATGGGAATCTTCTACAATCTGAGTGATTTAGTTTTCAATTTTTTTTATTAATATTTCAAAAAAAATCGAATTTAAGTGAAACCCTGTTTTAGAGAGTCAAAAGAGGCATTCGAATACTTTAGTTAAACTGGATACGTGATTTTTTTTAAGAGGATTCGTATTCGAATTCAAATGCGGGTGATTTGAATCCTCATAAAAGGATTCAAATATTTATAAAAGGATTCGAATCAGCGGCCTAACTTCAGGGTAGGCCACAGCACCAAGGCACAAAATTTGAGGTTGGGATCGCGCTTTATAAATACAAGGAATCGCAAAACAAAGTTACCTTTCAATAACGAATACATATTACCTTGGTTCTCTGGCCTACCCTGAAGTTAGGCTGCGAGCCGCCGCTGATTCGAATACTTCCAAAGGATTCGAATACTTATAAACGGATTTGAATTGTCAAAAATAATTCGAATTAATTGTGAGGATTAACATGAAAAATTTGTTTTGTGTGTTTTTAAATGTCTCAGTAAATCAGTGTTTTATACGCGTGGCGCATGAAGTAAAATTTCGAGTTTAGAAAAGCCCCGTGAAAATTTGTCTCGGGTCGCTGCGCGACCCTCGACAAATTTTCTACGCGGGGCTTTTCTAAACTCGAAATTTTACTTCATGCTTAGTCTGGGAGTGGAAGACACTCGTTTAAAGCTTCGAATTGGACGGTTTTATAAACCATCTAAGTAACTGGTAACTACCCACTGAACACCTAAACATTTTAAACATTGCTCGGATGCTGAACATGATACTCATGATATCTTATAGACTTGGCTTCACTTCACTTCTTTTAGACAATCACGAGACGAGTACGACACGAGCACGAGACGTGCACGACACGAGATGAGCACAAGACGTGTACGACACGAGACTAGCACGGGGCGTTCAACACACTCGTGTCTTGAACGTCTTGTGCTCGTGTCGTGTTCGTGTTGTGATCGTCTCGTCAAAAGTGTGGTATCTTAAGGAGAGGATATTTTTTTACCGATCTTGTATAAATCATAAACTAACCTAAGCAGTATATTTTGAACTTTAGACTAAATCAATGTTTTATACGCGTGGCGCATGAAGTACAATTTCGAGTTTAGAAAAGCCCCGTGAAAATTTGTCGAGGGTCGCGCAGCGACCCTCAACAAATTTTCTACGCGGGGCTTTTCTAAACTCGAAATTTTACTTCATGTTTAGTCTGGGAGTGGAAACGTTCGTTCGAAACTTCAAGGTGATTGCGTTGATAAAACGTTTTTAAAGATAAAAATCTAGTTTTCAAAATTTTGTTTAACATTATATGAAGTAAAACTGACATGGTACCCACAATCTGAAATGTTAACGTTTTCCGACATTTCCCTGATTCAAGATTTTTTTCCCTGACCTTTTAATAAAAAAAAAGACTTTTATTGGCATATATCCACACCTTTACATTTGGTTACACATTTATCGATCCCAACACCTCCTCTACCTCCATACTCCTTATCTCCCCTCCTTGCTATTCCCTTCACCACTACATAGTCTTGCCCCTATATACGTTTTCTTCCCCTCCCAGTCCCCCTCCGTGCACCCGTTTAACAGTTCCCACCCTTCCTCCATCACCCACTCCTTCATTTTCCTTCCCTCCCCGTTTATACATTTATCCTGCGAGCTCCTTTTCCTCATTGAACCGTCCTCCTTAAGTCCTCTCCCCGCTTCTCCTATTCTCGCGTTGAAATCCCCCCCCCCCCCCCACCATCCACCTTCCTCCTTCTCCTGCTCTTTCATCTATCTCCCTCCTTACGTCTCCCCAGTTTTTACTCACATATAACACCCCCACATTCATCTTGTATCCCCCTCGCTGGTACTTCACCCACACCAGTCCTTCACATCCCTCCATCATCTCCCCCTTGCTTCCTTTCCTGTCTTTTTTCCATCCAACAATCATTCCCCCCTTCACCCTTCCCTTCTTCGCACATTTGGTCGCCTCTTTCATCTCCCATCTAAACCCCTTTGGTAACCATTCTTTCACCTCTCTCCAATCCTTCTCTATTATCCACGTCTCCAGTATCCCCACTACGTCCTTCCCGATTACCCACTCCTCAAAATCTTCCTCCACTTGCACTCCTGTCCTTTCGACTTTATTCCCGCCACATTCCAAAACCCTATCGTTAACCCTTCTTTTTTCCCCACCCCCCCACCCCCCTTTCTTTTACTCTTTGAGTTATTCGTTCGCCCTGTTTTTTGGACCTGCCACCTCCTTTATCAACATATCTTTCTCCTTGTGCCTTCTCCACCATTCGTCTCCGACGCGCAGTTTCTGGTAGAACACTTGGACTTGGTTGCCTCTTATTCTTTCCTCCTTTGCCCTCTCTTTAATCCTCTTCTGTACCTCCCTCTCGCTCTTCATAAAATCATCGTCAAAGTACACATCACTCTTCGTATCTCTTAATACGCCTTTCTTCACCATTAATTTCTTTTTGTCTTCGCCGTTTCTGCACCTCACCAATATCGGTCGCTTTTTTGCCCCCTTCTCTATACCTAGCCTAAACGCATCATCAAATTGAAAATCTGGGACATTCAAATTCTCCGCCATCTTCTTCACCACTTCTTTAACATCACCCCCTTCTTCTATCCCATTAATAATAATATTATTTTTTCTTCTTTCTTTCTCCCTACTCTCCTCCCCCTTTTCCAGTTTAGCAATTCGTTCTATAAGCAATGATTTTTCTACTTCCCATTTTTGTTCTTTCTGCGTTATTTCTTTTTTTAATTCCGTTATATTTTTATTGTAATCTTCCATTATATTTTCCAACGTTGCTAATTTATCCAAAACCCTGTCTAATTTCGCCTCAATTCCTTCTGACCCTTTTCCCTCTGCTTTTCTTTTTTTTCCTACTTGTTCGAAATATTGCTTTAGATCGCCGCAACTGCTCGTACGCGCCCTATTGGACATTGATTCCGCGTCTCGGCCGTCACGCGCGAGATACAAGTATGAATGGGTTTTTACTTTCCCCCGTATGTAATACAAAGGGAAAGTATTTTTATCGTAAAAATTTTCGAATCAAAAATTTTTGCGGAAATATCCGTTTTGAGGTCCCCTGAGTCGAATAAGACCATTTTTGAAAAATGTCTGTCTGTCTGTCTGTCTGTCTGTGTGCGCTGTACCGCAAAAACCGCTAAAGATATCGAGATGAAACTTGAAACTTAAGCTTTTTGTTACAATCGGAAGAACTGAAAAGCTTTTGGTGAAAATCGGAAAACCGGAAGTGGTACTTTACTCTTAGCGTTTTTCAGTTTTTTTCAGATTTTTTCAATAAATGTTCATCAAACAAAAAATTCTTTCAAATAAAAGTTGTAGATAATAACAAAATGAAGATGTATTGTTTACTTACTTTTTGTCATAGCACTCTTAATTTTTGAGATATTTCAAAAGTTGTGTGGTTTATCTAGTTATTGAGGACCACTTCGTAATCTGTTATAAAAAGAAGAACGTTTTTCGGGATCTTTCAAACACAATTTTCTACAGGGTGATTCATTAGCCTCTTTACAAACTTTAAAAAGTGATGTAATACGCAATTTACGGGGGAAAGTACTATGATGGACACATCACCATTTTTTAAATACTTTCTATACGTGCCTCGTACACTCCCGCCGTTCCACCTTCCACTCACACCAGCAACGCGCGCCTCTTTTCCACCAAGTCCGCCGCGCACGCGACTCTCGCCTTCCCGATGTCCACGTGCACGCTCACCGTTTCTACTGTTCTTATACAAGACTCTTCGCACACTCTAATTACTCGCGCCCCTAGTCCTCGCTAAACTTGTAACACTCTCCCACGCTTTTCCCTCAAAAACTCGCACTGCTAACCACTTAATATTTTCACTACCGCTCCGATACATGCACACTCTCTCCTTTTAATATAGTATGTTCAATAAAAAAAGCCTCTAGAGCGCCATTATTTTAATTATTTTTAAAGTTAAGTTGGCTATCCAGTGAGCAAACACATCTATTTATTTATTTATTTATTTAACGGAAGATCCATTTTACAAAATATATTTTAACAAAATTATATAACTACGAGAAGAATACAGTAATACTTATACATACAATATACAATTCAATATAACGCTTAAGTTTGCTGATAAACTGTGAGGGTGAGAAGCAATTAAAAATATCAAAATTTGGATGCAGTGATAGTTTATTTGCTGTACGCATAAACCTTGTAAGTGGACTATTATTCCCGTAATATGTCTTATGGAACTGGATACGAAATAAGGGTAAATGTCGAATTGAGCGATTAGATTGAGGAATAGAGAAAGTAATTTGCGACAGAAGATATGGGCATTCAACAATGTGATAAATTAATTTATGAAAAAATAACAAATCAGCATACACCCGGCGGATACTTAGTTTATCAATACATTGGATAGACAAAATTGTATCTGAATTTGTGCTGGTATCAAAGCCTAACTTGTACGCAAGTACTTTTAAAAATTTGTTTTGAACGTCTTCTAAAGAATTAATATAAACACTTTGAGTAGGTGCCCATACACTGGATCCATATTCCGGATGCGAACGTACAAATGCGAAGTAAACTCGTTTAAATGCTGCTAGTAACAAGTCTCTACCCATTCGTTTTATATAACCTAACATCTTTCTAGCCCGATTACAAATTGCGTTAATATGGCTGGCAAAACACAATTTTCTATCAAAGATTATACCCAAATCTTTAGTAACACATAATCATTTGTTTTTTAATGAACAAAAATGCAAATCTATGAAATTTACAATTGATGGTCACCACCTTGAACAATTTGTTCAAGGTGGTGACCATCAATTGTAAATTTCATAGATTTGCATTTTTGTTCATTAAAAAACAAATGATTATTTTGACACCAATTACGAGGGCAGATTGAAAAGTTTCCGGAATGGGCAAGAAAACGCAGTAATTAAACAGGTTTTATTTTTTATTTTTCAACATAGTACCCTTGCAGGGCGATACTCTTTTCCCAGCGGTGCTCCAACTTTTTTAAGCCTTCAGAAAAATATGATTTCGGGAACTCTGCAAAATAAGCTTTGACCTCCTCATTTGACGTAAAGCGCTTGCCTCCGAGCCAAGTCTTCATGTTTGTGAACAAAAAGAAGTCGCACGGGGCCAGGTCTGGAGAGTACGGGCGATGCGGCACCACCTCGTAGCCCAATTCTGGGTGTATAGGTTTGGTCTTGAGAATGTTATCTCTAATGTGGCGATCGCATAGCTTCTCTAGCGTTTTTATCATAAACTAGGATAAGCTGATCGGTCTAAATGATTTTGTCATTCCTGCAGGGTTTGGGAATGAACACTACTTTTACCATTCTCCAGGACTTGGGTACGTAACGGTGCTCCAGGCAGCCACGGTAGATGGCCCCGAGCAGTGTCGTGAGCCCAGGCGGTCCCCATTGGAGCAGGGCCGGATATATCCCATCCGGTCCTGGGGACTTGTAAGGCTTGAATGATTTAATTGCCCATGTTATGGTTTGGTTTGTGACTATATTCATAGCTAATTTCTTATCCTCGTCGTTCGGCTCGGTTGAGTTTTGCTCGACATCGTGTGTATCGACGTCTAGTGTTTCGCACCCGGGAAAGTACGTTTGTAGCATTTGTTTTTTCGTTTGATGTTAGTTCTCCATCTTCTTTACTTATGCTCCCAAGGTAGTGGGGGTCCTTGAAGAGTACTTTTCTAAGTCTGGCGGCAGTGTTGGTGGACTCTATGTCCTCACAGTATTTCCTCCAGGCTTGTCTTTGTCCTGCACGGACTTCTCTTTTGTAGATGCGAAGGTGATCCTTGTAAGCATCCCAGTCTGGTTTTCTCTTGTTGTTCTTGGCCCTGTTGTAATTTGAATCTTTAAACGAGTGTTTTCCACTCCCAGACTAAGCATAAAGTAAAATTTCGAGTTTAGAAAAGCCCCGTGAAAATTTGTCGAGGGTCGCGCAGCGACCCGAGACAAATATTCTGGGCTTTTCCAAACTTGAAATTTTACTTCATGCGCCACGCGTTTAAAACGTTTAAATATTGTGAAGTTCAAAATAAACTGTTAGTACTTAGTATATTTTTATAAAGAATATACAGGGAGTATTTCTTTAAGGTACACGTATTCCAAATTCAGCTTATTTCCTTTAAATCTTTAGACATTTGTTGTTTTTTTTTTTCAGAGCTTTTCAAAACTTCAAATTTTACTTTATGCGCCACGCGTATAAAGCACTAATTTCAAGTGAGGTTTAAATATACATACATTTCACAATATTTTAATGTTTTATACGCGTGGCGCATGAAGTAAAATTTCGAGTTTAGAAAAGCCCAGAAAATTTGTCGGGGGTCGCTGCGCGACCCTCGACAAATTTTCACGGGGCTTTTCTAAACTCGAAATTTTACTTCATGCTTAGTCTGGGAGTGGAAAACACTCGTTTCAAGCGTAAAATTAAACTTTTTTAAAAAACACAACAAATATCTAAAAATTTGAAGAAAATTAGCTGAATTTGGAATACGTATACTTTAAACAAAAACTCCCTGTAAATGTATGCATGAGCTGTGACTATCTGATAATCGTTTGTTTATAAAATAATTGATTTTGAAGTCCTAAACGTGTGTTTTCCACTCCCAGATTAAGCATGAAGTAAAATTTCGAGTTTAGAAAAGTTTTTCTAAACTCGAAATTTTACTTCATGCGCCACGCGCATAAAACACTGATTTTATGTGAAGCTCAATATATTCGACTAAAGCAGTATCCTTAAAACGTATATTCTGAACATCACATCACATCAGTGTTTAGTACGCGTGGCGCATGAAGTAAAATTTCGAGTTTAGAAAAGCCTGAAAATTTGGTTTGGTCGCGTAGCGCTACGCGCTACGCGACCAAACCAAATTTTCAAGCTTTTCTAAACTCGAAATTTTACTGCATGCTTAATCCGGGATTGGAAAACACTCGTTTGAAAATGAAATTTGAAATATTTGTAAAAACAACGAATTTCTAAAGATTTACAGCGTATATACTGTATACGCTGTAAATCTTTAGATATTCGTTGTTTTTACAAATATTTTAAATTGCACTTTCAAACGAGTGTTTTCCACTCCCAGACTAAGCATGAAGTAAAATTTCGAGTTTAGAAAGCCCCGTGAAAATTTTAGCATTGGCGATTCGGGATGAATGGGCGGGCGCGTTGTCGTGGTGGAAGAGCACTTTTTTCCGCTGCAAATGAGGCCGTTTCTCCTTCAATATGCCGTTGAATTGATCCAATAAATCGCTGTAGTATTGTCCCGTGATAGTTCTTCCCTTCTGCAAAAAGTCGATGTGTATCACACCTTGCGAATCCCAAAAAACGGTGGCCATGACCTTTCCAGCCGATGGGACTCGGCCTTCTTCGGAGTAGATTCGCCTGGAGAAATCCACCGTTTCGACTGCTACTTGGTTTCTGGTGTGTAGTGGTGGATCCATGTTTCGTCCACGGTCACGAATCGGCGAAAAATATCCGTTGGATTACGCTTTAACAAGGCCAAACACTCTTTCGAAGTTGTCACACGATTTCGCTTGTTGTCCATAGTCAGCAAACGCGGCACCCATCGGGCCGACAGCTTCCTCATGCCCAAATGTTCGTGCACGATATTTTGCATATGAGATGCCCGTGGTCTTTACTATTTCGCGCAACTTCACTCGTCGATTGGCTAACACGAGATCATGGACTTTGTCGACCATTTCTTCATTTGTGGCCGTTTTTGGACGTCCACTGCGTGGTTCATCCTTGGTGCTCGTACGGCCACGTTTGAACTCGCTCACCCAGAAACTAATAGTCGAAAATGAAGGTGTGAATGTGCCATGAACTTCCTGCAAAATATCTCGTATCTCCGTCGCCTTTTTCCCATCCATCCAGAAATGTTTGATGACTGCACGAAATTCGTTTTTATCAATTTTTCCAAAGGTGCCTGACTTGCTTCACAAGATATCCTAGTAAACAAAAACGGAACGACGCACGTGTCTGAAAATTTGACAGCTTACCTAAAATAGGTTAGCCTTGACAACCATCATAACAATGTCACGATACGCTCGCCATCTCTTGCCTATTCCGGAAACTTTTCAATCTACCCTCGTATAAACAGATAATAAATCATCTTCCAGCAATAAACAGTCTTCCATAGACACAATTTCTTTGTACAATTTCAGGTCATCAGCAAAGAGCAAAAATGAGGAATGTTTTATAACCAGTGATATGTCATTAATAAAGAGTAAAAACAGCAATGGACCACATTGCGAGCCCTGGGGAACACCCGACGGCACTTGAATGCTATTCGATAAAAAGTTATTGATTTTAACACACTGCACACGGTTACTTAAAAAGCTGTGTACCCACTTAACAACATTCGCATGGAATCCCGATGCAGATAATTTAGCAACTAAAATATCGGGGTTAACACGATTAAATGCCTTGACAAAATCGGCAAATACAGTATCAACTGAATGGCTAGACTGGAAGGCATTCATGATAAATGAAGTGAAGGTCAAAAGATTCGTTACTGTAGATCTTCCAGTACGGAATCCATGCTGTTCATCTATGAGCATGTTTTTACACATCCAATTTAAGTTTATTAAGTAACTTAGGTATAACGGATTGTATTGATATACTCCGGTAATTTGATACATCATCCCTTTTGCCAGACTTAAATAGTGGTGTAACAAAGCTTCTCTTCCAAAAGTCAGGAAATATATTTTGTGTGACAGAAGCATCAAATAAAATGAATAATGGCGATGTGATAGAAAAAATACAATTCTTTAAAAATAGTGAAGGGATTCCGTCAGGGCCAGTGCTATTGCTGCTTTTCAAATCATTAATTTCATGAAATATATCACTTTTAAATGATTATATTGGCATATAGGTTGCTTCTGAAGTGCTAGAAAATGTCGGTATAAATGCAGGTTTATTTGTACTGTACACTGTGGTAAAATAGTCCGCAAATAATCTAAGTAATATTTCATCAACATTAAAACAACGTTTAATGTTGCTACAATGTTGATGTAACGTTATTTGTTTGATTTTTGCTCAGTGGGTACACGCCTTAGGAATTGACATATAAAACGTCAAACATGATAATTATAATATAAAATTTCAGAGTTGCCAACTTACAATATTTTCCATGGCACTCTAGAGGTTTTTTTTTAATGAACATACGATATAACATTTACTAATGTTTGATATTTTCTTATGAAATTACGGCCCTCTAAGCAAAAAACAAACAAATAACGTTGTATCAACATTGTAGCAACATTAAACGTTGTTTTAACCCATTAACGGCGGAGCAATTTTAGAGTTAACTCTAGAAGTTGATTTTAGACTTAATGGCTTATTGTATAACATACTGTGAATTTTTCTTTTAATTATACGTACTGTATACGCTGTAAATGTAAGGCATTTGTCGATTTTGTATAAAACCGTGCAATATGAAGTCTAGAACAAGTATTTCCACTCCCAGACTAAGCATGAAGTAAAATTTCGAGTTTAGAAAAGCCCCGCGTAGAAAATTTGTCGAGGGTCGCGCTAGCGACCCTCGACAAATTTTCACGGGGCTTTTCTAAACTCGAAATTTTACTTCATGCGCCACGCGTATAAAACACTGAAATATTGTGAAGTTAGAAATACACTGAAAACATTTTTTTTAATGAGTAATAATCGAGATATTTAAATAATAAAATATTTACGTTTTTCTTCATACATTTTCAAGTCAAGTCAAATAATACACGAAAACTAAAAACATCTGTACTAAACAGCTCATATAAATAGTTTTATCAAAAAAGAAAAAGTTAAATATTTTTTTTTCACAATAAATATAAAAGGCACAAGGTTGAAATTGTTATCAATGTATGGTTTAAATATAGTCACTCTGTTGCTAAAATATGAATTCAAAAAAATCATTCCTTCTTGGTGTTACGCTTCTAATGTCATTGAGTATATATCAAATTAACTTATCAAGTAATTTAATTAACATAAAATTAATAATGTTGCGTATATGCATCAATGGCACCTAATGGGTTAATGTTGATGAAACATTACTTACATGGATTTGCTCAGTGGGAGTAAAAGTATGAAATATTTTATTGAGACAGGCATAAAGATGATACCTTAAAGTAGGCCTAGTTTTCTTTTAAACAGAAAAGAACATTTCCTGTATACATATTATGAATTGTTTTGTCTTCTTTTTAGGTGGCTGGAGCTATTGTTACCTATGAACTAGTACTCATACAATTTAACGAGAATCTGCTTAAAAATGTTAACAACTCCACAGACGAGTGTACTTATAAAATATAAAATTAATTTAAAAAATAAAATAAAGTAAACACTTAACTTTTTTAAACAATTTTCAAACATTAAAAGTGCCGAAATTCTTTTCGCAATCTACAACAAGTTAACTTGTTGTAGATTGCGAAAAGAATTGCATTTTTAATGTTTGAAGTATTCTGCAACCAATAATTGGCAATTTCAATTATACTTAAACAATTTTCATTAAATAGTTAATAAAAGTGGTATAAAAAGTTAAGTATTTTCTTTATCTCAATATTAAAATAGTGATTTAGTTTAGTGATTAATCTTATTGAGCACAAAAGTTTTAAACACCGTTTTATCAACGTTAAAATAACATGAAACGTGATAAATCGTTATACGTCGATATATTTGGGCTTCGTTTGTAAACGAAACGTTCGAATTCTTAGCAAATTTAAGGCCAGGGCCTGTGAATACGGTACCGGTGCAATTTGTGCTTCGGTACTGTGAATACGGGCCCTGGTTATATTAGAAAAGACTGTTATTTAATTTTATTGTCTCAATAAAAAAAGTATCCGAAAACACAGGTGTTTTTATTTAAAATAACTACAAATAAATAATACATTTCTGCAAGTGTGCTATACTTTCATGCATAGCTGTAAAGGCCAATTGATATTCATTCGATTTAAGAAAAACGACTCGTTTGTGTAGCTTTAATTAACCAACATTGGCTTGATAGTTTTGAAAATGATAAAAAATCGAGTTATGAGAATACAACTCATAGCCTACTAGGACGAATTTTAAACCAATGAGATGCAAGGAAAGCCGTAGGTACATGTCTATCACCGCGATGATAAAAAACAAAAGAAGCGGTGGGTGATAAGTTGTCCTGTCATTCGAAACGTCAAAATAGGTAAAGTTTCGTGCAGTGATATTAATAGAAAAGTGAAAAGTGCGACGCCAAAAAAACACCGTCATAAACAAAGAATCACAGTAGCGACAGTTTACGAACTTTTGTGCGGTTAAAAAATTCTCAATCAATAGGGAAACAACAATATCACTGCTGTCGGTAATGTTAAGGGACTCACATTATTTTATTCGTTATAAATGGTAGAAAACAGTGGAAAATGGAGTTATGTACTTCCTAAATGGCAAAAAAGTGAAAACGGATCACACCGAATAACGAGGTTGAAAAGAAAAAAATCTGATTAATGTTTAAGTGCTTCAGTAATTTTCAGTTTCAAAGCGACTATATTTTTCTGAAACTCTTAGTTTTCTTAATTCAACAACAGTATAAACACAAAATTTCCATTGTTCTTCTTAAATGGCACTGGCTTCAAAGCCCAATCGATCAACATCCCTAAATATAAAGAAAGAAAGCAAACCAGCGCACTAACCTCTTAATTAAATGAAGACGATCCTTTAAATCCAAATTTCTCGTGCTCAGTTCTATTTTTAATAATCCATTAGGCAAAGCTTCACTAATAAACAATTACAACTGGAGTCGAAAAAGTGACTGAATCTCAAAGCCCAATCGATCAACATCCCTAAATAGAAAGAAAGAAAGCAAACCAGCGCACTAACCTCTTAATTAAATGAAGACGATCCTTTAAATCCAGATTTCTCGTGCTCAATTCTATTTTTAATAATCCATTAGGCAAAGCTTCACTAATAAACAATCACAACTGGAGTTGAAAAAGTGACTGAATCTGCTCTTGAAATTCGTCGAAAGAATGAAATTATCTCCAATGTTCGCTTGCATTATTTGTGCGTGTTTGGTGATAAGCGAATGAATTTATTAATAGAAACTGGTTTAAATTTATGTTGTTTTGTTTAACGATTGCGAATAATTCTGCATTTAAAAAAAACAGAGCTCGAATCAATCGGGATTCGAATTATTTTAGAGGACTTGAAAGATGTGATTGAATATTTTTGTCTATAAGGATTATACAAATTTTCACGGGGCTTTTCTAAACTCGAAATTTTACTTCATGCTTAGTCTGGGAGTGGAAAACTCTAGTTTAAAGCTTCTAATTGAACTTTTTTAAAAACAGTTAATGTAGGAAAATTTACAGCTTATGCATATGTTAGCCTAAAAGAAAATTTTTTTGTATAAAGTATAGAATATCTACTTAACATTTGCATAAGCTGTACTTTTTCCGACATCCGTTGTTATTCTCAAATCCTAATTAGAAGTGTATTCCACTCCCAGACTAAGCATGAAATAAAATTTCGAGTTTAGAAAAGCCCCGTGAAAATTTGTCGAGGGTCGCTGCGCGACCCTCGACAAATTTTCACGGTGCTTTTCTAAACTCGAAATTTTACTTTATGCGCCACGCGTATAAAATACTGAAATATATTTGAACCTCACCTAAAATCAGTGTTTTAATCGCGTGGCGCGAGACAAATTTTCGGGGCTTTTCTAAACTCGAAATTTTACTTCATGCGCCACACGTATAAAACACTAAAATATTGAGAAACTTATGTATATTTGAACTTCACTTGAAATCAGTCTTTTATACGCGTGGCGCATGAAGTAAAATTTCGAATTTAGAAAAGCCCAGAAAATTTGTCTCGGGTCGCTGCGCGACCCTCGACAAATTTTCACGGGGCTTTTCTAAACTCGAAATTTTACTTCATGCTTAGTCTGGGAGTGGAAAACTCTCGTTTAAAGCTTCTAATTGAACTTTTTTAAAAACAGTTAATGTCGGAAAATTTACAGCTTATGCATATGTTTACCTAAAAGAAAAATTTCCTGTATAAAATAGAGAATATCTACTTAACATTTGCATAAGCTGTAAATTTTCCAGCAATAGTTGTTTTTCACAAAGTTTAATTAGAAACTTTAAACGAGTGTTTTCCACTCCCAGACTAAGCATGAAGTAAAATTTCGAGTTTAGAAAAGCCCCGTGAAAATATGTCGAGGGTCGCGCAGCGACCCGAGACAAATTTTCTGGGCTTTTCTAAACTCGAAATTTTACTTCATGCGCCACGCGTATAAAAGACTAATTTCAAGTGAGGTTCAAATATACATAAGTTTCTCAATATTTTAGTGTTTTATACGTGTGGCGCATGAAGTAAAATTTCGAGTTTAGAAAAGCCCCGAAAATTTGTCTCGGGTCGCTGCGCGACCCTCGACAACTAGAAATTTTCCTTCATGCTCAGTCTGGGAGTGGAAAACACTCAACAGTAATTGCACAAGTGCATTGGAAATTATCGGTAACAAGTTTGCACTCTTTAGACAAACAAAGTCGTATTTCTTGGCAACAGTCCCGAGCCCGTAGGGCGAGGGTTTGTTGCCTAAAGCAATACGACTGTGTTTGTCGAAAGAGTGCAAACTTGCGATAATTTCCAATGCACGAGAGCAATTTATCAGACTATATCCCAACAAAAGTATTACAATAACAAAGGAATCTATTCAAAAGAAACGAAGACATTTATTGAGTATAGTAATTATTAATTGTACAATTATTGTATACTATATTTTGCTTATCAGGTTCATTATGTTGTTCATTTCTTGTCACTAGAGTATTGGAGTTTTTTATTCTGAGGTTGTTAATAATCTTAGTATGATGGTCAGAATTGAATTGCAAATACGGTTTAAGTGATTGCGAACTAGAATGCCCGGTGATTTTAACAACCTCTTGGTCACTACTTCCCTGTTCCATTAATTGACTCACAGCTGTTGCTCTACTAGAGTGATTGCTAATTTTAATCATGTTGGTGTTTAAACCGATTTTCTGAGCCGCTTGTTTAATCCACTTCCCAATTTCGTTGCGGCCAATGGGCATATTTTTATACCAGCTTTTTCCCGATGGCAAACTCTTGTTTACAGTTAAAAACAGACGATCTGTTTTAATGTTGTCGCCACGTTTTGACAATAATTTCTTAAGTAATCGTACCGGACACACATCTTCATTACTCTTGTTTAGTGTGAGCCATTTGTTTTCGGCTAAGCGTTGTCCTCCACCCTGAGAGGTTTTAGAAAATATGGTATTGTAAATTATTCTTCCAGTCCATTCTGCAGAATTATTTAATTCATCCTTGAAGTGCTAAATTAATGTTGATGTCCCTTCGCCTCCTCTCCACGCGAGTTCAACCGACGCTATGTGAAAGAATTTTCTTTGCAACCCATCGGGACTGTCCTCGTTAAATTGAAGAACTATCGCTTGAAATTCTTCTGATGATAACGGTGCAGAACTCATGCTTCTCTTCTCAATTCAATTCTTTGCGTTTGGCTTCGCGCAATATTTTAGAAATGTCTTCCAAAGTGCAAGTCGCATTTATTATGTATTTATAGGCTGGGCGTTTCCTACTTTTTCGTGAATTGCTTCTAGAGGTGTACTTCCGAACCGTGTGTTTGCGATCATTTTTATAGCGTTCACAAAAACTGAAGTGTATAATTTTTATTTGACAGTAGTTTGACGTTCAGTTTATTTACAAAAATTGAACAATGAATTGGGATAACCAATCACGTGCCGAAACATAATACAAGTAGAGAACCAATCACAGTGCCGAAATCGAACTCTACATGAATTTGTTATCACGGCAACAACGACTTCTAGAAGCTGATTGGTTCTAATTCATTCGTGTTTCGGCTGGCCGTCTTGGGCGGGATATAGTCGATGATATTTTATCGTTGAAACCGAAGCAGCACATTCAACTCGTGCTGCGCACTCATTGAATCTGCAGCTCGGATTCAATTCCAAAATATCATCGACCTTACGCGACAATACAATTTTAAAAAGGCGAATCTAAATTCCCTCTATAGCGAACTATGCACCGCTGATTGGAATTCGATATTTAAACCAAATTCTAACGTAAATGATAATTGCGAAGAGTTCTACAAATTATTATATTCAATATTTGATGCTCATGTTCCAAAATATAAAATCCGTAATAAATCGTATCCTCCGTGGTATAATCTGGAACTGATTCGACTTTTAAAGCGTAAACAATTCCAAAGAAGACGTTGTAAGCGACATCCAACCACCTATAATAAATTTTTATTAACGGATGTACAAAAAAGATTTAAACATAAATCCAGAATTGCTTACAATATATTTATTAAAAAGTCAGAAGATGAAATTAGTAACAATCCCGCGCGCTTTTGGTCATTCATTACTAAGAAGAGAAAGTGCACAAAAATTCCTGGTGAGATGACATATGATAACCAGTCACTATCGAATACAGATGCTATTGTTTCATCATTTGCTGACCATTTTTCCAAGAGCTACGGGCCATCGAAAGATACCGAACCAGTATTTAGCAGATTTACTCATATGGGCGATTTTAATGTGGTGCACCGCTGGATAAATCGGATAGGCGGTGGCCCGCCAGGCTGGATAAATCGGATAGGCGGTGGCCCGCCAGGCGTAACCATGTAACCAAAATAATAAAAATTATAAAATTACGAAAAAATCAGTTTCGACACGACGTTCCGCCTATTTCAAGAAATTCTAGTCCTAAAACAGTAACCTGCGTATAAGTAACCCGCATATGGGCGGGGCCCTTGTAAATTATAAATCTGGAGGAAATAAAAAGTATTTTTTGTACCTTACAATTAATTCCTGTTTTTACCTTTATTGAACGGCGACTCCACTACCACTACAATAACATCTCAGAAGATATTGTAAACAACAGTTAAACCAAATTTAACCATGGGAATGGACCAAATACCGGCCTTCTTAGTAAAGGACTGCGCGGGAATACTATGCGAACCGATTGAGCGAATTTTTAATCTAATTCTTAAGCAAGGTGTATTTCCAAGCTGTTGAAAAACCGTGCGCGTTGTTCCTATTTATAAGTCTGGAGGTAGGCAAAATGTGGTAAACTACAGGCCAATTTCACTTCTTAGTAATTTTTCAAAGGTTTTCGAATGTATACTTTCTGACGAAATCTATAGCCGTGTACAGCAAAATATATCAACAAGTCAACATGGTTTTGTTAAGAAACATAGTACAATGACGAACTTGCTTAATATGACTCATAAAATATCATCTGAATTAGATCAACAAAATCAAGTTAACGTCATTTACACAGATATTTCGAAGGCCTTTGAATGCATGCCACACCACATTATAGTGAAATTTTTGAATATGCACAACATCAATGATAATATTATTTCTGTCATAAAGTCTTATTTATATAATAGACAGCAAATCGTTGAAGTTGACGGCTATAAATCACAACCATATGTTGCTACTAGTGGTGTTCCACAGGGTTCCAATCTTGGGCCACTTATAAACTCCATAACTGAAGCACTGAACTGCGAATTTTTAATGTATGCAGACGATATTAAGCTGTTTAAAACAATAAATACAATTTCAGACTGTGTTGTACTCCAGAATAACGTTAATCATTTATATTCTTGGTGTGTAAAGCATGGCCTTAGTATTAATATAAAAAAATGTAACATCATATCATATTATCGTAAGTCAAATCCAGTAATGTTTAATTATACAATTAACGCCAATCTCATTAACAGAACAACCGAGATGTGTGATCTTGGTGTTATATTTGACCAACGTTTGAGCTTTGTGCCCCATCTCACTAGTACGATTCAATCATCATTAAGAATGTTAGGCTTTATTATAAGAAATTGTAGACAATTTAATAATGTGGAAAGTATTATTCTATTATTAAACTCATTCATTCTAAGCAAACTTAATTATTGTACGCCTGTTTGGGAGCCCTTACTATCGCTGTCAGATTCATTCCTTGGAAAAAGTTCAGAGAAAATTCCTTAAGTATCTATATTATTTTAAACATTTTGATACTGTCACTTATGACATGCTACTTAATGAATTTTCGATGCCATCAATGATACAGCGTCACAAATATATATTGCTACTAACTTTATACAAACATGTGCACTACCATTTGGACAATCCGTTTTTCCTTAACATACTTTGCGTTCATGCTCCTAGATTTATCACATGCAAAAAACTTAATACTCTTCACTTTTCTCAATCACCTATGCATAATATGTTAAATTGTTACCATAGTGTTGAAGATTATGTCGATGTATTTATGTCAAGTCTTTTTGAATTTTCACACAATTGTAAACTGGCCATTAGCCGTTCGTAATTTTTTTTTTTTAATTTTTTTATAATTATTGTTATGTACGAGTATATACAGGGTCGCTACAAAGTATGGAAACACGGCTCTCACGTGAAAACGGCTAAAAACAGAACCACCAAAATTGGGGTTTCTAAATGGGATATTTTCTTGAACAATTTGGCGTGAAAAAATCAAAAATGATTCTCAGGATTTTCACATACGGACGCCATCTTAAATTTTTTGAAATAGAATTCGATTTTTTTTATTTTACAACTTTTATAGACCTTATAATTCTGATTACAACCATATATCTTTTTTTAAAAATACTTGTCTTTTCATCGATAAACCAGACTTTGAAAAGTATGGAAACAGCGAAATATTTTGAGAACGGTTTATCGGAATGTCCTGAAATTTTGCAAAGGTTTAGAGTACGTTAAGGCCTTCAACTTGCATTTTTTATTTTTTCATATTCATTTGTTTTGTAAATATTCTATTTTTGGTCGAAACTTAAAAATAAAAATTAACAATTTCAACTTAAAAAAATAGTTGCCTTTGAAAACAGTTTTCATTAGCCTGTCAAACTTGTAAAAAGCATTAGTAAGTAACTGGTTGTTGCAAAAATGCCACATTTGAGTGAAACGGATCGCATAGAGATTCTCATGATGATTGGGTGTGGGGATAGAAAACGAAGCTTTGCCGAAGCTGCTAATCTTTTCAACGTAAATCATCCAGAACGAGTACCTATTTCCAGGTCAGTTGCATTTAAAACATGGAATAGGTTTAATGAAACTGGAACTGTTAAAAATCGTCCAAAAGTTGGACGACCAAAAACTGTTACAAATGAAGAAAATTCATTTAATCTTATGATAGATGTAGTTAAAAATCCAAAAACTTCGGTGCAGCAATTGGCTTTCAATAACAACATGAGCAGGAGATCAGTTCAAAAAATAATGAAAATTAAAAAGTATCATCCCTACAAAATTCAGCTGCTACCAGAATTGAATGAAGATGACTTTGATCGCAGAATTGAATTTTGCGAAACAATGATGAATAGGATAAACCAGGACGCCAATTTTATTAACCGTGTGCTCTTTTCCGATGAATCAACTTTCTGCTTAAATGGACAAGTTAACCGCCATAACTGTAGATACAGGTCAAGGCAAGTCACAGGCAATTTAACATCTGAAACATATTTACAGCTTTTGCAAGAACAGGTTGTTCCCAGACTTAGACAAATATTCCTAAATTATGAAACTCAGGCTAATCCAGCTGAAAACATATGGTTTCAGCAAGACGGAGCACCAGCTCATTTCGGACTAATAGTACGTGAATATTTAGACGTAACTTTTCCCGGCAAATGGATAGGCAGGAGAGGAACAATTGAATGGCCTGCTAGGTCGCCCGATTTAACTCCACTTGATTTTTTCCTGTGGGGACATTTGAAAAATCGAGTTTATAACAACAGGCCACACAATATACAAGAATTAGAAGAATGCATAAGAACCGAAATTGCAAATAATCGTCCTAATATTTTAACTAGTTCATTACAACACTTTGTCCAGCGTATTCATTACTGCCAAGAAGTTAATGGAGAGCACTTTGAACATATATTGTAAAATAAAAAATCATTTATTGTTTAATATTTTATTTTTTCATTTGACTGTTTAATATTTTTTTAAGTTTTGATCAAAAATAGAACATGCATTTGTGGTACTGCAGCATTTAGAAAAAGTACTCGTTTGGCTGTTTCCATACTTTTCAAAGTCCGGTTTATCGATGAAAAGACAAGTATTTTTTAAAAAAGGTATATGGTTGTAATCAGAATTATAAGGTCTATAAAAGTTGTAAAATAAAAAAAATCGAATTCTATTTAAAAAAATTCAAGATGGCGTCCGTGTGTGAAAATCCTGAGAATCATTTTTGATTTTTTCACGCCAAATTGTTCAAGAAAATATCCCATTTAGAAATCCCAATTTTGGTGGTTCTGTTTTTAGCCGTTTTCACGTGAGAGCCGTGTTTCCATACTTTGTAGCGACCCTGTATATATAAATATATTTTTAGATTAGTCTATATATAATTTAGTTTAATTTTTCATATGTTATAATAGTTATATTTTAAAATTTTCCCTGTAATTGGATTATTTCTGTTGGGAATAAATAAATAATAATACCACGAGTTATATTACGGCTGAAATATCACAATTTTTAGCTCGACACAGTTTTATTTCTACTTCAAACAAAATAAAACTCAGATTTTGAATACGTACTGTTCTATACAAAAAACGGAGCGCTGTATCCCACTGAGCAAAAAATAAACAAATAACGTTATATCAACATTGTAGCAACATTAAATGTTGTTTTAATGTTGATGAAACATTACTTGATTGTGTTTGCTCAGTGGGATAAATTTAAAAAGACAACATTTTCCAATTATTTAGAGGGAAATAACGAATTAGATAAAAACCACTCACCGAGACATCTTGGAGTTCAATCTCTTGCAGGACCTACCTTCTGTAACAACAAGAAAACAAAACAATATTATAAATAAAAAAATAACAAAGCTGGAAGAACAAATGAACAAATGAATCCCCTACGAAAAAAAATGTAATCACTACCCACTGAGCAAACACATTCAAGTAATGTTTCATTAACATTAATACAACGTTTAATGTTGCTACAATGATCTTATAACGTTGCTCGGAATATAACGCGAAAAATTCCCAACCTAACATTTGTTGCTTCTATTAATACTGATTTAGTGCATACGAAAGGAATTATACATATTAAGGGCCAGTTGCACCAAACACATTGAACTGGTTTAACTCTAAACTCGAGTTGAAAGTGACATTAAAACAATAGGAACTGTCATCTTGAATGCAAGTTCAGCGTGAATTCGATTTTAACGTTTTTGGTGCAACTGGGTCTAAGTTTGCAAGAAGATGAAGAAAAGAACGATGATTAAAATAACATCACTTACTTTTTGGAAGTCGACAGAACGCCGGTCTTCAAAGCCCCTCCGCGAAGACTCGATGCTTCAAAATCCACCGCGAAAAAATCCTTCACCTTTTCCAATTTACCGGCCGCCATTTTCCTTCTGAGCCTCGACGCCGAAGAAATTTTCACATTAACACAGCACTCTATGAAAACAACACGCATTTATAACTGAAGCGGAAATTGCAGACATTCGTTGATATTATAAAATTGATGAATTTAGAGCGTCTAAATCTTTAGAACGCACAAAAAAACTGTGAAAACGCGCACTTATGATTGAAGGGGAATTGAAACTTTTTCTATCTAATTGTCTTGCAGAGCCATCTAGCGCTTTTAATTTAAAACACTAAAAATCAGTGTTATTGATTTTATTATATATCTTGTTTTAATGAATATATTCTTGTCGTCATATAACTATTATAAGTTCTAAAAACGGGTTTTGTTATTTATTCAATAAATATGTTTGAGTTAGTTGAAATAATAATAATTATAAGTGGTTCCATCTGTTGACGATAATGACAACCAGTTCAATATTCCATGTTTTTTTTTATTTTTAATCAAATTTTAATAGATTTCTTTGAACTGTATAAAGTTGTTTACGATATACTGTATTATTTCAATTAATTATCAAATAAGTGTAAACATAAATATTCAATTCTTCGGTCCGGATGTTGGCAGCCTTAGCAACCGTCCACTACATAACAAAAGCGTTCACTTTTTCTATCTAATTGTCTTTGCAGAGCCATCTAGCGCATTTAATTTAAAACAATAATAATCAGTGTTATTGATTTTATTATATTTCTTGTTTAAATGAATATTTTCTTGCCGTCATATAATTATTACAAGTTCTAAAAACGGGTTTTGTTATTTATTCAATAAATATGTTTGAGTTAGTTGAAATAATAATAATTATAAGTGGTTCCATCTGTTGACGATAATGACAACCAGTTCAATATTCCATGTTTTTTTTTATTTTTAATCAAATTTTAATAGATTTCTTTGAACTGTATAAAGTTGTTTACGATATACTGTATTATTTCAATTAATTATCAAATAAGTGTAAACATAAATATTCAATTCTTCGGTCCGGATGTTGGCAGCCTTAGCAACCGTCCACTACATAACAAAAGCGTTCACTTTTTCTATCTAATTGTCTTTGCAGAGCCATCTAGCGCATTTAATTTAAAACAATAATAATCAGTGTTATTGATTTTATTATATTTCTTGTTTAAATGAATATTTTCTTGCCGTCATATAATTATTACAAGTTCTAAAAACGGGTTTTGTTATTTATTCAATAAATATGTTTGAGTTAGTTGAAATAATAATAATTATAAGTGGTTCCATCTGTTGACGATAATGACAACCATTTCAATATTCCATGTTTTTTTTTATTTTTAATCAAATTTTAATAGATTTCTTTGAACTGTATAAAGTTGTTTACGATATACTGTATTATTTCAATTAATTATCAAATAAGTGTAAACATAAATATTCAATTCTTCGGTCCGGATGTTGGCAGCCTTAGCAACCGTCCACTACATAACAAAAGCGTTCACTTTTTCTATCTAATTGTCTTTGCAGAGCCATCTAGCGCTATTAATTTAAAACACTAATAATCAGTGTTATTGATTTTATTATATTTCTTGTTTAAATGAATATTTTCTTGCCGTCATATAATTATTACAAGTTCTAAAAACGGGTTTTGTTATTTATTCAATAAATATGTTTGAGTTAGTTGAAATAATAATAATTATAAGTGGTTCCATCCGTTGACGATAATGACAACCATTTCAATATTCCATGTTTTCTTTTTTATTTTTAATCAAATTTTAATAGATTTCTTTGAACTGTATAAAGTTTTTTACGATATACTGTATTATTTCAATTAATTTTTGGATTGATTGAGTTACTTGAAGATAATTATACTTTGATTAAAAAACACTTAGAACCTTTCTTCAATACTTTATTTTGTAACCAAATGTACATTTCGGACACGAAGTGTCCATTATCAATGGTTTGATACTAATACAATATTTTAATCAAATTTCAATTAATTATCAAATAAGTGTAAACATAAATATTCAATTCTTCGGTCCGGATGTTGGCAGCCCTAGCAACCGTCCACTACATAACAAAAGCGTTCACTTTTTCTATCTAATTGTCTTTGCAGAGCCATCTAGCGCTTTTAATTTGAAACACTAAAAGTCAGTGTTATTAATTTTATTATATTTCTTGTTTAAATTGATATTTTCTTATCGTCATACAATTATTATAAGTTTTAAAAACGGGTTTTGTTGTTTATTCTATAAATATGTTTGAGTTATTTTGAATAATAATAATTATAAGTGGTTCCATCTGTTGACTACAATAACAACCATTTCAATATTCCATGTTTTATTTTTTATTTTTAATCAAATGTTAATAGATTTCTTTGAACTGTAGTTGTTTACGATATACTGTATTATTTTGCTAAATTAAATTAATTATTAAATAAGTGTAAACATAAATATTCAATTCTTCGGTCTGGACGTTGGCAACCTTGGCAACCATCATCACATTTTGACAGTTCGTAAAACAAAATCTGCAAAAACCGAGCCACAAATTATTTTAATTAACATGCACAATCGTTCTAAATGTGAGTTTAAGTGATATAATTCCAATTTCCACATCTACTAAATAGAGTTCAGGTATTTACAGAAATAAATAATGCATTTATGTTAATTTTGTGTAAGCTTCAACGAAAATGTTAGTTGAATCGAATTCGGCGCATTCAGTAGATTTGGCAAATAGTCATCGGATTAATCTGTTAATATAGGAACATTTTCTTTTAAGTATACATACAGGGAATTTTCTATTAGGTATACATATCCCACTGAGCAAACACATTTAAATAACGTTTCATAATCATTAAAACAGCGTTTAATGTTGTTACACTGTTGATAAAACGTTATTTCTTTGTTTTTTGCTCAGTGGGATGCATACGCTTTTTTTAGAAGTTCACTTTGAAGCTTAAAACGAGTGTTTTCCACTCCCAGACTAAGCATGAAGTAAAATTTCGAGTTTAGAAAAGCCTGAAAATTTGGTTTGGTCGCGTAGCGCGAAGCGCGGAGCGGCCAAACCAAATTTTCAGGCTTTTCTAAACTCGAAATTTTACTTCATGCGCCACGCGTATTAAACACTGAAAGCACTGAAATATTGTAAACTAGTAAACTTCGCTTGAAATCAGTGTCTTATACGCGTGGCGCATGAAGTAAAATTTCGAGTTTAGAAAAGCCTGAAAATTTGGTTTGGTCGCTCCGCGCTTCGCGCTACGCGACCAAACCAAATTTTCAGGCTTTTCTAAACTCGAAATTTTACTTCATGCTTAACCTGGGAGTGGATAACACTCGTTTAAACTTCAAATTGACTTCTTTTATCACTACTCTAATTACTGAAATTATTATTTTTAAGTGATATCAATCATCACTTAAAAAAATCACACATTCATCTCTGTACTTTGAAAACAGCGAAAGAAAACTGTATATTTTTTAAAGTGAAATTAATCGAAATTGCAATTAAACCTCCATCTATTGACGATCACCGGTACCACTTTTGACGTTTCCATGTTTTCGATTTTGCAACCAGTAGTGTTCGTACGCTTATTGTTTTGTTCTGTGAGTGGGCCCTGTTGGGGCCCTTTGGAGTACTTATGATGGCTTACGACACGTTTCAAATCGATAAGATTTGCAGGACGTGTCTCTCCGAAGACCAGCACATGCGTTCCGTCTTTAGCATGGATGATACCTCCGGAGAAACTGCCAGGCTCTTCGAGATGTTGATGTCCTGCTCATCAGTAGAGGTAAGTTTTCATCGATACTATAAGTAACTAACCTATGGGCCTAAGTGAACAGCCTCGGCTGTTGCCATATAATCCTAAAAACCTAAACTAACCGTTTGATTATGTGTGTAATTAAATAGTATTCATACTCGATATTTGTTTTTGAGTTTCGTGAAGAGTATAATCATAAATAATTAACACTGTTGTATCCTTTCTTCACACTTTATTTTCTAATGGTTAGATATATATTTCAGGTGCTAAGCACTCATTTTCAATAACAACTGTTGTTATTGAAAATGAGTGCTTAGCACTTGAAATATATATCTAACCATTAGAAAATAAAGTGTGAAGAAAGGATACAACAGTGTTAATTATTTATAGTATTCATACTCTTTTCAACGTTTGAAAAAAATGTATTATGTCGATCGAAATATTAACTCAGGTGGAAGTAACAGTCATACTTCGTCGAAACACTCAGGGATTACTCACTGGTCGACGTCCTTGCTACTAATCCCTGAGTGATTGAAATATTCACAGTATTATTTTCCGATTTACAATACTTAAATCAACGATTTATCTTATTGGATTTCTGGTTAAAAGTTGAATTAATTGAATGTGGCCTGCAAGCCAAAGGCTTGTATAAATTTATTAGTTTCTTTAACCCATTAAACGCCATTGGTGCATATACGCAACATTATTAATTTTATGTTAATTAAATTACTAAATGAATTAATTTCATGTATTATATTATTTGATTTGACTTGAAAATGTATGAAAGAAAACGTAATATATTTAGTTATTTAAATATCTCAATTATTACTCATTAGAAAAAATGTTTTCAGTGTATTTCTAACTTTACAATATTTCAGTGTTTTATACGCGTGGCGCATGAAGTAAAATTTCGAGTTTAGAAAAGCCCCGTGAAAATTTGTCTCGGGTCGCTGCGCGACCCTCGACAAATTTTCTACGCGGGGCTTTTCTAAACTCGAAATTTTACTTCATGCTTAGTCTGGGAGTGGAAATACTCGTTCTAAACTTTATATTCCACGTTTTTATACAAAATCGACGAATGCCTTGCATTTACACCGTATACATTATGTATATTTAAAAGAAACATTCACAGTATGTAATACAACAAGTCTTTGGTAAAAATCATTAAAAGAAATGTAGAATTTCACCTAAAATAAACTTTTAGAGTTAACTCTATAATTGCTTGGCCGTTAATGGGTTAATGTAAATGCTCCGGTTATAAAAATGGTTATAAAAAAATAGGCAATTTAAACGCACAAATAAACCTAACTTATTATTTTAAGAATACATAAGGTTAAAACCCAGTTGCACCAAAAGCGTGGACCTTCAGTTGAAGCTGAACACTTCTACACTTCGTTTAATGATTTTTCCTATTGTCACTTTGAACTCGAATTCAGAGCCCTTAGGGCCAGTTGCACCAAATAAGTTGAACTGATTCAACTCTGAACTTCAGTTCAAAGTGACATTAGAACAATAAAAACTGTCATCTTGAACTCAAGTTCAGCTCGGACTCGGGTTCAAAGTTTTTGTTGCAACTGGGCCTTAGAGATTATCAGCCTTATTAATTGACATTAGCATACAGCTTCAAAATGGTTCTAAGGATAATATTAACCAGCGGCGGCTCGCAGCCTAACTTCAGGGTAGGCCCGAGACTCAAGGTAATATGTATCCGTTATTGAAAGGTGACTTTGTTGTGCAATTCCTTGTATTTATAAAGCCCGATAATAACCTTAAATTTTGTGTGCCTTGGCTCTGTGGCCTACCCTGAAGTTAGGCTGCGAACCGTCGCTATTATTAACATTTTCGGATTACTAAAACGAAACAAACGAACATTATAAACATGAACATAAACGAAAAATTCGAAGAACACAGCAAACAAATGTCCGGAATAAGGGAAAAAGCACAGAAAAATGAAACCAGAATAAATCAAATAGACAGAAGCCTGAGAAGGAAAAACCTGATGTTCTTTGGAATTGAAACAACACAAAGAAGCTACTGGGACTTAAAAAAAACAATAGTCAATATAATCAAAACAAAACTGAAGGTCGATGTAGAAGAACAAGAAATAGACTTTATTAAACAAATCGACAAAAGAACACCTAATAGGGCTGACTACGTACAGAAGGAAATTGCAGATACTAAAGAACAGAATAAATCTAAATGGAACCAAAATCTACATCCAAGAAGACTACCCGAAAGAAGTAGTAGAAGAAAGGAAGAGGCTCAAGCCAATATTAATAGAAGCAAAAAAGAATGGAAAAGATGCCTACATAAAATACGACAAGTTAATAATAGTGAATGAGAAGACCAAACCAATGGTTCCAGGCAGACAAGAAAAGAAGGCAACGGAAGAACTCAAAACCCAGGACGAGGTATATGAAACGTCGGAAGACGAATTTAATCCATTGGAAGAGACAAATAAAGAGGAGGCAAAGGCAAGTGATAAGAAGAGAGGGAGAAACATACTGAGCTCAGAAGAAATAGAAGAAAAGCATAGAAACCCCAATAAGAGAACAAACAAGGAAGACAACCAACCCATAAATAACAATAAATTCACCCCAAAAAAACCACAAAACACCAAACACAGTTTAAAGCCTCCTAGCCCCCATAATAGACCAAGGAAAGAAGAAACAAGAAGAGGTAAAATAGCAGAAGCTAAGGGACCAACCGAAGACGACAACCGCAACGGAAAAGAACCTGAAATAACACTAGCGACATGGAACATCAAAACAATCAACGGAAAGGAAGAGGAAATAGTAGAAGAGATGAAAAGAAGAAATATAGACATAATGGGAGTTGGGGAAACGAAGAAAAATGGATATGGACACAAACAGTTGAAGGACGGATATACCTTATACTATTCTGGGAAACCAGAAGGAGAAAGAAGATAAGAAGGAGTCGGAATTATAGTAGCAGAAGAAATAAACAGGAAAGTCACAAAATGGAAGCCCACCTCATCGAGAATCATAGACATAGAAATAGATATAGGAATAAAACTAGCTATTGTGCAAATTTACGCCCCAATCCAGGGATCAAAAGAAAAAGAACTAGATGAATTCTATACAGAACTTCAAGAAATATTGGACGATCACAAAGAAAGCACGGAACACATAATAGTCAGTGTGTTACCGGCGCTTTACTCTAAGCATCGTTAACTCAACATTTTTCAAATTCATTGTAACAACGGTCCCATTCTCAATTCCAAAATGTTGCTCCACTTTAATTCAAATAAGTAAAGTTCGCGCCCCACACACATTTCTCCACAGCTACCTAAAACCAGGAAGAATCCTGTAAAACATCCTACTATCCGTGTCACAGCATTTTGGGCACGGAATAACTTAGCCGCACGAACCCTCTTCTACCTGCGTTGGGACACGACCGATTGGAAAGCGCGTGTTTGCAAAGCGCACGTTTAACTCGGGAAAAACCGAAGTTTGCGATGACGTCACAATAGAAGCCAAAGGGATATGCTTTATTCGCGGTTTATAGCAAAACCGCGAATCACACCAGAACACCACAACCACCATTCAATAGCTGAGAGAAAGACCATCAATTTGAGTACACACACTAATAAGAGCTTCATAGTAGAAGCCTATAAAACTTCGAGCTGTCACAATGTGGAAAATGCTTTCACGACGAGTTCCCACGGGAAAACAACTATACATAACAATTGCATCACCTCCCTTTATGTCTGGGAAAGGTTAAAATATTTAATTCTTAAATATTTTAGCTATTATTTCATATTTACTTATAGCCCAGGCATAATGATTTATGACCCCCCTTTGTTTGTGGTTCATTTTAACATTCAACGGCAATTGTTTATGTATAGTTGTTGTTGACTATATCAAAAGATGCGCATTGTCATGCTGCATCTTTTGGTATAAATTTAATTTACAAATTTCATAACAATCAACCGCTATGCAATATTAATTCAATAAGACACCATTTTTCGCCTGGAATCATTTCAAATTAAATATGTATATGTAGAAAATAATTTTCCCCGTATTTTGGTATACATATCATGGGGAAATATTATTCATAAGTATTTTTTTTCATTTGTTTAATTTTTTTTCTTTCGGGCCACCCCGAAATGGCTCCAGCGGAAGCCAGGAGAGAAATGGTGCTCTTACCCCCCAAAAACGTAGAGGGGGAAGGTTTTTCGGCGTTTGGCATAAAAGCCCAGCGCCCTAAGCAAAATTAAGCAGTTCACACCAAGTGTCGAATCAATCAGTTCACCAACCAGTTCTCACCAAGTGCCGTCTTAAGTCCGCGTTATTGTTATTGTTGTAAGTTATGTTATTTTATTTTTAAATTGTTATTTCACTTAATTTTGTTTTCACTTGTATATTTTTTTTATTGCTCATTTTCGTTATATGTTATTTTCTTGTATATTTCTTTTCAATTTTAATTTTTCTGTAAATAAATTCTTTACTTGTTATTTTTTTTTAACAAGAATTTTTAATTCACGTTACCTGACAGAATTATTCAGAGTCAATTAAACATAAGAATTTATTTTCATAAGTGAAATAAACAATTTAATCTGTTCCTGTGTAAGCTACTCCGTCTTCACGAAAAACCAGGTAAGATACACTTCTTTATTATTTTTTTATTGTGTGTAACCTCTACCCTGAGTTAATCGAGTAATCATGGGAAACCGATTAAAACGTTTGGCCAACAAGTTTACGTTTTGATCGGGAATTGCGACTCACAAGTCAACGTTCTTAAAATCCCCCGCTGATAAGTGGAGACTGGAACGCAAGAATAGGAAGTGACGTAGAAATGGGCCAAGGATGCATCGGAAAATACGGAGAAAACAGCAGGAACAGCAATGGAACCAGAATGACAAACTTCTGCATAGAATACAGCCTAATAATAGGAAACTAATTTTTGAAACAAGACATATACTACACATATGAAGACATAGAAAGGAACGTCAGAAGTATAATAGACTACACAACATATACCCAGGAGATGGAGAATTTAGTACAATCAGTAAAAATAAGTAAAGAAGCAGAACTAAGTACGGACCACAAACTAATAATAACAAGAACAAAGCTAACAACTACAAAAACGAAACCTGGAAAAGCACATAAGAAAATAGAAGTAGAAAGGTTAAAGGAAGAAGAAATTAGAGAAAAATACGAACTTGAAATAACGGAGGTGCTAACAAAACTGGAACAAGAAGAAAACCAAACACTCACTAATAATTTCTTGAATTAATTTCCCATCTGGCACTTGGTGAAACATATTACACTATGTAAAGTTAATTAAAGGAAGGCACTTGGTATTGCTTCACAATTAAATCTTTATTCCGACTAGTTTCGGTTTGTTAGACCATTTTCAAAAGAATTCCTTTGAAAATGGTGTAACAAACCGAAACTAGTCGGAATAAAGATTTAATTGTGAAACAATACCAAGTGCCTTTCCTTTAATTAACTTTACATACAAACACTCACATTAAATCAAAAATGGACCAAACTAAAAAAACACCATGATAGATACAGCTAAAAAGATATGCGGAGAAAAGAAAATAACAAGTAACAGCAAGAGAACAAAATGGTGGAACAACGAAGTAAAACACAAAATCAAACAGAAGAAAGAAGCATGGAAAAAATACCTACAAACAAGGAGAAGTGAAGACAAAGAAGCATACATAATAAGAAGAAACGAATCAAAAAGAACACTGCAAGAAGCAAAAAAGAAAAGCTGGGAAGAATTCGGGGAAGAAATCCAACAACTAAGCGAAACAGACAATAGAAAATTCTGGAAAGCAGTCAAATCCTTAAGGAAGAAAAGAGAGAAGAACATAAGAAGTGTAAGAGATAAAAACGGGTGTATACAGAGCGAAACAACAATGATAGTAAAACATGGAAAGAACATTACGAAGAAAAATTCTCACCAAAAAACAACACGAAAAGTGAAACAAGAACAAATGAAGTAGAGGGAAAACAAACACAAGACGAAGAAACAGAAATACAGATGGATGAAGTGACAGATGCAATAAAAGAACTGAAAACAGGAAAGGCTGCGGGACCAGACGTAATCACGCCAGAACTAATCAAGTACGGAGGCCAAAAAGCAATAGAATGGATGAAAGATATATGCAACATGGCATGGAAAGAAGCAACAATACCAACTGATTGGGAAACAAACGCGCTGGTCCCAATACACAAAAAAGGAAGCTTTACAGATTGCAACAACTATAGAGCGATATGCCTAGCCCCAGTAGCTATAAAAGTGTATAGCAAAATTTTAGAAAGGAGGGTAAGACAACAAATAGAACACAAACTAGAAGAAGAACAAGGAGGATTCAGGAGCAAAAGACAAACCACAGATCATATTAGCGTACTCCGGAAAGCAATAGAAGCAAAAATAGAAAGAAACGCAGAGCTATATATCACCTTTATCGACCTGAAAGCAGCATTTGACAATATCGACAGAACAAAACTATGGGAGACCCTACAGCAGCTAAATATATCATCAAGCCTATTAAAAGCAATTCAGAGTTTATACACAAGAGTATTCCTTTTACAAATAAAAGGCATTACATCAATAGAATTCGAGATTAAAAGTGGAATAAAACAAGGAGACTCACTTAGCCCCCTACTGTTTAGACACAGAACACCTAAGACAGTATGGGAATATAAAAAACTGAAGGTGTTACTAATAGAGGCTCTAATATACGCAGATGATGTAACACTAATAGCGGACAGACCAGAAAAGATGCAAAAAAATGATAGACATATGGACAGAAGAAATAGACAAAATGGGTATGAGCATAAACACGGACAAAACAAAAATAATGGAAATAAAAGGGTGCAAGAAAGATAACAACACAGAATATACATGCAAAGGAACAAGATTGGAGAAGATAACTAACTACAACTACTTAGGAACAATCATTAGCAATGACGGAAAAATAGACACAGAAATAGCCAACAAACATAAGAAAGCAAACAACATCTACTATGCGATAAACAAGACAATTGTAGGCAAAAAATAAATAAATTCAAAAATGAAACAACATATATACAACAAAATTGTAATCCCCTCAGTGCTATACTCCACAGAAACAATGACCACACTACCGGTACATAAAAATAAATTAACCACGATAGAAATGAAATTCCTGCGAAAAATATCAAACGTCACCAAATTTGATAAGAAAAGGAACGAGGAGATATATGCCAACTTAAAACAGGACACAATAACAAACAAAATAGAAAAGAAACAACTAAATTGGTATGCCCATGTCAGGAGAATGGACAACTATAGACTAACAAAACAGGTGCAGCAAACAACAATGGAAGGAAAGAGGAAACCAGGCAGACCCAGGAGGGCAATGACCAACATAATTGAAGAAATAGGAGAGAGACATGGGAAAAGCGCAGAAGAGCTAGGAAAAATCGCGAAGAATAAATAGTTATGGAGGAGATGGCTCGATAACGAGTACCCGACGCCCTAAGGGGCAACAAGGGATAGCAGAAGAAGAAGAATTACTAAAACGTTTTAGTAGATTATTATTGTTAGTTTACAATTAATAATTTAATAGCGTGGAACTCCTAGTTCAAGACTTCCATTTATCGTGTCTAACAGAGATTAACTAGCATTAAACTATAATAAAATTAACGGCAATTCAATTAATAAGGCTTCAATTGAAAGATTTTTTTATTACACCATTTAAGTGAGATATTTCTAATAAACTGCGGGATAAAATATTTATCATTATAAAGTTGAGAATACTGTGGATGATTTTATTAAATTTTCCAGGTTAATCAGGGAGACGGTCTCCCGGAACAAATCTGCCTCAACTGCGTCCACTACATAACGAAAGCGTTTACTTTCAAACAGCTCTGTGAACGTTCCGATACTACATTGCGTGAATTCATCGCTAAATCTCAGTACACTAAATATATTGAAGAGTTGAAACCGTGCCTGGCTCAAACAATAGATTCCGAACCGATAGCTCAACTCTTGCTCACGAACGAATTGTATGACGTGAAGGATTTAGAAAACGATGCGAATATCAGTTATGGTATTGATGAAAAACAATACGAGGCGTTGGATGAAAAACATTGCGGAGGTGAATATTTGCTTTTAGCGTAATTTTGCTGTTTTCAACCGAAATTTCATCTTGAATTGATTTAAATCATGATGTTCTGGATAAGTTCAATCTTATGCCGGGTTTATAAGACGTTTAATATTTGGGGCCAGTTGCACCAAACACGTTGAACTGGTTTAACTCTGAACTTGAGTTCAAAGAACAATAGGAACTGTCATCTTGAAGTTCAGCTTGAATTCAAGTTCAGTTTTTTTGGTTTAACTGGGCCTTAGTGTTTAGTGATCATTACTTAGAGTTTAACGCTTAAGGAAATGGTGCCGTTCATGAGAGAATTAAGTTTGTTGTTGATAATGAGCACCTTGTGTCTCGAAATGTACATCCAAGGATACAAATAAAAAGTGAAGGAAGGAATAACAGTCTTTTTATATGTAATAATCACTTCACGTAAACTCAAAAAACATACAGAGAACTAAGGTTTAAGAATTTTAGGTTATGTGTCTGCGTTAATCGACGTTGCCAACTATTTCATCACAAATTTGTAAAAATACTGTAATTCTTATAATTAACAGGGATGATATTTAAAACTATTGTTTATAATTTCCAATTCCTCCTTTATACTATTAGCAATTCGGACAAATTAATAAAATTTCCTTACTAGCATGTTGTAAAAAAAAAAAAAAATGATTTAATAAAAGTGGCATTACTGTATGAGAATAATAGAGCATAAATTCAGAAAGTATCGGCGCAAAAAATGTGCACAGATCCATTTATGTTTAAGGATATTTAAGAACAGTAGAAAATAGTGAACCTTTAAACAATAAACATTACAAAATATAAAAACGAATTAAAATTAATATCGACTTTCTGCAAAAATGTTGTCTCGTTAAGACTTATTTAAATATTCATTGAAACAACTACTTATCGAGCTAATACCCCGACACATATTGAATTAAACAATGAATATTTGTTCGTACGAACATGCTTTAACGTTAAACTTCTTATAAACCCAGCATTAGATCTGATTGTAATTAATGTAAAATTATTTATTATTAAGGAGAAAATGGCAACGATGAATTGGGTAACGTAGATAGCAAATTGGATTTGGTGGATGCGGATGCGGAATTAAATAGCGTAGAAAATAAATTGGAGTTATTAGTGGAAATGGATTTAGAAAACGATGCGAATATCAGTTATGGTATAGATGAAAAACAATACGAGGCGTTGGATGAAAAACATTGCAGAGGTGAATATTTGCTTTTAGCGTAATTTTGCTGTTTTCGACCGAAATTTGTTCTTGAATTGATTTAAATCATGATGTTCTGGATAAGTTGAATCTTATGCCGGGTTTATAAGACGTTTAATATTTGGGGCCAGTTGCACCAAACACGTTGAACTGGTTTAACTCTGAACTCGAGTTCAAAGTGACATTAGAACAATAGGAACTGTCATCTTAAAGTTCAGCTTGAATTCAAGTTCAGTTTTTTTGGTTTAACTGGGCCTAAGTGTTTAGTGATCATTACTTAGAGTTTAACGCTTAAAGAAATGGTGCCGTTCATGAGAGAATTAAGTTTGTTGTTGATAATGAGCACCTTGTGTCTCGAAATGTACATCCAAGGATAAAAGGATAAAAAGTGAAGTAAGGAATAACAGACTTTTTATATGTAATAATCACTTCACGTAAACTCAAAAAACATACAGAGAACTAAGGTTTAAGAATTTTAGGTTATGTGTCTGCGTTAATCGACGTTGCCAACTATTTCATCACAAATTTGTAAAAATACTGTAATTCTTATAATTAATAGGGATGCTATTTAAAACTATTGTTTATAATTTCCAATTCCTCCTTTATACTGGTAACAATCTGGACAAATTAATAAAATTTCCTTAGCATGTTGTAAAAAAAAACTGATTTAATAAAAGTGGCATTACTGTGTGAGAATAATAGAGCATAAATTCAGAAAGTATCGGTGCAAAAAATGTGCACAGATCCTTTTATGTTTAAGGATATTTAAGAACAGTAGAAAATAGTGAACTTTTAAACAATAAACATTACAAAATATAAAAACGAATTAAAATTAATATCGACTTTCTGCAAAAATGTTGTCTCGTTAAGACTTATTTAAATATTCATTGAAACAACTACTTATCGAGCTAATACCCCGACACATATTGAATTAAACAATGAATATTTGTTCATACGAACATGCTTTAACGTTAAACTTCTTATAAACCCAGCATTAGATCTGATTGTAATTAATGTAAAATTATTTATTATTAAGGAGAAAATGGTAACGGTGAATTGGGTAACGTAGATAGTAAATTGGATTTGGTGGATGCGGATGCGGATGCGGAATTAAATAGCGTAGAAAATAAATTGGAGTTATTAGTGGAAATGGATTTATTAAATGACAAGATGGATGTTATAAAAGATCCAAAGGACGATACGGATATAACGATATATCCGTGTGAACAGTGCACCGCTTGTTTCGTGCTGTTGAACGATTTAAAAATACACAAAAGGACGAAGCACAAACGGATTTACGGAAATCGGACTTGCAACGTGTGCAATCAGGAATTCGCCAGTCCAAGCACACTGAGTCGTCACGTAAAAGTTTGTGGATTTTTTATGTATTTGTATTTGTGCTGGTGGTTGCAGTGTATAACCGCCCACCCACCTTAAATAGAATAGAATGTCCATCAACTACTTTCAAAACCTCGTAAGTCCCGATTTTACAAATATTTTACCTCGAAATTTAGATATTATTAATTTACCAATATTAGTGTAAACATCTACTCAAAATACTTATCAAAATCGTCCATGATGAAGTTATATGTACAAGGTGATTTACGAATTTGGAAATTTTAAAAATACATTTGAAATAGTTTTGTAGTGAGATTTTATACACCATATCCAAATATACAGGGTATCCAAAATAAATGAACTATTGGGTAGTATTGGATTTTTTCAAATGGAACACCCTGTATTTCAATTAACAATCGGTTAGAGATTTTAATTAAGAATACAAAGATACTGGGTTTGATGAGTTTATGTTAAACGACTAAGAAGATATAGCCGATGAGGTTATGTTAAACGACTAAGGAGATATAGCTGATTTTCTGATACTTATGCACAGTGAGTCTGGCACAGAGGATGGATTGATTGAAGTCGGTTTTTTAAATAGAACACCCTATATTTCACTCGAATATTGCATACTAAGACTTTTTCTTAAAGACAGCCTAAAATTCTTTCAATTAGTATTGATTCCCTGCCCTTTTTTCAAAATTTTAATCATTACATATTTCAATATCCTTTGGGGTATTCGCTCGGGAATTAGTTGTTTTAATGAATATTTAGCAGAGTCTTAAATAGACTTCTGCAGAAAGTCGATATTAATTCGTTTTTACATTTTATTACATACCTTATAATTTCTGATTTTAACGATATAATGTTTGTCTTGATGATTTTACTAGGAGAATATAACTCAAACGTCACATGACTACATTCCCTCCAATCAGAATCGCTTATTTCCATAGATACATGTTATCACAGCGGTGATAGACTCTTATTACCTTGTTTTGGTCGTTGCTACGAAAATTATTTGTCAAATCTGGCAGTCGATAATTAAAAATGTCAATCGGGCGATGGGCTGAGGTTTGCAAGACGGAAATGTAGTGAAATTCATTTTATTCTCTCATCGAATATAACTCGTGGTATGATTAATAATCGATAATATTTATTCGTGAAACCGGAGCAGCACATTCAACTCGCCCTTCGGGCTCGTTTAATCTGCAGCTCGGTTTCACTCATGAATATTATCGATGATAATCATACCACTTGTTATATTACAGCTGAATATTCGCAGTTATAAACAAAAGGACTAAAAATAAAATAAGCCTTTAGAACGATGGGACGTGATGCTACTATCAATCTAGAATTAGCACGAGTAGATTTCGTTAATCGCAAAAAGACTTTCAAATGTTTATAAAATTTTCAAATCAGTTCAGAAATAACCAAGTTAGAGGGGAGGACATTTATGGTACCATAAAAAAACTCAGAAGGATTACGCAGCTCATTTAATTATTAACAAGTCATTTGTGCTCCTGTCAAGTTTCACATTTTGTACTTACAAGGTTTCGGAAGTAGTTGATCGATATGTATTCGTTTTTTATTTGGTGTGTGTAATTATTTTGAATACACTACACCCACCACCATTATCGTAGATGGGGACTTTAGATTATATATATATAATTATTTTAAATGTAGGTGCACGAAGCGACCAGAAGACATTTGTGCAACGAGTGCGGGAAAGGTTTTACGAGATCCGACGATTTGAGCAGACACTTGCGGACACACACCGGAGAGAAGCCTTTCGAGTGCAAGCTGTGCGGGAAGTGCTTCGCTCAGAGCTTCCGACTCCTGGAGCACATGAGGGCGCACTCGAACGAGAAGAACTTTGTCTGCGCCAAGTGCGGCAAGGCGTTCGCCAGGTACACCAGCTTGGCGGCGCACAATAGGACGCATCTGGCGATCAAGACGCATCAGTGCAGTGTGTGCGGAAAAAGGTGGGTGAATTAAAAAAAAAATGCCGAGTTGGTTTAATAATAATGACAATAACTATTAATTAATACAGTGCGATTATTTAAGTTGTAAATTAGAGTAGGCGGCATTTTTTTTTTTGTGCGGTTGCACCAGAATGCTAATTGAATGATGGAATAAATTTAAGGTTATAGTAAACTATGTGTTAGCAGTCAGTAGTGCTAATCTAATTTAAGATTTAGAATGCTAATTAAATAGTGGAATAAATTTGAGGTTATAGTTATCTATGTGTTAACTGACAATAATGCTAATATAATTTCTAACTCAAACCCTACTCTTATTCAGTGCTAGTTTAGATGACTTACTTAAATTAGGTTATTTTCTAGTTACTAGTTACCAGTTAATTAAATCAGATAGTACCGGCAAGGGAGGTCCACAATAGACCAGATAGCTACATTGAACTGGCTGGTTGAAAGGGCGATGAAGAGAAAGGAGAGAATGTATCTGTTGTTTGTGGATCTGAAAGCGGCGTATGACACGGTGGATAGAAAGATATTGATGGAGTGTCTGAGAACGAAAGGAGTGTCTGAGCAGGTGATTCAGTGGATAAGTGAAGTGTACAGAGAGACGTGGTGTAATGTAAGAGTGGGAGAGAATGAGATGGAATGTATTAGAGTGGAAAGAGGAGTAAGGCAGGGGTGTCCACTTAGCCCTCTACTATTTAATTTATATGTGTCCAATATGGAGAAGGTGCTGGAAATGGGTCAGGCAGGAGGTATTGTGGTGGGCAGAAAAAAAAATTTTGGAGCCTGGCATATGCGGACGATGTTGTTATGTTTGCGAAGACAGTTGGAGAACTGAGAGAGATAGTAGAGAGGCTGGGGAGATACTTTGCAAAGAGGCGATTAAGTGTAAATGTGAACAAAACGAAGTGGATGTTATGTAAAAATGCGGGTGGAAGGAGAAAGGAAGAAGAGATTGTGTGGCAGGGAGAGATAGTTAGAGTGAAAGAATTTAAATATCTCGGGTATGTGTTTAGTGAGTTTGGAGGCACGTCCCGACATATTGAATTTGTATGTAAGAAGGCGAGAGTGGCAATGGGGCGACTGCGGAGTACATGGAGTGAAGTGTTAGCAGAAAATGTGAGAATGCAGATGGTATGGTGGGATGCATGTATAAAGTCTGTGGTGTTGTATGCGGCTGAAGTGTGGGGAGTGAGTGCGAGTGAGAGTGTAGAGCGAGTACAACTGCAGTACTTGAAACAGATCTTAGGGCTGGATCGTACAATTCCCAGTTACATAGTGCTGCAGGAGTGCCATAGAATGTCGGTGGGGTGGATGGCAGCTAAAAGAGTGGTGAAAATGGAGAGACGGATGTATGAGATGGGTGAAGAGAGAGTGGCGAGGGAAGCGTGGGTTATGTGTTCAGGGAATGGGTAAAGAATGAGGGTGTGAGATGGATGAAGGAAAGAGGGATGCTATATAGAAAGGCCGGGTGGTCATCGATACTGGTAGAGCAAAAGCTGTCCCAGGGGCAGAAAATAGAAGAAAAAGTAGCGGAAATCCTAGCTAATGTAGAGCTGCAAGAAAGGCAACAAAAAATTGCTAATAGCAAGACGTGTCCGAGGTACAAGGTAGTACAAGTTTGTACGGGACCACCGTGGTACATGTTTCGATTGAATGGGAATGAAGTGAAAGTGCTAGCGAGGTTTAGATGTGGAAACGAGGAGAAAGCTAATAAGGTTTGGATGGGAGAAGAGTTTGGGAAATGTGTGTACTGTAAGGATGGAATGGACAAATGGGATCATTGGATGAATGAGTGTGAATGGCTAAGAGAAAGGATGAGTAAGAGAGAAAGACGAATGTCCAGAGAAGAGTGTTTGAGCGAGAGTGGAAAGGGGATTGAGTTATGTAAAAAGTTGCGAGGGTGGAAGTCAGGGAGAGGTAGCTAAATGGACACGGAAAGGGTTATGCGAGGAGAAATTTACGTTATTTATTTATGATATGTGTTTAAGTATTTTTGTTTTTTATTTTTGTATATACTGCAATGGGTGTAATGGGTACTCAATTGAATGCCAAATAAAGGTTTCTTTTCTCTAGTACCGGCAATTTTTCTTTTAGGTATACACCACGTTTTGTTTTTTTTTAATTCTCAGACATTGTTGTTTTATTAAAAACTTACAATTTGATGCCTCTACCGAGTGTTTCCAATCCCAGGTTAAGCATGAAGTAAAATTTAGAGTTCAGAAAAGCCTGAAAATTTGGATTCGGGCGCGGAGCAAAGCGAGCGCCCGAATCCAAATTTTCAGGCTTTTCTGAACTCTAAATTTTACTTCATGCCCCACCTGTACGAAACACTGATTTAAAGTGAACTTTAAAATATACTTCGACTCAGGTTTGATCACATGTTTATTAATTTTACAAACGTTTATATGGAATACGCGAAAGTATACTTAAAAGAAAAAATGAACTTGGTCAGCAATTTCATAGGTCAAGTTATTTAGCTATTGTTAGCAATTTCATAGGTTGTTATTTAGAATGGGTTACTGGTACTGACCAATAATAATTTCAGGCGGAAATCGAAGCCATTGACACATGTGCATACATTTGAGGTTATGGTAAACTATGTGTTAGCAATTTTATAGGTTAAGTTATTTAGAATGGGTTGCTGGTACTGACCATTAATAATTTCAGGCGGAAATCGAGGCCATTGACACATGTGCATACATTTGAGGTTATGGTAAACTATGTGTTAGCAATTTTATAGGTTAAGTTATTTAGAATGGGTTACTGGTACTGACCATTAATAATTTCAGGGGGAAATTGAAGCCATTGACACATGTGCATACATTTGAGGTTATGGTAAACTATAGTCAGTAGTACCAATCTAATTTAAAATCCAAAGCCTACTGTAATTTATTTTTTAAATGATCGCATATATAAAGCAACACATTTCACATTTAATTCTCACCGCAGTAGGCTTGTTTTTCTCTCCTTATATTGGCATGTTGTATTTTTGATGGTAATGATTGAAGTATAGTATGTTCAATAAAAAAAAAACCTTTAGAGGGCTATGATTTTATCTTTTTATAAATTTATGTTGGTTACACGCATTACGAATTGTCATATAAAACATCAGACATAATAATTATAATGTATAATTTTAGAGTTGCCAACCTACAATATATTCCATAGCACTCTAGAGGTTTTATTTTATTGAACATACGATATATTATTAACCTATAATTTTGATAAAAACGTTGCCAAACATTGTGGCAAAATGCTAAAAGTAATATTTTTACCGTAAAAAGAAAATAGAAATATTTATATTATAAATCATAGACTCTGCGGCTCCAGTTCGTTAACGATACACATGAAAACACACACCGGCCAGAAGGATCACATCTGTCCGTTTTGCAACAAAGGTTTTTCCACGCCGAGCAACCTCATCATACACAAACGAATTCACACAGGTATTTAATATCGCCTAACGAGTTTAACCGAATGGTTAAAGTTGCTCTTTCGATGCAGGGGAAAAACCGTACGTTTGCGATCACTGCAAAAAAGGCTTTCCCGATCCCTCGAGACTCCGGGTGCACTACAGAACGCACAGCGGGGAAAAGCCGTACGTGTGTTCCGTGTGCGGCAGGGGCTGCGTAAGTTCATCGCAGCTGAAAAAGCACATGAGGATACACACAGGAGAGAAGCCGTACAAGTGCGAGCTTTGTGATAAGGCGTATCCCCGTTCGGAGGATTTGCGTGTTCACATTAAAACACATACAGGTTAGAAATTGTTAATTGTTGTATGGGGTGTTTTTCTTAAAGTAAAAAAAAACCTTTATTGGCTGTAATGTAGTATTACAGTTTACTAGCTACAAACTAATCGCTACCCCCTCTCTTCCTCCTGTTTTAATTCTTTTCCCCCAACTTCTCCAGCGTCCTTACCCCGGCCCCATCCTCTCTCATCCATTCCGTCACTCTTCTATTCCCTCTTACTCCCACGCATCTTTTAAGTATACATATCCCAATTACATTCTGTGAATCTTCGGATATTTGTTTTTTTTTTAAAGTTCAATTTAAAGCTTTAAACGTGTTTTCCACTCCCAGGTTAAGCATGAAGTAAAATTTCGGTTTGGTCACGTAGCGAAGCCATTTCGATGGCTAATTTTCAATGTATTAATTAATATTCAAAATTAAAGTTCAATTAGAAGCTTTAAACGAGTGTTTTCCACTCCTAGACTAAGCATGAAGTAAAATTTCGAGTTTAGAAAAGCCTGAAAATTTGGATTTGCCGGGCGGAGCGAAGCGAGCCCGGCAAACCCAAATTTTCAGGCTTTTCTAAACTCGAAATTTTACTTCATGCGCCACCGATACAAAACACTGATTTAAACTGAAGTTCGCTTTATGCTAGTAAGAAAGTACGCTAAAGACGTATATTTTGAACTCGCTTAGAACCAATGTTTTATACGCGTGGCGCATGAAGTAAAATTTCGAGTTTAGAAAAGCCTGAAAATTTGGTTTGGTCACGAAGCGAAGCCATTTTGATGGCTAATTTTCAATGTATTAATTAATATTCAAAATTAAAGTTCAATTAGAAGCTTTAAACGAGTGTTTTCCACTCCTAGACTAAGCATGAAGTAAAATTTCGAGTTTAGAAAAGCCTGAAAATTTGGATTTGCCGGGCGGAGCGAAGCGAGCCCGGCAAATCCAAATTTTCAGGCTTTTCTAAACTCGAAATTTTACTTCATGCGCCACCGATACAAAACACCGATTTAAACTGAAGTTCGCTATATGCTAGTAAGAAAGTACGCTAAAGACGTATATCTTGAACTCGCTTAGAACCAATGTTTTATACGCGTGGCGCATGAAGTAAAATTTCGAGTTTAGAAAAGCCTGAAAATTTGGATTTGCCGGGCTCGCTTCGCTCCGCCCGGCAAATCCAAATTTTCAGGCTTTTCTAAACTCGAAATTTTACTTCATGCTTAGTCTGGGAGTGGAAAACACTCGTTTAAAACTTCTAATTAAACTTAAATTTTTAATAACAATTAATACATGGAAAATTCGCCATCGAAATCTTTAATGTATTCAAGTTTTTATCGACGTTCAATATTTTCTGTTTCACTGATGTAGGAAATCGAAATCACGTGTGCGAGATTTGCAAGAAGGGATTCTATCAGTCGTCGACGTTGAAAGTGCACATGAGGATACACACTGGAGAAAAGCCGTACACGTGCAAGGTATGCAATAAAACTTTCTCACAAACGGGGTCTTTATCGGCGCACATGAAGTCCCACGAATAGCGGCGATTGTCGGAGGAATATTGATGTCTGTATAAGCAGGTAGGGAAATGAATGAAATCGTCACTCATCTATTGTTTATCTGACGCTGACTTATAAAGACATTGAAATTCGTTCCGCAAATAATGTAAATAATTTTTATTTCATGATATTTTATATGTGCTATAATATACGTTAAATCAAATTTTGTACTTTATAATAATATATAATTTTAACAATAAATTGAAATTAATATGTATTTATTTTATGTTGGATGTGAAATTGATTCTCCTCTACTTTTATGAATAAACGATTATTTTATACAAAATATCAAGTTTTATTTGCAGGTACAAAAAACGAATTTGTATGACATGACTAATCCAATAATATTTTGAGATAAAGAAAACACCTTTACCCGCATAGAAAAAAATTGGGTGCTTTCTTTATGTAAATGTTCCATTGATAGTCAAAATTCAGGACCTCTACAGCCCGTCCACATCGGCTCAACGAAGGTGCTCTCCCGAAGAGCCGGCATGAAATTGTACACTTGTTTGGTGGTGTTATCGGGGCGTGGGACGTCGCTTGCTGTTTATGATAAATTTAATAGATAATTTGAGAGAGCATGAGTTCTGCATAAAAAACAGCGTCCCTCCGTAACAACTCCGATTAGGTCAGTATTTTAACACACACACAATAATAACAAAAGAAACTTACCGAAATCCTAGTTCAAAAGACACTCACTTTTATTATGTTTAATTTAAAATGATTTGTAAATTAACCTCTGACTTCCAAAAACAAGGATAAAATATTTATTCACTACATACAAAGCAAAATAACACAAGAATGATAATGAATGAAATAAATGACACAAATAAAATAACAATAATAAACAATGAAGGAACGCAACGACTTACGAACTGACTAATTCGCGACACCTAATGATTTGATGGAAACTTGGTGAAATTTTGTTGATGATAACTCTGATGATGATAACTCCGATAATGATTTGAGCTTGACTCGATGATGTCAGAAGTTTGATTGTACTGAAGTTCCAAACTGTACTGAAGTTCCGAACTGTACTGACTTTCTGAACTGTACTCACTTCCTATGTCTTCCGCTATCTCTTATAATAATAATAAACTTTATTTGGGGGAGCACGGACATCAATCCAAGAGGTGAGAAACTATTAGATTTTATCTTAGAGAATGACATTGAAATAGCAAATATTGGAAATGTACCCACGTTCGTAAACGCGGTGCGAAGCGAAGTAATTGACATTACACTTGCCTCTCGCAAGGCAAGTGAACTGATAAAACTTTGGCATGTGTCTGATGAACCATCATTATCAGACCATAGATATATACGATTCGATATCGAATCAGAAAAACCAACGGAAACCCAAAACAGAAACCCGAGGAGAACTGACTGGGACCTGTACAATGAGGTACTAGCCAGCCGAATTGGGGACTGTCCAACAGGAGCGAGAACAGCGCATGGGCTGGAGTTCATGGTGCAAAGCATCACGGACTCCATCAATACGGCGTTTGAAGCAAGCTGCCCAAGAACTACCAAACCCACTTCCACCAGGGTCACCTGGTGGAACAGGGATCTTGATAGGGCAAAGGCATGCACCAGAAGGCTATTCAACATAGCCAAGAGAAACGGTGAATGGGCGCAGTACAAAACGGCCCTCATGGCATATAACAATGCCATTAAAAAAGCCAAGAGAGACTCTTGGCAAAAATTCTGTGGGGACATAGAAAGTGAACCCACAAGCTCCCGTCTACTTAAGACGCTCAGCAAAGATCATGCTGGGAACATCGGCTCACTGCTGACCAAAGATGGAGAGTACACAGACTCGGTAGAAGGGACCCTGCAAGTATTACTGCAGACGCACTTCCCGGGTTCTGTAATACTTGAAAATCCTGTATCCGGGGACCTAAGCGAGCCCAACACATGGGCTCCAAAACAGGACTGGGACACAGCGAAAACAATTATCAGCAGATAGCAGCGCTGAGGGGACCACTATGTGATATCCTCAGAGCTAGCTTTGCTTATACCCAAACCAGGGCGTGCTTCGTATGCCCTGGCCAAATCTTACAGACCGATCAGCTTGTCATCATTCATTTTAAAACTACTAGAAAAACTAGTAGACAGGCACATACGGGAAGGAGTCCTAAAGGACTCGCCACTACACCGTCAACAATATGCCTACCAAGCGGGAAAGTCATGCGAACTGGCAATCCACCAGCTAGTGAGCAGATGCGAAAGGACCATACAATGCAAAGACATTGCGTTGGGGGCCTTTCTGGACATTGAAGGGGCGTTTGACAACACAACCTTCAACTCCATAGCAACAGCAATGGAGAAAAGAGGGATTTACCCGCAGGTCCGACACTGGGTGAACAAGATGCTCAGGAGCCGGACTGTAACAACTACCCTATACGGAAAGACAGCAGAAGCGGTGGTCGCTGGCGGGTGCCCCCAGGGAGGGGTTCTCTCGCCGCTCCTGTGGTGCCTCGTCATGGACGACCTTCTGCTGCTACTTGAAAACCAGGGCATTTATGCCCTGGGGTACGCAGATGATCTGACCATTCTAGTTAGCGGGAAGTTTGGGACCACTGTATCAAGCCTGATGCAGAGGGCACTAACTACCGTGGAAAGATGGTGCAAGAACGAAGGGTTAGCTGTAAACCCGGCCAAAACGGCGATAGTCCCCTTTACCAGGAGACGAAAAACCGATGACACAACATCGCTACGCATGTATGAAATGGAAGTCCCAATCAAAAATGAAGTAAAATATCTAGGGGTCATACTTGATACCAGATTGAACTTCAACTTCCACCTGGAGAACATCAGCAAAAGGGCCATGAGAGGACTTTTTGCGACCAGGAAAATGGTAGGACGCACATGGGGACTGAGACCCAGTATGACCAAATGGCTATACACCGTGGTCATAGGACCCATAGTGACATACGCGGCGCTCGCTTGGGGAGAAAAAACCCAAACCAAGAGCGCAGCCGTAAAACTCGAAAGAGTGCAACGACAGGCGTGTCTGCTGATTACTGGGGCAATGAGAACAACGCCCACAGCAGCCATGGAACACATATTATCGCTTCCACCACTACATCTATATGTTATGATGGAAGCCAGACAGGCAGCCTACAGACTGCACATAAATGGACACACTTTAAATGTAGGGTCATCTAGACCGGAAACATTTAAAGTGCTACAAGAAGAAGAAATCCTAAGAATGAGGTCCGATTTCACTAAAATCGTACACCCATCCCGCAGATTCAAAATAATCATACCACAGCGGAGTGAATGGACAAATGGAACATACCCGGGAACGAGTAAAGGAACCATCTGGTACACAGACGGGTCCAAAAACACTAAAGGAACCGGGGCTGGTATCTATGGAGGCTGTAACCGGAGCAAACAATTCACGGTTGCTCTGGGGAAACATGCCTCCATCTTCCAGGCTGAAGTGGCCGCCATTGACTGGTGTGCCCACCACATAATGGAGTCGGGACTCAACAAAGGACCAATTACCATTATGTCGGACAGCCAGGCAGCCCTAAAAGCGCTAGCCTCGCCGATAGTTCAGTCCAGACTGGTTATAGACTGCATAAACAGGCTGGACGCACTGGCGACAACAACAAAAACACAGCTAGTATGGATACCCAAAGACCAAGGAATTATTGGACACTTGGGGGCCGACTTGCTGGCCAAACAAGGGGCAACAGGTGAATTTATAGGACCTGAACCCGCTTTCGGAATACCACATGAAACCGGAAAGGAAATAATCCGACGCAAGTTAGCAGAGGAGCATACAAAGGCATGGCACAACCAAATGGGAATGAGGCACACGAGACTCTTCCTAGATGGCCCGGTACCTGATAGCGCATTAGCACTGTCAGGACTGAGCAGAATGAAACTAAGGAAAATCACAGGACTAGTTACTGGGCACTGTGACCTGAATAAGCACAAACATAGGATGGGTCTTGAGAAAAGCCCCCTATGCCGTGGGTGCTTGGAAGAAGAGGAAACTCCCCAACACCTACTGTGCACATGCGAAGCCTATAAACGGCAACGCACGGAGCAACTCGGGAAGCCCGTGCTTCCTGAAGAACAGCTCAAGAACATCCTGGCCCAAACTCCTGGACTTCTTAGAAGACACAGGAATATACAGGGAGTAAAATAACCAGAGGAGCACAAAAGGACCACGGAGACCGTAGTGCAGGGACGCTAAGCGATACCACCTCATGTGGAAAAAAAAAAAGTTGTTTCATATCATTAGATACCGAATTATATACACAATAAATTTGAAAGGAAAATGATCGCTCAAAAAGGGTAGTCTTGTGTTTAGGTGGTGATAGGTTACCCTTATATCGTGTATTTAAGGTATGAACGTCTTCTCGAAATCGTATTTTGTTATACAGGTACTCTGGAGATTTTGTTAGAATGATTTTATGGTAAAACCGAACGGCTTGATAATGCCTCCTTGTTTCCATATTTAGCCATCCGGCGTCCTTAAGCTTGTGCGAGATACGATCAAACTTCCGAATGCCATAAATGAAACGTAAACATGCATTTTGAACATATTGTATTCTTTTGGCAGTTAATTTATCAATTGACGAGTTATATAATGTCGAACAAAATGAGAAATGCGAAAGAACAAACGCATTGCAAAGAATGGTTTTAGTTTTAATAGGTAAGCACATTCGATGAGGGTAGTTTTTTTAAGTTAATGTAAGCAGAATTTATGTACTTATTAATTTGTTTCTTGTATCTAAAAGAATTATCTAGAAAGACCCCTAAGTTTTTATTACTTTCAGAGTATGCAATTTTTGAACCATTTATACAAATATTTATTTGAGTTTTTATAACATCGCAGTCACTTTTCTTACCAAAAAGTTGGAAAGACATTTTTGCTGGATTTAAATGTAGACATAAAAAAGTTGAGATACTATGAAATTGATCCAAGTCAGAATTCACACAAAACTCTGCTTGCTGAAACTCTTTTTGATCAAATGAATAATAAATTTGGCTATCGTCTGCGTACATATGACCATTTGAATACTGGATAGTGCTTAATACAGTGCTGGTATATATAGAAAATAATAGAGGCCCAAGAATTGATCCTTGGGGAACACCTTGGTTTATGTCTATAAAATTTGACCTATTATTTCCTATCTCTACACATTGTTTCCTACCCCTGAGATAACACCTTAATAGTGGTACTGCGGAATGGTCAAGCCCAATATAGCAAAGAATCTTTTCTAAGATATCAAAGTTTACTGTATCGAAGGCCTTACTGTAATCCAGAAGTACTAGTATCGATATTTTTCCTTGATCAGACGCTGTTAGAATATCATCGGTAATCTTAATCAAGGCTGATTCACAACTGTAACCGTTTCTAAAACCCGACTGCATTGTTGGCAGAATATTATTTTCATTGAAATAAGAGGTTAATTGTTCTTTCATGATTTTTTCTAATATTTTAGATACCGTGGGAAGTATGCTTATGGGCCTTAAGTGATTGTATTCTGTTGGGTTTCTGATTTTTGCAATTGGCTTTACAATTGCATACTTCCAGCAGTCAGGAACAAACGATTCTAACAAACACGTATTTATTATATGAACAATATAAGGAATGATAACCGGACAGCACAGGCGTAATATAACTATATTTATAGTCCGATGTGGTCCAGGCAAACCAATGATGCTACAAATCGATAAATGATTGTGCATATGTAAAACTGTAACAAGTTAAATTGAGCTGTCTTTGACAGAAAATTGAAATCATCCACCCCGATAGAAGTCGATTTAATAGAATTTAGGTAATGTATTACTAAAATTGAATTTGTGTTCAGTATTCCGGCACCAGGTACCCACAGACGCGTTTCGGACTTCAAGGTTCTCTTCAGTGTGGTCCCGACCCAGTGCTGAGGAATACTAAACATTTCTGACTATTTCAAGCCAATATGTGAAAACTATTAATGATTTCGATAGCTAACGTGTCACTGACGATGCTACTATGAAGCATTAGATGGCGTTAGCTATCGAAATCATTAATAGTTTTCACATATTGGCTTGAAATAGTCAGAAATGTTCAGTATTCCTCAGCACTGGGTCGGGACCACACTGAAGAGGACCTTGAAGTCCGAAACGCGTCTGTGGGTACCCGGTGCCGGAATACTGAACACAAATTCAATTTTGATATTTGTTTTCTGGTTTCACAGAGTTCTGCTCGTTCGTGGACGAAACAGTGACCTGTATATGCACTTTGTGCATTCGAGTCACTGACGATGCTACTATGAAGCATTAGATGGCGTTAGCTATCGAAATCAATAATGTATTACTACATGTTCATCGATTAATGTAAACTTGAAGTTACCTGCAGTTGGATGCCTAATACTATCAAACATGTTATTATATTGATTATTCCAATTAACACTATGCACTAGAGTAGAATCACTGAAGTGATTATTGAGTTGATCGACATTTTTAAGTGATCTTCCCAACCACCGCTGTCTTTACCCCCGCCATGTATCTTGGGGGTGGCGGTGATTGGTCGAAAACGTGGTGGAAGAAGCAGAGGGTGGAGTTTTCATGTCTACCTGAGGCCAAAAAGTTTTGGGCCTCTGGTTTTCAACTGCTCCAGCGTGTCGAAGTTTGTGCTGCAAATGTTACGACCATAAACCTTTGTTCTCGCTGTTTTTCCGAAATTTTGAGAAATTCCCAAAGGCTTTGTTTTCATGGTCGTAAACATCTACAGCGCACCGTGGGTTTTATGGCGCTGGCCCTCGGAGGTGCGGAATTTTATGACCTTCCTCGGGGTTGTAAACATCGGCCGGTGCTGGTCGCGTGGTTTATGATGGGGTGGTTTGCAAGTCGTCATTGCTGGTCACGTTCGGGGGAATTCAATGTTGGACTAATTTACATATTTACAAGGAAAAAATATATACAATAGAATCCCGAATGTTTTGTTACGAACTTGAGCCATTTGGAATTAAAATGATTATGAAATGAAACGAGCAAAATAAATGGAGACCGATGTTTTAGTGAATGTGAATAAAATAATCGAGTTCCGACGTTTTGAATAAAACGCCGGTAACAGTGGTAAACAAACATAAACGGGACAGATATGTTCAGGTCGCCTCGGTTAGATTTTTTTTTTTTTCCTGTGGGGGCCGTCTTCCTTTCGGATCCGGATGCACTGCAGCCTAGGTGGCTTATTGTACTGCCCTAATATTATTACACTCACGCAACTATTCTCGGTTAGATTAGTGTTAGCACAATTCATATATATCCAGTTAGCCAGTCTCTGTATAAAATTTGGTAACAGCTTTTGGAGGCTGCATCCAGAATTGAGACCACTGTGGCGGCACTGTTGGTCAAAAAGAGGGGAGATTGGCCGTGGTTTATAGTAAGCGACGGGAGGTTTGTATTCATCTGCTGTTCAGTTGCCATAATGCAGTGGACACGTAAGGAGCGCTCATTTTGTGTTGAAGAGTATTTCTTGAATTCCCACTCGATCATCGCAGTGCAGCGTGCTTTTCGTTTGCGATTTGCACTTGCTGACGTGTTCCTGGACAACAATCAATTTTAAGTTGGGTATTTGCATTCAGAAGAACAGGAAATGTGTCTCTGTACGAAGATGACCTGACAGACAGAGTTTAATTTTAAGAGAGAGAACGTCTTGTAATGCCAAGAGCTGAGCATTTCGGAGATTGCAGTACTGCTGCTCTAACTCGTTCGACATTTTGTGGTGTTGCTCGGTTTATAAAAAGAATTCAATTTGAAGCTTTAAGCGAGTATTTTCCACTCCCAGGCTAAGCATGAAGTAAAATTTCGAGTTTAGAAAAGCCTGAAAATTTGGTTTGGTTGCGTAGCGCAAAGCGCGGAGCGGCCAAACCAAATTTTCAGGCTTTTCTAAACTCGAAATTTTACTTCATGCGCCACCGTTACGAAAAACTGACATATTACGAAGTTTAAAACACAACGCTAAACTTTACATTGAATCAGCGTTTTTTACCGGTGGCGCATGAAGTAAAATTTCGAGTTTAGAAAAGCCTGAAAATTTGGTTTGGCCGCTCCGCGCTTCGCGCTACGCGACCAAACCAAATTTTCAGGCTTTTCTAAACTCGAAATTTTACTTCATGCTTAGCCTGGGAGTGGAAAACACTTGTTCAAAGCTTCAAATTGAATTCTTTTTATAAACCGAGCAACACCATAAAATGTCGAACGAGTTAGAGCAGCAGTACTGCAATCTCCGAAATGCTCAGCTCTTGGCATTACAAGACGTTCTCTCCACAGGATTCTTCATAATGAACTGAATTTTCACCCGTATAAAATGTGCGTGGTCCAGCAATTGTCAGTTCGGGATTATGTAACACGAAGAACATCTTGTGAAGACATGCTTACAACCAAACCCCCTGACGCAAATGTGTTCTTTACCGATGAGGCACATTTTCACCTCAGTGGGTGTGTAAACAAACAGAATATGTGGTACTGGAGCGATACGAATCCCACCCAAAACTAAAATCTTTGAATCTTGTTCTGAACAGCGCACTACATATTCTAATCTTTACGTGAAACTTAAACTTTGTACAATTCTAAACTTTATAATTTATCATTTCTTATCTTAATTTACCTTCAAACCTGCGTAAACAGTAACAAATAAAAAAAATAACATTATTTGAGAAAACAGAAACCTCATCTTGGCTTTAGGTGTGCTCATCAAGCCGATTTGGCTTATTTATCTTATATCTGTTGATGCCCGACATATTTCTGTTTGAGCATTTGGCTGCCCCTGACCGCGCATATTGAACGTTTCCAAAAACTGCTGCTGTGGGTGCTTCCGTACCTCAGTAGTGTGGGTGTTACTATTCTTAAATTTGAAGGACCAATTATATCTGGTTTAGATATATACCGGGTGTTGACTTGGCAGACGCAACATAGGAAATCGCATGTTCATTTTGAAGTGTTTAAATATTGGCTTCCCTATTTATTTTAGAGACAAAATGTATTTACCTTTTTTGTAGAGGGGAAAATTCTGAATTTATTAGTGGTCACACTTAACACTTAACATTTCTCTAAGTTAAAAGAATTAAGAAAAAGTAATGTGATTTTATAAAAATAATGACATGCCATGAGGTTGAAACAACAATTGCAGATGTCAAAATGGCACAAGACATCGCTGTCACACTGGATTAAAGTAAATGTTTTCGAAATGATTTACACTACACAAGAACAAATCCTCCTAATGGTGGTATTATGCAGACCACAGTTGTCAGGATGTTTGCGATATGTTTTCTATCCAGACTGATACCAGAGGAATCCACTGCATGACGACAATCAAGGAAACGATTAAGCAAGACAAAATAGAAGTTTAATATTTGCTAGCTATCGAAAAATTGCAACAAAAATTATGTAGTTTAAATTAAGTGTTTAAATAAAACCCCATTAACACCCAAACAATATCCTAAGCGATTGTAGAATTCATTTCGGACATTAGCCAATTAATAATTGAAGATATTCTCAGATTCTGCAGAAATTGGGTTTTTTAATTATTGAACGGTCTCAAAATGTGTATTTGTATAAATTTTTGATTTAAATTGCCCCAAAGAATAACCTGCGTTGTTTCAATTCTATGGCATATCATTATACTTATAAAATCGCATTACTTTTCCTTAGTTATTTTAACTTAGAAAAACTTAAAGTGATAAACGTTAACACGAATGAATTCAGAATTATTAGCTCTACAAAAACGGTCAATAAATTTTGTTTCTAAAATAAATAGGGGAGCCAATATTTAAACATTTCAAAATGTACATAGGATTTTCTATGTTGCGTTCGCCAAGTCAACACCCGGTATATATATTATATATATATATATATATAATCGAAACTTATAAAATAATTGGTGGACACTATCAGTGTGAAATCAAAAACATCTTTCATCTTAATCAGAACACACAACTTCGAGGACACTATGAAAATATACAAAGAAAAAGCTGCTAAACTCCAAAGGAAGAACTTCCTGACTAATCGTGTGGTATATTCATGGAATGCACTTACAGAAGAAACAGTTACCGCAGCGAACGTTAATATATTTACAAACCGGTTGGACAAAGAACTAAAACAAAGTGCAGCAAGAATGATCCATTATAGTGCATGATAAATATAAGTATAGTGTAAACAATAACACACGTTAAGAAACAATAGCTTCATCGGTATACCGCTTGCTATTGGTTAATTACAGAATTAATAAAATGAGTTTAACTCTTATATTCGTCAAACACCAGTATATACAAAAGTTTAAAATGTCGAGACCGTTCTCATTGACGTTTCGTTATCGTCTCTCTTTTCTCGTCTGTCCCTTGGTTACTCCACGGGGTGGTGGGTGGAGTCTTATAAGGGTAGGTGGTGGTAATGAGTGATTCTAATTGGTCATGATAATTCCCAATTACCACCACCTTACCGATGTTGCCAAACTGCAATCTCCATCTCGAGCCTCTCGTTCGGGTCTGGTATGCAGCTGTCGGTTAATCCTCTAAACCATTTGCGTTTGGGCGGTTTATGATTCATATTGTTCGTATCGCGCACTTTAGGTAAACACCATAAAAATTACTTCTTGGTAACTGCGTTTACACGAAAACATAATAAAATACGCATTAGGGACAATATTTATTTAAATGTGGAAGGTCGGAGTTACGGCGAGTCCGGTAAAGCCGTAACAGTGGGCGCTTCAGTGAGCATACGTCTCAGCCCAGTTCATGACGAGTGATTGATGTGGCGTATTAACTAATATTCTTAATTTATGCTAATTATTGAGAAAATATATTCTTCGAATTTGTCAAGGAGCGAGGAATGGAGAGCAAATTATGAAACAATTAAAATATATATTTATTTTATATTTTTATTGAATTGTATAATAATTAACTCGTAGCTAACAATTGCACCAACAATCTGAAATTAATAAAAATATTTTTTTATGTTTTTACGGGGCAGAACAAGCATTTAAAATTATGAACATTTTGGGGGCAGAGGGGTTTAAACTAGGGGGGTTCAAACCATTCTGCTTCCCTTCCTCTAGCTACTGCCTTCATCAATACGATGATAAATTTTTTTTTTTTTTAAATTTATTCGTGACCTAAAAAATGAGTCAGGCATCCCTGATAAGATGTCTTATAACAATAAAACTCACAATAGTGGGGAGGATATCGTTAAGGCTTTCTCTGATTTTTTTGTAGATACAATTCCTCATTGTTTTTACCAAATAATAATGATCTAATAAATGATAACGTGTTAGATGTTAGTGTGACGGAAGTATTCAACAGCATCATGGATCTCAAAGACAACTTCTCAATGGGACCGGATCAGGTTCCAAGCATCTTAATTAAAAATTGCGTTTGCACGTTAAGTTCAGCAATTCATCGTTTATTTTTAAAATCTCTTTCTACAGGCAAAGTTCCGATAACATGGAAAAACTGTTTTATGAAACCAATTTTTAAATCGGGCCAGAGAAATGTTATCGAGAATTATAGGGGTGTGTGTGTCCAATCAGTAATTCCAAAATTATTGGATGCAATCGTTGCAAAGCAACTAGCATGGATGTCTCATCAAATAATTTCTCCACACCAACACGGCTTTGTAGAAGGGCGTTCCACGGTAACAAATTTATTTTTATATAAACAATTTCTGTCGGATGCTTTGGAGCAAGGTTATCAAGTAGATGCTTTATATACAGATTTCTCCAAAGCATTCGACACAGTGAACCAAGTGATTCTTTTGAAAAAATTAAAATTATTAGGCTTCAACACTATTACAATGTCTTGGATTGAGTCATTTATAACAAATCGTCGGCTTAGTGTAAAGATCGATAACTATATATCAGAGTACTTTTTTGCTACGTCAGGTGTCCCCCAAGGATCTCATTGTGGCCCAATACTATTTTTGTTATTTATCAACGATATCCAACACTATATTAAATATTCAAAGTTTTTGCTTTTTGCTGACGACCTCAAAATCTTTAAAATTATTACGTCTCCAAATGATTGCGCGGACCTGCATGATGATTTGTGCAGTGTTGATGAATGGTGTCGTAATAACTTATTGCTCTTACATGTCAAAAAGTGTAATTCTATATCTTTTTGCAGAGGTAGAACCTCTATTGATTTGATTATACATATAAACTTAATGTCAACATATTAAATAAACTGTGTGGTAAAAGATCTGGGGGTACTCTTTGATAGTAAATTGAATTTTAAAAATCATATTTCCTCAAAATGTGTTAAAGCAAATAAAATGTGGGGTTTCGTCTATCATACTTGTAAAGATTTTAACAGTCACTGCCTAAAGATATTATTTTGTTCTCTTGTACGTTGTCACCTGGAGTACGCCTCACCCATTTGGACACCTCAATCACAGACAGACATTTACAAGATCGAACGGATCCAAAAGAGATTTCTCCGTACCATGGAATGGAAGCTTGGTAGACAACACATACCTGGCTCGTATGCGGAAATAAAAGCGGACCTCCTGGAGGACCGAAGAACCTTCTCGGATTTATGTACCTTATTCCGACTACTAAATAATACGAGTGACTGCCCGGAACTGCTCTCTATGCTAAATTTTTATGTTTCATCCTCCACCCGCAGCCTGCGACACACACCGCTTTTTCGGATACGCACACATAATTCAAATTTTGCCTCTCACAACAGCATTACAAGGATAATGAGTACTGCCAACGATTACAACAAGTTCCATTGGTTTCAATTTTTTACTGGCTCTTTGCAATTATTCAAAACCAAATTATATACTCACACGGTATATTCATAGACTTTTTATATATTTTATGTATTAATGTTACATTTATTTTGTAAGCTATAAAATATTATTTGTTTTGTATATCTATTTTGTATAAAATGGGGGTTCCCGTCAATAAATATATTATTATTATTATTGAATATTGATACAATTTTAAAAAAAGAAAATACTTACACTTAGTATTAAAGATTTTTTTACTTTAAAATAGCATTTTCCTGTGAAATAACTTGGATCCATTTGTATTTGAATTATCAACCGATCAATCTGAAATATAGATTTAATATTTGAAACAAGATTTAAGGGGAGATTCCATGTGGACAAACTAATCTTGTAAAACATTAAAAAAATCTTGTAAAACATGAAAACAATCTTGTAAAACATTAAAACAATCTTGTAAGAATCCTGATACGTTTTTATTAAATAGTTTATGTTTTATGGCCTTTAACCCCCCCTTAAAATTTGTTCTGTATTATACATTTATTTATTAATAACCCAACAGAATGTGAAAGTCCAATAGTAGGATCATATCATAAATACAGTAAAAATACAATATTAAGTAGTAATATACAGAGAGTTTTATGTAACACCGAATATTTTCATAACGAGTTTTTTTTTGTAAGTATCCCTATGCAAACGTTGCACATTTTTCGATGCTCGGTTTATTAATAGAGTTTAATTTTAAGCTGTAAGCGAGTGTTTTGCACTCCCAGGCTAAGCATGAAGTAAAATTTCGAGTTTAGAAAAGCCTGAAAATTTGGCTTGGTCGCGTAGCGCGGAGCGGCCAAACCAAATTTTCAGGCTTTTCTAAACTCGAAATTTTACTTCATGCGCCACCGGTACGAAACACTGACATATTACGAAGTTTAAAACTCAACGCTAAACTTTACATTGAATCAGTGTTTTTCACCGGTTTCGCATGAAGTAAAATTTCGAGTTTAGAAAAGCCTGAAAATTTGGTTTGGCCGCTCCGCGCTTCGCGCTACGCGACCAAACCAAATTTTCAGGCTTTTCTAAACTCGAAATTTTACTTCATGCTTAGCCTGGGAGTGGAAAACACTCGCTTGAAGCTTCAAATTGAACTCTTTTTATAAACCGAGCATCAGAAAATATTCAACTTATGCATATGGATACTTCAAATTTTCAGGCTTTTCTAAACTCGAAATTTTACTTCATGCGCCACCGGTACGAAACACTGACATATTACGATGTTTAAAACACAACGCTAAACTTTACATTGAATCAGTGTTTTTTACCGGTGGCGCATGAAGTAAAATTTCGAGTTTAGAAAAGCCTGAAAATTTGGTTTGGCCGCTCCGCGCTTCGCGCTACGCGACCAAACCAAATTTTCAGGCTTTTCTAAACTCGAAATTTTACTTCATGCTTAGCCTGGGAGTGGAAAACACTCGCTTAAAGCTTCGAATTGAATTCTTTTTATAAACCGAGCATTAGACAACTTATGCATATGGATACTTGAAAGAAAAATTCTCGTTATGAAAATGTTTGGTGTTACATAAAACTCTCTGTATACATAACAATTCAAATTATGAACACAATTGTAAATATTAATTATTTAAACACCGAGCTTATAATAAAAATGGAATAAAAAGAAAAATCAATGAAACATTTTTAAAAACTTGGTGATAATTTACTAAATTACCTCTTCGTTAAAAGCTTCTGCTGGTAACTGGTTTAATACATCAACAGATTTGATACTTTCGCTGTGAATTCGTGAAGCTAGCAGAGCAACAGCCGATGTTCTCAGCAAGAGAAACCCGAATGAGTACACAAAGTATAGTCTCGAGATTATATCTCCACTGCTAGGCCTAAAGATAAATACAAGTTAACGAAATATAATACAAAAATTGTCTAAACTGAATGAATCTTAAAATAAGAAATTTAGAAATGCGATTTATCTCGCTTTCTACTAATATTTTTTAATCTCGATAAAATGAGATTAATATTGAAGGATAAATTAAAAACACTTGGTTTGTTTCACTATTTATTCACAAATAGTGAAACAAAACCAAGTGTTTTTAATTTATCCTTCAATATTATTTCAAAATGTTTCACCAAGTGATAAATGAGAAAGTTATTCAAGAAATAAAATGAGATTTTTTACACACTGAGCAAATCCATTTAGGGATTGTTTCATCAACATTAAAACAACGTTTAATGTTGATTTGTTTGTTTTTTGCTCAGTGGGTAGTGTTGATGAATTTATTAATTTGAAATCAAAATATACATTACTCTAAAGTGTGTAGCAGTTGTACTAAAATGACGAAGAGATCGTTTGCAAACGACAAAAGGATGATATTTCCAAGTGCGTTGTCCATCATTTTTGATAGGATGTTCAGTCTGTCGTAATCCTCTCTGATTGCCATCCATGATTCCTCATCGGTTATCTGTTGGAAACATACGCAGTAAGTGAATGTGAAATGAATAAAACACTTTTAGTAAATAACACACTTGGTTAAGATTTCACTGTTTATTGATTGACACTGCAACAATTGTTTCGCCACACAGTGGCTTCATCAGGCAGATGAATAAAAATATGAATAAAAACAATTGTTACAGTGTCAATCAATAAACAGTGAAATCTTAACCAAGTGTGTTATTTACTAAAAGTGTTGATATGGAATCTCACCAAGTAACAGCCTCAACTGTTAAATTAAATAAATAAAAATAAAACATTTGAATGCGTACATGATCTTCAGCCATTTTTGTTATTCTTTCGTTAACCTGCGCAAATCTTTCTGCTAAAGCCATGCTGATTAGCATTATAAACAAATCCGTGTAATTCCAGTTGAATGTACTGAGGAGATTTAAAACCTGTAATCAATTATGAGTCAAATTGAACACTCTGGAAGTTCTTAATTTATTGTATTCAAATTCTATCGTATGTTATAAAATAAAACCTCTGAGTGCTATGGAAAATATTGTAGGCTGGCAAGTCTGAAATTATACATTATATTTATTGGGCTCGTTCATCAAAATGTTACCATTCAACATGCTTGTATTTGTTTGTGATGTATGTTGGTATCTAATGAACGGTTCTCCGATCGGTCTATTTTGTACGATTGCCACCCACAATGTTTTTCATGGCACTCTAGAGGTTTTTTTTTATATTGAACATACGATATTATTAAAAGTAATATATATATATATAATATATATATATATATATATATATATATATATATATATATATATATTTATCGTCTTAAATTGTCTTATTAATTAAGACACTGTTTGCATTTTCACGAATAATTTTTTCGTAATTTTATATATTATGTTTAAAGTGTGCAAACTATAAGAAGCGTAAGCTTATTTTCTCGAATTCAAATAGTTTTGAGTTTGAATTTATCTTGTTATTAAAAGTAATTATTTTATTAAATGTTTATTATACCTGCCAAGAGAGAGGAAGGAAGGTATGGATGGGGGAAGAATATGGGAGGTGTGTAATGTGTGAGCGGGGGAGGGATACGTGGAGTCATCTGGCAGAGGAGTGCGAGGGGGTAAAGGAGGAATGGGTGTTAATAAGAGGGAATAGAAGAGTGACGGAATGGATGAGAGAGAATGGGGCCGGAGTAAGGACGCTGGAGAAGTTGGGGGAAGAGAGGGAAAGCAGAAGGAAGAGAGGGGGCAGTGATTAGTGTAGATATGGATTTAATATAGTATTATGGCAATAAAGGTCTTTTTTTTATACCTGCCAAGTCATAGCGAAAAACCAATTAAAAGGCAAAAAAAGAAACACGTGACTAAACTGCCTTAACCAAAACTCCTCTAATTCTTCAGCCGAATCCTTCATGCTATTGATAAAATTAATGATCATAAACCCTACAAAAAACGCGTGTTCCGCTAAAACAAAAAACTCGACTCAATTTTCTCAATAAAAACAGTAAAAATCCATATATTACCAACAGCTGCCGATATAACAATCACAGTGGTAACAATTAAAGTCCTCCTCAGTTTTTTAGGAAATCCATACACATTACCCATAGATTTATCAATCTGCCCCCAAAACTTCATCAGTTTGGGCCAAACGACAGCCAAACGCAAAAACAGCGCAGTTGTCACGAAAGAACATACGAAAAATAAAAGTGTGACTAGTTTAAAAATAAAATTAATTTCAATTCCGATTACGAAACTTACCGAAATAATCGAAAACCAATTCCTTTTCCCCAGTCATGTACGCCACGTAAAAAAGCGCGTTGATCAATTGCAAAATCGAATGCAGCAAACAGTAAAAAAATCTCACGGACGCCCAGGTGAATCTTACTTTTTGAACATTTTCTTCCTTCACGCCGATTATTGGGAAAAGTGCGAAGCACTGGCCGAGGAGGATAGGGCTCGTGAGGGCCCCGTGCGTGGTCATGAGTTGATTGTTGTTCGAATTCCATGTTATCTGGGCAAACTTTATTAACGCTCGGGGTGATCGATTGCCCGTTTTTATTGTTATTTGCTAAAATGAAAATGTGCGCCTTCGAGTGTGTACCCGTCGATTCTGATCCTAATCGAACCTCGCCAAGTGCGCTCAATTATTCATCGACGGCAGATTAATCACCGCGTAAATATTTTTGAAGTTATGATTGAGGACGAAACTATTACGAGGTAATTGTATTTGTTTTTGTATATAGTTGTTTAAAATATTAAATAAATATGTAATCTTATAAAGAAAAATAAAGGTAAATATTAAATACATTCCATTAAAGCCTAGTTGCACCAAAAACGTTGAACTTAAGATCAAGCTGAACTTAGGTTCAAGACAGCGGCGGCTCGCAGCCTAACTTCAGGGTAGGCCAGAGAGCCAAGGTAATATGTATCTGTTATTGAAAGGTGACGTTGTTGTGCAATTCCTTGTATTTATTTATAAAGCGCTGTCCCAACCTCAAAGTTTGTGTGCCTTGGCACTGTGGCCAGCCCTGAAGCTAGGCTGCGAGCCGTCGCTGGTTCAAGATGATAGTTCCTATTGTTCTAATGCCACATTGAACTAAGGTTCTGAGTTGAATCAGTTTAACGTATACAGTGCAACTTTTCCGTAAGTACAGAAACATTAGATCATAAATGAATGATTAATTATGTACTGCTGCGAGAGAAAAAAAAACTAGTACAGGAAAATATTTGGCTACATGAACTGGACTTTAATTTTTCAAATTGTCAATCAAATTGACAAATCTGCAAAAATGTCAAACGAAATTTAATTAACGTCGACATGCCTCAACTCACTGATATTCAAAAAGGGTAATAACACAAATTTTATAATAAAAAAAAGGGATCACAACGACCCGTTTAAGAGACGGTATTAGCATTAGGGACATTGCCAATGAAATGCACCGTTTTGTTGGGCACGAAAAAAATTTATGTAGTTGTATGAGTTACGTGAAGGTGTTAAGTCACTTAATTAAACACAGTTATATTCCTTTAATATAACTGTGTTTCATTAAGTGACGAAAAAAATTGCCGAAAATGGTTATATCACCAGAAAAATTGGGTACTAAATTTTCTGAGAAAAAATCCGCGGTGGAGGCAAAAGAAGTCGCTAACTTTTCTGCTTCAGTTTGGACAGTTCGACACAGGATTAAAGCGTCTGAACTTAAGAATTGTTCTGCAGCGAGAAAAGCTATTCTGACCGATGAAAATAAAGTCAAAAGGGTGCAGTTTGCCAACCAGTATCTAGGTGAAAACATGTTTTGGGAAACGGTGGTCTTCTCGAACGAAAATACTTTTCAGTCGAATCGATGTGGTCGTATTCGTGCTTTTGGCCTCAAGAAACGCGGTACGATGAACGATACGTTTAGAACTTTAACCACAGTGGCAGATTTTCCGTAAACGTCTGGGCATAGCCACGTTTAGCGCCATTTTAGGGCCCCGAAAGGATGGAAATCAGTATTTTTAAACGGTGTTTTTAGGAGGAAATAAATAAAATGTGGTGGTAATATGTATTCTTTTCACTAAATGGTTTAAATGTTGATTGATAAGGCTGATAAATGTTGAAAGTTCATCTTCACTTTTATATAAATAAAACAATTTAAACACTTTCAAATATATATTTTGCATTCGCTACAATTGTTTCGCCACACTGTGGCTTCTTCATTTCTTCGCCTGAAGAAGCCACAGTGTGGCGAAACAATTGTAGCGAATGCACAATATATATTTGAAAGTTTTTAAATTGTTTTATTTATATAAAAGTGGTTTAAATGTGTTTTCATAAAGATAGGACTTACGGTTTGCTTAATACTTCCACTTAAAGATTACGATTTTTGACAAGTTATTTTGATATTTAATTCAATTGTTATTTCATAGATATAATATCATAATACTAACGGAATGCAATAACTGAGGTGATAATTGGCCTAGATAGCAAAATAGGCGCACCCTGGTGATTATTTCTAGAAGTAAAACAGTATGATTATTGATTCACTGAACTTAGTGATGTAAAATACGGGAATGCGGGGGAAACCATTCCGATTCAGAGGTGATTGCGAGGTCTGCTTGCTTGAACTGCGATCGCAATCTGAGTCAGCGTATTTCGCTATAATCAGCCGTAATATAACGAGTGGTATGATTATTATCGATGATATTTTGGAGTTGAAACCGAGCTGCAGATTCAACGAGTGCGCAGCACGAGTTCAATAGGCTGTTTCGGTTTCAACGACAAAATTTCATCGATAATTAATCATATCACGAGTTATATTTAGTGAGAGAATATAACGAATAAAATAATGTGAGTCCCTTAACATTATCGACAGCTGAGATATTGTTGTTTCCCTATTGATTGAGAATTTTTTAACCGCACAAAAGTTCGTAAACTGCCGCCACTGTGATTCTTTGTTCATGGCGGTGTTTTTTGGCGTCGCACTTTTCACTTTTCTATTAATATCACTGCACGAAACTTTACCTATTTTGACGTTTCGATTGACAGGACAACTTATCACCCACCGCTTCTTTTGTTTTTTGTCATCGCGGTGATAGACATGTACCTACGGCTTTCCTTGCATTTCATTGGTTTAAAATTCGTTCTAGTAGGCTATGAGTTATATTCTCAGCCGTAATATAACGAGTGGTATGATAATTATCGATGATATTTTCGAGTTGAAACAGATTCAACGAGTGCGCAGCACGAGTTGAATGTGCTGCTTCGGTTTCAACGACAAAATATCATCGATAATTAATCATATCACGAGTTATATTTAGTGAGAGAATACAACGAATAAAATAATGTGAGTACCTTAACATTATCGACAGCTGAGATATTGTTGTTTCCCTATTGATTGAGAATTTTTTAACCGCACAAAAGTTCTTAAACAGCCGCCACTGTGATTCTTTATTCATGACGGTGTTTTTTGGCGTCGCACTTTTCACATTTCCATTAATATCACTGCACGAAACTTTACCTATTTTGACGTTTCGAATGACAGGACAACTTATTACCCACCGCTTCTTTTGTTTTTTACCATCGCGGTGATAGACATGTACCTACGGCTTTCCTTGCATCTCATTGGTTTAAAATTCGTTCTAGTAGGCTATGAGTTGTATTCTCGGTAGAATAACGGTCTGTTTCGCTCATTCGATAGCAAACGCAGGCCCATTTTTGCTGAAACCGAAGACTGTGTAACCGGAAATATTGTTGCTGCCACCTGATGTACAGAAATTGAACCTTGAAGTTGAATCATAAACGCATTCTGTTTGCATATATCTATGAATCAACAATGGAAGTAAATGTCAACATAACCTGTCAAAAACTGTAATCTTCAAGTGGAAGTATTAAACAAACCGTAAGTCCTATCTTATGAAAATACATTTAAACCATTTAATTTTGTGAAACGAATACATATTACCATCACATTTCATTTTTTCCGGCTGAAAACACTGTTTGAAAAGAATTGATTTTCAGCCTTTCGGGGCCCCAAAATGGGGTGGTATCCGCGGATTTATTTTGCCATATTCGACCATTCCCTACATGCATCTACCACAAACAGCAAAAAAAAATAAAATTTCGTGAATCTCCCGTAAACTTTATATCGGTCATGGATTAGTATTAGCGGTCCAGGAGTATGTTCTAGCATCGAAGAACGATTAAGTTGAATCATAAAAGCATTCTGTTTGCATAATTATGCTATATCTATGAATCAACAATAGAATAAATGTCAACATAACCTGTCAAAAACTGTAATCTTCAAGTGGAAGTATTAAGCAAACCGTAAGTCCTATCTTTATGAAAATACATTTAAACCATTTAGTTTTGTGAAACGAATACATATTACCACCACATTTCATTTGTTTTCAAATGAAAACACTGTTTAAAAAGAATTGATTTTCAGCCTTTCGGGGCCCCGAAATGGGGCCCAACCTTGGTATCCGCGGATTTATTTTTCCATATTCGACCATTCCCTACATGCATCTACCACAATCAGCAAAACAAAATAATTTTCGTGAATCTCCCGTAAACTTTATATCGACCATGGATTAGTATTAGAGGTCCAGGAATATGCGCTAGCATCGAAGAACGATTAACTGCCCCTGAGTACCTCAGAATACTGGAGGAACTTCTGGTACCTTCAGTTACACCAGTATTTGAGCAAGATTACAAGATTTAATAAGTAAGTTATTTACACAATTAAGACAATTAACTTTGTTTGTATAACTGAGGATTTTATTGTGACTATAGTTTCGACAACTTTAACTTGTCATTATCAAACATAAAGTATGCTTTATGATTGATAATGACAAGTTAAAGTTGTCGAAACTATAGTCACAATAAAATTCTCAGTTATACAAACAAAGTTAATTGTCTTATTTGTGTAAATAATGATGTATAACGAAGTAGAAGCCTCCACAGTAAACAGTAAGTTATTTGTTAATGGGTAAGTCATTTTGGGTGATTTACTGACTCTGCGACTTTACGATAACTGCCCAGTCCACACAGCCAGAGTTATCCAAGATTATTTAAAAAAAACAGCATATCAATGTTCTGCCTTAGCCTTCAAGAAGTCCTATCTTTATGAAAACACATTTAAACCATTTAGTTTTGTGAAACGAATACATATTACCACCACATTTCATTTGTTTCCGACTGAAAACACTGTTTAAAAAGAATTGATTTTTAGCCTTTCGGGGCCCCAAAATGGGGCCCAAGCTTGGTATCCGCGGATTTATTCTTCCATATTCGACCATTCCCTACATGCACCAATCCAATTGAGAATATTTGGGGCCATATGGCAAAGAGTATGCAGGCGGAAAATTTGCTACCTCAAGATAGAGAAGAACTGACGCAGATGATTGTAAACGCATGGAATACTCACATCACTCCAGAGTACACAAGACCCTTAGTTTTATCCATGCCTAGCAGCGTCGGCTCGCAGCCTAACTTCAGGGTCGGCCACAGCGCCAAGGCACACAAAATTTGAGGTTGGGATCGTGCTTTATAAACACAAGGAATTGCACAACAAAGTCACCTTTCAATAACGGATACATATTACCTTGGGTCTCTAGCCTACCCTGCGAGCCGCCACTGATGCCTAGGCGTTTGCAGGAAGTCATTGATAGGAATGGCGGCATGACAAAATATATAATAATAATAATCTTTATTTAGCATCTTTGCTATATAATAACATAGAAAAATATATGTATATCTATATATATATATATAAAATAAACATTTGATCATCTTTAATCTATAATATTATATATTAAACTATTTATTCGTGTTTGGGTTTTGTTTTTGTGTTCTCTTGTTTAGCAATTTATTTTTACACTTAGACTTAAAGTGAATATATTTTTTATTTTATTCAATGCTATAACTTGAGAGTTTACTCTGAAATCGCATACATCTTGCATGTATAGTATGTTCAATAAAAAAAAAACCTCTAGAGTGCCATGATTTTAATTATTTTTAAATTTAAGTTGGCTACACGCCTTATGAATTGACATATAAAACGTCGAACATGATAGTTAGTGATGGGCAAGATCGATCAAAAAAGATCGACTGATCGATCCTTACAAGTGATCGATCCGCTCGATCTCTTTGAGCGGATCGATCTTTTCGATCGGATCGATCTTTACGATCGGATCGATCCTTTCGATCGGATCGATCTTTACGATCGGATCGATCTGTTCGATCGGATCGATCTGTTCGATCGGATCGATCTGTTCGATCGGATCGATCTGTTCGATCGGATCGATCATTTCAGACCGCTCGATCGGCTTGATCTTTTCGACGACTCGATCTTTTCGGACGGCTCTATCTTTTCGAGCGACTCGATCTTGGGGGCGGTTCGATCTGTGCGAACGGGTCGTGCTGATCGATGTGATCAATCGGCTCGATCAGATTGGTCATATCGATCGGCACAAGTGGATTGATCAGGTTGTGCGGCTCGAGCAATGATCTTTTTGAGCGGATCGATCATTGAACGATCACACTATTTTTGTATTCAGTTTTGCGCAAAGTGAGACAGCATTTATTAAAAAAAGGATATAGGCAGGGTCTTGGCAGGGCCGAGAAAAAATTACTAATGAGCCGGTTATTTTTCCCGGGCTAGTCTCACACTTTATATCCGAGCGTGCTATTATATTATATTATAGAGATTTATAATATTTCTTTTCATATTAGCTATTTATATATTTAGTAAATACATAAATAGCTAATATGAAATGAAATATTATAAATCTTTATTAAAATTAATACTCATTAGTAACAGCTGTTAAATAACGTTAAAAATAACTAGTTATCACCATTATTGAAAATTAACTGCTTCTCTCATCTTTAGTGTATACTAAAGAACAAAAATGGTGATGTGTCCATCATAGTACTTTCCCCGTTTAATTATATAATTGAATATAATTAAAAATAAATTAATTAGAAATATTAACACAGCAACCGGGGAATGAAACCGAACCCGCACTTCTCAATTAAGAGTCCGGTGCACTACTGCCTGCGCTACGACACTTGATTTAAATAATGCCTTATCGGTGTAATAATATTCGATCCAACATTATACAGTAGTGGAAAAAAGTAGAGCAACTTTTGAAAATCGTTTATTTTTTTAATCAGTAATGTATGACATAGCCATATTTTTTTTATAATAATCCACAACTACAAAAGCAATTTATTTTGGGGGTAAAAATAAATATTTTTTGTATGAAGTATTTTTATATTTAAAGATAATTTTTGGGTGGAAAAAAATAGAGCAACTTTGCTTGAAAATTGTTTTTTTTTAAATACAAATAGTTAAAAAAATATATTAATTAATATTTTGTAAAGAACTCGTTATTCTTAATAACATGTTGACAACGTTTTGGCATCGATTTTATCAGTTTAGAAATAATCGCAGTATCCATATTGACCCATGCTTCGTTCAAGGCTTCAAACAATTCTTGGTGATTGCGATAGAATTTTCCTCTGATTTTGGAATCCAAAATGTCCCACAGATTCTCAATTGGATTGAGATCTGGGGACTGTGAAGGCCATTCCCTAACAGTGATGTTTTCCTTTCTGAACCAATCTTTTACGAACCGAGAAGTATGCTTAGGATCATTGTCCTGTTGAAATAAATGTCTTAAAGGCATAATCTCGTCGGCGTATGGGACCATTTGGTTCTCTAATATGTCCTTATATTTAAATCGGTCCATAATACCTTCTATTTTATAAAGGGGCCCCATACCATATCCCGAAAAACAGCCCCAAACCATTACCGATCCACCACCATGTTTTAAAGTTGGATACGTATACTTAGGGTTGAGTCGTTCATTGGCAGGACGTCTTACATACACAATACCATCACTTTTAAATAAAGAAAACTTAGATTCATCGCTCCAGATAACCTTTTTCCAGTCATTCTCAGTCCAGTGTTGATGCGTTTTGGCAAAACTTAAACGGGATCGTCTGTTTTTCTTAGACAACATGGGTTTTTTTGCTGGTCTTCTAGCAAATAATTTAGCTTCTAGTAGTCTGTTTCTCACTGTCCTAGAGGTCACATTTACTCCAAGTTCTTCAAATATACGGTGCTTTATCATGTTAGATCCGAGAAAAGGCTCGGTTTTGGCCATTTTTATAATTTGTTTATCCGTAAAGTGAGTGGTTTTTCTAGGTCTCCCTGATTTTTTTTTGACGGATGTATCTCCCTTTACACGATATTGCTTAATTATTCGCGACACAATACATTTATTTAACATAAACATGTTTGCAATGGTAATCTGTTTTTGACCACTATTGTATAAATCAACAATCCGATTTTTAATATCAGCGGATAAATGTTTGCCTCTGGGCATGTTGACAAGTGAAATACGTTAAACTGATGAATTTAAACTTATACTAAACTAAATACATTGCAAATTTATCAAGTTATTGAAAAAGTTGCTTTATTTATTTCCATTCTAAAATATTCTTTTTTATATCCAATGGAACAACGAAAGAAGAATGGGGATTTTTTATCAGCAAACTATTTATAAATATCGTATGTTTTTATCTACAGACAAATTATGGCCAAAGGTAACATCAGAAATTTTATTTTAGCAATATATTAAAGTTGCTCTATATTTTTCCACTACTGTATATCTATTTATTTGATTTTATTTTTTCGAAATTGTTTCTGTTTTCGTTTATTATGAGTATCACATGCTAATAATTTTGTCTTTTCTACTGGCATATACGTCTTTGCGCTCTCTTGAACGCTAAACGTCTGTACCTTTCATTTTATGCTTACTAGAATTTCTGGATACAGATGTTTATTTATTTCATGAGTAAGTTATGGCTCGCTCTTGAAAATGAATTCGTCATCATTCCATTCATTTTTTTCCGTTAATATTTAGTTTCAATTTATTTTTATATTAAATTTTTTTTTTAGTCATTATTTCTGTGCATTTTGCAAGTATTTATTTCTTTTCATATTCTTTTAGTGATTAGTTTTGTTGAATGAACGAAAATATATTTAGTCTTGGTTTGCCATATATTTGGTGTTTACCCGTGTTTTTTCATATACCTATTTTTGATTGTTTATTTTATTATTTTTACCTAAGTGTTGCTAACTAGCATTACCGAATTTAGAATGTTTTTCCTTGTCTTTTTTGTGAATTTATTATGCGCGCTTTGTGCATTCCTGCATTTCTATCCTAATAATTTTTTTTGTTATTCTTCCTTTTTTAGTGTGTTTATTTTATAAAAAGTAGGCCAGCGATTGAACTTGAAATACCAACACGTTTGTTTTGATTTTTGAACCACTTGCGTTTGCATTTTTTTTATTTGTGTCTGGGATGTCGGTTAGTGCTTCTTTATGATTATTCTGCCTCGTTTTGCTTAAGGGGATTATCGCAGTGTAACACGCCGATCGTGTTGGAAAGACCCACATAGTTTAGAGTAGCTCATCCGATGCCAAATTTACAGGACAAGTGGGGCGAATACAGTCAGAGAGAAAAGCGGCAGTTCACTGTGCATTTGTGCATTGCTCCTTGGCATAAACGGATAGGGTCTCGCGTCGCGTGGGATAGACGAAAAAAAGCGTATAAAAAAGGCGGATCGAAGGAAAGTGTCGATTCGTATTATTTAAACACGCTGATAATACATACAAGCTATGTATTGTTTTCAATTCGTTAGAAAGCGATCCTGTGTTATTTTTCGGTATTTACAAAACCGATGATTCCTATTCTTGTCATTATAACTAATTATTTTTACTTTTAAGACTCCAGTTTCGACAGCTGAACAAACTGTGTTTTATTTTATTAAATTAGAGATAATTTCTTAAAAATATAATAATAAAATAATTCATGTTCATAAGCTCCTTGTGAATATTTATATGCCGGATATACAGAGAGTTTTATGTAACACCGAACATTTTCATAACGAGAATTTGTCTTTTAAGTATAGGCCGATGCTAGGTTTATTAAAAGAATTTAATTTGAAGCTTTAAACGAGTGTTTTCCACTCCCAGGCTAAGCATGAAGTAAAATTTCGAGTTTAGAAAAGCCTGAAAATTTGGTTTGGTCGCGTAGCGCGAAGCGCGGAGCGGCCAAACCAAATTTTCAGGCTTTTCTAAACTCGAAATTTTACTTCATGCGCCACCGGTACTAAACACTGATGCAATAGAAAGTTTATCGGTGTGTTTTAAACTTCGTAATTTGTCAGTGTTTTGTACCGGTGGCGCATGAAGTAAAATTTCGAGTTTAGAAAAGCCTGAACATTTGGTTTGGCCGCTCCGCGCTTCGCGCTACGCGACCAAACCAAATTTTGAGGCTTTTCTAAACTCGAAATTTTACTTCATGCTTAGTCTGGGAGTGGAACACACTCATTTCAAGTTTCAAATTATTTTTTTTAACAACGAGTATCTAAAGATTTACGACATATACTGTGTAATTCTCACATGTATACTTGAAAGAAAAACTCCGTGTGTACAAGTTGAGGCATTAATTGCGATTGATTGGCTACAGTTTTTAATGGTCATAGAGGCAACCCAATTTACACATAACTTAAAAAATAAAGGTGTCAAAATTGTATTGGATGAACATGTTCGGTGTTATATAAAACTCTCTGTATATGAAAAAAAACGGAACATAGGATTTTCAATGATATTTTTTATATAGGAATATTATCTTTGATAACTGCTATTGCCATGAAAATAATGTGTATTAATTTGGCCTCTGCCAAATTGGGTAAATACCCCAGATTTTGGGGAGAATTTCAATTTTTATTTTATCCAATATTCTAGTTTTTATGAATGCAACAAATAAATAATAGATTGAAAAAATTAAACGGACAGCTGCCCTGTTTTTTTGTAATTAGTACAGGGTCTTGAACAAGTTTCTCATCTTTCACGTGGTGAAACATATTTAACTATGATTTAATAAAGAAAACACTTGGTTAAATTTCACTAATATTTTGGTTTTTATTCCAACTAGTTTCGACTTTGAGTCATTCTCAAGGAGTACAGGAAATTACATTTTTACAAACATTATATACAAGAGAGGTTAATTTAAATTTTATGGTTAAGCAATAAGGGCTGTCATGATGGGTGAGCTCCACAGATCTTCGATGTCATTAACAATTGGTTTTCGCTGTTTTATTGCTTTCTGGATTTCCAGTCCTTCGGGATAGTTGAGATGACGACCTTTATTGCCTGTGTATAAAATCTTTAGCGTTTGGTTATTAAAAAAGTGATTATTGTCAATGCAGTGTTTAGCTAACCCAGTACAATATTTTTTATTTATGATTGAAGCTTTGTGTTGTTTCAGTCGTTTTTTGAAATTCCTCCCGGTTTGGCCAATGTATATTGAGTCACAATCGTCGCACTGGATTTCCTACACTCCACACTTTTTAAATTTATCAGTTTTTTGTTTACTATTCACTAGGAGTTTGCCTAAATTTATTGGGTTAGTCATGATTATGTTAAATTCTTGCCCTTTAATACGTTTTTTTTAACTTTTGGAGAAAATTCGCTAACAAAATCTAACTTATACCAACTTGTGTTTTCTTTCTTGTCTCGGATATAAAAATATTTTTGGTACTGTTTTGATTTTTTATTTGCTATCATATTATCAATTAATTGCTTACTATATCCATTATTTACTGCTTTGTTTCTTGTAAAAAGTTTTGTTCGCTTTGAGGTATATGTATTAATCTATGAATTAATGAATGAAATGTGCTATAATTAATTTTGTGGTGTGTATTTGATGTTTCTGGGATAATGGCGTCTGAAAATGTATCTTTTCTAAAAATTTTAAATTCTAACTTATTATGTGTTCTTGTAATTGTTATGTCTAAAAAGTTTAAGCTATTGGTTATCTCTATTTCTTCGATAAATTGTATATGTTTATTAATATTATTTAGCTCGTTTTTAAATATTTCTTGTTGTCTGTTAGTGCCCGTCCAAATGCAAAACACATCGTCTACGTATCTTTTCCAGTAAAATATATTCTTGGCTATTTTTTGTTGGAATAAATCTTTTTCAAAGTGTGCCATAAATATTTCTGATAGTGACAAAGGCGAACCCATTGGGAGACCGTTACTTTGTTTGTATATTTTACTATTGAACTCAAAATAATTTTGATCGATACATATATTAATTAATTGCATCATTTCATCTTTGTGTGTGTTTGGTTGATCACTATCAGTAATTAACTTATTCAAAATTATTTTGAGTTCATTTATTGGAATGGACGTAAACAAGCTGTTTACATCGAATGATATAAGCTTTGCATTTGGAGGGGTAACTAATGTTTCCAGATTTTTAACTAATTCTATAGAATTTATTATTGCGTACGTTGACTTAAAATTTATGAAATTTGGTAGAGTATGATTGAGATATTTACATAAATTATATGTGGGTGCATATAGATATGAGACTACAGGCCTCATTGGGTTACCTTCTTTATGCAATTTGGGTAATCCATATAAAATCGGAGCTTTTGGGTTCATTTTTGTTAATTTAAATATCTGTTTTTCTGTTATTAAATTCTTACATGATTTTTAATTTTCTTTCAGCTGATTTTGGTATTTGTATGTAGGATCGCTCTTCAAAATTTTAAATGTTTCTGATTTTAATAATTCATTTGTTTTTTGTATGTAATCTTTTTATGGTTATTGTATTTCCTTTATCTGCTTTTGTGAGTATCAAATTGTTATTTTTTAATTTATTTTTTATACTATTTATTGTTTTTTGTTCTGAATGTTTTTTGTTTTGTGTCGGGTTGTTTTTATATTGAGTGATTATTTTTGCGATTTTATTTTTTGTTAATGCTTTATCTTGGACTGAATTGATTTTGTTACAAATTATTTCTGCGTCAATTCCTGCTGATTCTATTATTACGTTAGATTTAATGTTAGGGCTGTATTTTAAACCTTACTCCAATAGAGTTGTTTCTACTTTATCTAATTTAATATTTGTCAGCTTTTTTAATTTAGGGTAGAATTTAACATGTTCATGCTCACCAGTGTTTAATGTCCACTTTTTTAAGCAGGTTTCTTCTTTTGATGTTCTTAGTTTGTAAAGTTTTTCTGTTTGTTTCTTAAATTGTTCTTGTCCTACTCTGTTGGCTTCTTCCCTAGCTTCCGAGTCTATGATGTTAAATTCCACTGGGTGTAGCTTCATGGTGAGTCTTATATGGATTAATTTGATGATTTCTGAGAGGTTATCCCGTTTTTTGTACCATTTTTTCGTTTCCAAACTAATCCAAATTCTGTACGCTTGTTTTAATGTTTGTCTAGCTTCGCTCAATTGGTGGTTGATCTTGATTTTCATATATTTTGGCGTTAGTTGTTCTCGCCGGCAAACGATGTTAAACCATATATGATTGTTTGATTTGGTGAATTTGATTAAATTTCTTCTGTATTTTACGATGAGTTCGGCTTTACTGGCCTTTAATATATCTTGAACAAGTTTCTCATCTTTCACGTGGTGAACATATTTAACTATGATTTAATAAAGAAAACACTTGGTTAAATTTCACTAATATTTTGGTTTTTTATTCCAACTAGTTTCGACTTTGAGTCATTCTCAAGGAGTACAGGAAATTACATTTTTACAAACATTATATACAAGAGAAATCCAGAAAGCAATAAAACAGGGAAAACCAATTGTTAATGACATCGAAGATCTGTGGTGCTCACCCATTTATGGTTAAGCAATAATTAACCATAAAATTTAAATTAACCTCTCTTGTATATAATGTTTGTAAAAATGTAATTTCCTGTACTCCTTGAGAATGACTCAAAGTCGAAACTAGTTGGAATAAAAAACCAAAATATTAGTGAAATTTAACCAAGTGTTTTCTTTATTAAATCATTAGTACAGGGTTTACAAAATGATGATGTGTATAAATAGAGGATTGCAATAACATTCAATTACAATTCATTTATCCCTTATTTACTTACTATCAAAATATGACTCATCATAAATTAGCCAAATTTGAAATAAAATATATTGGGTTCGGTGTAATGTTGAGCAAGAAGCTTGTTATTTGAAATGCATTATAATAACTACCTTATTATTATTATAGTTCTATTTTTTCTAAAATAATTAACAATGAATATGCACGCAGTTAAACCCTAAATTTTTTTAAACATTCGTCAAACATATATTACCTGTGCTCAGTAAAAAATAGTTGATTTGTAACATTAATCTACGACAACGTCATATTGGTGTTATTCTCACTATTCTTATAGTTTTGATATCATTGATTCGTTGATGAAGTCGCAGTTGGTTCAAATAGGTCCGATTGCTAGAAACTTTACAATTTACTTTAATAGTTTCATTGCGAGAAGTTTAATGGCATTTAACAACTGCTTTAACAACGAAAGATTTAAGACGAAATAATGATTTGAACAAGACTGATTGTTATTCGATTGCTTCTGCTTATTAATCAGCTTAAAAAACTTTAAAAATAATTTAATAATACCGACATTGTGAAATAATTAGGAAAGCCAATATTAAAGGTATATTACACATCTTTATTTAAATTAGTGAAACATTTCGTGTTTTCTATATTAGTGAACATGCAGTATAAAAAAATACTTATTCCATTAGTAGTCAGAAAGCAAAAGAAATAAAACACTAGTACAATAAAATATCGATTATAATTGCGAAATATTCATTTTACGACAATAAATGCTAACGACGCGAGCCGTTTTTGTTAACTATGATTGAGAAAAGAAAATAAAAACAAACGCGAAGCCGCGCAGCGTTCACCAGCCCAGGAATAAACGCTGGCCGCATGCTGCTCGCCCCTCCACTAATTGTGCAGATGAGTGTACAACGCGTTCAACTAAGAGAAGATCCGCAAGGCGGCGGTATTTTACGGTCTTATTTTTTAAGATTTTTATTTTAACCTGACTCGGGCATGAGCTATCGCACCCTTATGAAATGTTCACATTATATTCCTTATAGTATAAACTAGCAAGATATGGGAATATTTTTTTAATTTTGAAAAATATAACATAATTTTTTTCATACCTCTGAAAGCAAATTGTTAATAAAAAAAGTACTTCGATATTTTACTAGATAATTGAGCTTAATATACGCTGTCAACATTTCAACTTTCTAGGATCTTTAGTTTTTAAATAAACCTGACATTAAATTTCAGACCACTGTTATATTCCCCTTAAGCGCCTATTTTCTAGGGATGGGCAAGATCGATCAAAAAAGATCGACTGATCGATCCTTGCAAGTTTGAAAAGATCGAGCCGCTCAAAGAGATCGAGCGGCTTGATCTTTTCGATCGGATCGATCTTTTCGATCGGATCAATCTTTTCGATCGGATCGATCTTTTCCATCGGATCGATCTTTTCGATCGGCTCGTTCTTTCTGATCAGATCGATCGGATCGAGCGGCTCGATACTTCAACTGATTGATCATTTATTCACTATTTGTTTTGAGTTATGTGAAGTAATAAATCCCTAATAAAACACGATTTAATTTCCTTTCTTCACTTATTTATTTTTGTTTGTTAAATGTACATTTCGAGTACCATGTACTCATTTTCAATAACTGAGTTATATTCAGTTATTGAAAATGAGTACATGGTACTCGAAATGTACATTTAACAAACAAAAATAAATAAGTGAAGAAAGGAAATTAAATCGTGTTTTATTAGTGATTGATCATTGCTTGATCGATCTTTGCATAGATCGATCTTGCCCATCACTAGTTATAATATAAAATTTCAGAGTTGAAAACTTACAATATTTTCCATAGCACTCTAGAGGGTTTTTTTTAATGAACATTCGATATAATTAACCTTTTTCTACTCTGCCTTTTTGACATACACGTCATTTCTGTAATAAATGCTAACCCGTACATGACGAGTTTGTTTGACAAAAAAAAAAGATATTTTTGCTGTGGCGTAACCTCCCTGCTGTACTAGTTTTTTTTCTCTCGCAACTGTACCTACAAATATCCATTGGCTTAGCAAGATCAGGTGGTACCCGGCCCGGAAATATATTAGGTTTGTTCGTTACGTGAACTGGTGCAGCACTTTTTACACTTTTTGCACCGAAACCGTTCGTTACATGCACTAAGTTGAACTGAACTGTGTTCGTTTGCGTCAGTTCACTTGCACCGAACCTGCACTTTTTGCCCCTGGTCCAGAGTAGGTGTAACTAGTGCAGGTTAGAAAAAGAAGAGGTTGGGAGATATACAATTTTCAAAGATGGACAGGACATATCCATGGTTATGCAATGTGTGAATTAACGAGCAAACATTCTGAAATCGTCATTCAACAATCCTACATTTTATTTATTAAATTATGAAACACGGATTTCATTCAGTTTGCTCAATATTATTTGTTTATAAAATACAGTAGCAACTTTTTATTATTAGTGTTTCCTTAAATTGTGTTGTAGTGTATTGCAGAAGTTATTATTTTTTTATATATAATAATAATAATAATCTTTATTTAGCATCTTTGCTATATAATAACATAGAAAAATATATGTATATCTATATATATATATATAAAATAAACATTTGATCATCCTTAATCTATAAATTGTGTATGTATAATAAATTTATCACATAATAATACTTAATATATAATCTTTTTACTACTTTAATAAAATCAGTCTAAAACCATACTTAAATATCTATGTAAAAATAATAAATCCATAATACAACAATACTTATACATTTATGCAAAAAAACAATAACTAAAAAGGTAATAATACTTATTTAAAATTTGTACTTATACATATAGGAACAATTAATAATATATACTCTATTTGATCAATTTTAATGAGTATTCGTATTATTATGATAAGATTGTCGTGAACAAAATATATTTAAGTCGCCTATTTCTAAAAACCCCTAAATCCATTTGAAACAAATCTATTTAGGGGTTTTTGGAAATAGGCGACTCATTTATTTATTCCGTCAAGGGGATCCATTTAAAAAAAATCATAATGTAGTACAACTTAAGATACAAAATTAGACATTAAAACATAATTAAAACTATAAATATAAAAAACAATTAGAAATTACGACACATGCATGACTACAGTTTGAATGCCAATTAAGAGTGGATTTTCCTAATTATATCGTTTTGAGTAAATTTCTCAATACAATCAATATAACTTCAAAGACATATAAAATGATTATAAAAAACCTGGAGAAACACAAATAACCAAAAATATCAACAAATTGTTAAAACTTATAATAATTTGTTGATATTTTTGGTTATTTGTGCTTCTCTAGGTTTTTTTATAATCATTTTATATTTCTTTGAAGTAATTTTGATTTATTAAAAGTGAAAACACTAATTCGCAACGACCGTATTTTTTCCATCTTTTACTTTTATGAACAATTCCTGTTAATCATGACGTGTTTCGTCGTTTTAACTCCTATTACTCATATTAGGATTAGAAAGGAGGAGATTCGTCTCGCGCGATCTGCAAAGATTCTGAATCATCGCCGGTTTTAAAACAGGAGCCTTGATTCGTTTATCGACGAATAAATATTACATCGACAGGTATAAATAACGCTAATTGCAGTCATCTGTGTTTCTGTTAATTGTGTGTGTGTGTGCGTTGATTTGAATTGAATCAAGGTTTTCGAGAAGCGGAATCAAAAGAGATTGTGCCGACTCGAGGAATGTAATTGTTGACCAAAAATAACGCGCATAGAAAGCTGTTGTTGATTTATTGTTATATTTTTAATGAAGGTGTATCAAAGTAAGACAAAATGATATTAAGATATTGGTTCTCCAAAGTCTCATAAAATTCTTGAGCCTTATCAAATTTTCGACCTGGAAGAAAGTTCTATAATTCATTAACCATTTTTGTTTTGGCAGAAAATTCTGCTATAAACCATAGGAATTTTTGCTTTGGAAGAAAAAAAAATCTGAACAAATTTTCGACTCGGAAGATAGTTCTAAAATCTTTTAACTATTTTTGTTTTGGAATAAAATTCTGCTATAAACCATTGGAATTGTTGCTTTGGAAGAAAAAACTGCTGTCTGGAATTGTTGCGTTGGAAGAAAAAGCTGCTATAAATGTTCAGATTTATTTGGCCTGGAAGAACATGTTGTCTGAACATTTATAGCAGCTTTTTCTACCAACGCAGCAATTCCAGACAGCAGTTTTTTCTTCCAAAGCAACAATGCCAATGGTTTATAGCAGAATTTTCTTCCAAAACAAAAATGTTAAAGATTTATAGAAGAACTTACTGCTACACTGCATTTCAAATATTTATGCAGACTATTCTTCCAGACAAAGAATTCTAATTTATTGTAAAATTTTCTTTTGAACAAGAAATGCTGAATAGCAGGTGTTTTCTTCCAAAGCAATAACTCGAAAGATTTACAACAAACAGAATATTTAGTCTTTTAAACTAAAAATTCTAATGATTTATTTATTTTTAGTTTAAAAGACTAAATATTCCGTTTGTTGTAAATCTTTCGAGTTATTGCACATAATGCACAGCCCATACACTACGACTATTTCTGAAGACTCTTCAAGTAATCTAGCAACTTTGATTTAAACTTATTATTTTACACCAAAAGTGTTCGTTTGTTTTTAAAGTTATTATTTTTTTATATATTTTACACCAAAAGTGTTCGTTTGTTTTTAGTTCAGTTCATGTACACTGATATGAACTGACCTGAACTGGTGACGTCACAAACTTGAACTCAGTTCAACTTAGTGCAGTACAAACGAACAAACCTATTGTCGAATTATCTAGCAGTATCCATGTTCTATGACGTAACGAGCTTTGAATAACGACATGCATACGAAGCGAATTTAACCTCACATTTCCTACCTTGGATCCATTGCTTTCCCTGAAGCCAAGGACGGTCGAGTAAGAAGGATCGACAGAATCCAAGATTTTAGAGTGGGGGTAGAGATCGTTTACGTCACAAATGCGCGCTGAATTTAAATGTGGTTACTTCATGGTAAACTTTAGGTAAACATGCACAAGCTGTAAATTTTCTGACATTCGTTGATTTTTAAAAGAGTTCAATTTGAAGCTTTAAACGAGTGTTGTCCACTCCCAGACTAAGCATGAAGTAAAATTTCGAGTTTAGAAAAGCCCCGTGAAAATTTGTCGAGGGTCGCGCAGCGACCCGAGACAAATTTTCTGGGCTTTTCTAAACTCGAAATTTTACTTCATGCGCCACGCGTATAAAACAATCGAATATTGTGAAATTTATGAATATTCCCACTGAGCAAAAAACAAACAAATAACGTTATATCAACATTGTAGCAACATTAAACGTTGAAATAAAACAACGCAGTTGGGAGGGTTTCACTTTTATTGATGAACAGTGCAACATGTTTCACCACACAGTGGCTTCATCAGGCAGATGAAATAATGAAAATAATTAAACGTTGATTTAATGTTGATGAAACATTACTTAAATGGATTTGCTCAGTGGGTTAATATAAAATGTATGTATATTAATATACATACATTTTACAATATTTCATTGTTTTATACGCGTGGCGCATGAAGTAAAATTTCGAGTTTAGAAAAGCCCAGAAAATTTGTCTCGGGTCGCTGCGCGACCCTCGACAAATTTTCACGGGGCTTTTCTAAACTCGAAATTTTACTTCATGCTTAGTCTGGGAATGGACAACACTCGTTTAAAGCTTCAAATTGAACTCTTTTGAAAAACAACGAATGTCAGAAAATTTACAATATATGAAATCCCCGATATCCCCCCTGGCTACGACCTGGTCCACTACAGATTCTATGTTGTTGTGGGATTAATAAGTTCTCAAACTCGACTTAAATAAAGATTGTTCATCAACTGCTCTAACTACTTCTCCGCCACCAACAACACCGGAACCAACAACCGAATCCGTCAATATGGAAACAAAGCTGCCGGTGTCAACTCTTAACTTTGCTTCAACTGTGAAAAAAGACATGTTAAGTAAATCAAATAATAGTACCACTGCGTCTACAAGATCCAGATCTAAATCCTCTTCGGATAACGCCGTAGTTGTTAAAAGTAAAAGTGATGGGCAACCTCATAAACAACTAATCATTGGTAATAGGATTATGACAGCTAAAAATGTCATGGTCAACAATTCCGCTGCAGCTCATAATCAATATAATCAATTATCAACATTTGTTAATAGTATTAATGTTTAAGTGAAATGATGAAATATTGATGAAAACACTAGACATTGGTGGACAATAAAGATTTTTCCAAAAATCATGAAACAAAAAAAAACTTAATTGTTAAAAATGTCTTAGGCAATCATTGAAATTTTAACAAATCAACAATATATTTGAATTAAACAGGATTTTTTTTAAGTGTACAATTCTCGGCATACACATTGTACATTTGTAGACACTTTGTTTTTGAAAAGCGTTCAGTTTTAAGCTACGAACGAGTGTTTCCACGCCCAGATTAAGGGCGTCAGTGGATTTACATTGGTAGATGCAGTCCGTCTTCGTCAGTTAAATCTGTTATGGATTATGTTCAGGATGTTCTGGATATAAAGGATGCCAAGTGCTTCGAACTTGCAAGAAACGACGATGTCTGTTCGTACAAGTTAGGTGTGAAAGAATCACTTGTTAAACAACTTTTAGATCCAAGTTTGTGGCCAACTGGACTCGCGGTAAAGGAATTTTTTCCTCGTCGTCGGAACAAAGCTGATCAAGCGGGAAATTTTCAGACATCAAATCCAAAGTCGTAAATAAAACTACACAGGGCCTATGGCTGTATTACCAGAATGTAAGAGGTCTCCGCACTAAACTGGTTGATTTCTATAACTCCTGCTTATCTGAGGATTACTGCGTACTTGCTCTAACTGAAACTTGGTTACACGATTCCATCTTCAAAATTGAATTTGTGTTCAGTATTCCGGCACCAGGTACCCACAGACGCGTTTCGGACTTCAAGGTCCTCTTCAGTGTGGTCCCGACCCAGTGCTGAGGAATACTGAACATTTCTGACTATTTCAAGCCAATATGTGAAAACTATTATAGTGTTATATCGGACAGATCGCTCAGTGCTTACAAGTAATAAAGCAAAAGGAGGTGGTGTGCTCATTGCCATAAAAAAATATATTCAATCTATCAGAATTGTAACAGATAATAGTCTGGAAATGGTATCCATAAAAATGAACAAGGGCTCTGTTAAACTGATCATATGTTGCTGTTATATTCCCCCGAACTCTTCCCCATGCTTGTATGAAAACTATTGTAAAGCGTTTGAAAAAATATCAACAGATTATCCTGATTACAAAATCATTATTATGGGTGACTTCAATTTGCCTAATTTACTTGGGTCAATGACTGCGATAGCTACGGCTTAACTCCAACGAACGTGTCTTCTCCTATTGAGGTTATTTTCTGTGATAGCTTAAGCTCTATTTGTATGAATCAATTTAATTCTATAACAAATGTTAATGATGTTGTGCTAGATCTGTGCCTCTCCAATTATGATCACTTAACAGTTAATAAATGCCTACCAATAATTTTACCTGATTGTCATCATCCACCACTAATTATCGATGTATTAGTAGATGAACATGATATGCTTGAAACTTATTATAAATTTAAGCCAGATTTCAGTAGAGCCAATTTCGATAATATCAATAACTTTTTATCAAGTGTCGTTTGGTCCTGTTTATATGATTGTTCAGATATTAACAAGGCATCTTTAGTTTGGTTCTCATTGATCACTTGATGAAACATGATTAAAATATATTTAATTAATTTCTTAATTAGAAAGGAATTAAGAAATTAATTAAATATATTTTAATCATGTTTCATCAAGTGATCAATGAGAACCAAACTAAAGATATTTTAAATGCCAGTGAAGCAAAACTCATTATACTGTATAGAAAACACCTTATAAAGTTCACAAAATCTAACAACCATATATGGTTCAACAATATATGCCGCCGAGAACACCTAAGGCCGAAGTACATGAAGATAAAATGCAACCATCGATCAGCAGAAGCAACAAAAACAATAAACCAGGCTTACCAGACGTGGATTTCGTTGGAAATAAAGAAGTGGTACAAAACTAGAGATTCCACAGCACACACATTAAAGTTATTACACATCAGACTTACCACGCATCTTCACCCAATAGAGTTTGATTACATCGATTCAACATTCAGAGAAGAGGCACTCCACATTTCAAACCAACAATACAAAAAACAGTTAGAAAAACTCAACAAAATTAGAAGTGCAAAGTTAAAAAGTGAAAAAGAAAGTGCAACAGTAAACCAAAATGTGATTAATAATGAGGGTAAGCATAGTGATGTTAAATTCTACCCAAGATTAGTAAATCTAACAAACATAGATTTAGACTGTAGTGAAAAACGATTATTGGAGAAAGGTCTTAAATATAGCCCACATATTGAACAAATGTCTCAAATAGAAACAGTTGGAATAGATTCAGATATACTATGTAATAAATTAAATTCAGAAATAGAGAAATCATTAACCAAAAATAAAATAGCAAAATTATTAAATAACTACAAAAATAAAAATAAAATTAAAAATAAAATAACTCATAAAACAGAACAAAAAACAATATTTAGCATTAAAAAGAAACTTAAAGACAACAATTTAATTTTATGTAAAGCTGATAAAGGTAATACAATCACCTTATTGCATAATCAGGATTATATTCAGAAAACAGAAGCTTTATTGAACACAGAAAACTTTAAAATATGTAAAATAAATCCAACAAACAAATTCCAACTGCAGCTAAAGAAGACATTAAAACAGTGCAATAACTTGATTTCAGAAACCGAGAAGTTTAAATTAACCAAAATGAATCCAAGAACACCGATACTTTACGGATTACCAAAATTACATAAGGATGGTATACCGATGCGCCCAGTTGTTTCATACCTGTATGCACCAACATACAATTTATGTAAGCATCTGAACCGTTTGGTACCATCTTTTATTAATTTTGAACCAAAATACGCGATAAAAAATACTATTGATTTAGTTAAGAAATTAGATAAAATCGAAATACCTACAAATGCAAAACTCATCTCATTCGACGTAAAAAGCCTATTCACATCAATCCCTATTACACAATTAAAATCAATAATTAAAATAAAAATAAATAGTACAGATCAACCAACAGAATTAAAAAATGAATTAATCAGTTTAATAGATATATGCATCAAGCAAAGCTATTTTGAATTTAATAATAAAATTTATAGTCAATCAGATGGTTTACCTATGGGATCACCTCTTTCCCCGTTGCTAACCGAAATTTTTATGGATAATTTTGAAAATATTTTATTCAAACGAGGTGAATCTAAATATGTGCATTTTTGGTCGAGATACGTCGATGACGTTTTCTGCATTTGGTCAGGTACACTAAGACAGTTAAATATTTTTACTAAGTTCTTGAATAATTTAAATAATAAAATTCAATTTACGACAGAAATTGAAAAGGAAAATAGTTTAAATTTCTTAGATCTGACAATTACAAAAACACCAAACAACAAGCTAATATATAAAATATATAGAAAAGAGACTTTTACAGACACTATAATACACTCAACGTCAAACACTAACAATCAGATTAAAAAAAGTGCATTTCATTCTTATATACATAGACTTTTAAACATACCACTTAGCACTGAAAATTATAACCTAGAAGTAAATACGATAAAGTCTATAGCATCTAATAACGGTTTTAACACAGAAATTGTAGATAACCTAATAAAAACAAAAAGACTCAAACAATTAATGAAATATTTTTATGCAAATGTAGATGACAATAAGATAAAATGGAATAAGATTGAATATATAAAAGACCTTTCACCAATAATCAAAACACAGTTTAAAGGGAAGGAATTTAATACCATTATGACTAACCCTATAAATTTAAGGAAACTACTTTGTAACAATAAAAGTAACATTAACAAAATAGAACAAAGCGGAATCTATGAATTGAAATGTGATGATTGCGACGCAATCTATATCGGACAAACGGGAAGATCTTTCAAAATTAGATTCGAAGAACATCGAAAGGATATAATCAATAAAAAACAATCAACCGGATTGTCAAAACATTGCGTCGCGTTCGGTCATTTTTTCAATTCAGAGAACCACACCATTTTATATACGGGCAATAAAGGAAGCGTCCTAAACCATCGAGAAGGCTTGGAAATCAACAGAGCCATAAAACTGGGAAAAAACGTCGTGAATGATAATGAGGACATTTGGCACTCGCCGATCATGAACGCCCTTCTTACCTGACCTGCGAAAAAATGTTGTATAAATACTTTGTAATTTGTAAATTCTGTACATTCCTTGATAATGACTGTTAGTCGAAACTAGTCGGAATAAATAAATTTATTAAGTGAAACAAACCAAGTGATTCCTTTCTAATTAAGAAATTAATTAAATATATTAACAAGGCAACTAAAATCTTTTATGACATTATTTACCTTGTATTTGACCTCTACGTACCAAAGAAACGCAGTTGATCAATTTATTAAAATCTAAAAAGGAATCCCACAAAAAGTGGAAACATTCTTCCGCTATTTCAGACTACAACTCCTTTACAAATCTTAGAAGGATTTGCAAAACTGAAATTAATTTGTGCTATAGACAGTATTTGGATAATATTGAACAATCTATTCCCTACAATATAAAGGCTTTCTGGTCCTTCGTTCATCAAAAGAACAAGTCTTCGGGAATTCCCTTAATGATGTCCCTCAACGAAATTAGTGTATCGTCAGGTCAAGATATTGCAAACCTATTCGCTACTTACTTTTCTTCAGTTTATAAAGTAGAATCTGTAATAGCATCGGAATTTAAGTCAACTAATCTGAACAACATATGTTTAACGGCTGATCAAGTTTAATTTGAACTCTCTCGGTTAAACGTCACTGCAGGTCCAGGCCCTGATAACATACCTTCTATATTTCTACGTAATTGTAGTAATTCACTTTATATTCCACTACACCAATTATTTTCGTTGTCGTTAAGCTCTGGTATCTTTCCTAATATATGGAAATCTGCCTTCATAACTCCAATTCACAAATCAGGCGCGAAATCTAATGTGAAACACTACAGACCAATTTCCATATTGTCAGTCATACCGAAAATATTTGAAAAACTACTATATAATCAGTTATTCAGTACTTTTAAAAACATTATTAGCGATAATCAACACGGGTTTTATACTAGTCGTTTTACGCAAACAAATCTTTTTATTTACACCGATTATATAGTCCGTGCTTTCGAAAGCGGAGCTGAAGTCCATTCTATTTATACGGACTTCAGCAAAGCTTTTGATTGTGTCAATCACTCAATATTATTGCATAAACTGCATGCTTATGGTGTAGGTGATTCATTACTGAAATGGCTTGGATCTTATTTAACTAGAAGAGTTCAATACGTCAAAATCAATGGGTACATTTCTAATGAAATATGGGCAACATCAGGGGTTCCGCAGGGCTCTCACTTAGGACCGCTTCTGTTCTCGATCTATCCGATATACTTACTTGTCCACACTTATTATTCGCGGATGATATCAAGATATTCCTCCAAATAAACAACATCAATGATTGCTCAATCATTGAACATAATCTGTTATTAATACAATGCTGGTGCACAAATAATGATATGGCACTAAATATAAGTAAATTTTTAAATATTTAATTGATGAGGCGGATACATGATGAAACTCCATAATACTATTTGAAATAAAACAAAGCAGTTGGGAGGGTTTCACTTTTATTGTTGAACACTGCAACATGTTTCACCACACAGTGGCTTCATCAGGCAGATGAAATAATGATTTTACAAAGTACAGGTAAAAGCTTATATACTAATGCAATTAAATTAATAGAAGGGGGGGGGGGGTAATGAGGTAATTAGGCTGAAACTAATACAAACAATTTTGAGCGACTAAATATTGATTAGGGGTGAATTATTTACTTCTATTTGGTCATTTAATAGAATACCTTTTTTGTTATATTTATTAATTTCTAATTCTTCTAATAAGTTTAATTTACGACTTTTGTTACATTCATGCAAAATTTTGAATTTAGGGTTAAAGTTATGTTGGTATTCGATTAAATGATTGGCGTAGGTTGAGGAGGTTTTCTTAAATTGAAAGCATTTTTGATGTTCTGAAATGCGATCTGGGAAGCTACGTCCAGTTTGTCCAACGTATACCTTAGGGCAATCTCCACACTCCAGCAAATACACACCAGAGTTCGTAGTTTTATCAGATTTGTCTTTAGAATTATTAATGAATTTATTAAGTGAATTGACCGTTCTAAAAGAAGGAGTTAGGTTTAAGGATTTGAGTTTTTTCGATTGCCATTTTGTATAATGCACTAGTCAGATCACACCTGGATTATTGCTGCCTTATTTGGTCACCACCATCCTTCAAAACGCATGTAGACAGATTAGAGTCTATACAATAGAAATTTTCCAAGGTCTTAGCATATAAGTTGAGCATTGTTGGCATATATCTTACGCCCCAGCAATCCTGTCTTACTGAATTGCACATTCGAAGGAAGGGAATGGACATAACATTTATGTACAAATTACTTAATGGGATGATAAATTGCATAAATCTGCATAATTTGATTAACCTCAATGTGCAGAGTCGAGCTTTAAGATCGAATGATCTTCTACATATAGGTCACTATAGAACCACGTACGGTATGAACAGTCTCATGCCACGGATCGCCAGGCATGTTAACAGTGTCGCATTATCGCTCGATTTTTTTGGAAACTCCCTCAACACTTTCAAGGCACACTTAATGCACTTAATTTAATTTAATTTAATCTGTTCTCGTTATAAAAAAAATATTGTATGTTATTTATTGTATTTAGTATGTAGGTGTTTTTATTTTATGTTTATATTTGTTTTAATTGTAATATTTTAAAAATCTGTATTTTATCTTCAAAAAGGCTTGACCGTCTATATGTATAAATAAAATAAAAAAATAAAATGTCTATTTTAACTGTGTAACGACAAGATTGTCCAATAATTTTGTAATGGTTGATTGTATGGAGATGTCCTGTTATTTCCTATATATTATACATCCATATAATGTGTAAACCACAACGTTGCAGCAGTTTATACCAAGTTTATACCAAATCGGTTCAACACCCGTTTCATAGACAAACAATTTAAATTTAGCGCGCTTTTACTTCCTACACCATAGGCGGCAATAGCTTTATTTTAGTGCATCCTGTTGATGTGGTAATGTTAATTACTTTTAAGCAATTTGAGTACAAAATTAAATAAACTGGTCGCAATATTAATATTCTATTAATGTTACAATTTCATATAACTAAAAAAGTAGAAAATATTCGTGCTGTTTATATTTATTAAATTCCTGAACAGGTTACGCCTATGTGTTTTACCGCATGCGCAATGCGTGTAATTTTCCATAATCGGTATCGTCAGTAGTTTTGTGTCTAAATTTTGCATGCAAAGAAATAAGTGTATCTATGGTAATAATTAAATTTAAATTATCAATTTCTCATAATTAATCAAGATAAATACGTGTTAAATCGTAGCGTTTAAAAGTTACTTCTTAAAATGGGCAGAAAAAAGAAGGGTGAGTAATTAACGTCATTACATTTCCTGTTCTAATTCTAGTTACAAGAAAATGTTATTTTAACATTGATTAAAAAGGCGTATGTTCGCTTACGCGTTTTCTAAACAAATGTTCTAAATATGTATGTATTGTTCCACATATGGAACATGTGGTCCAATCAATAACCAATTATCTTTGTGATTCCCCTTTTTTGCTGAATTGGATGATGAAATATTTGTGAAATTGTGTAAATAAAACTATGAAGTATTTATTCAATTGGGGGGCTATTCACAGCACCCGTGCAATGTGTCGGTGAGAAATTGCACTGAAATGACGTCGTTTTACTTCATACGGTTTGGTAAATTCTTTCCAAAATGACATCACTTCAGTGTGACTTTTCACCGAAAACAAATAGCTGTCGTGTGCCCAGGAAGAGAAGAGGTGGATGGCAACAATTCATACACTTTAACTTTAATAACTTCTTGTAAATTCATTTATTGTCTATTTATAATGTTCCGAACTTAATTAACTTAACTTAATTATAACTTGAGATATTTATCGATTTGGAATTGTAAAGATTAAGTATTAAATTGAGACCGATTGAAGGATTGAAAGAATTAGATTAGAATATTGAAATAGATTCTTCGAATCGATCAAATTGAAGGTTCAAGTGAGACTGTCCTTGTGTTGTGAGCGAAAGCCCTAAGATCAGTTAAAATCCCGCCTTAAAATAAGAGGGAGTAACTAATGTTCCAATAATATTAAACATCCCGCCTTGAGGGCCAGGAGTAAACAAGCAATTAAAATAATATTTACGATCTGAGAACGATATTAGGGTGACGCTCACACACGTGTCCCAAATCAATAAATACATCCATTTCTTAAGTTAGTGATTTTGTCACGCACTCAAGAAATTCATGAATAACTTTTTTTTTTTTTTATTATTATTACATAACATAATTTTAATTAGAAACTTTTAGTAAATAACACACTTGGTTAAGATTTCACTGTTTATTGATTGACACTGCAACAATTGTTTCGCCACACAGTGGCTTCATCAGGCAGATGAATAATTCATCTGCCTGATGAAGCCACTGTGTGGCGAAACAATTGTTGCAGTGTCAATCAATAAACAGTGAAATCTTAACCAAGTGTGTTATTTACTAAAAGTTTTTGATATGGAATTTCACCAAGTAACAGCCTCAACTATTAAATTTTACTGAATCAAACACTTACTATGTTTTTACCACAAAATATTTATTGTATGTATATATATATTATATTACACAAATATACATATGTGAATTTATGTGTATATTTGTGTAATATAATATATATACATACAATAAATATTTTGTGGTAAAAACATAGTAAGTGTTTGATTCAGTGATCATGAATTACCACGTAGTTACGGTCGCAACCATCATTATGATTATTAAATTTTAATTAGAAACAGACCAGAACCATACAAGGGGGTATTTCTTATGTAATAATTCAAATAACACTAATCCCCTGTATGATTCCGAATCTGTGAAACATAATATAGCAGACATAATAAATAAAAAGACATAATAGAAACGTTTCTAGTTCTAACGCGCACACTTGAGTAATAAACGTGCACTAATTCACCCATGAAATTGAAATGTGCACACGTGTGGGCACATAACATTGCATCGGTGCTATGAATAGCCCCCCCGGGCAAGACCGTTGCCAGAAAAAAATCGAAAAACAATCAATAACCAATTATCTTTGTGATTCCCCTTTTTGCTGAGTCGGATGATGAAATATTTGTGAAATTGTGTAAATAAAACTATGAAGTATTTTCTCGAATTCAAATAGTTTTGAATTTGAATTTATCTTGTATGAAGTATTTATTCAATTCATGATATTCAGGGGGGCTATTCACAGCACCCATGCAATTTGTCGGTGAGAAATTGCACTGAAATGACGTCGTTTTACTTCATACGGTTTGGTAAATTCTTTCCAAAATGACATCACTTCAGTGTGACTTTTCACCGAAAACAAATTGAATCAATAGCCCCCCAGGGCAAGACCGTAGCCAGAAAAAAATCGAAAAAATATTGTTCTTGCTCTTACAGACCCGCTTTTACATACAAAAATTTAACATTTTGAACATTTCGAGGAGGGTGGGGGTTGAGCCCCCCATATTTTAAACACTCTGTATTTTGACTTAATTTAGTGTCTATAGTAAGAATCAGAGGGCACTATTAGTACAAAACAGAGCTGGGCAGGATTCGAATCATTCAGGATTCGATTCCCGGATTTGAATCCTTTTAGAGGATTCAAAAGAGGTATTCGAATACTTTAGTGAAAACGGATTCGTTACATTTTTTTAATAGGATTCGTAGTCGAATCCAGACGTAGATGATTCGAATCCTTATAAAAGGATTCGAATCCTTATAAAAGGATAGCAATCCTTATAAAAGGATTCGAATCCTTATAAAAGGATTCGAATCCTTATAAAAGGTTTCGAATCCTTATAAAAGGATTAGAATTCTTGTAAAAGGATTCGAATCCTTATAAAAGGATTCGAATTCTTATAAAATGATTCGAATCCTTATAATAAGAATCGAATCCTTATAAAAGGATTTGAATCCTCGTACACGGATTCAAATCCTCCTAAATAATTCGAATCATCGCTATTAAGGCTGGTATTCGAATTCGATTAATTCCAATAGTTAAATATTCTAATATGAATATTTGTATCACTAAATTATTCATATTTGAATATAAATATTTAAATTTTTGAATAATTCAAATATTTGTGAATGCATATTTGGTTACTTAACCATGAAAAATATCGAACGTTAATAGTATATTTTTAACTTCACTTGAAATCAGTGTTTTATACGCGTGGCGCATGAAGTAAAATTTCGAGTTTAGAAAAGCCCCGCGAAAATTTGTCTCGGGTCGCTGCGCGACCCTCGACAAATTTTCTACGCGGGGCTTTTCTAAACTCGAAATTTTACTTCATGCTTGGTCTGGGAGTGGACAACACTCGTATGAATTTTAAATTTAACTCTTTTAAAAAATCGACTTATGTAATATAATAAATCATTCATTGAAATCATAGAAAAAGCCCCGCGTAGAAAATTTGTCGCGTTTTTAACTTCACTTTAAATCAGTGTTTTATACGCGTGGCGCATGAAGTAAAATTTCGAGTTTAGAAAAGCCCAGAAAATTTGTCTCGGGTCGCTGCGCGACCCGAGACAAATTTTCACGGGGCTTTTCTAAACTCGAAATTTTACTTCATGCTTAGTCTGGGAGTGGACAACACTCGTTCTTAGAAGTTTCAAATTAAAGGATCACTAGATTACTAAGTTTATTACCATTTTATAAAGGCTACAGCTCGAAACACCAACCATGGTCTTCGGAGACCGAAGGACTACAGGGAATCGAAGTTTTAAGTTTTTTCTTCGGAGACCGAAGGACTACAGGGAATCGAAGTTTATTTACAAGAAAACAACGAATATCTGAAAGTTTACAGCATGGATAGGAAAGAAAACATCTAATTTTGAAAAAATATTGAAGTTGGGTTGGTTTTCAGTGCACTTTTAACTTCACTTTAAATCAGTGTTTTATACGCGTGGCGCATGAAGTAAAATTTCGAGTTTAGAAAAGCCCCGTGAAAATTTGTCTCGGGCCGCTGCGCGACCCTCGACAAATTTTCTATGCGGGGCTTTTCTAAACTCGAAATTTTACTTCATGCTTAGTCTGGGAGTGGACAACACTCGTTTGAATTTTAAATTTATCTTTTTTAAAAAATCGACGTATGTAATATAATAAATCATTCATTGAAATCATAGAAAAAGATTCAAAATTTTACCTAAAATTATTCTATTCTATTGAAAGTGAGTGGGTAGTTATGCTACCCTCCACTGCGACCGCAAGGATCTATTGTGGCTCACAATTAAGGTCGAACAACAGCCTTACAGCTCACCTTCCAAGTCCATCTTCTTGATGAAGTCAAGGATCTTGTCAGGTGAAGTTTTTTCCAGGTCCTTCAGGTTTAGCTTCGGTATGCCAAACACCGTGGTCCTGATCTGGTCGCCAGCTGGACAGGCACATATGACGTGCTCTGCTGTTTCATCATCCTCTAGGCATAGGCGGCACTCAGTGGTGTCGCTTAGTCCTAGTTTATTAAGGTGATGCCTTAGACGGCTGTGTCCAGTGAAGAGAGCAGTTTATGTTTGAACATCTGATCTGCTCAGCTTCAACCATGAGGCCGTCCTGGCCGAAGATGGTCCACTTGTTACCGCTCTGAAATGTCTCATCCCAGGGCGGTTGTGCCAGAAATCCTGTGCCTCGTGTCTCATCCATCCGTTGTTACGGTCTCTAGCTGTTGATCTGGGTATCCCCAGAGCGGATTCTGGTCCGATGTAGGCTGTACGCGCCCCCTCTATAGCTAGCGAATCGGCTAATTCGTTTCCCTTCACGCCAGAGTTGCTTGGCACCCACATCAGACTGACCCAGAGGGCAGAGGGCTTCCTTGCAGTTCCGTACAGCCAGCGAGGAGCATCTAGAAGATGCCAGGGCCCTAAGGGCCGCCTGGCTGTCCGAACATATTTTTATTGTCCTGCCCGCCCAACCCTTTGAAAGGATTTCGTGGGCGCACATTTCAATGGTGTATATTTCAGTCTGAAGTATGGTAGCATACCTGCCAAGGCTGTAGTAAAGTTCAGTCCTTGGTCCGACGACTGAGGCTCCTGTTCCAGTGGACAGTTTTGAGCCGTCAGTGTACCAGTAGGAGTCAGCCTTTTCTGGGGTGATTTTGTGTCGCTCCCAGTCGTCCCTGCTTGAGAACAGGACCTTGTACGGCTGATCCTCGCAGTAGTCCGTGACTGGGTAGTCAGTCCTCATACTTAGGGTGTCATCCGCCTCAATGGCAGTTGACAGCCCATTTGGTGTGAAGACTCACCTTCGGATCCAATAGGGCCGCGTGGTGATATCGATACGTTGCTAATCTGGCCTCGCCCTGTATTAGGATATGCAGGGGGGTGAGGTTCAGTAGCATTTCTAGAGCCGCTGATGGGGTAGTGCGTATGGCTCCACTTACCGCCACTGTCGCCATTCTCTGCAGTGAGGAGAGCCTTGATATGGCCGTTTTTCGAGTTGTAATCGGCCACCAGGCGATACTGCCATAGGTTATTATTGGTTTTATGACCGAACCATATAGCCAGTACATTTGCTTGGGGTTTAATCCCCATGACTTCCCGCAAATTCTATGGCACGTCCACAGGGCGTACCTTGCTTTGCGGATTGTCTTGTCCAAGTGGGAGTTCCAGTTCAGCGATTTATCCAGGGTGATTCCTAGATACTTCGCCTCCTCCACAAATGGTATGGTTTCTCCCCGTAGAGTAAGAGGTCTCACTTTCAGGATCCTCTTTCTCGTGAACGGGACAACTGAGGAGCAGACTTTCTATATGCATTTTGTCCAAAAGTAACAATTTTCAGAAATACAGAAAAACTGTTACAAGTTTGTGGGTACATTTATTGAGAAGGTGTTTTTTCTAAAAAATAAATCTAAAATCACATAATCATCGTACCCATATGCCAAAAATATAACTTTGACAATTTTCCAAAAAAACTGATAAATGTGTTGGACAAACGGCATTTAGTTTGTCAATCTGGGACAAACGGCATTTAGTTTGTCACACAGGGACAAACTGCATTTTGTTTGATGACACAAAGCAACTCGACTGACTTGGTAATAACACTATGACAAAAAAATAGAAAAGTATTATTTTATTTTATGAAAATTTTACATATCAGGAAATTCATCTTCATCATTATTACAATCACAGCATAACATTTCATCTTCTTCACCGTCATAATCTTGCTCAGTATTATTTTGGTCATTTGGATTGTTTTGGTCTGAGATAATGGGCTGCAACCATGTGAGCTCGGGATCATTATACCAATTTGGGCCCGAGAGTTCGACTAATAATTTTGAGAGACTCTGAAGTTTTTTTGGTTTAATTTTATTTTGGAGTTGAACAGTAGGTAGCTTTATATTTACAAGCTTTTTTCCGCGTTTTAATAATGTTTGAAAATGTTTAGTTGGGTCGTCATTCCTATAAAATAACTCGGTTTTTAACAAAATGTCGGATTTACTTTTTGATCTTTTAATAATAATTCTTTTAGCCGCACTGATCCCTTCAATTTTCTTTAAAGAATTCAACGCGGCTTTTATATCGAAAATAATCCAATCAGTACCTAGTTTTCGAACCTCTCCCTTCTTGGAGTAAATGTCATAATATTTTGTGGGAGTTTTAATTGTACTATGACACCGTGTAACTTTTTCGATCTGTCCAAAAACACGATCTGCAGGCAAATAAGAATGCCCTCGTACCGGAAATATCACTTCCACATATTCAATTGTCTTTGGAGAGTCGTTGCACAGCCAGAGCATAAGCATATGCATCAAGTGTGCATTTTTATTTTGTCCGGCACAACCATCTGCGAATAGTCTCACTTGTTTGATATCTGACTCAAATTCTACTTTGTTTAGAAAATCGTGTAAAGCAGAACTTGTTTCTGCTGATCCCCTTTTTGCCTGATTTTCCATCCAGGTGTAGAATACTGGTTTTTTAATATCCAAGTCAGTAACACAAAAACAATATAAAGATAGTTGCTGAGCGTAGAAAGCATCCTGGATTGGTACCTTCGGTAAAACCTGAACTTGTTGCAAATCGAAGCAATATGAAACACTTTGGACAGGCTTCTCCTTCATGAGTTTGAAAAATTGTTTCGCTCGTACTTTATGTACGCGTAAATTGGTTTTTAGTATCATTAACTCATTATTTTCGTTGCAATTACTAATAGATGTTTGGGTTCTAACACAAAACCCACATACATCAGTGGCAGGGCTTCCAAATGCAATATTAAAATGATTATTAAAAATTCTACTGAAGTACTTGTAATTTACTTTCACATTTTCAACTGCATTCTCGTTGTACATTTTCCACAAAAGAGTAATATTATTTTCTGAAGATAGATAAATTCGGCGAGATTTAGCACGCCCGTAATGACTTTCATGTCCTTTTAATTTGCCTATAAATTTTTTCACATTTTGAAGTTTATCTACATTCTTAGACGAGCGTTTGTCTCCTCCGCGATTCTCAATAATACCACATCCAGATTGAATTTTCTTAGCGATAGTATTTAGGCGTCTCTGACTTACATTAAACGTTGCCAAAAATAATTTTTGGCAAATATTGATTTTTTCTTGGGCCTTCCAAACCTAAAGATAATAACAAATAATAGCATCCTGCTGGAAATAAATTACAGAATAAAACTTACATGATATTTTATAGTAAAAGCATGGGATTTTCCTTCAGTTTTTCGATTTCTGCTTCTAATTGGTTTTTCAACTACCATACAATTCCCAAGTTTATTATCCTGTGCATTTTTATTCTTTGTTTTAAAAAATAGTTTTCTGATTGCTTTAATATCGTCATGGGATAGCTCAGAGCAGCGAAAATCATTACGTTTATGATTGCAAAGTACTTCAAAATTTTCCAAATTAGGGAAATGGTCTGAGTGCCTTTAAGAGATAATATTGATCAGCAATGATCAGATTTAAAAAAAATAAAAAAATAAATACTTACCTAACCTCACTCTTACGCTCTTTTGCGCTGATATTTCTTTTTCGCTTCCTGCTACCACGGTCAACATCCCCAACAACATGCTCCCCTTCATTGTCATTCATAATTGTTAATATTATTTCACTAACGTTAAGTGGAACAAAACACTGTAACTGCTGTAAGAACACTGTCTTTAGTAGGCGTTGATGATCAAATGGCAGTTAGTCCATATTTCTAAACTGCCATTAGTTTGTCTTTCAACGTTGGACATACTACACATAGAATTTCTAGGACATTTTCATGATTCATTTTAGACGGGGCAACATGCATTTAGAATGTATATTTCTGTGTAATATTGTAGTCTGATATATATAATTTGTGGCGCCACCTTTAGTTGAAAATGTAAAATAATGGACAAAATGCATATAGAAAATCTGCTCCTCAACTAATGTTTTGCTAGGGTTTACGTTTAACCGTTCCCCTATACACCAGTTCTGAGTCGCATCCAGAGCCTCCTGCATGGCTTCACAGATTTGGTTTTCATCCGTGCCCCTTGCAAGAATGACTATGTCATCAGCATATGCTTGCACTTCGACGTCAAGCGTATCTATTATTGCAAGCAGATCGTCTACCAGTAAAGACCACAGCAGGGGGGAAAGAACCCCTCCCTGCGGGCATCCCCTGGCAGTCCTCAGCTTGACCGTGTCGCCACATAGTGACGTTGTCACGGTTCTGGTGTCGAGCATTGCTCTGATCCAGCCTGTAATAGCCGGTGGAACCCCTCTGTCCCTCGCGGATTTGCAGAGTGATCCCGTCAGAGCAGCGTTGAAGGCCCCTTCTATGTCCAGGAAAGCTGTTACCGCAATTCCCTTGTAGTCCAGGGTTTGCGCAACTTTCCCGGCTAGGTTATTCAGCGCCAAGTCCGTTGACTTCCCCTTTTGGTAGGCATACTGGTGCACACTAAGAGGGTTAATACTCAGTATCTCCCTCCTGATGTAGCCATCCAGCACCTTTTCCAGGGTCTTTAGGATAAATGACATCAGGCTTATAGGTCGGAAGGATTTTGGTAGGGGATCTGTTTTTCCCACCTTAGGTAGATAGACTACCTTTACTTCCGACCAGCTAGTTGGAATGTAATTCCACGCTAGGCTCGCCCTGAACAGTCTTATAAGGTGGAGGATTACTTTCTCTAAGCCTTTTTGGAGTAAGACAGGGAAGACCCCATCTATTCCTGGTGCTTTGTCTGGTTGGAAGGATTTGACCGCCCAACTTACTGATCTGTAGGTAACGATTTTGTTTACCACCTTCCAGTCCTGCTTCCCCGGTCTCTTAGTTCGATCCCGTAGAAGCATTGTATCCGGTGTTTCGTTACTTAGAAGGGAACAATCTGGGAAGTGATTTTGGGCCAGGATCTCTAACGTCTCTTTACCAGACGCCGTATATGAGCCATCAGGTCGTTTTATCGACCCAAGTGCTTGCGCCGGCTCTCTGGCTAGAATCTTGTGGATTCTTGCACTACGGGGAGTATCATGAATACCCTCGCAGAACTTCCTCCAAGATTCCCTCTTGGTCCTGCGAATTTGTTTGTTGTGCTCCGTTAGAGCCGTACTGTACGGTTCCCATTTGCCCGCCTCCTTAGCCCGGTTGAATAGTTTCCGGACTTCTTTTCGCATTTTTTCTAATGTATTGTTCCACCAATACCTAAAATTAACTTTTAGAGTTAACTTTATAATTTGCTCGGCTCTTAATGGGTGAATATTCTCTTCCTAAAAAAAAGCGTTTTTATGTAATATTAAAATTGCATTTAATACAATAACAAACTGTGAATAAATCTAGAAATATCGAAAATCTCGACATGTAGAAAATCTTGACGGTCCACTCCCGGACTAAGCATGAAGTAAAATTTCGAGTTTAGAAAAGCCCCGCCTAGAAAATTTGTCGAGGGTCGCGCAGCGACCTGAGACAAATTTTCTGGGCTTTTCTAAACTCGAAATTTTACTTCATGCGCCATGCGTATAAAACACTGATTTAAAGTGAAGTTAAAAACGCACTGAAAATCAACCCAACTTCGATATTTTTTCAAAATTGGATGGTTTCTTTCCTATCCATGCTGTAAACCTTCAGATATTCGTTGTTTTCTTGTAAATAAACTTCGATTCCCTGTAGTCCTTCGGTCTCCGAAGACCATGATTGGTCCTCCGAGCTGTAGTCTTTGTAAAATTGTAATAAACTTAGTAATCTAGAGTGATCCTTCAATTTGAAACTTCTAAGAACGAGTGTTGTCCACTCCCAGACTAAGCATGAAGTAAAATTTCGAGTTTAGAAAAGCCCCGCGTAGAAAATTTGTCGAGGGTCGCGCAGCGACCCGAGACAAATTTTCACGGGGCTTTTCTAAACTCGAAATTTTACTTCATGCGCCACGCGTATAAAACACAGATTTAAAATGAAGTTCAATAACACATGTATCATCATTAATATATATATATAATCATTTAAAATCCCTTTTACCCTTTAGGGTGTCGAGATTCATCATTAATTAAAATCATTATATAATCAGATATTTAGTCGGTAAATGAACATTTTTGTTAATAAAAACTGATGGAATAAAATACTACTGGTTGCAAATAATAGATTCAAATTTATTTTTAAAGGATTTGTATCCGTGATAAAAAATGAGGATTCGAATCTTCGATTCGAATCATATTTTTCACTTACGAATCCTTTATTCGAGTAATAGTGATTTGAATCATATCAGGTGATTCGGATTCGTGATTCGAATCCTGTTTTTGAGGATTCATCCCAGCTCTGGTACAAAATATCCCAGTCTGCACAATTTTTAATATATATCCGGCTGGGTTGAAGATATCGGGATGCGGTTTTCGCCAGTTAATTCCAATTTGAAGATTGAAAGAACGTGGAGAAAATACGATTGTCTCAATCGCACTCTCTCGCGAAACTAAAATAAATCTGATCGAAACTAAAATAAATCAGAGTGAATCAAATGAGCCCAAGCTTATTAAATTCAGTGGAACCTAACAAAAGTTACAGGTATTTAAATAATAAGACATTTTCTTCCTTCCGTGCATCTTGTGTGAAACATAAAAAAAACGTGAAGATAGTTAAAATTAGGAAACATTAACCGTAGATTAAGATTTTCATATTTTTTACATCACCTAATTTGGCATTTATTTAATAGAAATTGTTCTAATCTTTTACTACAGAATAGTTATGAACTTAAAAATAAATTCCAGCAATTTTTCTTGACCACTTTTACAATGAAATTTTATAGCGCAACATGCTACGATGTATAGTTTCTGAGATACAGCTCATGGACATGCTTAATCAAACACCCAGTATACCACGAGTTCCCAAACTTTTTAAGCTTCTTATTTTTGTTGTTTTCTGTAGGCCAACCCGTGCCTACTGGTAGATATATTGTCAATTAGTTGCTAGAATTTTTCTTTGAAGCATTTTTTTCTAAACTAATCACAAATCGAGATATCGAGCTGTAATGTAACTGCTAAGAGGCCAAAAAAGTTTGCAAACTTTTGTTATGTTTTTGTGCACTATGTATTATTTAATAATTACGAAATCAAATGTTTGCAGGTGGAAATAAAGAAAAAGAAGAACCGAAAGCAGTGGTTCAAGAAGCTGGACCATCAGAAGTAAAGCAGCCACCTGTTGAAGCTAAGAGCCCTGAGGGTGTTTCTGGGCAGCAACCTACAGCGGCACAGCCTACAGTAGGTCAGGGTAGAGGTCGTGGAATTGGACGGGGCCGAGGAAATGTTGGTAGAGAATCCTCACCGGGAATACCCCCACAATCTAGTGGCCAGGGGCAAGGTCATGTCCAACAACAGGTAACAGCTCCTGTTGCTGTCGAACAGCAACCACAGCCTAGTGCTTGGGGTCAAAGGCCAGGACAAGCAGTGCCACAAAGAGGTCAACAAAGACCACAACAGCCACAACCTGGTGCTTGGGGCCAAAGGCCGGGCCAACAAGGGCCTCCTGCTGGTCTACCCCAACAAGGACTTCCTCCTGGTGTGGTTCAACAGGGACCTCAACCTGTTGTCTGGTCCCAAAGACCAGTCCAACAAGCACCTCCTGCTAGTCATGTGCAACAAGGACCTCCTTCGAGTCATGTACCACAAGGATTTCCTCCTGGTTATATTCCACAACAACAAGGAGCACCCCCTGGTTATATCCAACAAGGAGCACCCCCTGGTCATACCCAGCAAGGAGGTCAGATCCCACAAGGACCACCGCCTGGTCATATCCAGCAGGGATATCCACCAGGTCAGATCCCACAAGGAGCTCCCCCAGGTCAGATGCCACAAGGACCCACTCCTGGTCATGTCCAGCAAGCATCACCTGACCCTGCCCAACAAGTATCGCCGGTCCAACAAGCACCACCTCCAGCTGATGACTCACAAAAGAAACAAAAACAACCGAAAAGAAAACCAGGGCTACCGGGCCCGAGTGAACCCAAACAGCAACCAGCACCGCAGCACGCTGGTTTGGGCGCAGGAGACGCCACCGCTCAAATGAAATCTCTCGTAATCCAGGATAAAATCAGCAAAACCGGAGTTGCCGGGCGGCGTATACCCGTCCTTACGAACCACTTCGAGCTGACATTGGGCCGCGTCAAAAAGGTCGTCCACTACGACGTCGACTTCCAGCCGGACACTCCGAAGAAACTCCTCAAAATCGCGTTCCAGTTATTCAGAGCAGCTTACTTTCCCAAGTCCAATCCGGCCTTCGACGGACGTAAAAACGCCTACAGTGCGAAGAAATTACCATTCGGCAGTGCAGTGACAGGTATTTATTAAAGAACTAAAATAATTGTTTTAACCTATTAAACACCAATAATACTGCAACATTATTTTTTAAATACTAACTAAATAAGTTAATTTAATACATTGTATTAGGTATTTATAATTAGTTCAGAATGTGTAAAAAAAAAAGTTAATATTTTGTGATTTAAATATTTCGATTACTAAAATCAAGTATTTTTCGGTGTATTTTTAACTTTACAATATTTTAGTGTTTTATACCGTTGAGCGCATGGAGTATAATTTCAGGTTTAGTCTAAGAGTGGAAACACTCAAACTTCAAATTAAATGCTTTATTATTAGTATTATTTCTGCAATACAATCTCATTTATTTTAAAAAAATGCATTTAATTTTGTTTAATTTCTACTGCGTCATTTTATATACTCTCTTGGTACAAACGCAAAACGATGAGTCGGGATTTTCCTGATGGTTAAAAAGTATCATGGCTCCGACTTTTAAAAATGTTTCAATAATCCGGATGTTTCACCAATTCGAATTGCCTCGGTTTTCATTAATCCATATTAGTGGAGCTTTACTGTATATGGTTAATTTTATTTACAAGTAATACAAAAATATTGAAATATTTGTTGTGAAATCTATTGATGTTGATTTTTGATTGATTGATTGAAAACCCATTTGATGTTAATAAATTAATAATTGTTTTAAATGATTTCTTTAACCGGCCTATTATATTTATTGCATACTATGATTTTTTCTATTAATTCTTTTTATTGTCAGGTCGAATGTGTCAAATTAACTAATTTAGTAATTTAATAACAAAAAAATAATAAGGTTGGGTTATTGCATCAATGGTGATTAATGGGTTAAACTACTATGATATTAACAGCAATTCTATTCAATTAAAGTAAAATTAACAATATTTAGAAACTTTCTCTAAATCGATCAAGCAGGTTTTTCATTTTTAAAATAACAAATTATTATTATTATTATTATTATTATTATTATTATTATTATTATTACATAACATGAGTACATATATTTTCAACAAATTAACATCCGTTCTATAATATATTTCTTTTATATTGAGCAGTGTTCTGCTCAACGTAATGAATATCCAGATGTAACAATAATAGTTCAAAGCACCTAAGTGAGTGAACACTTGTAGCGTGCTGGCATGAAGTTCTTACAAATTTTGTGCAATATATGATACATAAATGTTGTTTTAGTTTACATAATGAGTACCGAAAAATAAATATATGATATGTGTTTATTATTCTAATATTTTTGAGAATTGAGGATAATTTTCGAAGATATAAGATTTTGAAAGTTGTGAGAATTTTTTTTTGTTATTTTTTTGATATGTTGGGGAAGGAGAGTATAGGTTTTGGGGATTGTGTAGGTGAATGATCTGAGGCTAAAGGCTGATTTGCAATTAGGGATATAGAGTCTAGTCTTACTTCGTGTGTCATGGTTTGATTTCATGTAGTTTAAGGCATTACGATGTTTATAAGCATATGTACAGAGACTGTGGAAGTACAGGCATCTAATATTGGGTACATTCACAGAATATAATAGATGGGATGGGTAGCGTCTCTTTTGTTTAAAAATAATCTTAAGGATGTACATGTTTATTTCCAGGAAAAGTCGTTGTCGAAGAAGAAGGAATGAGACCGAGGGAGTTCACAATAAAAATGCAAGAGGTTAATATGGTCGATCTAGAAACAATCCAACAATTTTTAAAACAGGCGGCCGGGAGGCACGTCATGGAGCCGCCGATGGACGCCTTGCAAGCGATCGACATTGTCTTCAGGCATTCCTTGATGATGCAGAAAATCGTTGTCGGCAGGTCATTCTTTTCACAACCGAGGGGAGAGATGGTTAATCTGGGTATGCTTTTATTTTTCAAAATAACAACAATATTTTTAAATATCATGTTTGAATGTTAAAACTCATTAAGTAAATCAAATAAACGGATTTTGAAATATTTTTATCAACGCGAACTCAGTCAATTCCTATGGGAGATCTTGTGCTTGGTTAAGATCTTTAGATATTGACGTCAAGGTCAGCTTAATTCAATATAGTTTACCTTACGTGATTAAAGGATACTCGTGGCATTATAACACGGATTGTTTCAGTGACTTAAACTAGGAGTACGATGTTATTAGTTTATTAATTGTAAACTAACAATAGTAATCAAGTAAAATGTTTCTTTAATACGAACATGTTAATACCATCTCTAGTACAATGTTAAAGCCATACGCTGTCAATAAACACTTATTCTTTTTTTAATTTATTGTTTACATCTTAAATAGGAAATGGTATGGAAATGTACAGAGGACTTTTTCAAGCTGTGACTCTGGGGTGGAAACCCTATTTGAACATCGACGTTGCAAACAAAGCTTTTCCCAAGTTTCAAGCGGTCATAAGTTTAATCAAGGAATTGTGCCCCCGTTCTGATCCCAGGCAGGGTTTGCAATACGGAGATGAAGAGGTGTTTGCTAAGTTTGTCAAGGGATTAAGGGTAAGTGCTTATTACAGTTCGTGAAAGCGCAAAATCTTGTGCTCAGCCTATGCTTACAAAAAATTAACACATTGCACTTAAATCAAAAGAACAAAGACAATATACGTACGATGAAGATAAATTAATTATTAGCTAGGCATACGATTGTAAACGGTTAAACGAATGTGACCTTCATTCAATTTCTGTAAGCAAACGCATAGCGGACGATTTTTACGCTCATTGACGAACTTTACAACACTAATTTCTCTAAAAAATACAACGAAAAAATTATTATTTGGGGAACACTGAACTCGGACGCTCACAATCACGCGAATGACGTTTGAGGTTAGGTATAATCACATGTAAAACTAGAGGTGTAAAAATTTAACCAGTGACTAGCGCTAATTGCGTCTAAAATTAGACTATGCATATAATAATAATAATCTTTATTTAGCATCTTTGCTATATAATAACATAGAAAAATATATGTATATCTATATATATATATATATAAAATAAACATTTGATCATCCTTAATCTATAAATTGTGTATGTATAATAAATTTATCACATAATAATACTTAACGTATAATCTTTTTACTACTTTAATAAAATCAGTCTAAAACCATACTTACATCTGACATATTTTAATTACTTACTAAACCTAGATTATTTTTACGGACTATGCATAAGGCTGATAACTTATGTGTAAAATTCATTGTGTGCTACAAAATGCCAGAAAGGATGCATAGTTGCGAGAGAAAAAAAATAGTACAGCTAGATATTTGGCTATGTGAACAGTACTCACTTTGATTTTTCAAATTGTCAAATCTGGGGAAATGTCAAACAAAATTTAATTAACGTCGATATGCCCCAACTGACTGAAACGCAAAAAGTGATAATAACGACCCATTTACAGATGGTATTAGCATTAGAGATAATGTGCATGTCAACAAAAGCACCTTCTTGTTGGCCAAGAAAAAAATTGTTCTTAACCTGTACATGACAAGTTTGTTTTACAAGAAAATAATACGATATTTTAGAAGTCGCTAATGCTCCCTGCTGTACTAGTTTTTTCTCTCGCAACTGTTTGTGAGGACATGTCTACAGATTGTAATTTTATTAAATGAAACTGTTCACTGTGGAGGCTTCTACTTCGTTATACATCATTATTTACACAAATAAGACAATTAACTTTGTTTGTATAACTGAGGATATACAAAGTTAATTGTCTTATTTGTGTTATTAAATGATTTCAACTTCAAAAAAACGCATCATTATTGCTAAAAATAATTACAGGTCGAGTATAATCTACCGAACAAACCGTCTGTAAAAAAACGCACTAGAATCAACGGAATCGGCCCAGCAGCAGAAAGGAACAAATTCGACTATAAAAATGACAAGGGCCAAGTTCGAGAAATCACCGTTCAGGAGTACTTCCGATTGGTGTATGGGATCCAGTTGCAGTACCCAAAGTTGCCGTGCCTGTGGGTTGGCGCTCTGCAGAAAGAGCAGAAGACTTACTTACCGTGCGAATTCTGCACTATACTGCCGAGCCAGGCGGTCCAGCGTAAACTCGACGCCGATCAGACCCGCGAGATGATCAGGCAATGCGCGACCAACACCCAGGTGAGGAAAGACAGCATCAAAACGCTGCTGACCGATGTGAATTACAACGCCGACCCGACGGTCAACGAGTTTGATCTGAAGGTGTCCAATGAGTTCCTGAAGCTGGACGCCAGGGTGTTGCCCCCGCCCAGTCTCCTCTATCACAACAACGCTAGAGCTGAAGTGAGAAAAGGTTGTTGGAACGCGATGCATTTCCTCGTCGGCAAGCCGGTGAATAATTGGACAATCTTGAACCTTGATAACAGGTTAGAATGTATTTTTATTTCACTGTCATGTACACAATACTGTTATAGAGAAGTGTGGTATTAATAGAATTGCGATTAATATCATTATAGTTTTATATTAATAGAACAAAATCTAGATGTTACATAAATTTTTGAGAGTATTTTGGGCGAATAACCGGTATACACTGGTATTCCAATCCCTAGTTGCTTCAGTATTGAAATGATTAAGTTTATTTTATTTTAGGACAAAGCAAGAATCTTTGGACAAATTGGCATCGTTTTTACTCAATGGAAGTCGTAACTTGGGCATGCAGATGAATCCGCCTACGAAACCGTTCCAGGAAATAAGAGTCTTCAGAAATAACCGGCTGAGCGATGACTTAACGACGTATTTCAAAAGCAAGGAGAGCATGCAGATCATATTCGTCGTAATCCCCGAAGGGGACAAGACATACAACTACGTGAAACAGGCAGCGGAACTGGCCGTGGGCAGTCTGACCCAATGCCTCAAATCGAGCACCGTGTTCAAAAAGCTGAACCCCGCCACGATCGGAAATATCTTATTAAAAGTCAACGCAAAGTTGAACGGGGCCAATCACAGTTTGTCGAAACCTCCAACCATCATGTCGACGCCGACTATGATTATGGGAGCCGACGTTACACATCCTAGCCCTGACGCCAGGAATATACCGAGCGTGGCTGCAGTGACGGCCAGTCACGAACCGAAAGCATTTAAGTATAATATATGCTGGAGATTGCAACCGCCTACCGAGGAGGTGATATCAGATATGGAGAACATCACCCTAGAGCACTTGAGGTATTTCAACAAAATAAACAAATGCTGGCCACAGAAGATAGTTTTTTACAGGGACGGAGTGTCTGATGGGCAGTTTAAGCAAGTCTTGCACGAAGAGCTGATGTCGATCAGGAGGGCGTGCGGGAAAATCAACCCCGCCTACAAGCCGTCCATAACGTTCATTGTCGTGCAGAAACGGCACCACACCAGGTTTTTCCCGGCCAATCCGAGAGACTCCGAGGACAGGAATTTGAACGTCCCGGCCGGGACTTGCGTCGACACGGAAATAGTACACCCGACCCGGCAGAATTTCTTCCTTGTCTCTCACGCCAGCATTCAAGGCGTGGCAAAGCCGACTAAATACGTTACTCTGTGGGATGATAACGATTTTTCCAATGATGACTTGGAGTCACTGACTTACCAGTTGTGCCACATGTTTGCGAGATGCACGAGGTCCGTTAGTTATCCAGCACCAACATATTACGCTCACTTGGCTGCCGCTAGGGCAAAGGTTTATATTGAGACCATGCAGTTGGATATGAACAATTTGCCCAGGGAGCAGGCGAAGTTGCAGATTAAGGAGCAGATCGTTAAGGAATTACCCATGTTCTTTGTTTAAGCTTGAATATATCTACAGAATATTTACATTTTATATTTTAATTGCGATGGTATTGTGCTGATTTATATATTAAATGCATTTTTTTAAGTTTTAAGTTGATATCTATTTTAAAACCAGATTCTCCAAAATAACAGATGTATTCTACAACATCTTTGATAATGAACCACGATCAAACATTGTTGTTTGCAGGACATTTTCACATGAAATGCAGGGGTAAATAAAGAAATGTACAGTTTTTAAATAAGACAGTGTAGTAAATCATAATTATTTGAAATTAATTACAATATAATTGTCAATATAAAAAATATTTAATCTAAAAGTTGTAAATTATCGAACTTTTCCGTATCGTAAAACGTTGCTTTTACTTGCCGGCCTCCGAAGAAACGTCCATTTAAATCCACCACTGCTTTGATAGCACTTTCTATGCGTTTGAATTCGACGAAAATCCTGACGGCCTCCTCAGGCACGTTTTCGGGCAATTCGTGTATGACCACACTCACCACGTCCCCGTACTTCGTGTTGCATTCATCTTTAACTTCTGGCTCCAAGTCGTCGTCCACCTCACCCGGCCCTACCATATTACGCAAAAGAACCACCTGAAATTTAGAGTCGTGAAACGGGAGGCGATTGCAATCGCAAAATGTCTGGTTTATTACACAAACTGAAAACTATAGTATTTTTCAGTTGCAAAAAGTAAGAACCAATAAAAAAAAAAAAAAGACCTTTATTGGCATATCTTACAGACTATTTACAATTCATTCGTTATTACTCCATTTCCGTATCCCTCTTACCCTCCCTTCTCTTTTCCCTCTCCCTCCCCAGCTTTTCCAACGTCCTTACCCCGATCCCATCTTCTCTCATCCACTCCACTACCCTTCTATTCCCTTTCGCTCCCAGCCACTCCTCTTTCACCCCCTCACATTCCTCCGCCAAGTGTCCCCACGTATCCTTCCCCTGTCCACACAACACACACCTTCCATATTCTTCCCCCATCCATACTTTCCTTCCTCTCTCCTCCGATCCACACCTCGCCCTTGCCACAATCACCCTATCCTCTCTACCCCGTCCCTTCTCTATCAAATACTTCGGCACTCTTCCATACACCTGCCACCTCCCATACATATCATTATACTCACTTCTCTCAATACGCCCTTGCCTTTCTTGCCCTTCCACCTCCTTCCCTTTCCCCCTCACCCACCTTCACCCCATTTCCTAGCCATTCCATTACCTTCGCCTCCGACAGCCCTACCCTCTCATACATTTTCCTCCTCTCCCCCCTCCATCTACCCTCACCCCCACACACACTCGTCACCCATACATCCTTCACCAATCTCTCTTCCTCCATTTCCCACAATCTCATCTCGTACCTCACCACCCTCACCATTGCCTCCCACTCTAGCCTCTCTCTGTTCGTCTCCTGAAGCACTATGTAGCTAGGCGTGGACCTCTCCACCCCCAACATGCGCTTCAGGAACCACATCTGCTCCCTCTCTATCAGCTCGTACCCTTTCGTCTCCCACACTTCCACTCCATACATTAGCACCGATCTCACACACGCATCCCATATTTTACACGCAACCGTCATATTGTTCCCCATCCACTTCCCCCACTTGCCCTACGCCATTCCCCACGCCTTCCTCGCCTTACTCTGCACCCACCTCACATGCTCCTCATACCCTCCCGTTCCTTTAAACCAAAACCCTAAATACTTGAAAGTTTTAACCCTCTCAATAACTACCCCCTTCCATTCCAATTCTTTCACCCCTCTCTCTCTTTATTTCTAAACTTCACCCACTTCGTTTTCACTACATTCATATTCATTCCTCTTCTATCCATAAACCTCTCCACTCTCTTCAACATCTCTTTCATCCCTTCATACTCTCTTGCCACTAACACAACGTCATCCGCATATGCCAACATCCATACTTTACTTTTGCCCATCACCACTCCCCCTGCCTGCCCTTTCCTCATCACCTCTTCCAATTCACTCACATATACATTAAAGAGCGGGCACCCCTGCCTCAAACCCTCCCACGTTCTAAAACACCCCGACACCTCCTTCACCACTTTCGCCACCACCCATGTCTCCTCATACACTCTCCTCACCCACTCCACCATCCCTTCACTCACTCGTCTCCTTCTCAAGCACTCTATCAAACTCCCCCTCGGCACCGAGTCATACGCTGCCTTCAGATCCATAAATACCGCATACACACATCCTTTCTCTTCCATCACTCAATCCACCATTCGCGCCAGGGTAAAAACCTGCTCCCTCGTCCCCCCTCCCCAAGAACCAATAATATATCATATTTAATTGGTGCTAATGCTTTTCGCTTACACAAGTCATACCAGCAATAATAATTTTATTATCATTTGTATACTTCGTCAAATCGAGTACAAGGGGAAATACATTTTACTCACCTTACTAGGTGATTTCATAATTTCAGTAATAGTCGGCTCTTCTTGTTGTTTGAATAATGGCGGAGGCATAATCTCTTTTTCATGTATAATCCTCCCGCCTCGCTTTGACGTTTTCTCCACTTGCAACGCCATCGACATGCCTTGTTCCTGTTTGCCCAAACCCTGGCCCTCCTTAAATCCGTACTTGGCCATAATTTTTGCGGCGACCGACCCTCCCCCATACGAACTGCCGGAGGCTTTCGAGGAGATCGGCGATGATATTTCTGCAGACTCCTGCAAACTTGGCGGCGGAGCTATAGCAACACCGCCGCTTATTCGAGGAGTTTTTGGTAACGGTTCTATAATTTCTTCTTCTTCCTCCCAACGACCTGTTTTATTAATGTGCGTTGAAACAATAAACTATTTAGAAACCTAAACATTGTCTATCTAGTTGGAATATCGTGCAACATCACATAAACTTGTGATAATTTCTTTCTAGTATTCCACAATAATGATTCCACCACGTACATCATTCTAATGCAATAAACATTTTTTTTGTAAGCAAATTTGTAATATACCTGCAAATCCACTAGCGAGAGGAGGTAAACTAACTTGCGGTGTGCTCGTACTAGGCTCATCGTCAAGGTCGTTAAACCTCGACTTTTTTCTCCTCTCCCTTTCCCTCCTCTTTTCCTCCTTTTCGTAATCCCTGTCCCTATCCCTATCACGATCCCTATTTTCCCTCAGCTCTTTCACTATTTTCTCATACTCGTTCGGCCAGAGAGGATCATATTCATCGACGACATTCCAATCCGCATCGCTTTTATAATTCGAACTGGCAATGACGGGCAAGGGCATAACTGACTCAGCTTTCGCTTTAAACGGGACTCCATATATGTCATCCTCGTCGCGTTTGCTCTTCAAGTCGATTACAGGAGGTAGACTCACCTTCCGTTGGTTATCCCTTTTCGGTTGGGTCACTGCTGCTTTCTTCAATTGCAGTTGAGATTGGAGGAGCTTTATACCCGACGACCAACCTGATACGTTATCCGTGGTCCGAGTTTTCACATCTAAATCGTCGTAGAGGGACATTTTTAATGTTTTCGAAGTAATTAATTAATCAATAATATTATAAGTTTAAGGTTATTTGTTTACGAATTAGATGTCAAATTTTGACCAACATAATTGTGATCATAGATAAATATTGCTGATAAAAACACCACTTAAATGTTTTCTTAGTTCGCTTTATTCGGCGTTTTATTATTATTGTTTCAATTACAACTATATAAATCAATATATGACTTCTGAATTTGTTGAAATAATGACAGGAAATCAGGTAAAGTAATAATGATGATCGCAATTGTAACAGTGCGCCACTGAGGTGCAGTCATTGAATTTTTATTATTTATCCGTTCACGGCAATGGCAAATCAGGGGAATAATTTTTGTTTTATTCAATTTTGACTAACCTGTTCTCTCGCCATCAATGGTGCCAACCTATGAATTATGTTCCTAAGCTGCGCGATTTTTAAATTTTGATAAATTTATTTATTTCCTTGGTAAAATCCATTTTTACAAGTCCATACATTAATAGAATACAGGAATTTAATCTTCTGGAGGAACATTTGATCCACACATATTTCTAAGGACGTAATAAACATGAACATTATTTCTTTCAGAAAAATGTCTGTTAATTTATTATATTCGGGCGGGCCTGTTGGTGAAATGTTAAGTTTAACGTAAATGTTAGTAACCTCATATCTAAGTGTACATAACTAATACTAAATTCGGTTAGAACTTGAAGTTAAGACATACAGAGAGTTTTATGTAACACCGAACATTTTCATAACGAGATTTATTTTTAAAATATCCATATGTATACGTTGCACATTTTTCGATGCTCGGTTTATTAAAAGAATTCAATTTGAAGCTTCAAGCGAGTGTTTTCCACTTCCAGGCTAAGCATGAAGTAAAATTTCGAGTTTAGAAAAGCCTGAAAATTTGGTTTGGCCGCGTAGCGCGAAGCGCGGAGCGGCCAAACCAAATTTTCAGGCTTTTCTAAACTCGAAATTTTACTTCATGCGCCACCGGTACAAAACACTGACATATTACGAAGTTTAAAACACACCGCTAAACTTTACATTGCATCAGTGTTTTGTACCGGTGGCGCATGAAGTAAAATTTCGAGTTTAGAAAAGCCTGAAAATTTGGTTTGGCCGCTCCGCGCTTCGCGCTACGCGACCAAACCAAATTTTCAGGCTTTTCTAAACTCGAAATTTTACTTCATGCTTAGCCTGGGAGTGGAAAACACCCGTTTAAAGCTTCAAATTAAATTATTTTAATAAACCGAGCGTCAGCAAATGTACAACGTATGTTTATGTATACCTAAAAGAAACATTCTCGTTACAAGCATGTTCGGTGTTACGTAAAACTCTCTGTATGATTATACCTGTACTTAACCTCAAACGTCATTCGCGCACTTGTGAGCGTCCGAGCTCTGTTTTTGTTAGAACAAACGATAACAAGATGCTTTGCCTGCGCTCACCAAAATCTTTGCGGGTACAAAAAATTTCACTAGAGCTGTGGTTGAAGCCTGAAAATTTGGTTTGGCCGCTCCGCGCTTCGCGCTACGCGACCAAACCAAATTTTCAGGCTTTTCTAAACTCGAAATTTTACTTCATGCTTAGCCTGGGAGTGGAAAACACCCGTTTAAAGCTTCAAATTAAATTATTTTAATAAACCGAGCGTCAGCAAATGTACAACGTATGTTTATGTATACCTAAAAGAAACATTCTCGTTACAAGCATGTTCGGTGTTACGTAAAACTCTCTGTATGATTATACCTGTACTTAACCTCAAACGTCATTCGCGCACTTGTGAGCGTCCGAGCTCTGTTTTTGTTAGAACAAACGATAACAAGATGCTTTGCCTGTGCTCACCAAAATCTTTGCGGGTACAAAAAATTTCACTAGAGCTGTGGTTGAAGCCTGAAAATTTGGTTTGGCCGCTCCGCGCTTCGCGCTACGCGACCAAACCAAATTTTCAGGCTTTTCTAAACTCGAAATTTTACTTCATGCGCCACCGGTACAAAACACTGATTCAATGTAAAGTTTAGCGGTGTGTTTTAAACTTCGTTATATGTCAGTGTTGTGTACCGGTGGCGCATGAAGTAAAATTTCGAGTTTAGAAAAGCCTGAAAATTTGGTTTGGCCGCTCCGCGCTTCGCGCTACGCGACCAAACCAAATTTTCAGGCTTTTCTAAACTCGAAATTTTACTTCATGCTTAGCCTGGGAGTGGAAAACACTCACTTAAAGCTTCAAATTAAATTCTTATAATAAACCGAGCATCGAAAAATGTGCAACGTATACATATGGATATTTTAAAAATAAATCTCGTTATGAAAATGTTCGGTTTTACATAAAACTCTCTGTATGTATATAATATCGAAGCACATAAAATGTTGGGACAAATCGAAAATTAAGTAATGTCAAATATAACCAAATTTATACCGGTTAAATCAGGTTTTTAAAGAAAGATTATAACATGGAGTGACATTAAAAATATTTAAATAAGAAGAAAATAAAGGTCCAAAGTTTGACACACACTAAACAAATTTTACTTGTCCCAACATTTTATGTCCATGGTAGAAATAAAAATGTTGAGACACCTAAAATTTGTTTAGTGTGTGTCAAACTTGGGACTTGTCAGCTAATTGACATTTGATGTGTCAAAACTGAAAATCCCTTTCATTTGTTTCATTCGCGTGTTTTTATTGTCACTATCCTAGACAAGGGTTTGCCGCCGCACAGTGGTCGGAATTTAAAAAAAAGTCTGATTTAATATAAAAAACACTGAAATATAGTAATACTGGAACGCGCACTGCCTATGATCGCTGGGTTAAGGGTCTTGTGTCATTGTCTCACGCTCCTCGCGCATGCGCATTAGAACTAAAGTCAGGCGGCGTACATCACGGCACAAAAGTGAATCTCTGTTAACTTTTTTTCACATTGAGCTTAATGTTTTATTTTTTTTAATCGATTAACGTTAAAAGTTGAACACGTCTTAGTTAAATAATTTCCCCGTTCATCTAGCCCGCCTATTTTCGTTCAGTCCGCTTAGTTCAATAGGAGTAAAGTCTTGAAAATACTTCTGGAACGGACTGTACGACGGAGACACAAGCACACCCCGTCCACTCCATATAAATCTGGAAGTTCACGTATTTAGTTGACCTTATCACCCAATGGGAGGGCGCAAATGTCGGATTTTCAAATTTCCCGCAGTTTCGAACTTTACGGGAAAGGTATTTCAATCAACACCTTATCAAGAATGCTGATAAGACATCATATTTTGGCGGTTGCTAATATAAACAACACCGTAAGTATTGGAATGTTGGAAATATTTTTCATTTAAAAAAAATGTCTTATTATTGTGCTATAAAATCGTGCAATAACTGTGATACAAATATTCGTATGCATAGATTTACAAGAAGAAATGGGGTAAGCTTTAACATTTGTTACATTAGTTCATTATAATTAAATTGGTTTTTGGTCATCCTTTTATTTGAATTAAATCTTAAATGGTATCAATACAATACAAGTTAATAAAATTATATTACATAGCAAATCTAAATATTCCATGTACACTGCATGAATTTAAGAACTTAATCTAAGGCTTATATTCTTTTTTAGGTGTATGAACAATGGCTGGAGGCTGTTGGACGCGAAGACCTGCGCAAAAAAAGTAAGATGCAAGTGGTCAGAAATCATTTCATTTGCGACAGGCACTTCGCAGAAGGGACAAAATGTTTTACTAGTAAAAGCAATTTGAAGCCACGGAGTGTCCCCACACTATATCTAGATACAACGGCTGGTAAGCTAATTATTTTTTACTCTTATACATGATTGAGACCATCCGTATCAATCATTTTTTGACTGAACGTCTGAACGGCTACAAAACTTGATTGTTTTGTCTTTGTAATAACACCAATATTGATACTCCGTACCATTTGAAAATTCAAAAATCTTGACTTTTTCATTGTAATTTATTGGTGGTAAACATTTTTGGTCCAACTTTCTACGATCACTCGTTTAGTCAAAAAATTAATGATACGTGTTGTTTGAATCACCTTCTTAAAAAATATATTTTTTCGAGCGAGCGTGCAAGGAGAACCGTATATCTAATATATATTTTGTTCCTAGTGTCTGTGGATCTTCCGGAAGATCCAGCATTTCTGGGAACATCCAGGGACGTCAAGTTGCAGCTACACAGCACGATTGACACCTTGCTGTTGCCAAACACCGTTCCCAGCGTGCGGTTGCACAGCACCATGGACAACGTGCAGTTGCCCATTGCTGCTGGTCCGAGCTGTGAACCAAATAGACATATTTCAGTCGCTGGGAGCACACCCCTTCGTAACAATCCATCTAATTACAAAGTACGATCCCTGACCATGAAGGAATGTTTGGAGGTAAAATTGTTAAAAACATTAAATGTGACACGAAAAAGAAAGCTTTCCCCTCAAGCAAAGATATTGCATTCCTATGCCCGAGATATTCAGAAGGTTGCAAAAAAATTGCATGCACAAAATGCTTCTAATAAGGAGCGTCTTGATCATGCACTTGATGTTGTAGAAACTGGAGCCATGTTTCGGAGACATATGAATGAAACATCTTTTAACTTTTTCATGTCACAGATAAAGTTGCAACAATATGAAACTCATGGAAGACGTTTCTCGATGGAAGACAAAACTTTTGCATTAGCTATGTATAAACAAAGCCCTAAATTGTACAGATTTTTGGCAAAAGTATTTGCACTTCCATCCAGACAATGTCTTCAGAGATTACTGAATCGCATTCCTATTGGTCCGGGTATTAATAAACCCATTATGGGTTTGTTGAAAAGTACTTGTGATAAGATGGATGAAGACCAGAAGTATTGTGCCCTTTTATTTGATGAAATGTCGTTGAGTACAGGAATGTTTTTTAATAAAATTGATTCCTCCATTGATGGTTTTGTGTGTTGTGGTGAGCAAAATAAATTACGTTTTGCTGACCATGTAATGGTTTTTATGGTTCGTGGTATACAGATCAAATGGAAACAACCCGTAGCATATTTCTTTGTGGAACATGGTATGGGTGTTCCAGATCTGACCAGGAACATAAAAATTATTATAAAACAACTGCAAGGCATTGGTTTGCATGTTGTTTGCACAATATGTGATCAACATGCAACTAATGTTAGGGCTATAAAACAATTAAGGGAGGAATCAAATCGTACACTCATTTTGGAAGGTAAGGAGAATCGCTCAAGTGGTTTCCTGATAGGAAATCAGGAAATAATACCATTGTTTGATCCTCCTCACCTTCTGAAATGTGTCAGAAACAATTTATTAAATTACAATGCCACATTCAAATGGAAGGGAACAAACTTCACGGCTTGCTGGTCAGATATTGTGAAGCTACATGAAATGGATATTGGAGACCCAGATAGTAGGCTTCTACCTAAGATAACTGATTGCCATGTTTATGAAGCTAAAATGAATAAGATGAAAGTGAAGTTAGCATCTCAGGTGTTTTCACAGCGAACATCTTCTTCATTGAGATTTCTGGTACTCTATGGCAATGAGTTATCTAAGACAGAAACAATGCTTGGCACTTCTGAGTTTTTGTTATTTTTTGATAAATTATTTGATAGTGTAAATGGTTCATCAGTTACAGGTGACAAAACTTTAAGATGTGCGATTCACAAAGACAGTGAACATGTTAGATTTTATTCTGAAGCAATTGATGTTTTGAGGACAATGCAATTTAAAAGACCTAAAGGTAATTTTGTTCCACCGTGCATTGCAAACTGGATAAGTACGTTAAAAGGTTTTCAATGCATATGGAAAAAATTATCTTCTATTGGTTTTGAATATCTTTGTCCTCGAAACATAAACCAAGATCCCTTGGAAAATTTCTTCGGAAGTGTAAGGTGTTATGGTGCTCGTAATATAAATCCAACATGCTCATCATTTAAGGGATCGTATAAAGCATTAATTGTTAATAATTTCACTACCATTAATTCTCCTTATTTTAATTGCGAAACAGATGGTTGTGAAGGGGCACTAAACTTTTTACAGATATTTTTAACAAATGACTTTTTACCTCGGATAATTACTTCTCCCCCAAATATATCTGATGTGTTTGAATTTAAAAATTCATATAATTTTTTATCTGATAATACAAATGCTTACATAGCAGGATATTTGGGAAGACATGTATTAAAGAAAGTGCGGGACTGCAATACATGTAGAAATGAGTTAGTGTCCGACACAAAAGAGTCTTTCCATTGCTACATTAATTGTAGGGACTACAATAAAAAATCTCTTTTGAAGCCGAGCACTAATTTTTTCAGATATCTTTCCAAATCATTTCAAATCATTAATTTTTTTTTTGCCAAAAATATGTATTTTTGGTGATATTGTTCAATATTTAAAATCAAAAGTACATTCATTAAATTCAAATATTTCATTCTCCTGCACAGACCATAATTTGATTGATATCATTGATAATTATATGATCACCTTTTACATCCATATGTGGGTACAAAACTTAAATAGGATTCTAAAAGGAACCGAACATGTAAAAATCAATGATATTGTCAAAAAGTTGGCCTCAATAAAATATAGAAAAATAAAAGCGCGGAATTTGGCTGTTTCAAAAAAGAAACAATTGATTAACATATGATTTAAATATCTGTTAAAGGTTACTTTAAGCTGTTAAAATTTGGAACAATTTATAGTGAGATTATTATCAATAATCCTTAAAATTGGAACCTGTTTTGATTAATCAATTATATTATCAGTAATTTGCTTCACAATATCCACCAATAGAATAATTTATTATAGGTTAGGATTATGTGATTTTTGTTGTATAATAATAAGAATGTATAATTTAATTTGCGACACTTCGATGAGAGGACGTTTTATTTTTAATTTAATTGTAAATATTTAAATTGAATAATTATTTCTAATATACATTTTATAGTTTAATTATGTTATTATTTCTCTCATCGCGCGGTTATTCAAACACCGCGGTATTTCTAGCAACGAACTCTACCACATATAGCATATTTCGTCGGCTTACTAATGAAATCCACTAAGAAAATGTTTGGCTGTTATTTGTTGGGCATATTGATGGTTTACTGAATTGTAGCAAATCGCAGGCTCAGTAGAGGTATAGTGAGGCTTACTTACTATACCCCTACTGAGCCAGATTTAGTACAATTCAGTAAACCATCAAATTGCCCAACAACTAACAACAGCCAAAAATTTACTTAGTGGATTTCACTATTAGGCCGACGATTTATATAGTATAATCCATAGATTAAATCTCCCGCGCGACCCACGCGACGTCACCACACCTACACCCCGATGACGTCATTTTTGGTTACAGCGCCCCCTCATCGAGTGATAAGGGACACTAAACTTGCGATCCTGGAGCCCCCTAGGAGTGGGCAATCTAATTTAATCTATGGACACAAGACCCGTTACTCGCTATCTCTGTCGGCTCGCGCTGGCGTCGCCAGAGCGCGTTCCAGTATTACTATATTTCAGTGATAAAAAACCGTTTGTAAATCATGAAACTTTGTGGATGAACGTATTTTGAGTGTATAAAAAAAGATTCTGAATGTCAAATATTGAAAAGTCAAAAATTCAAAATGGCCGACGAAATATGGCGGACTGAGCCATAAATTTCCGATGAAATTTGTGATTTGGTACGATATTCCTGATCTGGTATGGCTAAAAAAATGATTTACTAATTTCCAAACAATATTGAACAGGTTTACTGTTTTTATTTAAAGCCATATATGAAAAATGAAATTTTGTATCAAAACGTTCCATTTTTTTTACTTATGATTTTTTCCAAGGTCTTGCTTCACTGTGTTATCGAAATTATGTTTTGTATTGATTTTTTCAATAAATTTAAGCGCCATTCACATGAATAATTATGGAAATATTCGTTTTTTTCTTCAAAAAATGCTCTTTTTACCTAGATAAGAAGCATTTTTAAAAGGCTGCAGCTTTGACCAGAGCAGGTCGGAGCAGCTGTTTAATGTTGGTAGCAGTGGCTCTGAAATGCCTCTAGAATATACAGATGGCGCTGTATACGCGAAAAATTGTCAGTGTTATTAGATTTGTTTACAACGACAAGAGGTCGCATAACGTCAGTGAAAGTTCTTCCAGTGCAGTTGAAAATTGAAAACAGGTACGTTGTTTCATACAATATATCATTAATTTGACTGTCATGTAAATTTATAAACATTAATCGAATTACGTAAACAATTCGAAACATATTTGGTATTGTTTACTTTCATATATTTTGGTTTTTTGTTTGTTACATTTTCTAAAATGTAATGAATTTGAAATAAGAAAAATCGACGAATTGTAAAAATAACATATTCTGCATATTTGCATATGTGTTGCACATTCTTTAGGTAAACCTTTAGTGCTATTGATTAATCAAGGATATGTACAGAACAGATTTGCTCATATTTAGTTCAAATTCCTAATAATAGGGTTCGTTCAATCGCTAATCACAAAACTTGTAAGAAGTTTAGAAGAGAGTTCAGCAGGAAACATTCTCGAATGGCGACAAACGAAGATATTATGCATCGACTATTGCTTCGGTCGGACCCGTTCATTTCTTTGTCTGGAAATTGTTATACAAAAAAGAACAAAGAAATTTCAGCGGACATTATTCCCCTGCTGGACTTGTCTCCTGCCGAAAGGTCCGCTCTTGATGAAGCGGATTTTGAAATGGACGAAGAACCCGAGTTCGCTTAAAAAGTGATCAGAACTGTGATATATGTTTTAAATTAAGATTTAAATTAGTTTAAGTTTTTGTAAAGAAAGTTTTGTTTATTATTGTTCAGCCTCTGAAAATGTAATTTATGTTGCGTTTATTCACGTCAATTAAAATTTGCTAAAATGTTGCCTTTTTGGTGCTTTCTAAACTTCTTAAGTGATAAATAATAAGAAAATATTTGCAAAATAATAATAGATTCGTATAGAAACGCAGAGAGTCGATTAAAATAGAATTTGTCCATGTAATGTGTTCAAATTACCTCGCTTAAAACGTTAACATTGACTGAGAAAAAAAAATATCGCCCCCCTCGTGCCCTCTGAAATTCTTATGGCACTAAATAGTATATAGTTCACAGATTTTATTCCTGAAACAAACAGCTGCTCCGACCTGCTCCGGTCAAAGCTGCAGCCTTTTAAAAATGCTTCTTTTCTAGGTAAAAAGAGCATTTTTTTAGAAAGAAACGAATATTTCCATAAGTATTCATGTAAATGGCGCTTAAATTTATTGAAAAAATCAGTACAAAACATAATTTTAATAACACAGTGGAAGCAAGACTTTGGAAAAAATCATAAGTCAAAAAAACGGAACGTTTTGATACAAAAATTCATTTGTCATATATGGCTTTAAATAAAAACAGTATACCTGTTCAATATTGTTTAGAAATTAGTAAATCATTTTTTTTAGCCATACTAGATCAGGAATATCGTACCAAATCACAAATTTCATCGGAAATTTATGGCTCAGTCCGCCATATTTCGTCGGCCTTTTTGAATTTTTGACTTTTCAATATTTGACATTCAGAATCTTTTTTTATACACTCAAAATACGTTCATCCACAAAGTTTCATGATTTACAAACGGTTTTTTATATTAAATCCCACTTTTTTAAAATTCCGACCACTGTGCGCCGTCGCCACCGCCAGAAAAAGGGGGAGGGGAGGGGAGGAGTTGGGAGGTCTCTTGCGAAATGTGATTTCTTGTAAGTGATTTTTATATAGAGGTTTATACCTTGAATAGTCGAATTTCGCAAGACTATTCAAGGTATAAACCTCTATAAAAATCACTTACTAACAAAAAATCGCAAAATTCGACCTCCCAACTCCTAATTTATTCAAAATGTTTAACTATTACTTTGAAGGTAAGAGTATTTATTTTAATTAATTAAATATTTATAATATATATTTTAGATGAACCAATTATTCAAGTGGAAAATATACAATTATATAAAGACTATTTCGAAGAAAATAATGAAATATTTGAAAATGATGAATTTGAAGAACAATTGTCAGACGAAGGATTTGATGAAACTATGAATACGAATACATTGGCTAATCGAGTAATAAATGGAAGAATATATGACGAAGATTATATTAATTTACGTGGAATAGCAAATATGGAACTATAATAATAATAATAATAATCTTTATTTAGCATCTTTGCTATATAATAACATAGAAAAATATATGTATATCTATATATATATTTTTACTTTGTAAAGTAAATGGTGAATTTTCTATAAATCCAAATATATGTGTATCATATAATTATTATGTAGTTGTACCTCATAATAGATTAGGTGTTGAATGTTATAAACATATTCACTATTTGTTATAAACATATTTATTAGATGTCACAATAACTGGCGTACGATATATTATTACATCATCTTTATATTTAATACGTGCGACACATGCGTCACCCGCGAATAACATTTTAATTGTATCTAATGCTGCTGGTTCTATATTTGGTTCATTCCATCTCAACACTCTTCTGTCAAAACAATCTTGTAATGGAAAATTGGAATTTTTATTAAAATTTGCAATATTACCTATATTAATGTACCATTATTTTATTATAATAAAAAAAGACCAAGATACATTCATTCAAAATGCAGAACGTTCGGTGCGGGATGATCCAAAAAACGTATGGAATTATATTAATTCAAAGAAAAATCAGTCGCGTATTCCAGGATTAGTGACATTTGAAGATACAGTAATTAATGACCCATTCGCAATAGTAAATAGCTTTCAAAAATATTTTTCATCTGTTTATGTTAGGACAACGTCAGCCGTTGATATGGATATCGTAAATTCGGAGTTTAATGAGTGTTTTAACATTTCCACTATCACAGAAACAGACATATTTAATGCTGCAAAACAGCTCAGTACAAAATTCACATCCGGCACCGACAATATCCCATCATTTATTGTGGTTGATACTATCCAAAGCCTTGCTGAACCACTGGTCCACATATTTAATTGTATAATTAATCATTCACATTTTCCGATTATCTGGAAAACCGCGAGAGTCACACTAGTACATAAATCTGGATGTAAAAATGCTATGGAAAATTATCGACCAATATCGATTCTAAACAATTTTGCTAAAATGTTGGAGGTGGTCATAGCTGACAAGTTATACCTTCATGTGGAGGCATATTTAACAACTAGACAACATGGATTCATAAAGAAACGATCAACTCAAACAAATCTTTTAAATATTACTGAATTTATTGCTTGTCAGCTAGATCAACGTCTTCAAGTCGATGTAATCCATACCGATTTCAGCAAGGCTTTTGATACTATCGATCACAATATTCTGCTTTGTAAATTAAAACAATTGGGTTTTAGTATTAATATGATATCTTTAATGCGCTCATATTTGTCTAATAGACTACAATACGTAGAATACAAACAGTACAAATCTCACTCGTACTGCCCCTTAAGTGGTGTTCCTCAAGGATCAAACCTTGGGCCCTTATTATTCATTTTATTTATTAATGATATAGTTAAAGATATCAATTCTAAAATCCTAATATACGCAGATGATGTCAAAATTTTTAGCTGTATTAAATCTGTAGATGATTGCCAATCATTACAAAACGACTTGGATAACATCATAGAATGGAGCCTCAATAATAAACTGCATCTTAACATATCCAAGTGCAAGACTATATCATTTTTTAGAACCTTTACTCATATAGCATTTGATTACAACATGAACAATGTTTCACTAGAAAGAGTAACTATTTTAAAAGATCTCGGTGTCTTATTTGATAAAGATTTATCGTTTATACCTCATTATAATGCAATACAGAAAGATCCCTTAAAAATGTTAGGTTTTATTCGGCGTATCAGTGAGCTTTTTCGGGACATTTATACAATAAATAAATTGTATCAAACATATGTGCGTCCAAAATTGGAATATTGTGCTTGTGTTTGGGCATCGAATTACAATGTGCAAATGCAAAAATTAGAGCGAGTGCAAAAAATGTTTGTTAAATATTTGTATTTTAAAAAACATTCGGTTTACCCCGACACTGCTGTATCTTATAGTGATCTGTTGTCAATGTTTGACTTACAAGAATTGGGCTCAAGGCGCAAAATCTTACTTCTAAAATGTCTACATCAGATCATTCATAACAATATAGATCAGGTATGGGCAACCTTTGATATGTTGAGGGCCAAACTTTAGCGTGCAAATACTTTCGCGGGCTGCGTTTAAAAGTACTTAGTGCATTTTAAAGTAGTGATAATATTTTTTGCGATAGATTTAGACATGAAATAATACGACAATGTTATTATAGTACAATTTATTAAAATAACAAAATGAAATTTAAAAAAATGGTACATTATAATTATTATTATTATTATTATTACATAACACGAGTACATATATTTTCAACAAATTAACATCCGATTAAATCGTTAAATTTGCAATTGTTACAAACTACGAAAGTTAAATACACCGAAATCAATGAGACACTTGAGCTTGAATTTGGGAAACTAGTCCATCGATATTTGGATTAATTCCACTGACACAAAGACGTAAAGAATTTTCCAAATTATCGTCAGTCAGTCTTGTACGATGTGTTGATTTATTAACTTTCATCAATGAAAAGAACTGTTTGCATTTATAAGTACTGCCAAACGCACAAATCAATCTTCTTGCGAATTTTCAAAGCTGCGGAAAATTGTCTTCTTCTAGGTATTTTTTGTAGAAATCGCACAACTCTACGTCTTCAAATTTGGATTTTAGGAGTGAGTTTTCTTGAATCTCGATCAACTCCATTTGTAAGTGTATTGGAGCATTTTGTACAATATATGTTGTACGAGTAGCAAATAAACTGAAACAGTCTTCCATGTTTTTGAAGTCGCAAAATCTGTTTGAAAATTGTTCCGACAGTAACTTGAGTTCTTCAGCATATTGAGCATAAGCAATATTTTCAACATTTTCGTGTTGAAATGGTAACTGTTACCAGACAGAAACGATTTGAAACGCTTTTAAATGGCTGTACAAATCATTTACTAACTGTCCTTGTTTTTGAAGTTTCAAATTTAAATCATTCAAATAGCCTGTAAGATCGACCAGAAATGCCAAGTCACATATCCATTTTGGGTCACTTAATTCAGATAGTGGTTTATCTTTTATTTTCATAAAGTCTGCTATCTCATTTCTAAGCTCGTAAAACCGTTTCAACATTTTTCCTTTGCTCAGCCATCTGACTTCACAATAATATGTTACGTCGTTATATTCAGCTGATATTTCATCCAAAAACGCCTTGAACTGACGATGGTTAAGCCCTCGGGATCGAATAAAGTTGATGGTTTTTACTACCACATTCATAACATTCTGGAGTCGAATGGACTTAGAACACAAGTTCTGTTGGTGGATAATGCAATGAAGGACTATCAAATCATCTTTTTGCACATTTAATTCTGTTGCTTTTTCATTCAAAATTCTGATGAAACCTTTACGTAAGCCGACCATAGAAGGTGCACCATCAGTGCATACTCCAATTAATTTTGACCATGGCAAGCCAAAACTTGTGAATACCTTTTGAACTTCAATAAAAATATCCTCTCCTGTAGTGGTTCCTTTTAGCGGCTGTAAAGCAAGCAATTCCTCAGTAACAGTGAACTCCTTATCAACACCTCGAATAAATATAGCCAGTTGAGCTGTGTTAGACAAATCGGTGCCGGTGCTCTCTTCTAATGCTATGGAAAATGATTCAAAACCAGCATTGCAGCCATACGGTCAGTCAATATTGTTTTTATATCATTAGCCATCATTTCTATACGTCGAACAACAGTTCGTCTTGACAAACTAATTTTTTCAAATTCTTTTTTCTTTTCAGGACACATAATACCGCAAACTTGTAACATACACTCCTTGATAAATTCTCCTTCGGCAAATGGTTTTAATGCCTTTGCCAATTTTGAGCTAACTATAAAACTAGCTTTCACAACATTATCAAGTTCTGTTCTTTGTTTATGAAACATTTGTTGCTGTTTTTCCAAATTTGCGGTAAGCTTCTGGATTTTGTCTGTTCTTAATTGTCCTGTCAGTGAGTGCAGCGTAGCATGCTTAGTTGAGTAAAGCCTCTTTATATTGAATTCTTTCATTACTGAAATGGATTCATTACACAGCAAACAAATAAGCTTACCATTGTGCAAGATAAAAAAGAATTCTTCAGTCCATTTTTCTTGAAAATGGCTCTGTATCTACTTTTCGTTTCTTTCCACCAGATATCATTTTTGTTTACTTTTCGTTCAATGAACTTAATAACAAACTATAGTTAGTAACCACTCAAGATGCACACAAAGTCACAAAGCAAGTTGACGGCTCGAGCAGTTCGCTAGGATATCGCTTGCAATATCACCTCGGTAGCTCAAATAGAACTGAAGTAATGTTCGGGCCATCCACCCACTTATATAGGCAAAATGAACGAATAATCTGGAATAAACTAGTTTAGAATAATTGAGAAGCAATAAATCTTTTGATGTGTCGCCCGTGAGGCGGCAAACCTCAAAGAATTTGATGGAGCAAGTCGAGTGGCGGCGATTATCAAAGAGTGAGGCGGCAAACATCAAAGAATTTGATGTTTGCCGCCTCACTGTCACTCCCGTGAGTTTAAGTACCTAATGTAATATTTTTTTAAATGGGTTTTTTCAAAATGTCTCGTGGGCCGGATCATATCTTACAGCGGGCCGGGGGTGCCCATATGTGATATAGATGATCCCAATTTATTGGCACTAATAAACATATATGTTCCTCAAGCGTCTAGTAGAAATTGTACAACATTTATACGTAACCATAGCTACACTAATTTATATTATTATTCTCCAATTAATTTCATGAAACTGTTACATCTTGATGTTCAACAATATGCAGATATATTTATGCTTAGTCCAAAAGAATTTATAAAATGTATCAAAAATATATTATAATACGTCTCCTTAATTTTATGTATGTTTGTGTATGTATGTAAGCATTGTTTTTTTTTTGTGTGTTTAAATTTACACTTAGTCTAAGTAGTCTTATATATTTTCCCTGTAAATGGATGTTAATTTCTGTTGGGAAATAAAATTATTATTATTATTATTAATTACAAATTGCGTCAAAAAAATAATTTTTACCAGCACTTGGTGGAGATACTACTTCTAAACGATTTACTTTGGGTATTTTTTTCTCTAAAACATTATATAAATTATCAATAAAATTTATAACATCTAGCACTACATTAGAAAATTGAAAATATAATAATTCAATAACAATTTTTAAACTTAATTCTACATCATAATATAAATCATCAGTATTTCCATTAATTGCTATAAAAAGTGTATTTGATTTAGTATGAATTTTTAATAATTCTTCAAATGTTAGAGTATGAAATTTATTTTTTAAACTATTGATCGCTCTTCTAAATTTTTTGTCTTCTTCATTAATATATTTTAAATCAAGATTTTTTTGCCAAATACTTGTTCTATTTATAGCATTTAAAGGACATGTTAAATTTAATAAAATTAAATTTTCTATAGTCGTCTCAGAAACTTTGTCTCCACTTCTGGATTGGTTTTTACTATATTTATTATACGATTCAACAGATGAGATACTTGAGCGTTTGTATATCCGGTCTGTTTATTACAAACTTCACACGAGCATCCGCTGTAGTCCATCTTTCCCTCTCGGCAACTGATAAATAATTTTTCATTTCATTCATTCATTCATATTCATTTTATTTGAGGCATCTGTCACACAAAACACATTTCCCGAATTCTGGAATAGTCGTCTCAGTCGTCTCAGAAACTTTGTCTCCACTTCTGGATTGGTTTTTACTATATTTATTATACGATTCAACAGATGAGATACTTGCGCTTGTATATCCGGTCTGTTTATTACAAACTTCACACGAGCATCCGCTGTAGTCCATCTTTCCCTCTCGGCAACTGATAAATAATTTTTCATTTCATTCAATCATTCATATTCATTTTATTTGAGGCATCTGTCACACAAAACACATTTCCCGAATTCTGGAAGAAAAGCTATATAACACCAATCTTTAAGTCTGGCAAAAGGGATGATATTGCTAACTACCGCAGTATATCAATACAATCCGTCATACCAAAGTTGTTTGATAAACTTGTTTCTGTCAAACTCAATTGGATGTGTAAAAACATACTTATAGAGGAACAGCATGGATTCCGTAGTGGCAGATCGACATCAACAAATCTAACTTATACTTCATTTATTATTAATGCATTCGAATCTAGCCATTCAGTAGATACCGTGTTCACCGATTTTGCCAAGGCTTTTGATCGCGTTAATCACGAAATTTTAGTGGCGAAATTATTAGCGTTAGGGTTCCATGCCGATGTTGTCAAGTGGGTATATAGCTTTTTAATCAATCGTGTGCAGTGCGTAAAAATTAAGAATTTTTTATCCAACACCATTCAAGTGCCCTCAGGAATTCCCCAAGGCTCGCATTGTGGTCCATTGCTGTTTTTACTATTTGTTAATGACATTTCACGGGTTATAAAACAGTCCTCATGTTTGCTCTTTGCCGATGACTTGAAATTGTATAAGGAAATTGTATCGGTTGACGATTGTTCATTGCTGCAAGATGATGTATCATCTCTCTTTAATTGGTGTCTACAAAATCATTTGTTTTTTAATGTTCAAAAATGCAAAACAATGATTTTCACCAGAAAAACAACTGTTGTACGGTTTGATTATGCAATTCATGGTCACCACTTAGAAAAACTAAATGTTACCAAAGATTTGGGTATTACCTTTGATAGGAAATTATGTTTTGCCAGTCATATTAACGCAATTTGTAATCGAGCTTTGAAAATGTTGGGTTATATAAAATGAATGGCTAAGGACTTGTCGCCAGCAGCATTTAAACGGGTTTATTTCCCTTTTGTACGTTCTCATCTAGAGTATGGATCTTGTGTATGGGCACCATCACAACGCGTTTATGTCAGTGCTTTGGAAAACGTACAAAACAAATTTTTAAAGGTGCTTGCGTACAAGTTAGGTTTCGATTCTAGCACAAATTTAGAGATATTATCATCGGAACAATGTATTGATAAACTATGTTGTCGCCGGGTGTATGCCGACTTGTTTTTTCATAAATTAATTTGTAATGCTGTTAATTGTCCATATCTTTTATCACAAATTAATTTCAGTATTGATTTAACCAATCGCCCAACTAGACATTTACCTATATTTCGTCTTCAACTTCATAAGACAAATTACGGATATAATAGCCCACTTTCAAGGTTTATGCGAACAGCCAATACATTATCTGTACATCCAAACTTTGACATTTTCAACTCTTTCTCACCCTCACAATTCATGGCAAGACTTAAGCGAATAAATATTTGTAATTTTTCTTAGTTTAATAAGTCAAATTTATATTATATTATATTATATTATATTTATATTTTATTATTGTATTATTTGTATTAAATTTTTGTTGTTGTTGTAGTAATTATATTTAGTTAAATATTAATTTGTAAAATGGATTTTCCGTTAAATAAATAAAATAAAAATAAATAAAAATAAAATTGATAAGCATTCAGTTCCAAATACATTGATCCAGTTTCCCCAGGTAGTTTTAATACTATTTGCCCGTCCTCTTTTCGCAAGGAGATAGTTGAACAAATTTTGCCAGTGGGTAATTGTGACCTCACCTGCCCCAAAAGTTCCAGATTTTCTGCGGACAAAAGGCAAGTTGCTCCCATAGCAGATGTGTACGATGTGGATGTGGTCAAATTCGTTTTCTCTGTGGTCGCTAACGATGACGAAGGGCGAGTATTTAATAATTCTATCTTCGATTTTAAAAATTTCATTAAATTCTTGATCTGAGTTATATCGTATGACTTCGTGGAGAAGTTTTTCATTTCTCCAATCGTAGTTTGCCTATCGACTAATGATTTTACTTGATCCAGGCCAAGATCCGAACAAATATCCTCCATAATATATAAAATTACGAAAAAACTATTCGTGAAAATGCAAACAGTGTCTTAATTAATAAGACAATTTAAGACGATAAATATCCATTGAAACAACTACTTCCCGTGCAAATACACCTCCAGATATTGAATTATACAATGAAATATTTAAAATCTTATTTAATTTGATTTATTACAACGCTCTATTAAAGTATATGTAACGTTTACGTCATACCTGCTAATGACATAATCCCCTTTTTTACCTATAAATACCGACCATCATTTTCACTCATTCCATTTCTGTGTACCTGTTCATTCCACACACAACACTGTTTCGAAGTAAGTTTGTTTTAATTTTATTCCTAATTTTTTTAACGTCATAAGCAAAGCTATACTGAAGAGAGATAAATCTCGAAATGCGTCTATAGATGGCCTAAGACATTAGTTTTAATCCAAGTCCTTTCACTTCTAGTTTGTTGCTATCTCTCCTTTCATTTTAAATTGTATTGTTAGTTGGTTTGAAGAGAATTTGACCTAAACGTTACATATACTTTAATAGAGCGTTGTAACAAATCAAATTAAATAAGATTTTAAATATTTCATTGTATAATTCAATATCTGGAGGTGTATTTGCACGGGAAGTAGTTGTTTCAATGGATATTTATCGTCTTAAATTGTCTTATTAATTAAGACACTGTTTGCATTTTCAAGGAATAGTTTTTTCTTAATTTTATATATTATGTTTAAAGTGTGCAAACTATAAGAAGCGTAAACTTATTTTCTCGAATTCAAATAGTTTTGAATTTGAATTTATATTGTTTGAAATATCATCCAAGTTCTCGTCCATTTCCAGAACTATTTCCGGAATATTCAGAGGATGTTCTTTTTCTTTTTCCAGATTCAATAACATCGTTAAAAGATTCAATAATTTTAAAAAACCTGACTTAACCGGTATTAGTTTGGTTATGTTTGACATTACCCAATTTTCGATTTGTCCACTGATGGTAGATACCTATTACCGTCTTAAATTATTTGTATATAATACCAATTTAACAAAGTCTCTCTGAGGATCAGGTAAATTTATCTTTGTATTATAGTTAGTAATTAAATAACAGGTACTTGCGTGCTTACAGAAAAAAAAAAACTGCCACCGACTTTACAATTTCTATCTGTCTTCTTCATTATCTTCCCATTTATATGTTCAAATTTTGAAAAAGTTCTAAATATGGGTTGTATGGTTGCAAGTTGTAGCGTTCTCTCTTTTAAAACTCTCTGCATCGTGACAATTTATTTAACAAATTATAATTTATTTGTCACATTGACAATCATTTACCAATACCTCAAAATTTGATATTTAAAATACCCTACTGTTAAAGCAGGACTGCAACTGTACGTAGTAAATACACCCTAAGCTTGGTCATATTAAAAAATTCCATATCTATGTATAAAATAAAATCCGACAAACGTCAAGAAAACGTTAAGAAATAACAGTTGAAAAGCAAAGTGAATCTACTTTGGGTAAAAATGAACCCACTCGCCGAAAAGAAAGCCCAAGATGAATTCAAACTGGGCCCACTGTCCGTGTTGCAACAGGCCGTACAGAACAATTCGCAAGTGTTGATAAACTGCCGCAACAACAAGAAGATTTTGGCGAGGGTGAAGCGTTTCGACAGGCACATGAACATGGTTTTGGAGAACGCCAGGGAAATGTGGGAGGAATTGGCACGGAAAGGAAAAGGGGCAAAACACAAGAAGTCCGTCAACATGGACAGGTTCATTTCGAAAATGTTCCTGCGCGGGGATTCCGTGATTTTGGTCGTGAGGAACAGCGCTGCTGCCACGGGAGATTCAAGCTTAGCCTAGGAACAAACTATCCAGATATTACATATTTTGGTATTTGTATTTTCTTATAAGTATGTTTAATAATAAGTTAATACAAACATTTCAAAAATATATTTTCTTTAAAATATCATTCGCAAGGTAATCTCCACATTCTTTACACATTATCTCCAGTAAATAGCGACGGCTCGCAGCCTAACTTCAGGGTCGGCCACAGCGCCAAGGCACACAAAATTTGAGGTTGGGATCGCGCTTTATAAATGCAAGGAATTGCACAACAAAGTTACCTTTCCATAACTGATACATATTATCTTGGGTCTCTGGCCTACCCTGAAGTTATTCCACTCCATATTATAACCTCTTTGAAAAACCTGACTTAACCGGTATGAATTTGATTTCGATTTGTTCCAACATTCTACAGAGAGTTTTATATAACACCGAACATTTTCAATCAATACAATTAGACACCTTTATTTTTTGTTATGTGGAAATTGGATTGCCTATATGACCATTACAAATTGTAGCCAATCAATCGCAATAAATGCCTCAACTTGTACATACAGGAAGTTTTTCTATCAAGTATACATGTCCCAATTACAGCGTATATGCCGTAAATCTTTAGATAACCGTTGTTTTTTTAAATGAGTTCAATTTGAAACTTGAAATGAGTGTGTTCCACTCCCAGACTAAGCATGAAGTAAAATTTCGAGTTTAGAAAAGCCTGAAAATTTGGTTTGGTCGCGTAGCGCGAAGCGCGGAGCGGCCAAACCAAATTTTCAGGCTTTTCTAAACTCGAAATTTTACTTCATGCGCCACCGGTATACACCATTCCATTTGTTTCTGGATCTCGCCTAGCTATGGAAAAGTGACAGTTTAAGTATTGTAAATGGGGCTGGTTGTTTTAAATCAGGGTTTTTAAATGTCACTGTCAGATGTTCGATTTTAGGGTTATAATTTCTGACTATTGTGATCTTACACTGTTGCCTGTTTTACAAATTTTCAGATATAAAAGGATAATAATATGCAGTTTTAAGATTAACAAAATTTACTACTTGGTTTTTGTACATACACTGGCGAAAGAAATTAACGCATCATTTGTGATTTTTTTGATATCTTGGAATCGAGTTTTCTTTGAACACAAACATATTTTTACAATAAGAAATCTTACCAAGCATGCTGTTTTACATGTTGTGTTTTGTCTTTTGTTCTCATGGTTTTCTGTCAATAAATAAAATGAAGCACTTTTCATTATTCTGACTGTAAGAAAGGTTCATATAAAATTTCTTTTTGAGTAATTGTTAAAATTAAGTGCTAAATAGTGAAGAATGAATATGGATAGACGTCCGAATCTTAATTTAAGCAGTGATGAAGCTGTGATTGTGGTTACACTTGCAGAAGAAGGTAGGAGTCAGCGTTACATCAGTCAGCGTCTTGGTGTTAATCAATCGACCGTATCCCGTGTCTTGATGAGACATCGGGAAACTCAGGCATACTCAAGAAGGCCAGGACAAGGGAGAACGGGCTGTTCAAGACCGTTTTTTAATGATGCAGACGTTACGCGAACGGTTTATTACGGCTCCTAGGCTACAAAATATGCTCGCAGAGATCCACAATGTTCATGTAAGTTCCGTTACCATCAGAAAAAGTTTACGTGGTTTTAATTTAACTCCGAAAACAGCGGCAAAAGGACCACAATTAACCGCAGACCATCGCAGAGCCAGGTTAACATTTGCGCAAGAACATGTAAACTGGTTACAGGCCGATTGGGCTAATGTTATGTTTAGCGACGAGTCCAGATTTTGTCTTTACGGCAGTAACAGACGAATGCATGTGTACAGACGGCCAGGTGAACGTTATGCGCAGTGTAACATTGTTCCGACTGTTATGTTTGGTGGAGGCTCTGTTATGGTGTGGGGTGGTATCACTTTAGAGGCTCGTACGGAGTTTGTGGTCATACCAAGAGGAAGCATCACAGCAGCGTCTTATATTGCAAACATTTTAGAACCATCCGTAATGCCTTTTGCTCCCTTTGGAGGAAACGATTTCCTGTTTATGCATGACAATGCAAAACCACACAGTGCCCGAATTGTACAACAGTATCTTGACCTAGTGGGTATCAACACAATGCAATAGCCAGCCAGGAGTCCCGATCTTAATCCGATCGAACACCTATGGGACGCGATGGGCAGACGCCTTAGAGCACTTCCTCGGCGTCCAAGCAATCAACAAGAGCTTGGACAAAGATTGCAGGAAACCAGGATGAAATTGGATCATTAATTAACAGTATGAGCCGTCGCTGTCAGGCAGTTATTCGAGCAAGAGGAGGAAACACTAGATATTAAGTCTTATAATCACATGTTAACTTTTTTCCTCTTTTTATTTATGACATTATTTTAGTCATTAATGAAAGAAAATGTGTTGAAAATCATTATTATAGTTCAGTTGGTTTTGTTGTTATTTTTTTTTGTTTTTAAACATCAAAACTTTATTTTTAAATTAAAAAAATTAATGTGATGCGTTAATTTCTTTCGCCAGTGTACAAACAGCAATAATATTGTATATAACAAATATAATGAATTCGGCTCTGCAAACTTATTTCGTCATCCATTTGTATTTCTCGCTTGGGTCTTCCCGTTAACACATTTTGATCAACTCCATCCATCCACCTTAATTTTGGTCATTCTCTCTTCTGTTGGCCCTCAGTATTTTTTTGTAGAATTGCAAATTTATTCCCACCCTCTTGTGATACTGATAATTTTCATGTCAAACAATTTTTAAGCCCTCATTCCACTTTTATTGTTTAGTCAAGAGAACCTGCATCTGAATCTTCTGATGTTTGTTCTGAGCCAGATTCCCCAAGCGAAATAATAAAAGGAGGAATGGTTTCAAAAGAAAGGTTCCCCATGTGTTTTGTCCAGTCATCCGAAATAAGTTTTTCACAATGATCACAGAAATTTTGCCACTTTGCCACATATCGGATGTACATTTTGAGAGAGACTCAAGCCATAAATTCTGAACACGATCCTTAGATGGTTGCTTAGAATTTATGTGCTTATTGTAGTAAGTCTTACAAAACCCCCATGCCATTTCAATTGGATTGTATTGACAATGGTATGGCGGTAATCTAAGAACTTCGTGCCCGTTCTTTCTCAAAATGTCATCAACTACGTAAATTTTGTCATTTGATCGAAAAGGTATAAATAAAGCCCATAGTTCCTTTTTGGTTAATTTTGGATTGAATTTTACATTGTGTTTAACCAACCACTCCTGCATTTCGCATTTCTTACAAGAAAATGAAGGAGTTTTGTCTAATTGCACAGAATGGTATGCAGCATTATCCATAATAACTACACATTTCCCTGAAAGCTTAGCCAAAGCAGGAATATGTTGATTAACCACCCAATTTTCAAAAGTATTACCATCCATTGTGGCATGGTAATCTCGGTCATTGTTTTTCGAATGTAATAAAAAATCGCACCCATCCAAAAACCCACCCCTATACCCAGCATGTAGAATGGTGAAGCGTTTGCCTTCATTTTTGAATTTAGTTGGATTACTTTTTATATCCGTTTCATGTACCCAGCGTCGAACCACGGATCCATTCTGATATATCCATGTTTCATCCAGGTATACGAATTGGATATCTTAAATGGAATTTTGATACTGTAAACATTTTCTAAGGAAAATAATTTTAGCTGCAACAACATGTTTTTGTTCACAGAGAATTTTTGATTTTGCGCCCATTAATTAATTTGAATTTATACCCCATACTTTTAACAACCCTATAAAGTGTTGTTCTACTCCCATGGAACTCATAATTTTCTTTCATATCATTCAAAAGATCTCTCAAAGTAAAATACTGATTTCTAGAGTTATATTGCCAAATTAGTTGTTGCAGATCTTTTCTAGCTAGGTGATTCCAAAAATGGCTGTTTTTAGATCGTTTGCCAGAAGTAGTAGATTTCAATTCGTCAGGTCTTTGTCGTAAAATTAATTGTAATGAAGATCTCCCTACCTGAAACGCAATTATCTTTAATTAAATATGTAAGATAATTAAAATACTAGACATACCCCAAAAATATCTATTAAAATCGTAATAATATTGAGATGCTGTAGATTTGGATTATTTTGCCTAAAATGTTTGTAGGATTTCAGAATTTGTAACCTTTTTGATTCAGAGATAATCTTTGGCATGTTAATATTTAATATGTGCCTGAAATTATTTTTCACTTTGACATTGACACAGCATTGCAACACTAGATTAATTTGATTTAATAATAAAATGCTCGAAGAAGCGACCGCGTGGCGAAATAATTGTTGCAAGATTAACAATAAACCTCTTGAAAATTAAAAAGAGGATTACTTATGATATCATAAATTATTGCAACACTGTTAAAATAAGGAATCAGGAGTGGCAATTTATAAAAAATGTAAATGTTGATACTGCAACATAACAACACGAAAGCATGGCTAGGCGAGATCCAGAAACAAATGGAATATATTATACCCTAGTGTTAAAGCAGGACTGCAACTGTTCGCAGTAAATACACCCTAAGCTTGGTCATATTAAGAAATCTATATCTATGTATAAAATAAAATCCGACAAACGTCAAGAAAACGTTAAGAAATAACAGTTGAAAAGCAGAGTGAATTTACTTTGGGTAAAATGAACACACTCGCCGAAAAGAAAACCCAAGATGAATTCAAACTGGGCCCACTGTCCGTGTTGCAACAGGCCGTACAGAACAATTCGCAAGTGTTGATAAACTGCCGCAACAACAAGAAGATTTTGGCGAGGGTGAAGCGTTTCGACAGGCACATGAATATGGTTTTGGAGAACGCCAGGGAAATGTGGGAGGAAGTGGCACGAAAAGGAAAAGGGGCAAAACACAAGAAGTCCGTCAACATGGACAGGTTCATTTCGAAAATGTTCCTACGCGGGGATTCCGTGATTTTGGTCGTGAGGAACAGCGCTGCTGCCACGGGAGATTCAAGCTTAGCCTAGGAACAAACTATCCAGATATTACATATTTTGGTATTTGTATTTCTTTATAAGTATGTTTAATAATAAGTTAATACAAACATTTCAAAAATATATTTTCTTTGAAATATCATTCGCAAGGTAATCTCCACATTCTTTACACATTATCTCCAGTAAATAGCGACGGCTCGCAGCCTAACTTCAGGGTCAGCCACAGCGCCAAGGCTCACAAAATTTGAGGTTGGGATCGCGCTTTATAAATACAAGGAATTGCAGAACAAAGTCACCTTTCCATAACGGATACATATCTTGGGTCTCGGGCCTACCCTGAAGTTATTCCACTTCATATTATAACCTCTTTGAAAAACCTGACTTAACCGGTATAAATTTGTGTTCCAACATTCCACAGAGAGTTTTATGTTACACCGAACATTTTAATTCAATACAATTAGACACCTTTATTTTTTAAGTTATGTGGAAATTAGATTGCCTATTACAAATTGTAGCCAATCAATCGCAATAAATGCCTCAACTTGTACATACAGGAAGTTTTTCTATCAAGTATACATGTCCCAATTACAGCGTATATGCCGTAAATCTTTAGATAACCGTTGTTTTTTTAAATGAGTTCAATTTGAAACTTGAAATGGGTGTGTTCCACTCCCAGACTAAGCATGAAGTAAAATTTCGAGTTTAGAAAAGCCTGAAAATTTGGTTTGGTCGCGTAGCGCGAAGCGCGGAGCGGCCAAACCAAATTTTCAGGCTTTTCTAAACTCGAAATTTTACTTCATGCGCCACCGGTACAAAACACTGACATATTACCAAGTTTAAAACACACCGCTAAACTTTACATTGCATCAGTGTTTGTACCAGTGGCGCATGAAGTAAAATTTCGAGTTTAGAAAAGCCTGAAAATTTGGTTTGGCCGCTCCGCGCTTCGCGCTACGCGACCAAACCAAATTTTCAGGCTTTTCTAAACTCGAAATTTTACTTCATGCTTAGCCTGGGAGTGGAAAACACTCGTTTAAAGCTTAAAATTAAATTCTTTCAATAAACCGAGCGTCGGCAAATGTACAACGTATGTTTATGTATACTTAAAAGAATGAACATGTTCGGTGTTACATAAAACTCTCTGTATATCCACCGATGGTAGCAAAACTTATATCAGTGTACTAAATATAATTTAATTGTACCAAGTGTTGCTCTAACATTGATTTCAAGTTATTTATTTATTAATTAATAGTAGATTACAACAATTGCAAAGTATTTTTATAAGTTTTTTTTATGGGTTAAGTTAAATTTGAATATACAATAAAAACGTGGTGACTAAATAATTTCAATTTAGTTCTACAGGGCTTTCATTAATTCCCGAACCCCACGTGACTAAATTTAAAATTAATTAATTAATTTTTTAATCATTTTAAATATAATATTTTCAGTCGTCATAAAAATACGCCGGCGAATAAATATTTTTAAATCTAGGGAATTTTTGTGTGAGCCATACCACCTTGTACATTTGGTTGCCTATTATTTTTGGTCACGTGGGGTTCGGGAATTAATGAAAGCCCGGTATTTTCGACCACCATTAATTTTCATACATGTCAATCTCTAAACATTTGATAAGTGCAGTTGGTAGCCCTGCACATTTCAGTAATTTTTCTTGTGTCCAATCGGCAACAGCGCCGCGCAACAGAGCAACCAGCAACACTATGATAAGTGCGTCAGCGCGATAAGCGGAAACGGTCTCGCGATACCCCCGAATTAATTAACAAGTGCACGCGGTCCGTGTGAATTGAGGGGGCCCTCGAAGTGCTCGCGTCCGAGGCACCCCTGAAAACGGGCCCCGCACCGCCGGAGACCAGCAGCGCGAACCTCCGTCGTCATTTCGCGTACAATAACATGGCCGCCTGAAAGAAGGCACCGTCTTTCTCGAAACGTTCCTCGGTGCGCTGCTCGCACGTCCAGTGCCCCCGTCGACTCGACAAGATGGAGCTCAGGGTGGGGAATAAGTACAGGTTGGGCAGGAAGATCGGCTCCGGGTCCTTCGGTGATATTTATTTAGGTAAGTTATGAATTAATGTTTTGGCCCTAATCATAACACCATCATCTGCGGCCCTTTGTTATAAAACAACGGGATGGGAAAATTCTTTGTATGAGTGTGTGTGTGTGTGTAAGCAAGTGTGTTTTTTTGCTTCCATGCTTTCTCAATGTGCTATTTATAATAAGCCTCGGATCAACATATGCTTAATTTAGTCGGATTCATTTATTTTTTTGTTTAATAGCAGGCTGTTAAAATAAAAGTCAACAGAAAACATTTACTTTTGTTTAATTTGTCAGTTTGTTGAAAACAAACACTCTTACACAATTGTTAAATTTTCATGTTTTTCGAATGCTTCATGCATCTATCTCTTCTAAAATATAAATATTCTTCTTCTAATCCTTATAATTATAATCGCAATGACAATTGATGAAATAAATCAATTGAGGGATGGAGATAAATATATATTGTTATCATTTTTTTGAATTGGGCTTTTCAATTTAATAAACTAAAATTTGTTTATTATCCAGTGTTACCAACCAAGTGAAAAGTGTTTAATAATATTAACTGTTTGAATGACATCGCTGTCAAGTTATAAAATTTATCTTCAATAAAAATAAAAGTATGTTCCAAATATTACAAAATAACTGTATTGTATTGAGTTGTAAGTATTTTTAACCCGTTCACATACAATGACGAATAAGTAGTGACACAGCCAAAGAAAGGGCCCGGGTTTAACATTTTAAATAGTAATGGGAATAATCAAGATACAATGATCAATTTAGGCCCAGTTGCACCGGAAAAGTTGAACTCGAGTTCAAGCTGAACTCGGGTTCAAGATGACAGTTCCTATTGTTCTAATGTCACTTTGAACTCGAGTTTAAAGTTGAATCAGTTCAAGGTGTTTGGTGCAACTGGCCCTTATTCGATTAATAACATAGCTCAATTTGATCGATTACTAACATTCAATTCAATTCAATTTATTCAATTCCAATAGATTTTTTACAGATCATCACACTTATATATCACATTTTTATTATTTTTTTGTTATTACTTATTTCCTGAATTGTTGCGTCCAAGGGTCTACATTTTAAGTACAAGTACTTGTTTTATGCATTCAATTTACTTTTAAATCTATTAGAATTTACTTATACAAACTAGCTAAACTAGAAAAATATAAAAACAAAATAAGATAGAAAACAAAAAATAAAGGTCTACAATGTATAAAAATATTTGTAAAACATAATTATGTGTATATATACAAGGTGGCCAGAAAAGGTGTGATAATCTTCAGGTATTGTGATTCGTTGATTAATTTTGGATAAAAAATCTAAATACAAAAATATTGTATTCTTCCTCGTAACATCTCACGAGGTCGTTAAAATATTAAACGTATCTCTGGAAATTAGTGTTATTTTCTATTATTTTAGAAAAAATCAATAGAACTTACAATCAATTACACATTTGTAAAATTTAAATGACATAGGTATACACCGTTCCGTTTGTTTCTGGATCTCGCCTAGCCATGCTTTCGTGTTGTTATGTTGCAGTATCAACATTTACGTTTTTTATTAATTGGTACTCCTGATTCCTTATTTTAACAGTGTTGCAATAATTTATGATATCATAAGTAATCCTCTTTTTAATTTTCAAGAGGTTTATTGTTAATCTTGCAACAATTATTTCGCCACGCGGTCGCTTCTTCGAGCATTTTATTATTAAATCAAATCAAATCTAGTGTTGCAATGCTGTGTCAATGTCAAAGTGAAAACTAATTTTTTTTGTAAGACTTACTACAATTAGCACATAAATTCTAAGCAACCATCTAAGAATCGTGTTTAGAATTTATGGCTTGAGTCTCTCTCAAAATGTACATCCGATATGTGGCAAAGTGGCAAAATTTCTGTGATCATTGTGAAAAACTTATTTCGGATGACTGGACAAAACACATGGGGAACCTTTCTTTTGAAACCATTCCTCCTTTTATTATTTCGCTTGGGGAATCTAGCTCAGAACAAACATCAGAAAATTCAGATGCAGGTTCTCTTGATCTTGACTAATTAATAAAAGTGGAATGAGGGCTTAAAAATTGTTTGACATGAAAATTATCAGTATCACAAGAGGGTGGGAATAAATTTGCAATTCTACAAAAAAATACTGAGGGCCAACAGAAGAGAGAATGACCAAAATTAAGGTGGATGGATGGAGTTGATCAAAATGTGTTAACGGAAAGACCCAAGCGAGAAATACAAATTGATGACGAAATAAGTTTGCAGAGCCGAATTCATTATATTTGTTATATACAATATTATTGCTGTGTTTGTATGTACAAAAACCAAGTAGTAAATTTTGTTAATCTTAAAACTGCATATTATTATCCTTTTATATCTGAAAATTTGTAAAACAGGCAACAGTGTAAGATCACAATAGTCAGAAATTATAACCTTAAAATCGAACATCTGACAGTGACATTTAAAAACCCTGATTTAAAACACAACCAGCCCCATTTACAATACTTAAACTGTCACTTTTCCATAGCTAGGTGAGATCCAGAAACAAATGGAATATATTATAATAAATAAATTGGAAACTTAACAAATGAATAACTTCTTCAGAAGCATTTTTTTTTAATAAAAATAGACCTGGCAACTATGTATTTTCATATGTAACCTTATTAAATTTCACTTGACTTTGACATATATTTGTCATAATTTATTTGTGTAAGTTTGTATAAGTTCATCATACTTTTTGAAGATGTACACATTCAACGAGTATGCAGATATGTACATGATATTTGGATTGTGCAATGGTAATGCAACTAGTGCCAAAGATGAGTATCAAAGAAGATATCCAAATCGCCAACAGCCCTGCGTAAATCCGTTTAGAAAATTAGACCAAAGGCTACGTACTTTTGGGTCGTTCGTTTATAATAACATAGATGGAGGGAGACCGTCGCACTGTTTACCTAGAAGAACAGATATTGAATGCAGTTCAAGAAGATCCCAATATTAGTACGAGACAAATAGCTCAACAGTTAAATGTCCCCAGTAAAACAACAGTCCATGCAGTATTGAAAGAAAATCGAATGCGTCCATTTCACGCAAGAAAAGTTCAACCACTGTATGAAAATGATAACGAGCGTAGACGTATGTTTTGTGACAGGATTTTAGATCAAATTCGGGAAGAACCAAATTTTTTATTTAAAATTCTTTGGAGTGATGAATGTACATTCACTAGAGATGGGGTATTTAATTGTCATAATTATCACTTTTGGGCAGAAGAAAATCCTCGGGCGGTTAGAGAAATGGGACATCAAAGGAAATTTTCAGTTAACGTCTGGCTTGGTATTCTAAATTTACGTGTAATTGGGCCTCTTTTTATTCATCAAAGATTAAATGCCTTAAATTATGTAAATATTTTAGAAGAAGTTTTGGAGAATGTTCCACTAAATTTAGTAAACAACATGCTGTACATGCATCATGGTGCACCACCTCATACAGCAAGAATTTCAAGAGAATGGTTGGACGAACATTTTCCAAATAGATGGATTGGGCGCAATGGACCCATACTATGGCCAGCAAGGTTGCCGGATATGAATCCACTTGATTTTTTCGTTTGGGGATTTTTAAAAGAAAAGGTGTATGCAACACCTCCAGTGGACAATGTAGACGTCATGAATAGAATTCGTGTTGCAGTGGAATTAATTACTGAAGAGATGTTGCTCCGAGTAATTAATTCTATCCCACGACGGCTCCAGATCTGCTTAGAAACGGATGGTTATCAATTTGAACATTTACTTTAATCTTTCATTTTTGATGTATACTTCAAATATTAATTTTTGTAGATTTGTTAAATTTATGATTATTATTAAATTAAACACTTGTTTGATCCATTGTTGCCAAATTTACATTTCTTTAAATTGGCACGTGAGGAGTTATAAGCCACAATACAATATTTTTTTACTTAAATTTTCTGCTTGAAATTAATCAATGAACCACTCTACCTGAAGATTATCACACCTTTTCTGGCCACCTTGTATATATACTATATAAAACAAAGTGTAAAAATATTAGAATATTTGGAGGAAAAAAAAACAATGTATCTAAAGGAGAAAAAATAACCATTTGTTCAAAATATATATTATAATTTGAGTAATTAATGGAAGTGAGTAAAAGGTATGAATGAGAGGAGGATTTATGATGGGGTATTATTGGAATATTGCTGTTATTTTATCTTTGTTGTTATGTATAAACGTTTTTATTTCATTTATGTAGCTCTTCCTATTTTGAGTCTCCATTATTTGCTTTGGTACTATATTGTACCAAATAACTAAATATTAGTGAAATTTAACCAAGTGTTTTCTTAATTCTGTATTGTGGAGGCTTCTACTTCGTTATACATGTTAAAGTGTTTTCTTTATTAAATCTAACATAACTCAATATAATCAGTCATTGTATATCGATTATTTCTTAACTATTCCCGCCTAGATAGTTTCATCTCAATCGCCATCACAATAAATCGGTGCTTTATACGTGGCGCATGAAGTAAATATTTCAAGTTTAGAGAAGCCTGAAAATTTGGATTAGTCGCTTCGCTACGCGACTAAACCAAATTTTCAGGCTTTTCTAAACTTGAAATATTTATTTCATGCTTAATCAAAGATTGGAAAACCCTTGTTTAAAAACTAAGGCTTCTACTTCGTTATACATGTTAATTTATTAATAAAAAACGGTTTAACTTTGTATAACACAAATTATTTTTATGTGACTGCAGTTTCGGCAAATTTAGCTTGCCATTATCAAACATACAAGGTGAGCTTTTTTCGATGTTCTCTATGGGGATCTCGGAAACTATAAGAGATAGAAAAACGGTTAAATGGGGAAAGAAGTGTAGTTTTATAGGACGAATAAAATGACACTTTCAAAATATTTGAAAAAGTCAAGGGTAACTAGATATTTTGAATAAAGTAAAATGTGTCAATTTTTTGAAATCAATATATCTCTATTATTATTATAGATAGAAAAAAACTGTAAAGGACAAAGTTGTAGAAAATTTTACACAGATTAATAACAAAAAATCAAAAAAAAAATTTCGCCCATCTTTTGGGAGATATGACACAAACTTATCTTTTTTTAAATGGAAACAATAGTTGGCTATGGCCTCATTGAAAAGGTTATTTTTTTCCCTTTAATCCGATATAACATATGCCATAGTTATTTTTAAAATAAAATAAGTTATAGTCGTTTTAATTTTTCCATACACCAAAAAATAGTTAGCCATGAAAAAGACAAAAGTAAAACAATTGCGGTTGTTTATAGCAACGAAATCAATATTTAATTTATTATCTTTTTTTAGATTTGTCAAAAGCAACATAAAGTAAAATAATTCGAAAATTATCAAAATAATAATAGAAGAAAATTTTAAATATTACATAAGATGCTCAAAAAGTCCACCATTATTATTAATTATGGCATAAAGTACATCTTTTTAAAATCGAATTTGTGGCTTTTTTGACTTTTCTTCTGTCAATAGAATTAAATGTTTCAAGTACAGCTAGTCTAAGATCCTCCACGGATTGATATGATTGTTGATACACTTTGTTCTTCACATAACCCCACAGAAAAAAGTCTAAAACGGATAGGTCGGGTGATCTAGGTGGCCATAGGATTGGTCCATTTCTTCCCACCCATGAATTAGGAAAAGCATCATTTAAATAGTTTCGCACAGCCAACTTGCTATGAGGTGGAGCTCCGTCGTGTTGAAACCACTTCAATCTTGCCCGTACTGATAAATTTAAATCATCGAGCATATCTTCAAATGTTTCTTAAAGAAAACGAAGGTAATTATTTTCATTCAATGTGTTATCAAAAATATATGGGCCGAGAATTCTCGATCCGAACATACCGCACCATACATTAAATCCAAATTTAATTTTTGGTCTACGTTGTGCAACTTCTTGTGGATTCTCCTGACTCCAAACATGTTCATTGTGCTGGTTAAAAATCCCACAATTAGTAAATCGCGTTTCATCTGTCCAAATTATTTTTGTAGGGAACGTATTATCCTCTTGGCACATGTTTTTGTACCACATACAGAAGACCATTCTCTTATTGGTATCACCGTCATGTAAATTTTGTGAAATTGATACCTTATATGGGTGATATTTGTGTTTTTTCAAAACTTGTACTACAGTCCGTTGAGATATGCTTGCTTCTGTTGCAATTTGCCTGGTCGATGTGGATGGATCTATCATCGCCAATGCTAATACGTTTATTTCCGAAACTTCATTAATTTCGTTTTCGGCTTTGTAAAGGATCCGTACTCACCCAAATTGTGGTAAATTCTTCTGAATGTTGGTAAAGATGGCTGCCGACGATCGATATATTGATTATAATATTGTTCTGCAGCATCCGCAGCGTTTTTATTACACTGAATGTAACAAACAAGCATATCACGCTTTTCTTCGTTGGAAAAATTCATTATCACTTTAAAAAACTTTCAACACCAAATAAATACAAAACAAACTTATCGAAACAAACCAAATATGGAAATGAATTAATATGTGTTTAGAATAAACAACTGCAATTGTTTTACTTTTGTCTTTTTCATGGCTAACTATTTTTTGGTGTATAGTAAAATTAAAAACGACTGTAACTTACTTTATTTTAAAAATAACTATGGCAAACAAAATAACAAAAAAAAATTCTCAGAACTTTCAAAATCTTATATCTTCGAAAATTATCCTCAATTCTCAAAAATATTAGAATAATAAACACATATCATATATTTATTTTTCGGTACTCATTATGTAAACTAAAACAACATTTATGTATCATATATTGCACAAAATTTCTAAGAACTTCATGCCAGCACGCTACAAGTGTTCACTCACTTAGGTGCTTTGAACTATTATTGTTACATCTGGATATTCATTACGTTGAGCAGAACACTGCTCAATATAAAAGAAATATATTATAGAACGGATGTTAATTTGTTGAAAATATATGTACTCATGTTATGTAATAATAAAATAAATAAATAAAATAAAATTAAAAATAAATATGTTATATCGAATTGAAGGAAAAAAAAAAGCCCTTTTAATAAAGTCATAGCCAACTATTGTTTCCATTTAAAAAAAGGTAAGTTTGTGTCATATCTCCCAAAATATGGGCGATTTTTTTTTTATTTTTTGTTATTAATCTGTGTAAAATTTTCAACAACTTTGTCCCTTACAGTTTTTTTCTATCCAAGATAATAATAGAGATATATTGATTTCAAAAAATTGATGCATTTTACTTTATTCAAAATATCTAGTTACCCTTGACTTTTTCAAATATTTTGAAAGTGTCATTTTATTCGTCCTATAAAACTACACTTCTTTCCCCATTTAACTGTTTTTCTATCTCTTATAGTTTCCGAGATCCCCATAGAGAACATCGAAAAAAACTCACCCTGTATATGTTTGATAATGGCAAGCTAAATTTGCCAAAACTGCAGTCACATAAAAATAAATTGTGTTATACAAACAAAGTTAAACCGTTTTTTTTTAATTAATTTTCTTAATAGGAGAGCCAATAATTGGCCCATTTAAAATTTACATTGGATTTCCTAAGCTGATGCATCACCCGGTATATATAAAAAATTTAACATTATATCGTACTTAACCTATTAATTGTATACTTATAATACATTTATAATGTAATGATGCAAACTTCATGGCCTTTCGTTGAGAATTGTGTGCCCTATATGGAAAATGGCAACGCTGAATTGAACAGGTGTCATCAATAAATCATTTGAACCAATTCATTTGAAAATTTGAAAGAATATCCTGAGTGAATTTGTCAACATGCAAGATTTTCGACGTTTTTCTTTCTTTTTCTTAGAATGTCTGCTTATTGAGTTGCAATTTTAAATATCATAACAAACTGATTTGTTGTGGTAATTTTGTGCGTGTGTCATACCGTATTCCATTTACATTTTTTAGCGTAAACGTATATGATAATCTTTAAGGTCGGATTCCTAAGTGACGATTCAAACGACTTAAAGCCGCGCGGCTCTAAATCCGGGGATGGGACGTTTCATCGCCGGGCCAGTTCATCGCCGGGCCAGTTCATCGCCGGGCCAGTTCATCGCCAGGCCAGTTCATCGCCGGCCGTTTCATCGCCAGGCCAGTTCATCGCCAGGCCAGTTCATCGCCAGGCCAGTTCATCGTCAGGCTAATTGCGATAGGTTATGTCAGGATAGGTTTGGATGGGTCAGGATAGGTTATGATACGTTAGGATAGATTAGGATAGGTTAGGATAGGTTAGAATAGGTTTGAATAGGTTAGGATAGGTTAGGATAGGTTAGGATATGTTAGGATAGGTTAGGATAGGTTAGGTTAGGTTAGGATAGGTTATGATAGGTTAGGATAGGTTATTATTCAAGGGATATTTCTTTTGGGTGTATATAACAGTGAATTTTGAGCCATTCGTTTTTTTTGTATTTAAGCTCAATTTGATGCTGATAACGAGTGTTTCCACTCCCCAGGCTAAGCATAAAGTCAAATTTCGAGTTTAGAAAAGCCTCAACGAGTGTTTTCCACTCACAGACTAAACATGAAGTAAAATTTCGAGTTTAGAAAAGCCCCGTGAAAATGATCTGTTTAGATATCCCTTGTTTTTTTTTACAGTTTAATTTGAAGCTTTAAACGAGTGTTTTCCACTCCCAGAGTAAGCATAAAGTAAAATTTCGAGTTTAGAAAAGCCCGTGAAAATTTGTCGACGGTCGCGCAATATTTGAAATTTTATCATTAGATATGATCTTTCTTTCAAAATTTATTTTATAAAAATATTGGCGATGAACTGGCCCGGCGATGAAACGGCCGGCGATGAACTGGCCCGGCGATGAAACGGCGGCGATGAATCGGCGGCGATGAATCGGCGGCGATGAAACGTCCTAGACCGTCTAAATCCTAAGGCGCAATTATGACAATCAAATTCGAATAAGTTGATGGATGCATTTTTTGTTGGTTATATTTATTTTATGTTCGTAATAATATCTGAAATGTTTTAGATTTTTCGAATAATATAAACAAAAAAACAAATCTTCCAATTTTTTTGTGAATATTTTAATTTATAAAAATTCCTTAAAAACCTCAAAAATTCTTAGATAAATAATAGGACAAGCATCTTTTTTTAGGACGAAATAATTTATAATTGACATAACCTTTGATAATCAGACATAAGTCGACATTGATATTCGGATATGAGTCGACATTGATATTCGGATATGAGTTGACATTGATATTCAGAGATTAGTCGACGTTGATATTCAGACACTCGGACAATTACTGATATCGATATTTGTCAAAAACAACAAATGACATTTCATTTATTATAATAGTAAGTTTGTAATGTGACAAACATTACATTTAGATTGGTTTCGTATGTTAACGTTTATTAATAAGGCTCTAAGAATTTAAATTAAAGGAAAGCTACATGCAAAATTATGCAATATAATATTTTTATTTGCAATTCTCCCTTATGTATCAAATAGAAATATGTGTCAATGTTTCAACAGATCTATTTTTATCTTTATTATCTTGTTTGACGCATAATAATAAAAGAAAAAACACTTCTGTAAATTATTATGCAATTCATTTGCTTGGTAATGAAATAATTATGCCAATTTATTCCTACAATGTGTGTCTGCCATCAGCTGGATTGACTGGTTCGAGTAATTATTACTCCTACAAAAAACGTTACAATTTTATATTTACCTGTCATGGTTTTTTTTTAATATAAATTAATAAAGTAAAAGTACCGTGCGATCATTTAAAATATAAATTTTGTATCAATCTTTTTAATGCTGGAAAATTAATAAGCTTGTTTTGTATTATTTCCTAAACAGAGGTTGTTGAACAATCCCAAATAAATCAATAGCAGCTGTGCAGTGTGTTATGTAAGTGTGCGTATCTCGGTCGGTTTCTGTGTAATTCAATATTGAAGCGTGGGCGTTTGTTGGCATTTCACTTGTTTCATTCATTCATGCATTTCTTTTCTCTTCCCCCATTATTAATTCCATAAAAAGTAATTGTGTTTTATTTTTATAATTTCAATAGAATTTAATATATAAAACTCTGGACACACGTCATGCACAGTTTCTATGACGATAAAAAATAAAAAACTACAATTACTGTTTACTGGACTGAAAAAGTGTCACTAATTCATTTCTTTATAAGACCACATACAAAGCCCTATTTTAATAAGTATCAAATAAATTAATTGAATGTAATTACATAATCTTTATTGTTTTGTTTATTATAATACTCACATGTTTTGAGTTGAAAAATAAAAAATACTTACAGTCTTGTTAATAAACGTTAGCATAAAACTTTAACAACACGGTTCTAAGGATGATATATATAAACATTTTCGGATTAATAAAACATTTTAGTAGATTACTATTGCTAGTTTACAACTAATAATTTAATAGCGCGGTACCCCTAGTTTAATGCTGGGTTTATAAGACGTGTAGCGTTTAAGCGCTCATACGATATTTAAGGATTTTAAGAAGTAACGTGTAGTGTTTAGGTGTTTGCTAGTTTCTACTTTTTAAACATAAATGGTTTTGCGCACATTTTTTGCACCGACAAAACTTGAAAACTTTGCCTGTTTTTATTACATTTAATTTTTTTCTTCTTTTTTGCAGGCACAAATATATCGACTGGAGAGGAAGTAGCCATAAAATTAGAATGTATAAAAACAAGACACCCGCAGCTCCACATCGAATCCAAATTTTACAAGATGATGCAGGGCGGAGGTGAGTTTTCATTCGCTTTAAAAGGTGTGCAATTTTTAATTTGGTTCGGCATATTTTAACACGTTAATTTTCCGTATGATGACCGCTCTGGTGCAGGCGGTAAATTATACAGGGGTCCCTAGGCGGTTAACGTGTTAATGTATCTTGAATAAATTTATAAAACTGTCCACATGAATTTCGACCCAAATGATAGCAACAACATTTGGCACACGATTATCTTACTTTCTCTGTACTTTTGTATTAATTAGAGCAGACGATTGTTCTTTTATTTGTCTATTTTTACCGTCTTAATCTACTATTGTGTTATTTTTGCATATTTAAAATTTCATGTTTTTTTTTTTGTTTGTATAATAAAATAATTGTAGGTAGTGAAAGTAGTATGTTTTAAATTATTGCGATAAATTACGAACAATAATCGCAGTTATTAGTATCTAAATATCTATAAATGATAAAATATTATCAATAAATATTTTGTAGGTTATAAAATCATCATAAACAATAGGTTAAGTTTAAGTTCATTTTGGTTAACTGCACAAAAAAAACGCCTACTATAATTTATAATTTAAATGATCGCACTGTACAAATTACATTTCAAACTTTTTCTTTTTTCAGTCGGCATACCGCAGATAAAGTGGTGCGGTTCGGAGGGGGACTACAACGTGATGGTGATGGAGCTGCTGGGGCCGTCTCTTGAGGACCTGTTCAACTTCTGCACGCGGCGCTTCACCCTGAAGACCGTTCTTCTGCTGGCCGACCAGCTGATCTCACGCACGGACTACATCCACTCGAGGAACTTCATCCACCGCGACATCAAGCCCGACAATTTCCTCATGGGCCTCGGCAAGAAGGGCAACCTGGTCTACATCATCGACTTCGGCCTCGCTAAAAAGTACAGGGATGGACGGACGCACCAGCACATACCCTATAGGGAAAATAAAAATTTAACAGGTACGTTTAACATACTAAGATTTTCAAAAGCTAAGATTTCTTAACTTAATAATTATTTTTACACTTCTTCTAATTTATATTAAAACATTGGACGCAATTGTATCATATATTGCACAAAATTTCTAAGAACTTCATGTCAGCACGCTACAAGTGTTCACTCACTTAGGTGCTTTGAACTATTATTGTTACATCTGGATATTCATTACGTTGAGCAGAACACTGAAATATATTATAGAACGGATGTTAATTTGTTGAAAATATATGTACTCATGTTATGTAATAATAATAAATAAAAAAAAATAAATAAAAAAAAAATTAACAGAAAAATGTACTCTTAACATCTTTTGATTGATTTTACGCTTTACGTTGGTATCTGGGGAACGCTACTCTGGCCATTTTACTTTGTATCTAACCTAAAATTCTACATAACCTTTATCAACTCTATAGTCTGTTTAAAAACTAGAAGGAATAAGTGCCAAAGCCCAATTTACACTATAAAAAGTTACCAGAAATATCACTAAATAAATTTGGCGGCGATTATAAATAATTTCATAATTACTCTTTAAATAAAATCAAATATAAATTTTGTTCTTCTTAATTGTGGTCAAGTATTTTCTTTTCCATCATACGATATCGTCAGTTCAATTAAAATGCTTATACGGCATCTCGCCATATATCTGTGAAATAAAACATATTTACATTATGTTCATAATATAATATGGAATTTATATAATATTGTGTCTCTATCAGAGCTGGGACGAATCCTCGTAAAAGGGATTCAAATCACGAATCCGAATCACCTAATATAATTCGAATCATGAATACTCGAATAAAGGATTCGTAAGAGATAAATATGATTCGAATTCTGTTTTTTCGAATTACGAATACAAATCCTTTAAGAATAAATTTGATTTTATTATTTTTTTGCAACCATTAATATATAAATATCGTTACCAGTTGTTTTAACAAAAATATTCAAAACCTAATTGATTATTTGAAATAAAACAACAGAGTTGGGAGGGTTTCACTTTAATTGTTGAACACTGCAACATGTTTCACCACACAGTGGCTTCATCAGGCAGATGCCTGATGAAGCCACTGTGTGGTGAAACATGTTGCAGTGTTCAACAATTAAAGTGAAACCCTCCCAACTCTGTTGTTTTATTTCAAATAGTATTATGGAGTTTCATCATGTATCCGCCTCATCAATTAAATACCTAATTGATTATTGTTACCACTGAACATCGTTGATAACAGATTAAATATCTGACTCCATGTTACTCTAGTTAAAGATGTATTTGTGTGTTCTGAACTCCACTTCAAATCAGTGTTTTGTACGCATGGCGCATGAAGTAAAATTTCGAGTTTAGAAAAGCCCGAAAATTTGTCTCGGGTCGCTGCGCGACCCTCGACAAATTTTCACGGGGCTTTTCTAAACTCGAAATTTTACTTCATGCTTAGCCTGGGAGTGGAAACACTCGTTCTAAACTTCAAATTGAACTCTATTATAAAATCGACTAATGCCTGAAATTTACGTAAATACAAAATTCACTGAATATCATTAAAACCGGAAAAGTCATGGAATTTTATTCAAATTGACCATAACACTAACAAAAAAGCCATATATTATTAAATTTGTCAAAATAGCAGGCAAATTACAAAACACGTACAAATTTATAAAATTGACTCAAATATTGGCAAAAGCAATGAAAACTATTAAAAAGAATGGGGGTTTCCCACAGAAGAAAAATTTAACATTTCAGATTGTTCAGTTTTACTTCAAACAATATTAAACAAAATTTAAAAAATGATATTATCTTTAAAAACATTTTCAATCATTTAATGTTCTTATCAAATCATTCAGTTTGCAGTTTCGAACGAGCGTTTCCACTCCTAGACTCAGCATGAAGTAGAATTTCGAGTTTAGAAAAGCCCCGTGAAAATTTGTCGAGGGTCGCGTAGCGACCCGAGACAAATTTTCTGGGCTTTTCTAAACTCGAAATTTTACGTCATGCGCCACGCGCATAAAACAGTAATTTAACGTGAAATTTAAAAACACACAAAAACATTTTTCATGTTATTCCTTACAATTAATTCGAATTATTTTTGACGATTCAAATCCTTTTGTATGTATTCGAATCCTTTTACAAGGATTCGAATTCTTTTATAAGGATTCGAATCACCCACATTTAGACTCGAATACGAATCCTCTTAAATAAATGTAACGAATCCGGACTAACTAAAGTATTCGAATGCCTCTTTTGAATCCTCTAAAAGAATTCGAATCCTGAATGATTTACTTCTTTTAAAACTTGATTCAAAGTTGGCAGTTAATTTTTATAGAAGAAACTATGCACATGTCCTCCAAGCTGTTAAGGGCTACAAATCTCTCCGGTTTTCTTATATTAGCTAATGGTACGATAGACAGTGGAATTTAAAACTCCTAAAAATTAAACATTTTATTATTTGATGCATATCTTATGCTATTTGATATCTCACTTATTGCACCAACAATGTCTGATACAACAGCAGCCATTTTCATATGTGGATCACCTGTTATCATCTGCTTATACATGTTTATTATGCACTGTTTTTCAGATATAAATGACCCAAATCCAACTTCTTACGCTTTTTTAGAGGTGAAGGTGATATTATCACCGAGCTTGTACTGGGTCCATAATCCATCACAACAATATAAACGAAACTAACGTTTAACTATGCTAAAGAAACACCGCACAAAAGGTTATTACGAAACAAAGTTGCAACTCGGTAACACTTCGAATTAAGGTTATGTCAGCTGTTGCGTCTAATAATTACGTAATTAGCATAGTGTAAAATGGGCGCGCTCTCGGCCAATCAGAGTTGTAGGTTTTGGCGCGTGAAATTTAAACGCTCCTCCTAGTTATTAAACAGATTATAGGGCCTTGACAAATCAGGCACTTATTTCAACACCAATCGAACTATTTTGTACGCCTACAAAAATTGCAAACCTGTTTACGATCAGATCAGTTTATTCGTCAAAAAATTCTTCTTTGTTGGCAGTAAACTCTTAACTGTTGTGTCTGATAAATATGTTGATTGCTAAAATCATTAATTTTGATAAATATGCAATTATTTCTTAAACAACCTCCAAGAAAAATAATAATAATAATAAAATAACTTTATTATTAAATAAAATAAATATATACAACAACCCCAGTAATTACATTGTTTTTTGATATTGTGAGTTAATATTTGTGCGTGAAGAGAACATTCCCTGAGTGTGTAGTATGCAGTTAATCAAAAACACAATACTGTTTATATTTTATATGCATAATGCATTTTAAGTGTTATTAAATGATAGTTACAATTTTTTTAATTAATTAAACTTACAAGTGCTTTTTCAATTTAATTTTCATTTATAGCGTGTTTATTCTTTGTTTAATAGAGTAAAATTACCAAAAATAGACTGTTTCAAGACATTCGTAAAGACATGTTGTGCTCCAAGAAATCTTGATGAGCACAATGTTAAACTTCGAGAAGAGGCTCCATATATGTGTTCAAAAAAATGGAAGTCATCTTACTGACATTATTTTTCATAATTAAATAATCTTGTATACCAATAAAAAGTTGATTTTTCACACATAATTTCCTCGGTAATACATTTTTTATATTAAAAATTAAGAGAGTTGCACTATTTTGAAATCCATTGCTTTCTTTTTGTGCCACCGTGTAGTTATTAACGGGTTAAACAGTATTTGTGATGCTAAACAATAATATATAAGTATTGCACAAATGAAGCTGTTGGTTGTAAAAACCTGATATTTTAATAAATAATAGATAGTTTTACGAAAGACGGTGACGCTAACGTCTATGCTAAATTTCCTTGTTGCCTGATAACCAACTGTGTTACCGGGCAACAAGCAAGTTTAGTGTAGACGTTAGCGTCTTTCGTAAAACGATAACCTAAAACTCCCTAAAAACAAAGTTATTAACAAAACTGAGTTTGTGTTCAGTATTCCAACACCGGTGTTTAGTTATTAACAGTATGGGTAGGCTTTATTTCTAATGAGATTGTTACAAAAAGTCGCCTTCAAATGACGTCAAAATTCTCAACAGGCCACCTTGTGCTTGGTTAAGATAAATTGCGTGAATTCCACCTTTTGTGATTAAAAGACCAATAATGATTAGCATGAAATTCTTTGTGTGATGTCAAAATTTAAAGTTATTAAACTTATAAGGTCAGCTCGATTCGATTTAGCCGACCTTACTCAATTAAAGACCTTGGCCGATGACGTCTTGCGTGGAATTCTTCGTGTGACGTCAAAATTGAAGGTCGGCTCGATTTAGTCGACCTTAATCGATAAAAAACCTTGATCAATGACGTCGTGCGTGGAAATCTTTGTGTGACGTCAAAATTCAAGGTTATATGACACAAGGTCGGCTCGATTCGATTTAGTCGACCTTACTCGATTGCAGACCTTGACCAATGACGTCATGTGTGGAATTCTTCGGGGTACTTCAAAATTCAAAGTTATGAAACTTGACCAATGATGTCACGAGTCAAACAGCTTTATTAATAAAATTGTCGCTAATATCATTAACATAATAGTAATCTACTAAAAGCTTTCTTTAATATGAAAATTTTAATATCATCCTTAGTACAGTGTTAAATCTGTATGCTAACGTCTATTAATAAGATAGAAAGTGTTTCATTTTATTATATAATTTGTATTTAAATTAAATATTTCGATACGCATTTTAAACAAATTTTCACCCTACACAATATATAGGCAATATGTTCCGTCATATAATTTATAGTTTTATTCAATAAGAAGTGTGAAAAAACTTGAAACGATACTTGATTATGTGTAATATAAGTTAATGATTCATTATCGATTAATATGAATTAAAATATAGTAACTGTTAAAACAAAACTAATGTAATTTTAAATAATTAAAACAGGTACTGCGAGGTACGCAAGCATTAACACACATTTAGGCATCGAACAGTCCCGACGGGATGATTTAGAGTCACTAGGCTATGTTCTGATGTACTTTAACCGAGGTTCCTTACCGTGGCAGGGCCTTAAGGCGGCCACCAAACGTCAGAAGTACGAACGTATTTCCGAGAAAAAGATGTCCACGCCCATCGAAGATCTGTGCAAAGTATGTATAATACGTTCATAAGATAAGAGAGAATGTTAATCTTAATCTTGAAATGTTAGGGTTATCCGGGTGAGTTTCCTACTTACTTGAACTACTGTCGGCAATTGAGATTCGAGGAGAGGCCGGACTATAGCTACCTTAGACAACTTTTCCGGACGCTCTTTCACAGACAAAGTTTCGCATACGACTATGTATTTGACTGGAATATGCTCAAATTTGGTAAGTTTTCTTTAACTATAACTTATAATTACGTCAAATTGATACTTAATCATTTCAATTAATCCTTTTCCCAGTATATTTTACTTCCAGTAAAGTTCACTGGAAATAAAATATAATCAATTTTTGGACCACAAGCATCCTGATGTTTTTCTTTCTCGCATTTAACAGTTTTTGACATGAAGGTGGCGACGCGAATACCGATACATCGGCTCCGTTCCATTATTACAAATTGTGAGTGTTTAAAGTGAATTAAATACAACATTTTAGTAAATACTGAGTGAGCATTCCTTAACTAGTGAAGTAGTGAATAACCCAAGGTACTGAAGGTCGGTAAGCAGTGTTTTAATAACAATAAATAATCGGAAATATAGGTTAAAACATCAATAAAAGAAACAAATCGTATTTATCAACGTCCTAGGGGTCGACCCGCGTTGATAAAGCGTGAATCGCGAACGCGAAGAAAATCACCTCGATCACCGGAGCAACCGACGCGGTGCGGTCGAATCGAGACACCGGCCGGCGGAGTACAGCCAAAAGAATACGGACAGCGCATCACATACTGCTCGCTTATTTAAAAGTTTACGCAAATTGAAATTAATATTATTTTAATTAAACGGAAATATAAAAATGAGTGATATGTCGAGAGTGGAACAAATGTTTGCACAAATAAATAGTAATATGATAAATATGAATGAAAAATTCGAAGCATTTGTCATAGAAATACAGGGCATTAAAGGGGAAAATGAAAAATTAAAAGAAATAGTCATAAAGCAAGAAGAGAGAATTAAAGAGTTAGAAAGAGAGAGTAGAAAAAATAATATTATAGTAAAGGGAATTAAGGATGTGGAAAATGAAAGCAATATAGAAACTAAACAGAAAATAAAAATGTTAATGAATAAATTTGAAACTAAAGAAAATACTGAAATTGAGACTGTTGAAGTTAGAAGAATTGGAAGATATACAGATGGGAGAGAGAGACCTATTTTTGTGAAACTTATAAATGAGAGTATAAAAAAAGACATTGTTTTTAACTCAAAACAATTAAAAGGTACAGATATTTGGATAGATGAAAATTACCCGAAGGCCATTCAAGCGGAGAGGAAATCTTTAATACCAAAACTAAAAGAAGCCAGGAATATGGGGTATAAAGCATACATAAATTATGACAAGTTGATAATAAAGGAAAATGAAGAGAAAAAAGAGATGAAGACACAGCTTGATAACGGAAGAGAAAGAAACAATAGTATAAAAAGATCAATAATGGACCGCTCGCCACAAGGAGAGAATGGAGATGAACATTTACGAAAACTTAACAAACAAAAGGGAACAAAAAACTTAAAGTAAGCGCACTTAAATACTCTGAAGATAAAATAAAAAGAAAAAAAGACAATAAAAATATAAATACTGTAATGAATACATCAAAATCGACATATGCAAATGAAATTAAGGACAAAGAGAAGGAAAATATTCATACAAAAGTACAAACAAATAAAGCACAATTTATATATTATGGGACTTGGAATGTTAGGAGCATAAAAGGAAAGGAAGATTACCTAATTCAGGAATTTGAAAGGGCCAGGCTAGAACTATTGGTAATAACAGAAACTAAAAAAAGAAATAAAGGCATAGAAGAAATAGGTAACGGACACATACTCATATGGAGTGGAGTTGATGAAAATGTTAGAGCCAAAGCAGGCGTTGCTTGTTTAATAAACAAGCAAAAAAATGGATATCTTAATAAATGGAAAGGCCTCACTGAACGAATTTTATTGCTTGAATTCAAATATAGAAACGAATATGAAACAATAATTGCTGTGTATGGCCCCAATGAGGATGATAAAGTGGATAATAAAAATAAATTTTGGCTGGAACTTGAAGCAACAATAACAAGGGCGAGAGGAAATGTATTTATAATAGGTGATCTGAATTCAAGAGTAGGGAAAGCAGATAGTATGTATAAAGTTCTAGGTCAATATGGTGAAACCGTAAGAAATACAAATGGCACAAGGTTATTGGACTTCTGTACAACTTATGATATGCTCATAGCAAATACGTACTACAAACATAAAGATATTCATACGTTTACGAGGGTAAATAATGAAGGAAATGAAAAGTCGATTATAGACTATTTTATAATAGAAAGGAAGTGTAGGAAATTAATTTGTGATGTAGTGGTGAAAAGGGGATATGAAATCAATAGTGACCACTATTTAATAGTGATGAAACTAAGGAAAAAAGAACAAGAAATTAAATATAGAGAGGAAAAAGGAGTACAGATTGAAACCATTAGATCATACAAGCTTAAAGAAGTAGAAACAGCAAATAAATACAATAAAATTTTAGAAAATAAAATAAGACAGAAGTGGAATACAGATGTAAACATCGATACAAAATGGAACAATCTCAAAAACATAATATTACAAAGTGCGGAAGAAGTGTGTGGTATATTTAATAGACGAACAAACAAAAACCTAACTGCTTGGTGGACAAATGAAATAAAAGAACAAGTGCAAATGAAGAGAAAAACATGGAATAAATACTTACAGTGTAGAAATAACGAAAATTATGTGGAATATAAAAAACAGAGGAGAATAGTTAAAGATCTTGTACGTAAAGAGAAGGAAGCAAAATGGAATGAGATTGGAAATAAATTAGAGAGAGAAAGTGGTAGTAATCAAAAACTATTTTTTAAAGCGCTAAAATCTATTAACAGTGATAAGAAAAATCAGCTTGTAACAATTAAGACGGAACACGGAGAAATTATAAGAGACTCAGTAAAGATAATAATGAGATGGAAAAATCACTTCCAAGAGCTTCTCAACAACGACATAACATACAACAATAATGATAATGAAAACGAACAAATATTAATAAACAGCGACATTGATATTACTGAAGAAGAACTTCAATCAGCAATAAGAGATCTAAAAAATGGTAAATCACCTGGCCCAGATAAAATTACATCAGAAATGATAAAAAGTATGGGAGAGATGGGACAACATAAAATATTGGAATTATTCAGAGATGTATGGAAGAAAGAAAAAATTCCCAGAGAATGGACTACATGTCTAATTCTCCCAGTGCATAAAAAAGGAGATACTACTGACTGTAATAATTACAGGGGAATATCGCTAATTAGTACGGTAGTGAAAATATTTGAGAAGATTATAGAGAAGAAGCTAAGAATAGAAATAGAACCAAAACTCTCAGAGGCACAAAGTGGATTTCGGCAAGCAAGAAGTACACAAGATCACATATTCGCATTGAAGGACATAATAAGCAAAATTCTAGCTGCAGACAGAACAATATATTTAGCATTTTTAGATATGGAGAAGGCCTTCGACAAAGTACCCCGGAAAGAAATATGGAAGTGTCTCAGAGAAAACCAAATTAATGGAAAACTGTTAAAAATTATAATGTGCCTTTATAAAAAAACAGAAAGCAGAGTAATATGGAAGAATAACATATCGGAGCCCTTCGAAACAATGGAAGGAGTAAGACAGGGGGGCAGTCTGAGCCCACTACTATTTGTTGTCTTCATGGATTCCATTATTAAGAAAGCAGAATCATCAACAAAACCATTTCAACTAGGATATAGAAATTTAAGTATTGTGAAAATTACAACTTGTGCATTTGCAGATGATGTAGTTATATTGGCTAACAGTGAAAAGGACTTACAAGACAATTTAAACACCTGGAACGAGTTACTAACAGAAAAAGAATGAAACTAAATAAGTCAAAAACGAAAGTAATGGTAGTATCAAACGACAGCAGGACAATGGATGTGAGAATGGGTGGTATACCAATTGAGCAAGTAGTGGGATTCACATATCTGGGGGTATTTATAGATAATAAGGGCAGTACGACAGCTGAAATATCAAGAAGGTTAGACAGCGCAAATAAGTTATATTACCAACTTAATAAAGGATTGTTAAATAGAAGGGAGGTATCGTCGCAAACCAAAATCAAAGTGTATAAAGCCTTATATCGGCCTATTTTTACATATGGGTGTGAGTCTTGGATACTGAATGATCAAGAGAAGAGCAGATTAACAGCAGCGGAAATGCGCTACTTACGAAAAGTGAAGGGAGTAACTAGAATGGACAAAATCAGAAATGAGTATATAAGAAAAGATCTAAAGATAGAATCTATTGAAACGTTCATCAATCGAAGGCAACTGGCATGGTGGGGACATATCCACAGAATGAAGCCGACTACACAAACAAGAGAAATTTGGGAGTCGAGGGTTGAAAGGAAGAAGAAAAGAGGAAGGCCAAGAAAGACATGGAGCAGTGGTATAGAGAGAATACTAGAAAAAAATGGAACATCCTGGAAAGAAGCAAAGACAATCACACAGGATAGGAAACGATGGAAAGAATACATCCAGAATTGCTGCTAATTTAATTTTATATTATTTTTTTTCTTTGTTCTTGAAGTATTATATTTTTGTTGAATGCTGTGTTAAACCTTACACCCCATGAGGGTATTTTGGGATTCGAATATATATATAATATTTAACAGTTTGAGTGCCACCCAACACTCAACCTGTTAACTAGCGACAAATTATATTTTTTTTAATAAACGTATGTACGTTAGGTGTGTCGAGGGGGGCTCATGGTGAGGAAAGCGGGAGGTCGGGAACCAGGTACGCCTCGCACGCGGTGACCCCCGGCGATTCCACGCCCTCGGCCCCTCAGGGGAGGGCACGCAGGCAGCCGCACGAACGGGTCGACTTGCTGCCCAACAATGCCGCAGCGCCCAGCCCTCCGGACGACGTCATAACGAGCAGTAAGATTTAATCGACACTTCTCAAGGAACTGTAAAATGACTTTCGCAATTTTAGATACCACGAGGCTGTTCGATAACTTCGAGAGGCGGGTGTCGATGCGGCTGAGGGCGGGCCAGGGTGCCCCCAATGCGTCCACTTCGGATCTGTCCAACTCGAAGCAAGCAAAGTGAGTTACTTTATTTGTCATACATAAATGCATTTCATCCTTTCTAAGTAAATTATTTTCCTCATTGTTTTACCATTTACACAAATGACAAAATATACAAGACAAAAATATTATTATTTGACTTTATCTAGACTACATTAATTGTAAATCTCATTTTAAATCTCTCCTTAGATCAGGGGGTTGAATATTTTTGTGTAAATGTAAAAAGCCATCTTTCTTTACTTTACTCTTATTTATTTTTTTTTGTTTCGTTTTATTTTTCATTCATTTCACCAAAAAAAAAAACAATTCCATCCCCATCTTTATATCGACGATCAACCAACACAACCGTCATCAAAACAAACCAAAAAAATTCGATGTGCAACACCTGTCCGTGTCAATGTGCGGAACGGAAACCTATGTATGATGTTTATTTGTTTTGGAAGCGCCTCCGGAGTGGCAATGGCCCCGCCCAGCCAGACGGCGGGCCAAGCAGGCCCGCCTAGACGGGGCAGCGCCTCCAAGGAGCCCCCCTCGGCCCGCCTAAAAAAGTGAGTGCTCGCCGGGGGGCCCCCGACGCGACGCCCACCCCACTACCACCACTACCCGCAACTGAGACGACGGCTAAGCCACCGGCGATTAGCCACAGAGTGCAATCCTACGTCGAGTGAATTGATTACAAGATAAGAACTCTCGAAACTTACATATACATATTTTTTTTTTAATTTAACATTTTTTATTATTTAGTGACCCGCACACACACACAAAAACAAGAACACACTGTTTTTTTTCGATGTACTGTACATAATCTATATATAGAGAGACTGATCGAGACGTGTTGTTGTTTTTAATGATTACGATTAAACTATAAAAAACAAATAGTAACATGAAAATAAAAGGCATAAAAATAAGTAAGCTGTGAAATGTTTTTTACGGCTAAAGCAAGCAAAAGGACAAATATATAAAATGTGTTTTATGACTATGTACGGTTTCACAAACGCCAGTTAAATTTTATTCATTGATTACATTTATTTGTCGATTGAAATAAACATTTTCCACATCACCAACGTCAAAAATTTTGAATTGATTAATTTGAATCGATAAATAACTACTGTTTGATTTAACCGACATTGATGAAACCCCGCATTAAGCAACCAATAGGACAAATATTTCGTTTGTGCAACAAGTTATCCTTCAAAAAAAACGTTACTCTTTTATGAAAATAAAGAAATGCTATCTATTTATTTCCATAAAAGAAAAACATTTACCTTGTCGCACAACCAAAATATTTGTCCTCTTGGTTGCTTTAATCAATGAAGTAAATATTTTTGTTGTACAAAAGGTAAACATGTGACTATAAAAAAATGTGTTTCTAGTGTATTTGAATGTGGACATGTTTTTTTTGTAAGCTGGGAAAAATTGTTTAATAGAAATCTCAAACTCTTCTTTTTAGTAAGGCTTTGGGGGATTCCAGTATGAATAATTTAAATAGTCGAGTATTCAAAAAATACCATTCCCTAAATTATTCACTTATTTCAATATTCGAACATTCAAATATTTCAATATTCGAATATTTAAATATACTAATAATTTAAATATTTGAAAGTGTTTTTAAATGAATATTTCATTCACTACATTATTTATGTAAGTATTACTTATTCATTGAAAAATATTAAAATATTAGAATTATTAGAATATTTAAATATTTGAATATTTCAATATGCAAATAAGTGAATATTTGAAAAAAAATCAATTATTTGAATATATTTTTCAATGGATAATTGAATACCTTTATTTGAAAAATTCCAAGCAAATTCGAGCAAGTGTTTTCCATTCCCAGATTAAGCATGAAGTAAAATTTCGAGTTTAGAAAAGCCCTGTGAAAATTTGTCGAGGGTCGCGCAGCGACCCGAGACAAATTTTCTGGGCTTTTCTAAACTCGAAATTTTACTTCATGCGCCACGCGTATAAAACACTGATTTCAAGTGAAGTTTAAAATATACTAACTATTAGTATATTTTAAACTTCACTTGAAATCAGTGTTTTATACGCGTGGCGCATGAAGTAAAATTTCGAGTTTAGAAAAGCCCAGAAAATTTGTCTCGGGTCGCGGCGCGACCCGAGACAAATTTTCACAGGGCTTTTCTAAACTCGAAATTTTACTTCATGCTTAATCTGGGAATGGAAAACACTTGCTCGAAAACCATTAGAACCTTTAATTACAATACTGCTTTCTTAAAGAAAATTAAAAACAATTATTATTTTCGTATTCTTCATTAATTATCTTGTTTTGAATTTTTTTTTTTAATGATTCGTTGTTGTCACTAAACGTTTTAATAGTTTTCTAATGAGGGTTTTCCACTCCTTGATTAAGCATGAAGTAAATATTTCAGGCTTTTCTAAGCTCGAAATATTTACTTTATTAGTGTTTTACACACCTGGAACAACGTGTAAAACACTGATTTAATATATAGTTAAAATACATACTTGGTTGTTAATCCATCACAAGATTAAAATAATGTAAGGATACATGTTTTGAATAATGCTTGGAATTTTTAAAATTGAAGTACTCGAATATTGATTAAAAAACATTCAAATTCGAATAATTCGTATGTGTGTTTATTGAATTAATATTCAATTACTTCAATTTTTTAAATTCCCAGCACTTATTTTTAGCTTTGAATTTTGTTTTACAAGTATGATTTTGAGTTTCTATTTGCTGCACATTTATTCATAAGCAGAATATGAACTAATTTCGGGTTCCTGGAGAAAAAATGTACTATAAAAAAAAAATAAAAGAATCCCTTACGTGTTACACAAGGTAAAAGTTAAAATAGGGAATGCAGAAATTTTATTTAAAAAAAAATAATGTAAATGGACTTTTTAAAATTCCTCATGTTTCAAAAATAAATGTGTTTAACGTTACATAAAATATATTTCAATATTACAAAAATACTCAATATTTAAGCTTTACATTGCAGTCCAAACATTTAGAAAATGGAAAATTACTTACAATAAAAAAAAATTTTAATTTTTATTTAATATTGATTTATCCTTTTCAAAAAGTGAGGCATCTCACTTTGAAGTTAAACATTTTGAATTTGATGGGGTCGATTTTTTTTCAAAATTAAACCACATGAAGATATATCGTTACTAATTTTTTTCTAGAATTTTATTTGCAAAAATAATACATGTTCCACGTGTGTTTACAAAGAAATTGCATATTAATATTCTAATAAAAATTAGATTTTTTTCTAAAAATATAAAGGACATTCCAAAGAATGTAGACCTGTATTTATTCACTTTTCATTTTCTCTGTGATTTTTTTTGTTCTTAAAATACAGCATCCGAGAGTGACATGCCCCTCACTTTTTGAAAGATAATAGATATGTTTATTTAATATAAATATATATTTTTTTCTACTTTACACTTAAATTTATTCATATACTTACCTACTTCTGAATTGTTCTATTGCATGAACGCAATTACGCATGTAAATAGCTATTATTATTACGTTTGTTTATAACATTTTGTTCTACCTGTAAATACGGTTTGTAAACTGAAAGGCTGGTTCCATACATGATATAGATTATTTTTTGTGAATCTGCGGAATTGTTATTCCGATTATCTTATAAACTGAACGGTGCTTTGTGGAACTGTGATGTTTATAGTTATTGCATGTAAAAGATATACAAGGTGATTGAAAAAATTATTGATGCTCATTTGATTTTAGGAATTAATAGTCAACTGATATTTGGTTGTGTACAATGAATGCTTTTCAATATTTGTATAGTTTTTTTTTTATCAGAGATTCTTCAAAAGCATACTTTATAATCAGTCAGAGCTACTGATGCAGCTATTTTTAAATGCAGTCTCAGTAAGAAAAACATGGCAATGAGTTATTAAATGATCAATCAATCAATCCGAACTGGGTCTTTAATTTCTTCATGAAGAAATGAAAAAATGTTGAAATTTATTCTTTTTATTTCTTCATGAGGACTTGAATGAAAACACTAATACTTTCTAAACAATAAGTTTTTATGATGAATTAATTTCTCACTTAACCCGTGGTGAAACATATTTAATTAATACGCTTTGACTAAAACACTTGGTTTGTTTACCTGATTTTTTATTTTTACTCCAACTAGTTTTGACCTTAGGTCATTCTCAAGGAGATATGTACAAAATTTTACAAATGTATCGATATTTATACAAATTTTACAGCTAATTTCAGGTAATAAGGGCCGTTGCGATGGGGGAAAGCCAAATGTCTTCGATGTTATTAAGCGTGGTTTTTCCATTTTTTATTGCTCTGTTTATTTCTAATCCCTCTCGGAGATTCAAATTAGCTGTAAAATTTGTATAAATATCGATACATTTGTAAAATTTTGTACATATCTCCTTGAGAATGACCTAAGGTCGAAACTAGTTGGAGTAAAAATAAAAAATCAGTGAAACAAACCAAGTGTTTTAGTCAAAGCGTATTAATAAGTTTTTATTTTGCTAGATGTACTTTTCGAATACTAAGTACTCATTATCAATAGCTTATACTGAAGCCAGTGGTCTCCAAACTACGGCCCGCGATCGTTTGTAATTTTTGTTGTAAATGTCATATTTTGAAATATTTTAACAATTGTTCCTTAAATATTTCATAATTTTATAAAATTAATCGGATCTTGGCCGACTTTATTATGTAGAATTGTATTTGTGGCCCGCAAAGAAGATAGTTTGGAGACCCAGTCTGTAAGCTATTGATAATGAGTACTTAGTATTCGAAATGTACATCTAGCAAAATAAAAACTTATTGTGAACAAAGTATTAGTGTTTTCATTCAAGTTTAATTTATATCTTCACATAACTCAAAAAACCATATTTCTTCATGAGAAAATTAAATTATGATATGATATTTACACATTTTCTGTCGGTGAATTTTTAGTAAAATTAAGTTAGTGGCCAAACAAATTTTGGATGACTTAGCAATTTTTGTAACCACCTTGTATTTCACTAGCAGTTGCTTATTCTAAATTTTTGTTTATAAAATAAAATTTGGCTTCCGTAAAAGTAATCCCCCATCACCGTAAAGTAAACATTTGTGATTAATAAATTAATGTTCGACTTGTACATACAAACTTATTATTGAAATAAAAGAAAACCCAACTGCAATCCCTAATCTTTACGTTTTATTAATTAAATTGAACAAACAGCTGCAACAAATTTTAATTACAATAACTTACATATAAATACAAACACATAAATACATAATCTTTATTTCTTTGTGATAAGTAATCTAGTTATAGATTTCGATGATGAAGGTGGTGAAAATAAGAATTATATCGCATCGCGCATATTTATGTATAAAAATTGACTGTATTTGTATTTTAGCGTTTACTCTACCCTTATTATTAATAATGATTTTTTTAATGTACCTATATTTGTTTCGTGTGTATATTGAATAAAAAATAAGATGTGTGGGGCGCACGCTCGTCTGTGTGCGTGTCAAGGATGAAGCTGTTACCCGGAGATCGGCTTGACGGTTCGTTGTATACCTCTGATACTTTCGAGTGACTTTTTTTGTACATATGTTTAAAAATATCAAGTGAAATTCATAAATAAATGGTAATTATTAAGTTTTTATAATTTTTGTTTTTTTTTCTATTCACCTTTTTCTAAAGTTTTCCCCAATCATCCTGTAAGCTGAACTTGAGTTATTTAACTAAACCCCAGCAATGCTATCTTCCATTTTGATTAAAAAAACACTTAGAACCTTTCTTCAATACTTTATTTTGTATGGTTACAAAATAAAGTATTGAAGAAAGGTTCTAAGTGTTTTTTAATCAAAGTATAATTATCTTCAAGTAACTCAATCAATAAAAACAAAAAAACTATCTTCCATTATTTAACTGATTTGCAGTTTAACTGCAACACATTTATTTTTCCAAAAATCCAGTCAGTAATTTCACTTACCTTGATATTTTCAAAATCACTAGTTCTAAAGGAAAATTTAGGAAAATTCAATAACGTATATGTTTTTTTTAGCAATAAAACAATTTTATTCACTCGGTGATGTCTTTCTTGTGAATTAATATAAATATATATTCAATTCGTTAATAATAAAAAAAGAAACTACGGATAAAACACTAATATGTATAAATATAATATAAAAATGTAACGAATTAGTTTATTTTTTATTAAGGCCATTTTTCCGCACACGCACGTTTTCCATAGTAAAATCACCTCCACCATATATATAAAAACAAAAATGATAAGAATGAAAAATAAACTTAAAAAAATAAAATACTCGTCGTGTGTCATTTCGATCTCTCCCGCAAACAAACGAAATGTTGAAAGAAAATAGCTGCTCCACAACAACAATATATGCTTCTCTTGTTTTGTATATGTAAAGTGTACAAGTATAAAAAATTTTGTTTATATTTTTATATATAATATTCTATAAATATTAGTAGTTAGTGAATACATATAAAAAATTTAATTTACATTAACCTAGAGAAACGAACTGAACAAATTATTTTCTTTTTACTACAATTGAATACACAGGGTCGGAAAAATCACTTTATGTTTCATTATTTAATAACAACAATGCTTTATATAAAATTTGGCTATACATTTGTCTGTACGGGGTGGTGCATTCTGGAGATGCCACATATGGAAAACTTTTTTATTTGTAGATATTAAAATACCGTTTTTGCGAGCCCAAGTCACTTTTTCGTGTTTTAATCAATGGCAAAAACAAAATTGATCTATCTCTATCTGTTTCCGCTCTATAACCGGAAGTTGATAAAATGTCGTTTTTCTAAAATTATTGTAACTCATTTGTTTTAAATAAGGCATCTTTTGAAGCCCATGAATATTTTAAGGACGTTTGGTTTTTGTTTTCTTATATCAAAACTATATTTTTCTTGTGGGTATATATGAAGAACGTTACAAAATGATACATCGTTGAAATCGGCATCGAAAATGCTGTTCAACGATGTGCATATCTCCATATGCGCCCATTAGATTACTTTAAACCATTAGATGAATACCCATGGGTAGATTGCTAATTATTAAAGGTGTTAAATAAAAAAAAAAAAATATGCACCCATAAGAAAAAAGTGAATTTGGTGTAGAAAAATAATTCTTTTAATGGGCTTAAAAAGTTACCATAAGAAAGTTTTTGCAGTTTGGTTATAACTTTTAAAAGAAATAAGTTACAGTAACTTCATAAAAATGACATTTTATGAACTTCCGGTTATAGAGCGGAAACAGTTAGAGAAAGATCAATTTTCTTTTCGCCATTGATTAAAAAACACGAAAAAGTGACTCTGGCTCGCAAAAACGGTTTTTAAATATATCTTTAAATAAAAAAAGTTCCATATGTGACACCTCCAAAATGCACCACCCTGCACACATGACAAATCGGTTTCCAATCAATATACGTTTTAGATTATTAATATAATTATGTTAATAATCTTATTGTGCTTGCAATAAACTTAACTAATAACTATCAGTCATGTTTGTTGTAAGCACAGAGTTGTTGCATAAGAAGGTTATCGCCTTCATGAAAAGCAATGTTGTCAACATTTCCAAACGTTTTGTACTAATACACAAAATTATTATTAAAACTTTGCATATAATTTTTACTCTTATAAAACAATAAATTAGCGAGAGAATTTTCACTTTCTATAGTGATCATAGAAAAACGTTTGTAAATATATCAAAAATTGATTTAATAGAATAAATGCTTAGTTTCTTATTAAACCATGTAAGATGATTGATATTGTAATAATTATTTGTGTTGTTCATACCCTTCGTGATTTAAATAGAATGTTTAACCAATTTGAACATCGGTGTAGAAGTAAGGAGTAATTTCACTCTCGCATCTACGATTTACAACAAAGCAACTTCTTGCGTACCTTTTGTTTTAAATAATAGATTTGTTTCAAAAAATATGTTAATTTATTTATCATGAAAAATAGTGTTTCTATGAGATTTTTATGTTGTGTAATAATTTATCGCAAATTCGAGCTGCTGCCTTTTTTTAAGTACTCGTCTCTTAATATTTACCTAATTTTGTTGAAACTCAATCGTCGTTTTTCTGTATAAATTATTTAGGCCAAACTCACTTATAAATTAAAATTATAACTAACGATACTTTTGCTGATATTTTATCATTTTTTGTCATCTTTATAGTTTAGCAAATACTTATTTGATATGGCATTTATATTTTTTTACTTAGAGATTGTTATTATGGGCCGCATGCTCGCCCTCCAAGTCTTCTGCCAGAGCCAGCGGGGCTCTCAGTAGGATATCACTCACTTGGATCCGTTTAATCTGAAAGAGAATTTTTAAACATCAGCTTTATGGTTTGATTTGTACATATTATCTGTTAACGCACAAATACTCTTATGCGCCAAAAATAAAGGAGGAGGAATATATACATTATGGTAACCGTTGCCTTTTTATAGGTGTTTTAACAATAGTTGAATTTAACCCATTAAGCGCCATTGATGCAATAAAGCAACGATATTAATTCTTCGTTATTAAATCACTAAATAATTGGATACATTGTATTATTTGATCTGACTTCAGAATGTGTGAAGAAAATGTAAATATTATTTAAAGATTATATTTACGAAATAAGTTAATTTATTATTTGAGGAGGGAGGAAGGAAAGTATGGATGGGGGAAGAATATGGAAGGTGTGTGTTGTGTGGACAGGGGAAGGATACGTGGGGACACTTGGCGGAGGAATGTGAGGGGGTGAAAGAGGAGTGGCTGGGAGCGAAAGGGAATAGAAGGGTAGTGGAGTGGATGAGAGAGGATGGGATAGGGGTAAGGACTTTGGAAAAGCTGGGGAGGGAGAGGGAAAAGAGAAGGGAGGGTAAGAGGGATACGGAAATGGAGAAATAACGAATGAATTGTAAATAGTCTGTAAGATATGCCAATAAAGGTCTTTTTTTTTTTTTATTATTATTTGACCTGGCTTGAAAATGTAAGGAGAAAAATGTAAATATTTTGTTATTTAAATATTTCGATTATTACTCATTTAAAAAAAATAATGTGAGTGTATTTCTAACTTCACAATATTTCAGTGATTTATAAGTGTGGCGCATGAAGTAAAATTTCGAGTTTAGAAAAGCCTGAAAATTTGGTTTGGCCGCTCCGCGCTACGCGACCAAACCAAATTTTCAGGCTTTTCTAAACTCGAAATTTTACTTCATGCTTAGTCTGGGAGTGGAATCACTCGTTTCAATTACTACTCATTTAAAAAAAAAATGTTTTCAGTGTATTTCAAACATAACAATATTTTAGTGTTTTATACACGCCAGCGCATGAAGTAGAAAGGCCTGAAAATTTGGTTTGGTCTGCGCGCTACATGACCAAACCAAATTTTTAGGGTTTTCTAAACTCGAAATTTGAGTTCATGCTTAGTCTGGGAGTGGAAACACTCGTTCGAAAATTTCAAAAACAAGCAACCCAACTCCATTGGTTGCTTGTTTTTGAAATTTTCGAACGAGTGTTTCCACCATTCCATCCATTTCTCTCTCACAGAGTATTCTGAAAAAACTTAGAACGTCAATTCCCCAAGGGCAATTATCACTTCTGATAATTGCCCTGCTTCCAATTGGCTCCAAGTGAAAAGACCCCTGCTTCCAATTGGCTCAAACTAAAAAGACCACTGCTTTTCAATGCTTTCACTTTAAAAACATCAAAAATGTCATGCCATTTCAGAAGGAAAATATTACAGAAAGAGATAAATGAATTGAAGAAACAGCACTCACATACACAACAGCAGGTATTTGGAACATTTTTAAGGATATTTGCTTGCTAAGAAATTATAACCTAATGTGTGGTATAAGTTATAATAATATACAGGGTGAGTCACTAAGCGGAAATCGGTCTATAGTGGGCGTATCGTTGAAAATATAAAAAAAAGTTTCAAATAAAAGTTGTTCAGAATCAAGTTTTTCATAACCCAAAATTGTTGCTAAATATGGCGGCCTTGCGGTTATACCGGAAGTAAACACCAACTTCCTTATTTTAAATAGAACACCCTATATATTTTTACATTTTTGGATTGCTCGTTAAATATACACATAAGTTTATGCACACAACATTGGGTCTCAGTTGAACCGTTTTAGAGTTATTTAATTTTTTTTGATAAATTTGACGATTTGAGAGCTCGACGCCATTAACAATATCTTCAAAACGAAATAAGTCAGAGTTGTGCGGCTTACGGTTTTGGATTCGGGAAGAAATGTAGTATTTGTTTAGGTTTTTGCCATTAGTCAGATTTTCTAAATTGAACCAAGTCCGTCGACGGCATTCTTCAGTACTTCAAACATGCATAACTTCATTTTTTTGAATGGAACCATATATCTTGTGACACGTTATCTGATGCGAAATTAAATTTCCTTATTATTGATACCGGGTTGTTGCCATATCCTTCCAACAGTTTTTGCGAAATTTGCGATTTTGTAAAAATTTTAATACATTTCGTACTATCGCGTTAGCCCCAGATACTGATGACGTTTGGTGATTTTGTTTTGACATTTAGTTAGTCATTGAGATATTCCCTGTTTTTTTTTTAAGTTCATTTTAAAGCTTTAAACAAGTGATTTCCACTCCCAGACTAAGCATGAAGTAAAATTTCGAGTTTAGAAAAGCCCCGTGAAAATTTGTCGAGGGTCGCGCAGCGACCCGAGACAAATTTTCTGGGCTTTTCTAAACTCGAAATTTTACTTCATGCGCCACGCGTATAAAACACTGATTTCAAGTGAGGTTCAAATATACATACATTTCACAGTATTTTAGTGTTTTATACGCGTGGCGCATGAAGTAAAATTTCGAGTTTAGAAAAGCCCAGAAAATTTGTCTCGGGTCGCTGCGCGACCCTCGACAAATTTTCACGGGGCTTTTCTAAACTCGAAATTTTACTTCATGCTTAGTCTGGGAGTGGACAACACTCGTTTAAAGCTTCAAATTGAACTCTTTTAAAAACCAACGAATGTCAGAAAATTTACAGCTTGTGCATGTTTACCTAAAGTCTACCATGAATATACGGTAAGAAGGATCGACAGAATCGAAGATTTTAGAGTGAGGGTAGGCATCGTTTACGTCACAATGCGCGCTGAATTTAAATGTGGTTACCATTTAAATTCAACGCGCATTTGTGACGTAAACGATCCCTACCCTCACTCAAAAATCTTCGATTCTGTCGATCCTTCCTACCGTATACTCGACCGTCCGTGGAATACACATTAGACGGATGTTTCACGAACAAAAAAAAAACAAATTTTCTACTTTTTAACGTCTGAATACACCATTTGTACTTAAAATGTAAGATTTGGTTTAATGATTGGAGTACTTTAGTTTTTATTATTTATATTATACTGGGAAACTTCTGGGGGGCTATTCACAGCACCAATGCAATTTGTCATTGGTGACAAGTTGCACTGAAATGGCGTCATTTTACTTCATACGATTTGGCAAATTCTTCCCGAAATGACGTCATTTTAGTGCGACTTCTCACCGATGACAAATTGCATCTGTGCTGTGAATAGCCCCTGAAATGTCAACATTTATTAGATAAAAGTTAGTCATTAAGTATAAATGTAGCGATGCCGCTGAATTTGGATGTCTCCGATCGGCAAATTGTTGGGCATACATTCTTGAAGTAAGTAATGTATCAGCACTGCCCAAGGTGTAGACCATACCAATTAATTCTTCTTGAGAAAACATGTTCGGTTTTTTTTTATTGCAAGATCTCGCCAAAATAATCTAAAATAAACTGACATTTGTCGGACATGCGAGTCAAAACAAAATCACCAAACGTCATCAGTATCCAGGGCTAACGCGATAATACGAAATGTATTAAAATTTTTACAAAATCGCAAATTTCTCAAAAACTGTTGGAAGGATATGGCAATAAAAAGGAAATTTAATTTCGCATCAGATAAAGTGTCACAAGATATATGGTTCTACTTCAAAAAATGAAGTTATGCATGTTTGAAGTACTGAAGAATACCGTCGACGGTCTCGGCTCAATTTAGAAAATCTGACTAATGGCAAAAACCTAAACAAATACTACATTTCTTCCCGAATCCAAAACCGTAAGCCGCACAACTCTGACTTATTTCGTTTTGAAGATATTGTTAATGGCGTCGAGCTCTGAAATCGTCAAATTTATCAAAAAAAAATGAAATAACTCGAAAACGGTTCAACTGAGACCCAATGTTGTGTGAATAAACTCATGTTTATTTTTAACGAGCAATCCAAAAATGTAAAAATATATAGGATGTTCTATTTAAAATAAGAAAGTGGGTGTTTACTTCCGGTATAACCGCAAGGCCACCATAATTAGCAATAATTTTAGGTTATGAAAAACTTGATTCTGAACAACTTTTATTTGAAACTTTTTTTGCTATTTTCAACGATACGCCCACTATAAACCGATTTCTGCTTAGTAACTCACCCTGTATAACAAAACTATACTTTCATGCAATTAATGACATTTTATCTGTCATTCTTTTGAAGTTTGTCTAAACTATTTTTTATATTTTATGCATATTCCTAATATTATACGTATCTACTCAAGAACTTATCTGAACGAATGTAGCTAGGACAATGATAATTACATAATTTTTTTAAATCTGTAGCTTCAGGTAATTGCTCGACGCAAGGAGCAACAGATTTTCAGGTAAACAAAATTAAAGCGTAATTGCTCTTGGGACAAGATTTACTGCGTATACCTTATGTATACAGTCTGTTTGATTTATTGTGACACAGCACATATGTCCGTTATTACTACAGATAGAAAAAAAAGTTAAAGACAAAAGTTTTAGTATTTTTTATGATCTATTCAATCGTAATGTCAGAAAAACAGTTGAAAATCAAATAAACACGTGAAAGCTATTAGTTTCATTTTCTTTAATGGAACACCCTGTATATTTTGTTTATTTCAAATAGGCATTAATATTAGCCTTATAATGATACCACATAAGTACCCCTTTATTATAGAAATAACACAACAATTGCCAATAAATGAAATTTATCAGTTGACATGAATAACTATTTAAAGTGTCTGTTCAAAGTGACGTCCGTTGTTTGCAATACATTCTTCACATCTCTTCATTAAATTTCGTCGTGCTCTTTGCAACATCCGTGGTGTTATTTGGCCACATGCCATACGATTACGATTTTTCAGATCGTCTAGATTTTTTGGACGAGTAACATAAACTTTTTGCTTTAAAAATCCCCAAATAAAAAAATCTAAAATAGACAGATCTGGCGATCTTGCTGGCCAGTTTATGGGGCCACCATTTGCAATCAATTTCAAACCAAACTTTCTTTCCAAAATATCTTTGACATTTCTTGCGTTATGGGGAGGAGCTCCATCTTGTTGGAACCACATATCTCGACGTATTTCTAGGGGGATATCATCTAAATAATCTTCAAATTCTATCGTAAGAAAGTTGGCATATCGCTCCGCATTCAACGTTCCTTGATAAAAAAATGGTCCTATTATGGTATCACCTACCACACCAAGCCACACATTAACTGCAAATCTTTGTTGGAATCTGCATTCTTGAATTTGACGTGGATTCTCAGTATCCCAGTAATGGTCGTTTTTTCGGTTGGAGATTCCGTTGTTGTTGAAATTTGATTCATCACTCCAAAGAATGAAATTTAATAAATGTTGATTGTTGCTAAGCCAATTACAGAATACTATCCTGTCAGAATCACCATCTCTTAAACCTTGTACTAACTTAATTTTATATGGTCTCATTTTATGTTTTCTCAGAATAGAAAATATTTTATGCATACTTATTCCTAAGTCAGCCACTGCTTCGCGTATTGAATTACGTGGATGTGCTCTAAAATAGGCCAATATCAATACTTCATTATTATCTTCTCTTTCTTGTCTTCTCCTTCGTAATTTATTATTAAAACACCCATTTCTCCGTAAATTTTGTTCAAGTCTTGCAAAAGTGCAATAATGTGGTTGTCTTCTTTCTGGATACATGTTTCCATAAGTGATACTAGCTTCTCTAGAATTATCGTTGCATCTAACGAAGACCTTTAGCATATTCATTTTTTCATCACTAGAATAGTAATTATCACCCATCTCTAAAGATTTGAATCAACAACACGCAAGACGGGAAGTTACTACACCACTTTGACATTAAAGCGTTAATAAATTGTTTTATGTCAATTGTTATCCATGGCAACTGATAAATTTCATTTATTTGCAATTGTCGCGTTGTATGTATAATGAAGGGGTACTTATATGGTATCATTATAAAGCTAAGGTTATTACCTATTTGAAATAAACAAAATATACAGGGTGTTCCATTAAAGAAAATGAAGCTAATAGCTTTCACGTGTTTATTTGATTTTCAATTGTTTTTCTGACAATGCTACTGAATAGATCATGAAAAATACTAAAACTATTGTCTTTAACTTTTTTTTCTATCTGTACTAATAACGGACATATGTGCTGTGTCACAATAAATCAAACAGACTGTATTTAAAAGAAAAAATCACAGTAGGTAATATAATAAGTCATTCATAAAAATTGGTGCATAATTTTTTATTAAAAATCAACTTAGAGTCTATAATTGCTCGGCTGTTAATGGGTTAATAAACGCTTATACAGACAGCGAGTATAGATTTTTAGGTTTTAATGGCAATTAAAAAAATGTATAAATAATACAGAGTTATAATAAAAAAAAAAGGGCAAAAATCCCACATTGGTATAAAAACATAGGATTTTGGCCTTTTTTATCATAACTTTAAAAATATACAGGGTTATTACATTTTATGATACACCATTCACCAAAGTTGGGCATCTTATAGTTGATTAGGACTAATCTTGCATTTATCACAACTAATTGATTTAGTCATATTCAAATGAAATAATGATATAATTTCATTATTTTTATGATTCTTCACTTTTTATTTAAAAAAATGTTTGGTCTGAAGGATTTAAAAAGTTATGTTAACAACTTTTATTATTTTTATATAATTCTCCAACACGAGATCCCTAAAAGTCAAGTAATTCATCAACATTCAACTACAAACTTATAAATGTAACACCCTGTATACACATGTTTTTATATGGACGCTGTTATTTTCTGCTTGTACTAAGTTATAATTCGTTTTGCAGAATTGTTATCAAATAAAATTAAAAGCGTTAACGAGAAGATTAAGGAAATATATACAGGGTGTCCCCGAATGGTCTGTACAACGCTCTACCACATATTCTCTGAAACAAAATAAGACGATTTAACTAAACTTATCTCTATCCAAAAGTGGTTCCTAAGCCATCTAGAGGCCTCAAAGATATTATTTTTTTCATTATTTTTCAAATATTTTTATTTTGGACTTAGGTAAGAAAACCTAATTTGGCACATTTAATTACATTGATACCATGCACTTTTTGCGATATGTTTCTTTATCCTACGTTTAAAGTAAGTGGTCAAACTAGGACCATCAACTTCTTAAGGGACAACACCACTGTGACGGCTTCAAATAATCGATTTTTTGAAAACCATCTAGAAAAATCTAAAATACATTTAAGAATAGAATGCCGTTGGTCCCAGGTCGAAAAAATTATTATTTTCGAAGATATTAAATATTTTGTGGAGCGGTGCAGCGCTCCGTGACGCTCGGGGTCCCGCGCAATTACCCCAGTGTATGAAAATTTGAGCAGAGACGATTTGCTGCAGCGTTGTTTGGGCGGCTTTACGCAAAACAATAACGAAAGCTACAACAAATCAGTTTGGGCAATAGCCCCCAAGTGTCAGTCCGGGGGCAAAAAAATCATCGATATTGCCGCTGATATCGCGGTATTATTATTCAACGATGGCCTGAGAAGCCTCATGAAAGTTATGGAGACGTTGGGGGTAACCATCGGCCCAAATTGTTTCAATTTTTGCGTTGAAACCGACGCAGCGCGGATCGAGCAGGCGGAGCGCTCGCTCACGGATGCTGCAAAAGAGGCAAGAAAAGCCTCTACAAGATAAATTCAAATTCAAAACTATTTGAATTCGAGAAAATAAGCTTACGCTTCTTATAGTTTGCACACTTTAAACATAATATATAAAATTACGAAAAAACTATTCGTGAAAATGCAAACAGTGTCTTAATAATTAAGACAATTTAAAACGATAAATATCCATTGAAACAACTACTTCCCGTGCGAATACACCTCCGGATATTGAATTATACAATGAAATATTTAATTAAATTAAATAAGATTTTAAATATTTCATTGCATAATTCAATATCCGGAGGTGCATTTGCACGGGAAGTAGTTGTTTCAATGGATATTTATCGTCTTAAATTGTCTTATTAATTAAGACACTGTTTGCATTTTCACGAATAGTTTTTTCGTAATTTTATATATTAAGCCTCTACAAGTTCGAGAAAAGATGCTGGGGACCTTGATTTGCTTCTTAAAGGCCAGCTATATGGTGCCGGAATCGCTGATTAGGTAAAAAATTTGTTTTCTAATTTATCACATAAATTAACAAACTTCAAACTTTGAATGCGTTTTTCTCAAAACCACTTTTTTGAGTGCGGCACGCAGCAGAACTCGAGCAATTTTTATCTGATCGACTTCAAATTTGGACTGAATCAATAAAACTAGTTTATCTAAAGAAGTACATAGGATTTTTTCGATATCTCAATAAATACAAAAATTATAGCCTTTTTTCAACGAGAAACTTTGCTCGAAAATCGACCTTAAATTTCGAAAGCGTTCCTATTTTTTAAAAATCAATATTTTTTCAAATCCCTATGTACTTCTCTTCAAAATATCATGTTATTAACGAAAACACTCGATATTTTTTTTCAGATCGACTTTGAAGACAGTTCTGCTGCGTGCCGCGGATCACTGCAAAGGCAACAGCACCTGACGCGGGAGCTTCCCCAGCGCCACCATGAGGCGTGAAAAATTTGATTTTTTTTTTTTATGTATCTTTAATAAACAACGAACAAAACAACAAATACTTTTTGAATATCTCTTTTTTTCCCACAAAAAAAAATTCTTGAAAAACGGCAAAAAAACAGGGGGTCACAGTGGTGTTGTCCCTTAAGATACCTAAATCTTTTTATTCAACAGGTCAAATCATAAGGAATACTTTTTTTCTGCAAGATCATTCAATTTTACGTATTTTTTGTCTCTTATAATATTTTGCTATTTTCCCCACAAAAAAAATATTTTTATTTGTCAAAACAACAAAGAAATAAAATTCTAAAAAAAACTGATTCTTTATTTAGAAAAATAGAAATTGAGACACCTGTGAAATTCAGTTATCGGTGATTTTGTGACAACGTCAGTCATGTACTCAATTAATGAATTAACTGATATTGTTTTAGTTTTTGGGTTTTGTGAAGGTAATGGCCGCAAATGTGTAAGAGTGTACAGTGAAAGATTTCCAAATCGCCGAATACCAAACCATCAAACATTTGCTTCCGTAGGAAGGCGACTTCGAGAAACTGGCCGTTTAGAATACTCTGCGAGGGAATGCGTTTCAAACAGTTAACAACAATGTTGGTGTTTTACAACGTGTCCATTTTAATTTTTTGCGACGTGTAAATTGTTGTATTGCTGAAAATGGCAATCAGTTTGATCATTTGTTGTGAAACTAATAAATTTGTGTTTATTGTTAGGTACCTATCTTTATTTCTACTTTGTTAATTGTTTTGAGAAGCAAAATATTGTTCATAATTTTATTACTTTTTTTTGACAAATAAAAATATTTTTTTGTGGGGAAAATAGCAAAATTTTATAAGAGACAAAAAATACGTAAAATTGAATGATCTTGCAGAAAAAAAGTATTCCTGAATAAAAATATTTAGGTATCTTAAGAAGTCGATGGTCCTAGTTTGACCACTTACTTTAAACGTAGGATAAAGACACATATCGCAAAAAGTGCATGGTATCAATGTAATTAAATGTGCCAAATTAGGTTTTCTTACCTAATTCTAAAATAAAAATATTTGAAAAATAATGAAAAAAAATAATATCCTTGAGGCCTCGTAGATGGCTTAGGAACCACTTTTGGATAGAGATAAGTTTAGTTAAATCGTCTTATTTTGTTTCAGAGAATATGTGGTAGAGCGTTGTACAGACCATTCGGGGACACCCTGTATATTTTTTTAGTAAAGCAAACGTTACAGAATTAAAAATTAAATAAAAAGACAGTGTGCGTTTTCTAACCTCGACAGGGGGCGCCACCCTCGCGTCCTCGTCATTTCCAACTACAAAGCAAAATACAAAAAAATAGATAATACAACAAAAAAAAACTAGAAGTACAATTTTACGAACACAGAAACTCAAATAACTACAGAAACCAATTTAATTTTCGTGTGCATCTAACTAATATTACAAGCACAATGAACATTGTCTCGAAATGGTAACACTGACTTAAACAGGGTCCAGCAAGGAATATAAAAAAAAATACTTTGATTAAAAAACACTTAGAACCTTTCTTCAATACTTTATTTACAAAATAAAGTATTGAAGAAAGGTTCTAAGTGTTTTTTAATCAAAGTATAATTATCTTCAAGTAACTCAATCAATCCAAATAAAAAAAAATATTCAATTGTAGCCTGATTGCATTGCACGAGAATGTGGAGTAATCAGTGGTAATCAGACCTGTCACCTTGTGAGTACTTTTTATGGGGCTACCTAAAAACTCAGCCGTTATCTACAAAAATATAAATTTTAAAATTGTTCGAAAATATTGTAACCCTTCTTGCCGGACCCTGTATTTCAGCGTAGATTGAATTGAATATTTACTCACTGCTATCTTGTTCGTTGTTTGTCGATGTGGTGGTGGTCGTGTTAGACGTCGTGACGACCTCCCCGGTTTGATTTGTCGTGCTCGTGATCACTGTGGTCTTCGTGATGGTCACACCGGTGATCCTCGTGGTCGTCAATTCTTCGCCTGAGCCCATTCCCAGGTGATCCTTCACGCTGTCTATCGTTATGTCACCGATGCTGCTCGACACGGTCATGTTATGCAGAGTGTCATCACCGTTTTCCTTAGCGTCTTCCGTCTAAAAAAATTCAATGTAAATAAACAGCACATAAAATACAATCGGGAACAATTTTAATGGTTGTTGGCACATTTTTTTAATCCACTTGATAAATTAACATTTTAAAAATAAAGAACTCTGTCTAATGTTCAATATTTTTCCGATGAATAAAAATAAACTAATTTACTATTTTCGTAACAATTCTTTGAGTTACGTGAAGATTTAAACTTAACATGGAATGAAAACTATTGATAACGAGTACGTAGTACTCGAATTGTACATCTAACAAAATAAAAATTATTGCAAAGAAAGTGTTAATGTTTTCATTCCACGTTTACTATTTTCATGTTAAAAAATAAATCCCTTGATTTGATTTTGATATGTGCAAACAGCCATAACAATAATAAACAAAACTAAACAGAGGTAGAGAACCTAGCAAGCAAAAGACGAAAAAAAACAAACGGTTGGATAAAACGAAGCTGAAAACGTGCACAAGAAACGTGTAGAAAAATCACTTATTTGTTTCTTTACTTACATGCATTAAATTGATAAAACAAAAATGTGTGCATTTTACTGCGAGTGTTTTGTATTCTCCGACTAGGGCTAAATAAATCAGAAAGCACCTTTCATTGTAATTGTCTTCACAATCGTTTTTTTATTAATTAAAATTGAATATGGTCATATATAACAAATATATTAAAAATCATGTACAATAGATTATCCTGCTAATATAATATAAAATAAAAACAAGATTATGAATATATATAAATTAGTACGTTTTGTTTCTTCAAGCTTCCGTTTTGTAAATTATATAAATTGCCCCCACCCTAAATCAGTGTGAATTTCATAAAATTATTGATAAATATTTAATTCATGCTTTTGTGGATATTTCGTCAGTTTAAAGTTAAAAGTCAGTAAGTACAGTTCGAATTATTTGCGTATAAACTCTGTTCACATCTTATTCTCTAATATAAATTAGAGTAAGCTTTGAATTTTAAATTAGATTGGCACTACTAACCTAGTTTACTCTTGTTATCATAACCTCAAATTTATTCCATCATTCAGTTAGCAATCTGGGCAAACACAAAAAAATTGCTGCCTACTTTAGATCATAATTTAAATGATCGCACGGTATTTTTACATGTAAATGAGGGATATTATAAAATGCAACAATTCCACTACACATAACCAAAAAAATGCAATAACATAACCCAATTGTTAGTAACTTTTTCACTATCAACAAAAATGTCACCCTAACAATGCCTACTGCGGTGAGAATAAAATGTTAGCAGTGTTTATTGACTTTTACCTTTTAAATACTGATGACAAAAAACTTATGAAACCCACAATGCTTCAAAATTAATAAATGGATTATATTTAATACTGTATTATAATAATGACTGTTTACTTTAACGCACCTTATCGACTACACTACTTTCTTTACTGTCGGCGTTTCCGTTGACCATCGGCTGTTCGGCAAGTGCGTTGTTTTCTTCGGTTCCCTCTTCGCCGTCCTCGCCCTCGCGCTCCGAACCCTGCGTGGAGCCTGTCTCCTCTTTGTTCGTCTCCGGAATGGCCAGGTAACACCGCGCTCGGGTCACTTGTTGCGTCGACAGTGATAGCCTCTGAATTTCGGACGACGAGTGCAGGTAAAGGGCTTCCGCTTCTTTCGTAAATATCAACGACGATATTCCACTGTGTAATTTATTAATATTAATTATTTTTTGAATAAGCATATTAGAGACGGTTTACAATATTGTGTTCATATAAGAGTTTTAGTTGATCATTTCACATAAGCCACTTTCGCTAAGGTTGTTGCCCGGTAACCAACTGTGCTACCGGGGAACAAGTAAATCTAGCGTAGACGTTAGCACTACTGTATTTCGTAAAACGATAAACTTAAACCCTTTATTGTTTTTTTTTATCGTTTTCAGATCATAAAAGTGATGTTTCGTACTAATCAATGAATATTTAAATTTTAATTAATGAATGTACTTTTGCCTAATCTTAATCTAATTGAAAAAAAAAAAATATTGCGTTCATAATGTTTTTTTACAGTTTTCAGATCATAAATCCTGATCTAATAGGTAGGTAGGATGTTAATTTGTTGAAAATATATGTACTCGTGTTATGTAATAATAATAAATAATAATAAATAAAAAAAATAATAATAATAATAAGTGCATTTTTTTTTAAATAATTATACTTATTAGAACTTACTTGATATCCTCTTTCCGTACAGCGGCAGCGTTTAGTTGCCTCTTGAGATCGGGTATCGTGAGCACGAAGCAGTCTCCGATGTTGGTCAAACAAAGGAGATCTACTTCAGAATGTGTTTGATTTCCGTCAGGTAATGTACACGTGAAGTTGGCAAAGGACATCCTTCTCACTCTTGCCCCTATTTCAATACATAACATAAAACTTGGTAAATAAGGCGCATCCATACCAAACAAATATTGCATTTGTGAATATTCGCGAACATTTGCAAACACGTTTATTATTTAGTGTGGACGATAACTGCAAACACGAATGAAACTTTATTTGCGCGAAATATGAAAAAAACATTCGTTCTTGTTTGCGATCACCGTTAGGTATGGACGCGGCTTAATACTTTCACTGTAAATTGTGTGTGAGGCTGCTTTGGTATGGACGGGCCTTTTGATGGACACGTCACCGTTTTTTTAAATACAATCACTCACCTTCGTGTGCGGTCAGTTTGTATTTATAGTAAGGTTTCAGTGCTGGCAACGTGAATATTTTGAACTGTTCCTCGGAGGCGATGATGACTCTGTGCGGCTGCGTAGTATCTGGAAGGGGCGCGACGTCACGTTCGACTTCTAACGGCTCCGGAAGGGGTCTGCTGCTGCCGTCCAGGACGGCGATCGCTATCACCGGGGCCCTGTGTTTCAACTGGATTTCCTTCGCCAACTGACAGCTCACATCGTCGGTGGTTCGTTTCGAGGAAGAGGGCACTCCTATTGTGAACACGTACACTGTTCCGTTGTTCGTGCCGGCCCATAAAGTAGGAACCGTATTTTGTACTAAAGAAATAAATTCATATATATGACAATTTGATTTTCTTTGATTATATTTACTTATTATTTGAATTTGCATTTTCTTTCATTCCAGATCAAATTAATTATTTTTCATTGTTTTGTTTTTCGAAATGTCAATTTGTATAATTTACATCACATAAATGCACTCTCCAAGCGCTCGATTTTTAACCTCCTAAATGGTTATGACGTATATATATAAGCAACTAAAATTCTAAGTTGGGTGCGAATCCTGTCATACCGGACTATGCCTTGCTGTATGTTTTGAAATTTATCATTTAAAACAATCTCCATAATAATAAAATATATCTGATGTAAAAATATTTTATATCAACTGCGATTTTGTGTAGTTATAACGTATACAGAGAGTTTTATGTAACACCGAATATTTTCATAACGAGAATTTTTCTTTGAAGTATTCATATGCATACGTTGCACATTTTCTAATGCTCGATTTATTAAAAGAATTCAATTCAAAGCTTTATGCGAGTGTTTTCCACTCCCAGGCTAAGCATGAAGTAAAATTTCGAGTTTAGAAAAGCCTGAAAATTTGGTTTGGTCGCGTAGCGCGAAGCGCGGAGCGGCCAAACCAAATTTTCAGGCTTTTCTAAACTCGAAATTTTACTTCATGCGCCACCGGTACTAAACACTGATTCAATGTAAAGTTTAGTGGTGTGTTTTAAACTTCGTAATATGTCAGTGTTTTGTACCGGTGGCGCATGAAGTAAAATTTCGAGTTTAGAAAAGCCTGAAAATTTGGTTTGGCCGCTCCGCGCTTCGCGCTACGCGACCAAACCAAATTTTCAGGCTTTTCTAAACTCGAAATTTTACTTCATGCTTAGCCTGGGAGAGGAAAACACTCGCTTAAAGCTTCAAATTAAATTCTTTTAATAAACCGAGCATCGAAAAATCTGCAACGTATGCATATGGATACTTAAAAAAAAATTCTCGTTATAATAATGTTCGGTGTTACATAAAACTCTCTTTATATACGTCGCTTACGATGTTGATCTGAGGTGCCATTGTAGGTTTCACCTAACGAAACGTTTCGTACCACTTAAAGAGGTTAAATGTTAAACAAAAATAAATATTCTACTTGCGGACCATTTGGTTCTGTCCTTCTCAAGGGAATTAAAACAAAACCGAACAGAATTACATAAACTACAAAATGACATTTGAAAAGATTACTGGATGAAAAAATATGCAAATTCAAATAGTGTCAAAGAATCGGAATAAAATATTGCATTATACCACTAATAAGAAACGTTCTAGCGAAATATAAACATCTGACTATGGATCCCATGCCATCGTCGACAGCCCTGGCTTCTATTTGCCTCTCGACAGGTTTGGCTTCGATGGGTGTGTCATCGGGAAGTTTTCTGGGCGGAGGCGACGTTGCTGCTTGAGCAGCCGGAGTGGGGTTATTAGGCCTCCTCTGCGAACGCCCTTTCCTTAATCTACGAAACGATTCCCGTAGAGACTTCTTGAAAGATTTCCTCCGAGATATCGGCGTGTCGCCCGATCCATTTAAATCTATAAAAAAAGTTGGTCTTAAATAATTATCGTTTAAAGTTTATATCAACATTTTCGTAGTTTTATATATATACATAAGCACTACACTCCTCGTGGAGTTTGGCTGCTTCTTTTCTGAAGCTTTCATGATCTACTTGTAGGGGCGGATCAGACCCCATTTACTTTTTTGCTTTGTGTCTATATTATTATTATTTTTTTTTTTTAACTGTTTTTTACTTTTTCCACTATGTCTTTCCATTCTTTCCTATTTATCGCAATTTTTTTCCAATATTTCACCCCTATTTTCTTAAGATCGTCCTCCACTTCATCTAGCCATCTCGATCTGGGCCTTCCTTGCCTTCTCCTTCCTTCTGGGTTCCACTCCAGCATAATCCTTATTGTCGCGTTCGGTCCTGCTCTCCAAATATGTCCTAGCCATCTTAATCGTTTCATTTTTATATGTGAAATTATATTTTCATCGCCCATTTGCTGCCGAATTTCCTCATTTGTTCTTCTACGATAATAGTTGTCGTTTTCTTTTATTGGGCCAAGTATCGTTCTCATGATTTTCCTCTCCATTATGAGTAGATTATTTTGCTCTTTTTCTGTCATTGTCATTGTCTCTGCTGCATGTGTCATAATTGGTCTTATCATCGTTCTGTACACATTCATTTTTGTGATATTGTTGTTCCTTAGAATTTTTATATATTATATATAAAAAAATAGTTCATAAATTGAAAATGTAAGCATTTATTAACAATATATGCTGAGAGTTTAAAACTTAATTCTTACCTGTTTTAATTCAGTAAGAATTAAGTTTTAAACTCTCAACATATATTGTGATGTTTTATATTTTAATTTTCTATTGCCGACACACACTTATTTCGATTCATTACGATCATTTTTAAAGTTAAAATAATAAAAATATGGAACGAAACAAGTATTTTACTTCTCCCAATTTAAAAATTTGGTTCCATCAGGAAAGTACCAGAACAACTATCGAATATATCAGTTCTTACCATTTGGATTCAAAGTACACTTAACAACGACGGGCTTATGCTTCAAATAATCGAACAGAGCCAATCCGTGTGCCGTGCCCGCTGCCACCAATCCCCAATCTGCCTGCAGCACGCAGCAAGTGACAGCCGCCGGGGGATACAACTGCAAAATGCAATCCGCTTGGAAGCCTCTGGTTTGGTGTATTTCCCCGGTTTTCGGGGCCAATTGGTTATGCCCCTTCCACACGAACCCATCACGATCGTTCACAATGTTCATCGTGACCACTTTCAACGTGCTGTCAAGTACTTCCGTGTCGAACTTAGAAAGAACGACGTGACCTGCGGTTCCGGCTACGACTAAGGTTCCCGAGAGCGGGCAGAGCGTCACCCGTTTGACAGCTAGGCGTGGATCATCGGAATACGGATCGAAGACGCCCGTTTTTCGAAAAGGCGGCCATTCTTCTTCCATGTCCTCGGAGGACGGTTCAACTTCATCTAAATTTAAAAAAACATTATAGTTACTAAATAAATAAAATTGTAAATAAAATAAATTGATGCTGGGTTTCACCAACGTCACTTTAATCGATCAATAGTTATTCATCTATTAAAATTTAGTAATAGTTACATACATGTCAAGAAATGAATCAATTCACATGACATTAATGTTTATGACATGGAAAATGTCTATTCCAATCGAAAAATAAATTCATTCAACGAACAAGAGGTAATCGAAGTTGGTGAAACCGGGCATGAATAAAGTAAACAAATAAATTATAAGCCTATGACTGAATTATTAATTTAATATTATATTCTGTGAATGTACCCAATATTAGATGCCTGTACTTCCACAGTCTCTGTACATATGCTTATAAACATCGTAATGCCTTAAACTACATGAGATCAAACCATGACACACGAAGTAAGACTAGACTCTATATCCCTAATTGCAAATCAGCCTTTAGCCTCAGATCATTCACCTACACAATCCCCAAAACCTATACTCTCCTTCCCCAACATATCAAACAAAATAACAAAAAAAAATTCTCACAACTTTCAAAATCTTATATCTTCGAAAATTATCCTCAATTCTCAAAAATATTAGAATAATAAACACATATCATATATTTATTTTTCGGTACTCATTATGTAAACTAAAACAACTTTTATGTATCATATATTGCACAAAATTTCTAAGAACTTCATGCCAGCACGCTACAAGTGTTCACTCAGGTGCTTTGAACTATTATTGTTACATCTGGATATTCATTACGTTGAGCAGAACACTGCTCAATATAAAAGAAATATATTATAGAACGGATGTTAATTTGTTGAAAATATATGTACTCATGTTATGTAATAATAATAATAATAATAAAAAAAAATAATAATAATAATAATAATATTGTACCTCCTATATCTTCCCCAGTGAAATATTGTGCGGTACTAAATTTATAAATTGGTGTTAGGGTGACTGAACCGGCATCCCAGAATCTGACGGTACCGTCTTCATGTCCCGTCAAAAGTAGTTCTCGTCTGGGTTGTTCTCCTTTTGAGCAAAGTAAATCGCCCCCAGTGATCGGCCACGGGTTCGAGGAATAAAGGTGGCTGGTTTGGGCCCTTCCTGCTTCCTTAAGTTGATTCCAAATTTCCTCAGGAACTTCTATATATTACAGAAACCATTGGTTATGTTCAAGATGTAAAACTGGGAAAAATAGATACTGTAAAACAGGGCCAGCCCGAATTCCTTCGAGAGCCAAAATTAACACCTAAAATGTTTCAAAGATGTTTCAGCAGACTGACCAAGCCAAATTAGGCTTTTGTAAACTCGAAATTTGACTTCATGTGCTACACCGATTAAACACTGATTTAACGTGAAAGAAAAACACTTAATTTGTACAATAACACAATACGAATTGTACCGTTGTGCGATCATTTAAAACATAATCAAGTGTAAGCTTTGATTTTTAATTAGATTGGCACTACTGACTTTTAATACATAGTTTACCATAACCTCAAATTTATACTAGCATTCTGGGCAGCCCCACAAATAAAATGCCGCTTACACTTAATTATAATTTAAATGATCGGACGGTATTCAAAATTAGTATACCGTATTAGTATCAAACCATTGATAATGGACACTTCGTGTCCGAAATGTACATTTGGTTACAAAATAAAGTATTGAAGAAAGGTTCTAAGTGTTCTTTAATCAAGGTATTCAAAATAATACAAAAGTAAGCGAATATTCGCCAATTCGATTCGGAATTCGGAAAAGGGATGTTCCGAATTCCGAATCGAATTGGCGAATATTCGCTTGAAACTTAAAATTGTTTGAATATTTAAAATACTACATAGAGCGGTATTTGTGACAGTGTTTAAAGGGCCGTGGGTTGGCCGGCCCTGCTGGAAACGAAAAATAAATTTAAATAACTCACTGGAAACGTGTTGACTGCAAGTAACAGCGGAAGCGTGTAAAGGAACTAAATAAGGCAAATTCATCATCTTCCAATCGTCCGATTGCAAATCAATAGCTACCAATTCCTCTTCAGCTAAAACCAACAAAGCGATTGGTCCTTTTGCGACGTCTTCGTCATCCTCATCGGATTCCTCATCTTCATCGTCGGAAGCAGTTATAATTTCAAAATCAATAACCTAAAACCCAGCAACAAATATGCAATGATAAAAATAATAATAATAATCTTTATTTAGCATCTTTTGCTATACAATAACATAGAATTATATTTACAATCAAAAAACAAACAGAAAACTAAAATCGCATAGTAGGGACATCATTTTTGTTGTACTTACTTTACTTGTAAAGTCAAAAACGACGTGTTTCTCCCCATTCACTACCGACACCGTGTATTTCTCACTGTAACTTGCCCTTGGAAGACCGCCAGAAAAAGTAATCAAACTATCGTCATTCAGTTCGTGCCTTAAAATTTTTAAAATCGCTTTGCACGGATACGGGCCGTAAGTCGTGATAGGTTCTGAACTGGGGTTTTCTTCATCATCTACATCCCACGTGATGTAGCTGCCTAAAAATATTTCCATCATTATTACTTAATTTCAATGTATGTTTTTGGGTTTCGTGCAGAGTATTATTAACGGATAATTAACACAGTTGTATCCTTTCTTCACACTTTATCTTTTAATGGTTAGATATATATTTCAAGTGCTAAGCACTCAATATCAATAGCAACTCAGTCATTGATAATGAGTGTTCAGCACTCGAAATATGTTAGTTATTACAAAATAAAATGTGAAGAAAGGATACAAAAGTGTTAATTATTCATTATTTAATTTCACAGCAAACTGATTTAACATTACCGTCATTGTGTGAACTGGTGAAATTCTTCCCGTTGTCGTTCCAACAAATCGATTCTAATTGCTGCGAAGGGGTGTATTTTTTCACAGCCGTGTTATCGCTTCTGTTCCACAACACAATTAGGCCTCGATTGTAGCCAATTAAAATGTGGTTTGGTTCTTCTGGCTGTTCTAAAACCGCTTCGACCGCTCCAGGGTTTAGTTTGTGGGAAGCACTGAAAATTAATTAATTTCAATTATCAATATAAAGACAATAGAACAGTGTCACATATGGTACCATGCGATCATTTAAAATATAAATTAGAGTAGGCTTTGAATTTTAAATTAGGTCGTCACTACTGATAGTTAACACATAGTTATATAACCTCAAATTTATTCCATTATTCAATTAGCATTCTAAATTTTAAATTAAATTGGTACTACTGAGTGTTAACTAAGGATGTTATATCTATGGATTGCTTACTTATATATAGGACAAACGGGCAGGTCTTTTGAAACGCGATTAAAAGAACATAGGAAAGATATTCTAAATAATAAACAGACCACGGGGTTCGCAAAACATTGCATCGTGGCTAATCACTTTTTCAGCTCAAACGACTGTAAAATGTTGCATTCGGGTAATAAGGGATTAGTTTTGAATTATCGGGAGGGTTTAGAAATAAGTAAAGCCATAAAGGCGGGAAAAAACGTGGTCAATGACAACGGAGACCTTTGGAATTCCCCGATAATTAGAGCGCTTATTACCTGAAATACCGACATCTAGTATATATAATCAATTTTGCTCTTTTGTACACCATTCTTGAAAATGGCATTAGGCCGAAACTAGTTGAAAATAAAACAATTTATTAGTAAAACAAACCAAGTGAATTTCAATCAAATACCTATATATTAATAGAAATGTTTTACCAAGTGATCAATGAGAAACAAGTTAACGATATGCTTACTTCCATTTTACGGGTGAGGGAAAAATTGAATTTGTGCCAAGGGGCGCTAATACTTGTGGGAGAACTGGAAATCGAGTAGAAAAGGTGAGACTATGGTCAGGATGTGGGGTACAAGTAAGACAGACGACTATATACACCAATCACCGGTTTTGCATCTCGACTCAACTTTGGTTTGAGTCAAAATCCTAGGTGCTAACTTCGTAACTTTTTAAAATGAATATAATTTTCTACAAATCTAATATTTTAACGACTGTTGACATAAATTTGGTTTGAATCAAAATCTTAAGTGCTAATTTTGTGATTTTTTCTTGAATCTTGTTTACTTACTTTTGCATTACGACATCCTGATAAATAATCTCCGACGCCATTCCGAACGTATTCAAATCCAACACGTAAATATTTCCCCCTTCGGTGCCCAACAATAAATTCTTCTTACTGGAATCCACGCAGAGCGCACTGATCCTTTTCAATTTGCCTTCCATTGCGTGCGACTTGACTTGCACGAGTGAGCTTTTGTTAACCTCCCAGAGGTGCAGGGAGTTGTCATCGCAGAGGCTGACCACACGGCCGGCGTACGGCAGGAAGACTAATTTCGTGACAGCTATGTTTTCCTGGTGCTGCCCGTAGAACTCCACGCCGGGTTTTCCGAACACTTTTATTGCACCGGTGGCCGTGCCGATGCAGAGGAGTCGCAACGTTGGGTCCCATGCTAGCGCTGTCGGTTTGTGTGGAAAACCGTGTTGCAATGTCTGTAATGGAGTTAGGATTTTAATACTTTTATGAATAATAGTTTGACCAAAGAGGATAATATATCCTCTAGGTTATGTGAAGAGAAATCTGACATTAATATGACAATTCAATTAACTCACAAAGATTACAATTACAAATGTATTATTTGTATCTACTACCATTGATTAAATAATATATAAGATAGGAAACGCAATGCATTAAAAACGTGACCCCAAAAATTGTCCAGCTTTGGCGTCGACACCAAGTAGGCGGTCAACTGAACTACACTATTTAAAATCTTACAGATATCTATTTTGTGTAGAAGTTGAGGACCGCGAGATATTTATGCGCTCCTGATACTCTCCTCGAGCGGAGCGGTTAGCAAGTAGGTGCGGACGTCCCGGGGAAGTGAGGGTTTTTTTTTGCGTGAACATGCAGACGGCCGGAGATTCCTTTAATAGTTTTCAAAATGAATGTAAAACGTAATAATTGCGTTTATATTAATTGTCATATAAACAGACACAAAAATCCAGAAATATCATTCTTTAAATTTCCAAAAAAAGATGAAAGTAGACAAAAAAATATGGATTGAGAATAGCGGTAATATAAACTTATTACAGTTAAAAAACAATAAACTGCATACGAGTGTTATATGCGAAAAACATTTCGCTTCAAAATATATTATGAAAAATGGTGCTAGGAAAAATGTTTCTAAGACAGCTGTACCGTTTGACTTCCGCGAAATCCCTTCAACTTCAGAAGAAAACGTATTTAAATTGAAGTTGCCAATAAGAAAGTGCTATGGAAAATTACCAATAAACGAAAATGAAATTTCTACTGTGGAGATGGTGAGTTTGTAATATTCAGGACCGGCGTGTGCGGGGGGGGGGGGGGTTGTTTTACCGCTTGTAGTGCCCAAAACATATTTAATAATAGGCTTAATTAATGACAGGGATTCGCGAAAAAAAATCTTAAGGTGTCCGTTTTTAGAGCTGCTCTATGGGTGATCGCAGTGACGGATCCAGAGAGCAATTTACGGGGGGAGGGGTATTGACAATTATCTGTTGTATTGTTTCAAAATATACAGGGTGCCCGTTTTTCGAGCTGCACTATCTCGCTTATTTGAAGAGATAAAGAATCGGTTAAATGGAGGCAAAGTTGTGTATTTTAGTGCATACTAATAATTTGCTTTCACATTTCATATATCTTTAATTGTTTCGATATAATTTGAAAAAAAAAGAAATTTTCGATATTTCAAAATTGATCATATGTCATTTGTAATTTTTTCCAAAATTTTTAAAAACATTCTTATAGCCCGATTTATGAACTTACCGCATAAACAAATTAAATCTGCAAACAATTCGTTTTTGTTTTTCCAAACACGACTTTTGTCTTTGTTATGGGCGCATATGGAGATATGCATATCATTGAACAGCATTTTTTACGCTGATTTCAATGATGAGCTACATGTCGACTTTTGAAAAATGTATTGTTATTATGATATGTAACCATTGAAACAATTCAGCAATGTCCACAAAAACTATTTGTTTGTATAAGAAAATGTAACCAATTATTAGTAGACTTCCGTGTAAATAGCATTTCAACTACTCCATAGCAACTTGATATTTTTTGGTTGACATCACAGTTATCTGACACTTAAAAACATGGAATATCTGTGAATATGATTTCATTGCAAACCTTTGTTTAAACTCAAAATAATTGTAAAGTTTTTTGGCAATTTTCTCGGTAAATACTTTTCTTAAATTATTGAATAAATTACCAAGTCATTAAGCTTAATACGCTTTAAAAATAATGTAATAAGACCGGTACTGTCAAATAATTAGAGGAGCCAATATTAACACATTACAAATTTGACATGTAAATCCCTATGGTCCGCTTTACAAATCAACACCCGGTATACATCCCAAAACTCAAATGTCTATCATTTATATTGGCTGAGTATGTATGTTAAATTTAATATTTCACTCATGGAATACCCCAGTGTTTTTCTATACGGGCAATAATCCCGAACCACGCTGTATAATAAATATGTCGCCCACCTATGTTTGAAAGAATTTAATCACATATATTCTATTTTACATCTCGAAATCATTTTTTTAGGAAAATATACCAAATGAAATTCGCATATTGACACCACCACCACCATCACCGGAGTTGTCGCAAGGTTCTTCAACCGATATACATAATATTCAAATAAAGTTTCCCCCCGAAAAAAGACAATCAATTAAAAAATCAAATACTTTAAAAAAATTGAAAATGAAAAATTATAGACTGGAAAAGAAATTATTACTCATGTCATCGGCAAACAAATTACAAAAACAGTTACTGAAGAAATCGTCAGATACCAACACGTTTGTAAATATGTTAACTTCACATAAATCGAGAGCCGCATATACATTCAAAGAAAAACAAATGGCTCTTTCGTACTATTACAAATCACCAACACTCTATAAATTCATGATAAAAAAGCATGTTTATATTATTCTAATTAAGCGCATCATGTAGAAAAATAATTGATTCATTACTAACAATAAAAATTTGCTTCAAAGTTATATGATAAAATACATTAACACAAGGTATAATTTTTAGCATGTAAAATACTAAGGCCCGCGATAAGCAAAAGATAATATATGTATAACTAAAAGTGGCCGTTTTCTTATTACTGCAAAGAATACGGCCACTATCAAGGGGCATAAAAAAATAGGCATAAAAAAGCAGCGCGATGAACAAGCGATCTTTGTGCGCCACGTTACATTCGAAGCAAGTATCAGGAGAGCATAACGAGCACAACTGCACAGTTAGTTCTATAATACGTCGTTCATATGAGTGGTGTCTCCAGCTGACTGAGACGTGTGAGGCGTGCAAGGGTGGTTGTATATAGTTTTCATGAGCACGTTATTATCCATACAGTTTCGCTTCTTATACTACTTATTCAATGCTACTACCAATTTAATAAAGTGTCTCTGAAGATTAGGTAGGATAGGAAGATCAGGTAATATTCCTTGCTCAGGAATATCTGTCTTCAGTGCCGTGGCAAGCTAGTTTGGCGCCTGGTGCCAACATTTTAAATGACGCCTTTTGTTTTCTTTTTACTTTCTACGTATGTAATACAAAAGAAGAGTATTGTTTTTACGAAAATTTGCAATAGAAAAATGTAGTCGCAATCAGGAGCGGATTTGATATTGACATTTTACATTGACTAATCTAATGTTTGTCAACTGGCGCCAATGACGGCTGACTCCGACGTGTGTCCGAACGTCTCGATAAACGTCTAAAGTGGCACACCAAATGTCAAAAGTGAGACGTAAACTGTCAAAACTTACATCAAAAACAGATAAATTGTAGTAAAATGTCATTACTGACACATTGTGTTAAAAAGGTGAGATCATTTGATGCAAAAAAGTTTCAGAAATGTCGAAACTCTCCAAATAGGAAAAATGTGAAATATGTTGAAAATCATCGAAACACTTTAAGACATTTATTTATTAACTACTATTTGTTATTTTTCGATATTTCTACTCGCTTGTCGTAAAATCGTATTCTCAATTGTCTTTGGTCATTATGCAATCAAGATTCTTTAATCGAGTGCCTGATATTAAAGCACTCATAAACAATTTTTCTTTTTTTCAGAACTGTCAAATATCTCAATTGGATTAGATTAGACATCTTATAATTAGGTTAGACGACAGTCACTGATGTTAGTTTAGGTTAGATGACACCCTTATCGTAAAACTCAATCGAAAAATGTTTAACCTAACTTTACATTATTAGTTTCTGTCGGTTTACATATTTTTTATTTGTGCTTTGCATGTGTGCTTCTTTCGTTTATTCTGTGTACCCTTCGATCGTCTCCACTGTCACTTTGTCATGTAAGATATATTAACTGAAACGTGAATATTTACCAAATAAACGAAAAATTATGTAAAAATGAAAACTTGAACACTAATATCGATAAGAACCGCCAAACAAATGAAAAAGCATAAGGACAGAAATGATAAAGTAGTGTGACAAAAGACTGTTGACATGTTGATATTATCGACAAGAATTGCCAAATAAATAAAATAAGAAATGATAAACTAGTAAAACATTTAGAAAAGACAGTTGTTAAAGTGATTTTATGTTGAAATAACAATAGACAGTGTCTGTTGCTTTTTGCCATTTTACGCCCCTTTTGACTATGACAGCCAACATACTGCTGTATTGTCAATAACAAAGATAACTGCCATTTTCTACGTTTTTAAAAGTTGAATAAAAAACGCCTCTGTCATTATTGATGGTACTTCACTGTGTGCCGTAGATTAAGAATCCGCAAATTGCTCTAACCTCGAAAATAACCGTGTTACGCTGCTCAACTGTCTATATGTATTACTTCACATCTGTTTTGTCAATCGAAATCGATCCCTTTGCGAATTTTAACCTAATTTGACGAACCTGCTTTAATCTCGAAAGCTGTCTAATTTTATTACATCACGTTAGTTTTGACAATCGCAAACGATTCCCTGGCGAATTCTAGCCTAGTTTAACGTGTCTCACTCATCACTTTTTCTCCCTGTTCAAAATTCCGACTTCTTGATTTTTTTCCACTCTTTCGAAATTCTGCAAAAAAACACTATACTATACTGACTGTCATTTCACTATGTAAACTAGGATTACATTAACTATTTTGACTATCATTTAGTAAACATTGTGACAGCTATGTCATAAAAGTTATAAATTTTAGACGTTAGAAACGTCGAATGTAGGTACCTGTAGAAAGTGATGACATGTCAAAAGTTGGGTTAGATTAGTTGTCTCATTGTCAATTTAAGTTAGGTAAGATGTCACTTTGTAAGCGAATTGTCGACTTACTGCGACTGTCACCATAGTCGCAAATGTTTTTTGTTAGTACTAGAAAATGGTAGCAATAATTGACTCACAGTAGATTCAGACCATTTTTGAACAATCTGTCAGTCCGATTCATCAAAAACTAGTAAGGGGCGGGCAATATCGAGTATGTCAAGGATCGAGCTGAATGATCAAGCAGTTGAAGTATCGAACAGATAGAGCAAAAAATTAAGCCGCAGGAAATAGTCTACAAAAAATTCTACCGCCCCCTTTTACTGGCGCCTGGTGCGGTCACACCGCTCGCACCCCCCTTGCCACGGCGCTGTCTGTCTTCTTTATTATCTGTCCATTTATACAGAGAGTTTTATTTAACATTGAACATACTAAAATGTACTCAATGGCAAAGCTGGGCAGGATTCGAATCATTCAGGATTCGATTCCAGGATTCGAATCCTTTTAGAGGATTCAAAAGAGGTATTCGAATACTTTAGTGAAAACGGATTCGTGATCCGGATTCCTTACATTTTTTTAAAAGGATTCGTATTCGAATCCAGACGTAGATGATTCGAATCCTTATAAAAGGATTCGAATTCTTTTAAAAGGATTCGAATCTTTATAAAAGGATTCGAATTCTTATAAAAGGATTCGAATCCTTATAAAAGGAATCGAATCCTTATAAAAGGATTCGAATCCTCATACACGGATTGAAATCCTCCCAAATAATTCGAATCATCGCTATATTAAGGCTGGGATTCGAATTCGATTAATTCAAATAGTTAAATATTCTAATATGAATAATTAAATCAATAAATTATTCATATTTGAATATAAATATTTAAATTTTCGAATAATTCAAATATTTGTGAATGCATATTTGGTATATTTTTAACTTCACTTGAAATCAGTGTTTTATACACGTGGCGCATGAAGTAAAATTTCGAGTTTAGAAAAGCCCCGTGAAAATTTGTCGAGGGTCGCTGCGCGACCCTCGACAAATTTTCTACGCGGGGCTTTTCTAAACTCGAAATTTTACTTCATGCTTAGTCTGGGAGTGGACAACACTCGTTCTTAGAAATTTCAAATTGGAGGATCACTCTAGATTACTAAGTTTATTACCATTTTATAAAGCTACAGCTCGAAGGACCAATCATGGTCTTCGGAGACCGAAGGACTACAGGGAATCGAAGTTTTTTTACAAGAAAACAACGAATATCTAAAGGTTTACAGCATGGATAGGAAAGAAAACATCTAATTTTGAAAAAATATCAAAATTGGGTTGGTTTTTAGTGCATATTTAACTTCACTTTAAATCAGTGTTTTATACGCATGGCGCATGAAGTAAAATTTCGAGTTTAGAAAAGCCCCGCGAAAATTTGTCTCGGGTCGCTGCGCGACCCTCGACAAATTTTCTAGGCGGGGCTTTTCTAAACTCGAAATTTTACTTCATGCTTAGTCTGGGAGTGGACAACACTCGTTCTTAGAAATTTCAAATTGAAGGATCACTCTAGATTACTAAGTTTATTACTATTTTATAAAGGCTACAGCTCGAAGGACCAATCATGGTCTTCGGAGACCGAAGGACTACAGGGAATCGAAGTTTTTTTTCAAGAAAACAACGAATATCTGAAGGTTTACAGCATGGATAGGAAAGAAAACATCTAATTTTGAAAAAATATCGAAATTGGGTTGGTTTTTAGTGCATATTTAACTTCACTTTAAATCAGTGTTTTTTATGCGTGGCGCATGAAGTAAAATTTCGAGTTTAGAAAAGCCCCGCGAAAATTTGTCTCGGGTCGCTGCGCGACCCTCGACAAATTTTCTAAGCGGGGCTTTTCTAAACTCGAAATTTTACTTCATGCTTAGTCTGGGAGTGAACAACACTCGTTTGAACTTTAAATTTAACTCTTTTAAAAAATCGACATATGTAATATAATAAATCATTCATTGAAATCATAGAAAAAGATGCAAAATTTTACCTAAAATTAATTTTTAGAGTTAACTTTATAATTTGCTCAGCTCTTAATGGGTGAATATTCTATTCCTAAAAAAAAACGTATTTATTTAATATTAAAGTTGCATTTAATACAATAACAAACTGTAAATAAATCGACAAAAATCTAGAAATATCGAAAATCTCGACATGTATAAAATCTTAACGGTCCACTCCCAGACTAAGCATGAAGTAAAATTTCGAGTTTAGAAAAGCCCCGCGTAGAAAATTTGTCGAGGGTCGCGCAGCGACCCGAGACAAATTTTCACGGGGCTTTTCTAAACTCGAAATTTTACTTCATGCGCCACGTGTATAAAACACTGATTTAAAATGAATTTAAAAACGCACTAAAAACCAACCCAACTGCGATATTCTTTTCAAAATTGAATGTTTTCTTTCCTATCCATGCTGTAAACCTTTAGATATTCGTTGTTTTCTTGTAAAGAAACTTCGATTCCCTGTAGTCCTTCGGTCTCCGAAGACCATGATTGGTCCTTCGAGCTGTAGCCTTTGTAAAATGGTAATAAACTTAGTAATCTAGAGTGATCCTTCAATTTGAAATTCTAAGAACGAGTGTTGTCCACTCCCAGACTAAGCATGAAGTAAAATTTCGAGTTTAGAAAAGCCCCGTGAAAATTTGTCGAGGGTCGCGCAGCGACCCGAGACAAATTTTCACGGGGCTTTTCTAAACTCGAAATTTTACTTCATGCGCCACGCGTAAAAAACACAGATTTAAAATGAAGTTCAATAACACATATATCATTATTAATTAAAATCATTATTTAATCAGATATTTAGTCAGTGGATGAACATTTTTATTAATAGAGACTGATGGAATAAAATATTACTGGTTGCAAATAATAGATTCAAATTTATTTTAAAAGGATTTGTATCCGTGATTCAAAAATGAGGATTCGAATCATGTTAGGTGATTCGGAATCGTGATTCGAATCCTGTTTTTGAGGATTCAGCCCAGCTCTGCTCAATGGTTAGTATAGTTTTATTAATCCATATAAATCACAAAGATATTGGACAAGTCAAGTACAATTAACAAATTACAGACATATTACAAAAAGAAATCATCTAATGAATAAAAAACCTTATTAGCTAAATATATTCTAAGCGTTTTCTTGAATTTTGTATATATGTCAATTTTCTTAATATCAGATGGAAGATTATTATATATTTTTATACAATTATATCCCGGGGCTCTCTCGTATTGAGCAGTGTTATGTCCTACTATTGAAAGACTATTACGATGCCGCGTATTGTATTTATGAAAAGATGAATTTTTTTCAAAATATGTATTATGTTTTTTCACAAATAGACTGCACCTCATTATGTAAATGGATGGAAAAGTTAAAATATTTGACTTTAAAAATAATGATCTACATGACTCTCTGGGCGATACGTTATAAATCAATCTTACTAGACGTTTTTGCAAGACAAAAATCCTACTACGCAGAGCAGATTTTCCCCAAATGATTACATTGTAGGATAGAGCTGAATATGCTAAGGCGTAATAAACTTCCACTAAATTTGGTAAAGCTAATACATTTTTTAAGTTTAACCCTTTCAGGACAACTGGTTACTGCTGCTAACCACAAATTTAAAATAAATTGTCTAAGTGTCTACTGGTTTCTAGTTAAAACCACGGTGCAATATGTGTTGCCTATGTAACAGAAATAGTGCTTGTATAGATTTCATGTTGGTATCATTGTCTTGGAGCTTATTTCAGACTATTTATTGTGGCGATGTGCACATGTCAGGATACTTGTAGGTTATGTGTATACACCATTCCATTTGTTTCTGGATCTCGCCTAGCCATGCTTTCGTGTTGTTATGTTGCAGTATCAACATTTACATTTTTTATTAGTTGCCACTCCTGATTCCTTATTTTAACAGTGTTGCAATAATTTATGATATCATAAGTAATCCTCTTTTTAATTTTCAAGAGGTTTATTGTTAATCTTGCAACAATTATTTCGCCACGCGGTCGCTTCTTCGAGCATTTTATTATTAAATCAAATTAATCTAGTGTTGCAATGCTAAATAATAAAAGTGGAATGAGGGCTTAAAAATTGTTTGATATGAAAATTATCAGTATCACAAGAGGGTGGGAATAAATTTGCAATTCTACAAAAAAATACTGAGGGCCAACAGAAGAGAGAATGACCAAAATTAAGGTGGATGGATGGAGTTGATCAAAATGTGTTAACGGGAAGACCCAAGCGAGAAATACAAATGGATGACGAAATAAGTTTGCAGAGCCGAATTCATTATATTTGTTATATACAATATTATTGCTGTGTTTGTATGTACAAAAACCAAGTAGTAAATTTTGTTAATCTTAAAACTGCATATTATTATCCTTTTATATCTGAAAATTTGTAAAACAGGCAACAGTGTAAGATCACAATAGTCAGAAATTATAACCTTAAAATCGAACATCTGACAGTGACATTTAAAAACCCTGATTTAAAACACAACCAGCCCCATTTACAATACTTAAACTGTCGCTTTTCCATAGCAAGGCGAGATCCAGAAACAAATGGAATGGTGTATATAAACAATTTTTGTTTTTGTTCCAACAATTCTAACCTATTTAAGTAATATTTATTATTATCTATTAGAGCTTCATTGTTTATTTTTAGATTGTTATTAGACTCCTTTAATTGTGTCACTAGTTGAGACAAGTGTTTGAATTGTTGTTGTAATGAAATAATCAGATAGTTGTTACCCTCTTCAATATTGGTCGTACACATGTGATTTGCTTGTACATCCGTTTTTCCCTTCGAGAAACATCCTGGGTGGAAAGTTGCAAAACAGATACAACACTCGACACAATCTCTCACTATCACTCTTTTCCAATGTTTATAATTACAATAGTTTTTATTTTCACTGTCTTTTTCACAGAGCTCCTCACACTCAGCCATCTTATTATCTTTTTATTTTCCTATATTCGATGTGTACTGGGACGTAGGGCGTCAATTTTTCTACTCCTTTTTTTCTACTAATAATTATTTCTACCTTATTCTTTTTCTACCAATATTAATTTATTGAATTTTCGAACATTCGAATAACATTAGAACACTGACATCTTCATGACAACTTCACGTTCATTCATAATTTGACACATTTGTAACTTTGATAATATTCTTTCAACTTCTTTTAAAATTATGGACGTGGAACTGATTAAAACATCTCGAAGTACGTTGTTGCACATTGGGGGATATTTGTATTCCAAAAACAATGAAAAAAACGGGCGAGTAAATTGGAAGTGCCGCCAATATCCGGAGTGCAGCGCTCGAACCAACAATGTTTCTGAAGGCTGGCATAACCGGTTCCAAATTGTTGTCAGCAAAAATCATCCGAGTTTATACACATTTATGAAAGAACTTTTAAAGGAACAAGCGGACACTGAGTGTATGATCCGTGAACTGGATTTAGGCAAACGAATTAAAAAAGACAGGAATCAATCGAGACAGCAGCAAGAAGACCGAATCAGCAACGTGGTGCTTCAGTATGAAGAACGAAAAAATGAAATTTTATTGTACCTTAAAGACGTCGGACATTACATTACATTTTAATAAAAATTCAGTTTTTCATTGACGTTTGAGTATTATTATTTTGGGTAGATAATAACAATAGTAGAAAAAAATTAGTAGAAAAATCGGAGTAGAAAAAATGGAGTAGAAAAAACGTCATACAATCGTACTGGGACGCATCAAAGCATTGAGTGCGATGTGATTGGCTACAATTTCTAATTGAAATATAGTCAACCCAATTTACACTATTTCCTTCAAAAATAAATGAAATCTGTCAGTTATCGCAAGCAAGTGATATTTGCTGTTCTAGCACTTGAAGCAGACGTAGACGAAGAACCTAGAGTTAAACATATCAATAATGTATACAAAGGAGGAAAAGATTATTCTGTTAAACTGATATCATGGAGAAAACAGTTCAAGAAATTCCAATGATTTATTTTCTGAAACATCTGTTCAATCAGACTACCATTTATTTCAATCATTACGAATCTTCTAGAACAGTTTGTTTGGATAAATTTCACAAGCGAAGAGTTAGAAGTCCGTCGATATTATCGAAACAGATGAAATTAAACAATTTCTGTTATGTCGAAGAGTGTCTAATAATATCCTTACTATTGCAAAATCAATTAATATTTAAAAATCCTTTGCACGTAGGAGTTCTACAAGAATTTAAGTTTAGGTCCTATAAATTCCAGCATTACTAGTTGCTGTATAACAACATTAAGCGATAACATTTTTGTAAAATTGTATTTAATATGTTAAATTAAACAACGAAATGTTGCGAAAAATTGTGTTTACTGATGAAGCGTTTATATCTTCTTACCTTCTTTAACTAGTATTTTACTAATTGCAAATATAACAAAAGTTGATAACCAATCCGTTGTACTAAAATATTTATAATACAACATAATAATAATAACTTTATTTATGCCCACAGGTACATAAGTCTATACAAAAGAAACAATAATACATCTAATATTTAAATTTAACAAAGAAATCTTCTATGGAATAAAACGCATTTTCTATTAACATTGACTTAATTTCGTACTTAAAATCATTTGGCGTTAGCTGTTTATATTTTTCTGGAATTGAGTTATATAAACGTATTCCAAAAAATCGAGTGCTGTTTTGAGTACGTTTCAATCGGTTAAATAAAGGACGTATTGCACCTGCATTTCTTGTTTTTATTGTACTGTTACTTAGATCTTGGTTAGTGCAGTAATGGTCTATGTTTTCATGAATATGCATTAGACATTCCATTATATATATAGATGGGAGTGTAAGTACTTTCAGTTGCCTGAAGTGGTCTTTACAATCTTCAGTATAACCCAGATTACAAAGAATTCGAATTGCTTTACGCTGAGCCGAAAATACATTGAGTGAGCCTGGGGAGTGTCCCCAAACAATTATGCCATATCGTATATATGACTCTATTAATGAGTGATAGCACATTTTGAGAGTTTCAAAATCAACAACCGGCAAGAGCCGACGAAGTAAGAATATATTCTTATTTATTGTCAAAACAATCTTAGAAGTATGAGATTTCCAAGTTAATTTACTATCCAGATAAAACCCTAAAAATTTTACCTCGAGAGTCAAGTTTTGATCAGGTACCCTTTTCAAGTTAAACTGTATATTTGTTGTTTTGTCATTATTAAGTAATAGTTTATTTGCAGAGAACCAATTAGTAGCCTAATTGACTATGACAGAGCATTCGTTTCTAAGTTCGTCTCGCGACCTTCCTTGATTTATCAATGTAGTATCATCTGCGCAAATAGTATGATATTGTCTTCGCCAATGTATTTACATAGATCATTAATGTACAGTAAAAATATTACAGGGCCCAGTTTGGAACCCTGTGGTACACCTTTGTTACTAATATACTCTAATGATAGTTTATTTATTAAAAAAAAAAAAAAAAAAAAAACTGTTTTAGATAATAAACCAACAACTGGCTTTTCCAAACATTGCATCGCATTCAATCACTTCTTTAATCCGCATAATTTTAAGATTTTGCATTCAGGTAATAAGGGATACGCACTAAACCTCAAAGAGGACCTGGAGATTAACAGGGCCATAAAAATGGGGAAAAATATCGTAAATGACAACGAGGAGATTTGGAATTCCCCAATTCTGACTTCTCTTATTACCTGAAACAAAAATATTGTATATATACTTAGGAAATAATTTTTTCTGTACATTCCTTTGAAAATGGTCTAACAAACCGAAACTAGTCGGAATAAAGATTTAATTGTGAAACAATACCAAGTGACTTTCCTTTAATTAACTTTACATAGTTTATTTTGTGTTTTAACTGCTTGTATTCTGTTGGCCAGGTAACTCATAATGAGCTTGCAACTAGAATGGTGAAAGTTGTACATATATAGCTTTTTGAGAAGAGTCTCACGGTCCATGCTATCAAATGCTTTTTGTAAATCAAGAAAGGTCGCCTGTATTACCTCATGATCATTAAATGCTTCAAGGCATTTCTCAACAAGCTGTAAGGTAGCACTAGTAGTAGAGCGTCCGTATCTGAATCCATACTGACTCTTTGATAATAATTCAGATTTATTAATGAAACAAATTAATTGACATTTCAGTATATCTTCAAATACTTTTGCGATTGTCGGCAAGATTGATATAGGTCTGTAATTCTTAACATCTGTTTTGGATCCTTTTTTATAGACTGGGATGACTATTGCCTTTTTGAGGCAAGACGGGAAAATCCCGTCTAGTATTGCTACAGGACAACAAGATCAAAACAATTATTTTATCTTGAGTCTCACAGGACAGTTTCCGGATCTCACAATTCGATGACTCGCTTAATGGCTCTTGCGAATGAATATTGTGCCCATCCATGGTTTGACCTTTTCAACACAACTCTATCTAATTTAAAGCTTAGGCTAAAACGTCATTTCTAGTTTGTGCAATTTATGTTATTTCTATGATTTATGTTATTCAATTTATGTTATTTCTATAATTACTATATATACACGCACAATTACGTCGATTAGCTGTTATATTTGATTTTTATATATTTTTTTTTAATTAATTATATTACGTTGTAATTTTATGTACAAATGGTGTTTACCGTAAATAAATTTACTTTACTTTACTTTACTTTACATTGAATAGACGTGTTAGTGGTGGAATTAGTAACTCTTTCACTGACTTGACTATGCTAGCGGTACATTCATAAATATCCCCACATTGGCTATTTTTAAGAGACATGATAGAGGATCTTACAGCAATGTTGGATATTAATTCAAATTTAAAATATGATGAATCATCATATTGTGGTTGACATAATAATTGACAAATTTAATTTATTTTTGACGTGAAGGGTGTATATTGGGTTGACTATATTACTATTAGAAATCGTAGCCAATCACATCGTACTCAATGCTTTGATGCGTCCCAGTACACATCGAACATAGGAAAATTTATATTAAGTACATTTTAGTATGTTCGGTGTTACATAAAACTCTCTGTATGTTCAAATTTCAAAAAAGTTCCAAATACATGGAATTTTTCTTTTAGGTATATATGTTACAATTTTTCAATGTAAATTTTCAGACATTCATGATCTTATTAAAAACTTTCAATTCAAAAAGTCTAACGAGTGTTTTCCAATCCCAGACTAAGCATGAAGTAAAATTTCGAGTTTAGAAAAGCCTGAAAATTTGGCTTGGTCGCGTAGCGCAGCGGAGCGACCAAGCCAAATCAGGCTTTTCTAAACTCGAAATTTTACTTCATGCGCCACGTGTGTAAAACACTGATTTAAAGTGAAGTTCAAAATATACTTCGACTTAGTTTTGTTAAGTTCATTAATTTTACAAATGTTTATATGGAATATATGAAAGTATACTTAAAAGAAAAAATATAGAACAACTAAAAATATAAAATTATACATTAAAACTATAAATATATAATAACCTACTAAAATTATTTATTTATTGATTAATCAAAAAATTTTAATATCATCCTTACATCTTAAAGCTGCATACTAACATCTATTAATAAAGCCGATCGATAGTTATTTTTATGATTCAATTTCAAGGTTAGATTATTTATTAGCACTTATCGATTATGAAAAATGATTTCAACAGTTACTTAATAGCATGGGGGAAGTGGCCGAGGAGTGTATAAATATGTGGACAGTTAATAAAAGGATGGGACGCATGAGTGGCCACTCATTGAAACAAATTGGTCGAGATCACACACAATTGACTTCGCCTGTTAAAGACACTTAATAGAGTCTTGAGAATTGCATTTCACTTAAATTGAACGGATAGAATTCTACTAAATAAACTATCTTAAATTATCGGACATTTAATTTAGGCTGATGTGATTTTGAATGAATTCCTGGACGATATACAGGCTGTTCCATCGAAACTGCACATTTGAAAGTGTACGGAGTTTTAAACTCGAAATTTTACTTCCTGCGCTGACACTGACACACACTGATTTAAAGTGAAGTTCAAAATATATTTTAACTTTTTGTTTAGTTCATTAATCTTACAAATGTTTATATGGAATATGTGAAAGTATACATAAAAGAAATAACTATCGATTCACTGTAGCGCATCAACTTCCCTGATTGAACGAAATGTCAGTGGCGATGTTATATATAGATTAAGGATGATCAAATGTTTATTTTATATATATATATAGATATACATATATTTTTCTATGTTATTATATAGCAAAGATGCTAAATAAAGATTATTATTATTATTATACTGCTTGATAGAAACGTGTTAAAATTAATATCAACTTTCTGTAAAAATTTAGTCTTATTAACACTTTTCCGCATATTCATTGAAACGACTATTTGTAAAAGTCTCAATAAAACAACATTTTTTAAATAATAATCTGCAAACAATTGGCAAATTCAATTTCACTTTATGTTAAAATAATAATCTTTATTTAGCATCTCTTGCTATACAATAACATAGAAATATAAGCAATCCAGTGGAAAAAAAAGCTTTACCGCTTGTAAACTTCGCGGGTCTCGCGGTTTTTATTCAAAATTACGAATACTAGTAAAATTAAACAAACAGATTTAATTAATTACTGATTAAATAAAATATATATACAAAAGCAAGATAATAAATAATTGTAGAAAATGGATGAAGTTAAAACACAAAGATAAAAGTTAAAGTTATAAGTAAAACCACAAGATACAAATGACAATATATGATATTCAACTACGTGTGCTCCTCACGTGTGCAATTGTTGCACCTCATTTTAAACTATTTTCTGGGGTTTTAACTTATAATTAAGATCTGTTCTCTTACAAGGATTGTAACTACATTTGGTGTAATGTGGTGAGTGAATTTTGTTATGAAATTCCAACTCCTTTACGACATTTTCATTTATTTTATATTCAGTAATTTTCCATAGTCCGGGCCTCGTACCTCGCCTAGTCAAGGCCACTACCGCAAAAAATTCGTAGTAAATTTATGAATTGAAAGAAATAATAATATCTATATTGGCGGTAATTCACATTTAACTATTATTATTTGTGTATTTAAACTTATCCTCTGTCTTCATTTGTATTTTACCCCATCCATGGCCTGTATTGTATGTCATTTTTGTTAGTCACCGCAAAGGGCCCTGCTGGTGTGAAGTGTGTCTCCCTGTTATTTATATCCTTGTTTTTCTTTATAACGTAAACTAATACATTTAGAATTATATACAATGGTTCATTTATGCGTAATATGTGAAGGTGCAATCACTCCCAAAACTCCATCTGTCGCTTGTTCAGGAAAATGCAATAAATCGGGACATGTTAAATGCATTGGTTTGAAGAACGTGAATGCTTCGAATGAAATTATTTGGTTTTGTGTTAAATGTAATAAAGGCGCAATCTCACTTTCTGCGGATTTATCGTCTCAAGATTCATTAAGAGAATTTCTTATTGAGCAATTTAATCTATTCAAAGATGACATAAAAAATTTAATTGCAACTCGATTTAATGACTTAGAGACTAGAATTGAGAAACTGGAATCCAAATGTACTTTAATTAACAGTGAATCGATACGAAATAACAATATAGAAGAAAGCATGGAAGAAATGATGATCGAAATGAATGAGAGAAGTAAACGGATGAAGAATGTCATCTTATTTAATTTACCAGAACCAACTACGAGTGATATCCAATCTAAAATAAAAGAAGATCATCACAACATTGAACAAATCTTACAGCCTCGAGGTATTAACTTTAAACCTGCGAAAGTATTTCGTTTGGGGGCTCTGAAAACAAATAATAAGCCACGTCCATTAAAAATTGTCTTTGAAAGAAATGACAAAGCATTGGAAGTACTAAAGAGTAATGCACGGGATGAGAATAAAAAGTTCCATTTTAAGTCAGATAGAACAAAAAAACAAGTTACATATTTTAAAAAGATACAAGAGGAACTGGACATGCGTAAATCTAATGGTGAATTAAACCTAACAATAAAATATAACAAGGGTGTCCCATTTGTTACTTCTAGTCAAACACCAATCTCTCGGACCTCGAATTCAGAACTAAAAAACTAGTGGCTTATTACCAAAATTGTGGGGGGATACGTAGCAAACTTAAAAATGTTATGTTATCTATTAATAACAATGATTATGACATAATTATCTTGACCGAAACATGGCTGTTCGAGGACATATCTAATAACGAACTACAGTTAACAAACTATAATGTATATAGAGTCGAACGTAGTATTAGGGGTGACAAAATGGGTGGTGGTATTTTAATTGCCATCAAACGTTGCTTCACATCTTTGGTTATTTTAAGTGATAATTCTATTGAACATTTATTCGTGTTATTATCAATCAATAAGTCTAACTATATTATTGGAGGTGTCTATATACCACCATCGTTGTCATTAGATATATATTCATACCATTGTAGAATTATAGAAAATCTAGTTGAAAAATATTTTAGCAGTCAATATTTAATTTGTGGAGATTATAATCTCCCAAACATTAATTGGAGTAATAATAATTTAGTAGACAGTTGTAATATAGATTCAAAATCTCAAATCATTCTAGACACGTTTAACTTTCTCAATTTTAAGCAAATTAATACAATACCTAACTCCAGAAATATATTTCTCGATTTATTTTTTTCTAATATTGTTAGTCCTGTTGTAACACTTTCTGAAAATGTAATATCAAATGTATCACAGCACCACTTGGCTTACGATATTTCTATATTCTTTGATGGTGTCATTGTATTACAATCTGAGAGTAAAGTTTATATGTATCATTTAGCCGATTTTAATTTATTAAATGCATTCTACAATAATGCATTTAATAAAAATGAATGGTTATCAAATGTCAAAAATGCAAATGTTAATGACTTGGTGGAGTTTTTTTATAAAATTATTAATGAGGGCATTAATACATTTGTACCTCAAAGAGTATATAACAATAGTTACAATAATTATCCTAAATGGATGTCACAGGAACTAAAAGTTCTCGTAAATAAGAAAAAAGCAGCTCATATAAAATCGAAACAAACTGGTAACTATGACGACTATGTAGTTTTTAAGTCAATACGCAGCCAATGTAAAACACTGTCAAATAATTTATACCATAACTACATAGCTAATGTTGAATCAAAGCTCAATTCCAATCCTAAATACTTTTGGAATTATGTTAAGGACTTAAAAAATGATAACGGTATACCAAAATTAATGCATTTGGATTCTAGAAAAGGTTCCGATGTTAAACAGATTGCTGATTTGTTTGCTGATTATTTTACTACAGTCTATGCGACGGATAATAGTCCAAATAATATTAATTCACCTTCTAAATACGCAATCGGTAGCAGCACTCTTTCATTATCTATGGAAGATATATTTAATGAAATCTTACATCTGAAAGTAAGCAAGGCCCCAGGTCCTGATGGAATCTCAACTTATATTCTGTTAAATTGCATTTATTCACTTTGTAGCCCCTTATTTGATATTTTTTCTAAATCTTTATCTTCTGGAGTATTTCCATCAATGTGGAAGATGAGCTTTATTAACCCAATTTATAAATCTGGTGATCGTAATATGATTTCTAATTATAGAGGTGTTTGCCTTCAGTCTCCTATTTCAAAAATTCTAGATAAATTGGTTTGCAATCAGATTTACTGGATGGCTAAATCTGTTCTCTCTAATAAACAACATGGCTTTATATCCAATCGATCGACAGCCACAAATTTGCTATGTTACCACCAATACTTAGTTAACGCTTTTCATGATAACTATCAAGTAGATTCCATTTATCTAGATTTTTCGAAGGCTTTTGATAGAGTAGATCACTCTATCTTATTAGAGAAATTAGTATTACTTGGGTTTAATGCACTTACGATTGGATGGCTCGCTGATTTTTTGAATAATAGAACACAAATGGTAAAAATCAATAACTTTATATCAAAACCTATATCTGTTACTTCGGGGGTCCCACAAGGCACACATTTGGGGCCAATTTTGTTTTTATTATTCATTAATGATATTGAACGAAGCATTTGCAATAGCGAAATACTTTTATATGCAGATGATATAAAAATATTTAGAATTATTAACACCTTAGAAGACTGTAAATATTTACAAGAAGATTTGGATAAAATTCATGACTGGTGCTTGAATAACAAGCTTTATTTAAATATTAATAAGTGTACTAAAATTTAATTCTCTCGGAAGCATTCAGTTATTAATTATTCTTATAGAATTGGTCAAAATATCATTCCCGAAGTGAATGAAATGAAAGATTTGGGTGTTATTTTCGACAGCAAGTTATCTTTTATATCTCATATAACTAATATATGCAACAAATCATTAAAGATGTGGGGTTTCGTGTGGAGAGTATGTAGAACTCTGAGTCCATCGTGTTTGAAAACTTTATATTGTTCTATGGTTCGTTCTAACTTGGAATACGCATCAATAATTTGGTCACCGCATACATCAGGTCTCACCAACAGATTAGAAACCATACAAAAGAAGTTCTTTCGTACGATGGAGTACAAGTTGGTTAAATACCATTCACTTGGCTCTTATTCAGATATAATGGCTGAATTAAAAATGAAAACCCTAGAAGATCGTCGCACAATTAACGACTTAATTTATCTACATAAAATTGTAAACGGAGCGATTGATTGTCCAGAGATTTTATCCATGCTTGACTTCTACGTACCCTGCCATGATCGTAGTCTAAGGTCTAACCCAATTTTTCGCCTGAGGACGTTTTCATCTAATTATGGTCATAATAATCCCATTGGAAGGATGATGCGAGCTGCGAATAGTTTGGACACGGAATTTATATCGTTATTCGGATCCAATTTAGTTACATTTAAGAATCATCTAACCCACTTAGAGGTTTTTAACAAATAGCCGATAAACTGTGCGATAATTCATATATATTGTTTGATTAGTGTTGTTAATTTTTTTTTTTGCATGATTTCGGTGTTTAATACAATAAAAAATAACTGCTTTTTAGTGAGCATAGTATAATTATTTAGTTTTAGTTTTAGATTTATTTCAAATACATTGCATTACTATCTAGATTATCTACATTGTGTATTTTAAATTTAGTATAGTTTATACATGATATATTTAAGCATTAACTTGTTTTTGTAAAAGGGGTTTCCCGTTGAATATGAATAAATAAATAAATAAATAAATAAAAATAAATAAAGTTAAGCGCGGTACGGCCGAAAGAACGATGTTGCTGATTTGACAGTTAAGACAAGACTTTCCGATTTTTTTGTTGTAAGAGGGAACGTTTTGGGATAGGAAAATCTGATTGGCTAGGATTAATTTGAGAGGGTTTTTGCAAGATAAGGTAAGGGATGTTTTTTCAATGTGAATAAACAGGACAGATAATAGGGTGCTGGGAATTTTGGAAGTGGTAGAAGGGATAAGTCCGTACGCTCGGCTCAGTCGCGGATAAGTTTTATAGAGACGAATTTTGGCCAGCTCTTTAGAAATAAGGAAATATTTCTGGACAATGGCTAATTGTTCTTTCGACCGTAAACAAGTTGTAAATTTTACAAGCTGAAAGTCCGAGAGAAACATGTGGTACTCAGGTTTCGCTTTAGAAATATCACACACAAAAAAGTAATAAAATAGGTTTGTAACACAAGCGACACTTTTTGCTTGTAAGAAAAAGGGCGCAATAAAATGATAAAATATAAAAGGTAAACAGAGAAAATACAGAACTTTAAATATTGGAAAATACGAATCAACACTGCTTGATAAAACGCTGCAGCACCTCACATAAAATCAGCAACTCCGCTTTCATAAAGCACTGCAGTACTAGAGTTCTCTAAACGCGATCAATGTATTGTCAAGAAATTGTGATCGAGGTTTTAGATGGAATTCTGATTTTTTTTATTGCGTATTTGGATTTTACTTCAAATTCTGTAAAAAAAATCATTTGGTAACATAACCTCCATTTAAACAGTTTTCAAGGTATTGTGAATTTTTTTAGAGGTTTTAATAAAATTATCATTATCATTTTGTTTGTCTAGATAAATTTGGGCATTTTGGGAAACAATCGATTTACCGGTAAATCGTTAAACTTACCGGTATTACAAAACATAACCATAATATTCAAGAATACTAAACTGTGTCAATCTTAAAATATATCTACTTTAATCAAAATTTTAAACATACATATTTAAATGAATAAGAGGCTTGTTAATAGAATTGTCAACAGTAATTAATTGCACAAGTGCATTGGAAATTATCGGTAACAAGTTTGCACTCTTTCGACAAACAAAGTCGTATTGCTTGGCAACAGTCCCGAGCCCGTAGGGCGAGGGGCTGTTGGCTAAAGCAATACGACTGTGTTTGTCGAAAGAGTGCAAACTTGCGATAATTTCCAATGCACGAGAGCAATTTATCAGACTATATCCCAACAAAAATATTACAATAAAAAAGGAATCTATTCAAAAGAAACGAAGATATTTATTGACAGTAGTTTGACATTCAGTTTATTTACAAAAATTGAACAATGAATTGGGATAACCTATCACGTGCCGAAACATAATACGAGTAGAGAACCAATCACAGTGCCGAAATCGAACTCTACATGAATTTGTTATCTCGGCAACAACGACTTCTAGAAGCTGATTGGTTCTAATTCATTCGTGTTTCGGCTCGCCGTCTTTGGCGGGATATAGTCGCTAATATCATTATAGTTTGATGCTAGTTCATTTCTATAAAACCCGTACAAACATGATATAATAATATCTTTATTTACGGAAACTCCATTATTACAAAATACTACAATTTAAAATTTATATAAGAATAAATAAAATACAATAAAACTTAAATTAAATTAAATAAACTACGAATAAATAAGTCAATTATTCCATATTTGTCACTGCATTCATGTCAACAACTTTTAAATAACGCATCAATTCCTGCTGAGACATAGAAAATAAATCAAAGTTAGAATTGTGTGTAAAATTATTAGCATAGCGCATAAATTGACTGAAACAATTGTTGATACCATAATTAGTCCTGTGGAACGGTATTCGGAATAACGGTCTGTAGTGTGTTAATTTGTTATCAGCGCTAATATGGAAGTCAATTTGAGACAGAATATCAGGGCATTCAACATCCCCATTAATAATTTTATGAAACAGCATCATAATCGCAGAAACTCTTCTGCTGCTTAAAGTGTCTAGACCAAAACTAGTCATTAGAGTTTCAAGATTTCTGGTATTCCCATTACCGATCTTATAGGAAAGAGATTTTTTCTCTAGTAATAAAAGTAATAAGTTTCTGTGGAAACATCTTCAACACCTGGGGCTAAAAAAAGATATAAATCAAATACCAGACTCATTAGCAGATGTAAATCGCATCAACACACACTTTATCAGTAGTATTCCAGATAGTTTTAACTCTGACAAGAAGGAATTTGAGGAATACTTAAATAATAAATTTGTACATAATAACAATAAATTTCAATTTCAATTAGTGAATGAACATGTGGTTGCAAACTTCCTAAATTTAATAAAAACCTCTTCTTACGGGCTTGATGGAATCAATATTACAATGCTAAAAATGTGCTGCCCAACTATATTGCCATATCTTGTACATATAATCAACACATGCTTTTTGCATTCGGTCTTTCCTGAATGTTGGAAGCATGCTGTACTTAGACCAATTCCTAAAGTTCCTAAACCAACAGATTTAAAACAGTTACGACCTATTAGTATCCTACCAGCTTTATCAAAGCTGATGGAGAAAATTATAACTGAACAACTTTTTTATTTTGTGACAGACATGAATATTTTGCCGAAACAACAGTCTGGATTTAGGAGAGGGTACAGCTGCGAAACAGCGCTACTTGCAGTATCTGATATCATTAGATCTGTTGATGAGGGAAATATTACAGTCCTAGTTTTACTAGACTATAGCAAGGCGTTTGACGCCGTAACACATAATACTCTACAACTTATCTTAAGATACATTGGTCTTGGGGAAGATGCTGTAAACCTCCTCAGTTGCTATCTCAGAAACCGTAAACAATGCGTTAAAATTAATAACAATATCTCTGATCTCATAGATATACGGAGAGGTGTCCCGCAGGGATCGATTTTAGGACCCCTGCTATTTACTATCTATACTAGTGGTATATTGGATCAATCAACGTACTGTTCCAGTCATATGTATGCGGATGATATCCAAATCTACCTTTCCTTTCCGCCAGAAACAATAGATATGTGTGAAACCCAGATAAATAAGGATCTTATGAGCATTCTTAATATATCAAAAACTTTAGACCTATGCATAAATCCTACAAAATCATCTTTTCTGATATTTGGAAATCGTAAGGCTCGTAAGATTACAGCGGAGAAACTAGACCTTCGCATAAATGGAATACCTATTCCCCATGCCGAGGAAGCTAAAAATCTAGGGGTTTATATGGATACCTAATTACATTTTAGAACGTTAATTAATAAATATATTTCAAGAGCATACCTCAACTTAGGATGTCTATACCAGCATAGACATTATCTTAGTATAAATACTAAAATAACATTATGTGAAAGTCTAGTTCTCTCCCACTTTAACTACTGCTCAACCTTATATCACGCGGCGATTGATTGCAACACGCGCATACGCATTCAAAGGGTTCAGAACGCTTGTTTGCGTTTCATCTATGGTCTCAGGAAATTTGACCATATCTCGCATAAATTAAAGGATGCTAAATGGTTAGATATGGAAGCTAGAAGGAGGACTCAAGCTATGTGTCTATTTTTCAAAATAATTAATAACAAAATGCCGGCTTACCTATTTAACAAAATCACTTTTAGGAATGACGTTCATCACCTGAACACTAGATTCAGGGGAAGAATATCTCCTCCAAAACACAAAACCTGTTTATTTCAACGCTCTTTCACGTATCAAATCTATCAGGCTTACAACTCGGCTCATGACTTGTTCCAAACATCTAGCTACAATAAATTTAAAGTAACTCTGAAAATAATAGCTTAACATTATCTGTCACACAGAGTATGTTTATATTTATACAAAAATAATGTAAATGCCTATGTACTGTTAGGCTTATAGTAATATAGTAATTAAGTAAATATTCTTGTTTTGTTCTTAAAGGTTGAGTGGAAGATCAGCAATATCTCCTAGAGATGTATATGCTGAACTCCGCCTCTTTTCACTATGCTGCCGTATTTTGTGTAATGTATTGTTAATTTAATTATTGTAAAAAGCATTGTAGTGGAAATAAAGATTTAAAAAAAAAAATTGTTTTGAACATTTTCAATTTCATCTTGATAACACTTCTGACTAGGTGACCAGACACATGAAGCATACTCCAGCTGAGAGCGCACAAAAGCAACATAAATGGTTTTATAAGATGTGGGATTTAAATGATATAGTATTTTTAATACCTATTTGGAAGTACCAGTCGTTTTAGTAACTTAACGTATGCGGCTTCTTGAACACACACACAAAATTAGGTTAGGAACTTGTCATATCAAATGAGTGACATCTAAACGATTATTCTTAGGGCATTGGTGCAGTAACTTGATATTCAACATAACCAGTGGCGGCGTAGGATCACAACTATTAATTAATTTCATAATATGGAACATAATAATTTATATGGACGTTATGCTATTATAATACAACTAAAAGCTCCACAAAATATATGATACAACCCAGAAGATGCAAACACGTAATGGATTTCGAATTTAAATGGAATATGTCTGCAAACGTTTCGCTGAGCAAAACTCGAATTACGTTAGAAACTATCACCTGTTTTATTATTATATTTAAAAATTACGAATGCATTTGTCACAAATCCATTTTCATTTCCGGCATGCACAATAACGTATCCCACGTCCAGTTTTTCTAAAATTCCTGGATTTACTGCCATCTTGCCACATTCTTCTATCTATTTAGCTAAAAACCCACGTTTTATCCAGAAAAAGCAGTTTTCTTTTATAGCAACTTGATATTTATTTTGAAATAAAATTCTCTTTAACCTGATTCTAGTCATTTCCAATACATGTTTTCTTCCGTCCTGCTTTTTGAAGCTAAAGCCCATTTTCTTAATTCCCAAATATAAAGAACTTTTTAAGATCTCAATTTCTGGTGATTCTTCCATAAATGTTGATACCTACAAGACCGCCAATGTTCGGTGTCAGGACCTTTATGAATGATGAATAATGACCCTATATGCAGAAAGAGTTTTTTTTAGAGCTGCCAAAAATTGCGTAATATAATTTCTGTGTTTGTGTCTGCCAAAGGTTTGATTTTGGGGCAGATTTTATTTATATGAAACAAGGTGGAACCTTTTTGTCTAATTATCATATTTTGTTTAAACAATTAATGTTTAACGTAGTAGAAGCCTTCACTCTACTACGTTAAACATTAATTGTTTATTTGAGTTATGTGGAGTATTTAATCACAATGAAAACTCTTTTTTAGACAATAATTGAAATCCTATTTTGTAGTTTTCTAAGTTGTAAAATTAGAAATGAAAACAAATAGTGGGTGATTTATTTAAGCTCTCTGTTAAATCACTTAATTAAAACGCAGTTATATACATCTCGATAAATATTGATCATCATCACATCTAAGCATTGTATATTTTTAACTTTACTGTAAATCCGTGGTTCATACATGTGGCGCATGAAGTAAAATTTCGAGTTTAGAAAAGCCCCGTGAAAATTTGTCTCGCCTCGCTGCGCGACCCTCGACAAATTTTCTACGCGGGGCTTTTCTTAACTCGAAATTTTACTTCATGCTTAGTCTGGGAGTGGAAGACACTCGATGCCTTAAAATATGTCACAAGTGTTTAAATGTGTATCGTAACTGTAAAGTAAGAAAAAAGTAAATTAAAAATAAAAACAAATAGAGGGTGATTTATTTAAGCTCTCTGTTAAATCACTTAATTAAAAAACAGTTATATACATCTCGATAAATATTGATCACCATCACATCTAAGCATTATTTATTATTATTATTATTATTATAATGTCTTTATTTAATTTAAAGAACTACAATGTTTACAATTATCTTTTATACATTTCGCGTAGGCGAAGTTCAGGCAGGCCTAAGCCTGCTCTTCCACTTAGCCTACTACTTCCAAACTTAATAATTAATTCTATGTTTAGCGACTATTTATTATTAGACAAAATAGAATTTGAGACTTGCAACTTTAGTAACTTCAGAGTTCACCACGTAAGATTAGGATACGCACATTTGTTTTAAAATTATTTAAGCTGAGAGATTTCAGGTGTTCCGGAATTTTATTAAACGTTTTGTAAATGTTGTATGAAAATGACCTTTTAAAAAATGCGGTTTTATGTTGTGGAGGTGATATTAAACCCCGAAATCTAACATTGATGTTATGGACATCGGTGCGGAATACAATTCTACTGTATAGGTAAGGTGGAGTGCGTAAATTTATTATTTTAAAATAAAAAACTGCTGAATGTACTGCTCTCCTATCAGCCATCTTTATCCAATTTATCTCGTTAAATTTTTCTGAGATATGATCAAACTTTCGGATTCCAAAAATTAAACGAATGCATGAATTTTGTATCTTCTGTATTCGATCAGAAGTTACTTTATCTAGGCATGTATTATACACGGTGTCAGAAAAGTTAAAGTGACTTAACACCAAGGTATCACATAATATTTTTTTTGTGTGAATACTAAAAATATTTTTGTTTGCATAAATCAATCTGAGATTAGCGTAGGCTCTAGAGATGCATTTACTAATGTGTGACTTGAAGCGTAATTCCTCGTCAATAATTAGACCTAGATTCCGTATGGAGTTCGTGAAGGATATATCAGATCCATCTAATTTTATTTTAAGTAGGGATTTAGCGACCTCGCGTTTGTTTTTAGGACCAAACACTATTGCGGTAGTTTTCTTAGGGTTTATTTTAAGGGAGTGTTTGCTCGATATATACATCAGATTTGACAGGTCTTTATTTATATTATTGCTGGCGGTTTCAATGTCTTCTAATTTTAATTTGAAAGAATATAATAACTGAGTATCGTCAGCATACAGATTACAAGTACAGGGTGGTCAACTAAGGAATTCCGATTTAAAAGAGAAATAAAACAAAAACTATCAAGTCAATTATAATTTTTTTTTTACAAATAATGTTCAGCTCTTTGGAAATTCATTTCTTAAAAATTACGCTGTCCAAATGTCCACCGTTTTTCTGCTGGCACTCTTCGAGTCGAACCCCGACATTTAGAAAAACACGTCGCAAAGTTTCTGGACCGATGGCTTGAATTTCCTGGCGGATATTTTCCTTCAACGCAATTAGAGTGCGGGGATTGTTGCGGTAGACTACACTTTTGAGGTATCCCCATAAGTAAAAGTCGCAAGGTGTCAAGTCCGGGCTTCTGGGGGGCCATGGAAGGTCTCCACGCCGAGAAATCAATTTTTCAGGAAAAAGCGCCTGAATAACAGGTAAAGACCGATTTGAAGTGTGACAAGTGGCCCCGTCTTGCTGAAACCAAGTGTCCCGATTGTATCCATCAAAGTCTTGAAGGGCTGGTTCAAAAAAATTGTTCAACATGTCCACATAACGATCAGAATTCACTGTTACTGCTCGGCCGCGTCCGTCTTCGAAAAAGTACGGGCCAATAATGCCTTGTGCGTGTATTGCACACCAAACTGTGACCTTCAGACTATGCAATTGAGTTTCATGTTGCTGTTTGGGGTTTTCTGAAAACCAATACCGGCAATTCTGTTTGTTTACATAGCCGTTCAGATGAAAATGGGCTTCATCAGAGAAAAAAATGTTGTCGTACGCTTGAAATCGGTTCACCATTTCATTGACGTAATCAAGGCGTTGTTGATGGTCCCCTGGCTTTAATTCCTGCACTAATTGGATCTTGTAGGGGTGCATGTGTAAATCTTTATGAAGAATGTTTATCAATGACGATCTCTTCACATTTAGAGTGGCCGCGCGCCGGCGTGTCGAGAGGCCCGGTTGGTTGCGAACAGATGCTCTCACTCGCTCTACGTTTGCATCGTTTCTCACAGACCGTCGACGGTTTATCACTCGCTGGGGCAATGTCGAACCAGTTTCTTCGAATGTTCTGACCCATTTCCGAATGAGTTGAGCACTCGGACATTGGTTAAGATTGTGCAAAGCATAATGTGCACGAAAACGACGACGCACAATAATGCAAGAATTTTGATTTTGGTAATAAGCGCGCACACAGAACGAACGCTCCTCACCCGTCCAGCGAACCATGGCGACTGAATTTCCATGAGCCCCTCCTTCGTTTAAGACCAACCCCACTTCTCTATTCCTATTCAAAACAATTTTAGAGCGCTTGTAAATCGAAATTCCTTAGTTGACCACCCAGTACAATGTTCGAGGCTTTTTGACAAAGATGATGTATATATCGAAAACAAAGTTGGTCCCAAAATTGAGCCCTGCGGTACACCAGCTACAGGAGTGGCATAGTCAGATCTCAATTCATCAATTTTGACAAGTTGTTTCCTGTTGCACAGAAAGTCCTCTAACAAAACTAGTGCATCTGCACTGAGCCCTATATATTTTAGTATGGCAAGTAATAATTTGTGGTTAATAGTGTCAAACGCTTTACTATAATCTACTAAAATTAGACAAGTTAACTTGCCAGTGTCTGTAGCAGAGATTATATCATCAGTGACATTTAACAGTGATGTGGCGCAGCTATAGTTGGTTCTAAATCCTGATTGATTTGCTGGAAGTATATTGTTAGTTTCAATGAAGCTGGAAAGTTGTTGTTTCATGACTTGTTCGAGGACTTTAGAAAGTACGGGAAGTATGCTGATAGGTCTGAGATCACCAATCTCACATGGATTATGTATTTTCGGAATAAGGTTAACGGTGGCTATTTTCCAAGCATAGGGAAAGACTGATTGTTCTAAACAGCAGTTAACAATGTGGGTAATGTATGGAAGTATATAAGGACAACAGATCTTCAGCATGTGTATGGATAGACAATCCGAACCAATAGCGTTAGATGTGATGTCAGACAATATTTTGTTAATTAGATCTGGGCTTACTATTGTGAAAACAAATTGATCTTTGGTTCCAGGGCAAGTAGAATTATTGTAATAATTAAGTAGATCATTATCAGCTGTTGATTTTATTGAATTAGTAAGATATAGATTGGCATAGTTAGGGTCTTTTAGGTGGTCAGGAATATCATAACTTTTCTGTTTAACAATGCCATAGCATTGTATATTTTTAACTTTACTGTAAATCCGTGGTTTATACGCGTGGCGCATGAAGTAAAATTTCGAGTTTAGAAAAGCCCCGTGAAAATTTGTCTCGGGTCGCTGCGCGACCCTCGACAAATTTTCTACGCGGGGCTTTTCTAAACTCGAAATTTTACTTCATGCTTAGTCTGGGAGTGGAAGACACTAGTTGCCTTAAAATATGTCAAAAGTGTTAAAATGTGTATCGTAACTGTAAAGTTAATTTAACTATAAAACACTTTTATCTTTGTTTGTATAACACTTTTTTTAATAGAAAGTGTTGTACAAAGTTAAAAGTGTTTTATTGTTAAAAACTATCATGTTTTTTTATTCAAATAGATATTTATCAACAAGATTGTAAATGATAATAAATACTACCCCAAACTTCCAATTTTGCCTGACATTTGAGTAAATTAAATAAAGCTATTAGTTCGTTCCACCAATTTAACCCATTAATAACTGAGCAATTATTGTTAACTCTAACAGTTGATTTTAGGTAAAATTCTGCCCTTCTTTTTATGATTTCAATGGATGACTTATTACATAATATACTTTAATTTTTTTATAAATAAACATAATCTATACGCTATAAATTTGCAGGCATTCGTCTATTTTAAAAACGTTAAATTTGAAGTTTCGAACGAGTGTTTCCACTTGCAGATTAAGCATTAAGTAAAATTTCGAGTTTAGAAAAGCCTGAAAATTTGGTTTGGTCGCGTAGCGCGAAGCGCGGAGCGGCCAAACCAAATTTTCAGGCTTTTCTAAACTCGAAATTTTACTTCATGCGCCACGCGTATAAAACTCTGATTTCAAGTGAAGTTCAATACATACTACTAAAGCAGTATGCTTAACACCTTTATTCTGAACTTCACATCAAATCAGTGTTTTATACACGTGGCGCATGAAGTAAAATTTCGAGTTTAAAAAAGCCTGAAAATTTGGTATGTCGCCCAAACCAAATTCTCAGGCTTTTCTAAAAATTGATCACCATCACATCTAAGCGTTGTATATTTTTAACTTTACTGTAAATCAGCGGTTTGTACGCGTGGCGCATGAAGTAAAATTTCGAGTTTAGAAAAGCCCCGTGAAAATTTGTCTCGGGTCGCTGCGCGACCCTCGACAAATTTTCTACGCGGGGCTTTTCTAAACTCGAAATTTTACTTCATGCTTAGTCTGGGAGTGGACAACACTCCTTTAAAGTTTCAAATTGAACTCTCTTAAAATTAGGTAAAAAATAAGGTAGGTGAAAGCTCAAGTATCTAACATAGCCAGTAAATAGTTTCTAAAGTAATATGTTCCTTTGTGGCATACATTTTGCAAATCACTTCCCCTAAAAAATGCAGAGTATTCTTCGTAATTTGAGTTTTTCCTTCTAAACTCGAAATCAGTTGCTCTGTTTTCATCTTGTAGGTTGTATAATGTGCTTTGTGGAACTTTTAAGACTTCAGACGCTTTTTGAATTGCCTTAAATCGAGATCCTAATTCATTTTGAAAATAACTTACTACATTAAGCATACGCTTTTTGGATTCATGGGAATATCGCAATTTAGTAGTGTATTTACGCGACATCAAACTTTTGACATCTAATTAGTAATCGACGTTCATTTTTGTTGGTAATTTTTTGTTTCATCTGATTCATGATTGATAAATAAGGATGGGGTTATTCCAAATGGGTATTAAAAAAAATACTATACAATCATTTCGTATTATTAGAACGAAATCTACATGTCATTAGTTACTTTTGAACTACTGATAGAGTCAACGCGGCAACATCGCATTAGCGCGTGTACCAACTTTATTATAAACTACCTGTATTTACCGCCAGTCAATAACAAATAATTAGCTTAAATCTGTATATATATGCCGCACTTTTGTTTGTAAATTTAGTTTAGTACAGCTATTGAAAATGTTCACATGGTGAACGAAATGTACATTTAGCGATCTAAATAAACCAGTGAAGAAAAAGGATTACTAACGTGTTTTATTTTATTATTTCAATTTGAACCGTTTAGAGGTTATGTTCTATAATTATTGTTTGTGTTTGTGAAAATGTGTTTCCGTATTTTTCTCAAATTATTATTTTAAATAAGTGCATTACGTAAACAAACTCGTGCGCCCACACGATTTTTAATAACTCGGAAAAAAAACGAGTGTTCCATTTTTGGAACACCGGGAAAAACGGGCTAAATCAACAACACATTAGGTCTGTTCGTGACATGAACTTGTGCAACACTTTTTGCACTGAATCTGCTCGTTACATAAACTGGACGCCTGCAATTGTAAATGTGAAGTTACACTAACTTGAACTCTGACGTCACAAACTTGAACTCAGTTCAACTTAGTGCAGTGCAAACGAACAAACCTATTATTATTAATGGATTTCGATAGCTAACGCCATCTACTGCTTCATAGTGGCATCGTCACTGGGTCGGGACCACACTAAAGAGGACCTTGAAGTCCGAAACGCGACTGTGGGTATCTGGTGCCGGAATACTGAACACAAATTCAATTTTAAACCTATTATTATTTTAGAATAGTCATTAAATCTAAATTTTTCATACAAATCTACTCATTTTTACGCGTAATAATCTCGAGTTAAACGGCAATGAAGCGAGAAATAAATTCGTTATCTTTTTGGAGAAACCATTTTTGGATTTATCCGCGTCCCATAAATTGCCGGTTCGTGACCGGAGCGCGTGGGCGAAGCTCGTTTTAAAAAAATAATATTACATCCACTTCACCTTGAGAAAAAGCATAAAAACCGACAAATTCTTTTCTGCCACTACAAATTAAAGTTATTGAATTGGACACATACAAGAAATGTTTGTTTTAGTAGATTTTTCGATGGAAATTTTCAGAAATTTGTTGTGTTTATAAAAGCTTTCAAATTGAAGCTTGTAACGAGTGTTTCCAATCCCAGATTAAGCATGAAGTAAAATTTCGAGTTTAGAAAAGCCCCGTGAAAATTTGTCGAGGGTCGCGCAGCGACCCGAGACAAATTTTCACGGGGCTTTTCTAAACTCGAAATTTTACTTCATGCACCACGCGTATTAAACACTGATTTAATCTGAAGTTTAAAATATACTGGTTAAGTAAGTTTATGATTTATGCAAGATTGCTAAAAAAAAAATATCCTCTCCTTAAGATACCACACTTTTGACGAGACGATCACGACACGAACACGATGCAAGCACAAGATGTTCACGACACGAGTGTGTTGAACGCCGCGTGCTTGTCTCGTATCGTGCACGTCTAGTGCTCAACTCTTGTCGTGCACGTCTCGTGCTCGTGTCGTACTCGTCTCGTGATTGTCTAAAAGAAGTAAAGTGAAGCGAAGTCTATAAAATATCATGAGTATCATGTTCAGCATTCAAGCAATGTTTAAAATGTTTCCGTCATCAGTGGGTAGTTACCAGTCACTTAGATGATTTATAAAATCGTCCAATTCGAAGCTTTAAACGAGTGTCGTCCACTCCCAGACTAAGCATGAAGTAAAATTTCGAGTTTAGAAAAGCCCCGCGTAGAAAATTTGTCGAGGGTCGCGCAGCGACCCGAGACAAATTTTCACGGGGCTTTTCTAAACTCGAAATTTTACTTCACGCGCCACGCGTACAAAACGCTGATTTAATATAAAATGGACTTTAACTAATTGCCAAGTTAAATAAGTTTAGTATGTCATTTATCAATTAAAGGGTTAAGAGGTGTTTAGTTTTCAAACTGAGTTATTTTCGAAGGACCATTAATGAACTACTCATTAAAACGCGTAGATCGAATTTAACTGCACACGATTTATTAATACAAAAACAAATATTGATCTCTATCGTACACAAAACAAATGAATACAATTAGCTGTTGACCGTTCGAGTTCTGGAAAGTGAGTGAGTTTCCTGTCCTTGCGTTCCTGGCAGAGTTGTTGGGGGGTGGTGCTTCTCCCTTATTCCGAAGGGAAGGAGATGGTCAAGCTGCTATCCCATTTATCATTTTCCTTTCGGGGGAAGAAGGATGTTTTACTCTGTTGCCACTACTTTCTCCACATCAATGTCCCATGCTCCGTAATCCGCCCCAAGAGCACTTTTGTTCGCACAAAACGTGCCCTCGCATAGTTTCGGCTTAGGTCTTCCGCGAAGATCTTTAATGGGCCCTGTCCACGAGTGATCTCGTATTATATACGAGGGTAGATTGAAAAGTTTCAGGAATGGGCAAGAGCTGGCGCGCGTATCGTGAAATTGTTATGATGGTTGTCAAGGCTAACCTATTTTAGGTAAGCTGTCAAATTTTCAGACACGTGCGTCGTTCCGTTTTTGTTTACTAGAATATCTTGTGAAGCAAGTCAGGTACCTTTGGAAAAATGGATAAAAACGAATTTCGTGCAGTCATCAAACATTTCTGGATGGATGGGAAAAAGGCGACGGAGATACGAGATATTTTGCAGGAAGTTCATGGTACATCCACACCTTCATTTTCGACTATTAGTTTCTGGGTGAGCGAGTTCAAACGTGGCCGTACGAGCACCAAGGATGAACCACGCAGTGGACGTCCAAAAACGGCCACAAATGAAGAAATGGTCGACAAAGTCCATGATCTCGTGTTAGCCGATCGACGAGTGAAGTTGCGCGAAATAGTAGAGACCACGGGCATCTCATATGAACGTGTGCAAAATATCGTGCACGAACATTTGGGCATGAGGATTTTGTCGGCGCGATGGGTGCCGCGTTTGCTGACTATGGACAACAAGCGAAATCGTGTGACCACTTCGAAAGAGTGTTTGGCCTTGTTAAAGCGTAATCCAACGGATTTTTTTCGCCGATTCGTAACCGTGGACGAAACATGGATCCACCACTACACACCAGAAACCAAGCAGCAGTCGAAACAGTGGATTTCTCCAGGCGAATCTGCTCCGAAGAAGGCAAAGACTGTCCCATCGGCTGGAAAGGTCATGGCCACCGTTTTTTGGGATTCGCAAGGTGTGATACACATTGACTTTTTGCAGAAGGGAAGAACTATCACGGGACAATACTTCAGCGATTTATTGGATCAATTCACGGCCTCATTTGCAGCGGAAATGTGCTCTTCCACCACGACAACGCGCCGGCCCATTCATCCCGAATCGCCAATGCTAAATTGGTTGAATTGGGCTGCGAGGTGGTGCCGCATCCCCCGTACTCTCCAGACCTGGCCCCGTGCGACTTCTTTTTGTTCACAAACATGAAGACTTGGCTCGGAGGCAAGCGCTTTACGTCAAATGAGGAGGTCATCGCCGCCACTAAAGCTTATTGTGCAGAGTTCCCGAAATCATATTTTTCTGAAGGCTTAAAAAAGTTGGAGCACCGTTGGGAAAAGTGTATCGCGCTGCAAGGGTACTATGTTGAAAAATAAAAAATAAAACCTGTTCAATTACTGCGTTTTCTTGCCCATTCCGGAAACTTTTCAATCTACCCTCGTACTGATGTCGTAAACTGGTCGTAACTCTACAAGGTGCCCAGGAGCGAAGATAATAAGGGCCTCGTTCCTTCCAGGTAGCAACCCGCGCTTGTCGCCGGATAAGTCGCGAATCGAAAAACCAAATTAGCTCCAATTTTGAATTTTTTCAAGGGAACAAAATGAATATACATTACTCTGTATGTTATTTCTTTCGCCGTGAATAACTGGTGACCCATTTGTTTCTTTCACTTTAAGTTTGTCTAAGTGAAAATACTTGGTCTAAATTGAATTTGTGTTCAGTATTCCGGTACCAGATACCCACAGACGCGTTTCGGACTTCAAGGTCCTCTTCAGTGTGGTCCCGACCCAGTGCTGAGGAATACTGAACATTTCTGATTATTTCAAGCCAATATGTGAAAACTATTAAAGGATTTCGATAGCTAACTTGGTCTAAGCTACACAATGGCGTAAAAAACAATTTTCGATACCCATTTGGTTTTTCCCCTTAGCCCGTCAATTGTTTAAATTACGGGGAGAGTGCTTTAATGGACGCATCACCATTTTTTTAAATTAAACATACGATATTACAAAATACATCTAAAGGTTTGTTTGTTGGATGCATACATTTAAGTTGTTTTATTTAAACAATAATTTTAGTTGACTTAATTACTCTGAACATTTTTTTTTCGAAACGCAAACTGCATGAACATCCAAGCTGTTGAGGAATGTCACTCTTACGTAACGATTCAAAACGAAATCAAAAGTTTTTTCTCGTGATTGAGCTGGGGCGAGCGAGAGTCACTCTTAATTAACGAGCGAATCGACAGTTAAGCGGGAGCGGCGCGCGCATCTTTCTCTTTCCGGCTTTGCCGCTAGAAAAAAAAAAGAAGTCCGTCGGAGAAAATGAAGAACAAATCAATCGCGCAGGAATGCGGATTCCTGCCTTCTTAGCGAGTATCTTACGATGAAAGCGATAGAAACAATGGGAGCGGCGGGGAGAGAGAAGAAATGATTTGGGTTTATAAGCGGACTACTGGCTAGTGTTAGGAACTAGGAGGGAAGTTCCCTTTATGGAGGGATTATTTGTATAAAAATGGTGATGTGTCCATCATAGTACTTTCCCCCGTAAATTGCGTATTAAATCACTTTTAAAATATTTGTAGCATTATTATTTTCAAAATGTCTTCAACTTTTTGATAACTACAACTTTTATTTGAAACATTTTTCAATTGGATCAACACATACTGACACAAACCAATGACTACATAAAAAACACTATTTATTAATTATTTCAAAAACTAAGAGTGCTATGACAAAAAGTGCAGATACAAAAAATCTTTTTTATTTTATTACCTACAACTTTTATTTGAAACATTTTTCAATTGTATCAACACATACACTGACACAAATCAATGACTTGATAAAAAACACTATTTATTAAATATATCAAAAACGAAGAGTGCTATGACAAAAAGTAAAGATTCAAAAAATCTTTAATTTTTTATTACCTACAACTTTTATTTGAAATATTTTTCAATTGTATCAACACATACACTGACACAAATCAATGACTAGATAAAAAACACTATTTATTAAATATATCAAAAACTAAGAGTGCTATGACAAAAAGTGAATCTACAAAAATCTTTAGTTTTTCATTTCCTACAACTTTTATTTGAAACATTTTTCAATTGTATCGACACATACACTGTCACACACCAATAACTAGATAAAACACACAACTTTTGAAATATCTCAAAAACTAAGAGTGCTATGACAAAAAGTAAGTGAACAATACATCTTCATTTTGTTATTATCTACAACTTTTATTTGAAAGAATTTTTTGTTTGATGAACATTTATTGAAAAAATCTGAAAAAACTGAAAAACGCTAGGAGTAAAGTAGCACTTCCGGTTTTCCGATTTTCACCAAAAGCTTTTCAGTTCTTCCGATTGTAACAAAAAGCTTAAGTTTCAAGTTTCATGTCGATATCTTTTGCGGTTTTTGCGGTACAGCGCACACAGACAGACAGACAGACATTTTTCAAAAATGGTCTTATTCGACTCAGGGGACCTCAAAACGGATATTTCCGCTAAAATTTTTGATTCGAAAATTTTCACGAAAACAATACTTTCCCTTTGTATTACATACGGGGGAAAGTAAAAAGAGGGATGATTTTTAAAATTTATAAATACATTTGAAAACTAATGAAACTACAAGATCAAAGGTGTTTCATGTTCCATTCTATATAAATAAAAAGTTAGAGGGATTTTCTGTTTAACCCATTAAACGCAATTGATGCAATAACGCAATAATATTATTTTTTTGTTAATTAGATTTTCATATTTCTTACGTGATAAGTACTAAGAGCATAAGTCAATTTAGTTGGTTCCGTCTTTTTTTTTGCATTATCAGGCCTTCATCTGCCAGATATAGATGTTTTAACAGTATAAGTTAGTGCAGTGTAGTTTTTTTAATAAGTAAAATTGATCTTAACAGTGTAATAATAATCTTTATTTTTAAGGTGTAAATATTGTACAAAATAAAAATTGCGTTAGTTTGAGAGTTACATATTATTTATGAATTAAAACCCATATAATCTACGGTCGTTTTTTGGAAAATGTGTTAATTTGACCTATACTCTTAGTCAGAGCTGGGCAGGATTCGAATCATTCAGGATTCTAATCCTATATTCGAATCCTTTTAGAGGATTCAAAAGAGGCATTCGAATACTTTAGTTCAACTGGATTCGTGATCCGGATTCGTTACGTATTTTTAAGAGGATTCGTATTCGAATCCAAATGTGGGCGATTCGAATCCTTATAAAAGGATTCGAATATTTATAAAAGGATTCGAATATTTATAAAATGATTCGAATATTTATAAAAGGATTCGAATACTTACAAAAGGATTTGAATCGTCAAAAATAATTCGATTTAATTGTGAGGATTAACATGAAAAATGTCTTTTGTGAGTTTTTAAATTTCTCGCTAAATCAGTGTTTTATACGCGTGGCGCATGAAGTAAAATTTCGAGTTTAGAAAAGCCCAGAAAATTTGTCTCGGGTCGCTGCGCGACCCGAGACAAATTTTCTGGGCTTTTCTAAACTCGAAATTTTACTTCATGCTTAGTCTGGGAGTGGACAACACTCGTTCTTAGGAGCTTTAAATTGAAGGATCCCTCTATATTACTAAGTTTATTACCATTTTACAAAGGCTACAGCTCGAAGGACCAATCATGATCTCCGGAGACCCAAGGACTACAGGGAATCGAAGTTTGTTTACAAGAAAACAACGAATATCTGAAGGTTTACAGCATGGATGGGAAAGAAAACATCCAATTTTTAAAAAATATCGATGTTGGGTTGGTTTTCAGTGCATTTTTAACTTCACTCTTAATCAGTGTTTTATACGCGTGGCGCATGAAGTAAAATTTCGAGTTTAGAAAAGCCCAGAAAATTTGTCTCGGGTCGCTGCGCGACCCTCGACAAATTTTCACGGGGCTTTTCTAAACTCGAAATTTTACTTCATGCTTAGTCTGGGAGTGGAAAACACTCGTTTAAAGCTTCGAATTGAATTAAAAAAAAAAAAAACAAAGAATATCTAAAGATTTACAGAAAGTAGGCTGTTTTGCGGAAAGGCACTATTTCTACTAGCAGAAACAACTAGCACTATTACCAGCCAGAACTTCTAGCTCAGATGGTTGTAGCCTCAGATTGCTACCAGCAGACGAGGCCTGTACTAGTACTACTAAGTACTATTAGCCGAAAGAACCAGTACTACAAACTGTAACGTTTACTTTTTTTCAGTTAAAAACGATTTGTCCATCAGCAGAAAGAACTGGAGCTATTAGCAGACAGAGCTTCTAGTTCCGTAGACGGAGCCTGTACTACTACAGGGTAATCCATTTCGAGGTTCCCACTTTTTTAAAGAAAAAAAACACAGAAAATTCAAACTTATTGGAGAATGTTTATTATCATTTGAAAGAACATTCTTTGGCATTTATTTTTTGAAGATTATGTCTATCAAATGTTGGCCGTTGCTACGTCGCAGATGGTCCATCCATTGAGTCCAATTTTCGATGACTCGTTCGAGCATTTCGACTGGTAACTGGCGAATGACACGCGTGATGTTTTCCTCCAAGGCCTGAATCGAAGCGGGTTTGTCCGCATAAACTTTAGACTTTACATATCCCCACAGGAAAAAGTCTAACGGTGTGATATCACACGATCTAGGTGGCCAATCGACCGGCCCAAAGCGTGAAATTATGTGCTCACCGAAATGTTCTCTCAATAAATCCATTGATTGATGCGATGTGTGGGAAGTGGCGCCGTCTTGCTGAAACCAAATGTCGCCGAGATTACGAGCTTCAATTTCAGGCAACAAATAGTCGGTTATCATGGCGCCATTGACGGTTACGTTCGCACCGGCATCATTTTTAAAGAAATATGGACCGATGATTCCACCGGCCCACAAACCACACCAAACCGTTGTTTTTTCTGGATGAAGTGGCAGTTCTTGAATCTCTTCAGGTTGCTCTTCGTCCCAAATGCGGCAATTTTGTTTGTTTACATACCCATTAAGCCAGAAATGGGCCTCATCGCTAAACAAAATTTGCCTCGAAAACGTCGGATCCTTTTGGAACTTTTCAAGAGCCTATAGAGCGAAGCGATGTCGCTTGGGAAGGTCGAGCGGCTTCAGTTATTGCACAAGCTGTATTTTGTACGCTTTCAATTTAAGATCTCGACGTAAAATGCGCCAAGTCGTTCCAAACGTCAGTCCGAGTTGCTGCGAACGGCGCCGAATCGTCTCTCCACGGTCTTCGTGTACACTCTCAGCTACGGCCGCTATATTTTCTTCACAGCGTGCTGGACGTGGTCTATTCGGTCGAATATTATCCAATAATGAATGCTGGGTCTCAAAATGGGTGATGGTGTTGCGAATAGTACGCTCAGTAGGCCGATTATGTTGACCATAAGTTATGCGAAGCGCACGAAACACATTCCTCACAGAACGTGACTTTTCGTAATAAAGTTGAACGATTTTTAAACGTTGTTCAGGCGTAAGTCTTTCCATTATGAAATGCCAAACAATACTAAACAAAAATAACTTGACAGCATGACACGACTCACACGTGAACTGTCAAAAAAAGGCTATTGAAAAAAGTATCTCTACTTGGATCACCTTTTACTAGTAGCAGAAAAAACTAGTGGTAGTAGAACAAAAAACTATTTTTAAGCTGAAAGAACGACCAAGGCCGCAGCCAGAAAAAAAAAATCGGAGGGGGTTATAAAAATTTCGTGAGTGGGCTTAGAAAAAAAATTTTTTTTGCTCTTACAGTCCCGCTTTCACATACAAAAAATTTATCATTTTGAAAATTTCAGGGGGGGTTTGAACCCCCCCCCCCCCCCCACGGTCTTGAGAACAACTGCTACTAGCTAAACGAATTACTACAGCAGAAAGAACTATCGCTATTAACGGAGCTTCTAGTTCAGATGTCTTGCCATCAGCAGACGGAACCTGTAGTACAGGTTCCGTCCGTACTAGTAGTAGAAAGACCTACTCGTAGTAGAAGGAACGAAATAGTAGTTGTTCTTTCTCCTACTGAAAGGACGAACGCTACTAGCACAAAGAAATTGTACTACTAGCTGAAATAACTACTACTACTTATAGAAACGTTTACTTTTTAGCAGAATACGCTATTTCTACTAGCAGAAACAACTACCGCTATTGGCAGACAGGGCTTCTGGTTCAAATGGTTCTAGCTTGAAATCTTGCCACCGGCAGATGGAGCCTGTACTACTACTAGACCTAGCAGTCGTTTTTTTTTATAGCAAAAAACACTATTTCTATTAGTAGAAAGAACTACTGCTATTAATAGAGCGTCTTGTTCAGATGATTCTGGCTTATCGTGTCTTGCCACCAGCAGACGGAGTCTGTACTACAACTAGTTACAGAAAGTCCTGGTAGGAGTAGAAGTAACAAAATAGTAGTTGCTTCATCTACTACTAAAAGGACAATTGCTGCTAGCAGAAAGAACTTGTACTACTAGCTGAAAGATGGATAGTTTACTTAACATAAAACGCATTTCTACTAGAAGATTAAAAATACATGTTTTTTCTTTTTCGCCGCCATTGTTTAACAAACGTCAATTGTGTATAATATTAATTAACGAGTATTTTTTGAGAATTAATTGTTATCTTCATTATGGTTTATAATTATTTATATTTCTTCGGAGCAAACAGATACGAGGATTGCCTTTTATATTTTGGGATTGGGTAACCCTAGTGTTGCAATCTGGCAACTGAGAGCTCTATCGTAAAGTTTGACATTTTTGAGGTTATACGTACTCAGAACGTTTTGACATATGAGCGTTATTTGTGTCGTTTACACTAACTTAAAAGATTTATCTCGGCCAAAGAATGGAATTAAATCGTGAACATTTTCGTGCGATTATTTTTTTACAACTTTCGGCGTGGATTAACTCAACAACAGTGCATGGATGAACTTAATTCAATTTTTGGCGATGAAGCTCCATCAAGGACCAGTGTTTATCGATGGTATGGTGAATTCAACCAAGGTCGTAGTTCACTCCAAGACGAATTTCGTGGAGGTCGTCCAAAATCAGTTGTTGTTCCGGAAACCATTGATGCTGTGCGCAAACAAATATTGCAAGATCGTCATGTGACCTATCGTGAGATTGAGACAACCTTAGGCATTAGTGGGACCAGCATACATTCAATATTGCATGAACAATTGACTGTCAAAAAAATTTGTTCGCGTTGGATCCCACACAATTTGTCAATCGCTCAAAAAAGGCTCGTGTCGATTGGTGCAAAGAAATGCTCAAAAAATATGATTGCGGTGCTTCGAAACACGTCTATGACATCGTGACAGGTGATGAATCATGGATTTGCGCGTATGAGCCCGAAAGTAAACAGCAGTCGACCGTATGGGTGTTTCAAGATGAGCCAAATCCAACAAAAGTTGTTCGCGCACGAAGCACTTCCAAGCAAATGGTCGCCTGTTTTTTCGGAAAAACTGGACATGTCGCAACCGTACCACTAGAACAACGCAGAACAGTCAATTCTAACCATTTGTTTGCCAGTTGTCATCCAAGAAATCAGGAAAACCAACCGCCGAAAACGGATCACTCTTCACCACGACAATGCGAGCTCTCACACATTGGCTAAAACAACTGCATTTTTGAGAACGCAAAACATCGATTTGATGAGTCATCCGCCATATAGTCCTGACTTGGCACCGAATGACTTCTTTTTATTCCCATCCGTAAAAAATAAAATGAGAGGTCAACGTTTTTCGACACCTGAAGAAGCGGTTGATGCGTTCAGAATGCATGTTTTGGAGATACCTCAATCAGAGTGGCAAAAGTGCTTCGACAATTGGTTCAAACGCATGCAAAAGTGTATAGATCTTAATGGGGAATATTTTGAAAAACAATAAAGCGATTTTCAATGATTAATATTTATTTTTGTTCTCTAATCCCGAAATATAAAAGGCAACTCTCGTACAGGGAGTTTTTCTTTTAAGTATACGTATTCCAAATTCAGCCTATTTTCTATAAATCTTTAGATATTCCTTGTTTTTTCTTAAAGTTCAATTTGAAGATTTAAATTGGTGTTTTCCACTCCCAGGCTAAGCATGAAGTAAAATTTCGAGTTTAGAAAAGCCCCGTGAAAATTTGTCGAGGGTCGCGCAGCGACCCGAGACAAATTTTCGCGCTTTTGTAAATTCAAAATTTTACTTTATGCGCCACGCGTACAAAACACTGATTAGAAGTGCAGTTCAGAAACACACAAATACATCTTCAATTAGAGTAACAGGGAATCAGATATTTAGTCTGTTATCAACGATGTTCGGTGTTCATAATAATTAATTAGGTTTTGAATATTTTTGTTAAATCAACTTGTAACGATATTTATATATTAATGGTTGCAAATAAATAATAAAATCAAATTTATTCTTGAAGGATTTGTATTCGTGATTCAAAAAATCAGGATTCGAATCCTTGATTCGAATCATATTTATCTTTTACGAATCCTTTATTCGAGTATTCGTGATTCGAATCATATTAGGTGATTCGGATTCGTGATTCGAATCCTTTTTAGGAAGATTCGTCCCAGCTCTGCTCTTAGTACTCATCACGTAAGATTTATTAATTTTATTGATTGATTTAACAATTATTTTTTTACATTTTAGAAATCTATAAAAAGTCTACTATTACATATTTTTATAAATTTTAAAGTTTATCCAATGATCATATAAAATCAAATTCAGCGACGGCTCGCAGCCTAACTTCAGGGTAGGCCACAGCGCCAAGGCACCCAAAATTTGAGGTTGGGAGTGTGCTTTATAAATACAAGGAATTGCACAACAAAGTCAGCTTTCAATAACGGATACATGTTGTTACCTTGGGTCTCTGGCCTACCCTGAAATTAGGCTGTGAGCCGCCACTGATCAAATTTGAAGATAAGCATGTCTCTTTAAACATTCGTAAAAGATCAAATAGAGCTTTGAACTTAAAGAAATTAAGGGATTTATTCGAGACAGATTAATATTTGTTTCGTTGATAAAATAAACAAAATAACAAAAACAGAATCCTACATTTTACGGAATTAGAATTACATTATCTACTTCCTCATCCTTTCTTCGTCTAACCGCAACGAGTAAAGAGAAACACAATCATCTCTTTATTCCACTCTTTTAATTTTTATAATCATATTCACTGGGCGCGTGTATTACGATGTCACCGCTCGGAGAATTCGAAATGGTGACTCATAATTTCCGGCCTTGGCAATAACCAGCCGGGCAAAAAAAACTGCAAAAAGTCAATGGATTGTTGATTTGATTTCAATTCAAAAGAAGTAAACCGTATAATTTGTGTGTTTCGCGTTTCAAAACGAGGAACGGGATTCCAATTCGTGATGGACGAAACAAATTTAACATTAATAATATAAAAAACTTTATTGATGTCAAAGCATGACAATACATAAGTTAAAAATACATATAATTAGGAGCAAAAAATGAAACCTTTCACAAAATCAAGCGGCCTGTTATAAAAAAAATGTGATGTAGTTATGCCTCTCTTAGGGTGCTCTTATATGGACGTTTTAATCGCGAGGCGGAACGAGAGCGAGCGCAAGCAGGCGAGTTCCTAGACGGGCGGGTGCTGGCGTTTTCTCCGCCTCGCACCCGTCCGTCTGGATCTGGATCATAAAGGGGGTGTGTACCTAGACACAGCAATTAGACCCCAATGGGCCCTTTTTGCATCCCCCGCTAGGGTTGTGTCACTCCTCAGCTCAGCCATGCCACTCTGTCGAGAAAGGCCAGCAGAGCAGCGGTTGACTCTTCCCTAATGTCGGCTATCTGGACGCCAGAATTTCCTCCCTTTGCGAGGCGAGTGCTAGGCAATCACAAAGGATGTGCTCGGCAGTCTCGTCCTCCTCATGACAGCCTCTACAATCTGGCGAGTCAACGACTCCTGTTTTGTAGAGATGCATATTTAGTCCACAATGGCCCGTGAGAACGGCCATTATGCGTCTCAGATTATTTCTGCTCATTTGCAAGTAGTGTAGTGCCGTCATTTTGTTCGGATACCCTAAGGTTTCCCTAGACATCCTACAGTCCTTAATGTCATCCCAGCGGTTCCTGAATTTCTTCAGGATTTCGTTGTGGATCAATTGGTTTAGGGTCGAGATGATGGGTTTTACTAGCGGCTGTGGCGAGGAAATAGTTTCCCCAGCCGCTGCTCTAGCCAGTTTATCCGCTTTTCGATTGCCTACATTAAGTGATCCAACGATTTCTCTATCTCGCCTACGACACTGTGTAGTGCCGAGTTAGTTGATCTACCCCTTGTGAATGCATGTTGCGCCTTCTCCAGTGGTAATTCCTGAAGCGTTTTGCCTCTTATATATCTCTCACACAGTCTCTCCATTGTTTTTAGGAGGAAAGACGAGAGCGATATCGGCCTGTAAGCTTTTGGTTCCGTGTAATCAGCTTTGCCAGGCTTGGGAATGAAAACTACCCTGACTTGTCTCCAGGCCTTTGGGATATATCCCGTCGCCAGGCTGGACCTATAAAGCACGACTAGGTGCTTCACAAGTTCCTCTCTTCCCCACTGCAGTAGGGCGGGAAAAACTCCATCCGGTCCTGGCGATTTAAAGGCAGAGAAGCTGTCTATAGCCTGTCGGGTGTTTTCCTCATTTATCGCCTCCCCGGTAAGTGTGTAGTCATTACCGGTTTCGGGGGCGATCGTCACATATTCACTTTCCTGTCCGTTTGTGATGTTACATCCAGGGAAGTGCGCCCTAAGTAAGAGCCTGAGACTGTCTTGGAGGTCATTAGTTAATTCACCATCCTTCTTCCTCATGATACCAACAGCCTGGAGTTGGTTTTGCGAGATTATTTTCTTCAGTCTGCTTATCTCTGCACATCCTTCTATATTTTCACAGTAGGTGCGCCAGCATGTTCTCTGACGTTGCCTTAAGAGTTTTTTTATATTCACTCAGGCGGTCTTTATAACAAGACCAGTCAGAGCTTAATTTTGAGCGGTACGCTCTGTTATATGCCTTTCTTGTCGCTTTCTTGAGGGATCCGAGTTCGGGCGACCACCTTGGAGTGGCCTTCCCAGTCTCAGATCTCCATTTGAGAGACCCGTCCGTCTAGGGACTTTCATATAAACCTATGTGTTAAAACGCAAACGCTTGCGCCCGCTCCCGTTCCGCCACGAGTTCAAAACGTACATATAAGAGCGCCCTTAGGCCGAAAACACACGGAGCGGTTTTTGCCAATTCGGCAGATGTGTCACCGGCCGACTCGGCACATGGTCTAATAAATGGATGATCTATTATGGATCCGTTCACACGAAGCTGCGCGGTTTTTCCGCCGCCTCGTGTCACAGTGGTTCCAAATGCCGAAAAGGTGGCCAAAACTTGAAGACGTCATTCAAATTGCGTGAAATTTCGTATGAAGGGTATTTTGAGGTCGCTTAATACAAATCTGTTCTCAAAATTAAAAATAACAAAATGGCGGATCCAATATGGCGGACCAAAATAAAAAAAAAAAGGTCTTATGTTCATGAAACTTCGTATATAAGGTATTTTGATGTCGCTTATGAAGAATCTTTACACGAAATTTTATAAAAACAAAATGGCGGATCCAATATGGTGGACAAAAATGAAAAAAGGTCATATTTGTATGATATTTCGTACATAGGGTATTCTGACCTCGCTGATTACGAATCTTTACACAAAATGAAAAAGAAAACAAAATGGCAGATTCAATATGGTGGAAAACATTTAAAAAATGGTCATATTTGTATAAAAACTCGTATATATTCCTTATTGCTAGTTTACATTAATACTCGTCGTCGGACGAATGCGCAGAATCGTCGTCGTTGCTTTGCGCTTCACAGCTCGGCGTTCTCAACAGACTTACAGCTTCAGTGTCCTACCAAAAGCCTCTGGAACACGTCCTCCATAGTTTTAGTGCGGCTACATTTTCGCGCGAAATCCTGCCGATACTGTTTTATAAATTTATTGCAAGATTCTTGAGCTTCTTCAGACATTTGTCCAATTGGTAGAATTGAAGACTCAAGAATCTTGCTGCTGTGCAGTAAAATCTTGTGCACCGTAGTTGGCATACAAACCACGGATACAGCTGTACATAGAGACGAGCTGTTTCGATACAATAAGCCTCGTACATGGGAATATCGATGTCAAAGCCGCAAGAAAGAACTTGTAAGATCACGTGAAATCTTTTAATCAATGAAAGGTCGAGCGCAGTAATACCTGCAGACATTTCCGCGTTTTCGAAAAAACGGCGCGCGGTGTTCCCGTCATTCGTACTGCCATAGCCCTGTTTCGGCATATCTATCAAGAGCCCCGCGCATGGTGTTATAAGTTTAGCTGGATCCGTTCACACGCGTGTGAACGGATCCAGCTAAACTTATAACACCATGCGCGGAATCGATCATGTGACTCACCCGCCAAATCGGCGAAAATCGCGCAGTGTGTTATCGGCCTAAGGCTGGTCGTCCACTGGAAGCGACAATACGCGGCTACGCGCTCATGCGGTACAAACGACAACGGGCGTATACGCGCGACAGATCCCGATGTGTGTAAATCCAATGAATCTCGTCCAGTGTAAGCGTGCGCGGACATGCGGATATTCGCGCCGAGCGTGAAGCTGCGTCAGATCCCAAGAAAACGGGATCCGTCGCTCGTAGCCGCGTCTAGTCCTGTGTTTTTTCTTCCTACTTTGTCTTCTACAAGTCCAACTTTACTGTTTTCTGATAACAATAGTGCTAAATATTTTTATCCTTTTTCATTTATTACTAGGTAGGTGTATTTAACAGTATAAACTGCGACAAAATAAATATTGAATTTTATAATTTGAATATTTTTTATAAAAATTATTTTCTTTCGAATTCCAAGCATACCCCTAATTACATAGGGACTTTCCAAAAGGTAAACATCCGCTGAATTCATTAAAAATGTACAACTCTTTTGGCGGTGCCGAATAACTGAGCAGCGCGAAGTCACATGCAGTGTACAATGGCGGCCGACGAAATGTGAACGATGTTTATTAGCTATGTGAATATGACTTTTAATCAGGAGCGTCGCGTTTGTGCGAAAACAAACATTTGATTGACAGATTTATAAAAGTCATCCAAAAATATGCCTAGACATCTATCTTTAGACGAGAAGAGCAGGGCAATAGCTAAACTAGAAGAAAACTGGCCTCTTAGTGGCTGAGTGGCTGCTGATTTGAATGTAAGTAAAACCTGCATACATAATTTGAAAAGGCGATTTGAAATAAGGCAAGATTTAAGAAGGCCACCCCGAATCGGAATAGGAAGGGTATCTAATGAAGAACAGGATGTTGCATTGGTGAATCATCTCAGAGAAAATCTATTTGATAGCCTTATATGCTCGAGAAGTAACGGGTTTTGCGGGGTCTACTAGAACTGCTCGGAGACGTATTAAAGCTGCAGTCCTACAAAATTATCAAGCAGCCAAGAAAGTTTTTCTCTCAGAAAACAATAAACAACGAAGATTGGAGTTTGCCAACGAATTTGTGTATCGTAGGGATGATTTTTGGAACTCGGTCGTCTTTTCTGACGAAAAAGTATTTCAATCATGTAGTAATGGGAGCCTACGAGTTTATAGACCAATAAACCAAAGGTATGAAGAAGGATTCACCCGTCCAATAACAAATAGTGGTCGTTTTTCTGTTAATTTTTGGGCTTGGGTCAGTGTAAACGGACCCGGAATAATTTGGAAAATAGATGGCCATTTAAATGCTATTAAATACAGGGATATTTTAGAATATGTAATGTTGCCTTCAGCAACACAAACATTTCCGGAAAAATTTATATTTCAAGAGGACAATAGTCCTATCCATACAGCAAGAATTGTGACTCAGTGGCTAAATGACCACCGCATCCAAGTATTGCCTTGGCCTGCGAAGAGCCCTGATCTCAATCCAATTGAGAATGTTTGGGGATACTTACAAAAGAAGATTTACTCAAGAGATTTTAGACCTATGAATGCAGATGAACTTCACGAAATTGTTGAAAAATGCATGGGAGGATTTGGCTGACAACTACAATATGAGGAATTTAGTTTCATCCATGAATATACGTTTGGCAAAAGTTATCACAGCAAATGGTGTAAATCTAGAAGCACTGAAACCATTGAACACAATGGTTCTATGCTTTCGGAAGAAGAGGCCGCAGAGACCTTCAATAATTATTTCACAGACATTCCTATAAAATTAAGTCAAGAATTGGATAGCGTATCTATTGACACAGATTTCATCTGCAAAGCGATTAAATGGAACAACAATTCTATTTTCTTGTTTCCTGTATCAGAAAAGGAAATTATAGATATAACTATGAAAATGAACAATAGTACCAGTACAGATATTGATGATCTCTCACCTAACATAATAAAACATGCCATTGTTCCACTAGCCACACCTGTAAAATATTTATTTAATCGAGTAATTGACACAGGTCTGTTTCCCACCTGTTTAAAAAAAGCTAAAGTTAAACCTTTGTTTAAAAAGGATTCACCTAACAAAATAGAAAATTACAGACCTATTTGCATTTTGCCGGTATTTTCGAAAATATTGGAGCAAGCTATAAATATACGGCTAAATGACTTTTGTGTTAAAAATAATATTATAACAGATATGCAACATGGTTTTCAAAAACAAAAAAATACAGACACCGCTTTAACTGCAGCTCTTAGTAATATCAGAAAAACCATTGATGAGCGTGAATGCGCAATGGGCTTGGCTATAGATCTGACTAGAGCATTCGATACGGTTAGTCATAGTATACTTTTATTGAAATTAGAAAGATATGGTATTAGAGGTGTATGTCTGCAATTACTAAAATCATATCTTAGTGAAAGAGTACAATCAGTATCATACGGCAATGGGACTTCAACGCCACTCCCCGTTGAAATGGGGGTCCCTCAGGGCTCCATTTTAGGACCAATTTTATTTAATATCTTCATAAACGATATTGTGAGTTGTAGGCATAATATGCGGTCAAGTGGTATGGTCGTGTATGCTGATGATACGACCGCTATTATCAGTGGTCAAAGAGTCGATCAAGTCATAGTTGAAACGCAATACACTTACTTGCAAATAAAGACATGGTGCCAAAAAAACAAACTAACTCTAAATTCAGATAAGACATGCTGTGTCTTATTTAGAAACGGGAGATCCAATTTGGAGGTACCAACAAATTTCCTATTGGATGGCCAAGATACACTAATATCAACTATGATGAACTTATTAGGACTTTCTATCGACTTCAAACTAAGCTGGGAACAGCATATTGAAACTTTAGCAGTGAAACTGAGTAGAATATGCTTTCTAATTAAATCGATAAATAAAAAGTGCTCAAAACACATTACATTGACCGCATATTATGCCTATTTTCATTCCCATATGCGCTATGGGATAATGCAATATGGACGCTGTAAAAAACTGTTATTTCAACGTCTGTTCGTGATTCAAAAACGTGTCGTCAGAGCACTAAGTTCTATAAAGCCTATGGACTCTTGTTGCCAAGGTTTCAAAGATTGCGGTATTTTAACATTAGCTTCAACGTATATATATATGAAGTAGCCTTATTTGTTCGACAAAACACTCATCTATTTCCATCAGCGCAACACAACTACCCTACCAGATATAAAAATCACCTTCAACCACCAGCTCATAAAACCACCCTATTTAAAAAGGGGATCATTTATAACGGTTCCAAAATCTACAACTGTTTGCCTCATGAAATTAAAGACAGTGCATCTCTTATAATTTTCAAACGAAAACTTAAAAAATTATTGCTTGAAAAAAGTTTATATACAATTGAAGAATTTTTTGTTTAAAGGAATTGTCTATGTCTAATTATTGTTTATATTCAAATAGGTACATTTTAGTTTACACCCTTCAGCTAGATTATGACGTTTTCCTTTTGAATGCATGTATTGTTTAGTGATGAACAACTGTATGTAATTTACAAATGGAAATAAATTATATTATTATTATTATTATTAATGGTGGTCCTACAAAATATTAATTTCATAATTTCTACTTGTATTAAGAATAAATATGTTTAGCATTGTAATTAGCAATTGAATAATAGTCCTTTAAAACCTAAGTTACGCCACTGTTAAGAGTTCTGATAAATCTGTACAAAACTAGACAATTTCTCTATGACAACAAGATACCGTTCACATTTCGTCGGCCGCCATTGTACGACCCCTGTCGCGTGTAACCGCTAGTCTTGCAGCCGCCAGTCGCCGCTTGTATCGCGTAAGCGCGTAGCCGTGTGTGGACGACCGGCCTAAAGCGAGCGTCTCGTCGAGCGTCACAGTTGACGTTTTGAGGTTATTCTGAAACGTTTTATCTTTCGAATAGTCATTTTGAGGTTATTTTCCAATATTACACAATAATATTTTTCACGGCATTCTAGAGTTTTTTTTTAATTGAACATATGATACAATTATGAATAAAGTTGATCGCAATCTTACTTTGTAATAGATAAGTGCTGGTTGACTAGGACATTGTACATAATTTCATTGTTTTTGTACCTAAATCCCGTAATCTGTGTTGAGGAATGTGGATTTGATAAAAGAAACTTGATATTTCTGATTGAAATAAAAAAAAAAGCGTAATCTATTGTTTCAATTTATTTATTACTTAAACTTTATTACCTTCTCTCTGATTCACTTGTAAAAATATGCACGCAATTACCTTCAAGAAAAGTTGTAATCGATATTATTCTCAATGATGATCACGGAAACAAGATTAAACAACAAGATTAAGAATAAATCCTACAAATAATAATAATAAGTAAACTTTACTCTAATATAAATACAGAGCCTTCATAAATGATCGAATGTTTTCAAATAACGCGCCAAAACATCGTAAGATATTTTTAATGGTAAACACCAAGGACGGTCGAGTAAACGGTAAGAAGGATCGACAGAATCGAAGATTTTGGAGTGGGGGGTAGAGATCGCTTACGTCACAAATGCGCGTTGAATTTAAATGTGGTTAATTCATGATTTAGATAATTACAAGTAATTACAGTACATGCTCAAGCTGTAAATTTTCTGACATTCGTTGTTTTTTAAAAGAGTTCAATTTGAAGCTTTAAACGAGTGTTTTCCACTCCCAGAGTAAGCATGAAGTAAAATTTCGAGTTTAGAAAAGCCCCGTGAAAATTTGTCGAGGGTCGCGCAGCGACCCGAGACAAATTTTCTGGGCTTTTCTAAACTCGAAATTTTACTTCATGCGCCACGCGTATAAAACAGATTTTAAGCGAAGTTCGAATATACATAAATTTCACAATATTTTAGTGTTTTATACGCGTGGCGCATGAAGTAAAATTTCGAGTTTAGAAAAGCCCAGAAAATTTGTCTCGGGTCGCTGCGCGACCCTCGACAAATTTTCACGGGGCTTTTCTAAACTCGAAATTTTACTTCATGCTTAGTCTGGGAGTGGAAAACACTCGTTTAAAGCTTCTGTAACGTCTTTATCAAGAACAGCACGTCTTATCTTTTGATAGTCATTTTAAGGTTATTTTGAAATGTCAACTGTGGCGCTTGAGGCCACCGTAACGCGACGCAACGAAAACGCCAAACGACGCTTCCCACTCTGAACAGACCTTAACTTCACTTCGTTCACTGTCAGTGAAGTTTTATAAATGTTCAATGACAACAAACAGACACATTTACAAAATTTAAATTCTAGGGTTTCCATTCTTTTGCTCTAAGATTGCAGTCAACTTAATTCATATCTACAATTATGAATAAACTTGATAAATCCAATCTTACTTTGTAATAAATAATAAGTACTGGTTTTGGCTGGACACTGTACATAATTTCATTGTTTTTGTACCTAAATCCCGTAATCTGTTTTGAGGAATGTTGATTTGATAAAAGAAACTCGATATTTCTGATTGAAATAAAAAAAGAATAATCTGTTGTTTCAATTTATTTATTACTTAAACTTTATTACCTTTTCTCTGATTCACTTCTAAAAATATGCACGCAATTACCTTCAGGAAAAGTTGTAATCGATATTATTCTTAATGATGATCATGGGAAACAAGATAATTAATAAATCCTACAAATAATAATAATAAGTAAACTTTATTCTGGTACGAATACAGACAGAGCCTCCATAAATGATCGAATGCTTTCAAATAACGCGCCAAAACATCGTAAGATATTTTTAATGGTGAACACCAAGGATGATCGAGTATACGGTTAGAAGGATCGACAGAATCGAAGATTTTGGAGTGGGGGTAAAGATCGCTTACGTCACAAATGCGCGCTGAATTTAAATGTGATTACTTCATAGTAAACTTTAGGTAAACATGGATAAGCTGTAAATTTTCTGACATTCGTTGTTTTTTAAATAAGTTCAATTTGAAGCTTTAAACGAGTGTTGTCCACTCTCAGACTAAGCATGAAGTAAAATTTCGAGTTTAGAAAAGCCTATTTTCTGTAAATCTTTAGATATTCCCTTTATTTTTAAGTCAATTTGAAGCTTTAAACAACTGTTTTCCACTCCCAGACTAAGCATGAAGTAAAATTTCGAGTTTAGAAAAGCCCCGCGTAGAAAATTTGTCGAGGGTCGCGCAGCGACCCGAGACAAATTTTCACGGGGCTTTTCTAAACTCGAAATTTTACTTCATGCGCCACGCGTATAAAACAGATTTTAAACGAAGTTCGAATATACGTAAATTTCACAATATTTTAGTGTTTTATAGGCGTGGCGCATGAAGTAAAATTTCGAGTTTAGAAAAGCCCAGAAAATTTGTCTCGGGTCGCTGCGCGACCCTCGACAAATTTTCACGGGCTTTTCTAAACTCGAAATTTTCCTTCATGCTTAGTCTGGGAGTGGAAAACACTCGTTTAAAGCTTCAAATTGAACTCTTTTAAAAAACAACGAATGTCAGAAAATTTACAACTTATGGATGTTTACCTAAAGTTTACTATGAAGTATTTAAATTCAGCGCGCATTTGAGACGTAAGCGATCTCTACCTCCCACTCCAAAATCTTCGATTCTGTCGATCCTTCTAACCGTATACTCGATCATCCTTGGTGTTCACCATTAAAAATATCTTACGATGTTCTGGCGCGTAATTTGAAAACATTCTATCATTTATGGAGGCTCTGTATTCGTACCAGAATAAAGTTTACTTATTATTATTATTTGTAGGTCACGATATTTTAGTGTTTTATACGCGTGGCGCATGAAGTAAAATTTCGAGTTTAGAAAAGCCCAGAAAATTTGTCTCGGGTCGCTGCGCGACCCTCGACAAATTTTCACGGGGCTTTTCTAAACTCAAAATTTTACTTCATGCTTAGTCTGGGAGTGGAAAACACTCGTTTAAAGCTTCAAATTGAACTCTTTTAAAAAACAACGAATGTCAGAAAATTTACAACTTATGCATGCTTACCTAAAGTTTACTATGAAGTATTTAAATTCAGCGCGCATTTGAGACGTAAGCGATCTCTACCTTCCACTCCAAAATCTTCGATTCTGTCGATCCTTCTAACCGTATACTCGATCATCCTTGGTGTTCACCATTAAAAATATCTTACGATGTTTTGGCGCGTTATTTGATAACATTCTATCATTTATGGAGGCTCTGTATTTGTACCAGAATAAAGTTTACTTATTATTATTATTTGTAGGTCACGATATTTTAGTGTTTTATACGCGTGGCGCATGAAGTAAAATTTCGAGTTTAGAAAAGCCCCGTGAAAATTTGTCTCGGGTCGCTGCGCGACCCTCGACAAATTTTCGCGGGGCTTTTCTAAACTCGAAATTTTACTTCATGCTTAGTCTGGGAGTGGAAACAGTTGTTTAAAGCTTCAAATTGAACTTTAAAAAAAACAGGGAATATCTAAAGATTTACAGAAAATAGGCTGAATTTTCAATACGTATATATAAAGAAAAACTACCTGTATAATCCCTTAAATACATATTTAAGTAAGGTGCGAAAAGTGGAAATTAATATTTAAAACATGTTAATAATTTTATTTATTTACAATTTGTTAAATTTTCTATTCCTTGCATTTTATTTTAATCAAGAGATTTTGCTCTTAAAATCGTTGTTATTTTTAAAAACTTAACATTAGTAATTTAAATAATTAATTCTTATAGATAATCTTGGTTTCAAATATGTTTTTATTATAACCCAATCAACGTCAACATATTTTTTTAAATTTAATTACACTTAACACAAACTATTATTTTAATTACACTTAACACTAAGACTTTGTGTCTGATTTTAATAACACTTATTTTTAACACAAAATAATAAAAAATCTTTATGAAAATACAGCGAAACCGGAAAGAGAGGTTATGATAGACTCAAAAACGTAACCAAATACAACGTCATTGTTCTCTCTCGCACGAACTAGGGCCTGCGGGGAAAGGGGTAGGGGAAAATATGGACAGATCCAATACTGTCATATCTTGTAACACATATGTGTTACGCCCATCGACGTACCTTGGGTGAACACAAGATAAATCGGAGAAACGCAAAATACACAAATTGACGTGAACGAAATCGGAACGACAATAAGAAATTACCGGTTACTGCCATCCAAAGCGGTAAGTTTTTATCAATTTACCGTTTTCTACACATTTTTTGTATGCCATTTACCGCTAATAAATTTTACGATCATTTTACATGGCAACATTGCATTTTCATGTGTATTTTTTTTTTAATTTTATTTTCAGTGCTGCCGATGTTGGGGATTTTATCCCAAATTGAGGTATTTACAGAGGTATTGGTTTTTTTAGTAAGGGATTTATACATTTAGAGGTGAAATGAGGTATTTTAGAGCCTAGACATCGTCAGTGCTGCCAATTGTATATTGTCGATTTGCACCGACCAGCCAGTGAAATACCCCATTTTTAAAAATATGACCACACTTAACTTGATTTTAAAAAAATATTATTTAATATATATTAGAGGGGAAGGGGGACGAGGGAGCAGGTCTTTACCCTGGCAAGAATGGTTGAGAAGGTGATGGAAGAGAAAGGGAGCGTGTATGCGGTGTTTGTGGACCTGAAAGCGGCGTACGACGCGGTACCAAGGGTAGGACTGTTACAGTGTCTGAGGAGAAGAGGGGTGAGTGAGGGAATGGTAGAGTGGGTGAGAGGAGTGTATGAGGAAACATGGGCTGTGGCGAAAGAGGGAATGGAAGAGTCGGAGAAGTTTAGGACGTGGGAGGGGCTTAGACAGGGGTGCCCCCCATTGAGCCCGGTGTTGTTTAACCTATACACGAGTGAGTTAGAGGAGGTGATGAGGAAAGGACAGGCGGGGGGGTGGTAATTGGTAGAAGTAAGGTGTGGATGTTGACATATGCGGATGATAGGTGGCAAGAGAGTGGGAAGGGATGAAGGATATGCTGAAAAGGGCGGAGAGGTTTATGGATAAGAGGGGGTTGAGCGTGAATGTGAGAAAAACGAAATGAATGAGATTCAGAAATACAGGGAGGGAGGGGAGGGTGAAGGAATTAGAGTGGAAGGGGGAGGTGATTGAGAGGGTTAAAAAAATCAAGTATTTAGGGTTCTTGTTCAAAGGGACGGGAGGGTATGAGGAGCATGTGAGGTGGGTGCAGGGGAAGGCTAGAAAGGCGTGGGGGATAGCGTGGGAAAAGTGGGGGAAGTGGATAGGGAACAATGTAAGAGTGGCGTGTAAAGTATGGGAAGCGTGTGTGAGGTCAGTGTTAATGTATGGTGTGGAAGTATGGGGGACGAGAGGGTATGAGTGTATAGAGAGGGAGCAGTTGTGGTTCTTGAAGCGTATGTTGGGGTTGGAAAGGTCGACACCCGGATACATAGTACTACAGGAAACGAATAGAGAGAAGCTAGAGTGTGAGCAAATGGTGAGAATGGCTAGGTATGAGATGAAGTTAAGGGACCTGGAGGAAGAGAGACTGGTGAAGGCGGTTGGGGTGGCGTGCGTGGGAGAGAGGGTAAATGGAGGAGCGAGAGGAGAATGTATGAGAGGATGTGTTTGTCGGAGGCGAAGGTGATGGAGTGGCTGGGGAATGGGGTAAAGATGGATGCGTGGGTAAAAGAGAAGGAGAAGGAGGTGGAAGCACAGGAAAGGCAAGGGTATATAGAGAGGAGTAAATACAACGATAGGTACGGGAGGTGGCAGGTACATGGGAGAATGCCGAGGTATTTGATGGGGGGGGATGGAGTAGGGAGGAAAGGATGGTGCTGGCGAGGGCGAGGTGTGGGTCGGAGAAGAGAGAAAGGAAGGTGTGAGGGAAGAGTATGGGAGGTGTGTAATGTGTGCGCGGGGGAGGGATACGTGGAGCCATCTGGCAGAGGAGTGCGAGGGGGTGAAGGAGGAATGGGTCTGAATAAGAGGGAATAGAAGAGTGACGGAATGGATGAGAGAGGATGGGGCCGGGGTAAGGACACTGGAGAAGTTAGGGGACGAGAGGGAAAGCAGAAGGAAGAGAGGGGGCAGTGATTAGTGTAGATATGGATGTAATAGAGTATTATGCCAATAAAGGTCTTTTTTTATATATATATTAGAAATAATACTTAACCTTAAGTTTTACCTAGTGTGCACTTCCTGGTGGAATGCAACCACAAGAACCTAACCTAGTTTATGTAATATTTCGTGTATTGAACTTAAACCAACACTTGATAATTAGAAGCACAACTGAAACATTAAACAAACTGATAATGACGAATAAAAGGTGCCAAAAAGATCAGCATTTCTCAAACTGTGGGTTGCAAGTCGATTTTTAGTGGTTCACAACAAGAACTTGATGTATATTTTTAAGAATGATAAAATAAAATATTTGTTTCTTCAATTTGGTTCTTATTAATCACTTGATGAAACATGTTTACAATATTGATAATTAAATAAAAGTCACTTGGTTTGTTTCACTACTATTTTTTTATTCTCTCCGACTAGTTTTGACTTATCGTCATTACTTATTGAGAATGACGATAAGTCGAAACTAGTCGGAGAGAATAAAAAAATAGTAGTGAAACAAACCAAGTGACTTTTATTTAATTATCAATAATATTTGTTTGACGAATAAAGCACTAATAACCTTTCTTCGCACGTTTATTTTGAGTTACCTAAAATATTTGTTATTTGTTGACATATCTTTTCCTTGCTACTCTAGTATCCAATGTTGCAAACTCTAAACTGTCAAATGACAGTCTCCGCTTAACAATCACCAGAAACAACATTTTTTTTTTTCATTGTTGATGGAGAGTTTTAAAACATTTAGGTTAAGGACAGATTAAAGTTGGATAAATTGGGTTAGCTTAGATTAAATAACAAATTGTCTTATGATTCGCTTGGGTGTCACAGAATAACTATTCCTTATTTTTAAAAATGCTAGAGTACAGACTTGTCAACCTACAATATTTTCCATGGCACTCTAGAGGTTTTTTTTTTATTAACCACACAATGCATATCCCAAAGAAAATTGCTCGAATTTTAAAAGCGCAAAATGTGGTTACATGAAAAAAATATTTGCTATTAGGTGATTCAATTGTTCTTGTATAAATAAATTTAGGATTCGTAGTAATTAACGAAAATTAAAATGTACATGTGTATAACATGTTTATATCATTAAGCAAACAGCGCTTATCATAACACAATCATAAATAATATATTTTTCATTTCACTTGCACCATCATTTTCCCTTGATGTTGGGCTCGGCTTGTTTATTCTGCCCAGATAAAAATACCTGTGTGTGTACGGCTGATAACACATAACAAGTGGATTAAGTGGAGGTATCCACATTGCAAAATATTAAATAAAAAAATAATAAAGCACCGGACAAACATTGGAAACAGGTTTTATTAAAAAATATGAAAACGAATTAAAATTAGTATGTAATGACTTTCTGGGAAAATTTAGTGATTTATTATAATAAAGGGTAATCTAAAACTCTCTTCAGCAAGGTGCAAGGTGTTCCGCAAGGCTCTCCGCTATCCCCACTTCTTTACAATATCTTTTGCTACGACATATTCAATCCCAACCCTTCCTACTTTAACCCAACAAGATACGCCCTCCTCTTTGCTGATGATACGGCCCTTATCTCCCACGCTTCAACAATCCTAAAACCTCCTTCAAAATTCTCTTAATTCCATACAAAAATGGTGCAATAAATGGCGAATACAATTAAATCCTTTCAAAACCAAATTATTCATTCCTTTCCATAAAATCACTCCACGATCTCTTACAATAGTAATAAATACCACCACAATTCTTCCATCCTACTCCTGCAAATACCTAGGCATAGAATTTGATTGAAAACTTTCCTTCCTCCCACATACCAAATCCATTAAAACCAAAATGAAAACAAGGGCATTTCAGATCTTTAACTTATAAACAGCAAGGAATTTCCACAAAAACAGCAGTTAGGATTTACGAATCGATATGCCGGCCCTTGTTAGACTATGGTGCAATTTTATTCCTTCATATCCGTCCTTCAATTTCACACCATATCCAAGTCGCCGAAAGATCAGCACTACGAATCCTCACCAAACTCAGGCACCCAATAAATCCTCTTCATAATCCCTCAAACATCATCTTCTACGAAACTACCCAAGTAACACCAATTTCCCAACGCATATTAACCCTCAGCGAAAAATTCGCTGTAAACACCCATAACCTAGAACTCCTAAACAAAATCTGTATTCCTAGAAACCTAAATATCCATCCCAAATATAAACATCCTCCTCTCACAATACATCAATTCATTTGTACCGTTCATCAAGACAGTTCACAAGCCTAGAATACGATAAAATTTTTCAAATAAAATAAATTCAAGACAGGGCAGAAAGACCTCTGGTCGATAGTCCAGACAGACTAACCCCATAGTGTAATAATATATATATATATATATATATATATATATATATATATATATATATATATATATATGTATTATACTATACTACTGTAATTGTCTGAATAAAGATGTATGTATATATATCTAAAACTCTCACAGTTTCCTAAAAGCATGATTTAGAAAAATTTTACTGAGATATAGTATTCAATTTTGTTGATGTTTCTTTAATTCATTGATATTGCTACAATATATCACTGTTTAATTATTCAACACATTTTTTTTTTATTCAATTTGAAAATGAATGCTAACCTAACTTTTCAATCTGTCATCTAACCTAACCTTATTTTTTACAATCTGTCATCTAACCTAACTTTTCACAATCTGTCATCTAACCTAACTTTTCACAATCTGTCATCTAACCTAACCTAACTTTCCACAATCTGTCATCTAACCTAAATCAATAAATGATTGTGCAAATGATTTAAAAAGTGTAACAAGTTAAATTTGTATAGTTTAACCGTAAATATATTTGAAATTCAAAACTATTTTGAATTCGAAAAAAAATGTTTACCCTTTTTGTGCGCAGAACTTTAAATATAAAATATATTTTACGCAGGGATTTTTACTTTTAAGTATACTTTCACATTTTCCATATAAAAATAATTAATTAATTGGATTTGCCGGGGCGCGACTCGCTTCGCTCTCGTGCCCCCGCAAATCGAAATTTTTAGGGTTTTCTATACTCAAAATTTTCCTTCAAGCTTAACGTGGGATTGGAAACACTCGTTAGAGGCTTTAAATTGAAAGTTTTTAATAAAACAACGAATGTCTGAAAATGTACACAAACGTCGTGATATGTAAACCTAAACAACTATTTATTTTGATCATACATTTTGTGACTTGTGTAAAACTGCTTTTAGTTATAGCATAAACGCTAAACTGTATCGCCCTGTATATAAACAGTCTAGTGAGTCATTTGATTTTAATGTTCTGGCGGCGGCGTGAAAGGTTGTGCGTAAAGGCGCTTTACTAAAGCGCCGCGCGAGCTGTTTATTGGCGGCGGCTAACAAATTTTTTTGGGGCTGAACGGGGTAGCGTAACGTTTTTTTGGTTTAACATATTCAAAGAGGGTGTAGTGGAGATATTTTGAGCAAAAAGGCATGTTTATGGAATACTGCCAAATTTGTTAAAAAATCATCAAAAATATTGATGGGGGTGAAAAAAATATTAAGGGTGAACATTTGGGGTTGATTTATTTTGTATAATGGTGAAATCAAGGAAAAATACCATTAAATAGTAACCAAAACAATTTTTTGATCATCGATGCAGTTCATTTACATGATCAAATTCTGTAAATTTCATTAAAATCGTCCAATAAATACTTTGTGTTCTGATTTTTTTGAAAGGCAGTATATTTTTACGGGTCTGAAGTTATCCATTTTAAAAATTCATATCTCGGAAAAAAAGAGCAAATTGCATACAATTTTGAATATATGTTAAGAAACATGTAGATTATTACTACATGTTTCTTAACATATATTCAAAATTGTATGCAATTTGCTCTTTTTTTCCGAGATATGAATTTTTAAAATGGATAACTTCAGACCCGTAAAAATATACTGCCTTTCAAAAAAATCAGAACACAAAGTATTTATTGGACGATTTTAATGAAATTTACAGAATTTGATCATGTAAATGAACTGCATCGATGATCAAAAAATCTATTGTTTTGGTTACTATTTAATGGTATTTTTCCTTGATTTCACCATTATGAAGAGCTGCTGATTTATTAATGTAATTGCTTCTAATATCCAAGTAGCCTTTGAGTAGTTTGACGTTTCAGTTTGTAAAACATAAAAAGATGGCCCGTGTTCGTCGGCGTGCACAATATCATCATCTAAGTGAATTTGAAAGGGGTCGCATTATTGGAATGCGAGAAGCGGGTTTTTCGGTTCGTGCTATTGCTGAAAGGGTAGGCCGTAGTGTATCGGTGATCGTACGCTGCTGGTCTAGATGGTCCGAAGCTGGGGAGACGGCCAAGAAGCACCACTGAGCGTGAAGATCGAGCTCTTCGTCTTACAACTTTAAGGGACAGATTTACAACGTCGCGGGCATTGGGAAATGACTGGTTGGCTCTAAATGGCCAAAGAGTATCCATGGCTACTGTTTACAGAAGAATCCGCAGTTTTGGTATAAGATCCTACCGTCCACAATTGTGTCTACCTCTTACTCCGCAGCATCGCAGAGCAAGACTTGATTGGTGCAGGGAAAGACAACATTGGACCCATGAATGGAATGGAAGATAATGTTCTTCAGCGATGAGTCTCGGTTCTGTTTATGGGCTCATGATGGTCGCAGAAGAGTGAGACGTCGACGCGGTGAACGCAGAATTTTACAATTTGCTGTTGAAAGACATACGGCTCTTACACAGGGAGTTATGGTTTGGAGGGCGATAGCATATGGTAGTCGGTCTCCTCTAGTTTTTTTAGAAGCAAGTCTTAACGCGATTCGGTATATTGACAACATTTTACGGCCAGTGTTAGTGCCCTATGTAAATGGCTTGCAGAACCTCATTTTTCAGCAAGATAATGCTCGACCTCACACAGCGGCCATTACAAGACAGTTTTTTGATAGTGCCGAAATCAATTTGTTACCTTGGCCATCTCGTTCTCCAGATCTATCGCCAATAGAACATGTTTGGGATATGATAGGTGTTAGAATAAGTAACTTACAGCGCCCCGCTAACACTGTAATGGAACTTAGAGGTAAAATTATCGAAGTTTGGAATGAAATACCCCAAGTCGATATTGACAGCCTGATTTCTAGCATGCCTCGACGTGTTAATGAGTGTTTGGGAAATCGTGGAGGCCCAACACATTATTCATTTTTATTCATTTGTTTTTTTGTTTTTCAACTTGATTTTTTGATCATCGATACAGTTCGTTTACATGATCAAATTGTGGAAATTTTATTAAAATCGTGCAATAAATACTTGGTGTTCTGATTTTTTTGAAAGGCAGTATATAAAGGTGAAATGGTGGGAATGGTCTGAGACCTGTGGGGGCTATGCAAAAATGTAATTAAGAGATTTGTTAGGTAGTTGGAAAATCGAATCATTCTTCATTGATTTCTTTTTCGTCTTCAGGTTTACTTCTGCTACCATTTCCTTCTCCTATTTTGAAACAGTAGCCCAACTTTATTTAAAATACTTAAAAACAATTCTTACTGACTGTAAGTATGAAAATAACTTGTTTAATTTGGATGAACGATTTATGTTTACTTATTTATAACCAATCTATATAATCTTATCATTTGTATCAATCGCTTGATGATTTAGTGAAATTAACTGACAAATAATTGTTTACACAGACTGAATTTTTTTTGCTATTTTATTTAAACACGAATTCAAAGATGAACCTAGTAAGTTTTTATACCACTAGGGCTTCTGTCCGCTTTCACCTCGGTAAAGCATACACGAATTAAATTACAAAGTAATATTACACTTACACGAATGCAATTACATTGTGTAATTAAATTACTTTGTAACAGGGTTGTTAAAAAAATAATTTTAATTAAAACATACAGTTTCTTTTTAACAAAATGTGTTTTTTTCATTGAAACAGCAATTAATTATAACATTAACAATTAAAAACATGTTTAAAACACATTTCAAACAGAAAATACAGGGCATATTTCTTTTGAGTACACATATTCCGATAATTACAGCGTTTCGTTGTTTCAAAGCGGTTAATTTAAGGCTTTTAACGAGTGTTTTCCACTCCCAGACTAAGCATGAAGTAAAATTTCGAGTTTAGAAAAGCCTAAGAATTTGGATTGGCAGCGTAGCGGCCAATCCAAATTAGGCTTTTCTAAACTCAAAATTTTACTTCATGCGCCACGCCTAAAAACACTGACTTACAGTGAAGTTCAAAAACACACACATACAACAATTATAGGCAACCTAATATACGTTACAGTTATTGGGTTGCCTTTAATCACTCTTTTAAACAATTTGTTCAGTGCAGAATTCGACTTACGTTTTATTCACATCTACATCTTAGATTGCTAAAGCCGTATATTTTAAACTTTACCATATTTCAGTGTTTTATACGCGTGGCGCATGAAGTAAAATTTCGAGTTTAGAAAAGCCTAATTTGGATCCAAATTTTCAGGCTTTACTAAACTCGAAATTTTACTTCATGCTTTGTCTGGGAGTGGAAAACCCTCGTTTAAAGATTCAAATTGAAATTTTTTTTAAAACCAACGAATGTCGTACAACAGAAATATTCCCTGAATTTAAAAACCACATTAATGCACACACAGTTGTGATATTTTATTGTAATAAAATGTTAAGTTTAATAATGTAATTTGGAATATCTTGCAACAATTTAGTTAAAATTTAAAAATGTAAACAAAAAATCTTAATGGAGTAGTATACAATATAATTTAGCAAATTTAAGATAATAATAATAATAATAATACTGCTTTATTTCATACAAATACACAGAAATAGATACATGGGTATAATGTATAAAATAGTGTCCTATATCAATATACAATCATCTTACGAAGATTTAAAATTAAGATACTCATCTAGGGTGTATGGTTCTATTTCACAGAGGAGACGAAAAGTCTTTTCTTTGTATGTCTTTAGTTTTTGTTCTTTTTTAATTTCATTTGGTAGCTGATTATATAAACGCAGACATATATAATGAACACTTTTCTGTGTGTGAACTAAGTTTACTTGCGGGTATACCATATTTTGTCTGTTACGTGTGTTATATTCATGAATAATCTCGTTGTCTGAAAAATTTGAATTATGATATCGCATGAAGAGTAGACATTCATATATATATAAAGCTACTATTGTTAGCATATTTGACAATCTAAATTTATTACGGCATGACTCCCTAGGTCCTACCTTACAAATAATTCTAATAGCGCGTTTCTGCAATATTAGGACTCTGTTAATATCTGAACAGCCTCCCCAGTGTATGACTCCATATCAGCAAAAAAAAAACGTTTTGACAAAGGTAACGTTTAAAACATGTTTTAAACAAATTTAGGATTTAAAACATGTTTAAAATACTACGGCTGTTTTAAAACTTGTTTAAAACACTGTACATGAAAATGTGCCAAGGTATCTGAGCAATCTAGATATACCCAGGAAGGAGAAGGTACGGGGGCCTAGGGCGAGATGTGGATCGGATGAGAGAGGAAGAAAGATTTGGATGGGTGAACAGTATGGAAGGTATGTGCTATGCGGATGCGGACGGGATACATAAGAACACTTGGGGAAGGAATGCAAGGCGATGTTCGCGCCAAATGTCGCTCGTGGAATTTTTTACATTTTTATTTCTTATTTTCGTGCTTGTGCTTGTCTTTTGTATATATATATTTCCTTTGTGCGTGACCTTAAAATTTCTGCTCGTTTATTATCTTTTCTCAATTGTGTATTTTCTATTTGTATCTATTACTGTGTGAATGTTTGAGTTTGAACCATCACCAGATATTTCTTAGTACATATTTTACTCCAAACTGCATTTTTCAAGGTTCGCCTAGCCTCTACCCCAATAAAGCTCATTGTGTTAAATTTGGATGAGCGACAATGTCCGCCCGAACGTGGCTTTCGCGGATCAGTCTTAATTAGTTACGCTCGAGCTTTGTTGGGAAACTTTCTAAAAATGCAGTTTGGAAAAATACAACCCTATTATTATCTCTGAGCAACTCGATCACTGGAATTTCTTCCCACGTCCCCTTTTATACCCGATTCTTGAAACCCCACCCTTTTCTTAAATCATTCCCGGATATTCCTTCCAAAAACTTATCACTTTTCCATCAACCAGCGTTCAAGTAAGTTCTCCTTTTCTTGTAATGTGAAACTTGTAATTTTAACACTTCTTTTAATTTGTAAACCTTTAACTTAACTTTCATTTCACTTTGTCAAAATTCATTCATATTTTCAATACTATATAGTTTAATTTATTTTGTTATTTCATTGTTATTTATTTATTTTATTCGTTTTATATTTGTAAATTTTATCTTTGATGCACGTATATTTAATAAATATTTTTAGTTAACATACTACGTGTCTAAGTAATTAAAAAACCCAAACCGTCTAATGGCGTAAACAGGCGGTATGTAAAGAATGGATACAAGGGAATAATAGGGTTATGGAATGGATGCGAGAGGGCGGGGCAGGCGTAAATATTTTGGAAAGATTGGAATGGGAAAATAGGGCTGTAAGTTGAAAAAGGGTTCTAAAATTGTACTTTAAAGTGTAAAAGAGAATATTAATGCAAATAAAGGTCTTTTTTTAACACTGTTTTAAACATAACAACCCTGCTTTGTAAACAATACCGGATAAAAATGTATTTATTGTAAATTAGTTTTCTTGATACTGTATATGTGTATTTTATGTGTGACTTACCCTTCTGTAAGCATACAATTCCTTTTGTAATTTCTGCCGTTCGGCCGTCGGATGTGGGCCTTTGTTTTTTATAAACTTAAACATGGTGAACTTGAACTGTTAATCCTGAAATAAAATAAAATAGATAATTAAACAAATATTCAGTAGATTATTAATCAAATGATCAGTCAATTATCAACATTATTCAAGTATTGATCGTTTAATTATTGAAATCATTTATTTACGCCCATCACTAATAAAAATCACTTAGGTTAATAAAAGCAAAATCCGTATAAATAAACTGTCGTACGATCATTATAAATTAGGGTTTTTTGTACGGTGCCCAGAATGCTAATTGAATGATGGAATAAATTTGAGGTTATCGTAAACAATGCCTTAAAAGTCAGTAGTGCCAATCTAATTTAAAATTCAAAGCCTACTCTAATTTATATTTTAAAAGTTGGCATGGTATAAAATAATACCTATTCACCACATTTCTGGCTCGATAAATAGAGCAGCATAGTAGTAGTGGAACAGCATAGTAGTTGGGACCCCGGTGGGGTAGTGGGTAGAGGCCCTGCCTTCTAACCCAGGGGTCACGGGTTCGAGTTCCGCCGAGTGGGGTCATTTTAAAGTACAAAATGATTCCACCTGTGTCCATCGATGTGTGTGAATGTGTTTGTGGCGTCTAAATATAGTTAAATACAAAAATATAAAGGTAGAATGGTCTGAGATCAATATCCAGTCCAGTAAATGTATAAAAAAATAATATATAAAATTACGAAAAAACTATTCGTGAAAATGCAAACAATGTCTTAATTATACGACAACTTAAGACGATAAATATCCATTGAAACAACTACTTCCCGAGCAAATACACCTCCGGATATTGAATTATACAATGAAATATTTAAAATCTTATTTAATTTGATTTGTTACAACGCTCTATTAAAGTATATGTAACGTTTAGGTCAAATTCTCTTCAAACCAACTAACAATACAAATTTAAAATGAAAGGAGAGATAGCAACAAATTAGAAGTCAAAAGGACTTTCATTAAAACTAATGTCTTAGGCCATCTATAGACACGTTTCGAGAATAATCTCTCTTCAGTATACCTTTGCTTATGACGTTTAAAAAATTGGGAATAAAATTAAAACAAATTTACTTGGAAAAAGTGTTGTGTGTGGAATGAACAGGTACAAAAAAATAATAATATAAAAAAAATTTAAAAAAAGATAGTTTTTTTTTGTAAATGTTTGGTTGCTCTAACAAAGTGGAGACTGATGATCACTGAGAACATGAATTGTTGAAATTTGATCACTCTAATCACTGTTATAAATTTTCATCTTTGTAGGAAATTTTCATTTAAATCAGGGATGGCGAAGTGAAGTTTGTACAAGTTTGTTTTGCTCCGATATAAAATAACCTGTATACAGGAATTATTTATTTATCTCACTGTACTAAACTTGATATTTTTAATCTATAAACTAAAAGAGGAGGAAGTAACTACAAGATTATCTTCAAGATAAAATATTTTAGGTACGAAATCCTCAGGTATAAAATTCCCAGCAAAGAGTTTGCTTTGTATTCAGTGAAATTTAAACCAACACAAGAATACTTGTTGAAGATACGTTATCAAGAATTTCACCTTGGTCCCGACGAATTTCCCAGGACATTGCAATTACTTCGGGCCAGCATTAGGAATCACAGCCTAACAATGACATTACCTCATTGAGTGTGTGTGACGTAACGCACGAATTTAAATTGTCACCGAGCATGTATCCTTACACTTAATTAACTCTGTCGTGAAACAAAATTGCTAATGGCGAATGATGTCAGTAAATTATAGGAAACTTTGAGATTACGTATGGTTATCGTGTGGGCGTAGATAGCTTTCAATTTCCTAAACACTTACAGCCTGATTAATAGACAGCGTACAGCTTTAACAAGGTTTTAAGGATGATAATATGTTATGGGGTCGGTGGGACGTGTGGCCCTCTGGGCTTTCCGTAATTACCTCGACCTAAAAGATCTTTTGTAATAAGGATGAGAATACAACTCAGCCTACTAGAACGAATTTTTTTAATCTGCAGCTCGGTTTCAACTCCAAAATATCATCGATAATAATCATACCACTCGTTATGTTATGGCTGAGAATACAACTGATAGCCTACTAGAACGAATTTTAATCCAATGAGATGCAAAGAAAGCCGTAGGTACATGTCTATCACCGCGATGATAAAAAACAAAAGAAGCGGTGGGTGATAAGTTACCCTGTCATTCGAAACGTCAAAATAGGTTAAGTTTTGTGCAGTGATATTAATAGAAAAGTGAAAAGTGTGACGCCAAAAAACACCGTCATGAATAAAGAATCACAGTGGCGGCAGTTTACGACCTTTTGTGCAGTTAAAATTCTCAATCAATAGGGTAACAACAATATCTCAGCTGTCGATAATGTTAAGGGACTCACATTATTTTATTCGTTATATTCTCTCACTAAATATAACTCGTGATATGATTAATTATCGATGATATTTTGTCGTTGAAACCGAAGCAGCACATTCAACTCGTGCCGCGTACTCGTTGAATCTGCAGCTCAGTTTCAACTCCAAAATATCATCGATAATAATCATACCACTTGTTATATTACGGTCGATAATTACATTTTTGTATTAATAAAAACAATAACTATTGTTTTTTTTACAACTAGTTTAACCTCTTAACGCACAGCCCTGTGTCTAGCACGGGCACAGGCTAATGTTCGCATATTTCAATCAAAAATTTTGTTACTATTCTTAAATTCGAAGGACCAATTATATCTGGTTTAGATATAATAAAAATAATAAAATGCGTTTAACATAGCACACTTTAGGTAAACACCATAAAAATTACTTCTTGGTAACTGCGTTTACACGAAAACATAATAAAATACGCATTAAGGGACAATATTTATGTAAATGTGGAAGGTCGGAGTTACGGCAAGCCAGGTAAAGCCGTAACAAATGTCTTTTCATGAGCGAGGAAGACATTGAAATCATTTTCAATGGATACTTAATAGTTTTAGAATATACTAGGTGTATAGTTCGTCATGGTATTCTAAATAATTAAGTAAAAAAAAAAAATATGTTTTTTGTTTCGCCAAAAAATCTCAAATTAAATGATCCTTAAGGGTGTCCACCTGAAACTCGGGTGTTTTCCTAATCCCTTGGAATCCCCATCAAACACGTACCTACTTACCCACAGATAACCTTTTTTCGACTAAAATTAGTTTATTACCACCATAACCACACCCCCTACCGACACCCTCTAATTCCCTCATTTTTTAGTGTATATATATATCAGTGCAAAATGTATATTTTTCGTATTAGTATCAAACCATTGATAATGGACACTTCGTGTCCGAAATGTACATTTGGTTACAAAATAAAGTATTGAAGAAAGGTTCTAAGAGTTTTTTAATCAAAGGATCCTTAAGGGGTTAACATGATTCTAAGGATGATATTAGCATTTCTGTATTATTAAAACAATAACTTTACAACTTACAACTAGTAATTTAATAGCGTGGTATCTCTAGTTTAAGGGGGCATTCACCTTTAGCGGGTTCAAAATATCGATTTTTTTTTTTAGAAGAATCAGACACTTTCAAGTGTTGACCATGGGTTTCTGAAATTCGAGTTGGAAATATGTGAAATTGTGATTTAAACAAAACAATGTTTTTGCCCAAAAACGAAGAAAGTTGTAGATATTCAAGTGAAATCATCGTATTGCCACAGTTACGTTCTGAAGAAAAAGTCGGATTCGGAGAATTTTGAGAAGTGGTTCGAGTCACATCAAGAAGTATGCTCGGCGAATCATTCCGGAAGTGCAGGGAAAATGGAGGTCGACTGCGTTAAAGAAATGTTTTCGAGATCAGAACAATTATTCAGAGTCAAATATAAATATTACATAAGGGACGGTGATTCTAAAACGTTTAAAGGCATTCTTGATTTCGACCCATATTCTGATTTGACCGTCGAAAAAAAAGAATGCATCGGACATGTCGAGAAACGTATCGGCACGCGATTTCGAAATGAGAAAAAGCGGAACAAAGGGTTAGGCGAAAAAGGACAAGGTAAGCTTACCGACAAACTAATCAAGGACTTGACGATCTACTATGGCTTGGCCATTCAAATTCAGTGGACGACATGAAGAAGGCAATTTGGGCTACATATTTCCATAAATGTTCGACAAAGGACCATCCACAACACCAAAACTGTCCGGAGGGAGAGAAGAGCTGGTGCAAATGGCAAGTCGCAGCGGCGACCGGAAAGTTGGACAAATTCGACCATAAATGTTCGACAAAGGACCATCCACAACACCAAAACTGTCCGGAGGGAGAAAAGAGCTGGTGCAAATGGCAAATCGCAGCGGCGACCGGGAAGTTGGACAAATTCGACGACGAACCACCGATCTCCAAAGAAGTTCAGAACGTCATCAAACCAATTTACAAGGCTCTTTCTTCGGATGATCTACTGGTCCGGTGCTTAGGAGGCAATACTCAAAATTGCAATGAAAGTTTGAATGCCTGCATTTGGAGGTTGGCTCGCAAACATTTTCACGCCGGGATGAAAACCATTGAAGTCGCAACGTATTTGGCCATCGGATTGTTTAATGAGGGATACTCATCTCTTCTGAAAACCATGACAACGATGGGAATAACCGTGGGGTTCAACGCAATGCAGTTTGCGAAAAATGCGAAGCAGATCAAGCATGCAGAGCGTAAGCTGACTCCAGCGGTACGAGCAGCGATGGAGAAGCAGAGAAGGGACCGCCTCCAGCAAAACACCTTCTACGAGGAAGAGGAGGGCTTACTTTATGGTGCTGGCATCGTCGATTAGCCGTAAGTTGCATAAAAATGGTTATTTTCAGAAGTTGAAACTTTAAATGCGTTTTTCTCGAAACCATATTCTTTAAATCGCGCGGTAGAATATCTTGACAACAAATTAACTGATTTAACTTTCGATAAGCGCATTTTAAAGGTAATAAAATTCTCTAGGAGTGGATCCTCGACGAAGTGTGTCCGACAATTATTAATATTTTTTAAGGACCGCCAAAGGAGAAAAAAAGTGGCAAAAAAGGACACTTTTCGTACGATGGTCGCCATTTTGCTAATTATGGTCCAAATGGACCACCCGTGGGTCAATTCTTAGACAATTTAATATACTTTAAAATCATTTTTGTTTGTTTGTTTCAGACAACTGGGACCAGAGTTATGCTACCGCGCGCCAACCAATGCTAAATTGAGCTGTCCACTTTAGACCTGGACATCTTCGCCGGAGCTGAACGTTCCCAACTTTATAGTAGACTTCATAAGAAGTCTAGACATTGAGGGACTCAAGTAGGTCAGGGATAGTTACAAAAGATCTTTTAGGTCGAGGTAACTTCGAAAGGCCCAGAGGTCATACGACCCACCGACCCCATAACATAACATCCCGACTTTAAAAAATACCTTATTAAAGAGAAAATTTGAATAAATACGATACGAAAAACCACCTGCAAATATCTCGAACATACCCCGAGAAAAAAAAAGTCAAAAAACAGCCTTTTTTCCGTGCTCTAAAGGTGAAAGGTAAGAAACGATATCCGTGTTATACCTCAATAGCCACAGCAAAATAAGGTTATTTAGAATTAATACAATTAGAATGTGATAAATCATAAATCTACATACCCAATTAGTACATCCGCGCTACGCGACCAAACCAAATTTTCAGGCTTTTCTAAACTCGAAATTTTACTTCATGCTTAGTCTGGGAGTGGAAAAACTTGTTCGAAGCAAAATTTCAATGGAATAAATCGGCATTTTGTGTACAAACATAAACAATAACATCACGATAGCTTTGACCGTTATTACATTGTAATCCACACCCAAATTAAATGAAATTATAACTAGTGTTATGTGTAATTAAAATAATAGTTTGTGTTACCCCCTGTTTTCTTTTAAGTTGAATTTGAAGCTTTAAACAAGTGCTGAGTTTAAATGTGGTTACTTCATGGTAAACTTTAGGTAAACATGCATAAGCTGTAAATTTTCTGACATTCGTTGTTTTTTTAAAGAGTTCAATTTAAAGCTTTAAGCGAGTGTTTTCCACTCCCAGACTAAGCATGAAGTAAAATTTCGAGTTTAGAAAAGCCCCGTGAAAATTTGTCGAGGGTCGCGCAGCGACCTGAGACAAATTTTCTGGGCTTTTCTAAACTCGAAATTTTACTTCATGCGCCACGCGTATAAAACACTAAAATATTGTGAAATTTATGTATATTTGAACTACACTTGAAATCTGTTTTTTACGCGTGGCACATAAAGTAAAATTTCGAGTTTAGAAAAGCCCAGAAAATTTTCTGTAAATCTTTAGAGATTCCTTGTTTTTTTAAGTTTAATTTAAAGCTTTAAACGAGTGTTTTCCACTCCCAGACTAAGCATGAAGTAAAATTTCGAGTTTAGAAAAGCCCCGTGAAAATTTGTCGAGGGTCGCGCAGCGACCCGAGACAAATTTTCTGGGCTTTTCTAAACTCGAAATTTTACTTCATGCGCCACGCCACAAAACAAAAATATTGTGAATTTATGTATATTTAAACCTCACTTGAAATCACTTGAAAATTTGGTTTGGTCTCTCCGCGCTTCGCGACCAAACCAAATTTTCAGGCTTTTCTAAACTCGAAATTTTACTTCATGCTTAGTCTGGGAGTGGAAACACTTGCTCGAAGCAAAATTTCAATGGAATAAATCGGCATTTTTTGTACAAACATAAACAGTAACATCACGATAGCTTTCACCGTTATTACGTTGTAATCCACACCGAAATTAAATAAAATTATAACTATGTTTTTTACCACTTTTGTTAATTCACATACAGAGTGAGTTTTTTTCATGTTTTTTATGGGGATCTCAGAAACTATAAGAGATAGAGAAACGGTTAAGTGGGAAAAATAGTGCAGTTTTACGAGCTGAATAAAAAACATTTGATAAATTTTCGAAAAAGTCAAATACAACAATAAAACTAACTGTTACAAACAATCGAAATTGTTTTATTATAGTCACTATTTCATGGCTAACTATTTTTTTGTTGTGAATAAATATTTTAAGTGACATATCTGATTAAAGAGCAAAAAAATACCTTTCTAATTATGACATAATCAACTATGGTTCCCATGACGAATAGAAAGACTGTTATTCCTTACTTCACTTTTTATTTTTATGTTAGATGTACATTTCGAGACACAAGGTGCTCATTATCAATAACAAACTAAATCCTTAAAACTATGTGCGCAGTATATATAGTTGACGGGTTATCGGAAAAACCAAAAAGTAATTAAACCTATTGTTAGCGGCTAAAGGTTCGAGATCGGTGTCTCGAAATGTACATCTAACATAAAAATAAAAAGTGAAGTAAGGAATAACAGTCTTTCTATTTGTGATTAATCACTTCACGTAAACTCGAAACAATACAGTTATGACTTGAAATAAAACACTTTTTCTCCTTTCTTCACAAGTTTATTTTATACCAGATGTACATTTCGGTCACCATGTGACCATTATCAATGGTTTGATACTGATCCATCAGTATCAAACCATTGATAATGGTCACAAGGTGACCGAAATGTACATCTGGTATAAAATAAACTTGTGAAGAAAGGAGAAAAAGTGTTTTATTTCAAGTTATTATCATCTTCACGTAACTCACCCAAACTCATTTAATACAGTTATGGTTCCCATGATTGAAATTTTGCTTTAAGTTTGAGGTTACCTACAATTGTACCCATCTTAATAAACACAATTTTTTTAGCCGTTTGCTTCTAAATCATCATACACGCACTGTAAGAATCAACATTATGTCTCGCAGCTACAACGGTAATTGATGACCAATGCGCAACTGTCCCAACCGGCCATTGCAGTCGCTATTACGTACAAAATTAGAACATTAGAACAAATTTGGACATTTTTGAGAAGTCTACAAGGCCACGAATGTACTAAAATATTACTCCTTCATTGGGCGGGCAAAGCTTAATGTAAACAATAAAGAGCGATTTACTCTATAACTTCATTATTATAATAGTATGATTAATATTTAACTTCATATTAAAGAATCTCGATAAACACATTTCTATTGCTTTCGTATATGTTTTACAAAGTAAAATTCCCACCTTATAATACTCATCATCTTCAACTGTTTTGAATTTAATTTGAGTAAATTAGAATTGTCTAGACTTCCAAGAAAAAAAATCAAGAATTCCGAATGAGTAACAAGTTTGGACAATTTGTTTTAATAAACTAAAATTCAACGAATCCACTATATACTCCTCCCCATTATGTAAATACCTAGGAATCCTTTTAGATCCAAAACTATCCTTCAAAAACACACCTCTGATATAAAAGCAAACATCGTAAAGCGAACGAAACATTTCCATTGCCTGACTTACAAAAATCAAGGAATTAGTACCAATACCTGTACTAAAATTTATAAAATGATTTGCCGTCCCATCCTAGACTATAGCTCCATCCCATATATAAACCCATGCAATGTCACCACCAACAACCTTGAAGTAGCTGAAAGATCTTCCCTCCGTACCCTCACCAAACTTCGAGACCCTCAAAATCCCCTCCACAACCCACCCAATAAAAGAAAGACTTCGATTTCTTGCAGAACGATTCGCATGTAACGAGTCGAATTACGAACATCTTAAAAAAATGTGCATCCCTAGAAACCCCGATATAATCCCAAAATACAAAAACCCACCCATAACCCTATATGAATACATCTCCTCCTTTTACCCTACTTTCCTACCTTGAAATTGACAAAAAAAAAAGCAAACACACATATAGCACAGGGCAGAAAGACCTATGGTCGATGGCCCTTACAGAAAAGGGAAATATAAATTATTTAGATATATGTATACATATTATAAAATGTATTTTATTAAGATGTATTTCTTTTTTAATAAAGATATTATAGTATAGTAGTAAACTAAAATATCCTTAATTAATTGAACTATTCAACCGGGCTAAGGAGGCGGGCAAATGGGAACTGTACAGTACGGCTCTAACGGAGTACAATAAACAAATTCGCAGGGCCAAGAAGGAATCTTGGAGGAAGTTCTGCGAGGGTATTCATGATACTCCCCGTAGTGCAAGAATCCACAAGATTCTAGCCAGAGAGCCAGCGCAAGCACTTGGGTCGATAAAACGACCTGATGGCTCATATACGGCCTCTGGTAAAGAGACGTTAGAGATCCTGGCCCAAAATCACTTCCCAGATTGTTCCCTTCTAAGTAACGAAACACCGGATACAATGCTTCCACGGGATCGAACTAAGAGATCGGGGAAGCAGGACTGGAAGGTGGTAAACAAAATCGTTACCTACAGATCAGTAAGTTGGGCGGTCAAATCCTTTCAACCATACAAAGCACCAGGAATAGATGGGGTCTTCCCTGTCTTACTCCAAAAAGGCTTGGAGAAAGTAATCCTCCACCTTATAAGACTGTTCAGGGCGAGCCTAGCGTGGAATTACATTCCAACTAGCTGGTCGGAAGTAAAGGTAGTCTATCTACCTAAGGTGGGAAAAACAGATCCCCTACCAAAATCCTTCCGACCTATAAGCCTGATGTCATTTATCCTAAAGACCCTAGAAAAGGTGCTGGATGGCTACATCAGGAGGGATATACTGAGTATTAACCCTCTTAGGGTGCACCAGTATGCCTACCAAAAGGGAAAGTCAACGGACTTGGCGCTGAATAACCTAGCTGGGAAAGTTGCGCAAACCCTGGACTACAAGGGAATTGCGGTAACAGCTTTCCTGGACATAGAAGGGGCCTTCAACGATGCTCTGACGGGATCACTCTGCAAATCCGCGAGGGACAGAGGGGTTCCACCGGCTATTACAGGCTGGATCAGAGCAATGCTTGACACCAGAACCGTGACAACGTCACTATGTGGCGACACGGTCAAGCTGAGGACTGCCAGGGGATGCCCGCAGGGAGGGGTTGTTTCCCCCCTGCTGTGGTCTTTACTGGTAGACGATCTGCTTGCAATAATAGATACGCTTGACGTCGAAGTGCAAGCATATGCTGATGACATAGTCATTCTTGCAAGGGGCACGGATGAAAACCAAATCTGTGAAGCCATGCAGGAGGCACTGGATGCGACTCAGAGCTGGTATATATGGGAACGGTTAAACGTAAACCCTAGCAAAACATTAGTTGTCCCGTTCACGAGAAAGAGGATCCCAAAAGTGAGACCTCTTACTCTACGGGGAGAAACCATACCATTTGTGGAGGAGGCGAAGTATCTAGGAATCACCCTGGTTAAATCGCTGAACTGGAACTCCCACTTGGACAAGACAATCCGCAAAGCAAGGTACGCCCTGTGGACGTGCCATAGAATTTGCGGGAAGTCATGGGGATTAAACCTCAAGCAAATGTACTGGCTATATGGTTCGGTCATAAAACCTATGGCAGTGTCGCCTGGTGGCCGATTACAACTCGAAAAACGGCCATATCAAGGCTCTCCTCACTGCAGAGAATGGCGACAGTGGCGGTAACTGGAGCCATACGCACTACCCCATCAGCGGCTCTAGAAATGCTACTGAACCTCACCCCCCTGCATATCCTAATACAGGGCGAGGCCAGATTAGCAACGTATCGATATCACCACGCGGCCCTATTGGATCCGAAGGTGATAGACTTCATACCAAATGGGCTGTCAACTGCCATTGAGGCAGATGACACCCTAAGTATGAGGACTGACTACGCAGTCACGGACTACTGCGAGGATCAGCCGTACAAGGTCCTGCTCCCAAGCAGGGACAACTGGGAGCGACACAAAATCACCCCAGAAAAGGCTGATTCCTACTGGTACACTGACGGCTCAAAATTGTCCACTGGAACAGGAGCCTCAGTCGTCGGACCAAGGACTGAACTTTACTACAGCCTTGGCAGGTATGCTACCATACTTCAGGCTGAAATATACGCCATTGAAATGTGCGCCCACGAAATCCTTTCAAAGGGTTGGACGGGCAGGACAATAAAAATATGTTCGGACAGCCAGGCGGCCCTTAGGGCCCTGGCATCTTCTAGATGCTCCTCGCTGGCTGTACGGAACTGCAAGGAAGCCCTCTGCCAAATGGCACAGGTAAACGGGGTCAGTCTGATGTGGGTGCCAAGCCACTCTGGCGTGAAGGGAAACGAATTAGCCGATTCCCTAGCCAGAGAGGGGGCGCGTACAGTCTACATCGGACCAGAACCCGCTCTGGGGATACCCAGATCAACAGCTAGAGACCGTAACAACGGATGGATGAGACACGAGGCACAGGATTTCTGGCAAAACCGCCCTGGGATGAGACATTTCAGAGCGGTAACAAGTGGACCATCTGCGGCCAGGACGGCCTCATGGTTGAAGCTGAGCAGATCAGATGTTCACACATTAACTGCTCTCTTCACTGGACACAGCCGTCTAAGGCATCACCTTAATAAACTAGGACTAAGCGACACCACTGAGTGCCGCCTATGCCTAGAGGATGATGAAACAGCAGAGCACGTCATATGTGCCTGTCCAGCTGGCGACCAGATCAGGACCACGGTATTTGGCACACCGAAGCTAAACCTGAAGGACCTGGAAAAAACTTCACCTGACAAGATCCTTGACTTCTCATCAAGAAGATGGACTTGGAAGGTGAGCTGTAAGGTCAGATGTTCGACCTTAATTGTGAGCCACAATAGATCCTTGCGGTCGCAGTGGAGGGTAGCATAACTACCCACTCACTTTCAATAGAATAGAATAGAATGTATACATATTATAAAATGTATTTTATTAAGATGTATTTCTTTTTTAATAAAGATATTATAGTATAGTAGTAAACTAAAATATCCTTAATTAATTAAATTACAGACAATATTAAAAAATGTTGCCATATATTTTCATACTTATCAACAAAAATAGACCCGACACTCAATGCACAATGGGTCTAAGTGCAGTGCAGAAATGCGCACTCCCCCCAAAGAACAGACCCGATGCCCTAGGGTGTAACAAGGGATTGCAGAAGATCAACAAAAATTGATATTCAACACGTTCGCTACCAGCGTCATGTATATATGACACTAAATTTTTGATACGTTCATTATAATTGGTTCTACAAAACCATATCGGTAACAGATTAGATCAATTTCAGGAATGACAAAGTTTCGGGATATTCTGGGCTAAAGGACAATTACCTTTTTATAGGTTTTTAGCAATTGTTCGATTTTATAAAAAAATATAAAGACAACAGGTGTTGCTTTTTTCTTTGAAAGCCTGGTAGCGAAATGAATGCCCACTATTACGGCGGTACCTGAACCGCCCTAACACATTTGCATTTTATTAGGAGTGGACCAAGTCGATGAAAGGACTCAGCCAGTATTGTCATTTTTGATTATATTTTTTAAGTTATGCGGAAACATGTCCAGTGCGCGTTTAGGTCTGTGCGTTCAAAAATAGAGCCATAAACGGCATAAACGGTCAGTTTCGTCATCCTGAGGACAAAACGAAGGGTGCGAGCCCAAACAATATGGCAATAAAGTACCCCGAGGGATTTCTCGGAATTTGGAAAACAGGCCGAAACACAGCTCGTGTTGGCCTGTCCATCAGAGGTTTGGCAACGCTGCAAAGTGGTGGTAAGCGTGGGAAAAACGTTTAATCAACGCAACCAATTAGAGTCGCCTCGTTACCACCACTTACCCCTTAAGCTCCACCCTTAATCTCTTGGAGGAACACTGGAGCAGAAGAAAACGGAGAGATAACAACAAACCGTCCAACTGCTAACATCACCGACATTTTTTATCTGTTGTCACTGTAAATTGTAACTTGTACATTTTTTGGTTATATTCAATATACATTTTTTAAACTCATAATCTTTAAAGTGAAGTTATTTAATTACTTTACTTTTGGTCCTTCGAATTAAATAAGTAAGAAGTAACCTTTAATCCTATCAGTACGGGTTGATAAGACGGTTACACCCACATTTGTATAAATCCAAAACACTTTTCACGGTACCTTTTGATAATAATAGTAATAATAATACTTTATTTCCCAACGGAAGAACCAATACAGGGAAAGGTTAAAGATTCGCATGTAAATATGTAAATAAAAATTATTCGATCTCGATGAATTTAACCTTTATTAAGAGAAATACACATATATTTTCAAAGAAATTTATTTCACTTTAAAAATAATGTAGAACTAAACTTAACAATTAGAAGGTTATGTTTTATATACGGAAAAACTATTCGTGAAAATGCAAACAGTGTCTTAATTTATAAGACAATTTAAGACGATAAATGTCCATTGAAACAACTATATTTATCATCTTAAATTGTCTTATAAATTAAGACACTGTTTGCATTTTCACGAACAGTTTTTTCGTAATTTTATATGTTATGTTTAAAGTGTGCTAACTTTAAGAAGCGTAAGCTTATTTTCTCGAATTCAAATAGTTATGAATTTGAATTTATCTGGTTATGTTTTATTTCAGTTGTTTAAACAAGAATTTCAATAAAAGCAATCACACTAACAAGTTACCCCCCTTTCTCCGAGAATTTGTTTTGTAAATTTTTATGTTATTGTATAGCAAAAAATGCTAAATAAAGGTTATTATCTTAAAAATAATTTTTTTTGCATAATAATTCAATCACAAACCGAATAACAAATAAACTTCACGCTTATTTAAAAACCTCAATTGTTCAATTTCACCGGAGTGTGAGAAGGCCGTACTTTTAACAACATGTTAACACAATGAAAATTCGTTCCCGAGGAGCTTTTTTTCGACTCCTACACACGTGAAAGCAACATTTGCCGAGCAGACGACACACACGGAACCCCCGTCCGTCCCGAAGAGGCAACGCCTGCGTCCGGTCGGAAGAGACAAGAGGAAAAAACAAACAAACAAACGAAAACAGGAGAATTACACGAGTATGTGTGTGTGCGGAAAACGGCGTACCTTTTTCTCGGTGAGAGTCGTCTCGTCGGGGGTAGATTTATCCGCTTTTTTCGAGTCGAGACACACGCACCATTACACGTCTGCGATTTTGAGTCAGTGACCGCGCCGGCACCGAAACTACCGTGTACGGTATAGGCGGAGAACGCGCTCTGGAAAAATGTCGTTTCGTTTTGTTGTGTTGTTATCTCTGCTCGGGATGGTGCGCCTGTTGCTACGTCTCGAAAGTGAGTAATTGTTGCTATCTTCACGGCGTACAAGCGCTATCTATTATATAAACATTGAACCACCGGTACTTTTTCATAAACGATTTATTTAGTAAATACTACGTTCAAATTATTGATAGAATACGACAATAATTATTTCAGTTTCTAAATCTAATATAATATTGTTATAAAATACGAGTTGTATTTTTTAAGTATGTACGCAAAATTACTCATATTTTCAGAAGATTTAACCACGGAACTACAGTGCAAACTTTTGTAATATTTAAATGTCATTTTAAATTATCTTGAATCGTTTATTATATAAAAATCTTTGTATTTAAAATATATTTCAATTGCTAAACGTCAGAGCTGGGACGAATCCTCGTAAATAAATAAAAATAGAGATATCCATATGTGTTGATAATGAAGGTTTAAATTAAATTACACTTGGTTTGTTTCACAATTTTTTACTTTACTATTTACTCGACTAGTTTCGCGTTTTACAGCATTATCAAGAAATATCCATATGTGTTTCATTGACCTGGAAAAGGCATTTGACAGAATAAGGAGGAAAGATATATGGAATACTCTAAAGAAAAGAGGGATAAATAAAACAACAATAGCGCTAATCAAAAGTTTGTACAACGACAATAAAAATATAGTTAGGACTAACAACGAAGAATCACTGGAATTTAGCATTGAGTCAGGAGTAAAACAAGGGTGCATACTAAGCCCTCTAATATTCTCACTCGTACTCGACGAAGCCATAAAAATTGCAAAAACTAAGATGCGGCCAATCAAAGTAGGACATTGGAAAATGAATAAAATAGAGATAGGGGAACTTATGTTTGCTGATGATAAGGCCATTCTAGCAGAAACGGAAACAGACCTCCAATATAACATAGACATACTAGCAAACGAACTAAACAAAATTAACATGAAAATAAATACGGTAAAAACCAAAACGATGATAATCTCGAGACAAGACAAAACACACAACATACAAATACAAGGGGAACGAGTAAAACAAGTGGATAGGTATAAATATTTAGGGACAATAATATCAAAAAATGGAAAGATAGATGATGAGATTAAAGACAAAATAGGGAAAGCAGGTAAATTATTTAATATGACAAAAACCACCTTCTTCGGAAATAAAGAAATACCCAGCAAAATCAAAACTGAAATCGTAAAAAAAGTCATAAGACCAACAATAATGTACAGCAGCGAAGCGTGGACGATAACAAAGAATCAGCAGACAAAAATTAATGCTAGCGAAATGAGGTTCCTCAGGAAAATCGAAAACAAAACAAGAAAAGACAGAATAAGGAACGAAACGTACAGACAAAATTTAGAGATCGGAGATATAAACGAAAAAATAATCGAGGGACAACTAAGATGGTACGGACATATATGTCGAATGGAGGACACGAGAACGACAAAAAAAATATTTGAAGCTCGAACAACAGGAAAAAACTATAAAGGAAGACCAAGAAAAACATGGATTGATGGAGTTAAAGAAGGAGCAGAAAAGAAAGGTATACCGTGGAAAGGAATAAAGGACAAAACACAAGACAGGAAACAATGGAGAGAATTGTACTCGGCAACACAATAAAAGACATAAATTCATGCCTTACACCGAAAGGTATAAAAGATTCGAATCCTGTTTTTTCGAATCACGAATACACATCCTTTAAGAATAAATTTGATTTTAATATTTTCTTCAACCATTTATATATAACTATCGTTACCAGTTGTTTTAACAAAAATATTTAAAACCTAATTATTTATTATTAACACTGAACATCGTTGATAACAAACTAAACATCTGGTTCCCTGTAACTCTGATTAAAGATGTATTTGTGTGTTTCTGAACTTCACTTCAAATCAGTGTTTTGTACGCGTGGCGCATGAAGTAAAATTTCGAGTTTAGAAAAGCCCGAAAATTTGTCTCGGGTCGCTGCGCGACCCTCGACAAATTTTCACGGGGCTTTTCTAAACTCGAAATTTTACTTCATGCTTAGTCTGGGAGTGGAAAACACTCGTTTAAAGCTTCAAATTTAACTCTATTATAAAATCAACGAATGATACCTTTAAATTACCTTTCAGTCAAAACATTGCCCATTTTTTTCATTTCTAATAAAATGGCAGCCAATTCATAATATGACAGTACTTTTGCCTTATATTACTTAAACTTAAATTCAACACTTTAAAGCAAATGAATTATATCACTATTAGGAAATTTACTGAAATTGATAACATTGCTTTTCAACGTGACCTTGAGACAAATATTGAAAATATGATATACGAAAGGCGAAAGAAATTAACGCATCACATTAATTTTTTTAATTTAAAAATAAAGTTTTGATGTTTAAAAACAAAAAAATAACAACAAAACCAACTGAACTATAATAATGATTTTCAACACATTTTCTTTCATTAATGACTAAAATAATGTCATAAATAAAAAGAGGAAAAAAGTTAATATGTGATTAATAGACTTAATATCTAATGTTTCCTCCTCTTGCTCGAATAACTGCCTGACAGCGACGGCTTATACTGTTAATTAATGATCCAATTTCATCCTGGTTAATATCTTCCCAAATTTCCTGCAATCTTTGTCCAAGCTCTTGTTGATTGCTTGGACGCCGAGGAAGTGCTCTAAGGCGTCTGCCCATCGCGTCCCATAGGTGTTCGATCGGATTAAGATCGGGAATCCTGGCTGGCCATTGCATTGTGTTGATACCCACTAGGTCAAGATACTGTTGTACAATTCGGGCACTGTGTGGTTTTGCATTGTCATGCATAAGCAGGAAATCGTTTCCTCCAAAGGGAGCAAAAGGCATTACGGATGGTTCTAAAATGTTTGCAATATAAGACGCTGCCGTGATGCTTCCTCTTGGTATGACCACCAACTCCGTACGAGCCTCTAAAGTGATACCACCCGAAACCATAACAGAGCCTCCACCAAACATAACAGTCGGAACAATGTTACACTGCGCATAACGTTCACCTGGCCGTCTGTACACATGCATTCGTCTGTCACTGCCGTAAACACAAAATCTGGACTCGTCGCTAAACATAACAAATGTTAACCAGGCTCTGCGATGGTCTGCGGTTAATTGTGGTCCTTTTGCCGCTGTTTTCGAAGTTAAATTAAAACCACGTAACCTTTTTCAGATGGTAACGGAACTTACATGAACATTGTGGATCTCTGCGAGCATATTTTGTAGCCTAGGAGCCGTAATAAACCGTTCGCGTAACGTCTGCATCATTAAAAAACGGTCTTGAACAGCCCGTTCTCCCTTGTCCTGGCCTTCTTGAGTATGCCTGAGTTTCCCGATGTCTCTTCAAGACATGGGATACGGTCGATTGATTAACACCAAGACGCTGACTGATGTAACGCTGACTCCTACCTTCTTCTGCAAGTGTAACCACAATCACAGCTTCTTCACTGCTTAAATTAAGATTCGGACGTCTATCCATATTCATTCTTCACTATTTAGCACTTAATTTTAACAATTACTTGAAAACAAACTCAAAAAGAAATTTTATATGAACCTTTCTTACAGTCAGAATAATGAAAAGTGCTTCATTTTATTTATTGACAGAAAACCATGAGAACAAAAGACAAAACACAACATGTAAAACAGCATTCTTGATAAGATTTCTTATTGTAAAAATATGTTTGTGTTCAAAGAAAACTCGATTCCAAGATATCAAAAAAATCACAAATGATGCGTTAATTTCTTTCGCCAGTGTATATATGTAACATTGAGGACAAAATATCATACCTGAATAACCTGATTTTGTATATTTTTGACAAACATGCGCCAGAAGTTATATGCAGAGTTACCAAAAAGCCAGCTCCTTGGCTTACTAATTCGATAAAAGCAATGATGAAAACTCGTGACAAAGCTTACAGTAAATTTAAATATTCTAAGAACCCTAATGACTTTAAAATGTATAAGGAACTGCGTAATATTGTCAACTCTGCAGTTAATAGAGAAAAAAAGGCCTACTTAGAATTCTCTATTTCAAACAATAAAACTAATATCTGGAAATGTCTAAGGACGAATTTTATAATCCCCAACAAATGCAGAAAACAGGCCAACCTTGCATACGACGTCAATGAAATCAATAGTTTTTTTACCAGTAGTATAAATAGCACGTCAGACGATAATCTTATATATTTTTATAACAATAATGTTCACGACAACGTTCAAAATAACTATTTTAACTTTAAACTAGCCACTGAGGAGCAAATTACAAACATTCTGTTTAGTTTAAAATCTAACTCCGCAGGAATTGATGGTATTAATATAAAAATGCTCAAATTCTGTAGTCCGTGCATAATTCCATACTTAACACATGTTATTAACAGTTGCATTGAACGGTCGATATTTCCGCAATGCTGGAAACGAGCTACTATCGTACCTATTCCAAAAGTTAACAATCCCAGCAGCCCTCAAGATCTTAGGCCTATTAGCATACTGTCCGTTCTCTCTAAATTATTAGAAAGAGTACTTCAGACCCAAATTGAAGAATTTGTTAATTTCCACAAACTATTGCCCTCCACACAATCAGGATTCAGACCAAACTATAGTTGTGCTACGGCACTGCTTAATATAACTGATGAAATTTTGGCAGCTACCGACAAAGGCCACCTAACATGTCTCGTGTTGCTTGATTAGCGAGAGGAAGAAGCTGCACTTCGGCCTCTCGACGATCACCCTCAGGGCCCTGGCGGCAAAGACCGGCGCCAAACCTGAGGAGACCACAGAGGAAACAATGGAAGACATTCCATTTCCCGGAGAGGGAGCAATGGACAGCAGTCCGTTGCCCAAATCACCGAAGGGTAAGTAATGTTCAAATTACTTCAAATTAATATACACCACTGTAGGGCGGCATCCGCTGCCCTCAGTGCATATATCCTTAATGAGAATATTGACATTGCACTTGTACAAGAGCCATGGCTCTACAAGGGAATTGTAAAGGGGTTAAACATACAGGGCAGGCGACTGATAGTGGCCGAACCTATGTGTAACCCACGTACATGTATAATCGTAAAACATGAACTGAATCTAATGCCCCTATGGGACCTATGTTGCAGAGACCTAGTGGCAGCACGGCTGGAAGTAGTGGAAAGGGGAACACGGAGGGAGTTTATACTCGGATCCGGTTACCTTCCCTACGACCAACCAGGACCACCGCCGCCAGACATCGTCCAGCGGCTGATAAATCGCGGGAGCCACGATGGCATACCGCTGATCCTTGGATGCGATGCCAACGCACACCACATCATATGGGGGAGCACGGACATCAATCCAAGAGGTGAGAAACTATTAGATTTTATCTTAGAGAATGACATTGAAATAGCAAATATTGGAAATGTACCCACGTTCGTAAACGCGGTGCGAAGCGAAGTAATTGACATTACACTTGCCTCTCGCAAGGCAAGTGAACTGATAAAACTTTGGCATGTGTCTGATGAACCATTACTATCAGACCATAGATATATACGATTCGATATCGAATCAGAAAAACCAACGGAAACCCAAAACAGAAACCCGAGGAGAACTGACTGGGACCTGTACAATGAGGTACTAGCCAGCCGAATCGGGGACTGTCCAACAGGAGCGAGAACAACGCATGAGCTGGAGTTCATGGTGCAAAGCATCACGGACTCCATCAATACGGCGTTTGAAGCAAGCTGCCCAAGAACTACCAAACCCACTTCCACCAGGGTCACCTGGTGGAACAGGGATCTTGATAGGGCAAAGGCATGCACCAGAAGGCTATTCAACATAGCCAAGAGAAACGGTGAATGGGTGCAGTACAAAACGGCCCTCACGGCATATAACAATGCCATTAAAAAAGCCAAGAGAGACTCTTGGCAAAAATTCTGTGGGGACATAGAAAGTGAACCCACAAGCTCCCGCCTACTTAAGACGCTCAGCAAAGATCATGCTGGGAACATCGGCTCACTGCTGACCAAAGATGGAGAGTACACAGACTCGGTAGAAGGGACCCTGCAAGTATTACTGCAGACGCACTTCCCGGGTTCTGTAATACTTGAAAATCCTGTATCCGGGGACCTAAGCGAGCCCAACACATGGGCTCCAAAACAGGACTGGGACACAGCGAAAACAATTATCAAACCTGGTGACATTGAGTGGGGAATTAACACGTTCAAACCATTCAAATCACCAGGTCCTGACGGGATATATCCTGTCATGCTACAAAAGGGGATAGCAGCGCTGAGGGGACCACTATGTGATATCCTCAGAGCTAGCCTTGCCCTTTCATACATTCCAAGCAGCTGGCGGACTGTAAGGGTGGTATTTATACCCAAACCAGGGCGTGCTTCGTATGCCCTGGCCAAATCTTACAGACCGATCAGCTTGTCATCATTCATTTTAAAACTACTAGAAAAACTAGTAGACAGGCACATACGGGAAGGAGTCCTAAAGGACTCACCACTACACCGTCAACAATATGCCTACCAAGCGGGAAAGTCATGCGAACTGGCAATCCACCAGCTAGTGAGCAGATGCGAAAGGACCATACAATGCAAAGACATTGCGTTGGGGGCCTTTCTGGACATTGAAGGGGCGTTTGACAACACAACCTTCAACTCCATAGCAACAGCAATGGAGAAAAGAGGGATTTACCCGCAGGTCCGACACTGGGTGAACAAGATGCTCAGGAGCCGGACTGTAACAACCACTCTATACGGAAAGACAGCAGAAGCGGTGGTCGCTGGCGGGTGCCCCCAGGGAGGGGTTCTCTCGCCGCTCCTGAGGTGCCTCGTCATGGACGACCTTCTGCTGCTACTTAAAAACCAGGGCATTCATGCCCTGGGGTACGCAGATGATCTGACCATTCTAGTTAGCGGGAAGTTTGGGACCACTGTATCAAGCCTGATGCAGAGGGCACTAACTACCGTGGAAAGATGGTGCAAGAACGAAGGGTTAGCTGTAAACCCGGCCAAAACGGCGATAGTCCCCTTTACCAGGAGACGAAAAACCGATGACATAACATCGCTACGCATGTATGAAATGGAAGTCCCAATCAAAAATGAAGTAAAATATCTAGGGGTCACACTTGATACCAGATTGAACTTCAACTTCCACCTGGAGAACATCAGCAAAAGGGCCATGAGAGGACTTTTTGCGACCAGGAAAATGGTAGGACGCACATGGGGACTGAGACCCAGTATGACCAAATGGCTATACACCGTGGTCATAAGACCCATAGTGACATACGCGGCGCTCGCTTGGGGAGAAAAAACCCAAACCAAGAGCGCAGCCGTAAAACTCGAAAGAGTGCAACGACAGGCGTGTCTGCTGATTACTGGGGCAATGAGAACAACGCCCACAGCAGCCATGGAACACATATTATCGCTTCCACCACTACATCTATATGTTATGATGGAAGCCAGACAGGCAGCCTACAGACTGCACATAAATGGACACACTTTAAATGTAGGGTCATCTAGACCGGAAACATTTAAAGTGCTACAAGAAGAAGAAATCCTAAAAATTAGGTCCGATTTCACTAAAATCGTACACCCATCCCGCAGTTTCAAAATAATCATACCACAGCGGAGTGAATGGACAAATGGAACATACCCGGGAACGAGTAAAGGAACCATCTGGTACACAGACGGGTCCAAAAACACTAAAGGAACCGGGGCTGGTATCTATGGAGGCTGTAACCGGAGCAAACAATTCACGGTTGCTCTGGGGAAACATGCCTCCATCTTCCAGGCTGAAGTGGCCGCCATTGACTGGTGTGCCCACCACATAATGGAGTCGGGACTCAACAAAGGACCAATTACCATTATGTCGGACAGCCAGGCAGCCCTAAAAGCGCTAGCCTCGCCGATAGTTCAGTCCAGACTGGTTATAGACTGCATAAACAGGCTGGACGCACTGGCGACAACAACAAAACACAGCTAGTATGGATACCCAAGGACCAAGGAATTATTGGACACTTGGGGGCCGACTTGCTGGCCAAACAAGAGGCAACAGGTGAATTTATAGGACCTGAACCCGCTTTCGGAATACCACATGAAACCGGAAAGGAAATAATCCGACGCAAGTTAGCAGAGGAGCATACAAAGGCATGGCACAACCAAATGGGAATGAGGCACACGAGACTCTTCCTAGATGGCCCGGTACCTGATAGCGCATTAGCGCTGTCAGGACTGAGCAGAATGAAACTAAGGAAAATCACAGGACTAGTTACTGGGCACTGTGACCTGAATAAGCACAAACATAGGATGGGTCTTAAGAAAAGCCCCTATGCCGTGGGTGCTTGAAAGAAGAGGAAACTCCCCAACACCTACTGTGCACATGCGAAGCCTATAAACGGCAACGCACGGAGCAACTCGGGAAGCCCGTGCTTCCTGAAGAACAGCTCAAGAACATCCCCTGTCCCAAACTCCTGGACTTCTTAGAAGACACAGAAATATACAGGGAGTAAAATAACCAGAGGAGCACAAAACCACGGAGACCGTAGTGCAGGGACGCTAAGCGATACCACCTCATGTGGGAAAAAAAAAAAACACAAAGTCTTATTTTAATTCCACTTATTTTTAACACAAAATACTAAAAAATCTACCTATGACAGTACAGCGAAACCGGAAAGTGAGGTTATGATAGACTCAAAAACGTAGCCAAATACAACGTCATTGTTCTCGCTGTCAGAAACTTGGTTTGCGGGGTAAGGGGTAGGGGAAAACATAGAAAGATTCAATTTTGTCATACCTTGTAACACATATGCGTTCATATGTGTGTCAACACCAATCAGTCTATTTTGTACGGTTGTTAAAGTTATAAACACGTTCAAGATTAACAGTCCGATCATCAGGGAATTCCCCAACATTTGGCAGTAAACTCCCAACTGTTGTCTCCGATAAACGGGCCCAGTGTTTGTTTTTTCAATAAGCAGTTTTCTAAAGACATTTTAATATGTTAAATTTCACGGCTTGCTCTTTTATTGCCATATTATTGTAAGCTATTCTTTATCACTTGTTTAGTTTAGTTTTGACAGTTATGTTGTATTTGTTGATTCCAATATTCGTAATTCTCTGCATACTCTCGGCTTTATTCAATTACTTACTTTACGTTAGTCTCACCGTGGATGATTAATCCATTATGTTGAATAAAAAGGTAAGTCACATTAGTTTCATCTCAAATTCGAATACAACACCCAAAAACAAGCACTGAAATTTAATCCGAGTGCGGTAATTGGAAACATCAGTAATTGAACTTTGTTTAACCACTGGATCTTACATTTAATTGTGTGACTAGTTTCGACTATCTAGTAGTCATTCTCAAACTAAAGTCTAAGATGTACCACAAAGTGAACGCTTACAACACCAAACAATCAGTAATTGAACCTAAAAATCCAGTAATTTTGACGTGTTTTTAGGCAGTTATTAGACGAAGGTTAGAAGTAAAAGATTCATATGGTAATTGAGTCTAAAAATCCAGTAATTTTGGCATGTTTTTAGGCAGTTATTAGACGAAGGTTAGAAGTAAGAGATTCATATGGGTGTTTTAAACTTTTGTAGTTTTCGGATTGCAATAATTAGTTACGCCACTGGACATATTCGGTTCGAAAATAATTATAGATAAAGAACAATTTGATCTTGAAATATTTATAAACAAAAAACTATTATATTAATTATCAATTAAAAATGTTATGTTGGTAACTTATGATAAATAAAATTGCATGTTGAGTTAGAAAAAAGTAAAACTACAAAAAGCTATTATTTTCCGAATATACCAACCATTTCATTTTACTGGTCATTAACGTAAGTTGAAAAAGTGTAGCTTTTCCATTTAGAATATAATTTGCAGAAAATGCCTAGACAATAAATAAATTTGTTTTAATATTTTTATACCATTAACATATTTTTAAGTACTAACCACAGTTGAGTAATCTGTGAGTAAAGCGGCTTAAATTAAGCTTGTTTTAAAGTTCATTACACTTTATGTATGTAAGAATTTATTGTAATCAATTAAAATTCATCATCTTATATTTTGACTAACACGCTACGACTGGGTCACTAGCTAAATGTAAGTGATCTAGAAAATGGTGAGTGATATAGTTAGTTTTAATCTCTCTAAGATTCTTTTTTGTTTTTAGTTTATATCTAATGTGGTGGCGAGGTCTCAGTTTAGACCAGGTATGGGCAAACTTTCACATGTTGAGGGCCAAACTTTAGCGTGCAAATACGTTCGCAGGCCGCGTTTAAAAGTACTTAGTGCATTTTAAAGTAGTGATAATATTTTTTGCGATAGATATTAGACATGAAATAATACGACAATGTTATTATAGTACAATTTATTAAAATAACAAAATGAAATTTAAAAAAATGGTACATTATATTCTATTCTATTGAAAGTGAGTGGGTAGTTATGCTACCCTCCACTGCGACCGCAAGGATCTATTGTGGCTCACAATTAAGGTCGAACATCCGACCTTACAGCTCACCTTCCAAGTCCATCTTCATGGTACATTATAATTAAATCGTTAAATTTGCAATTGTTACAAACTACGAAAGTTAAATACACCAAAATCAATGAGACACTTGAGCTTGAATTTGGGAAACTAATCCATCAATATTTGGATTAATTCCATTGACACAAAGACGTAAAGAATTTTCCAAATTATCGTCAGTCAGTCTTGTACGATGTGTTGATTTATTAACTTTCATCAATGAAAAGAACTGTTCGCATTTATAAGTACTGCCAAATGCACAAATCAATCTTCTTGCGAATTTTCTAAGCTGCAAAAAATTGTCTTCTTCTAGGTATTTTTTTGTAGAAATCGCACAACTGTACGTCTTCAAATTTGGATTTTAGGAGTGAGTTTTCTTGAATCTCGATCAACTCCATTTGTAAGTGTATTGGAGCATTTTGTACAATATATGTTGTAGGAGTAGCAAATAAACTGAAACAGTCTTCCATGTTTTTGAAGTCGCAAAATCTGTTTGAAAATTGTTCCGACAGTAACTTGAGTTCTTCAGCATATTGAGCATAAGCAATATTTTCATACGCAGAGAGCGTGTTGAAATGGTAACTGTTACCAGACAGCATCTGTGACTCCCACAAGCGTAGTTTGATCTGAAACGCTTTTAAATGGCTGTACAAATCATTTACTAACTGTCCTTATTTTTGAAGTTTCAAATTTAAATCATTCAAATAGCCTGTAAGATCGACCAGAAATGCTAAGTCACATATCCATTTTGAGTCACTTAATTCAGATAGTGGTTTATCTTTTATTTTCATAAAGTCTGCTGAGGTCGGATCATATGGTAGTCAGATGTCTTGAAAATTCACTCTTTACAAGTCACTATTCTAGACCGCAACGAATGGAACGGCTTTAGGGAAGATATACACAAACAAAGTGTGATCTGGTACACGGACGGTTCTGAATCAACCACAGGTACTGGATCAGGAATCTATAATGAAAACATGAGGACAGGCTATGCTCAACCATTGGGTAGCCTGGCATCAGTCTTTCAAGCAGAAATATTCGCAATCATAGAATGTGCGAGAACCAACATAGAGAAGGACTGTCGAAACAGGCAAATCTATATCATGTCCGATAGCCAGGCGGCACTGAAGGCTCTCCAGAGTCAAAAGACTTCATCCAAACTGGTATTGGAATGCTTCAATACCCTGAATGACCTAGCGAGACAGAACAAGGTTACGCTTGTCTGGACGCCGGGTCACTCTGGTATTGCGGGTAATGAAAAAGCTGACGAGCTAGCAAGGCAGGGAGCCACCATTTCATTTATGGGACCCGAACCTGCCTTGGGCATAACAAAAAAGTCGAGTCGCCTTGAAGTCAGGAAGTGGACTCGCAACAAACACAAGGAATACTGGGAAAACAGACCAGGCCTTAACCATAGTAAGGCCCTTATAAAAGGGCCTAACTCAAGCCAAGCTGCAGGACTACTAACATTGAGTAGGGCACAGCTGAAAACAACCATAGGACTGCTCACAGGCCACATGACTGTTAAAGAGCATCTAAGGAAAATCGGGCTATACAACGGCAACACCAACTGTCGCCTCTGTAATACGGCACCAGAAACAACTATGCACGTTCTGTGCAGGTGCAATGCGCTGGAGAGCAAAAGACGGCTCATATTTCGGAACAGACAAATGGAACCAAATGATTTCCACGCGCAACTTCTGAAGGACCTGCACAAGCTAGTGCAGGGCATCGAGTTCGGAATAGTTGCGTGAGCGTAATAATATTGGGGCAGTACAATAAGCCACCTAGGCTGCAGTACATCCGGATCCGAATAATATGTTACGTCGTTATATTCAGCTGATATTTCATCCAAAAACGCCTTGAACTGACGATGGTTAAGCCCTCGGGATCGAATAAAGTTGATGGTTTTTACTACCACATTCATAACATTCTGGAGTCGAATGGACCTAAAACACAAGTTCTGTTGGTGGATAATGCAATGAAGGACTATCAAAACATCTTTTTCACATTTAATTCTGTTGTTTTTTCATTCAAAATTCCAATGAAACCTTTACGTAAGCCGACCATAGAAGGTGCACCATCAGTGCATACTCCAATTAATTTTGACCATGGCACGCCAAAACTTGTGAATACCTTTTAAACTTCAATAAAAATATCCTCTCCTGTAGTGGTTCCTTTTAGCGGCTGTAAAGCAAGCAATTCCTCAGTAACAGTGAACTCCTTATCAACACCTCGAATAAATATAGCCAGTTGAGCTGTGTCATACAAATCGATGCTCTCGTCTAATGCTATGGAAAATGATTCTAAACCAGCCATACGGTCAGTCAATGTTGTTTTTATAACATTAGCCATCATTTCTATACGTCGAACAACAGTTCGTCTTGACAAACTAATTTTTTCAAATTATTTTTTCTTTTCAGGACACATAATACCGCAAACTTCTAACACACTCCTTGATAAATTCTCCTTCGGCAAATGGTTTTAATGCCTTTGCCAATTTGGAGCTTTCACAACATTATCAAGTTGTGTTCTTTGTTTATGAAACATATGTTGCAGTTTTTCCAAATTTGCGGTAAGCTTCTGGATTTTGTCTGTTCTTAATTGTCCTGTGAGTGGTTGCAGCGTAGCATGCTTAGTTGAGTAATGCCTCTTTATATTGAATTTTTTCATTACTGAAATGGATTCAATAAACAGCAAACAAATAGGCTTACCATTGTGCAAGATAAAAAAGAATTCTTCAGTCCATTTTTCTTAAAAATGGCGACCCTCTGTATCTACTTTTCGTTTCTTTCCACCAGACATTATTTTTGTTTACTTTTTGTTCAATAAACTTAATAACAAACTATAGTTAGTAACCACTCAAGATGCACACAAAGTCACAAAGCAAGTTGACGGCTCGAGCAGTTCGCTAGGATATCGCTTGTCCAAGTTATCACCTTGGTAGCTTAAATAGAACTGAACTAACGTTCGGGCCATCCACCCGCTTATATAGACAAAATGAACGAATAATCTGGAATAAACTAGTTTAGAATAATTGAGAAGCAATAAATCTTTTCATGTGTTGCTCGTGAGGCGGCAAACCTCAAAGAATTTGATCGAGCAAGTCGAGTGGCGGCGATTATCAAAGAGGGAGGCGGCAAACATCAAAGAATTTGATGTTTGCCGCCTCACTGTCACTCCCGTGAGTATAAGTACCTAATGTAATATTTTTTTAATTGGGTTTTTTCAAAATGTCTCGCGGGCCGGATCATATCTTACAGCTGGCCGGATCCGGCCCGCGGGCCGGGGGTTGCCCATATGTGGTTTAGACAATGATATTATTGACTTTACATGATTTTGTTTTCTTTTTCTCTAAGCTTACGTATATTTTGTTTTTGTTTTCTCTAAGCTTATGTATATTTTGTTTTTGTTTTCTCTAAGCTTACGTGTATTTTGTAAATGCATTCCTTTTACTTGCAATCTTATAATTAATTTTTTCAGGACATAACGATTAGAATGGAGCGAAGAAAAAATGAGATCCACGCAAATTTCAATCGATTGAAGGAAGAGTGTGGAAGTTTAGTGGAATTATTAAATTCTTTGTTGGACCAGGTAATGCATACAATTAACACATTAAAGGCCGGGCAATTAAAGTTAACTCTAAAAGTTGATTTTACGTAAAATTCTGCACTTCTTTTTATGATTTTTATGAATGACATTCTATTACATACTGGGATTTTATTTTTTAAGTATATACAATGTATACGCAGTAAATTGTTAGTTCAATTTTAAGTTACAATCAAGTGCTTTCCACTCCCAGACTAAGCATGAAGTAAAATTTCGAGTTTAGAAAAGCCCCGTGAAAATTTGTCGAGGGTCGCGCAGCGACCCGAGACAAATTTTCTGGGCTTTTCTAAACTCGAAATTTTACTTCATGCGCCACCCGTATAAAACACAAAAAAATATGTAAAGTTAGAAATATACTAAAAAATAATTAAAGATATTTTTTAAAAATATGTAATTTATTTATTTATTTGTACGGAAATCTCCATTTTACATTAAATATATATATAATAATAAATGTGTGTAAATTAAACATATAACAAATAATACAATGCACATGATAGTTATAAAATTCAAGTTACAATTAGCAAACATTAGGTCAAATAATACAACGTATCAAATTAATTTACTTAGTGAGTCATTAATAATAATGGTGCTTAATGGGTTAACTAGAATTCAATAAATACATGTATAACCAATTTTTAAACATTTTTCATTTAAGCATATGAAATCGATGAAAGTTATAGACGATATGACACCTGAGGAAATATTAAAAAACCCAAACTTTTTCATTAATCAATCGAAAAAACAATATGAAGCCATTCAAAAAGTGTTAACGCTGAATTTAGATTTGGAATCTTTCATCTCAAGTGAAACAACATTATCTCATCAAATAAGTAGCAAGGAAACATTCCAAAGTCAACTCTCGTTGAATATAGAAAGTGATGAATCCTCATCTAACAAAACTATCATCAATCGAAAGGAATCGATAAACCTAATGAAAACAGAAGAATCTAAGTCGACAAACACAATTGAGAATGAAACATTGGATGTAATTAAAACTCAAGCTCATGAAAGCACAGCTGCTGTACGAATAGATTTTAGTTCGGAGAGAGAAAATTCGAATTCGTTTGTTCCTAAATTGAACAGTACTTCTGTTACTGAAAAAGATATTCAAGAAAAGGTGCGTGTAGTAAGGGAAAACTCGGATTCGTTTGTTCCAAAAGTCAATGTACAAGAAGATATCGAGGAAAAAGTGTGCGTAGAGATAGATAATTCGAGACCAATTGTTCCCAAATTGGACGTGATCAATTACGGGATTGTGGAGAGCAGCGAGAGTTCCGATTTCCCCGAAGAGCCCACCGAGCAGCGATATCCGCCCAGTTTGAAAATGCAGAAAAGCGACGTTTCCCGGACGAATTCTTCAGAAAAACTGGTCTCGGTCAGACGCAACACTCCGGATTCGGCGAAACACGGCAGCCGAAGCAGGAAGTGCAGCGCTGCTATTTCGGACAGTTCGGAAAGTTCCGAGACCATGACGGATAAATTGTCGAAACGCACACTCGTGAGCAGGCAGCAGAGGTACCTGAACAATTTGAAGAAGCCACCCATGCCCGACTTGAGCTTCCAAGTGGTTCCAAGGCACTCGTCGACTGAGTTCTGCTCCGCTACGGAAAGCGAGAATGATGTTCAGACTGACACAGACACTACTTATAAAGAGAGTTATGATTATAACGGTAATTTGCTTTTATTATTTTTGTTTAATTCTTTCACTGCGAAAGACGCACACGTGCATCCTGCGCCCATAAGACGTTCCAACGAAATATTTTTATTGTAAATATTTTATTTTTCAGTTATTAAGAACACCCTGCATTTAAAATTAAATGATAAATGCATAATTTCACACGTGATCAGTCCTTCAGAGTTTTACGTGAGTAAGCTGGTTGAGAATCACGATCAATTTGAAGAGTAAGTGTTAGTGTATTACAGGACTTTAACAGTGTAAGTGTGTCAAAACACTGTTTCAACTCACGAATGATTTGAATGTTTCATAACATAAAAATAAGTGATGCTGTCAACCTCTATTGTTGTGTATTATATAATTATCTAATTCTAGGATGATTAAAGGATTAGAGAAGCTCGGGAACTATTTTAAAAAATTCACCTCTAAGAAAGAAGCAAAAACTAATATCGACAAATTTTGCATGGCATATTCAGTGCATTGGGAGAGTTGGAACAGGGCTGAGGTTCTTGATTGGAAAATTGTAAGTGTTTTTTCGTTTGTTTTCCGGTTTCTCACTGTACCAGGTTCTCAACCAGTGTTCATTTTCTAATTTCTAGAATGCAATACCGGAAACGAACGGTGTTAAAGTGCAATTTGTTGATTATGGAGATTACGAGATCGTGCCATATAACAATCTGCGCATTTTGCCGCACGATTTGTGCGATAAACCTAGGCTCGCAATTAAATGTCATCTTGCTTATGTAAGTATATTTTATAACCAAAATATTTGTTGGTAGAGCTCGATTCCATTTTAATAGCGCAAGAAATTAGAATACATTTGTGCATATAAAACCAAAAGTCCAAAGAAGCGAGTTATTTACCAAAGTTCCTCGAAAGTTGACCCTGAGCAGTCCGTCCCACTGCACAATTAAAACTTGCGGCGTGCACGTGGTCCAACCTATCCTTAAACATCCTTTTTTTTTCGCAAATTCCTTCTCATTCAACCTTTTCCTTTAAAAATCCATGTCTTTCCAATCCCTTGGGGAGAGCAGAGGGCGTTTTTACTTTTTAATCAAAAATTTATTTGGAAAAAAATACATTCCTAACAGCAACGGCTCGCAGCCTAACCTCAGGGTCGGCCAGAGACCCAAGGTAATATGTATCAGTTATTGAAAGGTGACTATGTTGTGCAATTCCTCGTATTTATAAAGCGCGATCCCAACCTCAAATTTTGTGTGCCTTGGCGCTGTGGCCGACCCTGAAAGCCTGGGAGCCGTCGCTGATTCCCAATCAAATTTACAGCTTTTTGCACCAAATTCAACACCTTTAAATCTCTCGTTGAAATGGCCGGAAAGTAGCATCAATGCCGTAAAAGAATACTTAGAAATCAATAGTCAAATTTACAACGTGATATACCTTGAAAATTACGGGTAAGCGTGTATTTTCCACGAAAGGAGAACATTACAGAAGTGCACTTTGCAGGTATTCCAATGCCATCGATTTAGAAAAATACGGAACTGCAGAGGAAGGTAACACCATCGGTGAGTTGTTGATGAAATCGAAAAATGCCGTTGAAATAACGGAAGATAACCACATCATCCGGAATTCGTTCATGAAACAGCAATTGATCACTGCGCAAGGTGAGTTGGATCATTATTTAACAAATTTGGACTACAACTAAGTTGAAAATTCCAATTATTTTATCTAATAAAAAAAGTTAATAGTTCATAACAATTATTTATAATAAGGGATGGTTGGTATTGCGGCTCATATGAACGAAAACGAGGTGATGCACCAATTTTGTGAAAACGTTGAAATAACTGAGAGCAATAAACTGGAGGAGGCGTTTACTGGCTACGCGGCGCAGGACGAGGCTCGCAGATGTAAATATGCAAAAAACGGGACATGTTTTAAAGGAGCTAACTGCAAATTAGATCACGAACCTTTGAATCCAGGTGAATTTTTATTGATAAAATGAATAAACATATTGTATATTCATTTGTTTAACAGATGGCACAACAACGGATAAAATGTACACGTACATAGACGCCTTGAACAGTTTGCCGAGTCCGGAGGTCGGGCAGAGTTTAACAATTCTTATAACAAGCGTTTGTACGGTGCAGAGTTTTTACGGGCATGTAATGTCGTACAATGCAGATGGTAAGTAACTGTTCTTGAATGTTAATTGTCACAAAGAAGACTATGTTATTGTCAAAAGTATAAATGAAATTGCCAATTCTTGGTTGCAGAATACTTCAAACATTAAAAGTGCCGAGATTCTTTTCGCAATCTACAACAAGTTAGTCTTACAAAGACTATATCAAACACTCATTGAAACAACTACTTCCCGGGCTAATACCCCGACGGACATTGAATTATACAAGTGTTTGCTGTACATAAATATCTTAAATAATGCTATTACGACTGCCTTCCCACGAAAGTCGTACAAACAAAAACAGACTACTTCGCATACAATTTGCTTAATTATTTTAAAAATGAAAGATACCCTTCAATTAGTTGATGAGGCTTATCAGCAAAATAAAAGTGCCAAAAACAAAGAATTGCGTGACAAAACAAGATTGGAATACAAAGAACTAATCATAAACGAACACCGAGAAATTAATAAATCTAAACTGCATTCATCCTGGAATAATAAAAAGGTTATGTGGAATATTATAAACTCCCATAGGAATAAACAGCCAAATGTCCCACTTATGCCCGAAGCAAACGATTTTGCTAATTATTTCTCAATTATAGCATCCAATTTGCCAGATATAGAAAATAGTTCATTTAAAGTTACAGATTTTCAATTACTTAGTATAAATCATAATGATTCATCATATTTTAAATTTGAATTAATATCCAACATTGCTGTAAGATCCTCTATCATGTCTCTTAAAAATAGCCAATGTGGGGATATTTATGAATGTACCGCTAGCATAGTCAAGTCAGTGAAAGAGTTACTAATTCCACCACTAACACGTCTATTCAATGTAGCAATACTAGACGGGATTTTCCCTTCTTGCCTCAAAAAGGCAATAGTCATCCCAGTCTATAAAAAACGATCCAAAACAGATGTTAAGAATTACAGACCTATATCAATCTTGCCGACAATCGCAAAAGTATTTGAAGATATACTGAAATGTCAATTAATTTGTTTCATTAATAAATCTGAATTATTATCAAAGAGTCAGTATGGATTCAGATACGGACGTTCTACTACTAGTGCTACCTTACAGCTTGTTGAGAAATGCCTTGAAGCATTTAATGATCATGAGGTAATACAGGCGACCTTTCTTGATTTACAAAAAGCATTTGATAGCATGGACCATGAGACTCTTCTCAAAAAGCTATATATGTACAACTTTCACCATTCTAGTTGCAAGCTCATTATGAGTTACTTGGCCAACAGAATACAAGCAGTTAAAACACAAAATAAACTATGTAAAGTTAATTAAAGGAAAGTCACTTGGTATTGTTTCACAATTAAATCTTTATTCCGACTAGTTTCGGTTTGTTAGACCATTTTCAAAGGAATGTACAGAAAAAATTATTTCCTAAGTATATATACAATATTTTTGTTTCAGGTAATAAGAGAAGTCAGAATTGGGGAATTCCAAATCTCCTCGTTGTCATTTACGATATTTTTCCCCATTTTTATGGCCCTGTTAATCTCCAGGTCCTCTTTGAGGTTTAGTGCGTATCCCTTATTACCTGAATGCAAAATCTTAAAATTATGCGGATTAAAGAAGTGATTGAATGCGATGCAATGTTTGGAAAAGCCAGTTGTTGGTTTATTATCTAAAACAGTTTTTTTTTTTTTTAATAAATAAACTATCATTAGAGTATATTAGTAACAAAGGTGTACCACAGGGTTCCAAACTGGGCCCTGTAATATTTTTACTGTACATTAATGATCTATGTAAATACATTGGCGAAGACAATATCATACTATTTGCAGATGATACTACATTGATAAATCAAGGAAGGTCGCAAGACGAACTTAGAAACGAATGCTCTGTCATAGTCAATCAGGCTACTAATTGGTTCTCTGCAAATAAACTATTACTTAATAATGACAAAACAACAAATATACAGTTAACTTGAAAAGGGTACCTGATCAAAACTTGACTCTCGAGTTAAAATTTTTAGGGTTTTATCTGGATAGTAAATTAACTTGGAAATCTCATACTTCTAAGATTGTTTTGACAATAAATAAGAATATATTCTTACTTCGTCGGCTCTCGCCAGTTGTTGATTTTGAAACAAACTCTCAAAATGTGCTATCACTCATTAATAGAGTCATATATACGATATGGCATAATTGTTTGGGGACACTCCCCAGGCTCACTCAATGTGTTTTCGGCTCAGCGTAAAGCAATTCGAATTCTTTGTAATCTGGGTTGAAGATTGTAAAGACCACTTCAGGCAACTGAAAGTACTTACACACCCATCTATATATATAATGGAATGTCTAATGCATATTCATGAAAACATAGACCATTACTGCACTAACCAAGATCTAAGTAACAGTACAATAAAAACAAGAAATGCAGGTGCAATACGTCCTTTATTTAACCGATTGAAACGTACTCAAAACAGCACTCAATTTTTTGGAATACGTTTATATAACTCAATTCCAGAAAAATATAAACAGTTAACGCCAAATGATTTTAAGTACGAAATTAAGTCAATGTTAATAGAAAATGCGTTTTATTTCATAAAAGATTTCTTTGTTAAATTTAAATATTAGATGTATTATTGTTTCTTTTGTATAGACTTATGTACCTGTGGGCATAAATAAAGTTATTATTATTAAGTTATTACAATATCTTGTCAAAACTGTTCTAATTTGGCAAAGTATTTTTTTTATTGAACATACGATAATCCAATAAAAAAAACTATAATCTGTTTTTTTTTAATATGACCAATCAATGCAGGTTGTGTGTTTTAGGACAAGATTAATCACATGTTATGTTGTAAATCAACTTTTAATTTGTAGGTTATGTGAAGCGAAATCTGACATTATGACAATTCAATTAACTCACAAAGATTACGATTACACATGTCTTTGCCGATCACTGCCTCAAATTATTTGTATCTAATACCAATTTAGTAAAGCGTGTCTGAGGATCAGGTAATCCATTGATAATGGTCACCTTGTGACCGAAATGTACATCCAGTATATAATAAAAATTGTGAAGAAAGGTTAAAAGTGTTTTAATAAAGGATAGGAGGATCAGGTAATATTCCTTGCTCAGGAATATCTGTTTTATATATTATCTGCCCATTTATATGTTAAAATTTTAAAAAAGTTCTAAACACAAGGAATTTTTTTTTAGGTATAATAATAATAATAATCTTTATTTAGCATCTTTGCTATATAATAACATAGAAAAATATATGTATATCTATATATATATAAAATAAACATTTGATCATCCTTATAAATTGTGTATGTATAATAAATTTATCACATAATAATACTTAATATATAATCTTTTTACTACTTTATGTATGCATGTTACGATTATTTAATGTAAATTTTCAGACATTCGGGATCTTATTAAAAACATTCAATGTAAAAATTTTAACGAGTGTTTTCCATTCCCAGGCTAAGCATGAAGTAAAATTTCGAGTTTAGAAAAGCCTGAAAATTTGGCTTGGTCGCGTAGCGCAGCGGAGCGACCAAGCCAAATCAGGCTTTTCTAAACTCGAAATTTTACTTCATGCGCCACCGGTATAAAACACTGATTTAAAGTGAAGTTCAAAATATACTTCGACTTAGTTTTGTTTAATTTATTAATTTTACAAATGTTTTTATGAAATATGTGAAAATATACTTAAAAGAAAAAATCCCTGTATGTGTTGTAAAGTTGCAAGTTGTACCGTTCCTTTTTTGAAAATCTCTGCATCGTGACAATTTATTTGAGAAATTATGATTTATTAATCTCATTGATAATCATTAATCAACATCTCAAAAGTTGACGTTTAAAATACCCTGCTAAAATTCTTACATTACCATCGCTGTTTGTTTTTGAGTCCCTTAAATTTGTATATAAAAACAAATCGATTTTTCATACAATGAAAGCGCATGGATACAAAACAAGAAATGCTGACATTACTTACCCGAAGCATAAATTAACAATAACTGAGCAAAATACTTTTTACAAGTGTTCTAAACTGTATAATAAACTTCCTAAATGTATACAAAAAATAGACCGGATTTCAAAATACAAAACCAGTGTATTTAATTTATTGTTCGATGCGGAACTATATTACGTTAACGATAATATTAACAGTTAGTTTATAGTTCTATAGTATATAAGTCGAAAGTATTTAAATATCATGGTATGTTCACATTTATTGTATATTTGTATACATACCATTGAAATAAAGTTATGTTATTATTATTATTATTATTATAATGCCCGGTATTATAAAACATTTTATTCCCTAAATAAAATTTACTTTAGGAATAAATTAATTTATTCCAAAGATTTCGGTATTATAAACACAAAATAACTTTATTTGGCTAATAAATCTCCCCAGTAAATTATTTGATTGTTTTTCTGCTAAGTAAATTTTATTCTCTAAATAATTTGACAGTTAAAAGTGTATTATATTATTATAATTACTTTAGATTCTACTACTTGTGTTTATTAATGTCATTACGGTTATCATGTCTACCATGTCATCCGTGTCAGCTTAAATCTGACACGGATGACATGGTAGACATGATAACCGTAATGACATTAATAAACACAAGTAGTAGAATCTAAAGTAATTATAATAATATAATACACTTTTAACTGTCAAATTATTATTAAAATTTACTTGGCAGAAAAACAAACAAATAATTTACTGGGGAGATTTATTAGCCATATTATTTATCTTCCCTGACAGTGATTAATTCGAACCACAAAACATTCTAAGGAGTCGAAGACCTAAAGTTTTTCAAATCAGACATAACTAGCGATTTTTATACTTATTTTATTTATTTATTTATTATTATTATTATTACATAACATGAGTACGCTATTTTATAAAATTAGTTCCATTTAAAGTTTTAAACGAGTGTTTTCCACTCCCAGATTAAGCATGAAGTAAAATTTTGAGTTTAGAAAAGCCTGAAAATTTGGTTTGGTCGCGTAGCGCGGAGCGGCCAAACCAAATTTTCAGGCTTTTCTAAACTCGAAATGTTACTTCATGCGCCACGCGTATTTAACACTGAAAACACTGAAATATTGTGAACAAGTGAACTTCACTTGAAATCAGTGTCTTGTACGCGTGGCGCATGAAGTAAAATTTCGAGTTTAGAAAAGCCTGAAAATTTGGTTTGGCCGCTCCGCGCTTCGCGCTACGCGACCAAACCAAATTTTCAGGCTTTTCTAAACTCGAAATTTTACTTCATGCTTAGCGTGGGAGTAGAAAACACTCAATTAAGTTTTTTATAATTTCTAATAAGCTTTCCTTTTCTTGTTCTGTGTAATTTTGTCCTATTCCACGGTTATTCTCCATAATTATAAGGAATTATATTAAATTTTCAATTTGATTGACAATGTAATTTGAAATATTGACAATTCAGTTTAACAAATTGGTGGTTCTAGCTATGGCCACAATGAGAATGTATAATTTCGGTTTGTAATCTATTAATTAAATTATTTATTTCCAGAATTGCTATTTATTTGGTAGGTTTGCTTTATAATACGCAATTTTATTTGCTTATTAGTTTACTAGGTAAATAAATTCACTCAACAAATAGTTATCTAATGATTTATTAATCGTTTATAATACCGGGCATAAGATAGCTAACTATTTCATTCTAGTTACTCAAGTTGCAGAATTTAATATTTTTATTATAGATATTAATTTTTAAAGTTTACGATTAGAATTAAGAATTTTAATAATAATTTATTTAGAAAACACTCATACTGAATAATATTGGAATTGATTTGTAATTCAAATAATAATTTTTAATTTAAATAATATATAAAAATATAAAAATTAACAGTACTCTTATAAATTCAGAAGTTAAGGGGATTATTGCAGTGTAACACGCCGATCGTGTTGGAAAGACCCACATAGTTTAGAGTAGCTCATCCGATGCCAAATTTACAGGATAAGTGGGGCGAATACAGTCAGAGAGAAAAGCGGCAGTTCGCTGTGCATTTGTGCATTGCACCTTGGTATGAACGGAGGGGGTCTCGCGTCGCGTGGAATAGACGAAAAAGAAGCGTATAAAAAAGACGGATCGAAGGAAAGTGTCGATTCGTATTATTTAAACACGCTGATAATACATACACGCTATGTATTGTTTTCAATTCGTTAGAAAGCGTTATCGGATCCTGTTTCATTTTTCGGTATTTACAAAACCGATGATTCTTATCCTTGTCATTATTACACATTATTTTTTCTTTTAAGACTCCAGTTTTGACAGCCGAACAAACTATGTGTTTTATTTTATTAAATTAGAGATTATTTCTTAAAAATATAATAATAAAATAATTCATGTTCATAAGCTCCTTGTCAGAGCTGGGCAGGATTCGAATCCTTTTAGAGGATTCAAAAGAGGCATTCGAATACTTGAGTTCAACTGGATTCATGATCCGGATTTGTTACGTATTTTTAAAAGGATTCGTATTCGAATCCAAATGTGGGTGATTCGAATCCTTATAAATGGATTCGAATCCTTATAAAAGGATTCGAATATTTATAAATGGATTCGAATACTTACACAAAGATTTGAATCGTCAAAAATAATTCGAATTAATTGTGAGGATTAACACGAAACATGCCCTTTGTGTGTTTTTAAATTTCTCGTTAAATCAGTGTTTTATACGCGTGGCGCATAAAGAAAAATTTCGAGTTTAGAAAAGAACAGAAAATTTGTCTCGGGGCTTTTCTAAACTCGAAATTTTACTTCATGCTTAGACTGGGAGTGGAAAACACTCGTTTAAAGCTTCGAATTGAGCTTAAAAAAAAACAAGGGATATCTAAAGATTTACAGAAAATAGGCTGTTTTGTTGAAAACACTATTTCTACTAGCAGAAACAACTAGCACTATTACCTAGCTCAGATGGTTGTAGCTTCAGATATCTTGTTACTAGCAGACGAGGCCTATACTAGTACTATTAAGTACTGTTAGCCGAAAGAGTCACTACTACAAACTGTAACGTTGATTTTTTTTCAGTTAAAAACGATTTGTCCACTAGCAGAAAGAACTGCCGCTATTAGCAGACAGAGCTTCTAGTTCCGTAGACGGAGCCTGTACTACTACTAGTTGCAGAAAACACTAGTGGTAGGAGAATAAAAAACTACTATTAAGCTGAAAGAATAACCAATTTTATTGGCATTTCTCAGAACTAAAGTTTTTAACAATCATAACTTTTAATTTTTTTCAGATTTCTACATGATTTTTTGTAGGGATATTGAGCAAATATTGTTCTTGCAAAATATATAAGAATCCAAAAATACCCCATCCACAGTTTTTAAGTTATTTTCAAAAGAACGTCAGAGATGGGAAATGTATCCATATTTTAGTGGAATTACGATTTTTAACGTTCATAAGTTTAAAAATTAGAGGGATATCGTAATAATTTTTGTTGTAGATACTAATCAAATATTGCTCTTTCAAAATATGCAAAAATCAAAAAATACCCCCTCCACGGTTTTTGAGTTATTTTCAAAAGAACGTCACATATGGGAAATGTATCCATATTTTAGGGGAATTACAATTTTAAACGTTCATAAGTTTAAAACTTACCGAAATATCGTAATCATTTTTTTTTTTAGATACTAATCAAATATTGCTCTTTCAAAATATCTGAAAATCCAAAAATACCCCATCCGCAGTTTTTGAGTTATTTTCAAAAGAACGCCAGAGATGGGAAATGTATCCATATTTTAGTGGAATTATAATTTTAAACGTTCATAAGTTTAAAACTTAGCGAGATATCGTAATCACTTATACTTTGATATACTATTTTTTTTAACTTACGAATATTACACAAAAGCCAACTTGTTGTACATGTTTGAATTTAGAAAAATATCCTCTATCAGAATAAATTTTAAAAAATATACGTAGCAATTTGAAAAAAAAAGTTGACTATCGCTGACATGAAAGTTGATTTGGTTAAAAACTCAAATCAAAGCTTCTTTGTAGATCTGTTGTAGCCGTTTTAATTGTTTTTTGTTTTTTTTTAAATCGCTCAATTAATAAAGAAGTTATGGTCTGCGGCAGTTTTTAGGAGACAACCTATATAAATAAATAAATAAATAAATAATAAATATATTTATATATTATATAATTTTTTTATAAAATAAGAAGAATATTTTAAACTTAAGAATAAATTAGTGTTTAATACGCGTGGCGCATGAAATAAAATTTCGAGTTTAGAAAAGCCTAATTTGGCTCGGTCGCTCCGCTTCGCTACGCGCCCGAGCCAAATTTTCAGGCTTTTCTAAACTCGAAATTTTACTTCATGCTTAGTCTGGGAGTGGAAGACACTCGTTTAAGCTTTAAATTGAACTTTTACGAAAATAACGAATGCCTCAATTCAACGATTTTAGCAGAATATTGTGTTGTAAAAATTCATCAGATTATCAAATTAACTTAAAATTCATAGAATCTACACAGAAATGAATTAACTTTGATTGGCCGTAATGGAAATATAAATATTTCCACTGGATTTCCAGAAATATCAAACCAAAATTGAAATTATCCGGAAAAATTTACAATCTTGGGAGAATGTTTTCCTTGAAAAAAATTGTGCAAAATTAAAATGTTATACCCTAACTATAAAATTTACAGAATTTACTTAGAATGAATTGCACTTGCATCCTTTAGAAAGGAAATTATATTATCTCACCACATTTTCCCAAAATATTGAGCCAAAGTTAAAATTATGGAATAAAATTAACAATTTTGAGAGAATGTTTTCTTTAAAAAAATTGTAAAAAATTATAAATTTATACTATCAACATAAAATTGACAGGATTTACTAAGAATTGATTGCACTTTCATTTTATAGTAAGAAAAGTAAATTATCACGCCACGTTTTCCGAAAATATTCAGCCAAAGTTGAAATTATGGAATAAAATTAAAAATTTTGAGAGAATGTTTTCTTTGAAAAAATTGTAATAAATTATAAATCTATACTATCAACATTAAATTAACAGAATTTGCTTAGAATTGATTACACTTACATCTCATACAAAGAAAATTATATTATCTCTCCACATTTTTTTAAAATATTCACTCAAAGTTGAAATTATGCAATAAAATTAACAATTTTGAGATAATGTTTTCTTTCAAAAAAATGGTAAAAAATTATAAATGTATACTATCAATATTAAATTGATAGAATTTACTTAGAATTGATTGCACTTACATCTTATAGGAGTTAGTAATGTACAGACAAGTATCACAGTATTTTGAAGACAATGACCTATTGGCAGAACAGCAATTTGGATTTAGAAAAGGAAGATCGACAATTCATGCAATTGTAGAACTCATTGATTCAATCTTGAGTGGTCTGGATTCCAAATCATCTGTACTGGTTAATTTTATGGACTTATCAAAGGCATTTGATTGCGTATCACACCAGTTATTAATAACTAAACTATATAGTTATAACTTCATGCCAGCCAGTTGCAGAATGATATTGTCTTATCTAACTAATCGAAAGCAGATTGTATCTTATGGCCATAATACATCTGATGAAGTACATGTTACTAGGGGAGTACCGCAGGGATCTCACTTAGGGCCTCTTTTGTTTTTGATTTACGCGAATGATTTTCCATACATATTTAGTAACAGTCAGGTAAATGTCACTCAATTTGCTGATGATACCTCAATTTTTGTCACTAATCCTAATATAGACCAACTATTAGCATTTGAAGTTGATGCAAGGAGGGCATGTAAAATATGGTTTGATTCAAACAGTCTTTGCATGAATGATGAAAAAACAGTGAGCTTATTATTTACTTTGAAAAGTCATCAAGAAGAATTTGTAGCTGATTCAGCCGAGTTTCTAGGGCTACAGATTGATAATAAGTTAAAGTGGGATGCGCATGTCGCTAAATTGGCAAATAAAATAACGAAGAATATATATCTCTTGAGAAACTTAGTAAGATGTGTTTCCCAATACGTTGTCAGAACAGCTTACTTTGCGGTATGCCACTCAGTTATGTCATATGGACTTCTTGCTTGGGGTCACTCCAGTGCCGCGGGACGGATTTTTGCTTTACAGCGTAGAGCTGTTCGAATAATAGCTAATGCGGGTTACAGGGAAGACTGCAGGAATGCTTTTGTGGAGCTAGGTATATTAACTCTGCCTTGCCAATATATATTGCAATGTTTACTCTGGGTTAAAGATCACAATGAAAATTATTTGGAAAACAATCAATATCACAATTACCCGACAAGGCAAAATGATGAAATACGACCTACGAGAAGCCGGTTAACTTTATCACAAAACGGTACACGCTATCATGCACCAAAATTATTCAACAAGTTACCACAAGAAATAAAACTCCTCAAAGCTAAACTGTTTAAAATAAGCATTAAGAAAATATTACTCGAGAATGCATTCTATTCTTTGGACGAGTATTTATATCATAATTTTAATATGTAACTGATTTTATTTTAATTAGTGTATGTCAATTTAGTGTGATTACTGATTGTGTTATATTGTAATTTTTAAAAAATCGTTTTATATATATTTGTCATATTTATTTATTTATTAGTCATATTTCATACAATAATGTTTATGTGTTTTAATAATGTTACTATAGACATAATAAAGGGATTAATTAACAATAATAATATGTATGTAAATGACTTGTGTAAACTTATGTAAGGCACCAAATAAATTGATTTGATTTGATTTGATAGAAAGAAAATTAAGTTATCTCGCCTCGTTTTCTTGAAATACACAGTCAAAGTTACAATTATGCAATAAAATTAACAATTTTGAGAGAATGTTTTCTTTGAAAAAATTGTAAAAAATTATAAATCTATACTATCAATATTAAATTAACAGAATTTACTTAGAATTGATTGCACTTACATCTCATACAAAGAAAATTATATTATATCTCCACATTTTTTTAAAATATTCACTCAAAGTTGAAATTATGCAATAAAATTAACAATTTTGAGAGAATGTTTTCTTAGAAAAAATTGTAAAAAATTAGCAAATTATACTATCAACATTAAATTGACAGAATTTACTTAGAATTGATTGCACTTACATCTTATAGTAAGAAAATTAGATCATCTTGCCACGTTTTCCGAAAATATTTAGCCAAAGTTGAAATTATGGAATAAAATTAACAATTTTGGGAGAATGTTTTCTTTGAAACATTTTTAAAAAATTCGCAATTTATACTATCAACATTAAATTGATAGAATGTACTTAGAATTCATTGCACTTACATCTTATAGAAAGAAAATTAAATTATCTCGCCTCGTCGAGAAGCCAGAAAAAAAAATCAGGGGATAAGGAAAAAATATTGTTTTTGCTCATACAGTCCCGCTATTACATACAAAAATTTATTATTTTGAAAATTACAGGGAGTTTTTCTTTTAAGTATACGTATTCCAAATTTAGCCTATTTTCTGTAAATCTTTAGATATTCCTTGTTTTTTTTTTAAGTTCAATTTGAAGCTTTAAATGAGTGTTTTCCACTCCCAGGCTAAGCATGAAGTAAAATTTCGAGTTTAGAAAAGCCCCGTGAAAATTTGTCGAGGGTCGCGCAGCGACCCGAGACAAATTTTCGGGCTTTTCTAAACTCGAAATTTTACTTCATGCGCCACGCGTACAAAACACTGATTTAAAGTGAAGTTCAGAAACACACAAATACATCTTTAACAGGGTAACAGGGAATCAGATATTTTGTCTGTTATCAACGATGTTCAGTGTTAGTAATAATTAATTAGGTTTTGAATATTTTTGTTAAAACAACTGGTAACTACATTTATATATTAATGGTTGCAAAAAAATTATAAAATCAAATTTATTCTTGAAGGATTTGTATTCGTGATTCGAAAAAACAGGATTCGAATCATATTTATTTCTTACGAATCCTTTATTCGAGTATTCGTGATTCGAATCATATTAGGTGATTTGGATTCGTGATTCGAATCTTTTTTACGAGGATTCGTCCCAGCTCTGCTCCCTGTGAATATTTATATGCCGGATATATATGAAAAAAAAACGGAACATAGGATTTTCAATGATATTTTTTATATAGGAATATTATCTTTCCTAACTGCTATGGCCATGAAAATAATGTGTATTAATTTGGCCTCTGCCAAATTGGGCAAATACCCCAAATTTTGGGGAGAATTTCTATTTTGATTTTATCAAATATTCTAGTTTTTATGAATGCAACAAATAAATAATAAAATGACTTCAGGCAGACATTTTATACTCAACAAAAAATATATTTGAGATTTGTCATCTAAAATATTTAGGGAAGATATGTCAATTGGAGCACTGCACGGGCCTGAATTTTTCTTAGGCGATTTTCCCGTATCATATTCAATATTTAAATTATCTTAATTTTATATATTTTTTTTTACTTTTTCTAAAAACTACGCCTATAATCAGATACGTATATTTTTTATTTATTTAGACCTGAAATGTTGACCGGGCCGGATCAGGCAAAACTCAATCTCTCTTATTTTATGACCGGGTCGGGCCAAGCCGGGCCTTAAAAAATATATTGGGCTCGGTGCAATATTGAGCAAGAAGCTTGTTATTTGAAATGCATTATAACTACCTTATTATTATTATTATAGTTCTATTTTTTCTAAAATAATTAACAAACAATGTTCGTCAAACAAATATTACCTGTGCTCAGTAAAAAATAGTTGATTTGTAACATTAATCTACGACAACGTCATATTGGTGACGTTATTCTTACTATTCTTATAGTTTTGATATCATTGATTCGTTGATGAAGTCGCAGTTGGTTCAAATAGGTCCGATTGCTAGAAACTTTACAATTTACTTTAATAGTTTTATTGCGAGAAGTTTAATGGCATTTAACAACTGTTTTAACAACGAAAGATTTAAGACGAAATAATGATTTGAACAAGACTGATTGTTATTCGATTGCTTCTGGCTTATTAATCAGCTTAAAAAACTTTAAAAATAATTTAATAATACCGACATTGTCAAATAATTAGGGAAGCCAATATTAAGGGGAATATAACAGTGGTCTGAAATTTAATGTTAGGTTTACTTAAAAACTAAAGGTCGTAGAAAGTTGAAATTTTGACAGCGTATATTAAGCCCAATTATCTAGTAAAATATCGAAGTACTTTTTTTTTAAACAATTTGCTTTCAGAGGTATGAAAAAAATAATGTTAAATTTTTCGAAATTAAAAAAAATATTCCCATATCTTACTAGTTTATACTATAAGGAATATAATGTGAACATTTCATAAGGATACGATAGCTCATGCCCGAGTCAGGTTAAAATAAAAATCTTGAAAAATAAGACCGTAAAATACCGCCGCCTTGCGGATCTTCTCTTAGTTGAACGCGTTGTACACTCATCTGCACAATTATTGGAGGGGCGAGCAGCATGCGGCCAGCGTTTATCTCTGGGCCGGTGAACGCTGTGCGGCTTCGCGTTTGTTTTTCTTTTCTTTTTTCAATCATAGTTAACAAAAACGGCTCGCGTCGTTAGCATTTATTCTCGTAAAATTAATATTTCGCAATTATAATCGATATTTTATTGTACTAGTGTTTTATTTTCATGCTTTCTGACTACTAATGGAATAAGTATTTTTTTATACTGCATGTTCACTAATATAGAAAACACGAAATGTTTCACTAATTTAAATAAAGATGTGTAATATACCTTTAATATTGGCTTTCCTTATTATTTGACAGTGTCGGTATTATTAAATTATTTTTAAAGTTTTTTAAGCTGATTAATAAGCCAGAAGCAATCGAATAACAATCAGTCTTGTTCAAATCATTATTTCGTCTTAAATCTTTCGTTATTAAAGCAGTTGTTAAATGCCATTAAACTTCTCGCAATAAAACTATTAAAGTAAATTGTAAAGTTTCTAGCAATCGGACCTATTTGAACCAACTGCGACTTCATCAACGAATCAATGATATCAAAACTATAAGAATAGTAAGAATAACGTCACCAATATGACGTTGTCGTAGATTAATGTTACAAATCAACTATTTTTTACTGAGCACAGGTAATATTTGTTTGACGAATGTTTAAAAAAATGTAGGGTTTAACTGCGTGCATATTCATTGTTAATTATTTTAGAAAAAATAGAACTATAATAATAATAAGGTAGTTATTATAATGCATTTCAAATAATAAGCTTCTTGCTCAACATTGCACCGAGCCCAATATATTTTTTTCAAATTTGGCTGATTTATGATGAGTCATATTTTGATAGTAAGTAAATAAGGAATAAATGAATTGAAATTGAATGTTATTGCAATCCTCTATTTATACGGCTCAGTCAACTTAGCCCCCCGAAGTTCGACTTTTTAAAAAATAACTGTTGCGCTAGACGGGCCTTAGCTAGCGCTAGCTAGCGCCACAAAAATTAGAGCTAGCGCCGTTTAGACAAGAAAGTTACGGGGGTTTGAACTTTCGGGGGGCTAGGTTGATGCTGGATGTTTCAAGTTTTCTTACAGTATTCGGATTCCTCAGAGCTAGCGCTACCAATTTAAAAGCTAGCGCCACCCCCACAACCCCAAAAGATTATACAACATTTTAAACCCTAGCCCCCCGAAATGAGATTTTTTTAATCAAATTGGGTGCAAAAGTTCAAGTCAAGGCTTTAAACGAGTGTTCTCCACTCCCAGACTAAGCATGAAGTAAAATTTCGAGTTTAGAAAAGCCCCGTGAAAATTTGTCGAGGGTCGCGCAGCGACCCGAGACAAATTTTCTGGGCTTTTCTAAACTCGAAATTTTACTTCATGCGCCACGCGTATAAAACGCTGATTTCAAGTAAGGTTCAAATATACACAAATTTCACAAAATTTTAGTGTTCTATACGCGTGGCGCATGAAGTAAAATTTCGAGTTTAGAAAAGCCCAGAAAATTTGTCTCGGGTCGCTGCGCGACCCTCGACAAATTTTCACGGGGCTTTTCTAAACTCGAAATTTTACTTCATGCTTAGTCTGGGAGTGGAAAACACTCGCTTAAAGCTTTAAATTGAATTCCTGTAAAAACAACATATATCTAAAGATTTAAACAAAATAAAGTGAATCTGGAATACGTCTACTTTAAAGAAAAAACTCCCTGTATATCGTAGAATCAGGATATTGAGATAGATTGTGTTAGAATGAAAATAAAGTCAATTGAATAGCAACGAAAGGAGCTTAATCACAATTTTGTAGCATCGAAAAGATACCCATGTTTTGATTAGGTGCATACATAACCCGATGTGTACTAGGTAAATTTTCAGGCATTCATTGTTTTTGAAAAGCGTTCAGTTTGAAACTCCCAACGAGTGTTTTCCACCGAGTAATAATGATTTAAGTTATCATAAAAAAAACAACCGTGAGGTACGCCACTGTCTTGCTAGCACTAGCTATCTCTTGAATAACTTTCTCATTTATCACTTGGTGAAACATTTTGAAATAATAGTAAAGGATAAATTAAAAACACTTGGTTTGTTTCACTATTTGTTTCTATTTACTTGACTAGTTTCGCTTTTTACGGCATTATCAAGAGTGAATCAAGAGTGAACTTTGATAATGCCGTAAAAAGCGAAACTAGTCGAGTAAATAGAAACAAATAGTGAAACAAAGCAAGTGATTTTAATTTATCCTTTAATATCACTAGCTATGTCGCTGTTAGTGTTTATAGACTTCAGTATAGCAATTACAATGCCAAAAAAAAATTTGAAATCGTACGGTTAGTTTCCGAGTTATAACGATTTCAATTATCAAAAACAATCGTCAGTTACGCCACTGTCTTACTAGTGCAAGCTATCTCGTTGCCAGTGTTTATAAATATTAGTATAGTAATTACAATGCCAAAAGAGTTTCTTAAATCGTACGGTAAGTTCTTGCGTAATAACGATTTAAATTAGCTAGGAGTGAAAACACAATTGTCAGTTACGCTACTGTCTACTAGGCATCATGTTTCTAATAGCCAGTGTCTATGAACATAAATAAAGTAATTACAACGCCGAACTATTTGTTGAAAGCGGTATATTATATGCCAAACATCATTTTGTATTAAAATTCAGGAAGTAAATGGTAATACGCATACAGGATCTGAAAGCTCTTGCATCAAAATTTGGACGTGAACTTTTTTTTACCTGATATTTTTGAGAGAATATTTTTGTCATATTCTGTTGGCGCTAGCTCTAAGTTATATTTTCCACCCAATTTGATTAAAAACATCTCATTTTAGGGGGCCAGGGTTAAAAATGTTTTATCATTTTTTGGGGCTGTGGGAGTGGCGTTGGCTTTTAAATTGGTAGCGCTAGCTCTGAGGAATCCGAATAGTGTAAAAAAACTTAAAAAATCCAAACTCGGGGGGCTAGCATCAACTTAGCCCCCCGAAAGTTCAAATCCCCGTAGTTTTCTTGTCTAAATGGCGCTAGCTCTAATTTTTGTGGCGCTAGCTAAGGCCGGTCTAGCGCAATCGTTTTTTTCAAAAAAGGCGAACTTCGGGGGGCTAAGTTGACTGAGCCTATTTATACACATCATCATTTTGTAAACCCTGTACTAAACATAAAAAAAAAACAGGGCAGCTTTCCGTTTAATTTTTTTCAATCTATTATTTATTTGTTGCATTCATAAAAACTAGAATATTTGACCGAATATAAATTGAAATTCTCCCCAAAATTGGGGGTATTTACCCAATTGGGCAGAGGCCTAATTAATACACATTATTTTCATGGCAATAGTAGTTAGGGAAGATAATATTCCCATTTAAAAAATATGATTGAAAATCCTATGTTTTTTTTCATATATGTGCGGCATATAAATATTCACAATGAGCTTATGAACATGAATTATTTTATTATTATATTTTTAAGAAATAATCTATAATTTAATAAAATAAAACACATAGTTTGTTCGGCTGTCAAAACTGGAGTCTTAAAAGTAAAAATAATGTGTTATAATGACAAGAATAAGAATCATCAGTTTTGTAAATACCGAAAAATAACACAGGATCCGATAACGCTTTCTAACGAATTGAAAACAATACATAGCTTGTATGTATTATCAGCGTGTTTAAATAATACGAATCGACACTTTCGTTCGATCCGTCTTTTTTATACGCTTTTTTTTTCGTCTATTCCACGCGACGCGAGACCCCATCCGTTCATGCCAAGGAGCAATGCACAAATGCACAGCGAACTGCCGCTTCTCTCTCTGACTGTATTCTCCCCACTTGTGCTGTAAATTTGGCATCGGATGAGCTACTCTAAACTATGTGGGTCTTTCCAACACGATCGGCGTGTTACACTGCAATAATCCCCTTAAAGGTATATTACACATCTTTATTTAAATTAGTGAAACATTTTGTGTTTTCTATATTAGTGAACATGCAGTATAAAAAAATACTTATTCCATTAGTAGTCAGTAAGCATAAAACTAAAACACTAGTACAATAAAATATCGATTATAATTGCGAAATATTAATTTTACGAGAATAAATGCTAACGACGCGAGCCGTTTTTGTTAAATATGATTGAGAAAAGAAAAGAAAAACAAACGCGAAGCTACGCAGCGTTCACCGGCCCAGGGATAAACGCTGGCCGCATGCTGCTCGCCCCTCCAATAATTGTGCAGATGAGTGTACAACGCGTTCAACTAAGAGAAGATCCGCGAGGCGGCGGTATTTTACGGTCTTATTTTTTAAGATATTTATTTTAACTTGACTCGGGCATGAGTTATCGCATCCTTATGAAATGTTCACATTATATTCCTTATAGTATAAACTAGTAAGATATGGGAATATTTTTTTTTAAATTTGAAAAATATAACATTATTTTTTTCATACCTCTGAAAGCAAATTGTTAAAAAAAAAGTACTTCGATATTTTACTAGATAATTGGGCTTAATATACGCTGTCAAAATTTCAACTTTCTAGGACCTTTAGTTTTTAAATAAACCTAATATTAAATTTCAGACCACTGTTATATTCCCCTTAACACAAATTAAAATTTACCGAATAAATAAAGATAATCTATCTATCCCCTATTTCCACAGAAATATTGACAAAAAACTACAAATAAATAGTAAAATAATACAAATAGCAATAATATGTATTATCAATAAGAAAACTAAAAAAAAAAATGAAAAAAACCGAACTTATAAAATTTGATTAAATTGTTTAAAAACAACAAGTCATTAGCATGTGACATAATAATTTACCATTTTTACATATCATATCCTTATGTTATAGGAATACATAAGGATATGATATGTAAAAATGTTCTGTACATTTGCGGACATTCGTTGATTTAATAAAAGAGTTCAATTTAAAGTTTAAACGAGTGTTTCCAATCCCAGACTAAGCATGAAGTGCAATTTCCCCGCGTAGAAATTGATCTAAACTCGAAATTTTACTTCGTGCGCCACGCGCATAATACACTGAAATATTGTAAAGTTTAAAAAATACTAGCCTTTCTTTTGTTCCGTTGGTTGACAAATTGTGTTGAATTATCTGAGCTGATTATACATACTAATTCTATTTATAAATTTTGACAGATTTTTAAGTAGATCATTTTCTAACCTTTAGATAATTAATTATTTATTTTAATTTTGGTGAAAACTTGCCTGCAACAATTTTAAATGTATGATTTTTTGGTATCTAGAGGGGGGCCCGGGCAACCCTCTTTAAAGTAACGTGTGTTTTCCACTCGGAGACTAAGCATGAAGTAAAATTTCGAGTTTAGAAAAGCCCCGTGAAAATTTGTCTCGGGTCGCGCAGCGACCCGAGACAAATTTTCTGGGCTTTTCTAAACTCGAAATTTTACTTCATGCGCCACGCATATAAACCACTGATTCCAAGTGAGATTCAAACATTCATGAAGTTAACAATATCTTAGTGTTTTATACGCGAGGCGCATGAAGTAAAATTTCGAGTTTAGAAAAGCCCCGCGTAGAAAATTTGTCGAGGGTCGCGTCGCGACCCGAGACAAATTTTCACAGGGCCTTTCTAAATCGTCCGTAAATGTGGCTGCGCCTATGCCCAAACTACGGGTTTATTACCAGAATGTTCGCGGTTTTCGGACAAAACTAATGGATATAACTACAACAATACCACTAATGGATTATGATGTTCTTATTCTAACGGAAACTTGGCTTCATGACAACATTTCAAATGCCGAATTAGGTTTTGATAGTTTCAGTGCTTATAGGTGTGATCGTGATTATGTTGCGTCAAATAAATCTCGTGGTGGCGGCGTTCTTATAGCGGCCTCTAATAATTTTGACTCTCATGAGATTATCGGAAAAAGTTGTATTTCAGATGAACTGTATGTAGCTATTAATTCTGAGTGCTACTCCATTCTTGCTGGCGCAGTTTACATACCCCCAAACTCTGATTTGTCGGTCTATTCAAGTCATTGCAATGTTATAGAATCGATGACTGATTACGGTATTATGTGCATTTTTGGTGATTATAACTTACCCAATGCAACTTGGATTAATGAGGAGTTTGGCCTACGTAATAACACTGCATGCCCAAAATCAGAATTAGTAGCTAACATATATAGTTATTTAAATTTACATCAGGTTAATTCTGTAAGAAATATAAATAATGCGCTTCTTGACTTAGCATTTATAGACTCTATTTTATCTTTGGATTCTCTACTCTCTACTTGAGGCAACATCTTGTCCTCTTGTATCGTGCGATAAGCATCATCCAGCTCTTAGCTTGAACCTGCATCTACCATCAGAATTTGTCAACTCTTGGACAGACAATACTGTTGGTTTTAATTTTAAGAAAGCGGATTATTTATCCCTTAATAACCTGTTTATTAATACACATTGGGATTCTATTTTTAATGATTGTAGTATTGAATTAGCTTGTGACACATTCTATACGTACATTTTCCAAACATTTGAAATGCATGTTCCACTAAGAAACAGGTATAACATTAAAAATAGTTTCCCAATATGGTTTAGCAAAGAACTAAAATCTCTAGTTATTCTAAAAAAAAAAAGTACATGTTGTCACGCTCTCAATCTGATTACTTAGCATTTTCCTCAATAAGAGATGAGTGCAAGCTCTTATCCAGATTGTGTTACAGTAATCACGTAGAGAATATTGAGTCCGAAATTAAGACAAATCCAAAATCATTTTGGTCTCATGTTAGATCGAAGAGGGGTGGGGATCGTATGCCGGCTAATTTTCTTAGGGATAATAAGGTTGTCAACGACAGAAGTAGTATAGCTGATTTGTTTGCTGATCATTTTGAATCAGTGTATAGACCTCCATGTCCGCATAATAAACAAATGACATCTTCATCGATTTGGCCATCATTTCTTCACTTAAATCGAACACCTGACATAAAAATCACGGAGGTCCTTAATGCATTACAAACTCTTAAAGATAACTATTGCCCTGGCCCCGATGGTCTGCCTGCTTCCCTATTAAAAAAATGTGCATTCGAGCTTAGTAGACCAATATGGTTACTTTTTAAATTGTCACTATCTAGTGGTTGTTTTCCATCTTGCTGGAAATTAACAAACATAATTCCAATATATAAGAATGGCGATAAGAAACTTGTTCAAAATTATCGCCCTATATCCATAATTGCAACAACATTTAAGAGGACTGCAACTGTTTGCAGTAAATACACCCTAAGTTTGGTCATATTAAAAAAAAAAAACAGAGTTTATATATGTAGATTGTGAAAAGAATCGTACTTTTAATATTTTTGAATACGATTCGTTTGTTAGTCCTTTTTATGAATATTTAAAATACACAATAGCTTTTTATAATTCAACTAATTTTTTTTACAATCCAGGTGACAGTCTTAGAAATTTAATGTCTGCATTGAACGCAAAAAATGTCCAACACCCGCCGATGAAAATCCTCCCAGCAATCGGCGAGATTGTCATCGCGAAATATTGCGACGAAAAATGGTACAGAGCGAGGGCGTGTGATGTCATGACGAACAACGAAGTTTCCGATCTTATGGTGAAGGTAATTTCGTTCAAACGAAAAAAGAACTTAATAGCCGCTTGTTTATTTTTTTCTATGCAGGTGTTTTTTGTCGATTTCGGTGACGTCTTGGATGTGAAACTTAAAGATCTTCGGCAAATTTCAGAGAGATATCTGCATTTGCCCTTTCAGGTAATTTTTATTTAATTGTTGATGAGAAGAAGGGGATTGATTTTTGTTTTGGTTTTATAGGCTGTGAGATTTCATATTAATAATATAATACCGAAGAGGGATTCTGATAAAAGTAAAGCTGTCGAGCATTTCGAGCAGGTTTATTTGTATAAAAAGTTCACTGCAGAAGTCATGTGAGTGTTTGATTTTTTTTTTAGTATAAATAGATGGTTTAAAAATGAATAAGTTTCTAGCCAACCTAGCCACACAATTGTGTAAAAAAAAAGACCTTTATTGGCATAATACTACATTATATCTACACTAATCGCTACTATCTTCCTCTTGCTTTCCCTCTCTTCCCCCAAATTCTCCAGCGTCCTTACACCGGCCCCATCCTCTCATCCAATTCCGTCACTCTTCTATTCCCTCTTATTCGCACACCCATTCCTCCTTCACCCCCTCGCACTCCTCCGCCAAATGACTCCACGTTTCCCCCATCCACACCTTCCTTCCTCTCTCCCCTGACCCACACCTCGCCAGCCCCACCCTTTCCTTCCTACTCCATCCCTCTTCCACCAAATACCTTGGCATTCTCCTATGCACCTGCCACCTTCCATACCTATCGTTGTATTCACTCCTCTCTATACACCCCCCCGTCTTTCCTGTGCTTCCACAATTGTGTAATATTCGGCATTTTCTTATGAGTTAGGTATTTTGTGTTCCTGTCAAAATTCATATTTTGCACTAACGAGGTTTCGCAAGTAGTTGTTGATATCCGATTAAAGATTAATTAATTTTATTTTTAGACGTGTGCCATCTTCTTTTATCGAAGTGCTTCTAACGAACGCAGTCAACGAAGATATCGGCACACAGCTTATAGATTCAGGTTATGCCGAACCGAAAATTCTAAGTCTGCTCCCACTCGAAAATGGAAAATTTCTTGTAGATTAAGTCCTTATTAAACAAGCACATGTAATGAAAATCACGTTATGCGACTTAGCATGGTTTTCATATTACGTATTTTTTTTTTATTAAAAGAACTTTATACAATTTAGGAATATTTAAAGTTACGTTTGAGCAAATGAATATTCTCATTTATTTAAAATTAATAAATCTTGTTTATATAAAATTTCCCAGGTTTTATTAATCGACATTACATTATACCGGGCGATCTAAGTGAATTTATAATTGGAGTAGGTTCCGATTTTTTTTTGCAGTTGGCAGTGTTCAAAGGCTATGACATAATTAACTCAAATTTGCGCCAAGATTCAGAAAGTGTTACCCAGTGCTACCACCTTAAATTGAAACTTCATAGCTTGCTTGATAATTAATTCATTTGATCGCCCAGTATAAGTAATGAAAGTTAAGAGCGTATTCCGTTTGACTAGGGGGGAAATGCGGAAATTTGGATACATATTTTATGTCTGTGGAGTTTATCTGTGCGACGAATAAAGTAGTTTGTCAAAAAATATGGAAATCTGGATACCGTGATTTTCTTTTGATAAGTTGAGCGATCTGCTTCTTAGGACTTTAAGTTTTATGTGGATAAATGCATTAACGGCAATCCCACTTGTGGGAAGCATTGTTTTAGTGGACTGTATGCGAAACTTTAATTTGACCACGGTGCAGCAAATGTCGAGACTTACCTTTTTGTGGGTGGCGAACTCGGCGTCGGACACGCGTGTCTTCCTTTTTCTTCACACGTGACGATGCTAAACTATGGACCTACAATACTTTGAAGAAAAACAATGCAACACACACGAGGGTCGGTTGACTTCTCTCTATACAAGGGTTCGCAAAAGTCGTGCATGGGCATATCCCTTAAATCGGCTGTACCAGCGCAATACAAAATGCGGTCAAGTCAAGTGATCCAATTACCGAACATGCATTCCAAATTCTCACCTAGCTAAATGAAATTCTTCAGGTTATGTTCATGTAACATACACATGAACATAACCTGAAGAATGAGTAAAACTCATTTGAATTCCAGGTCGGTCTCGCTCATGTTTGTTTTCCAGTCCTTCTCAGCGTGTCAGTCCAACTTAAATTTGCCGTGCTAAAGGTTTTGTTTTTAAATAAATCGTTTTTATGTAAATTTATTTTATTAGAATTAATAAAGAAAAATATGTACATATAACTAACAAAAACATTATTCAATAAAATGGAGATTTGGAAGGGTTCGTGCAACCCTATCTTTAATTAATTCCTTATAGATACTTTATAGAAGACTTTCAACCACATTCCACAACGGAATCATTTTTAAAAACGATTTAAAAAAAACGGCAAATAGTTCACTTGGCGAAGGGTACTCGGCTTCCAATCACGACATCCCACTGCTAATAAATAAATTCACGAAATTTATACAAACAACCAACAATTTCACACTCTTGCGTTGTGTGAAATTGTTAAAAAAAAATCCTTTTTTTTATTTCAAGCCTCTGATCCGTACAGAGGTTAGTTAGTGTCCAATCGTATTTTCTAAAACGAAAACACTTTCTCTCTTTTTTATTTAAATTTAGCACTGTTTAGAAATTTGTCAGGGCAGTCGCGCTGCTCTTGCAGTCAATTTGAGTCCTCGTGTCGTCAGTAAAGATCATACCGAAAGGCTCGAGAAACGTTAAACACTCGTCCGGGGATTTGAATGCCATCTCTTCCGACACAAAGTTCACCGAAATGTTTTGACGGTAGCTAAACAGGTAAAAACACATTAATTCTTCTATGATCAACGGTACATACGGGAAACTTGCTATCAAAAATATTTATTATTTACCAAATATGGTGCAAAAAACACTTACTGTAACACAACCATTGATGTAACTAATGTACAAAAACACTCAAATATTTGAGTATCTTTTCATTGTTTATGAAGGAAATGGTTTTTGTGTACATCTGTATTCGACAGTTTAAATTTGCCATTTATTTAATACGGTCGCTACCAGCGTCACATACACGAGTGGTTTTTAAGAAATTGGTTTTCTCATTAAAGGTTTTAATAGTTTCCTAACAAGCGTTTTCCACCCCATGATTAAGCACGAAGTAAATATTTCAGGCTTTTCTAAACTCGATATATTTACTTCATGCGCCAGGCATGTAAAACACTGATTTAAAGTGAAGTTAAAAAAAATACTTAGCTATTGTTAAAATAAATTCCCAGCCTTAGTCGAACACTTGAAAGAAGCTTCAAATTAAACAATATTTTACAACGCCATGCGTGTATGCTTAACAGAAAAATTCCCTGTATACATTTTTAATACTTCTTTAGAATTGCTCCTACAAATTCTCATCATAGATCGTTTGAATTTAATCAATAAAACAGGTATCCTGTAAAGAAAAAGTACCTTTTTGTAAATTTTTTAACAATTGTTCAATTTAATAATGTCTTTATAATTATTAAATTGAACAATTGTTAAAAAATTTACAAAAAGGTACTTTTTTTTTTAAAGAGGAGTAAGAACATCCTGTGCCTGTTTTATTCATTAAACTCAAACAATCTATGATGAGAATTTGTTTGCTGGTATCAATTTTTTCTTTGAAAACCTGATAGCAAAAGTATTAATGAAGTCTATTTTTAAACCAACAATTGTAGCAATATTTACACTGATTATATTTTCAATTAAAAGTGTAATCCTTTTGGATTAATTTAAATAAGGTGCATACCTATTAACAACAGCAAAAGCAAAATTACGGACAAGCAATTGCTCTTTAGAAAAACAACATTTAATTTGAATTACTTTGACAAAATGCAGCGTCTCAAAAAACATCAATTGAATAATTACTTTTATTAATTTAGCAAGTTTCCCAACAAACGAAACACATCACAATACCCACAATTTAGCTGAAAAGGAATAAATTAGTGAATGTGTAAATTGTTTCAAACGGCCGGAGCCGCTTCTCTTTAAATGAGTGTATCGAAATGAACAGTGTGTGAAATTTGTCCAAAGTCCAAAACAATACCCACCTTTTAATGATACATCTCAAATATTCCTTTCGCTCCCGCTCAATAAACCAGTCAACTAAAAACCCTGCCATTTTCGGCGCCTGGTCGTACAGCTTAAAAAACCTGTGGAAGTTACCGCTGCCCCACGCCGACCTCAGCCGCAGGGCGAAAACTATGCAGGTGTCCTGCTTTTCTTCGATCGTTAATGATTTCATAACGGTCATGATATCTGGAATAGAATAGAAATTATAATATCAGATTTAATACTCAATATTAACCCGTAACCAGTATAGTGGGGTCTGAGAGACACTAGAAAATATTTAAACATCCCCATTCCTTAAAATATTGCATTGATCTACTGTCAAGTATGTCTATTTTTAGCTGGGTTTAAAAAACGTTTTGTTTTCATTTTAATTAAAACAATCAGTTTTTTACAAAACTTGTATTTTTCATTGATACAGCGCTTAAAACATTAATTGTTAATGTTTTAAGCGCTGTTTCAATGAAAAATACAAGTTTTGTAAAAAACATGTTTAAAACATTAACAATTAAAAACATGTTTAAAACAGAATATACAGGGCATTTTTCTTTTGACTATACATAGCCTGATGATTACAGCATTTTGTTAATTTGCGGGAATTCCTTGTTTCAAATTTCAATTTGAGGCTTTTTACGAGTGTTTTCCACTCCCAGACTAAGCATGAAGTAAAATTTCGAGTTTAGAAAAGCCTAAGAATTTGGATTGGCCGCGTAGCGAAGCGGAGCGGCCAATCCAAATTAGGCTTTTCTAAACTCGAAATTTTACTTCATGCGCCACGCTTAAAAACACAGATTTACAGTGATGTTCAAAAAACACACACATACAACAACGATTATAGGCAACCTAATATACGTTACAGTTATTGGGTTGCCTTTAATCACTCTTTTAAACAATTTGTTCAGCGCAGAATTTGACTTACGTTTTATTCACATCTACATATTAAATTGCTAAAGCCGTATATTTTAAACTTGACGATATTTCAGTGTTTTATACGCGTGGCGCATGAAGTAAAATTTCGAGTTTAGAAAAGCCTAATTTGGATTGGCCGCTCCGCTTCGCTACGCGGCCAATCCAAATTTTCAGGCTTTTCTAAACTCGAAATTTTACTTCATGCTTAGTCTGGGAGTGGAAAACACTCGTAAAAAGCCTCAAATTGAAATTTGAAACAAGGAATTCCCGCAAATTTACAAAATGCTGTAATCATCAGGCTATGTATAGTCAAAAGAAAAATGCCCTGTATATTCTGTTTTAAACATGTTTTTAACATGTTTTTTACAAAACTTGTATTTTTCATACAAATGCAGGTGGATTCTCAGTGCTCTTCTAGTAGCCGACGTTATTACGCTTCAAAATGTGTGAAATCTTGGACAGTCCACTGTGTACAAGTTAATTAACAAATCGCATTATATAAAACTTTTCACTTATTTTTTTATTCTATTTATACTTGAAAATGAATAACGCCAGCATTTTCTAAAAATGAAGTAAACTTACCAAGAGTATTTTTAGTGAAAATATAATACAAAATTCGGTAGGCCATGAATTCATTCCTATTCTTCCCGCCGACTTCCACGTACAACATCTTCAGTTGCGTCTGGCACTGGTTGAACTCTTCGTGATCCCCCTTTTCCAAAGCTATCCTAGCGTGCGTTTCGTAAACCTCAACGGTAAAATCATTCCTCACGCCTTGCACCTATAAGCAATTAAACCGAATTAATTTTCAAACCTCGATAAACGGCCAACAAATACTAACGGTTAAATCCTGCCTGATTGATTTTAACTGATCGCACGTGTAGTAATAATCCTGCTTCTCCAGCCATTTCCTCTTAACGTTCTGCAATGATAATTTAAGCACTTCGACTGGCCGAACTTCACAGGGCTCAGGAGCCTTCGTAAGTCGCAAGAACGACTTCTCCATATCCTGACAGGTGCCGACAATGTGAAATTCGGTCCAGTCAAAGTCGCCGTTCACCGAGTCGTCGTTGAACCTCTCCAGAATGGCGTTGTACTTCTTCTTCTTCGCGCTGCTGGGGCTGCTGACGACCGCCGATTCGACGACGGGGCTGGCCTTGCCCGACGAGCTGAACCGAGCCGCCCTCTGCTCCAGCAGGTGGCTGTTCTCCTCCACGGCGCCGAACTCCGTGTAGAAGTGTTTCTGTTTCTCTTTCTGCTTTTGTTTCTTGCCCTGTTTGGTGGGCGTCTTTTTGTTGTTGGTACCTAATCTGTCCGCTAGTTTTCCTTTACTCTTTTTCGTTGATTTCGCTAATGGCACGTAGCTATCCCTGCTGCTTGATGATGAACTGTAATCAAAGTTTTAGTATCAGTAATAATATTTACTTGGAAGTTTTAGGCAACAAAAGACTATTAAAATAATCAAGCACTGATTGAATAATAAATATTATACATCAAGTGGATTAAACACAAAGATTTTTGATTTCACGAGCGCCTCGGCGCGAGTGAAATCATTTCTTTGAGTGAATAAAGGTGTTTAATTCACGTGGCGTATAATATTTTTTATTCAATCAGTGCTTGATTATTTTAATAGTCTTTTGTTGCCTTTACAAAAAATAATGGATTTTATTATTTTTTGCAATTTTTTGATTATTCACCCTCCTTAAAAAGCTTCTGGTGATAATTTTATCATTTTTGACAACTTTTATAATAACTCATTCTAATTTTTAACTGTCAACTTCCTCGTGGAGTGCAACCACCAGAACCTAACCTATTCTAATTTTTTAAAGTTAAACATCTTCGACGATCAAGTTGTTACACATTCGTATATTGATTACTTATATATTTTTGTATGTTTTATAATTAATTTACTTTCTTTTTAACTATATTGTCTTGTAATTAGGATATGTTTCCTGTTGGACAATAAAGATTTATTATTATTATTACTAACCTGGATGATCTTCGTCGTCTGGGACTCCTGCTCCTCGACTTCTTCCTGTATGCGGGCGACCTAGACCTTGACCTAGAAGAAGATCGACTCCCACCCCTTAAAGTGGAGGCCCTGGCGCCGAGCCGGGCGCCCATCGCTGCCGACAGCCCCTTCTTGGGCGGATTCTGAAACTGGGACAACTGTCCCGGCACCGTTTTCGGCACCAAATTATTCCTCTCACTCTGTATGCTGGGCAGGGGCTCATTCTTCCAATCTTTGATGTTCAGCTCGCCGGAGGCGGTGGCCGAAGTGATTTTCCCCTTTAAAACTATATCTACTTGATCCCTATCTAACTTCGTCTTGCACTTGGCGTAGCACCGTTCGATGTAATCTTTCAGATCATCGGGCCACTCGTCCGTGGGATTGTTGTAAGGATTGGGAAGCTTGGGTTTCTGAGTGTTTGGCGTTGGTAAGGGTGGCGGGGGCTTGCTTATGTCCGGCGGCGGGAGGGGCGGTAAGGGGGGCATACTTTCAGGCGGGGGAGCCGGTTTCTGCTCCGGGGGTGGCAGTGGGGGGTTACTGTAAAAGTTTTGGTTGTTAAAATTATTCGCCTGCTTATTCTGCTGGTTGTTTTTGTTCCGTTTTCGCTTCTTCTTCGCGGCGCCGCTCGTCAGTGAATTATTCTGCTGCACGTTCCCTTTCGCTCTGATATTTGGCAACTGGAATCTGATCCCCATTTTCGGCGGAGAGTAGAAGTTCGCTGGTGTCTGTAATAAAGGTGGCGCTGGTGTTGGTGGTGGAGGACCTGGAGGAAGAGGTGGATTGGTGGGTTTGCTGTCGACTTTCTCGTCATTTTTTTTGGGAGTGTTGTCGTTTACAGTGGGACTCTTAAATTGTTGTTGGTACTGATACCCCATCATATGGGGGTAATACGGGTATTGGGCATACGGATACATTCCCGGGTAATAAACGGAAGATGCGTAGTTGTACATCCATTGTTGCTGCTGCTGTTGCTGCTGGACTTGCATGTTTGTAGTATTCGGAGTCGCTGGAGCACTAGGTGAAACTGCTACTGTAGCCACTGCGTTTTCTTCCATTATTGCTTTCCGTGTACCTAATTCCCAAGAAATTAGCAAACAACTCAACTCTTGGTGTAAATACGTGTAAAAATTGTTGTAAAAATATTGTCTCCGACAGATAAAAATGAAACTAAAAACTGACAATCGCACAAAATCACAAAGTAAGCCCTGTACGAGGTAAATGGTAATCGATTAAAAATGCAATAAATTATTGCCATTAATGGCAAGTTGAGGCAGAAAAATAGGTCAATTTTAAACGAGAGTATAGATTTTTAGTAAACCTATTCAAAATTCATGGCATTCTGTGAGAAACAATACATCTGCTAAATTTAAAACATCAATCATTTTATTTAATCATTACACACATTACGATATCAATCCCTTGAATGGCTAAATCGAAAAATATTAATACAGATTTAAGAAATATCTAATGATTTTCGGAAAAATCTGAACAGCACAGTTGTGATTCGGGATATCAAAATGGCGGATATAGAGATGAAACATCTTGAGATGTGACTTACCTAAAAAAACTCAAACCCAATACGAGTGGATTGGATATTTTAGTATCATGTAATTTATTAAATATATTGTACGGTGTAGAATTTGTATCATACGTGTTTTTTTCACTATTTACTTCACTGCACTACAACTGTGGAATTCCAAGATGTCTGGCTTACACTCGCGTCGTTTGACAAATGAATACGCAGTGTTACCAACTCTAAACCATCAAATGTCTAAAAGTCTTATGAACCCGTATTCACTGTACCGATGCAATTTGTCATCGGTGAAAAGTTGCACTAAAACCCGAACGGTTGGGTAAATTCTTACCAAAATGACGACCTTTCAGTGCAACTCCTCACATTTCTAATTTAAATTCAAACAGTTCTGGCAGGATTATTGGTTTTAGGGAATATCAAATTCTTTACATTGGTAACAATAACTTTGTTTGAAAAACAATTTTCCTATTTCTTGAAATGTATTATTCATATTAATACATTACATTGTTTGTATCTACATGAAAGACTTATATGTAAATAAAACTTTGGGAAAAAATAATGTATTCATTTAAATATTAAATTTCAAGAAAATTGTTTTTCAAACGGGGTTATTGTTACCAATGTAAAGAACTGAATATTTCATACAAACTTTGTATTCCCGTTTTTTGACTTAATCAGAGTTTAATCAAGCTTACATAGGGCCCGTTCATCACAGACAACAGTTGGGAGTTTCAGCGGCGGCTCGGAGCCTAACTTCAGGGTAGGCCAGAGATCCAAGGTAATATGTATTCGTTATTGAAAGGTGACTTTATTCTGCAATTCCTTGTATTTATAAAGCGCGATCCCAACCTCAAATTTTGTGTGCCTTGGCGCTGCCAACTGTTGAGGCATTCTCTGATGAACGGTTAGTTTATCGTGAACGTGTTTGGGACTTTTGCAATCGTACAAAATAGACCAATCAGAGTACTGTTCATTATATACCAACATACATTACAAACCAGTTCAAACATGTTGAATATTGAACATTTTGATGAACGGGCCCATTGGGCCCGTTCAGCAGAGACAACAGTTGGGAGTTTACTGCCAACTGTTGGAGAATTCTCTGATGACCGGATTGTTAATCGTAAACGTATTCGGGATTTTTGCAATCGTACGAAATAGACCGACCGGAGTACCGTTCATTAGATACCAACATTCATCACACACAAATCCAAACATGTTGATTGTTGAACATTTTGATGAACGGGCCAATTGTCACGATTTAGTAATTGCGGTGCAAGTGTCAAACTTTTGTCAAATTCGAGCATTTATTTGTCTATCAAAATCATGAAAAGGCCATTAAGTTTGCAAGGAGAGGAAGAAAACTAGAAAAAATGCAGACAGTAACGTAACATTTCATACATTTAAAAATCACAGAATTTGAAGCGGTAAGTTAACAAAATATATTTCACGTACAAAAAGTTTTCTTTTAAGTATACATGCGTCTCCCGATATGTGCTCTGTAAAATTTCAGGCGTTCGTTGGTTTTGCATAGCGTTAAGTTTGAAACTTCTAACAAGTGTTTCAACTCGTTGATTAAGCATAAAGTAATATTTCAGACAATTTTTAACGCAAAATTATAAAACAGTAATATATTGTGAGGTGTAAAATATCCTGCTGAAACAGTATGTTGACACAGTTTACATTTAAGTTTGAGTTTCAAATTTCGAATATGTGAATATGTTTTTGATTGAATATTCGATGGCTTCAATTAAACAAAAAATGTAGTGTTGATGAAAACATGTATTCACTGACTATAGAGGCTTCTACTTCGTTATACATTGTTGAACATAAATAAAACACTGTTTATCACTTTGTTTGTATAACAATTGGTTTATTTGGTGACTATAGTTTCGATACTACACGTATCATTATCAAACCGTTAGTAACTGTTACTAACGGTTTGATAATGATACGTGTAGTATCGAAACTATAGTCACCAAATAAACCAATTGTTATACAAACAAAGTGATAAACAGTGTTTAATTTATGAAAACATGTATCCTTATTTTATTTTAATCTTATGATAGTTTAACAATAACTGAGTATATTTTTTAACTTCACATTAAATCAGTGTTGAATACGCGTGGCGCATGAAGTAAAATTTCGAGTTTAGAAAAGCCCCGTGAAAATTTGTCTCGGGTCGCTGCGCGACCCTCGACAAATTTTCTACGCGGGGCTTTTCTAAACTCGAAATTTTACTTCATGCTTAGTCTGGGAGTGGAAACACTTATGTTATGTTATGGGGTCGGTGGGTCGTATGGCCTCTGGGCCTTTCGAAGTTACCTCGACCTAAAAGATCTTTTGTAACTATCCCTGACCTACTTGAGTCCCTCAATGTCTAGACTTCTTATGAAGTCTACTATAACTTGAGGGTTAATGTGTACCATTTCCTCGGTGTTTAAAGTGGCCGATGACAGGTAGTTCCCTCTTTGAAGGGACAAGGCAGGGCATTCACAAAGTAGGTGCTCTGCTGTTTCTTGTGCCTCGTTGCAGAACCTGCAGTTGGCATCAGTTGTCTGACTCATCTTGGTGAGGTGGTACTTCAGAGGACAGTGTCCAGTTAGAGCCTTAGGTTGCCCTTGCTTAACCTGAGAAACTGTCCGGCTCTTACGGCAGAGAAGGCGATGAACCTTTTCGCCTGCCGCAGACCGGGTGTGTTTCTCAGGTGAGCACTTTTGGCAGCATCTTCCCATTCCCGGATCATCCCCTTGATGCGGACTTTAGTTATTCCGCTGTAAGGTTCTGGTCCGACAAATGGAGTTTTGGACCCTTCCTTGGCAAGGTTGTCGGCAATTTCATTGCCTTTGATCCCTGCGTGTCCCGGAACCCAGACCAGTTTGACTCTGTTGTTCCTAGCCAGCTGCTTTAGGGATAGCTTGCACTCCCAGACAGATTTAGACTTGCATGTAGGCGATTTTATTGCCTTTAATGCAGCTTGACTGTCTGAGCAGATGCAAACCCTCTGTTTGTTGTATCCCCTGTCCAAACATATATGGGCGCATATGTTCAGGGCCTCGATTTCTGCCTGAAATATCGATGGGGATCGTCCCAAGGCCCTTGATAACTCGCATCGAGGGCCAGTGATACCGATTCCGACTCCATTTTCAGTTTTGGATCCGTCAGTGAACCAAACTATCGAGGAGCCTCGTAATTGCTTGACCCTCGCTCCAACATCATGGCGTCCATGGATGGCTACTTCAATCGTTGTGTCGAAGTCGTAGTCAGTTGACATGTAGTCTTTGGGCATGTATATCGCTCTTTCACACACAGTGTTGAGGATTTTTAGGTGCCCGTTAAAGTATCCATATTTTGGTATGTCTGACTGGATTATTCTTAATGCGTCTAGTGCTGCTTCCCTTTTCACGTGCAGATGCAGAGGTGTGAGATTTAGCATAGCCTCCATTGCTCCAGTGGGGCAGGTGTTCATAGCCCCTGTGATGCCCAAACATGCCAGCCCTTGAACCTTGCTGAGCCTTGCTTGAATTGTGATCTCCGTTGTCTGTCCACCAGACAACGGAACCATAGGTGATTATTGGTATTATCACAGTAATGAAAAGCCAGTATATCATCTTGGGGTGTAAGCTGTAACGGTTTTAAATTGAGACTCTGATCGGGTTGCCTACGTTTTAGTATTGTACGGGTGATAAATCCGCGAAGGTGGTTTAAGACCAATTTGCGCGCGCAGAAAATTCGGTCTTTTGCCGTAGCGAAGAAAGATGGTGGCGAATCCTCAAGAGGACCGCGAATTTATTAATATTTGTGGCGGAATTTATCGCTAAGGTAAGCTTAATATTTCTTTAACGTAAGTGTGCTAATTTCGTGATTAAATCAGATCAACAGGCGGGTACTTTCGGGCCTGTTTTACCGTTGCCGGCCGTGAGTTTGTTGATAGGGACGTATCGTGTTGTCGATTGGCAAATGGCGACCGCTCTCTGGTAGTAGTACATCTGAATACTAGAGCTTTGGAAACTACACCAATCACCGCCCTACAGCACGCACCTACCGACGGCTGCTGCCGCAAATACCGCATACCTTGCCGAACTTGCCGTTCGTTAGCCCTCGCTACCGACCGCCGCTACCAATCGGAGGCCATCCGTCGATCTACGCAGGCGCATCCTGTACCGTCGCATTCCGGCATATGTATGTGTCACCAACACTTCACAAGGCTAAAGATAAGGTCAGGAATATTGTTGACATTTTTTTTGAATTGCGATAGCGCATTGAAAAGTTTTATGTAGGATGTGCGGTTATCTTGCAAATTTGATTGCATCAAATAATTTAACACTCGTCACGATCGTCTAGGGAGGAATTTTTTTGATTATATTATTTTATTATACATTCATTATTTTTTGAAACATTTAATTTTGATTCCGTCTCAAGGCAGTGCCCTTGGGTGGCGCTCAACGTTTTACTTAGAATTAAGGATTTATTTTGTTCTTAGGTATTTCATTTTTTATTTCGGAATTATCTTTAATTAAACAAAAAGAAAGGGAAATATTATGTTTGTATGGTAAACACCAACTAACATTTATTTTTGTTATTATTATCAATATTTCTTTTATTAAAATCAATTTTAAGTTTTTAATCATAAATAATTTGTTTTGAAACCCACCTCCCACGTTCACCTAAATATTTTCAGAGGGGCCGGTACAAAGCCCCATCTTTTGCCAAATAGCCTGCGGCAAGCCCATGTTGCCCTTACTGCTTTGGCAGTGATGTTATCTACATGGGTTTTCCAGTTTAGCCTCTGGTCAAAGGTGAGGCCGAGATATTTAACTGTGTTGGAAAGCCCAATGAGTGTTCCATTCATGGTTAGTGCCCTAAGATTTAATTTTCTACGACCTGTAAATGGGACAATTACAGTCTTGTTGGGATTGATAGTGAGCCCCTTCTGCACGCACCATGTACTTACTTTCCGAAGGGCTGACTGCATGCGGTTGGACACCGTATCGTCATGCTTTCCCTTAACTATGATGACGATGTCGTCAGCATAGCCTTGTACGTCAAATCCGTCGTTGGATAACACCGATATTAGCTCATCGACAACTAGTGACCACAACAGGGGCGATAGAACCCCGCCTTGTGGGCAACCCTTAATGGCGAACACAGTTGCCGACTCATCGCCAATGGACAGTGTGATCCTACGACCTTTGAGCATAGCATGGATCCATTTGGATGTGGAGGCGTCAATTCCTCTTGATTTGGTGGCCGTGTCTATGGATTCATAGGAGGTGTTGTCAAATGCGCCTTCGATATCCAAGAATGCGCATAGAGCCACTTCTTTGCTTGCGATGCTCTTCTCTATTACACTTGTTAGTGTGTGAAGGGCATTTGTTGTTGATTTGCCTGCTTGATAGGCAAATTGGTGTTTGTGAAGGGGAAACGACTGAAGAGCTTTCCCTCTGATATTTCTATCAATGATTTTCTCCATTGATTTTAGGAGAAAGGAGGTGAGGCTTATGGGGCGATATGACTTGGGCTCGTCAGTTTGTCGTTTGCAAGCCTTTGGTATAAACACCACCGCCACCTCCCTTCACTGCTTGGGGATATACCCAAGAGAGTAGCTAGCTCTGAATATTTGCGTGAGACGTGGTAATAACTCCTCCCCTGCCCTTTGCAAACGGGCTGGAAAGATGCCATTTGCCCCCGCGGATTTGAACGCGGATTTTGAAGCCGTTGATCGCCCATGTTATTGTGCTTGGAGTGAAGATCTTTGTTGCCAGTTTTTTGCTTTCTCTGGTAGGGCGTTCTTCTACCTCAAAGCCGATGGCAGGTAAGTCTTCACTGTTAATTGCCTGGGACCCAGGAAAGTGAGCTTCTAGAAGTACTCTTAGACTTTCTTCTAGGGTTCCAGTGTATTCACCGTTGGACTTTTTTAGTAGTCCAATACCGTTCGTGTGATCCTTTGCAAGGACTTTTTGGAGGCGTTGTGCGGGAGGTAGATCATCTATCCCAGTGGTGGGGAAACTTTTTTTAAGACGGGCCATTTGTAATAACCAGACAATCGTAGCGGGCCAAAGAATAATGCTTAATCGTAGGTAGGTAGTTTTTATGCGGGTCGTCACATTACGAAGTAAGAACGCGTTCAAACATTCTCACGACGGCACTCTTAAACGGGCCGGATTAAACCTTTCCGCAGGCCGCACTTGGCCCGCGGGCCGTAGTTTCCCCATCACTGATCTATCCCCTCGCAGAAAGTCCTCCAAGTTTTTCTTTTGGATTCTCTCAGTTCTTTGTTGTACTCCGTAAGGGCCTTTCTGTACTCCTCCCACTGTCCAGAGGCTTTAGCCCTATTGAAAGTACGCCTAGTTTTGGCCTTTAGGCTCGCGAGTTCGCACCAGGGCACTTCTCTAACAACAGCCCTTTGCTTTAGTGGACAACTACTTTCGTAAGCGATGTTGACCTCAGTGCAATCCCTTAGCGACGATACGACAGCCGGGATGAGGGGAGTTGGTCCGCGGCAATAGCCTTCGGTACCACCACGCAGGATGTTAGGCCTGGAGTGATCCCTGTAGCTACCACTAGCCATTTCAACTGGGTCGATATGGCCGATCCCCTATCCGCCACCTGGGGACGCGCTTGATAGCTCTCCACGCCACAAGAGTGGAAACACTTGCTAGAAACTTCAAGTTGGGCGCTTTTACAATAGACAACGAATGCCTGAAAATGTATACGCAGATTTGTAGAATTTCAGGCATTCGTCTGTTTTACAAATGAGTTCAATTTGAAGTTTCCAACGAGTGTTTCCACTCCCAGACTAAGCATGAAGTAAAATTTCGAGTTTAGAAAAGCCCTGAGCAAAATTTGGCTCGGTCGCGCAGCGACCGAGCCAAATTTTGCGGGCTTTTCTAAACTCGAAATTTTACTTCATGCGCCACGCGTATTAAACACCGATTTAATGTAAAGTTAAGAAACATACTTAGTTGTTGTTAACCTATTACAAGAATAAAATAAAATAAGGAAACATGATAGGCCAAGCATGAAGTAAAATTTAGAGTTTCGTTTTTTTGAGAACTCAGGCTTTCTAATCTCGAAATTTTACTTCATGCTTAACCTGGGAGTGGAAAACACTCGTTTAAGTTAAAAATTGAGCCCTTTTAATAAAGCAATGAATATCTGAAAATTTACAGCACATAATGGGGGTATGTATACTTAAAAAAAAACTCCCGGTATAATTTAATGATGGATTTTTAAATTCATTGCATTTAAGAAATCAAAGATGTTTTAAGTGCGTGTATTTAGAACGAAGTAACATCTGACCTAACTCGACTCCACAGAGTGACATATAACCTTACTAAACCCAACTCCCGGTTTATCTTGTAATTGTGTAAATTCTAATGTGTTGGTGTTTAACAAAATTGTTAATTGCGCTATTGATATGTTTGTTCCTCTTAAATTTGTAAATATGTTTCACTACCCCAAATGGTTCAACAAAAATTTGATAAGATTAACGCATGATAAACGAAAAGCTCACTTCGAATATAAGAGTACGGGTAACACTCATTATTATGAGCTATTTAAAAAACTACGGTGTCAATGTAAAGCATTAAATGAGACGCTGTATAAAAACTATATAGATTCGGTGGAAAATAATATATCCAACAACCCGAAATCTTTCTGGGAGCACGTTAACGCGTGCCGTAAAACAATTGGTATCCCAAAAGAAATGTACTTGGGCAATATATCAAGTAATACAGTTGCAGGTTGTGTTGATTTGTTTGCGTCTCATTTCACAAAGACGTATAAGAAGGATTCTAGTCCCGTACCTGATTTTAATATATCGTCATTTCTGGATGTAAAGGCGCTCAGCATTACTCTTCAAGATGTTTTTAATAATTTATGTTCACTACCGGAGTCGTGCTGCCCTGGCCCTGATGGCATTCCACCTTATCTTTTAAAAAGATGCGTATACGCGTTGAGTCTTCCCATTCATTTACTCTTTGAGTCATCTTTAACTACCGGTGTGTTCCCTGATGAATGGAAACACAGTTACGTCGTACCCATTTTTAAAAATGGTTGTAGGTCCAACTCTCAACAATTACCGCGGTGTTGCTATACAGTCTGCTGTCCCGAAATTTCTGGATCGCTTAGTGTTCGATCAATTGAATTGGTTATGTTCACCATATATTATCAATAAACAACATGGTTTTGTCAACGGCAGGTCAACCGTCACGTATCAAACTTTCATATCAGATGCTTTAGAAGAAGGTGCACAGGTGGACTCAGCTTATACAGACTTCTCTAAAGCATTTGATCGGGCACAACACAATATTTTAATTCACAAATTAAAGGGTATCGGTTTTGGTAGCAATGTAGTGCGATGGTTAGAGAGTTATTTGGTGGGAAGATCTCAGCGTGTGCGTGTGGGTCAACATGTATCTAATACAATACCAGTGACGTCAGGTGTTCCCCAGGGCTCACACTGTGGTCCGCTTTTATTTTTACTCTTCGTCAATGACATTGGATTAAGTATAAAAAATAGTCAGTTTCTTCTGTATGCTGATGATCTCAAGGTTTACAAAAAAGTGCAAAATGTTTCTGATCAGCTACAACTCCAAGAGGACATAAATAGGATTTCTGTTTGGTGTACAATTAATAAATTGGAATTGAACTTGGGTAAATGCTTTTCCATATCTTTTAGTCGAGGGCGTGTGGGGGAATTTACCTACAGTTTACATAATCAACCTCTACCTCTGAATAATAAAGTTAAGGATTTGGGCGTAATATTTACAACAAAATTAGATTTCAAGGAGCATACTTCGCATGTGTGTAACAAGGCATTAAAAGTGTTGGGGTTTGTATATAGATTCGGCAAACAGTTCAAGGACACTACGGTCAAATCTCTTTATTTGTCCCTGGTGCGCCCACATGTGGAGTATGCTTCTATTGTTTGGGCACCATACTCAAAAAACGCTATCCATCAGCTGGAAATGACTCAGGGGAAATTTCTAAAAATTATGTCTTCTCGGCTAGGTGTAGCTAGTATCAATTTTAGTCATAGTGGCATGTTATCGCTATTGAACCTGAGATCGTTAGCTGAAAGAAGAGTATTTTTAAATTTGACTTTCTTACACAAAATTGTTAATGGTCTAATTAACTGTTGTTATTTGGTAGAGGCGCTAAATTTCTTTATACCTCGTGGTCTTGAAGCTAGACATAGGCCTATATTCCGTTTACGTTTTCATTCGACCAGATACGGGATGTCTAATCCCATCGATCGTATGATGAGGTATGTAAATGTTCTTTATTAGTGCTAATAGATAGTAACAATCTTTACACAAGTCAATTGGTCTTAAAAACTAAATACATCACAGTATAAAAGAACGCTACTATACATGATACATTCTAAAATAAGTCTATAATAAGCTAATAAGCTGAAAAACACCTGTATCTAAAATTAAAATATAAAAACGGATAAAATATAATTTAACATTACAGATTACAGAGAGAGGGCAGCATAATTCCTCTATAATGAGGTACCAAAATCAAAATCTAAAAATTCGTCGATACTATAGAAGGCATGTTTAGTCAAAATAGTTTTTATTAAGTTTTTAAACGTGTTTAATGATAGGTTTCTGATATGAGTGGGTAATTTGTTGAAGAACTTTACGGAGTAATACCTGGCACCTGTTTGTGACTTCGTAAGTCGCATTGCGTTTGTGATGATGTTGTGTCTATTCCTGGTGTTGTGGTTATGGATTGCGGTGTGACTGTTATACTTGTTGGAATTATTCTTAATATAGAGAAGGCATTCATATATGTATAATGATGGTAATGTTAACAGATTTAGTGATTTAAATGCCTCCCTACAGTCATCTCTATAATTGCTAAAAGACAATACCCTAATTGCTCTTCTTTGAAGTCCGAATATTCGATGGCGAATCGCGGAGTGCCCCCATGCTACAAGTCCATACCTTAACTGCGACTGTATATATGATATATAGGTATCTCTTAACATTTCGCTGGATATACAGTAGGATAGTCTCCGCAGGAGGAATATACTGGATGACAGTTTTTTGGCCAACGCATCTCCTTGGGAACACCATGTAAGTTGCCCATCCAGGTGTATACCGAGGAATTTTATATCGTCTTTGTGGGGTTTATAGGTTTTGGCTAAGGACGAAAGTAATGTTTCGGTTTTTTTGTCGTTGATTCGAAGGCCGTTACATGAAAACCAATCCGACATTTTACTTCGGGACAGTATAGTTTTCGAATCAGCTTCTTCTATTGTGTCTCCCGTTTCGATAATTGTCGTATCATCCGCATATAGGCATGATTCTGATCCTGCCATAAAAGCCGGTAGATCATTTATGTAAATCAAAAATAGAATAGGACCCAGTATTGATCCCTGAGGAACACCGAATTCTAACTTGACCTCGAATGACTTGGTCTCTTTAAAGTGGACAACTTGTGATCTATTCGAGAGATATGACAGGATCAGTCTGCAACTGTCTGGATGTATGTTGTAACATAGAAGTTTACGCATCAGGATGTCATGGGACACACAATCGAAGGCTTTTGTTAGGTCCAGGAAGGTTGATATGCAGGCAGATCCGTTTTCAAATGTGTTTAATATATGTTCTATAAGTTCTAATATGGCTGTAGTTGTCGATTTCCCCCGACGGAATCCAAATTGCTTATTTGTGAATAAGTTTTCATCTTCGAAGTAACTTACTAATTGATTTTGTAGAATTCGTTCGTATACCTTGGAGAATGCCGGTAGAACGGAAATGGGTCGGTAGTTATCAACACAATTCGGATCTCCTTTTTTAAAGATAGGCACCACTTTAGCTTTTTTTAAAGCGTCAGGAAAAAGTTTGCTCTTTATTGAGGTGTTTATTTGGTGCGTTAGAGGCTTGACAATTTGGTTAATTACTCTTTGGATAACATCCACCCTTATACCATACATATCTCTGCTTCCATTGCACTTGAGGCTATTTATGGCACTCGCGACGTCACTGTACGATACTTCTTTAAAGTTAAAGTAGTTAGTGATCTTTTTTGTATTTAAACACGTGATTCTTATCGGGTCTAAGTCCGGTTTTGTTAACGAGTTTACAATACTTCTCGCCATGGAACCGAAATGTAAGCTTAGATTTTCAGCATTAAGCGCGCAATTTATCGTTCTGTTATTGGGCTCTCTTTTATGGTTAATTACTTCCCACCGTGCCCTTTGTTTTTGTTTTGCTTTTTGAACATACGTGTTATTCGCTTCTATTTGGGCTTTTGTGATTTCTTTTTTATAGAATACTTTGTACTGATTTTTCATAATTTTTAGATCGTCTGTCTTATATTTGTTATATGCTTCACATATCAATCTCAGATTATCTCTCATACGCGCTAGTTTTTCTGTGAACCAGGTTATTACCCGTTTATTTCGAAATTTTGCTTGTTTCAATGGGAAAGCTAACTCAAATTCATTTATAAAAACTGAATGGAATTTTAAAAATGCCTTATTGGTGTCTGTTGATTCAGAAGCACTCCATTGTATCGTTTCCAGCCTTTTGAATAATTTAAATACACCTAAGTCAGTTGGTATTAGCAATAATCCCAACTTTGTTTTATTTACACCATCAATTCATCAGTTTAAGGTCCAGTTACGTCGTATTAGGCTATCCAATGTCATTGACTGTTAGATCTTTAGTTCAGTAATAATTTAGGTGGCTGTAATCAATGTAACTCTTTATATGGTTTTTGTTATTTTTGTTCAGTAATAATTTAGTCGGTTGTAATCAATGTAATTCTCTATATGATTTTTATGTTATTTGTTATTTTTGTCATATATTACAATATGTATATGTACACTTATGTAATAAAATGGAGATTCCGTTAATAAATAAATAAATAAAAATAAATAAACTCTACAAATATAATTCTAACCTAATTCTATAAAATTACATTTAAACTAACCTTAACCGACTCCGTAAAATACATATAACCTAACCCCACCAAACTTCAGAAAAAGAATTCTAACCTAACTCCACAAAATAACATCTAACCTTACCCAACTCCAAAATGTGACGTCTAACCTAACTCCACAAAATAACCAATAAACCAAACCCAACTCTATATAAACGTCAATATTCTCAATTGTCATTTCAATTTTAAAGTAAAATTCAATTCTTTTGTCATCGCCATACCGACAGTAATGACAACACACGACCAATAAAATTATATTATTAGCATAAATTCACAATTTTAACGTAATTTTCCGTTTTTGACTATGAAATTGATATTTCACTAACAAAAAACGGATGTATGTTGATATATGATGTAGGAACGATAATGTTATTTTAAGTCGGTGTTGTTATTTCACTTTAAAACGTCAATTTATGTCATTACTTTAAAAGTTGAATTGGATGACTTGCCTACCTAGTAAGGTTAGATTCAGTTGCTTTAACTGCAGCTCTCAATAATATTAGAAGAAGTATAGATGAGCGCGAATGTTTAATGGGACTTAACTAGGGCATTCGATACAGTTAACCATAGTATACTTCTGTTTAAATTAGAAAGAAGTATAATTGAAATTACCAATTCTTAATAATAATAATAATAATAATTTTATTTCCCAACAGAAATTAACATCCATTTACAGGAAAAATATATAAGACTACTTAGACTAAGTGTAAATTTAAACAAACAAAAAAAAAAACAATGCTTATACACCATTCCATTTGTTTCTGGATCTCGCCTAGCTATGGAAAAATGACAGTTTAAGTATTGTAAATGGGGCTGGTTGTGTTTTAAATCAGGGTTTTTAAATGTCACTGTCAGATGTTCGATTTTAAGGTTATAATTTCTGACTATTGTGATCTTACACTGTTGCCTGTTTTACAAATTTTCAGATATAAAAGGATAATAATATGCAGTATTAAGATTAACAAAATTTACTACTTTGATACTGTAAACATTTTTTAAGGAAAATAATTTTAGCTGCAACAACATGTTTTTGTTTACAGAGAATTTTGCGCCCATTAATTAATTTCAATTTATACCCCATACTTTTAACAACCCTATAAAGTGTTGTTCTACTCCCATGGAACTCATAATTTTCTTTCATATCATTCAAAAGATCTCTCAAAGTAAAATACTGATTTCTAGAGTTATATTGCTAAATTAGTTGTTGCAGATCTTTTCTAGCTAGGTGATTCCAAAAATGGCTGTTTTTAGATCGTTTGCCAGAAGTAGTAGATTTCAATTCGTCAGGTCTTTGTCGTAAAATTAATTGTAATGAAGATCTCCCTACCTGAAACGTAATTATCTTTAATTAAATATATATGATAATTAAAATACTAGACATACCCCAAAAATATCTATTAAAATCGTAATAATATTGTGATGCTGTAGATTTGGATTACTTTGCCTAAAATGTTTGTAGGATTTCAGAATTTGTAACCTTTTTGATTCAGAGATAATCTTTGGCATGTTAATATTTAATATGTGCCTGAAATTATTTTTCACTTTGACATTGACACAGCATTGCAACACTAGATTAATTTGATTTAATAATAAAATGCTCGAAGAAGCGACCGCGTGGCGAAATAATTGTTGCAAGATTAACAATAAACCTCTTGAAAATTAAAAAGAGGATTACTTATGATATCATAAATTATTGCAACACTGTTAAAATAAGGAATTAGGAGTGCCAATTAATAAAAAATGTAAATGTTGATACTGCAACATAACAACACGAAAGCATGGCTAGGCGAGATCCAGAAACAAATGGAATATATTATACATACATACACAAACATACATAAAAATTAAGGAGACGTATTATAATATATTTTTGATACATTTTATAAATTCTTTTGGACTAAGCATAAATATATCTGCATATTGTTGAACATCAAGATGTAACAGTTTCATGAAATTAATTGGAGAATAATAATATAAATTAGTGTAGCTATGGTTACGTATAAATGTTGTACAATTTCTACTAGACGCTCGAGGAACATATATATTTATTAGTGCCAATAAATTGGGATCATCTATATCGTTATGAATGATCTGATGTAGACATTTTAGAAGTAAGATTTTGCGCCTTGAGCCCAATTCTTGTAAGTCAAACATTGACAACAGATCACTATAAGATACAGCAGTGTCGGGGTAAACCGAATGTTTTTTAAAATACAAATATTTAACAAACATTTTTTGCACTCGCTCTAATTTTTGCATATGCACATTGTAATTCGATGCCCAAACACAAGCACAATATTCCAATTTTGGACGCACATATGTTTGATACAATTTATTTATTGTATAAATGTCCCGAAAAAGCTCACTGATACGCCGAATAAAACCTAACATTTTTAAGGCATCTTTCTGTATTGCATTATAATGAGGTATAAACGATAAATCTTTATCAAATAAGACACCGAGATCTTTTAAAATAGTTACTCTTTCTAATGAAACATTGTTCATGTTGTAATCAAATGCTATATGAGTAAAGGGCCTAAAAAATTATATAATCTTGCACTTGGATATGTTAAGATGCAGTTTATTATTGAGGCTCCATTCTACGATGTTATCCAAGTCGTTTTATAATGATTGGCAATCATCTACAGTTCACTGATTATAGAGGCTTCTACTTCGTTATACATTGTTGAACATAAATAAAACACTGTTTATCACTTTGTTTGTATAACAATTGGTTTATTTGGTGACTATAGTTTCGATACTACACGTATAATTATCAAACCGTTAGTAACAAAAAACTACAAAGGGACATTATTTATATTTGCAAATTTTCTAATAACAGCGTTAAAGAGGGGGGTGTATTTGAGGTCAAGCTGGTCGTTAATTACGGGAATTTCCCGATTAGCGCGGGCTCTGTGAATCTCCAAAGACTCCAGGAGGTCCATCTTTCTACCCTTCTCGGCAAAGTGAATAACTGGAAGTATAGCCGTTTCAAATGGCTATACTACGTCAATAGTAGATAAAATAGTTAATGCCGGAATCGAACCTAAAACACAAGCAACATATCGTTCCCTTACTTACTTTGGAAATATAACTAACAAAATTAAAAATATTTTAGCAAAACACAAATTAAATATAGCGATGAAACCATTTACAAAAATTAAAAATCATATTTTTAACCATAAGACTCAGATACCAAGTATTTACAAATCAGGAATATATAAATTAACCTGTAATGATTGTAAGGGAGTGTATATAGGTCAATCTGGTCGTAATTTTAAGACTAGACTCAGTGAGCATCTTTGCTCTTTTCGGCATAGATTAATTGATAAGTCATCTTTCGCCAAACATTTGATTGAAAATAACCATTCTTTTGGCGAGGATGTACTTTCAGTTATTCACTTTGCCGAGAAGGGTAGAAAGATGGACCTCCTGGAGTCTTTGGAGATTCACAGAGCCCGCGCTAATCGGGAAATTCCCGTAATTAACGACCAGCTTGACCTTAAATACACCCCCCTCTTTAACGCTGTTATTAGAAAATTTGCAAATATAAATAATGTCCCTTTGTAGTTTTTTGTTACTAACGGTTTGATAATGATACGTGTAGTATCGAAACTATAGTCACCAAATAAACCAATTGTTATACAAACAAAGTGATAAACAGTGTTTTATTTATAATCATCTACAGATTTAATACAGCTACAAATTTTGACATCATCTGCATATATTAGGATTTTAGAATTGATATCTTTAACTATATCATTAATAAATAAAATGAATAATAAGGGCCCAAGGTTTGATCCTTGAGGAACACCACTTAAGAGGCAGTACGAGTGAGATTTGTACTGTTTGTATTCTACGTATTGTAGTCTATTAGACAAATATGAGCGCATTAAAGATATCATATTACTACTAAAACCCCATTGTTTTAATTTACAAAGCAGAATTCTTGGTTGCACAATACTACAAACATTAAAAGTGCCGAGATTCTTTTCGCACAAAGACTATATCAAACACTCATTGAAACAACTACTTCCCAGACGGACATTGAATTATACAACAAGTGTTTGCTGTTACATACAGTAACCTACTGTAAATGTAACAATTTGGGTCAAATTATTCAGGCCATCTATAGACGCGTTTCGAGATGTATCTCTCATCAGTATAGCTTTACCATTTTTCAAAACAATTTGACACCTTAGACTTAGAGATAAATCTCGAAACGCGTCTATACCCACTGAGCAAATCTATTTAAGTAATGTTTCGTAAACATTAAAACAACACAAATAAGACAATTAACTTTGTTTGTATAATTGAGGATTTTATTGTGACTATAGTTTCGACAACTTTAACTTGTCATTATCAAACATAAACTTTATGTTTGATAATTACAAGTTAAAGTTGTCGAAACTATAGTCACAATAAAATCCTCAGTTATAGAAACAAAGTTAATTGTCTTATTTGTGTAAATAATGATGTATAACGAAGTAGAAGCCTCCACAGTGAACAGTTGCATTAAAACAACGTTTAATGTTGCTAAAATGTTGATATAACGGTATTTGTTTGTTTTTTGCTCAGTGGGTAGATGACCTGAATAATTTGACCCAAATTGTTACATTTACATGAATTTCACAATATTTTAGTGTTTTATACGCGTGGCGCATGAAGTAAAATTTCGAGTTTAGAAAAGCCCAGGAAATTTGTCTCGGGTCGCTGCGCGACCATCGACAAAAAAAGCAAACATTTGTTGTATAATTCAATGTCCGTCGGGGTATTAGCCCGGGAAGTAGTTGTTTCAATGAGTGTTTGATATAGTCTTTGTAAGACTAACTTGTTGTAGATTGTGAAAAGAAACGCACTTTTAATGTTTAAATTAAGAAGATATGTTATTAGGAGTGTATGTCTGCAACTACTCAAATCCTATCTTAGTAATAATATAATAATAATAATATATTTATTCGTGCAAATACCAATACATAGTTTACACATGTCAAGAAGGATATATATAATATATAGAGATAATGTAAACATAAAAATAAATTCAACATAATAAACAGGTTAAAATAAGTGTATACATTAGGTGGTAAAATGACAAAAAATTGACAAAACAAACGAGTTAAAATAAGTGTATAAATAAAAGCAAACAAACAATACATTATGTAATAAATAATAAAAAATGTAAAATTTTATATGTATAAAAGAACGATAACTCACAAAAAAATCTATTCGGACACACAAATAGGATCCACATAAGGAGTAATATAATGAATTCATCACGCATTAAAATCAAACGTTAAAAAATCCTCAAAACTATAAAATGCGTTAACAGTTAACATGTTCTTCATTTCTTGTTTGATCTTTTTTAGATCAAGTTGTCGCAAAATCGGTGGTAAGTTGTTGAAAAATTTTACCCAATAATAACTTGTTCCAGTTTGACTGCGCGATAGTCTGAGTTTAGGCTGGTACATATTTTCCTTGTTCCTTGTGTTGTGAGTATGGATGTCATCGTGTAACCTGTAATTATGTATGTTTCGTTTCACATACAATAAACATTCAAGAATATACATACAGGGTAATGTCAATATCCCTAGCATAGCAAAATGTTGCTTACAATCATCCTGGTAATTAATAACTGCAACAATCCTAATAGCTCTTCTTTGCAAAGAAAATAACCTATGGCGACATGAAGAATGACCTCATATAATTATACCATAGGCTAAGTGAGTGTGAACTAAGGAGAAGTAAGCTGTGCGAACCATCGATGGAGATAGGTTGCTATGCAAGTTACGAAGTAAAAAGATCGATTTGTTTACTTTCCTAGCTATATTTTCTCCCTGTTCAGACCACAATAGGCCTTGGTCCAGATAAATTCCTAAGAATTTTACTGCTTCATTTCCCTGAATTGACTTAGTCAAGGAGAAAGTTCTTGTGACCGTCTTTTTCTCATTCAGATTTAACCTATTGCTCGTAAACCATGTTTCAGCTTGAGCTAGAGTAGCTGTATTTATTGAGCTTGCAGTATTAACATCTCGGCCGGTTGCAATTAAGGTGGTGTCATCTGCAAATTGGATCACTCTGCAACCATCTACGTACATAGGAAAATCATTTATATAAATAAGAAAAAGTAACGGTCCGAGAATCGAGCCCTGAGGCACACCGTAATTCTGAAAGGGGGCCACTGCAAAATACCGCCTGTTTTCTATTTGTCAAATAACTTTTTATTAGTTTTTGGCTGGTCCTGTGAAAATTATAGAAACGTAATTTTTCAATAATAATCTCATGCGGAACACAGTCAAACGCTTTACTTAGATCTAAAAATGAAGCGATTGTCGTTTCGCCTGTTTCAAAGGATTTGACAATTTGATGAGTAAGATCTAATACTGCATTAACTGTCGATAGCCCTTGACGGAAACCGTATTGATTTTCGTTAAACAGGCTGTTACTTACAAAATAGTCAATAATTTGCAGTGACATCACCTTTTCTATGATCTTTGCAAAGATAGGAAGCAATGATATGGGTCTGTAATTATTCATATCGGCTTTATCACCCTTTTTATGAATGGGAATAACTTTTCCTATTTTTAGTTGATCAGGAAATTCACTAAATGTTATAACATAATTAATTAATTTTGTTAGTGGTTCCAGGATAACCTCAGCAACATTTTTTATTACTTTAATATTAAGGCCAAATATATCACAGCTATTATTTGTTTTTAGATTTTTTATAACACTACAAACAAGATCACACGAGACATTACTAAAACAGAAACTAGACTGACAGTTTATCACAGATGATGCTATCACAAGGGGATCTATTATTTGACTAGTAATAGAGTACAAGAGTGGAAACACTGATTGAATCTTCAAATTGAATACTTTTATGAAAATAACGAACGCATGCAGTTTTAGTATTTTGTATACGATATAAGCAAACACGTAATCCGATCTTCCTCCAGGCCGTAAATGTTAATTTATACACACATTTTGAGTATTCAATATTCAATTTCCGGATATAATATAAAATTAACTCAGGGCCGTTCTTCTGATTTCCTACATATGCTAAACCGCCTAATTACTAAAGAAAGAAAAAATGCGCGATTTACAGTTGTATTTAATGATGTAATTGCTCGTTTACTTGCAAAACTTTGGAATTTTTGTTCGGCGAATTAATAATTACCAAACTCGCGGATTTCTGTTTGTTGGCAACGCGCATTTATTTTTGCAATGTTTAAATTATGCGCTTAATCTATTTGTAATCTGTTCCTTGCTAAGCTGAGTATTAGCGAATTAAGTTGTTTTTTGAAAGCGCTAATTACTTTAAATCCTCACTTGTTTTAATATTTATTAAAAGATTTCCTGTTATAAGAGAAGTGGAAAATTTACAGGGTCTTTTAAGCATACCTACGTTGAAGCACAAGGAGTATAATTTACACTTTACATTAAATCAGTGTTTTATGTGCCTGGCGCGGCGCATGAAGTAAAATTTCGAGTTTAGAAAAGCCCCGTAAAAATCAGTCTCGACTAATTTTCTACGCCGGGCGTTTCTAAACTCGAAATTTTACTTCATTCTTAGTCTGGGAGTGGACGACACTCGTCCGAAAGTGATACAAACTGATGTTTGTGTCAAATTTGATATTTCGATGGTTTTTATCAGGCTTGAGATTTTTAATTGTTTTGCGGTAATTTCGCCAAATTTGCCATTTTGATAAATTTCGATGATTTCTGTCAACTTTGACAATTTGATAAATTTCAATGATTTCCTTCAAATTTGCCATTTTTAATTGTATTTTCAATAATTCCGTCAAATGTGATATTTTTAATATTCGACGTTTTCAATTGTATTCGTACAAATTAATATTTTCCACGTTACCAATCATATCATATTTTGACAATTTTCACACGGATTGACATTTATAATTTATTTCGAAATATATTTTGACAATTTTCATATGGATTGACATTTTTGACATTCCAAATCAAATGTTTACACTTGACATGTCGATTTATAACATTTTTATTAATAATAATAATAATAATAATAATAATAATAAATCTTTATTGTTTATCACCAAATTGGCATCACATTGTCAGGAAGAAAATTTTATAATAATATATAAGAATTGTTTAAACAAAAAAAAAACAAAAACAAAAATTGTCAATAGTAAATAATCTAGTACCAGTGAAGGTCTGTAGCCAGGAGGTTTGATAAATTAACCTAATAATGTATAATAATAAATAAATGTATAAAAAATATAAATATTATTAACTCTACAGTGTTGTTTAAAATTTGTATAATGGACAGGACATAACAGTTCAAAATAGTAAATTAGACAGAACAAGACAGTTTAAAATTTGTATATGGGACGGAAAGTATAAAAGATGTATATTGTGCAACAATAAAAATTAGACATAAAATGATAATTGAAAGTAAATTGGACAGAATAAGACATTTCAAAATTTGTATACAGGACATGACATAACTATTAAAATTTGTAGATTGGACAAAAGATGACAATTTAAAATTTGTAAATAGAGAATATAATGTGCATATTACAAAACATAAACAAATGGGTATCGCATAAAGGTCTGCATAACATGATAAACATTTAAAAAAAGAAAAAAATAAATAAAGTAACAATGATGAGTGTAAATATCACATATTAGCTTGGACAGAATTACCCTACCATTTTATTTCAAAAAAGTCTTTAAAGGAATAAATGGATTCTTCGCTCAGTACAGCTTTAATTTTTGCTTTATATTTCTTGATGGGAAGATCGGTAACAACTTGAGGAAGTTTGTTGAACATTTTTATAGACAAGTACTTCCTCAAGTTGTTACCGATCTTCCCATCAAGAAATATAAAGTAAAAATTAAAGTTGTACTGAGCGAAGAATCCATTTATTCCTTTAAAGACTTTTTTGAAATAAAATGGTAGGGTAATTCTGTCCAAGCTAATATGTGATATTTACACTCATCATTGTTACTTTATTTATTTTTTTCTTTTTTTAAATGTTTATCATGTTATGCAGACCTTTATGCGATACCCATTTGTTTATGTTTTGTAATGTGCACATTATATTCTCTATTTACAAATTTTAAATTGTCATGTTTTGTCCAATCTACAAATTTTAATAGTTAGATTTTGAACAAATCGATATTTTCATAAAATTTTCGAGATTTTTGTCGATTCATCAAACTTTCATCAGATTTTGCAATATTTCGAGATTTTCCTTGATTTATAAAATGTTGATGACATTTTCAAAATTTCGAGATTTTTAATTAATTTATGAAAATGTTCATCAGATTTTCAACATATATTGATTTTTGATATACCGGGTGTAACATAAAACAGGATCACCCCCTTTAGTTTTTTTATTAATTGACATATCAATTTGAAATTTTCTACATTTATACTAAAAATAATTTGGAGTTCAGTGGGTGCTAGGAAACTTTAATAGCACTTCCGGTGTCACCGGAAGTGACATCAATTTAGAAATTTTAAATGAAACACCCTATATATTTTTTTGTTTTCGGATAAAGGATATCATTTTATGTACAAACCAATTGCTTTTTTAAATACTAGTGTCATATTTTTTTTTGAATAAAAAAAAAATAGGTGGCTGTGGTCGCCCTAATATATTTTTTTCGTGTCATAGACATATACAATAGTATATTGTGTATCTAGTGCGTGAAGTAGACTTTTTTACACAAGCGTGAAGATTGCGAAACGAGCGAAGCGAGTGAAGCAATCACGCGAGTGTAAAAAAGTCTTCACGCACGTGTTACACACTATACTTTTTCTATGACTACACGATTTAATAAATTCCAAAACACAAACAAACTATTAACGTAAAGTATTTATTTATCTTTATAATAATTATTATTAATTGTTACAGTGCAGTTGGTTAGGAACATTACACCAGAACTTTCGTTGGATATAGTATTTAGACAACTATTATTATTGCTAATATTGAAAATTTTGTTTGAAACATCTTGCTTCTTTGTTATCGAATTTTCAACATAACTTTCTGCAACAGCAGAACTTTTCCAGCCTCGGTGCTTTTTTAAAGTTAACAGATCGGCACCAGCTTCAACTAACAGAGTTGCAGAAGAACGCCTAAAGCAATGGCCGGTATATTGCTCAGGATTTGGCAATTTTAAAAATTTTGCAACATCTGCGGGTACCTTTCCAATTTTATTAATGCCGATAACTTGACGGGTACATTTTCCTTTTTGATAATTAATGAAAAATTTCTTTTCAGCGTAATTTTTAGGGCGTAGAGCTAAGTATTTTCTGTAGTATTCTAAATGTAGTGTTACAGCAAATTTTCTTGAAATTTTAGTTTTAGTGTCTGGTACAACTATGAGAAGAGATGATCCAAAATGTTGAATATCCTCTACATTCAATTTATATAATTCGTCTCTTCTCAGGGCACCAGCAAGTCCAAAAATTCAAACGACCTATAGTAAGAAAATAAATAAGAATTTTGAAAACTATGCTGCATTCCACTTACCTTATTTAATAAATATATATTATCGGGTGCTTCATTTATAAATTTAAGGATATATTCTTTATCCAAAACTCTTTAGTATAATTACCAACGTTTATGTTATGGTTAACATTTATTGTACTCTTCAACATTGAATAGTGACTCCAAAGTGTTGAGGGCAGGAATTTTGTCGCCAGTTCTGCGAGATATGTTAAAATTACGTTTTCCGAAAATGAATTAATTTCATGTTCAGTGCGCCATTCCATGATTTTTTTATAAATATTTTCATAAATATCAAGAGATTTTTTCGGCAACAGCGACGAACTAGCAGCGTTTGCTGCAGCAATAATCCTTGGTGGGGTATTAGGCCTCTCTGGAGATAGTGATGTCTGCATTTTAACGTTCATCAATGTTCACCAACACACAAAACAGCACAAACTTAACCAAATGACATGTGTCATTTAAAAAATCACCGCCATCTAAAAATTGTTCACCGATGCTGAAAAGTGTATTGGCTCTTATGGCAGCGCACAAACGTCGATATGTTTGATTTAGGCGGCCATAATTGAATTTCCTTAAGTATACCAGGTAACAAAACAAGTCATTAGCAGCCTTAGCAGACACTTCCAGGTACAATACCCAACCCCTTTCACCCCCTTGGATTGCGCGGGAGAGCGGCTACAGGTAATTGCCATTTGGTCATCGTTCGTGGTGTACGCAAGTAATCTCGGTGCTCTCAGTTTAAAGAAAGTTTACAAAGTGAATATTTGTATGTTAAAATCAGTTTTTCAAGAAAATAATAATGGATTCTAGCAATTCAGGTAAGCCCCTTTCTGATAACTACACATTTTTTTAAAACTTATTTCGATATAACATATTTCTAGGCCCTTAAAAATAGTTTGTTTACGGTTGTAATTTTTGGAGTCATTTTAGTTTTGAATCGTCTTTTTGTTGTGTATCCCTGTCCGTCCCGGCCTCAAGTTTTTTATGATTAATTAATTTGAAGTTATAGCTACTACCATTTTAAAATTTGGAAACCGGTTTGCACAGTTTTTCAAAATAATTCACTTTAAAAAATATTTGCAATTAAAAAAAAATTGTGTTTTTTTCTTATATGTTGATTTTTATTCTCTTTAGGGTCGTCCGGCACATCGGGTTTAAAAATAGTGACTCGTAGACATCTATTTGAGAAGTTAGATGATCAAAATCTGCCATCGATTCGAATTCTTAGAAAATGATCTTCTCTCGAGTTATAGTGACACAGAAGAGAGTAAACAACTTTTGAAGCATAAATTCTCCTATTTTAAAACCAACATAAAACAAAGATGGTCTAAAGCGCATAACATGAAAGAGACGTTTTTGAAAAACAACGATTCTTGGTTAGAGGGGACATTTGAAATACCCATATTGACTCAAAATCGCCCAGGTCGGCCCTGCAAATCATTTAGTGAATCGAGTGAGAGAAGTAAAAGGAGGAAGACGGAAGAAATTCGTTCTATCGTGGAAGAAGATGCAATAATTCATGCGGCCCAAGTGATACTACAGAAACGTGGACAAAGAAATGCGTCACATATCCTTAAGGACATCACAAATTCTCCAGCGAGTGCAAGTATATATAAAGAAAGGATTTCCGAAACAAAGGAAGATGCTGCTGCCCTGACCCCTCAGCAAGCGCTTTTAATGTTTGTAGAAGCAGATTTGACAAAGCGTCAATATGAAATAATAAGAGCAACAAATAAAAATTTTTACCCGTGCTACGATCTAATATTAAAAGCGAAACAGGAATGTTATCCTCCCAAGGAAACAATACGTGTAACTGCTACCAGTGTTGAAAGTGATTTATAATGCCTAATGGATCTAACCGTTAGGCGCTTATCTCTTTACCCGCAAGAAGTCTTAGAAACACTTAACGAGACTGAAAGGAATACTCTGCACATAATTTGCAAATGGGGCTGTGACGGTTCACAGCAAGCACAGTTTAAGCAGATGTTTAGCAACGATGTGGAATCAGATGCAAATATATTTATAAGTTCCTTTGTACCCTTAAAAATTGTGTGTGGAGAAGAAAAGAAAAAAGTTGTTTGGCAAAACCCTACACCGTCTTCTCCTCGATATTGCCGTCCAATAAGGTTTAGATTCGTAAAAGAATCTAAAGATGTCATCAAAGAAGAAATAAGTTATGTTGAAGACAGTGTAAAGTCACTTGCTATCACAGAAGTGGACCTAAAGGGTAAACATTTCAATATTAAGCACATTTTGAAAATGACCATGGTTGACGGTAAAGTGTGCAATGCAGCAACCAACACAACATCAACGAGCAAGTGTTATATATGTGGTGCTACCTCCAAAAATTTTTATGATTTGTCAACAAAAAATGATGTCAGCTTACAAACTTTAGAGTTTGGGATTTCCGTGCTACATGCACGAATCCGGATATTTGAAAGTATCCTTCATTTGGCCTATAAATTAACTATAAAAAAGTATCGCAAAATTAAGACAAAAGAAGAAAAAGATATCGAAGAAAACAGAAAACGAGAAATTCAAGAAAGGTTTCGCCTCGAAACGGGCCTCTTGGTGGATATGCCAAAATCTAATTTTGGTAACAGCAATGATGGAAACACTAGTAGACGATTTTTTGCAAATCCAGAATTGGCTGCTGACATCACTGGAATCAGCTTTGAACTAATTTACAGGCTGAAAATAATTTTGGAAGCTATATCAAGTGGATATGACATAAATGTTAAAAAGTATGATCAATACGCTTTAGAGACGGCAAAGCTATATGTTGAATTATATGGGTGGCATCCTATGACTCCAACCATGCATAAAGTCCTGATCCATGGTGGGGCAATCATAGAAAATGCGCTCCTGCCGATAGGGCAGCTCTCAGAAGAGGCAGCTGAAGCCCGAAATAAACATTTTCGGTCTTACCGCCAGAATTATGCTAGAAAATTTTCTAGAGAAGTATGCAATGAAGATATATATAGTAGATTACTATTAAGCTCAGACCCGTTAATGAGTAGTATGAAAAAGCCTAAAAAAACATCAGTTAAGTCATTTTCCCCAGAGACAATTGATCTTTTAATACCAGCCCAGCCAAATGAGGATAATTAATACTTTATTTTTTAAATATTTCTTTATGTTTACTTTTTTTTATTATAATGTCTTGTCAATGATAAAGAACTATGTATTTTTATTTAAAATATACTATTAAACCTTAATAGACAGTAAAATAATTTTGGCCGCCTAAATCGGCCAAATCGACCTATGTGCAGCGGTGCGTGAAATAAATCCCATAAGAATTGCATTATACTTCACGCATCGGTATGAAAAATCAAATTTCACACATATTTATCGATGTGTAAAATTGTATTTCACAAATAGGAGTAGAAAAACCACAATTTATGGTGTGTTGATGTTACAATTTATGACTTTATCTGTTAGAATAGCAGGTAGTTTCCCTTTTTAAAGTGCTTTAAACGGTCGTTCATGTTCATTTGATGACTCCAACAATTTAACTCATTAATCAATATGTTATGCAATGGTATTATTTGGTTACGTTTTAATCAAATCGATTAAATAGAGCACCCTAATCTAGCAATAAAAAAAATGCAAAATAAGGTTATGATCTGGGTCTAAAACGTGTTTAAAACATGTTTAAATAACGTTTAAAACGTGTTTAAAACAGAATATACAGGGCATTTTTGTTTTGAGTGTACATATCCCGATAATTACAGCGTTTTAAAAGTTGTGGGAAATCGTTGTTTTAATGCGGTTAATTTGAGGTTTTAAACGAGTGTTATCCACTCCTAGACTAAGCATGAAGTAAAATTTCGAGTTTAGAAAAGCCCAAGAATTTGGATTGGCCGCGTAGCGAAGCGGAGCGGCCAATCCAAATTAGGCTTTTCTAAACTCGAAATTTTACTTCATGCGCCACGCTTAAAAACACTGATTTACAGTGAAGTTAAAAAAACACACACTTACAACAACGGTTATAGGCAACCTAATATACGTTAGAGTTATTGGGTTGCCTATAATCACTGCTTTAAACAATTTTTCCAGCGCAGAATTTGACTCACGTTTTATCCACATTTACATATTAGATTGCTAAAGCCGTATATTTTAAACTTTACGATATTTCAGTGTTTTATACGCGTGGCGCATGAAGTAAAATTTCGAGTTTAGAAAAGCCTAATTTGGATTGGCCGCTCCGCTTCGCTACGCGGCCAATCCAAATTTTCAGGCTTTTCTAAACTCGAAATTTTACTTCATGCTTAGTCTGGGAGTGGAAAGCCCTCGTTTAAAGATTCAAATTGAAATCTTGAACAAAAAACAACGAACGTCGAAAAATGTACAGTGTATGCTTATGTATACCTGAAAGAAAAAATCCCTGTATTTAAAAACCACATGTATGCAGTTTTATTGTAATAAAATGTTATGTTTGATAATGTAATTTGAAATATCTTCAACAATTTAGCTAGAATTGAAAAACAAACAAAAAACTTTAATGAAGTAATATAAAATATAATTTCGCAAATATTTATTTTTAGCAGTAAAGATAATAAAAAACGGTTTTAAACAAATACAACATTTAAAACATGTTTTATACAAATTTAAGATTTAAAACATGTTTACAACGAAACCGTTTAAAACACGACGGCTATTTTTAAACATGTGTAAAACACTGTTTTAAAACAAAGTGTTTTAAACATAACAACCCTGGTTATGATTGATCATATAACGGGTGTTTCCAATCCCAGATTAAGCATGAAGTAAAATTTTGCGTTTAGAAAAGCCTGAACATGTAGCTCGGGCGTAGCGCAACAGAGCGACTGAGACAAATGAGGCTTTTCTAAACTCGAAATTTTGCTTCATGCGCGACGCGTATAAAACGCTGATTTAATGTGAAATGGTCTATAACCAACCAATTCGCAAGTGAAATACGTTTTGTACGACAATCATCAATCCTTAAAATGACGGAAAAGGTGCTATAATGAACATATACATTATTTTTGTCAATAGCACTACTCTAAAATTGGCAGCAGATGGTGTTCACATCTTCAATTTATATGTAAATTACACATGACTACTAAAATGGTTATAGATGTTCAGTTTTCTTCTGGATTTTAAAATGCACAATCAATTGACATTTATAGTAGTCATTTTTTGAATACAATAGACAAGACTAATGGCAGTAGATAGCGTTTACGTCGTCAACTTAAATGTAAATTACATATGACTATTAAAATTGTCAATTTATAGTGCAATTTGAAATCCAGAAGAAAACTAACCATCTTTATTCATTTTAATAGTCTCAAATGTAATGTACATTTCAAATAACGACGTGAACTATTTATGAAAAGGAAAATAGATAGAAAAAATCTGAAATCTAAAATCAAATGACAACAAAACAATATTTAAATAAAACACTGTTTATCACTTTGTTTGTATAACAATTGGTTTATTTGGTGACTATAGTTTCGATACTACACGTATCATTATCAAACCGTTGATAATGATACGTGTAGTATCGAAACTATAGTCACCAAATAAACCAATTGTTATACAAACAAAGTGATAAACAGTGTTTTATTTATGTTCAACAATGTATAACGAAGTAGAAGCCTTTATAATCAGTGAATTAAAACAATATTTGTCAACCATTAGTTTATTTATTGAAAAATGCAGCTTTGTTATTTGCTTCCAAAGGCTACTTGTTTAAGTCGTGACAATTGTGAATTTTTCATAATACTTTCTTTTAAGTTTGCTTTTAATTATTTAACAAAAGAAGATAGCAAATTTGTTTCTCAACAAAGTTTATTCAGAAAAATTAGCTCTTTTGAAATATTTAAAAATATAGGTATGTATCTGGGGAAAAAAATGTCGATGACGTCATTACTTCAGTTTCAAAATTTAGAAAATTATGCAATTTTGGATTAAAATCTATCTTACTCAATCCCATTTATAAACCTTTTTTCAGATTTTTTTCTACCGTTTTTCCTTTTCTAATAATAGAGGAGAGACATCAAGTTTCGCTCACCCTGTACATTTTATATGTAAAATGTTAATCTTTTGTTTTTTGTAAAGAGTGCCTTAGAAACATTCGAGTGACTCCACTTATTTGACAACTCCTAAGATCCATAATTTGCTTACATATCACCCCTGAAGACGGGCATCCAACGATATATATTTTACCAATTGGGATGTATTTTAAACTCACGAGTGTCTTCCATTCCCAGACTAAGCATGAAGTAAAATTTCGAGTTTAGAAAAGCCCCGCGTAGAAAATTTTCACGGAGCTTTTCTAAACTCAAAATTTTACTTCATGCGCCACGCGTATATAACACTGATTTAAAGTGAAGTTAAAAACGCACTGAAAACCAACCCAACTTCTATATTTTTCAAAATTGGATGTGTTCTTTTCTATCCATGGTGTAAACCTTTAGATATTCCTTATTTTCTTGTAAAAAAACTTCGATTCCATGTAGTCTTTCGGTCTCCATAGACCATGATTGGTCCTTCGAGCTGTAGCCTTTGTAAAATGGTAATAAACTTAGTCATCTAGAGTGATCCTTCAATTTGAAACTTCTAAGAACGAGTGTTGTCCACTCCCAGACTAAGCATGAAGTAAAATTTCGAGTTTAGAAAAGCCCCGCGTAGAAAATTTGTCGAGGGTCGCGCAGCGACCCGAGACAAATTTTCACGGGGCTTTTCTAAACTCGAAATTTTACTGCATGCGCCACGCGTATAAACCACTGATTTACAGTAAAGTTAAAAATATAGAACGCTTAGATGTGATGATGATCAATATTTACCAAGATGTAAACGTCAGATACGTTTTAAAAAAATGTATTGACCTAAAATTGCATACGTAGACATAATTCTCGACTTTTTTTTACAAATGTCGTATTAATTATAATTACATTTTAAATAATTTCATAAATATCAAATAAATCCTCCTATCAAAACCACCCCAAACCGGACAAAAGATAACGCCACGCGCCGGCTGAAAACAGATGGACTTCTTACTACCTGCTAATATCGGGTTGTCATTGACACCCAAAAAATGCGGTTGGTTTTCATAATGAATTACCCCTTGAGGCGACTAGACCAAAATCACTAAAATCTACCGATTTCTATCTCTTTCCTAAAATGTTGAAGGGCAAGGGGAAGGGTAAGGGGAAAGAGACCGACCGCATTTTTTTTAGTGTCAATGTCAACCCGATATTAGCAGGTAGTAAGAAGTCCATCTGTTTTCAGCCGGCGCGTGGCGTTATCTTTTATTCGGTTTGGGGTGGTTTTGATAGGAAGATTTTTTTAATATTTATGGAATTATTTAAAATGGAATTATAATTAGTACGACATTTGTAACATAAAATTAATAATATAATTAGTTAAAATATTTTTTGTTGTTTAGTAACAATAATTTTTACAAATAATATACCTAAACTAACCCAACATAACCAACTGAACTAACTTAATAAACTTAACTAACGTAACTAACTTAACTAAAATAATTTATGGAAGAAACCACCGTTGAATTTGCCCTGCAAACCAAATTAGGAACAAATTAGAAATTTTGACATTGCATAAATATTAAAAATTTATAAAATTATGAGTGAATAGTGATGTAAAATTACAGGTAATTTAAAATTGGGTAATATTTTCAGTAATATTACTTAAAAAATGGTAATAATTGGTAGTTTTAAGTTAGACATAAAACTACACGATCGCGTTTTGAACTTCACATTAAGCCAGCATGAAGTAAATATTTTAAGTTTAACAAAAACCTAAAATTTGAATTGGTTTCTTCGCTACGCGGCCAATCCAAATTACTTCATGCTTAATCAGGGAAAGCAAAACATTCGTTAAAAAATCAAAATATTAAAAATCAAGTTTACCTAACATATGAATATATCAATTGTTTTCTAAGCTAATCACATTGACTGTCATCATCAATATTTACAAAATAACAATTTTAAAGAAAAAATAATTTAATTTTATATTTGCATAGAATTTAGTTTATTTTTTATATCATTATTATTAATATTTAAAATGAAACCTGTTGAAATAAATAATAAATATAATTCAAATTGAATCCAGACAAAATGTAAGCATTAATATTGCGAAATTGCGAAATCAATAAAATTAAAAAAACCCAAATTTCATACATGATAAAAGTCACACATATTTTATTATAATATTGTGATTATTAATTTGATTTAATAAAATCATTAAAAGCAACAAACATCTTCAAAATTAATAAAAATCTTCACAATTGTCCAAATTATCACAAATTGACAAAAACGCAAAAATATTATAAAATAGCCAAACTTGACAAATAAATAAACTTATTACACAATTCGTAATAATTAAAAAAATCAACAAAAATTGATATATATATATATATATATATATATATATATATATATATATATATATATATATATATATACGTAAACTATACGAATACAAATCGTCAAAATTGATTTGTAAAATAAGTTAAAGTCCTAAATGTAATAAAGTTAGCTAACTAAAATCGTTAAAATTTTGATTTTAACAAAATTTGTGGAAGATGATAAACTCAATATAAAATGATAAAAATCTTTATTATTTAAAATTACATACATTGGTTAAACATGATGTAAAATTTTGAGTTTATAAATGTCAGAAAACTTGGGTTTGCCAAATTTTCAGACCTTTCTAAAATCAAAATATTGCTTCATGCGCCATGCGTGTACGCCGATTTGATGTGAAGTTCGAAATAGACTGTTATTGATAATTTTTAAATAAATCACTTTAATAATTATTATCATTATAACAGTAAATAAAAATATAATGCGGCCATTCCATAAATAAGTGCACACTTTTTGGGGGTAAATCAGGGATTTTAGCGAATTTCACATATATTATCATCTAGCTATCAAGACATGGTGTTTGGTTGTTACTAGAGGTTAAACAAATTATTGTGTCGAAAGTTATAACAATATAAACTATTAGTACACTTTTATTTTGAACTCAAAAATATCGTAAACCGTTACCTATACAAAAAAAGTTATTTAGTACTTTTTTGTGCTTAAATGTTCAAAGTTTAAAATACATTTTTTTTCAAAACGAAAAACTTTTTAATAAATAAAACATATCTCAAAAAATAATCAAATACTCATGTTTTAATTTTCTTTAAAAAAATATATCTTGTACCCTGATCCTTCCTAAGAATTTTTCCGTTTTTAAAAGTGTGGGCACTTTAAAACTTTTTGAGATATAATTTTTTTAACCGAGCGCTCATTGACATGAGGCGCTCCCGCCAATGGTGTAATGGCCCGGATCACGGTGAGCGCCTCGCCCAAACGCAGCGCTCGGGTAAAAAAATCATATCTCAAAAAGTTTTAAAGTGCAAAAAGTTATATGCAATCGAAAATTATGTCTACGTGTATAATTTTAGGTCAATAGGATTTTTTTAAATGTATCTGACGTTTAATTGTTCAAAATAAAGCTATTGGTAGTATTTTTCTGAATGTATTAAATAAACTTAAGTTGCTTATATCAAGCTGAAATTAAATTTTCTGTAGTAGTTCTGATGCAAGGAATATATTCCTCTAGGTTCGTTCTAAAGAAAACTGTTATAGCCAAATGTTGCTAAATCATTATTTCTAGTAGTATTCGTAATGTTAAAATTAATATATAGAAAACGTAAATTGCAAGTTTTTTTTGTATGAACAAAAGTTGTTTTGTTTGATATTTCGATTAGAATGCGAAGAGTTCAGTGAGTAATGCTTAACAATTATTTTGGATTAAACCAATATTTTTTGAGAAATTTGAAAAATGTTTGCAGATCTTTTTTTTAAAGACCAACAAGATTATGATTGGCATACTAAACGTATTTCACTTGTTAATTGCTTGGTTATAAACCATTTCACACTAAATCAGCGTTTTATACTCGTCGCGCATGAAGTAAAATTTCGAGTTTAGAAAAGCCTAATTTATCTCAGTCGCTCTGCTGCGCTACGCGCCCGAACTAAAGTTTCAGGCTTTTCTAAACTGAAAATTTTACTTCGTGCTTAAACTGGGATTGGAAAGACTCGTTAGATGATCAATCATAACCTGATTTAGCATTTTTTTTTATTGCTAGATTAGCGTGATTTATTAAATCGATTTGATTAAAGCGTAACCAAATAATACCATTGTATAATATATTGATTAATGTGGTAAATTGTTGAGTCATCAAGTAAACATGAACGACCGTTTAAAACGCTTTAAAAAGGGAAAAAAAGGGAAACTACCTGCTATTCGAACAGATAAGGTCTAAATTGTAACATCAACACCCCATAAATTGTGGTGTTATCGGGGTGCGGGACGTCGCTTGCTGTTGTGCTAATTTTTATAAAGAGCATGAGTTATGCACTAACGACGTTCCTCCGTAACACTCCGGTGGCTCAGGATTGGTCACACACAAATAATAATAATAAATTTACTTACCTAAATATCCTTGGTCAAAAGGCACTCATTTTTATTGTATACAAAAAAAGGTTGTTTGAATTTTGTATGAATTTAAAATGACTATTGTTTTGAAAAAACAACATTAAAAATTTATTAACAAGAAACAAAAGGACCAACAAAAATGTAATGAATGAAACAAATGAACACAGAAATACAATGATTAAGCTAAACAAACAATGATGAAATGAACAATGATAAAAATGTATGAAATGAACAAATGAATGAAATTTAACGAACGTGATATGACGATTCAATGAATAATGACACCAACTTATAGGTACGCGACGAATGATGAAAACCTTACTTGATATAACTTCGAACTTCACTTCATGTATCCTGAATGCGTTTTTGAACTTGATGTCTGGAGTTCGACTGACTTCTGATGACCGAATCAAGTTTTCGAACTGTACTGCCTTTCCTCTGTCTTCCGCTGTCTCTTATCTTCCCAACCACCGCCGTCTTCACCCCCGCCATGTATCTTGGGGGTGACGGTGATTGGTCGAGAACGTGGTAGAAGAAGCAGAGGGTGGAGTTTTCATATTTAGCTGAGGCCAAAAAGTTTTGGGCCTCTGGTTTTCGACTGCTCCGGCGTGTCGAAGTTTGTGCTGCAGATGTTACGACCATAAACCTTTGTTCTCGCTGTTTTCCCGAAATTTTGAGAAATTCCCAAAGGCTTTGTTTTCATGGTCGTAAACATCTACAGCGCGCCGTGGGTTTTATGGCGCTGGTCCTCGGAGGTGCGGAATTTTATGACCTTCCTCGGGGTTGTAAACGTCGGCCGGTGCTGGTCGCGCGGTTAATGATGGGGTGGTTTGCAAGTCGTCATTGTTGGTCACGTTCGGGGGAATTCAATATTGGACTAATTTACATATTTACAAGAACAAAAATATATACAAAAGAACATCGAATGAATGGTTACGAACTTGAGTCATTTGGAATTAAAATGATTATGAAATGAAATGAGCAAAACAAATGGAGTCCGATGTTTTCGCGAATGTGAATAAAATAATCAAGTTACGACGTTTTCGATAAAACGCCGGTAACAGTGGTTTCTTTTCTTCCATTATACTCCCGCGTTTGTAGAGGGTGTCTCTCTTCAAAATTTGCTGGTTTAGAGATTTTGTAGAGGCCCTCCCCTTGAGTGCTCGGTCTCTTTCCCCTTACCCTCCAACATTTTAGGAAAGAGATAGAAATGGGAAGATTTTAGAGTTTTTGCTCTAGTCGCGTATTTTCGGGACCGACACACCGGGCGGTGACAATAGTTTAATCTGCCCTTATGCTTGAGCCGGTGATCCATTGTGATCGTCACGTTCGCAAATTTTAGGAAATTTTGTCCGGCTGAACTTTAATCTATTTCGGCCGAATTTGGGGATTTAGGTAATCCGAATTTTTAGAAAGGTTTGTTACTTATCCCGAAAATACGTTGTCGGTTTATCGTTTTATTGCCCTGGATTATATAAAACAAAAGGCAAACATTTCTGTACGAACGGATTTTAACGGATTTTCAAACTAAAAGAATGTTTAATTTTTATAAAACTGTAAAAGGGAATGAAATGCAATGAGGTCCGGTGTTACATTCAATCGCGAATTAAAAATTAAACGTGTTACGACGTGTCAAAATGACACGCCGATAACAGAAGCTTCAATGAGTGTTTCCACTCCCAGACTAAGCATGAAGTAAAATTTCGAGTTTAGAAAAGCCCCGCGTAAGAAATTTGTCGAGGGTCGCGCAGCGACCCGAGACAAATTTTTGCGGGGTTTTCTAAACTCGAAATTTTACTTCATGCGCCACGCGTATAAAACACTGATTTAAAGTAAAGTTAAAAATGCACTAAAAACAACTCAACTTCGATTTTCTTTTAAATTGGATATTTTATTTCCTATCGATGCTGTAAACCTTCAAATGTTCACAAATAGAAAGACTGTTATTCCTTACTTCACTTTTTATTTTTATGTTAGATGTACATTTCGAGACACAAGGTGCTCATTATCAATAACAAACTAAATCCTTAAAACTATGTGCGCGTTATATATAGTTGACGGGATATCGGAAAAACCAAAAAGTAATTAAACCTATTGTTAACGGCTAAAGGTTCTAGATGGGTGTCGGTGTCATTACATTATCTGCGGGATGGGACGGCGCGGGCGGCTTATGGATCGGGAAGTTGGTCGGTAGGATTACATTCACTGAAGGATTATTTTTGGGTAACAAATCTAATAATGGATTAACTAAGGGACTAAGATCGAAATTCAGCAAAACATTTTTATTTTTATACATTTCAATGGATTCAAGCATATTTAATCTACGATGACTTGATTGCTTTAAAAGTTTAATATTGTTTACCGAGAATGTGTGTCCTGTTTCAATTGAATGGTGTGCAACTGCTGATTTGTCCGGGTTTTGAATTTTAAAATAATACTGGTGTTCTTTAAATCTTTTTAATATGTTACGTTGTGTTTGACCTACGTATATTTTATTGCAATTGTTGCAGTTTATTGAGTAAATTCCGGATTTTTCTAGGTGGTTTGTTTTAGTGAATGTGTTGCCAAGTAAACATTTTAATTTTGTGTTGACATAAAATGCAGGAGAAAGGTTGAATTTATTCAATAAACCACCAATTTTCATACAAGTTGCTGGGTGGTACACGAATCTAGCATACTTTTTTGGGGCGGCTTCCTTTGAGTTAGTTAGTGTGGAATTTGAAATAATTTTATGATTCCTAATTTGTTTGTTAATTAATCTATTGATTGTGTCAATGCTGTAATTTAATGAAATGCCTATGTTCTTGATTAAACTAAATTCCTTTTCCCTATTTTCAGTGGATAATGGTATGTTTATTGCTCTAAAAATCATGCTGTTAAAAGCTGCTAATTTGTGTTTAAAAGGAGAAGACGAAGATGAGTGGATGTAATTAAATGTGTGTGTGTTTTTTCTGTAAATGTTGAATTCTATTTTTGTATTATTGTTTTTTCTCAAAAGTAAGTCTAAAAAGGGAATTTGATTGTTTTCTTCTATTTCATAAGTAAAGTTAATACTAGGGAATAATAATGACACCGACACCCATCTAGAACCTTTAGCCGCTAATAATAGGTTTAATTACTTTTTGGTTTTTCCGATATCCCGTCAACTATATATAACGCGCACATAGTTTTAAGAATTTAGTTTGTTATTGATAATGAGCACCTTGTGTCTCGAAATGTACATCTAACAAAAATAAAAAGTGAAGTAAGGAATAACAGTCTTTCTATTTGTGATTAATCACTTCACGTAAACTCGAAACAATACAGTTACTTCAAATGTTCGTTGTTTTTTTGTTAAAAAACTTCAATTCCCTGTAGTCCTTCGCTCTTCGAAAAGCATCATTGGTCCTTCGAGCTGTAGCCTTTGTAAAATGGTCCTTTGAGTAATAAACTTACTAATCTTTCAATTTGAAACTTCCAAGAACGGGTGTCGTCCACTCCCAGACTAAGCATGAAGTAAAATTTCGAGTTTAGAAAAGCCCCGCGTAGAAAATTTGTCGAGGGTCGCGCAGCGACCCTCGACAAATTTTCGCGGGGCTTTTCTAAACTCGAAATTTTACTTCATGCGCCACGCGTATAAAACACTGATTTAAAGTGAAGTTAAAAATGCACTGAAAACAACTCAACTTCGATTTTTTTTTTAAATTGGATATTTTATTTCCCATCGATGCTGTAAACCTTCAAATGTTCGTTGTTTTTTTGTTAAAAAAACTTCAATTCCCTGTAGTCCTACGCTCTCCGAAAAGCATCATTGGTCCTTCGAGCTGTAGCTTTTGTAAAATGCTCCTTTGAGTAATAAACTTAGTAATCTAAAGTGATCTTTCAATATAATGGTTTGTAAATTAAATTCACTTAGTTTTGTTTCACTTATATGTATTTTATTTTCTACTAGTTTCGGCTTAATGCCATTATCAAGAATGATGTACAAATGGATTTGTTTGGGAATATATACAGTGATCTTTCAATTTAAATAACACTGATGTCAGAAACTATAAAACAATTTAATAAACTTGACAAAAACATAAAAGAACTAAATTATACAACATATAAATTAAAAATTAAGAACCTAATACTAAACAACAAAATAAATTAAGTAAATATATCGGAGCAGAAAATGTACAAAACATATATCCCTCGATACCAGTAGCCCGAGATGGGAACAATCACCCAACGATCTCGCGGCGAAGAAGTAGGGAAGGAAAAAAGAAAAATTTCAATTTTTACAATACCATTTATTATAAATATAGTATTATTGTAATGAATGTTTGTAAATAAAGAATATTGTATTTAAAAAAAAAAAAAACTTCCAAGAACGAGTGTCGTCCACTCCCAGACTAAGCACGAAGTAAAATTTCGAGTTTAGAAAAGCCTGAAAATTTGGCTCGTGCGCGTAGCGAAGCGAAGCGACCGAGCCAAATTAGGCTTTTCTAAACAAATACAAATACAAATACAAATGGATTTGTTTGGGAATATATACAGTAATCTTTCAATTTAAAACTTCCAAGAACGAGTGTCGTCCACTCCCAGACTAAGCATGAAGTAAAATTTCGAATTTAGGAAATCCTAAAAATTTGGCTCGGGCGCGTAGCGAAGCGAAGCGACCGAGCCAATTTAGGCTTTTCTAAACAAATACAAATACAAATGGATGTGTTTCTTGAATAACGTAGGGGGACAGTTCTTCCACTCCATTTCTTCCACTTACCAATACTTCCACTACACCTTTACTTCCACTCCATTTCTTCCACTGACCGTTACTTCCACTAGTTCTTATTTCCACTAACCATCACTTCCACTAGTTCTTTTTTCCACTCCATTTCTTCCACTCCAGTTCTTCCACTTACCAATACTTCCAAAAGGAATGCATACATGCTGAGATGATTGCGCCCCACCACCACGGAGAATCGGTTTTTTTTCACTAGTTCTTCCATAATTCGAAATTCGAAAATTGGATCGAAGTCTCAAGAATAGCAAACATTGTCAAAAAATTTAGTAAATTCGACGAAGAAAATAGGATTCTGGAGTACCTACAAGCTGTAGGCCACAATATCTCTCTGTGATTCTTATACTGTATAAAATGTGGAATAATATAATGTAATTTGAATAAATTGTACAATTATTTTGAATTGGAAAAAAGGTATGGTGGAATTGGTGGTTAGTGGAAGTAAAGGTGTAGTGGAAGTATTGGTAAGTGGAAGAACTGGAGTGGAAGAAATGGAGTGGAAGAAATGGAGTGGAAAAAAGAACTAGTGGAAGTGATGGTTAGTGGAAATAAGAACTAGTGGAAGTAACGGTCAGTGGAAGAAATGGAGTGGAAGTTGCGTCGCACAATCCTTGAATAATTTTCTCACTTATCACTTGGTGAAACATTTTTAAATATTGATAATGAAGGTTTAAATTAAATTAATTTAATTTAAACCTTCATTATCAACAAATGGATATGTTTGGGAATATATACAGTGATCTTTCAATTTAAAACTTCCAAGAACGAGTGTCGTCCACTCCCAGACTAAGCATGAAGTAAAATTTCGAGTTTAGAAAAGCCTAAAAATTTGGCTCGGGCGCGTAGCGAAGCGAAGCGACCGAGCCAAATTAGGCTTTTCTAAACTCGAAATTTTACTTCATGCGCCACGCGTATAAAACACTGATTTCAAGTGAAGTTATAAATACACTTTAAAAATTAGTAATCGACATATTGAAACAACAAAATACTTACATTTTTCCTCATACATTCTCAAGCCAGGTGAAATAATACAGTGTATCAAATTAACTTATTTAGTTAGTAATTATTATTCATGTTTGTTATAACCTCAGAATAAATGACATTTGTCACTTTTTTTACAAGGCACACTAATTGTAATTTTAAAAAAATAGAAGATTTAATTTAATTGTTTTTTCGACAAAATATTAAATAAATAAGAAATTGGGCATTATTGGGTTCAGAAAAATAATGTCTAATATCAACAACAATTTAAATAAGATAAATTCAAATTCAAAACTATTTGAATTCAAGAAAATAAGCTTACGCTTCTTATAGTTTGCACACTTTAAACATAATATATAAAATTACGAAAAAACTATTCGTGAAAATGCAAAAATGTCTTAATTAATAAGACAACTTAAGACGATAAATATCACTGAATCAAACACTTACTATGTTTTTACCACAAAATATTTATTGTATGTATATATATTATATTACACAAATATACACATAAATTCACGACTTAATTTTCGACGTTTGACGGTCATTATCAAGTGAAACAAATTACAAAGGGGGTTACATTTATACAGGTAAAACAATTTAGAGTGAGGGTAGCAAAACAAATTAGGTTAAACAGGTACAAAGATTTACACATTAAAGGATTTCAAAGAGCGGCGTGTACACTAAATCGGTTTGTTCGTTTAACAGATTAACTAGGGGGTTCTTGGTTCGTTTGAAAATTTCGGCGGATTCGAGCAGGTTAAGCTTTGTGCCTTTGGTACAGTTATGTAAAATTTTAATTTTATTTATTTCTGGAAATGAATGTTTGCACTCTAATACGTGGTACGATAAATATCCATTGAAACAATTGTTTCAATGGATATTTATCGTCTTAAGTTGTCTTATTAATTAAGACATTGTTTGCATTTTCACGAATAGTTTTTTCGTAATTTTATATATTATAAACAATGTAAATTCCAAAACGAGTAATTGCCCACTAAGCAAACACAATTAGGAAATGTTTCATCAACAATAAAACAACGTTTAATGTTGCTACAATGTTGATATAATGTTATTTGTTTGTTTTTTGCTCAGTGAGTGATTGGTTGAATTTAATCTAAATTTTAAAATTGTCTTTCAAAAATAATAGTTAATCAAAATACGAGATTCAAGATTTGATACAGTTTGAATCTGATATGGGTTGAATCTGTTTAAATCGATTGAGTTTTATTTCGCAGGGAAAACCGGAGAGCGCGCGCGCGTTTCCTTTGCAAATTACAAATTCGGAAGTAAAAATAATTGAGTGAATTGCGCTAATCAAAAAAAAAAGAAGAACGAACGAACTCCATGGCCATCGGGGAAAGCGGACCGGGCAAGGCCTCCACGTGACTCCGCACGCCGTTCATATATTGTCGTCCACAAAGTGGACACCCTGCAGTTGTGGTTCAGTCGTCAGATCGAGGAACCCGCGCGCACATAACACCCACGATGCCTTTCAACGCCGAACAGGTCGCAGTCGAGGATTCGACGGACGAGGCCATCTCCAGCGACGCCGCCACCTCCGAAGACGAGGGCTACCCGACCATCAAGGATAACGCTAATTTTCCCAAAAAATCAAAACCCGCGACTTTCGAAAGTATACCGGAGCGGGAAGTCCACGAGAAGTTCATCAGGGATTCCGTCGATATCCTCATGAAGGATGCGATCTTCAACGGGCTGCAGAGGGACAGCAAAGTTTCGGAGTGGAGGAGCCCGGAGGAGCTGCAGAAGTTGATGGATCTGAAGGTTTATAATTTCGGGGCTACGCACGAGGAGCTGCTGAAACTGCTGAAGGACACCGTCGGCTATTCGGTAAAGACGGGGCATCCTTACTTCGTTAATCAGTTGTTTTCTTCTGTGGATCCCTACGGGCTCGTCGGGCAATGGCTGACGGATGCGCTGAATCCCAGTGTATACACCTACGAGGTTTCTCCGGTTTTCACGCTGATGGAGGAAGAGGTTTTGAGGGAGATGAGGAAGATCGTCGGGTTTCCGGATGGGAATGGTGATGGGATTTTCTGTCCCGGCGGTTCGATCGCTAATGGATATGCTCTTAGCTGTGCTAGATATCAATTCATGCCAGATATAAAAGTAAGTAATATTCGTTTAATTTAAAAAAAGAATTATTGCTTTCTCAAAACACGACGACGTAAACGCCATCTGTTACCCATTTGCTAAGTGGCATCGTCAACAAGCAGAACGCCTATACAGAGTGGCCCAAATTCGAAGTTTTTATAAGGTATCTCAGTAACCCGAATAGTTAGACAAAATCTGATATACATGTCATGACCTCTTTTTTTAGAGAAAATAACAATATCATTAACAGATCATAGCTAGCTTGATTAGTTTTCGAGATATCGGGCGTTTTTCAATTGTTGGCTATTTTTACTTTCCCCCGTATGTAATACAAAGGGAAAGTATTGTTTTCGTGAAACAATTTTTCGAATCAAAAATTTTAGCGGAAATATCCGTTTTGAGGTCCCCTGAGTCGAATAAGACCATTTTTAAAAAATGTCTGTCTCTCTGTGTGTGTGCGCTGTACCGCAAAAACCGCTGAAGATATCGAGATGAAACTTGAAACTTGAGCTTTTTGTTACAATCGGAAGAACTGAAAAGCTTTCGGTGAAAATCGGAAAACCGGAAGTGGTACTTTACTCTTAGCGTTTTTCAGTTTTTTCTGATTTTTTCAATAAATGTTCATCAAACAAAAAATTCTTTCAAATAAAAGTTGTAGATAATAACAAAATGAAGATGTATTGTTCACTTACTTTTTGTTATAGCACTCTTAGTTTTTGAGATATTTAATAAATAGTGTTTTTTTATCTAGTCATTGATTTGTGTCAGTGTGTGTGTTGATGCAATTGGAAAATGTTTCAAATAAAAGTTGTAGGTAATAAAATATTAAAGATTTTATGTATTTTCACTTTTTGTCATAGCACTCTTAGTTTTTGAGATATTCAATAAATAGTGTTTTTTATCTAGTCATTGGTTTGTGTCAGTATGTGTTGATCCAATTGAAAAATGTTTCAAATAAAAGTTGTAGGAAATGAAAAACTAAAGATTTTTTGTGGATTCACTTTTTGTCAGAGCCCTCTTAGTTTTTGATATATTTAATAAATAGTGTTTTTTATCTAGTCATTGATTTGTGTCAGTATATGTGTTGATACAATTGAAAAATGTTTCAAATAAAAGTTGTAGGTAATAAAATATTAAAGATTTTTTGTAGATTCACTTTTTGTCATAGCACTCTTAGTTTTTGAGATATTCAATAAATAGTGTTTTTTGTCTAGTCATTGGTTTGTGTCAGTATGTGTTGATCCAATTGAAAAATGTTTCAAATAAAAGTTGTAGTTATCAAAAAGTTGAAGACATTTTGAAAATAATAATGCTACAAATATTTAAAAGTGATTTAATACGCAATTTACGGGGGAAAGTACTATGATGGACACATCACCATTTTTAAATACGTCTTTTTCTCAATAACTATAAAATATACAAATAAATAGTTTAATAGTTATTTGTGTAGTTTTCAACGTAGAATTCAGTGGCGTACTTATTTTTTTATTTTAACTTTTAATTAATATCATTAACAGATCATAGCTAGCTTGATTAGTGTTCGAGATATCGGGCGTTTTTCAATTGTTGGCTATTTTTAAATACGTCTTTTTCTCAATAACTATAAAATATACAAATAAATAGTTCAATAGTTATTTGTGTAGTTTTCAACGTGAATTCAGTGGCGTACTTATTTTTTTATTATAACTTTTAATTAATATCATTAACAGATCATAGCTAGCTTGATTAGTTTTCGAGATATCGGGCGTTTTTCAATTGTTGGCTATTTTTAAATACGTCTTTTTCTCAATAACTATAAAATATACAAATAAATAGTTCAATAGTTATTTGTGTAGTTTTCAACGTGAATTCAGTGGCGCACTTATTTTTTTATTATACCTTTTAATTAATATCATTAACAGATCATAGCGAGCTTGATTAGTTTTCGAGATATCGGGCGTTTTTCAATTGTTGGCTATTTTTAAATACGTCTTTTTCTCAATAACTATAAAATATACAAATAAATAGTTCAATAGTTATTTGTGTAGTTTTCAACGTGAATTCAGTGGCGTACTTATTTTTTTATTATAACTTTTAATTAATATCATTAACAGATCATAGCTAGCTTGATTAGTTTTCGAGATATCGGGCGTTTTTCAATTGTTGGCTATTTTTAAATACGCCTTTTTCTCAATAACTATAAAATATACAAATAAATAGTTTAATATTTATTTGTGTAGTTTTCAACGTAGAATTCAGTGGCGTACTTATTTTTTTATTTTAACATTTAATTAATTTCATTAACAGATCATAGCGAGCTTGATTAGTTTTCGAGATATCGGGCGTTTTTCAATTGTTGGCTATTTTTAAATACGTATTTTTCTTAATAACTATAAGATATACAAATAAATAGTTTAATAGTTATTTGTGTAGTTTTCAACGTAGAATTCAGTGGCGTACTTATTTTTTATTTCAACTTTTAATTTCAGAGTTATGATACAAAGTTGCATTTTTTTAAATGGAACACCCTGTATGTTCTATGTTATTAAATAGCATTTTAAATTAGCTTTACATTAATGTACATATTTAACAAAAATTCGTAAAAATACACAAAAAAAAAACGATTATATTAAAAACTAAGTTAGTTTAAATATTAATTTTATAATTTTTTAAGACTTTTGCGATCAATTACTAAGTCTACAGATCACTTCGTTATTAATAAATAATATTAACATCTCTGTGATTATAATAGTATGTATTATCAAATATTTATCTAAAAGCTTCAGAGTTGAAAGCTAAAGAATCAAAAATTGTTTCAATAAAATAAAATATATATTTTATTTTATTGAAACAATTTTTGATTCTTTAGCTTTCAACTCTGAAGCTTTTAGATAAATATTTGATAATAACATAAAAATATATAGGGTGTTCCATTTAAAAACATACAACTTCATATCATAACTCGGAAATTAAAAGTCCGAATAAACAAATAAGCACGCCACTGCATTCTACGCTGAAAACTACAGAAATAATAATTGGACTGTTTTATTGTATATCTTATGGTTATTAAGATAAAGACATGTTTTAAAATAGCCAACAATTGAAAAACGCCTGATATCTTCCAAACTAATTAAGTTAGCCATGATCTATTTACGCCATTATTAATGTCTCGTAAAAAGAGATCATGACGTTTACATTAATTTTTTTCTAACCCTTCAGGTTACCGAGATACCCTATGAAAACATCGATTTAGTCCACCCTATACAGTGACCAGTGCTGCCGATTTTGGGTATTTAACCCCAACATTAGGGTAATTAAAGAGGCAAGGCTGTAGCTAGAAAAAAAAATCGGAGGGGATTATAAAAATGTCGGCGGGGTTTTAATGGTTAAAATATTGTTTTTGCTCTGACAAGGGCGCTTCTACATGGAAAAATTTAACATTTTGAAAATTTTGGCGGAAGTTTGAACCCCCATATCCTCCCCCCTGGTTACGGCCTCGTAAAGAAGTGTGTTTTTTTGGGGGGATTTATATATTTGGGGGTAAAATGGGGTATTTTCGAGTCTAAACATGTTCTTCGTTTAAGTATACATACCCTAATGTACTGTACACGTTGTGAATGTTCAGATATTCGTCGTGTTTGAGAATGACTCAAATTGAGGCTTTAAACGAGTGTTTTCCATTCCCAGATTAAGCATGAAGTAAAATTTCGAGTTTAGAAAAGCCTAAAAATTTTGTTTGGTTGCGTATCGCGAAGCGCGGAAAAAACTAACCTAACCTACAAATTTGACGTAAACAAACAAGATTTAACCAGCCTAACCTACAAATTTATAATAATAAAGAATATTTATTTAGCACTTTTGCTATACATGAAAATATACTATTACAAATTTTCCTAGAAATATATATATATATATATATATATATATATATATATATATATATATACAGGGTGTCCCCGAATGGTCTGTACAACGCTCTACCACATATTCTCTGAAACAAAATAAGACGATTTAACTAAACTTATCTCTATCCAAAAGTGGTTCCTAAGCCATCTACAAGGCCTCAAAGATATTATTTTTTTTCATTATTTTTCAAATATTTTTATTTTGGAATTAGGTAAGAAAACCTAATTACATTGATACCATGCACTTTTTGCGATATGTTTCTTTATCCTACGTTTAAAGTAAATGGTCAAAATAGGACCATCGACTTCTTAAGATACCTAAATCTTTTTATTCAACAGGTCAAATCATAAGGAATACTTTTTTTCTGCAAGATCATTCAATTTTACGTATTTTTTGTCTCTTATAAAATTTTGCTATTGCTATCTATTGTTTATGGTAAGCCCATAAATACGCACGACGAATTATGGGCGCGAATACAGAATGCGTTTCAAACAGTTAAAAACAATGTTGGTGTTTTACAACGTGTCCATTTTAATTTTTTGCGACGTGTAAATTGTTGTATTGCTGAAAATGGCAATCAGTTTGAACATTTGTTGTGAAACTAATAAATTTGTGTTTATTGTTAGGTACCTATCTTTATTTCTACTTTGTTAATTGTTTTGAGAAGCAAAATATTGTTCATAATTTTATTAATTGTTTTTAACAAATAAAAATATTTTTTTTGTGGGGAAAATAGCAAAATTTTATAAGAGACAAAAAATACGTAAAAAAAAAATAATATCTTTGGAGCCTCGTAGATGGCTTAGGAACCACTTTTGGATAGAGATAAGCTTAGTTAAATCGTCTTATTTTGTTTCAGAGAATATGTGGTAGAGCGTTGTACAGACCATTCGGGGACACCCTGAATATATATATATATATATATATATATAACTTGCTTGAGTTTTTGGGCTGCTTTCTCGCGTTGGTTGGTTTATTTGCGCTCTACGTTTCGGCAGCATCACTTCTGCCATCCTCAGGAGCTTTTTTGTATACTGAGTGATGGATGTCACGTTCACTGTCAGTACATTTGTTTTGTAAACTCAAGCAAGTTATATTTTGCTCGCGAAAACCTAAAAATAAATATATATATATATATATATATATATATATATATATATATATACAGGGTGAGTTTTTTTCGATGTTCTCTATGGGGATCTCGGAAACTATAAGAGATAGAAAAACGGTTAAATGGGGAAAGAAGTGTAGTTTTATAGGACGAATAAAATGACACTTTCAAAATATTTGAAAAAGTCAAGGGTAACTAGATATTTTGAATAAAGTAAAATGTGTCAATTTTTTAAATCAATATATCTCTATTATTATCATAGATAGAAAAAAACCGTATGGGACAAAGTTGTAGAAAATTTGACACAGATTAATAACAAAAAATTTTAAAAAAATTCGCCCATATTTTGGGAGATATGACACAAACTTACCTTTTTTACTTTCCCCCGTATGTAATACAAAGGGAAAGTATTGTTTTCGTGAAAATTTTCAAATCAAAAATTTTGGCGGAAATATCCGTTTTGAGGTCCCCTGAGTCGAATAAGACCATTTTTGAAAAATGTCTGTCTGTCTGTCTGTCTGTCTGTGTGTCTGTGTGCGCTGTACCGCAAAAACCGCTAAAGATATCGAGATGAAACTTGAAACTTAAGCTTTTTGTTACAATCGGAAGAACTGAAAAGCTTTTGGTGAAAATCGGAAAACCGGAAGTGGTACTTTACTCGTAGCGTTTTTCAGTTTTTTCAGATTTTTTCAATAAATGTTCATCAAACAAAAAATACTTTCAAATAAAAGTTGTAGATAATAACAAAATGAAGATGTATTGTTTACTTACTTTTTGTCATAGCACTCTTAGTTTTTGAGATATTTTAAAAGTTGTTTGTTTTATCTAGTTATTGATGTGTGACAGTGTATGTGTCGATACAATTGAAAAATGTTTCAAATAAAAGTTGTACGAAGTAAAAAACTAAACATTTTTTGTGGATTCACTTTTTGTCATAGCACTTTTAGTTTTTGAGATATTTAATAAATAGTGTTTTTTATCTAGTCATTGATTTGTGTCAGTGTGTGTGTTGATACAATTGGAAAATGTTTCAAATAAAAGTTGTAGGTAATAAAATATTAAAGATTTTTTGTATCTTCACTTTTTGTCATAGCACTCTTAGTTTTTGAGACATTCAATAAATAGTGTTTTTTATCTAGTCATTGGTTTGTGTCAGTATGTGTTGATCCAATTGAAAAATGTTTCAAATAAAAGTTGTAGTTATCAAAAAGTTGAAGACATTTTGAAAATAATAATGATACAAATATTTTAAAAGTGATTTAATACGCAATTTGCGGGGGAAAGTATTATGATGGACACATCACCATTTTTTTAAATGGAAACAATAGTTGGGTATGACTTTATTAAAAGGGCTATTTTTTTCCCTTCAATTCGATATAACATATGCCATAGTTATTTTTAAAATAAAGTAAGTTACAATCGTTTTTAATTTTACCGTACACCAAAAAATAGTTAGCCATGAAAAAGACAAAAGTAGAACAATTGCAGTTGTTTATTATAATAATAATAATAATCTTTATTTAGCATCTTTGCTATATAATAACATAGAAAAATATATGTATATCTATATATGTATATAAAATAAACATTTGATCATCCTTAATCTATAAATTGTGTATGTATAATAAATTTATCACATAATAATACTTAATATATAATCTTTTTACTACTTTAATAAAATCAGTCTAAAACCATACTTAAACACATATTAATTCATTTCCATATTTGGTTTGTTTCGATAAGTTTGTTTTGTATTTATTTGGTGTTGAAAGTTTTTTAAAGTGATAATGAATTTTTCCAAGGAAGAAAAGCGTGATATGCTTGTTTGTTACATTCAGTGTAATAAAAACGATGCGGATGCTGCAGAACAATATTATAATCAATATATCGATCGTCGGCAGCCATCTTTACCAACATTCAGAAGAATTTAGCACAATTTGGGTGAGTACGGATCCTTTACAAAGCCGAAACTTGAAAAAAACGAAATTAATGAAGTTTCGGAAATAAACGTATTAGCATTGGCGATGATAGATCCATCCACATCGACCAGACAAATTGCAACAGAAGCAAGCATATCTCAACGGACTGTAGTACGAGTTTTAAAAAAAAACACAAATATCACCCATATAAGGTATCAATTTCACAAAATTTACATGACGGTGATACCAATAAGAGAATGGTCTTCTGTGTGTGGTACAAAAACATGTGCCAAGAGGATAATACGTTCCCTACAAAAATAATTTGGACAGATGAAACGCGATTTACTAATTGTGGGTTTTTTAACCGGCACAATGAACATGTTTGGAGTCAGGAGAATCCACGAGAAGTTGCACAACGTAGACCACAAATTAAATTTGGATTTAATGTATGGTGCGGTGTGTTCGGATCGAGAATTCTCGGCCCATATATTTTTGATAACACATTGAATGCAAATGATTACCTTCGTTTTCTTCAAGAAACATTTGAAGATATGCTCGATGATTTAAATTTATCAGTACGGGCAAGATTGAAGTGGTTTCAACACGACGGAGCTCCACCTCATAGCAAGTTGGCTGTGCGAAACTATTTAAATGATGCTTTTCCTAATTCATGGGTGGGAAGAAATGGACCAATCCTATGGCCACCTAGATCACCCGACCTATCCCTTTTAGACTTTTTTCTGTGGGGTTATGTGAAGAACAAAGTGTATCAACAATCATATCAATCCGTGGAGGATCTTAGACTAGCTGTACTGGAAACATTTAATTCTATTGACAGAAGAAAAGTAAAAAAAGCCACAAATTCGATTTTAAAAAGATGTACTTTATTCCATAATAATAATGGTGGACTTTTTGAGCATCTTATGTAATATTTAAAATTTTTTTCTATTATTATTTTGATAATTTTCGAATTATTTTACTTTATGTTGCTTTTGACAAATCTAAAGAAAGATAATAAATTAAATATTGATTTCGCTGCTATAAACAACCGCAATTGTTTTACTTTTGTCTTTTTCATGGCTAACTATTTTTTGGTGTATGGAAAAATTAAAACGACTATAACTTATTTTATTTTAAAAATAACTATGGCATATGTTATATCGGATTAAAGGGAAAAAAATAACCTTTCCAATGAGGCCATAGCCAACTATTGTTTCCATTTAAAAAAAAGATAAGTTTGTGTCATATCTCCCAAAATATGGGCGAATTTTTTTTTGATTTTTTGTTATTAATCTGTGTAAAATTTTCTACAACTTTGTCCTTTACAGTTTTTTTCTATCTATGATAATAATAGAGATATATTCATTTCAAAAAAATTGACACATTTTACTTTATTCAAAATATCTAGTTACCCTTGACTTTTTCAAATGGCAAATGTCTACTGAAATATCACGTTTGAAAACCGATATAACTAATGAACTTACTAATCACTTCACTGCATTAATTAATACGATAATCGAACCTCTTCGCAAAGAAAATGCGAGTTTGAAACATCAACTCGATTCCATAAATAAAGAGCATTTAGAAATCTGCAACTCTTTGAATAATTTTGATAAGCAACTGAGAGCAAATAATCTAATTATTGAAGGTCTAACGGAAAACGATAACGAAGTTATATTTGACGTTGTTAACGATTTATTTGTTAACAAATTAAACGTCACATTATCGCTATACGATATTGCCAATACCCGCCGCTTGGGTTCTAAAAACACAAAAACGCGTCCTGTTCTGGTTAAATTCAACAACCCCGACCAGAAACACAACGTGCTGAAAAATGCTATGAAACTAAAAGGGACGGGAATTTATATCAATAAAGATCTTACTCCTGAGCAACGATCAATTCGAAGTATACTTCGGAAGTACCAGAAGAATCTGATTATACCTCTTTTATAAGTGATACTGAAACCAAGATTTCCAAGGAACCGGGCAAGTTCTGGAACTTTATCAATTGCATCCGCCATGAATCCTCTATCCCTCCAGTCATGGAATATGAAAATCTTTCTCTATCTTCACCACTTGATATAGTGAATGCATTTGCTGCACACTTTTCCAAATCATTTACTGTCTCCACTAAACCTGTTATTAATGCTGTTTATAATAACCTTAACACTGTAAATGATTTTATTAGCATTTCTAAGGTCACTGATGATTTAGTAATTGAAGCCCTTAGTAAGCTAAGTAATAAAGTTACCGCGGGCCCTGATGGTATTCCTGCGGTAGTACTTAAGGATTGCCGCAATATGCTTGCACTTCCTCTATCTCATATATTTAATTTATGTCTCCTTCACAATACCGTTCCTAACCGCTGGAAAAGTACGCGCATTGTACCCGTTTTTAAATCTGGTAATAAAAGAGATGTCCTTAATTATCGACCTATAGCTATCATTTCAAATGTTGCTAAATGCTATGAGTTGACATTATGTAAATTCATTAATCCCTACATTAATAACAAATTATCATCTAGGCAACATGGGTTTAGACCTAATAAATCAACGTTATCCAACATTTTGCAAATGACGCAAACTCTCTCGGATTATTTAGACAACCGAATCCAAGTCGACGTAATTTACACCGATATATCAAAAGCTTTTGATAGAATCGATCACGGTATACTTGTAAATAAGCTAAGCCTAGTTGGGCTCTCAACAAACCTATGTAATTTACTTTACAATTACCTTACCAACAGACTGTTATTTGTAGAATACAAAGGGTTTAAGTCTCATCAATTTATTGCTTCTTCGGGTGTCCCCCAAGGCTCCAACCTCGGACCGGTACTGTTTAATTGCTTTATTAATGATATTGCTGATGTAGTTAATCATAACATGTTAATGTTTGCTGATGATTTGAAAATTTATCATCCTATAAATACTTTAGACGATTGTGTGTATCTTCAGCATAATCTCGACCTGATAGTAACGTGGTGCAAGAACAACAGCATCACCTTAAATGTTTTAAAATGTAAGACATTGTCTTACACTAGGAATAAGTCACAAATAACGTTCGATTATATGATTAATGGCTCTGTATTATCCCATGTTGAGACTTTCAAAGACTTAGGAGTGTTATTTGACAATAAACTATCTTTTAATAGTCATGTCATGAAAGTAGTATCGACCGCAAATCGTTCGTTGGGCTTCATAATACGAAATACTAAACCTTTTAAGAATATCGATGCCATTAAAATATTTACTACACTATTCGTTTGTAAGATCCAAACTTGAATATGCCTGTTACGTTTGGGATCCATACTACGCAAAATATTCTTTGATGGTCAAGGCCATCCAGAAGAAATTTGTCAAATATCTTCACTTTAAGAAGTTTGGTTCATATCCTGGGACTGATTATAATTATATTGAACTATTGCGTGAACTCAACTTACACTCCTTAGAAAGTCGCCGAAAATCGCATGCAGTGACCACCTTGTATAAAATACTCAACAATCGTATGGATTGCTCTGACCTACTTGCACGAATTAATATTAATGTGCCTGTTAATATAAGGAACAAACGTCTTTTCCAGTTATCAATCCCAAATACAAATATTATGCTCAAGTCACCAGTGTATTCAATGTGTTCATTATATAATAATGTGTTATCACTTCATCCGGATATTGACATTTTTAATTGCATATCTTCTAAGGCGTTCTTCGACTTGATTGTTGAGTATTTCGAATAATTTTCGCTCATATTGTATTGTATTTTGCGTATACTGTTTTTTCCTTTACTGTTTAGTGCCAATCTTTATTTTATATTGTCTCATATCTTTTAATCAATCTGTAACTGGATTCGTCCGTTGATTGAAATAAATAAATAAATAAATAAATAAATAATAAAATAAATAAATAAATAAATAAAATAATTTGAAAGTGTCATTTTATTCGTCCTATAAAACTACACTTCTTTCCCCATTTAACCGTTTTTCTATCTCTTATAGTTTCCGAGATCCCCATAGAGAACATCGAAAAAAACTCACCCTGTATATATGTATAAAAAAACTGTCGTACAAGTTTAAAAATATTGTACCTTAAACTATAAAATTAAATAATATAAAACAAAAAATATAAAGAATAAAAAAAATAAAAACAAAAAATATTAAGAATAAAAAAACACGACATAATAATTTCTTGAATTAATTTCTCATCTGGCACTTGGTGAAACATATTACACTATGTAAAGTTAATTAAAGGAAAGGCACTTGGTATTGTTTCACAATTAAATCTTTATTCCGACTAGTTTCGGTTTGTTAGACCATTCACAAAGGAATGTACATACACGACATAATATAAAATTTGACGTATTGCACAACGTTTTACATTAATCATTAATTATATTCTCTTTAGATATAAATAAACAAGATTTAACCAACCTAAACTCCGAATTTGATGTAAACAAACAGGATTCAATAAATATAACCTTAAAGATTGATTTAAACAAACAGGATTTTACAAACGTAACCTCCAAATATGATTTAAGCACAGGAGATTTTAACGATGTAAGCTCTAATATTGATTCAAACGATGTGGAGTTTTTGATGTATTATGTCAAACCTGAATAGTTAGACATAACCTTACAATAAATGACATTTGTCACTTTTTTCCACGGCACACTAATTATAATTTAAATAATTTAAAATAGGTTTATTTTATTTTTGTTTCGACAACAATATATTTGAAAAAGAAAGAGAGAAATAATGTCCAACGATGAAACGAGTGTTTTCCACTCCCAGACTAAGCATGAAGTAAAATTTCGAGTTTAGAAAAGCCCCGCGTAGAAAATTTGTCGAGGGTCGCGCAGCGACCCGAGACAAATTTTCACGGGGCTTTTCTAAACTCGAAATTTTACTTCATGCGCCACGGCCACAAAACATTGGTTCAAAGTGAAGTCCAAATTATTAAAATTGATGTATTCGAATATTTTTTCCAAGGCGCACTTACTAATTTTTTAAAAATATAATTTTAAATAGAAGATTAATTTCAATTTATTCTCGTGGATAATATTTGTGAAAAACAACATATTGGGCATTATTGGATTCAAAAAAATAATGACTAATGTGATAAAAATAAAAAATTACAGGCAGCCGTTTAAAAATTTTAAGTTGGCTATTATTTGGCTATGAAGTTATTATTGAAAAAAATCAATATTAATGTCATTTCTTAGGGCCGGTCGCACAAGAATGAGTTGAACTCAAGTTCAGTTGAATCTTCAACGATACGCGGGTTGCACCGAGAGCCGTTCAGTAAACAGACACAGACAAATGGTTGTTTGTAAACAAGTGTTTACTCGTTATTTTTGGTCGGAACTTGAGGTTAACTAAGCACCATATTAGTTAACCTCAAGCTCCAACCAAAAATAACGAGTAAACCGGCCCTTAGTATGTAAATGGGCGTTGCCTAGGGTTTTTAGTTCATTCGAGGCTGGTAATCTCGAAATTAGTCGTACGATTCACTCGTATGAAATCTGTCATTTATATAGGGATTTAACATGTGAATTTGACAGTTGGCGGGCGATCAATTTCAGAAATACATGCCCAAATAACAAAGTTATCGCGTTTGGGGTATTTTATCGAACACCCGGTATATTTCTGTGTTCTTTCTATTTATAAAAAAATAGTTAATTTTTAAAAATAGTAATTTTTCTTACTATTTACCAAATGTATTATTTCGTATCTTTATAGAAATGCGGTCTTCACGGACTTCCTCGTTTGGTAATGTTCACCTCAGAGGACGCGCATTATTCTATCGTAAAACTGGCGTCGTTTATGGGCATCGGAAGTGATAACGTTTATCAGATCAAAACTGATGACAAGGGAAAAATGTGCGTCGTTCACTTAGAATCCGAGATTGAGCGGTCAATTAGGGAAGGAGGACATCCGTTTATGGTGAGCGCCACCGCCGGAACCACCGTGCTCGGAGCTTTCGATCCAATCAACAAGATCGCCGATATTTGTGAGAAATACAAAATGTGGTTGCACGTGGATGCCGCTTGGGGTGGCGGAGCGTTGGTGTCGAAAAAGTATAAGAAATTATTGGAAGGAGTGCACAGGTAAGAAAATATTCTTATTTTTTAGCTATTTGCCCTTTAAAAAATATAAAAACGAATTAAAATTAATATCGACTTTCTGCAAAAAGTTTGTCTCCAAATATTCATTGAAACAATTACTTCTCGAGCTAATACCCCGACAGATATTGAATTATACAATGAATATTTGCGTTACACGACAGCACTGCTGTTCTATGCATAATTTATATGCAAAATGCAACATCAGGTCAAACTATTCTCTAACCAAACTAAATGATCATTTTCACTCGCCCCAGTTTTGTGTATCTGTTTCGACGACACACTTCGACATTCCTGTAAGTTTCCTGTTTATTTTATTTTAATATTTTTGCATTGAAAGGCTAAAGCAAAGCTATACTAATGAGGGATAAATCTCGAAACGCGTCTGTAGATGGCTTAAGACAATTAAAATTCATTCCCTATAATTTTTTCAATTTATTTCAATTTCCTTTTGTTTCATTTAGTTTGGTTAGAGAATAGTTTGACCTGATGTTGCATTTTGCATATAAATTATGCATAGAACAGCAGTGCTGTCGTGTAACGCAAATATTCATTGTATAATTCAATATCTGTCGGGGTATTAGCTCGAGAAGTAGTTGTTTCAATAAATATTTGAAGACAAACTTTTTGCAGAAAGTCGATATTAATTTTAATTCGTTTTTATATTTCATAAATATTCTGCAACCTATTGACAAACTCAATTTTTCTTTATGATAAATTGTCTTTATGTGTATTTGCCCTTTGTAAAGCGTCGCGACGATTTAGAACAGAGCCAACACAAATTGCTCCTTGGGAATCTTTTGGAACAGATCCGTCACCATTGTACAGCCTAAACGAGATGTTAAAGATGAAACTATAAACTTAAGCATTGCATTGCTGAGCCGAACGACAAGGATAAGAAATAAGCTATGAAGATACCCACTGAGCAAAAAACAAACAACGTTTTATCAACATTGTAACAATATTAAACGTTGTTTTAATGTTGACGAAACATTACTTAAATGTGTTTGTGCAGTGGGATTGTTACAGACCAAACCATAAGATTCATTTCTTCGCCTGAAGAAGCCACAGTGTGGCGAAACAATTTTAGCGAATGCACAATATATATTTGAAAGTGTTTAAACTGTTTTATTTATATAAAAGATAAGATGGGTAATTCAATTATTCAATATATTCCATCGTCCTGGGGACTTGTATGGCCCCAAGACTGGATGGGATATATTCGGCCCTGCTCCAATAGGGACCGCCTGGACTCACGACGCTGCTCAGGGCCATCTACCGCGGCTGCTTAGAGCTTCGTTACTTGCCCAGCTCCTGGAGAATGGTTAAAGTAGTCTCCATTCCCAAACTTTGCAGGAATGACTACACGAACGCAAAATCATTTAGACCGATCAGTTTATGATAAAAACGCTAGAGAAGCTATGTGATCGCCACATTCTTCTTCTCTAAGTGCCCTCTCCACTGCGAAGTTTGGCAATCATCAATGCTATTCTTATCTTTGAAATAGCTGTTCTGAATAATTCTGTGCAATGGAACCATTCTCTCAGATTTCGGAGCCAAGATGTACGTCGGCGTCCAATACTTCTCCCTCCTTGGATCTTTCCTTGCATGATCAGCTACAGCAGTTGGTATTTCGATCCTCTCATTACGTGGCCCAAGTATTCAAGCTTTCGTCTTTTGATGGTTATTAGAATTTCTCGTTGTTTATCCATTCTTCTGAGAATCTCGACATTGGTAACTTTGTCGGTCCATGACACCCCAAGTATCCTGCGATAAACCCACATCTCGAAGGCTTCTAGTTTATTGGTGTCTTTCTTATTTAGTGTCCATGACTCCATACGATAGAACAATATGGAGAAAACGTAGCATCTAACTAATCGCATTTTAAGGTTTAAATTGATGTCATGGGTACAGAATACACGTTTCATGCTCACGAACGCTGCGCGAGCTTTTTCGATCCTTATTCTTATTTCTTGCGTTAAGTCGTTGTTGTTACTAACATTAGTTCCTAAGTAGTTATATTTGTGTACACGATCTATGGGGTGGCCGTGGATGTAGATGTTCCCGTGATCTCTATGTGTCTTTGAAATAATCATGAATTGCGTTTTCTTCTCATTCAGTGATAGACCTTTCTCCTCACTAGCTGCTACTACTTTGTTTATAATGTGTTGTAGTTCTTCCAGGGTTTCCGCTATTAGGACCGTGTTGTCTGCGTATCTGATGTTGTTGATAGCTTTTCCGTTGATCTTTATGCCTATCTCCTCTTCCTCTAGCGCTTTTTTCATGATCTCTTCAGAGTAAATGTTAAACAGTAACGGTGACAATACACATCCTTGCCTGACTCCTCTTTTTATTTGGATTTCATCGGTCTTATCGCTCCCCACTTGAACTAGTGCTTTCTGCCCGTAATAAAGATTCGGTATTATTCTTATATCGCGCGTGTCTAGTTGCTTTGCTTTTAATATCTCAACCAGTTTCTCGTGTCTGACCTTATCAAATGCTTTGTTGTAGTCAACAAAGCAGGTAAAAACTTCTTGATTTACATCTAGGCATCTTTGGGATAGTATATTAAGCGCAAACAATGCTTCCCGTGTGCCATACCCATTTCGGAATCCAAATTGAGTTTCACCTATGCCTTCTTCTAGTTTTCCGTAAATTCTATTTTGAACGATTTTGAGGAGGATTTTAAGCGCGTGACTCATTAGGCTGATCGTACGATAGTCACCACACTGCTTAGCGTGTGTCTTTTTTGGGATGGTGACCAATGTTGACAATAACCATTCTTGCGGTATTCTGCCGGTCATGTAGATCTTGTTGAACAATCTTACTAGTACATGCATCTGGTCTTCTTGTATCAGCTTGAGTAGTTCTGCCGGTATTTCGTCTGGTCCTGGTGCCTTTCTGTTCTTTGACGATTTTATAGCATGTGTCACTTCTTCTTCCGTTATACTTGGACCTGTTTCTTCTTGCAATTCATTGTTAAGGGGTTGATTTCTGTCATCTTCAAAGAGATCTTCCACGTATTCCTGCCATGCTTTTAGTTTGTCTACGATGATATTGCCGTGTCTGTCGGTGAGTATGGATGACTGTTTTCTATTCTTGTCACTGAGTTCCTTTACTTTCTTGTGCATGTTGAATGCATCATACTTAGTTCCAAGATCTTCAATTTCGTTTTTATTAGATTGTTGTCTGTCGTAATGCTAATTGAACGTGAAAAATGCGCATTAATGGCGTTCGGATCATTGATGTTATGTGGCAGGCAAATTTTGGGCTTGCTACCTATTATTTCATAGTTTTTTAAACATTTCCAAGTAGATAGAGGGTTATTTTTAACAGAGAATTCAATATACGCCTTCTTCTCTCTGGTCACAGCAGAATTTACAATGTTACGCCACTGTTTGTATAACTTGAAATCCTCTTGAAGCTTGGTTTGTTTAAACTTTGCATATGCGTTATCCCGAGATCGCATCATTGATTTTAGGGTATCTGTGAGCCAATGTACAGGGGGCTTTGTAATTTTTCGTGTAACTAAGGGGGCATGTTTGTTAAAAGTATTAATTAAGCAGTTATTAAAAACACTCACTTTATGTTCTATATTATTTAAATAAATTATATCCTCGATAGAAGATACTTCCAAATCCCTCAAGAAATCATCTCTGCATATTTCCTTAAAGTTCCGATAAGTGATAAACTTAACTTGCTTTTTATGTATCATCCTAAGCTTACAATAGACTAAATCATGGTCCGAAATATTATGAATCTTTACAACATCTGATATTATGCAGCTAATCTTGTTGGATAAAACAATTAGATCTATTAAAGATTCACCCAGGGGACTAGTACGTGTTGGTTCAGTAATCACTTGTGTAAGCTTATACGTATTTACAAGGAGCTTATGAACATGAATTATTATATTATTATATTTTTAAAAAATAATCTCTAATTTAATAAAATAAAACACATAGTTTTTTCGGCTGTCGAAACTTTAGTCTTAAAAGAAAAAATAATGTGTTATAATGACAAGAATAAGAATCATCGGTTTTGTAAATACCGAAAAATAACACAGGATCCGATAACGCTTTCTAACGAATTAAAAACAATACATAGCTTGTATGTATTATCAGCGTGTTTAAATAATACGAATCGACACTTTCCTTAGATCCGTCTTTTTTATACGCTTTTTTTTCGTCTATTCCACGCGACGCGAGACCCCATCCGTTCATGCCAAGGAGCAATGCACAAATGCACAGCGAGCTGCCGCTTTTCTCTCTGACTGTATTCGACCCCTTGTCCTCTAAATTTGGCATCGGATGAGCTACTCTAAACTATGTGGGTCTTTCCAACACGATCGGCGTGTTACATTGCAATAATCCCCTTAAGTTATAATTTTCGCAAAACAAATTTCAATGTCAATTTTAAATGAAATAAGTGCGCAATTTTACTAATTTAGACACATTTTCATTTTTCTAAAATCTGAATCATATTTGATTTGTAATGAATTTAACCAATTAAATAAATTTTAAACTTAAACTCAAATTTATTTAGTGGTTCAAATAACACTATGGGCAACCACACAAAAAATAGCTCCTAATCTAATTTATAAATTAAATGATCGCACGGTATTATCAAAGTTGACAAAACCAGTGATTTTAATTTTAATTTAATGTTGGTGATTTTGACAATTTAGTAAGTAATAAAACAAAATTTGGATTTTATACATAATTTATTTTTAACAATATTTTAATGTATATAAAAAAATATCTCATATTTTTTTACATTATAGTACAAGTTAATATTAAATATGTATGTACACATTTATACAAATTTGGCGTGAGAATGTGAACGTGTGGATCTGGAGGAAGGGGGATCGGGGATTCTTGTCACGGGATATGTCGACGTTCGTATAAACCTAATTTGAGACCTAAGGTAATAACAAAGAATACATAATGCAAAAATTAAATATTCTTCGGTAATAAAAAATTAAATCACATACAGCTCGCACCGAAACCCAAAAAACTTAAAAACCGACAAATACTTAATCGAACCTAATCCAAAAATCATAACTCGTCCTTTTCTTTCTCAGAAAGTCAGAAAGCTTGCACACATCGCTAGACTGGACATTTAGCATGTTCACATTTAAGTCGCCCAAAAATATTAAATCCTCACACTCAGGTAAAAGATAACTTATAATATCTTCAAATCTGTCAAGAAACTTGTTTAAATTGTAGTCGGCTGGCTTATATACAACACCAATGCATGATTTAACACTATTGAATTTACAATTAATCCACAATTGTTCTATATCAGATGCAGGAGCTGATTTAACCAATTCAATGGTTATATTATTTTTTATATACAGGCCAACTCCACCTCCTCGACAAAAAAAACCCTATCCTTAAGAATAAAAGAATATCCTGGAATTGTAAAGTAAGCTGTGTCCATATCTGGCTTCAACCAAGTTTTACTAATAGCTACAATCATAATTAGATCAGAGTAAATGCGCCCTAAAATTATTAAAGTTACAACTAAGAGATCGTACATTTAGGTGGCACAATGAAATATTATCCATAAATTTACAATTATTATAGTACAATGAGATCCAAAATGATATGTTCATTTTTAATAGGAAATAACACATGAATTATTTTAAATGCAGAAATAATATAAATGACATCTTAAAAAGTAATAATGGGAGTTTTACTTTTTGAATATAGTGTGTGTTAAATGTCCGCCACCCTTCTCCACACACTCTTCTAAACGACGGACGAAATCTGCCATAACTCGTTGAAGCATATTCTGTGGAATAGCTTCAATTTTTTGTCGGATATTTCTTTTGAGCTCCTCTATATTTCTAGGCTTACTCTTGAACACTCTACTCTTTAAATATCCCCAAAGAAAAAAGTCCGGAACAGTAATATCGGGAGATCTCGGGGGCCAATTAAAATCACCGTTTCGAGAATTTAGTCTATTCGGAAATGTCTGTCGCAGGATCTCCATACTTATTCTTGCAGTATGACAGGTCGCACCGTCTTGTTGAAAAAAGTGATTTCTTTCTTCTTCTTCAATTTGCGGTATAAAAAAAAAAATGTCTGGAGCATATGTGCATACCGTTGAGAATTAACTGTGACTGTTTCGCCGTTTTCTTCAAAAAATATGGACCGATGATTTTTGACGATGATACAGCACACCAAACAGTCACTTTTGGGGAATGTAAGGGTCTTTCATAGATTTCACACGGGTTTTCGTAGTAGCCCAGTATCGAAAATTCTGTTTATTTACCAAGCCATGTAAGGTAAAGTGTGCTTCGTCGCTCATGAAAAGATGTTGTGCGATATCGGGTTCCTCATTGCTTAACTCCAAAAAACGTTGACAAAATTCAACACGGCTTTGTTTATCACGATCAGTTAACTTCTGCACCACTGCTATTTTGTATGGATGAAACTTCATTTTGTGCAGCATTCTTCGGGTACTTGTTGCAGATAAATTTAACGCTGCCGCATGCCGCCGAACTGATCGATTTGGGCTACGCAGAATTGATTGTCTCACCCGTTCTTCATTTTCAGGATTGCATGCAGAGCGAATCCTCCCGGCTGATTTTCTTCTCTCAACTGACCCATGATTTCGCCACTTCCTTACCCAATACGAAATAACAGTTCGAGCCGGAACATCACGAACATTAAAATGTAGACGAAATAAACGTTGAGTTTGAATAATTGAACTTAATTTAAGAAATTTTTCAACACAAAATATGCGTTGCCGTATGTTCCAACGCACCATTTTGACAACTGTCAAAATATCTCCAAAGTCTCCTCTTTCAAATTGTTATCAGTAATATAGCGATTAATAAATAGTTATATTTGTTATTGCCTATTAAAAATGAACAAATCATTTTGGCTCTCATTGTATATCAAAATTTAAATAAAACTATAAATGATTATAATAAATCGTATATACGTCTGTATAAATAGTTGCTCCCTCCGGTGAAAAACAAAAAAAAAAAACATCCATGAAAGAGAAATAAATATAATTCAAACTAACAAAATCATAATGTACTCAAATTATTTTTATCATGCATGACAGGAAACTGTGTTAAAACATAATATTTTAATATAAAAAAATGCATGCATGAATTCAATTATTGTGTGCCAACTTTGGGATAGGCTAGAAGTTCATTTTCATTATGAATCCTTTTTATACATTCCTTTCCAGTATTGTCCTTAATCTTTATGTAAATATTCCCGTACATAGACCAAACATTCCTTCCACCAAGATGATCTTTACCTAATTTCATCAGCTTGTATTTTGTAGGTGATAAATCTTCAGTTATTAGGATTCCTGATTTTTTCAAAAAATTGCGGTTTTTAATTATCTCTGACATCATTTCATTTGAATGCATCTGTGCAATCACAGTATTTGGAGTATTGTTTTTCTTATTTTTCTGATTAATTCTGTAACACTTTTTTATAATTATGCCAGGAACTTGTAATTTATTGGAAAATAACTGATCCAATTTAGATTTAAGATTCTCATTGGGCTCCTCATTTAAACCTACAATTTTTTCGGCGAGCATGTTGCTCCAGTGTATCAATTTGATTTTTGAGGGTCATGCACTGCGTATTTAACGATGATATCTGTTTCGCGTATGAATCGAGTCGAGATTGGAGTTCGACCTTAACCGTTTTTTCGATAATGGCAGGTATAAATCCATCCTCTTTAAAAATTTCCACAATTGCTTCCTTGACAATTGCTTTCAGGGGACCCTCGTGGGTCAGTGAGTAGAGCTCCTGCTCTTGGGCCAGAGGGTCGTGGGTTCGAATCCCACCGGGGGTGCCAGTTTCTTATGGGGAGCTTGGCAACCTCTGAAGCCATGGATGTGTGTGAATGAGTTGTGCCGTCCATCATTAGTTGCATAAGAGTGTAAAGAATTAAATACTTATATGGAATAAATAAAATAAAAATTGATGTTGGCCAATAGTCTATGTTACTAAGGCCAGGCAAAAGCCAAACCCAATAAAAAAAAAAAAAAATTGCTTTCAACTCGTTTTTCTGTTCCCTCGTAAATGGCATAGCGGATTCAATTTATTTATTTATTTATTTATTCTTACGGGTGGCCAATTACATAGAAAATAACATATATAATAAAAAATACAATAATACAACAATACAAGAACATTACTTATGAGTTAGAATCTAAAACTACACGACACGTACGCTTAAAATACTTCAGACTAACTCCGAACATATCAATTAAATTATAATATTTATTAACGTTATGTATTAAGTAATTACGAGGGCTATTAAAACCAAATACAGATTTATGAAATTCACAAGCAAGAAGTTGCTGATGCCGCGTTGCATGTCTGGGGATAAAAAATGATAAAGATGACAATACATCCGAGCAATCGATTAGATTGTTAAACAAGCGATAAGCAAAACAAAGCGAAGAATAAATTCTTCGTTTATATAGAGGAAGGATATCAAGATATTTGAGCATCATATCAAAATTGTCATAATATAAATGACAACGAGAACAGATTAGATTAACCATTTTCTTTTGGACGTGCTCAATGCTATTGATATGACATTTGTAATTAGGGGACCATACGATGGAGCAATAATCAAGGATAGGTCTAACGAATGATTTGTATAATGTTATAAATGTTTCGATGGATGTGAAGTGTATTGACAGTCGTTTTATAAAGCCAATTAATTGCAATGCTTTTGCCAAAATTACATTTATATGACTTGTGAATTGGAGCTTACTGTCAAAAAATACACCTAAGTCTCTGATTATATCAACTCTCTCTAAGATATGACTGTTCAGAGAGTAATCAAAACGCCACAGTATACTTTTTTTCTTTGAGAAACGCATAAGTTTACACTTATTTATATTTAAGTTAAGATCATTGTCATCACACCATCGCATGATCCTATTTAAATCAGTTTGGATTATGTTGCAGTCTTCCAAACACCTAATGGTTTTAAATATTTTCATGTCGTCAGCATAAAGTAGAATATTGGAGCTAATGTTGCTGCCAATATCATTAATAAAAATAAGAAAGAGTAAGGGACCCAAATGCGAGCCTTGTGGTACCCCAGATGTTGCATTAATTATAAGATCCGACATGGTACCATTGAATCTAACAACCAACTGTCTATTGCAAATAAATGATTTTATCCATTCAAGCATGCATCCAACAACACCATAAGATCTAAGTTTATGCAAAAGTCTTGCGTGACTTACCCTATCGAATGCCTTGGAGAAATCGGTATAGACTGTATCTACCATATCGCCTTTCTCCAATGCACAAGATATATAACTAGTGTATATTTATAGAATATATACAAGAATACTCACTGTATCCCACAGACGTAAATTAGATAATTATATTTACTTAATTATTCCAGAAAATCCACTTAAACCGGAGCACTTTAAAAACGTCTACTCACTCATAGCACATTCGTATATATTATTATAGCACATAGCACATTCGTGTATATTATTATTATGAGATGGTTTTCCGTTGCCTTTCTCATCGCGGTGGTCCTGCCGCTTCGACATTATGTGTCTCACGCCAGGAAGTTTACGCTATGAAGCTGCATAGATCTTCCTGATCATCACCTTCACGCGATACTAACGTAGCCGCTTCCCTACGCCAGGGGAATGCTTATTTGATGGCGGCATAACTCGCTATGTCATAGTACCGTCTTAGGACTATTGCAGTATTTGTTCAATGTAGCCTTCCCCATAGGCTACCTCGCTGCGTTCTGCTAGCACTACCGCTGTATGGTCAGGGACTGCTTATTTGTTATTCGCAGCAAACCTTCATATCTGAAGGCCGTTCACTATCCGCCACCCGTGACCCCGCTGGTAGCTCACAGCTCAGCCTCAGCAGTTGTTTTGGGGCCTCGGTGGCCGAGTGAGTAGAGACCCTGCCCACAGACCAAGAGGTCGCGGGTTCGAATCCCGTCCGGTGGAATAATTTATGAGTAATAAATTATTCCATCCGGGTCCATGGATGTAGTGTGAATGTATTGTGGCGTCTAAACGAATTAAAATAAGTGTGAGAATTAGTTAATTAATTAAATGAAAAATAACACAAAGACAGATGGCTGTATGGCGAAAGCCGAGGCCAATGAAACAAAAAAAAAAAAAAAAAAAGCAGTTGTTTTTTATTGAGTTAAATTTAAAGCTACTAATCAGTGTCTTCCACTCCCAGACTAAGCATGAAGTAAAATTTCGAGTTTAGAAAAGCCCCACGTAGAAAATTTGTCGAGGGTCGCGCAGCGACCCGAGACAAATTTTCACGGGGCTTTTCTAAACTCGAAATTTTACTTCATGCGCCACGCGTATTAAACACTGATTTAAAGTGAAATTTTAAATATACTTCGACTTAGGTTTGATCACATTTTCATTAATTTTACAAATGTTTATATGGAATGTACATTTTCATACATTCCATATAAACATTTGTAAAAATTTTGAAAGAAGAAATCTATATACAGAGAGTTTTATGTAACACCGAACATTTTCATAACGGGAATTTTTCTTTAAAGTATCCATATGCATACGTTGCACATTTTCCGATGCTCGGTTTATTCCAAGAATCCTATTTGAAGCTTTACGCGAGTGTTTTCCACTCCCAGGCTAAGCATGAAGTAAAATTTCGAGTTTAGAAAAGCCTGAAAATTTGGTTTGGTCGCGTAGCGCGAAGCGCGGAGCGGCCAAACCAAATTTTCAGGCTTTTCTAAACTCGAAATTTTACTTCATGCGCCACCGGTACGAAACATTGATTCAATGTAAAGTTTAGCGGTGTGTTTTAAACTTCGTAATATGTCAGTGTTTTTTACCGGTGGCGCATGAAGTAAAATTTCGAGTTTAGAAAAGCCTGAAAATTTGGTATGGCTCGAGGAAAAATGTTCCTCGAGCCATACTTTTTTTGCATAACGTATTTTGTTTCTAATCTCTGTATTAAGTTTTTTGTATTGCTCAACGTTCTTGTTTTTAAATGTTCTTCTTTTGTTCATAAGTGACATAATTTCGTTAGTCATCCAGTCTCTCCCCTCTTTCGATTTTTCCTTTTCCAGGTATTTCTTTGCCGGTTCCAATAATGCTTCTTTAATTTTTGCCCAGTGTGTGTTCACATCAGGTTCCGTTTCGATTTCCTTGATCTCTTTAAGTTTTATTTGGATCTCCTTTTCTGTTTTATTCTTTATGCTTTGGTTTTTTAGGCGGCTACCGTCTATTCGTTTCTTTTGATTTGCCTTCTGAATCGCCACATTAGGGATAACATTCTCAAGACCAAACCTATACACCCAAACCAACACGCCTACCCACCAGGCAAAAGCACTAAATCTGCCCTATACCTGGCGATCTCGAGGATTGAACAGGCATTGGCAAACAAAATGACCACACTCGGGACATTTATTGATAACTGTATTGTTTCGAGTTTACGTGAAGTGATTAATCACAAATAGAAAGACTGTTATTCCTTACTTCACTTTTTAAAAAGTGAAGTAAGGAATAACAGTCTTTCTATTTGTGACATTTATTGATATCGAAGGAGCCTTCGACAAAGCATCCTTCCAAAACATACACAAGGCACTCAATAAATCAGGTGTCGACAAAATGCCCTGCAGCTGGATATAAAATATGCTACGCAGCAGACAAGTTACAGCATTTCCTGCAGATGTCACGTTAAAGGCAACAGTTACCAGAGGCTGTCCGCAGAGCGGAGTCCTATCACCACTTCTGTTGACACTACTGATACATAAACTGATAACAAAACTAAACATCCAAGAGTTCTACACGGTGGGATACGCGGATGACATAGCAATAGTCCTGAACGGGAAATTCGAAAACATCCTATGCAACAGAATGCAGGATGCACTCATAACTGTGGAAAACTGGTACAACACCAACTCACTATCAGTGAACCCCACAAAAACAGAAGTAGTGATGTTCACCAACAAATACAAGTTAGGCTCAGAGTGTATGAGCCTATCTTGTGTTTGCTGGTGAACATTACTACTTCTGTTTTTGTGGGGTTCACTGATAGTGAGTTTGTTTAACACACAACTAACGCTATTAAAAGAAATCAAATACCTAGGAGTATACCTTGACTCCAAACTAAGTTGGTCCAAACGCCTTGGATACACAACTGATAAAGCAAGCAAAGCCTTCTGGTAATCACCTACATTACCAGAAGGCTTTCCTTGCTTTCAGTTTATGGGTAATACCTGGGGGCTTTGCTTACTTTATTAGCTATTGGTAATACCTGGGGACTATCATCGCAGATAGCACTCTGGATATACACAGGTATTATTAGACCGGTACTCGAGCATGGAGCTCTAGTTTGGTGGCCTAGGACGAATCAACACTACAGCTTCCAAAAGCACCCTGCGAAAATGGAAATCAATAACGATACTATATGCCGAGGATGCAACGAAAAAGATGAGACAGCAAGGCACGTACTTCACGAGTTTCCGGCCCTGTTAAAAGGGATATGAATTGTATTCCGCACCGATGTCCATAACATCAATGTTAGATTTCGGGGTTTAATATCACCTCCACAACATAAAACCGCATTTTTTAAAAGGTCATTTTCATACAACATTTACAAAACGTTTAATAAAATTCCGGAACACCTGAAATCTCTCAGCTTAAATAATTTTAAAACAAATGTGCGTATCCTAATCTTACGTGGTGAACTCTAAAGTTACTAAGGTTGCAAGTCTCAAATTTTATTTTATCTAATAATAAATAGTCGCTAAACATAGAATTAATTATTAAGTTTGGAAGTAGTAGGTTAAGTGGAAGAGCAGCAACAGGCTTAGGCCTGCCTGAACTTCGCCTACGCGAAATGTATAAAAGATAATTGTAAACATTGTATTTCTTTAAATTAAATAAAGACATTATAATAATAATAATAATAATAATAATATGTCAAGGGAACCCTGAAGGTCAGACCCACTCCGCACTATTGGCAATTGCGGCTGCGGTTGCCCCACCGACAACCAATCCTTAATCCTTAAGCATTGTATTACAATCTTGGGTTTTGAAAAGCTTATGGTGAAAACTACAATAGAAAAATGGTTATTTAAATATTTAATTGATGAGGCGGATACATGATGAAACTCCATAATACTATTTGAAATAAAACAACGCAGTTGGGAGGGTTTCACTTTTATTGTTGAACACTGCAACATGTTTCACCACACAGTGGCTTCATCAGGCAGATGAAATAATTATTTCATCTGCCTGATGAAGCCACTGTGTGGTGAAACATGTTGCAGTGTTCAACAATAAAAGTGAAACCCTCCCAACTGCGTTGTTTTATTTCAAATAGAAAAATGGTTGTTTAGTATTTTTTTTCATTTTCAGGGCTGACTCGGTGACATGGAACCCCCACAAGCTGCTCACAGCTCCCCAGCAGTGCTCCACCCTCCTGCTGAAGCACGACGGAATCCTAGCAGCGGCCCACGGCACCAACGCCGCGTACCTCTTCCAAAAAGACAAATTCTACGACACAAAATACGACACGGGAGACAAGCACATCCAGTGCGGACGCAGGGCGGACGTTCTCAAATTCTGGTTCATGTGGAAGGCGAAGGGAACCTCCGGTTTCGAGCAGCACGTGAACAAAGTCTTCGCCAACGCGGAGTTTTTCACGAAATTAATCAGAAACAGGCCCGGTTTCAAGTTGATCAACGAGCCCGAGTGCACCAACATTTGTTTCTGGTACGTGCCGCCGAGTTTGCGAGGGTGCGAGGCGGCGGGTGATTTCAAGGAGAGGTTGCACAGGGTGGCGCCCAAGATGAAGGAGAGGATGATGAAGGAGGGTAGTATGATGGTGACGTACCAGGCGCAGAAGGAGCTGCCCAACTTTTTCAGGATCGTCTTTCAGAATTCCGCGTTGAATTTCGACGATATGGAGCATCTGGTCGAGGAGTTTGAAAGGCTCGGGCATGATTTGTAAATTTATCCGCAATTTAACTTAATTTTGTAAATTATTAGTAGAAACTCTGCACAGAAAATATCTATTTATTTATATTTGTACATATCGAAATAAAATATATGTTATCATAATTTTGAAATTTATTTCTATCAAGGCCGTAGCCAGAAAAAAAAATTGCGGGAGGATATAAAAATTTCGGGGGGCTGGAGGGGGTTTAATAGGAAAAATTATATTTCTTGAATAATTTTTTCACTTATCACTTGGTGAAAAATTTTTAAATATTGATAATGAAGATTTAAATTAAATAACACTTGGTTTGTTTCACAAAATTATGTTTTTGACCTAACGTGGCACATAGTGCTACGTGCCACGAAATTTGTAGTATGTTAAATTTTGCTCAAAATTTAACATTGTAAAATTTCGGGGAGGTTTCAACCCTCATATCCCCCCCCTGGTCACGGCCTTGGCTTTAATATCCACCTCCTAATAAAGTTCCTTATAACTTTATTCACCTCTTAAATCATTTTTTATGATATCCAACTCCTAATAAATTGTATGTACCTAATTAACTCACTTATTTGGTGAATAACTTATTAGCTGGTTTAAGCTCGTAATAAATATAGTAGACAATTGATTAAAATTATTTTATCTACGACACCACTAAAAAGACAACATTTATGCATCGATTAATATGCGCGAAGCTCTACTTTTAAGCACTAGTGTCCAAATGACCAATGCATTTTAAATGGGAGTTACTTTTTTAAACAGTTTGTATTATCTGTCATTTTTGACTGTTCTTGCGCCGAACATATTAACGACTCTAACCAAAATATAAAGCAAAATTATTGTTGCAGAATATCTAAATCATAATAAATATTAATGAAATTTATAATCTTAATTAAATTTAAATGGATAAAAAACAAAATATTTGTTTATTTTATTTATCTTCTATTACTATGAATATAGCACCAATGACGCCACGCGACCGGAGTATCAACTAAACGGGAATGCAAAATACAAAACAAACGTCACAACTTTTCTTTAGGGACGTTGGCTTTGTATAAACAAACTGTGTTATTTCGATTCTGGTTGTAGTAAAAGTGTCACGAATGATTAATTAATTAATAAATACAGTGAATTAGAAATCAAGAATTAGAAATGGATTCAGAAGACAATTTAATTATGTGTACGCCTCCGGAAGTGGCAGAAATTGCAAGAAACGTCATTTTAAATTTACTCCCGGATAAATCAAAAGATGTATACATGAACACATACAAGGAGTTTATAAATTGGTGCGGAGGTAAAAACATACAAAATTATTCAGAAAATGTACTGCTAACGTATTTTTCTGAATTATCCGCCAAATACAAACCGCCGACATTGTGGTCACATTACTCTATGCTCAAATCGACACTAAATCTAAATAATAATATCGATATTAGCAAATTTTCAAAATTAATTACGTTTATAAAACGCGAGAATGATTCATATCAACCAACGAAGTCCAAGATATTTACATGAGAGGAAATTAAAAAGTTTATTGAAGATGCTCCAGATGATTTATTCTTAATGATGAAGGTAAGCAAATAATAAGTAGTGATGGGCAAGATCGATCATTGCAAAGATCGATCAAGCAATGATCGATCAGTTGAAGTATCGAGCCGCTCGATCCGATCGATCTGATCGAAAAGATCGATCCGATCGAAAAGATCGATCCGATCGAAAAGATCGATCCGATCGAAAAGATTGATCCGATCGAAAAGATCGATCCGATCGAAAAGATCGAGCCGCTCAATCTCTTTGAGCGGCTCGATCTTTTCGAACTTGCAAGAATCGATCAGTCGATCTTTTTTGATCGATCTTGCCCATCCCTAGTTTTAATTTCAAATCCAAACGCTGACCTATATTCAGAAAATAGGCGCTTAAGCAAAACGAGGCAGAATAATCATAAAGAAGCACTAACCGACATTCCAGACACCAATAAAAAAAATGCAAACGCAAGTGGTTCAAAAATCAAAACAAACGTGTTGGTATTTCAAGTTCAATCGCTGGCCTACTTTTTATAAAATAAACACACTAAAAAAGGAAGAATAACAAAAAAAATTATTAGGATAGAAATGCAGGAACGCACAAAGCGCGCATAATAAATTCACAAAAAAGACAAGGAAAAACATTCTAAATTCGGTAATGCTAGTTAGCAACACTTAGGTAAAAATAATAAAATAAACAATCAAAAATAGGTACATGAAAAAACACGGGTAAACACCAAATATATGGCAAACCAAGACTAAATATATTTTCGTTCATTCAACAAAACTAATCACTAAAAGAATATGAAAAGAAATACTTGCAAAATGCACAGAAATAATGACTAAAAAAAAAATTTAATAAAAAAATAAATTGAAACTAAATATTAACGGAAAAAAAAATCATAAGTTAGGAATGATGACGAATTCATTTTCAAGAGCGAGCCATAACTTACTCATGAAATAAATACACATCTGACGACGTTTAGCGTTCAAGAGAGCGCAAAGACGTATATGCCAGCAGAAAAGACAAAATTATTAGCATGTGATACTCATAATAAACGAAAACAGAAACAGGTTTCGAAAAAATAAAATGAAATAAATAGATATATAATGTTGGATCAAATATTATAACACCGATATAGCATTATTTAAATCAAGTGTCGTAGCGCAGGCAGTAGCGCACCGGACTCTTAATTTGAGAAGTGCGGGTTCGATTCCATTCCCCGGTTTCTCTCATCTTTAGTATACACTAAAGATGAGAGAAGCAGTTAATTTTCAATAATGGTGATAACTAGTTATTTTTAACGTTATTTAACAGCTGTTACTAAATAGTATTAATTTTAATAAAGATTTATAATATTTCATTTCATATTAGCTATTTATGTATTTACTAAATATATAAATAGCTAATATGAAATGAAATATTATAAATTTTTATTAAAATCTCTATAATATCTCTATAATAGCACGCTCGGATATAAAGTGTGAGACTAGCCCGGGAAAAATAACCGGCTCATTAGTAATTTTTTCTCGGCCCTGCCAAGACCCTGCCTATATCCTTTTTTTAATAAATGCTGTCTCACTTTGCGCAAAACAGAATACAAAAATAGTGTGATCGTTCAATGATCGATCCGCTCAAAAAGATCATTGCTCGAGCCGCACAACCTGATCAATCCACTTGTGCCGATCGATATGACCAATCTGATCGAGCCGATTGATCACATCAATCAGCACGACCCGTTCGCACAGATCGAACCGCCCCCAAGATCGAGTCGCTCGAAAAGATAGAGCCGTCCGAAAAGATCGAGTCGTCGAAAAGATCAAGCCGATCGAGCGGTCTGAAATGATCGATCCGATAGAACAGATCGATCCGATCGAACAGATCGATCCGATCGAAAAGATCGATCCGATCGAAAAGATCGATCCGATCGAAAAGATCGATCCGATCGAAAAGATTGATCCGATCGAAAAGATCGATCCGCTCAAAGAGATCGAGCGGATCGATCACTTGCAAGGATCGATCAGTCGATCTTTTTTGATCAATCTTGCCCATCACTAATAATAAGTTAACGAATAAATTTATTACGCTTCATAATTTGTTTAGATTGTTGCAATATTTGGAATTTTGGGAGCTTGTCGTCGTCATGAGTTATGTGACCTGCAGATAGATGACATTCAAAATGCAGGGACTACAATAATTATAAAAATCAGAGAATACAAAAATAAAATTCCAAGAACATTCACAGTTGTTGATGACACATTCATTAAGATGTATTTAAAATATGCCTCATTACGACCATCGTCAAGCAATCATAAGCGATTTTTTGTTTTTTATAAAAACGGAAAATGTTCGAAGCAACAAGTTGGGATTAACCAGTTTAGTAAAATACCATCTTTGATCGCCCAGTATTTAAAATTGCCACAATTCAAAAATTATACTGGTCATTGCTTCCGTCGGTCATCTGCTTCATTATTAGCTGATTCAGGAGCAGATAAAACAGCAGTCAAAAGACACGGCGGATGGAAATCCTCACATGTGGAAGAAGGTTATGTGGAGAATTCACTGGAAAACAAGAAACAAACATCTTGTAAAATTTTTGGCAACATAGATGATCCGAAACCTTCAACTTCTACTTCATTCACAATGAAAAAACTGTTTTTATTCCTTACTTCACTTTTATTTTTATGTGTTAGATGTACATTTCGAGTGCTAAGCACTCATTATCAATAACTAATGATTAGTTATTGATAATGAGTGCTTAGCACTCGAAATGTACATCTAACACATAAAAATAAAAGTGAAGTAAGGAATAAAAACAGTTTTTTCATTGTAATTAAATACTCCACATAACTCAAATCAAACAATTAGTTCTACTTCATTCGTCAACGTGACCAAAGAAACCATAATCACAGAAAAACAAATCGAAGAGGATAAAATACAGAAAATAGTTATATCAAATATATCGCATTGTTCTAATTTAAGCATAAATATTAATATTAATAAATAATATTTTTAAGGTCGTAGATAAAGTTTTGTAGATAACTCGTGTGTGAAGGGCTTTTGCGCACTTTTTGCGATTATGGCACTCGCCTAACGGCTCGTGCCTTAAACTCGCAAGTCGTGCGCAAAAGCCCTACTTCACACACTAATCACCTAAATAACTATTAATGTTGCTACAATGTTGATGTAACGTTATTTGTCTGTTTTTTGCTCAGTGGGCAGCCTATAATATTTTTCATGGCACTCTAGAGATTTTTATTATTACTAAACATACGATACAAACTCATGCATTTGTTACGCAATGCACATTAGAGTTAAATAATTCCTTTTTTGTGTGCGTATAATGATTGCAAGGATTTACGTTGATTCCATAATTACGGTTTAATTAATATTTTTCGATGTGATATGGTTACTGATTTCAATTACCTTCGCTTTTTATGAATAAAGGAAGGACAAGCGGGCTTTTTACAACGTTATCCTTACTTTCGCGTTCGATTTCCCATAAAAATTAGTCGATTTTAATTCAATAATGAAAATATATTTCTTTATTATTGCTCAATTAAAAAGAAATAAATAAAGCGATTGAAAGTACTTCGTATTCAAAGATTTTACCATGAAATAAATTATGAATATGATTCCAATTTAAATATTAATTTAAGATTCAGAAAAAAAAAGAAAACACCTTCTAACCCACTAAGCAAAAAACAAACAAACAAAGTTTTATCAACATTGTAATAACATTAAACGTTGTTTTAATGTTGATAAAACGTTACTTAAAAGTCTGTATGTTTTTGAGTTTACGTGAAGTGATTATTACACTAAAAAAGACTGTTATTCCTTAGTTCACTTTTTATTTGTATGTTCACTTTTTTTTGTAAGTAGATTTGGGTATTACCTTTGATAGGAAATTATGTTTTGCCAGTCATATTAACGCAATTTGTAATTGAGCTTTGAAAATGTTGGGTTATATAAAAAGAATGGCTAAGGACTTGTCGCCAGCAGCATTTAAACGGGTTTATTTCCCTTTTGTACGTTCTTATCTAGAGTATGGATCTTGTGTATGGGCACCATCACAACGCGTTTATATCAGTGCTTTGGAAAACGTACAAAACAAATTTTTAAAGGTGCTTGCGAACAACTTAGGTTTCGATTCTAGCACAAATTTGGAGATATTATCATCGGAACAATGTATTGATAAACTATGTTGTCGCCGGGTGTATGCCGACTTGTTGTTTTTTCATAAATTAATTTGTAATGCTGTTAATTGTCCATATCTTTTATCACAAATTAATTTCAGTATTGATTTAACCAATCGCCCAACTAGACATTTACCTATATTTCGTCTTCAACTTCATAAGACAAATTACGGATATAATAGCCCACTTTCAAGGTTTATGCGAACAGCCAATACATTATCTGTACATCCAAACTTTGACATTTTCAACTCTTTCTCACCCTCACAATTCATGGCAAGACTTAAGCGAATAAATATTTGTAATTTTTCTTAGTTTAATAAGTCAAATTTATATTATATTATATTTATATTTTATTATTGTATTAGTTACGGTCGCAACCATCATTATGATTATTGTATTATTTGTATTAAATTTTTGTTGTTGTTGTAGTAATTATATTTAGTTAAATATTAATTTGTAAAATGGATTTTCCGTTAAATAAATAAATAAATAGTGTTCCCACTCCCAGGTTAAGCATGAAGTAAAATTTCGAGTTTAGAAAAGCCTGAAAATTTGGATTTGCCGGGGCGCGTGAGCGAAGCGAGTCGCGCCCCGGCAAATCAAAATTTTCAAGTTTTCTAAACTCGAAATTTTACTTCATGCGCCACCCGCATAATCCACTGCAAGTTATAAAATTCAAAGTAAATACTAATCACTTTATGATAGTGTGAAATAATTGTGAAAAGGTGACAAAGTTACCTAGATAAACCAAGTGTTATTTTCATTTATCCTTTATATATTATTAGTTCCAAATGTTTCACTAAGTGATCAAGTTATTGAAGAAATAGATAAACACATTTTTGTGAGGTTTATGGCAAATAATGTTTGTTATTTTACATTTCCGACGTCCGAGTCAGAATTGCGATTTGCGTGAGGCAAGAAATAAAAAAAATCATATTAATGAGTTTTTTATTTTCTTGCCCCCCACAAATCGCAATTCTGAGTATAATTGAAAAAAAGACTATAATTGTTATATTAATTAATTTTCCGTTTTTTTTTAAAGTGTTCAATTTGAAGCTTTAAACGAGTGTTTCCACTCCCAGATTAAGCATGAAGTAAAATTTCGAGTTTAGAAAAGCCCCGTGAAAATTTGTCGAGGGTCGCGCAGCGACCCGAGACAAATTTTCTGGGCTTTTCTAAACTCGAAATTTTACTTCATGCGCCACGCGTATAATTCAATCATTCGAAGTAAAGTTCGTAATATACTGCTTAAGCTTGATCAGTATTTTATATGCGTGGCGCAAGAAGTAAAATTTCGAGTTTAGAAAAGCCAGAAAATTTGGTTTGGTCGCTCCTCACACCACATTATATTTAAAATGTAGATATTTTTTATAATACATTTATGCCCATTAATCGGGTAATCAAAAATGAAAATCGGTAGAGTTTGTTGTGATTTTCTTTGAATCGAGAATTAGTCTCAAAAGCCGGAAAGCATGTATAAAGAACGGTCCCTTTCTAAAGTTATACATTTCTTTTAAGTATACATATCCGAATTACAGCATTTATGCTTCAAATTTGCAGATATCGCCTGTTTTAGTGTTAAATTTAAAGATTTGAACGACTGTTTTCCACTTCCAGGTTAAGCATGAAGTAAAATTTCGAGTTTAGAAAAGCCTGAAAATTTGGTTTGGTGGCGTAGCGCGAAGCGCGGAGCGACCAAATCAAATTTTCAGGCTTTTCTAAACTCGAAATTTTACTTCATGCGCCACGCATATAAAATACTGATCAAGCTTAAGCAGTATATTGCGAACTTTACTCCAAATGATTGAATTATACGCGTGGCGCATGAAGTAAAATTTCGAGTTTAGGAAAAGCCCAGAAAATTTGTCTCGGGTCGCTACGCGACCCTCGACAAATTTTCACGGGGCTTTTCTAAACTCGAAATTTTACTTCATGCTTAGTCTGGGAGTGGAAACACTCATTTAAAGCTTCAAATTGAACTCTGAAAAAACGGTAAATTACCTTCGTATGCATATGTATACTTAGTAGAAAAAATCCCTGTATATAGATAATTTGATTGCCTATTGATAGGTTTCTCAATTAAATGAAGTAAAGAAATCAAACTAATAGGTAAACATGCGTTTGTGAAACTGTGTTTTGTTTTTTCTGACATCAGAGTAAAAGGATAATGTGTTGACCATACCTCCCTCCCCTCCTGGTCATTAAATATTCTATAAATTTCAAAATTATTACATATTGATTAACTACTTTCAAAACCTCGTAAGTCCGAAATGTCAAATTTTACAGGAGACACAAAATAATATAATAAAATTTCAGTTAATACCATAAACGATTATTGTAAAATATCATTTTACATAGTTTATCTTAATAGCATGAAATAAACGTAAAGTAGAGAGGAAAGGAGAGGAAAAATGCGAAATTCACTTGAGCATTAATCGCATAGTTTATGGTAGGTGTACATTTCGAGACACAAGGTGCTCTTTATCAATAACAATAACAACGTTTGTTATTGATGTAATAAAGACTGTTATTCCTTACTTCACTTTTTATTTTTATCGTTAGATGTACATTTCGAGACACAAAGTGCTCATTATCAATAACAAACTTGTTATTGATAATGAGCACCTTGTGTCTAGAAATGTACATCTAACGATACAAATAAAAAGTGAAGTAAGGAATAACAGTCTTTTTAGTGTTAGTTATATAATAATAATAATACTTTATTCACCATAAAACACTAAAAGTACAGGTACGTCAAACAATTGAATATAAATATAAATATAGTATTATAAATGTTTAATTATGAAATTAAATTAAACTGTTGCAGTTGAGATATTCGTCTATAGAATAAAACGCATGGCTAAGTGAAACAGACTTTAGTTTTATTTTAAATTGCGTGTAGTTTAATTAACATAACTCTTGAGGAATTCTGTTGAAGACTTTAATACCTTGTATCTGCCAGGATCTATTGCATAGTTCTCGGTAACAGTAAATTTCTGAATCGCGTTTTATGGGTGTGGCTTGTTCTATTATTTATGTCATTTTGGTGTATATACAGTAGTGGAAAAATATAGAGCAACTTTAATATATTGCTAAAATAAAGTTTCTGATGTTACCTTTGGCCATAATTTGTCTGTAGATAAAAACATACGATATTTATAAATAGTTTGCTGATAAAAAATCCCCATTCTTCTTTCGTTGTTCCATTGGATATAAAAAAGAATATTTTAGAATGGAAATAAATAAAGCAACTTTTTCAATAACCTGATAAATTTGCAATGTATTTAGTTTAGTATAAGTTTAAATTCATCAGTTTAACGTATTTCACTTGTCAACATGCCCAGAGGCAAACATTTATCCGCTGATATTAAAAATCGGATTCTTGATTTATACAATAGTGGTCAAAAACAGATTACCATTGCAAACATGTTTATGTTAAATAAATCTATTGTGTCGCGAATAATTAAGCAATATCGTGTAAAGGGAGATACATCCGTCAAAAAAAATCAGGGAGACCTAGAAAAACCACTCACTTTACGGATAAACAAATTATAAAAATTGCCAAAACCGAGCCTTTTCTCGGATCTAACATGATAAAGCTCCGTATATTTGAAGAGCTTGGAGTAAATGTGACCTCTAGGACAGTGAGAAACAGACTACTAGAAGCTAAATTATTTGCTAGAAGACCAGCAAAAAAACCCATGTTGTCTAAGAAAAACAGACGATCCCGTTTAAGTTTTGCCAAAACGCATTAACACTGGACTGAGAATGACTGGAAAAAGGTTATCTGGAGCGATGAATCTAAGTTTTCTTTATTTAAAAGTGATGGTATTGTGTATGTAAGACGTCCTGCCAGTGAACGACTCAACCCTAAGTATACGTGTCCAACTTTAAAACATGGTGGTGGATCGGTAATGGTTTGGGGCTGTTTTTCGGGATATGGTATGGGGCCCCTTTATTGAATAGAAGGTATTATGGACCGATTTAAATATAAGGACATATTAGAGAACCAAATGGTCCCATACGCCGACGAGATTATGCCTTTAAGACATTTATTTCAATAGGACAATGATCCTAAGCATACTTCTCGGTTCGTAAAAGAATGGTTCAGAAAGGAAAACATCACTGTTATGGAATGGCCTTCACAGTCCCCAGATCTCAATCCAATTGAGAATCTGTGGGACATTTTGGATTCCAAAATCAGAGGAAAATTCTATCGCAATCACCAAGAATTGTTTGAAGCCTTGAACGAAGCATGGGTCAATATGGATACTGCGATTATTTCTAAACTGATAAAATCGATGCCAAAACGTTGTCAACATGTTATTAAGAATAACGGGTTCTTTTCAAAATATTAATTAATATATTTTTTTAACTATTTGTATTTAAAAAAAACAATTTTGAAGCAAAGTTGCTCTATTTTTTTCCACCCAAAAATTATCTTTAAATATAAAAATACTTCATACAAAAAATATTTATTTTTACCCCCAAAATAAATTGCTATTGTAGTTGTGGATTATTATAAAAAAAATATGGCTATTTTTTTTATAATAATCCACAACTACAATAGCAATTTATTTTGGGGGTAAAAATAAATATTTTTTGTATGAAGTATTTTTATATTTAAAGATAATTTATGGGTGTCATACATTACTGATTAAAGAAATAAACGATTTTCAAAAGTTGCTCTACTTTTTTCCACTATTGTATATATACATATTTACAGAGCTCTAGTATTAAGAGGGATGGTAGTGTTAGGATCGATAGATCCTTAAAATGTGGACGGCATGACTCGGTGCGATTAATATTTTTTATTTTGCGAACTATGAGCTTTTGTGTAATGAAGACTTTGTTTATCCATTGCGTACAGCCCCATAAGAAGATTCCGTACAGCATTCTTGATTGAACCTCTGTAAAGTAATTTTTTTTTAGCGCTGAGGTATTCAAACAGTGATATAGGGCTCGTATTTTGTAGGCCGATTTATTCAGTTTGTTTATAAGCTTGGTGCAGTGTTCGTTCCATTTCAGGTTGTGGGATAGTGTCACTCCTAAGAAGTTCACGTGTTCTGTTGATGTGATGGAGTCATTATTCACGCTTAATTTTATGTTTTCACTAATTAACTTCTGAGGGGTATGAAATAGTGTCGTGTTCGTTTTGTTCGGATCTAAGAACAGTCCATTTGACTGGAACCAGTAGTTTAATTTAGCTAGAGCAGTGTTGCCTGAGGCTGTTATATTGCACAATGATGTATCTTTTATTAGCACCGAGGTGTCGTCTGCATACATGATTACATTGTAATCGGGGAGGAAGTCGGCAACATCATTAATATATAAAATAAATAATATTGGCTCCAGTATTGATCCCTGTGGAACAACTATTAACCTTGGCAGCGTCCTCGATCTATGTCCTCCATAAGACGTACCCTAACCAGAGATTTCTACAAACGATAATCTATTGGAGAGGTAGGAAGCAAACCATTCTGCAGCTTTCCCTCGTATGCCATAAGACTCCAGCTTGCAGAGTAGACGCTTGTGGGGCACACAGTCGACGGCTCTGCTAAGGTCACAAAAAATGCCAAATGGCAATTCCTTGTTTTCCAACGATTACAAAATGTTATCGTGAAACTGTAGCAATGCATTACTAGTGGATTTACCCAGCATAAATCCAAATTAATTTGGGGATATCATTGAATGTTTATTAAGAACCGGATTTGACAAAATATCAGCAAGAATAATCAAAGAAAATAAAAATATGTTAATACCTATAATTAAGAGATTGACGAACACCGTAATACAACAGGGAAACTATCCAAGTTACTTAAAAAACACATTAATAGTCCCTATCTATAAAAAGGGCGACAGGATGAACCCTGGTAATTATCGACCTATTTCATTACTGTCCACCCTAAACAAGATACTGGAAAAAATAATACAGATACGCCTTATGGAACACGTGGAAAAAAACAACATCATCCACAAGCAACAGTACGCATATCAAAAGCACTCTGGAACCACATCAGCAACGTATGATTTGGTTGACTATATTAAAAATAAATTAAGTAAAAAGGAAGCTGCAGTCGCTATTTTCATAGCTATGAAGAAAGCGTTTGACACGATATGCAGAACTAAATTATTAGAAAAATTGAAGGCAATAGGAATCACTGACACAGAACGAAACGTAATTGCAAGTTATCTCTCGGATAGGCCCCAAGTAACAATAGGAAACTCAAAAAGCAAACCAACATATGCTAACTAAGGACTACCCCAAGGAGGGAACTTACCGCCACTTCTGTACATACTATACACCAACGATCTAGCGGAACCTAACATAAATGGAAACATATTCATGTATGCTGACGATACTTGATAAATACAACAAAACAAACATAAAATTTTCTGAAAAAGAAACAGAACTGCTCAAAAAAGGATTAAAACACAGTTTTCACCCAAGAAGCAACATCGTAGAACATCTAGTAAACGACGTAGAAATGGCAGCTTCAAGATTAAAACCAGAAGACCAACCGGCATTCAGAAAAGAAGCGAAACAAATACTTCAGAAACCAAAGAAATCCACGAACAACAAGGAAGAAAAAGAAGAACGAGAAACTCTGAAGTCAATTAAATCAAAAGATTGTCATTTTCTAAAATCAGACAAAGGTAACGCCATAGTAATCTTAACAAAACCAGAATACGAAGATAATGTGAATAACCTTTTAGAGTCAGGCCCGTATATAAAACTCAAATCTAATCCTGTAAATGCCTACACCAAGAAAATTAACGAATATCTGAAAACCTTCCCCAACTTAATCTCGAAACAACTAAACTATCAACTTAGAATAAAAAACCCAAAATTACCCAAACTCTATTGCTTGCCAAAAGTACACAAACCGGGCAATAAGTTCAGACCCATAGTATCAAATATTAATTCTCCCTCATATAATTTAGCGAAATGGTTAGTCAAACAATTTAGTAAATTAAAAATGGAAAACGATTGCTCAGTCCAGAACTCCCTCCAACTAACAAAGCTCCTAGAAAACGTTAAATTGAAACCGAACCAAAGACTCATTTCCTTCGACGTAGAATCTTTATTCCCTAGCATCCCTATTAAATACACTTTAAAAATCCTGGAACAATTGCTATTCAAAAACAATATACCATCTGAAATGTCCTCCGAGTTTATTAGATTAACGGAACTGATTATGGATTGCAATGGTTTCACCTTTAACAATAATTATTATAAACAAACTTTTGGTACAGCAATGGGGAATCCCCTCTCACCCTTCCTAGCTAACATTTTTCTAAACCACTTAGAATCCCAAGCCAAACGCACAATCTCAGATTTCCCTAAAACTTGGTATAGGTACGTAGACGATATTTTCGCTATAATAGATGATACTTTAAATGTCGACAGTTTCGTAAATTCAATCAATAATTTATTTGACAGTATCAATTTCACATATAAACTAGAATCCAACCGCAAACTCACCTTTTTAGACATCATAATACACAGAAATGATGAAAGCAGATTAAGTTTTGAGATATTTAGGAAACCCACACACACCTTAAATTATATTCAAGCACATTCAATTACCCCATTTAAATATAACTTGTCGGCTTTTAACTGTATGATAAACAGAGCAATTAAAAATCCTTTAACTGAAAATATTAGGAAAAAAGAATTAAGTTTTATAATCGAAATAGCACGTTCACTAGGCTACAACCAGAAAACCATTATAAATCTAATTAACAAACACAAATATAAACATAATCTGAATACAGCTACAACACTCAAACAGTCAGAACCTAACAAAAAGAATGAAATATATGCTAGATTGTTATACGTCCCCAAATTCGAACAACAACTGAATAAACTGTACAAACAATTTAACATTAAACCAGCTTACTACACAAATTCAAAATTAAAGAACCATTTAGGAAACACCTTTTGTAAAGAAAACGACCTCCAACAATCTGGTATATATTCCATTAAATGTTCAAATTGCGACCAATTATACATAGGGCAAACAAAAAGAAATATAGAAATCAGGTTTAAAGAACACATGTACCACCTAAAGTCAATGAACCCAGATAAATCAGCAGTCGCAGAACACCACCTCACAACAGGACACAAATTTTCCATAGATAAATTAAAATTATTAGATAACTCAAACAACCATAATTTAAACATGCTAGAAGCAATCCAAATGAAAAAACACAAAAATAGATTACTTAATTTCGATTTAACACCACTTAACAATGTATTATTAGATTTAATCCCCCTACCTGTACCCAACAAAGATATTACCTGTTAACGCCACTGTCATTAAGAAATAAGATTAACCTAAACTACCTGTATTTACCGCCATTGTCAATAACAAATAATTAGCTTAAATCTGTATATATATGCCGCACTTTTGTTTGTAAATTTAGTTTAGTACAGCTATTGAAAATGTTCACATGGTGAACGAAATGTACATTTAGCGATCTAAATAAACCAGTGAAGAAAAAGGATTACTAACGTGTTTTATTTTATTAAAATCATCTTCACGTAACTCACAACGAAACATTTTAACGAAACATTTTGACGATACTTGCATTGTATATTCGGGTAATAATAATATGGACATCCAAAGAAAAATTGATGAAGATTCCAAGAAACTAGAATTATGGTTCTTCAACAATTTACTCACAATCAATGAAAACAAAACTTGTTATATGCAATTTAACATAAAATCAAATGCACCGCAGCCAGTGATTAAAATAAAAGGACATGCAATAAATAAAACTAGCGAGATAGATTATCTAGGCCTAAGATTACAAGATAACCTAAAATGGGATGCACATATAAATAAATTAATAGGCAGAAATGCACAAACCATAGCAGCGGTAACAAAAATACGGAATTTTATACCACATGAATATAAAAATGACATACTGTGTGTCCCAAAAGTTTGGAAACGGTTGAATATCTCGAGAACTCCTCATCGGATCAAGATGGTATAAAATACGTCTTTCTTTATTTTTAAAGTTCTATTTATATTTATGATCGGATTTTGCACATCATGTAGCCCTGAAAAGGGCTGATTGTTGCACTTCCGATGGTTTGATGTTGCATCTCCGCCGCCAAATCTTCTTCCTTATCGCAAATGTTCAAACTGACCGCCATTTTGGCCTTGGCACTGACCCAGTCGGCTGTGAAAATCGTTGATCACGTTGGTCCTCATTTGCGGTATAACTAATGCAGCCTGGTCCATGATGCGATTCCGCAAGTCAGCTAAATTGGCAGGTCTGTTAGTGTACACGCTGTTCTTCACAAATCCCCAGAAGAAGATATCCAGTGGGGTCAAAAAAAATCAAAACTACCCTTTCCACCACCGAACGGGATTGGGGAGGGAGTGATAAAACATATCGTCCACTACGCAGCAGAAAAATTGACTCCACACTCGTTTCGGAATACGATTTTTCCTCTTGAGTGGTTAAATGTACGATTTTGATCTTAAAGAATCAAGACTTCCCTTTTCCAGCCCCAAAGGTGGTGAGGGTAATCTTTAAATCCGTGAACACTTTTGTTTATGACGAGTGCAACAGAGCAAGCAAAATAATTGTTTTCGGAACAAAAATCAAAACTGCCCCTATTTCCACCCCCAAAGGGGTTGGGGGTGGGCGTGATTTGCAAATTCATAGACAGTTTTCGATGGAGAATGCAACAGTGCAAGCAAAATAATTGTCTTCGCAACAAAAATCCAAACTACCCCTATTTCCACCCCCAAAAGGGGGTGGGGGTGATTTGCAAATCCATAAACAGTTTTTGATGGAGAATGCAATAGTGCATTAAAAAATAGGAGTTTCCATTTAAGTTTTCTAAACTACCCCCTCGAACCACCCCCCAGAGGGGTGTGGGTGGCTATCGCACAGCATGCCTAAATAGAGCTTTAAAAATAAAGAAAGACGTATTTTATACCATCTTGATCCAATGAGGTGTTCTCAAGATATTCAACCATAAAAATATATAACAAATTACCGAGTATAATACAAAATTTAAAACTCGTACCATTTAAATTGAAAATAAAGGATTTATTGATAAATGATAAGATGACGTAGGTACAACCACAACAGTATTATAAATAAATCCCCAAACAAGCTCTCAATACCGATAGCCCGAGATGAAGATCAGATCCACCAATCCCGAGGCGAGGACGGATAATTCCATTCCAACCTAAAATCATGCATATTTGCTAACAAACAAAATCGCAGAAGTAAAAATGCAAGTGGATATTTTAAAATGATCTTATTTACGTTCTCCATGCCAACGACTGTACGATCGCGCTGAATTAGTGACGTTAAGTTCAATCCGTCAAATCACTACGTAATGCATAATTGTCACACAAATCGTTTCGGAACAATTTCCAAGGAGGAAATTATAAGTAATATAAATTTAACAGTGCCGCTAAATAGAATGACAATACATCTTTGTCATGGAATTATCTTATCAAATACCACTCGAGGTTTGGTTTTGGGAGGATATTTTTTCATTTAATAACTCGTACGTGGTTTTCCAATTTTACTCGAGAAAACTTGTATAGACAAAAACACTCGAGCTTCGCTCTCGTGTTTTTGTCATCCAAGTTTTCTCTCGTTAAAATTGCTAGGCAACCACGCACTCGTCTAAATAAAAAAATATCCGGCCAAAACCAACCTCTTGTGGTATTACATACGAAAAAAATAAAATAAATTAAAAAAAAAAATCAAAAAAAAAGATAGCAATCGCTGCACGATTGCTATCTTTTTTTTGCATATTCAAAAATTTTCGATAAGGAATTGGCGAGCATTATAGGTCGATAATTGCCCATGTCGCTAGGGTCCCCTTTTTTAAAACCCGGTTTAATCACCGATTTTTTCAGTTTGTTGGGGTATAATCTTTGGCTGAATGACAAGTTAATTAGATAACTTAACGGAGTACCCAGCTAATATCTAAATTCTCGAAGTATATTGCAGTAAATGCCATCCGGGCCAACGCACTGTTTATTTTTTAAGCTGCTCACTAAGTCACATACTTCAATATGATTATATTCTACATTTGGTTTCAGCAAGACGGCGCCACTTCCTACACATCGCATCAATCAATTGAGAAAACATTTCGGTGAGCACATAACGTTTTGGGCCGGTGGATTGGCCACCAAGATCGTGTGATATCAGACCGTTAGGCTTTTTACTGTGGGGATTTGTAAAGTCTAAAGTTTATGCGGACAAACCCGCTTCGATTCAGGCCTTGGAGGAAAACATCACGCGTGTCATTCGCCAGTTACCAGTCGAAATGCTCGAACGAGTCATCGAAAATTGGACTCAACGGATGGACCATCTGCGACGTAGCAACGGCCAACATTTGATAGACATAATCTTCAAAAAATAAATGCCAAAGAACGTTCTTTCAAATGATAATAAACATTCTCCAATAAATTTGAGTTTTCTGTTTTTTTTTTCTTTAAAAAAGTAGGAACCTCGAAATGGATCACCTGTTATAATACTTGCTGATTATTTTTGTTGTAATTTGTTTAACTTATTTTTCAATTTTAAAACTTGGCATTTTAATCTGTTATTTGTCTCATTTTTAGTCTGTTGTTTGTCGTATTTTAAATCTGTTTTATATTCATATTTTTTTTATATATAGAGTGCTCATTGTGATACACATATTAACTTTGTGTTATAGTTTAACATACACTTAAATGTATATTGATTGTATGTTTATGAGAAGTTATCGTTTTGTTTTTAATGAATGAAGATAATTCTCTGTGGTGATTTCTGTTTGACTGGTTCGGAAATCGCCACTGTTTCCGATGCGGGTGAATAAGTGAAGTAATAAAATTCGTAGCACTTAACGTTATATATTCACCGTAAATAATATATACACAATATATACAGAATAAAGTTTAACTAAATTTGAATGCGTTTTAAGTATTTTTATGAGTTGAATGTAGTGTAAGTTAACAAGGCGCGATGTGTTTAGTTTGAGATTTTTGAAGCAACTGCTTTACATTTTGAAATTCTAAATTTGAGAAATATGCAAAGAGTGGGGGTGCGTTGTGCCGTATATTTCCAAGTTACCAATTAGATAAAAGAAGGGAGGTGCCTTCGTTTACCTAAACTTGTAATTTTCCGTTAAGGGATGCATTTCTGAGAATTGGCCACATGGCCATGTACATATCTGAACGCAGACTTTCTCCGAAATACGCCGTGACCAAAACAACACCCCCTCGTCATAAAAAGGGTCCGTGCAGAGTTACAAAAGCCCATTAACCGAGAGGAAATTCGACACGTCCTTGTTAGCTTACATTCCTTAAAATATTAAATAGACTAATAGAGCAATAAAATGTCACAGCAAGCAGAACTAATATATAGAAAGCAATTCAGCACAATAGTATAAAAATAAGGTTGAAACATGTTTAGGAATAGAGTTATACGTGGAAAAGTATTTAGAAATAAAAACGTATTTACAAATTCACATTTCAAGAAACACACAATTTCACAAATAATAATTGTCGCGAGATATCCGCAACATTGTACAAAGGTGATACCGTAAATAAATGAATAAATTTGTGAAAACAATCACACATATTCTTTGTAAATAGGCCTAAGAGATCAAAAATTAAATTTGCTTACTTACGTTTTTTCGTGACTTAATCCATGTTACATAATTTGAAATTGTTTTTTTTTCAATAAATAGGTAATCCTAAGGAATAAAACTAAAACATTTATCATTATTATTTTTTTTATATCAAACATAAATGATATTGTTCAATATATGAAGATAAAAAATAAAAACACTATTTTTTTAACATATTTCAATTAAATCGTACAAAATTTCCTAATTACGTTAATATGTACAATGGAAAATCGTTCATTTTAAATGAGATGCGAAATATATACACAACATGAAAAAAATGTGAGCGGAAATGAAGCTCAGTCTGCGACGTGAAATAAGAATTATACAAAATTAATATTATTGTGCAATAATAAATTATTATAATATCATAAAACGAATAACAATTAATTTGCTAAATACGCACTTCACAGACTAAGCTTGAATTTATTATAGAGATGATAGCGTGTGATATGGCTGTTATTACTTTGTTCCAAGATTTGTATGTGTATTAGAACCAGGACAAAAATGTTACCCCTAAATAAGGATGTAGTCAAGACGACAATATGCATATGTAAAGTTATTTAAATTAAAAAACACTTGGTGTTGTTTCATAAATTGAAAAATTAATTTAATTTGTTAAACAATACCAAGTGTTTTTTTTTTAATTTAAATAACTTAACATATTCTAATATGTTTCAGCAAGTGCCAGATGAGAAATTAATTCAGGAAACGACAATATGCATACACAAAGTTTTATGTAACACCGAACATGTTCGTCCAATACAATTTGAGACCTTTATTTTTTAAGTTATGTGTAAATTGGGTTGCCTATATGACCATTAAAAATTGTAGCCAATCAATCGCAATTAATGCCTCAACTTGTACACATAGGGGAATGTTCTTTCAAGTATACATGTCCCAATGTCATATACGGTGTATGTCGTAAATCTTTAGATACTCGTTGTTAAAAAAAATCAATTTGAAACTTGAAATGAGTGTGTTCTACTCCCAGACTAAGCATGAAGTAAAATTTCGAGTTTAGAAAAGCCTGAAAATTTGGTTTGATAGCGTAGCGCGAAGCGCGGAGCGGCCAAACCAAATTTTCAGGCTTTTCTAAACTCGAAATTTTACTTCATGCGCCACCGATACAAAACACTGACATATTACGAAGTTTAAAACACACCGCTAAACTTTATATTGCATCAGTGTTTCGTACCGGTGGCGCATGAAGTAAAATTTCGAGTTTAGAAAAGCCTGAAAATTTGGTTTGGCCGCTCCGCGCTTCGCGCTACGCGACCAAACCAAATTTTCAGGCTTTTCTAAACTCGAAATTTTACTTCATGCTTAGTCTGGGACTGAAAAACACTCGTTTAAAGCTTCTTTTAACAAACTGAGCGTCGGCAAATGTACAACGTATGCTTACGTATACTAATTTCTAATGATGTTAGACTAAATCTTTAGATACTCGTTGTTAAAAAAAATCAATTTGAAACTTGAAATGAGTGTGTTCTACTCCCAGACTAAGCATAAAGTAAAATTTCGAGTTTAGAAAAGCCTGAAAATTTGGTTTGATCGCGTAGCGCGAAGCGCGGAGCGGCCAAACCAAATTTTCAGGCTTTTCTAAACTCGAAATTTTACTTCATGCGCCACCGATACAAAACACTGACATATTACGAAGTTTAAAACACACCGCTAAACTTTATATAGCATCAGTGTTTCGTACCGGTGGCGCATGAAGTAAAATTTCGAGTTTAGAAAAGCCTGAAAATTTGGTTTGGCCGCTCCGCGCTTCGCGCTACGCGACCAAACCAAATTTCCAGGCTTTTCTAAACTCGAAATTTTACTTTACACTTAGCCTGGGACTGGAAAACACTCGTTTAAAGCTTCAAATTAAATTCTTTTAACAAACCGAGCGTCGGCAAATGTACAACGTATGCTTATGTATACTAATCTCTAATGATGTTAGACTAAATCTTTAGATCCTCGTTGTTAAAAAAATCAATTTGAAACTTGAAATGAGTGTTTTCCAATCCCAGACTAAGCATGAAGTAAAATTTCGAGTTTAGAAAAGCCTGAAAATTTGGTTTGGTCGCGTAGCGCGAAGCGCGGAGCGGCCAAACCAAATTTTCAGGCTTTTCTAAACTCGAAATTTTACTTCATGCGCCACCGATACAAAACACTGACATATTACGAAGTTTAAAACACACCGCTAAACTTCATATTGCATCAGTGTTTCGTACCGGTGGCGCATGAAGTAAAATTTCGAGTTTAGAAAAGCCTGAAAATTTGGTTTGGCCGCTCCGCGCTTCGCGCTACGCGACCAAACCAAATTTTCAGGCTTTTCTAAACTCGAAATTTTACTTCATGCTTAGCCTGGGACTGGAAAACACTCGTTTAAAGCTTCAAATTAAATTCTTTTAACTGAGCGTCGGCAAATGTACAACGTATGCTTATGTATACTAATTTCTAATGATGTTAGACAGAACTGGAGGAAAGGGAATTTCTAGTGATGTGAAGAGTTGATGGGGAAAGAGAAGGAGTGATGTTGTAAAGAATTATTGCGATACAGGAGGGAAATTCTAATGATGTGAAAAATTATAAAAGAAAAATTCTCGTTATGAAAATGTTCGGTGTTACATAAAACTCTCTGTATGTAGATAGCGGTCGATATTTTATATTATTCAAAAACTCATTAAAATCATCAATCTAATACTTAATAAACTCATCTCCCAACATTTAGCCATCATAACATCACACGCTATTCAACACAACGAAAACCTCATTAAAGTTGCGAAAGATAAACAGTCCTATCCCTTATCTTACAACCCTTCTTATCCTCGATCACCTGATAAACCATGCCATCCGGGCCAACGCAGGGTTTATTTTTTAAGCTGCTCACTAAGTCACATACTTCAATATGATTATATTCTAAGAGAAAGAAAGATATGTGTTTGCTCAGTAGGAAAAAATAGCAGCTTTATATATTATTGTTGCAAAAATGATTGATTTAATTATTATCAACACTTTGCAACGATTCTTTATTGAGTTATAACACAATCTTAATGTGAAATAGGAGTTATAAAAAAATACAAATTCTTAAATCCAGTCACTGAAACACATGCATTAATTAAACATACCTGTACAGCTGTAATAATTACAAAGTATGATAATTAACATCATAACCGTTTACCCAGTTTGATTTATCCTTTGATAATATCACGCAAATTCCGTTACATTTGCATACGTATTTGTTCACCTGTTGAACTGTATTTAAAAGTAAACACATTGATGTTACGAAAATACTACAAATATTATTTGTCGGATATTAAACTTCGGCGTTTTCAATAAGTCCATTCCGAGAAACGAAATTACATTTCTCGGAATGAGGAATGAGGAATGAGCGTAAAAGTCTGAAGCAAATAAGATGTTAAAAATCTTATTTGCTTCAGACTTTTACGCTCATTCCGAGAAATGGAATTTCTTCAAACATCGGTTAACCTGTTTGGGTGAGAACGGGTGTTGTATATTTTCCCCTAGCAGTGGGAAAAACCAATAATTGGCCGGTGACGCGAATTGCAAACCCGAAGGAGTTTAATATCTTGGAATTTCAATCGTAAGCCGTAATTATTTAGTCTGTGTAATTCCCAGATTGTGAACGTTGATTTAATTGCGTGTGACTACGGAATTTATTAAAGCGTGTAATAAGTGATTTTTTTATGGAATTTATTAATATCAATATCTAGTTTAAGTTCGATTTATTCATTATTGTGTAATGGATATGAAACAAATTAATGCCCCATGGCACCCAGGCCAATTAAATATTTAATTATTGATTTTCTGATAATTTTTTTTCACCTTCATTTAATCAATGGTTAAAGTTTCGATTTGCTTGTAATTTTTAATCGGCAGATTTTTCTGATTAGGCACTGAGATTTTTCAGGAATAATGGAAACTGAATGTAATTTAAAAATAATGAAAATACAGCCCACTGAGCAAAACACCAACAAAAAACGTTATTTATTTATTTATTTACGTTTCGACTTTTACAATAATACAAAAATTAAACATACCGATAACAAAAATACAAAAATGGGCGCTTATGCTGGCTTAGATACTACAAGATTATTCAAATAAACTAAAAGTTAAATTATACTTGTACGAGTAACAAAATACCTACGAACTGTAAACTATAAAGATACATGTTATTCATTAATAGAGTTTAAGTGGTCTAAACATTTTTTACGAAACAATGAGATTGATGAATTAAACAAGTCAATATCATTCGGCAATGTGTTAAATTATCTCATAGTTCTGCATATAGTATTGTTAAATCCGTAATTTGACGAATGGAATTTTATTTTAAAAAGATTATTATGTCTACGTAAATGAGGCGGCAATGTACTAAAATTAAGTTGAACTAACAAATTACTGCATATCAAATCTCCGTTAATTAAGTTATATAAAATACATAAATCAGCAACAAGTCTACGGGTGTGTAACAAGGGAATATTTAAAACATTGCGAATGTACAATTTATCATAATTATTCATTCCACTTCGATAGGCATATAGTCTCAAGAATTTATTTCGGATTCTCTCCACTCTGGTGACATCACAGCTGACATGAGGGGACCATACAGGTGCAGCATATTCGAGTATAGGACGTACTAATGAAATATATAAGTGGCGCAAAGTATTAGCTGAGAAATTATACGAAAACCGATTAACAAACCCCAACGTTTTACTGGCCTTGCATGTGATTTGAGATATATGTTCCTTAAAAGTCAATTTTTGGTCAAATAAAACACCTAAATCATTTACAACTTTAACAGATGAGAGCGAACTATTGTTAATTGTATATGTGTAATCAAAGATATTTCTTTTCCGGGAGTAAGTAATTTTACAACATTTCTTTACGTTAAGATCAAGTTTATTCATAAAACACCACCGTTCTAAATGCATTAAATCATCCTGAATCGCCTTACAATAACTTTCATTTAAAACTTGTTTAAATAATTTTAGGTCATCGGCATAAATAAGAAATGTATAAGCTTTAAAATTGAGCGAAATGTCATTGATGAATAATAAGAATAACAAAGGCCCGCAATGCGAGCCTTGGGGCACACCCGAGGTGACATCAATACACCTAGAAACGTGGTTATCGATTTTAACAAATTGAGTTCTATTGGTAAGGTAACTATTAATCCATTTCGTACTCATATCATCTAGACCCATGTTGGAAAGTTTAGAAACGAGTATACCATGGTGGACACGATCAAATGCCTTGGAGAAGTCGGTGTAGATGCAATCCACTTGACTTCCTTCTTCCAAGGCATCAAGAAGAAACGATTTAAACAGTAATAGGTTTGACATTGTCGAGCGTCCTTTACAGAAACCATGTTGTTCAGGTATTAATACATGTCCAAGAAACCATTTTAATTGATCTGCCACCAACTTGTCCAACATTTTTGCAATACAAGACTGTATAGATATCCCTCTGTAGTTCGTTATGTTATCCCGGTCACCGGATTTAAATAGCGGTGTAATAAAACTCGATTTCCATTGTATAGGAAATATTCCAGATTGCAATGATTTATCAAAAAGTGTCGTGATAGGCTTAGTCAATGTGAAAATGCAATTCTTTAAAAATGAAGCTGGAATTCCATCAGGACCAATACTAAGGTTGTCTTTTAAGTTTTCAATAGCACTAAACACAACATTCGTTGATACTGCTAGCATAGCAGATTTTACGGAGTTCCGATAATGCAATACAGGAACTACACTAGAACTATCAACAGTATAAACGCTTGAGAATAATTCTGCAAACAAATTAGCAGTAGATTCTGAAGTGTTTGATTTCATCTCATCAAGATACATTAGTTTGGGATACCCATCAGTCTTTCGGGAGGAATTTACGAATGTCCAAAATCTTTTAGGATCACAAGTTAACTGACCCTCTACCTTTGTGAAATAAGCCTTACGTAATAATTTGCTAAGCACAAAACATTGTGATCTTATACAAGAAAACATATTGTAATCATTAATCAGTGAAGTTCGCTTATTTATTTATTTACGTTTCGACTTTTACAATAATACAAAAATTAAACATATCAATAACAAAAATACAAAAATGGGCGCTTATGCTGGCTTTGATACTACAAGATTATTCAAATAAACTAAAAGCTTATATTGAGCATGAGCTTGTTTCTTCTCACGGATTAAAGATTTTAGTTCAGAATTAAACCATGGAGGATATTGACTATTCTTAATAATCATTTTAGGAACATACATGTCAATCACATTATAATAATAATAATAATAATAATAATTTATTGTGCCATAACATTAAGTTTTACACTTGTCAAATACAAATGGAATGATAATGATATACCTTAAATCTAACAATTTCTAAATATAAACAAATACATACATATTAAAACATCAATGCACAACCAGAGTTGTACAGAGAAGGGAATAATCATAAAACGCATTTCAACATTTAATCTCCGATATGCTGCTATTAAGAAAATCTTTTACACTGTAGAAGGCTTTACTCTCTAGGTATTCCTTCATACGCCTCCTAAATGCAGGTACACTTAATGACTTCACATCCCCAGGCAATTTATTGTAAAATTTAGGTCCATAGTAATTAACGCCCCTTCGTGACTTGGTTAGCCTAAGCTTCGGTATGTCAATTTCAGATGCCGATCTAGTATTGTGGGTGTGTGTTTCATTACGCTGACTGTAAGATGCCAGATGTTCACGTACATAAGTTAGGCATTCAAGTATAAAGATGCACGGCAAAGTTAATATTTTTAGATGTAGGAATATATGCCTACAGTCATCGCGATAGCTAAGAGAACCTAGAGTTCTTATTGCTCTTCTTTGTAGCTTAAAAAGCCTGGTGGTAATGCTACTATGACCCCATATGATTACTGCATAATTAAGATGACTTTGAAATAACGCATGATATATTTGTACCAGGGCACTTCTGGGAAGCCAACATTTCACCTGCCGCAGCAGGTATGTCGTTGTACATAGCTTTTTTGCTGTTTCTTCTTGATGCTTTTGGAAGCTAAGTTTGCTGTCTAGGTGTACTCCAAGAAATTTTACACAAGTTATACTAGCAGTGTTAGTTAGTGAAAAATTAATGTTAACGGACTTGTCTACATTAAGGCATAATCTGTTTGTGTCAAACCAACGAGACACCTGATTGACCGACTCTTCATGTATTAATACTGCATCATTTGCTGATTTTCCTGAGGTCTTAACCGTCGTATCGTCAGCAAATAATATAACTAATGAGTTATCCGGTTGATAAGAGAGGTCGTTGATGTATAGTAAAAACAGAAGTGGTCCTAAAATAGAGCCTTGGGGAACACCAAATGATAATTGCAGTTCCTTTGATCGGTTGTTATTAATTAGGACTTGTTGGCGCCTTGAGCCTAAGTAAGAGTTAAGTAGCCTACAACTTGTGGGATCAAAATTATAATAATACAGCTTCCGCAGAAGAACATCATGTGAAATGCAATCAAAAGCCTTGCTCAGGTCTAAAAAGGTAGCTACTGAGTGAGATTTATTTTCGAAGTCATTGTATATTTCTTCTACAAGTGCAATGATTGCATCCCTAGTAGATCGACCTCTGCGAAAGCCATACTGACTACAATTAATGATTTTGTGCTCACCAAGGAAATCTATCATTTGTTCGAACATAATTTTTTCAAATATCTTGGATAATGCGGGAAGTAGAGATATAGGCCTATAATTATTACAAATAGTACGGTCACCTTTTTTAAAAACTGGAATTACTACCGCATGCTGTAAACAGCTGGGGAAGACACATGAGTCAATACAATTGTTTAGTAATTTAGTTAATGGTAAGACTAGAACATCCGTCATACTTTTGATTAAAGTTGTATTAATGCCATATATATCCTTGCATTTTGTGTTTTTCAGTTTACTGATGGTATTTCTGACGATAATTGAACTGACGTTCTTGAATTTGAAGTAAGTCTTGATGTTTAGGTCTATTTTGTACATCAATGATATTGGTGAAGCGTTAGTTGGTTTAATATCATTTATGAGCTTATGAATAATATTTGAAAAGAAAACATTAAAAGTATCTGGATCAATTTCCGGGAGTTTTCTACAAGTGTTATTTTTTTGTACCGATTTCATTAGTGACCAGGTAGCACTAGACGTATTTTTCGATTCTTTGATGAATCTATCATTCGCACTTACCCTAGCATGCTTAAGCATGCTTAAGTTCCATATTATATATACAATGTTGTAGAATAGCAGAGTTGCCTCATTAATGTTGCTAAGATTTAATAAGCTCGACCAATCGGTACTCGCAAAAAAGTTATTTATTGAAATGTAATCCGCACTTTTGAAGTTATAGGTAAAATAATCGTAACTTTTTTTTTTATTTTTATTATTTTTTTTATTTTGGGTTTTACGTCATCTATTTCCGCTGCTAAGGCCAATCATGACGCCGGAGATTAGGTCTACAGCTATCCGGGAATTTTGCCGAACCCGGTGGGAGTTCCAACCCACCGGTATGGATCTTTAACGTGCACGCAACATCCAGGCAGTACACGGGTCCTACATGCATTTAACGTCATATCCGAGAAGACGGAGTGTTTGGCATTTTTATCCTAACCTATATAAATGCAGACAACTTGTTAGGCCGGTATTTGAACCCCGGTCCGTGGCGTGGCAGTACAACACTCTAACCACTACACCACCAAGCTGCCCAATCGTAACTTAAATTTTCCATTTCTCTAAAACTAATTTCAATGTCATAGGCAGTGTGATGAATAGAGGTGTGGCATATGGGATCACTGCTGGAACTCGACTTTAAACTATTTATATTGGAGAAAAACAGGTCCAGTAAAACTCCGCGAGGGTTTGGTGTGTTATTTCTTTGAAATATGTCATGAAAAATGAAACATTCGCTAATTATATCAGCTAATGCACAGGTATTATTCGGTAGAGTAACCACATACAGGGACTCAGACCAACTGGCGCTTAGCAAATTATAGTCACCGCAAATTAAAACCTTTTCATTATTAAATCTAACCAGTAAATTATCTATAGTGGAACAATGATTTTCGTAACAAATACTGTTGGAAGAAGGCGGTATATAGACTGCACCTACAATTAATGAATTATTTATCCTAACATAGAGTTCTTCTACCTGCACATTGTCCAGATTTACTTTGTATGAATGTAGACTATCTCTTACAGCAATTAGAACACCACCTCCTTTAGATTTTTCACTAGTGAAACAATTACGGTCTTGTCTATATATCGTGTAATTTTGAAATGCAAGTTCTGCGTCATAGACAGAAGAATCCAGCCATGTCTCAATTAAAATTATGATATCATATGACGAGCAATTAACAGCAATAGCAATATCTGTGAGTTTAGACTTCATACCACCTATATTTTGCATATAGATAGCTAGTTTTTTACTGGCGAGGATACATTGACGTTGATTCGTTGCGAGGCGTTACCGCTGGAGACATTGTTGGTATTTCCAGACACAATAGTAGGACGGTTGTTAATAAATTTAATATGTGCATTTACTTCTCCACTATTTCTTCGAACTGAGAGCTCAGCGTTTAATATTTTCAGTTCATTTCGTTGAGCAACAGTATGATCTGACGAGAAACTGATATTCGGATTGTTATCAATTACTGGTTTGCGATTTCTTAATATTGTAGCAGCTTGAAATTTGTTTTGAAGGATCACTTTTATAGGCCTTATTTTGTTGGATTTTTTGCCTAATCGTATAATTTTGTTAACGTTAATATTTAAGTCGGGTATACAGGATATAATTGTATTAAACTTAGACAGGTCGTTAGATTTCCTCTCATCGATATTCGTAGAGGAAGATTCAGCCATATTGTATAGTAAAATGTTGTTCTGTCTTTCTTGTCTATCAATTATTTCACCAATGAGATCTTCGTTAGGGGTAGCCTATAATTGTTCAATTTTGATTCGTAACTCCTTATTTTCTTTTTCTAAATCTACCATGCGATTACTCAAAATGGACATGTTCTGTAGAACATTAGATATGGTCGCTGAAATCTCATCCTTAAATGCAGAAAATTCATTGTGTAATAATAATTTAATTGAAGTCATAGTTACAATATCACAGTTTGAGCACGTCCATTTATCACCATTATTTTTCTTTTCTTCTGATTTGAAATGTGCAGTATCTTTATCCGACAAATTTAGACATTTCGTATGATACCAAAAAGAACACTTTCCCGAGCATTTTATTGCAGTCGAGACATTTTTTGGTGAGATAAATAACTTACATTGTCCGCACGTTATAGACATAATTACGGCTCAAATTTATATTAATTGTAAGGAATTTTACAAGGACACTCGCTTCACACCCAGGGGTCTATTAGGGTGACTAACTCAAACACACAAAAAGACCACGGATGGGAAGATGCAATTAAACAATAGGATGTATAAAGTAACATATGCGACTTTTCGTACACAAGCAAATGTAAACAATGAATTAGGTTAGGTTAATTCAATGTAGTTAATCACATACTAAACCCACAATCGTAAAATTATGGCAAGCATAAGTTAAGGTAAAGTACTACTTATCAACCAAGAAGGTTCAAATATAAACAACCAAAACGACACGTGTTGTTATATCAACATTTAAGCAACATTATTATTTAGTTTTTTGTTGACTTTGTATTTTCTTTCAATTGAATAATGACAATTTATTATTATTATTATTATTAAACGTATTAATGTTGATGAAACATAACTTGAACGAGTTTGTTCAGTGGGAATGGACGTAATGTTTTTTTTTTTCTTTTGAGTATGCATATCCCAATTACGTGTTGTAGATTTTTAAATATTAGTTGTTTTCTTAAAAGAGGTCAATTTGAAGTTTAAACGAGTGTTTTCCACTCCCAGACTAAGCATGAAGTAAAATTTCGAGTTTAGAAAAGCCTGAAAATTTGGTTTGGTCGCGTAGCGCGAAGCGCGGAGCGGCCAAACCAAATTTTCAGGCTTTTCTAAACTCGAAATTTTACTTCATGCGCCACGCGTACAAGACACTGATTTCAAGCGAAGTTTACTCGTTTAGGATATCTCAGTGCTTTCAGTGTTTAATACGCGTGGCGCATGAAGTAAAATTTCGAGTTTAGAAAAGCCTGAAAATTTGGTTTGGCCGCTCCGCGCTTCGCGCTACGCGACCAAACCAAATTTTCAGGCTTTTCTAAACTCGAAATTTTACTTCATGCTTAGCCTGGGAGTGGAAAACACTCGTTTGAAGCTTCAAATTGACTTGAAACAACGAATGTCTTAACATTTACAAAGTACACAACGGGATATGTATACTTTAAAGAAACATTTCCAGTATTTGTTTTGTGATTATAAATTAAATAATTGTACGGAAAAAACTATTTTTTATTAATAAAAACGTTAGTATTTTGATTCATTTAACACCCAGGCCGACTAAATAATTAATCATTGATTTTCTGATAATTTTTCTTCACCGTCATTTAATCAAAGGTTAAAGTTTCGATTTGCTTATAATTTTTATCGGCAGATTTTGGCTGATTAAGCACTGAAATTTATCAGGAATAACTTCAAAATTGAAATTGAATGTAATTTAAAAATAATGAAAATACAGTGGATGTAATGATTTTTTTTTTAAGTATACATATTCCAATTACGTGTTGTAGATTTTTAAATATTCGTTGTTTTCTTAAAAGAGGTCAATTTGAAGTTTAAACGAGTGTTTTCCACTCCCAGACTAAGCATGAAGTAAAATTTCGAGTTTAGAAAAGCCTGAAAATTTGGTTTGGTCGCGTAGCGCGAAGCGCGGAGCGGCCAAACCAAATTTTCAGGCTTTTCTAAACTCGAAATTTTACTTCATGCGCCACGCGTACAAGACACTGATTTCAAGCGAAGTTTACTCGTTTAGAATATTTCAGTGCCTTCAGTGATTGATACGCGTGGCGCATGAAGTAAAATTTCGAGTTTAGAAAAGCCTGAAAATTTGGTTTGGCCGCTCCGCGCTTCGCGCTACGCGACCAAACCAAATTTTCAGGCTTTCCTAAACTCGAAATTTTACTTCATGCGCCACCGGCACAAAACACTGATTCAATGTAAAGTTTAGCGGTGTGTTTTAAACTTCGTAATATCTCAGTGTTTTGTATCGGTGGCGCATGAAGTAAAATTTCGAGTTTAGAAAAGCCTGAAAATTTGGTTTGGCCGCTCCGCGCTTCGCGCTCCGCGACCAAACCAAATTTTCAGGCTTTTCTAAACTCGAAATTTTACTTCATGCTTAGCCTGGGAGTGGAAAACACTCGTTTGAAGCTTCAAATTGACCTGAAACAACGAATGTCTTAACATGAAATGTCAGGTATAAAATTAAAAGGATCTAATATTTTTATAATAGCTTTATATAGATCTCCAAACGGTAACTACTCAGATTTTATTAATATTTTAGAAAATGTACTTGAACGTCTAAGCATCGGTACAAATGTAATTTACGTGTGTGGTGATTTTAATGTGTCTTTTAATTCAATTGATAAAATAGCTTTACAACTATGCAATCTGTTTGCTTGTTATGGGTTATTTAAAGCCACAGATCAAGCGACTAGACAGGGTGCTTGTTTAGATAATATATTTTCAAACTGCTACAACGATACTAACATAAATAAAGCTAAAGTAGTTAATATTGGGGTCTCCGATCATTTACGCTTGTGTATTGATATTAACCACACTAAATTGAATACAAAAATAAGAATAAGACCAATTACACAATCAGGGAAATATAAATTCTATAACATTATTAATAGTTATGATTGGAGGGAGATACAAAATAAAGAAACTGATATAAATATCGCTTGGGCAACTTTAATTAATATAGTCAATCATACAAAACTGCATTCCCGGAAAGGAAAGTACAAGTTACTAATAATACTAGTAATATTCAATGGTTTGGACCCAAACTCAAACAAATGAGGGACCAATTACATTTGCTCCGTGACATTAGAAACAAACACAGAAATGAAAGCACGGAATCGCAATACAGGGAGGGGCATAAAAAGCTATCCGATTTCAAATCACTTTTTCTCAGAAGAGGGAACAGGTAGAGTAGTGGAGTGAAAACCGTTAGAAAGCCGGTTTTATGCCATTTGTCATTAGTCAACATGCCTTGGTCTGGTGAACATCGTGCTTTTGTTATTGAGCGGTTTATCGAAAACGGCGGTTCGATAATTGCTACACAACGTGCTTTTCGAATTCATTTCGGACTCGGGCGTCATGATCCTGTTCCACATCACGCTACGATTAAAGTGTGGGTGTCAAATTTTCGACAGACGAGTTCAGCATTGAAAAAGAAGTCGCCTGGACGTCCCAGGACAGCAACAGGACCTGAAAACGTGGCCAATGTGAGAGCCGCGATTGAACGTTCCCCGCGTCGCGGTTCGGCACGTAAACATTCGCTCGCTTTGGCGATTTCCAACCGCAGTATTCGGCGAATTTTGCACCGGGACCTCAAAATGCATCCCTACAAAATGGTTGTTGCACAGGAATTAATTGAAAGGGATTTTGAAACCCGTATGAACCTGTGTCGCGATCTCCGAGAACTCCCAATAGACGATGTTGTGCTCTTCACGGACGAAGCCCATTTTCACCTTTGTGGCGCCGTAAACAGGCAGAATTTTCGATATTGGAGTGACGAAAATCCTCGGGAAATCCATCAGAAACCCCTCCATAGCCCAAAAGTGACTGTGTGGTGTGCTCTTTCCCGCCTAGGCGTCTGGGGGCCTTACTTTTTTGAAGAAAATGGGCAAACCGTAACGGTCAACAGCGAGCGCTATTATTTCATGCTGGAAAATTTTCTTCAACCCAAAATGGAAGAAAATGGCGTGGAAAATGTGTGGTTTCATCAGGATGGTGCAACCGCCCACACATCGCGACGATCAATGGACATTCTCAGGGAAATGTTTCCCGGACGCCTCATTTCTCTGAGAGGTGATATTGGCTGGCCGCCGCGCTCGCCGGATCTCACTCCATGTGACTTCTTCCTTTGGGGTTACCTCAAATCGAAGGTATTCCAGCATCGACCAAGGACCCTTCTTGCTTTACGAGGGGAAATTGCTCGGGCAATTGAAGAAATTCCTGTGGAAATGACGGTGAAAGTCATGGAAAGCTACCGCGAGCGCCTAAATCAGTGTATCCGCTTCCAAGGACGACATTTGAGTGATGTGCTTTTCAAAACTTAAATTTAAAAATGGCATAAAATTTGCGATATGTTAATAAATAATTTTTTTTGTCAAGTTGAGTGGTTTTAATTTTATAACGTTTTGAAATCGGATAAGTTTTTCTGCCCCACCCTGTATAAAGCGCTCAATAAAAAATATAAATTACTTATAAGGGAACAACAGAAACAATCTAATGAACATTACATAAACTCATCCGTAAATTGTCACAAAGCAATCTGGGATGTTATTAAGTCTAAACAACAAAAAAATACTGATAATACTAAAGAGGTTATTTCGTTGATTGTTGAGGCACTTATATTTTGAAAATCCATTATCACTTAATATAATAATAATAGTAAACTATTGATGATTTGCAACTTTTTATTTTATTCACTACAATTGTTTCGCTACACTGTAGCTTCTTCAGGTGAAGAAATATAATATTATATTTCTTCACCTGAAGAAGCTACAGTGTAGCGAAACAATTGTAGTGAATAAAATAAAAAGTTGAAAATCATCAATAGTTTACTATTATTATTATATTAAGTAAAGAGGTTATGATTACTCCGAATGAATTTAATGAGTATTTTGCAACGATTGCAGAAAATATTATTAAATCAAAAGAGATCTAACGATACTTCAAAGAAGCTATGTCAACAAAATTCATGATGAATTTAATAAACGAAAAGAGGAGGGAGAAATGGACATATATATTAAATACAGAAACAGCCGTCCTGTAATTATGAAAAACAAAAAAAGCGATTTAAGTTTAAAAAACTAAAGCCACTTAACATATATTTTCACAATGCCGGGGGTATTAAAACTAAACTTCAGGCCAATGTCAATTTATCAAATTATGATATCATTTTTATTGTGGAATCGTGGTTATCTGAGGATATACAGAACTCTGAAATTAATTTAAATGGATACAATATTTTTCGATCAGATCGTAATAAATGCTCAAGTGACAAACAACGTGGAGGTGGTGTCCTAATTGCTTGTAAAAAAGAATTAAACGTGTGTGTTATCGATATCGAGTGCACAGAAGTGGAACAATGTTTTATATCACTGGTGTCATCAAATTACATTGTCGGCGCAGTATACCTACCACCAAACTCAGATCTCCGTAAATATGAACAGCACTGCTTTTGCCTGGAGCGTATCGCAGAGCTTTATCCAAACCGAAATTATTTAGTGTGTGGTGACTACAATTTACCAAACGGCCAATTTTCCAACGGGCGCCTGGGAGTGTCTTCGCAAAATCCAAACAGTGAATGTGCGCAAATTGTGGCAGAAAGCTTTGGATTTTTAAATTTGTTTCAAATTAATAACAACCCTAATTCAAGAGGGTCTTATTTAGACCTATTTTTCTGTTCAGAGGAAAGTGCTAGTGTAGTGCCGGCCAGCGATTTGCTTGTCTCTAATTCTCAACATCATTCTGCGTGTGTAATCTCCATAAATCTATTAGATAAACCAGAAGTCTTGCAAATATCTGATGTTATCTATATGTATAATAAAGCAGACTATGTCTCAATTAACAATGCGATTGCGTCAATAGATTGGGAATTGTTGTTTTTTAATTTAGGTTTAGATGATCAAGTTGACATTTTTTACAAAATTCTTGATGATTGTATCAGTAGTTTTATACCTAAAACAACTATTAAAATAGGAATTAACAAGTTTCCAATTTGTTTTGATAATAACTTAAAAAGATTGATAAGTAGGAAGAAAGGAGCCCATGCCAGATATAAAAATACAGGAGAGTTAAAATATTATGAGGAATTCCAAGACTTACGGCAACAATGCAAATATCTGAATAATGAATTACACAAAGCACACATTTTAAACTGTGAAAATAAAATCAACACTGATCCCAGCCTATTTTGAAGTTTGCTAATTCCTATAGAAATAACACAAATATACCAAATTGTATGAAACTTGGTAATATAAAATGTATGGGCGGTTTGGAAATTGTAACAAATCTTTCAAATTTTTTTGCTTCTGTTTATTCTGAAGATGATTCTCCATGTTCTTCCAGCTTTGTGTTCGATAAGTCAGTTTTTGGTGATTTTATTCATCTTTCTTTGCGGGATATATACGAGGGTATTGAAAATCTAAAATATAATCATAGTTGTGGCCCCGATAATATTCCAAATAGTTTTATTAAAAACTGCATTTTTACTATTTCCAAGCCCATATACTTATTATTTGTTTGTTCATTAAAAAATGGATATGTGCCGAGTATATGGAAGAAAAGTTTTGTTACACCCATTCATAAATCAGGACGTAGTGACAAATAAATTAATGTCCACATTTATATTAAATCAATTTAAACATGTACTTGTTGAGGAACAACATGGCTTTGTGGAGGGTAGGTCCACTACTTCAAATCTTTTAGTGTTTACAGATTACCTTGTTAGTGCTTTTGAAAACAAATTGCAAGTTGATTCTATATACACAGATTTTTCGAAAGCATTTGACAAGGTAAATCACGCGATATTATTGGCAAAAATCAAAGCATACGGATTTAATCGAAGAGTTGTGGAGTGGATTGGCTCCTTTTTAAGTAATAGGGTTCAACAAGTTAAAATAAAAAACTTTATTTCAAAGGAATTCTCCGTTTATTCTGGTGTACCACAAGGTACACACTGTGGACCGATATTTTTCTTGGTTTTTATAAATGATATAATACACTCCATAAAGTCATGCAAAGCTATAATGTTTGCAGATGATTTAAAGCTATACCTAGCAATGTCGCAGCCTTCTAACTGCACATTGATACAGGACGATTTGAATAATATATTAAATTGGTGTGACAAGAATAGATTGCCATTAAACTTAAAAAATGCCATGTAATATCATTTAGCAAGCGTCAAGTAGTCCATAAATATAACTATATGTTGAACGGTGTCGGATTAAGTCGGGTTAACGAGATTAAAGATTTGGGTGTAACACTCGATTATAAACTTAATTTTGGACCACATATTACAAATATTACCAATAAGGCAAGTAGGGTTTTAGGTTTAATTTTTAGAATTGGCAAAACATTTTCAGTGCGAACCTTACAGTTACTTTATTTTTCATTGGTAAGGTCGATATTAGAATATTGTTCGATTATATGGAGTCCACACTATGCTATCTGGATAAACAAGCTCGAGAAAGTCCAATCTAAATTTGCACGAGTATGTGCCTTTAGAATGGGAATTTCTGGAGATAACTTACAAATAAATTCATTCAAATCGACGATAAATCTAAAACCCTTGATTCACAGGCGCATTTATTATGATTTATGTTACTTGCACAAACTTTTTTCGGGCTATATTAATTCTTCTTTTCTTGTCTCCAAAATATACTTAGTAGTCCCAATAACTGACAGAAGAACGAGGCAACACTGTACATTTAAGGTCCAAAGTGCAACATGCAATTATAGCTTAAATAACCCGTTAACAAGATTATTCCGATTTGGTAATATTTTACTAGATATTAATTCCTTGTACCTCTTTCAAAAATCGGAAAATCTATTCAAAACCAAAATTAAGTTTATCAATTTCGAGCTTTTTACTTAATCCATATTAATTCGGTTGCATATATTAATTATTCTTTCCCTTAATAGAAGATGCTATTGTTTTATTAGTTTTATACTATAAGCTCGTGTAAAGTTTAGTTTAGTAGTGATGTAATTAGTTTTGTATACTTAGAGTGTATATATTTTTTTTATGTTAGTGTTAAAATGGTTTTTACCGTAAATAAATAAATAAATAAATAAAATAAATAAATAAATAAATAAATACCATCCCTGATTGTGGTGACGATCCTATAGTAATGATGTCCTGTGCAAATGTACAAAAAAACTGACATTACTTCAAATTTGAAGAAGTATCTTGTGCAAAAGTCCGCGATACAATTTTAAATTGTAAAAACAAAAGTAGTAGCGACATATATGGACTAAATATCTGTGCAATAAAACTGGTAATTGTTATTTTGGTAAGCCCAATTACCCAATTAATAAATAAATCAATAAGAACAGGTATATTTCCAGACTCGTTATAGATCGCCAAATGTATTCCAATTTTTAAAAAGGGACATGAAAATGACAAAAATGATTACCGACCAATTTCAATCTTGCCCATTTTCTCTAAAATGATCGAGTTAATAATGGTAGAGCAAATAACTATTTTCTTGGAATATAATAATATTTTATCAAACTCTCAGTTTGGTTTTAGGCGTGGAAGGTCAACAACATCAGCAATCACTTCTTTTGTTAACAACATCATAGATGCTTTCGAAAAAGGCGATGTAATGATAAGTAAACTCCTAGATCTAAGCAAAGCTTTTGATTGTGTCTCAAGACCAATTCTTTTAAGGAAGTTATATTTTTACAACTTCAGCCAGGAAAGCTGTAGATTACTCATGTCAAATAGAAGCCAACATGTTGTATTTAATAATAACATGTCACATGAACGCAAAATCACGCATGGTGTGGCACAAGGGTCTATCTTGGGCCCGCTTCTATTTCTAATATATATTAATGACCTCCCAACCCAGTGTCCTAACTGTCCTATACGCTGATGACACAACTATATCACTGTGTGGAAATCATATTGAACAAACGAGAGCGAGTTTAGATAGCGTAATCTTGAGAGCAAACTGTTGGTTCGACTGCAACAAACTGAAATTTAATTCTAACAAAACGGTCGAATTAGCATTTTCTCTTAAGAAAACTGAAGTAACCGAGAAACAATCGGTTAAGTTTTTAGGTATTGTTATAGATACGCAGTTGACTTGGGAAGCACAGGGTTTGGCGCTAGGGAAAAAATTGGCAAGAAATGTATATATGTTGAGAAATCTCTCGCGATCAGTGAATACACAAATAATATTAAATGCATACTATGCCTACATACATACACACATAGCGTATGGCATCATACTGTGGGGTCATTCACCAATACTGAAGGATGTATTTAAGCTTCAAAGGAGAGCAATTCGTGTAATAACTATAGAGCTGACTGCAGAGAAAACTTGATACAGCTTAAGATTCTCACTGTCCCTTGTATGTATATCTTGGAGTGTCTAGTCTATATTAGAAACAATCTAGATGCTTATGCATGGAATAAGGACTATCATATGTATGAAACGCGTGCTAGAAATCATTTACGAATAAGTAAGTTCCGCTTATCAAAGGCCAGGACAGGCACAAGATATTATTGTATCAGTTTCTTTAATATATTGCCCAGTAATATACAACAACTAGACCCTAAGCTTTATAAAAAGTGGTGTAAAAACTACTTAACTAACCAAGCATTCTACTCATTTGATGAGTTCTTGTCAACTCCCATAGTGTACAGTAGTATATACTGTAATATTTTAGTTTTATTATACTTAACTCATCATTTTAAAAATAATTGTTTCGTGTATTTAATTAATTTATATTGTAATTTTAATATCCTATTTTAAGTGTCGTATTTATTTATTTTATTATACAATTGTAATTTTAATGTGTTTTTAATTTGGAATGTTTTTATTACAATTTTAAATGTAAATTTACAATTGTAGTAAATGTAGCTTTTGATATATCTTATATTATTTATCGGTAATTCATTTGTACACTTTAGACAAAATTATGTCTCATCTGCTATTACCGTGATTACTCTAAATTTAATTGCTAACATCTATGACCTGTGTAAAACATGTAAATGTTATTAGCACCAATAAACATTATTATTATTATTATTATTTACAAAGTACACAACGGGATATGTATACTTTAAAGAAACATTCCCAGTATTTGTTTTGTGATTATAAATTAAATAATTGTCCCAAAAAAACTATTTTTTATTAATAAAAACGTTAGTATTTTGATTCATTTAACACCCAGGCCGATTAAATAATTAATCATTGATTTTCTGATAATTTTTCTTCACCGTCATTTAATCAATGGTTAAAGTTTCGATTTGCTTATAATTTTTTATCGGCAGATTTTGGCTGATTAAGCACTGACATTTATCAGAAATAACTTCAAAATTGAAATTGAATGTAATTTAAAAATAATGAAAATACAGTGGACGAAATGATTTGTTTTTAAGTATACATATTCCAATTACGTGTTGTAGATTTTTAAATATTCGTTGTTTTCTTAAAAGAGGTCAATTTGAAGTTTAAACGAGTGGTTTCCACTCCCAGACTAAGCATGAAGTAAAATTTCGAGTTTAGAAAAGCCTGAAAATTTGGTTTGGTCGCGTAGCGCGAAGCGCGGAGCGGCCAAACCAAATTTTCAGGCTTTTCTAAACTCGAAATTTTACTTCATGCGCCACGCGTACAAGACACTGATTTCAAGCGAAGTTTACTCGTTTAGGATATCTCAGTGCTTTCAGTGTTTAATACGCGTGGCGCATGAAGTAAAATTTCGAGTTTAGAAGAGCCTGAAAATTTGGTTTGGCCGCTCCGCGCTACGCGACCAAACCAAATTTTCAGGCTTTTCTAAGCTCGAAATTTTACTTCATGCTTAATCTGGTAGTGGAAAACACTCGTTTGAAGCTTCAAATTGACCTCAAACAACGAATGTCTAAACATTTGCAGAGTACACTTCGGGATATGTATAGTTTAAAGAAACATTCCCAGTATTTGTTTTGTAATTATAAATTAAACAATTGTACGGAAACAACTATTTTTTATTAATAAAAACGTTAGTATTTTGATTCATTTAACACCCAGGCCGATTAAATATTTAATCATTGATTTTCTGATATTTTTTTTACACCGTCATTTAATCAATGGTTAAAGTTTCGGCAGATTTTGGCTGATTAAGCACTGACATTTATCAGAAATAACTTCAAAATTGAAATTGAATGTAATTTAAAAATAATGAAAATACAGTGGACGAAATGATTTGTTTTTAAGTATACATATTCCAATTACGTGTTGTAGATTTTTAAATATTCGTTGTTTTCTTAAAAGAGGTCAATTTGAAGTTTAAACGAGTGTTTTTCACTCCCAGACTAAGCGTGAAGTAAAATTTCGAGTTTAGAAAAGCCCCGTGAAAATTTGTCGAGGGTCGCGCAGCGACCCGAGACAAATTTTCTGGGCTTTTCTAAACTCGAAATTTTACTTCATGCGCCACGCGTACAAGACACTGATTTCAAGCGAAGTTTACTCGTTTAGGATATTTCAGTGCTTTCAGTGTTTAATACGCGTGACGCATGAAGTAAAATTTCGAGTTTAGAAAAGCCTGAAAATTTGGTTTGGCCGCTCCGCGCTTCGCGCTCCGCGACCAAACCAAATTTTCAGGCTTTTCTAAACTCGAAATTTTACTTCATGCTTAGTCTGGGAGTGGAAAACACTCGTTTTAAGCTTCAAATTGACCTCTTTTGAAAAAACAACGAATGTCTAAACATTAACAGAGTACACATCGAGATGTGTATACTTTAAAGAAAAATTCCCTGTATTTGTTTTGTGATTGTAAATTTATTTATTTATTTATTTATTTGTCAAATCAACGGAAGCCATTTACAGAAATACATAAATATAAACATGAATTACAATAGTTAAGGTATAAAACTTAAAACTAACTTAAATCTAATAACTAAGGCTTAAAAAATGTCACCTATACAGTCGGCTGATTCTGCATATTTTGTTAACTCATATTTTGTCCCAATTTTCCTTTTAATTCACTTCAACATATCAACTTTAGTTTATTTTATTTGTAAACATTTTTATCACTTTGAGAATTTTCAAAATATTTTATTTTATATTATTTGTCAAATCAACGGTAGCCATTTACACAAACACAAAAATAAAAACAATGATTTCATTAGTTAAAGTATAAAATTTAAAATTAGCTTAAATCTCACTAAGGGTTAAGAAGGATCGAAGAGATTTTAAATTCAATTTTATTACAGTTTGCGCACAATCTACTTAAACCGAAGTGAGTGCAATAGTTTGTTCTGTGCATTTGAACAAAAACTGGTGATGTATCCATCATAATACTTTCCCCCGTAAATTGCGTATTAAATCACTTTTAAAATACTTGTAGCATTATTATTTTCAAAATGTCTTCAACTTTTTGATAACTACAACTTTTATTTGAAACATTTTTCAATTGGATCAACACATACTGACACAAACCAATGACTAGATAAAAAACACTATTTATTTAATATCTCAAAAACTAAGAGTGCTATGACAAAAAGTGAAGATACAAAAAATCTTTAATATTTTATTACCTACAACTTTTATTTGAAACATTTTCTAATTGTATCAACACACACACTGACACAAATCAATGACTAGATAAAAAACACGATTTATTAAATATCTCAAAAACTAAGAGTGCTATGACAAAAAGTAAGTGAACAATACATCTTCATTTTGTTATTATCTACAACTTTTATTTGAAAGAATTTTTTGTTTAATGAACATTTATTGAAAAAATCTGAAAAAACTGAAAAACGCTAAGAGTAAAGTACCACTTCCGGTTTTCCGATTTTCACCAAAAGCTTTTCAGTTCTTCCGATTGTAACAAAAAGCTTAAGTTTTAAGTTTCATCTCGATATCTTTAGCGGTTTTTGCGGTACAGCGCACACAGACAGACAGACAGACAGACAGACAGACAGACATTTTTCAAAAATGGTCTTATTCGACTCAGGGGACCTCAAAACGGATATTTCCGCTAAAATTTTTGATTCGAAAATTATCACGAAAACAATACTTTCCCTTTGTATTACATACGGGGGAAAGTAAAAATGTCGCAGTGTTCCGCAGTGGACGGTTTGGAACATGAATATTAATTAAATTCAACAGTTCTGGGCAGCACGTCAAACCATTCATTAGTTTATATACAAGAATTATGTATTATTAGATAATTATACGAAAAAAACTATTGTTTAATAGTAAAAACGTTAGTAATTTGATTCATTTAAAGTTTTCCGTAATTTTTTTTCTTGGAAGTATACCAATAAAGATTAATCACCTCATGTTTTTAAATTAATCTCTAGTTCAAGGTCGCTATTCCATACACGTCCAGTATACAAACACATAAATATTTATTATAAGCGTCCGACCATAATTTTTATAAAATCACAACACTTATTAACAATTAGTCCTTCGTTTGACTTCCGTTTCGAAAATTGAATTTGCACAATTTTCAGATTAAATAAACAACTCAATTTCACATAATTTTGCTAATCTATTATGGGATATATTCAAATGGGAAAGTAAAGTTCGTACAACATTGACTTTTCGGCCTTCTTTCACGTTCGCCTCATTAGCAAAACAAATACCATTCGAGATGTTCTCGGTCGACGCCTTGTAAACTTGCAAATTAGATTAAAAGTCAAATATAAACAAACTTGACCCCTTACCTGTAATAATTTAAATTTATTTATTGGATTTTTTTTAATATATCATTACCTTGTTTCTCAATGATCGCTTGGTAAAACGTTTCTACTAACTTATAGATTTTTAATTGAAATCCACTTGGTTTGATTTACTAATAAATATTAGTAAAACAAAGCAAGTCGCCACCAGGACGTTTTCCTTTACGCGATTTCGTCAAGGTCTCAAAGTGAAAAAGGCCCCTAATTAAACATTAATTTAATAAATTTAATAAAAGACTAACACTTTCTTCACTAAACTTTTAGTGAAGAAAGTGTTAGTCTTTTATTAAGTTTATTATATTTATATTCAACTCTTCACGTAACTCAAACCAAATATGCAGGGTGAGTTACTAAGCGGAAATTGGTTTATAGTGGGCGTATCGTTGAAAATAGCAAAAAAAGTTTCAAATAAAAGTTGTTCAGAATCAAGTTTTTCATAACCTAAAATTATTGCTAAATCGGTTATACCGGAAGTAAACACCAACTTCCTTATTTTAAATAAAACACCCTATATATTTTTACATTTTTGGATTGCTCGTTAAAAATAAACATGAGTTTATTCACACAACATTGGGTCTCAGTTGAACCGTTTTCGAGTTCTTTCATTTTTTTTTTGATAAATTTGACGATTTCAGAGCTCGACGCCATTGAAAATATCTTTAAAACGAAATAAGTCAGAGTTGTGCGGCTTACGGTTTTGGATTCGGGAAGAAATGTAGTATTTGTTTAGGTTTTTGCCATTAGTCAGATTTTCTAAATTGAGCCGAGTCCGTCGACGGTATTCTTCAGTACTTGAAACATGCATAACTTCATTTTTTTAAACGGAACCATATATCTTGTGACACTTTATCTGATGCGAAATTAAATTTCCTTTTTATTGATACCTAGTTCAGAATTGAACCAGTTTAACATGTCCGGTGTAACTGGCCCTTAATCCAAGTAGAAATAAAGGTTTAAAATACTTTTAATACTTTATAAAATCAACACCATTTATTTATTACACAAACATTATAATATAAAATACTGAACATATTTTTGGTCAAAAGTTAAAAATAAAAATACACATAATTAAACCCCACTGCGTATTAATAAATAATATTCAATTGTTTCCCAGGAGTGCTTGCAGCGAATCCGCTTGCAATAAATCTTCCATTTTCGGCGGGTCGGAGAACAATGAAATTAAATTAACTAAAATGCGATTGTTAAACATTGTCAGGACTGTAAAATAGACAATAGCTATGAATACTATGTGCTTATTAAGGAAAATTCTGTTCATCTATATCTTAAAAAAAAAAGTTAAGTAATTGTAAAAGTATTGTACAGTGTGGAACAACATGATTTTCACCAAGTTACAGTTGAGAGAAAAAAACTAGTACAGCGAAATATTTGCCTGGACTCACTTTGATTCTCCAAATTGTCAATCAAATTGATAAATCTGCGGAAATGTCAAACGAAATTTAATTAACGTCGACATGCCTGAACTGACTGAAACGCAAAAAGCGGTAATAACGACCCGTTTATAGATGGTATTAGCATTAGAGACATTGCTAATGAAGTGCATGTCAACAAAAGCTTCGTCTTGTTGTCCAAGAAAAAGCTGTTCTCAACCTATACATGACAAGTTTGTATCACAAGAAAAATAAAACGATATTTTAGAAGTGGCTAAAGCTCCTGCTGTATTAGTTTTTTTCTCTCACAACTGTACATTTACATTTAGAACATTTCACACGTCATTTACCTTTTTATAAAGTTGTTCAATTTGAAGTTTCGAACGAGTGGGTCCACTCCCAGATTAAACATGAAGTAAAATTTCAAGTTTAGAAAAGCCTGAATGTTTGCATTTCAAAATTTTACGTCATGCGCTACGCTTATAAAACACTGATTCAACATGAGATTTAAAACGTATACATCTTATTAGAATGTTTAAAACAATGTTACAACAATTACACGAATATTATCGTAATTTTATATATTAACGCTACAATACTATAGGCAACCCAATATACAATAACAATTAAGACTTATTTATTGGGTTGCCTAACTCAATTCTCTAAAACAATAATTTAAACATTCAATTCATTTAACTCACGTTTAATTTAGGTATAAAAGGATTATGTAAACAGATAAACAAGTTCTCTATATGCAGATAAAATATCGTTAAATAATTTGCCAAACACCGGTACAAAAATCGCAAATTACCAGTGAACATTCAATTCAATTCAATTTATTCAATTCCAATAGATTTTTTACAGATCATCACACTTATACAGGGTGTCTCAGACCGCCCGTACCAGCCTTTTATTTCGACAACGCTTGGTCGAATGTGATTGGGACAAAAAAATGTATGACTAAAGTGAACCTAAGGAATCCACTAATGAATTTATTTTTTACCAGAATAATCCGGAAGTAATTTTAAAATTTCAAATGGCAACATTAGTCGAGTATGGTATTAATTGATAGGTCTTTTTAAAAGAAACAACTTTTATTAAAATGTTTTTTTAATATTTTGCATATTTACAAAAATAAACAAAAAAAACTAAATTGAAAACTAGTTATCCAGTCAACACTTAATTTCCTCAAGTAGGCTTTGCTTTGTTGTTATGTCAAAATAATTAATGTTCGTCAATATTTGAAGTAAAATAAATTATTATTATCAAAGTATTGAATGTGTCAACATGGTTTTTACAAAGCTCGAAGGTTTTGATATGCTGATAATATTAGGTGAATGCGGCCAAAACTATCGTGCTGCTGAGCGAATTTATGTTGAGCGATACCCTCAACGAGCCAGTCAAAAAATGTTTTTTGGCGCCTTGCAGAATGAGTTAAGACAACTGGTAAGCTACAGCCCAGCCACAACAAAGGTCGAAGTGTCAGAAAACGTGTACAAGATGAAAGAGCACCAGATATTCTTGCAGCAATTGCTCTGGACCCGAACATCTCGACTAGAAGATTTGAAATCGATGCTGGAATAAGTCGCTCGACTACTTGGAGAGTTTTAAAAACAAATAAATTCGATCTATACCATATCTCTTTACACCAGAAACTTGAAGCGCGGGATTTTCAAGATAGGCTGAATTTTTGTGAATGGATGTTATATAAAAATTATAATTTCCATTACAAAATTTTATGGACAGATGAGGCGACATTCAAAAGGAACGGAGTTGTTAATTTACATAAAGCTCACTACTGGAGTAATGAAAACCCTCATTGGTTAAGAGAAGTTGATAATCAACACGTGTGGACCCTTAATGTTTGGTGTGGTATTTTAGGAAACCAAATAATTAGTCCGCATTTTCACCTAATATCATCAGCATATCAAAACCTTCGAGATTTGTAAAAACCATGTTGACACATTCAATACAGTACTCTCTCGCTAATCCGCCACCATAAAATCCGGACCATCGGCGGATTACTGGAAACGGCGGATTATAGTGTCTAGGAACAAAAAAATAAAAAACATATGTAGATATTTACTCATATGCAGATATATTTTGTATTAGTATGTAGGTTTACAAAAATGAATTGAAATTAGAAAATAAACTGACACGTAACTGATTACTCAGGTTTTGAAAAATACTGGTCTAGTTTGGCCTGTTTTTTGCCATAATAAATCTTCGTAATTACTTGATCACGCATTTTACGTAAATTTCTAACCATATCGTATGTCATTCCATTTTCCTGAGCCCATTTAATGCAAGTGTCAACACTTTCCAAAGCGTCCTCTGATTTGACAGTGCAATCTACATGTACCGACATTTCGTCTGATGAGCTATCAAAGGATGAGTCAAATGATTCATTTACAAGCTCATCTTCGGTTAAACGTGGCTCATATATTTCTGGGTTTTCTTTAAACCAATTTTCAACATCTTCACGTGTTAAACCTGCATTAGGATTTGTTGCAAACTGTATCAATTCCTGTAATGGAATTAGATCCTCTTCTTCCCAAGTGTCATCATCTTCACAAATTCTAGGCCACAATTTTTTCCATGATGATTTGATTGCTCTTTCTCCAACTTCGTCCCAGGCATCAGAAACTGTAAAAACTGCATCTTTGATATTCAACATTTTCAGAGTTTCAGAAATGTTTGCCTCTCGACTTATGGCGTTAAGTAAAATCTTCTTTTTGTAATTGTTTTTCATCATTTGTATCACATTTTGATCCATTGGTTGGAGCAGAGGCGTACAATTAGCAGGAAGGAAGAGTGTTTTTATACAGCCGTCACTAGATGATAATTCGTCATTTGGGCCGTGTCCAGGAGCATTATCAAGCACAAGAAGAGCTTTCTGTGGTAGATTTCGCGACTTTAAAAATTTTTTCACCTCAGGCACGAAAACATGATGAAACCAGTCGTAAAACAAATCTTTGGTTACCCAGGCTTTATTTTGACTCATATAAACAACCGGGAGATATATGTTCTTGAATGGCCTAGGGTTTTTAGATTTTCCAATAACTAAGAGTTTCAACTTATGACTGCCACTTGCATTTGAACAAGGCATAACGGTTATCCGCTCCTTGGATACTTTTCTGCCTGGAGCACACGTTTCACTTCTGTGAACATACGTTTTATGTGGTAAAAGTCGCCAAAATAAGCCAGTTTCATCGGCATTGTAAACTTGATCCGCCGTCAAATTAAGCTCTTCAATTTTTTTCATAAAAACTTCAAGAAATGGTGATACAGCAGCCTCATTGCTGGACAATTTCTCTCCAGTTATGGACAGCAACCTGATTCCAAATCTTGCTTTAAATTTTGTAAGCCATCCTTCACTAGCTCTGAAATCATTTTTCTTATAAATTTTCTCATAGAACTGGAGTGCTTTCTGTCGCAACACTTCAGCAGTTATCGGTGTGTGACGTTGACGCTCTTGTAAAAACCACGAAAAAAGTGTTTCTTCCAACTGTGGATATTCACCAGTTCTCATCGTTTGACGTTTTCCTATTCCAGACTCGGCGTTAGTGACATAGTTTTCGATCTTATTTCTGTTCTTCCGAATATCGTAAACTGTTGACCGCCCAATATGAAACTGATTTGCTATGTCTGTAAAAGGCACACCACTATCCACTTTCTTTAAGATTTCCATCTTTTCCATTAAAGTTAAAGTTTCGTGCTTTCGTTTAGTAGATCGCGATTGTGGTGAAGAAGCCATTTTTTTGCTAATGAACAACAAGAAAGACGCGCGACCGTTCGTTTTTGTTCCTAGTGGTGGACTAACGAGTAGTTGTTTACGACTAAACGGCGATGTATAGAACATTCCAGAAAAAAAAGAGAGGGAGGTGATTGCGGCGGCGGATTACCGAACCAAACTCGTTCAATAACGGCGGATTACAGAGAGTCTATAGATTGGATCAACTTGCGAAAAAACGGCGGATTATAGTAGTTGTCGGATTATGGAGCGGCGGATTAGCGAGAGAGTACTGTACTTTGATAATAATAATTTATTTTACTTCAAATATTCACGAACATCAATTATTTTGACATAACAAAAAAGCAAAGCCTACTTGAGGAATTGATAAATAAAGCACTAATAACCTTTCTTCACACTTTTATTTTTATTCCATATGTATATTTCGGACACAATGTGCCCATTATCAATGGATTAAATGTACATATGGAATAAAAATAAAAGTGTGAAGAAAGGTTATTAGTGGTTTATTTATCAATTAAATTCGATGTTCACGTAACTCACTCAATCAATTTAACTACTTGAGGAAATTGAGTGTTGAATGCATAACTAATTTTCAATTTAGTTTTTTTAGTTTATTTTTGTAAATATGTAAAATATTAAAAAAACATTTTAATAAAAGTTGATTCTTTTAAAAAGACCTATCAATTAATACCATAATCGACCTACGTTGCCATTTGAAATTTTAAAGTTACTTCCGGTTCCGGGTACTTCCGGTTTATTCCGGTAAAAAATAAATTCATCAGTGGATTCCTTGGGTTCACTTTGGTAATAAAATTTTTTGTCCCAGTCACATTCGACCAAGCGTTGTCGAAATAAAAGGCTGGTACGGGTGGTCTCTATATCACATTTTTATTATTTTTTTGTTATTACTTATTTCCTAAATTGTTGCGTCCACTGGTCTACATTTTAAGTACAAGTACTTGTTTTATTGATTAAATAATACTGAATAAAACACTTACTATGTTTTTTACCACAAAATATTCTATATTTTGTGGTAAAAAACATAGTAAGTGTTTTATTCAATGATTATGAATCACCACGTAGTTACGGTCGCAACCATCATCATGATTAAATAATACTCTTTATTTAACGCAGTAAATTAAAAACAGGATATTTTTATAATTTACCGATAAATCGGTAAACCAGTTTACCGGTACAATCCTTACCAATGAGGTGTGCCAAAAAGCATCCAATTTTCATATTATGTGAACAGTGAATATACAGAGAGTTTCATGTAACACCGAACATTTTCATCCAATAATATTACGGTATGAGTTACGTGAAGATGATATTAAATTAAAAAAAACTACTCCTTTTCCTCTTTCTTCTTTCCTTGTTCACTTGGTGAACGAAATGTACATTTAGTGTTACAAATAAACCAGTGAAGAAGAAGGATTACTAGTTTTATTTAATTTTCATCCAATACAATTTGACACCTTTAATTTTAAAATAATGTGTAAATTGGGATGCCTATACTGGGTGTCCCAAAAGTTTGGAAACGGTTGAATATCTCGAGAACACCTCATCGGATCAAGATGGTATAAAATACGCCTTTCTTTATTTTTAAAGCTCTATTTAGGCATGCTGTGCGATAGCCACCCACACCCCTCTGGGGGGTGGTTCGAGGGGGTAGTTTAGAAAACTTAAATGGAAACTCCTATTTTTTAATGCACTATTGCATTCTCCATCAAAAACTGTTTATGGATTTGCAAATCACCCCCACCCCCTTTTGATGGTGGAAATAGGGGTAGTTTTGATTTTTGTTGCGAAGACAATTATTTTGCTTGCACTGTTGCATTCTCCATCGAAAACTGTTTATGAATTTGCAAATCACGCCCACCCCCCACCCCCTTACAATTTTAAATGAAAGCACAGAAGTGTAGTTATTGAACATTTATTTCGGACTGTCAATGTTGAGGTTCTCGACGACTCCGTGAAATTCTAAGAAATGGGTAATAGCTCAGAAACTTTAAAGCTAAATTTACAAAATCAAAATAAGGAATGTTCAGAAGCAAGTTTAAAACTAATGTTGTCAGTGGATTTTCTGGAGTCAATCAGAAGAGTCCTAGCTGCTATCTGTCGTTTTGAGATGAGGTTATCGAAAAGTGAACGCATATCATTATTAATGATGCGTGGGTCCGGGGAGAATGTGAGATCTTACGAGGAGGTGGCAAGGATGTTTAATGCATCCAATCCGCATCGTGATCCAGTGTCAAAATCGACGGTTCAAAAAACAGTGAAACGATTTGAAGATACTGGAGCAGTGAAGGATCGCGATCGCAGTGGCAGGCCAAGAACGGCATCAAACCAAGATCAGAAGGTGGAAGTGTTGCAGCATTTCGTGGAAGACCCTCATATTTCTGTAAGGAGAGTGTCGCGAGCTCAAGGCATCAGCAAGACTTCAGTACATCGCATAATGCAGGAGGAAAAGTGGCACCCTTACAAGATTCATCTTGTGCAAGAACTTTTGGATTTGGATTTGATTTTCGAAAGAGGAACGAGTTCTGCAGAGACATGGTGCGTGGTTGTGCTGCCGACCGTGCGTTCCTGGTTAGAATTTCACGGAGTCGTCGAGAACGTCAACATTGACAGTCCGAAATAAATGTTCAATAACTACACTTCTGTGCTTTCATTTAAAATTGTAAGGGGGTGGGGGGTGGGCGTGATTTGCAAATTCATAAACAGTTTTTGATGGAGAATGCAATAGTGCATTAAAAAATAGGAGTTTCCATTTAAGTTTTCTAAACTACCCCCTCGAACCACCCCCCAGAGAGGTGTGGGTGGCTATCGCACAGCATGCCTGCTTTAAAAATAAAGAAAGACGTATTTTATACCATCTTAATCCGATCAGGTGTTCTCGAGATATTCAACCGTTGCCAAACTTTTGGGACACCCAGTATAATCATTACAAATTGTAGCCAATCACTCGCAATTAATGCCTCAACTTGTACATACAGGAAGTTTTTCTTTCAAGTATTCATGTCCCAATTACAGTGTATATGCCGTAAATCTTTAGATACTCGTTTTTTTAAAAGAGTTCAATTTTAAACTTAAAACGAGTGTGTTCCACTCCCAGACTAAGCATGAAGTAAAATTTCGAGTTTAGAAAAGCCTGAAAATTTGGTTTGGTCGCGTAGCGCGAAGCGCGGAGCGGCCAAACCAAATTTTCAGGCTTTTCTAAACTCGAAATTTTACTTCATGCGCCACCGGTACAAAACACTGACATTACGAAGTTTAAAACACACCGCAAAACTTTACATTGCATCAGTGTTTTGTAGCGGTGGCGCATGAAGTAAAATTTCGAGTTTAGAAAAGCCTGAAAATTTGGTTTGGCCGCTCCGCGCTTCGCGCTACGCGACCAAACCAAATTTTCAGGCTTTTCTAAACTCGAAATTTTACTTCATGCTTAGCCTGGGAGTGGAAAACACTCGTTTAAAGCTTCAAATTACATTCATTTAATAAACCGAGCGTCGGCAAATGTACAACGTATGCAAATGTATACTTAAACGAAAAATTCTCATTATGAAAATGTTCGGTGTTACATAAAACTCTCTGTATGTGAAAATTATCATTTATGTTATCTCTCTTTTTGTTACACGTCATTTACCAGTATGGCATACATTATGCAAATGTTTAACATTAAAATATTTAGGTAAGTAAAACCATTTATGAATTATGAATATGTAATAAGAGAGTTTCAAGGCTGATTATGCATACATACAACATGCTTAACACCAGTGGCTTTCAAAGCTGGATCAAAGCTGGATCAAAGCAGAAAATATTTTGAAGGCCTTATTAAATGTATATTATTTTAGGCAGTTTATGCCACCGCAACGCATATGAGTTGTGTTCATGGAACTCTAGCGTTATAGCGATTTATGAAAGAGAAGTTGCTGAACAGTACTGCTTCATGCGTGGCACTGCAGCGGAAATGCAGAATGGTACCTTATAGCGATTTATGAAAGAGGAGTTACTGCTTCATGCGTGGCACTGCAGCGCTTAATGAAAGCGGAGATGCAGAATGGTACCGCTTTATGTGTAGCACTACAGAGCTTCATCAAGCGGTAAACCATATATTTTTTCCGCTGAATCGTTTTTTAAGAGATCCAGCGGTGTAAAATCGCCATTGACATTTTGTTCGTTCAGGGAAATTGTAGTGCTACAGCACTGCAGTGAAAAAATTCCCTGACCGCAACCAGTGAGAGAGGTAGGGTAGCCGTCCCTAATGAAAGCGGAGTCTAAAATCTGTGGTCTGATTTCCTTTAATCAAGCGTAGTTAAAATATGTACATTCTTATCACCTCATGTTAACAAAAACAAACCATAAGTGTAAACACTTTTTTTTTTAATTCGACGATTAAAGCACTAATAACCTTTCTTCACACTTTAATTCAATCGATTGTTGTAATTGCACCACCTTAATCTGTGTTTTTTCCCCTAATCCACTTTACCTGGTTGTACTGCCACCCTCATTCCCTCGGCTCACCTCTTAATTTACGTTTTTTCCCTTATTGCACTCTCACCGCCTTTGTATTATAATCTGCTTGTCTATACCGAGTGTCTGGGATAAGGGGTGAACATAGGAATTTAACATGTAAAATTAAATATATGTAATTATTAGCTTCCCTATTAATTTTAGAGAAAAATTGTAAAGGAATATTTTTTAGAGTATTAAAAAGTGTAATAAATGTATCCATTTAATTTACATTTCTGCCAGAACCCACCTCAAAAATAATAAAAATAAGTTGAACAATATACCATTTAATCTTTTAATCTTTTGTTTGTTCATTTAATTTTTAAGACTTATTATTATAATTATGTACTCATCTATGGATTATCTTTTTTACCGAAGCAGGTTAAGTGGAAGAGCAACTAAAGTCACACAGACTAGTTGAACTTCGCCTGCACTACTGTATGTTATTCTCTTTTGTAATATTCCTGAATTTTTGAATAAAGACAATTTATTATTATTATTATTATTAATAAAAACCCTTGACAAGAGTTTCACAAATGTCACGTTATAGTGAAAATAATTTTTTCTAATCATATTAAAGAATTTGTATATATCTAATGCATTTTTAATTGAGAAAGTTACTCATTCTTCAACTATGGAGAAAATTGAATGCTTTCTCCACGGATACTAGCCAATGATATGACGAGATTTTACTTTCCTCCACGGATTGCATTTAATCTGGACAACCCTGGAAAGTTTGGACAACCCTGAAAAATTTGGACAACTCTGAATATGTCATTTATCGTTGCTATGACGATTAAATAATTATAAATGAAATTGCCAATTCTTAGTTGCAGAATACTTCAAACATTAAAAGTGCGATTCTTTTCGCAATCTACAACAAGTTAGTCTTACAAAGACTATATCAAACACTCATTGAAACAACTACTTCCCGGGCTAATACCCCGACGAACATTGAATTATACAACAAGTGTTTGCTGTTATATACAGTAACCTACTGCAAATGTAACAATTTGGGTCAAATTATTCAGGCCATCTATAGACGCGTTTCGAGATTTATCTCTCATCAGTATAGCTTTGCCATTCCCTCTAAACAATTTGACACCTTAGACTGGATAAATCTCGAAACGCGTCTATAGATGGCCTGAATAATTTGACCCAAATTGTTACATTTGCAGTAGGTTACTGTATGTAACAGCAAACACTTGTTGTATAATTCAATGTTCGTCGGGGTATTAGCCCGGGAAGTAGTTGTTTCAATGAGTGTTTGATATAGTCTTTGTAAGACTAACTTGTTGTAGATTGCGAAAAGAATCGCACTTTTAATGATTAAATAATTGTTTATTATTTTTCCGAAAAGTAATTTAGATTTGTAATTGGTTATCATACAATATAAAATAATGGAAATTGATGATGATATTGAGAATTGTACCCCGCCAGACCTGCAAGGGACTGCTAAACTTATAACACTTAACCTCTTGCCACAAAAGTCGAGAAAGAAATACGAGTTAAATTACAAAACTTTCATGGATTGGCGCACTACAAAGAATACAAATTCGTTCTCCGAAAATGTTATCTTGGCTTATTTCTCCGAATTAGCAGATAAGTACAAATCCTCGACATTATGGTCTCAATATTCAATGCTTAGATCCACTCTGAATATTCATAACAATATAAATATTGAAGCCTATCCAAAATTACGCGCATTTTTGAAAAGAAAGTCTGAGGGCTATCAAGCTACAAAATCAAAAACCTTCACACCCAAGGAAATTGATGAATTCTTATGCAACTCTCCAGATAACATATATCTTGCAACAAAGGTAATAAATATTTCACCTTTTTATTAATATTCATGCGTAAATAATTATGTATATTTTCAAGGTCGTTCTTATAATGGGCATTATGGGTGCTTGCAGGACGAATGAAATTCATGCCATGAAAGTAAATGATATTTCAAACATAAACAAGATAATGACAGTCACCGTCCCTGTTACAAAAACCAAAACCGTTCGGAAATTTACCATAACTGGTAAATTTTATCATATTGTTAAAAAATATATTGATTTACGTCCGCTAAATGTCACAACTATTAACTTGTTCCTAAACTATCAAAAAGGCAAGTGTACTGCTGAAAATATAGGTATCAATAAGATTTCTCACATGGGACGAGAAATAGCCAACTATTTAAAACTACCGGAAGCTGAGAAGTATACTGGACACAGCTTCCGACGAACATCGGCTACAATATTAGTAGATTCAGGAGCCGATATAACAACTTTAAAAAGACACGGGGGCTGGAAGTCTACGTCAGTAGCAGAAGGTTATATCGACAATTCCATGAATAACAAGATGAAATCATAATATATAAAATTACGAAAAAACTATTCGTGAAAATGCAAACAGTGTCTTAATTAATAAGACAATTTATTCATTCCACACACAACACTTTTTCCAAGTAAGTTTGTTTTAATTTTATTCCTAATTTTTTTAAACGTCACAAGCAAAGCTATACTGAAGAGAGATAAATCTCGAAACGCGTCTATAGATGGCCTAGGACATTAGTTTTAATCCAAGTCCTTTCACTTCTAATTTGTTGCTATCTCTCCCTTCATTTTAAATTGTATTGTTAGTTGGTTTGAAGAGAATTTGACCTAAACGTTACATATACTTTAATAGCGTTGTAACAAATCAAATTAAATAAGATTTTAAATATTTCATTGTATAATTCAATATCCGGAGGTGTATTTGCACGGGAAGTAGTTGTTTCAATGGATATTTATCGTCTTAAATTGTCTTATTAATTAAGACACTGTTTGCATTTTCACGAATAGTTTTTTCGTAATTTTATATATTATGTTTAAAGTGTGCAAACTATAAGAAGCGTAAGCTTATTTTCTCGAATTCAAATAGTTTTGAATTTGAATTTATCTTAAGATGAAATCAGCCAGCAAAATCATCAATGCAATTCAAACAGCCAGCACCAGTGCGCAAATTCCTACAGTGAATAATAACATAACCAGCAAGACAAACGTAAACATTGATACTCCTGTAGATATAACGTCGCCTCCGTTTACTATTAATAACTATGGTACGCTTAATCTGTATGTTAATAATAAATAAAATATACTTATGTTGTTAATATTTGATTCTTTAATACAAATAGAAAAAGTATAGTGTTAAACTCGTGAGAAATGGCCATTTCCACTTGAATGAATTGCTCCACTCGCCTTCGGCTCGTTTCGCAAAAATCATCCTCGTGGAAATGGCCAACTTTCACACTCGTTGAACAATATACTATTGCTAGTCAGATATTAATTCACGCATTATTATTGTTATTAATAATAATCTCAGTTATTCCAATGAAGAGAGGGTATTCATTATAAAAACATTTTACAGTGGCGTCAGTTTACGCAGAGTTCGTGACTTATTTTCAGTTAAATTTAACAATCGACCAATTCCATTTGTATCAACAATTACCAAGTTTGTGAAAAAGTTTGAAAATACAAGTGTAGCGGCAGATGATTCAAAAGGTATTTTAATAGTCCAATTTCAACAAATATTAATTCAATAACATTAACCTTACAGGCAAACGGAACAGAAGATGCAACAATGAATTGGAAGGAAGAGTTTTGGGTTTGATAAATGTTGAACAAACAACTAGCATACGATGTATTGCTCGTGAGTGCAACGTGTCTAAATTCTCTGTACATAAGATTCTGAAGAAGCATGGATATCATACCTACAAACATCAATGTCATCAGGAGATACTACTAGTGGATGAAGAAAGCAGGCGTGTATTCTGTGAAATAATGCAGGATCGATCAAAAACAGACTGAAACTTTTTGCAGTCTATCTGTTTTAGTGATGAACGCACGTTCACTCTTAATAACGAGCCCAACACACAGAACACGCGATACTGGACCCAGGAAAATCCATGGATACGCTTACAAACTAGAAATAAATATTTGGGCTTTTTTTTTTAAGAATAATATTATTGGTCCATTTGAAATTTATGAAAATTTAAATTCGAATTCTTATCGACCAGGTTGGCCCTGCGTTAGAAGAAGTTGCACGTGAAAATCAGGAGATATGGTATCAGCATGATGGATGTCCGGCCCATTATGGTTTAAATGTGACGGAATATTAAAATGCTAATTTTCCCAATTGTTGGATTGGTCACGGTGGCACTATTAACTGACCACTAAGATCTCCTGATCTAACACCATGCGATTTTTTTTTATGGGGTCACCTGAAAAACCAAATTTATAAAAATCGCCATCCAAATATTGAATCTTTGTGGGAAACAATTATTGTGGATTGCAGATTAATTACAGATAGGCAGTTGGCTAATGGAAGGCAGGCATTTTATAACAGATTGGGTTATTGTTTATACCAGAATGGAGAACTTTTTGAGTACTTGCTCTAACATTTCCCATTCTGCGTAGATACAGTAAAATAAAAATCTAAACAAAAACAAATCACGAACTGTTTGTAATCTGATACCACTGTAAATTATCTTGATAATGAATAAATTATCATTCTTCCACTAATTACGTGTTATTATTATGATTTATCCCAAACGACAAGCATGCATTAATTATTTTTCATCATTTAAATTTCTTTGGTAGCATTTTGGTAATATGGATTCTGGTACAAACGTAAATTAAATCGATACATTAAATACAGTTTTAAATACTCTAAAAAATATTCTTTTACGATTGTTCTCTGAAATAAATAGGGGAGCTAATAATTACACATATTTAATTTTACATGTTAAATTACTATGTTCGCCCCTTATCCCAGACACTCGGTATATAGTTTAAAATTGTTGTTTCGTATTTAGTGTTAATCCATTGATAATGGTCACTTTGTGTCCGAAATGTACATTTGGTAATTTAAATAAAAGTGTGAAGAAAGATTATTAGGGCTTTATTCGTCAAATTAATTTGATCTTCACGTAACACACAATCAATTTGTTTACTTTTTTTTTTTTATTAGAGAACCCAATGTACGAATGTAAAAATATATAAATAAAACATGATAATTGTTCATGTAATTAAAAATAATTAGGATTATCCTCAAGTTTTCTCTTAGGAACAGAATCCCTTTAATAGATTTTATACCCCTGAATTAATTAAGTAGATACCTTTACATTATTTCTTACCTTCTGCCGCGTAATGAAATTTCAAAAGGATACACATCAGCAGCCGTTCCCAAGGTTCAACCATATACAACTCCGTCACCAACAAAAACCTGAAGTAATAATAACCGATAGTTTTCTTCATTGAATCCATCATTAGATGAAGTAAAGGAATGTTATTTAATTTATCACAAAGGGAAAGAGTCGATATTTTCAATTTGACCTGCTTAAAGTTGAAATTGGAATGTTAGCGGGGTTAGCAGTTACACTTTTAACCTAATTATTTTGACAGGTATTAATCGGAGATACCAACTTTTTCAGTTATTTTTGTAAAAACTCCATCTATTCAAAACTTATTAAAAATATAAATAAGTCTTATTTATTCGAGTTAATTGTAACATATTATTGTGTTTCATTATTTAAATCATGGGAAAAAGTTTAAATTGATGTGTATAAATTATGGACCTATTAATATATAATAGATTCATGCTACATAGATAATTGATAGGTCCATGCGTTACATAGACAACCCCGTAGATATGTTACCTTTAGTAACATATCTATTTTATTCAGAGCCAGCGGACCAGGCGGGAATCGCGTATATTTAAAATAAACTGTGCGCTTTGAAATATATTATATGTTTATTTATTATGACAATTTTTTTTAAATTATACAATCATTATTTTCAAACTGAAAATTTAAAATTATAATTGTATAATAAATATTGTCAGAATAAAAAACAAAAATGCTATAAAAGAATTTTTTAGTGGTTTTAAAAGTTCAATATTCCTTTTAAGGTCAAATAAATGTGTTTATTGATATAATGAATTAATTAAAAAAAATAATTACTTACCTTAGTATATCCTGCATGAAAAAAATATTTTGGTAAATTGGAAAATAAATATAAAATTAAAGTTTAGTTTTATACATTTATTATTAAATTAACAGTTTATTGTTTGTAATGCACATGACGATTCTTGAACCATGTGGTACCTATTAAAAGATTTACATGTTTTATTATGGAGAAATAAATACTGAAATAAATCAAAATATATATTAACTCTTTTCCAAATCACCCAGGAGGTAAATCCTATCCGGACCTAAATTCCTTAATTCTTCATTATCACAAGCATCAACCCATATTTGGAATCTTGCCATATCCTTTTGTGGATTTGGAAATTGATGCCTGGGTGAAGTTTTATCTTCACATCTTTTAACCATACAAGTACGGTATTTAGGCATTTTTTTATTAATTTCACACACTCACACAATAAATATAACACAAAAACACAAACTATACTAGCACTAAGGACTTAAAACTGTGTATTAATAATATAAAACAAGACTACAAACAAACCTTATGTAATAAAGAAAATTAAAAAATGACTAACCTTTATTGACTTACACCACCGCTGATATCTGGGAAATCGCAATGAAGACACAAATAAACGTTTGAGAATACTTTCAATCGAATAATTTGCTAATAATCGCAAAATAATGCTATTGCAGTGATTATAACCTACAAAATGCATTTACCGGGCTTTCATTAATTCCCGAACCTCACGTGACCAAAAATAATAGGCAACCAAATGTACAAGGTGGTATGGCTCACACAAAAATTCCCTAGATTTAAAAATATTCATTCGCTGGCGTATTTTTATGACGACTAAACCATTTTCGCAGTATTTGCTTATCCTAGCAAATTGACTCTGCAAAATAAATAGAAATAAAACTCAATGTTTCAGAATAATTAAACAATTTTTGCTTACCTGAAAATTCCGGGCGAATCTTGTAAGATCTCAAAGGTTGGTTTAACGATGCACCGCGCATAAACGTTTATGTCAAATTTGACTTTAGTAACGTTTGGTTACTTTTTTCAAAGCCTCCAACGTACAAATACAATAATTTACGCGGCAATTTTAAATTTAGTCACGTGGGGTTCGGGAATTAATGAAAGCCCGGTATAATCTCTCTCAACAACAACAAAGAATGAGCCGAATGAGCGGGAATATCTAGATGTTACATTTTCTATGGAGCATATGGCGGGACATTCAAATCCTTCAAATCTAGTACTGGACGCGCCACCTGCTGGTCCGTTCTTTAACTATTTTAATAATATAAACAAGTCCGTAAGAGTGAACCGATATAGATATTAGCTTTCATAGACAACCCTGTAGATATGTTAGTAAAGTGGCAGTAGTGTATATATAGTTGCGTACACTGAATAAAATACATTATTTATAGATTTTCGTGCTTGTTTAGTTGCATATGTTAAATCTCCATCTGTCAAATCTAGTTTGCAATGTAGAATACTATAAACATATGATTGTGACATCTATCCGCCCAAATATTTAATCCGAAGCGAAAATTGACACAAAAGCGGTTCAGTCTCTATCGGTGTCTTTCCGAAAAACTCCATCCAGCTGACGGGGAGTCGGACGTGTTCTGCAGTGAAACCACCTTTTCACATCCGCGAATTTCCTTCACGCTAAAATATGTGAATAGTGTGACGTGTTTTCGTCCGCGAATAATTACACGTGTTCGTTGGGTTTTGTGCGTCTGTGTGCGTGTGTGCGTGTGTGTGGTGCGAGGGGGCTGGTATTATGGATAAATAAGGAATTTGGGGGAAACCTGCACCAAATATGTTTTCCAGAATAAGGTACATATTTTTTTGGGGGGTCGCATATTATTCGTTTGGAAAACACTGACGTGTTTTAGGGTGAACGTCAAACACTTTTTCGAGTGTTTCTGCGAGATCGTGCCACCCACGAAAGAAAAGGAGCCCTGGATCATCCAGCAGTTTCCCGAGAATTACAAGGATGAGGAGGTTCTGAAGTCTGTTCCGAAATTCGCCTATCCTTACACTTTTGAAAAGTGAGTATCTAATTCTCTTCCATATTCCGTGGTTTACTTTTCTACGGTTTAATTGATTGATTTAATTGGAACGTATGAGCGGTTGTTGTGTTACATTTTGGATGAGGTAGACGTAGTGTCTGGAGAGGACGAGCGTAATTAATTACGCGGTTAATGGCCCTACTTTTTCTTTTCATTCATTGATAATCCTTCATACTTTTAATTAATCAAATAAAAATAAAATACAGGTATTTTAGGTGGATTTTCCGCTTAAAATATCCAGGCATTTCTTGTTTTTTAAAAAGCGTTAAATTTGAGGCTTGTAACGAGTGTTTCCACTCCCAGACTAAGCATGAAGTAAAATTTCGAGTTTAGAAAAGCCCCGTTTAGAAAATTTGTTGAGGGTCGCGCAGCGACCCGAGACAAATTTTCACGGGGCTTTTCTAAACTCGAAATTTTACTTCATGCGCCACGCGTATAAAACACTGAAATATGAAATTCAAAACTAAGAATGTTTTTTTCTTTTGAAATTAAAAACTAAGAATGTTTTTAATTTTATAATATTTCAGTGTTTTATACGCGTGGCGCATGAAGTAAAATTTCGAGTTTAGAAAAGCCCCGTGAAAATTTGTCTCGGGTCGCTGCGCGACCCTCGACAAATTTTCTACGCGGGGCTTTTCTAAACTCGAAATTTTACTTCATGCTTAGTCTGGGAGTGGAAACACTCGTTACAAGCTTCAAATTTAACGCTTTTTAAACAACAAGGAATCAAAACTAAGAATGTTTTTTGTCTTTTGAAATTTAAAACTTAGAATGTTTTTAATTTCATAATAATTCAGTGTTTTATACGCGTGGCGCATGAAGTACAATTTCGAGTTTAGAAAAGCCCCGTGAAAATTTGTCGAGGGTCGCTGCGCGACCCTCGACAAATTTTCTACGCGGGGCTTTTCTAAACTCGAAATTGTACTTCATGCTTAGTCTGGGAGTGGAAACACTCGTTACAAGCTTCAAATTTAACGCTTTTTAAACAACAAGGAATCAAAACTAAGAATGTTTTTTGTCTCTTGAAATTCAAAACTTAGAATGTTTTTAATTTCTTTAATCTTTAATCTTTAATTTTTATTAAAACGGAAGGCCAATACATAATTACATAAATACAAAAAAAAATAGAACAAATAATTCAGTGTTTTATACGCGTGGCGCATGAAGTAAAATTTCGAGTTTAGAAAAGCCCCGTGAAAATTTGTCGAGGGTCGCTGCGCGACCCTCGACAAATTTTCTACGCGGGGCTTTTCTAAACTCGAAATTTTACTTCATGCTTAGTCTGGGAGTGGAAACACTCGTTACAAGCTTCAAATTTAACGCTTTTTAAACAACAAGGGATCAAAACTAAGAATGTTTTTTGTCTTTTGAAATTCAAAACTTAGAATGTTTTTAATTTCTTTAATCTTTAATCTTTATTAAAACGGAAGGCCAATACATAATTACATAAATACAAAAAAAAATAGAACAAATAATTCAGTGTTTTATACGCGTGGCGCATGAAGTAAAATTTCGAGTTTAGAAAAGCCCCGTGAAAATTTGTCTCGGGTCGCTGCGCGACCCTCGACAAATTTTCTACGCGGGGCTTTTCTAAACTCGAAATTTTACTTCATGCTTAGTCTGGGAGTGGAAACACTCGTTACAAGCCTCAAATTTAACGCTTTTTAAACAAGGAATGCCTGAATATTTTAGCAGCAGTATATTTTCAATCCAGCTTTAGCTAGAGTTTTTCTATCGCATTTCACTTTATATCGAATGTGTATCCCTTTATCTCAAATATATTTCCCATTTATCAAATACATTTCCCTGCATACCACTACATTTCCCTATATGTCAAAACCTCATCACAGTTTGTCAAATGGACCCCAGTCTCAGAACTGATTTCAAAGAGAGATTAGTGTCTGTAACAGAAAGTGTCATTTTGAACTGAAATTCTCTCTGTTCAAAATGTTTATGCAGCTGGAGTAAAATATTACTAAATTGAATTACACTGATAAATGTCTGTTTTATAAAAATACCAAATACATTTTGATAACTGTGTACAATTGATAATCCATAAATCAATTAAATTAATTTATCTTATCAAAATGTTTTTTATTGTATCCGCCCATTTTGACCTTGATTATTGATAGACTGGATGATTCTTGGAATATATCACTATATTTATTTAAATCAGCTTATTAATAGGATATAAAACAGTTAACAACATTTCTGGGATTTTTTTCTTTGAAGTCGGGGAATATTATTTTATACTTGCCACATATTTATTAAATGTTATTGTATGAATTAATTATGAACGAAAATTACTAGGACCTAATCAAAACATCGACACAGTCTCTCCGAATAATGAAATTTTAAAGAGCGGAGATCTCTTGTACAAATATGATTTTTTTTGTTTTGGCAAAGTGGGATTTGAAAACAAAACCAACACAATTGATTTTATAGAGAATACAACTCATAGCCCACTAGAACGTATTTTTAACCAATGAGATGCGAGGAAAGCCGTGGGTACATGTCTATCACCGTGATGATAAAAAACAAAAGAAGCGGTGGGTGTTAAGTTGTCCTGTCATTCGAAACGTCAAAATAGGTAAAGTTTCGTGCAGTGATATTAATAGAAAAGTGAAAAGTGCGACGCCAAAAAACACCGTCATGAATAAAGAATCACAGTGGCGGCAGTTTACGAACTTTTGTGCGGTTAAAAAATTCTCAATCAATAGGGAAACAACAATATCTCAGCTGTCAATAATGTTAAGGGACTCACATTATTTTATTCGTTATATTCTCTCACTAAATATAACTCGTGATATGATTAATTATCGATGATATTTTGGAGTTGAAACCGAAGCAGCACATTCAACTCGCTCTTCGGGCTCGTTGAATCTGCAGCTCGGTTTCAACTCCAAAATATCTCGATAATAATCATACCACTCGTTATATTACGGCTGAGAATACAACTCACAGCCTACTAGAACGAATTTTTAACCAATGAGCTGCAAGGAAAGCCGTAGGTACATGCCTATCACCGCGATGATAAAAAAACAAAAGAAGCGGTGATAAGTTGTCTTGTCATTCGAAACGTCAAAATAGGTAAAGTTTCGTGCAGTGATATTAATAGAGAAGTGAAAAGTGCGACGCCAAGAAACACCGCCATGAACAAAGAATCACAGTGGCGGCAGTTTACGAACTTTTGTGCGGCTAAAAAATTCACAATCAATAGGGAAACAACAATATCACAGCTGTCGATAATGTTGAGGGACTCACATTATTTTATTCGTTATATTCTCTCACTAAATATAACTCGTGATATGATTAATTGGCTAGCTAAGAACAGAAGTGATCCAAGTAACATTTAGGTCTTATTGAGATAATGAGCAAAACGCGTTTTCATGATTATTAAAATTGAGGCTAATTTATTTGTTACAATATGTTTATAATATGATATTTACTAACTTAACTTAGTCTTTACTAGAAGATCTTTTTGACACATCCAATATTTAACAGGTACAATGACACTTTTATGAACTTGGATCACTTCTGCAATTATTAAAACACAATATAAAAGAGCTTTTATTTGAAAATAACTTTGTAAGGGCATAATCTAACCTTTTATTAGATATTTGGTAAACTTTAAGAAAGAAAGGACTTACAAACCTTATTCTCACCGACAAAGAAACTTCGGGTGTGTTGCTTATGACTGGGTTCTCCAAGGACGCGTTTTTTCGTCTCAGAGGCAAACTTATTTTCACAGTAGCACATAACCATGCAGTTTGTCCATTCCAGTCCATGGCATAGAATTTAGAGTGAATATTCTCTTGCACTCTTGTTGAAACATAATCACTACACTTCCTTTTGCACGTACATAAAATAAAAGTAAAATGTTTTGCTGGTATTGTTTTTCCAGAATAACTGACATACTGTTCACCTTTGTTTCGTTTTTGTTTAATAGCATTTCTCTTCCACATATTCTCATTTCTGCGTTTTCGAGTTCTCACAACTTCTTCTGATTGCCCCATATTTTGTGAACTTGATGAAGTTCCTGCTCGACTTGTGGTGGGTCTGTTTTTAATATTATTAATATCTTCATTTTCATCTTCAGATTCCGATTCTTCTGATGGACGATATGATTCACTACTGTCACTGTAAGGATCTGGTTGTGATTCTGAAAATTGGTGTTCAAATATTACATTTTCAGAATCAGGATCAACGTCCTTGGGACCCACTAAAAAATATTACATAATATTATCAGGTTCTAGTTCATTATTGAGACAGAATTACAATGACAACAATTAAAACTTGTATACCTGCTATTTCAGTAACATTATTGATATCTTCAGCAGCGTTAGACACCACATCCCTTGAAATTTTTAAAATAATAAAAATAAACAGCCCTAAAACATAACCACTTGAAAATAAACTCACCGATTGTTGGGACGTTATTCTTCAAAGTAGGCCGATCTGAGTTTTCAACTAAAGCAGCTTGTAATGCTAAAGCAACTAATTTTTTAGACCGAGATAACATTTTCACAATTTTAACAACACGATTTGAACGAGTTTAATGTGATAATGCAATGTGCTTGTGAGTGCGACCGAAGACGTTGCGGAAAAAGGACGCTAATGTTCAGTCTCTGATAAAATCAACAGTGACGTGATCCAAGTAGCATTCAAGTAACTTAGATCACATCTGCACTAATAATTTTATATTTCTAGGACAGTGCAAAAATGTCACAATTAGAAATTTGTTGACCACAGTGCTCACCAGAACTTGGATTACTTTTGCACTAACTAAGTTGATGACAAAGAAGTCTAAACAGCAACATAACTCAGTTTTTGTAAAAATGTTACTTCTGTTCTTAACTAGCCAATTATCGATGATATTTTGTCGTTGAAACCGAAGCAGCACATTCAACCCGTGCTGCGCACTCGTTGAATCTTCAGCTCGGTTTCAACTCCAAAATATCATCGATAATAATCATACCACTCGTTATATTACGGCTAAGAATACAACTCACAGCCTACTAGAACGAATTTTTAACCAATGAGATGCAAGAAAAGCCGTAGGTATAGTATTTTTAATACCTATTTGGAATTACCAGTCGTTTTAGTGACTTAACGTATGTGACTTCTTGAACACACACACAAAATTAGGTTAGGAACATGTCATGTCAAATGGCTGCCATCTAAACCATTATTCTTAGGGCATTGGTGGAGTAATATTAATTAATTTCATAATGTGGAACATATTAATTTATATAGACGTTATGCTACTATTCAGTAATTGGTTTCGAGTTATGTGAAGTTGTAAACTTAAATTAAAACACTTATTTGTTCCTTTCTTCACTTATTTTATTTTACTTGTTAGATGTACATTTCGAGTACTACGTACTCATTTTCAATAACAGAATGCCTTAAAACTAATTTACAATCGTTTATATATGGTTTGAGGATTAGTGGAAAAACCTTAATCTAATTATGTCGGTTACCTGTTTGGGGTGGATTGGTGTTAATGAGTGTCGGTGATTTACAATTTTCCGAAAGGAGGGTTAAAAGAGGATTATCTAAGGGACTCAGGTCAAAATTAAGTAGTTTGTTTTTGTTTTTATACATTTCTATTGATTCCAACATATTTAATCGATAACTGTTTGATTCTTTGAGTAATTTTACATTTTTTATTGGGAATTGATGGCCGGTTTCATAATTATGGTATGCTATCGCGGATTTTTCGGGGTTTCTATTTTTTATATGATACGTGTGTTCTTTGAATCTTTTTGATAAATTCCGTTGAGTCTGACCTATATAAACTTTTTCACAATTGTTACATTCTATCATGTAAATTCCTGATTTATTTAAATTATCCCTGTTATTCGATTTTTTGTTTAAAAATATGTTTAATTTTGTGTTGCTGTAGTTAGCAGTTGTTAATTTGAATTTTTTGAATATTTTGTTGATTTGGTGGTGAACTAGAGGGTTGAAAATGAATTTAACAAATTTGTTATTCTTAATGTCGCTGGTTTCTTTTGAGGTATTCAGCTTTGTGGTATTTTTAATCAAATGTCTTTTCATATGCCTATTAATGAGTTTTTCAATTATGTTCCTTTTATATCCTAATGCTCGGAGACAATCCGTTCAAATCCGACAACAAGCTGGTTATTTCTGTTTTGTTATCTATAACAGCTATTATGTCGTCTACGTATCTAAACCAAACTTTCGGAAAGCCAGGTATTGTATTTTTTGCATGATTTTCTAAATTGTTCATAAAAATACTTTTATGAACAATTTAGAAAATCATGCAAAAAAAAAATACAAAAAAAATACAATACCTGGCTTTCCGAAAGTTTGGTTTAGATACGTAGACGACATAATAGCTGTTATAGATAACAAAACAGAAATAACCAGCTTGTTGTCGGATTTGAACGGATTGTCTCCGAGCATTTCATTTACATACGAAATTGAAAATAACAATCAAATCCCGTTTCTAGATTTATTAATTATTAAAAATACAGATACAAAAACAATAAACTTTAATATATATCGCAAACCAACACACACATACAACTACATTCACTCTTCATCAACAACGCCCATCAGGCATAAACTCGCAGCATTCAATAGTATGATTTATAACGCAATAAACTTACCGATTTCAAAAGAAAACAGACAAAACGAATTAAAATTCATTAAAAACATTGCAACTTCATTAGGATATAAAAGGAACATAATTGAAAAACTCATTAATAGGCATATGAAAAGACATTTGATTAAAAATACCACAAAGCTGAATACCTCAAAAGAAACCAGCGACATTAAGAATAACAAATTTGTTAAATTCATTTTCAACCCTCTAGTTCACCACCAAATCAACAAAATATTCAAAAAATTCAAATTAACAACTGCTAACTACAGCAACACAAAATTAAACATATTATTAAACAAAAAATCGAATAACAGGGATAATTTAAATAAATCAGGAATTTACATGATAGAATGTAACAATTGTGAAAAAGTTTATATAGGTCAGACTCAACGGAATTTATCAAAAAGATTCAAAGAACACACGTATCATATAAAAAATAGAAACCCCGAAAAATCCGCGATAGCATACCATAATTATGAAACCGGCCATCAATTCCCAATAAAAAATGTAAAATTACTCAAAGAATCAAACAGTTATCGATTAAATATGTTGGAATCAATAGAAATGTATAAAAACAAAAACAAACTACTTAATTTTGACCTGAGTCCCTTAGATAATCCTCTTTTAACCCTCCTTTCGGAAAATTGTAAATCACCGACACTCATTAACACCAATCCACCCCAAACAGGTAACCGACATAATTAGATTAAGGTTTTCCACTAATCCTCAAACCATATATAAACGATTGTAAATTAGTTTTAAGGCATTCTGTTATTGAAAATGAGTACGTAGTACTCGAAATGTACATCTAACAAGTAAAATAAAATAAGTGAAGAAAGGAACAAATAAGTGTTTTAATTTTAATTTATGCTACTATGTTATTGTAACACAACTAAAAGTTCTATAAAATATATTATATAACCCGGAGGATATAAACACGTAATGGATTTCGAATTTAGATGTAATATGTCTGCAAACGTTTCCCTGAGTAAAAAGACATATTTTTCTTTCCAAGCCATTCTATAAGACGTCTTTTGCTCCAGCTTTTTTTTTTCGAGATCTTAATTTCTAGTTATTTTTTTATAAATTGCCAGTAAATAGTTTCCAAAGTAATATATTCCTTTCGGGCATACATCTTGTAAATAACTTTCCTTAAAAAATGCAGAGTATTCTTAGTAATTTGAGTTTTACTAAGGGAAACGTTTGCAGACATATTCCTTCTAAACTTGAAATCCGTTGCTCTGTTTTCTTCTTGTAGGTTGATAATGTGCTATGTGGAACTCTTTAAGACTTCCGACGCTTTATGAATTGCCTTAAATCAAGATCTTAATTCATTTTGAAAATAACTTACTGTATTAGGCATAAGCTTTTTGGATTCATCGGAATGACGCATTTTAGTAGTTTATTTTTGCTTTATTTAATGACATTAACAGACATCAAACTTTTGATTTTGACGTAACATCTAATTAGTAATCGACGTTTATTTTAGTTGGTAATATTTTGTTTCATCTGATTCACAATGGATAAATAAGGATGAGGATATTCCAAATGGGTATTAAAAATACTATATATGCCTATCACCTCGATGATAAAAAAACAAAAGAAGCAGTGATAAGTTGTCCTGTCATTCGAAACGTCAAAATTGACAAAAACCGCTGGGGTAAAGTTTCGTGCAGTGATATTAATAGAGAAGTGAAAAGTGCGACGCCAAGAAACACCGTCATTAGCAAAGAATCACAGTGGCGGCAGTTTACGAACTTTTGTGCGGTTAAAAAATTCACAATCAATAGGGAAACAACAATATCACAGCTGTCGATAATGTTGAGGGACTTGCATTATTTTATTCGTTATATTCTCTCACTAAATAGAACTCGTGATATGATTAATTATCGATGATATTTTGTCGTTGAAACCGAAGCAGCACATTCAACTCGTGCTGCGCACTCGTTGAATCTTCAGCTCGGTTTCAACTCCAAAATATCATCGATAATAATCATACCACTCGTTATATTACGACTGAAAATATTTACAATTCGCGTAACATTAAGTACGCTATTTTTAATGTGAGTTGCATATTTTAATGGAGAAACTGCAAAATATTACAGGTAATTAAATTTCTAAAAGTTAGTACATCGAGTACGTACTTTATTTTTTATTTAAAAGTGATTATCAAAATTTATCAAAATTATGTAAAAAAAGTAGATAAAAGACCAGCACTACGGTTGGTAAAAATGGTGTGGATGTTTTGATACGGACCCAAATTACTGACTATAACGTCGGTGCTTTCAGTCTGAACTTGACATCACGGTTAACGTTCTCTGATAATAGCGAGAACACTTCCGGTTTGTCGGCGATGTCACCGCTTCAGACAATTATTCAATTATTGCACAGCTACACACATTCCTTTACGCTGTGCTGCGTGTGCTGCTACTGATTCCGAGCGCTCCCGTTTACGAAAGCGCAATCCAATCCGTTTTACATAACAATTGAAATTTCGTTTTGGTTTTAATTAATTCAGGAACTGTATGGAACAGAATGATCTCATCATTGGAAAGTGCAATGCTTTCATTTTTAGGTGTTATTAAATTGCCTGTCGAGAAAATAAATCGATCAACTTGTCTTGTTTTGTTTATATATGTTAGGTCCAGCTACTTGTGATTAACACGCAGTAGTTGGTGTTTACAAAGCACTTCAGATTAAATTACGCATCCATTCACACCAACTAATTTATTCGAGAAATACATGTTTTGATGCCCAAGTCGTATCAAATAAAAAAAAATTATATATAGTTAATACTATACATGTTTTATTATGTAAAATTTATTAAAGGAAGATCAAACATAAAACAAGGTAATTTTCCTTCAACTAACGTCCCATACATTTTTTTAAAATTTTCTTTGTTTGATTTGACAAAGCCATTTACAAATTTGCTTCTATAAATTTCTGGAATATGTTACACGAAATAATTCGAAGCACCAACCATGACTGGATTTCAATTTCTCCGCATTACGATTACTCTTCGGGGAATATTATATTATACTTACCATCATACAGATTACTCATTCCGTAATTAAAACGGTTTACATTTACCGAACAATAGAGATAACAAAACGCACGAAAACTAGATTTTCGAGCACACATGTTTAATTGTTCCTAGGGGGACTTAATTTACCTACCTAAATCGCGTTTTAATTACTTGTCCGGTGTCGAATCATTAATTAATATATAAGTATTCACAAATTTTAAACTCAAAGTAATTTATTGCAATTAATTCGTTTAGCTAGTTACTACTAGAGCATTATTTTTGTGCATTCCTTGAAATTGGCTAATAGCCGAAACTAGTCGGAATAAAGAAGTAAAATTAGTGAAACATACCAAGTGATTTCAATTTAAATTTAATTTTTTTAAAATATTAAATTTTAAATTACACCGACACTGACGTTTGCGTATTTCACTTTCATAACTAGTTTTGAAAATTCAATTTACTTGTCAAAATACAAATATACAAATGACAACTTTCAATGCAAAGCTATTGCGACGAACCGATGAGAAGTTGGCCATAGATTTCCAGCCACGAATCCGGCGCCTCCACCATTTATAAAACTATAATTTTACCAACGTATTACAACAAATAAAATAAAATTTCATAGAAACAATTGATAATTTAATTAAACGTAATGCTGAGATAGCTCTTACAACTTTTAAAAGTTATGATTTAGCATCTGGCATTAAAATTTGTATCTGTGATAAAAGAGGACATTTCAAACATTTTAAAAATGCTATTAACCAATATAAAACAATAATTGGAGGACCATCTTTCTTCAATTTTTTTTAACATGTTTTCTAAAACGCCCACCTGAAGACATGGCTTATTTTTCGAAAAATAAAAAGTTGGTGTTTAGGGCCTTTTAGAAATGATTTTGTTGGCCATAAATGGTCTCCATAGTATTAGTAACCATATTAAATAACAATTGGAGGACCATCTTTCTTCAATTTTTTTTAAACAAATTTTTTCCAAACCGCTCATCTGAAGACATGGCTAATTTTTCGAAAAATAAAAAGTTGGTGTTTGGGGCCTTTTAGAAATGATTTTGTTGACCACAAATGTTCTCTATAGTATTAGTAACAATATTAAATAACAATTGGAAGACCATCTTTCTTAATTTGTTTTTTTAATATTATTCCATTCCGCTCACCTGATGACATGGCTTATTTTTCGAAAAATAAAAAGTTGGTGTTTGGGGCCTTTTAGAAATGATTTTGTTGGCCACAAATGTTCTCCATAGTATTAGTAACCATATTAAATAACAATTGGAGGACCATCTTTCTTCATTTTTTTTAAAACTTTTTTTTCCAAACCGCTCACCCATGTCTTCAAGTGAACGGTTTGGAAAAAAATTGTTTAAAAAAAATTGAAGAAAGATGGTCCTCTAATTGTTGTTTAATATGGTTACTAATACTATTGAGAACATTTGTGACCAACAAAATCATTTCTAAAAGGCCCCAAACACCAACTTTTTATTTTTCGAAAAATAAGTCATGTCGTCAGATGAGCGGTTTGGAAAAAAATAGTTTAAAAAAAATTTAAGAAAGATGGTCCTCCAATTGTTGTTTAATATGGTTACTAATACTATGGAGAACATTTGTGGCCAACAAAATCATTTCTAAAAGGCCCCAAACACCAACTTTTTATTTTTCGAAAAATTAGCCATGTCTTCAGGTGAGCGGTTTGGAAAAAAATTGTTTAAAAAAAATTGAAGAAAGATGGTCCTCCAATTGTTGTTTAATATGGTTACTTATACTATAGAGAACATTTGTGGTCAACAAAATCATTTCTAAAAGGCTCCAAATGCCAACTTTTTATTTTTCGAAAAATTAGCCATGTTTTCAGGTGAGCGGTTTGGAAAAAAATTGTTTAAAAAAAATTGAAGAAAGATGTTCCTCTAATTGTTGTTTAATATGGTTACCTATACTATGGAGAACATTTGTGGCCAACAAAATCATTTCTAAAAGGCCCCAAACACCAACTTTTTATTTTTCAAAAAATTAGCCATGTCTCCAAGTGAGCGGTTTGGAAAAAAATTGTTTAAAAAAAATTGAAGAAAGATGGTCCTCCAATTGTTGTTTAATATGGTTACTAATACTATGGAGAACATTTGTGGCCAACAAAATCATTTCTAAATAGCCCCAAATACCAACTTTTTATTTTTCGAAAAATTAGCCATGTCTTCAAGTGAGCGGTTTGGAAAAAAATTATTTTAACAAAATTGAAGAAAGATGGTCCTCTAATTATTGTTTAATATGGTTATTAATACTATGGAGAACATTTGTGGCCAACAAAATCATTTCTAAAAGGCCCCAAACACCAACTTTTTATTTTCGAAAAATAAGCCATGTCTTCAGATGAGCGGTTTGGAAAAAATAGTTTAAAAAAAATTGAAGAGAGATGGTCCTTCAATTGTTGTTTAATATGGTTACTTATACTATGGAGAACATTTGTGGCCAACAAAATCATTTCTAAAAGGCCCCAAACACCAACTTTTTATTTTTCGAAAAATAAGCCATGTCTTCAGGTGAGCGCTTTGTAAAAAAAATGTTTAAAAAAAATTGAAGAAAGATGGTCCTCCAATTGCTGTTTGATATAGTTACTAATACTATGGAGAACATTTGTGGCCAACAAAATCATTTCTAAAAGGCCCCAAACACCAACTTTTTATTTTTCGAAAAATTAGCCATGTCTTCAGGTGAGCGGTTTGGAAAAAAATTGTTTAAAAAAAATTTCATGAAAGATGGTCCTCCAATTGTTGTTTAATATGGTTACTAATACTATAGAGAACATTTGTGGTCAACAAAATCATTTCTAAAAGGCCCCAAATGCCAACTTTTTATTTTTCGAAAAATTAGCCATGTCTTCAGGTGAGCGGTTTGGAAAAAAATTGTTTAAAAATAATTTCATGAAAGATGGTCCTCCAATTGTTGTTTAATATGGTTACTAATACTATAGAGAACATTTGTGGTCAACAAAATCATTTCTAAAAGGCCCCAAATGCCAACTTTTTATTTTTCGAAAAATTAGCCATGTCTTCAGGTGAGCGGTTTGGAAAAAAATTGTTTAAAAAAAATTAAAGAAAGATGGTCCTCCAATTGTTGTTTAATATGGTTACTAATACTATAGAGAACATTTGTGGTCAACAAAATCATTTCTAAAAGGCCCCAAATGCCAACTTTTTATTTTTCGAAAAATTTGCCATGTTTTCAGGTGAGCGGTTTGGAAAAAATTGTTTAAAAAAAATTGAAGAAAGATGTTCCTCTAATTGTTGTTTAATATGGTTACTTATACTATGGAGAACATTTGTGGCCAACAAAATCATTTCTAAAAGGCCCCAAACACCAACTTTTTATTTTTCGAAAAATTAGCCATGTCTTCAGGTGAGCGGTTTGGAAAAAAATTGTTTAAAAAAAATTTCATGAAAGATGGTCCTCTAATTGTTGTTTAATATGGTTACTAATACTATAGAGAACATTTGTGGTCAACAAAATCATTTCTAAAAGGCCCCAAATGCCAACTTTTTATTTTTCGAAAAATTAGCCATGTCTTCAGGTGAGCGGTTTGGAAAAAAATTGTTTAAAAAAAATTTCATGAAAGATGGTCCTCCAATTGTTGTTTAATATGGTTATTAATACTATAGAGAACATTTGTGGTCAACAAAATCATTTCTAAAAGGCCCCAAATGCCAACTTTTTATTTTTCGAAAAATTAGCCATGTCTTCAGGTGAGCGGTTTGGAAAAAAATTGTTTAAAAAAAATTAAAGAAAGATGGTTCTCCAATTGTTGTTTAATATAGTTACTAATACTATAGAGAACATTTGTGGTCAACAAAATCATTTCTAAAAGGCCCCAAATGCCAACTTTTTATTTTTCGAAAAATTTGCCATGTTTTCAGGTGAGCGGTTTGGAAAAAATTGTTTAAAAAAAATTGAAGAAAGATGTTCCTCTAATTGTTGTTTAATATGGTTACTTATACTATGGAGAACATTTGTGGCCAACAAAATCATTTCTAAAAGGCCCCAAACACCAACTTTTTATTTTTCGAAAAATTAGCCATGTCTTCAGGTGAGCGGTTTGGAAAAAAAATGTTTAAAAAAAATTTCATGAAAGATGGTCCTCCAATTGTTGTTTAATATGGTTACTAATACTATAGAGAACATTTGTGGTCAACAAAATCATTTCTAAAAGGCCCCAAATGCCAACTTTTTATTTTTCGAAAAATTAGCCATGTCTTCAGGTGAGCGGTTTGGAAAAAAATTGTTTAAAAAAAATTTCATGAAAGATGGTCCTCCAATTGTTGTTTAATATGGTTACTAATACTATAGAGAACATTTGTGGTCAACAAAATCATTTCTAAAAGGCCCCAAATGCCAACTTTTTATTTTTCGAAAAATTAGCCATGTCTTCAGGTGAGCGGTTTGGAAAAAAATTGTTTAAAAAAAATTAAAGAAAGATGGTCCTCCAATTGTTGTTTAATATGGTTACTAATACTATAGAGAACATTTGTGGTCAACAAAATCATTTCTAAAAGGCCCCAAATGCCAACTTTTTATTTTTCGAAAAATTTGCCATGTTTTCAGGTGAGCGGTTTGGAAAAAATTGTTTAAAAAAAATTGAAGAAAGATGTTCCTCTAATTGTTGTTTAATATGGTTACTTATACTATGGAGAACATTTGTGGCCAACAAAATCATTTCTAAAAGGCCCCAAACACCAACTTTTTATTTTTCGAAAAATTAGCCATGTCTTCAGGTGAGCGGTTTGGAAAAAAAATGTTTTAAAAAAATTTAAGAAAGATGGTCCTCTAATTGTTGTTTAATATGGTTACTAATACTATGGAGAACATTTGTGGCCAACAAAATCATTTCTAAAAGGCCCCAAATACCAACTTTTTATTTTTCGAAAAATTAGCCATGTCTTCAGGTGAGCGGTTTGGAAAAAAATTGTTTAAAAAAAATTGAAGAAAGATGGTCCTCCAATTGTTGTTTAATATGGTTACTAATACTATAGAGAACATTTGTGGCCAACAAAATCATTTCTAAAAGGCCCCAAATACCAACTTTTTATTTTTCGAAAAATTGACCATGTCTTCAGGTGAGCGGTTTGGAAAAAAATTGTTTTAACAAAATTGAAGAAAGATGGTCCTCTAATTGTTGTTTAATATGGTTATTAATACTATGGAAAACATTTGTGGCCAACAAAATCATTTCTAAAAGGCTCCAAACACCAACTTTTTATTTTCGAAAAATAAGCCATGTCTTCAGATGACCAATTTGGAAAAAAATTGTTTAAAAATAATTGAAGAGAGATGGTCCTTCAATTGTTGTTTAATATGGTTACTAATACTATGGAGAACATTTGTGGCCAACAAAATCATTTCTAAAAGGCCCCAACCACCAACTTTTTATTTTTCGAAAAATAAGCCATGTCTTCAGGTGAGCGCTTTGTAAAAAAAAATGTTTAAAAAAAATTGAAGAAAGATGGTCCTCCAATTGCTGTTTGATATAGTTACTAATACTATGGAGAACATTTGTGGCCAACAAAATCATTTCTAAAAGGCCACAAACACCAACTTTTTATTTTTTGAAAAATTAGCCATGTCTTCAGGTGAGCGGTTTGGAAAAAAATTGTTTAAAAAATATTAAAGAAAGATGGTCTTCCAATTGTTGTTTAATATGGTTACTAATACTATGGAGAACATTTATAGCCAACAAAATAATTTCTAAAAGGCCCCAAACACCAACTTTTTATTTTTCGGAAAATAAGCCATGTCTTCAGGTGAGCGGTTTAGAAAAAAATTATTTAAAAAAAATTAAAGAAAGATGGTCCTCCAATTATTGTTTAATATGGTTACTAATACTATGGAGAACATTTGTGGCCAACAAAATCATTTCTAAAAGGCCCCAAACACCAACTTTTTATTTTTCGAATAATTAGCCATGTCTTCAGGTGAGCGGTTTGGAAAAAAATTGTTTAAACAAAATTGAAGAAAGATGGTCCTCTAATTGTTGTTTAATATGGTTACTAATACTATGGAGAACATTTGTGGTCAACAAAATCATTTCTAAATAGCCCCAAACACCAATTTTTTATTTTTCGAAAAATAAGCCATGACTTCAGATGAGCGGTTTGACAAAAAATTGTTTAAAAAAAATAAAGAAAGATGGTCCTGCAATTGTTGTTTAATATGGTTACTAATACTATGGAGAACATTTGTGGCCAACAAAATCATTTCTAAAAGGCCCCAAACACCAATTTTTTATTTTTCGAAAAATTAGCTATGTCTTCAGGTGAGCAGTTTGGAAAAAAATTGTTTAAAAAAATTTGAAGAAAGATGGTCCTCTAATTGTTGTTTAATATGGTTACTAATACTATGGAGAACATTTGTGGCCAACAAAATCATTTCTAAAAGGCCCCAAACACCAACTTTTTCTTTTTCGAAAAATAAACCTTGTCTTCAGGTGGGCGTTTTAGAAAAACATGTTAAAAAAAAATGAAGAAAGATGGTCCTCCAATTATAGTTTTATATTGGTAATAACAGTACTGAGGACATTTGTGGCTATTAAAATCGTTTCTAAACCTCCCCAAATAGCATTTTTAAAATGTTTGAAATGTCCTCTTTTATCACAGATACAAATTTTAATGCCAGATGCTAAATCATAACTTTTAAAAGTTGTAAGAGCTATCTCAGCATTACATTTAATTAAATTATCAATTGTTTCTATGGAATTTTATTGTATTCGTTGTAATACGTTGGTAAAATTATAGTTTTATAAATGGTGGAGGCGCCGGATTCGTGGAAATCTATGGCCAACTTCTCATCGGTATTGCGACGATATGTCTGTTTTCGGGAGCGGTCGTAGGAAAAAATTATTAAGGTATTACAATAATATACAATCACTCGATATAATTTAATATTTTTAAATTGAACTTTAAAATTCAATCAAACCTTTTTCCAATAAAAACTAACTTGTATAAATATTAAAGGCGATGCCTTCACAATTTCAATGCGAGCCTGAGCTTCTATTCACCACCTTTGAACGTATATTGAACGCGGGGAAAGTTAACACTTATTGGTTATTGGAAGAATTGCTGGTGCTGCTCGATCGAAAATCAATTTCGATATGCTCTATCTAACACACCACCCTCTACTAATAAACCCAATGTGTACGTGTTTATGTGTGTCGGTGTCTGTATGTGTGTGAAGCTATTTCTAATCCAGGACATGTCAGTCTGAATTGAGAGTATCAATAAATATTCGATATCTTTTTAGAACGAGTAACATTAAATTCTGAGTTTAGGAGTATCCTAATCTTAACATCACATTTTTGAAATTAAAGGTATTATTTGGCAAAATTAATATTGAATGCAATATATTTTAATATTTATTAATACAGGGATTTATTTTTGTAAGTACACACTTCTGTGCAATAAAATTAAGCACACAAAATATGTTATAGTTTAAAACGGACATGATGAGTTTCCTAGTTACGAAAATATGTAAACATCTCAATTTTCTTCTTGTCAAAATGCTGCGTCATTTAGACAACAATTCAAGAATTCGAATTCTAACAAAAATTGAAGATTGTTTTTCTATTTCGGCTTTGTTTTATTTATTACGAGCGTTTTTTTTGCAAAGGTCATAGTTTTGATTTTTTAATAAAGGTGTTATTTTCAAGTTATGGTGTTTTATCATTAAACTGTTGCTAGGCAATTAACACAGACCCGAATTATACAACTAGAATATTGTGAAAAACAGTTATAAGACTTGTGCTTAATTTTATTGCACAGAAGTGTACATCAAATTCAATTAACATCACAGTTATAAAATTAAAGGTATTATTTGGAAAATTAATATTGAATACAATATATTTTTATATTTACTTATACAGGGTTTGTATAGGAAGGTGTAGGCAAGGATTGAAAAGTTTTAATTTGTAAAACAATACCAAGTATTTAATTGATGAGGCGGATACATGATGAAACTCCATAATACTATTTGAAATAAAACAACACAGTTGGGAGGGTTTCACTTTTATTGTTGAACACTGCAACATGTTTCACCACACAGTGGCTTCATCAGGCAGATGAAATAATTAAATTATTTCATCTGCCTGATGAAGCCACTGTGTGGTGAAACATGTTGCAGTGTTCAACAATAAAAGTGAAACACTCCCAACTGTGTTGTTTTATTTCAAAACACAATACTAAGTGTTTTTTTAATTGAAATAACTTTACACATAATTGTTTTAAAGGTAATAAATTTAACATCATTATGACCAACCCCATTAATCTTAGCAAACTTTTAGTTAACAATAAATTTAAACAAGAGAAACTATGCGACAGTGGAATATACGAACTGCAATGTGGAGAATGTGATGCAATATATATTGGACAGACAGGTAGAAATTTCAAAACTAGATTCGATGAACACCGTAAAGATATAATTAATAATAAACAGTCTACGGGTCTGTCTAAACATTGTAACACATTCAGACGTTTTTTCAATCCGAATAATTTCAAAATCCACTATACAGAAAATAAAGGTCGTATCCTCAATTTCCGAAAAGGCTTGGAAATTAACAGAGCCATAAAATTAAAGAAAAACGTCGTTAACGACAACGAAGACATCTGGACATCCGCGATCGCGAACGCTCTTATTGCCTGACCCTCCGCCTCTTTGTAAATCTGTATATATTTACTGTAAAACATTATTTTTGTACATTCCTTGAAAATGGCTGATAGCCGAAACTAGTCGGAATAAAGAAGTAAAATTAGTGAAACATACCAAGCGATTTTATTTTAAATTTAATTTTTTTTTAAATATTTAATCATGTTTCATCAAGTGATCAATAAAAAACAAGTTGAAAATATATTAAAATGTAATGGTTATACACATTACATATGTAACTGCGGTACAGTAAACCTCCAAACATAACCTATTTTATTCTCAGCCGTAATATAACGAGAGGTATGATTATTATCGATGATATTTTGGAGTTGAAACCGAGCTGCAGATTCAACGAGTGCGCAGCACGAGTTGAATGTAGAGATGGGCGAAATGGCTCTTTTCAGTGAGCTAGTTCACAAGATCTGACTCACTTTAAAGAGCTGGTTCAGTGAGCCAGCTCAAAAGAGTTATATGACTCAGTTACGAGCTAGCGATCCGCCGAGAGTTCTGACTTTTAGAGATCCATCGGCGAACCAGACTCATTAAATTAAGTGAAGCAGAGATTAATTATTTCGGTTATACAATGATTGCAATAATTTAATCATAATTGATATAAAAACGTAAGAGTGAATATTTAATCAAAATTATAGTATGCGCGTATTCATTTCGTGCCGTTACACTTTAAGTGTGTTTAAATATATTGAATACGTGTGCGCGCCTATAATAGTATATTACGTAACGAGAGTGGTATGCAGCATATTACATATGAGCGGACATGTTGCGCACCAGCCGCGTAGCGGCGAGTGCAGTATTCCGCGAGTATGTAATTGCCATACCACTCGAGAAACGTACGATACTTTACCTACGCCTCAACAAAATAAACAATGAGCATGAAAGAACAACTTATTTATTGTGATAATTTTTAATAGTACCATGACAATGATGAAAAGTAAATTACTACTTGATCAATATACAGGGAATAAAGCTGTACATTTTCCGACATTCGTTGTTTTTAAAAGAGTTCAATTTGAAGCTTTAAACGAGTGTTTTCCACTCCCAGACTAAGCATGAAGTAAAATTTCGAGTTTAGAAAAGCCTGAAAATTTGGTTTGGTCGCGTAGCGCGAAGCGCGGAGCGGCCAAACCAAATTTTTAGGCTTTTCTAAACTCGAAATTTTACTTCATGCGCCACACGTACCAAACACTGATTTCAAGTGAAGTTTAAAATACACTACTAAAGCAGTATGCTAAAGGAGTGTATTTTGAACTTTACAACGATTAGTGTTTAATACGCGTGGCGCATGAAGTAAAATTTCGAGTTTAGAAAAGCCCAGAAAATGCATAAGCTGTAAATTTTCCGACATCCGTTGTTGTTTTAACAATTTCAATTTGAAGCTTTAAACGAGTGTTTTCCACTCCCAGACTAGGCATGAAGTAAAACTTCAAGTTTATAAAAGCCCCGTGAACATTTGTCGAGGGTCGCGCAGCGACCCGAGACAAATTTTCTGGGCTTTTCTAAACTCGAAATTTTACTTCATGCGCCACGCGTATAAAACACTGATTTCAAGTGAGGTTCAAATGTACATAATGTTCACAATATTTTAGTGTTTGATACGCGTGGCGCATGAAGTAAAATTTCGAGTTTAGAAAAGCCCAGAAAATTTGTTTCGGGTCGCTGCGCGACCCTCGACAAATTTTCACGGGGCTTTTCTAAACTCGAAATTTTACTTCATGCTTAGTCTGGGAGTGGAAAACACTCGTTTAAAGCTTCAAATTGAACTCATAAAAAAAAACAACGAATAACTAAAGATTTAAAGAAAATAAGCTGAATTTGGAATACGTACACTTTAAAGAAAAACTCCATGTGCACCAAAGAAATGTCATTTGGTTGTACGGTAAGCAATCAGCTGTCGGCACGTAATGTATTTGTCAAAGCTACTGTAATGGTTGAGCGGGAGGCGGATATTAATTGTTATTAATATACTGTTTATGACTTTAACAGATTTATTAATATAAAAGAATTAGTATAAACGGATTACAAGAGTAAGAGTGCTTTTCGCGATGTCTGAAATAAGACTAACAACTTATTCTAATCAAGCTCTGGAAGAAAGAGATTATAACAAAAGGGACGCGCATAACGTTAGGGGCAATGTCTAATGAGCGCGGTAGAAAACATTTACTTAAGATAATGATTTGAAATAACATCTTTAGTGAAAGTACTGATAAACAAATTGTTATTGATCGGTTTCTGACTATTTGTTGGCCCTAATGTTATCTGTGCGAAATATACATAATAATAATAATAATGAGAAATAATATAATAATAAAATGTAATATAATAATGATGTACAGGGTACATTACACTCCCCCCCTTATAAAAAAATTTACAATGTAAATTTAAAAAGTTTTTTTTTTTTTTTTTGCCTAATTTGAAGAACTATAGATAATATAAATATGAATACACAATAGAATGAATTCATTTGTAAATACATATGTACATGAAATAATATAAAAATATATGATACTGAAAATAAAAATACACCAATACCAATAATTGTTTATACAGAAAATGCAGAGTACTTATATACACAACGTACATTTAAATATGGTATTTCTTTGACAATACAAAACAGGTAAAGGAAAGAAAAATATTTATCTTTTGCAAACCCAAGTAATGACATAGTTTTTTTTTTTTCTTTTTTTTTTTTTTTGACTTTATTGATTACGATTGAATCTAATTCGTTCGCTTCTTCTTAATGGCGGAACTGCAGGAGCATCATTAAGCATGTCTGGAGCTATATTCATGTCTCTAATATTCATTGGTATATTTTCTGGTACATATGCGGCGACTCTGTTATGGTTAGGTCTTATTTGTCTAAATGAATGCAAAATTCTAGTGCGTTTAATAATCTTGTAAAGAATAAAGATAACTATAACAAAAAGCAAAATATATGATAGGAAAGGGTAATGAATTTCTGAAATCCAACTATAGTTCCTATTATTTACTATATTCTCACTGTTTTGAAATTTCATCGAGTTTATGACTAGCCATTTTTAGATCATTATTATCAAAGTAGTTAATTTTAACTTTTCCGAAAGATATATTTTTGAAAACATTTAAAACCTTTTTGGAACAACATTCATGGTCTAAAATATTACAATTTGGCAAAATGTATCTCAGATTGCTTGTGAAGTTATAGGTAGTACTAGAAAAGGTTGTGTCACCTGTAAATATTTTACAATTGCGCGCTACCTGCAAGATTCCGTTATTGGATATTATTAAGTCGAAAGTATCTCTATTATTACAAGCAATAGAAATTGTCTTGTTCGCGGGTGAAATATATAACCAGGTGTTTTCCTCATTAAGTGTTTTCCATAGAACGTTCTTTAATGGTATAAGTCTCGTATTACAATATTTATTAAGTTTTCCGTTAACTAAAATATCTATTTCGCAAATATTATCTTCAGCAATACGTTCGGGTTGTTGTTTAGTTTGGCAAACATATTTGTTGGATATTCTAACGCATGAACTTAGGTCATCAAAAAGAGTGTAATGTTGTCTATCTTGTGAAATGGCAAGATACTTTGATGTAGGTTCTATAAAAACGTAGTTATCGTGATTATGAGAGGTTGGTAGAGAAATAGTTTTATATAAGTTGAAAATGTTTTGCGAAATCAATGGGTTGGAAATTATAAAAATTATTTGATTTTTTGAATAAAAAACAGTTAAAGAAGTTACTGCTAACAAATCAACTGCATTTTCTATTTCGAGAGGTAATATGTAGCTTGTGGAGGAAGGTAAATATTGAAGTGTAGTTTGTAGTTCTTGAATTAATTGATCGGGTGTCAATACGATAGGGTGGATTTGATTCGATTTGGCAAAAAGAATTGCGTTAATTAAATTGTCATACTCCCTTAATAAATTATTTACCATTGACGTCAATAAAACAATATGTTCGTCTAAAGCAGTTTTAGTTTCTAGGTCCCACATTTTTTTATTGTAACTCTGAGTATAATTTTGGAAGAGTTCGAAATTTTTGTTAATTGCTTGTTCATTATCATTGAAGTTATTAACAGTTTGGTTCATATTTTTAATAGTTGATTGTACTATTGATGATTGCTCTTGTAGTAATTTGGCCAAACGCCCCTCGTCATTATTAATGGAATTAATGGCATGAGTGTATTTATTTGCATCATTTTCGTCAAGAGTGCCAAAAATTGTTTTGAAAGCTGAGCCGACAATGTTAAACCATGCGCGTTTTTGGCGATGTCCGATAATCTGGTGTAATACATAGCTTTTGGATTCAATTTCTTTGATTTCGTGACTTAATAGAACTAGTGTTGTATTGCAACTTATTCTTGCAACTTGAAAATATACCGAACAAAGCGGAAGTACAAAAATTTAAAGTTTTGTGATATGTATTGTCAATGCTTGCGGTTTTTCCTTGTAAAGCGGATATGTCTAGGTGAGCAATTAGCTTCCATGATTGTTCTTGCAAATTTAGTTGTCCTAATCCCTCGAAGTAAAGTCCAGGTGAAGTTTGTAAAGGGGTGTTGTTGTAGAAATCGTTGGCCATCACTGTGCCGGAGATTCTAAAACAGTAGCATGTTTTAGTCTATCGAAGTGTACTAATTCATGTTTATTTTTAATTTTAATTGTACAGTTAGTGGGAGAATTGATTTTAATAATTTTGAAAGGACCAGAATATCTGGAAGATAATTTTTTGGAAACTCCTGGTTGAAACTGTTCATTTTGCAGATAGACTAAATCGCCTTCTTGAAATTGGGGGATCGCTGAATTTTTATCATAATAGAATTTGTTTTTTTCTTTGGAAATTAATAGATTTTTTCTTGCTATATCGTGGGAATATTGGAAACGTAATTTTAACTCGTCTACATAATTATCATATGTGTATTTAAACTCGGGTTCCCGTGTTAAGTCTCTAGGTGTATTAGGTTTATGGCCAAACATTAGTTCGTAAGGGGTGTAGTTTGTAGAAGAATGAACGCACGTATTATAAGAGAATGTAGCAAATGCAACGTATTTATCCCAATCTTGTTGTTTAGAGGTATAATGTTTCAAATAGTCGGCGAGTGTTAAATGTGATCTTTCAAGAGCACCATTACTTTGAGGTCTGTATGCGGTAGTTAGTATGTGTTTAATTTTAAATAATTTCGTCACCTCTTTAAGCAAAATGGAGGTAAATTCTTTCCCTCGATCTGTCAATATACACTTAGGAATACCGAATTTACAGATAAAATGTTCAGTGAATGTAGTAGCAATAGTTAAGGCTTCGTGGTTAGGAATAGGAAAAGCTAGAGAAAATTTAGTTAAGTCATCTTGTAAAGTAAGTATGAATCTATTCTCAAATTCTGTAAGTGGCAAATCATTTAGACAAATAAGACCTAACCATAACAGAGTCGCCGCATATGTACCAGAAAATATACCAATGAATATTAGAGACATGAATATAGCTCCAGACATGCTTAATGATGCTCCTGCAGTTCCGCCATTAAGAAGAAGCGAACGAATTAGATTCAATCGTAATCAATAAAGTCAAAAAAAAAAAAAGAAAAAAAAAAACTATGTCATTACTTGGGTTTGCAAAAGATAAATATTTTTCTTTCCTTTACCTGTTTTGTATTGTCAAAGAAATACCATATTTAAATGTACGTTGTGTATATAAGTACTCTGCATTTTCTGTATAAACAATTATTGGTATTGGTGTATTTTTCTTTAAAACTTTCTTGATAGTATGTAATTTTAATAAAGCATTTCCAAATTTAATTGTATCATTATTATAATCAATAATAGAATTAAACTTTTTAAGAATATCATTCCCAATAAGTCCATCTTGAGGGATCGGAAAAGAACTAGGAACTATGTGAAACACATGCTCAAATTTATAATTGTTATCAAATTCAAAATGTAAGGTGCAATAACATAAGGTGTGAATCGGTTTGTTAGATGCATTGATGCCGTGCAAGGTAATTTTCAAATCGTCAAAAACATACACGTGAGGTTGTAGTCTGTTTAATTTTATTAAAGAGACTTCAGCGCCAGTGTCGATTAAAAATGTACCTTGGGATTTTAATTGAGGTGAGATTATGTTGACATAGGAAGAAATTGCGTCGATGTCTATTGAAAAAATTGATGTTCTGGGACTTGAGATGCTGTCCGAAGTTCGTCCGCAACTTCGGACTCCAAAGAGTTTAAATTTAACTGCTGAGAAGAAATTAAATCAGAATTTATGAATCTATTATTAGAATTTTTTGGAAATGATTGATTTTGATGTAAATTATTATCACGTTGCCGAGGTGAAATATCTAAACTACGCGGTTGATAATTGTGTGTTGAATTATTTTTGTTAATATTAGAATGTATGGTTTGTGGCTCTCGGGTTGAGTTATTAAAATTTGGCTGTTTAAGATTTTGTGAATATCGTAAATTAGTATTTTGTTGCTGAGATCTAAAATTTCCTTGTGAGTTGTTATACATTCGTTTGCGACATTCGTTTATAGAATGACCAACATTTTTACAATAATTACATGTGATTGTTGAATTTCCATTGTTTTTGGGAAACGAGTTGTACCTGCAGTTTGCTGTAATATGATCATTTTTGCCACATATTTGACATTGATTTAAATTTATTTGAAAATTGTTTTGAGGCGATGAAAAATCTTCTGAAGATGCAATATTTATAGCTTTTTCTAGTGAATCACAGTTTCTCGCTTTCAAAATAACGCATAAATCTCTATTTAGACCGGCCATAAAAACGTTTAAGCATTGTTTGTTTAACAAATCTGCTTGTGCTTGTAAAACAGCATCATCTAATGTAAGATCTAATGAATTAATTAATTCTTGATATAACTTTTTGATTTTGTTACCGAACATTACTACTGACTCATTACTTTCTTGTTTGATGCACCTAAGTTCTGATTGTAAATGATCGAAGGATTTTTTAACTGAAAAATTCTCGCGAAGCAATTGTTTAAGTTCGTTCCAAGTATTAGTAACACGACCTCTAACAAGAGCACCTGCATCGCCAGTGATTCTATTTTTAATGAAAATTAATAATGTTGCCTGTTGCTCAGCAGTAACCAATGTCGTAGCATTGTTGCACTGACCAATAAAGTCTTCTAAATTTGTTTTTTTTGAGTTATCGAATCTAGCTTCGGACAGAGTCAAAAATGCTAAATTTAAAGTTTCCATTATGTAAACTTTTTTGTTTGTAAAAAAAAACAAAAAATAGCAATATGAAAAATAATTTAAAAAGATTTGAAACAATTTAAATTCAGTTTTGAAAATTCAATAATTTTGAAAAATAAAAGGTCAATGTGGGTTGCAAAAAAATAAATGAGTGTATTCTTTCCTACCTTAGAATCGAGAAGAAAATTACGATGAGCATTTCGTCGCACGATTTAATCACTCGTCTTCTGGTGGTACGCGCACTTCCTGGTGGGGCTGTGGAAACGGTTGTTGTGTTACCCTCTCGGGTAATCTGCTTAGCGCTTTTCTGAGTACGACGACTCAGTTTTGATATGGTAGCTCGTTGTTTAAATGCTTGGAACTTCACGACGTGGATGGCTTCCTTCTGGCACTCTGTGGATATGATCGTTACAGGAGTAGGACGCTATTGAGATGGTAGCTTGGGAACGGCACTACGATTTTGGCGTCCTTCTATGTGTTGAGGAACGTACTTCGGATTTTATGCACAATTTTGTATTATTTACTCGCGAAAAAACCCGCTAATTACTTTTTACACTTATTTATTTCACGTTTACCGACTGCGCCAGTGTAATGGTTGAGCGGGAGGCGGATATTAATTGTTATTAATATACTGTTTATGACTTTAACAGATTTATTAATATAAAAGAATTAGTATAAACGGATTACAAGAGTAAGAGTGCTTTTCGCGATGTCTGAAATAAGACTAACAACTTATTCTAATCAAGCTCTGGAAGAAAGAGATTATAACAAAAGGGACGCGCATAACGTTAGGGGCAATGTCTAATGAGCGCGGTAGAAAACATTTACTTAAGATAATGATTTGAAATAACATCTTTAGTGAAAGTACTGATAAACAAATTGTTATTGATCGGTTTCTGACTATTTGTTGGCCCTAATGTTATCTGTGCGAAATATACATAATAATAATAATAATGAGAAATAATATAATAATAAAATGTAATATAATAATGATGTACAGGGTACATTACACTACGTTACGTAATGTCAATCATACTTGTCAAGATGACAGTGTGGTATGATGCGGTTACTAGATAGGGCGTAGGTAAAAACACATACATACATTCAGCACGGAAACATCGTGATCCAACTCCGAACGTTAGAGTTGGATTCAATAGCTCCGTAAAACGAGCTAGTTCCGTTGGATTTAAGAGCCGTCGCGTTTCATCGCGATCCAACGTCGAATCGCGGAGTTGGATCCCGATGATTGAGCTAGCTCAGTCGGAGTCAACAGCCGGCGTGGCTCTTTTAGAGTCGATTCCCAACTCAATGGGTTTATTTAACTCCATTCGCACGCGTTGTAATTCGAATCAATGATGCTGCAATAATATGGTTGAAATATAACGATAGCCTGTAGATTTACGAGTCTCGTGAAAATCAAGATCTGTTAACAGAGCGGGCGAATCAAAATGAGTCATCGCCTAAAAAGAGCTACATATTTTGAACTGAGTCACTTGGCTCACCAGCTCACTTCACTGAGCTGACTCTTTGAGTCGATTCGCTCAGGAGCTACCCATCTCTAGTTGAATGTGCTGCTTCGGTTTCAACGACAAAATATCATCGATAATTAATCATATCACGAGTTCTATTTAGTGAGAGAATATAACGAATAAAATAATGTGAGACCCTTAACATTATCGACAGCTGAGATATTGTTGTTTCCCTATTGATTGAGAATTTTTTAACCGCACAAAAGTTCGTAAACTCCCGCCACTGTGATTCTTTGTTCATGACGGTGTTTTTTGGCGTCGCACTTTTCACTTTTCTATTAATATCACTGCACAAAACTTTACCTATTTTGACGTTTCGAATGACAGGACAACTTATCACCCACCGCTTCTTTTGTTTTTTTATCATCGCGGTGATAGACATGTACCTACGGCTTTCCTTGCATCTCATTGGTTGAAAATTCGTTCTAGTAGGCTATGAGTTGTATTCTCAGCCATAATACAACGAGTGGTAAGATTATTACCAATGATATTTTGAAGTTGAAACAGAGCTGAATGTGCTGCTTCGGTTTTATCGACTAAATATCATCTGGTATTAATCGTACCACGAGTGATATTTAGTGAGGGAATATAACGAATAAAATGTTATAATCTTACTTATCTGAAACTTCCTAGCGGCACAAAACTCAGAAAATTGTCGCCAATGCGACTCTCTATTTCGCACTGTGTTTTTCGGTATCGTATTTTTCACTACTTCACTTATATTGCTGCTAGAAGCCGTACCAAAACGATTTCCAACGTCCATTTTAATATTTGGAATTCTGACGTCTAACCACTTTGACGTTTAAAAATCAATTTATGACCACAACAAACTTATCATTGCGATGATTTTTTATCATCGCTGCGATACACAAACTGCTACGTATGTACTTGCATCTGATTGGCTGAAAATACATTCTAGTAGGCTATGAGTTGTATTCTCGCCCTTATATCTGTTGTCAATACTCCTAATATTTTCATATTTTCATCACTCTCCGACCCTATTGAATTACCGCACTTTCTCCGTCTCTTTTCCCATTTATTTTTTTATTCCATCGATCCCATCGGATGCACAAAGACATCCCTAATTGAATAACAATGGCAGACGAGCAGGAAAGGGCGTGTGACAGAATGGACCTGCTCATTCCATTAAACCGAGTGTGTTTTATAGAGGAGTGTGTTGACCCTATAAATTACAAACACCTGTGAGAAAAAAAAGATAGTGTACAATAGACAATTGATTGTCTTTTATTCTCATGGAGCTATTGAAAAATAAAAATCGCTAGTATCGGTCCAAATCATTATTCGATATGAATAAGAAGTAGCCTTATTTTATTCCTGAAATTAATACTTTTCTTAAACGGTATTAAATTCCAATTGAAATTTTCAAAATCGTTTTGTTTTCCCAATAAAATTGCAGTTTAAAAGAAATTAATGCACCACCTGCAGTTTCTCCAACATTTTAGCAAAATGTACTTTTTGTGTATTTCACGTTAGCGTCAAGAATGCTTTGAATCTTGTATTTATTTTGACAGGTTGCAATTGTTTAAACAAAAAGCTAAATTTAAAATCTTAAAATGTTTAATAAATTATAATTATGCAAACATCATTTATATTTAAGCTACATCTTTTTCATCATCATCACTATCACATTAACGCTGAATAAGCAATGAAATTCACAATAATTCAGTGTTTTATGCGCGTGGCGCATAGAGTAAAATATCGAGTTTAGGAAAGCCTGAAAATTTACGGGTGTGAAGTTAGCAATAGATCCAGCAATAGATTTTCAAAAATTCATATCTCGGAAAAAACAAAAGCAAATTAAATGAAACTTGAAGATATACACTTCAAATAGCCTAAATTATTACCCCAAGAAATATAAAACCCTTAACATTTACCCTTTATGATTTTTTTTTAATTTGGCAATATTTCATAAACTTACTTTTTAGCTCAAAACATCTCTATAATAGTGTATCTAATCAACCTTTAGTGTATCTAATCAACCTTTCATTAAAAAGCGGAATTTTTCCTGCCGCACTAAAAACTTCAAAAATAATTCCAATTTATAAACATGGACCTAAAACGGACGTCAACAATTTCCGACCAATTTCCATTCTTGATGCATTCTCAAAAATATATGAGAAGACTACTATAACAAGGATATCAAATTATATCGAGAATTTTCAGTTTATGAACGACGCCCAACATGGATTTAGAAAACACCGTTCAACGGAATCTGCAAGTGTCGTTTTATTGGAAGAATTACACAAAAATATAGATGAGGGCAAATTCGTTACTGGTTTATTCTATGACTTTACGAGTGCCTTCGATACAATCAGTGCAACGTTTGTTTGTGAAAAATTAAGTGCGTTGGGTGTTCGCGGAAATGTTGCAAAATTCATCGAATCGTTCCTTACAGACAGAAAATTGTTTGTGCAAATCGCTGATAGTGCTTCCACGGTATGTAATCTAAGCAAAGGAATCGTCCAGGGATCGTCGCTGGGCCCTTTGCTTTTCCTATTATACATTAACGACTTAACTGAATTTATTACTTTGGGTCGCACTATTAATTTTGCTGATGATACTGCAATTATAATATCAGCAACTGACCAGGATGAGCTAACGCAGAAAATTAGAGGAACGAACATGGAAATGAGAGATTGGTGCAATAAAAATAACCTTTTACTTAACATGGACAAAACAAAAATCGTCCAATTCTATAATAGGAAATTACCAGCTAATCCCATTTTAAATAGATCTACCAGTGTTAAGTACCTTGGTTTACACATCGAAGAAAACCTTAGGTGGGGAGCCCACATAGACCATGTTGCAACAAAGCTTAGTAGGGCCTACTACGCCATTCTTAAATTAAAGAGCAAAATAAATCCAAAATCAATTTTTGAAATGTATTATGCCATGGCATATAGCCATATTTCATTTAATATTTTAGCATGGGGCCGAGCCGACACAAACCGTGTGTTTGTTGCACAAAAAAGAATCATACGACTCATCTTTTGTCTGCGTAAAATGGAAACATGCAGAAATGCCTTTATAAATAATAACATTTTAACTGTGCCAAGCGTTTATATTTATAAGTGCGCTATATATGCGTACAAAAATTACAAACTATTTAAGAAAAATAATAGCGCCCATAATTACAACACAAGACATGGCACAAACATACAGGTTGCGATGCATAAATCCGCCCTTTATGAGAAGTCTCCATTGTATAATTGTGCGGCAGTGTACAACAGACTACCAAACGAAATAACAAATTGTAACACGCATAACCAATTTAAAAGAAAACTTAAATCATTTCTTATAGAAAAATGCTTCTACAATATAAATGACTTCTTAAACAATTAAGTATACCAAGAAAATGAAGTAAGGTCGAATCTAATATTTGAATCCTATTTTAAGTACTTATTACAATTTTAATCGCGTACTCTGTTACGTTTCACCAATTTTAATGTGTTACTTTAGGATAGATATATTTTAATGTAACCTAGAATAAGCTATAAATACTGTATTATGACGTCCACATCCACTTCAAAATGTATTATGTTCTATATGATGTATGTACATGATGTATTTCTTTGTAAATGGTGGCTAATGTGAAATAAATTATTAAATTAAAATTAAATTAAATTAATACCTTCTTTTGCTAAGTGAAATCAAAAAAACGTTTCGACACCCCGTTCGCCACTAAACTATTGTTTTACCCTAAGATTTCAAAAATTTATATCTCAGAGAAAAAAAATACCAATCGAATAAAATTTAAAATACACGATAAGAGATGTCTAAGTAATCACCCAAAAAAAAAATTGACCCATAATTTTTACCTATAATATTTTTTCACCCCTTCCAAAAACAATCAATTTTTTTCTACTTTGGCAATGTTCCATAAAATTCATTTTTATCTCAAAATATCTTTATTCTACCCTCTTTTAATACACCTAATCAAAAAAACGTTTCGTCATCCTTTTAACCCCTAAAATATTTTTTTTACCCCGTGAATATGGAAATCAATATTTCCGAGAAAGCAAAATCAAATCAAACAAAATATTACTAAGGAATACATCTTAATTAATAGCACAAAGAAGATCAACCCCTAAAATTACCCTTTCATTTTTTCTTGTCTTTAAATGTAATATATATTTTTTTAAATACACAATCTTCTTAAATGTTGATATGTATCATATATTATTTCTATTTATCATGAGTGTGTTTACTCTAATAAGCAAAAGTAAAAAAAAAAGTGTCAGGCACTTTACCCCCATATAATAAGATAATAATCTCCTGCTCGTCGTATGGATTTGTATGCGTATGGAATTATGTGCAACGATTTAAACATTATTTTTTCTGAATTTGGCAAAGGGCCATAGATAAATAAAAATTGTTATTCTTATCATTAATGTGTGTACTTTCATAATCAAAAGTCAAAAAAACGTTTGGAGCACTTTTTCACCACCGAAAAAAAAAATCTCCCGCTCGTCGTGTATTAATCCATATGCAACAAATTAAACATTATTTTTTCCGAATTTGGCAAAGGGCCATAGATAAATAAAAATTGTGATTCTTATCATTAATGTGTGTACTTTCATAATAAAAAGTCATTAAAACGTTAATGTTTAATTTGTTGCATATGGATCCATACGTGACGAGCTGGAGATTATTATTTTTTTTTTTCGGGGGTGATAAAGTGCTCCAAACGTTTTTTTGACTTTTAATTATGAAAGTACACACATTATTGATAAGAATAACAATTTTTATTTATCTATGGCCCTTTGCCAAATTCGGAAAAAATAATGTTTAATTTATTGCACATGAATCCATACGTGACGAGCGGAAGGTTATTTTTTTTTTCGGGGGTGAAAAAGTGCTCCAAATGTTTTTTTGACTTTTGATTGTGAAAGTACACACATTAATGATAAGAATAACAATTTTTATTCATCTTTGGCCCTTTGTAAAATTCGGAAAAAATAATGTTTAATTTATTGCATATGAATCCATACGTGACGAGCGGGAGATTTTTTTTTTTTTCGGGGGTGAAAAAGTGCTCCAAACGTTTTTTTGACTTTTGATTATGAAATTACACACATTAATGATAAGAATAATAATTTTTATTTATCTATGGCCCTTTGCCAAATTCGGAAAAAATAATGTTTAATTTATTGCATATGGATCTATACGTGACGAGCGGGAGATTTTTTTTTTTTCGGGGGTGGAAAAGTGCTCTAAACGTTTTTTTGACTTTTGATTATGAAAGTACACACATTAATGATAAGAATAACAATTTTTATTTATCTATGGCCCTTTGCCAAATTCGGAAAAAATAATGTTTAATTTATTGCATATGGATCCATACGTGACGAGCGGGAGATTTTTTTTTTCGGGGGTGGAAAAGTGCTCCAAACGTTTTTTTGACTTTTGATTATGAAAGTACACACATTAATGATAAGAATAACAATTTTTATTTATGTATGGCCCTTTGCCAAATTCAGAAAAAATAATGTTTAAATAGTTGCACATAATTCCATACGCAAATAAATCCATACGACGAGCAGGAGATTATTATTTTATTATATGGGGGTAAAGTGCCTGACACTATTTTTTTTACTTTTGCTTATTAGAGTAAACACACTCATGATAAAAAGAAATAATATATGATACATATCAACATTTAAGAAGATTGTGAATTTAAAAAAATATATATTACATTTAAAGACAAGAAAAATTGAAAGGGTAATTTTAGGGGTTGATCTTCTTGGTGCTATTAATTAAGATGTATTGCTTAGTAATATTTTTTGATTTGACTTTGCTTTCTCGGAAATATTGATTTCCATATTCACGGGGTAAAAAAAATATTTTAGGGGTGAAAAGGGTGACGAAACGTTTTTTTGATTAGGTGTATTAAAAGAGGGTAGAATAGAGATATTTTGAGATAAAAATGAATTTTATGGAACATTGCCAAAGTAGAAAAAAAATGATTACGTTTTTGGAAGGGGTGAAAAAATATTATAGGTAAAAATTATGGGTCAATTTTTTTTTGGGTGATAACTTAGACATCTCTTATGGTGTATTTTAAATTTTATTCGATTTGTATTTTTTTTCTCTGAGATATTAATTTTTGAAATCTTAGGGTAAAACAATAGTTTAGTGGCGAACGGGGTGTCGAAACGTTTTTTTGATTTCACTTATCAAAAGAAGGTATTATAGAAATGTGTTGAGCTAAAAAGTAACTTTATGAAATATTGCCAAATTAAAAAAAAATCATAACATATTTTTGGAAGGTGTGAAAAATATGAAGGGTAAATGTTAAGGGTTTTATATTTCTTGGGGTAATAATTTAGGCTATTTGAAGGGTATATCTTCAAATTTCATTTAATTTGCTTTTTTTTCCGAGATATGAATTTTTGAAAATCTATTACTGGATCTATTGCTAACTTCACACCCGTTGAAAATTTGGATTTGCAAATCCAAATTTTCAGGCTTGTCTATACTCGAAATTTTACTTCATGCTTAACCTGGGATCCCACCTTATTTAAAGTTCTTTAAGTAAGACTTATTTAAACACAATAGTATAGTATGTTCAATAACAAAAAAAACCTCTAGCGCGCCATGGTTTATTATTTTGTTAGTTTAAGTTGGCTACACGCCAGGAATTGACATATCAAACGTCAGATATAATAATTGTAATATAATTTCAGAGTTTCTAACCTACAATATTTTTAATGGCATTATTTTTATTGATATAATTATAAATAGAGTTTTGTGCACGTGGTTTGATCGCCATGAAGCAGTTGGAGAGGACGTAGGCAAAGCGTGTTCTTCAGGTTTATTTCGGTCATCGAAGGGTGGGTGAATTGTGCGGTGGTGTGGTATTAAAACAGGCGCGCCCCCCCGTTTTCAGAAATATCTGTCTGGCATTGCAATAAATTGGTCGCTTCGCCCCCTTAATCGTAATTTACAACTCACGCTCCTATTGATTTCTGCTCTCTACATAAATAACTTAGGTGTACTCAGACCGGAGACGTAACAGCATGAGTTTGTTGACATTCTGGATTAAACGTCTTCTTATATTTGAGTCTAAGGGCCTGTTTGCACCAAACACGTTGAACTGGTTCAACTCTGAACTCGAGTTCAAAGTGACATTAGAATAATACGAGTTCAGTTTGAGCTCAAGTTCAACGTTTTCTGTGCAACCGGGCCTAACTCAACATTTTGATAGAAGAAGAACCCCTGATTGTTATACCGGGTCTTTATAAATGACCGCACGCGACATCACGATCAGAAGTTAGGCAACTTATGTTGCAAAGATGATACGAGGGTAGTTTGATAAGTCAGTGACTTTTTTTAATTTCCCGCCTAGTAACATTAAATGTCAACTACCATCTGTCAATAGACTTCTGTCAAATTTTGAGCAAGCTGCGTCATTTAGTTTGTGTTTAGTAGCTATTAATCTATTAAGCGCCATTGGTGCATACACGCAACATTATTAATTTTTTTAAATTAAATTACTAAATAAGTTACATTGATATATTATATTATTTGACCTGACTTGTAAATGTATGAAGAAAAATGTAAATATTTTGTTATTTAAATATTTCGATCAAATTGTTTGGTGTATTTTTAACTTCACAATATTTCAGTCTTTTGTACGCGTGGCGCATGAAGTAAAATTTCGAGTTTAGAAAAGCCCAGAAAATTTGTCTCGGGTCGCTGCGCGACCCTCGACAAATTTTCACGGGGCTTTTCTAAACTCGAAATTTTACTTCATGCTTAGTCTGGGAGTGGAAACACTCGATCTAAACTTCATATTGCATGTTTTTATATAAAATCGACGATTGTCTAAAATTGTACAGCGTATGTATATTATGTTTGTTTAAAAGAAAAATTAAAGGTATGTAATACAATAAATCATTCATAGTAATCATAAAAAGAAGTGTAGAATTTTACCTAAAATCAACTTTTAGAGTTAACTCTATAATGGCTCGGCCGTTAATGGGTTAAAAGCAGACAAGCTTGTGGGAACGTGCACCAAAGAACGCTAAGGTGGGTCCGTCGGCCTTCAAAATCATGGCTACAGTTTTCTGGGATGCACACGGTGACATTCACATCGATTACCTTGACAAGGGTAAAACAATCACTGGTAAACACTATTCAGAGCTGCTGGACAGATTTGACATTGATTTGAAGCAAAAACGACCGCATTTGGCAAAGAAAGAAGTGTTGTTTCATCAGGATAATGCAGCGGTGCACACATGTGTAGTCTCCATGGCAAAAATCCATAACCTGAGCTACGAACTGCTACCCCATCCAGCATATTCTCTCGATTTAGCCCTCTGCGACTATTTCCTGCTTCCAAACTTGAAGAAATGGCTTAGCAGTAAGAGATTTGGGTCGAATGAAGAGGTCATCACTAAAACCAACGCATATTTTGAAGCCCTTGGGGGAACCTATTATTTGAAAGGGATAAAAAAAATGGAAAAATGTATTGAGCTTAAAGAAGATTATAAATAAATAAATAAATAAATGGTTTATTTACGGGAGGTCCCCATTTTACCGATGAGAAGTTGGCCATAAATTCTCCAGCCACGGATTTAACCCGGCGCCTCCACAATCGGACATTTCATTATTACATGTTTAAACATTTATAAATCCTTTTTGACGATCTATCCAAATAATTTTACAAATATAACAGTATTCCAAAAGATATTAAATAACAAACATTTAAAAAAAATGTCTATGCCACACATATTAACTAGACACAATTCTTGATTTAAAAATTTTCAAAAATTCATAACTTCTATTTGTCCCCATATAGAAACAATTTTTTCATGTCAATTGTTTCTATGGGGTATTGTTAATAATCTTAACCAATCAAAACACCGTGAAAATGACTTTGTGATTTTTTTATGTCTACCCACGATTATTCATCCAGAAATTTTCAAAAATTCATAACTTCTATTTGTCCCCATATAGAAACAATTTTTTTGTGTCAATTGTTTCTATGGGAAATTGTTAACAATCTTAAACAATCAAAACACCGTGAAAATGACTTTCTGATTTTTTTTATTTCCAGCCACGATTATTCATCCAGAAATTTTCAAAAATTCATAACTTCTATTTGTCCCCATATAGAAACAATTTTTTCGTGTCAGTTGTTTCTATGGAATATTGTTAACAATCTTAAACAATCAAAACACCGTGAAAATGACTTTGTGATTTTTTTATTTCCAGCCACGATTATTCATCCAGAAATTTTCAAAAATTCATAACTTCTATTTGTCCCCATATAGAAACAATTTTTTTGTGTCAATTATTTCTATGGGGTATTGTTAACAATCTTAACCAATCAAAATACCGTGAAAATGACTTTGTGATTTTTTTTATTTCCAGCCACGATTATTCATCCAGAAATTTTCAAAAATTCATAACTTCTATTTGTCCCCATATAGAAACAATTTTTTATGTCATTTGTTTCTATGGGAAATTGTTAACAATCTTAACTGATCAATACTCCGTGAAAATCATTTTTTGATTTTTTTTATTTCCAGCCACGATTATTCATCCAGAAATTTTCAAAAAATTATAACTTCTATTTGTCCCCATATAGAAACATTTTTTTGTATGTCAATTGTTTCTATGGGGAATTGTTAACAATCTTACCTATTCAAAACACCGTGGAAATAAATTATGAATTTTTGAAAATTTTTGGATGAATAATCGTGGCTGGAAATAAAAAAAATCACAGTCATTTTCACGGTGTTTTGATTGGTTAAGATTGTTAACAATACCCCATAGAAACAATTGACACAAAAAAATTGTTTCTATATGGGGACAAATGGAAGTTATGAATTTTTGAAAATTTCTGGATGAATAATCGTGGCTGGAAATAAAAAAAATCACAAAGTCATTTTCACGGTGTTTTGATTGGTTGAGAGTGTTAACAATACCCCATAGAAACAATTGACACGAAAAAATTGTTTCTATATGGGGACAAATAGAAGTTATGAATTTTTGAAAATTTCTGGATGAATAATCGTGGCTGGAAATAAAAAAAATCAAAAAGTTATTTTCACGGTGTTTTGATTGGTTAAGATTGTTAACAATACTCCATAGAAACAATTGATATGAAAAAAATGTTTCTATATGGGGACAAATAGAAGTTATGAATTTTTGAAAATTTCTGGATGAATAATCGTGGCTGGAAATAAAAAAAATCAAAAAGTTATTTTCACGGTGTTTTGATTGGTTAAGATTGTTAACAATACTCCATAGAAACAACTGACATGAAAAAATTGTTTCTATATGGGGACAAATAGAAGTTATGAATTTTTGAAAATTTCTGGATGAATAATCGTGGCTGGAAATAAAAAAAATCACAAAGTCATTTTCACGGTGTTTTGATTGGTTGAGAGTGTTAACAATACCCCATAGAAACAATTGACACGAAAAAATTGTTTCTATATGGGGACAAATAGAAGTTATGAATTTTTGAAAATTTCTGGATGAATAATCGTGGCTGGAAATAAAAAAAATCAAAAAGTTATTTTCACGGTGTTTTGATTGGTTAAGATTGTTAACAATACTCCATAGAAACAATTGATATGAAAAAAATGTTTCTATATGGGGACAAATAGAAGTTATGAATTTTTGAAAATTTCTGGATGAATAATCGTGGCTGGAAATAAAAAAAATCAAAAAGTTATTTTCACGGTGTTTTGATTGGTTAGGATTGTTAACAATACCCCATAGAAATAATTGACATAAAAAAATTGTTTCTATATGGGGACAAATAGAAGTTATGAATTTTTGAAAATTTTTAAATCAAGAATTGTGTCTAGTTAATATGTGTGGCATAGACATTTTTTTTAAATGTTTGTTATTTAATATCTTTTGGAATACTGTTATATTTGTAAAATTATTTGGATAGATCGTCAAAAAGGATTTATAAATGTTTAAACATGTAATAATGAAATGTCCGATTGTGGAGGCGCCGGGTTAAATCCGTGGCTGGAGAATTTATGGCCAACTTCTCATCGGTCCCCATTTTCAAATAAAACACATCATGTAGTAAACTTAAAAACTAGTTAGAACTAAAAATTATAAAACTATTAACTATTATGTAGCGAAATAATTTTTTTTGCCGAAAAAAAAAACCTTTTAGTAAAAAAATCACTGACTACTACCCTCGTAGTTCTCTGGTTAAGAGAAACTTTCTGTAACTGCGACCTCTGAATAGTATAAACACCTTGCGATATTTCGGCGCGTTTGAAAACGTTTGATCATTTACGTAGGCTCTGTATAAGTAGAACTGGTATTCTTAAAATATAAGTTTTATGATTGTTTTTCACATACTAATTCTTAAATAGCCTTGGTTTTTGTTTTTTGTGTTGCAGTAATGTCATCCAGCATTACTCTTTCGTGCTCACAGACATCAACTCGAAGTGGACGTTCGGCTTCTGCAGACATGACCCCAAATCGGAAACCGCCTTAGTCGTTTTAAGTTATCTTCCATGGCATCAAGCAATGTACAAGTAAGTTCTCAATTTTATATCTAGTATCAGACTTAATATACACGAAGTGAACAAATTAATGAATCAACATCTGACTAATAAACATTATTTTTTTTAACGGCTTTATTTACAATAAAAATACATTACAAAATTAATATTTTAGAGTAGGCGAAGTTCAGGTAGCTGGAATACAACTACTACTGTTCTTCCACTTAACCTACTAGTGAAGTATCAAAAATACATTTAGTACGTGTGTAAGAGATTATAAAAATGAAATAAAACTAAAAGTGTATCTATAAATAACATTTGATTAACTTGAAAACTCATAAGATTATTCTACATATTAGGAAATAGTATCGAAAGGGCAGTGAATGAGAGATTATGCTTCTATTCACTGCTCTAGTAAACGACTACGCAATGAATTTTTGAAATGGCGCAAATTAAGTAATTTTAGGTGTGAGGGTAAGTTATTATAAATCTTGTATATATTGAATGTAAAATATCTTCCAAATAGAGCTGTTTTGTGCCAAGGTGGCGAAATTAATCCACGAAACCTCACATTCAAGTTATGTACGTCTGTTCGCCATACTATTTTATTGTAAAGATAGGGAGGGGTTCGCGTGTTAATAATTTTGTGGTAAAAAACACAGGAGTATAAGTACCGATGATCAGACATTTTTAACCAATGTAGTGAATCAAATTTGTCAGAAATATGGTCAAATTTACGAATACTAAAGATAAGACGTACGCAAGAGTTTTGCACTTTTTGGATTCTATATTTTGTAATTGAGTTAAGGTACGCATCGTAAACTACATCCGAAAAATTAAAATGGCTCAATACTAAAGTATCACAGAGAATTTGGTTTGAACAGTTAAGCATTTTCTATTAGAGTGTAACATTTTTAAATTCATATATGCTCGTGAGATACATTTACTAATATGTCTCTTAAATCGCAAGTCACTATCAATTATTAAACCTAAGTTTCGAGCTTCATTGACAAAGGGTAATGTTTCGTTGTTTATTTTTATTTTTAGCATGCTCTTAACCTGTTCGACAGTTTTGCGACTACCAAAAAGCATGGCCGTTGTTTTATTCGCATTTATTTGTAATGAATGATCATTAGACAATTTTATTAAATCCATTAAATCAGAATTAATGTTATTTTCAGCTGCTAGAATATATGTTGGTTTAAACGAATAAAGTAACTGCGTATCATCTGCATAGAAATGTACACCGCAGTGTTTTAGGCATTTTGATAAAGAGGATGTATAAATACAGAAGAGAAGAGGCCCTAGGATGGACCCCCGTGTAACACCTGCCGTTATTGGATTAATATTAGATATATTATCACCAATCCTAACTTGTTGCATACGATCGTCAAGAAAACTGGAGATTAATTTTATTGAACTTTCTGTGAATCCTATATACTGTAATTCCGATCTTAAAATATCATGGTTTATCGTATCAAAGGCTTTGCTGTAGTCCAATAAGACTAATGAGATAATAAGGCCCTTATCAGATGCTGATATTATATCATCAGTTACATTTATTAATGTGGTTGTACAGCTATGATGCGATCTAAATCCCGATTGTGTTATCGGTAGAAGGTTGTTTGAGGTAATATATTCCTCAATTTGTTTTTTTTTTAAACTTGTTCTAAGACTTTTGAAAGTGTGGGTAAGATACTGATTGGCCTCAAATCTTTGTAGCTCGTTGGGTTGTCGACTTTAGGGATAGGTACAATTGTGTACATTTTCCTTTTAAACATCCTCATTTTGGTCATGCAATTTTAATATTTTAAGCGCCCTTATTCAAATCACTGGTATTTTTCATTTGCTTATTGAAATTTTTAATCATTAGCAATTCCAGCATCTTCATCCGATTTTCGTTGTTCAGTTTTCGTCCGTAGGATTCAATTTCTGCATTTTTTTTTTTTTGACGGCTAAAAATAAGAAAAATGATTTTTGTTTCACCGAAAAATCTCAAATTAATTGATCCTTAAGGGGTTGAAACTCCCGTCGATTTTTTCGAATCGAAACATTTCGCCTTGTTCGACTTTAGGGAATATTCGGAAACGCTTTTCAGGTTAAACTTCGATTCGGTTAGGAATAGCGAGGATAAATCGGCCAGCATTGTGCCCGCGTTGTATTCGTTCTTTCTCTGTTTTTTTTGTGAAATGCAATTAAATATATGAGTTATAACAAAAATGAATTATCATAAATGTTTACATTTTTCGCCTTATTTTTAAAACAAATGATGTAAGCTGAAATTTGTTGACATATTCTTACTCAATATCAAATATTGAAACTTTTGTCTAATTTGACCAACTTCGTATCATCATTGGTTTACAAGATCCTAATGGTGAGCACGTTAAAAAAAACGAACAGTATATATGTATATTGTAACTGTAAATTCAGAACAACCGGAAACAGTAAACAAAAATCACATTCACTCACAGGAAATGGCAGTAGCGCTGCGATAATTTTTTTCATGAAGCAGACGTATTAAGCAGTTTGTATAGGAAAATAATATTGGCAATTATATCGAGATTGAGAAAACTTTATGAAAGAGAAATTACGTGCGTTCCGCATCCCGTGGAAATGGAATTATTAAACCGTGTGATGTTTCCTGTAGTTTTAAGCGAGTGTTTTCACTCCCAGGCTAAGCATGAAGTAAAATTTCGAGTTTAGAAAAGCCTGAAAATTTGGTTTGGTCGCGTAGCGCGAAGCGCTGAGCGGCCAAACCAAATTTTCAGGCTTTTCTAAACTCGAAATTTTACTTCATGCGCCACCGGTACAAAACACTCGACATATCACGAAGTTTAAAACACACCGCTAAACATTACATTGAATCAGTGTCTTGTACCGGTGGCGCATGAAGTAAAATTTCGAGTTTAGAAAAGCCTGAAAATTTGGTTTGGCCGCTCCGCGCTTCGCGCTACGCGACCAAACCAAATTTTCAGGCTTTTCTAAACTCGAAATTTTACGTCATGCTTAGCCTGGGAGTGGAAAACACTCGCTTAAAGCTTTATACTGGATTCTTTTAATGAACCGAACATCAGAAAATGACCGATGTTAAGATAGCCATAGATTTTCCAGCCACGGATTTGCCCGGCGCATCCACCATCGATCGTAAATTAAAATAAATGTTTTTCCTAATTTAAGGCATATTATTAATGAAACAAAGAAAACGAAACTAATTCCAGCCCTAAGAATTTAGCTCATCCAAACTTAAATTTATTTTCGTATATAGGCTTTATTAAACACAAATAGAAAGTCCTCCTAAAAGCATGTAATAAAATGACCAGATTTCAAACTTAAATTAAAAGTATGTAGTTGTGATTAAAATTATTTCTCGTAACTCTGACGTGTAGCTTAAAGCCTAACTAAGCCATTTAGGTAATAAAATGTTGGCAAAAATGTTAAATAATTTTTTTATAAATTTTGACCATCCGAACGACTCAAATAAAATAACCAGATTTCAAACCTAAATTAAAACTATGTAGTTGTGATTAATATTATTTCTTTTAACTCTGACTTGTAGCTTAAAGCCTAACTAAGCCAGTTAAACAATAAAATTTTAGCAAAAATGTTAAATACATTTTTTATAATTTTTTCCATCCTAACTACTCCAATAAAATGACCGGATTTCAAACTTAAATTAAAAATATGTAGTTGTGATTAAAATTATTTCTCTTAACTCTGACGTGTAGCTTAGAGCCTAACTAAGCCATTTAAGCTATAAAATTTTGGCAAAAATGTTAAATGAATTTTTTATAAATTTTTTCTATCCGAACAACTCGAATAAAATGACCAGATTTCAAACTTAAATTAAAAGTATGTAGTTGTGATTAAAATTATTTCTTTCAACTCTGACGTCTAGCTTAGAGCCTAACTAAGCCATTTAAGCTATAAAATTTTGGCAAAAATGTTAAATGAATTTTTTATAAATTTTTTCTATCCGAACGACTCGAATAAAATTACCAGATTTCAAACTTAAATTAAAAGTATGTAGTTGTGATTAAAATTATTTCTTTTAACTCTGACGTGTAGCTTAGAGCCTAACTAAGCCATTTAAGCTATAAAATTTTGGCAAAAATGTTAAATGAATTTTTTATACATTTTTTCTATCCGAACGACTCAAATAAAATGACCAGATTTCAAACTTAAATTAAAAGTATGTAGTTGTGATTCAAATTATTTCTTTTAACTCTGACGTGTAGCTTAAAGCCTAACTAAGCCATTTAAGCTATAAAATTTTGGCAAAAATGTTAAATGAATTTTTTATGCATTTTTTCTATCCGAACGACTCGAATTTCAGATTTCAAACTAAAATTAAAAGTATGTAGTTGTGATTAAAATTATTTCTTTTAACTCTGACGTGTAGCTTAAAGCCTAACTAAGCCATTTAAGCTATAAAATTTTGGCAAAAATGTTAAATGATTTTTTTTATAATTTTTTCCATCCGACCGACTCGAATAAAATGACCAGATTTCAAACTTAAATTAAAAGTATGTAGGTGTGATTAAAGTTTTTTTTTTTTCAAGTCTGACGTGTAGCTTAGAGCCTAACTAAGCTATTTAAGCTATAAAATGTTGGCAAAAGTGTTAAATGAATTTTTTATAAATTTTTTCCATCCGAACGACTCGAATAAAATGACCAGATTTCAAACTTAAATCAAAAATATGTAGTTTTGATTAAAATTATTTCTTTAAACTCTGACATGTAACTTAAAGCCTAACTAAAATATTTAGGCTATAAAATTTTGGCAAAAATGTTAAATGAATTTTTTATAATTTTTTTCCATCCGAACAACTCGAATTAAATGATCAGATTTCAAACTTAAATTAAAAATATGTAGTTGTGATTAAAATTATTTCTTTTAACTCTGACGTGTAGCTTAGAGTCTACCTAAGCCATTTAGGCTATAAAATTTTGGCAAAAATGTTAAATGAATTTTTTATAAATTTTTTCCATCCCAACGACTCCAATAAAATGACCAGATTTCAAACTTAAATTAAAAATATGTAGTTGTGATTAAAATTATTTCTTTTAACTCTGATGTGTAGCTTAGAGCCTAACTAAGCCATTTAAGCTATAAAATTTTGGCAAAAATGTTAAATGAATTTTTTATAATTTTTTTCCATCCGAACGACTCGAATAAAATGACCAGATTTCAAACTTAAATGAAAAATATGTAGTTGTGATTAAAATTATTTCTTTTAAATCTGACTTGTAACTCAAAGCCTAACTAAGCCATTTAAGCTATAAAATTTTGGCAAAAATGTTAAATGAATTTTTTATAATTTTTTTCTATCCGAACGACTCGAATAAAATGACCAGATTTCAAGCTTAAATTAAAAATATGTAGTTGTGATTAAAATTATTTCTTTTAACTCTGACGTGTAGCTTAAAGCCTAACTAATCCATTTAAGCAATAAAATTTTGGCAAAAATGTTAAATACATTTTTTATAATTTTTTTCCATCCTAACGACTCCAATAAAATGACCAGATTTCAAGCTTAAATTAAAAATTTGTAGTTGTAATTAAAATTATTTCTTTTAACTCTGACGTGTAGCTTAAAGCATAACTAAGCCATTTAAGCTATAATATTTTGGCAAAAATGTTAAATGAATTTTTTATAAATTTTTTCTATCCGAATGACTCGAATAAAATGACCAGATTTCAAACTTAAATTAAAAGTATGTAGTTGTGAATAAAATTATTTCTTTTAACTCTGACTTGTAGCTTAAAGCCTAACTAAGCCATTTAAACAATAAAATTTTGTCAAAAATGTTATATACATTTTTTATAAAGTTTTTCCATCTGAACGACTCGAATAAAATGACCAGATTTTAAACTTAAATTAAAAGTATGTATAGTTAGGCTCTAAGCTACAAGTCAGAGTTAAAATAAATAATTTTAATCACAACTACATATTTTTAATTTAAGTTCGAAATCTGGTCATTTTATTCAAGTCGTTCGGATAGAAAAAATTTATAAAAAATTCATTTAACATTTTTGTTAAAATTGTATAGCTTAAATAGCTTAGTTAGGCTTTAAGCTACAAAGAAATAATTTTAATCACAACTACATATTTGTAATTTAAGTTTGAAATCTGGTCATTTTATTCGAGTCTTTCGGATGGAAACAATTTATAAAAAATTTATAAAAAATTCATTTAACATTTTTGCCAAAATTTTATAGCCTAAATGGCTTAGTTAGGCTCTAAGCTACACGTCAGAGTTAAAAGAAATAATTTAACACAACCACATATTTTTAATTTTAGTTTGAAATCTGGTCATTTTATTCGAGTCGTTCTAATGGAAAAAATTTATAAATAATTCATTTAACATTTTTGCCAAAATTTTATTGCTTAACTGGCTTAGTTAGGCTTTAAGCAACACGTCGGAGTTAAAAGAAATAATTTTAATCACAACTACATACTTTTAATTTAAGTTTGAAATCTGGTCATTTTATTACATGCTTTTGGGAGGACTATATATTTGTATTTGATAAAGCCTATATACGAAAATAAGTTTAAGTTTGGATGAGGTATATTTTTAGGGCTGGAATTAGTTTAGTTTTCTTTGTTTCATTAATAATATGCCTTAAATTTAAAAAAACATTTATTTTAATTTACAATCTATGGTGGATGCGCCGGGCAAATCCGTGGCTGGAAAATCTATGCCTATCTTAACATCGGTCGGAAAATGTGCAATGGATACTTCAAAGAAAAATTCTCGTTATGAAAATGTTCGGTGTTACATAAAACTCTCTGTATATTAGTTTATATTGGACTATTTTTTATCGAGTTTTGAAAATTATGAAAATTGCAAATAATTAGCATCAGGAACGACCGTCTTAATTCATCGTTTTTTATACGAATGCGCTTGAATCGCCAAAGGGATTTTAAATAAAAGCTATGGGTGCGGCGTTGATGATTTTAGGTATAAAAGTCGAGTATTAGACCTCTGAATGGAAGTAATTTGGAGGTTTTTCAAAGTTTATATTGGCGTCGTGAGCGTTAATAAAGAACCATACATTTTTTTTTTTATTTGGATTTTCTACTCAAAATTAATTCACGAATCGAGCTACCTGAATCTCTTCACTCATTTTCTGGCTACCTTCTATACAAGGCCGTAGCCAGGGGGGGGGGGGAGATATGGGGGTTCTGACCCCGCTGAAATTTTCAAATTGTTATATTTTTATATGTAAAAGCGGCTCTGAAAGAGCAAAAACAATATTTTTACCTGTAACCTCCCCGACATTTTATATCCTCCCTCGAAATATTTTTCTAGCTACGGCCTTGCTTCTACGTGGGTTGCCTTTTATATTTCGGGATTAGAGAACAAAAATAAATATTAATCATTGAAAATCGCTTTATTGTTTTTCAAAATATTCCCCATTAAGATCTATACACTTTTGCATGCGTTTGAACCAATTGTCGAAGCACTTTTGCCACTCTGATTGAGGTATCTCCAAAACATGCATTCTGAACGCACCAACCGCTTCTTCAGGTGTCGAAAAACGTTGACTTCTCATTTTATTGTTTACGGCTGGGAATAAAAAGAAGTCATTCGGTGCCAAGTCAGGACTATATGGCGGATGACTCATCAAATCGATGTTTTGCGTGCTCAAAAATGCAGTTGTTTGAGCCGATGTGTGAGAGCTCGCATTGTCGTGGTGAAGAGTGATCCGTTTTCGGCGGTTGGTTTTCCTGATTTCTTGGATGACAACTGGCAAACAAATGGTTGTGTACCACTCAGAATTGACTGTTCTGCGTTGTTCTAGTGGTACGGTTGCGACATGTCCAGTTTTTCCGAAAAAACAGGCGACCATTTGCTTGGAAGTGCTTCGTGCGCGAACAACTTTTGTTGGATTTGGCTCATCTTGAAACACCCATGCGGTCGACTGCTGTTTACTTTCGGGCTCATACGCGTAAATCCATGATTCATCACCTGTCACGATGTCATAGACGTGTTTCGAAGCACCGCAATCGTATTTTTTGAGCATTTCTTTACACCAATCGACACGAGCCTTTTTTGAGCGATTGACAAATTGTGTGGGATCCAACGCGAACAAATTTTTTTGACAGTCAAATGTTCACGCAATATTGAATGTATGCTGGTCCCACTAATGCCTAAGGTTGTCTCAATCTCACGATAGGTTACATGACGATCTTGCAATATTTGTTTGCGCACACCATCAATGGTTTCCGGAACAACAACTGATTTTGGACGACCTCCACGAAATTCGTCTTGGAGTGAACTACGACCTCGGTTGAATTCACCATACCATCGATAAACACTGGTCCTTGATGGAGCTTCATTGCCAAAAATTGAATTAAGTTCATCCATGCACTGTTGTTGAGTTAATCCACGTCGAAAGTTGTAAAAAATAATCGCACGAAAATGTTCACGATTTAATTCTATTCTTTGGCCGAGATAAATCTTTTAAGTTAGTGTAAACGACACAAATAACGCTCATATGTCAAAACGTTCTGAGTACGTATAACCTCAAAAATGTCAAACTTTACGATAGAGCTCTCAGTTGCCAGATTGCAACACTTGGGTTGCGCAATCCCGAAATATAAAAGGCAACCCTCGTATACCCTCAAATTTATTTCATCATTCAATTAGCATTTCGGGCAAACGTACAAAAAATATCCACCTACTCTAATTTATAATTTAAATGATCGCACTGTATTTTCTGTCATTAGTAGAATGATTTGGTGTTTGTATATTTTTTGTTTTGTTTTAGATTTTTAGATAATATAGCCGTTTTAATGCACAGTCCAAGGGCGAACGATCTGCGCGAATTTCTGGTCGCCGTGCACACGAACAAACTGCCCGATCACGGCAAACATTTTAGCGTTCCTTTTAATGCTGGTGAAAGTGTACGTTTATTTATAACCATTAGAAACCGGCGACAATAATAATAAAAATTATTTATTGCGTTTCAGACATTTACAATAGAGTGTCCGAAACAGTTCCAACTTCCTAGTATACCAGAAAATGTAAGTATTTTTTTTTAATACACTCATTATAATAAAAGTTAAGAATACATTTTGTAAAGAAATAGACTGGTTTCGTTCCAAATCAAATGAATTAGCTAGAGGCAAAGGGGTGTAAGTAATTGATAACCGCTACGCGTACAAAGCGCTGATTCAGTGAGAAGTTTTCTACGTTTACTCTCGCAATTTATGGCGTCCAACAAGGACCAAGCGTTAAATTAGGACGCTCGCAATTTATGGCGTCCAACTAGGGACCACAGCGTTAGCCTGGCCCCACGTTGGGCGTCAAAAAACCTTAAATCCAAGCTTGAATTTGTGTTCAGTATTCCGGCACCAGATAACCACAGACGCGTATCGGACTTCAAGGTCCTCTTCAGGTCCGAAACGCGTCTGTGGGTATCTGGTGCCGGAATACTGAACACAAATTCAATTTTGATATTTGTTTTCTGGTTACACAAACAGAGTTCTGCTCGCTCGTGGACGAAACAGTGACCTGTATATGCACTTTGTGCATTCGTGTCACTGACGATGCCACTATGAAGCATTAGATGGCGTTAGCTATCGAAATCATTAATAGTTAAATCCAAGCGTTTCTAGTATTTTTAAACGAGTGTTTTTCAAACTGTTCACCGTGGAGGCTTCTACTTCGTTATACATCATTATTTACACAAATAAGACAATTAACTAACTAACTAATTAACCTGAGGAATTGTTTGTTTTAAATTACTTCATGTTTGATAATGACAAGTTAACGTTGTCGAAACTATAGTCACAATAAAATCCTCAGTTATACAAACAAAGTTAATTGTCTTATTTGAGTGTTTTTCACTCCCAGATTAAGCATGAAGTAACATTTTGAAGTGGTATATATATATATACAGGGTACACGAAAAGGTACGGCCAAACCTTCAGGAAACATTTCGCACACATTGAGGAAGAAAATATGTTATATAGCAGGGGTGTTCAACCTTTTGTTATACGCCAGCTACTTTTGCATACCACGTTATTTGGCCAACGACAGGTTAAAGATAATAAAAACAAATAAAAAACAGCCTATACATTTTTTTTTCTTATGAGTATTCCTTAAAATTTATTGTAAATTGCTCGAATTTTGATAGCGCGAGATTTGATTAAAATTTATTAAACATAAGCAGTATATCTCCAACTTCATAATACGGGCGTTTTATACGCGTGGCGCATGAAGTAAAATTTCGAGTTTAGAAAAGCTTGAAGGTTTGGATTTGGACGCTACGCGTCCAAATCCAAACCTTACGGCTTTTCTAAACTCGAAATTTTACTTCATGCTCAGTCTAGGAGTGGAAAACACTTGGTAAAGGTAAATCTTCAAATTCTATTAATTATCCACGTAACGTATTTAATGAATTTTACCCCTGAAACAACGATATCATGATTTCCCCGTGAATTATCGGTAGACCGGTTTCGATTCACTAATTTATTGAATCAACAAATTAAAGCGTATTTAGTTATTAATCAATAAGTTTAAAAAAAAAATAATAAGCAGTCACTTTGAAACTTAAACGAGTGCTTTCCACTCCCAGACAAAGCATGAAGTAAAATTTCGAGTTTAGAAAAGCCTGAGCGTTTGGATTTGGACGCTTAGCGTCCAAATCCAAACTCAGGCTTTTCTGAACTCGAAATTTTACTTCATGCGCCACGCTTATGAAATAGTGATGGGCAAGATCGATTGATCGATCCTTGCAAGTGATCTAGCCGCTCGATCTCTTTGATCGGCTCGATCTTTTTGATCGGGTCGATCTTTTTGATCGGCTCGATCTTGCCGACCGGATCGATCTTTTTGATCGGCTCGATCTTTTTCATCAGCTCGATCTTTCTGATCGGCTCGATCTTCTTGATCGGCTCGATCTTTTCGATCGGCTCGATCTTTTCGGGCGGCTCGATCGTTTCGGACCGCTCGATCTTTTTCGAACTTGTCTAGTTAGTCGTTTGATCAATCAGCTCGAGCAGATTGATCAAATCGGTCGGCTCGAGACAATTGATCAAGTTATAAAGTTTACATGAATGTATTCTAATGGCGTCTGTGCAAGACGGTTTACTTGAACTAGTGAGAAAACAGTGCGCCTGTGGTAATTATGCAAGATCAGGAGGCATTTGCCCAACCTGCGTTTCTTATTATCACTTAAGCTGCATGAAGAAAATAAAACGCTGCTGTGGCAACGACACATCATTAATAATGAAGAGTGTAAGTACTAACCTCTCTGATATTCCTTTAAATTTTGAAATGGAAGCTTATACAAATTTGAAAGCACTTCTTAATCAGATGAATATAAACAATGCACTATTACTTGAAAAGATGGAGTGTCTAGAAGCCGAGAATGAAAAATTACGTTTGGAGGTTAATCACTACAAATGTAAACAAACCAAAATCACCACTGCTGCATTAACGAACGTAAACAATGTAGGCAATCTAACTCGCACCCCAGCAAAGGTTGCACCGACAGTTGCAGCAGTTAAAGCGCCAAAATCAAAATCTAATTCAAAGATCCAGAACAATAAATCGAATAAATCAGAAACTTTAAAAAATAACATCGACGTAGAATCTTACTTAACGAATGAAAACGGACTAGAAAATATTAGTCTGGCAGCATCAGCAGTTAAGGAGCAAACATCTGACTCAAGTACTAAAAATAGTCAATCAAAGTCCTTAAAAAACAGCTATAGTATAAGAATGCACGAAAATGAGACTCATACTGATAAGAATAATGAGTGGCAATATGTTACTAATAAAAAATCAAGAAAGAATAATAAAACAAAAATTTATGGTGTTATGGATACGTCCTCTTCGAAAACTGCTATTTCTATTTCTGGAGTGGAGAGAAAAGCCCATCTGCACGTATACCGTATGGCACCTGGAACAACCAAGGAAAATGTCTGCAAGCACCTAACTAATATCAATATACAAAGGGCTACAGTTGAAGACCTACACAGTAAACACCCAGATATATATGCATCGTTCAAAATCTCAATTCCTTTCGACTTCCTGGAAGTGGCTGAAAACCCGGAAAACTGGCCGAGAGGTGTCATGGTTGATCGTTTTTTATTCCATCTTGGAAGAAACTCCAACACAAAACGAAAAATACAACAACTCGAGGGCAGACCAAATGTAAACCTAACGGCAACCACCTGAATTTTTTCTTCTTAAATATACAGTGTATACGAAATAAATTACATGAAATTGAATCCCTTTTCTGTGAAAACAACTACGCATTTGATGCCATTTGCATCTGTGAGCATTGGCTTACTGAAGCTGAAATTGTTGCGTCAGTCTATAGTAATTATAATCTCGCATCTTTTTTCTCACGCAAGAAATTTATACACGGGGGCGTGATGCAGTTGATTAAACACTCATTACCCTTCAGTTATCTATATGACATAAATAAAATGTCTATTGAAATGCATTGTGAATTAGCTGCATCTTTCATACCCTCACATGATTTTATTGTTATTAATGTTTATAGATCCCCGACTGGTGATTTTAATATATTCATTGGTGTTATAACTGATCTGTTGGATGGTCTTAATATTAATAAGAGTATTATATTAGGAGGTGATTTCAATTTAAAGTTTCAAACGACTGATTCCCAGACTGCACATTTCTGTCAACTTTTAGCGTGTTATGGCTTGTACGGTGCTGTGAATTTTCCAACTAGAAATAATAACATACTAGACAATGTTTTTACCAATATTGACTTTGACTTTATAACAACATCCAGTGTTGATACTGGCTTTTCGGATCACCTTGGAATTAAATTCACAATTAAACTAAATCAGACAATAAATAACTCAACTGTAAGAATGGTGAGGCCTTTCACAGAAAAAGGTAAGCAAAAACTGTTTTCTTTAATTGGTAGTTCTGACTTCTCCTTTATTGATTACATTGATTGTGCAGAAACTGCCTTTGGTAAGTTTCTAGATATTTTAAAACTGTCTGTCTATGAGTGTTTTCCTTTACATAAATCAAAACATAAGTCAACTACTTATGTAAGGTGGTTTACGGAGGACTTAAGGCAGATGAGGGAAACGCTTTGTTTAATGAAGGAAGCGAGTTGTAGATTATCAGAGATAAAACCTCAATACATTAAATACAAAAACTTTTACAATAAAACACTTAAAGATAGACGAGTCTCTGCTAATGCCAAATTCGTTAAACAATCCGGTAATAACTTAAAAACAATGTGGTCTCTATTAAGACCAAATAAGCACTCTGTCAGTGACACAAGTAGTCATATCGATCCTAATAGTTTTAATAACTACTTTCACAATATTGCTAATAACATTTTATTAGACATGGCCCCAGGTAACATTGATCCCATTCAATATATGCACAAAATACCATTATATAACAGTAGCTTTGTTTTTCATGAGGTCAGTACTATCAATGTCAGAGATGCTATCAAAGCTTTAAAAAATACAACTTATCGCGATAAATACGAAATGTCAAGTGTACTACTAAAATATCTATGTGAAGTAATAATTTCCCCACTTACTAAGTTAATTAACAAATGCATAAAATCTGGCATCTTTCCAAAATGCCTAAAAGAGGCAGTTATTGTCCCTATTCATAAAAAAGGATCTAAAGATGACGTTCAAAATTATAGACCAATATCCTTATTACCTGTTGTGTCCAAAGTATTAGAAAAAATTATCTTCCACCAAATTATTAGTTTTCTTGACTCTAACTCGGTCCTAAATCATAACCAGTACGGTTTTCGTAGAGGTCGTTCTACAACTGATGCAATAAGGGCACTTGCTGAAGAAATTGAAACAGGCTTTGAACTATGTGAATTTACAGTCGCCTCCTTTTTCGATCTCAGCAAGGCGTTCGATTGTGTGCCTCATTGTACATTATTACGAAAACTTTATTATTACAACTTCGAACCTCTTAGTTGTCGCTTTTTAAATTCTTACTTAACTGGTAGATCACATCAAGTAAAATTCAATAATTTATTGTCAGACGCGGCTACAGTAATCCACGGTGTTCCACAAGGTTCAATATTGGGTCCACTGCTATTTTTAATTTATGCCAATGATTTACCACCTCAATTCTGTAACTCGAAGGTAATAATGTATGCAGATGATACAACTTCCATCTGTAAGTCGAATAATCTGCAAGAAGCACTCAATATGAGTGAAAGTTTGGCTTCGCAGATGGAGGATTGGTTCAATGCTAATAGCCTCTCCCTTAATATAGACAAAACTGAAAAAATAACCTTCTCTCTAAGATCATGTGCAGGCGAACTTAGTACTTGTAGGTTTCTTGGAGTACAATTTGACTCCAAGTTGAATTGGCATAAGCATGTCACAGAATGCTGTAATAAACTATGTAAAACGACTTACTTAATACGCAACCTAAGCCAATCTTTGCCAACTGAATACCTAATGTCAGCCTATTACGCATGGTTTAATTCACATGTAAGGTATGGCATCTTAGTTTGGGGACATTCTCCGGCAAGCTCGAACATATTCTCTATTCAAAGAAGGGTAGTCAGAGTGTTAGCATCTATACCCTATCGAGCGGACTGCAGATCAGCTTTTATTGGATTGAAGATTCTCACTGTCCCGTGTGTTTTCATTCTAGAATGCCTTAAATTCACTCACACGAATATTCAATCCTATACAACTCATAGCCAAGTACATACTCATAACACGCGCAATAAAAGTAACATCCATCCATGTCGCATACGACTGACTAAATGCAAAAATGGAATACATTTTTATGGCCCGAAACTCTTTAATTTACTCCCCCAACAAGTGAAGTTACTTCCTCATATTAAATTTAAACAGTTAATTAAAGAATACTTGTCCATTCAGGCATTTTATAGCATTGATGAATGTTTAGCTCACAAATTCCGTGATATCTCACCAATGGGTTACGAGTAAACCATTGTTTTGTATTTTATGTATTAGACTAAGCTCATTTTATTTCATTGTTTTTAACATTATTGTTCTTTGTTTTTTGTCTCTTTTATGTACGTAAACTAACTTAATCTTAATATCAATGTTTTATTTATAGTCTAATATTATTTTATAGTTCAAATACTCTTATATGACTAGTGTAAACTCTATGTACTGGCACGCAATAAATATTATTATTATTATTATTATTATTATTATACGGTTTGAGGTACTCTAGCTGCATGCTATAGACCTATTTTGATTAATACTTATTCTGTATTAAATAATTCATAAAATAAATGATGAAAGTAAAATAACAGAAAAATAATTAAAATTATATACAAATCATCAACATCACCCCTGAAGAAAACCCACATAAAAACCACGGGCCCTAAAAAAACCAAAATACGTCTTGGAAAATCACGCTCTCAAAAAACTACGTACTGAAAGACCCTCTGTAAAAAATATTTCTGGAAAATCGCCCCTCTACCGAAAAACAAATAAACACCCCCTGTAAAAATACTCCTGGAAAATTACCTCCAAAAACAACATATCCCGAAAGAAGCAAAATTCACCCCTTCAAACAACCACTCCCTGTAAAACCATTCCAGAAAAAGGCCCCAAAAACCACCCCCTGTAAAGCCATTCCTGAAATTGACCCCCCCCCCTAAAAAAACTACCCCCGTACAAATCACTCCTCGAAAAACAAACACCTCTTGGAAAAAACACCTCTTAAAAAAATATTACTGCAAAACCACCCCCTGAAACCACCACCTATAAAACAACTGCCTGTAATATCACCCCTCGGAAAAACTACTCCTAAAAATACCCCTATTTATGAATGTCTTGTCGTCCTAATTGTTTATCTTGGCAGGTCGGGAAAATTCAAGTCTGCAATTTATTTATTAATCCTCACTTTTTTATTAATTTATTTAGTAATTTAATAAGGAGTATTTAAATAACAAGTATTTTTATTAGTAATGATCAAATCAGATCGACTGCACGGTCCGCTCGATCCTTGCAAATGATCGAGCCGCTTGATCTTTTCGATCGGCTCGATCTTTTTGATGTTTTCGTTCAGCTCGATCTTTGCGAGCGGCTCGATCTTTCCAGACGGCTCGATCTCTATGATCAGCTCGATCTTTTTGATCGGCTCGATCTTTGCGAGCGGCTCGATCTTTTTGATCAGCTCGATTTTTCCCAGCGGCTCGATCTTTTTGATAAGATCGATCTTTTGATCGATCTGCTCGATACTTTAACTGATCGATCCTTGAGATACTTGATCTTGCCCATCGCTAGTATAAAACCCTGACCATATTGTAAAGTTGGAGATATACTACTTATGTTTAATAAATTTTAACTAAATCTCGCGCTATCCAAATCCAAACTCTCAGGCTTTTCTAAACTCGAAATTTTATTTTATGCGCCACGCGTACGAAACGCCGATTCAGTGGAAAGTTTTAAATTTAGATGCTTGCGATATATGGCGCCCAACTAGGGGCCACAGTGTTAGCCAGCAAAAATACAAAGGTGAAATGGTGGAATAGTTTAAAACCAATATCCAATAAATGTACACAAAAAAAGATTTTTTTTTTATAGTATTGTTTTCGTTTTAGAGAAACTTAACAGAGTATTACAATGCAATAGAATCGAACAACATGGTGATAATATTCGCGTCGATGCTGTACGAGAGGCGGATCATAATAACGTCGAAAAAGTTGACGAGACTGTCGGCCTGCATCCAATCAGCGAACGACGTCATTTACCCCATGATCTGGCAACATATCTTCATTCCAGTATTACCAATGGCCTTAATTGATTACTTATTGGCGCCGATGCCGTTTTTGATCGGAGTTCCAGAGGAAGTTTTAAAGGTAAGAAAATATCGTATGTTCAATTAAAAAGAATCTCTAGAGTGCCATGGAAAATATTCTAATATTGGATGATTTAAATTAAATTTAAATTAAAACACTTGGTTTGTTTCACTTATTTATACCACGGGTTAAGTGAGAAATTAATTAAATAAAATATTCTAGGTTGGCAACTCTGAAAATATACATTATAATAATTGTCTGACGTTTTATGTGTCAATTCCTGAAGTGTGTAGCCAACCTAAATTTGAAAAAAGATTAAATCATGGCACTCTAGAGATTTTTTTTATTGAACATATGATATGTATGTACACTTCTGTGCAATAAAATTAAGTACACAAAAGATGTTATAGTGTAAAACGGACATTATTAGTTTCTTAGTTATGTAAATGTGTCAATTTCCTTAATGTCAAAATGCCGCGTCATTTAGACAACAATTCAAAAATTCGAATTCTAACTAAAATAGAAGATAGTTTTTCTATTAGACAAATTACTTGATTGGTAAATATTAGTAAAGACACTGCTTTCAGAGTTAAGAGACACTGGGAGCAAGAGAGAAGTGTTATGGTGTTTTATTATTTATTGAAATTGCTGCTAGGCAATTTAAACAGACCCGAATTATACAACTAAAATATTGTGAAAAATAGTTATAAGACTTGTACTTAATTTTATTGCACAGAAGTGTACTATAGTTAAAAATATATTCGGTTAGAACGATTTTACAAGATTACATTATTTTCCAACAATCGTGCCCTTTATCCAGTTATTATAATCCTAGAATTCACAGGTCCTTGTTTAATTAATGAAAGGAAGCCCAGTTGGAAATGCATTTAATAGGCACGTGATTATTCACTCGGTGCAACTCGCGCGCATAAAGGAAGTATAAACACTGACGTTATTTATAATTAGCTTTCATCCTTTGAATTCCATTTATTTTTTTCAACACTCGCGTACGTCTAAATTTAAATTGCTTACTCAGCCCGAAGTGGATAAGGAAGGTAATTGTCCCCTGCCGCTCGATTTAGGGTTCTAGACTAGATTCGTATGAATTACTCCAACTCGTAGTTGGAAGTGAATAATAATGGCCATTCCGTTCGTATTCGTAGCGTGCCTCAACCAATACACTTCGGTATAATAGGTTTGTTCGTTTGTAGTGCACTCAGTTGAACCGAGTTCAAGTTTGGGACGTCAAAGTTCAAGTTTGTTCAAATCAGAGCTGGGCGGGATTCGAATCAGTTAGAATTCGAATCGTTTTAGAAGATTTAAAAAAGGCATTCGAATACTTTAGTTCAACTGGATTCGTTACATTTATTTAAGAGGATTCGTATTCAAATCCAAATGCGGGTGATTCAAATCCTTATACGCTGGAGAAGTTGGGGGAAGAGAGGGAAAGCAGGAGGAAGAGAGGGGGCAGCGATTAGTGTAGATGTAATGTAGTATTATGCCAATAAAGGTCTTTTATTAAATCCTTATAAAATTATTCGAATATTTATAAACGGATTCGAATACTTATAAAAGGATTCGAATACTTACTAAAGGATTTAAATCGTCAAAGATAATTCGATTTAATTTCGAGGATTAACATGAAAAATGTCTTTTGTGTGTTTTTAAATTTCTCGTTAACTAACTGTTTTATACGCGTGGCGCATGAAGTAAAATTTCGAGTTTAGAAAAGCCCGAAAATTTGTCTCGGGTCGCTGCGCGACCCTCGACAAATTTTCACGGGGCTTTTCTAAACTCGAAATTTTACTTCATGCTTAGTCTGGGAGTGGAAAACAATCGTTTAAAGCTTCATATTGAAGTTTAAAAGAATCAAGAATTATCTTAGTTTTAAACGAGGGTTTTCCACTTCCAGACTAAGCATGAAGTAAAATTTCGAGTTTAGAAAAGCCCCGTGTAAATTTGTCGAGGGTCGCGCAGCGACCCGAGACAAATTTTCTGGGCTTTTCTAAACTCGAAATTTTACTTCATGCGCCACGCGTATAAAACACGCAGATACTGTGAAATTTATGTATATTTGAACCTCACTTGAAATCAGTGTTTTATACGCGTGGCGCATGAAGTAAAATTTCGAGTTTAGAAAAGCCCAGAAAATTTGTCTCGGGTCGCTGCGCGACCCTCGACAAATTTTCACGGGGCTTTTCTAAACTCGAAATTTTACTTCATGCTTAGTCTGGGAGTGGAAAACAATCGTTTAAAGCTTCATATTGAAGTTTAAAAGAATCAAGGATTATCTTAGTTTTAAACGAGGGTTTTCCACTCCCAGACTAAGCATGAAGTAAAATTTCGAGTTTAGAAAAGCCCCGTGTAAATTTGTCGAGGGTCGCGCAGCGACCCGAGACAAATTTTCTGGGCTTTTCTAAACTCGAAATTTTACTTCATGCGCCACGCGTATAAAACACGCAGATACTGTGAAATTTATGTATATTTGAACCTCACTTGAAATCAGTGTTTTATACGCGTGGCGCATGAAGTAAAATTTCGAGTTTAGAAAAGCCCAGAAAATTTGTCTCGGGTCGCTGCGCGACCCTCGACAAATTTTCACGGGGCTTTTCTAAACTCGAAATTTTACTTCATGCTTAGTCTGGGAGTGGAAAACACTCGTTCGAAACTTTAAACTGAATGCTTTGATAAGAACATAAATGACTAAAAATGTTTTTAAAGATAATAATCTAGTTTTAAAAATTTTGTTTAATATTATTTGAAGTAAAACTGACATGGTAGCCACAATCTGAAATGTTAGATTTTTCCGACATTTCCCTGATTCAAGATTTTTTTTCCTGGCCTTTTAAAATAACTTTATTTTGTGGGAAACTCCTATTTTGCTTAATTGTTTTCTTTGTTTTAGTTAATATTTAAGTTAGTTTGTACCGGGTGGGCAAATAAGCGAGGTAAGCGGCTGTATCTCAGAAACTAACGATCGTAGAGAGTTAAGGTAAAAAAAATTATAGGTTAAGTGGGCAAGGAAAATGCTGGAAATTATTTTCAAGTTTCCAAGATGGCTGCCAGTGGGCGTTTCCACCATCTTGAATTCCATAAAGTTACGTTTCTCGCGATTTTCCCCAATGAATATAACAAAAAAGTATTTGCGTTTTAATGTTAACTTAAAGTGGAACATTTTTTGTAAAAACAATTTTTCTCTATCTTTCGAAATAAAGTGGTGGAGGGTATTTGAATGTTGTTTTAAATAAATGCCTGTAAGGATTAAGGATTATTTGGCGGGAGGGCAGCAGCAGCTGCACCCACTTAGGCCACAGTCGGGCCCATTGTAGTGCCTCCCCCCTGATGGTTAGACCCACCCCGCACAGTCGGCAGTTGCCAGGATCTGTGCGGGTGACCATTGCCATCCGGGTCCTTCACGATTTGGGGCTTCTTCCCTTAGTAACGTGGTTCTTATTTTTGACAGCGCCGGACACGCGTGAAGAATGTGTCTCGCTGTTTCTTCTTCTTCGTTGCATCCTCGACAAATGTCATCACTGGTGATTCCCATTTTTGCGAGGTGATGCTGGAAGTTGCAGTGACCAGTAATGTAGCCGGTTAGGATTCGTAGTTTCTGTTTTGTGAGTTTTAGAAACTTCTTTGTTGTTTGGCCGTCGGGTTCCAACAGGTATGTCTTTGTTTGGCTGCATGTTGTGAGGTTTGTCCATCTCTCTTTATGTTTCGCAGTATTGAACTCTAGCATGCGTTTGGCTAAGGACCTAGGGGATAGTCCTATTTCTGCACGGTTTGTTGTAATTTTCGATGCTTCTCGTGCTAGTTCGTCTGCGTTATTGTTGCCCTGGCTGTTATCGTGTCCTTTCGTCCACGTTAGTGTTATGCGGTTGGAATTTGCTACTTTGTTCAAGGTTTCTACGCATTTATGTATTAGTTCAGATGTTATTCTGAACTTGTCTAGAGCTGCCAGTGCGGCTTTGCTGTCAGTGACGATAGTTATATTCTGGTCACTGATGTTTCTGTCTTTTATAATTTTAGCACTCTCTAGGATTGCGTAAATTTCAGTCTGTGTTGCAGTAGCATGTGCTGTTATCGGAAGACGTTTTCGCACAGCTAAGTCCTCTGAGTATATCCCTGCTCCACAGCCTGTCTTAGTCTTGGATCCGTCTGTGAACACTACATAGTCCGGTGGTGTTGTTTGTGGGTCCGTGTTCACGACGTATTTCTTTTTGAAGATGTATTGGGGTATCTTCTTGTCTATTTTGCTTCTCAGCATGGGTGGTCCCCATTTGAGTATGCTTCCGTGGCCGTCGGGCGTAGTTTGGTCTGACCATGTGTTCATGGCTCTCAGTCTTTCTGCGGTTAGTCTCGCCGTGCTCTTGATGTGGATATCAAGAGGTGGGAGACTTAGTATTATTTCCATTGCAGCGGTTGGTGTTGTTCTGAAGGCTCCGGTTGTGCACGTACATGCCAGCCTTTGTATGTGATTTAATTTCAGTTTTGCTCCTTGTTGGTTAGTCCGTGACCACCAGACTAGGGCTCCGTATTCGAGCGCTGGTCTGATAATACCTGTGTATATCTACAACGCTATCTTTGGAGATAGTCCCCAGGTATTGCCAATGGCCCTTCTGCATTGCCAGAAAGCCCTGCTTGCTTTCTCAGTTTTGTGTTCTAGGTGTTTGGCCCAGTTAAGTTTTGAGTCTAGATAGATTCCTAGGTATTTGACTTCCTTTGATAGCTTCAATTGGGTCTTGGATAGTTTTGGTAGTGTGTGAGTTTCTATCTTATGTTTCTTTGTAAACATCACTACTTCTGTTTTTGTGGGGTTAACCGATAACTGGTTGGTGTTGCACCAGTCTTCCACTGTTTTTAGTGCTTCCTGCATTCTGTTGCATAGGAAGTTCTCGTATTTCCCGTTGAGGAGTATTGCTATGTCATCCGCGTATCCTACAGTGTAGAACCCCTGGATGTTGAGTTTTGTGATCAGTTCGTCCACCAAGAGTGTCCACAGGAGTGGGGATAGGACCCCCCCCTGCGGGCAGCCCCTGGTGACCGACGCTGATATTGTGACATCTGCTAGTGATGCTGTTACGTGTCTGCTGCGGAGCATGTTTCCTATCCATCCGCAAAGCATGTTGTTAACACCGGTTCTGTTGAGTGCTTCCCCGATTTTTTGGAAGGATGCTTTGTCGAAAGCACCTTCAATATCGATAAATGTACCTAATGTGGTCATCTTGTTTGTTATCGCCTTTTCTATTCTTGAAACTACAAGATGTAGAGCAGATTCTGTGCTTTTGCCTGGCGTGTAGGCGTGTTGGTTTTGGTGGATCGGCCTAGATTTGAGGACATTGTCCCTAATGTGTCGATCGCATAGTGTCTCCAATGCCTTTAGCATGAATGAAGATAAACTGATCGGTCTAAATGATTTTGCGTTCGTATAGTCGTTCCTGCATGGCTTAGGAATGAATACTACTTTTACCATTCTCCATAACCTGGGGATGTAGCGGTGCGTGAGGCAGCCGCGGTAGACGGCTCCCAGCACAGCCACAAGCGCAGGTGATCCCCATTGAAGTAGGGCCGGGTAGATGCCGTCCGGGCCTGGGGATTTGTATGGTTTGAATGATTTGATTGCCCAGGTTATGGTTTGATTCGTAACTATTTCCATAGCTAGCTTCTTGTCATCTTCATCTGCTTCTCTTTCGTGTGGGTCGTCTGCAGACGTTTCGATTTCTAGCGTTTCACAACCGGGGAAGTGTGTTTGTAACATTAGTTGGAGTGTCTCGTTTTCATTTGAGGTGAGTTCTCCGTCTACTTTCTTGATGCTTCCAAGGTAGTGTGGGTCCTTGGATAGCACTTTTTTGAGCCTGGCAGCTTTACTCGTCGACTCTATGTCCTCGCAGTACTTCCTCCAGGATTGTCTTTGTCTGCTGCGCACTTCGTTTTTGTAGATGCGTTGGTGTGATTTGTACGCATCCCAGTCGGTTTTTAATTTACTATTTTTAGCCTTGTTGAATAGTTTTCGGGTTTTCGTTCTCATGTCCTCAAGGTGGGTATTCCACCATGGTGTTTTCCTCTGTTGTTTAGAGGTGCTTAATGGACATGATTCGGTGTAGGCATCGATGAGAGCAGAAGTTAGTTTAGTTACTGCTTCTTCGATTTCATGCGTGTTGTGGTATATATCATCAGTATTTAGGTGGCCTAGTCCTGCCTCCAGAAGGTCTCGATATATGGACCTGTTTGTTCTGCGAGGGTTTCTGTACTTGGCCGCTTTTTCATACTTGTCGGTTTGTATCGTATAAGTTATCCATCGGTGATCTGACATGGTTGCCTCTCCGTGCACCCTCCAGTTCACCGTGGTGTGTGTTATGTCTTGTGATACCAGTGTGATATCAATCACTTCCTGTCTCACTGCGTTTATGAATGTTGGTTCATTGCCTTTGTTTAGGATATTTAGAGATGTGCCCATGAGGTATTCCAACAGTGCCTCACCTCTTTGGTTAATATTGGTGCTGCCCCAAACGGTATGGTGCGCGTTGGCGTCGCAGCCAATTATCATATATTTGCCTTGTGCCTCACAGCGTGTTACCATATTTTCTAGTTCTTGTGTGGGGGGGTTATACTGTGAGTCATAAGGTTGGTAGGCCGAAGCCAGGTAGATTTCGGTGCCCCCGAGCCTTACAACCGTTAAGTCTCCACTTGTCATGTCTGGTACGAGGTAACCGATGACACTTGGAGGAAGGTATATACAGGTTCGGGGTCTATCCGTACTATTTCCGTATAGGATTTTTCCAGGTAGGTTTCCAAAGCCTGCTATTTTCCTATTGACTATCCAGGGTTCCTGGATAAGTGCAATGGTGTTATTTGTTTTATTTAAGTGGTTGCAGATTGTGGTTACCGCCAATCTGCAGTGTTGTAGGTTTGCCTGTATTATGTTAATAGGTTTTGGGATACATCTTGTGTCAATGCCTGTAACTTCGAAACGGCTTAATGGATTTGGATACATTTGGTATTATTAAAAAGAGCATTTCTTGGGCTTTCTCGTAATTGTGACAGTTGTGACCTACACGGCCGCCGATAGAGGGCGTTATTCGATATTATAACGAACATATTGGATTTTCTCAAAAAATTTAAATGCGATGATATGATTTTTTTTTTAGACTAGAAAATAGACAAATGACCAACCAATAAGCCTGCGCAAACCGCATCTTAATATCTTTTTCCTAACTCAAATTATTAAAAAAAAAACTAAACCATGAAAATTCATATATCCCCATTTAAAAATGCATCGGTTACGTTCGATAAGAAGGCAAGTAGTAGGCCATTGAAATAAAAGACAAACTCCTCTCTAAAATATTCACAAGAAATGTCAGTTTATTTAGTGCTGTGATTTTAAGTCACACGTTTTCGTATTTATAAGCGATTGTCCGTTTAAATAAAGTTGTGGTCCTGAAAAGGACCGATTTTGAAAAGAGATTAATGCCTTCTGTGTTCAAATTGCCTTCCGTCATATTTCACACATTGTTCCAGTCTTTCTTGAGTCGACAGAACCGCAGCCTCGATTTCTGCCGCTGATAGTTGACGAATTGAGTTTCGAATTCTGTTTTCCATATCCATTCGTGTTGTTGGTGGAGTTTGAAAAACAATATCTTTTAAGCGTGCCCACAAGTAAAAATCAAGTCGGGAGATCTTGCCGGCCAAGGAAATAGGCTTCCCCTTCCTATCCAGCGTTCTCGAAAGGTCCCGTTAATATGGTTTCGGACATTAATTGAATAATGTGCCGGACAACCATCTAATTGCAGAAAGATAGTTCTCTTAGTTGCGAATGGCACATCTTCCAACAAAATTGGCAAGTCGTTGATCAAAAACTCTAAGAAGCGGTTACCAGTTAAGGCTTGGCTAAAAAAATAAGGTCCAATAATTCTGTCCCTAATGATACCGCACCACACATTTAGGCTCCAGCGTCCCTGGTGCTGCACTTCTCTTAACCAATGCGGATTTTTAACGGACCAACAATGCATATTATGACGGTTTACTCTACCATCACTACTAAAGGTAGCCTCGTCGGTCCAGAGAATTTCCGTTAAGAAATTTCTGTTTTCCTCAAGCATGCCTAGCATCCATTGACAATAATTTAATCTATTATCGAAATCTTGTTCATTTAGCGCCTGGTGCAAGACTATGTGGTAAGGATGTAATTTAAAAGTAAAAAACAACATTTCTCTTCTCTAAGTGCCCTCTCCGCTGCGAAGTTTGGCAATCATCAATGCTATTCTTTTCTTTGAAATAGCTGTTCTGAATAATTCGGTAGATGTGCAATGGAACCTCTCAGATTTCGGAGCCAAGATGTACGTCGGCGTCCAATACTTCTCCCTCCTTGGATCTTTCCTTGCATGATCAGCTGCAGCAGTTGGTATTTCGATCCTCTCATTACGTGGCCCAGGTATTCAAGCTTTCGTCTTTTGATGGTTATTAGAATTTCTCGTTGTTTATCCATTCTTCTGAGAATCTCGACATTGGTAACTTTGTCGGTCCATGACACCCCAAGTATCCTGCGATAAGCCCATATCTCGAAGGCTTCTAGTTTATTGGTGTCTTTCTTATTTAGTCTCCATGACTCCATTCCATAGAGCAATATGGAGAAAACGTAGCATCTAACTAATCGCATTTTAAGGTTTAAATTGATGTCATGGGTACAGAATACACGTTTCATGCTCACGAACGCTGCGCGAGCTTTTTCGATCCTTATTCTTATTTCTTGCGTTAAGTCGTTGTTGTTACTAACATTAGTTCCTAAGTAGTTATATTTGTGTACACGATCTATGGGGTGGCCGTGAATGTAGATGTTCCCGTGATCTCTATGTGTCTTTGAAATAATCATGAATTGCGTTTTCTTCTCATTCAGTGATAGACCTTTCTTCTCACTAGCTGCTACTACTTTGTTTATAATGTGTTGTAGTTCTTCCAGGGTTTCCGCTATTAGGACCGTGTCGTCTGCGTATCTGATGTTGTTGATAGCTTTTCCGTTGATCTTTATACCTATCTCCTCTTCCTCTAGCGCTTTTTTCATGATCTCTTCAGAGTAAATGTTAAACAGTAACGGTGACAATACACATCCTTGCTTGACTCCTTTTTTTATTTGGATTTCATCGGTCTTATCGCTCCCCACTTGAACTACTGCTTTCTGCCCGTAATAAAGATTCGATATTATTCTTATATCGCGCGTGTCTAGTTTCTTTGCTTTTAATATCTCAACAAGTTGCTCGTGTCTGACCTTATCAAATGCTTTGTTGTAGTCAACAAAGCAGGCAAAAACTTTTTAATTTACATCTAGGCATCTTTGGGATAGTATATTAAGCGCAAACAATGCTTCCCGTGTACCAAACAACATATGCGTAAAAATAATATAATCAGAATAACACTGAATTGTGTATCTGAGAGTATGTGCTAAGATACTTGGAATAACATTAAAAGTGCCGAGATTCTTTTCGCAATCTACAACAAGTTAGTCTTACAAAGACTATATCAAACACTCATTGAAACAACTACTTCCCGGGCTAATACCCAGACCCAAATTGTTACATTTGCAGTAGGTTACTGTATGTAACAGCAATCACTTGTTGTATAATTCAATGTCCGTCGGGGTATTAGCCCGGGAAGTAGTTGTTTCAATAAGTGTTTGATATAGTCGTTGTAAGACTAACTTGTTGTAGATTGCGAAAAGAATCTCGGCACTTTTAATGTTTGAAGTATTCTGCAACCAACAATTGGCAATTTCATTTATACTTACTTGGAATAAGATAAAATTATTTACCTATAATCTTTCAAAATATTTCTAACAGTTGTTCGTGCTATTCCCAAGTCTAGAGAGCCAAGACATTGATAATGTTTTTTTCGGTCCTTCCATTGCGACGCCCGCGACGTTTAGGACGACGAAATCTTCCAGTATCGCGTAATCGCTGTACCAAGCGCGAAAACATTCTTCTCCCGTAATGACGGCGATCTGGATACCGTGCTGCGTACTGTCTTGCAGCTACAGCTGCATTTTGAAAACACTCGAAATAAATCGCAATCATGTCAACGGCTTCATTGTTTGTGAGAGGCATTTTGATTAAAAAGTACTCAAATTATGCGCAATCAACAATATTGGGCTGCGTGTGACAAAAGTTTGACGTTACTTGGCAATATTTTTGCTAGGCGATTGTCGTATCCATGGCCTACTACTTGCCTTCCCATCGAACGCAACCGATACATTTTTAAATGAATTTTCCTGGTTTAGTATTTTTTTTTTAATACTTTGAGTTAGGAAAAAGATATTAAGATGCGGTTTGCGCAGGCTTATTGGTTGGGCATTTGTCTATTTTCTAGTCTAAAAAAATTCATATCATCGCATTTACATTTTTTGAGAAACGGCGGCCGTGTAGGTCACAACAATTTGAATAAAATTCCATGACTTTTCTCGGGCTTTCCCGGTTTTATGATATTCAGTGAATTTTTTATTTAAGTAATTTTCAGTCATTCGTCGATTTTATAATAAAGTTTAATTTGAAGTTTTGAACGGGTGTTTCCACTCCCAGGCTAAGCATGAAGTAAAATTTCGAGTTTAGAAAAGCCCCGTGAAAATTTGTCGAGGGTCGCGCAGCGACCCGAGACAAATTTTCGGGCTTTTCTAAACTCGAAATTTTACTTCATGCGCCACGCGTACAAAACACTGATTTGAAGTGAAGTTCAGAAACACACAAATACATCTTTATTCAGAGTAACAGGTTATGAGTGTAAACATATTTTTGTATCAGCACTAATAAAATTTAAAAAAAAAAAAAAAAAACTGTCATGATTACGAAAAACCTAAAAGCCCAAGAAATGCTCTTTTCAATGATACCAAATTGATCCAAATCCATTTAGCCGTTACGAAGTTACAGGCATTTATTTAAAACAACATTCCCAACATTCACTTTATTTCGAAAGATAGAGAAAAATTGTTTTGACAAAAAATGTTCCACTTTAGGTTAGCATTAAAACGCAAATACTTTTTTGTTACATACATTGGGGAAAATCGCGAGAAATGTAACTTTATGTAATTCAAGATGGTGGAAACGCCCACTGGCAGCCATCTTGGAAACTTGAAAATAATTTCCAGCATTTTCCCTTGCCCACTTTACCTTATAACATTTTTTACCGTAACTCTCTACGATTTTTAGTTTCTGAGATACAGCCACTTACCTCGCTTATTTGCCCACCCGGTACATAAATTGTAATATGCCTGCTGATTTTGACAAATTTAATAATATCATATGGCTTTTTTGTTAGTGTTTTGGTCAATTTGAATAAAATTCCATGACTTTTCTCGGGCTTTCCCGGTTTTATGATATTCAGTGAATTTTTTATTTACGTAATTTTCAGTCATTCGTCGATTTTATAATAAAGTTTAATTTGAAGTTTTGAACGGGTGTTTCCACTCCCAGACTAAGCATGAAGTAAAATTTCGAGTTTAGAAAAGCCCCGTGAAAATTTGTCGAGGGTCGCGCAGCGACCCGAGACAAATTTTCGGGCTTTTCTAAACTCGAAATTTTACTTCATGCGCCACGCGTACAAAACACTGATTTGAAGTGAAGTTCAGAAACACACAAATACATCTTTATTCAGAGTAACAGGGGATCAGATATTTGCTCTGTTATCAACGATGTTCAGTGTTAATAATAAATAATTAGGTTTTGAATATTTTTATTAAAACAACTGGTACCGATATTTATATATTAATGGTTACAAAAAAATGATAAGATCAAATGTATTCTTAAAGGATTTGTATTCGTGATTCGAAAAAACAGGATTTGAGTCTTTGATTCGAATCATATTTATATCTTACGAATTCTTTGTCGAGTATTCGTGATTTGAATCATATTAGGTGATTTGAATCCTTTTTACGAGGATTCATCCCAGCTCTGGTTCAAATTCACATTTAGGGCCAGTTGAACCAAACACATTGAACTGGTTCATCTCTGAACTCGAGTTCAAAGTGACACGAGAATAATAGAAACTGTCATCTTGAACTCAAGCTCAGAGATGAACCAGGTCAACGTTTTCTGGTACAATTGCAGGTGCACAATTCATATAACGAACAGATTCCAATGCAAAAAAGTGTAAAAAGTTCTGCACAAGTACATGTAGCGAACAGACCTATTATTCGGACAATGGATTTGTATGTTGTCGTGTATTTTGATGGATATCTTGGGGAAACAAAAAATAAACAGACGACATCGCGTGCAGTCCAAACGGCGACGGACATTCTAAAAATAATACATACATACATACATACATACAAGAGACAATCCAATCATTTTTTGGCAAAACATTTCGTTTTCATTTGCGTAGTTGTCAAAACGCGTGCACACGTGTATTACACGGAATCGACGTTGTTTTTCAGAAAGTGAATCGCACTGAAATCGGAGACGTGGTGATCCTGGACGCAGACACCAACAAGATCGAGACGCCTTTCGATGATTTGAATAATTTACCAAGTGAAGTTGTAAGTACTAATAATCCAAAATAATAAATGAAACATTCTTAGGACCAGTTGCACCAGACAGATTGAACTGGTTCAACTCTAAACTCAAGTTCAAAGTAATAGAACAATAGGAACTGTCATCTTGAACTTAAGTTCAGCTCGAACTCGAGATCAACGTGCTTTTTGCAACTGCGCCGTAGAATTCTACAGTAGAGTTTTGTGACTTTTTATTTATTCTATTTGATTTACTTTTTTTTCCGCTAACTAAAGTTTTGTAGAGATTTATAATTAAGGCCCCGTTATACCAAAAACGTTGACCTCGAGTTCAAACTGAATTTTAATTCAAGATGACAGTTCCTCTAGTTCTAATGTCACTTTAGACTCGAGTTCAGAGCTGAACCAGCCCAACATGTCTAGTGCAACTGGCCCTAAGATTAAGATTCAAGTTTTTGATTTGGTTGGCGTTCACTTTGATGTACATCTTCATAACAATTTAATGAAAACACTTAACTTTATTTTACCACTTTTATTCAACTTTTCAGACTATAGTTTCGACTACAAGCTAGCACTTAGTTTGATAATGACTAGCTTGTAGTCGACACTATTTATTTATTTATTTATTCTTACGGGTGGCCAATTACATAGAAAATAACATATATAATAAAAAAAAATACAATAATATATCAAAGGGGGAAAATTAAGGTGTCGGCTCTTGGGAAACAATCACCCCGATTTTGAAAGAAATAATATTCAATAAGTTATTGGCCTTATACTCAAAATCGGATCACCCTCGATTACCTAGCAGCTCGTAGGCAGAGGTACCACACAGTTACTTTAAATATAATGAAAGAGAAAAATATAATAATAAATAACTCACCCTAAACATCAGGTCCTGGAACAGCATTTACAGGAACAACTCACTGTGTATATATATATTTCGTATTTTCAGGTAAATGCAAAAGGTTCGTCAAATGAAAGATTAAGGTTTCCGAAAACATTAACAAAGGTTGTTTATTACAAATAAACAAATAAAAATAACGAATTTACAATCAGAGAAATATATATATACAATTAAATAAAACTACACCTTACGCGACGCGGCTACTTCTTAACGGTTCGACCACTTCGTAAACAAAAATGATTTATACAACACTACTTACTGGTTACCGCACTATTCACCAGACTCAAGACGATTGTTGTTCACCCCCGTGAACCAACAGTTTTGTTAACCACCTTCTCCCTTCCCGTAATTCTCGCATGGAGGAATGTGAGAGCTGGAGGTGGTTAAGGCTCCTGCCTCTGATTGGTTCAGCGGTTAGGGGTGGCGTGCGCAAGTGAGTTGCGCTTGATCATTACGCGCCTTGGCGTAAACGGATGATGCAATCGGCATCCGAATTGCTAATTATTTGTTTAATAATCATAGCTTTTATATATTAAATGAATGCTGCTAATTATTATTATTATATATATACATACATATATCCATATATGAGGAGCAGACTTTCTATATGCATTTTGTCCAAAAGTAACAATTTTCAGAAATACAGAAAAACTGTTACAAGTTTGTGGGTACATTTATTGAGAAGGTGTTTTTTCTAAAAAATAAATCTAAAATCACATAATCATCGTACCCATATGCCAAAAATATAACTTTGACAATTTTCCAAAAAAACTGATAAATGTGTTGGACAAACGGCATTTAGTTTGTCAATCTGGGACAAACGGCATTTAGTTTGTCACACAGGGACAAACTGCATTTTGTTTGATGACACAAAGCAACTCGACTGACTTGGTAATAACACTATGACAAAAAAATAGAAAAGTATTATTTTATTTTATGAAAATTTTACATATCAGGAAATTCATCTTCATCATTATTACAATCACAGCATAACATTTCATCTTCTTCACCGTCATAATCTTGCTCAGTATTATTTTGGTCATTTGGATTGTTTTGGTCTGAGATAATGGGCTGCAACCATGTGAGCTCGGGATCATTATACCAATTTGGGCCCGAGAGTTCGACTAATAATTTTGAGAGACTCTGAAGTTTTTTTGGTTTAATTTTATTTTGGAGTTGAACAGTAGGTAGCTTTATATTTACAAGCTTTTTTCCGCGTTTTAATAATGTTTGAAAATGTTTAGTTGGGTCGTCATTCCTATAAAATAACTCGGTTTTTAACAAAATGTCGGATTTACTTTTTGATCTTTTAATAATAATTCTTTTAGCCGCACTGATCCCTTCAATTTTCTTTAAAGAATTCAACGCGGCTTTTATATCGAAAATAATCCAATCAGTACCTAGTTTTCGAACCTCTCCCTTCTTGGAGTAAATGTCATAATATTTTGTGGGAGTTTTAATTGTACTATGACACCGTGTAACTTTTTCGATCTGTCCAAAAACACGATCTGCAGGCAAATAAGAATGCCCTCGTACCGGAAATATCACTTCCACATATTCAATTGTCTTTGGAGAGTCGTTGCACAGCCAGAGCATAAGCATATGCATCAAGTGTGCATTTTTATTTTGTCCGGCACAACCATCTGCGAATAGTCTCACTTGTTTGATATCTGACTCAAATTCTACTTTGTTTAGAAAATCGTGTAAAGCAGAACTTGTTTCTGCTGATCCCCTTTTTGCCTGATTTTCCATCCAGGTGTAGAATACTGGTTTTTTAATATCCAAGTCAGTAACACAAAAACAATATAAAGATAGTTGCTGAGCGTAGAAAGCATCCTGGATTGGTACCTTCGGTAAAACCTGAACTTGTTGCAAATCGAAGCAATATGAAACACTTTGGACAGGCTTCTCCTTCATGAGTTTGAAAAATTGTTTCGCTCGTACTTTATGTACGCGTAAATTGGTTTTTAGTATCATTAACTCATTATTTTCGTTGCAATTACTAATAGATGTTTGGGTTCTAACACAAAACCCACATACATCAGTGGCAGGGCTTCCAAATGCAATATTAAAATGATTATTAAAAATTCTACTGAAGTACTTGTAATTTACTTTCACATTTTCAACTGCATTCTCGTTGTACATTTTCCACAAAAGAGTAATATTATTTTCTGAAGATAGATAAATTCGGCGAGATTTAGCACGCCCGTAATGACTTTCATGTCCTTTTAATTTGCCTATAAATTTTTTCACATTTTGAAGTTTATCTACATTCTTAGACGAGCGTTTGTCTCCTCCGCGATTCTCAATAATACCACATCCAGATTGAATTTTCTTAGCGATAGTATTTAGGCGTCTCTGACTTACATTAAACGTTGCCAAAAATAATTTTTGGCAAATATTGATTTTTTCTTGGGCCTTCCAAACCTAAAGATAATAACAAATAATAGCATCCTGCTGGAAATAAATTACAGAATAAAACTTACATGATATTTTATAGTAAAAGCATGGGATTTTCCTTCAGTTTTTCGATTTCTGCTTCTAATTGGTTTTTCAACTACCATACAATTCCCAAGTTTATTATCCTGTGCATTTTTATTCTTTGTTTTAAAAAATAGTTTTCTGATTGCTTTAATATCGTCATGGGATAGCTCAGAGCAGCGAAAATCATTACGTTTATGATTGCAAAGTACTTCAAAATTTTCCAAATTAGGGAAATGGTCTGAGTGCCTTTAAGAGATAATATTGATCAGCAATGATCAGATTTAAAAAAAATAAAAAAATAAATACTTACCTAACCTCACTCTTACGCTCTTTTGCGCTGATATTTCTTTTTCGCTTCCTGCTACCACGGTCAACATCCCCAACAACATGCTCCCCTTCATTGTCATTCATAATTGTTAATATTATTTCACTAACGTTAAGTGGAACAAAACACTGTAACTGCTGTAAGAACACTGTCTTTAGTAGGCGTTGATGATCAAATGGCAGTTAGTCCATATTTCTAAACTGCCATTAGTTTGTCTTTCAACGTTGGACATACTACACATAGAATGTCTAGGACATTTTCATGATTCATTTTAGACGGGGCAACATGCATTTAGAATGTATATTTCTGTGTAATATTGTAGTCTGATATATATAATTTGTGGCGCCACCTTTAGTTGAAAATGTAAAATAATGGACAAAATGCATATAGAAAATCTGCTCCTCATATATCCTGGTTTTAAATCTTATGGTTGTTGTCACTTTGAAGTGTGCAAGTTTTCATATTTCTGTTGTTAGTGAGTTTAGAAATTATCGTATGTTTACATAGGTGAAATGATCGGCCGTTATAAAATATGTACAATAATTTACGTATCTACTATGTCTGACGTGATTGATTTAGCTATCAATAAAACAATCCGCGAAAAGAAAAGAAAAATAAACATGAATAAATATTCGGTATTTTCCCTTAATCCGAATTCCAAGCAGCTAGGTTGTAAATGCAGCCTCTTTCGTAATCCGGAGGGCGGTGCCTAGCTGTGAGCATTTCGGGAGCAAATCTGTCGTGCTTTTGTTGTGATCACGAAATGCCCTAATTGTGAAATTTCCCCGGATTAGGGCCGCTGCTTGGAATTTTGCGTTTTATGATCCAAAAGGGATTTGTGCCGCGTAAGGTAATAAATCTAAAATCTAAACCCTAATAAAAATATGAAAATAAACTAATCCTATATTTACAAATAATATTTACAAAAACCCGAACACTCCGTATATGTAAGCGAACTTAATTCATTTGATACTAAATGATTATGAAGGTGAAAATAAGGTGATTAAAAACAATGTGGGGTCCGTTGTTATCGCGAGAAAGAATAAAAATATTTAAATCGCCGAAATAATCATAGTTGCGGCGTTTCCGGTAAAACGCCGGTAACAAATACAACAATACAAGAATATTACTTATGAGTTAGAATCTAAAACTACACGACACGTACGCTTAAAATACTTCAGACTAACTCCGAACATATCAATTAAATTATAATATTTGTTAACATTATATATTAAGTAATTACGAGGGCTATTAAAACCAAATACAGATTTGTGAAATTCACAAGCAAGATGTTGCTGATGCCGCGTTGCATGTCTGGGGATAAAAAAATGATACAGATGACAATACATCCGAGCAATCGATTAGATTGTTAAACAAGCGATAAGCAAAACAAAGCGAAGAATAAATTCTTCGTTTATATAGAGGAAGGATATCAAGATATTTGAGCATCATATCAAAATTGTCATAATATAAATAACAACGAGAACAAATAAGATTAACCATTTTCTTTTGGACGTGCTCAATGCTATTGATATGACATTTGTAATTAGGGGACCATACGATGGAGCAATAATCAAGGATAGGTCTAACGAATAGTTAAATAAAATAAAATAATGTTAAATAAAAGTGGTAGAACAAAAAAAATAAATTGTGTTATACAAAGTTAAACCGTTTTTTATTAACAAAGTTAAGTGTTTTAATTAAATTGTCAAGATTAAAGTATTTGTAAATTTTTACGGGTACATTTTGTAGGTGAACTCTCTAAAAAAACAATTGAAGAACCGTAACGCGCTGCTCGGCGATGGCGTTTCAAGGGCTTTCCTGCGGGCTCTGGTGCAATTAATCGGCGGTTACAGATACGCCCTGAAATTCCAGTCCGGGGAAAAAGTCACGTTCGACGAGGACCGCTTCATAGAGACGCGGCCCCTCTCCTCGCAGCCCTTTCTCAGGGAGATGCTCAATTTGCAGATATTCCAGCAGGTAAACTTTAATTGCGAAATCCGGTTTCAGGTTGTTGAGGTCTAATAGTGTTTGCTTGGGATTGACAGTTTATAGAAGAGAGATTAGACATGATCAACAACGGCCTAGGTTTCTCGGACGAGTTCGAGATCGAAGCGTGTAAATACTCAGAGAAGTCGAGTTCCAAGCTCAAGCAGCAGTATAAGGAGTGGACGTCATCTATGAGGAAGGAGGGAACCGCTTTTTTCAAGAGTGTCAAAGATAAAGTGAGTTTCTGAAATTAATACAGGGCCAGTATTCCTGAAATTGGTCGTACGATTCGATCGCACGAAATCTGTCATTTAGATAGGGATTTAACATGTAAATTTGACAGTTGACGGGCAACCGATCGGGCGATCAATTTCTGAAATAACGGCCCAGGGGGTTTACACTGCCATGTAAAATGGGTCACCAGTTATTCACGACGAAAGAAAACCAAATAACCTGTAAAACATACAGAGTTCTGACATTTCATTTTGTTCCCTTGTAAAATTTCAAAAATGCAACTCATTTGGTTTTTCCCCTTTACCCTTATTATGCCACCACGAGATGGTGTTCAAAAATGGAACAGGGCTGTCGCCCTTCTGAGATTAATTTAAATATTTTCTGATGTAGTCCTCTAGCAAGAAAGAGGACAGAGTTTTTGCCCTCGGGAAAAAAACACAATTTTTAACACAACTTACCTACAGAGGATCCTAAGGTCCAAGGTTGCTTTATCTCCTTACTGAAAGGTCGCTTGTTCTCACCACTAGAATTGTCTGGCACTGATACTGTTTTGTGGTGTTGCTTACGAAATAATAATAATAATAATAATAAAATTTATTGTCCATTGATGTACAATCAGTAACAGGCACATATAAGACATAGTCACAGATAACAAATATTTACAGCTAATTACTAACATAGATAAAATATTCATTTAAATCGTAAAACGCTTTCTCGGTAAGAAATTGCATGAGCATTTTTTTTAAACAAAGTTATCGATGGTGCATCTTTAACAGATTTTGGGAGGTGATTAAATACCGTAGCACCGAGCACCGGAGGTGATCGTTTTGTGGCATTTAATCTGTATGGTGGTATATATATTCTTTCATTATATCGGGTTTCATATGAATGGATGTGTTTCGCTATGGCAAAATCTGACTTATTTTTAAAAATGTATATACTCAATTCGTATATGAATAAACATGGTAAAGTTAGTAAAGCATATTTAATAAAAAATGGTCTACATGATGTTTTGCGATCTATACCAGCCATGGATCGTATACATCGTTTCTGTGATATGAATACCTTCTTCCACGATGAGGACGCTCTCCAAAGACACAGACCATATCGCAATCGGGACTCGATTATACCTATGTAGAACATTTTTAATTGTCGTTTAGTAAGATACTCTTTAAGTACTTTTAAGCTGTAGCATGATTTCGAAATTGATGTTGCTAGTTTTGAACAGTGATCTGACCAGTCTAGATTTTCATCAATAGTTAATCCCAAAAATTTAGTACTCCGGGCTGAAGATACTAGATGTTGGTCCATCATAATATTTAGTTTAAGATTTTGTTTGCATTGTTTCGTATGGAATCTAATATATACAGTTTTTGAATTATTAATTTGAAGTTGATTGTTCTGAAACCAGTTGCACAATTGACTGATTATATTATCGGAAATGCTTTCCAGGTCCGAATTTGCCTTTGCGCTTATTATGGTTGAGGTATCGTCAGCATACATGTGAACTGGGTTGGGAACATTGTCCACTATGTCATTCATATAGAGAATAAACAATATGGGGCCCAAGATGGATCCCTGTGGGACACCTATATTAATTACTTCGGCCGATGACACGAATGCAGTTCTATTTTTTTCAGTTGTATGTGTTATTTTTACGGATTGTTTTCTGCTTTCCAAATATGACCTAAACCAGTTGCTGGCAACACCTCTAATACCATAGCTATTTAGTTTATCTAGAAGCAAATTAATGTTTATACAATCAAACGCTCGACTCAGATCAATGAATAGTCCCACGGGGTATTCTCCTTTTTCAATATGTCTTATGATGTTATTGTAAAACGACAGTAGTGCGGTTTGTGTGGAAAATGATTTTCTGAAACCATGTTGTGAGTTTGTCAGAGTCATGGATATGTTTAAGTACTGATTAAGTCTGTTTAACATACACAGTTCAAATACCTTGTAGAACGGTGACACTAGAGCTACAGGCCTATAGTTATTAATATTTCTATGATCCCCCTTTTTATAAATAGGGCAGATAACTGTTTGTTTTAATATTTCAGGAAAAACTCCTTGCTCCAGGGATAAGTTAATTAAATATGCCAAAGGTTCTAATATAAACATAGATAATTTTTTTAATAGAATATTTGATATTTCATCAAATCCACACGTTTTTTTGTTTTTTAAATTATTTATAATAAGCAAAAGTTCTTGTTCATTGAATGGGTTTAGGAAAATTGAATGAGCTTGTGTTTTAATGTGTAACGCATTATTTGTTTGTGAGAGGTCCTTAACTATCTTTAGGGGTTCGTCTTTAAAAAATGAGTTGAACATGTGGGCAAGTGAGTTGGGGTCTACATGGAGTGATTCTAACCTCAGTTTTTATACCTTTTATCCGTATATTTTTTATTGTTAGTTTTATTTTACTAATATTATAATAAATATTTACAGGCGAATCCAGCTATGAAGTCCGCAGTTAAAACTGTAAGTATCAGAATGTCTATTTGTTATTATCTTCTTCTGTGAGTTTTATGGCCTTGACATCAAAGCCCCGTCGACCAAATTTCCTACACCAATATTTTTAGGTTAAAGACGGTGGCAAGGGAATGAAATCCGCCTACAAGGAGTTCAAGATGAAGTTGAAGGACAATCAGAGTCCGCAACAGTTGAGGAACGGCCTAGACACCCTGGATAAACCGAGATCGGCGCCGAACTCGCCCACGGGTAAACGGCGGTCTCTGGGATTCGGGAACACCACTACGACTTATAGAAAAGACGCCGCGCTTAGTCTGAAAGGTGCAACAATAGACAGGTCAGTGTAACAAATGTTGAGGTTATCCTGCACTTCGAAGTCCCGACTTGGCGCTACCGGCGCTAGGTAGCGCCAAGTCGGGACTTCGAAGTGCAGGAACCTCAGACTAAGAATAGAATAGACAAGTAATACCGTGGTGGGGATGGGCGTTGTTATGATTCCGCAATAACCTCACAAATTTACGTCTGCGTTCAGATGTTTGTAAACAATGATCCCGTCACAGCTGATCGTGTAAACAGTGGTTTAAGCTTCACTTCAAAAATGAAATTATATAAATCACTTCGACTGATGATTTTGTGAGACTTTTGGTCAGTGAAAAATAACATTATTTTGATACTAACTTATGCGAAAGAGTGTTTCAAAAGATAAACAAAATACTTAAATAGAAGATATTATTAACATTGAAGCAACGCTTTTTTTGTTTAAGACAAATGGAAATGCTCTTCCTTCTAGCAATAAACGATATTTTCTAACCCTTTAATGCACAATCCCGTGCCTGACATAATTAAATCAGAACAGTGGCAAGTTGTGTTTACCATGGTTGTTATGAATATCAAATTGGTAAATGAATTTAAACTTGTAAATGTAGATCGAATGATTTATATACAGTGTGGAAACTTTAACTGGAATAAAATTCATAACTTCGATATAAGCGATTTTTGCAAAAAATCCCGAAACACGCTAAGTATTGTTTTTTCTTGCCCTCATTTCTATGTATATGCTGCTTGTTTATCTGTTCCCGGAAGAGCGCAGCCACCTCTGACTTTTTTTTTCAAATGGAAAGGTATGTCAAGTGACACCTCGTTTGAAAGGTCTCTTCGCAAGTAATACAACACACTATTTATTTCTTGAATATTTACAAAGCCCACGTGATAAAAAAAAGAAAACCACTTTTACATTGAACATGTTTCGGCGTAAAGTTGTATGTTTTTGACATGTGTTTTGATGCTATGGAAAAGCAGTCACATACGCTCGTCAAGTTGTCGAAGTGATTTCTAAAATGCAGTATTTAACCGAAAATCTCCGAATCGAGATTCTGATGATGATCGGTTATGGTAACAGAAGACGAAGTCAGCTTGAGGTTGCTCAGTTATTTCGAGAAGAGCATCCGGATTTATCACCCATTAGCCAAGGTACCATAAGCAAAATTGAGACACAATACAACAATTTGGGTCATATCAGGGTTGTGCCCAGACAGCGAAATCCCACTGTTCAAGCAGATACCAGGCTAAACGTATTATTAACTCTTCAAGAAAATCCAGTGACTCCAGCCAGGCAACTGGCCCGTGACAACGAGATTAGTCATACTACTGTCCTGAAAATTCTTAGATCAGCCAAGCTGTATCCTTATAAGATGCAGGCACTCCAAGAATTAACGGAGGATGACCCGGACCGCCGAATCGAATTTTGCGAGCAAATGATGAACATGATCGACAATAACCAGATTTCATTAGCATCAATTCTTTTTTCCGACGAAAGTACTTTTACCTTACATGGTGACGTTAATCATCAAAATTTTCGTTATTGGGCTGATCATAACCCTCATTGGATGCGAGAAACTCATACTCAGTTCCCGCAAAAAGTCAATGTATGGGCTGGAATAATAGGTGATCAGATTGTAGGACCAGTATTCTTCGATGGTAATCTTAATGGAGCAACATATCTTACGTTTCTTCAAGACGACCTCATGCCAGCGTTAGCCACTTTATTTCCAAATCCATTAGATCCAGATTTACCTGATGAACGAATATGGTATCAACAGGACGGAGCTCCACCCCATTATGCTGTGATCGTTCGTAGATATTTAGACGAAGTTTTTCCCAATAGATGGATTGGAAGAAGAGGTCACATTGAATGGCCGGCGAGATCTCCGCCTTGACTTTTTTTTGTGGGGATATCTCAAGAGTAAGATCTATGTAACCAAACCAAACGACATTGAGGACCTTAAGCAACGTATTGGGCATGAAATACGGCAAGTCACACCAGAAATGTTACAAAACATTAGAGATGCATGTTATCATCGATTTGCACTTTGCCAAGAAAGAAGCGGTGCCCATTTTGAACATTTGTTGCATTAAATAGTATTCAAGTTATAAAAGTGTTGTTTTTTTTTTATCACGTGGGATTTGTAAGTATTCAAGAAATAAATAGTGTGTTGTATTACTTGCGCAGAGACCTTTCAAACGAGGTGTCACTTGACATACCTTTCCATTTGAAAAAAAAAGTCAGAGGTGGCTGCGCTCTTCCGGGAACAGATAAACAAGCAGCATATACATAGAAATGAGGGCAAGAAAAAACAATACTTAGCGTGTTTCGGGATTTTTTGCAAAAATCGCCTATATCGAAGTTATGAATTTTATTCCAGTTAAAGTTTCCACCCTGTATACCTAAACAATAAAGAATTACATAGTTTTGTACACAATACAAAGAGATTGAGGGAAAACGTTCATATAACCTAACTTAATAGCGTCTTTAAAGAATAAAACGAGGTTCCTACACTACACTACTCTAAATTAACTTAACTAAATCAATTTAAAGTAATAAAAGAGTCCTAAATTTCGAAAAATAAACAAGTAAACAGTAAACATGGATGTTGACGAAAAACAGCTGCGACGTTACAAAACAATGGCGCCCGCACCCCACTCCCTCAGCATGGTGGAATCACAACAAAGACGGGCATGCTTCCTCTAGACCAGTGGTCTCCAAACTACGGCCCGTGACTTGCATGAATCCGGCCCGCGATTGTTTGTAATTTTTTTTTGTAAATGTCATATTTTGAAATATTGTAACAATTGTTCCTTAAATTTTTCATAATTTTATAAAATTGAAATCATAGTGAAAAGTATCAATATTGAAAATATCGATAATTTTTCATACCAGATATTTTAGATTTAATATTTACAATTATTTATTGCTGTAAATTATTTTTTAACCCCCTTCACCTAAGATTGATAATATTACTAGTTTAATGCTGGTTATAAAATTATCAATATTCACCTTTTACAAGTGGGCGGATAGAAATAAACGCGACTTCAATTGTTTATTACAAAAAGCAGACATGTAGAAAAAGTTAAAAATCTGTTAGTTATTTATTTAAGGAAAAAAGCTCTTTACAAATTAAAAATAATTAAAAATATAGGTTCATTCTACAACTGAAATTACTTGAAAGGAATCCCTACTTAAAAGTATACCCAAAAAGATCAATTTTGTTAATTTAATAATGTTGTAATAAAATCTTGGCCGACTTTATTATGTAGAATTGTATTTGTGGCCCGCGAAGAAGATAGTTTGGAGACCCAGGCTCTAGACTATTCAAACTCTTTGGCAGGAACACTAAAGAACTGGATGTCAAGCGTTGCCCAAGATACGTCGATGGGCGTAACACATATGTGGTACAAGGTATGACAAAATTGTATCTTTCCATGTTTTCCTCTACCCCTTTCACCGCAGGCCCTAATTCGTGCGAGAGAGAACAATGACGTTGATTTGATTACGTTTTTGAGTCTATCATAACCACTCTTTCCGGTTTCGCTGTAGTTTCATAGATAGATTTTTAATATTTTGTGTTAAAAATAAGTGTTGTTAAAATAAAACTTTGTGTTAGTGTTAAGTGTCGACCAACCCGTTTCAGTGAAAACCAACCGTTTTCAGTGAAATATATTGTGATGTACAAATTAAAATGTAAAATTCAGTCGATATAATGCACAAAATAAGCCGCCAGGGAGAGCTGGCTCAATTTCGTCATGGTCAAAAAGTGGAAAAAAATATGTAAAGCGTTAAACAAATGATTTCCACTCCCAGACTAAGCATGAAGTAAAATTTCGAGTTTAGAAAAGCCCCGTGAAAATTTGTCGAGGGTCGCGCAGCGACCCGAGACAAATTTTCTGGGCTTTTCTAAACTCGAAATTTTACTTCATGCGCCACGCGTATAAAACACTGAAATATCGTGAAGTTAGAAATACACTGAAAACATTTTTTTTTAAATGGGTAATAATCGAGATATTTAAATAATAAAATATTTACATTTTTCTTTATATATTTTTAAGTCAAGTCAAAAAATATAATATATCAAATTAACTTAGTTGATAATTTTTCACTAAAATATTGTGAAATTTATGTATATTGAACTTTGCTTAAAATCTGTGTTTTATAAGCGTGGCGCATGAAGTAAAATTTCGAGTTTAGAAAAGCCCCGAAGAAAATTTGTCTCGGGTCGCTGCGCGACCCTCGACAAATTTTCACGGGGCTTTTCTAAACTCGAAATTTTACTTCATGCTTAATCTGGGAGTGGACAACACTCGTTTAAAGCTTCAAATTGAACTCTTTTAAAAATCAACGAATCTCAGAAAATTTACAGCTTAAGCATACAGGGTGAGTTTTTTTCGATGTTCTCTATGGGGATCTCGGAAACTATAAGAGATAGAAAAACGGTTAAATGGAGAAAGAAGTGTAGTTTTATAGGACGAATAAAATGACGCTTTCAAAATATTTGAAAAAGTCAAGGGTAACTAGATATTTTGAATAAAGTAAAATGTGTCAATTTTTTTAAATCAATATATCTCTATTATTATCATAGATAGAAAAGAACTGTAAAGGACAAAGTTGTAGAAAATTTTACACAGATTAATAACAAAAAAATCAAAAAAAAATTGGCCCATATTTTGGGAGATATGACACAAACTTATCTTTTTTTAAATGGAAACAATAGTTGGCTATGGCCTCATTGGCAAGGTTATTTTTTTCCCTTTAATCCGATATAACATATGCCATAGTTATTTTTAAAATAAAATAAGTTATAGTCGTTTTAATTTTTCGATACGCTAAAAAATAGTTAGCCATGAAAAAGACAAAAGTAAAACAATTGCGGTTGTTTATAGCAACGAAATCAATATTTAATTTATTATCTTTCTTTAGATTTGTCAAAAGCAACATAAAGTAAAATAATTCCAAAATTATCAAAATAATAATAGAAGAAAATTTTAAATATTACATAAGATGCTCAAAAAGTTCACTATTATTATTATGGCATAAAGTACATCTTTTTAAAATCGAATTTGTGGCTTTTTCGACTTTTCTTCTGTCAATAGAATTAAATGTTTCAAGTACAGCTAGTCTAAGATCCCCCACGGATTGATATGATTGTTGATACACTTTGTTCTTCACATAACCCCACAGAAAAAAGTCTAAAACGGATAGGTCGGGTGATCTAGGTGGCCATAGGATTGGTCCATTTCTTCCCACCCATGAATTAGGAAAAGCATAATTTAAATAGTTTCGCACAGCCAACTTGCTATGAGGTGGAGCTCCGTCGTGTTGAAACCACTTCAATCTTGCCCGTACTGATAAATTTAAATCATCGAGCATATCTTCAAATGTTTCTTGAAGAAAACGAAGGTAATCATTTCCATTGAATGTGTTATCAAAAATATATGGGCCGAGAATTCTCGATCCGAACACACCGCACCATACATTAAATCCAAATTTAATTTGTGGTCTACGTTGTGCAACTTCTCGCGGATTCTCCTGACAACAAACATGTTCATTGTGCCGGTTAAGCCGGTTAAAAATCCCACAATTAGTAAATCGCGTTTCATCTGTCCAAATTATTTTTGTAGGGAACGTATTATCCTCTTGGCACATGTTTTTGTATCACATACAGAAGACCATTCTCTTATTGGTTCTGGTTCAAAGGGGAGTGTGCAGTTCTGCACTGCACTTAGGCCTCATTAGGCCCATTGTGCCTCTCTTATTGGTATCACCGTCATGTAGATTTTGTGAAATTGATACCTTATATGGGTGATATTTGTGTTTTTTCAAAACTCGTACTACAGTCCGTTGAGATATGCTTGCTTCTGTTGCAATTTGTCTGGTCGATGTGGATGGATCTATCATCGCCAATGCTAATACGTTTATTTCCGAAACTTCATTAATTTCGTTTTTTTTCAAGTTTCGGCTTTGTAAAGGATCCGTACTCACCCAAATTGTGGTAAATTCTTCTGAATGTTGGTAAAGATGGCTGCCGACGATCGATATATTAATTATAACATTGTTCTGCAGCATCCGCAGCGTTTTTATTACACTGAATGTAACAAACAAGCATATCACGCTTTTCTTCGTTGGAAAAATTCATTATCACTTTAAAAAAATTTCAACACCAAATAAATACAAAACATACTTATCGAAACAAACCAAATATGGAAATGAATTAATATAAATAAAACGTGTTATACAAACAAAGTTAAAAGTGTTTCATTGTGTAATTAACATGTATAACGAAGTAGAAGCCTCCACAATACAGAATTAATATGTGTTTAGAATAAACAACTGCAATTGTTTTGCTTTTGTCTTTTTCATGGCTAACTATTTTTTGGTGTATGGTAAAATTAAAAACGACTGTAACTTACTTTATTTTAAAAATAACTATGGCATATGTTATATCGAATTGAAGGGAAAAAAATAGCCATTTTAATAAAGTCATAGCCAACTATTGTTTCCATTTAAAAAAAAAGGTAAATTTGTGTCATATCTCCCAAAATATGGGCGATTTTTTTTTTATTTTTTGTTATTAATCTGTGTAAAATTTTCTACAACTTTGTTCCTTACAGTTTTTTTCTCTCTATGATAATAATAGAGATATATTGATTTCAAGAAATTGACACATTTTACTTTATTCAAAATATCTAGTTACCCTTGACTTTTTCAAATATTTTGAAAGTGTCATTTTATTCGTCCTATAAAACTACACTTCTTTCCCCATTTAACCGTTTTTCTATCTCTTATAGTTTCCGAGATCCCCATAGAGAACATCGAAAAAACTGACCCTGTATACTGTAATTACTTGTAATTATCTAAATCATGAAGTAACCACATTTAAATTCAGCCCGTATTTGTGACGTAAGCGATCTCTACCCCCCACTCTAAAATCTTCAATTCTGTCCATCCTTCTTACCGTATACTCGACCGTCCTTGGCGTTGCCAAACGTTTTTTTTTTGTAAGGGCGGGAATTTTAAACTTGTAATTTTAAGGTTTATTAATAAGAAATTAGGAAATGCTTTGCAATTATTGGTTAGGTTACATTATTATTGGTTAGAAACAATGATGTAGATCAATACAAATTATTATGAATGATAGTAGGCTTACACAAATTTAAATGAGCTTGGTGATGGTATGTATGAACACCGCTTTATAATAATTTATAATATATAATTTTTAATAGTTTGTATTGGCTTACATCAATGGGCCCGTTCATCAAAATTTGTTTGCGATGTATGTTGGTATCTAATGAACGGTACTCTGGCTGGTCTATTTTCTACGATTGTAAAAATACCAAACACGTTCACGATTAACAGTCCGGTTGTTACTACTGTTATCGGGGTGCGGGACGTCGCTTGCTGTTGTGCTAATTTTTATAAAGAGCATGAGTTATGCACTAACGACGTTCCTCCGTAACAACTCCGGTGGCTCAGGATTGGTCACACACAAAATAATAATAATAAATTGACTTACCTAAATATCCTTGGTCAAAAGGCACTCATTTTTATTGTATACAAAAAAGGTTGTTTGAATTTTGTATGAATTCAAAATGACTATTGTTTTAAAAAAAAACAACACTTAAAATTTATTGACAAGAAAAAAAAAGGACCAACAAAAATGTAATGAATGAAACAAATGAACACAGAAATACAATGATTAAGCTAAACAAACAATGATAAAATGAACGATGATAAAAATATATGAAATGAACAAATGAATGAAATTGAACGAACGTGATGTGACGATTCAATAAATAATGACACCGACAACTTATAGGTACGCGACGACTAACAAATGATGAAAACTTCACTTGATAAAACTTCGAACTTCACTTCATGTATCCTGAATGCGTTTTTGAACTTGATGTCTGGAGTTCGACTGACTTGTGATGACCGAATCAAGTTTTCGAACTGTACTGCCTTTCCTCTGTTTTTTTTTTTTTTTTTTTTTGGGGAGAGAGGAGGAAAATGCTTTATGCATACCTTCTGTTATCCCACCCACGTATGGGAAGGATAACAATAGGTTATGTCCGACTCTCACGGACTAAAAACCCCCTCTTGTTTGTCTTTTAGGACAAACTTTGGTAGTACGATGCCATTTTTTTTTCCGGCATTCCTCACTACTGTGTTATATTTATTTTGTCTTTAAGTGTTGTTATTTTGGTCGTTTTTTTTTTTGTATGTTTTGTTTGATTAGTTTAGTCAGTGTTGTCTGAATTTATTAATAGTGTTTTAAAAGTAGTCGGTTTGTTAGTTTTTATGATTGCGGTGTGTTTAAGTAGGGGGTTTTCTGCGTCAATGATTTTATTTGTGAAGTTTGTGTTTAATTTTTTTATGTGTTCCGTGATTGTTTCTTTGTGTTGCGCCAAGTCGTACAAGTTTTTGTTGGATATTCGTGGGGGGGGGGGGGTTTATGAAACTTTCTAAGTATTTTGTTTTCTGTGGTTTGTATATTTTTTATGGTGCTTTTACTTGTTAATGACCATATTGGGCATGCATATGTTATGAGTGGCCTGACTACTGATGTGTACAAGTGTGTTCGTGTTTTATGTTTAAGTTTGTGTGCGATCCACGCTAGTTTGCGGGATCTTTGTGTTGCAAGTGTTGTTTTATGGTTTATGTGTTTAGTGTATTTGTGATTGTTCTGTATGGTGACCCCAAGGTATTTTAAGCTGTCCTTCCACTGGATGTTTTTTTGTTTTATTTGGATATTTGGGAGATTTGGTGAGTTTTTAGTTGTTTTGAAAGCTATTGCTTCTGTTTTCTCTTCGTTAATTTTTAGGCCCCATCGTTCGAAATAATTAATTATTCTCTCGATGGAGTCTTGTAGGAGGTTGGATGTAAGAGTAGGATGTTTGGATGAAGCTAGGATTGCTGTATCGTCCGCAAACAGGGCGGTGGTTATTCGGGGATCGTCATTTATAGGGATTTTGTTTATGAAAATGTTGAACAGTGTAGGGCCCAGTGCGCTACCTTGGGGTACACCACACAGTTGTGTTTTAATATGTGATTGTGTGTTGTGTGCTGAAACTGTGTATTTTCGGTTAGTAATGTATGATTTGATGAGTTTGATTAGTATTAGTGGTGTGTTGATTTCATGCAGTCTGTGTATGATGACGTCGTGCCTGACTGTGTCGAATGCTTTTTCGATATCCAGCGTGGCCATGGCGGTGTTTTTTTTAATGTTTTTGTTATGTTGTATTGTTTCTACGACACGGAGGAGCTGTTGTGTTGTTGAATGTTGGTTTCTAAAACCGAATTGTTGTGGTATCGTTATGTTATTGTCTTGTAGGTGTTTTGTTAGTTTGTCGTGTATTAGTCTTTCTAGTATTTTGCTTAATGTCGGGAGTAGGTTTATAGGGCGGTAATTACGTGGGTTTTCGGGGTCTTTCTTTTTCTTTTTGATAGGAATTATTATGGATGTTTTGAATTGATCAGGATAGTGGGAGTGTTGGAAGATTGCGGTGTATAATTCCGCAATTTTCTCTGTTAGATTGGGATGGATATTTTTTATGGCTATGTTGGGTATGTTATGTATTCCGGGTGTTTTGTTGTTGTTTAGTCTTTTAACAATGCTTGTGATTTGTTCTGGTGTGATTTGTATGTCCTCGTTGTGTGTGGTGTTGTTTATTAGTGTGTTTGAGTTATCTACTTGTGTTTGTGTGTTTGTCGAGTGCGTTGGGTGTGAATATTTCTTCGTATGTGTCTGCTAGTAGATTAGCTTTCTCATTGTCTGTGTTTGCTGTTTTGTTGTTGTTTTTAAGAATCGGTATTGGTGTGTATTCCCTGAGTATTGTCTTTGTGAGTCTCCAGGGTGGCAATGTCTCGTTTTGTGTGATTATTTGTTCCCATTTTTGTGAATTGTATTCTTTTATTAGTGTTTTGATGTCATTTTGTAGTCTGTTTTTTTTAGTTTTTAGTTGTGGGTCCATCGTGTTCATGAAGTCTTTGTAAATCCGATTTTTTTCTTTTATTAGTCGTATTATGAACGGTGGAAGTGGGTTGTGTCTTGTGTTGTTATTTCGTCGTTTGTGTATTGCTTGTGCAAGTGAGTTTGTTATACAGTTTATTATTTGTGTGGTGCATTTGTCTATTTCGTTTTTGTTTGTAGGCTTGATTATGTGTTCTGTCTTTTCGGTGAGTGAATTGAATAGCGTCCAGTTCGTGTTTTTTGTCGTGTATTTTGTCCGTGGTTTGGTTGTGTTTTGCTGTACGTTTGTATTTATTTGAAACATTACTGGCAGGTGGTCTGAGTATAGTGCTGGTTTAGTGTGACAGTCGTGTATGTCAATATCTTTGTGTAATATTATGTCAAGTATGTTTGATGTCGTTTGTGCGTTGCGTGTGTAAACGTGGGTTGCGTCGTCGGGGGCGGTTATCTGTATGTTGTCGTAGTTGTCTGTGAATTTTGTCAGTGCGTTTCCGGTTGTGTTGTTTTTGTCGTGTTTCCAGTCTATGTGATGGGCGTTGTAATCGCCTGCCGCAATTACAGGGCCTGGTATTGTTAGGATGTTTTTTAGTGTGTTTTGTTTTAGTGTTCTGTCCGGTGGTTTGTATATGCCCTTTCCTCTGTCTTCCGCTGTCTCTTATCTTCCCAACCACCGCTGTCTTCCCCCCCTGCCATGTATCTTGCGGGTGACGGTGATTGGTCGAGAACGTGGTGGAAGAAGCAGAGGGTGGAGTTTTCATATTTAGCTAAGGCCAAAAAGTTTTGGGCCTCTGGTTTTCGACTGCTCCGGCGTGTCGAAGTTTGTGCTGCAGATGTTACGACCATAAACCTTTGTTCTCGCTGTTTTTTCCGAAATTTTAAGAAATTCCCAAAGGCTTTGTTTTCATGGTCTTAAACATCTTCAGCGCGCCGTGGGTTTTATGGCGCTGGTCCTCGGAGGTGCGGAATTTTATGACCTTCCTCGGGATTGTAAACATCGGCCGGTGCTGGTCGCGCGGTTAATGATGGGGTGGTTTGCAAGTCGTCATTGTTGGTCACGTTCGGGGGAATTCAATGTTGGACTAATTTACATATTTACAAGAAAAAAATATATACAAAAGAACATCGAATGAATGGTTACGAACTTGAGTCATTTGGAATTAAAATGATTATGAAATGAAATGAGCAAAACAAATGGAGTCCGATGTTTTCGCGAATGTGAATAAAATAATCAAGTTACGACGTTTTCGATAAAACGCCGGTAACACTACTTCCGATGAATATTGATTCGAAAGAGCAACTTGTTACATGAATTTAATTTCGGTTCATAATGGTCAGTAAATAATATCCATAACTTGTCATTGTAGTTAGAGGTGTATTAATCAATACTTAAAAATATTTACAGAAAATATACAAGTTAAAATGTCGCGTTGCCGATTATGTTGTTCGTTGTAATGTCTGATTACTTCTGTTCGTCGTCCTCTGTTGTTGAGATTCTCGAAAGGGTTGGGGGTGGTACCTAAAGAAAAAGTGGTGGTGGTGAAGTCACCCTAATTGGTTGTTGAATGATGAACCTACCACCACTTTCACAGTGTTGCCAAACTGCCTTCATATTTGGTGACGAAGCGCGTGGGTCTGGCACCCACGTGGTAGAAAAACCCGCTGAGCCCTTTTGGGCCGAGGGCTGGTCGTACCGCACTTTTCGCGGAACACAAACAATAGCGCACTAAACTGTTTAGAAATGTACACATTTCTTCCTAAGTAATAAAAATCTATACAATTTCTAATTGCCCTGGACACAACCCGGACACCCCTTATGTTAATGAGGGTTTCGTTACGGCGTATCAGGTAAAGCCGTAACACCGGTCATCAGAGAATTCCGAGAATTCCCTAACAGTTGGCAGTAAACTCCCAACTCTTGTTTCTGATGAACCCATTGTCCCTAACCAATAATAACCTAACCTAACCAATAATTGCAAAGCACGGTGATGGGTCACGTTTCCCAATCCAAATTTCCCAATCCATATTTCCCAGTCCACGTTTCCCAATATATAATTTTCCCAATAACCACATTTCCCAATCGCCATTGTTCCCAATCTATTCATTTCCCAATCGCTGTCTATTCCACACACTTCTGTGTTAGGTTAGAATAGTAGAAAGATTTGGAATAGAAGGGATTGTGTAAGTCTCTTTGCGCACGCTGCCTATTCCACACATTTCTGTGTTAGGTTAGAAATAGTATGGAAATAGTCGGGACAATCTTGAATGTCCCGTCCACAAACCATACATGACTACGCATCAGTCTTTTCAGGTTCTCCTCGGTAGCAAACATGATTAGTCTTCCCCCTTCGTATTCATCGTCTTCACCAGAGTCATACAGTAGAAACCGTTCACCCGATAGCGATATTTGATACTGGTCAGGAACGCGTTGAAGTTGCTCCAATGATTGCGGATTCGCTGGCATATCCTTGGTCCGCTGACGTTGGACGGCTTTTCTCAGGTTTTCTCGATCCGGAAGCTGCGATAGAATACCGGAAGGAACGTTCTGCACCTGTGTTCGGAGAAGTTGAGCTGGAGGGGTTTCAGGAGCATCAGCGGCTTTCCTCTTCAATGTTGCGATGAGCCTGCAGGCCTCCACTTCCTCATTGTTTGGTGCATGGAGATGCTCTGATTCATCCGGCCCTTTGATTACTTCAATTCCACTGCCAGAACTTTTAGTGATAGCGCGGGCCGAACATTCTTTCTTCTTGCGGCAATTCAAAAAAACATGACCTCCACTTTCCGAATGCTTGTAGTAGAGAAATCCTTCCACGTGTAAAAAGAAGCCTTTACCGCGAGATTTAATTAATTCGGCCATTATGAGGAATTTTGATGATGTAGTAATGTCAATAAGTAATGTGTCAACCGAAATAACCTGAACGAACAAATGACATTCCAATTTGAATCTCCAATTTGAAATATTCGATTGAGAAATGAATAGATTGGGAACAATGGCGATTGGGAAATGAATAGATTGGGAAAAAAAGGCGATTGGAAAAAACGGATTGGGAAATGTGACCCCCAATCGCAAATCACTTTCTAATTTCTTATTGATAAACCTCATTATGTATTATTCTGTTTTACTATTACTGAAAATTACAAGTGTAAAATTCCCGCCCTTTCAAAAAAACCTTTAGCAACGTCGAGCACTTGACATCCAGTTGTTTACTGTTAGTGCTAGGTGGGGTAAAACAAGATTTATATTCTTGCCATTGAAAAATACAAGTTGTTTTTTCTCTTGCAATTTTATTTTATTACAAATTATATTTCTCAGGCCGTATAGTCCATTGAGTCCGCAGCCAATGTCACCGGATCTCATCAATAGGTCGAGAAGCACATCACCAGCCCTCGACATACCCAGGATAGACTTAATGAACGAAATGCAAGACTTGTTTCAGTTCCATCTCGACACGCCGCCAGTCGATAGATCGGTGAGCCTCTTGTCGCTTTTATTTTTATCAAGCAATGCTTTTGAGTGCACTCGTTCAGCTTGCAAATCACCCATTTGTGTTTCATTTGTTTTAACAACAAGACCATCCATAGTTGCACGTGTTATCAAAACAGATAAGTATAAATACAACACAAACTGTTCATTTTAATGTGATTCCAAATTTATTAAAATCTGTTACTACCGTGCTATCATTTAAACTATAAATTAGAGTAGGCAGCATTATTTTTATGCCCAGAATGCTAATTGAATGATGGAATAAGATTGAGGTTCTGGTCAACAGGGCTTAGATGCCTGTTGACCAGAACCTCAAACTTATTCCATCATTTAATTAGCATTCTGGGCATAAAAATAATGCTGCCTATACGGGAAAGAAGAAGAAGTTTGAGGTTATGATAAATTACGTGTTGACAGTCAGTAGTGCCAATCTAATTTCAAATTCAAAACCTACTCTAATTTATATTTTATGGGAGTTTTTATCAATATTCTTTTACTTTCTGCTTTACGTTTTGTTTTTAAATAAGTAAAAGTAGTTGGGATCATGTTTTTTTCTTGTTGCTTCTCTCGTTATCATCATCATCAATAGGCTAACAGTTTTGTGCACTTGTCGTTCACTTGCAGCTAAAACCCGTGCGAAGTTTAGAAAACTTCAAACATTCCTCCCCGACGTCGAGCCCCGACCGTTGGCTTTTCCCCTCCAGGTCGAGCGCCCCCATGGCCTCGCCCCCCTCCCGCCTCTTCCTCTCGAAAACCCAGGACACCCAAAATCTGCTGCAGTCCCCCGACGACGTCTTCTCCTCCCCGCCCGTCCCCCCCAGAACCCAAGACCTCTTCGGAAACACGCCGTTTGTGGTCGGAGGTGGAAGGGAGAACGGCCAGCCCGTTTTCCTTGTTGCTAATCAAAACACTATCGACGTGGTCAGGTTGTCGCCACCTTCGAGTTCACCCAGTCGCAAGGTAACGGTTTTTGTTGGTTTCTTTCTGGGTTAGTTACGCATGCTTTTGTTTCTTTTTTGTGTGTTTGTTGTTAAATTATGTCAATTAATTGTTTTTATTTATCATATTGAATATTGATCAAGTACTTTCGAAACCTCGTAAGTCCACAATGTTAAATTTTACAGGAGACACAAAAAACTAGTTAATTTTTATATGAGCTGTGTAATCCTTGTGATTTTTTTTTATAGTACCTAAAACTTCATCATGAGCGTATTTAATAAGTATTTTGAGTAGATGTTTTCAGGCACACTTGCCAAATTCTGTAAATCTTAAGATTTTCCCTTTCTTTTTTTTTAAGTTTATTTTAAACCTTTAAACAAGTGATTTCCACTCCCAGACTAAGCATGAAGTAACATTTCGAGTTTAGAAAAGCCCCGTGAAGATTTGTCGAGGGTCGCGCAGCGACCCGAGACTAATTTTCTGGGCTTTTCTAAACTCGAATTTTACTTCATGCGCCACGCGTGTACAACACTGATTTCAGGTGAGGTTCAACTAAACATGAATTCACAATATTTTTGTTGTGTACGTGTGGCGCATGAAGTAAAATTTCGAGTTTAGAAAAGCCCAGAAAATTTGTCTCGGAGTTCAATTTGAAGCATTAAACGAGTGTTGTCCACTCCCAGACTAAGCATGAAGTAAAATTTCGAGTTTAGAAAAGCCCCGCGTAGAAAATTTGTCGAGGGTCGCGCAGCGACCCGAGACAAATTTTCACGGGGCTTTTCTAAACTCGAAATTTTACTTCATGCGCCACGCGTATAAAACACTAAAATATTGTGAAATGTATGTATATTCGAACTTCACTTGAAATCTGTTTTATACGCGTGGCGCATGAAGTAAAATTTCCAGTTTAGAAAAGCCCAGAAAATTTCGCTGCGCAACCGGAGACAAATTTTCTGGGTTTTTCTAAACTCGACATCTTACTTTATGCGCCACGCGTATAAAACAGATTTCAAGTGAAGTTCGAATATACATAAATTTCACAATATATTAGTGTTTTATACGCGGGGCGCATGAAGTAAAATTTCGAGTTTAGAAAAGCCCAGAAAATTTGTCTCGGGTCGCTGCGCGACCCTCGACAAATTTTCACGGGGCTTTTCTAAACTCGAAATTTTACTTCATGCTTAGTCTGGGAGTGGACAACACTCGTTTAATGCTTCAAATTGAACTCCGAGACAAATTTTCTGGGCTTTTCTAAACTCGAAATTTTACTTCATGCGCCCTGCGTATAAAACACTAATATATTGTGAAATTTATGTATATTCGAACTTCACTTGAAATCTGTTTTATATGCGTGGCGCATAAAGTAAGATGTCGAGTTTAGAAAAACCCAGAAAATTTGTCTACGGTTGCGCAGCGAAATTTTCTGGGCTTTTCTAAACTGGAAATTTTACTTCATGCGCCACGCGTATATAACAGTTTTCAAGTGAAGTTTGAATATACATACATTTCACAATATTTTAGTGTTTTATACGCGTAGCGCATGAAGTAAAATTTCGAGTTTAGAAAAGCCCAGAAAATTTGTCTCGGGTCGCTGCGCGACCCTCGACATATTTTCACGGGGCTTTTCTAAACTCGAAATTTTACTTCATGCTTAGTCTGGGAGTGGAAAACCCTCGTTAAAGCTTCAAATTGAACTCTTTTAAAAACCAACGAATGTCGAAAAATGTCCAGCTTATGCATATGTTTACCTTAAAGAAAAATGCACTGTATGTTTTTCCTCTTTAGTTTGCGCTTGAAAAATACTTAAAAGTGTAATATTCACTATTGCACACATTTTTTAAAAGATTTGTTTAATTATTAATTGCGGGTAGAATTAATCACTAACAAATATTGATATGTATAAGTGAACGCAATGTTTTCGTTCAGCTAAAAGAGGTGTGCATTTTTAAAATAATATATTTATTATCGATTTAGATTTTGACGACATGTAGATTTTAAATTCACTAATCACTCTTTAATATTTCATATAAAATATTGCTTATTTTTCTAATTCTACGTTTGTGCTATTTTGTAATTCCAAGTCTTCTAAATCTGATTTTCATTTTTAACAAACAAAACGTCGAACACTAAAGATAAAAAAATATATAACCAGTGTTTTAAAACGAACACGCCAATCCCTCAAGTAAAATATTGCAGAAATAAGTCGTTACACGTTTAATTAAAATAAAAAATTGATAATTTATTTAATTACTATTGATAAAAAACTGAACAAATAAAGAACAAAACATAATACACAACTAGTTATTGTTTAAAGAAGTTTTAAACACTGATTTAACGTGAAGTTCAAAATAAACAACTTTAGGACCTGCAAATCTCAGATTGGAATACAATAAAATGTAAAAATAAATGTAATTAAATTGATAACATTTCAGTCAACTTTGAGTCAGGAATTGGGGCTTTAATTTTTGTCAATTTTTATTTCATTTCATTTATATCCAGAAAGAATAGTTAGTCAGAAGTGTGTTATATAATGCAAAAGTAAGATTTAATAACTAAAGTAAATCTTATAAATAGTATACTTATTTAAATAAATTGAAATCAATTAATAAAACTTATAATTAGGTATAATATATTAAAAATATTGTAAATATGAAGAAGACAATAAATACATATTGTGGGGCGGGTTGTTTCCAAATGTTTTAGTTCTTAGTAAAACTGATTTATTTCAATATATACAGTGGGTACGTTAAGAAATATATATACAGAATGTCAAAATCGTCGGTGTAGGTGTCGAGTGTCCAGAGGGTGGAGGTGCCAGGTGTCCAACGGGTGGAGGTGCCGGGTGTCCAACAGGTGGAGGTGTATGGTGTCCAACAGGTGGGTGGTCCTCGGTCTGGAGCTGTAGGCGATATAGGACGGCACTTCGTCGCAGATATCTCGAGCGTACTATTCTCAGACTTGGAAAACTTCGAGACCGTACATAGATGCAGGAAGAGTCCAAGATCAGAGTTTGTGTTGCTCTGCCGATTCTGGGGTGTTGCGGCTGCTTTTATGTCGTTTGTGTTGTGCCCTTCCCTTAATCGGTGGTGGTGTTTGGTGGGAGTTGCGGTGGTCGGTACGTCGGGTATGTTGGTGGCGCTATCGGAGAGGGTAGTTGCGGAGCGCTCTTGAACTAAATAGGGCGCGATGCGTATACCCTTACAATTCTCCCCCTCAGGACCCTTAAGACGTCCCGGCAAAGGGTTCTGGATTCTTTCTTGGTCTTCCCCTTTTGCGAATGGGATAAGTGGGGCGTCCTAGTTCTTCGTTTTCCACACATCGTTTTAGAGCTGAAGTGTGGTATGTTGCCAGTGGTATAGACGGGTTGTCCCTGGAAGCAATTTCATACGAGCATGGTCCTTTTGTTGCTAGTATGACGTAGGGACCGTCCCTTTTTGGCGTAAATTTGGCTGACTTCTTTTTCTCGGCTTGGCTAAGAGTGTGGGAGGTGACCCAAACTAGGTCTCCTGGCTGGTATGTCTCCGATGGTTGCCTCTTTTTGTCAGCTTGTATCTTCCTCTGGTCTTGAGATTTCTCGTGTTTTTCTTGGGCCAGGTAGAATGTGTTGACCATTTCTTCTAATTTTTTTGTGATTTCCGGAAGATGTATGTCTGTTTTCATAATCTCTCGAAGATCGTGCTCAACGTCGCTAGGAGTCCGAAGTTCTCCTCCGAATGTTAGATATGCAGGCGAAACTCCTGTAGAGCTGCATGTGGTTGAGTTCATCGCGAACCGGATGGCTGGTAATTTGCTGGGCCAGCTTGTATGATTCGTCCCAACCTGTATAGCTAGCTGTGCTTTCAGGTCTCTGTTTTTCCTTTCGACGGAGTTTACGGCGGGGTGGTAGACTGGAGTGAAACTATGGTCTATTTGGAACCAGTGCGTTATCTGCTGCATCACGGCGCTAATGAACTGGGTTCCATTGTCGCTTATAATACGGCGAGGTAGTCCGAATCTTAAGAATATTTCTTCAATTAGGATGGTACTGCAGGCTGCTGCTGTAGCGTCTTTTAAGTGGAATAACTCAACCCATCTGGCTGTGTCTTCGATGATAAGTATCCACTTCTCCTTCTGTGGTCCTTCTGGGAGTGGTCCGAAAAGGTCTATCGCAATCACTTCGAATCTTCTGTTCATGGTAGGTGTTTGCAGAAGGCCTGGGGGTTTATAATTGGCGGCTTTGTATTTTTGGCACTCTTGGCATTGTTTTACATAGTTGGCGACGTCTCTGATGCCGGGCCAGTAGTGTGTGCGGAGAATTTTCCGGAGAGTCCTCTCGCTTCCGTAGTGTCCTGCACTTGGATCATTGTGGAATCTTTGTAAGATCTCTTTCCTTTGATTCTTTGGAATGATAATTTGGGGATCTTCGGTGTCGTCGTCCGGGGAGTAGCGGTACAGCACTCCTTGGTTTATGATGTAGCCTCGGGTCGTCCATTGGGTTATCTCCTCGGGGCGATTTGCTTCGAAAGTATCAATAATTTTCCGAATTTCTTCATCCTAGAGTTGTCTTTGGCGGATGACGGCGGGGTCTTTCGTTGGGAGATCGACGGTGATCAAGTCGATCTCTGTGTTGCTGATGGGTGGTCCTGAGAGGAAGTCTGCTATCAGGTTTGCTTTTCCTGGGGTATATTCAATGGTTATATTGAATGGTTGTAGTTGAAGAGCCCATCTTGCAAGACGTCCGCTTGGAGACTTTAGTCATCAGCCATCTCAAAGGTTGGTGATCGGTGAGGATAACCGCTGGGCTATCTTCGATGTATCCTCTAAATTTCTGAACAGCCCATACGACAGCGAGTGCTTCTCTTTCCGTAGTGCTGTAATTTACTTCTGCCTTGTTGAGGAGGCGACTGGCGTATTCTATTGGACGTTCTTCCCCTTTCTCCCCCTGCATGAGAGCTGCTCCTAATGCGTAGGCACTAGCATCAGTTCGTAGCACGAATGGGGCGGATTGGTCTGCTTGTTGTAGTATCGGGGTAGTTACTAATTTTCCTTTTAGCGCTTCGTAGGCTTCCTGCTGTGGTGGTCCCCAATTCCAGGTGGCGTTCTTTTTGGTTAACTCGATTAAAGGTTTGGCCATCATCGCAAAATCCTTGATGAATTTTCTGTACCAGCTGCAAGCTTGTACAAAACTTTGTAGTTGTTTGATGTTTCTCGGAGCTGGGCGTTCGGTGATGGCTAAGACCTTCTCGGGATTTAGCTGTAGACCTTCCGGGCTTATGATGTGTCCCAATTACTTGACTGAGGTGCAGCCAATCCTACATTTCTTCCGGTTTATCCTGAGCTGGTACTTCTGTAAGTTTTGGAACACCTTCCTCAAATCCTCGATGTGTTCCTCGACAGAGCCGGATAAAATAATGAGGTCATCTAAGTAGACTAGGACTCTTGTCGGTTGAATTCCTGTCTTAACGCGGTCCATCAACCGTTGGAACGTAGCAGGAGCATTTCTGAGGCCGAATGGCATCCTGTTATGGCGGTATGAAGGCTGTTTTGTCCCTATCTTGGGGTTTTATCAAGATTTGGTGATATCCCGACTGGAGGTCCAGGGTAGACATCAGGGTAATTTCCTTGGTCGAGTGGAGCAGGTCATCTATCCTTGGTAGGGGATACGTGTCTGGTTTAGTAATGGCGTTCAATCGGCGGTAGTCGATGCAAAGCCTGATCTTTCCTTCAGGTTTCGGTACTAATACGACTGGCGCGGCCCATGCGCTCTCACATTCTTCTATGATGTCGTCCTCCAGCAGTTGTTGGATCTCGGCTCGCAGATCCTCGGCTTTTTTAGGAGAAAGTCGGTAGGGCGGCTGAGCAATTGCTTCGTCGGTGGTCCCTTCGTATCGAACGCTGTCCTAAATTCTTCTAAGAGGTGGTTTAATGTTTTTTTCTCCTCTAGGTTTAATGATTCTGCTTCCTTTCCCTCTTGAAGGTAGATTTCTTCTAAGTCCAGGGAAGCGAATTGTAAGTTCCAATACATATTTATTTGCTCGATGGCATCGTGGAACATAAAGTCGAATTGATCCAGATGCTGCGGGTTTGGTTGATATCCTGGGTTTCTCGGAGAGTCCGGAATAGGGGTGATAATCGGTCCATATCCCGTTTCCAATTCCGATGCGTAGTCGCAGGCCATGGATACGTCCATTTCTTCGTCCATTCCTTCCGGAGGTACTGGAAGTCCTGTCTCCTCCTTCTGGATGAATGGGCGTTCCTGTTTTTCGTCCCAGAATGACCATTTCTTCCTTTTCATGTTCAGTATCAGTCCGGCATTTTCGATAAAATCGATCCCGAGCAGGGTCTTCGCGTGCGGTGTATCTGGCACGTGTACGAAGGTGGTTTAGATTGTTCTTCCTCCAACTTGGACTTGAGTGGCGGTAAACTTGGTGGTTCTGACTCTGCTGGATCCATCGGCTAGAGTGATCTTGACTGCCTTCTCGCTGAAACGGTACCCCTGTTTCTGGAGTTCATTGTACAGGTCTTGGCTAGCGAGGCTTGAACGGGCTCCAGTGTCGAGGTAAGCAGTTCCTGAGGTGTTTCCGATGTGGATGTTTAGCGCAGGTCTATCTCTCACTCGAAGGCCAATATCTGTTGAGCAGAAACCTACAGCAGGCGGGATTTCATTGCTCGTCTTCTGGTTGCAGGTAGGGCAATTTCTTCTTATGACTCCGGGGGTCTGGCATCCGTAACACCTTATTTCTTGTGGTTTCGTAGGGGGTAGCTCCTTTGCTTTTCTCTTTCTGGATTCTTTCTCCGTATGTCCGAAATTCCTACAGAAATCGCATCTGGATCGGGTTTTAGATTCTAGCATCCCACGGGTTGGAATTGCTTTCTCTTTTAGGTGTGTTTCTAGTGGTCTTGCTTGATCCAGAAGGTCCCGGAACGTTTTTATTGTTGTTCTCAGGATTCGGTCTCGGATTTCGTACCGCAATAACCCGTACAGCATGTCTAGTTGGTTTTCTTCCGACTGGGTGTTCTCTAGGCGGGCGAACAATGCTCTTTTCCCTGCAATGAAGGTGCTTGTGAGTTCATTCGGTCCTTGGGGTTTCGAAAAGATTTCTGCATAAATCTTGTATGCTGGCATCGCTGGAGCGTATTCTTCTAATACCATTTTCTTGGCATCGTCCCAGGTCGTGATGCTGTCTTTGATGCCTTTCCACCACGTGCTGGCGGGGCCTCCTAACAGCATCTTGAATCCTTTGATGGCGGCTGCATCGGTTATTCCTTCTGTTTCTTTGAAGAAATCTAGGTTGTCCATAAAGTCCTGGACGTTTTCTTGGTTCCTGATTCCATGGAATCGGCCAGGGAAGTCCGTGAACTGCTTGGTGTGTTCCTTCGGTTTGATGGCGTCGATGAGTTCCTTCAGTTGATCTGCTGTCATTGCCATCTTGCCGGATGTTTGACTTCTGGTTACCGGAATTTTGCTTTTCTATCTTCTTATCGGTTTTCTTCCCACTGTCCCACTCGTTGGGCGCCAATTTGTGGGGCGGGTTGTTTCCAAATGTTTTAGTTCTTAGTAAAACTGATTTATTTCAATATATACAGTGGGTACGTTAAGAAATATATATACAGAATGTCAAAATCGTCGGTGTAGGTGTCGAGTGTCCAGAGGGTGGAGGTGCCGGGTGTCCAACAGGTGGAGGTGCCGGGTGTCCAACAGGTGGAGGTGTCGGGTGTCCAACAGGTGGGTGGTCCTCGGTCTGGAGCTGTAGGCGATATAGGACGGCACTTCGTCGCAGATATCTCGAGCGTACTATTCTCAGACTTGGCAAACTTCGAGACCGTACATAGATGCAGGAAGAGTCCAAGATGAGAGTTCATGTTGCTCTGCCGATTCTGGGGTGTTGCGGCTGCTTTTGTCGTTTGTGTTGTGCCCTTCCCTTAATCGGTGGTGGTGTTTGGTGGGAGTTGCGGTGGTCGGTACGTCGGGTATGTTGGTGGCGCTATCGGAGAGGGTAGTTGCGGAGCGCTCTTGAACTAAATAGGGCGCGATGCGTATACCCTTACAATATCAATATTTGTTAGTGATTAATTGTACCCGCAATTAATAATTAAACAAATCTTTTAAAAAATGTGTGCAATAGTGAATATTACACTTTTAAGTATTTTTCAAGCGCAAACTAAAGAGGAAAAACATACAGTGCATTTTTCTTTTAGGTAAACATATGCATAAGCTGGAAATTTTTCGACATTCGTTGGTTTTTAAAAGAGTTCAATTTGAAGCTTTAACGAGGGTTTTCCACTCCCAGACTAAGCATGAAGTAAAATTTCGAGTTTAGAAAAGCCCCGTGAAAATTTGTCAAGGGTCGCGCAGCGACCCGAGACAAATTTTCTGGGCTTTTCTAAACTCGAAATTTTACTTCATGCGCCACGCATATAAATCACTAAAATATTGTGAAATTTATGTATATTCGAACTTTGCTTACAATCTGTGTTTTATTCGGGTGGCGCATGAAGTAATAAGTCCTGATTTTTTTAAAAATCAGGACTTATGAGGTTTCAGAAATAGTTGATCGATATGTAATTATTTTATAAGGTTGTTATGATTTTATAAAGTTTATTGTCAGGGCTGTATAATTTTTGTGCTCGGGGCTAAATTCAAATGTTACCCCTCTTGTTTACACAGCCCTGAATTAACAAAATGCATTGAAATTAAATATTACATACTTGAGTCGCCTATTTTCAAAAACCCCTAAATCCATTCGAAAACAATGGATTTATCGGTTTTTGCAAATAGGCGACTCACTTAATCACCATTGACTTTATTGTTAAATAAACCGTGTGATCATTTAAATTTTAAATTACAGTAGGCGGTATTTTTTTGTGCGGTTACCCATAATGCTAATCGAATAAATTGGAGGTTATGGTAAACAATGTCTTAACAGTCAGTAGTACCAATCTAATTTAAAATTCAAAGCCTATTCTAATTTATATTTTAAAAGATAGCACGATGTTCAAATCAAATTTAATTTAGAGGGACGAAGAAAGTCAGGATTTAATCCGGCTGGATTCCTCGTCGGACATGGACGAATTTGATCCGTTAAAGTCGACGAGTTCGACGTCACTATCGAACTCCTCGTACTTAACCAACACGGACCTGCTCACCACCGATGGGCCTATACCCTTAAGCATTTCCAACCCTCTCTACAATTACGAAAACCACACGGTCAAACAAAACGGCGTGCCGTCGACGCAGAGGCCCAGCTACACGAGCCGAGATCAGGACCTCTTGGAGGAGTACGGGCTGACCTTCTCCAGCTTCGACAGCTTCGGATCGAACACCAAAGTCAACAAACAGAGCCAGTGGGCGAAGTTTGAATAAAGCCCGCTCTCTGGAGTTTTTTTGAAAAATTATTTATTTACATATCCAAAAAATGCAAAAGATGAATCGCAGAAGAAAAGTCATTGTGTACGTCAATTTTTCATACAAGTGATTGTGTAATTAAAGAGTGTAACTATTGTATATAATATTTATATTTATATAAAATTCAAAGTATATGCGGCGTTAAACACGTCCCAGAGGAGATGATGCGCGGATGTAAGAGACTTGAAGATTTTTTAAATGATACTATATTATAGTTTTAGCTGTGATAACAAAACAAAGTTTTTATGTAATTGTTTTTATTTTTATTCTTTTCTGTGTATTTGTGCACTGATTTAATCCCCACTCCCCGAAAAAGAAATAAAATTATTTAGCAAATTTCTGTGTTTTTCTCGATTTCATTGATGTATTAGGTCAGTGCATAATTATTTCGCAGCCTTACTTTTCTGTATCTTATTTTTTATTTTCATAAAAATAATCATTTCTTTTCAATTAATAAAAATTCGTATGGAAAATCATATCAATATTCGCCATATTGTACTCACTTCGAGAAATGTTGAAGAGCAGAACGGTCACGATCTCTATGAACTTTCTGCCGGAAGAACAATCAGAAAGCCCAATTTATTACATTTTCTCCTCTTTGCATTTTATTTTATTTGAGAGATTGTGCTTTTTAAATCTTTATTGTTTTTAAAGACGCAATATTAGTAATTTAAATAATTGATTCTTAGAAATAATCTTTGTTTCAAATATGTTTTTATTATAACCCAATCAACGTTAACATATTATTTAAATTTAATTACACGTAACACAAACTATTATTTTAGTTTCACTTGACACTTACACACAGTCTTATTTCAATAACACTTATTTTTAACACAAAATTTAAAAAAATGTATTTATAAAAGTACAGCGAAACCGGAAAGAGAGGTTATGATAGACTCAAAAACGTAACCAAATATAGCGTCATTGTTCTCCTCGCACGTACAAGAGTCTGTGGGGAAAGTGGTAGGGCAAAACATGGAAAGATCCAATTCTGTCATACCTTGTTAGGCCCATCGACGTACCTTGCTTGGTCTCAAGGTACGTCGATAGTCGTAACACATGTGTGTTGCAAGGTATGACCGAATTGTATCTTTCCATGTTTTCCCCGCAGGCAAAGTTCGTACGAGAGAGAACAATGACGTTGTTTGTTTACGTTTTTGAGTCTATCATAACCTCTCTTTCTGGTTTCGCTGTACTTTCATAGATAGATTTTTAATATTTTGTGTTAAAAATAAGTGTTATTAAAATAAGACTTTGTGTTAGTGTTATATGTCGACCAACCGGTTTCAGTGAAAACCAACCGGTTTCAGTGAAATATATCGTGATGTACAAATTAAAATGTAAAATTCAGTTGAAATAATGCTCAAAATAATCCGCCAGGGAGAACTGACTCAATTTCGTCAAGGTCAAAAGGTGAAAAAGACCCTTAAATATGTATTTACATTTTACAGAGAGTTTTTATTTAAAATTTAAGTATTAAATGTAGTCGGTGGTGGCCTCTTCGTGGGGTTGGAAATTAGACTGACTGCATTTGTTTAAAACTTTTATAATCGCTAACAACAATTTCACATAACGTAACGTAACCTTCTCGTCTTCTAATAATTCTCTATGATTCAACAACCTGAACATAGCTCTCCTAAAATCTCATAAGTGTAGCCAACAAGAAATACATTTCTTTTACGCGGCGTTCGATGGCGCGCGCAAGCAGGTAATTCAAAAATATCGCCTACATAAAATTCAGCCTATTTTCTGTAAATCTTGTGATATTCCCTGTTTTTTTTCAAAGTTCATTTTAAAGCTTTAAACAAGTGATTTCCACTCCCAGAGTAGAAAGTTTGTCGAGGGTCGCGCAGCGACCCGAGACAAATTTTCACGGGGCTTTTCTAAACTCGAAATTTTACTTTATGCGCCACGCGTATAAAACACAGATTTTAAGCAAAATTCGAATATACATAAATTTCACAATATTTTAGTGATTTATTCGCGTGGCGCATGAAGTAAAATTTCGAGTTTAGAAAACCCCGAAAATTTGTCTCGGGTCGCTGCGCGACCCTCGACAAATTTTCACGGGGCTTTTCTAAACTCGAAATTTTACTTCATGCTTAGTCTGGGAGTGGACAACACTAGTTTAAAGCTTCAAATAGAATTTTTTTAAAAATCAACGAATGTCAGAAAATGTACAGCTTATGCATGTTTACCTAAAGTTTACCATGAAGTAACCACATTAAAATTCAGCGCGCATTTGTGACGTAAGCGATCTCTACCCCTACTCTAAAATCTTCGATTCTGTCAATCCTTCTTACCATATACTTGACCGTCCTTGGCTTGGTCTGAAATTAGTAGTTCATTCAATTACTAACAGATGGCTCCAATCCTTATGCTTATGCTTCCAGGCATGCACAATTTAAATATATCATTGTCCGATTATTTTTTTAATGTATTTTCAATATTTCGTAAATGCATTGATTTAATAATATATACTCTGTAGTCGGGGATGGCCTCTTCGTGGGGTTGGAAATTTGACGGACTGCATTTGTTTAAAACTTTAATAATCGCTAACAACAATTTCACATAACGTAACGTAACCTTCACGTCTAATAATAATTCTCTATGATTCAATAACCTGAACATAGCTCTCCTAAAATCTCATAAGTCTAGCCAACATGAAATACATTTCCTTTACGCTGCGTTAGATGGCGCGCACAAGCGGGTAATTCAAAAATATCGCCTACATAAAATTCAGCCTATTTTCTGTAAATCTTGAGATATTCCCTGTTTTTTTTCAAAGTTCATTTTAAAGCTTTAAACAAGTGATTTCCACTCCCAGACTAAGCATGAAGTAAAATTTCGAGTTTAGAAAAGCCCCGCGTAGAAAATTTGTCGAGGGTCGCGCAGCGACCCGAGACAAATTTTCACGGGGCTTTTCTAAACTCGAAATTTTACTTCATGCGCCACGCGTATAAAACACAGATTTTAAGCAAAATTCGAATATACATAAATTTCACAATATTTTAGTGATTTATTCGCGTGGCGCATGAAGTAAAATTTCGAGTTTAGAAAAGCCCCGTGAAAATTTGTCTCGGGTCGCTGCGCGACCCTCGACAAATTTTCTACGCGGGGCTTTTCTAAACTCGAAATTTTACTTCATGCTTAGTCTGGGAGTGGACAACCCTCGTTTAAACCTTCAAATAGATTTTTTTTAAATCAACGAATGTCAGAAAATTTACAGCTTATGCATGTTTACCTAAAGTTTACCATGAAGTAACCACATTTAAATTCAGCGCGCATTTGTGACGTAACCGATCTCTACCACCACTCTAAAATCTTCGATTTTGTTAATCCTTCTTACCATATACTTGACCGTCCTTGGCTTGGTCTGAAATAAGTAGTTCATTCAATTACTAACAGATGGCTCCAATCTTTATGCTTATGCTTCCAGGCATGCACAATTTAAATATTTCATTGTCCGATTATTTTTTTAATGTATTTTCAAAATTTCGTAAATGCATTGATTTAATAATATACACTCTGTAGTCGGGGATGGCCTCTTCGTGGGGTTGGAAATTTTATGGACTGCATTTGTTTAAAACTTTAATAATCGCTAACAACAATTTCAAATAACGTAACGTAACCTTCTCGTCTTCTAATAATTCTCTATGATTCAACAACCTGAACATAGCTCTCCTAAAATCTCATAAGTCTAGCCAACATGAAATACATTTCCTTTCCGCGGCGTTAGATGGCGCGCGCAAGCGGGTAATTCAAAAATATCGCCTACAACTCTTTGTTCTATGGTAAAAATAACAGTTGATATTATTTAATTACATCTTTTTTTAAAGTTATTTTTTAAATGTTAATAAATGATAAGTGTAAAACATCTTAAAATTTAATATTTCATCATACTTATTATGGGCCCGTTCATCAAAGACAACAGTTGGGAGTTTACTGCTTTACACTCGTCTAGAATACTAACATTGTGAAGTTCATTTATCCCATCTTCGAAAAGCGATTTTAGCACTCTGTATAATTTAAAATTAACGAAATAAAAGTACATTAAAATATTATTTAGCACCAACACAGCACACACACACACTTTTGACACACGTATATTTTACATCGCACAAAACGTAAAGTCAACGGTTCAGTTTGTTTCGCGAGTATCTTGGGTTGCATAGGACGTGCGTTTGAGACATCTATTGGGAATACTCGTTTGGATTTTAACGCAAAGCGTTCAAATCTAGATTCAGGCTTTCCTAAACTAGAAATTCGCAAACAAACCTCTTTAGCACACTGCTTTAGTAGCAGTATGCTAAAGAGGTTTGGGCCGATGTGAAGTTTACGGGATGTTCTCGAAAATTGATTTTTTATATTGATACTTGTAGAATCGCGTATGGAATGGCCGAAAATGACGAAAAAAAAGTGCGGAAACCACGTTTAGCCCCATTTGGGGGCTCCGAAAGGGTGAAAATTGGTGTATTTCAACAGTGTTTTTTGGTGTGTACAAAATAAAATGTGGTGATTATATGTATTCGTTTCACAAAACTAAATGGTTTAAATGTGTTTTTATAAGGATAGGACTTACAGTTTGCTTAAAACTTTCACTTAAATATTACGATTTTTGACAGGTTATGTTATCACCTACTTCCATTGTTATTCATAGATATAGCACAATTGATGCTAAGGGACCATGGTTTTGAATCAAATTTAAGGTTCAATTTCTGTACACCAGGAGGCAGCAGCAATATTTTAAAAAACATCTTATACGTCTTATAAACCCGGCATAACAAACACGAGAAATTAGATTGTTGCTACAATTTCATATTTAATAATTGTTTTTAAATTTATAACGCTGTCAACTAATCTAACAAAAACGAAAAATGAAATCAATGTTCCCATCACATATTCTTTTTTTTTTTTTAATTTATAGTGAGCGTTGGTACTTTACTCCTGGAAATGACACCAGGGTGCGCCTATCTCTTGTTCTGGGCAATTGTGAACCAGTTATCACATTCCATTATAGTATTATTGGTATCATTATGTTATATCTATAAATCAACAAAAGAAGTAATTGTCAACAACTTAACCTGCCAAAAATCGTAATCTTTAAGTAGAAGTTTTAAGCAATCCGTAAGTCCTATCTTTATAAAAACACATTTAAACAATTGAGTTTTGTGAAACGAATACATATTATCACCACATTTTATTTTTTTCCGGCTAAAAAACACATTTTAAGTAAACGGATTTCCAACCTTTCGGGGCCCCAAAATGGGGCTAAACGTTGTTTCCGCACTTTTTTTTCGTCATTTTCGGCCATTCCATCCGCGATTCTACAAGTATCAATATAAAAAATCAATTTTCGAGAACATCCCGTAAACTTCACATTAGCCGAGGTGTGTTTTAGACTTCACCTAAAACCAGTGTTTAATACGCTTGGCGAATTTCTAGTTTAGGAAAGCCTGAATCTTGATTTGAACGCTTTGCGTTAAAATCCAAACGAGTATTTCCAATAGATGTCTCAAACGCACGTCCTATGCAACCCAAGATACTCGCGAAACAAACTGAACCGTTGACATTTACGTTTTGTGCGATGTAAAATATACGTGTGTCAAAAGTGTGTGTGCTGTGTTGGTGCTAAATAATATTTTAATGTACTTTTATTTCGTTAATTTTAAATTATACAGAGTGTCAAAATCGCTTTTCGAAGATGGGATAAATCATTAACGGAAGTGCCTCTTTCCAATATGTTTGGTTAAGGTTAAACAAACACATCAGAAGACTGCCAAGATGAGCAGTTTTAAGACGGTAACGATTTATTTTTAGATCCTCCTTTCATTTTCTTGGGCTTTTCTAAATATATAAAAGAGTGTTTACATTCCTGGCCAAGTAAATGTCAGTAGGAAGATGTAGCAATTTAGGCGATTGATTAATTTAAAGTTAAATAAATAACGAGCTCTCATACATAAGTTGTCTTATTCAGTTATCTATGTTTTAATACGTTGAAGGATATTTGTTTATTCAATATATTTTTAACTTGTTTCTCATTATTCACTTGGTAAAACATTTCTACTAAATATGTGTTTAATTGAATTCACTTGGTTTGTTTTACTAAAAATACTTTATTTCAACTAGTTTCGGCTTAATGCATTTTCATTCATTCATTCTTGAAAATGACATTAAGCCGAAACTAGTTGAAATAAAATATTTTTAGTTAAACAAACCAAGTGAATTCAATTAAGCACCTATATATTGTTTATTCAAGTATATTTTTGATTTGAATAATAAATAGTGATAATATTTTGAAAAAAATATTCTTGAAGCTTTATCATAAGTAAAACAATACCAAATGGTTTAATAATTATTCACAGTTTATACTTTATTATAATAATAATATATTATAATTCACAGTTTATACTTTATTATAAGTATATTAAATGTATATTAATTTATATTGGACAAACCAGCAGATCTTTCGAAATCAGAATGAAAGAACATAAAAAATCTGTTTTAGATAATAAACCAACAACTGGCTTTTCCAAACATTGCATCGCATTCAATCACTTCTTTAATCCGCATAATTTTAAGATTTTGCATTCAGGTAATAAGGGATACGCACTAAACCTCAAAGAGGGCCTGGAGATTAACAGGGCCATAAAAATGGGGAAAAATATCGTAAACGACAACGAGGAGATTTGGAATTCCCCAATTCTGACTTCTCTTATTACCTGAAACAAAAATATTGTATATATACTTAGGAAATAATTTTTTCTGTACATTCCTTTGAAAATAGTCTAACAAACCGAAACTAGTCGGAATAAAGATTTAATTGTGAAACAATACCAAGTGCCTTTCCTTTAATTAACTTTACATATTAAATGGATTTGTTTTGAATAAATAATGTGTGAGTTTTTGAAGATGAAATATTAAAAATTAGAAAGATTGAAATTTTAAAAAGTAGTAAACACCATTTGCCTATTTCATACAGTTTTAAGTCTTTAGTAAGCTATAAATAAAAAAATATACAATTCGGTTTTTTAATAGACAATAATTTTGTTTAATAGTGTTAGGCCCGTTTGCACCCAAGTTGATTAAATTAATCTGTAATTAGTACTTCTTAAAACACAACAATTTTATTTACAAATTGTTTACACAATCGCGTATTGATAAAAGAGACATATTTACATCTTATCATACAAATTTATAACATTCTTAAATTCTAGAATTTCCACTTATGCCCGTTTGCACCCAAGTCCATTAAGTTAATCAGTCCACTGACTATAGAGGCTTCTACTTCGTTATACATTGTTGAACATAAATAAAACACTGTTTACCACTTTGTTTGTATAACAATTGGTTTATTTGGTGACTATAGTTTCGATACTACACGTATCATTATCAAACCGTTGATAAACAGTGTTTTATTTAAGTTAATCAGTGATTAGTACTTCTTAAAAATACACCAATTTTATGTATAAATTATTTACAAAATGGCATAATGATAAAAGAGACATGTTTAGGATATCTTACAAATTTAAAACGTTGTTATATTCTAGAATTATGACTTAATCAAAGGTTTAATCAATGATTAGTGGTTGATTAACCCATTAGGCGCCATTGATGCATATACGCAACATTATTAATTTTATGTTAATCAAATTATCAACTAAGTTAATTTGATATATTATATTTTTTGACTTGACTTAAAAATATATAAAGAAAAATGTAAATATTTTGTTATTTAAATATCTCGATTATTACCCATTTAAAAAAAAAATGTTTTCAGTGTATTTCTAACTTCACGATATTTCAGTGTTTTATACGCGTGGCGCATGAAGTAAAATTTCGAGTTTAGAAAAGCCCCGTGAAAATTTGTCTCGGGTCGCTGCGCGACCCTCGACAAATTTTCTACGCGGGGCTTTTCTAAACTCGAAATTTTACTTCATGCTTAGTCTGGGAGTGGAATCACTCGTTCTAAACTTCATATTGCACGTTTTTATACAAAATCGACGAATGCCTTACATTGAGATCGCACACATTATGTATATTTAAAAGAAAAATTCAGAGTATTTAAAACAATAAGTCATTCGTAGAAATCATTAAAAGAAGTGTAGAATTTTACCTAATATTAACTTTTTGAGTAAACTCTGTAATTGCTCGGCCGTTAATGGGTTAAAGATAATCAGTCAGGGTGCAAATGGGCCTTAATCTCTTAAATTCTAGTATTTTGATTTAATGAGAGGTTTAATCAAATATTAGTGACTGATTAAAGTAAATCATTCAGGGTGCAAATGGACATTATACATTAATTAATTTTGTATATTTATGTCAGTCAGCCAATTCAATTATCATCTATAAACCAGATTTTATTTTATGTTAAGTTAAAATTATTAATTGTATATTAAATGATATTAAAATTGCATAATCAAAGATTATATGTAGGTTCTGTTTATATTGATTTAATAAAGTTTTGATATCTTCAAGATTACATTATTTTAGTTACATTGTATGCATACATTTGATTCAAAATGTAGACCCTATAGAAAATAATTTCACAGATTTAGTACGGCAAACATTACTTGCCGATGTGCAGGGGTAAAATTGCGGCGGGAAAAGGAATGGCTGTACTCAACAGATTAGGTTATTATTTTACAAATAAGTACAGCAAACATTACTTGCCGATGTGCAGTGGTAAAATTGCGGCGAGAAAAGGAATGGCTGTACTCAACAGATTAGGTTATTATTTTACAAATAAGTGCAGCAAACATTACTTGCCGATGTGCAGTGGTAAAATTGCGGCGGGAAAAGGAATGGCTGTACTCAATAAATTAGGTTAATATTTTACAAATAAGTACGGCAAACATACTTGCCGATGTGCAGTGGTAAAATTGTAGAGAGAAAAGGATTGGGTGCATCCGATAGGTTTGTGGCCGAGTTCAGACTCACTCTGGCTTATGTTTGTTTTTCGCTCCTTCTGTGTGCGTCTGTCCAACTTAAATTTGCCATGGCATATATTGTATTGAAATCTTTTGTGATAATTATTTTCAATCAAATTTATTTGTGATTGTATCAATATTCTAATAATTTCATATTAAAATAAAGAAAAGAATGTTTTTAGCATTAAAATGTCTCCATAAAAATACCATCATAAATTATGAATATGTTCTAATAAGACTGACTTTAATAAAAGTTGTTCTAATAATAACAAACTGTACGTTTAATTTTGTACAGTAAAATTGTACTTCTAAAAATAATTGGTCTAAATATTTCCCGCTCGCAAATGAAAAAAAAAACAGAAGAAGATGTCTGCAAATAGTCCGCCTGATTCCACGGACTCGTCGCTCTCGCTCAGTCCGGACCTGTTGCCAGAAGACAACCAACAAGAAAAAGAGCAGGCTTCGGGTGCCAGCAGTATATCAGGTAATAAAAAAAAAGCCTTTATTGACATTCTTCATTACAAACAAAGCTTTACATTCTATTCTAAAACTAAATCTCCTACCTTCTGCCCACCCTTCTATTTTCCCTCTACCTCCCTAGCTTCTCTAACGTCCTTACCCCCTACCCCACCCTCTCTCATCACCCTTCTACTCCCTTTCGCTCCCATCCATTCCTCCTTCACCTCCTCGCATTCCTCCGCCAAGTGGCCACACGTATCGTTCCCATGCTCACACAATACACACCTTCCATATTTTTCCCCCATCCATACTTTCCTTCCTCTCCCCTCCGATCCACACCTCGCCCTTGCCACAATCACCCTCTCCTCTCTACTCCATCCCCTCTCTATCAGATATCTCGGCACTCTTCCATACACCTGCCACCTCCCATACATATCAAAAAAAAAAAAGACCTTTATTGGCATATCTAACAAAGTATTTACAATTTATTCGTTATTACTCCATTCCCGTATCCCTCTTACCCTCCCTTCTCTTTTCCCTCTACCTCCCCAGCTTTTCCAACGTCCTTACCCCGATCCCATCCTCTCTCATCCACTCCACTACCCTTCTATTCCCTTTCGCTCCCAGCCACTCCTCTTTCACCCCCTCACATTCCTCCGCCAAGTGTCCCCACGTATCCTTCCCCTGTCCACACAACACACACCTTCCATATTCTTCCCCCATCCATACTTTCGTTCCTCTCTCCTCCGATCCACACCTCGCCCTTGCCACAATCACCCTCTCCTCTCTACTCCATCCCCTCTCTATCAGATATCTCGGCACTCTTCCATACACCTGCCACCTCCCATACATATCAAAAAAAAAAAGACCTTTATTGGCATATCTTACAAACTATTTACAATTTATTCGTTATTACTCCATTCCCGTATCCCTCTTACCCTCCCTTCTCTTTTCCCTCTACCTCCCCAGCTTTTCCAACGTCCTTACCCCGATCCCATCCTCTCTCATCCACTCCACTACCCTTCTATTCCCTTTCGCTCCCAGCCACTCCTCTTTCACCCCCTCACATTCCTCCGCCAAGTGTCCCCACGTATCCTTCCCCTGTCCACACAACACAAACCTTCCATATTCTTCCCCCATCCATACTTTCCTTCCTCTCTCCCCCATACATATCATTGTACTCACTTCTCTCGATACCCCCTTGCCTTTCCTGCCGTAATTAGCAGTCATCAATAGAAATTATTTACATTAAAGTTTACTTGAAACGAATGATGGTTAAGCATACGATATTTTTCAACAACAGAACACATTTCGAGCGCAAACGACAGCGTGGAGAACGACCGTTCCTTCCGAGAAATCGAAATCTCCCACATCCCGGACAACCTCTCTCGAATCCTCCTCCGCGAGCACTCCTCGGGCGAGTTCGTCAACATCTCCCGGGAGACCCGGCCGTCTCTGAACAGCTCCGAGGAGACGGCCCTCACCGGAAACTCCGCCTCGAAGAACGTCCTCAGCATCCTCGAGGAAATCTTGGGCAACGAACAATTCAAATCGCAGAAAAGCGACTCATACCCCTCGAACGATGATAACAGTTTGAATATTTTCGAGGGGATCAATTTGGATGATAGCAGCATCGACTGCGATTACGTTTTGAAGTTGAAGCCCGCGGGTGAGAACGAGGATTTGGGTTTGAATTCGGGAGGTGATAGCGACAGGACGATTGAGAATTTGAAGGAGCTGCTGAGCGCCAAGTCCAGTGTGGTGGCCGCGCTGAATTCGGAATTGGAGTCGTTGAAAGAGGGCGCTAGTAATCAAAGCACGTTTAGTTTAACCGAGTACAAGCAGTGTCAGGAGGAATGTTTAAATAAGGTTACTACTTTTATTATTACTATTAGTTATTCTTATTAACCCATTAAACGCCATTGATGCGTACACGCAACATTATAAATGTTTGTTTAATTATATTACTAAATAAGTTAATTTAATATATATTATTTGACCTGGCTTTAAAATGTAAGGAGAAAAATTTAAATATTTTGTTATTTAAATATTTCGGTTATTACTCATTTAAAAAAAAAATAATGTGAGTGTATTTCTAACTTCACAATATTTCAGTATTGTATACCCGTGGCTCATGAAGTAAAATTTCGAGTTTAGAAAAGCCTGAAAATTTGGTTTGGTTGCTCCAAATTAGGCTTTTCTAAACTCGAAATTTTACTTCATGCGCCACGCTTAAAAGCACTGACTTACAGTGAAGTTTTAAAAACACACACATACAACAACAATTATAGGCAACCTAATATACGTTAGAGTAATCGAGTTGCCTATAATCACTGTTTTAAATAATTTGTCCAGCGCAGAATTTGACACACGTTTTATTCACATCTACATATTAGATTGCCAAAGCCATATATTTTAAACTTTACGATATTTCAGTGTTTTATACGGGTGGCGCATGAAGTAAAATTTCGAGTTTAGAAAAGCCTAATTTTGATTGGCCGCTCCGCTTCGCTACGCGGCCAATCCAAATTTTCAGGCTTTTCTAAACTCGAAATTTTGCTTCATGCTTAGTCTGGGAGTGGAATCACTCGTTCTAAACTTCATACTGCACGTTTTTATATAAAATCGACGAATGCTTGAAATTTTACAGCATATACATCATGTATATTTGAAAAAAAAATTCAGAGTATGTAATACAATAAGTCATTTATGGATATCATAAAAAGAAGAATTTTACCTGAAATTAACTTTTAGAGTTATCTCTATAATTGCTCGGCCGTGAATGGGTTAATGATGAATTTACATTTACACTTATTTTATTAATTTAATAGTTGAGGCTGTTACTCGGTGAAATTCCATATCAACACTTTTAGTAAATAACACACTTGGTTAAGATTTCACTGTTTATTGATTGACACTGCAACAATTGTTTCGCCACACAGTGGCTTCATCAGGCAGATGAATAATGAATGAATACTTATTTTATTAACCAACGTTTCAGATAATAGAATTTAAAAATGCCCTGAGCCACAGAGACGACATAATCGACGAACTGAAGGACTCGTTGCATAAATCTCTGACCAACGAACGGGAGCTCCGAGCCGACTGCGAACGGTTCGCACAAGACATCGAACATTTGCAAATACAGTTGAGTCAAGCTGTTGCTTACATTAAGGAACACGAATGCTCAAAAGATGACACAGCAAATGTAAAACGCACTTCCTCTACAGACTTAAAAAACAAAAACGTAGAAACCATACACTTAGATAATAAAGAAATCAAAGAAGCTGACCCGGATAAAAAAGAAATCAAAGAAGCAGACTCAGATAATAAAGAAATCAACGAAACAGACTCAGATGATAAAGAAATCAAAGAAGTAGACACCAAAAATAAAAGAATCAAAGAAGCAGACTCAGATAATGAAGTCAAAGAAGCAGGTTCAGATGATAAAGAAATCAAAGAAGCAGACACCAAAAATAAAAAAATCAAAGAAGCAGACTCAGATAATAAAGAAATCAAAGAAGCAGGTTCGGATAATAAAGCAATCAACGAAGCAGACTGGGATAATAGAGAAATCATAAAAGCAGACTCGCAGAATAAAGATTTCGAATGCATCGATGTAAAAAAGAGAGAAGTTAAAGACACCAGCTTGAAAAATGAAGATTGCGAGAGCGTTGTTTCAAAAAGTGAGGATGGTAAAATTGTTTTTCAGTCGAAAAGTGAAAATGTTGATTTAAAAAGTAAAGATGTCCATTCCATGAATAGAGGCGTCGACGAAGCAGATTTAAAAGTGAAGGATTCTAATTTTGACGCAAACTTGCATAATGTAGACTACAGCACAGGTTTAATTACCAAAACTGACGGTCGTGACATTGAGGAAATTTGCTCGAAACTCGAAGATACTTTAAGTCCGGCGCAAATTATCTTTTTTGATGAATTAAAAGTCGATATAAACAATTACATACAACGGAAAATTGGTGCGAGTAAAGAGTTACAGGATATGGAAATTAAGATTTTAAAGGTAAGTTTATACAGTGCAATCACTTAAATTATAAATTAGAGTAGGCGGCATTTTATTGTGTGGTTGCTCAGAGTGCTAATTAAATGATGGAATAAATTTGAGGTTATGGTAAACTATGTGTTAAGTTAGTAGTGCCAGTTTAATTTACAATTTAAAGCCTACTCTAATTTATGTTTTAAATGAGCGATCTGTAATTTTTCCAATTAAAATAGAGAAAAATTGACATATATTACTGTGAACATTTTAATTTGGTGTAAAAGAATAATATTTCACAGAGCTTTCATAATTGACAGAAAGATTTCAAATAATGCACTAAAACATTTTTAATGGTGAAAACGAGATAAATCAGAGCAACGCAAAATACACGAATTGACATAAACTAAATCAGAACGCCAATGTACATATGATGTTTATAAATAATTGACACTGTTGTATCCTTTCTTCACACTTTATTTTCTAATGGTTAGATATATATTTCAAGTGCTAAGCACTCATTTTCAATAACAACTAATTCTTACAACTGTTGCGCGGTTTCTTTATTGAACATATGATGTTTATTATGAAGACTTACTTTAATCTTCGTCGATGTATTGTTAGGATAAATTGGAACGGGAGAAAAATGAATATTCGACGGAGATTAGTCGGCTTAGGGAACTTCTAGCAAGTGTCCGTTGCGGATCTACGTCGGAAATCGAGGACTTGCGGAAAGAACTGACGGTCAAGTATACGAAGGAAATGGAGGAATTGAGGATGTACTACGAGAAGAAGTGTGCCGACATGGAAAAGCAGTGAGTAAATTGCAGAGCTGGGACGAATCCTCGTAAAAAGGATTCGAATCACGAATCCGAATCACCTAATATGATTCGAATCACGAATACTCGAGCAAAGGATTCGTAAGAGATAAATATGATTCGAATCAAAGATTCGTATCCTGTTTCTTCGAATCACGAATACAAATCCTTTGAGAATAAATTTGATTTTATTATTTTTTTGCAACCATTTATATATAAATACCGTTACTAGTTCTTTTAACAAAAATATTCAAAACCTAATTATTTATTATTAACACTGAACATCGTTGATAACAGACTATATATCTGATTCCCTGTAACTCTGATTCAAGATGTATTTGTATGTTTCTAAACTTCACTTCAAATTAGTGGTTTATACGTGTGGCGCATGAAGTAAAATTCCGAGTTTAGAAAAGCCCGAAAATTTGTCTCGGGTCGCTGCGCGACCCTCGACAAATTTTCACGGGGCTTTTCTAAACTCGAAATTTTACTTCATGCTTAGCCTGGGAGTGGAAACTCTTTAAAAACTTCAAATTGAACTCAATTATAAAATCAACGTTTGCCTGAAAATTACGTAAATAATAAATTCACTGAATATCATTAAAACTGGGAAAGTCAGACAAAAGTCATGGAATTATATTTAAATTGACCAAAACACTACCAAAAAAGCCATATGATTTTATTAAATTTATAAAATTAACTTAAATATTAACAAAAACAATAAAAACAATTTAACAAAATGGGCCTTCTTATAGAAGAAAGTTATATTAAAATGACAGGCAAAAAAATTTTGAATCAGGGAAATGTCGGAAAAAAGTAACATTTCAGATTGTGGCTATCCTGTCAATTTTACTTTAAATAATATTAAACGAAATTTTGGAAACTAGATTATTATCTTTAAAAACATTTTCAGTCATTTAATGTTCTTATCAAAGCATTCTATCTGAAGTTTCGAACGAGTGTCGTCCACTCCCAGACTAAGCATGAAGTAAAATTTCGAGTTTAGAAAAGCCCCGTGAAAATTTGTCGAGGGTCGCGCAGCGACCCGAGACAAATTTTCTGGGCTTTTCTAAACTCGAAATTTTACTTCATGCGCCACGCGTATAAAACACTGATTTAACGAGAAATTTAAAAACACACAAAAGACATTATTCATGTTAATCCTTACAATTAAGTCGAATTATTTTTGACGATTCAAATCATTTTGTAAGTATTCGAATCATTTTATAAAAATTCGAATCCTTTTATAAATATTCGAATACTTTTATGAATATTCGAATCCTTTTATAAATATTCAAATCTTTTTATAAGGATTCGAATCACCCACATTTGGATTCGAATACGAATCCTCTTAAAATAATGTAACGAATCCGGATCACGAATCCAGTTGAACTAAAGTATTCGAATGCCTCTTTTGAATCCTCTAAATGGATTCGAATCCAGGATTTGAATCTGAATGATTCGAATCCTGCCCAGCTCTGGTAAATTGTAATAGTTTATTCCTTTGTTTTTACTGAAACTTGACAGATTTTAATAAATCAAACATCGTGTGATCATTTAACCCATTAAAGGCAGGCAATTATAGAGTTAACTGTAAAAGTAAATTTTATGTAAAATCTGCACCTCATTTCATGATTTCTATGAATGACCTATTGTATTACATACTGGACATTTTTCTTTTAAATATACATAATGTATACGCTGTAAATGTTCAGGCATTCGTCGATTTTATACAAAAACGTGCAATATGAATTTTCAAACGAGTGTTTCCACTCCCAGACTAAGCATGAAGTAAAATTTCGAGTTTAGAAAAGCCTGAAAATTTGGTTTGGTCGCTCCGCGAAGCGGAGCGGCCAAACCAAATTTTCAGGCTTTTCTAAACTCGAAATTTTACTTCATGCGCGACGCGTACAAGACACTGAAATATTGTGAAGTTAGAAATATACTGAACACATTTTTTTAAAATCAGTAAGAATAAAAATATTTAAATAACAAAATATTTACATTTTTCTTCATACATCTTCAAGTCAGGTCAAATGATATAATATCTCAAATTAACTTATTTTGTAATTTAATTAACAAAACATTAATAATGTTGCGTATATGCACCAATGGCATTTAATGGGTTAATTATAAATTATTGGCAATTTTCTTTTACGATTGCCGAGAATGCTTATTGAATGATGGGATACATTTGAGGGTATTCTTCTTCTTCTTGCACTATTTATGGCCTCAGCAAAACAGCTCTGTTGACCAGCCACAGCAAATACTTAAGTTGTAGGTAATTGTGATTAAATAGTATAATGATTAGTTAGTAGAGGAAATCCCTTAAAAGAATTCAGACAAACACCAACATTACTAGATAAATATATTAGTTTCATGTAATAGGGAGTATAGGATAAGGTAAGATTTTATACAACATTTAGATAGTACAGATAGAATAGAGAGTGGAGCAGCATTTCCAGCTGTTATAAGAGAAAAGTACAGTTTTTTACATTTATCATAATAATTACTGCATGAAAAAAATATGTGATTTAAATCTCCCACCTCCGAACAACAACAATTTGGAGAGTCAATCGCCTTTATTTTGTATAAATGGCTAGGAGATGAGTTATGTGCCATCTTCATACGTATGATAGATGTCACAAATCTTCTACCTCGAACTTTTGGGTCGAAAAACCATACTTTGGATGGTATAACAGGGTGAAGGGAGAAATATTTGGTGTGGGAAGAAGATGTAGACCAAACTGCTTTCCACTTCAATCTAAGGCTGGATCTAAGCACCTTAAAATAGTCAGTGAACGGAGAAGAAAATTCAGACAATGGACTATCTTTAGCAGATTTAGCTAACATATCTGCAGTTTCATTTCCAATAATGCCTGAATGGCTTGGTACCCAACATAAATTTACTATATATCCTTCTTTAAATAAGTCAAACAATAAAGTTCTAATATTTAAAACTAGCATATGCATTTTAGAGTTGATTCCAATTTTTTGTATTGAGTGTAGCACAGATTTAGAATCTGTAAGAATAACTGTCTTCCTTAATTTTAATTCTTTAATTAATTTTATACACTCAAGTAAAGATGTAAGTTCAGCAGTGTGAATAGAAGAGGTGTGAGGAATTCTGAAGGAGTAACTTAGATTGTTTTCTATAAATATTCCACACCCTGTATGATTTGTAGTAAACGAACCATCTGTGTAACAAAAGATACTATCGGGCCATTTTTCATGCGCCTCTTTATGAATGTTACTATCTAGATTTATCCAGTTTTTAATAGAGAAAAAATTAGGGAAATAAGGGGAAAGATAACAAGGGAGTTTAGAAGATGTAAAAATGTTAAAAGATTCAGAAATAACATAATTTTCGATAATCGCGCAGTGAGGTTTGCCTTTAACATTGTATAATTCTGATAGACTATTAATAGATGAAGTATCTAAATTATTGTTATTAGCTAAACATTTTAAAAAATACTTTCTGGCTATAAAATCGGATCTTATAAAGATAGGGGGTATACCACTCTCTACCTCTAATGCTCTTGAAGGAGCTGATCTCATACAACCTAATACCGTTCGCAATGAAGATGATTGTAGACGATTAATGATCATAACTAAAGATTTATTCAGAGGAGAAAGTAAAAACAGGCCATATTCTATTTTTGACCTAATTAGTGATTTATACAAAATTGTTAAAGTGGCAGGGTCTGATCCCCACCAGATGTGAGATAGACTCTTAAACACATTTAGGGTTTTATGAACTTTTTCTTGTAAGTCCGATATATGAGGTTTCCAAGACAAAGCTGAGTCAAGAGTGATGCCTAAGTATTTAACTGTTCTAAATTTTGGAATTTCTACATCTTGGAAGTACAAATGAAAATCTGGAAGAACTTTCGATCTCTTCTTAAATATCATACTCTGGGATTTACCAGGAGAGAGAGATAATCCATATAAATAAAGCCAGTACGACAATTCGAATAGAGCTTGATTAATCCTATTACATAAAGGTTGGATGTTATTACCCGAACAATACAAAACTACATCATCGGCGTATTGAAGAATAGAACAGTAGGGAGACATTAAAGATTGAAGAGGAAGAGTGTACAATATGTATAATATGGGACTAAGGATTGAACCTTGAGGGAGACCAATATAAGAAACTCTAGGGTTTGAGAACGAGCAATCATGTTTTAAATAAAGGATTTTTGTTTTTATCATTGACCAAATGCACCTTATAATATTTGATGGAACTCCGATAGAGATAAGCCTATCAATTAATAAGGAAGGAATTACAGAATCGAAAGCGGCAGAGATATCTATAAATAATGCAATTGTTGTTTGATTATTAAGAAATGAGCAATTTATATCCGTAGTTAATTTAATTAAATTATCTATAGCACTCTTACCCCTTCGGAACCCACATTGTGTAGGTGGATAAATATCTTTACTCTCCAACCACCAATCCAATCTTAATTTTATAAGGTGTTCAAAAATTTTCCTTATACAAGAGGTAAGGGCTATTGGACGATAACTATTGGGGCTATTTGGGCTCTTGCCGGGCTTAAGGATAGGACAAATAATTTGCCTGGTCCAAGATTCGGGTACTGACCCCGAAGAGAGAAATTCATTAAACAACTTTAATAGCACGGATTTTCCAGAGAATGGAAGATTTTTAATCATTGAATAAGAAATGTTATCTATTCCTGGAGAAGAGTCTTTGACATTTTCTAAAATAGAGTTTAATTCTCCTAGAGTAAAATTAGAATCGGGAAAGGAAGAAGATATTGGGGGGATTTTCAATTTATAAAAAGGTTCTACATATGGGGGAGCCAGTGTCGAAAAGAAGGAATTTAGGGTTTCTGTATCACGGGTTGGAATGGAAGGAGACATAAATGACTAAATATTTTTATTTTCCTCCAAACCTCAGTAATTGGAGTAAATCGGGAAATTGATTCACAGAATTCTCTGAACGATTTTTTCTTTTTTTCTTTAAATATTTTTCTAGATAAGGCTATGGCTTTTTTAGCAGAAGTAAATGATTCAGTTGTCCCTTCTCTATAAAATTTTTGAATGGCTTGTTTTCCTGACTCTTTTATTTGTGTGCAAGTAGCATCCCACCAAGGACAAAAGAAGGGCGAGAAAAAGGGTGATGAAAAGGGATGGACTCATTCCCTGCCTGGTTTAAACAATCTATAAAATCTATATATGAAAATTCATAAGATATTGAGCTTGCTACTTTTTCTGTATATGTTGTCCAGTTTGCTAATTTGAAGTTTCGGCATATACGGGAGGATTTTTTATAAGTGGAGTTTTGATTAGAATTAAGTTGAATTTTAACTAGAATGGGAAAATGATCACTACCATAAGTGTCTGGAAGGGTTTGACAGGAGGAATAGGGTCCAAGTGATGGGGATACTAGAGTGATATCAATAATGCTTTTTTGTGAACAATTATATGAAAAACGTGTAGATTTATCATCATTTAATACCACAAAGTTATTAGATTCTATGAATTCCCATAATAATTTTCCATTTAAATTAGAATATGAACCATTAATTTGAGAGATGTGTGAGTTAAAATCACCCACAATTATGTATGGAGCAGGTCCCATTAATATAGAGTCCCTAAGATTGCTGCTAATTTTAACAGAAGGAGGGATGTATCCCGATATTAGGGTAAAGTATGGTAATTTTATTGAGATGAACTGAAATTGATTATTAAAATTTGGAAAATTAAGGGGTATTTCTGTATAAGATAGGGAGTTACGAATGAGAATGGCAACCCCACCCTTACCATCCCCCCTAGATTTAAGAATACATTTATAACCTCTAAATCTTATTAAATTTTCACTCGTCCACGTTTCGGATAGACATATCAGGGATATATTCATCTATAAGGTTAGATAAGTTAACTTTATTAGCATTATAACTTCTAATGTTCCAGTGTAATATCTTCACTGGGAACATTGTATGTAGAAGAGGTCTTATAATTATTCAGAGTGTCGACTGGTACTAAATTTAAAAAAGTTTGAACAAAATATGAGGGTTTGAGGGAATATAAATTTGTTAATAATTCTGTAATTTCTTCATCATTCCATTCATAAGTAGTGGAAGATGATGAAGGGTTAGGGGTATTAAAACATAATTTTTTAGGAGAAGGAGTACGGCTAGGATTGATAATTTCTAAGTAATTTTGCCTAAATGTTTGGTCAATTTCCTGAGAAGGTGATGTTCGTTTTTTATTATTATTTTTTAACACTGATATATATGAATGTTGATTATTACCAAAATTATAATTAGAGCTGAGATTTAATGATGTTGGTGATATAAGGGGAAAATTTTGTTGATTTTCAATTAGATTAGTGTTGTGCTGTAAATTATTGGAAAGTTGTGAAGGAAGGGATGTAGGGAAAAGAGCGTTAGCTTCTGTGAAAGAGACATTATGTCTCGAGATATACTCTTTTATTTTTTTTTTGTCTAAGATATTCCAGGCAAACTCGATTTCTAGATAATGTACCCACTTCAGTGGACGTATGAGGTCCATTGCAGTGTATACATATAGCCTGAAGGGCTTTACAATTCTCTGTGATATGTTCATTTGTTCCACAGGTATTACATCTAGATTTACTCTTGCATACATTTTTTGTATGCCCATATCTAAAACACATTATACATTGTGTCACAGGATAAATAAATATTTCTGGTGTTTTGTTAGTACAAAATAGTTTTAGATTTAGGGGAATCGAGTTTGTGCGGATAGTAATTACTATGGAATGAGTATTAATATATTCAGTAATGTTATTATTTATTACTTTTCTTTTCCACCTTCTGACATTTATAGTTTGAAAATTATTTGATACATTTAAGTTATTTAATATCTCCTCTTCAGTGAAAGAGGGATCTACATCTCTAACGATACATTTTGTAGTTAAAAATTGGGTAGGAATGAAAACTTTAAATGAGTTTTTGTATATTAATTCTTTAGAGTTTAAAAATTTATTTGCCTTGTTAATTGTTTTAAATTGCACACTGACTCTGTTTCTGCCTCTTCTAGAAGTGATTACATTAAATCCAGCCTTAGACAAAATATTACCAACGACCATCTCATGCAAAGCAGGAGTGATGGAAGGTTGAGGAGTATTATCATTATTTATATCTTTATTAACTATTTTTTCTATATAAACTATATATGGGGCTCTATCTCCTTTGCCAAATTCCAAAATACTATTTATAGTTTTTCCAGGGATAGCTGCCGGGGGGGACGCCCCCCCCCCCCCCCCCGAGCAAACATCCATTTTATTAACTTGAATTTATACGAAAATTAATGATTCTTTACTGATATGTATGTAAAAAAATGAATAAAAATAGATTTATAGGGAACAAAAACAAAAAGATAAGAAAAAACGACTTACAATACACAATAGGTTAAATATCAGAGCCCAAGGTCGCAAATAGGAAAACACAACCGTTCAGTACGAAAGCTGTCGGTCGAATCCCTTTGAGGTTATGGTAAACTATGTGTTAACAGTCAGTAGTGCCAATCTAATTTAAAATTCAAAACCTACTCTAGTTTATATTAAATTAAATGATCGAATAGATGCGATGCCTAAAGGGTAGCAAGGGATAGTAGAAAAAGAAGAAATGATCGCACGGTGTAGGGAATGTCCAATGAAAATAGAGAAAAATGACATATATTTTACTGTGAACAAGGCCGTAGCGATACAAATTTCAAGGGGGGTTTTAATAGTAAAAATATTGTTTTTGCTCTTACAAGACCGGTTTTACATAGAAAAATTTACCATTTTGAAAATTTGGAGGGGGGGCTTGAACCCCCATATCCTCCTAGTCAAGGCTACGGCCTTGACTGTGAATAATTTAGTTTGGTATCTGAATATACTTTCTTGTTTAAAAAATAAAGTTGGTTTTATATTGTAATTTTATTTTATCTTCATTTGTGAAATTTCACTGAATTTTAAAAAAATTACACAGATTCTCAAAATATTCTGATAATAGGGAGGTTTAGTTTATCGTTTTTCGAAATACGGTGACGCTATCGTCTAGATCAGTGATGGGGAAACTACGGCCCGCGGAAAGGTTTAATCCGGCCCGTTTAAGAGTGCCGTCGTGAGAATGTTTGAACGCGTTCTTACTTCGTAATGTGACGACCCGCATAAAAACTACCTACCTACGATTAAGCATTATTCTTTGGCCCGCTACGATTGTCTGGTTATTACAAATGGCCCGTCTTAAAAAAAGTTTCCCCACCACTGCTCTAGATTAACCTTCCTTATTGCCCGGTAATGCAGACGGTTACCTGGTAACTAGCAAGCTTACCGTAGATATTAGCTTTACCGTATTTCCTAAAATGATAAACTAAAACTCTCTAATATTGTCATAATTGTATTTGTTTTAATTTATCCTTTAATTTGATCTTGCGAATCTGTTGGGTAATAAATAAATATGTGAGTTTACGTAATTCAGACAAATAATTTATTTCTAAAAAGTATTTTATTATTAAACGTACTTAAATTCCTTTTTATTTTATCTATCCTAATATACACTTTTATATATAAATAAAACAATTTAAACACTTTCAAATATTTGAAAGTGTTTAAATTGTTTTATTTATATAAAAGTGAATATGAACTTTCAACATTTATCAGCCTTATCAATCAATCTATCCTAATATGATTTTTTGTAGTTATTCGGATGAAGTCTTTAGTCAACAAAGTCGTAAAATGTCGTCGAGCAGCGGTACAGGTTCCGAGCCAGAGCTCGCATCCGATTTAATCTATTCCTCATCCATACCGCCTCATCTCGGAGGCGGCGGAGACCCCGGCACGCCCCTCCGCTCAAAAGACTACACGAAACACTTGACGAAATCCGACCTGCAAACCTTCAAAAAGCATCTGAACAACTTCACTGCGACCCTCGACAAATACAATTTCGAGAAAATCTCCGATGAAGACGTCGACAAGTTAAAATTCGATTTGGACGAGCTGGACGTCAAGGGTTTGCTGAGAATTGATCTCGCGAGGTTAAAAAACGACCTGCAGAGTGAATACAACGCCGAGTTGGAGATTTTGAGGGATGATTACGAAAATAAATTGGATCTGTTGAATGTCCAACACGAGGAGAGGATTAAGGGCATCGAGAGGATTCACGAAGAGGAAATCCAGGGTTTGAGGATGGATTTGGAGGAGGCTCACAAGAATATTAATTGCGCTGTCCAAGAAGTCGTAAGTAAAACGGTTTTGTTTTCGTCGTTGTTAACAATTTATTCTTCGAAAGAGTTTAGCTAATCATCTTTTAATTGTCATCGTTAACGATTGTGTACTTAAATCTTGTTTTTGTGTTTGGCTCTTTTGTAAGGTGACCATGTGTACTGATTTTACCACAACGATTACAAAATACTGCTTTTTTAAAAAAAAACGGGTTTCGATATCTAATTTACCGATCGGATTCTGTATGACTGCAATCGTGATATCGTATGAAATTCATTACACGTGACATACTTAATATTCCCCAAATAACTATCTCACTAATTACTTGTGGAATCATTTTGAACTTATAATATATATATATATATATATATATATATATATATATATATATATATATATATATATATATATATATATATAGATATATATATATATATATATATATATATATATATATATATATATACATATATATATATATATATGTTAAAACGTAGATTTTCGCGGGCGGAACATGTATCACTGTTTCTTCGGGTTTGGTCCCGCGTATTTTCTTGGCTCTGGTCCATTTTATTTTTAATTCGACGTTTCGATGACGTCGCAGTCATCATCGTCAGGAATAACTATCAAAATTCCATTGCTCTAGCAACAACTTGTTTGACTTTTACGTACTACTTGATGCGTGAATTTCTTGTTTGGCTTCGTGTTACTCGAAGAAACAATGATACATATATATATATATATATATATATATATTTATATATATATATATATATATATATATATATATATATATTTATATATATATATATATATATATATATATATATATATATATATATATATATATATATATATATATATATTTATATATATATATATATATATATATATATATATATATATATATTTATATTTATATATATATATATATATATATATATATATTTATATATATATATATATATATATATATATATATTTATATATATATATATATATATATATTTATATATATATATATATATATATATATATATATATATATATATATATATATATATATATTTATATATATATATATACAGTACTCTCTCGCTAATCTGCCACCATAAAATCCGGACCATCGGCGGATTACTGGAAACGGCGGATTATAGTGTCTAGGAACAAAAAAATAAAAAACATATGTAGATATTTACTCATATGCAGATATATTTTGTATTAGTATGTAGGTTTACAAAAATGAATTGAAATTAGAAAATAAACTGACACGTAACTGATTACTCAGGTTTTGAAAAATACTGGTCTAGTTTGGCCTGTTTTTTGCCATAATAAATCTTCGTAATTACTTGATCACGCATTTTACGTAAATTTCTAACCATATCGTATGTCATTCCATTTTCCTGAGCCCATTTAATGCAAGTGTCAACACTTTCCAAAGCGTCCTCTGATTTGACAGTGCAATCTACATGTACCGACATTTCGTCTGATGAGCTATCAAAGGATGAGTCAAATGATTCATTTACAAGCTCATCTTCGGTTAAACGTGGCTCATATATTTCTGGGTTTTCTTTAAACCAATTTTCAACATCTTCACGTGTTAAACCTGCATTAGGATTTGTTGCAAACTGTATCAATTCCTGTAATGGAATTAGATCCTCTTCTTCCCAAGTGTCATCATCTTCACAAATTCTAGGCCACAATTTTTTCCATGATGATTTGATTGCTCTTTCTCCAACTTCGTCCCAGGCATCAGAAACTGTAAAAACTGCATCTTTGATATTCAACATTTTCAGAGTTTCAGAAATGTTTGCCTCTCGACTTATGGCGTTAAGTAAAATCTTCTTTTTGTAATTGTTTTTCATCATTTGTATCACATTTTGATCCATTGGTTGGAGCAGAGGCGTACAATTAGCAGGAAGGAAGAGTGTTTTTATACAGCCGTCACTAGATGATAATTCGTCATTTGGGCCGTGTCCAGGAGCATTATCAAGCACAAGAAGAGCTTTCTGTGGTAGATTTCGCGACTTTAAAAATTTTTTCACCTCAGGCACGAAAACATGATGAAACCAGTCGTAAAACAAATCTTTGGTTACCCAGGCTTTATTTTGACTCATATAAACAACCGGGAGATATATGTTCTTGAATGGCCTAGGGTTTTTAGATTTTCCAATAACTAAGAGTTTCAACTTATGACTGCCACTTGCATTTGAACAAGGCATAACGGTTATCCGCTCCTTGGATACTTTTCTGCCTGGAGCACACGTTTCACTTCTGTGAACATACGTTTTATGTGGTAAAAGTCGCCAAAATAAGCCAGTTTCATCGGCATTGTAAACTTGATCCGCCGTCAAATTAAGCTCTTCAATTTTTTTCATAAAAACTTCAAGAAATGGTGATACAGCAGCCTCATTGCTGGACAATTTCTCTCCAGTTATGGACAGCAACCTGATTCCAAATCTTGCTTTAAATTTTGTAAGCCATCCTTCACTAGCTCTGAAATCATTTTTCTTATAAATTTTCTCATAGAACTGGAGTGCTTTCTGTCGCAACACTTCAGCAGTTATCGGTGTGTGACGTTGACGCTCTTGTAAAAACCACGAAAAAAGTGTTTCTTCCAACTGTGGATATTCACCAGTTCTCATCGTTTGACGTTTTCCTATTCCAGACTCGGCGTTAGTGACATAGTTTTCGATCTTATTTCTGTTCTTCCGAATATCGTAAACTGTTGACCGCCCAATATGAAACTGATTTGCTATGTCTGTAAAAGGCACACCACTATCCACTTTCTTTAAGATTTCCATCTTTTCCATTAAAGTTAAAGTTTCGTGCTTTCGTTTAGTAGATCGCGATTGTGGTGAAGAAGCCATTTTTTTGCTAATGAACAACAAGAAAGACGCGCGACCGTTCGTTTTTGTTCCTAGTGGTGGACTAACGAGTAGTTGTTTACGACTAAACGGCGATGTATAGAACATTCCAGAAAAAAAAGAGAGGGAGGTGATTGCGGCGGCGGATTACCGAACCAAACTCGTTCAATAACGGCGGATTACAGAGAGTCTATAGATTGGATCAACTTGCGAAAAAACGGCGGATTATAGTAGTTGTCGGATTATGGAGCGGCGGATTAGCGAGAGAGTACTGTATATATATATATATATATATATATTTATATATATATATATATATATATATATATATATATATATTTATATATATATATATATATTTATATATATATATATATATATATATATATTTATATATATATATATATATATATATATTCAATGACCCGCTCTACCCGCATGGGTGTGGGGTTTGAACTTATAATAATAAAGAATAATTCAAAAATACTTAATACAATTTTTTGTTTTGGCTTTTGCCTGGCTTTAGTATCTTGACTACTAGCCAACATCAATCTATATTTTCTATTAATATTTGTTTTAACTAATTCCAAGTTATATGCACATGTATATTTGGACGTCACAACACATTCATACAACATCCAGTGTCACGATATTATTTTTTAAATAACATCTCCCCGTGCATGGGAATCGAACCCGATCTGTGGCTAACCGAGCGATATACCATCCGGTGATGTAACCGCTCGGCCACCACCTGCCCTGCTTAATACGATTGGTTATGTAGAAAAGTGGTGCGCAAACTTTTTCAATTTGCCACCCTCTATTTTGTGGATAAATTTGTCCCCGACCCCTGGATAGACCCAGCGGGGGGGAGGCATTTGAGTTTTAAAGATTTATTTATACAGTAGAACCTCGCTATATCGGGCCTCGAGTTACCGTGATTCGGATATATCGGGGTCATTTTTCAGGTTTCTTTTTTTTTTTTAAAGATGTTAATTTTAGCAATTGACTGCGTACCGCCCTGATTAGGTAAAACGTTCCGGCGTCATTATTGTATTATATAGTATGTCTTGTTATGTAGGTGGCTACTGCACACATGTATATACAGCGTGTAATCAAACTAATGTACATCCTCTTAAGGGCGTATACACAAGATATTTTAACACCAATTGCAGCAAAAATAAAATCGGAAAAAAAAAATTGGATTTTTCATAATTTTTCATGCATTTTTTACTTTTTGAGAACTTCTGGTTACCTGTGTTTATGATATTTTTCGTGGATGCGTAAGTTGTTGTATTTTTTATTTACTTTTACTACTGCGAGGCGCATAAATCACTTCGCACGCACTAAACTTTAGTCAGCAATGGGTACTTATGAAAACGATAACATAGACATAATTCTTCACATACTGACCCACTTTTCTCTGGATGGTGTAATTCGGTATCCAAATCGTTTAAAAACTACCAGTCTATGTGGAATCTCTCTTAAAATACGCAATGTGCGCGTATACCAGATACCACAAACATGTGGCCTATTATTATTAATTATTTTTAATAATTATTTGTGAGCTATCTACTAAAGGTATGGTAATTTCAAATGCAGGTATTGTTTATTTAAACGCTGCCCCTTATGTGGTAGAGAGCCTGTACAGTAGTTCGTTTACACGCTGTATATATATGTATATATACAGGGTCGCTACAAAGTATGGAAACACGGCTCTCACGTGAAAACGGCTAAAAACAGAACCACCAAAACTGGGATTTCTAAATGGGATATTTTCTTGAACAATTTGGCGTGAAAAAATCAAAAACGATTCTCAGGATTTTCAAAGTCCGGTTTATCAATGAAAAGACAAGTATTTTTAAAAAAAGGTATATGGTTGTAATCAGAATTATAAGGTCTATAAAAGTTGTAAAATAAAAAAAATCGAATTCCATTTAAAAAAATTCAAGATGGCGTCCGTATGTGAAAATCCTGAGAATCATTTTTGATTTTTTCACGCCAAATTGTTCAAGAAAATATCCCATTTAGAAATCCCAATTTTGGTGGTTCTGTTTTTAGCCGTTTTCACGTGAGAGCCGCGTTTCCATACTTTGTAGCGACCCTGTATATATATATATATATATATATATGTATATATATATGTATATATATATATATATATATACATACATATATATATACATATATATATATACATATATATATATATGTATATATATATATATACATATACATACATATATATATATATATATATTTATATATATATATATTAGGGTGTTTCGAAAAAAACCGAAACAGCTGGCTCACCGCTTAAATCAAAGATTTTGGTCTACAATAGATGTGGGCAAAAGCATTTGCGATTGAAAAAATATTTAGAGGGTCCCCCGAGCCCCCAAACATGCCATTTTTAGTCCCTTTTTTAGATAATCGGCCAAAAACGTGCCTTATAGTCATCGGATCAAGGCGAATATTTTATATTTTGTGCCCAGTTGAATATACTACAAGCGAAATATGCAAAACCTAACTTGGCGTTAGGTCTGGGTGAGCTACGAATTTTTTAAATAACTTTTTTCACGATTTTGAAGGTTTGCCACACAATCGGACGTGGGTGAGATACGCAGTTCGCATGCTTACATTATTCAATATACTTCTCAGGACAAATTATCGCGGGTGCAACTTGATTTCTTGTCGTTAAAACCCACTTTTTAACAAAAAAAGGTGAAAAAACCCTTCAAACTCGTGAGAAAAAGTTATTAAAAAAATCCGTAGCTCACCTAGACCTAACGCCATGTTAGGTTTTGCATATTTCGCTTGTAGTATATTCATCTGGGCACAAAATATAAAATATTCGCCTTGATCCGATGACTATAAGGCAAGTTTTTGGCCGATTATCTAAAAAAGGGGCTAAAAATGGCATGTTTGGTGGCTCGGGGGACCCTCTAAATATTTTTTCAATCGCAAATGCTTTTGCCCACATCTATTGTAGACCAAAATCTTTGATTTAAGCGGTGAGCCAGCTGTTTCGGTTTTTTTCGAAACACCCTAATATATATATATATATATATATATATATATATATATATATATATATATATATATATATATATACATATATACATATATATATATATATATATATATATATATATATATATATATACATATATATATATGTATATATATATGTATGTATATATATATATATATATATATATATATATATATGTGTGTGTATGTGACTATTATACAAATTACATATATTCGGATATACCGTGTTTTCCTTATATCGTGCTAGGTATAGCCAAAAGCCATCCCGGTATAACGAGGTTCTACTGTATTAGCTGAATTATTTCATTGAAATTTACTTACAAGTAGGGTTGTTAAAAAAAACTTTATTTTTTATTTTAATTAAAACAAACAGTTTTTCTTACAAACGTGTTTTTTTTTATTGAAAGAGCGTTTGAAACATTAACAGTTAAAAACATGTTTAAAACACATTTAAAATCGAACATACAGGGCATTTTTCTTTTGAGTATACATATCCCGATAATTACAGCATTTTTTTAAATTTGCGGGAATTTGTTGTTTCTAAGCGGTTAATTTATTTTTGTACGGTTGCCAATCGTGCATTTTAGTACGTTGACAATCGAGACTGACATCATTGACACTAAACACTCAATTTTTCAAAAATTAAACGGATTGAAATTAGCTCAACTTTAAGTATTTTTTTTTTTTAAGATTTCAATTTGAATCTTTAAACAAGGGTTTTCCACTCCCAGACTAAGCATGAAGTAAAATTTCGAGTTTAGAAAAGCCTAAGAATTTGGATTGGCCGCGTAGCGAAGCGGAGCGGCCAATCCAAATTAGGCTTTTCTAAACTCGAAATTTTACTTCATGCGCCACGCTTAAAAACACTGACTTACAGTGAAGTTTTAAAAACACACACATACAACAACAATTATATGCAACCTAATATATGTTAGAGTAATCGAGTTGCCTATAATCACTGTTTTAAACAATTTGTCCAGCGCAGAATTTGACTCACGTTTTATTCACATCTACATATTAGATTGCTAAGGCCATATATTTGAAACTTTACGATATTTCAGTGTTTTATACGGGTGGCGCATTACGTTGACAATCGAGACTGACATCATTGACACTAAACACTCCATTTTTCAAAATTAAACGGATTGAAATTAGCTCAACTTTAAGTTTTTTTTTTTTTTTAAGATTTCAATTTGAATCTTTAAACGAGGGTTTTCCACTCCCAGACTAAGCATGAAGTAAAATTTCGAGTTTAGAAAAGCCTAAGAATTTGGATTGGCCGCGTAGCGAAGCGGAGCGGCCAATCCAAATTAGGCTTTTCTAAACTCGAAATTTTACTTCATGCGCCACGCTTAAAAACACTGACTTACAGTGAAGTTTTAAAAACACACATACTACAACAATTATAGGCAACCTAATATACGTTAGAGTAATCGAGTTGCCTATAATCACTGTTTTAAACAATTTGTCCAGTGCAGAATTTGACTCACGTTTTATTCACATCTACATATTAGATTGCCAAAGCCATATATTTGAAACTTTACGATATTTCAGTGTTTTATACGGGTGGCGCATGAAGTAAAATTTCGAGTTTAGAAAAGCCTAATTTGGATTGGCCGCTCCGCTTCGCTACGCGGCCAATCCAAATTTTCAGGCTTTTCTAAACTCGAAATTTTACTTCATGCTTAGCCTGTGAGTGGAAAACCCTCGATTCTCGTAAAAGAACAAATTTTATAAAAATACTTAAAGTTGAGTTAATTTCAATCCGTCCGCTCCGTAGTGTAAATTTTGAAAAATGGAGTGTTTAGTGTCAGTGATGTCAGTCTCGATTGTCAACGTACTAAAATACAGGATTGGCAACCCCACTTTTCATTAAGTGAACGGATAGAAAAGAACTAGACTTTATTCGTAATTACAGCACACATGCTCACCCTAATTTTGTGTTTTCGTCTTTTTACGTGTAATAATAACTAGACTTTATTCGTAATTTCAGCACACATGCTCACCTTAATTTTGTGTTTCCGTCCTCTTATGTGTAATAATAACATTTTCTGTCATTTTTGCCAATAACGCATGTCGACTTTGTTTTCTGTTTTGTTTCCTATTAACCAGGCAAAGTCGGGTGAATTCGAACTCGCCGACATCGTGAAAAGCTATCAGACTAAATTGCAGGAGCAGGTCGCTTTGGCCAAGTGCGATATTTTATCGGCACTTGTCAATCAGATCCAGGTACATTAACACTATATCGTTATGGACACTGCGGTATGCCTTATGTACTTTTTTCATGCGCTTTAGAAAGAATGTTTGAATTGCAGAAAAACCCGAATTTGATCTTACTTCAATAGACCATAGTAGTTAATAAGAGTATCATTCGATTGATCAGTCGTTTATCATTTGAGTGATCAGTCAATTATCCTAAATGATGCTGATAATTGATTCATCATTTGAGTGATAATCGACTGATGATCCAAAATGATAATTTGACTGATTATTGGAACAATAATCAACTAATCATTATAATAATGATTCAAATCATTTCAATGGTTGGTACTTGAATGACGCTGGTAATTGACTCATCATTCGAATGATAATCGACTGATCATTCGAATGATAATCAACTGATCGTTATAATGATGATTTTAATCACTATTTGAATAATCAGTTGATTATCATTCGATTGATCAGTCGTTTATCATTCGATTGATCAGTCGATTATCATTCGATTGATCAGTCGATTATCATTCAAATTATCAGTTGATCATCATTCAAATGATAATAAAAAGAGTAATATAAACAAAAACATACCGTTAGTAACAATAAGTTAAAATGTTTTGAATACCTTTGAAAAATATTAAAACAAAACTACATATGACCTATTTCAGTATCCACAACAGTATTCAATTTCATTTTATCACTCTTAAATAATAATAATCTTCATTGTTTTAAAATTACAATTATCTAAGTAAGAACACGTCTACGAGTTCGTTTTTTTTTCCTCTCATAACTAGTTTAAATAAAAAAAATGACTTTCATTTTGAAGATGTTGGCCGATAATCCTTGTGACGAATCGCAATGGCCCGAAGAATTTTGGGAAATTCGGACCAAGTTCACGGAAAAATACGAACACGAGATTAATTTACTGAAGGAGCAACACGAGGAGGAAATTTCGAAGCTGAAAGAGGAGAATCTGAAGACTCTGAACGGAGCGTTGGAACGGGCGAGGAGGAGGAGTTTGCGGGATGATAACGGCAACGCAGATATGGAGATAATTAAAGAACGGTGGGTTGAAAATTCTCTGGATGTTGAAGGAAATAATTATGTCGTTGATTTGAATGTCGTTAGGTATGGTACAAAATACAAAATTACGAGACGATTAGTATATTATTATTATTAATATAATAATCACAACCTGACAATCTAGAGGTGTTTTAATTTTTTACGAGTGGTTTTTACTAAGACTGGCATTCTTTTTTTTGGCTTTTGCCTGGCCTTGGGATCTTGCCCATTAGCCAACATCATTTGTATATTAATTTTTACAATTTCAATTTGTAGTATGCTTCTATTCATTGGGACAAACACACACATTTATACCACACCCAGGGTCACGGCGAACATTATTTTTCAAATGAAATCTCCCTGTGCACGGGAATCAAACCCGAATTGTGGCTCGCCGAGCAATATAGCCTGGCGACATTTACGCTCGGAGACCACCTGCCCTAGACTGGCATTCGAATATGAATATTTCAATCACTAAATTATTCACATAATTCAATAAATATTTAAATATTTCAATCAGGGTTGTTGTGTTTAAAACACTTTGTTTTAAAACAGTGTTTTAAACATGCTTAAAAACAATCGCCGTGTTTAAACGGTTTTGTTTTAAACATTTTTTAAATCTTAAATTTGTTCAAAACATTTTTTAAATCTTAAATTTGTTTAAAACATGTTTTAAACGTTAACTTTGTTTAAAATGTTTTTTTTCATTAAAATATTTTGTTTACATTTTTAAATTTTAACTAAGTTGTTGAAGATATAAACCTAACATTTTATTACAATGAAATATTAAAAAAATTCCCTTCTTAAAAATCACATTAATGCACACACAGTTGGCATTAATCTGATTGCATACACTATAAATTTTACGACATTTATTGCTTTTTTAAAAGATTTCAATTTGAATATTTAAACGAGGGTTATCCACTCCCAGACTAAGCATGAAGTAAAATTTCGAGTTTAGAAAAGCCTGAAAATTTGGATTGGCCGCGTAGCGAAGCGGAGCGGCCAATCCAAATTAGGCTTTTCTAAACTCGAAATTTTACTTCATGCGCCACGCGTATAAAACACTGAAATATCGTTAAGTTTAAAATATACGGCTTTAGCAATCTAATATGTAGATGCTAATAAAACGTGAGTCAAATTCTGCGCTGAACAAATTGTTTAAAACTGTGATTATAGGCAACCCGATAACTTTAACGTATATTAGGTTGCCTATAATTGTTGTATGTGTGTGTGTTTTTGAACTCCACTGTAAATCAGGGTTTTTAAGCGTGGCGCATGAAGTAAAATTTCGAGTTTAGAAAAGCCTAATTTGGATTGGCCGCTCCGCTTCGCTACGCGGCCAATCCAAATTCTTAAGCATTTCTAAACTCGAAATTTTACTTCATGCTTAGTCTGGGAGTGGAAAACTCCCATTAGAAGCACCAAATTAACCGCTTTCAAACACCGAATTCCCGCAAATTAAAAGAAAATGACAACATCAATTTCTTAAAGAAAATGTTAATTATCTTGTTCGTTTTTTTAAGAATTCAGTGTTGTCGATGAAGGTTTTAATAGTTTTCTACCGAGGACAAGGCTGTAGATAAAAATCAGGGGGGTTTTACTGGTAAAAATATTGTTTTTGCTCTTTCAGGGCCACTTTTACATAGAAAAAATTAACATTTTAAAAATTTCGGGGGGGTTTCAATCCTTATGGCTACTGCCTTGACCGAGGGTTTTCCACTCCTGGATTAAAGCATAAAGTAAATATTTCAGGCTTTACTAAACTTAAAATATTTACTTCATGCACCAGGCGTGGAAAACACTAATTTTTTACGAAGTTTGAAAACATACTAAGTATGTTTTCAAAGTTTGTAATAAATCAGTGTTTTCTGATTTTTTACGAAGCTTGAAAACATACTATGTATGTTTTCAAAGTTCGTAATAAATCAGTGTTTTCCACGACTGGTGCATGAAGTAAATATTTTGAGTTTAGTTTAATTCACCAGAAGATTAACATACATTTTTTTTTTTTTTATTGTGCCTGTCACTAATTATTATCGTTATTTATTATAGTAACACCCTGAGGAAAAAAGCTTCAGTCCTCCGAAACTTACTCTCCGAACTCTTAAAATACTTCACACGGTGCGAAGACGAATTAAATAACACCCTAGTCGAGGAATTAATCAAGCAAGGAATAAACGATTCCGAGCTCGACGTTAACGATTCGACGAAACTCACCGAATCCACAATATCTCCCTCGAAACGCGTCCACTTTACTCCCAACATCGAAGAACTGATGGACCTGTTGGAGAACTCGAATTCCATCGACTCCTCGGATCTGCATTTGAAAAATGAGCTGGAAACTTGCTTGGACAGACTCAGATCGGAAGCGAACGATATTTTAGCTTTAACCGGGAATGTGAAGGAGAAACGGGAGATGGTCGAGTCGAATGAGGTGAGGGTCGAGAGTTTGGAGGAGAGGATTAATTCGTTGACGAGGCAGCTGATAACCGATTCGCGGATTAAGGAGGATCTGAGCGGGGAGTTGGCCGAAGCGAGGCGCTTTTTGGGGAGTTTGAATTCGGAGCGGGTGAGTTTGGAGAGACGTGCGGAGGGGCTCGAAGAGGAGAATCGCGTTTTGGGCCTGGAGCTGGCGAAGGCGAGGGATAAAATCGGGGAGTTGATAGAGTGCGGGCGGAAGGAGATTGTGTCCGAGGGCTACGGAGAGAACGGCAAGCCGGGATTATTACAAGGAGGAGGAATCGGTGCGTTTAAAAATAGCGCTTTTATTACAGTATTTCTCTATGAATGGGGTTCTTGCACTTTTTTTTAATTATCTTAATTAATTCTTTAGAAGCAAGAAAACATCATGTCTCATGTGTTTTTTTTTATGTTTTACTTAATTTTTAAATTATTAATAGTCAAAGTTTTCCCACAAATTGTACTCGTGAACATAGCGACATAGCGATCCACGCACACGCATGCGCTGTAAGATGTGTAACGGGGCGGTCGAACCGGGGTTGGCTTTATATGTATTTTTGAGAAAAATAAATTATACTTGAGTTGTTTAAATAATTAAATTACGACATATGCCACTTCCGGTCGAAACCCTATCACGTTCCGTTAGCTCAATTAAAAAAACTGTAAACTTACCATGTTTTGAATCGTTTCGTCTCGAACCACATTTTCACTCGGGGAATTTATGAGATTCAATTAAAATTTAATAAAAAAACTCTCTCTTTAAATTTCAACAATAAATAATAAATTTAAAATAAAATCAAACAGTTACAACAAATATCAAAAAAAAAGTTGATTAAGAGATAGAATAATTTCACAACAAAAATTATGTTTAGACAAACAAGTTAAATAATAATGATTTAAAATCTCAAATTCAAAAAGACTATTAATTGAAATTACCGTCGATCGGTCACCACCAAAAACACCACTTTGACTTGACACTTTGAAAAACACTTGCATGGGTAATACTTCGAAGAATACTTTTTGAAGACGTTTTGAATACTGAGAGAATACTTAGAGAATACTTCATATTTTCTGGCCCTCGTGCGACTTTATAGCCCGAAAATTCACCAGGGGATGAGTTGGGGGTAGCAGAGCCCTGGAAGGGTATCTTCACCCTTACCTCATTGGTTGAGGACGTGGTAGGGATGCTTACTCCCCGAGGCCCATTGGTCAACCCTTGACGTGAATGATCACTCTCAATTCTCATTGGCTGATCCAATGCTCGACGCTGATTTGCTGAGCGTCATTTTAGCAACAGCGGAATTGAGAGTGACACGTCTCTGATTTTGCAAATTATACGAATATTTTCAAATATTTTTATAATTTGCTTAGTCTTTTAGTTTTGTACATTTGTGTACTATTTGGTGTTTTTGTTTTTGGTGGTGCGCTGATTGACGGTCTGGTGCTCTTTTAGCACTTTTATGAATTTAAAATGAAATGTTAAAAATAAAAATGTTTGTCTAAACTATTAAAAATACATATATAAAAAATATACCTACATATATGATGTTCGAAAATAAACGTCACGATTAATGCGTGTACTCAAATTACGTGACATAGTTAATGAAATATATACAAAAGGAAAACTGATTTTAAAGTCTGATTGAAATTATATTTCAACTTATGAATATGTACAAATTCGATTAAGGCATCAGATTAGAATAAGTTAAATTAATTAAGAGTATGTTTAATTAAATTATGTTGGAGAAAAATATGTTTTGTTAAAACTGTACACTATAGAAATATTTTACGATGCCTTAATTAGGGTCGACGTATTTTCGGGAGTGGAACACCGGGCGGTAACAGTGGGCATACTCTTCTCTTTTGTTGTCTGTAAGCCGGTGTTCTTCGCAATCCGCACGTCCGGGATATTAATAATCCCGATCGGACGGATTTGGGAATTTCGAAAAATTAGGAAATTTTGGTTTTATTGCTTGTCCAGCTGAGCTTTGAAGATTTTGTTAATCCGAAACTGAAATTCGGAGATTTTGCTAATCTGGACCGAAAAGGTTTTATTACCTATCCCGAAAATACGCCGGCGGTTTATTGTTTTATGACCCTATTAACAATACAAAAAGGAAAACATTTCTTTACGAACTTAACGGATTTTCGAATTAACTTACGTTTAATTTTTCTTATAATATCAAATGAAATGAAATGCAATGGGATCCGATGTTAAATTAAAGAAATTTATATCGCGGATTAAAAACTAACGAGTTACGACGTGTCAAAATGACACGCCGGTAACAGATGCTAATGCCCTTAGATTTAGAATGACCATCCATCTTGACACCAAAATAATAGGAAGGTGTAACGGACACTTATTAAATTCAGTATTTACCTATAATTTGTTTGTATAACAGCAAATAGTTGTTTATACAAAAAAAAAAGATCTTTATTGGCATAATACTATATTACATCCATATCTACACTAATCACTGCCCCCTCTCTTCCTTCTGCTTTCCCTCTTCCTTCTGCTTTCCCTCTTCCTTCTGCTTTCCCTCTCTTCCTTCTGCTTTCCCTCTCTTCCTTCTGCTTTCCCTCTCTTCCCCCATCTTCTCTAGCGTCCTTACTCCGGCCCCATCCTCTCTCATCCATTCCGTCACTCTTTTATACAAAAAAACACTCTTAATTGCCTAACAAATCCGTTTTTATTGACGGGGCAAGCGTTGCCAAAACACCTGCGGACTTGTTTGTTTACGCAAGAGACGCGACACCATGCTAGTCAACGTAACCTTTTATGCATCGCATACAAGAAACATAACTGCAGTAATGTTTATATTTAAAATGAGTTATTGTTACTGTTCGGTTTTGTTTAATCCCCTGGAAAAAGAACCAAATGTAGAATATTTGATTTATATTTTGAATATTTGCCTGCGTAAGGGGTGACGCTCATAGCCGCCAGCTGCGGAGGAGAAGTCGAGTGCAACGCGAGTGTGTTCGTTAAAATACAACTTCAACTCAAAAAGGCTATCATGTCTTTAGGCCATCCAACGACCGAAGCACACATAACTCAAAACCGGGGTAAGTCACCCTTCTAGCGGGGTCCGCAAATCAGTAAAATAAATAATTAGTGTAAGCGCCTGTACAGGCTCATCACAACCTTTCATCTAAAAACTGAAGTTGTGAATTACACCGTTACTGTATTGTATCAATGTGTCCTAACAACTTGAAAACAAAGTTTCTACCTGAAAATAAGTATTCAGTTAGAAATAGAATTTTTATTTTATTAGAATATTTTTAAATTACACCTAAAATAGTTTTTATTCAATGTTTCTTTTTGGTAGACAGTTTTTTTAGAACTTAAAATATTATGTAATAATAATTTCATTCGATTTTAAAATTCGTGCAAGAACCCCATTGTTAAACAAACATTCTCTGCAACATACAGAGAGTTTTTCCTTTAAAAATAATATTAAAACACTTCACTTTGTTTTACCATTTTTATTTAAAGTTTTACAGTGCCTATATTTTCGACTATAAGCTAGTATAACACATATGCTGTAAATCTCGAAATGTTCATTGTTATTAAAAAGAGGTAAAGTTGAAGCTATAAACGGGTGTTTTCCACTCCCAGGTTAAGCATGAAGTAAAATTTCGAGTTTAGAAAAGCCTGAAAATTTGGTTTGGTCGCGTAGCGCGAAGTGCGGAGCGACCAAACCAAATTTTCAGGCTTTTCTAAACTCGAAATTTTACTTCATGCGCCACCCGTATAAAACACTGAAATATTGTGAAATAAAAAATATACCGCTAGATCAGTATTAAAAATATACTGATCTAGCGGTATATTTTTTATTTCACAATATTTCAGTGTTTTATACGGGTGGCGCATGAAGTAAAATTTCGAGATTTACTTCATGCGCCACCCGTATAAAACACAAATATTGTGAAATAAAAAATATACCGCTAGATCAGTATATTTTTAATACTGATCTAGCGGTATATTTTTTATTTAACAATATTTCAGTGTTTTATACGGGTGGCGCATGAAGTAAAATTTCGAGTTTAGAAAAGCCTGAAAATTTGGTTTGGTCGCTCCGCTTCGCTACGCGACCAAACCAAATTTTCAGGCTTTTCTAAACTCGAAATTTTACTTCATGCTTAACCTGGGAGTGGAAAACACCCGTTTATAGCTTCAACTTTACCTCTTTTCAATAACAATGAACATTTCGAGATTTACAGCATATGTGTTAAGCTCTTCAGAATCTATGCACTCAACACATCTGTGGGCTAAAGGCATCGATATACTTAAAAGAAATACTCCCTATATATGACACTTAACGCCTTCTAGATTTATTTTCTTGAATTAATTTCTCATCTGGCACTTGGTGAAACATATTAGAATATGTAAAGTTGTTTAAATAAAAAACACTTGGTATTGTTTTACAAATTAAAACTTTATTCCGACTAGTTTCGGTGACATTCCTTTGAAAATGGTCTAACAAACCGAAACTAGTCGGAATAAAGTTTTAATTTGTGAAACAATACCAAGTGTTTTTTTTTTTAAATAACTTTACATATTCTAGATTTATTGTAACCTTCCCTCACTGGCACCTTAAAGAGGTAGGCGGGTCGTGGTTTGTTCCAAACTGAAAAGCAAACGGTTGGGCGCCACTTGATTTAAAAGACCGTTCACCCTGAAAAATCAAGAAACCAGGGAAGAACAATAAAGTTTAACAATCTTTAATTCTTCGTATTTACAATACAATTTAACACTAAAGAAACTAATTCAAGCCCAAAACCTGCCAAGATATTAACAACAAGGGATCATACAAACCTAACCTTACCAGCCTTTTAAAAGGTCGGTGCCTATACTGTACTTTCACTTCTGGTTACGATGGAACCGCCGGTAGCTACCCCGCTTCCACATTCCAAAACACCTGTAACAGACCCCTAATTCCCACCGGTAGACATTACCGTTTTAAAAGGATTAAATTTGTCTTGACATTAGAAATTTATACAAATTTGATTTAGTTGTGGGCCGATTAAATTACAAAAAAAACTTGACAGACTTCAATGATTTGTCACACCAACTGAATAATTTTAATAGTCTTCGCTGATTTTCCCAAATTTCCCAATTTTTACCGACGAAGTCCGAATCGCTGCCCCCTCTTGACCCTTCTTCTCTCGAACCATCTAATGTCGAGCAGGGTGCTGCAACCGAATCTCGAGCTGTCCGCTGTAACCGATCTCAATCAGGACGGTTCTGGAGTCCACCTCGCAGTTGCTCCGGTCTGGTGCTGCGGCCAACCTTCTTCCACCAACTAACGGATTCTTCACTGTCCAGTCCACCTCCAAATCTCTTCCCAATCAACCTCCAAATCTTTATACGTTCAACCTCCAAATCTCCAATCTCTTCTCCTTTCTTTTAAGAAATCACCCTCCAGAACAATCTGGCTTCCATGCGGATTCTTCAAAAAAACCTCTCTCCAAAAAATCTCCAGTCTCTTTTTTTCTTCAAAAATAACTTTTCGTCTCCCTAACAACCCCCTTTTTTTTTCTTTTCAAAAATTCCTAACTCAGATTTTTCCAATTTCTCCCAAAATAACATAAACCAGTGGCGGACCGTTACATTATATTAACACTTTCCTTAAAATGTATAGCAAAAGATGCCAAGGCTGTAGCTAGAAAAAAAATTCGGAGGGGGTTATTTAAATTTTGGGGGGAGTTTTACATACAAAAAGCATTTTATATAGCATTTTATAAATTTCGGGGGGTTTGTACCCCCCCTATCCACCCCCCTGGCTAATGCCTTGAAAGATGCTAAATAAAGATTATTATTATATGTTGGTGCATACAATACACGTCATGTTTGTTATTATTAGTTACGAGGGAAAGTCTGTCGGAGCTTCAAGAAAGAGCAAAAGTGTTGGCAGCCAAGTCCTCGGTGCAGTCCGATAATCCGCTCTTACAGTTAGTCGAGGATCTCTGTCGGGAGGCTGACCGCATCGTCGAGGATGCTGGAAAAGAACGGGAGGATTATCTGCAACAGGTTCGTTTACGCACGTTTATTTTATTTCGCTTTAATTCCGCTTATTAAAACCGAAGAGATTTATCTTGATTCGCTCTGATTTAAATCCCGTTAAACATTCTCATCATTTTCGAAAATAAACAAATTACTTAACCCATTATGTGCCGTTGATGCATATACGCAACATTATTAATTTTATGTTGATTAATTAATTAAATTACTAAATAACTTAATTTGATATATTATATTATTTAAAAAAAAAAAAGACCTTTGTTGGCTGTATATTACGCGGTTTCGCGATTTGGTTTCAAAATTAAGGATACCAGTATATTGAAATAAATGGCTTTATTACAACTACTGACTAATAAATAATAACAAAAAATATAACAAAAGGACTTAGAAAAATAACAGAAAAGTAATGAAAGTATAACGCGGAAATGACCGAAGGGCACGATGTTTAGTGTTTGAAAGTTAAGACGAGACTCTCTGGGGATGGAGGTTTAAAGTGGTAGGTTTTAGCAAGAAGTGACGGGATTGGTTAGATATAGAAAAGAGGGGTTTTAGTAGAAGAAAATAGATATAACATTTCAGACAAGAAAGATAAGGATCGCTAGTTGTAGAGAGGGAGAATCAGGGGTTTTTCGGGTCTGGCGTTTTGGGCCGGGAAGGGACGTTTACGACTTAATCCCTCGCGCACGGCTTAGTCGTTATTGCCCCCAATTGCGCACGATTTTGGCTCAGTGAAAGGAAATACAGAAAAATGTACACAATGGTGTATTGCCCTTCGGTCGTTTCCCTAAATAAGCAAAAATATGTGTAGTCACGTTTGGGTGCACGTAAAGTTCGGAATTTGAAATATATACAATAACACAATAATTTAATTGAGACGATTCAGTAAAATCCGCGTAAACATTGGCATAATACTCTATTATGGATGTAATAGAGTATTATGCCAATAAAGGTCTTTTTTTCTTCTAATAATAATAATAATATCTACAATATTATATTATTTAACTTGACTTAAAAATGTATGAAGAAAAACGTAAATATTTTGTTATTTAAATATCTTGATAATTACTCATTTAAATAAAATGTTTTCAGTGTATTTCTAACTTCACAATATTTGAGTGTTTTATACGCGTGGCGCATGAAGTAAAATTTCGAGTTTAGAAAAGCCTAATTTGGATTGGCCGCTCCGCTTCGCTACGCGGCCAATCCAAATTCTTAGGCTTTTCTAAACTCGAAATTTTACTTCATGCTTAGTCTGGGAGTGGAAAACACTCGTTATAAGCCTCAAATTAACCGCTTGGAAACAACAAATTCCCGCAAATTTTAAAAACGCTGTATCTATCGGGGCATTTTTCTTTTGAGTATACATATCCCGATAATTACAGCGTTTTTAAAATTAAAAAGTGAGTCAAATTCTGCAATGAACAAATTGTTTAAAACAGTGATTATAGGCAACCCAATAACTCTAACGTATACTAGGTTGTGTGTGTTTTTTAACTTCACTATAAATCAGTGTTTTTAAGCGTGTCGCATGAAGTAAAATTTCGAGTTTAGAAAAGCCTAATTTGGATTGGCCGCTACGCTTCGCTACGTGGCCAATCCAAATTCTCAGGCTTTTCTAAACTCGAAATTTTACTTCATGCTTAGTCTGGGAGTGGAAAACACTCGTTATAAGCCTCAAATTAACCGCTTGGAAACAAGAATTCCTGCAAATTTTAAAAACGCTGTGTTATATTCACTTCTTTTACGTTTAGTCATTGAAACCAACATATACGTTTTAATACTCTTTATTTGAAAACTCAATTAGTACTGACTAAATAAATTATAATTCTTTTTACAATTTACCCAACAAGAATAACTGCGCAGACGTAATCCGAATAACGTCATTTCCGCTAATTAAAACTAAACCTGCAGTTATCTAATATATACAACCAAATATACAATTATTTCAAATCAAAATACATTACATGCTGTAATTATCGGGGCATTTTTCTTTTGAGCGTTTTGAGCGAAAATTACAGCGTTTTTAAAATTTGCGGAAATTCTTGTTTCCAAGCGGTTAATTTAAAGCTTATAACGAGTGTTTTCCACTCCCAGACTAAGCATGAAGTAAAATTTCGAGTTTAGAAAAGCCTAAGAATTTGGATTGGCCGCGTAGCGAAGCGGAGCGGCCAATCCAAATTAGGCTTTTCTAAACTCGAAATTTTACTTTATGCGCCACGCTTACAAACACTGATTTACAGTGAAGTTTAAAAAACACACACAACCTAATATACGTTAGAGTTATTGGGTTGCCTATAATCACTGTTTTAAACAATTTGTTCATTGCAGAGTTTGACTCACGTTTTAATTTTAAAAACGCTGTAATTATCGGGATATGTATACTCAAAAGAAAAATGCCCCGATAGATACAGCGTTTTTAAAATTTGCGGGAATTCGTTGTTTCCAAGCGGTTAATTTGAGGCTTATAACGAGTGTTTTCCACTCCCAGACTAAGCATGAAGTAAAATTTCGAGTTTAGAAAAGCCTGAGAATTTGGATTGGCCGCATAGCCAATCCAAATTCTTAGGCTTTTCTAAACTCGAAATTTTACTTCATGCTTAGTCTGGGAGTGGAAGTACATGTTCTAAACTTTATATTGCACGTTTTTATACAAAATCGAAGAATGCCTTACATTTACAGCGTGTACATTATTTATATTTAAAAGAAAACTTTATAGAATGTAATACAATAAGTCATTCGTAGAAATCATATAAAGAAGTGTAGAATTTTACCTAAAATCCACTTTTAGAGTTAACTCTATAATTACTCGGCCTTTAATGGGTTAAATACCGAGAGTCATGAGTAGTTTAATTCTTTTTATTATACTTATCTGAAAACACTTTGTTTCCATATGCCTCTAGAATAATGAAAACGTCGCTTTTTCAAGCCACCGCACGGAAAGTATTTGTTTGTGCGCTCTTTTCGTGCGCCTACGATATGTATCCATAGCAACGGTTGACGTTTGACTTTCCTTTTTCCGTCATTGAAATAATCCATTAGATTGTTTAAAATGTACGATAATCCTGATGTAGCTGATATTCCTGATGAGATATTGGAGCAAGCGGCACAAGTTAGTGCAGATTTACTACCGGCCAAATCAAGATCCAGGTACGAACAAGAATATAAAATTTTTAATGAATGGCGGACTCAGAAGAATATAAACAGTGTGAGTGACGATGTACTACTAGTATATTTTTCTGAAAAGTCCAAATCTTTAAAATCGTCAACTTTGTGGACGCGATGGATGTTCTCCAGAACGGAATACTAAGATTTTTGAGAGTTTGCCAGCGGAACTGGAAGTAAGTGTGTGTGTCCTGACGGGATATATCCTGTCATGCTACAAAAGGAAATAGCAGCGCTGAGGGGACCACTATGTGATATCCTCAGAGCTAGCCTTGCCCTTTCATACATTCCAAGCAGCTGGCGGACTGTAAGGGTGGTATTTATACCCAAACCAGGGCGTGCTTCGTATGCCCTGGCCAAATCTTACAGACCGATCAGCTTGTCATCATTCATTTTAAAACTACTAGAAAAACTAGTAGACAGGCACATACGGGAAGGAGTCCTAAAGGACTCACCACTACACCGTCAACAATATGCCTACCAAGCGGGAAAGTCATGCGAACTGGCAATCCACCAGCTAGTGAGCAGATGCGAAAGGACCATACAATGCAAAGACATTGCGTTGGGGGCCTTTCTGGACATTGAAGGGGCGTTTGACAACACAACCTTCAACTCCATAGCAACAGCAATGGAGAAAAGAGGGATTTACCCGCAGGTCCGACACTGGGTGAACAAGATGCTCAGGAGCCGGACTGTAACAACTACTCTATACGGAAAGACAGCAGAAGCGGTGGTCGCTGGCGGGTGCCCCCAGGGAGGGGTTCTCTCGCCGCTCCTGTGGTGCCTCGTTATGGACGACCTTCTGCTGCTACTTGAAAACCAGGGCATTTATGCCCTGGGGTACGCAGATGATCTGACCATTCTAGTTAGCGGGAAGTTTGGGACCACTGTATCAAGCCTGATGCAGAGGGCACTAACTACCGTGGAAAGATGGTGCAAGAACGAAGGGTTAGCTGTAAACCCGGCCAAAACGGCGATAGTCCCCTTTACCAGGAGACGAAAAACCGATGACATAACATCGCTACGCATGTATGAAATGGAAGTCCCAATCAAAAATGAAGTAAAATATCTAGGGGTCATACTTGATACCAGATTGAACTTCAACTTCCGCCTGGAGAACATCAGCAAAAGGGCCATGAGAGGACTTTTTGCGACCAGGAAAATGGTAGGACGCACATGGGGACTGAGACCCAGTATGACCAAATGGCTATACACCGTGGTCATAAGACCCATAGTGACATACGCGGCGCTCGCTTGGGGAGAAAAAACCCAAACCAAGAGCGCAGCCGTAAAACTCGAAAGAGTGCAACGACAGGCGTGTCTGCTGATTACTGGGGCAATGAGAACAACGCCCACAGCAGCCATGGAACACATATTATCGCTTCCACCACTACATCTATATGTTATGATGGAAGCCAGACAGGCAGCCTACAGACTGCACATAAATGGACACACTTTAAATGTAGGATCATCTAGACCGGAAGTATTTAAAGTGCTACAAGAAGAAGAAATCCTAAAAATGAGGTCCGATTTCACTAAAATCGTACACCCATCCCGCAGATTCAAAATAATCATACCACAGCGGAGTGAATGGACAAATGGAACATACCCGGGAACGAGTAAAGGAACCATCTGGTACACAGACGGGTCCAAAAACACTAAAGGAACCGGGGCTGGTATCTATGGAGGCTGTAACCGGAGCAAACAATTCACGGTTGCTCTGGGGAAACATGCCTCCATCTTCCAGGCTAAAGTGGCCGCCATTGACTGGTGTGCCCACCACATAATGGAGTCGGGACTCAACAAAGGACCAATTACCATTATGTCGGACAGCCAGGCAGCCCTAAAAGCGCTAGCCTCGCCGATAGTTCAGTCCAGACTGGTTATAGACTGCATAAACAGGCTGGACGCACTGGCGACAACAACAAAAACACAGCTAGTATGGATACCCAAGGACCAAGGAATTATTGGACACTTGGGGGCCGACTTGCTGGCCAAACAAGGGGCAACAGGTGAATTTATAGGACCTGAACCCGCGTTCGGAATACCACATGAAACCGGAAAGGAAATAATCCGACGCAAGTTAGCAGAGGAGCATACAAAGGCATGGCAGAACCAAATGGGAATGAGGCACACGAAACTCTTCCTAGATGGCCCGGTACCTGATAGCGCATTAGCGCTGTCAGGACTGAGCAGAATGAAACTAAGGAAAATCACAGGACTAGTTACTGGGCACTGTGACCTGAATAAGCACAAACATAGGATGGGTCTTGAGAAAAGCCCCCTATGCCGTGGGTGCTTGGAAGAAGAGGAAACTCCCCAACACCTACTGTGCACATGCGAAGCCTATAAACGGCAACGCACGGAGCAACTCGGGAAGCCCGTGCTTCCTGAAGAACAGCTCAAGAACATCCCCTGGCCCAAACTCCTGGACTTCTTAGAAGACACAGGAATATACAGGGAGTAAAATAACCAGAGGAGCACAAAAGGACCACGGAGACCGTAGTGCAGGGACGCTAAGCGATACCACCACATGTAGAAAAAAAAAAAAAAGTGTGTGTGTGGGACGCAGAAAGGTTAAGATAAAGTTCTTGCGACGACTTACCGTTTAGCCGCAAATTGTATTTTAATTTCCAATTTTGAGGTTAAACAGGTTGATATTTTCGGGTAAATAAGTATATTACAGGTATAAATTGTACACATGATGAAATTATTTCCAAAATTATGACGTAAATAATCAAAATTATAGTATTACCTTAATTTATACAGCCAAAATCACGATATTTATTTTACACTAAGTATGACGTGTACTGACGTTTATTTGAAATAATGGATACATAAATTTGATCCATTAAAAAATCACATGTATTTTAATTTATGATATAAAAAAATAGATGGCGCTACCTTTACGCGGAAACGAGAATATTATGATTAATTATTATTAGCTAATGTGTAGAATACGCCACATCCACATTAAGATCCGCGAACCTGCATGCTCAGTAGCGCCTACTCCAGTGATTCTCAACAGGTTATTTGTATGGGTGTGTGTATGCGGGCGGATGTGTTAGATGGGTAAAAAAGAGATTGAATAGAATCGACGTTTATAAAATCAATAATAATATTTTTAATCAAAGAAATTAATAGAATTGTTAAAATTTTAATAGAAAACACACATATGTACACAAATAACCTATTGAGGACTACTGGAGTGGGCGCTACTGCACATGCGGGAACCTGTCGAAATGGAGTATGTGCCGTGTTCTACACATTTACCAAAAATGTTTGGTATATTCTGACCAGTACTTAATACTTAAGATTGGTGGTCCGACCGAACCGGCCAGCTTTTTAAAGAATTTTCAGAGTAGACTCGGCTCGGTTCTGACCCGCCGGACTAGGCTGGGCGAAGCCCGGCCTGGTTATTACTCAGGCCCAATACTAAAAATGTTTGGCTATAGCCAAGATTTGCAACTGCACGCGAACTTTCAAATCCTAGCTGTAGCTAAACATATTCCGTTAAAAAAAAATATTAAATTTAATTGGTTTAAAACAATGTTATAATCTCAGTCATTGGGAAAACATTTTAGTAAGCGGATCTTTTTTTAAATTTTAATACACTTTGCGCCATCTATTTTTTTATACCAAAAGCTAAAATACTCATAATCTAAACATTAATAATAATCAATCTAGAATTATATATCCATTAGTTTAAATAAACGTCAGTGGAACGTCAGATTTAGTGTGAAATTAATATTGTGATTTTGGCTGTATAAATGAAGATAATATTACAATTTGGATTAATTATGTCATAATTTTACAAATAATTTCATTATGTATACAATTTATACCTGTAATATGCTTATTCACCAAAAATTCCAAAGTATATAACCTCAAAATCGGAACTTTAAATACAATTTACGGCTAAATGGTAAGTCTGCGCAAGAAATTTATACTAACATTTGTGTATCCCACACATGTTTACACCCGGCTCAAAACAATTCAAAAATCGGAGTATTTCGATCTGGAGAGCAACCATGCAGATTTACGGCCTAAACAAATGGAAAGCAGAAGATTATTTGTTGCATACCGAAACCGCAAATGTTACGCTCATCAGTGGTATTCCGAAACTTATTGCAAAATACCTAAAACTAAAATATCCGGAAAAATATACTGGACACGGGCTAAGACGTTCTTCGGCAACCATGTTGGTCGAAAGCAGTGGTGATTTGCTCACTCTGAAAAGGCACGGAGGATGGCTATCTTCTAATGTAGTAGAAGGATACATAGAAGAATCTATACATAGAAAAATAGAAGTGTCAAGGAAATTCACTTAGGTGCTTTGAACTATTATTGTTACATCTGGATATTCATTACGTTAAGCAGAACACTGCTCAATATAAAAGAAATATATTATAGAACGGATGTTAATTTGTTAAAAATATATGTACTCATGTTATGTAATAATAATAATAAAATAATAATAATTGTTTAACCCTTCTCATGCGGAATATACATCTGAAAAAATAACTCAGGATCGTGAAATCCTAAAGGGAATAAACTTTAGCAATAATACTAATTGTACGATAAACCTTACTATTAATAATAACAGTTTCAATTAAATTTGATTTTCGTTAATATTTATTTTAATTCTATTTTTACTACTATAAAAATTATAGTTTTGAAAGTAAAAAAAAAATATGAAAATATTTGGTTTTCTATTGTTGTTTTCAGATAAGTATAATAAAAAATTGTGTTCATTACACGTCCAGAAATGGATTTTTCTGTGCTTGCATGACTTCCCGTGTGAGGCGTAGCCGAAATGTAACGCGCGCACGGAAAAATCCCTTTTTCTGGACTCCTAATGAAATATACTATTACTTCAAAGAGCATCAGTGTTTTCGGCGTTTATATGTAACAATTATACTCTAAAAATAACTTAAAAACAGTTTAATAATTTGCACTAAGCTTATATTAACCAATTACTGAATAACAGAGTTTTCGCATTAAATACAAACAAGCTTTTTGCTGTGGCTCATTTCAATAGAAAACACTTATCATTTTTTTACCCTCAGCACACATTTCTTCATTGTGCATTAATATGACTAACACAATAACAAAAAATAACTCACTAATCCATCACAGTGCAAAGTCCGAGTGTGTCTGTGAATTTTTGTTTACATTAGAAATAATTCGAATGTCTGTATGAATCAAAAAGTGAAAGACTGTTGATACAAATAAATACAATATTGTTAGATAGTTGATGGTAACAAAAATAAATAAACATGATGCTATCTTTGGACAGTAGACATTAGTAAATAACCAAATTTTTATTTTATTTTTCCAATCAACAGAGTCCATTTACAGCCGGTTTAAAGGTAAAAGTGATTGAGTGCATAGAAAATTAATGGTACTTGATTAGTTTTTCCTTTAAACATGGTATTTTGTGTAACATCAGTAGTTTAAACAATTGAAGTGAAGTGCTGGTGTAATGGGTCTGTGGAGCATACGAATGGTATATTTTGATGGATTGTGAGGAGGTTATGATTGTTAAAATGGTGTGTAGAGTGTTATTAATATTTACAGTACAGTTAATAAAATAGTAACGGTAGTCTTTGTTTGCAAGTGTAGTTATTATTAAATTGAATGATGGAATAAGTTTAAGGTTATGATGAACTATGGGCCCGTTCATCAAATGGCTGATGGAATTATTACTCAAAGGATCGACCAAGTGATTGTTCGTATGATCACTTGAATGATTGTTCTGATAATAATTTATCGCAATAAATAAATGGTGATTAATAAATAATCCAGACTGAAAAACCTATGGTCGATACCCATTTTATAGAATCAATTTTAATTTCTGTATATAATTTATAATCTGTTTGTATTTATAAATATTATGAAAATTCTATAAAGATGTTATATATATATAAATAATCCAACAAGAAAATAATACATGGCTTAAATATTTAAACTAATTCAATTTGAATATGAAATGAGCATACGATTGTTAATTTGAACGATCATACGAGCGATGATTCGAGGGATTGCGAGGATCATTTGATTAACCATTCGATTCAAGCAAACATTCAAGTGATATGTTGCAGAGATCAAATGATCAAGATAATCAATTATTTTTATAATCAAATGAATTGATTATTTTTGTTCAAATGATGCTATCACTATCTTATTAAATTAAATTCACTTATTTGATTTAAACTTTATTGTATGTGGTTAATTTCTGACAAGGAATCGAGTAGGTTAGCGCCTAGTATCACCCTCACTCGATCACCGCATATAAAAATAATAGATTGAAGATTGTAATGCTGGTCCGGCGGAGTTGAATTTGTGGCTTCCGTGGCGCAAACAGCAGCACCCTATACTGGAAATCCAGAGGTTGCAGGTTTAAATTCTATTGGAAGCATTAGGTTTGTTCGGTTGTACTGCACTAAGTTAAACTGAGTTCAAGTTTGTGGCGTCGCGGTTCGTATTAGGGTACCTTTACATTCACAATAGCAGGCATCCAGTTCATCTAACGAACAGATTCAGTGTAAAAAGTGCTGCACTAGTTCATCTAACGAGCAGACCTATTATGATTTTCTTTCCATATATAATGAGATAACTCATATTTAATTCAATTTATGTAATTAAATTAAATTACAATATTATTTTGTTTTATTTGTTGCTTTCGGTTTACATTGTACCGTTGTTACAAACGCACACACACGCAGTCTACGTTTTCAATGTTTTTTTTTTAATTTAAACGTGATGCTTTTTGTGTTGTGTGCGCAGATCGAGTCGGCTGATAAGAAGTTGCGGGCGACAACGCAGTTCCTCGAGGAACAGGCGGTTGAGCGCGAGCAGGAGCGCGACGAGGCGCAGAGGCAGATCGCCTCACTCAGAGAGCAGCTGCGTGAGAGAGAAAGAGACAGGACTAGTTATGAGAGGATCAGTCGTGAGGTGCGTCGCCCTACCCCACGTTTCGTTCACTGCATGGCTTTTATTTTTCCACCCCCACACACAAAAAAAATTACACATAATCACATGCTAATAACTACTTACTTACTTGCATATTTTGTTGAATTTTTATTTGATTTTATTAACTGCATTTAGGATTTAACATTATTGTAGTACTATTCAAAGAAATCATTGATGGTTTATATTTGGTAAGGCCGTAGGCAGAAAAAAATTTCGGGGGGGTTTTAATGGGAAACATTTTGTTTTTGATGTTACGGAGCAGCTTTTACATATTAAAATATAATATTTTGAACCCCTATATCCCCCCCCCCTGTCTACAGCCTTGATATTGGGATAACTAGCCTCTTGATTCTAGTTGCTATCGACGGCTTATGTATCAACGACACCATATTGTATTCTAATTGTATTCTATGAGGGGTGATCAGTAAAAAGTAAGGTCACAAAGCCTGCAATGAAACGTGTACATTTCTTAGCCTTACTTTTTGATCACTCCTCATAGCATATGGTCAATAATCGACTGTTATGATATACCATGTCTCCTGTGAGTGAACTAGAATCAGGAAGTAGATATTTTGTTTATGATGCTATGTTTAATTTTATATATACTGGCGGATATTTTAAAGCTGACGATTTATTTTCCATTTTAACCCGCATCCGGGCAGTTTGTAGGTGCTGTATCAGAATTGTATATTTCTTTCAATTTTGTTATATAGCTTACATTTAGATATTCGTTGTTTTAAGTAAAATTTCGAAATTCCTTTCATCAAGAGAGCAGTAAAGAGAGTATTTACCATATTTTCATTAATGATTTTTTTGCTAGTACTTATTATTACACTTAACACGGTACACGTTATTGGCCTACACTGTACGAGCACTTAATCGCTAACCGTTTTCTTTTTATTTGTTTACTCTTTACTACCTTGGTTGTATGGTGTGGTTTTTCCAAATGCTTAGAACGGAGATTTGTCGCCGGAGATGAACACGTGCTGCAGGCGCATCCACGAGGAGATTGTTTTCACTGTGAGTTTTGTTTGTTGCAAATTTTATAGCTTTAGTGTTGTATTCGTTTGTGTCATTTGGAAAATTGATATGAACCTGAAATACACTTGCAATATTAAAAATATTTAGAAACACAGGTTGAAAAGTGGTACTTATTATTATTATTATGATTTTAGATGCACAGTTGGCTAGAAAAAAAATTAAAATTAAAAAAAACCTTTATCGGTATAATGTTTACATCTTTACTAGCTACAACTAATTGCTACCTCCTGTTTTCCTTCTCTTCCCCAAACAGTCCGTCACCCTTCTATTCCCTCTTACTGTCACCCGTTCCTCCTTCACCCCCTCGCATTCCTCCGCCAAATAACTCCACATATTTTTCCCCCGCTCACACATTACACACTTCCCCCATCCACACCTTCCTCCCTCTCTCCCCTGACCCACACCTCGCCCTTGCCATGATCACCCTTTTAGAGAGGAATCCACCCTCTTCCAAATACCTCGGCATTCTCCCATGCACCTGCCACTCCCTGTGCCTATTGTTCTATTCACTCCTCCCTAAAAAAAAAAAAAAATGACATTTATTGGCATATCCTAAAACTATTTACAATGTCAAAACTATATTCTTACAATCTCAATACTATATTATTACCCCTCTCCTTTCCTTTCCCTCCTCAACTTCTCCAGCGTCCTTACCCCTGCATATTAGCAATCTGTTTTCCTAATTCTAGCCCTTAGCGAAGCAACGTCTTATGGCAAAATATTTCTTCATTATTTTAAGCATTCTGCATTCTATTATTTTTCTTCCCTTCACATCTTGCCCTCTTTCTCCCGTCCCACTTTCTCCAGCGTCTTTACCCTAGCTCCGTCCTCCCTCATCCATTCCGTCACCCTTCTATTCCCTTTCACTCCCACCCATTCCTCACTCACACCCTCACACTCCTCCGCCAAGTGCCTCCATGTATCCTTCCCCCATTCACACAACCTACATCTCATATATTCTTCCCCCATCCATCTCTTCCTTCCCCTCTCCCCAGACCCACACCTTGCCCTCGCCATTATCACCCTTTCATCCCTGTTCCACCCATCCTCACTCATGTATCTCGGCACCCTCCCACATACTTGCCATCTTCCAAACATATCATTATATTCACTTTTGTCTATCCGTCCCTGTCTCTCCTGCGCTTCCACTTCCTTCATCTTCTCTCTCATCCACGCCGCCACCTTCACCCCCCTACCCAACCATTCCTGTACCTTCCTCTCTGCCAGTCCTCCCCTTTCATACATTCTCCTTCTCTCTTCCCTCCACCTCCCCCCTTCTACTTTCATGCACGCCTCCCATACTATTCTAACCAATCTCTCCTCTTCTACTCCGCATAATTTCATTTCATACTTCACTACTCTCTCCACCGCCTCACATTCCAATCTCTCTCTATTCGTTTCCTGCAACAGTATATATCCCGGTGTCGACTTCTCTAGTCCCAGCATCCGTCTCAGGAACCATAACTGTTCTCTTTCAATCACCTCATACGCTCTCGTTCCCCATGCTTCTACCCCGTACATTAGTATCGGTCTTACACACGCGTCCCACACCTTGCATGTCACCTTAATACTATTCTCCATCCATCTCCCCCATTTTCTCCATGCCATTCCCCATGCTCTCCTCGCTTTTCCTTGTACCCACCTTATATGCTCTTCATACCCACCCGTCCCTTTAAAAATAAATCCCAAGTATCTGAAACTTTTCACTCTCTCAATCACCTCTCCCTTCCATTCTAGCACTCCCACTCTCTCCCTTTATTCCTAAACCTCATCCATTTTGTCTTCCCCACATTCACACACATTCCTCTCTTATCCATATATCTTTCCACCCTTTTCAACATGCCTTTCACTCCCTCCCAATCTCTCGCCATCAACACTATATCGTCTGCATACGCCAATAACCATACTTTCTCCTTTCCAATCACCACTCCCCCTTCCTGCCCCTTTCTCAACACTTCTTCTAGTTCACTTATGTATATATTAAACAGGACCGGACTCATGGGGCACCCCTGTCTCAAGCCCTTCCATGTCCTAAACCTTTCCGATACTTCTTCCCCCACCTTCGCTTCCACCTATGTTTCCCTATACACCTCCTTTACACACTCAACCACTCCGTCACTCACTCCCTTTCGCCTCAGACACTCTACCATATACCTGGTCCCTCGTTCCCTTTCCCCTCGGTACTAAATCATACGCCGCTTTCAGATCTACAAACACCGCATACACACACCCTTTCTCTTCCATCACTTTCTCTGTCATCCTCGCTAGGGTAAATACCTGGTCCCTCGTTCCCCTCCCCCTCCTAAATCCCCCTTGCGACTCTGGCAGCATCCTCTTCTCTTCTACCTCTACTTCTAATCTGTTCTTCACCATAATCATCAGTATTTTGTATCCCGTGCTCATAATCGTCACCCCTCTATAGTTCTCTGCTTTCCTCTCATTTTTCCCTTTATATATCGGGCATATCCTGCCTACTCTCCATGCCTCTGGCATGCTCTCCCATCCCCTCCATATTCCATTTACTAGCTCTCGGAATTTCTTCTTCCCCCTTCTCCTATCTCTCTCCACATTTCTGCCTTCAATCCATCTCTTCCGGCCGCCTTTCCTCCCTTCACCTCCTTGAACGCTCTTTCTGTTTCCTCTTCCGTAAATTCCTCTCCTCCAATCCCTCGCCCTACTTCTCTTACTATCCCTTGTTCACCGCACTCCTCCTTACACTTTCTGGTCCAGTCTTCTAACGACACCCCTATCCTCCTCATCTCTTTCCCTCTCCTCAATACATTCCACATTTCTCTCTCGTTCCTACACTCCTTCATTTCCTCCAGTGCTCTTTCTGCCACTTCCAGCTTCTTCCTTTCGCATACCTTCTCGTATGCCCTTCTCGCTTCCATCATCCTCTTTCCCTCTCCTCCGTTCTTTATATATTCTCTCATTACTTTCCTCACCTCCCTCTTCGCTCGTTTACATTCTTCATCAAACCACTCTTGCCCCTTCCTCCTTGTTCCCTTCACCTTTCTTCCGCATCCTATTATGGTCTTCTCCATCTCCTCCATTGAACTTATCTCCTCCCATTGTACCTTCTCTAATTTCCTCCTCATGGCCTTAATCGCCTCTCTCCCACTATCTAGCTTCTCATTTCCTTTCTCCTGTTTCCCTTCTTCATTCCTTCCTATCCTTAGTTCCACTCTCAACGGCAGGTGATCCGATCCCAGCACCTCCTCCACTTCCATCTTCCTCACTTCCTCTCTTGCTATTCCCTTGATTATCGCGTAGTCAATTACTGTTGATCCTTGTGCTCCTACGTATGTTTTCTTCCCTCCCCAGTCTCCTTCTGTGCACCCATTCAGAATTTCTCAACCCTCTTCCGTCGTCCACTCCTTCATCCTCCTTCCATCTCCGTTTATACATTTATCTTGCGATCTCCTTTCTATTTCCATGCCGTCCTCCCCAATCCCTCCTCCCAATTCTCCCATCCTCGCATTAAAATCCCCCATGATCACTCACCGTCCTGCTTCCCCTGTTCTATCGTCAATCTCTTTTCTCACCTCATTCCAGTTTTTATTCACATAGACTATCCCCACATTCATTTGTTCTCCTGCCTCCCGCCATCTCATCCACATCAGCCCCTCGCCTCCTTGCCTTGTTTCTACCTTGCCTCCTATCCTGCTCTCCCTCCATCCCACAATCATCCCCCCTTTCGCCCTTCCTCTTGCTGCACTTTTCTTTGCTTCCTTCATCTCCCATCTAAAGTTCACTGGCAACCATCTTTTCACTTCCTCCCATTTTCTTTAACTATCCACGTCTCTACCATCCCTACTATGTCTTTCCCCACCATCCACTCCTCCATGTCCCTTTTCCATGTACCCTCCTTTATCTTCGATTTTATTCCTGCCCCGTTCCATACACCAATTGCTATCTTCCTTTCTTTCATCTCCTCCCCTTCTCCGTCGTCTCCACACCACCATTCCTCTCTGTCCTTTTGTCCTCCTCTATGTTTCCCCGCTTCCTTTCCTATGCACTTATCTCTGTCATTCTGCCACCGCCTTGGCCCTACCCCTTTACCCCTTTTGTCATTACCCGCCCAATCCTTTTGCTCTCCTTCCTCTCCCTTCCTTTGATCCATCTCCTCGCCTTCCTCACGTTCCTGCCCCCTTTCCTCCACCCCTCCCCCACCCTTCCATCTTCCTACTTTTTTTCCTCTTCCTGCCTCTCTAACTCCTCCTTCTCCATGTTCCATCTCCACACCCTCCCATCCACCACTACTTTCTGGTATCGCACCCTCATCATTTTCCCCCTTTCCTTTTCCCTGATCGCCCACTCCCTAATCTCCTTCTGGACCCTCCTCTCTTGCCTAGTGAGATCATCATCTATATACACCTTTTTCTCCATCCCATTTCGTAGCTTATTCTTATTCCGCATCACCTGTATTTTATCGTCTAGGTGGCCCAACTTTAAGAATATCATTGGCGCCACCCTATCCACAACAAAGCTGTCATTCACCTTCACATCCACACCAAGGCTATCTTTTAGGAAATCCTCCGCCTCCCTTTTCTCCTTCAATTCCTTCCCTCTAATTATTATATTATTCCTCCTCTCCTGTCTCTCCCTCCTCTCCGCCTGACCCTCCAACTCCACTATCCTTCGCTTCAAAATATCTCTTTCCTGTTTCCACATCTCTTTCATTTCCCTCATTTCCTCTCTCCACATCTCCCTGGCCTCCGTCATCTCCTCCTTCCATATCTCCCTCTCCTTCCTCATCTCTTCTCTAAACTGCTGCATTATCCGGATGCACTTTCTACCGTATCCTTCCTTCACTCCTTCCCCAGCCTTTTTCTTTCCCCCTCCCCGCGCACCATCCTCCTCCAACGACGTATCCGCCTCCTTTCTTTTCTCCACAAACTCTCCTATCCCTTCCTGCCGCTGCGGTTACCTCCTCCTCCTCTTCTCTAAACACCCCTGCGTTTCCTGTGCTTCCACCTCTTTCTCCTTCTCCCTCTTACTCCCACCCATTCCTCCTTCACCCCCTCGCATTCCTCCGCCAAATGACTCCACATATTTTTCCCCCGCTCACACATTACACACTTCTCCCATCCACACCTTCCTCCCTCTCTCCCCTGACCCACACCTCGCCCTTGCCATAATCATCCTTTTAGGGAGGAATACCCCCTTTTCCAAATACCTCGACATTCTCCCATGCACTTGCCACTCCCTGTGCCTATTGTTCTATTCACTCCTCTCTAAACACCCCTGCTTTTCCTGTGCTTCCACCTTTTTCTCCTTCTTCTTCACCCACGCATCCACTTTTACCCCATTCCCCAGCCATTCCATCACCTTTGCCTCCGACAAACCCACCCTCTCATACATACTCCTTCTCTCGCTCCTCTATCTACCCTCTCTCCCACTCACGCACGTCACCCATACCGCTTTCACCAATCTCTCTTCCTCCAGATCCCATAACTTCATCTCATACCACCATTTCCTCACACTCTAGTTTCTCTATATTCGTCTCCTGAAGCACTATGTATCCTGGTGTTGACCCTTCTGCTTCCTCTACATACACTCATACCTTCTCGTCTCCCACACTTCCACCCCCATACGTTAACACTGACCTCACATACGCTTTCCACTCCCAAACTAAGCATGAAGTAAAATTTCGAGTTTAGAAAAGCCCCGTGAAAATTTGTCGAGGGTCGCGCAGCGACCCGAGACAAATTTTCTGGGCTTTTCTAAACTCGAAATTTTACTTCATGCGTCACGCGTACAAAACACTGATTTGAAGTGGAGTTTAAAAACACACAAACACATCTTCAATCAGAGAACACGGAATCAGATATTTAGTTATCAACGACGTGCAGTGTTAATAATAAATAATTAACTTTTGAATATTTTTGTTAAAACAACTGGTAATGATATTTATATGTCATAAAATCAAATTTATTCTTTAGGGATATGTATTCGTGATTCAAACAAACAGGATTCGAATCATATTTATCTCTTACGAATCCTTTATTCGAGTATTTGTGATTCGAATCATATTAGGTGATTCGGATTTTTGATTCGAATCCTTTTTACGAGGATTCGTCTCAGCTCTGCCTTTAAAGCACACATAAATTGTAATGATTTTTAATTTGATTGATTAATAACATTCATTGACAGAACAAGCTAATTCAAAATGAGTATAGTGACAAACTACACGTGAAAAAATTCCAAATATAACTTTATGAAAATCATTTTATTCTACACTGTATTTTGAATTAAGACATCAAATAAATATATAAATATATTGCAAGTGAATTTCAGTATTCCACAGATTACAAACCTCGACTATTTCCTAGGATATTAGTAACAGTTTATTCAGTAAATTAGAATGCACTCGTAATTGAGCACACACGCACACACACAGAATTATTTCTGATATAACAAAAAGACCAAACAAACAAAAAAAATCGGAAAGACTCGTTCCTTCGAGGGAACGAGAAGAAACAACATCTATTTTGGTCAGTCGCGCTATTTCCGTCCGACAGACGAATTTCCTGTCGTCCGGAGCTCGTCCCGCCTAAAAAGCCTTTTAAAAACAAAGTGCCGCTTTTCGCGTGAAAAACTCTTCATCTCGGGGCGCGGGGAATAATGCATTTTGCTTGAAAATCCTTATTTAATTCCAATAACAAATTAATTGTTGTAACAATACAAAGAAGTAATCATCATATAAGTTAAGAAAGAGAGAGAAAGATGGAAAAAACGTAAGAGTTTTCTTTACATATATTAACAAACATTGTTGACTGAAATAAATTGAGTGTGAGTTACGTGAAGATCAAATTAGTTTGACGAATATAGCACTAATAACCTTTCTTCACACTTTTATTTGAATTAACAAATGTACATTTAGGACACAAAGTGACCATTATCAATGGATTAACACTCCAGTTATACATTGATAATGGTCACTGCCTGTTGGTTTTGACAAATTTAATAATATCATATGGCTTGTTAGTGTTTTGATCAATTTGAATATAATTCCATGACTTTTCTCTGACTTTCCCGGTTTTAATGATATACAGTAAATTTTTTATTAGTGTAATTTTCAGACATTGCTCGATTTTATAATAGACTTCAATTTGAAGTTTTGAACGAGTGATTCCACTCCCAGACTAAGCATGAAGTAAAATTTCGAGTTTAGAAAAGCCCCGTGAAAATTTGTCTCGGGTCGCGCAGCGACCCGAGACAAATTTTCTGGGCTTTTCTAAACTCGAAATTTTACTTCATGCGCCACGCGCACAAAACACTGATTTGAAGTGGAGTTCAAAAACACACAAACACATCTTTAATCAGAGTAACACGGGATCAGATATTTAGTTATCAACGATGTTTAGTGTTAATAATAAATATGTGGTTTTGAATATTTTTGTTAAAACAACTGAAAACGATATTTATATGTTATGTGTCCGAAATATACATTTGGTAATTCAAATAAAAGTGTGAAGAAAGGTTATTTGAGCTTTACTCGTCAAATTGTTGACTCAGTTTTCTTTACCCTTTTTTGTTGTTTAAATTAAAAAATATTTTAATTAACTGCAAAAAAGTAAACAATGCTCATTATTCTAAAAGCTCCTAAACATTTTCTACAAATGACGATATCTCCTGGCTCTAGGTTGAACAATTGGAGACCCAAATGCGCGAGATGTCCAAGTTAATCGAAGACAGCGAATCGCGAAACCGAGCGTTGGACACTGAACGAAGAGAAGCCGTGGAAAAAATCGGTTTTCTCCGCGATATAATCCGCGACTTGGAAACTCAAGTGGAGCTAAAAACGACGGCAGAAACGGAACTGAAAGATATCATAGTGAAACTTCAAGATGTTATCAAGCAGCAACGAGAAACCAACGATGAATTGACTGGTCAATTGGAAAAAGGAGGAGGAGATAGCGCGAGCTATTATAGGGAGCATATTATTAAATTGGAGGAGGAAGTCGGCAAGTTGAGGCTTACAAGCGAATTAGCGGGAAATGAAGGGGTGTTAAAACAACTACAACTGCAGGTGATTATTATTCAAAACAAATTTGAGTCGTTTGTTTTGAAAGTGGCTTGAGTTAATTTTTCATTTTTTTTGTTGACTGTAATAATGTTCATAATTTGAGGTTGTCGTCATAACTAATTGCTACCCGCTCCTGTTTTCCTTCTCTTCCCCCAACTTCTTCAGCGTCCTTACCCTTACCCCATCCTCTCTCATCCATTCCGTCACAGTTCATACGCTTCGGAAACCACAACTGCTCCCTCTCCATACAATCATGCCCTCTTGTCCCCCACTCTTCCACCCCATACATTAACACTGACCTCACATACGCATCCCACACTTTACACGCCACTCTTATATTGTTCCCCATCCACTTCCTCCCCGCCTTTCTAGCCTTCCCCATTGAATATACCCCAAATATTTTAATCTTTTAACCCTCTCAATCACTTCCCCCTTCCACTCTAATTCCTTCACCCTCCCCTCCTTCCCTTTATTTCTGAATCGCATCCATTTTATTTTTTCTATATTCACGCTCCATCCCCTCCATAAACCTTCTTCTTCTTCTTGCGTTTTTAATGGCCTCAGCTATATAGCTCTGTTGACCTGTCTACCCTTTTCAACATTCATAATTCATAATTCATTTATTGTGCCACTAACATACATTGTCATTACACTTGTCATCGGAAAATAAGCTTAAAACTAGTAAATACATAGAGGGTAGAAATATACAAATACAAAAGTATACAAATACAAGAACACATTAAAATATTAAAATATAAAAATTACTTAAAAATACTGCCATCGCTGACTAAAAATTCCTCAATTGAAAAGAACGCATTTGGGACTAGAATATTTTTTATTTTAGATTTAAAATGCATAAGATCCAACGTTTTTAGACTCTCGGGTAGCTTATTGAATAATTTTATTGAGAAATATCTCGTTGCCGTTTGTGATTTCGTAAGCCTCATGTTTTGTTGGTAAAGATCTGTCTTGAATCTAGTGTTATGGCTATGATGATCATGTATTGAAAAACTTAAAGGGTTTTTCTTTATATACAGGGTGGGCCACGAATAACGCCCATTAAAAGTTTTCGGGATTCCCGACAGAGGAAAAATTTGAAAAAATTCTACATTGCACGGTTGAATGCGACCACCTCATGGAAAATATTTCGACTTTCTATCACTTCCGGTTGTACCGGAAATGGCTACTAACTTTATTATTTTAAATGGAACATCCTATATATTAATTTTTTTTTAGATTCCCCGTTCAATTGTCTACCCTCTCATATGAATTTATGTCCACTTAACTCTTACAGTTTTTGAGTTAAAAATTTATTTGTGAAATATTGACCTCAAATAGACGTTTTGAAAAATGCCTATAACTTTTAGTAGGGACAAGATAGACAGACGAGCGGCATCTTGAATTGTTACTCATAGATCCCTCTAGAATTAAAAAAATTGACATCTGTCAATTTTGAATAGTACAGGAATTATTCAATTGTGCAAGCATTCTGGGAGGAAAGAAATTTCGAAATAACTCAAAAACTATTTGCTCTAGATATAGGGAGACATAATACTTTTATTTTGCAAATTGTCTTGCCAATCACCATATCAGATAAAATATTGGTCATTCCATTTGAAAACATTGAATTATGATGTTTTTAAGTGGGCACTGAAATATTGACATTTTTGAAATACCTATTGTCAAAATTGACAGATGTCAATTTTTTTGATTCTAGAGGGATCTATGAGTAACAATTCAAGATGCCGCTCGTCTGTCTATCTTGTTCTTACTAGAAGTTATAGGCAATTTTCAAAACGTCTATTTGAGGTCAATATTTGACAAATAAATTTTTAACTCAAAAACTGTAAGAGTTAAGTGGACATAAATTCATATGAGAGGGTAGACAATTGAACGGGGAATCTAAAAAAAAATTAATATATAGGATGTTCTATTTAAAATAACAAAGTTGGTAGCCATTTCCGGTACAACCGGAAGTGATAGAAAGTCGAAATATTTTCCATGAGGTGATCGCATTCAACCGTACAATGTAGAATTTTTTCAAATTTTTCCTCTGTCAGGAATCCCGAAAACTTTTAATGGGCGTTATTCGTGGCCCACCCTGTATATAAAGAAATGGTAAAGGTAGAATTTGCCATGTTTTAAAAATGTGTTTACAGTCATCTCTGTAAGGGGCGGATGCGATGATTCGAATGGCTTTTCGTTGCAGCCGAAACAATCTATGCCTCGAGGCAAAGTGACCCCACACTAGTAAGCCGTATCTTAAGCGGGATTCAATTGTTTTTAACTTAGACTTGTCACTGATCTTGCGTACTAAATTTCTTATACAGTATATATTTTTGGAGATCTTCCCAGCTAACTTATTGCCTTCTACATCCCATCTTAAGTTTGAGTCCACGTGCAATCCCAAGAAACATGTTGCATCCTTTTCTACTGGTTCATTTAATGAAAACGACATGGTTTTAGTTTTATTTTCATTTAGTATAAGCCCATTTTGGTTACACCAATCCGTCACCAGTTTCAGAGCTTTGCGATTGGTCATATTTGCTTCGCTTAACGTCCTATCCGTGACAACTATAGTGCTATCATCTGCGTATAAAATAAGTTCTGTGTTGTTTAAATGTATTACAAGATCATTCATAAAAATTATGAAAAGGGTCGGTCCAAGAATCGATCCTTGAGGCACACCCCTTGTAACAAACTTAGTGGTGGATTTGTTATTCTGATAGAAAACAGCTTGTGATCTGTGCCGCAAATAGGACGATAATAGATTTGTACTTGTGCTATCAAAATGGTATAACTTCATTTTGTCTATCAAAATGTCGTGTGAAATGCAATCAAACGCCTTCGTCAGATCTAAAAATGATGCAACTGATGACATTTTGCACTCAAAACCATTTAATATGTGATCGACGAAGGCTAGAATGGCATCGCTCGTAGAGAGGGCATTTCTAAAACCAAATTGTTTTTGCGTGAACAGGTTATTGTGTTCAAACCAATAAATTATTTGTTTCTGCATTATTTTTTTGACAACTTTACTTAAGATGGGAAGGATGGAAACTGGTCTATAATTAGATGGCTCGTTATTATCCCCTTTCTTAAATATTGGCACAATTTTGGCCGATTCTAGCACATCTGGGAAAATACCAAATCTCAAGATTTCATTTATTAATGCTGTTAGCGGACTTATAATAACATTTAATATTATCTTTAAAATTTCAAAAGAAAACCCGTAAATGTCAGAGCAATTGCTTTTAGAAATAATTTTAAAAGTATCTCTTACAATAATTTGACTAATTTCTGTAAATTTAAAAGGCACTGGATGTACTAAAATAACATATGAGGTGTTTGGTGTAGAATTTTGACTAGAGATATTATTTATATTGGTAAAATAATCGTTGAACATATCACAAGATATATCACAGTTTACATTTTTATTGACTAGCTTTCTATCACAATTAATTATCTTCCAGATAACTTTGGCTTTATTTGATGATTTGTTAATATATGAGGCATTAACATTGTTTTGTGTTGTATTTATTTTCATAATATATTTCTTTTTATATTCATTACGTAATCGTTTGTTTTCTTCTGTGGGATACATTTTATAGACTTCTTCAAGGAAGTGCATTGTTTCGCGCATATTCTTAAGACTCTGATTAAATCAATTTATATTATTTTTCTTTGATTGTGAACCTATATCAATAACTTTTGCCGGAAAGCATTTATTTAAATTAGTCAACAGGATGTTATTGAATATATTCCATTTCGTGTTAACCTTTATAGATGAATCGTTTGTAAAATTAAAACTTATATATGTTATAGTATAAAATAAGTATTTTCCGTACGCAGTTAGGGGTCTAACAACTTTAGTTATAGTTTGCGGTTTATTACATATTTTTATTTTCACTGATATACCGGTGTGATCGGAAAGATGTGTTTCTTCCAGATTTGTTTCTAATGAATCCCGACAGATATTAGTGAATACGTTATCAATGCAATTGCCCTGACGCGTATTAAAATACACTGTTTGACGTAAACCGTAGGATAGCAAAATTTCATTTAATATTTGTGCATTTAGATCGTTTTTAGTAAAACTTACATTAAAATCACCGCCAAGAATTATATCATTATTAATGATATTTAACTTGTCTAAAAATGATGATAGTCTGGTTAGAAATTCATTGAAATCTGCAGAAGGAGAACGATATACACAGATGATATAACATTTAATAGGTAGAATATATGCGCAAGAAATTTCACAAATTTTGTCAATCGAAAATAAATTACTTATATCATTCAGCGATCTGTTTTCGATTTGTTTGTCTATATAAATTATTGTGCCACCATGATTTGATGAACTCCGGGAGAAATACGCCACAGATTTTAAGTTATTTATGCTTGAGACGCAAGCTTCTTCTTCAGTTAGCCAGTGTTCACTAGCTGCAATGAACATATATTGCTTATCAGCTAAAAAGTTTTCTAGTTGTGAGATATCCTTCATCCCTTCCCACTCTCTTGCCACCAGCACCATATTATCCGCATATGCCAACATCGACTCCTTACTTTTACCAATCACCACCCTCCTCCGCCTGCCCTTTCCTCATCACCTCCTCCGATTCACTCATATAGAGGTTAAACAACACAGGGCCCAATGGGCACCCCTGCCTCAGCCCCTTCCATGTCCTTAACTTCTCTGACTCATCCATTCCCACTTTTGCCACTGCCCATGTTAAACAACACAGGGCCCAATGGGCACCCCTGCCTCAGCCCCTCCCATGTCCTTAACTTCTCTGACTCCTCCATTCCCACTTTTGCCACTGCCCATGTTTCCTCATACACTCCTCTCACCTACTTTACCATTCTCTCACTCACTCTTTTCCTTATGGATCAAACGACATTAGTCGCGAGTCAATACAATCATTGCATGAAAAGATATTACGTTTTTTCGCTTTTTGGCAAATTGGCCACTGTGCGGAGCAGCGCCCCTACGATTGATGCACCCTTGGCAAATGCCACCTTCGCCACGCCCTAGTTCCGGCTTTGACAGTCAACAAGATAAAATTGAAAAATGGAGTTAGGCCACTTTCAAAATAAATGGCTCATTTATTTAATTTTTAAGTGCAGGCCATTGGGTCTGGAAGAAAAACAAGAATAATCATTGAGTTTGTTGTTTGTAGCTTCATGAAGTTGAACTGAACATAGATAAGGCAACTCAAGATCTAGAAGGGCTGCATAGCACTATTTCCGCGACGAGTTGTAGTTCACCTTCAGAGGAAATGTCCATTAGGGATCAGGTGAGGTTATTAGTTTTAATTTTTTTGTAAAAAATCGCACTTTATTGTCCATTTGCACCCAAGTCGATTAAGTTAATCAGTGATTAGTACTCCTTACTAACACAGCAACTTTCATTTCAGTGCAAATGAGCCTTAATGTTTTTAATTTTTATTCTGGAGTTGTGTATAAATTTATTAATGTAGTTGTATGATTTACATGAAGGTGTTAAGTCACTTAATTAAACACAGTTATATTCCTTTCTTCACTTTTATTTTTCTTTTTTGCTAGATATACATTTCTGGTACTACAGTTAGCTATTGATAATGGGTACTTAGTACCCGAAATGTACATCTAGCAAGGAAAATAGAAGCGAAGAAAGGAATATAACTGTGTTTAATTAAGTATAAATTTCTTATTGATCTTGTCGAGCAGATCAGGCCTCAAACGCCCAGTTCGACGATGGACGAATCGGATATACCCTTACAGCAGTTGGCCAGGCTGAAGGAGAAACTGATCAAGCACTCCAGGGCCGAACATGCCGCCATTAAAAGGATCCACGATTTGGAGATGCAATTAGTTTCCGTCAAACACGAACATGATGTAAGTACAGGGTGCCGCAAAAGTTCCCGCACACATTCTTTCAACAATAACCTTTTTATCGTTAACTAACTAACTAACCTTCTTGAAAATGGCATTAAGCCGAAACTAGTTGAAAATAAAACAATTTATTAGTAAAACAAACCAAGTGAATTTCAATCAAATACCTATATAACCTTTTTATCGGCTAGTAAAGCACAACAACAAATTTTCACACTGTTCTAAACTCGAAATTTTACTTCATGCTTAACCTGGTAGTGGAAACCACTCGTTTAAACCTCAAATTGACCTCATTTAAACAAACAACGAATATTTATAAATCTACAACATGTAATTGAGATATGTACTCAGCGCTGTAGCAAGAAAAAACGGCGCCTGGGGCCAAATATCTAATTGGCGCCCCCCTTCCTTCAATAAAGTCAGTCACAATTGCGCTTGGCCTTTATGATGAGTCTCTTTTACGCGACGTTTTAATTCACGATTAGGCGGGCTTTAACATAAATGGCGATGAAACCTGCTAAGTGAACGCAATCACAAACTAATACAATTCTTTATATTTTCGAAAGAAAGCGTATTTAACCTGCTAAGTGAACGCAATCACAAACTAATACAATTCTTTATATTTTCGAAAGATTAATCAATAAGTAAAAAAAATATTAATTAGTGTTCTTCTGAAGCTTTAAACAGTGTTTCCCAGTCCTAGACAAAGCATGAAGTAAAATTTCGAGTTTAGACGCTGTTGCCCCTAGTTGGGCGCCATAAATCGCGAGCGTCCAAATTTAACGCTTGGCCTTTGATGCGTGCCATAAATAGCGAGAGTAGAAGTTGAAAACTTCCTACTGAATCAGCGCTTTGTAGGCGTGGCGCATGAAGTAAAATTTCGAGTTTAGAAAAGCCTGAGTACGCCATAAATCGCAAGCATCTTAATTTAAAACTTCCCACTGAATCAGCGTTTCGTACGCGTGGCGCATGAATCAAAATTTCGAGTTTAGAGAAGCCTGAAAATTTGGTTTGGCCGCTCCGCGCTTCGCGCTACGCCACCAAACCAAATTTTCAGGCTTTTCTAAACTCGAAATTTTACTTCATGCTTTGTCTGGGAGTGGAAAACACTCGTTTAAAGCTTCAAAATGAACGCTTATAAATTTGATTTTCTTTAAACTAATTAATTAATGACTAAATACGCTTTAATCTGTATCATAAAATTTTTTATATACTTATTAAGAATTGTGAATTACCCGTGATTCAATAAATTAGTGAATCTAAACCGTTTTAGTTAGGCTACGGGCCGTCGCTGCTTAAAACACTTGCATTTGAGGTTTTTTGGCAGTTGGGCGCCATAAATCGCAAGCATCTAAATTTAAAACTTCCCACTGAATCAGCGTTTCGCACGCGTGGCGCATGAAGTAAAATTTCGAGTTTAGAAAAGCCTGAAAATTTGATTTGGCCGCTCCGCGCTACGCGGCCAAACCAAATTTTCAGGCTTTTCTAAACTTGAAATTTTACTTCATGCTTAGTCTGGGAGTGGAAAACACTTGGTAAAGGTACATCTTTAAATTCTATTAATTATCCACGTAACGTATTTAATGAATTTTACCCCTGAAACAACGACATCATGATTTCCCGGTGAATTATCAGTAAACCAGTTTAGATTCACTAATTTATTGAATCACGGGTAATTCACAATTCTTAATAAGTATATAAAAAAATTTACGATACAGATTAAAGCGTATTTAGTCATTAATTAATTAGTTTGAACAAAATCAAATTGATAAGCGTTCATTTTGAAGCTTTAAACGATTGTTTTCCACTCCCAGACAAAGCATGAAGTAAAATTTCGAGTTTAGAAAAGCCTGAAAATTAGGTTTGGTCGCGTAGCGCGAAGCGCGGAGCGGCCAAACCAAATTTTCAGGCTTTTCTAAACTCGAAATTTTACTTTATGCGCCACGCGTACGAAATGCTGATTCAGTGGGAAGTTTTAAATTTAGATGCTTGCGATTTATGGCGCCCAACTGGGGGCTACAGCGTTAGCCTGGCCCCACGTTGGGCGCCAAAAAACCTCAAATGCAAGTGTTTTAAGCAGCGACGGCCCGTAGCCTAATTAAACCGGTTTAGATTCACTAATTTATTGAATCACGGGTAATTCACAATTCTTAATAAGTATATAAAAAAATTTACGATACAGATTAAAGCGTATTACTCATTAATTAATTAGTTTAAACAAAATCAAATTAATAAGCGTTCATTTTGAAGCTTTAAACGAGTGTTTTCCACTCCCAGACAAAGCATGAAGTAAAATTTCGAGTTTAGAAAAGCCTGAAAATTTGGTTTGGTCGCATAGCGCGAAGCGCGTAGCGGCCAAACCAAATTTTCAGGCTTTTCTAAACTCGAAATTTTACTTCATGCGCCACGCGTACGAAACGCTGATTCAGTGGGAAGTTTTAAATTTAGATGCTTGCGATTTATGGCGCCCAACTGGGGGCCACAGCGTTAGCCTGGCCCTACGTTGGGCGCCAAAAAACCTCAAATGCAAGTGTTTTAAGCAGCGACGGCCCGCAGCCTAACTAAACCGGTTTAGATTCACGAATTTATTGAATCACTGATAATTGACAATTCTTAATAAGTATATAAAAAAATTTTCGATACAGATTAAAGCGTATTTAGTCATTAATTAATTAGTTTAAACAAAATCAAATTAATAAGCGTTTATTTTAAAGCTTTAAACGAGTGTTTTCCACTCCCAGACAAAGCATGAAGTAAAATTTCGAGTTTAGAAAAGCCTGAAAATTTGGTTTGGTCGCGTAGCGCGAAGCGCGGAGCGGCCAAACCAAATTTTCAGGCTTTTCTAAACTCGAAATTTTACTTCATGCGCCACGCGTACGAGACGCTGATTCAGTGGGAAGTTTTAAATTTAGATGCTTGCGATTTATGACGCCCAACTGGGGGCCACAGCGTTAGCCTGGCCCCACGTTGGGCGCCAAAAAACCTCAAATGCAAGTGTTTTAAGCAGCGACGGCCCGTAGCCTAACTAAACCGGTTTAGATTCACTAATTTATTGAATCACGGGTAATTGACAATTCTTAATAAGTATATAAAAAATTTTACGATACAGATTAAAGCGTATTACTCATTAATTAATTAGTTTAAACAAAATCAAATTAATAAGCGTTCATTTTGAAGCTTTAAACGAGTGTTTTCCACTCCCAGACAAAGCATGAAGTAAAATTTCGAGTTTAGAAAAGCCTGAAAATTTGGTTTGGTCGCGAAGCGCGGAGCGGCCAAACCAAATTTTCAGGCCTTTCTAAACTCGAAATTTTACTTCATGCGCCACGCGTACGTAACGCTAATTCAGTGGGATGTTTTAAATTTAGATGCTTGCGATTTATGGCGCCCAACTGGGGGCTACAGCGATAGCCTGGCCCCACGTTGGTCGCCAAAAAACCTCAAATGCAAGTGTTTTAAGCAGCGACGGCCCGCAGCCTAACTAAACCGATTTAGATTCACTAATTTATTGAATCACGGGTAATTCACAATTCTTAATAAGTATATAAAAAATTTTACGAAACAGATTAAAGCGTATTTAGTCATTAATTAATTAGTTTAAACAAAATCAAATTAATAAGCGTTTATTTTAAAACTTTAAACGAGTGTTTTCCACTCCCAGACAAAGCATGAAGTAAAATTTCAGGCTTTTCTAAACTCGAAATTTTACTTCATGCGCCACGCGTACGAAACGCTGATTCAGTGGGAAGTTAGATGCTTACGATTTATGGCACCCAACTGGGGGCCACAGCGTTAGCCTGGCCCCACGTTGGGCGCCAAAAAACCTCAAATGCAAGTGTTTTAAGCAGCGACGGCTCGCAGCCTAACTTTAGGGTCGGCCACAGCGCCAAGGCACACAAAATTTGAGGTTGGGATCGCGCTTTATAAATAAAAGGAATTGCACAACAAAGTCATCTTTCAATAACAAGTACATATTACCTTGGGTCTCTGGCCTACCCTGAAGTTAGGCTGCGAGCCGCCGCTGCTTAAAACACTTGCATTTGAGGTTTTTTGGCGCCCAACGTGGGGCCAGGCTAACGCTGTTGCTCCCAGTTGGGTGCCATAAATCGCAAGCATCTAAATTTGAAACTTCCCACTGAATCAGCGTTTCGTACGCGTGGCGCATGAAGTAGAATTTCGAGTTTAGAAAAGCCTGACAATTTATTTCTAAACGAGTGTTCACTCCCAGATTAAGCATGAAATAAGATGTTGAGTTTAGAAAAGCCTGAGCGTTTGGATTTAGGCCCAAAGCGTTCCAACTCAATCTTTTCTAAACTTGAAATTTTACTTTATGCATTACACTAATTCAGTGTGAAGTTTTCAACTTTTACTTTCGCAATTTATGGCGCCCAACAAGGGCCCAGCGTTAGCATGGCTCCACGTTGGGCGCCATAAAACCTCAAATCTATGCAAGTATTGGACAATTTCTAGATAATTGAGAACACACATCTTTTTGAATTTAGACCCATAGCGTCCAAACTCAATCTTTTCTTAGCTTCAAATTTTACTTTATGCGCCACGCGTACGAAACACTAATTCAGTGTGAAGTTTTCAACTTTTACTTTCGCAATTTATGGCGCCCAACAAGGGCCCAGCGTTAGCATGGCCCCACGTTGGGCGCCAAAAAATCTCAAATCTATGCAAGTATTGGAAAATTTCTAGATAATTGAGAACACACTTACACAATTTGTAGATGACAAAGAATTACTGGTGTGTGACAATTTGTAGATAACAAAGAACTTCCTCATTACCTTAAGTTAAGGTTTATAAAAAAGATCGTAATTTTCTTCATATTCGTAATTAAATAGATTAATTTTAAAACATATTCCAGGAGGTGCAAAGCGAAAGAGACGTCTTACAAGACCAAGTCTCCGAGCAACTCGTCCTGATTTCCTCCTTACAAATGCGCCTCGACGACCAGCGGATACGCAGCGAACACCTGCAGAAACAAACAAACGCCTCCCTGGAAGTCCGCATCTACGACCTGGAAAACGAACTGCAAAACCTCCACGATTTGCTGCACTCGAAAGAAAACCTGATCAAACAGCTGAACAAAACCGTGGAACAGACCAACGAAATCCTCAAAGAACGCGAGCAGGAAATACGCTCGTCGAACGACGACAGCGCTCTGGTCGATTTACAACAGCAAATCGATCAATTGAAAAACGAAAACGGTTTGCTGAAAGCGAAAATTGACAGCGATAAGCAGAACGCGCAGCTGCTGCCGGGTTTGGTCGATAACATTCTCGCGGATAAAAATAGGGATATCGAAGGTTTGAAGTCGAAATTGTCTGAAACTGAAAAACAGCTGGATTTGTATTTGAGTTTGAGCGGGGAGAGGAAGGCCGAGGAAAGGGGTTTGATTTCATTTGTTAACCTTTCCGTCCCCGAACAAATGCGCAAAGAAAATAAATACGAGCTTGATAACATTTCAATTCCGCGCGATAATAAAAATTATTTTGAAACACCAGAACAAGCGCGCAAAGATCCTAAAAATGTATCCGCTGAGGGTTTTAAATCTTTAGATGGGATTTTCCCTAGGACTGTGAACTTCGAAGCTACCGCAATTAGCGAGATTGAAAGGGTGGGTTCTCCGAAGTTTAATTTCACTTCGGATGCGCCGATTATGAAACCCAATTCGACTGAAATTTTGTTAAAATCAGGGGAAAAACGGGTCCAATTCCAAGATGACAAATTAAACGAGAAATTGATTGAGTTGGAAAATTTTAATAAAGAATTAGAGGGGTTGTGTAAAAAAGAACAAGAGGATAGTAGGAGTTTGAGGTTGGAATTGGCTGAGGTTAAAGTGGGCTTAATCGAGTTTGAAAAGGAAAACGCGTTTTTAAAAGAAGACGGGAAGCGGAAGGATGATATGTACTTTAAATTGGCGAAAGAAAAACACGATTTGGAGAGGAAATTCGAGGGTGACGGCAATAAAATCCAGGAATTAGAAAACGAATTGAGGGATCTAAAAATCAATCACGATAAATTAGTTTCTGTAAACGCGGAGGTTAAAAGCAAGCTTGATGTAACTGAAAACGCATACGAACAACTCCAACTAAACGAAGAAAAATTAAAAACTGAAATAAGCGAACACGTTCAAAATATTAGGGATGTAAACGAGTTGAATCAAAAACTGCAAAAAGAGATCAGAAACAAAATCCAGCAAAACGAGGTGTTGTTAAACGAGAAAGCCCAACAAGAGAACTTAATTTCCGCTCTGAAGAAATCCGCAGATGATCAAAATTCGACTCTGCGAGCGCTCGAAGAGGAAATTTTATTAAAAGAAAACGATTTGATTAAAACCAGAAAATCGCTCGAGGATCTAAATTTTACCCTAAACGATCAAAATTTCACCATACAATCGCTCAAAGAGGAAAAGTTGTTGAAAGAGAGCGAATTAATAAAAACGAAAAATGTGCTGTACGACCGCGAATGCGAATTAGAAATTCTGAACGAGGACATAACGCGCTATCAAAACGAAATCGCGAACTTCGAGTCGCGCGAGAATGACCAACTGAAGATGGCGAAACAGCGCAAAGAGGCGGCCGAAAAGGATTTGGAAATTGTCAAGCTCAAAGGAAAAATGAGCGATCTCCAGAAGGAGATTGAGCACCTTTCCGAAAAGGATTCGGAAGTCGGGAAGTTGAAAGCGACCATAAGCGATCTCAAAAAGGAGATTAATCATCTTCAAGATTTTCTCAACGAGAAGGATAAGATTATAGCTCAGATAAAATTAGACAGCGAGAGCTTGAAGCGTAATTTGGAAACGATTAAAAAGAAAATGTATGAAGATGGGAATGTGTTTGACTTGCGCGAGAAACTCGAGAAGGAAAAGGAGGTAAACGCGCGTTTGCGCTCCGAATTAACCGATAAAATTGATATAAACGCTTCGATTGAAGATATTTCGGAACAAGTCAGAAAGCAATTGGATGATTCCGCTAATTTAGACGAGTCGATTTTGAACGCGATCAATTCCGGCGGATTCGAAGATGACGTTAAAAACGCCTGCGATGAAAACGCGGATTTGCGCAAAACTATAAACAATCTAGAATTAACCGTGAAATCATTACAGAATAAAATTAACAGCGCGAATGATGAAATTAAAAAAATTGAAGCCGCGTTGGATTACGAGCGCAAAACCAATAATCGCATACAAATCGAGGACGCGAATCTGCTGGAGCAAATGCGGATTAAATTAGAGGAAGCGATGGAAAACGAAAACGAGTTCGAGAAAATTCTAAACGAGGAGAAGTTAAAGCGCACCGTGCTCGAAACGGAGATTAAAGAGTTGCGGTTGAAAAAGGAAATGCTCAGCTCGAGTTCTTCGAAAACCGAGTACAAATCCCTGCCCGATTCCGAGATGATGAGGGTCAGGGCTGAGGTTCTCGGACTCGGTGAGGAGGTGGGGAGGTTGAAGAAGGAGTTGAAGGCGGCGAAGAAGGCGAAAATGGAGGCCGAGGCCGGTTTGAAGTACGCCAAAGATATGCTGAGCGCGAAGAGTGCGGAGGTTGAGAGCGTGGAAAGGAATCTGGGGAGTATGGGAGACGAGCTGATGGGAGTGAAGGAGCGGTACGTGGAGGTCAAGGTGGAGCTCGAGCAGAGGGTTAGGGAGGTGGAGAACAGCCGCATGTTAATGGTAAGTGCATTTTATAGTGATTATAAATTTTGTTTGTTAGTCATTTTGTTGTTGCATTTATAATATAGGGTTTTCCATTAAGAGGTCCTATTTTAATTATTTAAAAACAATATTTTTTTTATGAAATAGTGCCAACATATTTGTAATGTACATCATACAGGTGTTTGTATGATGCGTCTGCGCACACGTCTTAACAACTGCGTATGCGCGAGTATGTATCCGGAGCGAAACGACGGAACGTGTCTTGTTAATTGTAAAATGGTTAATAGTGTTTTTGGGGAAATAAATTGTGTTATTGTGTAGTAGTGTAATTATCTATGAACCCTACTCCATACACCACCCGCATAAACACTACAGTGGCGACGAGGATTATTTTAAAGGACAAACACGTGCTACTATCGGTGAAGAATTTCAAGAAAAATGGCGGATTCAAAATTCGCACTTGGAATGCAGATCGAGTTCGATCCAAAGAATATAGACTGGGATGTGTACCGTGGCAGAATGGAACACTTCTTTGACGCCAACGGGATCGTGGACGTTCAGAAGAAGAAGTCAATTATTTTAAACAACTTGTCCCAGGAAGCGTATAAATTATTGGCCGATCTGCTATTGCCAACAAAAACCGCCGATGCTACATATGATAACATAATCGAAACTCTAAATGACTTTTATGTAGAAGAGAAGGCAGTTTTTGCCGAGCGTTATCTTTTTTATGCCTCACGCAAGAGAATAATCAATTTAAATGGACAGAGGAATGTCAAGTTGCTTTTGAAAAGATTAAGAATATTTTAATTTCTGACAATTTTCTCGCCCATTACGACCCAAAACGTGAATTAAATTTAACTGTTGATGCTTCAAATCATGGAATAGGTGCAGTGTTATCACAAGTTTATGAATCGGGAATTGAGCGTCCGATTGCGTACGCTTCGCGTACTTTAACATCTGCCGAGCTAAGTTACTCACAAATAGACAAAGAAGCATTAGCGATAGTATTTGGAGTAAAAAAATTTTACCAATTTGTATACGGTCGAAAATTTAATTTAATAACAGACCACAAAGCACTTGTTTCAATATTTGGCACGAAACAAGGAGTTCCAGTTATGGCAGCAAACCGATTACAGCGTTACGCTTTATTTTTAACTGGATTTGATTTTGACATTAAATACGTGAAATCAAATGAAAATAGCGCAGATTTTTTGTCACGAATGCCGATTAAAGACTTAAAAAAATAACGATTGCGAAAACGACAAAATTAATTTGTTTAATTATATTGCAGAGGGTAATTTCATTGTAGATGTCACAAAAATTAAAGAAGAATACGAAAAAGACAACTTATTAGCAAGGGTTCGCGATTTTGTTATAAATGGATGGCCAAACGAAACAGATATGGATTTAAAACCATTTTTAAAGCGTAAAAATGAAATAAATATTCAAGATGGAATTTTAGTTTGGGGATACAGGGTGATTATTCCGGAAACGTTACAACAGAACATTTTAAACGAACTGCACAGCACTCATATGGGCATAGTAAAAACTAAATCGCTGGCACGCTCATATGTGTGGTGGCCCGCACTAAATACCGATATAGAAAAACTTGTTAGTTCATGCGATGCATGTCAAACTTTTAGGTCAAACCCAGCGAAGTCAAAGTTACAAAATTGGCCTGTGCCTAATAGGGTGTGGGAGCGATTACACCTAGATTTTTTAGGACCGTATAGGGGACTGTATTTTTTGGTTATCACTGATTCGTTGTCAAAATGGCTCGAAGTATTTTCTATGAAAAAAATTACTGCTTTTGAAACAATCGTGAAACTAAGGGAGTTATTTGCTAGGTTTGGTGTACCTGAAACAATTGTCACAGATAACGGACCACAATTAACTTCGTTCGAATTTAAAAACTTTTTAGAGCAGAATAGTATTAAGCTTATTTTTACTCCCCCGTACCACCCACCGTCAAACGGGGCGGCGGAAAAATGCGTCGGTACCGTAAAATTATTTTTAAAAAAAGAAACATTAAATAAATTCAAAATAAATGATATTGATGTTTCAATACAAAGATTCCTAATTAATTACAGGAATACGGAACATTGTACAACCGGTGAATCTCCTGCACGGATATTTTTAGGAAGACCGTTGCGTACTAGACTAGATGCAATAAAGCCAAGTCAAACTTACAGAAAAACTAAGGATATAGAAATTATTCATAAAAACATTGCAAAAAGTCAAGAGCGTAATTGTCGTAATTTTAAGTCAAATAGAATTGTAAAATTTAAGGTAGGTGACGAGGTACTAACTAGAGATTATCGTGTTAATAAACCAGTGTGGAAACCCGCGGAAATTACCAAAGTGTGCGGAGAAAATACGTATCAAGTAAAAATAGGTGATACGCTATGGACAAGACATACGGATCAATTATTAGCTTGTCACTCGAGTGAAAGTGCGCAAATAAAACAAAATAGTGACGTAACAGTGAACAATAGTGATAATACGGAAAATGCGGATACTGATTGTGCAGATGAAAACTCATTAGACAATAATGAAGTCGAAATTCAGGAAGATAATTTGATAGAATCAGGTCAATCAACTAATCAGCAGTTGTCTAAGGATCGTTCATCTGAAGAGGTTCCGATAAGACCTCAACGTTTTAGAAAACCACCAAATCGGTTGAAATATTAATTTGTATGACATAAGGGGAGAAATGTAATGTACATCATACAGGTGTTTGTATGATGCGTCTGCGCACACGTCTTAACAACTGCGTATGCGCGAGTATGTATCCGGAGCGAAACGACGGAACGTGTCTTGTTAATTGTAAAATGGTTAATAGTGTTTTTGGGGAAATAAATTGTGTTATTGTGTAGTAGTGTAATTATCTATGAACCCTACTCCATACACCACCCGCATAAACACTACAATATTTATTTCAAAACAAAGTACAAACTCCACGATTAGTTGTGGAAAATGACTTCTGGTAAATGGCCACTACAGCTTCTTCTGCAAATGGCTATTCTTTTGAAAAAGTTTTGTATCATATAAAGGGTGACTCAGAGTAGATTTCAGTTTTCGAACGTATCCTGTGCAACCGCTTTAAAAGTTTTGGGGGGGGGGGGGGGGGTAGCTCTGGCAATTTGCGGCGAATACGTGCGGATTGTCAGTAACCATGGAGCAGTGTTCGAACGAACAACGTGCCTTCATGGTAGAGGCGTTTTTTAAAGCGAACGATTCCTATGTAGTGGCTATTCGACGTTTTTGCAACCATTACAATATTCGGCAGAGCTGGGCAGGATTCGAATCATTCAGGATTCGATTCCCGGATTCGAATCCTTTTAGAGGATTCAAAAGAGGAATTCGAATACTTTAGTGAAAACGGATTCGTGATCCGGATTCGTTACATTTTTTTAAAAGGAATCGTATTCGAATCCAGACGCAGATGATTCGAATCCTAATAAAAGGATTCGAATTCTTATAAAAGGATTCGAATAATTATAAAAGGATCCGAATCCTCATACACGGATTCAAATCCTCCCAAATAATTCGAATCATCGCTATTAAGGCTGGGATTCGAATTCGATCAATTCAAATAGTTAAATATTCTAATGTGAATATTTAAATCACTAAATTATTCATATTTGAATATAAATATTAAAATTTTCGAATAATTCAAATATTTGTAAATGCATATTTGGTTACTTAACCATGAAAAATTTGCAACCTTAATAGTATATTTTTAACTTCACTTGAAGTCAGTGTTTTATACGCGTGGCGCATGAAGTAAAATTTCGAGTTTAGAAAAGCCCCGCGTAGTAAATTTGTCGAGGGTCGCGCAGCGACCCGAGACAAATTTTCACGGGGCTTTTCTAAATTCGAAATTTTACTTCGTGCGCCACGCGTATAAAACACTGATTTAAAGTGAAGTTAAAAACGCACTGAAAACCAACCCAACTTCGATATTTTTTAAAAATTAGATGTTTTCTTTCCTACCCATCAGAAAGCCTTCAGATATTCGTTGTTTTCTTGTAAAATAACTGTGATTCCCTGTAGTCCTTCGGTCTCCGAAGACCATGATTGGTCCTTCGAACTGTAGCCTTTGTAAAATGCTAATAAACTTAGTAATCTAGAGTGATCCTTTAATTTGAATCTTCTAAGAACGCGTGTTGTCCACTCCCAGACTAAGCATGAAGTAAAATTTCGAGTTTAGAAAAGCCCCGCGTAGAAAATTTGTCGAGGGTCGCGCAGCGACCCTCGACAAATTTTCACGGGGCTTTTCTAAACTCGAAATTTTACTTCATGCGCCACGCGTGTAAACACTGATTTAAAATGAAGTTCAATAACACACATTATTGATTCAGATACTTAGTCGGTAAATGAACATTTTTGTTAATCGAAACTGATAGAATAAAATGTTACTGGTTGCAAATAATAGATTCAAATTTATTTTTAAAGGATTTGTATCCGTGATTCACAAATGAGGATTCGAATCTTTGATTCGAATCATATTTTTCACTTACGAATCCTTTATTCGAGTATTCGTGATTCGATTCATATTAGGTGATTCGGATCCGTGATTCGAATCCTGTATTTGAGGATTTGTCCCAGCTCTGATATTCGGCGTGTACGTGATACTCTGTCGACAAATTAAGTGAAATCGTGGGTTCAAAGATTCCGACAAACAGGTTCCGTGGCAAATCGGAAGCACCCAGGTCAACAGAAGTCCATCAGAACGCCAGAGAACATTGAGATTGTGCGACGTGCTGCAACTGGAAATCCAAGGCGGTCAATTCGAAAACATAGCCAGGCCCTGAATATTCATTGCTCAAGTGTGCAACGGATTTTAAACAAAGACTTACACTTCCATCCATACAAAATTCAATACAGTTCCTGAAGCCTACAGACCACGAAATTAGAAAAACATATTGTGAGACCATGATGAATATGTTTCGGGATGAAGGAGGCTTGGACAACATTTTATTCAGTGATGAGGCTCACTTCCACCTGGAGGGCCACGTAAACAAACAAAACTGTTGGTATTGGGCCCCCAAGAACCCAGAAGAAAAGCACCAAAATCAATTGCATTCCAAGAAGGTAACAGTTTGGTGTGCCATGTCGTCTTCTGGAATAATCGGGCCCTACTTTTTTGAGGATGCCCGTGGCCGCTCTGTTACTGTGACAAGCCAACGGTACACTGCAATGCTCCACCAATTTTTGACTCCAGCTCTTCAAAACGTTCCTGGTTATGACCCAAACTGGACCTGGTTTCAACAGGATGGGGCGACGGCACACACAGCAGCAGTATCAATGGACACTGTACGTGAATTGTTTCCAGGAACTGTTATTTCGAGATTTGGGGATATCTCTTGCCCGCCAAGATCACCAGATCTTACTCCCCTTGACAACTTTTTGTGGGGATATTTAAAGAGTATCGTCTACAACGATCCTCCAGCCAGTATGGAGCAGTTAAAAGACAACATTCGAGAGGCCATTAACAACATTCCTATTGAAATGTGTCGGCGGGTATTTAAACATTTAAGAGCAGCATTGGAGGAGTGCTATGAGAAGGATGGTCGCCATTTGGACAACATTGTGTTTAAAAAATGAAATCCGCATCTCTGTACTTTCTTAATTTAATATTAAAATTATTCCAACACTTTTTATGCTGTTATTATAACGTGTTAAAAACTGAAATCTCCTCTGAGTCACCCTGTATTACCATATTAACGCATTACCATCCAAGTAATTATAGAGATAACTCTAATATTTGGTTTTAGGTAATAAATGTGCACTTATTTTTAGGATTTCTACGAATGACTTATTGCATGACATACTGTGCATTTATTTTTAATTATACATAATGTGTACGATGTAAATTATTAGGCATTCGTCAATTTTATATAAAAACGTGCAATATAAAGTTTAGAAAGAGTTTCCACTCCCAGACTAAGCATGAAGTAAAATTTCGAGTTTAGAAAAGCCCCGCGTAGAAAATTTGTCGAGGGTCGCGCAGCGACCCGAGACAAATTTTCACGGGGCTTTTCTAAACTCGAAATTTTACTTCATGCGCCACGCGTATTAAACACTGAAATATTGTGAAGTTAGAAATACACTACCATTTTTGTTTATGATGAATAATCAAAATATTTACACCTTTCCTTATACACTTTCAAGTTAGGTTAAATAATATAATATATCAAACTCAAGCGGACATGGCAGGCATTCAACAACAACTCGTGCAGAACTCCCGGCACGTCGAGGACCGAGTCAACGCCATGGCCGAGACCCTCCGTGCCGAGTTCCGTGAGAAAGTGGCTGGAGGAAATGCTGGTGAACCTGCAAATGTTGAAGCAGTGATAGATGAGATAGAGGAACGTCACAGCAGGGATGCCAATGTCCTGCTCTTCAACCTGCCTGAAAATGGACAAACCCTAGACCCTTCAGGTAACGCTAACGACAGAGACCGCATCACGGGACTTCTTCGACAACTGGGTTTGGAACTGACCGTGAAAAATGCCTTCCGCTTGGGTAAAAGAGGAGGCACTAGGCCCCGCCCGCTGAAAATCGTCCTAGGCTCCAGAGATGAAGCCCTGTCGCTGCTGAAACGAGCGAAAGACCTCCCAGATGACCTTCAAGTTCGAGAGGACCAGACCCCAGCCCAACGCGAACAACTATTGGAGCTTCGACGTCAACTACAGGAGCGCCTAGCTGGAGGAGAGAAGAACATCACCATACGCTACATCAGGGGAAAGCCGAAAATCGTCAGCGAGCCGCAGAATGCACGAAACTCACAAGCGAACCCGAGCGTCTCGAAAAACTAGACTCGGTGTCGTTCTTCTATACAAATCTAGGATCCTTGCTGCCGAAGAGACCGGAGCTCCTGATAGCAGTAGACGCGCATCGCCCAACCTTCATTGTCCTGACCGAGACCTGGCTCCGCAGCGAGACCCCAGCCCCGCTGGTTGAAATTCAGGACTACCAACTGCTCAGGAAAGACCGGGAAATGCGACGCGGTGGAGGACTGGCGGTCTACTTCCGGACGCACACTGAGGGTGGCGCCCCCATCAAAGCCACGGCTCACCCTACGTTAAACACCAACGAAGAGGATGATGAAACGCTCTGGGTTGACATAACCTCCAAGGGTATCCAGCTGCTCCTGGGAGTGATCTACCGCCCTCCTGGGACCTCCGCAGATGTTAACACCAACCTGGTCGAAAAGTTGAAAATGATCCCCCAAAATCACAACACCATCATTTTCGGGGACTTCAACTACTCATCAATCGACTGGAGTACTCTCACCTCAACTACCAGCAACCATCAGGAGATGGACTTCCTGCAGTTCTACCTAGAAAGCCACCTACAACAGCTGATTTCTAGGCCTACAAGGTTTAGAACAAACCAGACCGAATCTCTCCTCGACCTTGTTCTGTGCAGCCAAGAAAACCTCCTAACAGACATCAACTTTCTTCCCCCATAGCCAAGAGTGACCATGTTGCCTTACTAGCTTCAGCCCAGTTTATTAACAACCTTGACAACCACAACCACAAACCCAAACACAGGCAATACTTCAAGGCAAATTATGAAGAGCTGGACCTTCTCCTGGGGAGCACACTCCCATCAGTTGATGAGATCGGGACCTCGGCACACTCTTTATGGACAGCTCTTAGACGTAATCTGGAACAAGTGGAGACGCACATTCCATGGAGTACAGCAGGAAGGACGCGATATCTCAAACCCTGGATGACCAGAGACATCCTGCGAAACATCAGGCAGCGAGACAACATGTGGAAAAGGTACATGCGATCCCGAGACCCGGCGGTACACCAGGCATACAAACAACTGAGAAACACCATACAAGTGGACCTGAGAACAGCCCAGTCAGGATATGAGGAGACCATCGTAGCCGGCGACCGCAAAACCTTCTACAAATACATGGAGCGGAACCTGTCGTCCAAGCCAGCGCTACCACCGGTACTTGTGACAGACGACGGCGAAGAACACGGCGACCCCGAAGCCCTACCGGAGATCCTGGCTGACCAATTCTGTAGTGTCTACGTAGCCGAGCCGCTGGGAAACCTACCAGAAGTGACCAACTTGCCAAGGAACCGTGCCAGCCTCGACCACATAGTCTTTAGGGAGCGTGCAGTCCTGGAGTTACTCTCCTCCCTGAAGGAAACCTCCTCTGCTGGCCCTGACGGCTTCCACCCGCTCCTACTCAAGAACTGCAGGACGACCCTGGCACCGTATCTGACCCGGCTCATGCAGCTGTCCCTCGATGAGGGTGTCCTCCCGAACGAATGGCTTGAGGCATGTGTGATTCCTGTGTACAAGAAGGGCAACAGGCTTCACCCTCAAAACTACCGGCCGATCTCCCTCACTTCGCACATTTGCAAGTGTATGGAGAGGATCATAGCTGAGGAGATCCGGGAATTTTGCATGAGGAACGAGATCTTCCCCACAAACCAGCATGGATTCATGCCTGGCAGATCGGTGACCACAAACATGTTGGAGTGCGTTGGCGATTGGACAATGGCCCATGACTGTGGTCGTCCCCTAGACATCGTGTACTTAGACTTCGAAAAAGCCTTCGACAGGGTTCCCCACACCAGATTGCTGAGAAAACTGGAACACGTTGGAATCAGGGGAAAGCTCCTGACCTGGATCCAGGCCTTCCTGAACAACCGCACCTTTAGGGTCAGAACCGGAATCCACCTGTCGTCGTTGCGCCCAGTAGACAGCGGTGTGCCACAAGGGTCAGTCCTGGGCCCACTGCTATTCCTGATCTATATCGCTGATCTCTGCAACACAATGTCAACCAAAAACAGCTGGTTCGCGGATGACGTGAAGTGTTACGGCGACCCCACGAGTGACGGCATCCAGGAGGACTTGGACAGACTCCAGGGCTGGTCAGATGACTGGCTCGTGACGGTGAATCCATCAAAATGTGCGGTCATCCACGTCGACAGAAATAACCCCCGAAGGACGTACTCCATGCATGGAGTACTGATCCCGTCCGTGGACCAGATCACCGACCTCGGCATTACTGTCACCCACGACCTCAAGTGGGGGCCGCACATCAATGCCGCAGTCAAAAAAGCTAACTCCTTGATCTACCTCATCAGGAAGTCCTTCAAGTTCATGTCCCCGAAAATGCTACTCGACGTCTTCACCATCTACGTACGACCCATACTGGAGTATGGTCATGCGGTTTGGTCACCATACTTCATTGGGGACATCGCCACACTGGAGAAGGTGCAACGTAGGGCCTCGAAAATCCCCTTGCCTCTGAGACATATGGACTACGAGGACCGGCTGGCAGCACTAAACCTCCCTCCTCTGATACGTCGAAGGCTGCGCGGCGACCTGATCGAGACCTTCAAAACCGTCAGAGGGTACTACAGCTGCCCTCTACTTCTCAGCCACGTCTCCTCCAACCAAAACCAGCACCTGCGAGGGCATGCGTATAAGCTCAACAAAAGCCGATTCAACAAAAATCCCTATAAGCACTATCTGTTTAATAGAATTGTAGACGACTGGAACGCTCTTCCCGCAAATGTTGTTGTTGCCGACTCCGTCCAACAGTTTAAAAATAGACTAGATGTATACCTACAACTGTGATAGTTAGTCCCATAACGTTGATATATTGTTAATTTGCGAGCAGTGTCTATATATGTTGAACATCTTGTAAATTATGTAAATCGTGTAAATTATTTATTGCACTGTATAGAGCCACAAGCATTTATGCTAGTTTGTATAGCGAACGACACCAGATGTAATCTGCCAGTTCGTTTAATGTGTAAATAAATAAATAAATAAATAAATAACTTATTTAGTAATTTAGTTAACAAACAAATAATAATGTATACACGCAGCATCAAAGGCGTTTAATGGGTTAACTTGGGCTTTATTTGACCAATAACCGATTGAATATTTTCTTTGAGCGCTTGAATTGCAGTAATGTTCTCAGCTGACCTGGCAATACGAGTACGAACTGATAATTTTACATTCTAACGTCGAGTAGACAGAGACAACTGCTGAGACACGCTTGAATACTTTCTTTCTCGCACAGAGACTCGCCCTCACGGTACTACCCCACACACCACCCCCACCCGATGGATGATGTGCCTGTGACCGGCCTCTCAAGTTTATGGCCCAAACAACTTTTATAACCAGGAGCCGGACCTATAATTGCCAGAGTTTTGCACTGATTACAGCCTAACTATTAGCACTGAATACAGTCTAATCGTCGCAACAACCCTCTTGAGCACTACTACAGTCTTGACAGCCCAGCATAATCTCCAAGAAAATGGAATGATATATGCTCCAACAACGTATAGAAATAGTGAAAATTCATTATCAATATGGTGAAAATTCGCCTAGACAGATTGAAGCGTTCGTTGTGTTTTTGGTCGGTATGAAATTTAAGCAAAATGGACAAATTACTGATGTTGTAGGGTTGCCCGGGTTGTATTAGAAGGTAGGAGCATAGATTTCAGCAACAAGCAGATATTTATTAACGTATATGTAGAAAACAATTAGAACTATTTAAACATAGCATAAAACTTTCCACAAACGACATGTCCTTTGTTTGTGGTGGTTTCATAAATCTAAAATATCATCGAAACTAAATAAGATAGAGAGTTGCGGTTTTCGCCACTCTCTTGAGAATAGAGGGCACTATCGGATGCATCATAAAGTTGTTGCGAATAAGTTATTTGGCTGCGAAATAAAAATAGTCGAACTTATAAATTTTCAATCAAGGGTAACTTGATTATTTTAAATAGAACTATATAATTTTTTTAACACTAATCGACAACATTTAATTCTCTTTCGATTCGGTTTATAATTTTTATTCGTAACTTCAGAGTTTTTAAAATAATTATAACACATCTACAGATAAAAAATCATTACAAACTAGAAAGAAACTTTCATTTTGAGTCGATTGATGTAAAAATAGTCAATTGGTTCTATTTGACAAAATCAAGTTACCCTTGATTGAAAAATTATAAATTCAACTATTTTTATTTCATAGCCAAATAACATAAGCGCAACAACTTTTTAGTGCAGCCGATAGCACCCTCTATTCTCAAGAGAATAGCGAAATCTGTAACTCTCTAACTCATTTAGTTTCAGAGATATTTTAGCTTAACGAAACCACGGCAAACACCACTTTTATCCATAAATGACAAATAACTCTGAAACGGTACGACTTAGACTAAATGTTTTAAACAAAATGACACGTGATTTTTATGAGGAATTGAAAAACCAAATAATATACAGGGTGATCTATTTAAAATAAGCAAGTTGAATCTGTTACTGTCTTTATAGCTCACCCTGTATGTATACAAATATTTTTAGGTTATGCAGCTCTTAAAACCAAGTAACTTTGGTAAGAAACAATTGTTCTATCATTAACGTGAGCCGACATATCCTCCAAGAACGCACTAATGGGACACCCTATATATTTTATTTTTCCTTAACGATATCGGCAACGGCACGATAACACAGCGATAGCGAAAAAATTTTTTTCGTGAGGACCTCTAGTCCGCCACATTCACCACAACGCCAGAAATGCCATCCTTCTTCGCCCGGCTCAGCGGAGCGCGCGCGCAAAATTAAAAAAAAAAACCTTAACCGCACGGGTTTGAAACATATGCAACTTAACAATACATTTTAATTTTTAAAATAGAAATAAAATGTTACAAAACAATTAAGACCCTCATAACTATTTAAAAATGCCAGGGAATTTAAAATTGGACCTCTTAATGGAAAGCCCTTTATTAAAAAAAGAACACTCCGAGCCAGCTGCACAAAACTGGTTCAACTCTGAACTTGAGTTCAAAGTGACATTAGATTAATAGGAACGATCATCTTGAACTCGAGTTTAGCTTGAAGTTGAGTTCAACTTTTTTAGTGCAACTGGGCCTTAGTTGACTGGCTTTTATTTTATAACTTTCATGCAGGCAGAGATGGAGCAAGAGAAATTGGACTTGAAAATTCAAGTGGACCGCCTTAGTCAAAGCTTGCAGAAGCTGACGGAAGAGAAGGAACTGCAGGAGGAAGCCGATAAAAACCGCAATGCCGAGATGAATTCTTCTGTTCCGGAGAAATTCCTTCAGAAAATGAAAGTAAGTTTAAAACGCATATAGTAACATCAATTGTCTTTCAAATCTAGTTATAAACAGGGGGACCTAGTCCCCTCGAGCCGTAGCCAGGGGTGGGCGGGCAGGAACTAGAAGCTGCTCCTGAAAAAAAAAAATAACAATCATAAAATCCACTCCGACATTTATTTCTGGCTACAGCCAGGGGAGCGACACGGCAATGTGTAATCTGTTTGTTTTTGGGCTTTACGTCATCTATTTCCGCTGCTGTGGCCTATCATGACGGCGGAGATTAGGTCTACAGCTATCCGGGAATTTTGCTGAACCCGGTGGGAGTTCCAACCCACCGGTAGGGATTTTTAACGTGCACGCAACATCCAGGCAGTACAAGGGTCCTACATGCATTTAACGTCATATCCGAGAAGACGCAGTGTTTGGCATTTTTATCCTAACCTATATAAATGCAGACAACTTGTTAGGCTGGTATTTGAACCCCGGCCCGTGGCGTAGCAGTCCAACACTCTAACCACTACACCACCAAGCTGCCCGTGTAATCTGTTTTTTTTTTAATATGACCAATCAAATTTGACAATTCAAGAATTTAGTGGTGTGATGCTGGTTGTGTGTTTTAGGTTAGATCAAAATTAATTACATGTTATGTTGTAAATTAACTTTAAATTTGTAGGGTATGTGAAGAGAAATACGACAGTAATCAGTGGCGGCCCTAGGGCGGTGCGACCTCACTGGACGCCGTCATTTGGGGCGCTGAAAGAGGAAAACAAACGCGGGGGAGCACCATGAGATCTCGCACCACCTAAAAATTTGGGGCGCCAAAAACGGAAAACGAAACACAGGGGGGGTGGAGCACCATGAGATCTCGCACCACCTAAAAATTTGGGGCGCCAAAAACGGAAAACAAAACACAGGGGGAGGCACCATGAGATCTCGCACCACCTAAAAATTTTGCTAGGGCCACCACTGACAGTAATTTGACAATTCAATTAACTCATAAAATAGATAATTTATAATAATAATAATAATAAACGTCTTTATTTATACAAAAAAGATACAAGGTGTAGAATGTATAGCCAAATTACCTAGGCGAAGTTCAGTCGATCTGATAGTCAGATCAACTGCTCTTCCACTTAACCTATTTAACAAAGATTACGATTGCAAATGTACCTATCGCCGCCTCAAATTATTTATATCTACTACCAATTTAATAGTGTCTCTGAGAATCAGGTAAATGCTCCTTGCTCAGGAATATCTGTCTTCTTCATTATTTGCTCATTTGCATGTTCAAATTTTGAAAAAGTTCTAAATACAAAGAATTTTACTTTTAGGTACACATGTTACGATTTTTCAATGTAAATTTTCAGACTTTCGTGATCTTTTAAAAACTTTCATTTGAAAACTCTACGAGTGTTTCTAATCCCAGACTAAGCATGAAGTAAAATTTCGAGTTTAGAAAAGCCTGAAAATTTGGATTAGCCGCGTAGCGAAGCGGAGCGGCCAATCCAAATTAGGCTTTTCTAAACTCGAAATTTTACTTCATGCGCCACACGTATAAAACAACGAAATATCCGAAAGTTTAAAATATACGGCTTTAGCAATCAAATATGTAGATATAATTAAAACATGATTCAAATTCTGCGCTGAACAAATTGTTTAAAACAGCGATTATAGCCAACGCAATAACTCAAACGTATATTAGGTTGCCTATAATCGTTGTTGTATGTGTGTGTTTTTTTTAACTGCGTTGAACCAATTGTTTAAAACATTGATAATAGGCAACCCAATAAATCTAACATATATTGGGTTGCCTATAATCGTTGTTGTATGTGTGTGTTTTTTTAATTGCGTTGAACCAATTATTTAAAACATTGATAATAGGCAACCCAATAAATCTAACGTATATTGGGTTGCCTATAATCGTTGTTGTATGTGTGTGTTTTTTTAACTGCGTTGAACCAATTGTTTAAAACATTGATAATAGGCAACCCAATAAGTCTAACGTATATTGGGTTGCCTATAATCGTTGTATGTGTGTGTTATTTGAACTTCACTGTAAGTCAGTGTTTTTAAGCGTGGCGCATGAAGTAAAATTTCGAGTTTAGAAAAGCCTGAAAATTTGGTTTGGCCGCTCCGCGCTTCGCGCTACGCGACCAAACCAAATTTCCAGGCTTTTCTAAACTCGAAATTTTACTTCATGCTTAGTCTGGGAGCGGAAAACATTCGTTAGTAGCCTCAAACAACGAATTCCCGCAAATTGAAAAAACGCTGTAATTATCGGATATGTATACTCAAAAGAAATATGCCCTGTTTCAAACACATTTTAAACCTGTTTTAAACACGTTTTAAAAAAAAAATTAATTGTCAATATTTTAAACGCTGTTTCAATGAAAAAAACACGTTTTGTAAAGAAACTGTTTGTTTTGATTAAAATGAAAAAAAACTGGTTACAGTCTCGCAACAGATAATTAATACAATTTATTTTCGTTTCGACAGGATTTAAGCGACTTAGTCGGGGTGTATATTAAAGAAAACAAAGGAATGACCGACAACTTAATCAAACTGACCGACGAGAAAAACCAACTATACGACAGAATCAGAGAACTAGAAGACGGTCTCAACATGCCGTTACCATTCGATGATCCTGTTGCCAGAGCGAACCACTTGTTCGGGAAATATCTACGGGCCGACAGTTACCGGAACGCCCTCGCTTGGCAAAAAAAATACCTGATTCGACTATTGGCCACGTATCAAGACTTCCGACATCCGTTTTCCACTGATCCTTTGAATAAATTCGAGCCTCGGAGGGATAAACGGCCCGTGAAAAGTAAAAGAATCAGTTTTAAGTAAGTCTTAAATTTTTATTAACGCCGAATACTTTTTCTCCGACTACCGGGTGACCAAATGAATTTATTATGAAGTAAACCATGAAGTTTGAATTTAGCTATATAGCACTGGGTAGCACTTCATAAATCTTGATGCTAATTTGACAAGACAAATATTTTGAGTTAATTACCAGCTCTGTAAATATGAGCTGGAATTTTTTTATAGAAAATACGCATTTATTGAAAGAAAGTGGAACGAAATATGTTATTCAAAGTATTGTTCATCGATAGCTACACATTTTCCCTATCTCTCTGGCAATTTGTGGATGCCACCCCAAAAAAACTGTTCCTCCTTTGAGGCAAACCAATCATTGAGCCATTTTCATACATTTTCAGAAGAAGTGAAGCGCTGCTTAGCAAGTGCGTGTCCCATTGATGCAAATAAGTAGTAATCGGATGGAGCCAAGCCGCATGTGACAGTATTTGCCACCTAAACGCTTCAATTGTTTCCGTGACCGGTTTTGCTGTGTGAGATTGTGCATTATCATGAAACAAAATCACTCTGTGTTGCCTTTTTTGATATTCTGGTCGTTTTTCACGCAATGCCTGGTTCAAATCCATCATTTGTTGTCGGTCGTATTAACAGCTTCGCCAGGTTTTAACAGCTCATAATAAATAACACCCTTTTGATCCCACCAAGCATAGAGCATTGTCTTCAGTTCATAGCGTCGATGTCGCTGGTTTGCTTGAAGTTACCCATGATCTTTTAGGCTTAGGATTCTCAAAATATATCCATTTTTCGCAATTCGATGGAGAAATGATTTTCTTTTGTTCCAGGCGAACAGCATTTTGCAGGTGGTTTTTCAGTTTTCCTGCTGTCTCATTCAGTTCATGTGGAACCCATTTTCCTACCTTCTGGATCTTTCCCATAGCTTTCAAACATATGGAGATTAATTGATCAGCGAGTTGCTGTTGCGTTTGAGCGTCATCCTTAGCCAACAATTCTTGCAATTTAGCGTGATTAAACTCTTTCGGTGGTCTTCCACGTTTTTGATTTCTCACACCAAAATCGCCACATTTGAATTAGGTTACTGTATGTAACAGCAAACACTTGGTGTATAATTCAATGTCCGTCGGGGTATTAGCCCGGGAAGTAGTTGTTTCAATGAGTGTTTGATATAGTCTTTGTAAGACTAACTTGTTGTAGATTGCGAAAAGAATCTCGGCACTTTTAATGTTTGAAGTATTCTGCAACCAAGAATTGGCAATTTCATTTTTACTTATGTTTGAACGGTAACGTGACTGCCAGTCTAAGGTGTCAAATTGTTTAGAGGGAATGGCAAAGCTATACTGATGAGAGATAAATCTCGAAACGCGTCTATAGATGGCCTGAATACCCAAATTGTTAACAGCCACATTATATACAACAAAATGCATCCAAATGATAAAATGCATCCAAATGATGCAGTAGGTTACTGTATGTAACAGCAAACACTTGTTGTATGATTCAATGTCCGCCGGGGTATTAGCCCGGGAAGTAGTTGTTTCAATGAGTGTTTGATATAGTCTTTGTAAGACTAACTTGTTGTAGATTGTGAAAAGAATCGCACTTTTAATGTTTGAAGTATTCTGCAACCAAGAATTGGCAATTTCATTTATACTTACATTTGAATTTTTTAAACCACTCAAAGCACTGTGATTTACCAAGAGCATGCTCATCGTAAGCTTCGACAAGCATTTGATGCGAATCTGCAGCTGTTTTCTTCAAGTGGTAACAGAAAAGCAATGATGTTCGCAAATCATAGTTTTTAGGCACAAAAACAGCCATTTTTAATGCTATTAAAATATATGTAATTGTAATAAACCTGTATTGTTGTGTGTTAAAAGTCTTTAATAAATGTACACAAAAGAAAATTGAACCAAAAGACGCGGTTTAACAGTCACTATATTGACACTGAAATTTGCTCATAAATAGTTCTACTATTTATGAGCAAATTCCAGTTTCATATTTACAGATACCAGATCTCCACCTTTGAACACTGCCAACAGCAAAAAATAAACCAAAACTACTGCAGTTATAAATTCATTTTCATCGCCTCTTACTTCTTTTTACCTTTTGAAGGTATTTTTACCCTTTGTAGCTTTTTTGTAGGTATTTTGTAGTACTAACAAAATATTGTTGTACTTTAGATCAGTAGTTTGTGTGGTGATAGCGGTATGCCGGATGAAATACATGGTCCAGAGATGGCACAGCGGGACGCGCGGCGCCGCCTACGCATCTCTTCAACGGAAGTTCCGGACGGCTCGATCTCAACAGCACATTCTTTCCCAACACAAACAAGTGATGGCGCAGTTCCAGGTGGGACAGCCCGTGTCCAGCCAGCATTTTACCTCGAATCGAGTGATGAGAGAACAACGGGCGTTCGCTGATTCCGGTAGTCATTCGAGGGCGGGCCCTTACGATATACCGCCCAGGACGTCGACTACACCTCCGACCGTTCCGGAGAATTTACCACCCTGGTCTGGGTTTACGCCGCCCAGTAAGGAGAAAGTATTCGCATCGAGAAGATACGAATTTATTGAGTAAGTAACCTTTATAGTAATAATCATGCGCGTAGCCAGGATTATTTTTTATCTGTAAACAGTATACCGGGTGAATATAAAGTTACCCTTGATTGAAGGTTATAAATTGAAGAATTTCGTTCATAGCCAAATAGCTTAAGCGCAACAACTTTATAATGCAGCTAATAGCACCCTCTATTTTAAAGAGAATAGGGCTATTTACACGTACGCTCTTTCGTCGATGATGAACGGCGCTCTTCCCTGCATTTCTGCGTCGAGGAAAGTGTGGCGCGCCGGCTAAAAGATTTACTTTTTCAACCCCTACTTTTGCGTCGAGGATTGAACGTCGTTCAGGAGTGGCAATCAATCCTTGAAGAAAGAGTGGAACGAAATTATGCGCCCCGGGTTTGATTCGACTCAGGCGTAGCGTGGGGCGTTTCCATCATGTTGCCGTTCATTCGTCCACACAAAACCGTGATGCGGAATTAAACGCACTCCACTCTTTCCTCGACTAATTCATCGACTCTTTCCTCGACGTAGTGGCAACACATGCAGTTAAAAGTAGGGATTGAAAAGCAAAGAAGAGCACCGTTCAATCGTCGACCAAAGAGTGTACATGTAAAGGGTCCTATTGGCACATGAAGTAAAATTTCCAGTTTAGAAAAAAACCTGAAATTTTACTCCGTGCTTAAACTGGGAGTGGAAAACACTCGTTTAACGCTTTAAATTGAACTCTTTTAACAAAAAAACCAATGAATATCTAATCTAAAGATCCACAGCATACAATCAGAATATGTATACTTAAAAGAAAAACTCCCTGTATACATGTTTTCTTTTTTCAGTAGTCCGTCAACATCAACCGACAACATATTACCACTACAAACATCGGAAATAACGAAATGCCTAGAAAAGTTCGATATCATTCACCAAAGGTTAGGTTTAGCATTCAACAACCACAACACATGAGATTTTTTATTAGCATTTTTAAGTTGTACGATATTTTAAACCACATTTTTGTATACAGTATTTATTATTAAACTATTACCATGTTTTAAAAAAAATAGAGAGTAAAAGAGCTATTACCACATTGTTATAAAGAGACGGAGAAAACAAACTATTATTGTATAGTGAGAGAGAGACGTAGATAGAAATGAGAGTCTAGTCATTCAAGTTAGGATCACTCGATAGTTTTTTAAATAACCGTTAAATGTATGCCAGTTGAATTCGGGGCTCTTAAAAACATGCGAGATCAAAAAAGACTGATTCGGTTAGCAATTTAATTTATTCATAATTCACAGTAGTAAAATTCGTTGCCTACTTTCTTAAATTGACGTATTTTGGAGAAATACTGCTTTTTTGCATGTTCACGCAAAACAAGAATTGCGATTAGCGAACATGCAAAGAGACAGTTTTCATTTAAAATACTTTAATTTAAAAAAGGAGGCAATGAATATTTGTATTGACTTTAACTACATTTCACGTTGATAAAAGAAATAAAAAATTATATTTCTCAGAAAATTATATTTTTATTTATTTGAAAAGCATGTTATTACTAAAAAAAAAAAAACTCTATTGGCATTCTTCATTACGAACGAAACATTACATTCTATTCTAAAACTAAATCCCTCCTTTCTATTTTCCCTTTCCCTCCCTAGCTTCTCCGTCCTTACCGCTACCCCATCCTCTCTCATCCACTTCATCAGCCTTCTACTCCCTTTTGCTCCCATCCATTCCTCCTTCACCCCCTCGCATTCCTCCACCAAGTGGTCCCACGTATCCTTCTCATGCTCACACAATACACACACACTTTACACACCTGTTTCTACTAAATGTTTACTCAAACTAACCTAATGCACAGACAAAAAAAATCATCCTTTTCATTTAGTAAACGTTACACCCTGACCTTTACTAGGAGCCTTAGCAGTACTATATTATGTATTTTTTTAAATACACTCGGTTGACTGAATGAATAAATAATAATTAAACTCAAATGAATCGGTTATTTTTGATCTCGCATTAGTTTTTTTTTTTTATTATTATAAATGGTTGTGTGTTTAAGGTGTAAACTGTGCCTTAAAATATTGAAGAAGCCGCCAGTGCCATTACATGTACAAGTATTTTTAATAAATTTTAATTATTTATTTTAAGAACGAGAATTGTAAAAAAAAACAATAAGTATAAGGAGAACTGTAATATTTTGTATTATTATATTGTATTGGATATTTGTATAAATTTCGTTTGTTTCTTTGTGATTTTTATTTATTTAGTCTGTAACGGTTTTTACTCAGCTGCATTTATGAAAACTTTTACCATTGTATGTGAAAACGAAAATGAAATGAGATAGAAATAAAAACTTAATATATTTATAAATGCCTTAATTTATAAAAAAAATATTGTGGAGTTTAAAACACACCGCTAAAGCAATATGCTACAGCTGACTGATGTTAAGTCAGTGTTTTGTACGCGTGGCACATAAAGTAAAATTTCGAGTTTAGGAAAGCCTGAAAATCCCAGACTAAGCATGAAGTAAAATTTCGAGTTTAGAAAAGCCCCGTGAAAATTTGTCGAGGGTCGCGCAGCGACCCGAGACAAATTTTCGGGGCTTTTCTAAACTCGAAATTTTACTTCATGCGCCACGCGGATAAATCACTAAAATATTGTGAAATTTATGTATATTCGAACTTCGCGTAAAATCTGTGTTTTAGAAGCGTGGCGCATGAAGTAAAATTTCGAGTTTAGAAAAGCCCAGAAAATTTGTCTCGGGTCGCTGCGCGACCCTCGACAAATTTTCACGGGGCTTTTCTAAACTCGAAATTTTACTTCATGCTTAGTCTGGGAGTGGACAACACTCGTTTAAAGCTTCAAATTGAACTCTTTTAAAAACCAACGAATGTCAGAAAATTTACAACTTATGCATGTTTACCTAAAGTTTACTATGCAGCCACATTTAAATTCAGCGCGCATTTGTGACGTAAGCGATCTCTACTCCCACTCTAAAATCTTCAATTCTGTCGATCCTTCTTACCGTTTACTCGACCGTCCTTGAGTTTATTCATCCTATAGGCGCCATTTTTAAATTACCCGTTTGCGAACGCTATCTTACGCCACACAGATGCACCCTGTTTCAAGTTGGCAGTAGTTTTGTACGGTTTATAGAACAAGATTATTACATTCGTACTTCTTTGCATATAACAATATTCCAAACTTGTGACAAACCTATTAGTCTATGAAGTTACCTCTTGAAGTACCCTATTTTAAGTTAGCAGTAGTTTTGTGCGGTTCATAGAACAAGATTATTACATTACGTTATAACTTATTACAACCTGTAAAAAAGTGTGTATCTCATCTAATTCTTACTCTATGAAGGGGCCCAACCCTAAAAGCAACTACTTTTTTGCATTTAACAATATTCCAAACTCGAGACAAACCTATTAGTCTATGAAATTACCTCTATGAAGTTACCTCTTGAAGTACCCTGTTTTAAGTTGGCAGTAGTTTTGTGCGGTTCATAGAACAAGATTATTACATTACGTTATAACTTATTACAACCTGTAAAAAAGTGTGTATCTCATCTAATTCTTACTCTATGAAGGGGCCCAACCCTAAAAGCAACTACTTTTTTGCATTTAACAATATTCCAAACTCGAGACAAACCTATTAGCCTATGAAATTACCTCTATGAAGTTACCTCTTGAAGTACCCTGTTTTAAGTTGGCAGTAGTTTTGTGCGGTTCATAGAACAAGATTATTACATTACGTTATAACTTATTACAACCTGTAAAAAAGTGTGTATCTCATCTAATTCTTACTCTATGAAGGGGCCAACCCTAAAAGCAACTACTTTTTTGCATTTAACAATATTCCAAACTTGAGACAAACCTGTTAGTCTATGAAATTACCTCTTGAAGTACAGTAGCTATGAACTTTGTAAAATCTAACCCTAAAATTTCCTCTTCTGGTGAATGTCCTTGGCCACAGTAATTTTAAATATAAATATAGAGTTTCAGTATCCCCGAGAATAGGAAAGGGATTTACGAAAAATACACACTTGCTTGGAAGGATGGGTAATAAATGAAGTCACTTTAAGATTATATAGGGTGAAAAAAAGATTTGTGATAATTATACAAAGTAAACATTGAAATATCATTCAAGAATTATACTTGTGTTTGTTCATACAAAATAAAATTACAGCAGAAATGAAAGTACTCGAGCTATTCAGTGGAATCGGAGGGATGCACATGGGCTTACAAGGTAAGAATACTGTTAATGACAGATTTAAGAGGTGGTACTTCATTAAAAATCAAAAATATTTTATCGAAACACAACATTTTAATAGCCTTCAAACCGTTCACAAAAATTAGATACAGCATTTTTAATCCGAAAACAAAAATACCTAATACTCATAAATCAGGGATATATAAACTGACTTGTAGTGATTGTAAAGGAGTGTATATTGGCCAATCTGGTCGTAATTTTAACATCAGACTTAAGGTACATCTTCGCTCTTTTCGGCTTAACTTGATTGATAAGTCGTCATTCGCGAGACATATGATTGAAAACAATCATACGTTTGACGAGGATGTACTCTCAGTAATCCATTTCGCCGAAAAGGGTCGTAAGATGGACCTCCTGGAGTCTCTGGAAATACACAGGGCGCGCGATAATCCGGAAATTCCCGTAATAAACGACCAGCTTGACCCAATATACACCCCCATTTTTAAAGCCATTTTGTAACCGTATTTTCTGTATATATACCTGCTAAATTGTTATTTTTAAATTACTTGTAGTCTGATAATGACAAGTTAAAGTTGTCGAAACTATAGTCACAATAAAAAAACCTCAGTTATACAAACAAAGTTTAAGTGTCTTATTTATGTTAATAATGATGTATAACGAAGTAGAAGCCTCAACAGTTAACAGTTAGATTTAAGAGGGTTTATCACTTGTTTAAATTGTAAAAAGAAACTATTCACAAAGAAACAGCTGCCAAGTTAAAATTCTAATATTTCATAAATTTACCTTTATTTATTTTTTTGAAAGCTGTTTACATCCTTGAGAATTGAGCCGTCCGCTCATACAGAGCATTTTAAGTAACACCGAACATTTTCATAAAGATAATTTTTCTTTTAAATATACATATGTATCCGTTTTTTTAAATCAATAGCTCACCCCTTTTATAATATAAACATACAGAGAGTTTTATGTAACACCGAACATATTCATAAAGAGTATTTTTCTTTTAAGTATACATATGCATACGTCGTACATTTTCCGACGTTCGGTTTATTAAAAGAATTTAATTTGAAGCCTTAAACGAGTGTTTTCCACTCCCAGGCTAAGCATGAAGTAAAATTTCGAGTTTAGAAATGCCTGAAAATTTGGTTTGGTCGCGTAGCGCGAAGCGCGGAGCGGCCAAACCAAATTTTCAGGCTTTTCTAAACTCGAAATTTTAATTCATGCGCCACCGGTACACAACACTGATCCAATGTAAAGTTTAGCGGTGTGTTTTAAACTTCGTAATATGTCAGTGTTTTATACAGGTGGCGCATGAAGTAAAATTTCGAGTTTAGAAGAGACTGAAAATTTGGTTTGGCCGCTTTGCGGTACACGACCAAACCAAATTTTCTGGCTTTTCTAAACTCGAACTTTTAATTCATGTTTAGCCTGGGAGTGGAAAACACTCGTTTAAAGCTTTAAACTAAATTCTTTTGACAAACCGAGCGAAAATGTATGACTTATGCATATGTATACTTAAAAGAAAAATTCTCTTTATGAATATGTTCGGTGTTACATAAAACTCTCTGTATGTTTATATTATAAAAGGGGTGAGCTATTGATTTAAAAAAAATGAAACTTTTTAAACTAAGAAAAGGTTATTTTAGTTTACCTTCTATATTAAATTTTACGATTTACATGCAGCCAAAACTATTAAGTATTTTATATGTAATCAATAATATACTCAATAATTTTGACTGTATGTAAAGTATCACGTTAGTTTATGTATAATTTTCTAATAGAATGATTTAGTTTTTATATTGTTTGTAAAAATACCTTTATTGGCATCCAAAACTAATATACATTTCCATAAACACAATACAAAACTAAACTCATACAACCAAATTCCCAGCTAATCAGTTCTTCTCCTCTCCCTCTCCCACCCTAATCTTATCACAATCTTTACGCCCGCCCCATCCTCTCGCATTCACTCCTCTATCCTTTTAACACCTCTCGTCCATTCCTCACTTATCTCCTTACACTCATGCGCTATATGTCTCCACGTATCCCTTCCACTTCCGCACAACACACACCTACCATACTCTTCACCCATCCATACCTTTCTTCCTCTCTCCTCCGACCCACACCTAGCCCTCGCCAGTGCTACCTTCTCCCCTATTTTTAGTAAATTCCTGCTGAGGTACCCTGGCAGTTTCCCGTGTACCTGCCACCTTTTATATAGAGGATTATAGGTACTTCTCTCAATATACCCTTGACGCTCCTATTTTTCCACTTCCTCCCATTTTTCCTTCATCCACGCTGCCACATTCACTCCTTTTTCCAACTACTCATTTATATTGTTTGTATTAGATCTTAATTTTAGAGTTAATTTTCACAAAAATTTATTTTCCATAATTTAATAAGCCAGTGGAATCCCTGGAGAAATAATCGCAGCCGTCGACATAAACACAAACGCGAACACCGTCTACAAACACAATTTCCCCGACACGGTAGTCCAAAACAGAAACGTGCAAAGTTTTACGGCTAAAGTCATCAATGAATTAAACGTCGACACCATCTTGATGTCTCCACCGTGCCAACCGTTCACGAGAAACGGCAACAGGAAAGATAAAAGTGATCCCCGTACGCAAGCCTTCATTCATTTCGTCGAAATACTGGAGGACTTGAACGTCAGTAGGATTTTGATAGAGAACGTTAAAGGCTTCGAAGCTTCGGAAATGCACGGTCTGCTTTTAAGGAAATTAAAAAAGGCCGGGTTTACTTACGAGGAGTACATTTTGAGTCCTGATCAAATGGGGGTGCCAAATTCACGGTCGAGGTATTATTGTTTGGCTAGACGTGGTGAGAAGGGTTTCGATTGTGGAGCTTTAGTAAGTGTTTTATAATAAAATATGTTTATATGCAAATACATTTTATTAGTATTTTTGCTTTCGTGTACAATTTGACATTTTGGACTTACGAGATTTCAGAAGTAGTTCATCGATATTTATTTATTTATTACAGTACAGTATAAATATCACACTCAACACTTGATATGTAAATTAATGCTTTGCAAAAAATTCAATAGATAATTCGAAAGCATATATTATTTCAAGAATACCTTGTGTCTTTAATTAATTTCTCACTTAACTCGTGGTGAAATTTAAATTTAATTTAAATCATCCAGTATTAGATACCTTATGTGCTCATATAAATTAATTATTTAACTCAATTTCAGAAAAAAAACCTTCCAACAAGTTCAGAATCTGGTGAACCATTCCAAATCTCAACAATCATTGATAAAAACGCAGATTTGGAAAATTTCTTAATACCTATAAAATCCCTAAAGAAATTAATTCACGTTTTGGACATTTGCTACCCAGATTCGAGAAGGTCGTGTTGTTTCACGAAAGCGTACACGAGGTTTTTGGAGGGTACAGGAAGTGTGCTCACGGATGTCTCCCAGGATGAGGTTAAGAAGGTTTACGACAAGTTTAAAGAAAACCCAGAGGACGAGGAGGATTTATTGGGACTGAAGTTGCGTTTTTTCACCCCGAAGGAGGTTTGCCGGTTAATGTCATTTCCGGAGGAGTTTAGTTTTCCTGATGGGATTAGTGATAAGCAGAAATATGCTCTTTTGGGAAATAGTGTTAATGTTAAAGTTATTTCTGAGTTAATTAAGATTTTGAGTAATTAATATTACATTAAAAATATTGTTTATTTTGTTATTTATCTTATTATTTTCAATCCATTGATTATTTTTGAACAATTAATTGTTAAGGAACGTAATTTGTACAAATTATTTTACAAAATATTAAAAATCTGAAAGTACAGCGAAACCGGAAAGAGAGGTTATTCTTCTTCTTCTTGCACTATTTATGGCCTCAGCAAAACAGCTCTGTTGACCAGCCACAGCAAATACTGAAGTTGTAGGTAATTGTGGTTAAATGGAATAATGATTAGTTAGTAGAGGAAATCCCTTAAAAGAATTCAGACAAACACGAACATTACTAGATAAATATATTAGTTTCATGTAATAGGGAGTATAGGATAAGGTAAGATTTTATACAACATTTAGATAGTACAGATAGAATAGAGAGTGGAGCACCATTTCCAGCTGTTATAAGAGAAAAGTACAGTTTTTTACATTTATCATAATAATTACTGCATGAAAAAAATATGTGATTTAAATCTCCCACTTCCGAACAACAACAATTTGGAGAGTCAATCGCCTTTATTTTGTATAAATGGCTAGGAGATGAGTTATGTCCCATCTTCATACGTATGATAGATGTCACAAATCTTCTACCTCGAACTTTTGGGTCGAAAAACCATACTTTGGATGGTATAACAGGGTGAAGGGAGAAATATTTGGTGTGGGAAGAAGATGTAGACCAAACTGCTTTCCACTTCAGTCTAAGGCTGGATCTAAGAACCTTAAAATAGTCAGTGAACGGAGAAGAAAATTCAGACAATGGACTATCTTTAGCAGATTTAGCTAACATATCTGCGGTTTCATTTCCAATAATGCCTGAATGGCTTGGTACCCAACATAAATTTACTATATATCCTTCTTTAAATAAGTCAAACAATAAAGTTCTAATATTTAAAACTAGCATATGCATTTTAGAGTTGATTCCAATTTTTTGTATTGAGTGTAGCACAGATTTAGAATCTGTAAGAATAACTGTCTTCATTAATTTTAATTCTTTAATTAATTTTATACACTCAAGTAAAGATGTAAGTTCAGCAGTGTGAATAGAAGAGGTGTGAGGAATTCTAAAGGAGTAACTTAGATTGTTTTCTATATATATTCCACACTCTGTATGATTTGTAGTAAACGAACCATCTGTGTAACAAAAGATACTGTCGGGCCATTTTTCATGCGCCTCTTTATGAATGTTACTATCTAGATTTATCCAGTTTTTAATAGAGAAAAAATTAGAGAAATAAGGGGAAAGATAACAAGGGAGTTTAGAAGATGTAAAAATGTTAAAAGATTCAGAAATAACATAATTTTCGATAATCGCGCAGTGAGGTTTGCCTTTAACATTGTATAACTCTGATACACATCTATTCTGTAACTTTTCCGTTATAAATTAAAGGCCGTTAAATAAACAATTTTTAAAGGCCTGTCAAAAAATATAAAAGGAATGAGTATTCTGTAGTTTCAAATTTTAAAGGACCGCTAAATTGGTCATATTTTAAAGGGTCCGTTAAAACTGGCAGGAGTAACATTTGGCAACGCCGTAATGCGAACAAAACACATGCAATTTTAAATCATGGTCTGCGCGAATTAATAAACAACAATTGCACCGTTACTAACGATACGGTTATTTACTTGTTGAAACTTTTGTTACGTTCTTAACGAAAGGACACAATTTTTTAACAGCAATGTCGCGTTCCCCCAGAACAACGAAAATTCAGAAAGAATTTATTATAAATTTCTTGGACGAACATAAGGAACTTTTGGGCGGAAGATTTAACCCAAACGAATTACCGAAAATTAATAAATTATGGGAAGAGTTAGCCAAGGAATTGAATAATATCGGACCCCCTAAAATTATTAAACAATGGAAAGAGGTAAATAGTGTTTAATACATTTCTAATTTAATACAATTATTAAATTATCTACAAAGAAGTACTTGTTTTGATTCATTCTATAATAGACTGTAAGTGAAATGAAAACAAGCGTGCGCAGGCGAGCTCGAGAAGTACGTTATAGTACAAGTGGTACCGGAGGAGGTGTTGGAGTAAAGCAATTGTCCGACATGGAGGAACGATTAATGAAATTATTATCAAAATTGACAACGGAAGGAGATAGCGGCTTGGTGGAACCAGGAATAGCAAAAGATATACCCATATGCATTGACTCCGCAAGTCAAAATACGCCAGAGAATGTACGTAATGTAAAATAAATTACTCATTGATTTTTTAACAATTTAATTATATTTAAGAATCTTAGTTCCAACAGTATTATTGCAATTGAGAGCGAAGAACATAATGGTAAAAAACTGCGTAGTTTGCGTAGGATTAATTTTCAAACTTGATTTATTTTTTAGATAAACAGAATAAAATAAAAGAACCACCAAAAAAGAGCCGAAAATGTAAAAAAAGAGGAGAGTCAAGTGTAGTAAATTGCTCAAATTTCGCAATTGCTAAATCAATTAACGCATTGGCATTAGCTATAAAGCGTAAATTATAAATATGTATAATATATTATTACTATTTTTATTTGAGCTTAATAAGAAATATAATAATTTAAATAAAGGCATTTTGAACAATTTGGTTACGCACTTCTTCCCCTCTTCTATGCCAACCCCCATCTCTTAATAAAATGTTTTGGACATTAACATCATTTACTTCGTTATCTTCTTCTTCTATAATGTTTTCTTCAGGTAAGTCATCTTTATAATATTGTGCCATGTTATGAAGCACACCACAACAGTAAATGATTTTTCCTGCTGTGGTAGGATTATAGTGCAAAACACGATGCTTCAGTAAGCAACGAAATCTAGATTTTAACACACCATTTAATCGTTCGATAACATTTCGTGCCCTTATAAAACTGTTGTTATAATTTTCTTCAGGTGTATTTATATCTGGATTATCGAAGGGTGTCATAAGAAAAGGCTGAATAGGATATCCAGAGTCTCCTATTAGTACTGAGGAGTCTCCACGTAGATACAAATCTTCCATTTCAGTTCTTACATTTGATGCTTGCCATATTGCTGAATCATGAGTAGATCCAGGAAATCTAGCATTCATATTTAAAATTCTCAAATCAGTATCTGCAATAATTTGACAATTAATACTATAATAGCCTTTTCGGCAATAATATGGAAGAGCTGGGTATTGCTCAGGTGGTGAAATTATTGCAATGTGTGTACAATCAATTGCTCCTATACACCGAGGAAAATTGAATTTTCTGAAAAAGGCGTCTTTAATTTTATTTCTTTCATTCTCCGTAGAAGGAAAAACGATCCACATATGTAACAAATGTTCATATATGATGTTTGTGACTTCATTTATACACCGGCTCATACTAGGCTGACTCATTGAAAAATGATATCCCTGTGCAGCACTCAATTGGTAACTACCAGTAGCGTAAAAATGAAATGTGGCAAGAACTTTCAAATGAATAGGAACAGCAGTAACTCGTTCTCCGTGTCTCATGCGTTCAGTTATCATATTTACTATTATTAAAGCAGTATTCTTGTTGAATCGAAAAATCCTTTTAAAATTAGTCTCAGGTATTTCAAATGGATTGCTTAGATCTCGGATTTGCCTTTGATGCAACCTGAACGTGACGCTACAATTTGATTATGTTTTTTATTATTATACACTTACTTTATATTACTTACTTTTCCTCGTGTTCTATTATTTCTTGAACTAGAAATTCACCCACAATATCAAAAACAGCCATTTTTAACTAAAGTAAACGTCATTTATAATTTTAAGGTTAAAATAAACAAGCCTCTAAAATCTGTTATTTTAAAGGGACAATTTAAAGGGTTCATGTAATTTTTAACGGGAATATGAAATACCGAATACCAACATAATATTAAAGCCTCTTAAAATTTTAACGGCCTTTAAAATTTAACGGAAATGTTACAGAATAACCCCCATAGACTATTAATAGATGAAGTAACTAAATTATTGTTATTAGCTAAACATTTTAAAAAATACTTTCTGGCTATAAAATCGGATATTATAAAGATAGGGGGTATACCACTCTCTACCTCTAATGCTCTTGAAGGAGCTGATCTCATACAACCTAATACCGTTCGCAATGAAGATGATTGTAGACGATCAATGATCATAACTAAAGATTTATTCAGAGGAGAAAGTAAAAACAGGCCATATTCTATTTTTGACCTAATTAGTGATTTATACAAAATTGTTAAAGTGGCAGGGTCTGATCCCCACCAGATGTGAGATAGACTCTTAAACACATTTTGGGTTTTATGAACTTTTTCTTGTAAGTCCAATATATGAGGTTTCCAAGACAAAGCTGAGTCAAGAGTAATGCCTAAGTATTTAACTGTTCTAAATTTTGGAATTTCTACATCTTGGAAGTACAAATGAAAATCTGGAAGAACTTTCGATCTCTTCTTAAATATCATACTCTGGGATTTACCAGGAGAGAGAGATAATCCATATAAATAAAGCCAGTCCGACAATTCGAATAGAGCTTGATTAATCCTATTACATAAAGATTGGATGTTATTACCCGAACAATACAAAACTACATAATCGGCGTATTGAAGAATAGAACAGTAGGGAGACATTAAAGATTGAAGAGGAAGAGTGTACAATATGTATAATATGGGACTAAGGATTGAACCTTGAGGGAGACCAATATAAGAAACTCTAGGGTTTGAGAACGAGCAATCATGTTTTAAATAAAGGATTTTTGTTTTTATCATTGACCAAATGCACCTTATAATATTTGATGGAACTCCGATAGAGATAAGCCTATCAATTAATAAGGAAGGAATTACAGAATCGAAAGCGGCAGAGATATCTATAAATAATGCAATTGTTGTTTGATTATTAAGAAATGAACAATTTATATCCGTAGTTAATTTAATTAAATTATCTATAGCACTCTTACCCCTTCGGAACCCACATTGTGTAGGTGGATAAATATCTTTACTCTCCAACCACCAATCCAATCTTAATTTTATAAGGTGTTCAAAAATTTTCCTTATACAAGAGGTAAGGGCTATTGGACGATAACTATTGGGGCTATTTGGACTCTTGCCGGGCTTAAGGATAGGACAAATAATTTGCCTGGTCCAAGATTCGGGTACTGACCCCGAAGAGAGAAATTCATTAAACAATTTTAATAGCACGGATTTTTCAGAGAATGGAAGATTTTTAATCATTGAATAAGAAATGTCATCTATTCCTGGAGAAGAGTCTTTGACATTTTCTAAAATAGAGTTTAATTCTCCTAGGGTAAAATTAGAATGGGGAAAGGAAGAAGATATTTGGGGGATTTTTAATTTATAAAAAGGTTCTACATATGGGGGAGCCAGTGTTGAAAAGAAGAAATTTAGGGTTTCTGTATCACGGGTTGGAATGGAAGGAGACATAAATGACTTCCTAAATATTTTTATTTTCCTCCAAACCTCAGTAATTGGAGTAAATCGGGAAATTGATTCACAGAATTCTCTGAACGATTTTTTCTTTAAATATTTTTCTAGATAAGGCTATGGCTTTTTTTAGCAGAAATAAATGATTCAGTCGTCCCTTCTCTATAAAATTTTTGAATGGCTTGTTTTCTTGACTCTTTTATTTGTGTGCAAGTAGCATCCCACCAAGGACATAAAGAAGGGCGAGAAAAAGGGTGATGAAAAGGGATGGACTCATTCCCTGCCTGGTTTAAACAATCTATAAAATCTATATATGAAAATTCATAAGATATTGAGCTTGCTACTTTTTCTGTATATGTTGTCCAGTTTGCTAATTTGAAGTTTCGGCATATACGGGAGGATTTTTTATAAGTGGAGTTTGGATTAGAATTAAGTTGAATTTTAACAAGAATGGGAAAATGATCACTACCATAAGTGTCTGGAAGGGTTTGACAGGAGGAATAGGGTCCAAGTGATGGGGATACTAGAGTGATATTATCAATAATACTTTTTTGTGAACAATTATATGAAAAATGTGTAGATTTATCATCATTTAATACCACAAAGTTATTAGATTCTATGAATTCCCATAATAATTTTCCATTTAAATTAGAATATGAACCATTAATTTGACAGATGTGTGAGTTAAAATCACCCACAATTATGTATGGAGCAGGTCCCATTAATATAGAGTCCCAAAGATTGCTGCTAATTTTAACAGAAGGAGGGATGTATCCCGATATTAGGGTAAAGTATGGTAATTTTATTGAGATGAACTGAACTTGATTATTAAAATTTGGAAAATTAAGGGGTATTTCTGTATAAGATAGGTAGTTACGAATGAGAATGGCAACCCCACCCTTACCGTCCCCCCTAGATTTAAGAATACATTTATAACCTCTAAATCTTATTAAATTTTCACTCGTCCACGTTTCGGATAGACATATGATATCAGGGATATATTCATCTATAAGGTTAGATAAGTTAACTTTATTAGCATTATAACTTCTAATGTTCCAGTGTAATATCTTCACTGGGAACATTGTATGTAGAAGAAGTCTTATAATTATTCAGAGTGTCGACTGGTACTAAATTTAAAAAAGTTTGAACAAAATATGAGGGTTTGAGGGAATATAAATTTGTTAATAATTCTGTAATTTCTTCATCATTCCATTCATAAGTAGTGGAAGATGATGAAGGGTTAGGGGTATTAAAACATAATTTTTTAGGAGAAGGAGTACGGCTAGGATTGATAATTTCTAAGTAATTTTGTCTAAATGTTTGGTCAATTTCCTGAGAAGGTGATGTTCGTTTTTTATTATTATTTTTTAACACTGATATATATGAATGTTGATTATTACCAAAATTATAATTAGAGCTGAGATTTAATGATGTTGGTGATATAAGGGGAAAATTTTGTTGATTTGGAATTAGATTAGTGTTGTGCTGTAGATTATTGGAAAGTTGTAAAGGAAGGGATGTAGGGAAAGGAGCGTTAGCTTCTGTGAAAGAGACATTATGTCTCGAGATATACTCTTTTATTTTTTTTTGTCTAAGATATTCCGGGCAAACTCGATTTCTAGATAATGTACCTACTTCAGTGGACGTGTGAGGTCCATTGCAGTGTATACATATAGCCTGAAGGGCTTTACAATTCTCTGTGATATGTTCATTTGTTCCACAGGTATTACATCTAGATTTACTCTTGCATACATTTTTTGTATGCCCATATCTAAAACACATTATACATTGTGTCACAGGATAAATAAATATTTCTGGTGTTTTGTTAGTACAAAATAGTTTTAGATTTAGGGGAATCGAGTTTGTGTGGATAGTAATTACTATGGAATGAGTATTAATATATTCAGTAATGTTATTATTTATTACTTTTCTTTTCCACCTTCTGACATTTATAGTTTGAAAATTATTTGATACATTTAAGTTATTTAATATCTCCTCTTCAGTGAAAGAGGGATCTACATCTCTAACGATACATTTTGTAGTTAAAAATTAGGTAGGAATGAAAACTTTAAATGAGTTTTTGTATATTAATTCTTTAGAATTTAAAAATTTATTTGCCTCGTTAATTGTTTTAAATTGCACACTGACTCTGTTTCTGCCTCTTCTAGAAGTGATTACATTAAATCCAGCCTTAGACAAAATATTACCAACGACCATCTCATGCAAAGCAGGAGTGATGGAAGGTTGAGGAGTATTATCATTATTTATATCTTTATTAACTATTTTTTCTATATAAACTATATATGGGGCTCTATCTCCTTTGCCAAATTCCAAAATACTATTTATATTTTTTCCAGGGATAGCTGCCGGGGGGGACGCCCCCCCCGAGCAAACATCCATTTTATTAACTTGAATTTATACGAAAATTAATGATTCTTTACTGATATGTATGTAAGAAAATGAATAAAAATAGATTTATAGGGAACAAAAACACAAAGATAAGAAAAAACGACTTACAATACACAATAGGTTAAATATCGGAGCCCAAGGTCGCAAATAGGAAAACACAACCGCTCAGTACGAAAGCTGTCGGTCGAATCCCAAAGAGAGGTTATGATAGACTCAAAAACGTAACCAAATACAACGTCATTGTTCTCTCTCGCACGAACCAGGGCCTGCGGGGAAAGGGGTAGGGGAAAACATGGAAAGATACAATTCTGTCATACCTTTTAACACATATGTGTTACGCCCATCGACGCACCTTGGCCCTGAATATGTTCTTTATTGAATCGAAATATTATTACTTATAAAAACATTTACTTCTATTCATTGAGGTTTATAAAAACGAAATCCAAATATTTACATAACCTAAAAAGATCACGCTCTAACCTCAAAGTAAAGTTCACAAAAGTAAAAAAATCTCTAATTTTCTATAATACTGATTTGATCCATTGTGAATGCATGAAAATGAAAGTCGCGAAGAAGAAAGAAAAACAGGGAGGTTTTAAGAAAAACCGGAAACAGCTGCGTAAAGAGAAAAGGAAGGAGAAGAAGGCCAAGAAGAACGAGTATTACACAAACAGGAATAAAGCTGGCAAGTTCGTATTGAAGCCCCCGTCTGATGAGTCTGACAATGAGGATGTTAAAGAATCTGACCCGAAAGTGCAAAAGAGAAGTGTTGAGGTATTTTAGTTCGATTCACCTCTATTCCGTGAGAAAAAATATAACTCATAATAGTACAGACTCCGCGTCAGATAAACCGTAGCTTTAATTGAAACTTGCCTTCCCTAGACACCAAGAAATCGTATATTATTTACATTTCACATGAAAATAATTGATATATAAGTTTTTAACTAAATTTGGCATTATTCTGCCCTGGACACAATATTTTGTCTTTTGCCTCCCCTGAAATAAATCCTGGCTACATCCATGAGTGTAATGCTATTATTTGACAATAAAAGATGGCCTGAATAATTTGACCCAAATTGTTACATTTGCAGTAGGTTACTGTATGTAACAGCAAACACTTGTTGTATAATTCAATGTCCGTCGGGGTATTAGCCCGGGAAGTAGTTGTTTCAATGAGTGTTTGATATAGTCTTTGTAAGACTAACTTGTTGTAGATTGCGAAAAGAATCTCGGCACTTTTAATGTTTGAAGTATTCTGCAACCAAGAATTGGCAATTTCATTTAGACAATAAATTTGCCAAATGAATGTCGATATATTTTCAGAAACTCTCTCAATTCGAACAATCTGACAAAGATGTGGCCAAAGAAAAACGCCAACAGCAAAAGCTCGCCACGCAAATGCAAAAACAAAGAAAGAAACAGCTTAAAATGGCCAACGATGAAGAGGATAAGAACATTAAAATGTTGGAGAAACAGCTGAAGTTAAATAAACGAAAAACCAAGGGGATTCCAAAATCATTCGTCTCTGATGGATTGGATTGTAAGTGAACAATTTTCTATAATCTTCTAACTAACACTAACCTAACCGAGGCGACATAAAAATTTCGGTCCCGTTTATGTTTGTTTACCACCAAAGTAGTGTTCAATTGGTAAAACTTTGGTTCTTCCCCCAAGTCGGATCTTGAAAATTTTTACATATTTGTTAACCTCTAGTCGAGCTGAGAAAAATGACACCCCTCCCAACTTCCGCAAGTCAAAAATAAAAAAGTAACGAAATTTGCAATTTTACATGTAATTCCTATGGGAAATTTGTTTTTCGTTTCCCCCACCTGATAAGTGTTAGCGTTGCAAAGAGATGAGTAGTTTATTCTATTAAAAACCTTTTTCTTAATCTAACCTAACCTAGAAGTACATGGAGTAGGCACAGTGCCTAAAGAGACAGTAGCAATTTATTCTATTGCAAACCTTTCTCCTAACCTAACCTAATCTAGAAGTATGTGAAACAGGCATTGTTCGCAAAGAGACTGGCGCAATGTATTCTATAGCAAACCTTTCTCCTAACCTAACCTAATCTAGAAGTATGTGAAACAGGCATTGTTCGCAAAGAGACTGGCGCAATGTATTCTATAGCAAACCTTTCTCCTAACCTAACCTAATCTAGAAGTATGTGAAACAAGCATTGTTCGCAAAGAGACTGGCGCAATGTATTCTATAGCAAACCTTTCTCCTAACCTAACCTAATCTAGAAGTATGTGAAACAGGCATTGTTCGCAAAGAGACTGGCGCAATGTATTCTATAGCAAACCTTTCTCCTAACCTAACCTAACCTAGAAGTATGTGGAACAAAATGACTTGCGCAATCTATTCTATTGCAAACCTTTCTACTAACCTAACCTAACCAAACCTAGAAGTATGTAAAATCGACCGTTCAAACTATATTCATTACATAACTGTACCAAAGGCACAAAGCTTAACCTGCTCGAATCCGCCGAAATTTTCAAACGAACCCAGAACCCCCTAGTTAATCTGTTAAACGAACAAACCGATTTAGTGTACACGCCGCTCTTTGAAATCCTTTAATGTGTAAATCTTTGTACCTGTTTAACCTAATTTGTTTTGCTACCCTCACTCTAAATTGTTTTACCTGTATAAATGTAACCCCCCTTTGTAATTTGTTTCACTTGATAATGACCGTCAAACGTCGAAACTTAAGTCGTGAATTTATGTGTATATTTGTGTAATATAATATATATACATACAATAAATATTTTGTGGTAAAAACATAGTAAGTGTTTGATTCAGTATATTCATTACATTTATAAGGCTGAAAACTTTTCTCCATAGGAAATACATGTAAATTTGAAAGTTACATAACTTTTTTAATTTCCGTCAGCGGAGGTTGAGACATGTACCATGTTTTTTGTCTCGTTGAGTAGTTTCCAAAAATATATTGGAAATTAAAATTCGACTTGGGGGAAGAGTCGAAGTCAAACCGTTCAATTTTATGCTGGCTTTTTGGAAGAGCGTCTTTGTTGAGCCCATGTGGACAGGCTGTAGAGGTCATGTCATTGAATGTTAAGTGAAATCAGAACTAATGTTTTCAATTTTTAGATTTATTAGAGGTTTGCGATAGAGAGCATATGGATAACATAACAGCCGCCGAAAGACAGTTGAACGACGGGGACGATGATTTCGATGAAGATTTCGCTTTAATGTCTGGAAATAAGATGAAAAACGAGTCTGAAGGTGACGATTCCGGCGACAAAATAATTACCAGCAAGCGCAACGATAAAAAATTAAAAAGAAAAAAGGAAATACAAGTAAAAAATGAAGATAATGAAACTGACGACGATAGTGAAGAATTTGAAGACGGAATGGACTCTAATGATGATAACGATAATAGTGAAGAAACCGACTTTAGCGATGATAACGATAAAAGTGAAGAAATCGATGGGGATGGTGATGAAATGCATAGTGAAGATGACGGAATGTGTGATGAAGATGAATCGGATGAAAATCAATTGTTTCGAAAAAATAGTAAAAACTTGTTAAAAAGGAAGAATAACAAGGAACATGCGGATGAAGTTGGTGCTAAAAAATTGAAGAAGCAAAAGCTAAATAACGGAAACACAAAGTTAAAAATATCTGATGGTGAGTTTTGATCAGGGATGGACCTCGACGTGTCAATGTTGCCAATTTTATTGTTTAATTATGCTATTATAGATGAGATGAGTGAAGACGATAATGAAAGTAATGCGGATAATTCGGATGAACAAAACGAAGCCGAGTTGTTTAAAGTGGATGAGGAAAATCGAAATAGGAAAAATAAAAATGACGTGTGGGAGGATATCTATGGACGTTTGCGTGATAAAGAAGGAAATGTTGTAAATGTGAGTAATTTTTATTACATCAGCGACGGCTCGCAACCTAACTTCAGGGTCGGCCAGAGGCCCAAGGTAATATGTATCCGTTATTGAATGGTGATTTTGTAGTGCAATTCCTTGTATTTATAAAGCGCGATCCCAACCTCAAATTTTGTGTGCCTTGGCGCTTTGTGCGACCCTGAAGTTAGGCTGCGAGCCGTCGCTGTATTACATAAAAAATTGCAACTCCCTTTTTTATCAACGTGAGCAGATTAATATTTATTGATTGCTCATAAATTCTATTCCTCTTATAAATTAGAGTAAGCGGCGTTTTTTTTATGCAGTTGCCCAGAATTCTGAAATAAATTTGAGGTTATGGTAAACTATGTGCTGACAGTCAGTAGTGCCAATCTAATTTAAAATTCAAAGCCTCTCAGTTTATATTTTAAATGATCGCACGCCATAATAATCTCATTACTGATGATTTTTGTTTGCCTTAATTCTTGTGTGTAGTTTATTCCTTATTTAATATGTATTATTGTTAATTTAGGAGGTTACACAACAACAAAAATACATTCCACCAGCCGTTAGAGCTAAAATGGAAGCCGGACTTTCCGAAGACAAGAAAAGGATTGAAAAATTTAATAGGCTTAAGCGACAGTTGAAAGGTTAGTAATTTTATTATAATAACCATTAATAAACAAACAACAACATATTATTTAGCACTTTCCTCATCATTTAAGTAATTGATAATTGACATATACTTATTTCACTTGTCAACTGGTTAACATACTAAGCTTATTTCACTTGTCAATTGGTAAAAAACCATTTCACATCAAATCACAAACAATTGATAATTGACAAACTAAACTTATTTCATTTGTCAATTGGTTAAAGAATATTTCACGTTAAATCGCTGTTTTATACATTTTTTATTACCAAAAATCGAAAATGGAAAATAATGAGTTTTTGGCTATAACTCGAAAACAAAAGATGATAGCCGATTTTGTTTTCACCATTGAGTTTATCCTTAAAAAAGAGATTGAGGATGCGCCACACATTTTTTTTTTGATCTCTTCTACTAACCAAGATTCCCGATAGTAACACCCAAATGTGACCACACTGTACTTGTGATTGTTGTAATTTTTCAAACTCATTATTATCAAAAATAAATTAGTTAAGATAGGAAATCAAACTATGTTTTATTAGAGATTGATTACATCACATAACTCAAAACAAACAGTGAATATCGTTATTATTAATTCATATCTTTGAATAATTTAAAAAAATATATTTAATTGTTCTAATTTTGTTTGTTTTCTTATTAGGTTTATTAAACAGATTAGCGGAAAGTAATATGTACAGCATATCCAATCAAATAGAGGACTTGTACATGCAGAACAGTCGGCATGAAATGAACGAGGCGCTGACAACGTTAATTTTTGAATCGTTAGTAACAAATATTAACTCGCCTGAAAGGCTGCTGCAGGAAAATGTTTTATTAATAACAGTTCTACACTCAAATGTTGGCACAGAAGTTGGTTAGTATTAAAAATATATGGTGCGAATGTAATAAAAATAATGTTAATGCCACGTATTTTTCTCATAATTCAAAATAAATTTGAGTTTTTTACACTCAAACAAATATAGAGAGTTATATGTAACACCCAACATTTTCATCGAAAACAATTTGACACATTTAATTTTTAAGTTATGTGTAAATTGGGTTGACCATTAAATATTGTTGCAAATCAATCGCAATTAATGCTTGTAACTTTTTATTCTTTCAAGTATACATGTCCCAATTACAGCGTATTTGCCGTAAATCTTTAGATACTCGTGGTTTTTTTTAAAGTGTTCAAGACTTAAAATGAGTGTGTTCCACTCCCAGACTAAGCATGAAGTAAAATTTCGAGTTTAGAAAAGCCTGAAAATTTGGTTTGGTTGCGTAGCGCGAAGCGCGGAGCGACCAAACCAAATTTTCAGGCTTTTCTAAACTCGAAATTTTACTTCATGCGCCACCGATACACAGCACTGACATACTACGAAGTTTAAAACACACCGCTAAACTTTATATTGCATTAGTGTTTTGTACCGGTGGTGCATGAAGTAAAATTTCGAGTTTAGAAAAGCCTGAAAATTTGGTTTGGCTGATCCGCGCTACGCGACCAAACCAAATTTTCAGGCTTTTCTAAACTTGAAATTTTACTTCATGCTTAGCCTGGGAGTGGAAACACTCGTTTAAAGCTTTGAATCTTTTAATAAACCGAGCGTCGGCAAATATACAACGTGTGCTTATGTATACTTAAAGAATTATCGTTATGATAATAATAGATGATTGAGTTACGTGAAGATTATAATAATAAAAAGAAGTATCAATAACCTTTCTTCACACACTTTATTATCGTTTATTTATTATTATTATCACACACTTTATTATCGTTATGATAATGTTCGGTGTTACATAAAATTCTCTGTATGTATTAGGTTTGTTCGTTTGTACTGCATTAAGTTGAACTGAGTTCATGTTTGTAACATTACAGTTCAAGTTAGTGTAACTTCGCATTTATAATAGCAGGTGTCCAGTTCATGTAACGAACATATTAAAATAAACGAACGAACAGACCTATTGCTTGAAATATTCCATACAAAGCAATATTTCGGGCGTTCGGATTTGTGCCTGGCGCACGCTGGTCCCGATTCCCCAAAATCTGGCCAAAAGTCGATAACGTAATTTAATCTTTCAAAAAAATCTATACACAGGGGTTTTTTTTGAGTTCACTGATTTCGAGTATGATATTGGTTTTTAAAAAAATAAAATGGTGAATCCAATAATGTGGAATTAAAATTGAAAAATTATCTGATTAAAATAAAAAGTGTTACATGGGGGTTTTTAAGTTCGCTGCCATATGCGATCTGACTACGATCAATTTAATTAATAAAATTTCTTCTGGTATCCCTTGTTCTTCCTAAGGGCGTTTTGTTTATTAAGATTTAAATTAAATTATGTGAATATTTCAGGTGCACACTTTTTGCAAACTGTGATAAAGAAATTCGATGATTTAACAAAAATTGAACAACCAATTGAAAATAAGAGCTTGGACAATATTGTTAATATTATCTCACAACTTTACAATTTCAAGGTAAACTAAACTAAATGGCAGCGACGGCTCGCAGCCTAACTTCAGGGTCGGCCAGAGACCCAAGGTAATATGCATCCGTTATTGAAAGGTGACTTTATTGTGCAATTCCTTGTATTTGTAAAGTGCGATGCCAACCTCAAATTTTGTGTGCCTTGGCGCTGTGGCCGACCCTGAAGTTAGGCTGCGAGCCGTCGCTGCTAAATGGCCTTATATGATATTAAAAAAACAAAATAAAAAGGCACATTGACTCCATAGGTCTTCCATTCACAATTACTGTATCAAATTCTGCAAAGACTGTACGAAGATTTTAACGAGAAAAGCGTTGAATGCATACTCTCGATTTTGAAAAACGTCGGTTTCACGATGCGGAAAGACGATCCTCTGGCTCTGAAGGATTTGATTTTGAATTTGCAGAAGAAAGCCACGTCTGCCTCCGCTGATGTGAAAGACAAGTAAGTTTTTATGTCTCATATGTTTCGTTAAAATGTTTTGAAATATAATAATTATATTAATAAAAATCCGTATTTCGTGTACTGCTATCTAATGTAAGCTTAAAATGTACGGAGCCTTCATAAATGATTGAATGTTTTCATATAACACGGAAAAACATCGCAAGTTAGTTTTAATGGTGAAATCAAGATAAATCGGAGAAATGTAAAATATACAATTTGATGTCTGTTGAGGTCTGTTTGTTAGATGAACTAGTGCAGCCAGCGACGGCTCGCAGCCTAACTTCAGGGTCGGCCAGAGTCCCAAGGTAATATGTATCAGTTATTGAAAGGAGACTTTGTTGTGCAATTCCTTGTATTTACACACACCGGCAAAATTAAAGGAACGCAGATAAATTCGATATTTTTTTCTCCGTGCAACTTTTTTTTGGGCAATTTCAGCGGCATGTCGTACAACCAAGGTAATCTAACTAATAGCAGTTCCTTTTGCAAAGCTATGTGCCGTTGTGCAACCTCTTAAAAAAATAAAGCAAAAAGTAGCGTTTTTGCTCTAGAAGAATTATACACTTTGACTTTGTTTAAACATGTAATAAATAAATAAGAGAAATTAAACATATTATTTTTTTAATATCGTGTATTGCCTCCACGAGCCCTTATGACTGCAGTCATCCGCCTTCCCATACTTCTGATGACGCCGTCGATCATTTCTTGAGGCAAATTATCCCATTCTTCAATTAAAGCAGCTTTCACTTCTTCTGTGTTTTGGACAGCAGGAATTCTTGACCTAAGTCGTCTACCTAGTATGTCCCAGACATGTTCAATCGGATTCAGGTCCGGAGAACCGGAGAACATGCTGGCCAATTTATTTTTGTTATACCCATTTGGTTTAAATAGGCAATTACACAGCGAGCGACGTGCGGACGAGCATTGTCTTGCATTAAGACAACATTTTCCCCAATATGTGGAGCGAAAGGTATCACATGGTCTTGCAGGATATCCCTAATGTACCTATCCGCATTTAAAGTGCCGTCCTGAATCACCGCCAACTCTGTGCGTGCCCCTAAACATACGCCGCTCCATACCATAACTGAGCCTCCACCAAAAGAGACAGCAGGAGTAAAATTAAATGGTGCATTTTGTTCTCCTTGACGTCGATACAATCTTTCCCTACCGTCAATCGAATTTACGCAGAAACGGCTCTCATCCGTAAATAAAACATGACCCCATTGGTCATTATTTCAATGCTGGTATTCTCGAGCGAAGTCTAGTCGCGCTACTCGATGTCCTCTCTGAAGTTTTGGGGCTTTTATTGGCACATACGACTTCAAACCAACTTCTTTAAGTCTTCTTCTTACTGTATGTTCACTTATATTGGTTCCACGAACTTCTTCCAGTACGTTTCTTGTTTGAACTGCAGTTTGACGTCTGTTTCGCAGTGTTTGCAACGCTATAAATCGATCATCTATGGCAGTGGTTGAGCGTTTTCTACCCTGACCTCGTCTTCTGACATACAAATCAGTCTGTCTCCAATGGGTAACACTGCGATGGATTGTTGATTTTGATTTTCCAAACATTTGGGCAACCTCTCGGAAGGTCCGACCATTTTCGATCATTTCTATTGCCCTAGCGATATCATCCGGTGCTAAATCACCCATTATTAACTGGTTGATAACCAAATTGACGATTGTAAATAAAAAAAACAAATTCGAACGATAACTTATTAAAAAATATGAACTTTTGTCTAAAGAAAACACGCGTTTCAAATGTAAGGCAACAATTAACACAATACTATACAACTTAAAGAGATGTCAACATGTAATTACAAGTCTCAAGTTTTAACTAATGTTTTAAAAAAATGACATATGGTAGTAGGAAATGCGACGCCGTCTAGATCTAGCCAGTAAAAAAAGAAATTTAATGAATAAAATTAAATGTTGTATCCGTTCCTTTAATTTTGCCGGTGTGTGTATAAAGCGCGATCCCAACCTCAAATTGGCGCTGTGGCAGACCCTGAAGTTAGCCTGCGAGCCTTGTGGCTGTGGAGGGCTAGCAAGCGCGTCCCAGGTGGCGGATAGGGAAATACCACGGCGTCTTCTGATGTAGTGGTTAGCGACGGCCATAAGTGCCACTCCAGACGTAAAACCCTGCGTAGTGGTACAAAAACCGTCGCCGCGGACCAACTCCCCCCAAACCCGGTCGTCGTGTCGTGACTAAGGGATTGTACTTGGGGCCATACGGCGCCTAGGACCAATACTGTCTAACAGCACGTCCTAGCCAAACCATGGGCTTTTCTCCGCAGAAGGTGGTCATGTCTCGCGTCTGCAGGGGAAGGCTCGGGGGGTCTGAGCTTAACCACTTGGACCAAGAGGAGAACAACCTCATTAAAAATCCTAAATCTCAAGGTGGGCGACAGGCCGAGGAGATGCGTGGCTAGATAGAAGACTAGTTCCGACTGTACCAAACTCCGGGGAACGGGCGACCCCCGGTTTCATATAGCCTTACCTGCGCAAGCGGGGCTCTGCGCGGGGGGACCACATAACTCCCTAGCCTTTCGTGGGACCAAAAATGTCAACAATTAAAAAAACAAATAACACAAAACAAAAACAGGTAGGGGACGCAGACGACAGACCAACTCCCCAAGAGCACAAAGCAGAGAAGGGCGGGTCTTCGGATCCCCCACTCAATACGGAGAAGGGCGGGTCTTCGGACCCCCCACTCCCAAGCACGTCAAGAGGAAGGGCAGAGCCTACGGGTTCCCCACCTCCTGACACCAGAATAAACCAGAAGGGTGGGCGCACGCGCCCCCCACTGGCACACACATCACCGCTCTTGAGGGGAAGGGATGACGTAGGCAAACCTACCAATATTCGCCGTGGAAACGGCAAAGTAACCGGCGCTGAAGCCAGACGCCGCCAAAGCATTAAGAAGAGGGGTCGTGATGACACCCAGTCCCCCAGGGTCCTAAAAAAACCCAGGGAAGGGCACTCTTCCAAAATCACAAACACCAGCACGAGCCAGCTACCGGGCTCACCATCAATGAGCTACAAGGAAGCGGCTGAAAAAACCCTAAAGGTTGCCCTCGTAAACGAGGACAACCTCTATGGCAAAGTTAACGAAGAGGAGGCACAGAAAATCCAACTGGGTCTCCGCTCCAAACACATCACCGTGGTTAAGGCCACGAAATTAGGAGAGTGGGCACCCCGATTCACGGGACTCAGCCACTTAGGAGAAATCCTGAGGATGTCGTGTGCCGACGAAAGAACCCTCGACTGGCTGAGGAGAACGGTGCCCACCCTAACTCCCTGGGAGGGAGCCAAACTTAAGGTAGTTGGTCTAGACCAGCTACCTAAATTCACGAAAGCTTCACTATGGGTGCCGGCGACGCCACCCATAGTGTACGAAGACAAGGAGGCTATCATAGAGGAACTAGCCATCCTAAACCCAACCCTCAACATCGGGAAATGGCCCACCTTCCACCACGAAAGAAAGGAGGAAGGCTACCTACTAGTCGTCGGAATCCCAGAGGACGACACAAAACAGCTAAGGGAGTCCGAGAGGGAGGGGAGAAATCGCCTCTATCTCGGATTCACCACGGTGAACCTAAGATTGAGCAGGGAGGGCGGTGGGGGGGGGGGGCGAGGAGAAGCAAGAGGTCTCCTCGGGCCCCTCGCCGGCGGCCCAATCCACACCCAAGGAAATGGGGGCCGACTCGATGGACGAGGACCCCACACCGACAACCCCGGAAGAGGGGAACAATAAGGAGGTGACGGTCATCGCGAACCCACCCCCAACTACAGTGGTGGACGAGGAAATGGAGGAGGCGGACCCAACAACATCCCCTCCACCAACCCAACACTAACCACCACAACACCAGGAGTTCCCCCTCAGACAAGAAAAAAAAAAAGGGAACCTCCTAAAAACCAGGTGAGCAATTTTCTTCTGAACACTAATGCTTACTAACACCACATCAAAAACAAAGTCCAATAACAAGATGTATCCCAAACCTATTAACATAATACAGGCAAACCTACAACACTGCAGATTGGCGGTAACCACAATCTGCAACCACTTAAATAAAACAAATAACACCATTGCACTTATCCAGGAACCCTGGATAGTCAATAGGAAAATAGCAGGCTTTGGAAACCTACCTGGAAAAATCCTATACGGAAATAGTACGGATAGACCCCGAACCTGTATATACCTTCCTCCAAGTGTCATCGGTTACCTCGTACCAGACATGACAAGTGGAGACTTAACGGTCGTAAGGCTCGGGGGCACCGAAATCTACCTGGCTTCGGCCTACCAACCTTATGACTCACAGTATAACCCCCCCACACAAGAACTAGAAAATATGGTAACACGCTGTGAGGCACAAGGCAAATATATGATAATTGGCTGCGACGCCAACGCGCACCATACCGTTTGGGGCAGCACCAATATTAACCAAAGAGGTGAGGCACTGTTGGAATACCTCATGGGCACATCTCTAAATATCCTAAACAAAGGCAATGAACCAACATTCATAAACGCAGTGAGACAGGAAGTGATTGATATCACACTGGTATCACAAGACATAACACACACCACGGTGAACTGGAGGGTGCACGGAGAGGCAACCATGTCAGATCACCGATGGATAACTTATACGATACAAACCGACAAGTATGAAAAAGCGGCCAAGTACAGAAACCCTCGCAGAACAAACAGGTCCAAGTATCGAGACCTTCTCGAGGCAGGACTAGGCCACCTAAATACTGATGATATATACCACAACACGCATGAAATCGAAGAAGCAGTAACTAAACTAACTTCTGCTCTCATCGATGCCTACACCGAATCATGTCCATTAAGCACCTCCAAACAACAGAGGAAAACACCATGGTGGAATACCCACCTCGAGGACATGAGAACGAAAACCCGAAAACTATTCAACAAGGCTAAAAATAGTAAATTAAAAACCGACTGGGATGCGTACAAATCACACCAACGCATCTACAAAAACGAAGTGCGCAGCAGACAAAGACAATCCTGGAGGAAGTACTGCGAGGACATAGAGTCGACGAGTACAGCTGCCAGGCTCAAAAAAGTGCTATCCAAGGACCCACACTACCTTGGAAGCATCAAGAAAGTAGACGGAGAACTCACCTCAAATGAAAACGAGACACTCCAACTAATGTTACAAACACACTTCCCCGGTTGTGAAACGCTAGAAATCGAAACGTCTGCAGACGACCCACACGAAAGAGAAGCAGATGAAGATGACAAGAAGCTAGCTATGGAAATAGTTACGAATCAAACCATAACTTGGGCAATAAAATCATTCAAACCATACAAATCCCCAGGCCCGGACGGCATCTACCCGGCCCTACTTCAATGGGGATCACCTGCGCTTGTGGCTGTGCTGGGAGCCGTCTACCGCGGCTGCCTCACGCACCGCTACATACCCAGGTTATGGAGAATGGTAAAAGTAGTATTCATTCCTAAGCCATGCAGGAACGACTATACGAACGCAAAATCATTTAGACCGATCAGTTTATCTTCATTCATGCTAAAGGCATTGGAGAAACTATGCGATCGACACATTAGGGACAATGTCCTCAAATCTAGGCCGATCCACCAAAACCAACACGCCTACACGCCAGGCAAAAGCACAGAATCTGCTCTACATCTTGTAGTTTCAAGAATAGATAAGGCGATAACAAACAAGATGACCACATTAGGTACATTTATCGATATTGAAGGTGCTTTCGACAAAGCATCCTTCCAAAAAATCGGGGAAGCACTCAACAGAATCGGTGTTAACAACATGCTTTGCGGATGGATAGGAAACATGCTCCGCAGCAGACACGTAACAGCATCACTAGCAGATGTCACAATATCAGCGTCGGTCACCAGGGGCTGCCCGCAGGGGGGGTCCTATCCCCACTCCTGTGGACACTCTTGGTGGACGAACTGATCACAAAACTCAACATCCAGGGGTTCTACACTGTAGGATACGCGGATGACATAGCAATACTCCTCAACGGGAAATACGAGAACTTCCTATGCAACAGAATGCAGGAAGCACTAAAAACAGTGGAAGACTGGTGCAACACCAACCAGTTATCGGTTAACCCCACAAAAACAGAAGTAGTGATGTTTACAAAGAAACATAAGATAGAAACTCACACACTACCAAAACTATTCAAGACCCAATTGAAGCTATCAAAGGAAGTCAAATACCTAGGAATCTATCTAGACTCAAAACTTAACTGGGCCAAACACCTAGAACACAAAACTGAGAAAGCAAGCAGGGCTTTCTGGCAATGCAGAAGGGCCATTGGCAATACCTGGGGACTATCTCCAAAGATAGCGTTGTGGATATACACAGGTATTATCAGACCAGCGCTCGAATACGGAGCCCTAGTCTGGTGGTCACGGACTAACCAACAAGGAGCAAAACTGAAATTAAATCACATACAATGGCTGGCATGTACGTGCACAACCGGAGCCTTCAGAACAACACCAACCGCTGCAATGGAAATAATACTAAGTCTCCCACCTCTTGATATCCACATCAAGAGCACGGCGAGACTAACCGCAGAAAGACTGAGAGCCATGAACACATGGTCAGACCAAACTACGCCCGACGGCCACGGAAGCATACTCAAATGGGGACCACCCATGCTGAGAAGCAAAATAGACCAGAAGATACCCCAATACATCTTCAAAAAGAAATACGTCGTGAACACGGACCCACAAACAACATCACCGGACTATGTAGTGTTCACAGACGGATCCAAGACTAAGACAGGCTGTGGAGCAGGGATATACTCAGAGGACTTAGCTGTGCGAAAACGTCTTCCGATAACAGCACATGCTACTGCAACACAGACTGAAATTTACGCAATCCTAGAGAGTGCTAAAATTATAAAAGACAGAAACATCAGTGACCAGAATATAACTATCGTCACTGACAGCAAAGCCGCACTGGCAGCTCTAGACAAGTTCAGAATAACATCTGAACTAATACATAAATGCGTAGAAACCTTGAACAAAGTAGCAAATTCCAACCGCATAACACTAACGTGGACGAAAGGACACGATAACAGCCAGGGCAACAATAACGCAGACGAACTAGCACGAGAAGCATCGAAAATTACAACAAACCGTGCAGAAATAGGACTATCCCCTAGGTCCTTAGCCAAACGCATGCTAGAGTTCAATACTGCGAAACATAAAGAGAGATGGACAAACCTCACAACATGCAGCCAAACAAAGACATACCTGTTGGAACCCGACGGCCAAACAACAAAGAAGTTTCTAAAACTCACAAAACAGAAACTACGAATCCTAACCGGCTACATTACTGGTCACTACAACTTCCAGCATCACCTCGCAAAAATGGGAATCACCAGTGATGACATTTGTCGAGGATGCAACGAAGAAGAAGAAACAGCGAGACACATTCTTCACGCGTGTCCGGCGCTGTCAAAAATAAGAACCACGTTACTAAGGGAAGAAGCCCCAAATCGTGAAGGACCCGGATGGCAATGGTCACCCGCACAGATCCTGGCAATTGCCGACTGTGCGGGGTGGGTCTAACCATCAGGGGGGAGGCACTACAATGGGCCCGACTGTGGCCTAAGTGGGTGCAGCTGCTGCTGCCCTCCCGCCAAATAATCCTTAATCCCTTAATCCTAGCCTGCGAGCCGTCGCTGAGTGCAGCACTTTTTGCACTGAATCTTTTCGCTACAGGGTTGGTAAAAAAAAAAAACGTTTTTTTTCATTTAAATTAAAACAAACAGTTTGTTTTACAAAACATGTTTTTTTCATTGAAACAGTGTTTAAAACATTAACAATTAAAACATGTCTAAAACGTGTTTAAAACACATTTAAAACAGAACATACAGGGCAGTTTTCTTTTACAGCGTTTTTTTAATTTGCGGGAATTCGTTGTTTCAAAGCGGTTAATTTGAGGCTTTTAACGAGTGTTTTCCACTCCCAGACTAAGCATGAAGTAAAATTTCGAGTTTAGAAAAGCCTAAGAATTTGGATTGGCCGCGTAGCGAAGCGGAGCGGCCAATCCAAATTAGGCTTTTCTAAACTCGAAATTTTACTTCATGCGCCACGCTTAGAACCACTGATTTACAGTAAAGTTAAAAAAATACACACATACAACGACGATTATAGGGAACCTAATATACATCAGAGTTATTGGTTTATTTAAAGCAGTGATTATAGAATCACTGCTTTAAACAGTTTGTTCAGCGCAGAATTTGGCTCATGTTTTATTTACATCTACATATTAGATTGCTAAAGCCGTATATTTTAAATGCTTCGATATTTTAGTGTTTTATGCTGGTGGCGCATGAAGTAAAATTTCGAGTTTAGAAAAGCCTAATTTGGATTGGCCGCTCCGCTTCGCTACGCGGCCAATCCAAATTCTCAGGCTTTTCTAAACTCGAAATTTTACTTCATGCTTAGTCTGGGAGTGGAAAACCCTCGATTGAAATTAAAATCTTTTAAAAAAGCAACGAATGTTGTAAAATTTACAGTGTATGCATATGTATACTTGAAAGAAAAATTCCGTGTATTTAAAAAATCGCATTATTTGCAAACGTTCGATCACTTATGAAGGTTTTGTATAAAAAGTGTTAAAAAATATACAAAAAATGTATAAAGTATAACAATTATATTTATGAAAAAAGTACGATCATAATTGTGCATATTTAATGTTCACTATTTTTAGTCCAAGGGTGAAATTCATGTTGGAAATATTGTTGGCTATAAAAAATAATAACATGAATAAAATCCCGAATTACGATACAAGTTATAGCGAGCACTTGAAAAAGATAATGAAGGGTTTCATTAGGAAGGGAAATTATGTGACGCAATTAAATATTTCCTTGGATGACCTATTAAAAGGTAAGTTTTTTATGTTACTTGTATTTAAATAAATTATAAAAATAAAGGGGGAGAGGAGGAAAATGTATGAGAGGGTAGGGCTGTCGGAGGCGAAGGTAATGGAATGGCTAGGAAATGGGGTGAAGGTGGATGAGTGGGTGAGGGGGAAAGGGAAGAAGGTGGAAGGGCAAGAAAGGCAAGGGCGTATTGAGAGAAGTGAGTATAATGATATGTATGGGAGGTGGCAGGTGTATGGAAGAGTGCCGAAGTATTTGATAGAGAAGGGATGGGGTAGAGAGGATAGGGTGATTGTGGCAAGGGCGAGGTGTGGATGGGAGGAGAGAGGAAGGAAAGTATGGATGGGGGAAGAATATGGAAGGTGTGTGTTGTGTGGACAGGGGAAGGATACGTGGGGACACTTGGCGGAGGAATGTGCGGGGGTGAAATAGGAGTGGCTGGGAGCGAAAGGGAATAGAAGGGTAGTGGAGTGGATGAGAGAGGATGGGATCGGGGTAAGGACGTTGGAAAAGCTGGGGAGGGAGAGGGAAAGGAGAAGGGAGGGTAAGAGGGATACGGGAATGGAGTAATAACGAATAGATTGTAAATAGTTTGTAAGATATGCCAATGAAGGTCTTTTTTTTTATTTTTTTTATAAAAATAAATGTACACAAAACATTGTGATGCTCACCACGTTTTAAATACCATGAGCGGTTTGAGTTTGGCTGGATACATTTTATTTTGCTATCGATACAAATATCGAGAATTAATTGGGAAAAAACCATGAGCGCTTGTGGTTGATAAAAATTTAATTTATCCTTCACAAATTACATACTATAGTATAAGCATTAATTTGTTTTTAATTTAGTTGAAGAAAGGGGTAAATGGTGGGTTGTCGGCTCTGCATGGACAGGAAAAATGGGTCAGAAGGAGGAGAAGTCCGACGAGGGCAAAGAGAAAACGCAAGGATACTCGCAAAAACTGTTGGATTTGGCGAAAAAACAAAGAATGAACACAGACACTAGGAGGAACATATTTTGCATCATCATGTCAGCTGAGGTATGTAACATTAACCCATTAACGGCTGGGCAATTATAGAGATAACTCTAAAAGTTGATTTTAGGTAAAATTCTGCACTTCTTTTTATAATATCCATAAATGATTTATTGTATTACATACTCTGCATTTTTCTTTTAAATATACATAATGTTTATGCTGTAAAATTTCAGGCAATGGTCGATTCCATATAAAAACGTGCAGTATGAAGTTTAGAACGAGTGATTCCACTCCCAGACTAAGCATGAAGTAAAATTTCGAGTTTAGAAAAGCCTGAGAATTTGGATTGGCCGCGTAGCGAAGCGGAGCGACCAATCCAAATTAGGCTTTTCTAAACTCGAAATTTTACTTCATGCGCCACCAGTATAAAACACTAAAATATCGAAACATTTAAAATATACGGCTTTAGCAATCTAATATGTAGATGTAAATAAAACATGAGCCAAATTCTGCGCTGAACAAATTGTTTAAAACAGCGATTATAGGCAACCCAATAACTCTAACATATATTAGGTTGCCTATAATCATTGTTATATGTGTGAATTTTTTGACCTTTACTGTAAATCAGTGGTTTTAAGCGTGGCGCATGAAGTAAAATTTCGAGTTTAGAAAAGCCTAATTTGAATTGGCCGCTCCGCTTCGTTACGCGGCCAATCCAAATTCTTAGGCTTTTCTAAACTCGAAATTTTACTTCATGCTTAGTCTGGGAGTGGAAAACACTCGTTAAAAGCCTCAAATTAACCGCTTTAAAACAACGATTTCCCGCAAATTAAAAAAACGCTGTAAAAGAAAAATGCCCTGTATGTTCTGTTTTAAACACGCTTTAAACGTGTTTAGCGCGAAGCGGCCAAACCAAATTTTCAGGCTTTTCTAAACTCGAAATTTTACTTCATGCGCCACACGTATAAATCACTGAAATATTGTGAAGTTAGAAATACACTCTCATTATTTCTTTTTTAAATGAGTAATAATCGAAATATTTAAATAACAAAATATTTAACTTTTCTCCTTACATTTTCAAGCCAGGTCAAATATATATTATATTAACTTATTTAGTAATATAATTAACCAAACATTTATAATGTTGCGTGTACGCATCAATAGCGCTTAATGGGTTAATACCCTCGTTATGACACACAGTTTGACAGTTGTGATATATTTGAAACTAACGAGTGTCTTCCACTCCCAGACTAAACATGAAGTAAAATTTCGAGTTTATATAAACCTGAAAATTTGGATTTGCCGGGCGAAGCGAAGCGAGTTCAGCTAATCCAAATTTTCAGACTTTTTTAAACTCGTAATCTTACTTCATGCGCCACGCGCATAAAATGCTGGTTTCAAGTAAAGTTAAAGTGCAAAATACACTGCTTGGGTTTGTACATTTATAAATGTTAAATAAATTATGGCATTATAATTAAATAAATTCTTGCTATGGCATTTGAGGTTGTGCATAACACGGATCTTGTGCTCTAAACTAGGATGTAATTAAATTATTAGTTGTAAACTAACAATAGTAATCTATTAGAATGTTTCATTAATACGATATGATAATATCATTCTTAGTACAGTGTTAAGGCTGTATGTTAACGTCTATTAATAAGGCAGTAAATAATTAGATTTTCAGTGAATTATTTTTAACGATCATTTATTAAACATTTTTAGTACAAAAATATACCTATACATAATTATATATAAATGTAAAAATCAATCGATGATAAAATCATAACATTTATGGAAAGCATTCACCTTGGTGCGCCATCTGTACGTTTGCGCACTCCATCTCGCAAAGGCTGGAATAAGTCTTGCTATCGGTGCCGCAAACCGGAGCGTAAATAATTGGTGGGCAGAAGCAGTAACCCTGAGCACTAGTGCACTCACCCTCGTAAGCCAGCCTCAAGAACTTCTCCTTCCTGGCAGCGCAGCCAAACTCACACTTGTTACCGTACGTCCTTCCATTGCTTCCGCAAACTGGGGCCAACATCCTGTTGCAAATGCAAGGAACCTCCACGTTTTTCTCTCCTTCTTTAGTGCACTCGCCCGCCTTTACGATCCTCACTTGTCCCGGCGGAGCCAAGCAGTTGAACTCGCAGAGGTTGGAGTAGGTCAGGCCGTTGGAGCCGCAGAGCGGGGTGTAGTTATCGGGGCAGAAGCACGGTTTCGCCAGAGTGACGGCGAGGGTTGCCGCGAGGATTAGGGTGAAGCCGATGGTCTTCATTTTGTTGGCTTCACTAAATCGATGTGAATGTAGTTTAAGGTTTGAAGAAGAGGTTTTATAGTTTATTGATAAGCGTTAACAAGTTGTTGGCTTCACTGAGTCGATGTGAATGTAGTTTAAGGTTTGAGGAGGAGGTTTTATAGTTTATTTTCAGAGGGTATTGGCTGATAAGCATTAACAAGTGGTTCTGTGAAGGTTAGATAAAAGATGATGGTGATAAGCATCGCATAATGATTCATTTTCATGTTGTTTTAGAATTTTGGATGATCTAAAAAAAAAATTGATTGCTGTATCCAGGCGCGGCTCGTGGCTAACTTCAGAGCAGGCAAATGATTCAGGGTACAAAAAATGAGGTTAAATTCTCTTCTTGTACATCTTAGGTTTGTTCGTTTGTGCAGTTCAAGTTAGTGTAACTTTACATTTACAACTGCAGATGTCCAGTTCATGTAACGAACAGATTCAGAAAATCTAGAAAATGTAAATAAATAATAATACAGTCAAAATGGTTTATAGCGAACTTTAAGGGACCAGCGATGTTTGTACATTCTAGCCGGTGTTCTCTTTAAGCAGTTATAGCAAACAGTTCGCTCTAAACGAAATTGTACTTTTTGTTATAAGTATATAACATTAAAATTGTAAAAAAGGATGATGAAATATTTTGTACATCTTTTCATTTATTTAGGCATGATTCCAGGGTTAAGTCAATAACCCTGTGACCACGTTTAACCCTTTAACGCGTAGCCCGATGTCTATCACCTGTCTGGATTTGCCAGACTCGCTTCGCTCTGCCCGAAAAAAAAATTGGGCCAAAATTAGAGAAAAGAGCAAACTATTTTCTTCACTGATACGGGCTTTGATTTCCAGTATTTACTAATTCGAAACATCAGTGTTAATTATGTAGAAGTATCTGATAAGAATCATACACTCAAATTTCAACACCTGTCTCGATTGCAATTAAATCTCGATTGAGTTGTATAATAGTTCTTTATCAGTCGACCTCTTCAAAAAATTTGGTATATAATCCCGAATTCCACCGAATACCTTTACTCAAACAAAAGCCCGATCAAAGCAACATGAAGACCATCGTTTTTGCTTTAATCCTCGCCACCACACTGGCCGCTTCCTTGGCCGACAGCCAGTGCTTCTGTCTGTCAATCTTCCGCCCAGTCTGCGGATCCGACGGTAAAACCTACTCCAACGCCTGCGAATCAAATGCCTGGCCCGCAACAAAAACCAAGACTTGAAACTCGCTTACCAAGGAGAGTGTGCCAATGTCAAGGCATACTAAGTCTGTCCAGAAAATACTCCTTACGATCCAGTTTGCGGCACCGACAACTTGACTTACCCACATCTTTGCGACTTGCAGTGCTCCCCGAATAATGTCAGTTTGGCTTATTGGGGACCATGCCAATTTTAATTTGTTCGATTTGTTCTTACATTGAATTAAATTATGTGAGTGCTTTTATTAAAAATGTTGAGCATTAAAGAATGTTTTTACATTTTGAAGAATTTTGTTATTTTGTGTAATTGTTAAGATAATGATGATTTATGGCTTGTATAGGAACAAATTTTTAAATTGTATCTGCTGCCATATTTGAATAAATTTCTTAATATGAAGAATTTTATCTATAAATAATGACCAAAATGATCAAAAAAACAATAATGTAATTTTTAAGAATAATTTGTAATTGTTAAGATGAATATAGTATTTTTAAAGCTTTGCACTAAACCAGTGTATTACACCAGGCTCATGAAGTAAATATTTCGAAAATAGAAAATACTGAGAATTTAGATTTGCCAGGCGGAGCGAAGTGAACAATCCAAATTTTCAGGCTTATCTAAACTCGAAATATTTACTTCATGCTTAATCTAGGAGTAGGAAGCATTTGTTCCAATATTATTGCTCACTTAAATAATTGTGAAGAGATGAATTTAATTTTAAATAAAATTTATTATTCACTTTTAGTTAATTTAAAAAAAATAAGCTGATGTCTAATCGTTATAAAATTCAATAAGTTTAATTACGAACATAATATATAAAATTACGAATTCGTAATTTTATATATTATGTTTAAAGTGTGCAAACTATAAGAAGCAGCAGCTTATTTTCTCGAATTCAAATAGTTTTTAATTTGAATTTATCTTGTTCAATAAGTTTATCTTACTAAAGTAAGATATTCAGATATCTGGATAAGTTTTTTTTTTAAATTCAAGATGTTTAAATGTCTTTAAAATACCTTTATCCAATGGATTTTTACAATGAAGAAATAGTTGTTTTTTTGTAATATAAAAATATCATTTCACAAATTGGTGTAATTCAAATAAACTAATTTTAAACGAACATAAAACCAAGAAGATCTTATTCACTCTAAATAAAAGTGATATTGCACTTGACGATAATGCTAAGTTTCTTGGTATCTACTTAGATCCAAAACTAAGGTGGGATACACACGGTGAAAACTTGGCAAAGAAACTGTCCAGAAATATTTATTGTCTTCGTATGTTAACGCACAACCCTGTAGGCAAAGCTTTACGGTCAGCTTATTTAGCTTTATGTGAATCACACATAAGGTACGGCATAATTGTATGGGGTCATTCTGCCTCCAGGCATAGGATATTCTCCCTACAACGCCAAGCTATCAGGATTGTTGCAGGTCTAAAGTATACCGATGACTGTAAAAGTTCATTTATTAGACTTCGAATATTAACACTACCCTGTATATACATCCTGGAGTGTCTCATACACATACGGAATAACTTAAACTTGTACCCCAATCATGATCATCATACTCACAATACTCGTTCCAAAACAGATATCTATCAAGAGCACATCAGACTACAAACAGTGCAAACAGGCACTAAATACTACTGTATACGATTCTTTAATAAACTACCAAATACGGTACGATCGTTGCCTATCAATATCTTCAAAATAACTATAAAGAACTACCTTATACAGGAAGCATTCTACTCGTGGGACGAATATATGTGCTGTGATAAACCATTCTGTGATATTTAAAACACTAGTTACTTACTATATAATCTGTTGTAACTCTCTATTCTTTTACAAACAAATTTTACTACTAACTATTGAATGCTTTTAATGTGTTGTGATTGTTATTTTACTTTTATAACTACATTTTTTTAACATTTTAACCTTATATTAAATTCTAGTCATTATTATTTATTATTCTAATGCTTTTAATCTGCTGTGCTGTTATTTTACTTTTACAAATATTCATACAATTAAGTTTTTAATCTGTTTAGTCTCGATATTTCACTACTATTTCAACTTGCACCCTATATATCTTCACAAGCTTTGTCACCAAAACCATTTCTAAACAAATGGGGATCGTTATACCTACCAATCCACTTTGGCGAAATGTAACAGTGATTTAACTAAATACCTTATTTTATTATTATTACTATTATTATATATTATTGTATTACTATTGACGAGTGTAAACATATTTTTGTATCAGCACTAATAAAATAAATAAATAAAATTTTAGGATTATATGGATGCGTTTGAAAAACTCCTCCACATGAATTTAAAAAATCAACAAGAGAGGGAAATAATTCATGTCCTCCTGCATTGCTGTCTCCAGGAAAAATCTTACAATCCATACTATTCAGTTTTGGCGCAGAAATTTTGTGATTTCGATCGGAAATATCAGGTACCTACATGTTTTTATAAACTACACTGCTCCAAGGATTTAACGTACTACCTTACAATTTCTTAAAAATTAACGTTTACCCTTTAAGGCAAATTCACTTTACTTACATTTTGTTTTTAAACAACTGCAACCTGTTAAAATAAACACAAGATTCACAGCATTCTTCGTTATTTCATTAGACGCTAATGTGAAATACACAAAAACAGTACCCATTTCTGGAATTTTCGAGAAATTGTTAATTTCTTGGAGCAGTGTATTTCAATTATAAAATGTAACGATTGATTTCTTATAGATGATAATTAAATATTCAATCTGGGATAAACTCAAAGCTTTGACAGATTGTTCAGGCGAACAAATTTCAAATTTGGCTAAACTTTTAACACATCTTTTCCTCGAGAAAGGCCTGCCGATTTCAGTTTTAAAGGTAAGTGTATTATTTTATCTTAGTTTTTTTCACTTTATGATGTGATATAAAATATGCCTAGTATCTAAAATATGTACCATATGTTCAATAAAAAAAAATATAATGTGGGTGAAAGCAGAGCTGGGCAGGATTCGAATCATTCAGTATTCGAATCCTGGATTCGAATCCTTTTAGAGGATTCAAAAGAGGCATTCGAATACTTCAGTTAAACTGGATTCGTGATCCGGATTCAGTACATTTTTTTAAGAGGATTCGTATTCGAATCCAAATGCGGGTGATTCGAATCCATATAAAAGGATTCGAATCCTTATCAAAGGATTCGAATCCTTGTGAAAGGATTCGAATATTTATAAAAGGATTCGAATATTTATAAAAGGATTCGAATACTTACAAAAGGATTTGAATCGTCAAAAATAATTCAAATTAATTGTGAGGATTAACATAAAAAATGTCTTTAGTGGGTTTTTAAATTTATAGTTAAATCGCTGTTTTATACGCGTGGCGCATAAAGTAAAATTTCGGGTTTAGAAAAGCCCAGAAAATTTGTCTCGGGTCGCTGCGCGACCCTCGACAAATTTTCACGGGGCTTTTCTAAACCCGAAATTTTACTTCATGCTTAGTCTGGGAGTGGAAAACACTTGGTAAAGGTAAATCTTTAAATTCTATTAATTATCCACGTAACGTATTTAATAAATTTTACCCCTGAAACAATGATATCATGATTTCTCGGTGAAATATCGGTAAACCGGTTTAGATTTATTAATTTATTGAATCACGAGTAATTTACAATTCTTAATAAATATATGTATATTTATTAAGAATTGTAAATTACCCGTATAATTACCCTAAATTAAAAATGTACGAATCAAATTAAAGCGTATTTAGTTATTTATCAATAAGTTAAAAAAAAATTAAGCGTTCATTTTGATGCTTGAACGAGTGTTTTCCACTCCTAGACAAAGCATGAAGTAAAATTTCGAGTTTAGGAAAGCCTGAACGTCCAAATCCAAACTCAGGCTTTTCTAAACTGAAAATTTTACTTCATGCACCACGCGTACAAAACGCTGATTCAGTGGAAAGTTTTTAAATTTAGATGCTTGCGATTTATGGCGCCCAACTAGGGGCCACAGCGTTAGCCAGGCTCCAGGTTGGGCGCCAAAAAACCTCAAATGCAAGCGTTTTAAGTGTTTTTAAGCGAGTGCCCTCCACTCTTAGCTTAAGCATTAAGTAACATTTTGAGTTTAGAAAAGCCTGAGCGTTTTGATTTAGACCCGTAGCGTCCAAACTCAGTCTTTTCTAAACTTGAAATTTTACTTCATGTGCCACGCGTACGAAACACTAATCAGTGTGAAGTTTTTAACTTTTACTTTCACAATTTATGGCGCCCAACAAGGGCCCAGCGTTAGCATGGCCCCAGGTTGGGCGCCAAAAAAACTTCAAATCTATGCAATTATTGGACAATTTCTAGATAATTAAAAACACACTTACACCGTTTTACCGTTTCGTATAGGATAATCTGAGATATGCAATTTTTTTCCAAAACAACGTTTTGATAGAGTTTTTATTTCTTTATTATAAAATTCTTCAAGCTTTGATTGAAAAACAGTTGGCAAGTCCATTTTTAGTGTCTTTTCAGTATGATTATTTGTTCAGTTTACACTGCCATTTCTGAAGACACTGCCATGGTTGCTTTCATAATCTAATGAAATTTTTTAAACCAACTTTGACATTTTCAATTGTCATAGCACCTCCATCGAGAGGACTGCAACTATTTTTTTGCCAATTTGTTTTTTTTTTATTAGAACTTAAACAGCGTGCAGTGATTAATGTGTTTCAACTGAAAAATGGTCATCATTTATCTGCCTGTGTGGCAAAACAAGTGTTGCAGTGTCAACTAATAAACAGTAAAATCTTAACCAAGTGTGTTGTTTACTAAGTGTTGAAAAATTGTTGTTGTTACGCAAAAATCGTGGTCACTAAACTTTAAACTCTCTGTACATATAAAATGTTTTTATGTTATAATGCTTAGATTATTAACAAACTTTATCATCTCTATCAACGCGCACAATAAAAACGACATTAAATATTACTAATTACTAATGATGTATTTTTTCAGTAATGCGCAAAATCAAGTTATTCCATGATTTTTAAAAATTATAAGTTTTTAAGAATCTTTCAACAAACTGTTATTGTTCTCTAAGAAAGAAGATAGTTACGAAAAAACTTAAAGAAAGAAAAATTGTCCAAAATTTTCTTATCTAAAACTTTTGTTTGAACGATTTTTTTGTACTCCCATTAGTTATTGAGTTATTCGCAACTTTTGCGAAATACAAAATACCGTAAATTCTCGACTGTCCTCAATTTTGAAAAAAAAAACGTTGTAATATAAATACTATTCGAGCTACAGAAAAGTATAATACATGCATTTAGGCTATTGTGGCGAGATCTACAAGTTGTTTTTATACAGGGTGATCCATAAAGTATCTAAAAGAAAAAATCGATTTTTTTTTTAAATCAAGAAGGCGAGTGTTTATCAAAAGTTATCAATTTTATATACAAGACTGTTTTCCACTCCCAGACTAAGAATGAAGTAAAATTTCGAGTTTAGAAAAGCCTGAAAATTTGGTATGGTCGCGTAGCGCGTAGCGCTACGCGACCAAACCAAATTTTCAGGCTTTTCTAAACTCGAAATTTTACTTCATGCGCCACGCGCGTAAGACGCTGATTTATCCCGAAGTTCAACAACATACACAAATTCCAATAAATAGTTCTAAGAAGTTATTTCATGATTTTGTGAAAATTATAAGTTTTTTATGAAGCTTTCAACAAACTGTCGATTTTCTCCAAGAAAAAAGATAGCTACGAAAAAACTTGAAGATAGAAAAATTATCGTAAATTTTATTATCTAAAACTTTCATTCCAACAACTTTTCTGCATTGCCATTAGTTATTGAGTTATTCGCGACTTTTGCGTAATACAAAAAAGCGAGCGCGCTCGCGTAAATTCTCGGCATTTTTCAACTTTGACAAAAAACGTTATAACTCAAAAACTATTCGAGCTACAGAAAAGTATAATACACGCATTTAGGCTATTGTGGCGAGATCTACAAGATAGGCGTATTTGTTTTTATACAGGGTGATCCATAAAGTATCTAAAAGAAAAAGTCGATTGTTTTTTTTTCTAAATCAAGAAGGCGAGTGTTTATCAAAATTTATCGATATTATATACAAGACTCTTTTCCACTCCCAGACTAAGCATGAAGTAAAATTTCGAGTTTAGAAAAGCCCCGTGAAAATTTGTCGAGGGTCGCGCAGCGACCCGAGACAAATTTTCGGGCTTTTCTAAACTCGAAATTTTACTTCATGCGCCACGCGTACAAAACACTGATTTGAAGTGAAGTTCAAAAACACACAAATACATCTTTAATCGGAGTAACAGGAAATCAGTTATTTATTCTGTTATCAACGATGTTCAGTGTTAATAATAGATAATTAGGTTTTGAATATTTTTGTTAAAACAACTGATAACTGCGTTTATATATTAATGGTTGCAAAAAAATAATAAAATCAAATTTATTGTTTAAGGATTTGTATTCGTGATTCGAAAAAACAGGATTCGAATCATATTTATCTCTTACGAATCCTTTATTCGAGTATTCGTGATTCGAATTATATTAGCTGATTCGGATTTGTGATTCGAATACTTTTTATGAGGATTCGTCCCAGCTCTGGGTGAAAGCTATTGCTTTTAAGTATTTAACATGGGGGAAAGTACTATCAATTTATCAATTTTATTTTTAGTTTGTTTTAAAATATACATCGTGTTATTGAATTGTAGGGACAAACTTCTAGGGCTTGCAAAATACAACAAAACAAACAACTCTTGTTGATAAATTTATAGTCAAAGGTGTTTCCTTTAAGAAATATATGAAAATAGGCAACTAAATTGCATTTTCAATTATTTTGCACCAGTCACACGGAATTTACAAAAAAAAAAACGATCTAGACATATATGCATTTAAATTGCCTCAATTTTGACACAATTCGATGTGTTTTTACGTTTCTCTATTCGTAACTGTCTGTGGATATTCGTTTTTTTTCGTTCTGCATTTTTGATTTTTGTGTTATGGTGAATTGAGTTGCCTGCATTGAGGCGTTTTTAAACAATCGTTGAGAATCTGTATCCCTGAAAGAAAATATTTTCGACCATACATTTATTAACAAAAAAATGCTTGTTTTCATTTATACGTTAAGCCCTAGAAGATTGTCCCTGCAATTCATTAACACACTGTATATTCTGAATTATTTTTAGGTTGTGCAATTTGGAGATCTAGATAAAATCACCTTGCGTTTCGTGCGTCAAATTCTCCTAGGTGTGCTTTTAAACGACAATTTGGAGCTGTGCCAAGAAGTTTTCGAGAGAGTCGCGCATTCGGATAAGTTGAAAATGTTCAGGGAAAGGCTCAGGTTGTTCATCCACCACTTTTTGTTGAGGAACGTTAAAAATGAAAAGCAGAAACTTCTGCTCGAAGAGAGGACCAAGATAGCCGAGAAAATATTGACGATAAACGAGAAGAAGACTAAGTTTTAATAAAATGTTAATGATTGTAAAAAAATATATATTTTTATTAATTTACACCTTTTTCTTGCGAGTTAGATAAAATATTAATGATTGTAAAACATACAGAGAGTTTTATGTAACACCGAACGCGAATTTTTCTTTTAAGTATACATACGCAGATGTATACTTTACCACGCTCGGTTTATTAAAAGAATACAATTTGAAGCTTTAAACGAGTGTTTTCCACTCCCAGGCTATGCATGAAGTAAAATTTCGAGTTTAGAAAAGCCCCGTGAAAATTTGTGGAGGGTCGCGCAGCGACCCGAGACAAATTTTCTGGGCTTTTCTAAACTCGAAATTTTACTTCATGCGCCGCGTATAAAACACTCCAATATTGGGAAATTTATGTATATTTGAATTTGGCATAAAATTTGTGTTTTATAAGCGTGGCGCATGAAGTAAAATTTCGAGTTTACAAAAGCCCAGAAAATTTGTCGAGGGTCGCTGCGCGACCCTCGACAAATTTTCACGGGGCTTTTCTAAACTCGAAATTTTACTTCATGCTTAGTCTGGGAGTGGAAACTCTTGCTTTGAGTTAAACTTTAAACGAGTGTTTTCCACTCCCAGACTAAGCATGAAGTAAAATTTCGAGTTTAGAAAAGCCTGGAAATTTGGTTTGGTCGCGTAGCGCGGAGCGGCCAAACCAAATTTTCAGGCTTTTCTAAACTCGAAATTTTACTTCATGCGCCACCGGCACAAAACACTGATTCAATGTAAAGTTCAGCGGTGTGTTTTAAGCTTCGTAACATGTCAGTGTTTGTACCGGTGGCGCATGAAGTAAAATTTCAAGTTTAGAAAAGCCTGAAAATTTGGTGTGGCCGCTACGCGTCCAAACCAAATTTTCAGGCTTTTCTAAACTCGAAATTTTACTTCATGCTTAGTCTGGGAGTGGAACACACTCATTTTAAGTTTCAAATTAAACTCCTTTTAAAAAAAAACGATTATCTAAAGATTTACGGCATATACGCCGAAGTTGGGACATGTATACTTTAATGAAAAACTCCCTGCTACAATTTGTAATGGTCATATAGGCAACCCAATTTACACATAATCTAAAAATTAAAGATCAAATCGTATTTTATGAAAATGTTCGGTGTTATACAGAGAGTTTTATGTAACACCGAACATTTTCATAACGAGATTTTTTTTGTAAGTATTCATATCCATACGTTGCACATTTTTCGATGCTCGGTTTATTAAAAGAATTTAATTTGAAGCTTTAAGCACGTGTTTTTCACTCCCAGGCTAAGCATGAAGTAAAATTTTGAGTTTAGAAAAGCCTGAAAATTTGGTTTGGTCGCGTAGCGCGAAGCGCGGAGCGGCCGAACCAAATTTTCAGGTACAAAACACTGACATATTACAAAGTTTAAAACACACCGCTAAACTTTACATTGAATCATTGCTTTGTACCGGTGGCCCATGAAGTAAAATTTTGAGTTTAGAAAAGCCTGAAAATTTGGTTTGGTCACGTAGCGCGAAGCGTGGAGCGGCCGAACCAAATTTTCAGGCTTTTCTAAACTCGAAATTTTACTTCATGCGCCACCGGTACAAAACACTGACATATTACAAAGTTTAAAACACACCGCTAAACTTTACATTGAATCATTGCTTTGTACCGGTGGCGCATGAAGTAAAATTTCGAGTTTAGAAAAGCCTGAAAATTTGGTTTGGCCGCTCCGCGCTTCGCGCTACGCGACCAAACCAAATTTTCAGGCTTTTCTAAACTCGAAATTTTACTTCATGCTTAGCCTGGGAGTGGAAAACACTCGCTTAAGGCTTCAAATTGAATTCTTTTAATAAACCGAGCATCAGAAAATATGCATATGGATATTTTAAAGAAAAATTCTCGTTATGAAAATGTTCGGTGTTACATAAAACTCTCTGTATGTTTTTATTAGTTTACACTTTTTCCTTGGGAGTTACGTTTGTTGATCTTAAAAAAAAAGTTTTTTAGAATTATTATTTCAGACAAGATGGTATTGTTCATTCTGATAGCCGAAAAGCCCTGTCAGTTAGATTTAGAACTCAGTGGTTATCAAAATGCTGAAAAAACACAGTGTTCGAAATTCGATTAAAAATCGGCTCAACAACTGGCAGAACAGTGGACTGTGAAAGTTCCTTGAGCTCGAACAATATTATTTTTACACCTGGATTTGATAGCATAGGAAAGTTCTTAAATCTTCTTACTTAGCTGGACAATTTATCTCACTTTCAGGTTGAAAAGGGTTATCAGAAAAAATACACATCAACAAGCTTTAATCGATTTATTAAATATCAGCTCAATGTCAATCAAAGGAATAAAGCACCAAAAATAGTTGTAATATTTATTTAGAATTCAAACAAAATAAAATCAACAAGTTCAACAAAATATAAATTCTCTTAATAAAATTAAATTCAGTCTTTTAAGCCTTAAATGTAATTAGAACACAATCAATAATTCTCAGAGATCAGAAACAACAACGAACACTTCAAGTTTCAATAATAGTTACACAAATATGAATTATAGAGGCTTTCTTCTTCATTAAGTTACAGTATTTAAACTCAATCGGCTTCACCGCAAATACAATAGAAATACAAAACTTAATATAACACATGCAAGTGTTAGCGTAGATACTCACTTGTATCTTTAATGAAAATTCTCGCTAACCTAACCACCAGAACAAATTAGCTATGATTCTGTCCTGTCAGTCTTTAATTTAGTTAATACTGATTAATGTACTCGCAAAGTCCCTAGTAAAGGTTTTGTTGATAGAATCAGGATCTTCGAAATGAGAGCCCAACAAATCCGCAAGGTTCCCCACGTATTTATTGAACTATCAGATCTGCTGACTGATTTGACTGCAGTAAAAGAGCTGGTGCATTGAATTCCGCAAGGTACCCCAACGTGCATCAAGTACCTCAACTCCAATACCCCAAATCAAACAGTCAGAAGGTAAAAGGGGAGAAAACTAAGAACTCTCTAGTTCCGCAAGGTTCCCCACGTGCGTAAAGAGCTGTTAGCGTTCAATAGTTATCTGATTAAAGTAAAACAGACCATGCATACTGATTTCCGCTAGGTTCCCCACGTTCCTCATGTGCATTAAACTGATCCCTCAAATCAAGACACTTTACAGGGTGAAGGTAAAAATGTTTAGAGTGTGAACTCTGCGAGTTGGTAAAATTAATAAAACAAGACACAAAATATGAAAGTTCACTGTCAAAGTGTATATAAAATAAAAGATATATATATATATATATATATATATATATATATCGTGTGGTGGCAGACTCCAAACGAAACTCACTCTTTCTACGAACTAGCCGAAAATTAATTACTAAAATTTTTTAAGTGTAGAAGGAATTAAAATGAAAATAAGACTAAGTGTTGAGAAGTGAAATGTAAACAATTGCACTAAGTCCGGTTGGAGAGAGTTTCGTTTCGAGTCTGCTGCTGATGGTGGAGTTTTCAAGGCGGGCGAGAATTCTTCCGAATTACGGCTCCGTCCGGCGCTTTTATGACCGGCCGCAGCGATGGGGACCGGCCGCAGCGGTGGGGACAAGCCGCGAGTCTAGTGGGAGAGGCGCGCGCGCCGCTCCGACTCGCCTGGCGCACGACCACGCGGACACCGCGTGATCGCCAGATGTTCATTTTATCCTAAAAAATGGATCGAAAATTGATAAGTTATAATTATAATGAAAATAATACAATCCAAAGGATAATGAAATAAACGTTTTAAATTTTAACAAAATAATAATGAAAATTTAATCATAATTTTTAATACACAGTAATCCTAATTTGTTATCACAGACTAAATTTCTGCAGGAAGCCGATTATTCATTTTAATTCGTTTTTATATTATCTTGACCCTGTATACTGTGGTGAAGTGAGACTACTGCGTAGGATATATACTGTGGTTGTGTTATTGCATTATTGGCGCCCCTAATGGGTTAATGATTTGTGTTAGATCCAAAATGAAAAACTAACTTATTCTTAACTGTGTTTTTAAGCTTACGTGAAGTGATTATTACACTAAAAAAAGACTGTTATTCCTTACGTCACTTCAAAAGTGAAGTAAGAAATAAGTCTTTTTTAGGGTTACCGTACACTTTCCCGAATATATTTTCCCGAATGACCTTTTTCCTGAACGCCATATTTCCTGAAAATAGAAATCCCGAATCCCATCTCCCGAATCCAATTTCCCGAAAGGTATTGTTCCTGAATAAAATATATATATATATATATATATATATATATGTATTTGCACGGGAAGTAGTTGTTTCAATGGATATTTATCGTTTTAAATTGTCTTTCTTATTAATTAAGACACTGTTTGCATTTTCACGAATAGTTTTTTCGTAATTTTATATATTATATATTTTATATACAAAAGTTACAAAAGATTCCAAAAGTGACACAATACAATATTGTGGGCGATTGCTCCCAAAAATTCAAGAACGCCTTGACTTCCCGCCGTACCGCCCGCGTAAGACTCATAATCGGCTGTGATACATTGAAGTTTCTCTTGAGTTGTGAGCCACTTTTTCTTTGGCGCTGCCTTCACCATCCGACCCAAACTTAATTCCGCGAGCATTATTTCCATGTCCGCTTGTTCCTTCTGAATTTCCTTCAGCGCGGAATACAAATCTGGGTGGTGCTTGCCGACAACCATTTGAAATCGATTGTGCTACCCTTCGCTGATGTTATTGGTCCTGTGAGAACTGGCGAGAGTCGCTTCATATTGATTCCAAGTTATTAAACTCTAAGGGATACTAAAGAGTAAACCCTTAGTATTAAACCTTTAATAAATTAAGTTAGCTAAATATTACTCATTGATCCATTTGTGATCAGATTGTAATTATAGTAAAATATGACTAAGTGTTTTGCAAATAATAAAAAAAAAAAAAAAATATTGATGCCACGTTTCGATGGGATGTCTGGCTGGCACAGCTCGTCGTCGTCCTCGACCCGGTCTGCCAAGAACGTAGTATTCCGCAAAATAGTCAGTAACTGGAAGAAGCTCATCTGGTACTTCTGCCCTCAGCAACTTAAATGCTTCTCGCACATCAGAGACAGGAAGAAAAGCCAGAGACAGCAGCATGTGAGTGCACGTTTTCAATTCGCGATTGTGGCGATCGTTGTATGCTTCTTGGACCCTCCGACTGAACTTTCCGGTAGACTGATTGGCCCAGGTGGAAAAAGCAACAAGAGACTTGTGAGCGAGGGAAAACGTCACCACAGGTATTAATGATTGCTTTCTCGAAGTCGGTAAGCAGTCTGTCAGGTTCGCAACTTGGTATGTGATGTTTTTGAGCGGTTGATTGTACAGCGCGGAGTACTGCAGCACACTGGATAGTTTCTTTCGACGATAAGAGAGCGTACACAAGTGGAAAAGCAACGTATCCTTCGCCTCTAATTTTCTTCTTCAGGCCCAAAACAGCAAATACTTGAGAAAAAATTGTTGGGCAAACCTGAAACCAATAACTCCAGATATCAACCTAATACAACCTGGATATCAACCTAGGATGTCAGTAATAACCTTAAATGTTCCATCTAAGAACCATGTGCGACTTGCAGCCAGGATCTCCAAGTTTCTCCTTGTCGCGAACACATCGCCCTTCGCCAAAATCGTCATCAGAGTCGTTAGAGTCGAATATAAGAAAGCTTTCACCGGCAAGAGTCTGCGTGTAACGTACGGGTATATCGTCTATTTCGTTTAATGATTTCGGATTGGGTGGCAAATTCTTCCTCCGCATAGCCTTCTTCAAATTTTCCCTCTCAGGTAATTGGCTGAGCACTCCAGACGACACGCCAGCCAACTCAACACGCAAAATTTGAGCGGGAGGTTGTTCTGGGTTTTCCTCAGCTTTCCTTTGAAAAAATGTCAAAAATGTCAAAATGTCAAAGGTAACCCCTTATCTTTTCAATCTTCTAAATTGCCTTTTTAATCTGTTCGTGAGAATTTCTGCGGAACACTCCTCCTGATTCGGAGGATGAGAATGAGGGGATTGCTCTCCTGGGCGACAGTCAGCGGTGATTGCCCTAGCTTTACACTCCTTTGCACGTAACACTCCTCCTGATTCGGAGGATGAGAATGAGGGGATTGCAGAGGTCCTTTCAGAACTATCACGTTCTCTCCTGGGCGACAGCGGTGATTGCCCTAGCTTTACACTCCTTTGCACCTCCTTTGTCCCAGTAAGTGCTTCCCTTACTCTGTTTCTCTCGTAGATATACAAACCCATCAAGAACGAGTTTTTTATCAACAATTTTGGCCTCCATTGTAAATTATTAAACAACTATTGCACAATTTCGTACGGCGGTATGACGTGAATACAATTTGTTTGACGGTTGCTATGGAGCTTGTTCAAATTTATTCCATTCGGGAAAAACATCATTCGGGAAAGTTGATTCAGGAAAGTAGTATTCGGGAAAGTGTTTTCGGGAAATGTATTATTCAGGAAAAACGTAATTCGGGAAAAATATATTCGGGAAAATAGGCGGATACACTTTTTTAGTGTAACTTATTCTTATTGGTATTTATGACACGAATCATTATTTAGAGATGAGGAAAAGGGAATGGTGTTTGATAAATAAATATTTTTTAAAACAATAAAATAAATAACAAAACTTGGTTATGTTTTAACCATATTTTGTTTTATTATATAATCGTTAAAGTATACAATAATAATAATAATAATTAATAAGATGAGCCCGAAACCCAGAAAAAAAAAATAATAGAAAACACTTAAATGTATATACAAGAAAAAATAATTAAGAAATAGATTAGATATTTTTTATACAAAAAAACAATAGTATGAAAAAAATGCCTGGCACCTACAATTCTCCCTCCCTTTCACTATTTCACAAATCCTCCTTCAGAAAAAATTTATGTATAAACACATTTTACCCAATTGTTTTGTTAAAGTACGAATTTATATATAAAAAAAAAACAGTTCCCAATTACTTCATTCAATTCTATAAAAAAGTTCGCAATTATTTCATTCATTTCTATAAAAAAAAGTTTCTCAACCATATAAAAAGTCACGCAGCTATAACATATGCATTATTTTTTTTCTATAAATATCGTATAAATATATAGATTTATCGATTGCTACAGGGTGATTCTAAAAAAACTGTTATCATTATTATTATTCATTATATTAGTGTATATATTGTATATTTATATAAAAGAGTTGTCCCTGTAACACACATATACACACACATATGGCTTTAATGAAAATAATAATAAGTTAAGAAAAAACAACAACAAAAAAGAGTGGAAGTCTTTTCATGTATTGTAATTATTTACAAGGCCACGTTTTTATTGATTTATTTTCGGTAAAATTTAAATTCGAATTATTTTTAAGTGACATATTTCTATTCCTCAGAAAATTAATTCAAAATTATTTGAGAAGATAACATAATTTTCTCAAATTTAAATCATCGATTAAAACGTTCGCTACCAGGAAAACATTCCGAACCAGTTGCCTTTAAAATTGGTTATTAAATTGCATTTTTGGCCCATATTTCACTCCCACCGTTTTTATATTATAATCCAGTCTATATATAGTTTTAATTTTTGTTTGGTATTTAGTGTTAATCCATTGATCATGGTAACTTTGTGTCAGAAATGTACATTTGGTAATTCAAATAAAAGCGTAAAGAAAGGTTATTACTGCCTTATTCAATCATCGATTAAAACGTTCGTTACCAGGCGAAAAATTCGGAACCAGTTGCTTTTATAATTGGTTATTAAATTGAATTTTTTGCCCGTATTTCACTCCCACCGTTTTTGTATTGTAATCCACCAGTCTATTTATAGTTTTAATTTTTGTTTAATATTCAGTGTTAATCCATTGATAATGGTAACTTTGTGTCCGAAATGTACAGTTGGTAATTTAAATAAAAGCATGAAGAAAGGTTATTCTTTTCTTTATTCGTTAATTTAATTTGATCTTCACGTAATTCAATCAATCAATTTATCAATTGAATTAAATTGTTTGCGATGATTTTGTAGAGCAATCATATCAAAAATTTAGTGTCACATACATAGAGTTTTATGTAACACCGAACATATTCACAACGAGAATTTTTCTTTTAAGTATACATATGCAGACGTTGTACATTTTACCACGCTCGTTTTATTAAAAGAATACAATTTAAAGCTTTAAACGAGTGTTTTCCACTCCCAGGCTAAGCATGAAGTAAAATTTCGAGTTTAGAAAAGCCTGAAAATTTGGTTTGGTCGCGTAGCGCGAAGCGCGGAGCGGCCAAACCAAATTTTCAGGCTTTTCTAAACTCGAAATTTTACTTCATGCGCCACCGGCACAAAACACTGATTCAATGTAAAGTTCAGCGGTGTGTTTTAAACTTCGTAATATGTCAGTGTTTTGTACCGGTGGCGCATGAAGTAAAATTTCGAGTTTAGAAAAGCCTGAAAATTTGGTTTGGCCGCTCCGCGCTTCGCGCTACGCGTCCAAACCAAATTTTCAGGCTTTTCTAAACTCGAAATTTTACTTCATGCTTAGTCTGGGAGTGGAACACACTCATTTCAAGTTTCAAATTGAACTCCTTTTAAAAAAACAACGATTATCTAAAGATTTACGGCATATACGCTGTAATTGGGACATGTATACTTGAAAGAAAAACTCCTTGTATGTAAAGGCATTAACTGCAATTGATTAGTTAAATTTGTAATGGTCGTATAGGCAACCCAATTTACACATAACCTAAAAATTAATGGTGTCAAATCGTATTTTATGAAAATGTTTGGTGTTATATAAAACTCTCTGTATATGTGATGCTGGTAGCGAACGTGTTAATTAGCATTTTATTAAATTGACATGCTTATTTATGATGAACTAATTTCTCACTTATTTAATTAATAATAGAATTTTGATTAAAACACTTGATTTGTTTCACTGATTTTTATTTTTAGTAAAAATAAAAATTAGTGAAACAAACCAAGTGTTTTAATCAAAATTATATTATTGACATGCTTATATTTTTACTGCAGCTTTTGTGACTTATTCGATTTTAGAATAATCAATTATACTTATATAGCAAATAAAATGAAAAACAATAAATCGATTTTATAAAAACAACGAAAACAATTGTGTGTATACATCCGTTCATCAAATCGGTAAAATATTTTTTTCCCCTCGCTTTCTCGTTAATTCATTTGATTAAATAATTAATTCTCTCGGTAAAAAATAAAATATTAAATAAAAACGGTTGTTAAGTTTTGGCTAAGTACTAGAAGCTCTCTCTTAAGGAATTAGCGATTATGATTATGTACATGATTTTTTTGAAGTATATTTAAATTTAATTTTGGATGTCGTCCCCATCGATGCTCTCGTCCTGGGCGGAGTCTTCGCCGGAGCCGTTACCCGCTTGGATGGATCCCCGCTTCGACGAGCCTAGACGGGATGAGGATAACGCCATGCCACCTTGATTTCGTCTATTGAACAGAAAGAAATATATTAATTAATGTTTGTACACCATATCCAAATATACAGGGTGTCCAAAATAAATGAACTATTAGGTGGTAGTTGATTTTTTTAAATGGAACACCCTCTATTTTATTTTACAATCGGTTAGAGATTTTAATTAATTATAAAAGCATACCAAGTTTTATGAGGTTATGGAATATCTCAACAATCGATCTTAAGAATAAATTGGTAATGTCCTTGCAATATTAGCAGCATATTATTATTGGACGCTGCTCTAAGAAATTAGGGAATGGGACGTTTCATTGCCGGGCCAGTTCATCGCCTGGCCAGTTCATCGCCGGGCCAGTTCATCGCCGGCTGTTTCATTGCTAGGCCAGTTCATCGCCAGGCCAGTTCATCGCAGGCCAGTTCATCGCCAGGCCAGTTCATCGCCAGGCCAGTTCATTGCCAGGCCAATTGCGATAAGATATGTCAGAATAGGTTTGGATGGGTCAGGATAAGTTAGGATAGGTTAGGATAGATTAGGATAGATTAGGATAGGTCAGGATAGGTTAGGCCAGTTCATTGCCAGGCCAGTTCATCGCCAGGCCAATTGCGATAAGATATGTCAGGATAGGTTTGGATGGGTCAGGATAAGTTAGGATAGATTAGGATAGATTAGGATAGGTTAGGATAGGTCAGGATAGGTCAGGATAGGTCAGGATAGGTCAGGATAGGTCAGGATAGGTTAGGATAGGTTAGGATACGGCCTACGTGGTCACACCGCCAAAATTTAACACATTGGTCAGACTTACTGTTTTTGTCAAAAATATACATATGTCCTCCGTGGATAAACTTTTCTTTCCCTCTTTTGGTCAAAATTTGCGTTTCCATACTTGCGAATAGTAAACCTTAATCTGAGTTGCACTCAATGACATATATCAAAAAATGACAGGATTCTCATTCGATTTTTATTAAGTTTGAGTAACGATTACTTGGTTATAAAACCTAATATTAAATTAGTGGACAATTTCCAGAATTGGATAATATTTGAAATTATATCATTAGGTATGATCTTTCTTTCAAATTTTTTTTTATAAAAATATTGGCGATGAACAGGCCTGGCGATGAAACGGCCGGCGATGAACTGGCCCGGCGATGAAACGGCGGCGATGAATCGGTGGCGATGAATCGGCGGCGATGAAACGTCCTGGACCGAAGAAATTAACGCACCCCTTACAATTTCTTAAAAATGTAAACCTTTAAGTTTAGCTTTGTGTTAATTTCATTTTATTTTTCAAATTTTTTTGCAACCTCACAAAATAAACACAAGATTCGAAACATTCTTCATTATTTCAAAGAGGCTGATGTGAAATACACAAAAATATATTTTACACATTGCAAAAATGTTGAGAAATTGCGGGTGGTGCGTTAATTTTTTGTTACACTCAAACATCGAAAACGCTCACTGAGCAAAATAAACGGCCACAACGCGTTGCGGACTTTGCTGAACGACCAAATACCGAAATAACATTATTTTTCGCGACGTGGCCGGTTATCACAGTCCGCAACGCGTTGCGGACAACGTTCAAACGGCTACGACGCGTTCTGGATGATATACGAAGCTCATAAACCGATCGTGCTTTTAATATTTAACGAATAACAGACAAAATAAATGAAAATAGCGATGCAAGACCAACAAAGACAGTTTGGAAAACAAGAGCTACTGGGAGAAATAGAAGAGGAAGACCTAGGAAGGGATGGAACGAAGGATTGGTGGAGATTTTAAGGTCAAGAAAGTTAAAATGGGAAGAGGCACTGAAAACAGCTCAAAATAAGGAATTGTGGAGAGCAGTTACAAGGAACAACCAGGAAGAGCCATGAATGAAGAAAGAGTACGAGTTATTATACCTCGACACCCATTGAGGGTAAAAGAGGTTAATAGATATATATATATATATATATATATATATATATATAAATGAAAATTTGAAAACCTTTATTGTATGCTTAATTTTACATGAAACTTTATTTAGAATAATAGGCAACTGAAACGCAGGTAATTGACATGACTGTTCACTTATTCCTAACCTAACCTAACCTGAGGTTAGGTTAGGAATAAGTGAATAGTCATGTCAATTACCATCATCTCATCATCTAGAACGCGTCGTGACTGTTTGAACATTGTCCACAACGCGTTTCGGACTGTGCTGAACGGCCACAAAGCGAATAAATATGTTATTTATATATGGTGTATGGGGTAGAAGCATGGGGAACGAGAGCGTATGAGGTGATTGAAAGGTTCCTGAGACGGATGCTGGGACTAGAGAAGTCGACCCCGGGATATATACTGTTGCAGGAAACGAATAGAGAGAGATTGGAATGTGAGGCGGGGCGGTGGAGAGAGTGGTGAAGTATGAAATGAAATTATGCGGAGTAGAAGAGGAGAGATTGGTGAGAATAGTATGGGAGGCGTGCATGAAAGTAGAAGGGGGGAGGTGGAGGGAAGAGAGAAGGAGAATGTATGAAAGGGGAGGACTGGCAGAGAGGGAATGGTTGGGTAGGGGGATGAAGGTGGCGGCGTGGATGAGAGAGAAGATGAAGGAGGTGGAAGCGCAGGAGAGACAGGGACGGATAGACAAAAGTGAATATAATGATATGTTTGGAAGATGGCAAGTATGTGGGAGGGTGCCGAGATACATGAGTGAGGATGGGTGGAACAGGGATGAAAGGGTGATAATGGCGAGGGCAAGGTGTGGGTCTGGGGAGAGGGGAAGGAAGAGATGGATGGGGGAAGAATATATGAGATGTAGGTTGTGTGAATGGGGGAAGGATACGTGGAGGCACTTGGCGGAGGAGTGTGAGGGTGTGAGTGAGGAATGGGTGGGAGTGAAAGGGAATAGAAGGGTGACGGAATGGATGAGGGAGGACGGAGCTAGGGTAAAGATGCTGGAGAAAGTGGGACGGGAGAAAAAGGGCAAGATGTAAAGGGAAGAAAAATAATAGAATGCAGAATGCTTAAAATAATGAAGAAATATTTTGCCATAAGACGTTGCTTCGCTAAGGGTTAGAATTAGGAAAACAGATTGCTAATATGCAGGGGTAAGGACGCTGGAGAAGTTGGGGAGGGAAAGGAAAGGAGGGAGGAGAGGGGTAATAATATAGTATTGAGATTGTAAGAATATAGTGTTGACATTGTAAATAGTTTTAGGATATGCCAATAAAGGTCTTTTTTTATATATACAGGGTGGTCCATTTAAAGTGTTTTCAGGAAATATTTCGGAAACAATACATTTTACCCAGAAATGACCTGGGCAAAAAATAATCGTACAGAAGGGGGCCATAATTCCGTAATAGTGGTTTTGTCCTAGATGGCGCTGTTGTCGCTAAAACAAGGTCAACTCAATTTTCTTAAATGGAAACCCCTATTTTTAATTGCAGATTCAGATTCCTCGTTAAAAAATAAGAAGAATTTACTTAACTTATTTTTTGTCAGCATGATAGATGGCGCTGTAATCGCGAAAAAATGATGATCTTCTGATTTGACGGGAGACACATTAAAATGGCGCAGTTTACAATCGCGGAAAAAGTCGATATGATTTTTGTGTATGGTGAAGCTGGACGCAATGCACTTGCTGCGTGTGCTTTATACGCGGAGAGGTATCCCGATCGAAATCATCCGTGTCACATGACTTTTCTCCGGGTCGTCAACTTATTTGCGGAAACTGGCAACCTAAAACGAACCAGGAATCGAAGACGCACTGTGACGCATGAAAATGCCGAAGCGGATATTTTAGCTGCAGTTGCAGTCAATCCCCACATAAGTTCCCGTCAACTTGAGCGAAGTTCAGGCATCTCCAAAACAAGTGCTCTGCGCATTCTTCATCGACATAAATTTCATCCTTATTACGTATCATTGCATCAAGAACTTCACGGAGACGATTTTCAACATGGAGTGCAGTTTTGCAATTGGGCTCAACAACAGATACGCAACAACCGTAACTTCGTTTCAACGATCTTATTCTCGGATGAAGCAAGCTTCACTAATCGTGGCCAAGTCAACTGACATAACATGCATTATTGGGCTGAGGAAAATCCACATTGGATCCGACAAGTGGATCATCAACGACCGTGGAGCGTCAACGTTTGGGACGGCATTCTGGGAGATCATGTTATTGGCCAATACTTCATCGACGGAAATCTGAATGCACAGAAATACAATGAAACTACTCATCTCCCTGCTCTACTCGAAGACGTCCCTCTGCAGACCCGACTAAGAATGTGGTACCAGCACGATGGATGCCCCGCACATTTTGCCCATGTAGTCCGGGATATTTTGAATCACCGATTTCCGAACAAGTGGATTGGTCGTGGAGGACCGGTGCCTTGGCCGGCACGTTCGCCGGACTTGACAGCGCCAGACTTTTTCTTGTGGGGAATGCTGAAGGACAGATGTTATGCGGACATACCGACAACGCCAGATGACATGAAGCAGCGTATTCGCAATGCTTGTGCGAACATCAGCAGAGACACCCTTCGAGAAGTTTCGAAAGCATTCGAAAAAAGGATCGCAAAATGTCTGGACGTGAATGACCATCATTTTGAGCAACTGCTCAAGAGATAATTTCAAGTAAGTAAAACACAAGCGCGCGCCTACACACGCGTACACACAATCGGCTTTTTCTGACCAGCCTTTTTCTTCCAGCTTCCAACAAGATAGTCTCCAGCTCAGACATCGACAACATGGACCTGGAGAGCGACTTCTGGCTGTCACAGCGGTCAGCGGCGCTGACGCTGAGTCCGGAGGAACAGGAGCGTCTGCTGAAAGTGCTTTTTCAAGCTCGACCAGAAGATGTTGCCGACGCGGCGGCAGCACCACGAGATCAGCGGCGCGTCCGAGCGCACCCAACCTCAGCCAGTGCTGGTCACCCTAGGCCATGATCTGGTTCAAGGTCATCAAGCACGCGCATCACATCACGAAGAACCTGGAGCCGGTGATTCGAGTCAAACTTTATCGTTGCTTGTCATTTGTATGCTAATAATTAATACAAAATAAAACATCAAATTTTTTAATAATATCCTTCCAGATTAACTTGAAATATTCTCAAAATTTTTTACAAAATGTAATTCAAATATCTTTTACACAAACGGCAATTGAATGTAACAAGCATTGTTCGTGATTTTAGAAGTGCACGATCGCGCGTGCGCTCGCACGCACACAAACAAACACACAAACAAACACAGAAAACAAACCTACACACACCCAGACTCAAGCGCACACACACACACACACACAGACGAGCTCGCAAGCTCGAACACACGAGCGTCCGAACGCATCATCATTTTTTCGCGATTACAGCGCCATCTATCATGCTGACAAAAAAATAAGTTAAGTAAATTCTTCTTATTTTGTAACGAGGAATCTGAATCTGCAATCAAAAATAGGGGTTTCCCATTGAAGAAAATTGAGTTGACCTTGTTTTAGCGACAACAGCGCCATCTAGGACAAAACCAATATTACGGAATTATGGCCCCCTTCTGTACGATTATTTTTTGCCCGGGTCATTTCTGGGTAAAATGTATTGTTTCCGAAATATTTCCTGAAAACACTTTAAATGGACCACCCTGTATATATGGTTGTTCAGCAGCTTTTGCAACGCATTACGATCGTTTATTTCGATCAGTGAGCGTTTTCGATCTTCGAGCGTAACATATTTATATGCAAGTGGATAAAAAACATAAAATCCACTCGAACGATAATGCTTATAGAATTTGCCTGATATTAAAAAGTGTAAGTTATTGGTGACTACAAAATATTTTTTTTTAGTCACAACCGCTTATCTTTTATTTACATCATGTGTTCCATCAACCAATTTGCTACAGATGTGAACATTTCCGTTTGAACAAAATAAACTGATAAAATATGCCCAACATTTAACATACAGAAAATGCCGGAAGAAAAGTGGTAGGAGAAGCACATGCAGTTCACAAAACATTTTCGCGAGTTATTGCTTAATTATTTATCATCTTTTAATCTTGACTACTTCTGAACAATTAATCGGCACACTAAAATAAAAACACACACGCAGATGCAAGTTAATATACCATGCGATTATTTAAAAAATAAATGAGAGTAAGATTTGAATTTTATCCTTGATTACCAGAGCTGGGCAGGATTCGAATCATATTAGGTGATTCGAATTCTTTGTACGCTCTGTTGATTACTGGGGCACTTAATTTTTGAAAATCTATGAATACTTTAATATAACGAATAAAGCACTAATTACCTTTCTTCACACTTTTATTTGAATTACCAAATGTACATTTCGGACACAAAGTGACCATTATCAATGGATTAAGTGTTAATCCATTAATAATGGTCACTTTGTGTCCGAAATGTACATTTGGTAATTCAAATAAAAGTGTGAAGAAAGGTTAGTAGTGCTTTATTTGTTAAATTAATTTGATCTTCACGTAACTCACAATCAATTTATTTTTCATGAATACTTTAATAAATTTAATAAACCTATTAATTTGAATTTTAGATTGGATTAGCACTACTGACTGTTGACCAGAGCTGGGAAGGATTCGAATCATTCAGGATTCGAATCCTTTTAGAGGATTCAAAGGAGGCATTCGAATACTTTAGTTCAACTGGATTCGTGATCCGGATTCGTTACATTTTTTTAAGAGGATTTGTATTCGAATCCAAATGTGGGTGATTCGAATCCATACAAAAGGATTCGAATCCTTATGAAAGGATTCGAATATTTATAAATGGATTCGAATATTTATAAAAGGATTCGAATACTAACAAAAGGATTTGAATTGTCAAAAATAATTCGAATTAATTGTGAGGATTAACATGAAAAATGTCTTTTGGGTGTTTTTAAATGTCTTGTTAAATCACTGTTTTATACGGGTGGCGATGAAGTAAAATTTCGAGTTTAGAAAAGCCCAGAAAATTTGTCTCGGGTCGCTGCGCGACCCTCGACAAATTTTCACGGGGCTTTTCTAAACTCGAAATTTTACTTCATGCTTAGTCTGGGAGTTAAAAACACTCGGTTAAAGCTTCAAATTAAACTTAAAAAAAACAAAGAATATCTAAAGATTTGGAGAAAATAGGCTGAATTTGGAATACGTATACTTTAAAGAAAAACATAAGCTGTAAATTTTCCGACGTTCGTTGTTTTTTAAAAGAGTACAATTTGAAGCTTTAATCGAGTGTTTTCCACTTCCAGACTAAGCATGAAGTAAAATTTCGAGTTTAGAAAAGCCTGAAAATTTGGATTGGCCGCGTAGCGAAGCGGAGCGGCCAATCCAAATTAGGCTTTTCTAAACTCGAAATTTTACTTCATGCGCCACCAGTATAAAACACTGAAATATCATAAAGTTTACAACATACGGCTTTAGCAGTCTAATATGGCAGATATGAATAAAACATGAGTCAAATTCTGCACCGAACAAATTGTTTAAAACACCAATTATAGGCAACCCAATAACTCTAACGTATATTAAGTTGCCTATAATTGTTGTTATATGTGTGTGTTTTTAAACTTCACTGTAAATCATTGTTTTTAAGCGTGGCGCATGAAGTAAAATTTCGAGTTTAGAAAAGCCTAATTTGGATTGGCCGCTCCGCTTCGCTACGCGGCCAATCCAAATTCTTAGGCTTTTCTAAACTCGAAATTTTACTTCATGCTTAGTCTGGGAGTGGAAAACACTCAGTAAAAGCCTTAAATTAACTGCTTTGAAACAACAAATTCCCGCAAATTTAACGCTGTAATTATGAGGCTATGTATACTCAAAAGAAAAATAGCTAAAAAGCTAAATAAACATAGGTGTGATTTTTATTATTTACAAAACTGCAGCTTATTTCAATTTTGCAAAATTATGAATTATTATTGATACATACACTCAGGGATCGGATAATCCCTAATCTGGAATATTTGGATTAACCCGGGATTGAAAATATTCCTTAATCCCACTTTCCGGATTAAGGATTAATGATTAATCCTTAATCCCACTTTGCATGGATTAAGGATTAATGATTAATCCTTAATCCCACTTTGCATGGATTAAGGATTAATGATTATTAATCCTTAATCCCACTTTGCATGGAATAAGGATTAATGATTATTAATCCTTAATCCCACTTTGCATGGATTAAGGATTAATGATTAATCCTTAATCCCGTTTGACGGATTAATGGGATTAATATAAAAAATTCTTAAAACACGGAAAAATGTAAATAATATGTAATTAAATCGTTTAAAATTATAGTCGGTAAGAAAGGCGTCGTTCATTTACGAAAATCCATATTTTTTACATTTTTCCGTGTTTTTAAATTTTTAATATAAATCCCATTAATCCGTCTAACGGGATTAAGGATTAATCATTAATCCTTAATCCCTGAAAAGTGGGATTAAAGATTAATCATTAATCCTTAATCCCAGACATTGGGATTAAGGAATATTTTCAATCCGTAATCCCGGGATTACCGGATTTCCGATCCCTGCATACACTCTACATTTTACGATAATCGTTGTTTTTTTAAAAGATTAAATTTGAATCTTTAAACGAGGGTTTTCCACTCCCAGACTAAGCTTGAAGTAAAATTTCGAGTTTAGAAAAGCCTGAAAATTTGGATTGGCCGCGTAGCGAAGCGGAGCGGCCAATCCAAATTAGGCTTTTCTAAATTCGAAATTTTACTTCATGCGCCACCAGTATAAAACACTGAAATATCATAAAGTTTAAAACATACGGCTTTAGCAGTCTAATATGGCAGATATGAATAAAACGTGAGTCAAATTCTGCACCGAACAAATTGTTTAAAACACCAATTATAATCAACCCAATAACTCTAACGTATATTAGGTTGCCTATAATTGTTGTTATATGTGTGTGTTATTAAACTTCACTGTAAATCAGTGTTTTTAAGCGTGGCGCATGAAGTAAAATTTCGAGTTTAGAAAAGCCTAATTTGGATTGGCCGCTCCGCTTCGCTACGCGGCCAATCCAAACTCTTAGGCTTTTCTAAACTCGAAATTTTACTTCATGCTCAGTCTGGGAGTGGAAAACACTCAGTAAAAGCCTTAAATTAACTGCTTTGAAACAACAAATTCCCGCAAATTTAACGCTGTAATTATCAGGCTATGTATACTCAAAAGAAAAATAGCTAAAAAGCTAAATAAACATAGGTGTGATTTTTATTATTTACAAAACTGCAGCTTATTTCAATTTTGCAAAATTATGAATTATTATTGATACATACACTCTACATTTTACGATAATCGTTGCTTTTCTAAAAGATTAAATTTGAATCTTTAAACGAGGGTTTTCCACTCCCAGACTAAGCATGAAGTAAAATTTCGAGTTTAGAAAAGCCTGAAAATTTGGATTGGCCGCGTAGCGAAGCGGAGCGGCCAATCCAAATTAGGCTTTTCTAAACTCGAAATTTTACTTCATGCGCCACCAGTATAAAACACTGAAATATCTTAAAGTTTAAAACATACGGCTTTAGCAGTCTAATATGGCAGATATGAATAAAACGTGAGTCAAATTCTGCACGGAACAAATTGTTGAAAACACCAATTATAGGCAACCCAATAACTCTAACGTATATTAGGTTGCCTATAATTGTTGTTATATGTGTGTGTTTTTAAACTTCACTGTAAATAAGTGTTTTTAAGCGTGGCGCATGAAGTAAAATTTCGAGTTTAGAAAAGCCTAATTTGGATTGGCCGCTCCGCTTCGCTACGCGGCCAATCCAAATTCTTAGGCTTTTCTAAACTCGAAATTTTACTTCATGCTTAGTCTGGGAGTGGAAAACACTCGTTTAAATAGACAACCTTGTACAAGACTGTCTCAGTTTAAACCGAGTCGACCTTATACAGTAATGACTTTGATTTTGACGTCATGCGAGGATTTCCGCGCGTGATAAGGCCGGCTCGGTTTAAATCGAGACAACCTTGCACAGTAATGATCTTGACTTTGACAAATTTAATAATGTCATATGGCTTTTTTGTTAGTGTTTTGGTCAATTTGAATATAATTTCATGACTTTTCTCTGACTTTCCCGGTTTTAATGATATTCAGTAAATTTTTTATCTACGTAACTTTCATCGATTTTATAATAGAGTTCAATTTGAAGCTTTAAACGAGTGTTTTCCACTCCCAGACTAAGCATGAAGTAAAATTTCGAGTTTAGAAAAGCCCCGTGAAAATTTGTCGAGGGTCGCGCAGCGACCCGAGACAAATTTTCGGGCTTTTCTAAACTCGAAATTTTACTTCATGCGCCACGCGTAAAAAACACTAATTTGAAGTGAAGTTCAGAAACACACAAATATATCTTTAATCAGAGTAACAGGGAATCAGATGTTTAGTCTGTTATCAACGATGTTCAGTGTTAATAATAAATAACTAGGTTTTAAATATTTTTGTTAAAACAACTGGTAACGATATTTGTATATAAATGCTTGAAAAAAAGTAATAAAATCAAATTTATTCTTAAAGGATTTGTATTCGTGATTCGAAAAAACAATATCTGAATCATATTTAGCTCTTACGAATCCTTTATTCTAGTATTCGTGATTCGAACCACATTAGGTGATTCGGATTCGTGATTCGAATCCTTTTTACGAGGATTCGTCCCAGCTCTGCTGTTGACACACAGTTTACCATAACCTCAAATTTATTCAATCAGCATTCTGGGCTGCCGCCCAAAAAAAAAAATGCTGCCTATTCTAATTTATAGTTTAAATGATCGCACGGTATTATGCATATTAGTTAGTATATAGGCAAGGGCGTATTGAGAGAAGTGAGTATAATGATATGGTATGGGAGGTGGCAGGTGTATGGGAGGGTGCCGAAGTATTTGATAGAGAAGGGATGGGGTAGAGAGGATAGGGTGATTGTGGCAAGGGCGAGGTGTGGATCGGAGGAGAGAGGAAGGAAAGTATGGATGGGGGAAGAATATGGAAGGTGTGTGTTGTGTGGACAGGGGAAGGATACGTGGGGACACTTGGCGGAGGAATGTGAGGGGGTGAAAGAGGAGTGGCTGGGAGCGAAAGGGAATAGAAGGGTAGTGGAGTGGATGAGAGAGGATGGGATCGGGGTAAGGACGTTGGAAAAGCTGGGGAGGGAGAGGGAAAAGAGAAGGGAGGGTAAGAGGGATACGGAAATGGAGAAATAACGAATGAATTGTAAATAGTTTGTAAGATATGCCAATAAAGGTCTTTTTTTTTTAAGTTAGTATTATACATACGGTGAGTTTGTCTACATTCTGTTTATTTAATATTAGATAAGTAGTAAATTGATTAAAGAAACGAAAACTGTTTAATAAAAAGTTAATTTACACTTATTAACCAGTTAGTATTACCAACAATTTAATTTATTATTAATCTCGTCAACTGTACCTTTTAACAAAAAAGAAAACTTATTCAGCGTATCTAAATAAACGTAGTTTGAGAATACTGATAATAAACGTAATAAATTAATGTTAATCACAAATAGAAAGACTGTTTTTCCTTACATTTTTTATTATTAATAAAAAGTGAAGTAAGGAATAACAGTCTTTCTATTTGTGATTAATCACTTCACGTAAACTCGAAACAATACAGTAATTAATGTTAAGTTTAATCTAAAGATCCGTTAATTAACGCTTTCTTTAAATATTTTGGTAATACTGGCTGTAAGTTACACACACAACTCACTCTCTCTTTGACATACCGATGATGATTAACCTAAAAATTTGATGATTTCTCTCTGCTCATTTGACTTAAATCACGTTTTTGAGCTGTAATCAATAAATACAATACACATAAGGTACTAATATTATGGAACAATCCAATATTTATTACTTCGTTAGTTAAATCGGAAGAAATAACCTCGTCTCTTAAATACGAATTTAAAAACGGTTTCATAAAGGGCAAAACAACCAATTCGGCCATATTTGACTGTGTTGTAGAAATATTAGATGCTTTGGAGAGATCTGAAATGCCCTTGGGCATTTTTGTTGATCTCTCTAAAGCAGTGATGGGGAAACTACGGCCCGCGGAAAGGTTTAATCCGGCCCGTTTAAGAGTGCCGTCGTGAGAATGTTTGAACGCGTTCTTACTTCGTAATGAGACGACCCGCATAAAAACTACCTACCTACGATTAAGCATTATTCTTTGGCCCGCTACGATTGTCTGGTTATTACAAATGGCCCGTCTTAAAAAAAGTTTCCCCACCACTGTTCTAAAGCATTTGATAGTGTAGATCATAAATTGCTATTACAAAAAATGGAATTCTATGGTGTGAGAGGATGTGCACTGTCAGTCATTCGTACATATTTGTTGAACAGAACTCACAGAGTAAAGATAAATAATAATGTGTCAGGCCCAAAAACTATCAATATCGGTGTGCCGCAAGGTAGTATTTTGGGTCCAATTCTGTTCGTCATCTATGTCAATGACTTGCGTTCATAGGCAAGTCATTGACATAGATGAAGAACAGAATTGGATAAATATACAAAATGCGGTTTATGGATAGAAGAGGAATGAATGTGAATGTAGTGAAAACGAAGTGGGTGAAGTTTAGAAATAAAGGGAGAGAGGGGAAGGTGAAAGAATTGGAGTGGAAGGGGGTAGTTATTGAGAGGGTGAAAACTTTCAAGTATTTAGGGTTTTGGTTTAAAGGAACGGGAGGGTATGAGGAGCATGTGAGGTGGGTGCAGAGTAAGGCGAGGAAGGCGTGGGGAATGGCGTGGAGCAAGTGGGGGAAGTGGATGGGGAACAATATGACGGTTGCGTGTAAAATATGGGATGCGTGTGTGAGATCGGTGCTAATGTATGGAGTGGAAGTGTGGGGGACGAAAGGGTACGAGCTGATAGAGAGGGAGCAGATGTGGTTCCTGAAGCGCATGTTAGGGGTGGAGAGGTCCACGCCCAGCTACATAGTGCTTCAGGAGACGAACAGAGAGAGGCTAGAGTGGGAGGTAATGGTGAGGTACGAGATGAGATTGTGGGAAATGGAGGAAGAGAGATTGGTGAAGGATGTATGGGTGACGAGTGTGTGTGGGGGTGAGGGTAGATGGAGTGGGGAGAGGAGGAAAATGTATGAGAGGGTAGGGCTGTCGGAGGCGAAGGTAATGGAATGGCTAGGAAATGGGGTGAAGGTGGATGAGTGGGTGAGGGGGAAAGGGAAGGAGGTGGAAGGGCAAGAAAGGCAAGGGCGTATTGAGAGAAGTGAGTATAATGATATGTATGGGAGGTGGCAGGTGTATGGAAGAGTGCCGAAGTATTTGATAGAGAAGGGATGGGGTAGAGAGGATAGGGTGATTGTGGCAAGGGCGAGGTGTGGATCGGAGGAGAGAGGAAGGAAAGTATGGATGGGGGAAGAATATGGAAGGTGTGTGTTGTGTGGACAGGGGAAGGATACGTGGGGACACTTGGCGGAGGAATGTGAGGGGGTGAAAGAGGAGTGGCTGGGAGCGAAAGGGAATAGAAGGGTAGTGGAGTGGATGAGAGAGGATGGGATCGGGGTAAGGACGTTGCAAAAGCTGGGGAGGGAGAGGGAAAAGAGAAGGGAGGGTAAGAGGGATACGGAAATGGAGAAATAACGAATGAATTGTAAATAGTCTGTAAGATATTAAGATATGCCAATAAAGGTCTTTTTTTTTTTTTTACAAAATGCTTTTATAACTACTTACGCGGATGATACTAGTTTACTCATAAGTAGTAAAAATGAGATGGAACTAACACAAAAGGCTACAGAATTATTTTCAATAACACAGAATTGGACTGATAGTAATAAATTATTAATTAATACATTGAAAACAAACTTGGTCATATTTACATCAAAGAACAAAGATATTCCTCAAAATATCACAAAAATCAGTCAAGCTTCAATATTAAAACATCCACAAACTTTTTAGGAATGGAAATTGACAAAAACTTGAACTGGACGAACCACTGTATCAAGCTTTCCTCGAGATTGAATTCCGTATGCTATTCATTAAGAATTCTTAAACAAGTCCTGGATACAAAAACCCTTATTACAATTTATAGAGCAAATATAATGGTTTGTAAATTAAATTCACTTGGTTTTGTTTCACTTATATGTATTTTATTTTGTACTAGTTTCGGCTTAATGCCATTATCAAGAATGATGTACAAATGGATTTGTTTGGGAATATATACAGTTTCGAGTTTTAGGTTTTATTGGGTAATAAGGGCATTTAATATCGGGGAAGTCCAAAGGTCTTCGTTGTCGTTGACCACATTTTTACTTGCCTTTATGGCTTTTGAAATTTCTAAACCCTCCCGGTAGTTAAGCGTTATTCCCTTATTACCTGTATGCAGAATTTTTAAATCGTTTGAAGAAAAATGGTGATTAGATGTGATACAGTGCTTAGAAAAACCGGTGGTTTGTTTTTTATTCTCTATGTCTTTTTTATGCTCTTTTAACCTGATATCAAAAGACCTGCCGGTTTGTCCTATATACACTGCATCACAATCATCACATTTTAATTCATAAATACCACTTTTCTTCAATTTACAATTTTTAGTTTTGATTTTATTGTTAACTATTAATTTTCCTAAATTATTTGTGTTTGTCAAAATTATGTTATTATTCTTTCCTTTGAAATTATTTTTGATTTGTAAAGACAGTGGCTTAATATATTCTAATCTATTCCATGTTATTGTGTCTGAATTTGTCCCATTATAAAAGTAATTTCGTAATTGTTTGTGTTGTTTCTTTTTTAACATTTTATTAATTAAATCTTCAGTGTAGCCATTGTTAACTGCTATTGTTTTTATTGTGTCTAGTTCATTTTCAAAGTCTATGTTATTTAGAGGGATATTGATAAGTCTGTGTAAAAGGGCGTGGAATGTACTGTATTTAATCTGACTATGTGTATTTGAACATTCTGGTATGATGACATCTGTGCAAGTTTCTTTTCTATATATTTTGTATGACAATTTATTGTTTACTGTTTTCGTGAATGTAATGTCAAGAAAATTGAGGCTGTTATTTATTTCTTTTTCAACTGTAAACTGAATGTTTTTGTTAATTTTATTAATGAAATTTGTGAATGTTTCCAGTTGTCTATTTGTACCTGTCCATATACAAAATACATCGTCTACATATCTTGCCCAGAAATAAATGTGTTTGCTTTCTGTTTTCGTTAATAAATTATTTTCAAAGTGATCCATATATATGTCAGATAATAAAGGAGACAAAGGTGATCCCATAGGTAGTCCGTCTGATTGTGTATAAAATTTATTATTAAATTCGAAGTAACATTGGTCTATACAAATTTCTATTAATGATTTAAGTTCAAGTTTTTTTGAATTAGATTCATTCGACATATTCATTTTATTTTCTAATATAATTTTTAATTCATTTATCGGAACTGATGTAAACAAGCTTTTGACGTCGAATGAAATTAGTTTTGCGTTGTGGGGAATTTAATTTACAAACCATCATATTTTAAAATGTTTTACCAAGTGATTAATGAGAAAAAACTGTCCGATATTATAGAGCAAATTTTGAGAGTGTAATAAGGTATGGTATAATTCACTATGGGTGCTCAAAATCAATAAGTAATTTATTTACCATACAGAAACGTGCTCTCAGAATAATTTTTAATCTAAAATATCAAGATAGTTGTAAAGGATTGTTTAAGAATGCATGTTTACTTACTATCCATAGCTTATATATCTATGAAACGTTGATTTTTAACTTTAAAAACAAAGATAAATTTATGGCATTTAATAATACACATAATTATAATACCCGTCGTTTCATGGATAAATATGCGTATCCTAAACATAGACTCACTCTATACGAGAGCTCACCCATGTATGCGGCATTGAGGTTCTTTAACAATTTACCTGAACAACTGAAAACAATAACATTGCTAACAAAATTCGAAAACAAATTAAAATCATATTTAATAGAAAAAGAATATTACTCTGTTTTAGAATATGTTAATTAAGTTGTATTCTTACTTTAGGTACTATGTATGTAGTCTGACGTATTCATTTAGTGTCCCGTTGAATGTTATATTTGTTTTATAATAACCTTTCGCTCATTGATCTTGTAGTTGTTTTTTAATTGTATTTATTAGCTAATTGTAACTTGAATTTTATAACTATCATGTGCATTGTATTATTTGTTATATGTTTAATTTACACACATTTATTATATATATATTTAATGTAAAATGGAGATTTCCGTACAAACAAATAAATAAATAAATAAATAATGCTGTGTTATATGATCTCACTATTATGAATAAAGTATATATTATTATTATTAAAACAATCAATTTTCTTCGATAATTACATAATTTCTTATAAAGAAAAAGTTATCCGAAGTGGTTTTCTTCATACTTGAATTTTTATTTTTACGCTGTAAATTTTTCCACATTCGTTGCTTTTTAATAGATTTCAATTCGATGCTGTAAACAAGTGTTATCTACTCCCAGACTAAGCATGAAGTAAAATTTCGAGTTTAGAAAACCTTAAAATTTGGCTCGGGCGCGTAGCGAAGCGGAGCAACCGAGCCAAATTAGGCTTTTCTAAACTCGAAATTTTACTTCATGCGCCACGCGTACACAACATTGATTTAATGTGAAATGGTCTTTAGCATCGCCATTTTTTTTAAATTTATTTTTCATTATTTATTAGCCTAATTAAAACAATTTTCTAATTTTGTATTTTAAGATATTTTTAAAACAAATATTTACCAATTATCCAATGTTCTTTTTTCACAATGTTTCCCCAAAAATGAAACATGATTTCGAAGATGTAGTAAAAATGGATGATACAAAAAATACGATAAACTTTGAAACTAAAACATACTTGTCGAAAATCACGGAAATGTGCGAATAAATATAAATAATAATAATATTTTACAAAACGTTTAGAAAATTGTACAAATTATTAAAATTTCGATCTTTCATAGAACTCAATTGATAATAAAACAACGATAATCAATTGTCAATTGTTTTAATGATAAAACGAGTGTCTTCCACTCCCAGACTAAGCATGAAGTAAAATTTCGAGTTTAGAAAAGCCTGAAAATTTGGCTCGGGCGCGTAGCGAAGCGGAGCGACCGAGCCAAATTAGGCTTTTCTAAACTCGAATTTTACTTCATGCGCCACGCGTGCACAACATTGATTTAATGTGAAATGGTCTTTAGCATCGCCATTTTTTTAAAATTTATATTTCATTATTTATTAGCCTAATTAAAACAATTTTCTAATTTTGTATTTTAAGATATTTTTAACACAAATATTTACAAATTATCGAATGTTCTTTTTTCACAATGTTTCCCCAAAAATGTAACATGATTTCGAAGATGTAGTAAAAATGGATGATACAAAAAATACGATAAACTTTGAAACTAAAACATACTTGTCGAAAATCACGGAAATGTGCGAATAAATATAAATAATAATAATATTTTACAAAACGTTTAGAAAATTGTACAAATTATTAAAATTTCGATCTTTCATAGAACTCAATTGATAATAAAACAACGATAATCAATTGTCAATTGTTTTAATGATAAAACGAGTGTCTTCCACTCCCAGACTAAGCATGAAGTAAAATTTCGAGTTTAGAAAAGCCTGAAAATTTGGCTCGGGCGCGTAGCGAAGCGGAGCGACCGAGCCAAATTAGGCTTTTCTAAACTCGAAATTTTACTTCATGCGCCACGCGTACACAACATTGATTCAATGTGAAATGGTCTTTAGCATCGCCATATTTTTTTAATTTATTTTTCATTATTTATTAGCCTAATTAAAACAATTTTCTAATTTTTGTTTTAAGATATTTTTAAAACCAATATTTACCAATTATCCAATGTTTTTTTTTCAGAATGTTTCAGCAAAAATGTAACATGATTTCGAAGAAGTAGTAAAAATGGATGATACAAAAAATACGATATAACTTTGAAACTAAAACATAATTGTCGAAAATCACAGAAATGAGCGAATAAATATAAATAATAATAATATTTTACAAAATGTTTAGAAAATTGTACGAGTTATTAAAATTTCGATCTATCATAGAACTCAATTGATAATAAAACAACGATAATCAATTGTCAATTGTTTTAATGATAAAACGAGTGTCTTCCACTCCCAGACTAAGCATGAAGTAAAATTTCGAGTTTAGAAAAGCCTGAAAATTTGGCTAGGGCGCGTAGCGAAGCGGAGCGACCGAGCCAAATTAGGCTTTTCTAAACTCGAAATTTTACTTCATGCGCCACGCTTAAAACCACGTATTTCACATGAAGTTCAAAATATACTGATCAGGTATGTAGATTTATGAATAATAGCATTATTAAATTAAATTATCCAAAATAACCCTGTTTTGTTATGACAATTGAGGTTAAATATGACTTGGTTTGTATGCTGTAAATTTTCCAACATCAGTTGCTTTTTAATAGATTTCAATTCGATGCTGTAAACAAGTGTTATCCACTCTCAGTCTAAGCATGAAGTAAAATTTCGAGTTTAGAAAAGCCTAAGAATTTGGATTGGCCGCGTAGCGAAGCGGGGCGGCCAATCCAAATTAGGCTTTTCTAAACTCTAAATTTTCATGCGCCACGCTTAAAAACGCTGATTTACAGTGAAGTTCAAAATATACTGATCAGGTATGTAGATTTTTTAGCGTGGCCTATATCCCAGACGACGAAGCAGGAGAACGGCTCGCGTCAGAGGTAGTCCTTAGAAGACTGAGGGTCAGGAACCCGGGACTGCAGGCTCAGGAGTGGGTAGTTCTACGCCATGAGGATGCAGGACCGGGGCAGACCCGGACGTTTTCGATGGACGACGGGTCATTGGCCTATCTCAAGGAGATGGACCTCAAACCCTACTTCGGCTATGGACAGGTGACGTTCAGGGTCAAAGGCAGGGACAAGGAGGCCAATAAGCCCCCTGCTGCAGAGCCAGGGGAGACAGAGGAGGAGCGGACTCCAACCACCCTCTCAGTCGACCAGGTGGCCGGCGGCAGCGGAATACCAAGCGAACCCCAAAGGACACATCCTAGGCCTACATCGGCCAAGGGTAAGGGTCCACTAAGGGGCAAGGCACACACCCCTGTGAAGTTGGCCCCCCAACTTTCAAATTTCTTAAAAATGATTAGAGTTCTGATTGCCCCCCACATAGTTCTAGAGTTCCCTATACATATAAAAAATAGTTCTGCCCTTTTAACCTCGCCAAAATTTTTGAGGAATAATGAATGCTATTGGTAAATGAAATATATTCTTACATTTTGGGCAGCATATTTTAAATTAATTCTCTATTATCAATAATAAAAAAGTTCTGGTTACTTAAACTTTTGTAATATTAAAATTATTAAGTCCCAAGGGGATGATTTTTTTTTAGTTTTGTAAATCTGGCCAGAGTTCTACTTGCCCCCCAACGAGTTCTGCAGATTATTCTTATAAATTAATTCTCTATTATCATTAATAAAAAAGTTCTGGTTACTTAAACTTTTGTAATATTAAAATTATTAAGTCCCAAGGGGATGATTTTTTTTATTTTTGTAAATCTGGCCAGAGTTCTACTTGCCCCCCAACGAGTTCTGCAGATTATTCTTATAAATTAATTCTCTATTATCAATAATAAAAAAGTTTTGGTTACTTTAAACTTTTGTAATATTAAAATTATTAAGTCCCAAGGGGATGATTTTTATTTTATTTTTGTAAATCTGGCCAGAGTTCTACTTGCCCCCCAACGAGTTCTGCAGATTATTCTTATAAATTAATTCTCTATTATCAATAATAAAAAAGTTCTGGTTACTTTAAACTTTTGTAATATTAAAATTATTAAGTCCCAAGGGGATGATTTTTATTTTATTTTTGTAAATCTGGCCACAGTTCTACTTGCCCCCCAACGAGTTCTGCAGATTATTCTTATAAATTAATTCTCTATTATTAATTAATAAAAAAGTTCTGGCTGCTTAAACTTTTGTAATATTAAAATTACTAAGTCCTAAGAGGATGATTTTTTTAAGTTTTTGTAAATTTGACTGGAGTTCTGGTTGCCCCCCAACGAGTTTTTAGACTATTTTGATGAAATAATTATTTATTAATAATAACAGAAAAGTTCTGATTGCTTAAACTTTTATAATATTTAATTTTTACAAGTCCGAGAGGGGTGTTTTTTTTTTCGTTTTTTTTAATTTGATTAGAGTTCTAGTTGCCCCCCAAAGAGTTCTATCAATTATTCAGATGAATTTTTGCTGTAAAGTCAATAATAAAGTAGTTATAACGTTCTAAAATAACATGAGCGTGAAGTTGGCCCCCCTCTAATTTAATTTGATTTTTGCGAGGTTAAAAGGGCAGAACTATTTTTTATATGTATAGGGAACTCTAGAACTATCTGGGGGGCAATCAGAACTCTAATAATTTTTAAAAAATTTGAAAGTTGGGGGGCCAACTTCACAGGGGTAAGGCACACCCAAAGAGGGGCGGTAAATCGACCTTCCGGGGAGCCAAATCACCGTCGGGTAAGTGATGTACCCGACGGTGAGATGTGTGCAGGCCAACCTGCACCATGCCAAAGGAGCCTCTTTTCTCCTTGGCAAACGGTTCAGAGAAGAGCGTGCAGATATCGCCTTCATACAGGAGCCATGGGTGACTAGCACAGGCCGGATAAGCGGCCTGAGCAACATACTAGGTAAGGTAATTACATATAGTTCGGGGCAAAAACCCAGAGCTTGTATATTAATCCGTAAGGACATTGAATACTTTCTGTTGACAGGATACTGCACCAGAGATGTAGTCGCTGTGCAGCTGAAACTCCCGGTGGGGAAGAGCAGGCTGGACGTAATAGCCTGCTCGGCATACTTCCCGGCGGACAGCGCAGACCCACCACCTCCAACAGCTGTGAGAAGACTGGTGGCCCACAGCAAGAGGGAGAATATCCAGCTTGTTGTGGCATGTGACGCCAACGCACACCATCTAACGTGGGGCAGCACTGACACCAATCCGAGGGGTGAGTCTCTATTAAACTTTATTATGGGGGAAGGGCTAGCTATACTTAATACTGGCAACGAACCTACCTTTGTTATGAAAAATCGCGCAGAGGTATTAGATATTACTTTCTGCTCAAACTACTTGAGCACAAAAATTTCCGACTGGAAGGTGTCAGAAGACCCCTCCTGCTCTGACCATCGGAACATTCAATTTAACATTGAAGCAGGCACTAGACCAATAGTGGAATACCGTAATGCTAGAAGCACTAAGTGGGACGGTTATACGCGTACACTTGGAGAGCTTCTGGGATCAACGGCACCCACTATTAAAAGTCATGAGGACATTGAGACGGCGGCGGAGCATATCTGTCGATCAATCATCTCAGCGTACCATGAAAATTGTCTACTACAAAGGAAAAAGGACAGTAGAAATGTCCCCTGGTGGAACAATACATTAGAAAAAAATGCGAAAAGAAGTCCGGAAACTATTCAACCGGGCTAAGGAGGCGGGCAAATGGGAACCGTACAGTACAGCTCTAACGGAGTACAATAAAAAAATTCGCAGGGCCAAGAGGGAATCTTGGAGGAAGTTCTGCGAGGGTATTCATGATACTCCCCGTAGTGCAAGAATCCACAAGATTCTAGCCAGAGAGCCGGCGCAAGCACTTGGGTCGATAAAACGACCTGATGGCTCATATACGGCCTCTGGTAAAGAGACGTTAGAGATCCTGGCCCAAAATCACTTCCCAGATTGTTCCCTTCTAAGTAACGAAACACCGGATACAATGCTTCCACGGGATCGAACTAAGAGACCGGGGAAGCAGGACTGGAAGGTGGTAAACAAAATCGTTACAGCCTACACTTCAGTAAGTTGGGCGGTCAAATCCTTCCAACCATACAAAGCACCAGGAATAGACGGGGTCTTCCCTGTCTTACTCCAAAAAGGCTTGGAGAAAGTAATCCTCCACCTTATAAGACTGTTCAGGGCGAGCCTAGCGTGGAATTACATTCCAACTAGCTGGTCGGAAGTAAAGGTAGTCTATCTACCTAAGGTGGGAAAAACAGATCCCCTACCAAAATCCTTCCGACCTATAAGCCTGATGTCATTTATCCTAAAGACCCTGGAAAAGTTGCTGGATGGCTACATCAGGAGGGAGATACTGAGTATTAACCCTCTTAGTGTGCACCAGTGTGCCCACCAAAAGGGGAAGTCAACGGACTTGGCGCTGAATAACCTAGCCGGGAAAGTTGCGCAAACCCTGGACTACAAGGGAAATGCGGTAACAGCTTTCCTGGACATAGAAGGGGCCTTCAACGCTGCTCTGACGGGATCACTCTGTAAATCCGCGAGGGACAGAGGGGTTCCACCGGCTATTACAGGCTGGATCAGAGCAATGCTCGACACCAGAACCGTGACAACGTTACTATGTGGCGACACGGTCAAGCTGAGGACTGCCAGGGGATGCCCGCAGGGAGGGGTTCTTTCCCCCCTGGTAGACGATTTGCTTGCAATAATACGTCGAAGTGCAAGCGTATGCTGATGACATAGTCATTCTTGCAAGGGGCACGGATGAAAACCAAATCTGTGAAGCCATGCAGGAGGCACTGGATGCGACTCAGAACTGGTGTATAGGGGAACGGTTAAACGTAAACCCTAGCAAAACATCAGTTGTCCCGTTCACGAGAAGGAGGATCCTGAAATTGAGACCTCTTACTCTACGGGGAGAAACCATACCAATTTTTACATTATCGACAATTTCAACTTTTGTGATCTACTATACAGGGTGATTCAGTTTGGTGCTCCACCCTGTTCTAACTTTCTTATTTTGAGAGTAAAGTCGAACAAACCATATACAGGGTGTCCCCGAATGGTCTGTACAACGCTCTACCACATATTCTCTGAAACAAAATAAGACGATTTAACTAAACTTATCTCTATCCAAAAGTGGTTCATAAGCCATCTACGAGGCCTCAAAGATATTATTTTTTTTCATTATTTTTCAAATATTTTTATTTTGGAATTAGGTAAGAAAACCTAATTTGGCACATTTAATTACATTGATACCATGCACTTTTTGCGATATGTTTCTTTATCCTACGTTTAAAGTAAGTGGTCAAACTAGGACCATCGACTTCTTAAGATACCTAAATCTTTTTATTCAACAGGTCAAATCATAAGGAATACTTTTTTTCTGCAAGATGATTCTATTTTACGTATGTTTTGTCTCTTATAAAATTTTGCTATTTTCCCCACAAAAAAAATATTTTTATTTGTCAAAACAACAAAGAAATAAAATTCTAAAAAAAACTGATTCCTTATTTACAAAAATAGAAATTGAGACACCTGTGAAATTCAGTTATCGGTGATTTTGTGACGTCAGTCATGTACTCAATTAATGAATTAACTGATATTGTTTTAGTTTTTGCGTTTTGTGAAGGTAATGGCCGCAAATGTGTAAGAGTGTACAGACTTGGTGTGCTCGGGTTTTTACCTTTCGGTGTATACCTTTCGAGCGTCCATCTAAGGACCGGTGGATCACCGCCATATCTGCGAACCACTGCCCGCCGGAGACCAACCCACGTGTGGACCGGAGGGGCGAGTAGGCACCCCTGGGCTTTTCAAGGCCCACCCCCGACTCCTCATTTAGCGGCGACAAGCACCAGGGCTGAGTCAACCCCGCCGTGTGTAGGTTAGCCCTATCCAAGATAGGGACACGGAGGTTACCTCAAGAAGGTCTACAACTCCGACTTGGACAATCGTCCCTTTCAGGCATCCGCCGTCCGAAGACTTTGGTCTGCCCCCGCCGCCTCCTTTGTTTTAGGTGCTATGACGGGACCCCCTGTAAGAGTGTACAGTGAAAGATTTCCAAATCGCCGAATACCAAACCATCAAACATTTGCTTCCGTAGAAAGGCGATTTCGAGAAACTGGCCGCTTAGAATACTCTGCGAGGGATTGTGGTAGAAGACGCACTGTACGAACTGTGGATGTTGAAGAAGAGATTTTAGAACGGATAGATGAAGATCCATCTAAAAGTACCCGGCGTTTAGGTGCTGAACTAGGCGTATCTAAAAATGTTGTGCATAAGGTGTTTAAAGAGCAACTGCTATACCCATATCACATTCAAAAAGTTCAAGAGCTAATGCCTCAGGATCACGATAAGACTTCAGTTTTGCCAATTTATTGTTAATAACCAAATTGACAATTTGAATTTCGCCAAGACAATTTTGTTTACAGACGAAGCGTGTTTTACCCGAAGAGGTATAACAAATCTTAAAAATGAGCATGTTTATTCCGAAGATAATCCACATGCAACTAAAACCATGCATTTTCAACGGCAATTTAAAATAAATGTTTGGGCCGGTATAGTAAATGATATTATTGTAGGACCAGTAATTTTACCACAAAATTTATACGGAGAACAATACTTACAACATCTTCAGGAATTGCCAGTCTTACTGGAGGATGTGTCGCTTTTACTTAGGCGTGATATGTGGTTTATGCATGATGAGGCTCCACCTCATTTACTTTACCAGTGCGTACTTTTTTAAACCAAAAGTATCCCGGTAAATGGATTGGGAGAGGCAATGACGCACCAGTGCCTTGGCCTCCACGTTCCCCGGATATCACCCCAATGGACTTTTTTTTGTGGGGAACTATTAAATCTATTGTTTATGGTAAGCCCATAAATACGCACGACGAATTATAGGCGCGAATACAGAATGCGTTTCAAACAGTTAAAAACAATGTTGGTGTTTTACAACGTGTCCATTTTGATTTTTTGCGACGTGTAAATTGTTGTATTGCTGAAAATGGCAATCAGTTTGAACATTTGTTATGAAACTAATAAATTTGTGTTTATTGTTAGGTACCTATCTTTATTTCTACTTTGTTAATTGTTTTGAGAAGCAAAATATTGTTCATAATTTTATTACTTTTTTTTGACAAATAAAAATATTTTTTTGTGGGGAAAATAGCAAAATTTTATAAGAGACAAAAAATACGTACAATTGAATGATCTTGCAGAAAAAAAGTATTCCTTATGATTTGACCTGTTGAATAAAAAGATTTAGGTATCTTAAGAAGTCGATGGTCCTAGTTTGACCACTTACTTTAAACGTAGGATAAAGAAACATATCGCAAAAAGTGCATGGTATCAATGTAATTAAATGTGCCAAATTAGGTTTTCTTACCTAAGTCCAAAATAAAAATATTTGAAAAATAATGAAAAAAAATAATATCTTTGAGGCCTCGTAGATGGCTTATGAACCACTTTTGGATAGAGATAAGTTTAGTTAAATCATCTTATTTTGTTTCAGAGAATATGTGGTAGAGCGTTGTACAGACCATTCGGGGACACCCTGTATATGGTTTGTTCGACTTTACTCTCAAAATAAGAAAGTTAGAACAGGGTGGAGCACCAAACTGAATCACCCTGTATAGTAGATCACAAAAGTTGAAATTGTCGATAGTATTAAAATTAATTTAGTTTAGGAAAGCTTAAAAATTTGGATTTTCTGAGCTTGCTTCGCGCGGCACGGCAAATCCAAATTTTCAGGCTTATCTAAACTCGAAATTTTACTTCATGCTTAGTCTGGGAGTAGAAAACACTCGTAAAATATTGTGTATAAACAATCACATCATTACAACTTTTTTTGAAATGTTATTAAGCTTAAATAAATTAATTTACTTCAGCTTTGATGAATAGAGGACAAAATGCTTGGGGTGCTGACCGTGAGGTAATATTTAGACACGTTTATCAATAACAAACACTACTTTAATTTAACGCGAGCATTAAAATATTCACTCCACTGTAAAACTACCCTCATTTCTTATTTTATTTGTTAATTTATTTGAGATATTTTAAAACGAATAAGGATTGTATTAGTTTTCTAAATGTATAATAATAATAACAATTTTATTTTCCAACGGAAGAATCCAACAAGGAAAAATATTCAATAATTTATATAAGTAGTAATATAAAGACCCTTCCATCCAAACGAATATTGTGTTTACGAACATTTGCGAACATATTTGATGTAGACGATAACAGCAAATATAAATAAATGCTGATTTACGTGTAATGTGGGTAGATGCAAAAAAACACTCGTTCTTGATTGTGGTTACCGTCTACAACCAATAGTAATCTTTTTTGCAAACGCTTGTGAACGCCATGTTTGTATGGTATGGACGCGTCTTAAAAAACACAAGCAAACATTGTATAGAAAACTTGGGGGGATATAAAACAGAAATGTATGTATTTACACAAAAAAACAAAATTGGAAAATAGTTAATCACAAAAATATATTTCAGTGCAGCTGAATTATAACATCGGGTATATAATTAAAAGGGAAATGCTTCATTCAAAAGGGTGGCACACAGTGTACCTAATACTTACTGCAAATCGGGGTTTGCAACCACCCTAGCCATAGCCCTTCAAAAATAATATTAACATTTTTATAAGTTATATAACATTTGATTCAGTTTAATTGGAGAATTTAAGGACGGTTTACAGTCAAAACGGAAACGAAAACTAAAACAGGAAGCAAGTTGAATCATAGGGTTTCCATGTTAACATGCACAACGGAGCGAGAACGGGAATGTGCCCATGATGTGAATGTTAACACGTAAACCCTATGATTCGATTAAACTTGCTTCTAGTTCTCGTTTCCGTTTTGATAGTGACGGCTTTTACAATTTCTGCAGAAGCTGGTGGTGCGAAAATGTCACACAAGTTATTAGTAATAATATTGTACGAGATCGGGAAACAATTTAGAGCCGGTCTAATCTAGCACTCTTGAGGCCCGATTATCGAGATCTGTCCGATTAGTGAATTTTTTATAATAAAAATAGGATTTCTTGAACAATTAAAATGTTTATTAATAAATCAACATACAAAATCTTCATAAGACATCAAAAGAAGTTTGCTGTTCCGCTGGATGTAGCAGATTTTTAATGGGTTCAACTAGGGACGGGATAAATTGAATGAAAATAATGGATTTGTTTGATTACAAAAATAATCAAATATCTCGAGATCAAGAAATTACTTGATTGATTGCTCGAGATCAGGAGTTCGTTCGAGAGATCGCTCGAGTGATTGCAGCGCTCGAAAGATCGCTTGAAAGATTGCTCAAAAGATCTCTCGAATGGTTACTCGAGAAATCTCCCGAATGATTGCTTGATAAATCTCCCTAAAGATTGCTCAAAAGATCTCTCGAATGGTTAATCGAGAAATCTCCTGAATGATTGCTTGATAAATCTCCCTAATGATTGCTCAAGAGACCTGCCAAACGATTGCTCTAAAGATCTCTCGAATAATTGCTTGATATATCTCTTGAATGATTGGTAAAGAGATCGCTTGTATAATTACTGTTTGCTAATTCTGTATGCTAATAGAATTTGTTTAAACTTTAAATACATAATGTTTGTATTGCTATTGTTTTATTAAGATAAATTATTATTCGAATGATCATATTCAACAACCATTCAAGTGATCACTCGAACAATCATTTAAACATCCTAGCGTAATACACAATTATCCAAACTCACCTCAGTTTGCTCTTAAGGTTGCTGTTCTCCCTGTTGAGCAACTCCTGGGACTCGAGCATGTCCTCGTAGTCCCTCTGGAACTTCCTCTTTTGCATCTTCTCCCTGCTGATCTCCTCCTCGGCCTCATCCAGCTGCCGTTTCAGCACCCTGATGCGACCGTTCACCTTCTCCAGCTGCTCCTTGTACTGGTCGGCGTGCCTCCTCTCGTCCTCCAGTTGGAGCAGCAGTTCCTTCAGCTTTTTGTCCAGTTTACGGTTGGTCTTTTGCTGCGTGAACCTTTCCTTAGCCTCAACCTGTAAATAAAGACGTACACAAGTTTTTAAACTGTTAATCCAGTGGTAAGAGTACCATCAGTATGAAAACATATTAAAACATTCTTTGAAGTTACAGGAGTTTGTAATAAATAGCATCTCACTATCGCTATTTCAATCTTTGAAGTTGGGATAAATATTTTAGTTTTAATTTTATATTTTGTTTAAATTCCCGCCAGAACCACCAAATGGTCTACAAGAAGTATATTTATTTTTGTTTGATATTTAAATATTCACACGCGTGGAAAGTGCGCAAGTAAGGGATGACGTGAATCATGGGTGTAGCTAAGGAGGGGCATGAGGAGTCCCCCTCCCCAAACATTTTAATTAATAACTTACCTCCAGTTGCTCTTCGAGGTTAGCGATCTTGCTTTCCAAGGCGGCGATGGTGGCCTTTGTCTTCGTCCTCTGGGCAGTTTCCAGTTCCGCGAGCTTGGCTTTAAGTTCTTTGTTCTGCCTTTCCAGCAGCAGCCGGTTGGACTCCTGTTTTTGTGACGTCGATCTCTCGTTGGCGAGTTCAGCCGTCAGCTGGTCGACGGACATCTGCGCCTTGCGCGCCCTGTCCACCAGAATCTCATTATTCGACTGTTCCTCCTCTAATTCTTCCTCAAGGGTGGCTATCCTGGCTTCTAATCTTCGTTTTTCGTCAATCAACAGCGTTCCTATAAAATAACGATGGTAATTATTTTGTCGATTTAAAGGTAAGTTATAAAATAATGAAAATTAATTACTGGTATATCAGTAATTAATTTACATTATTTTAAACAATTTTTGTTTATAAATATTTTCCAACAATAACCAATTGAGGACGCCCTACCTTTGTTGGCGTTACTGTTGATTTCTTCTTGGAGTTCGTCCCTTTCTGCTTCTGCGGCACGTTTGGCTCTTTCCGCGGCCGCCAGGTCTTCGCTTACTTGCATCAAGTCGGCTTCCAACGTTTTCACTTTACGCTCGGCGTCTTTACTAGAAGCGGCCAGTTCATCTCTTGCGGCTCGAGCTTCTTCGGCGTCTCGCGTTGCCTCCTTGCACTGCTGCTGAGACTTCTTCAACTGTTTTAAAGCATCTTCTTTGACTTTGCATTGGAGTTCGACCTGGGATTCCATTTCCTTGAGATCACCTTAATAAACAAAATTCATTATAAATAAAACAAAATTCAATCAATTCTTCTAAACAATTTTTGATAATCTCTCTGATTCCATACCTAAAATATTAACTTTATCGTATACGTTAATTAACCTCACAATCTAAGCATACATATCAACTACACAACTTGCTTAGACTGTTAATATCCACAGTTAAATGTACGTTAAATTTAACATAATAGCCTTTAACCTATTAGCAAATATGTTTACCTACCTTCTAATTTTTTCTTGGCAGCGACGGCGGCGCTCCTCTGTTTCCTCTCCTCATCCAATTCCGCCTCCAAATCCCTCAGTTGCTTGACGATGCCGCGCCTCTTCTCCTCTGCCTGTTCCTCTTTGGCCTGAACGTCGCGTTCAAATTGCGCCCTTAGCGCCTGCATGTTAACCTCCAGCCTTAGTTTGGCGTCCTCTGTCAGTTGCAGCTCATCCTCAAGTTCTTCGTTTTGCGCCTTCAGCTCGGCCAGCTGGGATTCTAGAGAGCGTTTGGCCTTTTCCAGTTCGTGCACATTCTTATCGGCAGTACCTTAGAGCAATACAGACAAATAAATATGTTATTAAATCTATAGACATCGAGTTATAGATAAAAAATATAAACTTTTCTGCAATTTTGTAAAGAAAAAAGAAACAATTTGTTTATGTTAAAATAAAACTCATTTCATTTACTTAGGCGAGAAATTGGAATACATTTGTCCACATAAAACCAAAAGTTCTTAGAAACGACTTGTTTAACTTTTTCTTTTTCTTGTTTAACTTATCAAAACTAAATTACGGGATCAATATGTCATTATTTTTAGGCAAATTATTTGTTAAACTTTACGGACATTTAAACATCCATCAAGATTTCCCCATTTCTCGCATAGTTAAATGAAATGAGCTCTGTACTATAAACCGTGTTTTTATTTTGTTATAGGTAAAATCCAGTTGTTTGTTTCTTACTAAATGAGGTTATGTCAACAGATAATTGACTTAACTGGGGTTGTCAAATCACTGATTTTGGCCACCAAATTTGGTGTTTTTACTTTCGAATGGAGAGTAGTTTAGAGTATGATTTTATGTATTAACTATACCTACCTTGATTGTTGACTAATTCGTCGAGTTCGGCTTGGAGCTGTCGCTTGACGCGTTCCAACTCTTCGATCTTCTCAGACGATTCGTCGAGTTCACGACTGAGAGAGAGCACCCGTGTTTCCTTTTCCCTGGCTTCCCGCTCGGCTGCGTCTCGTTCGGCGGCGTTGCGTTCGGCGATGGCTTTTTCTTCGGCTAGTGTTTTGTCGAAGTTCTTTTGTTTCTTTTCCAACTCCACTACCTATAAATAAGTAAGCAAGTTTTTCTTTCAAGTACACTATAAAAAAAAAAGAATGAAAAATGTGCGGTTAGTTTTTCTTTTAAGTATACATATACCGATTATATTTATTATTTATTAATTTCTTTTATTTATTTTTATTATTATTATTATTACATAACATGAGTACATGAGTAAATCCTCAAATATTCGTTAGTTTTTTGAAAGATATATATATATATATATATATATTAAGTTATAAATTGGACATGTCGCTTTAAAGACCTCTACTGAGATGGAATTTTTTTAAACATAAATAAACAGTAGAATTTATTTAAAACACAAAAGTTCATTAATTCACCTTGGATCTTTGAGTTTCCAGATCGATGTTAGCATCCTCGAGCTCGGCGGCGATCTTCTTTTTACTCTTCTCCAATTTATCATTTGCAGCCGTCAATTCTTCGACCTGTCTCTGCAACGCTTCCAAATCTTTGGCCAATTTCTTCTTGCTTTCCTCGAGGATCGAAGCCTGTTCAGCCTCGTCCTCGGCCTTCTTCTTGGCGTCGGCGAGTTGCTGCGTGAGGCTGCCGATTTGCTTCTCATAATTACGCTTCGACTCCTCCTCCTCTTCGAGCTGATCTCGGAGCGCTTCTTTGTCCGCCTCGAGTTGCCTTAGTTTCGAGCTCAGGGCGAGCTTCTGTTTAGTCTCCTCCTCGAGGGCGGTCTGCGCTTCGATGAATTGCGATTCGATGGTGGCCTGACTTTTGATCGCAGCCGATGCTCTGAACAAACGAAGGAAAACAAAGTTTTAATCAAAATCTGTCCAGAAATGATGTTACTACTTCAATTTGTATTAAAAGTGTTTTGAATATTCAATGCATATTTTTTTATGTTGAAAAAATGTACTTGTTAACATAGAAAAATATGCATTGAATATTCAAAACCCTTTTAATGCAAATGAAAGTGCTGTGCGATCATTTAAATGATAAATTAGAGGAGGCGGCATTTTTTTTGTGCATTTGATCAGAATACTAACTAAAATGATAGAACAAATTTAAGGTTATGGTAAGCTATGTGCTGACAATCAGTAGTGCCAATAGAATTTAAAATTCAAAGCCTACTCTAATTTATATTTTATATGATCACTATGAATGAGTATACATTAATCATAACTAAAATATAAGTAAGCAAATAAACAGATAAATCAGACTTACTTGAGTTCGGCTTCTTCAAGTTGCATGGAAATACTCTCGCTCTCTGATTGTAGTTTTTGCGCTTTTTCGGCCAGCTCCGCTCGGACCCTTTCAACTTCCTGCAATTTAGCCTGTATTTCGGCCAATTGACTTTCTGCTTGTTTACGCCTTCTATCGCCTGTTAATAAAAAATATTATAAAATTTTTATTTTATGAATTAGCTTTGAAAGGGGCATCGATATAATAAGGAATGTGTTATAGCGTTTGGGACATTTAATGACAAAAACATCAGGAAATAAAAATGTGTATGTTCACTGCAGGAGGCAGGAGGCGGGAGGTGTCTGGCACGAGCTGAATGTCGACTTTTTCTATACTGGTAATAAACCGCCCGTTTTTTTATCTCCAATTGTGTTCGGGCATGTATGTCCATCTTGCTTTGATTTTTGGAATTCACGCTCTGTGCGACCAGATTGACTTTAGATAATTGTTGGGGTGGCCTCTTGGTCTGTACCACCACGACCTTTGCAGATCTATTGTGGATTGACTATAGACAATACTAATTTCACTTACTCTCTTGTCTGCTGGCGCCGACATTTCTCAGTTCCGTCGTCAGATCAGCGTTCTCCGCCTCTAAACTCTGCTTTACTTTCTCCAGAGCGGTCTTGCCCTTTTTGATGTTCTCGAGCTGCTCGTTTATCGAAGCGATTTCTTGCGTATGTTTGTGACGGACCTCAGCCATTTGGACTTCGTGCGATTGCGTATCGTCCTCCAGGCTCTTTTTCAGCGTCGCCAGTTCTTGTTCACGCTTTGATCTCAATTCCTATTACGAAAAAACAAAGACAAAACATTATTATTTATTATTATTAGAAACATTAAATGTAAAAGTTGCCCCGTTAGGCAAAAACAATTTTTTTTCGATTAAAACCCCTCCCGAAATATTTATATCCCCCCCCGACATTTTCTTGTGGCTACGGCCTTGACCCTGTACATCACTTAAAACTAACTTTAGTACCTGTTGGGCAGCAGTGGTGTCAAGAGAGTCCAAGAGTTCGTTCTTCAGAGCTTCCAACTCTTCATTTAAGTCACGCTTTTGACGTTCGGCTTTGCTTCTTGCGGCCTTTTCTGCTTCCAAGTCTTCTTGTAATTCAGTCAGTTGACTTTCTAGTTCCCTCAAGGCTTTCTGAGCTACAGCTTTACCGGCGCCCTCTTCGTCGACACGTACCATGGCTTGCGCCAACTCTTCCTCGCGTTTACCTAAAAAATTAAGTGAGCTATTATAGTTTATTTGTCAAATCAACGGAAGCCATTTCCAATTGATACTGAGTACGTAGTACTCAAAATGTATATCTAGCAAAGTAAAACTCATTAATCATAAGATATAAGAAAATCAATTATTAATAAAATTGTCGCTAATTATTAAAGATTGTCGCTAATTTAGGCCAAAGATCAATGACGTCATGTGACGCTAAAATTCAAGGTTATTAAACGTATAAGGTCAACTCAATTCGATATAGTCGACCTTACGCGATTGTAGACCTTGACCAATGACGTCATGCGTGGAATTCTTCGCGTGACGTCAAAATTCCAGGTCATTAAACTTATAAGGTTGACTCGATTCGATATAGTCGACCTTACGCGAATGAAGACCTTGACCAATGACGTCATGCGTGGAATTCTTCGTGTGACGTTACAATTCCAGGTCATTAAAATTATAAGGTCGACTCGATTCGATATAGTCGACCTTACGCGATTGAAGACCTTGATCAATGACGTCATGCGTGGAATTCTTCACGTGACGTCAAAATTCAAAGACCTTGACCTTGAACAATGTCACGCGTCAAGCAGCCTTAGTAATAAAATTGTAGCTAATATCATCATAGTTTAATGCAAGTTAATTTCTATTAAGCCCGTACAAACATTATATTTTATTATCATTTCGTATTAATAGAACAAAATCTACATGTTATTAGTTACTTTTGAACTATTAATAGAGTGAATATGGCAACATCTCCTTATTAAGTGTACCAAATGTAGCAGCTTAGTACAGTGTTAAAGCTGTATGTTCATTTCTATTAATAAGGCAGTTTATTATTGTTATTACTTTTTTTAGAATATTCTCTGGTGCTCTACGAAAAGCAGAAGAAAGTAGAACAAGAAAAATGTTTACGATAAAAATATTTTACCTAATTGTAGTTGCATCTCTTCCAACTGCGTCCTCTTTTCTTGCAACTGCTCTTTCAAATCGGACACCTCCGATTCGACCTTCCTTTTCGACCGATCAGACTCCTGCCTCTGCTGGTGATCCTTCAGCAGTCTCTCCTCCAATTCGGCGATAGTAGCCTCGTGCTTTGACTTCAACTTTGCCAAATGCTTTGCCTTCTCCTCTTCCTCAGCCAGCGTCTGCGACAAATCGGCGCTCCTCTCCTCTAAAATCTTCTTCTCCTTTACCAACTTCTGATTGGTGTCGTCGGTCAACGCCAGGTCTTCCTCCAGCTTCTTGATCTTCGCGTCGCACTGCACCTTTTCCAACTGCAGCTTCTGCCTCGCGGCCTCCTCCTCCTCCAGTTGGTCCTCCAAATCCTGAATGGTCAACTGGAGTTTCTTTTTGTCGTTGCCCAGGGTGTTAGCACGCTCCTCTTCCTCTTCGACGCGCGCCTCCAGGTCGTGCAGGATTTCCTCCAGTTCTTGTTTCCTCGCTGTAAGGCGAGCTCGGTTTTCCTCAGCTTCAGCGCATAGCTCGACTTCGGCTTGAAGTTGCTCAGCTAGAGGAGTAAATAACAAAATATTATACTGCACCAAACAGGTCAAACTGATTCAACTTTGAACTCGAGTTCAAAGTGACATTAAAACAATAGGAACTGTCATTTTCAACTCAAGTTTAGCTAGAACTCCAGTTCAACGTGACATTAGAACAACGTGAACGACGTCCCCATTATTGAAATTTTGTTTATCAAACGTACCCAGCATTGTCTTTTCATCCATGGCCGCCTGATATTTCTTCTCATATTCCTGAGCGGTCTTCAAGTGCATGTCCAACTTCTCTTTGACGTTCTTCAGCTCGTCCTCTTTCTGCATTAGTTTTTCTTCTTGCTTGGTGACTTCCAGAAGAGGCTTGACTTTGGTGTACAATCGCCACCACTGCCAATTTCTGAGTTTTAAGTAGGCCGAGCAGTTCCTTTGGATGATCCTGATGGCGTTCAGTTGTTGGACACGCTTCTGGTAATTGCGCCTCGAGAGAAAACCCCTGCAGAAGGCCTGTCAAGTTTAAAAAATATAAATTAAGAAGTGTTTTGTATACTTGTATATAATCTATAATCCTAGCTACCTGAAGGTGCATATTGATAAATGAATAAAAGTAACTTGGTTTGTTTCACTGCCGTTTTTATTCTCTCTGACTAGTTTGGACTTATCATCATTCTTAAGATGAATGACGACGACATCATTATTATTATCATCATCATTCTCAAGGAAAAAGACGACTTATTGACTTATCATCATTCTCAAGGAGAATGACGACTTATTGACTTATCATCATTCTCAAGGAAAATGACTTGTTATCATTCCTAAGGAAAATGACAATAAGTAGAAACTAGTCGGAAAGAATAAAAATATCAGTAAAACAAACCAAGTTACTTTTATTCAGTTATCAATATTGTAAACATCAAGTGATTAATGAGAACCAAATTGAAGATGCAACAGATATATATTTATATTAACAATAAAAAGAAAAAATTTACCTGGAAATAATTTTGTAATCCCTCTCCTCCTCTAAGTACGATATATATTTATGTTAACAATAAAAAAAAAAAAAATTACCTGGAAATTGACAATCAAGTCAGTAATCTTGTAATCCCTCTCCTCCTCTAAGTGCGCTAGCACACCGGCCCTGAAGAAGATCTTGCTCTGTCCAATCCTGAACAAGTTGCTATCCAACTCCAGATTCTTGATCATCGCCTCGCAGGCTTTCTTCCCGTCCATGAAGCCCTTGTTGATGACGTTGGGAGTGAGCAGCTCGTAGCGCTGACGGAACTCCTGGAAGGGTATGCGGTTGGGGAAACCTTGGCGGCAGATACGGATTCCTTCCAGGACACCATTGCAACGCAGTTGATCGAGCACCAAGGGCGCGTCGATTTTACCCGCCCTTTTTTCGTGATTAGGGATAATGCAACGTACGAAGTTGGGGTTGGTGTTACGGAGTGTCACCATTAAGTTGGCTAGTTGTTCTTTGTAGAGGTAGGAGACGGTGCGGAACATACCCTTAGCCCTTCCTGTGGATAAATAACGAATTAGAGTACGGCTAACATTTCTTGTCGATACGTATGCTACGTTTATTTTATCAATAGTTCAAAACTAGCTAATAACATTGATAATTGAATAAAAGTCACTTGGTTTGTTTTGCTACAATTTTTATTCTCTCCTTTAATTCAATTATCAATACTGTAAACAATTTTCATCAAGTGATTAATAGGAACTGAATTGAAGATAACTAATAGCATGTAAATTTTGTTCTATTAGTACAAAATGTTAGCATCAAGTTTGTATGCGCCTAGTACAGATTAACTAGCGTTAAACTATAACGATATTAACGGCAGTTCTATTTATAAGGCTGTTTAAGGTGATGAAAATTTTTTTACCTACCCAAACTCTCAGCGTCTTTCCAAATATGTACGACGAACTGATCCTGTGAACTCTGCAACAAAGACACAACGTTCTCGTTCTGCGGGTCCATGTTCTTCATCAACCACTGATCGGCGGAATAATCCACTTTCCCGGCGTAATGAATAATTGAAAAATCGGCGATTCCCCTGAAGTCAGTTTTCTTGAACTTCGGGTGGTTCGTGTGGGCGCTGACTAATTTATCCACGAAGGTTTTGTCTGTGGCTTTGGGGAAGAGACATTCTTCATCGAGGAGTGCCATGATGCCCATGGGTTTGTCGATGAGGTCGATCGTCGGCTGCAGGTCGAGGCCGAAGTCGATGAATTTCCATTCGATGCCTTCACGTTGATACTCTTCTTGTTCGAGGATGAACATGGTGTGGTTGAAGAGCTGCTGGAGTTTCTCGTTGGTATAGTTGATGCAGAGCTGCTCGAACGAGTTGAGGTCGAATATTTCAAAACCGGCAATATCGAGGATACCTGCAAACGAAACAAAATGGTGATTTATATATCATAGTACTTTCCTTTTTTGTTTTCTACTACAGAAATGTATGGAGTGGATGAGAGAGGATGGGGTAGGGGTAAGGATGCTGCTAGGGAGGAAGAGGGAAAATAGAAGGGAGGGGATTTTGTTTTAGAATATAATGTAAAGTTTTGTTTGTAATGAAGAATGCCAACAAAGGTCTTTTTTTTTTACAGAAATGTATAATATATGAATTGATTGTGAGTAACGTGAAGATCAAATTAATTTGACAAATAAAGCACTAATAACCTTTAAAAAAGGTTATTAGTGCTTTATTCGTCAAAGTATAATATATGTATGAGTTTTAAGTATTTTGTCGAGATCTACAAGTTTTATTAGAAACATTATTTGATATTCTCAATTCTTATTGAAATATAGCAAAAACGCAGCAGTATTCATTAAAACGTGTAATTTACATTTTTCAACTAACCTATAAAACTGGCTCCTTGGCGCTTCGTCCTGCCTAACGACCTATTAATCCTCATCACCAACCACCTGAACATCCTCTCGTAGCACGCCTTAGAGATGGCCTCGACGGCGAACTCGACCTGCTCCTTAGTCTGCGACTTGGTGACGAAATCCCTGCCCACTTTAATTCTCGGTTTCAAGAAAGCCTTGGTCATATCGGTGACCGACAGGCCAAGGAGGTGGGCGATCTTCTGGGCGACGGTGTTGTCCGGCAGCGTGGCCTGATCGGAGTTCCTGTCCTGGCGGAACTGCATGGTGCCGAAGAGCATGACCGCGGAGACGATGCGGAAGATCGAGGAGAAGTCCTCGTTGGTCATGCCCATGATGTTCATGCTCTTGACGGTGTTGAGGAATTCCTGGGAATCGTCGACGCCCGGCACGATGTGGTTGTCGTCGTGGAGGAAGGAGTAGGTCTTGGGGTCCTCCAAAATAAATTCCTCTGCGAACATAGAAACAATTTTAATATAATAGAGCGCAAAACTTTTTCACAGCATGTCACAAGTGTGATGCTGTGAACTATTATTCCAAAGAATGTCGAAATTATTATACAAACAATGCTAAGTGTAAAATATACAATATTCTGGGATAGATTATCAAGAAGCTAAAATATCCTAAAATGTAGTGATGTTTAGTCAAGTTGGTACGTGAAGAGTTAAATTCGATTCACTAATATAATGTTATATTTAATGTATACTCATTGGTACTTGACGGAAAATCATAGAAGTCGATAAGCTTTTAATAAAACAGTAGTCTTGAAAATACTTATAAGAGTCTATTAACCAGGTAAAGACGGTTTATTGTTATACCTTGATAAAGCTTTACAGGAAGCGCTATAGATAAATAAATGTATAAAGTCTGTTTTTTTTAATATGACTAAACTTAGGGTGTATCACCCTGGATAAATCGCTGAACTGGAACTCCCACTTGGACAAGACAATCCGCAAAGCAAGGTACGCCCTGTGGACGTGCCACAGAATTTGCGGGAAGTCATGGGGATTAAACCCCAAGCAAATGTACTGGCTATATGGTTCGGTCATAAAACCAATAATAACCTATGGCAGTATCGCCTGGTGGCCGATTACAACTCGAAAAACGGCCATATCAAGGCTCTTCTCACTGCAGAGAATGGCGACAGTGGCGGTAACTGGAGCCATACGCACTACCCCATCAGCGGCTCTAGAAATGCTACTGAACCTCACCCCCCTGCATATCCTAATACAGGGCGAGGCCAGATTAGCAACGTATCGATATCACCACGCGGCCCTATTGGATCCGAAGGTGATAGTCTTCACACCAAATGGGCTGTCAACTGCCATTGAGGCGGATGACACCCTAAGTATGAGGACGGGGAGCGACACACAATCACCCCAGAAAAGGCTGACTCCTACTGGTACACTGACGGCTCAAAACTGTCCACTGGAACAGGAGCCTCAGTCGTCGGACTAAGGACTGAACTTTACTACAGCCTTGGCAGGTATGCTACCATACTTCAGGCTGAAATATACGCCATTGAAATGTGCGCCCACGAAATCCTTTCAAAGGGTTGGGCAGGCAGGACAATAAAAATATGTTCGGACAGCCAGGCGGCCCTTAGGGCCCTGGCATCTTCTAGATGGTCCTCGCTGGCTGTACGGAACTGCAAGGAAGCCCTCTGCCAAATGGCACAGGTAAACGGGGTCAGTCTGATGTGGGCGCCAAGCCACTGGCGTGAAGGGAAACGAATTAGCCGATTCCCTAGCCAGAGAGGGGGCGCGTACAGCCTACATCGGACCAGAACCCGCTCTGGGGATACCCAGATCAACAGCTAGAGACCGCAACAACGGATGGATGAGACACGAGGCACAGGATTTCTGGCAAAACCGCCCTGGGATGAGACATTTCAGAGCGGTAACAAGTGGACCATCTGCGGCCAGGACGGCCTCATGGTTGAAGCTGAGCAGATCAGATGTTCACACATTAACTGCTCTCTTCACTGGACACAGCCGTCTAAGGCATCACCTTAATAAACTAGGACTAAGCGACACCACTGAGTGCCGTCTATGCCTAGAGGATGATGAAACAGCAGAGCACGTCATATGTGCCTGTCCAGCTGGCGACCAGATCAGGACCACGGTGTTTGGCACACCGAAGCTAAACCTGAAGGACCTGGAAAAAACTTCACCTGACAAGATCCTTGACTTCATCAAGAAGATGGACTTGGAAGGTGAGCTGTAAGGTCGGATGTTCGACCTTAATTGTGAGCCACAATAGATCCTTGCGGTCGCAGTGGAGGGTAGCATAACTAGCCACTCACTTTCAATAGAATAGAATAGGGTGTATTTACTGCGAACAGTTGCAGTCCTGCTTTAACACTAGGGTATTTTAAACATCAAATTTTTAGATGTTGGTAAATGATTATCAAAGTGACAAATAAATCATAATTTGTCAAATAAATTGTCACGATGCAGAGATTTTCAAAAAGGAGAACGCTACAACTTGGAACTTACAACACATACAGGGGGTTTTTTCTTTTAAGTATACTTTCACATATTCTTTATAAACATTTGAAAATTTAATGGACTAAACAAAACTAAGTCGAAGTATATTTTGAACTTCAATTGAAATCAGTGTTTAATACGCGTGGCGCATGAAGTAAAATTTCGAGTTTAGAAAAGCCTAATTTGGCTCGGTCGCTCCGCGCTTCGCGCTACGCGACCAAACCAAATTTTCAGGCTTTTCTAAACTCGAAATTTTACTTCATACGCCACCGGTACAAAACACTGATGCAATGTAAAGTTTAGCGGTGTGTTTTAAATTTTGTAGTATGTCAGTGTTTTGTACCGGTGGCGCATGAAGTAAAATTTCGAGTTTAGAAAAGCCTGAAAATTTGGTTTGGTCGCGTAGCGCGAAGCGCGGAGCGACCGAGCCAAATTAGGCTTTTCTAAACTCGAAATTTTACTTCATGCGCCACGCGTATAAAACACTGTTTTCAAGTGAGGTTCAAATATACATAAAGCTCACAATATTTTAGTCTTTTATACGCGTGGCGCATGAAGTAAAATTTCGAGTTTAGAAAAGCCCGAAAATTTGTCTCAGGTCGCTGCGCGACCCTCGACAAATTTTCATGGGGCTTTTCTAAACTCGAAATTTTACTTCATGCTTAGTCTGGGAGTGGAAAACACTCGCTAGAGTTTTCAAATTGAAGGTTTTTAATAAGATCATGAATATCTGAAAATTTACATTGAAAAATCGTAACATGTATACCTAAAAGAAAAATTCCTTGTGTTTAGAACTTTTTTAAAATTTGAACATATAAATGGGCAGATAATAAAGAAGGCGGATATTCCTGAGCAAGGAATATTACCTGATCCTCCTATTCTACCTAATTCTCAGAGACATTTTATCAAATCGGTAGTAGATACAAATAATTTGAGGCGGCGACAGGTAAATAAATTTGTAATCGTAATCTTTTTAAGCATAGCAAAAATGCTAAATACAGATTATTATTAATATTAATTGAATTGTCATATTAATGTCAGATTTCCCTTGACATAACCTACAAATTAAAAGTTGATTTACAACATGACATGTGATTAATCTTGCCCTAACCTAAACACACAGCCTCTATCACACCACTAAATTCTTGAAATTTCAAATTTGATTTTTCATGTTAAAAAAAAAAAAAAAAAAAAAAGTATACATACTTTTCTGTTCGGTTGAAGCTCCTGCCAAAAGCTGGTAGAAAATATGGAAGGTCCTCTCGGATCTGGCTTGACGGATGGCACGTGATTTCTCCAAGAGATAGGTCTCAATGTTGGCGCCAGCAATGTACCCTGACGCATCGAAGTTTATCCTTATAAATTTACCCTAAAACACCCCCCAATAAAATGTTCACATTTTAGAAATTGAATAAAGTAATGCGATGTTTATCAAAAATATTTTGTATTTTAAAACCTGTGATTCGTTAATTCATAATAATTTCAAATGAACTCCGCCGACTGAATAAATAAATAAATATAATTATTGATAAATGAGCGCCCATTTCCAAAAACCCCTAAAAATCCATTGTTTTCAAATGGATTTAGGGGTTTTTGGAAATAGGCGACTCAAATATAGTTTTATTTTATTGTTTCTGAAGTGATGTTATATGCAAATGCTTTAGTTTAATTTGAGTTGACTATTTTAAAATACAGGCAGACTTATCAGTCTTTGCTTCACTATCTGCCCTCATCCAGGGACAAGTAAAAGAGTACTTACGAATCTAGACGAGTTATCGTTCTTGACAGTCTTTGCGTTGCCAAAGGCTTCCAAGATAGGATTGGCCTGAAGTAACTGTTGTTCTAAGCCTCCCTAAATAACACAAAACAAAAAACAAATACGGTTAAACAAAGATTAATTGTACTCGTACAATAATATCACCACTAATGACACTAAAATCAAGATGCAACTATTTTATGGGCAGCTTTTTCGGGTCATTCGATTAGTCAAAAAAATAACTGATCATGATAAAAGTTAATAATAATAACAATATCAATGGACATCAGATGAGTTTTAGTATTTTCAGCTATAATATAATATAATAAGTGGTATGATTATCATCGATAATATTTATGAGTGAAATCGAGTTGCAGATTCAATGAGCCCAAAGGGCGAGTTGAATGTGCTGTTTCGGTTTCACGAATCAATATTATCTATTATTAATCATACCACGAGTTATATTTGATGAGAAAATATAACTCAAGCATCACATGACTACATTCCCTCCAATCAGAATCACTTATTTCCATAGATACATGTTATTACAGCGGTGATAGAATCCTATCACCTTGTTTTGGTCGTTGCTACGAAAATTAACTGTCAAATCTGACGGCCGATTATAAAAATGTCAACCGGGCGATGGAGTGAGATTTCCAAGACGGAAATATAGTAAAATTCGTTACATTCTCTCATCGAATATTATAACTCGTGGTATGATTAAAATCGATCAGGCTCGTTGAATCTGCAGCTCGGTTTCACTTATGAATATTATCGATGATAATCATACCACTTGTTATATTACAGCTGAGAATATAACAAATTTCACTATATTTCTGTCTTGGAAACCTTACCCCATTGCTCGGTTGACATTTTTAATGATGTCTGTCGGATTTCACAAATAATTTTCGTAGCAACCACCATAACAAGGTGATAGAATTCTATCACCGCTGTGATAGCATGGATTTATGGAAATAAGCGATTCTGATTGGAGGGAATGTAGCCATGTGATACTTGAGTTATATTCTCAATAATATAGGGTCCGCCAGTGAAGCAGGAAAACTAAAAGTACCCAATTTTTACATTTGCTAATTATTGTTATTATTTATAACCAAAATACATGCTTTTAATTAATTAAAAAATTTAAAAGCACAATCTGAAAACAAAATTTCATCATGCTCTCATCAGCGTCGAATAAGTTTACATAAAGAAAACAAAAAAAATTGAAAAAGCGTAGCGTCCTATGAAATTAATAATAATAAAATGAAACGAACAAATATCGATAAATCGCATGCGTGTCAAAAAATGATAAAAAGTGAACCATGTGAATACGTGCAGGTAACTAAAAAAAAATCTAAATAATAAATAAATAAACCAAAAAAAATTGAAGCACGTCCTCTTTACATACCGAGAATTCCCGAGTGGGACTCTGCCGGAATAGAGAGTGACAGAGAGAGTGAGAGAGAACATGTAAAAACAATCGAAAAATGCATTAATAAAATTTAAATTGGCATTTGTTCTTTTAACTTTAATCAAATCAAAGTGTGGTGTAAAACGCGCTTCGAATTGAATTTTTAATTTGTGAGATTCGGTTAAGAGAAAAATAAAGGAAACTGGTGCGCCAAAAAGCGTGTGTTCATTTACATGTAAAGCCGCGTACAGACTATTGAGTGTATACGCACCTTAAGAAACTGAAAATGAATAAATAAGAGTTATTAAATAAATAAACAAAAAAAAACAAATAAAGGTAATGATAGATAAAGAAAGCGTATGCTGTTGAATGTTCAATAAAAAAAAACTTTCCCTGTATTTTACATATAGGGAAATGTAAAAAAAACCTCTAGAGTAACATGATTGAATCTTTTTTTAAAAGTTATGTTGGCTACACACTCTAGGAATTGACATATAAAACGTCAGACATAACCTCAAAAGAATAAACAAGAAAAAAACTCGTCAGATACATGCATACAGGGTATTGTTCTTTTAAGTATATACAGGGTGTTTTAAATTATGGGGCTACCATTGGAAACTTTGTTATCTTTGGAGCTATGAAGTCGGTTAAATTAGCAAACTAGTAGTATTTTTTACGTACATTACAATGGTGTAAACAGAAAACCAAGTGAAACTGAGGTTAACTGTATTGTTTCGAGTTTACGTGAAGTGATCAATCACAAATAGAAAGACTGTTATTCCTTACTTCACTTTTTATTTTTATGTTAGATGTACATTTCGAGACATAAGGTGCTCATTATCACTAACAAACTAAAAAAAGTTTTTTAGTTTGTTATTGATAATGAGCACCTTGTGTCTCGAAATGTACATCTAACATAAAAATAAAAAGTGAAGTAAGGAATAACAGTCTTTCTATTTGTGAAACTGAGCTTTTTGATTTATTCGCAAAAACAACTTTTTTTCTTTAAAGAGATGTCCTGTATACAGGGACGTAGCCATGGGGGGGACGCCGCAACCCCCCCCCCCCCCTCCCAAGCTAAGGCAGTTGGCAAATTTTACTTTATAATGAAAAATTGCTAAACCAGTTGGCAAATCTAAAAAAACTATATGATATAAATGGATATGTTCCCAGAAAATGGGTTAGGGCTTAATGCAGTTGGAAAATCTCGGACGAAACAAATTGATGAACATTAATAAGTTTTACTAAAAGAAAATTTCAATTGGAATTAAAACAAATGTATCTAAATAATCTAGTTGGCAAACTATTATTATTCAATATTTAAACAGTTGGCATAATTTAAAATTCAAGTATTACAAATCTATGTGTTTCCCTAGTATGCTCAGCTGACTAAAGGAAGTACTGTCAATGAAGGAGTCAATTAATGTATGTTTAGTGTTTCAGAAAAAATTACTGTCCAATTTTGATCTGTTTTTTTCTAGACTGAATTATCAAATATTGTGAACTCCTGGGCTAAACTAAAGCATAGGCGAGTTATAATACACTAATTCAAATTGTAAAACTCCATGTTTTATTAGGTATTGGTTAAATGTAATTATGTACATATGTTATAAAATATATTAGGAAGTACAAAGCACTATATTATTGGATAATAAATTAAGCTTAATTTATATAAATCAATGTACTACGTTATATTAATTTGTTAAAATAAAATAATATAAAAATAGACATTTTTATTTTAATTTTGAAGTTGGAAAATTATAGGTGTTTCCCCCCCCCCCCAAAAGTTAAGGCTTCGCTACGCCCCTGCCTGTATATTTGCATATTTAGAAAGAGAAAAAGTTTTTGTAAAGCATTCAACTTAAAGCTTCTAGTGAGTATTTTCAATCCCAGGTTTAGCATGAAGTAACATTTCTAGTTTAGCAAAGCCTGAAAATTTGGTTTGTATGCTTTAGTTAGAATATTATGAACTTCACTTCGAATCAGTGTTTTATACGCGTGGCGCATGAAGTAAAATTTCGAGTTTAGAAAAGCCTAATTTGGCTCGGTCGCTTCGCTTCGCTACGCGCCCGAGCCAAATTTTCAGGCTTTTCTAAACTCGAAATTTCACTTCATGCTTAGTCTGGGAGTGGAAAACACCCGTTTATAGCTTCAAATTGAACACTTTTATAAAATCGACAAATGCCTAAAAATGTACAATGTATACATGAAGGTATGTATGTTTTTTTGGAAATTGTAGTACACAGACAGAGCCATCTAACGGTATTAGTTCGTGATCAGCGTCATCTAACCGCGGCCGGCTTGACTACTGTAAAAAAGAAAGCAATTTACAAAACCGGCCACGGTTAGATGGCGCTGATCACGGATTAATGATGAATTTCAAAGCGATTTTCGCGGGCATAATCGGCCGCTATTCTAATTTCTAAGTGTTTACGATATTAACCCATTAACGGCCGAGCAATTATAGAGATAACTCTAAAAGTTGATTTTAGGTAGAATTTATGATATCTATGAATGACTTATTGTATTACATACTGTCAATTTTTCGTTTAAATATACACAATGTATATGCTGTAAAATTTCAGGCATTCGTGGATTTTATATAAAAACGTGGAGTATGAGATTTAAACGAGCGATTCCACTCCCAGACTAAGCATGAAGTAAAATTTCGAGTTTAGAAAAGCCCCGTGAAAATTTGTCGAGGGGCGCAGCGACCCAAGACAAATTTTCTGGGCTTTTCTAAACTCGAAATTTTACTTCATGCGCCACGCGTATTAAACACTGAAAGCACTGAAATATTGTGAACAAGTAAACTTCGCTTGAAATCAGTGTTTAATACGCGTGGCGCATGAAGTAAAATTTGGAGTTTAGAAAAGCCTGAAAATTTGGTTTGGCCGTTCCGCGCTTCGCGCTACGCGACCAAACCAAATTTTCAAGCTTTTCTAAACTCGAAATTTTACTTCATGCTTAGTCTGGGAGTGGAAAACACCCGTTTATAGCTTCAAATTGAACACTTTTATAAAATCGACAAATGCCTAAAAATTTACAATGTATACATGAAGGTATGTATGTTTTTTGGAAATTGTAGTACACAGGTAGCGCCATCTACCTAATTAGTTCGTGATCAGCGGCATCTAACCGCGGCCGGCTTGACTACTGTAAAAAAGAAAGCAATTTACAAAACCAGCCACGGTTAGATGGCGCTGATCACGAATAATTGATGAATATCAAAGCGATTTTCACGGGCTTAATCGGCCGCTATTCTAATTTTCAAGTGTTTATGATATTAACCCATTAACGGCCAAGCAATTATAGAAATAACTGTAAAAGTTGATTTTAGGTAGAATTATGCACTTCTTTTTATGATTAATGAAACACTTGTATCTTTTCTTCACTTATTTATTTGGAGTACCAAATGCATATTTCGATCACATCGTGATCGAAATGTGCATTTGGTACTCCAAATAAATAAGTGAAGAAAAGATACAAGTGTTTCATTAATTTAAAACCATCTTCACGCAACTCAACAACAATTAAGTCATTTTATGATATCTATGAATGACTTATTGTATTACATACTGTGAATTTTTCGTTTAAATATACACAATGTAAAGGGTGTTTTTTTTAGACGTGTGGTTTTCAAGTCGGCTCTACTTTTTTCGGAGATGGTCTTTTTGACAGCTGTCACTTGATTTATGCTCAGTTTGGTTTGCCATTTCATAATGAATAGACTTACTCCTGAACAACGTTTGCAAATCGTGCAAATTTATTACCAAAATAATGGTTCGGTTCGCGCGACGCATCGCGCGCTGCGTCCAATATTCGGTCGACATAATCGCCCAGCAGAGTCGGTAATTCGAGCAACCATGGATCGGTTTCCCACCACGTTTACTCTAGTGGATAATGCGCATACCTATGGTTCCAACAAGACGGCGCTACATGCCATACAGCCAACGCAACAATCCTCATCCTCAGAGACGCCGTACAGTGCGCACCGAAGACGCTATTGCTGCTGTGGAGCAGAGTATCGAAGAAGACCCGAATGAGTCTATCCGCCATCGCGCGCAACAATTGGAGCTGCGTCCATCAACTTTATGGAAGATTTTGCGGAAGGATCTTGGTTTGCGTGCTTACAAAATCCAACTCGTGCAAGCATTGAAGCCAAACGACCATCAAGCGCGTCGCACGTTCGGTGAATGGGCCCAAAACGAGATGGCCACCGATCCCGATTTTCACAAGAAAATGTTGTTCAGCGATGAAGCTCACTTTTGGTTAAATGGGTATGTCAATAAGCAAAATTGTCGCTTCTGGAGTAAAGATAATCCACAAGTCATTGTTGAGACGCCGTTACATCCTCAAAAAATCACTGTTTAGTGTGCTCTATGGGCAGAGGGAATCATTGGTCCATATTTCTTCAAAAATGAAGCCGTCCATAATGTTACAGTCAATGGGGAACGCTATAGAGCCATGATTAATGACTTTTTCGTGCCTGAATTGGAGGGTGTTGATGTGGACGACCTATGGTTCCAACAAGACGGCGCTACATGCCATACAGCCAACGCAACAATCACTTTGTTGCAGGAAACTTTTAGTGAGCGCATTATCTCGCGTCGTGGACCTGTGGCGTGGCCTTCAAGATCGTGCGATTTAACACCGCTGGACTATTTCTTGTGGGGTCATGTGAAGTCGCTTGTGTACGCAGATAAGCCCGAGACGATTGACGCCTTGGAAGAGAATATTCGGCGCGTTATTGCTGACATACGGCCCCAATTGCTGCAAAAAGTGGTCGGAAATTGGGCCTCTCGGCTGGAATTTATTCGAGCCAGCCGCGGCGCCCACTTGCCCGAAATCATTTTTAAAACATAATGGCAAACCCTTATCTTTATGATAAAGCTAAATTCTTGGCCATAACATTAAATTATATGCGTTTTATTTCTTCTTGAAAACCACACGTCTAAAAAAAACACCCTTTGTATGCTGTAAAATTTCAGGCATTCGTGGATTTTATATAAAAACGTGCAGTATGAGGTTTAAACGAGTGATTCCACTCCCAGGTTAAGCATGAAGTAAAATTTCGAGTTTAGAAAAGCCTGAAAATTTGGTTTGGTCGCGTAGCGCGAAGCGCGGAGCGGCCAAACCAAATTTTCAGGCTTTTCTAAACTCGAAATTTTACTTCATGCGCCACGCGCATAAAACACTGAAATATTGTGAAGCTAGAAATACACTCACATAATTTTTTTGTTAAATCCGTAATAATCGAATGTCGGGGGGATATAAACATTGGGGGGGGGGTATAAACATTTGGGGGGTATAAACATTGGGGGGTATAAACATTGGGGGGGGGGGGGGTATAAACATTTCGGGGGAAAATATATAAACATTTCGAGAGGGGGGGGGGGGGGGGTTTAATGGTAAACATTTTTCAACTTACGGGACAGTTTATACATAGTAAAATTCAACATTTTCTTTTTGAACTTACGGGGCAGTTTTTACATAGTAAAATTCATAATTTTTTAAAATTTGGGTGAACCCCCAAATCCTGCCCTGGCTATGGCCTTGAATGAATATATTTATATAAAAATTCCTATAATCTTTTTATGGGGAAAACCGGCAGAATTCAAAAACTATATTTGTCTTTTTAGCCAGAAAACTTTATACTTATATAGCCAATATTTCACTGGATTTTTTCAGCTTCTTTAGGGCAAGTTAAAACTAAAATAAATAAATATAAAGATATTTTTTTATAAAAAGATAACATAATTAAGAGGAGAAAAAACATTTATGTATTACGCGGTGTCACCCCCCTAAATTTATTTGGCAACATCAGAGTTGCCAACCTACAATATTTTCCATGGCACTTCAGAGGTTTTTTTTTTTTTATTGAACATTTCATATTTTTTTATTTAAACTGCTACTGAATTACAGCCATTAACAAGGAATTAAAACAATAATTTAAAAATATTACCTGAAGAAAGAATTACAAAAAAATTCTAAAGTGTAGCAATAAAAGCAATATTAAAAGAGATAGATTTAAATTGATGCTTAACTTATAACATTAAAAATAAATCATAATGCAAAAAATCACAAACTAATTATTTTATATAAACAACCAACTTTGTATACAACGAAACAATATAGAAAATAAATAAATAAATAGTGCCAATAACGGTATGCAAAGTTTTGAGTGTGTTCAGGGTAGACATAAACCTTAACCTTAAAATATATAAATACCTACTACACCGGCGTTTCTATTTTTAAATGATACAAAAGAGGATTTTAACAATTGTCAATCTGTTTATATTGAATTTCGATTGTAAAATGATAAGTTAAACTTTCTTGGACAGCTTTAATACGGTTCTAAATTATTAACATAATTGCCGTTAATATCGTTATAGCTTAATAATAAAAATAAAATATGTTATTATTTTAATATAAGAAGAAAAAATACCACGTAAGTGTTTATACAATATACAGGGCTTTCATTAATTGCCGAACCCCACGTGACTAAATTTAAAATTGCCGCGTAAATTATTGTATTTGTACGTTGGAGGCTTTGAAAAAAGTAACCAAACGTTACTAAAGTCAAATTTGACATAAATGTTTATGCGCGGTGCATCGTTAAACCAACCTTTGAGATCTTAAAAGATTCGCCCGGAATTTTCAGGTAAGCAAAAATTGTTTAATTATTCTGAAACATTGAGTTAAATAAAGTTATAAAGTTTAAATTAAAGTTTAATAAAAATTAGTTACATTTTTGAAGATGAGCCTATTTTTTAATCATTTTAAATATAATATTTTCAGTCGTCATAAAAATACGCCGGCGAAAAAATATTTTTTTTTTTTTTTGGTTTTGGCTTTTGCCTGGCCTTGGGAACTTGCTCATTAGCCATCATCAATGTTTATTTTTGTATCAAGTAATTTATTACAATTTGTATTAATAACTAATTCATTCGGACAATCACACACATTCATACCACACCCAGGGTCACGACGAGACATTATTTTTCAAATAAAGTCTCCCCGTGCACGGGAATCGAACCCGAACTTGTGGCTCGCCGAGCGATACTGCCCGGCGACGTTACCGCTCGGCCACCACCTGCCCATAAATATTTTTAAATCTAGGGAATTTTTGTGTGAGCCATACCACCTTGTACATTTGATTGCCTATTATTTTTGGTCACGTGGGGTTCGGGAATTAATGAAAGCCCGGTAGTTTACATTTGTATACTGACATTTTGTGAAGTTCAACTGAACTTAAAGTTTGCTGCTTTTATATTATCTGTTTGTATATTCTCTATTTTATATTAATACTTGTTTGAGTTGTTTCTATATTATCTTGTTTTCTTTCTTGTAGACATTTAGATACATCGCCGTTCCGGTGCAAGAGCCAAGTAACTGCAAAAATAATTTTAAACATTTTTAATGTAAATCTATTTATAGGTTAAAAAATACAGACATAATTCTGGAAAACTACTGCACATTAATGTTTGTAATGTGTTGCTATTTTTCAGAATTATATGTGTATTTTTAATAAAATTAAAAATATATTTACATTGAAAATTGGTTGAAATTAATATTTTAATATAAATAACAATTTAAACACTTTCAAATATTTATTGTGCATTCGCTACAATTGTTTCGCCACACTGTGGCTTCTTTACGCAAAGAAATGATCATTTCTTCGCCTGAAGAAGCCACAGTGTGGCGGAACAATCGTAGCGAATGCGCAATATACAGAGAGTTTTTTTTTTCCTGTGGGGGTCGTCTTCCTTTCGGATCCGGATGCACTGGCTTATTGTACTGCCCCTACAGAGAGTTTTATGTAACGCCGAACATTTTCATAACGAAAATTTTTCTTTCAAGTATCATTTCGATGCTTGGTTTATTAAAAGAATTTAATTTGAAGCTTTAAGCGAGTGTTTTCCACTCCCAGGCTAAGCATGAAGTAAAATTTCGAGTTTAGAAAAGCCTGAAAATTTGGTTTGGTCGCGTAGCGCGAAGCGCGGAGCGGCCAAACCAAATTTTCAGGCTTTTCTAAACTCGAAATTTTACTTCATGCGCCACCGGTACAAAACAATGACATATTACGAAGTTTAAAACACACCGCTAAACTTTACATTGAATCAGTGTTTTGTACCGGTGGCGCATGAAGTAAAATTTCGAGTTTAGAAAAGCCTGAAAATTTGGTTTGGCCGCTCCGCGCTCCGCGCTACGCGACCAAACCAAATTTTCAGGCTTTTCTAAACTCGAAATTTTACTTCATGCTTAGTCTGGGAGTGGAAAACCCTCGTTAAAAGTGTCAAATCTTTAAACGAGGGTTTTCCACTCCCAGACTAAGCATGAAGTAAAATTTCGAGTTTAGAAAAGCCTGAAAATTTGGTTTGGTCGCGTAGCGCGAAGCGCGGAGCGGCCAAACCAAATTTTCAGGCTTCTCTAAACTCGAAATGTTACTTCATGCGCCACCGGTACAAAACAATGACATATTACAAAGTTTAAGACACACCGCTAAACTTTACATTGAATCAGTGTTTTGCACCGGTGGCGCATGAAGTAAAATTTCGAGTTTAGAAAAGCCTGAAAATTTGGTTTGGCCGCTCCGCGCTTCGCGCTACGCGACCAAACCAAATTTTCAGGCTTTTCTAAACTCGAAATTTTACTTCATGCTTAGTCTGGGAGTGGAAAACACTCGCTTACAGCTTTAAATTGGATTCTTTTAATAAACCGAGCATCGGAAAATGTGCAACGTATGCATATGGATACTTCAAAGAAAAATTCTCATTATGAAAATGTTCGGTGTTACATAAAACTCTCTGTATATTTGAAAGTGTTTAAATTGTTTTATTTATATAAAAGTGAAGATGAACTTTCAACATTTATCTGCCGTATCAATCAATTTTTTGAAATTAATATTGCAGTTACGACGTTGTTGCACTGGAACGGCGATATGTAGATTGCACGAAAAGGCGAATGCCGTAAATAAATGTCAGCTATCAAATAAAAAATGTTATTTACCTCAAGCAAATGCGATTTTTTTACTTTTTAACTTTTTTTCGTATAATTCATATAAAAATAGAATGTCAGGTGTGTAACAGTTTCACAATGTATACAGTTTTTGACAAAGGTGTATTACTTACAATGAGATCTTTGTGCTGCTTGTATATTGTATGTATTTTTTTGATCCGAACCAAAGAATAGAGTCCCCGAGAGAGAAGGCACAACATGCAAAAAAAGGGAGAGAACAACAAAATAAAAATATTGTATTTACAAATAAAGATATGTATCTGCTTTTAAACAAAATGTTGATTATGAAATCAGCTAAAGCTTGTATTAGACGACACTATTTTCTTGTACAAGAAAATAGTATACTATTTTCTATCATGGTGTACCAAATAGAACATGTCCTGTTTACATTATACAAATTGATTGTGAGTTACGTGAAGATCAAATTAATTTAACGAATAAAGCACTAATAACCTTTCTTCACACTTTTATTTGAATTACCAAATGTGAAGCCACTGTGTGGCGAAACAATTGTTGCAGTATCAACTAACAAACAGTGAAATCTTAACCAAGTGTGTTATTTACTAAAAGTGTTGATATGGAATTTCACCAAGTAAAAGCCTCAGCTATTAAAGTATAAGATTAAAATACACTAGTGTTAATCCATTGATAATTGTCACTTTGTGTCCGAAATGTACATTTGGTAATTCAAATAAAAGTGTGAAGAAAGGTTATTAGTGCTTTATTCGTTAAATTACATTATACAAAACTAATATTGAAGGATACATTAAAAACATGTTTCACCAAGTGATAAATGAGAAAGTTATTCAAGAAATATTATACAAAACTGTACAAGATTCGCGTTTAGTCATATTTTGTGTATTAAACCATAATCGAAAATAGTATACTATTTTCTTGTACAAGAAAATAATGTCGTCTAATACAAGCTTAAGGGATAAATTAGAATTTGTATCATTGAAAAAAATAAATCTCCAAATGCAAAAACCAGGTAGTAAGCAGAAAGATGTGAGGTATATAATATAGGAGACGTGTATTTTTTTGTTTATTTAGCAAAAGTATCCTAATTTTATTTTAATCTTATAATTTAATAGCTGAGGCTTTTACTTGGTGAAATTCCATATCAACACTTTTAGTAAATAACACACTTGGTTAAGATTTCACTGTTTGTTAGTTGATACTGCAACAATTGTTTCGCCACACAGTGGCTTCATCACGCATCATTCATCTGCCTGACCAAGCCACTGAGTGGCGAAATCGCCACACAGTGGCTTCATCAGGCATCATTCATCTGCCTGACCAAGCCACTGAGTGGCGAAACAATTGTTGCAGTGTCAACTAATAAATAGTCAAATCTTAACCAAAATTTATTAAAATCTATTATTTATTAAAAGTTTTATTCTTATGATAAAATTGAGAATAACTAAGTATGTTTTTGAACTTCATATTAAATCAGTGTTTTACAAGAAATGAAATTTTGAAATAAACGGGTATGTTTCGTAATTTATTTGAGTCGCCTATTTCCAGAAACCCTGAATCCATTTTTTTTTTTTTAAAATTGATTTAGTGTTGTTTTAGAAAGAGGTGACTCATTTATTTGAAGTGTGATTGAATTTCTTTGTGCTTCTGAAAAAAACTGCGAATGGCAATGAGGATGTAAAAAATATGTACATACCGCTCCTGATCCTTTCGGTGATTTTGAAGCGGCCACATAGGCTAAGTACTGAATGACTTTTTTCGTGTTTTCCGTTTTTCCCGCTCCCGACTCGCCGGTGCACAATATCGACTGATCTTCTCTTTCTGCGAACGAATAAAAATGAAATCACTAAAATAAAACCTACAAACTTACGAATAATGTCTTGTATAAAATTTAATTCAAAAAGGTATTAAGAATATTTAATTCAAAATGGAATAAGTAAAAAGTCAAATTATATCTAGTGAAATTTGACTGAATTTATTTGTATGTAAAACAGGGTTGTTAAAACTTTTTTTTTTCAATTTTATTTAAAACAGACAGTTTTTTTTACAAAACGTGACACAGCATCATTGAAACAGCGTTTAAAACATTAACAATTGAAAACATGTTTAAAACCTGTTTAAAACAGAACATACAGGGCATTTTTCTTTTGAGTATACATATCCCGATAATTACAGCGTATTTTTTTTAATTTGCGGGAATCGTTGTTTCAAAGCGGTTAATTTGGGGATTTTAACGAGTGTTTTCCACTCCCAGACTAAGCATGAAGTAAAATTTCGAGTTTAGAAAAGCCTAAGAATTTGGATTGGCCGCGTAGCGAAGCGGAGCGGCCAATCCAAATTAGGCTTTTCTAAACTCGAAATTTTACTTCATGCGCCACGCTTAAAAACACTGACTTACAGTGAAGTTAACAAAACACACGCATACAACAACGATTATAGGCAACCTAATATACGTTAGAGTTATTGGGTTGCCTATAATCACGGTTTCAAATAATTTGTTCAGCGCAGAATTAGAATCACGTTTTATTCACATCTACGTATTAGATTGCTAAAGCCCTATATTTTAAACTTTGCGTTATTTCAGTGTTTTATACGCGTGGCGCATGAAGTAAAATTTCGAGTTTAGAAAAGCCTGAAAATTTGGTTTGGCCGCTCCGCGCTTCGCGCTACGCGACCAAACCAAATTTTCAGGCTTTTCTAAACTCGAAATTTTACTTCATGCTTAGTCTGGGAGTGGAAGACCCTCCTTTAAAGAATCAAATTGAAATCTTTTGAAAAAACAACGAATGTCGTAAAATTTACAGTGTGTGCATATGTATACCTGAAAGAAAAAAAATCCTGTATTTAAAAATCATTTTTATGCACACACAATTGTGATATTTTATTGTAATAAAATGTTATGTTTAATAATGTAATTTAAAATATCTCCAACAATTTAGATAACATTTAAAAACATAAACAAAAAATCGTAATGAAGTAGTGAAAAATATAATTTAGCAAATTTAAGAAAATAAAATAAATGTTTTAGACAAACTTAAGATAATAAAAACACGGTTTAATCAAATTTAACGTTTAAAACATGTTTTAAACAAATTTAATATTTAAAACAAAACCGTTTAGAACACGACGCCTGTTTTTAAACATATTTAAAACACTGTTTTAAAACAAACTGTTTTAAACATTATACTACTTAAACTCTATTAATGAATAACATGTGTCTTTATAGTTTATAGTTCGTAGGTATTTTGTTACTCATACAAGTATAATTTAATTTTTAGTTTATTTGAATAATCTTGTAGTATCTAAGCCAGCATAAGCGCCCATTTTTGTATTTTTGTTATTGATATGATAAATTTTTGTATTATTGTAAAAGTCGAAACGTAAATAAATAAATAAATAAATAAATAACAACCCTGATGTAAACATATTTTATTATGGCGCCTCGGACTTGAGGAGAGAGAGGAGTGAATTTCGCACGTTTTCACGACCCATTTCTCTCCTTGAACGCTATTTGACTCTCAACTGTCCATGAACTCGACTCATTCTGCTCAAACTGAAACAACTTATTTACACAGACGGCGAAATGTGTGTGCGCGTGGACATATTTTATTGCTGTGCATAAATCACAAATTTAATAATACGTCTGAGAAAACTCTGACGGACAAAGATGGTGACCATAATCTCACATATGAGCGGATATGTTGCACGATCCGCGCAGCGGCGAGTGCAGTATTCCGCGAGTGTGTAATTGCCATACCTCTCGAGAAACGTACGATACTTTACCTACGCCCTAGCAAAATAAACAATGAGCATGAAAGAACAACTTATTTACTCAATAATTTTTGATAGTAACATGACATTTATGAAAACTAAATGACTACTTGATCAATACACAACAAAGAAATGTCATTTAGTTGTGTGGTAATCAATCAGCTGTCAGCATGTAATATACTTGTCAAAGCTATTACGTGCATGCGTAAGTAATGTCTATCATACGTGTCAATATGACAGTGTGGTATGATGCGGTCACTAGATAGGGCGTAGGTAATAGTATATTTCATCAGTAGTCCAGAAAAAGGGATTTTTCCGTGCGCGCGACATTTCCCGTGTGAGGCGTAGTCGAACACGGGAAGTTATGCAAGCACCGAAAAATCCATTTCTGGACGTGTAATGAACGCTATTTTTTATTATACTTATCTGAAAACAACAATAGAAAACCAAATATTTTCATATTTTTTTTTACTTTCAAAACTATAAGTTTTATAATAGTAAAAATAGAATTAAAATAAATATTAATGAAAATCAAATTTAATTGGAACTGTTATTATTAATAGTAAGGTTTATGGTACAATTAGTACTATTGCTAAAGTTTATTCCCTTTAGCATTTCACGATCCCTGAGTTATTTTTTCAGATGTATTTTCCGCATGAGAAGGGTTAAACAATTTCCTTGACACTTCTATTTTTAGAAGTGTCTTCTATGTATCCTTCTGCTGCATTAGAAGATCGCCATCCTCCGTGCCTTTTCAGAGTGAGCAAATCATCACCGCTTTCGACCAACATGGTTGCCGAAGAACGTCTTAGCCCGTGTCCAGTATATTTTTTCGGATCTTTTAGTTTTAGGTATTTTGCAATAAGTTTCGGAATGCCACTGATAGTATGGCATCCAACATGTTGAGCGTAACATTTGCGGTTTCGGTATGCAACAAATAATCTTCTGCTTTCCATTTGTTTATGTTGTAATAAATGTAAAAATATTGATCAAGTAATATTTGCGAAACTTTTGACAACGCAAATAACAAAAGTATTGTACAGACTGCAAATAAATAAGTTGAATTCCACTAGTTTGTTTTCTACAAAACCAACAGGTTATGGGCCCAGAGCGCATGAATTGAGAAAAGAACTTGTGTTCATCTCAAACTGAAAACAAACTGAAGTGGTGTTCCTGCAATTTTAAAAAAAAAACGATGACCGACCATCGAATATATGTGGAGAAACTCGAAGGGCCTGACGATTGGGCAAAATGGAAATGGCACATATTTATGGTGTTGCGTTCGTATGGACTAGAAGACATTGTTAACGGTGAACGTGAGTGTGTCAAGTTAACAGAAAATCCGTCAAACGAACAGAAAAAGGAATATGCTGAATGGCAGAAAGACGATGCAAAAGCAGCAAGTCTGTTAGCAAGTGCGCTGAGTAAACCAGTGGCCGAACTTGTGTTGACGTGTACCAATGCAAATGAAATTTGAACGAAGTAGTACCCAACGACTGAACATGTTGATTGAATCATTCTTCCGAGTTAATCGTGATGATACAGAAGATATTAGTACACATGTCGCAAAACTGCAGAAGTTATTTGTGGATTTAAATGACGAACTTGGAAAACACAAGGAAAACACATTGTCAGAAAGGATACTGAATGGTCGAATATTGTCTACATTAGGAAAGGAATATGATAATTTTAAAGATCTTTGGGACACAATTCCATCCGAAAATCAGAATCTAAATTTACTTATTGAAAAATTGTGTACGATTGAATTGCGTGACCAAAGCATAACACAATCAACTGTATTAGTAACGCACAGAAAGAAAATTCCTGGAAAAATATCAAAGGAACGGGCAAAGCAAAAGTTTCCATGTAACAATTGTAAACAATTAGGGCATTGGGCAGCGGAATGTCCACAAAAGAAGAAAGGCAAGCAACAGAAGAAGCAAAGTGACAATTCCACTGACAATTCTACATTTATGTCACAACATGTCATGGGCGCATTAATTCAAAATAACGTTGATGCAAATAAATGGTATTGTGACAGTGGTGCAAGCAAGCACATTACTCCGAATAGACAGTGTTTCGTCTCGTATAGTGAATTTGCAGTGCCTGAAGTAATTTCTATTGGTAAACAAGACATGTTTATGTATGCGTATGGACAAGGTACAATAGAAATTAAAGTCCACCTAAACAATAGAAACTATAATGCTAAAATGATTAATGTGTTATACGTTCCTGATGCAAGTGCGAATTTGTTTTCTGTAAAAGCTACAATAGAAAATGGCCACAGTGTGACTATGGATAACAGATGTGTTAAAATTAGAGATGCAACTACTAATACTACTAAAATGACTGGATGTATGAAGAATGGTCTGTATGCACTTAACATGCAAGTTATTAAGCTGAAGGTAAATGTTCAAGCTAATTTAGTTTCATCATCCAACACGTTACAAGTGTATCATGAACGACTTGGTCATCAAAACAAACAACACGTGAAAAGTATCTTGAAGAAAATGGACCTAGATGTACAAGGATTGAAAGAAGAGTTCTGTGATGGATGCGCATTAGGAAAAATGCATAGGTTGCCATTCAAGAAAAGAACGAATCGTACAACAAGTACTGGTCAACTAATCCACGCAGATGTTAATGGTCCAATGAAAACTGAGTCATTTGGTGGTGCAAGATATTATGTATGTTTTAAAGATGATTATAGCAAGTATCGAAGAATCCATTTTCTGAAGCAAAAAGGTGAAGTATGTGAAGTTCTGGAGACATTTTTAAACGAAGCAAAAACTAATGGACATGTTGTGAAGCGGTTCAGATGTGATGGTGGTAAAGAATTTGTCAACAAATCAGGTTCTAAATTACTCGCAAGTAGAGGAATTGAGCAATGGATTACTCCTCCTTATACGCCTGAACAGAATGGGACAGCAGAACGTGAAAATCGAACCATTGTGGAAGCAGCACGTTCTATGCTAAACTCAAGCAAGTTACCAAAAGGATTGTGGGCAGAAGCATGTAACACTGCAGCGTACATTTTGAATCGAACTGGAAAATCTTGTCTTCCCAACAAAACTCCGTATGAATTGTGGTATGGTCAATCATTTGACAAGCTTGATCACTTGAGGATTTTTGGCACTGGATGTTATGTCCATATAAATAAAAATTTCCGCTCGAAATTTGACAACAAAGGAGTATTTGGAAATCTTGATGGATATCGAGTATGGATTCCTTCTCAAAGAAAAGTAATAATGAGTCATGATGTTATATTCAAACCAGAAGTGGTGTGCAGCGTAACAATTCATGAAAATGCAGTTCCAGATAAAAGTCTACCAGTCACATCATCCAAAGAACAGGAAGATTCCGAGGCAATTGAAACGGAAAACTTTGATACAGAGCCTTATTCCGGAGGAAGTCAACTTCAAAATGAAATTATTGAATCGAATGACAGTGACAGAAATAATGAAAATAAAAGAACTAGAAGAGAACGAAAAAGACCAGGGTGGATAGAGAGTAACGATTTCATACTAACGGCTGGAAGCATTGTTAATGAATGTAAGGATCCAAACTCACTTACTGATGCCATGAATTCTAATGAAAAGGACAAATGGATGCAGGCTATTCAAGAAGAATTGGACTCTCTGAAAGAAAATAACACTTGGGTATTAGTTAAACGTCCAAAAGGCAAACAAATTATTAAAAACCGATGGGTTTTACGTCAGAAAACTGGAAGTAATGGAACTACTCGTTTTAAAGCTCGGCTCGTGGCGAAAGGATATGTTCAAAAGCCAGGAATTGATTATGAGGAAACGTTTAGTCCAGTTGCACGGTATGACACCATTCGAACTCTCTTAGCGGTAGCTGCTCTTAAGAACATGAAATTAAATCAATTCGACGTTAAAACGGCTTTTCTAAATGGAGTCCTCGAAGAAGAGGTATATTTAGAACAACCAGAAGGTTTTAATGATGGTACCGATCGCGTATGCCACCTAAAAAGAAGTTTGTATGGACTTAAGCAGGCACCACGTTGTTGGAACAAACGATTTATGGAATTTATGAAAAAGGAAGGTTTTCAAAACAGTAAGGCAGATCCTTGTTTATTTTTTTGTAGAAATAACAATCATTGCTTGTATGTTGCAATTTATGTTGACGATGGATTAGTTGTTGGTAGTGATAATGAAGAAATAACTAAATTCTTAAGAAGTCTTGAAAATGAATTTAGTATAACTCTAGGTTCCTTGAACAATTTTCTTGGTATGAAAATCGATCAACAACAAGATGGATCGATAAGAATTAGTCAAGAAAATTATACAAAAAGGATTTTGGATAGATTTAAAATGCAAGAATGTAATGCAGTTTCTACTCCTGTGTGTCACGAAGAAAGTAATTTGGATAAAGCATTATCATCTGATGTTTCATACCGAGAAGCAGTGGGTTGTTTGATGTACCTCATGATCGCGTCTCGTCCAGACATTGCTTTTGCGGTGAATAAAGTTTCTAGGGCCATGAAGAATCCAACAATAGAAGACTGGAATCGAATAAAACGTATACTTCGTTATCTGAAGGGTACTATAAACTATGGTATAGTATATCATAAAGAAGAAAGAAATCTAGAGGTTTACAGTGATGCTGATTTCGCTGGCGACAAGAAAACGAGACGCTCAACATCTGGAATTGTAGCAACATATGCTGGTGGAGCCATAACATGGTCCAGCAAATTACAAAAAGTAGTAGCGACTTCTACAACTGAAGCTGAAATAATAGCAGCAAGTGAAGGAGCAAAAGAACTAATTTGGTTGCAGCGTTTATTGTCGGAACTGGTTGATGTACCAGAGGTGCTCTCAACACTTTATGTCGACAATGCAAGTGCTATCAAGCTGGCGAAAAATCCGGAGTTTCATCAAAGGTCAAAGCACATTGAAGTTCGATACTTTTACGTACGAGAAAGGTTCCTCAATGGTGAACTCAAGTTGATGCACATCGATGGAAAAAATCAGCTAGCGGATTTATTGACAAAGCCGCTAGAACGTGTTTGTTTTAATAGGCTACGGAAAAGCATAGGTGTACAAAATTGTGATAATTAATTCTGTATCAGATCAATTATTTTTAGATTTGGAGGAAGTGTTGTAATAAATGTAAAAATATTGATCAAGTAATATTTGCGAAACTTTTGACAACGCAAATAACAAAAGTATTGTACAGACTGCAAATAAATAAGTTGAATTCCACTAGTTTGTTTTCTACAAAACCAACAGTTTAGGCCGTAAATCTGCATATTTGCGGTAAAGTGTGCAGGGCTCGAATGTACATCCTTCATTTGTAATCGTAAAACTTCTTGATTTATGATTTTTTCCATCTCGCAAAAACACGATAAGGAAACGGCCATTATCTTCCACATCATCTAAACTTAAACGTATTAAATCATCTCGACGGCACGCACCGAAGATTCCAAACACTAATATGACTTCTGCTAATAGATATTATATTGCTCATCTGAAGCTTCGCATAAAAATTTGGTAACTTGTTCTGCTGTAAGAACTCCGGACTTTTTTGGTACATAACCTACAGCTTGAAGCTTCAAAAAAGCAACCGTTTTTCGAAAATTGTTCGGATCGATATTTTCTTTTACAGCCAAACAACTTCTTATCATCGAGAATCTACTCCACAAAGTTGACGATTTTAAAGATTTGGACTTTTCAGAAAAATATACTAGTAGTACATCGTCACTCACACTGTTTATATTCTTCTGAGTTCGCCATTCATTAAAAATGTTATATTCTTGTTCGTACCTGGATCTTGATTTGGCCGGTAGTAAATCTGCACTAACTCGTGCCGCTCGCTCCAATATCTCATCAGGAATATCAGCTACATCAGGATTATCGTACATTTTAAACAATCGAATGGATTATTTCAATGACGGAAAAAGAAAAGTCAAACGTCAACCGTTGCTATGGTTACATTTCGTAGGCGCACGAAAAGAGCGCACAAACAAACACTTTCTGCGGTGGCTTGAAAAAGCGACGTTTTCATTATTCTAGAGCAGAGGTGTCCAAACTACGGCCCGCGGGCCGAACCCGGCCCGGCAGGCTATTTTATCCGGCCCGCCAAGGATTTTGAAAAATTTCGTAAAATATAAATGTAGCGTGGCGCGTCGGTATTAGATCTCGCGCAGATGAAGAGCGCATTCGGTTAGAATGAGCACGGTATCACGCTCGAAAAAGTACAGTCTGGTATTCAAGTTTTTTCTGTATTCTGCGATACGACTCGGCCGCTCGACTACATGAATGATTTTGTACATGAATGATTTTGACTGTACGTAGGCGGCGCGCAGCGGCAGACTGCACTCAACTGCAGTGCCTGCAAAGCTACGAGATTGTCCACGACAAACCAAAAATTCGTCGGCCGCGGAGCTTATTTACATTCTTTACAGTTGATATATTGTAAATTGGTATGTTTAGATTTATATTTAATATATTATAACTTAATTATTATGTTAATATTATTTTTTAAAGTTGAACATGGAAACAAAAAGAAGAAAAGTAGATGACGAATGCCGCGTTTTTAAAGAAGAATGGGGATTCAAATATTTCTTTGTGCAATCGCAGTCAAAGAATGGCAAAGCTATATGTGTAATTTGCAATGACACTGTTGCTGTAATGAAGGAATTCAATTTACGTCGACATTATGAAACAAAACATGCTTCAGCTTACTCACAATTTAAGGACAAGCAGCGTACTGAAAAATTTGAAAAAATGAGTCGTAGTTTGTCTTCTCAGCAAAATTTATTTAGGAAGGCAAACTCGGAAAATGAATCATTGACTTTAGTTAGCATGAAAGTTGCTTATTTGTTGGCGAAAAAAGGGAAGCCCTTTATGGATGGAAACATCGTTAAAGAGTGTATGATGGAAGCTGTTGGAGTATTATGTCCGGAAAAGGTGAAACTTTTCAAAACGATAAGTCTTTCCCGCAATACTGTTGCTCGTCGAATTGACGATATTGGCAATAATATACTCCACCAGATTTCTGGGAGAGCACAGCGTGTCACTCACTATTCTATCGCGATGGATGAATCGACCGACGTTAGTGACACCTCACAACTCTTAGTATTTGTTCGTGGAGTTGACGACGATCTTAATGTCACCCAAGAATTAGCATCGGTTAACAGCATGCATGGCACTACAACTGGAGCAGATATTTTTAAGGAACTACAACAGACGTTGACCAAATATAACTTGGACTGGAATCGACTCCAAGGTGTGACAATTGACGGAGGAAGAAACATGTCTGGTGCAAATATTGGGGTGGTTGGGCTAATAAGAAAAGCTTGTGAAAGCGCAGGAGCAACAGTACCAATTTTTCTGTACAATATAATCCACCAACAAGCCCTATGTGTAAAACATGTCGACATGAGCTGCGTTTTGAAACCAGTTGTTTCTGTCGTAAACTTTATTCGATCACGTGCACTTAATCATCGCCAGTTTCGATCTTTCCTCGAAGAAATTGAATCTGAGTCTGTTGACGTGTTAAAGTGTTATTGCAGTTCTTCAAGCTCAGAAAGAAAATTTTTCTTGCGGAAAAGAATCACCCTGAGCCGCTTTTATCGGATGCAGAGTGGCTCTGGAAGTTGGCAATTTTTGCAGATGTGACACACGTAAATAACTTGAATTTAAAGCTCCAAGGTAAAAACAACTTAATTTGTGATTTATTCGAGCAAATCAAAGCATTCAGAGCCAAGCTGATATTGCTCGAAAGTCATATGAATGAATGTAATTTCTCCCATTTCACGTGCTGCGAAAAATTTAGTACAGAAACTGACGAAAGATTTCCCACCATATTTGCAGTAAAAGTAATCGCGGATTTAAAACTAGAATTTCAAAAGCGTTTTTCTGATCTTGACATAAATTCAAGGGAAATTCGGCTGTTTCAAAATCCTTACGACTGCAACTTTGGCGACGTTTCAAGTAAGTTTCAAATGGAAATAATTGATCTTCAAGCTAGCGATTAAATTAAGAACAAATACAAGGAAGAAACTTGATAGATTTTTACAAATTTTTGGACGCAAAAGAGTTTCCAAATTTAAAGCAATTGGCTGGTAAATTTATTTCTATGTATGGCACTACCTATATGTGCGAACAAACTTTTTCTAGGATAAAGTATCTGAAATCTAAATATAGGGCAAATATATCGGATGATCATTTGCAATCATTGCTAATAATTGGTGTTTCCGATTTGAATCCCAACTTTGAAGAAACTCTCCAGGAAAAAACCCAGTTCCACCATTCCCATTAAAAATTGCATGAAATAATTTTATAATAATATAATTTAGACATGTTTGTTTATTATTGTTATATCTGTAATTTACTATAAAAAATAAAATTCAATGCTGCTTTACTTGTAATAAGGTTTTTTAATTCACATATTTACGATGCTTGGCCCCCGCTAATGAATTTAAATACCAAACTGGCCCTCGCAGCAAAAAGTTTGGACGCCTATGTTCTAGAGGCATATGGAAACGAAGTGTTTTCAGCCGTAATATAACGAGTGGTATGATTATTATCGATGATATTTTGGAGTTGAAACCGAGCTGCAGATTCAACGAGTACGCAGCACGAGTTGAATGTGCTGCTTCGGTTTCAACGACAAAATATCATCGATAATTAATCATATCACGAGTTATATTTAGTGAGAGAATATAACGAATAAAATAATGTGAGTCCCTTAACATTATCGACAGCTGAGATATTGTTGTTTCCCTATTGATTGAGAATTTTTTAACCGCACAAAAGATGGTAAACTGCCGCCACTGTGATTCTTTATTCATGACGGTGTTTTTTGGCGTCGCACTTTTCACATTTCTATTAATATCACTGCACGAAACTTTTCCTATTTTGACGTTTCGAATGACAGGACAACTTAACACCCACCGCTTCTTTTGTTTTTTATCATCGCGGTGATAGACATGTACCTACGGCTTTCCTTGCATTTCATTGGTTTAAAATTCGTTCTAGTAGGCTATGAGTTATATTCTCAGCCGTAATATAACGAGCGGTATGATTATTATCGATGATATTTTGGAGTTGAAACCGAGCTGCAGATTCAACGAGTACGCAGCACGAGTTGAATGTGCTGCTTCGGTTTCAACGACAAAATATCATCGATAATTAATCATATCACGAGTTATATTTAGTAAGAGAATATAACGAATAAAATAATGTGAGTCCCTTAACATTATCGACAGCTGAGATATTGTTGTTTCCCAATTGATTGAGAATTTTTTAACCGCACAAAAGTTCGTAAACTGCCGCCACTGTGATTCTTTCTTTATTCATGACGGTGTTTTTTGGCGTCGCACTTTTCACTTTTCTATTAACATCACTGCACGAAACTTTACCTATTTTGACGTTTCGAATGACAGGACAACTTATCACCCACCGCTTCTTTTGTTTTTTATCATCGCGGTGATGGACATGTACTTACCGCTTTCCTTACATCTCATTGGTTGAAAATTCGTTCTAGTAGGCTATGAGTTGTATTCTCAGATAAGTATAATAAAAAATGTATAATTAGACTATGAGGGTATTAATAATGTACACGTTAAATATAACATTTCGCGTACAGAATCAGGGGAATTATCGGTTTTATAATAAAATGATACGTCCTCTTCCAGTTAGGTTAATTATTTTTATTCGCACTTTCTTGTATGTATGTATCGAATTCGCACTGATTTGAAGTAGTAAATAATTAAAATACCTTGTAACATGGAACGGTAGGCAGTGTCGGTGATGGCGAATACATGGGGCGGTACCTCGTGCCTTTTTATCCCTTTATACCTCTCCATTATCTTCTCTGTGTAGATGGGTAACTTTTTGTACGGGTTCACCACCACGCAGAAAAGTCCTGAATATGTCTGAAAATTACAATTACAAATTAATCACGTACATTCATTTCCAGACTAAGCATGTAGTAAAATTTCGACCCGAGACAAATTTTCACGGGAAAAAAAAAAGTGATCACCTATGCGGTGATCAGTTTATTTTTCCCCCGTGAAAATTTGTCTCGGGTGTGCGCTGTAGGCAACCCAGTTCGCAATTGGTCATTGCCATTTACGGCTAAATTTTTACTTGGCTATTTCCATTTTTTTTTCGAATAAGACCTAACGATGTAGAATTTCAAAATCTACTATACTGATCGTATTTATTACTGTGCTTTTTGGCGATTTTCCAGGGAAATACGAATTTCCGGTGCGACAGACGTCAATTTCGGGCGGTGAGTTCAAACATAATGGTATTGACAAGTTTTTTTTTATTTCTTCTTGTAATCATATTTTACACCTTTTCATTATCTTGATACTGTTAGGCCTCTGAGTCCTTTTAGATCAACTATTTATAATTTACTTTCTTTATATGTCTTTAGTTTGGTTCTCATTGATCAGTTGATGAAATATGATTAAAATATATGTAAATAAATTTGTAAAAATTAATAGAAATGAAAATCACTTGGTTTGTTTTACTAATATATTAGTGAAACAAACCAAATGATTTCCATTTCTATTAATTTTTATAAATTAATTTACATATTCTTTATACAGGGTGAGTCACTAAGCGGAAATCGGTCTATAGTGGGCGTATCGTTGAAAATAGCAAAAAAAGTTTCAAATAAAAGTTGTTCAGAATCAAGTTTTTCATAACCTAAAATTATTGCTAAATATGGCGGCCTTGCGGTTATACCGGAAGTAAACACCAACTTCCTTATTTTAAATAGAACACCCTATATAATTTTACATTTTTGGATTGCTCGTTAAAAATAAACATAAGTTTATGCACACAAAATTGGGTCTCAGTTGAACCGTTTTCGAGTTATTTCTTTTTTTTTTTTATAAATTTGACGATTTTAGAGCTCGACGCTATTAACAATATCTTCAAAACGAAATAAGTCAGAGTTGTGCGGCTTACGGTTGTGGATTCGGGAAGAAATGTAGTATTTGTTTAGGTTTTTGCCAATAGTCAGATTTTCTAAATTGAACCGAGTCCGTCGACGGTATTCTTTAATACTTCAAACATGCATAACTTCATTTTTTTAAATGGAACCATCTATCTATCTTGAGATACTTTATCTGTCGCGAAATTAAATTTCCTTTTTATTGATACCGGGTTGTTGCCATATCCTTCCAACAGTTTTTGAGAAATTTGCGATTTTGTAAAAATTTTAATACATTTCGTATTATCGCGTTAGCCCTAGATACTGATTATGTTTGGTGATTTTGTTTTGACATTTAGTTATTCATCGAGATATTCTCTGTTTTTTTTTAAGTTCATTTTAAAGCTTTAAATAAGTGATTTCCACTCCCAGACTAAGCATGAAGTAAAATTTCGAGTTTAGAAAAGCCCCGTGAAAATTTGTCGAGGGTCGCGCAGCGACCCGAGACAAATTTTCTGGGCTTTTCTAAACTCGAAATTTTACTTCATGCGCCACGCGTACAAAACACAGATTTTAAGCGAAGTTCGAATATACATAAATTTCTCAATATTTGAGTGATTTATACGCGTGACGCATGAAGTAAAATTTCGAGTTTAGAAAAGCCCAGAAAATTTGTCCCGGGTCGCTGCGCGACCCTCGACAAATTTTCACGGGGCTTTTCTAAACTCGAAATTTTACTTCATGCTTAGTCTGGGAGTGGAAATCACTTCTTTAAAGCTTTAAAATGAACTTAAAAAAAACAGGGAATATCTCAATGACTAACTAAATGTCAAAACAAAATCACCAAACATCATCAGTATCTAGGGCTAACGCGATAATACGAAATGTATTAAAATTTTTACAAAATCGCAAATTTCGCAAAAACTGTTGGAAGGATATGGCAACAACCAGGTATCAATAAAAAGGAAATTTAATTTCGCATCAGATAAAGTATCTCAAGATAGACGGTTCCATTTAAAAAAATGAATTTATGCATGTTTGAAGTACTGAAGAATACCGTCGACGGACTCGGTTCAATTTAGAAAATCTGACTAATGGCAAAAACCTAAACAAATACTACATTTCTTCCCGAATCCAAAACCGTAAGCCGCATAACTCTGACTTATTTCGTTTTGAAGATATTGTTAATGGCGTCGAGCTCTAAAATCGTCAAATTTATCAAAAAAAAAAGTGAAATAACTCGAAAACGGTTCAACTGAGACCCAATGTTGTGTGCATAAACTCATGTTTATTTTTAACGAGCAATCCAAAAATGTAAAAATATATAAGGTGTTCTATTTAAAATAAGGAAGTTGGTGTTTACTTCCGGTTTAACCGCAAGGCCGCCATATTTAGCAATAGGTTTAGGTTATGAAAAACTTTATTCTGAACAACTTTTATTTGAAACTTGTTTTGCTATTTTCAACGATACGCCCACTATAGACCGATTTCCGCTTAGTGACTCACCCTGTATAGGGCCCGTATTCACAGCTCCGTTGCATTTTGTCATCGGTAAGAAGTCGTACTGAAATGACGTCATTTTAGTAAGAATTTACCAAAGCGTATGGAGTTAAATGACGTCGTTTTGATGCAAGTTCTCACCGATGACAAATTGCACGAGTGCTGTGAACGGCCCCCTAGATCAGTGGTCTCCAAACTACGGCCCGCGGGCCAAATCCGGCCCGCGACTTGCATGAATCCGGACCGATGAGAAGTTGGCCACGACTTTCCAGCCACGGATTTTGGCGCCTCCACCATCGCCCGATTTTCAATGAATAATAAATTATTATCAATTGGCTGAAACCACATATTTTTGGCACAATTGAATTCCTGAACAGCTAGGAAAAAAATACAAATAATCTATTTACAGTTTACGTTAAAATTTTCCGATAAAATGAATTTTTCGGACGACATGTTTAAAAAAAATCATATCTTCTGTTTGGACAAGGAAACCCTAAAATTTCTTATCAAATATAAACTAAGCACACTCTAATTAACAATTTTAAGCAATTTATTTTTAGTGGCACTCAAAAATTACGACTTGGTATGACTTTGAAAGTGACATATATTCCCAGCCACGGATCGGACGAAATGTTTAAAAAAATCATAACTTCTGTTTGGACAAGGAAACCCTAAAATTTCTCATCAAATATGAACTAAGCACACTCTAATTAACAATATTAAGCACTTTATTTATAGTGGCACTCATAAATTACGACTTGGTATGACTTTAAATCTGGCATATATTCCCAGCCACGGATCGAACGAAATATTTAAAAAAATCATAACTTCTGTTTGGACAAGGAAACCCTAAAATTTCTCATCAAATATAAACTAAGCACACTCTAATTAACAATTTTAAGCAATTTATTTTTAGTGGCACTCAAAAACTACGACTTGGTATGACTTTGAAAGTGACATATATTCCCAGCCACGGATCGGACGAAATGTTTAAAAAAATCATAACTTCTGTTTGGACAAGGAAACCCTAAAATTTCTCATTAAATATGAACTAAGCACACTCTAATTAACAATATTAAGCAATTTATTTATAGTGGCACTCATAAATTACGACTTGGCATGACTTTGAAAGTGATGTTAGATGACCACCCAAGTGCTAGACGGACTGTCGCCATATAAAGACTATCTACCCTAACGTTCGTGGGAAACAACCCCATTATATAGTATCTTAAGTTTAGCAGGTGTACTAGACACCCTTTTTGTATTACATTTCATTATTTTCCATTAAGTGACTTTTACCATTAGTGTCGTAGATATATGTATATTTATTAGGTACCATTCTCTTTTAATTTCATCAAGTAACTTTTACCATTAATGTCTTAGACCTGTATTTATTAGGCACCCTTAAGTCTGAAAGCCTTTTTCTGTATCGACGATAGGTAAATACCACCCTCGTGGGAACGTCCCCAAAAACGGGCCTCTGTCTGTCCTCACGCGTGTGGTCTTACCTCCATATATATACCCTTTCTAGAACTTAAGCAGTTAGTTAGTACCCAACCGTCATTCTGAATACATGCTGTATTGTAATTATTGTTATAAGAATAAAGTTAAGTTAAGTGTTTAAGTGCAACATTGACTTTTCACTCCCGGTATCCAACATATTATTGGTGTCAGAAGTGGGATAGTCGGGACGTTCATCCGGTTCGCGAAATAAGCCAACGAATTCGTCTTCCCAGAGGAAACTCCTGGTGCAACATAAGAAGATTTCAGGCCCGATCCAGAGAACGGCGATCAGCAACATTCCGACTGTCTGAAAATATTGGAACAACGGTGAGTCGCTTTTTATTCAGTCTTGCATCCTTAACTCTTTTTTCCTAAACAAACAAAAACATCATGCCTAACTCCGAACAAAATGACAATGCTAACTCACTTTCACTTGATTTCTTAATTAAACTTATTCCGAATAACTTCGACGGAGATAGATACAAAATAAGAAGTTTTATTAAGCAAGTCGATTCGGTTTTCGAACTCGCTAGTGATCAACAAATACCTCCACTTCTTTTATTTGTCAAAAGTAAAATTACGGGTAAAGCTCGCGAACAGATCGATATTCACTGCAACTTAACCACATGGGAGGATATTTCAGAATTATTAATTAATTTATATCAGGATAGGAAATCTCTTGATCAATTACTTGAAGAGCTAACTAATATTAAACACGAACAACATGAAAACGTGTCACAATTCTACCAGAGATTAGAAGATTTAACTTCCCGTACATTAGCTATTATACATTCAACCGAAAATGATAAAGAACGCCTAAAAGGACGCCTCCTAATGATTGAAGACATTGCATTGAACCGTTTCATCTATCACTCGAATCCTAATTTATCTCAAATGTTAAGGTATCGCGAATTTAAAACTATTAACGAAGCGCTTACCGCAGCAATTGCCGAGGAAAAAGCGTTGAGATTAACTTACAAGTCTATTGAAATAAAATGTAAAACTTGTGGAAAAAATAATCACCTTACAAAAGATTGTTTCCGCAATAAACCTCAAATCCGCACGAAATCTATACATTTCTCTAACAATTCTCATAACTATCAAACTCCTAGAAATCCAGCGAATCAACAAAAACAATGTAGATATTGCAAAAGGCCAGGTCACGTACTCGAGGAATGTCGTAAAAGGCAATATAACAATTCAAAAAAATCAACATCACAAAATCAAAATAATCAAAATGCGTCAGTAAATTTTCAGGAGCGACTGATAAATCGAGTCCCTCCTCCTATACCAAACCAACAAAATCAAATCACTCAAGCACTGGAACAATTCCATTTATAATGAATTCAAACTTGCATCCAATCGCAAATTCCGAAATAAATTCTAATTCAAACTCGCATGCAATCGCAAATCCTAAATCCAAATCAAACATCCAAGAAAATCAATCTCTAATAAAAATTAAATCAAATCCTAAATCCAAGTTGCATCCCATAACTAATGAAGATACAAAATCAAATGTTGAAACGATCCAACACGTAAATATTTCTAATTCATTCTTCAGTTCAAATGATTTAATTTATGTTACATTTCAATCTGACATGTCCAATTGTCCAGATAAAACGATTAAATTATTAATCGACACGGGCGCTTCCATATCTTTAATTAAAGCTATGAGCTTATCAAAATTCAAAATCCACGATAAAAATCCAGTTGCTCTTAACGGATTAGCACCAAACATTCCAATTTACACCTTAGGTGAAACCGAAATCAACCTCCAAATTCACAATAAACGAATAAAATCTAATTTCCAAATCATAGATGCAATCACTAATATCCCTTTCGACGGCTTACTAGGCGACGATTTTCTAAGAACGCATAGCGCAAAAATCGACTATAGTTCTTTTTCTCTAATTCTAAATTCAATTTCTATTCCAATTCCAATTCATCGTAATACGCCTCAATCATCATCAATAAATATTACTGTTCAACCTCGAACGGAAACTGTCGTCAGAATCAACGTAAATAATCCACTCAACCTCAAAGAGGGTATAATTATTAATCAAAATCTCGCAGCCAATCAATCTCTTTTAATTCCAAATTCAATGGTTTATATCAATGACCAAAATCAGTGTTTAATTACGCTAATAAACAAATCATCAATAAAACAAATTGTCACAGTCCCTTCTATATCAATTGAACCTATTTCTAACACTCATTCAATCTTTCAAATAAATCAAAATTGCATAAACAATCCTGAAAGAGAAAAACTACTAAATCAAAATTTAAGGCTTGATCATCTCAACTCAGAAGAGAAAACTTCAATCACGAAAATTTGTCGAGAATTTAAAGATTTATTTTATTTACCAAACGATAACTTAAGTTATACAAACGCTACTTGTCATAAAATTCCCATTACAGACCCGCTTCCAATTCATACAAAATCTTATCGATATCCAGAGGTACACAAGAACGAAGTAAATAAACAAATCGAGAAGATGTTAAGTCAAGGGATAATAAAACCGTCCACCAGCCCTTGGTCCAGCCCCTTATGGGTTGTCCCGAAAAAACTAGACGCCACAGGCGAACGGAAATGGCGGATAGTTATCGACTACCGCAAATTAAATGAAAAAACGGTCGGTGACGCCTACCCTTTACCTAACATCGAAGATATCTTAGACCAATTAGGGCACGCACAATATTTCACGACGCTAGATTTAGCCAGCGGATTCCATCAAATATTAATGGACACTGATGATGGTCCAAAAACTGCATTCAGCACCCCCAATGGCCACTATGAATACACGAGGATGCCTTTTGGATTAAAAAATGCGCCTAGTTGTTTTCAGAGGCTAATGAATAACGTACTCATGGGGCTCACTCACAATCAATGTTTTGTTTATCTCGACGATATTGTCATTTATGGAGTCTCACTCGATGATCATAACCGTAAATTAAAAAACATATTCTCTCGCTTACGGCAGAACAATTTAAAACTACAGCCAGACAAATGCGAATTTCTGAACAAATCGTGTCAATATCTAGGACATATAATTTCAGACGAAGGTCTTAAACCTAATCCTAATAAAATAGAAGCTATTAAATCAGTACCTCGTCCACAAAATCCGAAACAGATCAAAATTTTCCTAGGCATGATCGGCTACTATCGCAAATTTATTAATAACTTTTCCACAATAGCCAAACCCCTGACGGTGTTATTAAAAAAGGATGTCGAATTTCATTGGAAAGATGAACAAGAAACAAGCTTCCAAACCCTAAAAAATAAATTAATTCGAGAGCCTATATTGCAATATCCAGATTTTACACAACCCTTTATCTTAACTACAGACGCCTCGAACGTAGGAGTCGGTGGTGTTCTTTCACAAATGAAAAACGGAGAAGACCTCCCAATCGCCTATTACTCCAGGTCATTAAATAAAGCGGAAACAAACTATTCAACCACGGAAAAAGAACTTCTAGCTATTCTAAACTCCACAGAACATTTCCGTCCTTATTTATATGGAAGAAAATTTACCATATACACCGATCATAGGCCATTACAATGGCTCTTTAACATGCAAAATCCCTCGTCACGGCTCGTTCGTTGGAGACTTCGTCTCAGCGAATATGAGTATGAAGTAAAATATAAACCTGGACGCATAAATTCAAACGCCGATGGACTTAGTAGATTATTTCCTGAAACAGGAATTGTTAACTATGTTAACAGTGATTCTTATGGAGAATTCATTAAATTCCATTATAACAATCAAGAAGTGATTATTTATGATAAGGAAAATCGACCACTAACTTCAATAAAAACTCCTATAGTAATGTTTTGGTCTCAGGATCTCGATGAAAGTAATCCATACTCAGATTTTATTCAAAGTCATTTTAATTTAGAAAATATTAAACCAACCATAAACGGTTGTAATAAACTGAGTAATTCTAAACAAACTGTCTATTTACTATTCCCTACTAATTTTCACTTCGATAAACTCGAATACAAGAACATTTTACATTGCTTGCAAACATTTAGAAAAACGATTAAAGATAATGAATTCACTTTAATACCACCAGATCATCATAATAACATTAAATTACCGCAATTGTATGAAATGCTAAAATTTGTCTTTAAAAACAATTTAATAAAAATATACAACACAACTAAAATCACTCCAAAGAATCAAGACGAGATAAAACAAATATTAATTGACAATCACGACAGCAAATTCTCAGGACATTACGGATTCAACAAAACCTATTCAAAAATTAAAGAACGTTACTATTGGCCTTCAATGAAATCAGACATAAGAAAATACATTAAGAACTGCCAGTCATGTCAGATTAATAAAACCGATTTTAAACCAACAAGACAACCTATGGAGATCACATCTACGTCAACCGAACCACTAGAACGTTTAGCATTAGATATTGTAGGTCCCCTACCAATAACAGAAAATGGCAATCGATTCATCTTAACAGCCCAAGATGATTTAACTAAATTCAGTTTCGCCGAACCAGTCCCCAATCACGAATCTAAAACAATTGCTAGTGCACTCACTCGAATAATCACATACTTCGGAATTCCTAAAACTTTATTAACCGATCAAGGTCCAGATTTTATGTCCAAATTAATTAAGGAATTAACGCGACTATTTAAAACTAGACATATATCCACCACACCTTACCATCCTCAAACTAACGGGGCATTGGAAAGATCACATCTAACTTTAAAAGATTACCTAAAACATTACATCAAACCTAATCAGTCTGATTGGGATGAATACATCCATTTTGCTATGTTTAGCTATAATAGTTCTACTCATAAATCGACTAATCATACCCCTTACGAACTATTATTTGGTCATAAACCATATTTGCCATCTTCCATAACACAGGAACCTAAACTACTCTACACTTATGATGATTACGTCAAGTCACTACAAAACAAATTAAACAATTCATTCAAAATAGCCCGCGAAAATATAATAAATTCAAAAAACTCAAGCAAACGTCTTTACGATAGAAAGAATAACTCGTGTGAATTTAAGGTAAACGATAAAGTCTACATTAAAAACAAATCAACTAACCCCAAACTTTCCAAGAAACTTTGTCCGAATTTCAAAGGACCATACAAAATAACACGAATCTTCGATAACCAAACAGTAGAATTGCAATTGAAAAACAAAAAGGTAAAATATCATAAAAACTTACTGAAACCTTCCTCGTTTTCAGATGACGACGATTGTAATCTTGATCCTATCGATCCTACCGATCCTGGTCCATTGTAATGATCTCTATCAAATATATCAATTAAACCAAACAAGCGGAATTTACTACAATAATTTAGGAAACGCTAGGATATCAAATTCAAAAATAACATTACTATCCCATTTAAACATTTCTTTCTTATCTGAGGCTCGCGGAACACTTGAGAATTCAATCCTCAAATCAATAAATCTTTGTGGTTCTCTATCAAAAGGCAATAAGAATTCACATTCGTCAATTTATTGCGAACAAAATTTAGGAAACATTAACGATCAACTAAAACTAATTTATAAAAAACAAGAAATATTGAATCATTATATTGGCAAAGAAAACAGGAAACGCCGTGGTTTAATAAATGGCGTATCTACAGCACTACGTTGGCTAATTGGTACACCCGATGCCAATGATGCGAAATATTATTCCGATAGTATTCACTCGATAATAGACGATAGACAGCAAATCAACGGTCTCTTAAAATCACAAATTCAAGTAATTTCGAGCACGATTCGAAATTTTAATAACTCTTTTGTTGCATTAAAGGAAAACGAATCAAAATTAAATAAAAATTTATTCAAAATTGCAAATCTTGCACAAAACAATCAAGGAAAAACCAATGATTTAGAATTGGATTCAATCATTATTCAACATATTTCAACATTATCCAGTCTTGCAAATAGAGTAATGGAGGAATTTGATAATTATATTCACGCCATTAATATTGCTAAACATGGAATTCTATCTCCGGAGATTGTCACTCCAAAAATCTTAATTAATGAGCTATTGAAATACAAAGGCGAATATGAACTTCCTTTATCACCATCTTATAAAAACGCTCTAACTTACTACAAATTAATACATTTAGATGTCATTGTTGATGAGCGAAACATTGTCATATTTGCATTGAATATTCCGTTATTAGACAAACTATCCTACACTATTTTTGAAATGATCCCGTTACCTATGCAACATCAAGATCCTCTAATATATTCCTACATACAACCTAGTTATCGATATCTCCTAATATCACAACCAAAAACCTTATATAACCTTATGCAAGATTTGAATAAATGCGACGAATTCATCAAAGGATCGTTCATCTGCCAAGGAGTCTCCACCACAAGAAGAACTGAAATCGCCAATTGCGAAATCCAATTGTTGTCGCCGCATCTCTCCAAGATTCCAGAAGAATGTTCAACTAGAACCATCAGAGCCGATATCCAGACTTGGAAATCCATCCGGAATAACGAATGGATATATGTGTTGCTGAAATCAACAACGTTAACAATCCTCTGTGATGACCACATGGAGGACGTAATTCTTAATAAAACAGGAATCATCCGATTGTATCCCGGTTGCAAGGGATACACCGATTACTATGTTCTCGAAGCAACCAGCGAAATGTTCTCCAACATATCCGTCGACTACGTTCCAAAAATTAATATTTTGCAAGACGAATGCTGTGTCGACAAGAAAATCAACGATTCCATACCACTTCGAATACAACCCATTAAACTATCAAATATCGACCTCACCGAATTAAAGTATGCAGATAAAAAACTCAACGAATTCGACGAGTTGTTAGACCACGAAATGAACAAACCGTTCATCGTAAAACATACTAGCTGGTATACACTAATCCTTAGCCTGCTAGGTGTTACATTAACGCTAATGTTGTGTTGTAACATCTGTCGTTGGTGTGGTTGGTGGAATTTGTTAAGACGTCTTTGCTGCTTCACAAGGAATCCAAGGAATGGAGAATTGATGCCACCCATTATAAAAAACTTCGTCAATTGCAACTTCGAATCGGACCTCCGATCTGAACGTCAATATCACACCGGAGAAATTGCAATTTACGAACGTGCCTCCGAAGAAATCGAACTTCAACCACCTCGTTACAATGCAGTAACGGCTTCAGCTCCCAGACGAGACGACAGGAGTTTCCCAAAATCCAGACGCAGCACCGTTCCTTTGTAGGACGAAACCTGTGTCTTCCCCCCATCTTTCGTCTTCAGCGGGGAGGTGTTAGATGACCACCCAAGTGCTAGACGGACTGTCGCCATATAAAGACTATCTACCCTAACGTTCGTGGGAAACAACCCCATTATATAGTATCTTAAGTTTAGCAGGTGTACTAGACACCCTTTTTGTATTACATTTCATTATTTTCCATTAAGTGACTTTTACCATTAGTGTCGTAGATATATGTATATTTATTAGGTACCATTCTCTTTTAATTTCATCAAGTAACTTTTACCATTAATGTCTTAGACCTGTATTTATTAGGCACCCTTAAGTCTGAAAGCCTTTTTCTGTATCGACGATAGGTAAATACCACCCTCGTGGGAACGTCCCCAAAAACGGGCCTCTGTCTGTCCTCACGCGTGTGGTCTTACCTCCATATATATACCCTTTCTAGAACTTAAGCAGTTAGTTAGTACCCAACCGTCATTCTGAATACATGCTGTATTGTAATTATTGTTATAAGAATAAAGTTAAGTTAAGTGTTTAAGTGCAACATTGACTTTTCACTCCCGGTATCCAACAGTGACATATATTCTCAGCCACGGATCGGACGAAATGTTTAAAAAAAAATATAACTTCTGTTTGGACAAGGAAACCCTAAAATTTCTCATCAAATATGAACTAAGCACACTCTAATGAACAATTTTAAGCAATTTAATTTTAGTGGCACTCATAAATTACGACTTGGCATGACTTTAAAAGATCGGATGAAATTAAAGAAAAAAATCATAACTTCTGTTTGAACAGGGAACATTTTACAAGAGTATTTTTATTCTCCTTGTTAAACTGCACTACTTTGCTAACCGTTTCTATTATTATTTTTTTTTAAATAAGTCAAGTTTCTGTAGCTGTTATAGTAGCCGAGATCCCCATAGTGAAAACTCACCATAATCCCGACTTTAAATTAGTTCGTGTAAAAAAAGGAAAAATGATAAGAGTAGACTCTAAGTTATAGGAATTTATTATTTATTATTTATATTATTTTTTACTAAACACTCCTGTGTAAAATTGGAGGTTTATTATATAATGGAAAAGTATTCGGAATGTTACCAGAAAATAGAAAAAAATACGGTATTCGAGAGGCCCACTTGAAAAGGATATTATTAATGATAAAATAATACACAGAATTGAATTGGATCACTTATTGAGGCGATATTTATCAATTTTTTTCGGATTTTGATGTGCATGCACATTTATTACAACATCATTCATTTATAAGAGGAAAACGAATTCATTCTTGTTGTAATCGTTAGATTGATCACATCGATTTTAATCTAGTGCCAGATATTGCTACAAGAATTCGATCCGTGGCTGGGAATATATGCCAGATTTAAAGTCATACCAAGTCGTAATTTATGAGTGCCACTATAAATAAAGTGCTTAATATTGTTAATTAGAGTGTGCTTAGTTCATATTTGATGAGAAATTTTAGGGTTTCCTTGTCCAAACAGAAGTTATGATTTTTTTAAACATTTCGTCCGATCCGTGGCTGGGAATATATGTCACTTTCAAAGTCATACCAAGTCGTAATTTTTGAGAGCCACTAAAAATAAATTGCTTAAAATTGTTAATTAGAGTGTGCTTAGTTTATATTTGATGAGAAATTTTAGGGTTTCCTTGTCCAAACAGAAGATATGATTTTTTTAAACATTTCGTTCGACCCGTGGCTGGGAATATATGCCAGATTTAAAGTCATACCAAGTCGTAATTTATGAGTGCCACTATAAATAAATTGCTTAATATTGTTAATTAGAGTGTGCTTAGTTCATATTTGATGAGTAATTTTAGGGTTTCCTTGTCCAAACAGAAGTTATGATTTTTTTAAACATTTCGTCCGATCCGTGGCTGGGAATATATGTCACTTTCAAAGTCATACCAAGTCGTAATTTTTGAGAGCCACTAAAAATAAATTGCTTAAAATTGTTAATTAGAGTGTGCTTAGTTTATATTTGATGAGAAATTTTAGGGTTTCCTTGTCCAAACAGAAGATATGATTTTTTTAAACATTTCGTTCGACCCGTGGCTGGGAATATATGCCAGATTTAAAGTCATACCAAGTCGTAATTTATGAGTGCCACTATAAATAAATTGCTTAATATTGTTAATTAGAGTGTGCTTAGTTCATATTTGATGAGTAATTTTAGGGTTTCCTTGTCCAAACAGAAGTTATCATTTTTTTAAACATTTCGTCCGATCCGTGGCTGGGAATATATGTCACTTTCAAAGTCATACCAAGTCGTAATTTTTGAGTGCCACTAAAAATAAATTGCTTAATATAGTTAATTAGAGTGTGCTTAGTTGATATTTGATGAGAAATTTCAGGGTTTCCTTGTCCAAACAGAAGTTATGATTTTTTTTAAACATGTCGTCCGAAAAAATCATTTTATCGGAAAATTTTAACGTAAACTGTAAATAGATTATTTGTATTTTTTTCCTAGCTGTTCAGGAATTCAATTGTGCCAAAAATATGTTGTGGTTTCAGCCAATTGATAATAATTTATTATTCATTGAAAATCGGGCGATGGTGGAGGCGCCAAAATCCGTGGCTGGAAAGTCGTGGCCAACTTCTCATCGGTTGAATCCGGCCCGCGATTGTTTGTATTTTTTTTTTGTAATGTCTTATTTTGGAATATTGTAACAATTGTTCCTTAAATTTTTCATAATTTTATAAAATTAATCGGATCTTGGCCGACTTTATTATGTAGAATTGTATTTGTGGCCCGCGAAGAAGATAGTTTGGAGACCCCTGCCCTAGATGATAAAACTAAGGCTAACATTATGATTATACATCATTTATATGTGCACTTTTATATAAATAAAACAATTTAAACACTTTCAAATATATATTGTATTAACGCTACAATTGTTTCGCCACACTGTGGCTTCTTCAGGCGAAGAAATGATAAATACAATTTGTCGGGTCGGGTATATATACAATGTTTATGAGGGGGTGGGTTTTTCAAAAAAGTGTAAATTTAAGAGGGGCGAATTAGTTAAATCTGTTTGATCGTTGAGAAGATGTCCTGAAAATGTTCTTTTATTGATTTCTAAACACTCCATGATGTTGAGTTTCCGACCTTTCCTTTCTAGATGTAGGACTTGCAAATTTTCATCGAAGTGGTGGTTTTCTTCGATGAGGTGGTTGGAGTATGTGAAGTTTGTTTTCTTTTGTTTCAAGCTGGTTAAATGTTCTTTTATCCTCTCTTGAAACGATCTTCCGGTTTGTCCTACATATTTCTTGGGGCAGTCTTTGCAAGTTAGTAAATAGACGCCACTTTGTTGAGTTTTATTATTTTTGTCTTTATTGTTTTTAATTATTTTTCCTAAGGTGTTATTTGTCCTGTATGCTATATTAATATTCAGTTTTCCTAACATTTTCCCGATTTTATTTCTATTGTTTCCTGTGAATGTTAATGAAGAGTAGTTTTTTATAGATTTGTTTTTGATAATTGGGTAAATGGAATGTATTAATTTATTTCTTTGTTTTTTCTGCACTATTTTTTTTTTTTGTACTAAACGGATTTAAAAAATCAATAATAGAAAAATTAGTACAGAAAAAACAAAGAAATAAATTAATACATTCCATTTACCCAATTATCAAAAACAAATCTATAAAAAACTACTCTTCATTAACATTCACAGGAAACAATAGAAATAAAATCGGGAAAATGTTAGGAAAACTGAATATTAATATAGCATACAGGACAAATAACACCTTAGGAAAAATAATTAAAAACAATAAAGACAAAAATAATAAAACTCAACAAAGTGGCGTCTATTTACTAACTTGCAAAGACTGCCCCAAGAAATATGTAGGACAAACCGGAAGATCGTTTCAAGAGAGGATAAAAGAACATTTAACCAGCTTCAAACAAAAGAAAACAAACTTCACATACTCCAACCACCTCATCGAAGAAAACCACCACTTCGATGAAAATTTGCAAGTCCTACATCTAGAAAGGAAAGGTCGGAAACTCAACATCATGGAGTGTTTAGAAATCAATAAAAGAACATTTTCAGGACATCTTCTCAACGATCAAACAGATTTAACTAATTTGCCCCTCTTAAATTTACACTTTTTTGAAAAACCCACCCCCCCATAAACATTGTATATATAGACGACCCGACAAATTGTATTTATCATTTCTTCGCCTGAAGAAGCCACAGTGTGGCGAAACAATTGTAGCGTTAATACAATATATATTTGAAAGTGTTTAAATTGTTTTATTTATATAAAAGTGAATATGAACTTTCAACATTTATCAGCCTTATCAATCAATTTATATGTGCATTATTTATACTGTAATGACCTATGTAAACCTCTGGTATTTGAATCAATAAAGAAATAAATATTTTTTTCATTGATCTAACATGGGTTTTCACCTGTTTAGAAACACGATATAAATATTTCGATCTGAGTATAATTATTGTAATTATCTTTTGTTGTATACACATTTTTCTCTTCTAAAAAAACTTTGTTATTCAATGAATGACAGTAGAATTTTATTTATTAACAGGATTGCATGTTCTGCATATTTTTCTCTGCGACACTCGAGCTGGCTGCTGCGTTGATAATAATTCAAGAATGGGAATTGCCTTATCTTTTTTCCTGGAAAATGTGCCAATATCACACGATTATGATATTACAACAAAGCGCTTCTTGTAAAATAAATTATACGGGATGAGAAAATGGATTAAATTAATAAAACCACCGGGTAACACAAAAAAGTCATCAAAAGCACGGGGAATTAAGAGCAATCTGATGCTCGATTGTTACTACCATGCATGGTTATCAAATGTTAAACCCAATTGCACCAAAAACGTTAAATTCGAGTTCAAGATGACAATTATTATTGTTCAAATGTAACTTAAACTCGAATTCAGAGATAAACCAGTTTATTGTGAAAATTGAATTTGTGTTCAGTATTCCGGCACCAGGTACCCACAGACGCGTTTCGGACTTCAAGGTCCTCTTCAGTGTGGTCCCGACCCAGTGCTGAGGAATACTGAACATTTCTGACTATTTCAAGCCAATATGTGAAAACTATTCATGATTTCGATAGCTAACGCCATCTAATGCTTCATAGTGGCATCGTCAGTGACACGTTGACAGTTCATTGTGTTTGGTGCAACTGGCAATAATACTAGTTATCGGGATTTAAAACAAACAAAACAGTGTGTTCACTTTGACAAGCGTTGTACAAGCGAAGTGTACGTAGTAAGAATCTTGTTTGATCAAAATGGCATCGCTGATAGAGAAACAAAGAATTGAATCCCAAAGCAGCTTTTCTTTATTTTTTATTATGTAATCTAATGAAAATTTTGTATGTTTGAAAACAGATTAAAAAAACTCTACCGAAATCAAAAATTAAAACTATAGGTTGTCATTTAAAAAAAAATATCGATTTAACCATAGATTAAGAATATTCTAATTACTCTATGATTTAACCCATTAAGCGCCATTGATGCATACAGGCAACATTATTATTTTTTGTTAATTAAATTACTAAATAAGTTCATTTGATATGTTATATTATTTGACCTGACTTAAAAATGTATGAAGAAAAAGGTAAATATTTTGTTATTTAAATATCGCGATTATTACTCATTAAAAAAATGTTTTCAGTGTATTTGTAACTTCACAATATTTCAGTGTTTTATACGCGTGGCGCATGAAGTAAAATTTCGAGTTTAGAAAAGCCCCGTGAAAATTTGTCTCGGGTCGCTGCGCGACCCCCGACAAATTTTCTACGCGGGGCTTTTCTAAACTCGAAATTTTACTTCATGCTTAGTCTGGGAGTGGAAGACACTCGTTTGTTTCATCATTGAAACAATTGAAAATTGACGTAATAAGTTTTTTATTATCGTGTTATTGACAGAGAATTTCAATTTTGATACCAGTTCATTCAAATATTATTTAGTGTATTTCTAACTACACAATATTTCAGTGTTTTGTACGCGTGCCGCATGAAGTAAAATTTCGAGTTTAGAAAAGCCCCGTGAAAATTTGTCGAGGGTCGCGCAGCGACCCGAGACAAATTTTCTACGCGGGGCTTTTCTAAACTCGAAATTTTACTTCATGCTTAGTCTGGGAGTGGAAGACACTCGTTTGTTTCATCATTGAACCAATTGAAAATTAACGTAATAATTTTATTGTCGTTGTTAGTTTGTTAGTATGTTAGTTTGTTAGTCTGTTAGTCTGTTAGTCTGGTAGTCTGTTAGTCTGTTAGTCTGTTATTCTGTTAGTCTGTTAGTCTGTTAGTCTGTTAGTCTGTTAGTCTATTAGTCTGTTATTCTGTTAGTCTGTTAGTTTGTTAGTTAGTTAGTTAGTTAGTTGATTAGTTAGTTGGTTTGTTAGTTCACTAATTTTATTTGAAGTTCAAAGTATTCTTATTTATCAGTTTATTTTTAATCCTACTTTAGCAGCTTATTTTGAATACTAATTTAGCAGTATGTTTTAGGCGTCACTTGAAATGAGTGTTTTATACGCGTGGCGCATGAAGTAAAATTTCGAGTTTAGAAAAGCCTAATTTGGCTCGGTCGCTCCGCTTCGCTACGCGCCCGAACCAAATTTTCAGGCTTTTCTAAACTCGAAATTTTACTTCATGCTTAGTCTGGGAGTGGAAAACACTCGTTTCACATTAATACAATTGACATAATAGATTGATTGTTGTTATATTGACAGATGAAATTAAATCAAATTACGCGTCGATTTTGTTTGAAAAGTTTTTCTCTCCTCTCAAACTCATTCTTGAAAATTCACAAAAAGAAACATGTTTAATATTCATGAAAGCGTAATTTTTTTATTAAGTTAATGGTAATAATGGAAATTCATTACTTTAAAAATTTACGAACATTTTGAAAACAATCGCGTTTTTGTAAATCGATAAAAAATTTGAAAAAGTTATCGAACGAGTGTTTTCCACTCCCAGATTAAGCATGAAGTAAAATTTCGAGTTGAGAAAAGCCCTAAGAATTTGGATTTGGACGCGCAGCGTCTAAATCCAAATTCGGGCTTTTCTCAACTCGAAATTTTACTTCATGCGCCACGCGTATAAAACACTGATTTGGTGTAAAGTTTTAAATATACTGCTCATTTCATATTAAAATTTTTAGTCGATTTTTGAAATCTTGGGAGTTTTCGTAAATATATTAGATTTTCATAATTTTGATGAGATCTTCATGAGATTTCTAACATTTAGAGGTTTTTTCTATTTATAAAATGTTCATAAGATTTTATAATATTAATCCATTTATTATCCAACAGGAAACATTTCTCAATTACAAGACAAAAACATAACATAAACCTGGTACATATACAAATATAATAATAATTAATGTTCAATGAAAAATGGCCGACGGTGGCGACCAGCAGCAAAGTGACTTAACTAAAATTAAAGTGTGTAAATGTGGAAACATTGCAAAATCAGGCTTACTGTGTATTAAATGTGGTACAATTTTTCACAAGAGTTGTGCTACGCGCGCTAAGAAATGCTGTAATCAAGTGCTCGAGGATACACAACAAGATCTAACCTCCAAAGAGTGCAACGATGAAACAACCCTGCTTAAAGCAATCATCTGCGAAATGCGCAAATTTAACATTCACTTAGCTGCAGACAATGAAAGACTTGTAACTATTATTGAAAATAAAAACAGTGAAATTCGTGCTCTAAAAGATTCACTTAATAAATACACGACACCAACAGTGAAAAATCCGTCCCCGGACCCAACAAAAGATAACACCATTGACGGAGAGATGATAGATAACATTAGCGGTGACACTGTCGCACTCAGCCGCATTCAATCTGGGAATCAACCTAGTGTGACTAAGAATCGCCAACGGACGCCCAACCTCCCAAACGTGCTAAACAATAACAATGCGCGCTCAGCGAAAGTAAAAAATGTCGCCTCATACGCTAACGCGGCAATTTTAACTTCCAATCAATCTGCTGCTCACTCTCCGATTCTAACTAAAGCCTCGGAAAATGATGCTAAATCGGACTCTAAAAATGGGGAATGGAAAACCAAGACACGCAATAAAAGGAAACAATCCTTCGTTACTGGAAAAGGAAAAGCTGATGATGATCTACGTGCTTCAAAAAAACGTGCATGGATATATGTTGGCAATTGCCGCGAAAGTGTTAATGCTGACACAATAAAAACCTACCTAATTAATAATCATCCTAATATAGATAATATAGAGATTGAAGAATTAACAGTGAAGGGGAAAAATAAAGCTTTCAAACTAAATACAGATTTTGAACATAAAGAAACATTACTGCATGAGGACTCCTGGCCTCCAGGCATAAGAGTGAGAAGATACTCTTTCCCGGTAAGGAATTCAACAAATTTTCAATCACGCGATCCAATAACCAATGCAACATAGAAGATACTATGGACCGACCGAACCACAATGAAGAGGTAACGAATTACTTCACGAAACAAAACGATCTCCACTCGAGCAAAGAGTTGAATGTTTATTTCCTAAATATTCAATCAGTACGGAACAAAATAAACGAACTCGAAGTGTTTCTAATAGAACATCAACATAAATTTCACATAATTTGTTTAAGCGAACATTGGTTGAACGATGAGGAAGTAAAACTACTTCACATCTCTGACTACCAAGTGGCATCTTATTTCGCTCGCAGCACTCGAATTCATGGAGGAGTACTACAATTAACTAAATCCAATATGTTATACACAGCCTTGCATCATTTAAATAATCTATCCTGTGAATTAACTTGCGAAATTGCTGCAACATTCATCTCTGAATTCAATACTCTTTTAATAAATATTTATAGGTCTCCTTCTGGTGCATTTAATGACTTTTTATGTATACTAGGCTCTCTTCTAGACAAAATCAACATAAACAAACCTGTTATAATAGGCGGGGACTTTAATGTAAGGTTTAATTCAAATGATCCTAGAGCCACATAAGTTTGTGACTTATTTAAATCTTACAATCTTAAGCCCAATGTCAATTTTAATACACGGTGTAATAACGTAATAGACAATATATTCTCCAATATTAATCTAACTGCGGAACCCGTAGATGCCGGCCTCTCTGACCATCTTGGTATATTCCTAAAGATCCAGCTCAATACTGCTACCAAAAACAATACTAAGCAAAAAGTGCGGCCTATCACCCAATATGGAAAATTTAAGCTATACAGTTCGTTAGACAATACCAACTGGAATTTCATAACTAATTATAACCATGTTGAAGATCAATTTAACATGTTTATAAGTACGATCGAAACACTGGTCAATGAATCTTTCCCTGAAAAAATATTACCATCCAACCCTCGACATCAAATAAGTTGGTATAACGATAATCTAAGACAAATGCGGGAAACATTGTTTTTAATGAGAGATGCTAGCACTAGAGATCCAACGTTACTACCTTACTATAACTCGTATAAAAGATTTTATAATATGGAACTTAAGCATGCTAGGGTAAGTGCGAATGATAGATTCATCAAAGAATCGAAAAATACGTCTAGTGCTACCTGGTCACTAATGAAATCGGTACAAAAAAATAACACTTGTAGAAAACTCCCGGAAATTGATCCAGATACTTTTAATGTTTTCTTTTCAAATATTATTCATAAGCTCATAAATGATATTAAACCAACTAACGCTTCACCAATATCATTGATGTACAAAATAGACCTAAACATCAAGACTTACTTCAAATTCAAGAACGTCAGTTCAATTATCGTCAGAAATACCATCAGTAAACTGAAAAACACAAAATGCAAGGATATATATGGCATTAATACAACTTTAATCAAAAGTATGACGGATGTTCTAGTCTTACCATTAACTAAATTACTAAACAATTGTATTGACTCATGTGTCTTCCCCAGCTGTTTACAGCATGCGGTAGTTTTTAAAAAAGGTGACCGTACTATTTGTAATAATTATAGGCCTATATCTCTACTTCCCGCATTATCCAAGATATTTGAAAAAATTATGTTCGAACAAATGATAGATTTCCTTGGTGAGCAGAAAATCATTAATTGTAGTCAGTATGGCTTTCGCAGAGGTCGATCTACTAGGGATGTAATCATTGCACTTGTAGAAGAAATATACAATGACTTCGAAAATAAATCTCACTCAGTAGCTACCTTTTTAGACCTGAGCAAGGCTTTTGATTGCATTTCACATGATGTTCTTCTGCGGAAGCTGTATTATTATAATTTTGATCCCACAAGTTGTAGGCTACTTAACTCTTACTTAGGCTCAAGGCGCCAACAAGTCCTAATTAATAACAACCGATCAAAGGAACTGCAATTATCATTTGGTGTTCCCCAAGGCTCTATTTTAGGACCACTTCTGTTTTTAGTATACATCAACGACCTCTCTTATCAACCGGATAACTCATTAGTTATATTATTTGCTGACGATACGACGGTTAAGACCTCAGGAAAATCAGCAAATGATGCAGTATTAATACATGAAGAGTCGGTCAATCAGGTGTCTCGTTGGTTTGACACAAACAGATTATGCCTTAATGTAGACAAGTCCGTTAACATTAATTTTTCACTAACTAACACTGCTAGTATAACTTGTGTAAAATTTCTTGGAGTACACCTAGACAGCAAACTTAGCTTCCAAAAGCATCAAGAAGAAACAGCAAAAAAGCTATGTACAACGACATACCTGCTGCGGCAGGTGAAATGTTGGCTTCCCAGAAGTGCCCTGGTACAAATATATCATGCGTTATTTCAAAGTCATCTTAATTATGCAGTAATCATATGGGGTCATAGTAGCATTACCACCAGGCTTTTTAAGCTACAAAGAAGAGCAATAAGAACTCTAGGTTCTCTTAGCTATCGCGATGACTGTAGGCATATATTCCTACATCTAAAAATATTAACTTTGCCGTGCATCTTTATACTTGAATGCCTAACTTATGTACGTGAACATCTGGCATCTTACAGTCAGCGTAATGAAACACACACCCACAATACTAGATCGGCATCTGAAATTGACATACCGAAGCTTAGGCTAACCAAGTCACGAAGGGGCGTTAATTACTATGGACCTAAATTTTACAATAAATTGCCTGGGGATGTGAAGTCATTAAGTGTACCTGCATTTAGGAGGCGTATGAAGGAATACCTAGAGAGTAAAGCCTTCTACAGTGTAAAAGATTTTCTTAATAGCAGCATATCGGAGATTAAATGTTGAAATGCGTTTTATGATTATTCCCTTCTCTGTACAACTCTGGTTGTGCATTGATGTTTTAATATGTATGTATTTGTTTATATTTAGAAATTGTTAGATTTAAGGTATATCATTATCATTCCATTTGTATTTGACAAGTGTAAAACTTAATGTTATGGCACAATAAATTATTATTAATTATTATTAATGTTTAATGCAGTGGTGGGGAAACTTTTTTTAAGACGGGCCATTTGTAATAACCAGACAATCGTAGCGGGCCAAAGAATAATGCTTAATCGTAGGTAGGTAGTTTTTATGCGGGTCGTCACATTACGAAGTAAGAACGCGTTCAAACATTCTCACGACGGCACTCTTAAACGGGCCGGATTAAACCTTTCCGCGGGCCGGACTTGGCCCGCGGGCCGTAGTTTCCCCATCACTGTTCTAATGTATATTAATATTTTCAACAACTTAAAACATCCATCAAATTGTAAATGCAAATTATGTAAGTAGAATTGTGCACATACAATACGCATCATACCATTAAAGGTAAAAGTTATCAAGTGCAAATAGTTTTTCACCTACTTAATGATTTTTTTTTTACCTTCAAACTGTCTACCTGAACATGCATTGTTAATAATTTAATTAAAATAATTACGTGTTTTCAATTTCAGTTTTACTAGCACGCACGTTTGAAATTCCTGCCGATCGCCAGACCGGAACCGGAAAATCGTCGGTCGAGTTTTTCCGCGAAATATAAAATGGTTTGCGGTTTTCGATCGACGGTTTCGCGAATTATCGCTGATGCCGATTTGCGGGTACAATGACATCGAAAATTGTATTCTGTTTAATTTAATTCACACGTACACCGCGCTTTTTTTAGTACAGATTACTTAATTGCTTGGATTAAAATAAAATAAATTAACCGAACCGCACTGATAAGGAAATGAATACAATTTTGTTGTAAATGTTTAAAACCGCAGAGTTTAAATATTAAAATAATATTATTCCATTCTGGTTTGGTTTTGATTGGGAATAATTGAGGGGTATAGAAACAAAAGTGACAATCTCCACTTGATGTTTTCATGAACTTATAATTTCTTATAGTATTTGTCCCATAAACCTCTATGTGAATTCAGTTTCAATTTGCAATTTGCTTTATATCTTCATCCAATTCTGTTCTACTGACATTCGGTCGTCACATTGAGGCAATCGTTAATAATTCATTGAAGTCATTGGGTTTTATTCATCGCAACTCGTCGTCTTAAGAACATCAATGCATTAAAAACCCTGTACAACTCGTATGTACGCTCAAAGCTGGAATATGCAGCCTTAGTTTGGTTTCCTCAAACTCAGAACCAAATAAAGATGATTGAAAGCGTACAACGCAGGTTTTTAAAATTTTTATTTCATAAAACTGAAGGATACTATCCAGTAAGAGGATTTGATCATGACATACTACTCAATAAATTTAGTTTAGACTCTCTTGAATGTCGTAGGCATAAGGCATCTATCTTATTTATGCATAAATTATTACACAATGAAATAGATTCACCAGAATTATTAAATCAGATTGGGCTGCGTATTCCAGTTTTTTGCAGCAGGCAAAAACCTATGTTTAGCATCCCAAACCATAGGACTAACGTGAGATTAAAATCTCCTATTGTTATCATGTCATGCATGTGTAATAAATTACCACCCTGTTGTGATATTCTGCACGACTCTGTTAAATCGTTGATGAACAATCTGTCAAATAGCTGTCACACTCACGAGCGTCTTCATATTGTTTAGATTTAAATTTATTTATGTACATACATACATTGTTTATTGTATTATCATTGTCTTGTAATTGGGAAATTTCCTGTTGGGCAATAAATACTTATTATTATTATTATTAAATAGCAAAACATACAGTATAATAAATATGTGTATCTTTAGGGATACAGGTTTTTGTTAGGTTTTTTTTTACAACAAAACATTAAAGTGGAAATTGCTAACTTTGTTTCTATACCCCTCAATTATTCCTCAATAAATAAATATTAGCCTTGATGTAAATCATAGGTTCGCTACGTGGGTGATAACGCCCCCCTGTGGGCGCTTGAAACTTTCAGGGGGGGCAGTAGAAAACCCAGAAAAAATGAGGGGGCGTTTAATATTACACGTTTAAATATACTTGTGGCGATAGCTGTTTAAATTTCGCGATAGAGGGTAAGTAAATAAAATTGGGGGGCTTAAAAAAAAAATCTCAAAGTTTTACAAATTTTAGATCATATGGTATCATTCTATTCCCGATTTTCCCGGTTGGTAGCCACACTACTCATTTTTTTAAACTTATCATTTGCACATTTATTATTATTATTTATTAAAATATTTTCCTGAATTTTCGCTAAAAATCCTGGTAAATTTCAGAGCAGACGAAATCCCCACACAACAAGTAAACGAGTAGTAAAGCGATGTCGTCGACCGATGAGAAAGCATCCTTTCGTCCTTGTCTCCATGGCAACCGGTTGGCCCCCCTCGAAAATACAAAAACTAAATCCTATTTCATAGTACAACAGTCGCCTAAAATTAATACAATTTCTTTTTTTTTTATTACAACCGTTTATCCATTTTCATATTATTTGCCTGCCTAAACTCAATTCAAATATATTTTTTAACAGGACACTTTTCTTTAAATTGTTTTTATTGTCCAAATTGCAATTCTAATCACTTTTTATAATTTATTGTGATTCGAGTTTTAATCTTATTCATTTTATTAGTCATTATTCCTTCAGGGAAAACTTGGAGAAAGAATGTTCCCCCCTGAGGATGTACATAATGTAATCTGTGAATCATATTCCTTGGAATTTCAACGTCTAGACTTGTTTGTGTAATCGTACAATAATGTACATACCGTGCGATCGTTTCAAACAGGGGTCTCCAAACTACGGCCCGAGGGCCACATCCGGCCCGCGGACAGATTTTGTCCGGCCCGCGGAGAGCTAGCATACCTGAAAACTCCTTTTAGAGAACATATTTTTTTATAGCAAATTAAATTTAGTTTACTGAAGTATTCTAATTTTAAAGGCTTATTGTTATGGTTTTGGCCCTCGGAACTTACTGGAGTTATCAGGCTGGAAAGTTTGGAGACCCAGGGGTTAAAACATGATTTGGAGTAGGCTTTGAGTTTTGAATTAGATTGGCACATAGTTTAGTATAACCTCAAATTTATTCTATTCCATAGATGTTTATACCGTATGTTCAATAAAATAAAACCTCTAGTGTGCCATGGAAAATATTGTGGGTTGGCAACTCTGAAATTATACATTATATTTATTATGTCTGACGTTTTATATATCAATTCCTAAAGCGTGTAGCCAACTTAAATTAAAAAAAATATAAAATCATGGCACTCTAAAGGTTTCTTTTTATTGAACATACGATATATAAGATTTCTAACGAGTGTCTATAAACTGTCGGCATCTCGGTTGCTTTGAAAAACAAATGACATATCTTAGTGTCCTTAAAATTACGAAGAATGCTTTGATTCTGGTGTTTATTTTGACAGGTTGTAATTGTTTAAACACATAAAATGTAAGTACAGTGAAATTTGCTAAAAAGGAAACATTTTTAAGAAATTGTACGGTGTCAATTTCTTGGAACAGTGCATATACATTACAAAAATTGACTATACCAACTTAGTATTAATAGCGTGAGATATAAACATGAAAACAGATTGCCACCGAGATTTGTCGAGACGGGACTGTTGTTTGCAATTAAGCGCTGATCAATATTGAGATGAAAAACAGGCAGAAGGGGTGGAGATGGATTCGAGTGTGAAATTACATTATCCTGAAGGATGTGAGGTAGCACATGTTCAACGTTTATAAAAAAAGAAATGCGACAATCGTGTAAACAAAATCCAAAAATATGCATTCGGTCGCTGGTAAAACAAAAATGTCAATACACTCAACCCTTTTCTCTTTGGATAACCAAAACACGTAAACATTAAAGGTGCGAATCTTTTCGCAATCTACAACAAGTTAGTCTTACAAAGACTATACCAAACACTCATTGAAACAACTACTTACCGGGCTAATACCCCGACGGATATTGAATTATACAACAAGTGTTTGCTGTTACATACAGTAATCTACTGCAAATGTAACAATTTGGGTCAAATTATTCAGGCCATCTATAGACGCGTTTCGAGATTTATCTCTCATCAGTATAGCTTTGCATTCCCTCTAAACAATTTGACACCTTAGACTGGCGGTCACGTTACCGTTCAAACATTAGTATAAATGAAATTGCCAATTCTTGGTTGCAGAATACTTCAAACATTAAAGGTGCGATTCTTTTCGCAATCCCAATAAACCCAAATTGTTACATTTGCAGTACGTTACTGTATGTAACAGCAAACACTTGTTGTATAATTCAATGTCCGTCGGGGAATAAGCCCGGGAAGTAGTTGTTTCAATGAGTGTTTGGTATAGTCTTTGTAAGACTAACTTGTTGTAGATTGCGAAAAGAATCGCACCTTTAATGTTTGAAGTATTCTGCAACCAAGAATTGGCAATTTCATTTATACTAAAACACGTAAATTGCAAAATTGAAGTTCTAAAAGAGCACGGGGAAAATACAAGCGATTTTTGTAAGTATTATTTTATAACATTTAAATATAGCAACAAATTGTATAAATGATCAAATGGTAAAAAAAGCGGAAAAAGTATAACTGCAATGAAAATTAGAGCCTACTCCAATTATAAATTTATTTGATCGCCTGTTGCTAGTAATGAGTAATTATTAAGGACACACGATTAAAATTACAACCGCCGCGAATTTTGTTTTACAATTTTCGCAACAAGGTGAGTAAGAGGGAAGGAAAGTGCAACGCGTGCGGGAAAAAAAAATAATCAACGCCCGCGCAGAACGTATTTAAAAACAAATGAAGCACAAAAACATTTGCATAATAAATTGGTCGGATCATCATTATCGGTTTATTATTCATAACTCGCATAATCGGTTGTTTTATCAGCGTTTGTAAATCTCTTTGTCGATGATCAAACGAATTACTCATGCATAATTACCAGATGGTAATAAATAACTAATAATTATACAGGGTGCACAAAAAGGATTATACCGGACGGGTGTGAAGTTATCCATAGATTCCAGCCATAGATTTTAAAAATTCATATCTCGGAAAAAAAGAGCAAATTGCATACAATTTTAAATATATGTTAAGAAACATGTAGATTATTACTACAAAATAAATCAACCCCAAATGTTCACCCTTAATATTTTTTTCACCCTCATCAATTTTTTTTTGATGATTTTTTAAGAAATTTGGCAGTATCTCATAAACATGCCTTTTTGCTCAAAATATCTCCACTGCACCCTCTTTGAATACGTTAAACCAAAAACAAAATTTTTACCCTCTGATTTAGAAAATTATTTTCTCAAAAAAAAAAGAATCAAATCAAACAAAATATTAAATGCACGTTAAAAAAAGCTTATATTTATACTTCTGAAAAAATCAACCCCTAATTGTCACCCCTTTTATTTTTTCATCCCTATCAAAATGTTTGTCCTTTTCTTTCTAACTTAGCAATATTCCATAAACTTAATTATTTTCTCTATATATCTCCATCTCACTCTCGTTCTTTGTGTAAAATAAAAAAAACGTTACGTCACCCCGTTCATCCCCAACATATTTTCATACCCTCTAAATTAAAAACACTATTTTCTCAGAAAAAAATTAATGCAACATAAATATAAATTTATTTACACATAAAAACATATTTTTGTAATTACATAAAATATCAACCCCTAATTCTAAACTCGTAATGAGCATTACTTCAATATTTTTAAAAAAGCGCTTATCGCTCACCCAATAAAATTTTATAATGAATCTTTACGATCACATACAATAAAATTAAAAACCTTATTATTAATGTGTGTAAAAGTAAAAAAGTCTGTTTTTCATCCCTCAGAAAAATAATCTTCCTCTCGTGTCACAACAAGCGATGTGGCAAATTGTAAATTCGTACAGACCTCAAACTCAACATAGTATCTGTGATATTGAACCCTGTGAATTTAATATTTTTTTCACTGCTGTAGCGGAAAACATTGTGTCAGCAATTCCAAAATGTGGAACTGATCCATTGTCATATTTTAACAATATTAACATGTCGTGTTCAGTCCCTGTTTTTAATTTTAAATATGTGTCGGAAGCGAAGCTTCGAAATTTAATTGTAAATCTAAAAAAATCAAAAGCAAAAGACATTTATGGTCTGTCACTAGACATTGTTATCTGCATCAAGGACCTTATAATTCCTCCTCTTTGCAAACTATTGAATGAATGTATCAAAAGCAACACTTTTCCAGACTGCCTAAAGACTGCTAAGGTTATTCCCATTCTCAAAAATGGCAATAAAAATAATCCAGATAATTATCGTCCTATTGCTCTATTGCCAATAATATCGAAAGTATTTGAGAAGATTATGCACGATCAACTGTCTGAGCATTTCGATAAGCATAACTTATTTCATGACTCGCAGTATGGATTTAGAACTGGACGGTCTACGGCACATGCAATCGAGGATTTATTAGGTACTTGTATGAACAGTATGGATGAAAAGAAGTACCAGAATGTGACGTTCTTAGACCTGTCGAAGGCTTTCGATTGTGTATCTCATACTATTTTGCTGAAAAAGCTATATATGTACAATATCCATCCCGAAAGCTGCAGGTTATTATTATCATATTTGTCAGGCAGAAAGCAATGTGTATCAATAAATGGTCGAACATCTGATCATCTTGATACACAAATTGGGGTGCCCCAGGGTTCCATTTTGGGGCCACTATTATTTTTAATATTTTTTAACGATTTTCCCCATTGTTTTACTGACAGTAAAGTCGTGTTATATGCCGATGACTCCACCATATTAACATCTGATGATAATCTGCAGACAACTCTACACCTCAGTGAGGATGCACGGTCGAAGGCCAGTAAATGGTTCCAGTCAAACCTACTGAAACTAAATGAATCTAAGACAACTAACCTAATGTTCAGTCTACGGAATCTTGATTTGAATGAGAGCTTACATTTTGGTAGTTCCTCTAAATTCTTGGGGGTGTATGTAGACAATAAATTGTTATGGCACGAACATGGGTGTTGCGGCACTTTATTGTACATAAATTATGTGTAAATTTATTTGTATATTTAGCCTTTTTTATTCATATATTTGTATCTGTAAATATTTTATTTTTATAACACATTTCAGTTTCAATATTCAATTTTATGTTTTCTGCTTAATCTTTATTTTATTACTTTATTGCTGGATTGTATTTTCTCCAGATATTTGTATATTTTCGACAAGAATGTAGTTCAAATCTTAATGTACTTTTAATAGACCGTTGTAAAGTTGAACGGCTCTGTTAGCTACGGGGGGTGTTGTGTTGTTGTTCGTCCGTTCGGGAAATATTCGCAGAAAAAATAATTTGTATGGCCATGTGGCTAATTCCTAGAAATGCGTCCCTTCGACGCATAATACAATCTAGGTAAACGAAGGGTGCATCCCTTCCTTTGCCACAGATTTGCATCCCGTGACCATCGCTGACCAATAACAACACAACCCCCACTTTGCAACACTCAGTTTTTGGTTCTTTTGAAATGTAGAAACTGATATAACAATTCTATTCTTGAAACGACAAACATCTCAACATTTTACTCAAAATCTAACCTCAACACATCAAAATATTTTATATTTAAATCAGTGTATATAACTCTGTACATTTTATTTACGGTGAATATAAGTTTAAAATTTTAATAAGTGCTACGAAGTATTTTATTTCAACTTCATTCACCCGCATCGGAAATAGTGGTAATTTCGAACCAGTGCGAAAGGAAATCACCACAGAGATTAAACCATCTCTAAAACAATGGGCATAATTTAAGATCAAAATTAAACAAAAATATTTTTCTGCTTCGAAACCTCAGTAATAATATATCTACAACAGTTCTAAGAACCGTATACTTCGCAGTAATTCAAAGTCATATATCATACGGCATTCTATCATGGGGCCATTCCTCCATCAGACATGATATCTTTGCACTCCAGAGACGAGCTGTTCGTATTATTGCTGGGGCTAGTTATACAGCCGATTGCAGAGAAATATTTTCACAAATTAAAATAATTACACTCCCTTGTATTTATATTTACGAATGTTTAATCCATACACATAAACATAAAGATCAATACCTTATGTATGAAGACAGACATACCTATAATACGCGGAATAAAATGAATATATGTCCAGATTATGTACGACTATCCATTACCAGAAGCGGCACAAGATATTATGCCAGCAGATTTTATAATCATCTACCAATGCATTATCGTGAACTGGATCTTAGCCATTTTAAGCAGAAAATTAAAACTGTGCTAGTAACATCAGCTTTTTATTCACACGATGAGTTCTTAAATAGCTCAATGCTATAATCAGTTGAACATGTTTCAATTTACTGCTCATATTTTGTAGTGTTTTTATGTATTTAGATATTTAAGTATTATTATCCGTTTTTAGATTTTTTGATATTAATGCATTTTATACTTTTATATGTTTTTTTTTTGACTTGTGTAAACATTTTTGTATTGGCACGTAACTAATAAAAAAAAAAAAATCCGTTCATAATATTTAAACTAGTTTTTTTTGTATTTAGCAATCAGCCATAACTAAATAAAAATTGTTTTTATTATTATTATTGTGTGTACTTTCATAATCAATCGTCAAAAAAACGTAGAGAACATTGTTTCAACACTTAAAAAATAATCTTCCTCTCGCCTCACAACAGTCCGTACGCAATAAATAAACTCGTTTTTTTAATATTAGCAATCAGCCATAACTAAATTAAAATTGTTTTTATTATTATTAATGTGTGTACTTTCACAATCAATCGTCAAAAAAACGTAAGGGACATTGTTTCAACTCTTAAAAAAATAATTTTCCTCACCTCACAATAGTGCATACGCAATAAATAAACTCGTTTTTTTTTTAATTTTAGCTATCAGCCATAGCTAAATAAAAATTGTTTGTATTATTATTAATGTGTGTACTTTCATAATCAATTGTCAAAAAACGCAAGGGACATTGTTTCAACGCTTAAAAAAATAATCTTCCTTTCGCCTCACAACAATCCGTACGCAATAAATAAACTCGTTTTTTTTTTAATATTAGCAATCAGCCATAACTAAATAAATTAATTAACAAAAACAATTTTTATTTAGTTATGGCTGATTGCTAATATTAAAAAAAGGATTAGGGGTTGATTTTGTCAGTAGTATAAATATAAGCTTTTTTTAACGTGCATTTAATATTCTGTTTGATTGGAATCTTTTTTTTGAGAAAATATATTTCTAAATCAGAGGGTAAAAAGTTTTTTTTGGGGCTGAACGGGGTAGCGTAATGTTTTTTTGGTTTAACATATTCAAAGAGGGTGTAGTGGAGATATTTTGAGCAAAAAGGCATGTTTATGGAATACTGCCAAATTTGTTAAAAAATCATCAAAAATATTGATGGGGGTGAAAAAAATATTAAGGGTGAATATTTGGGGTTAATTTATTTTGTAGTAATAATCTACATGTTTCTTAACATATATTCAAAATTTTATGCAATTTGCTCTTTTTTTTCCGAGATATGAATTTTTAAAATCTATGGCTGGAATCTATGGATAACTTCACACCCGTCTAACACCCGTCTATACCGGCACCGTTTACAAAAATGTTTTTATTCGTGATTCAAGAAATAAATATATAGACAAATTTTCTGGGCTTTACAAAACTCGAAATTTTACTTCATGCGCCATGGGTACAAAACACTGATTTAAAGTGGAGTTCAAAATATACTGCTTAAGCTTAATCTAACTTTCATAAACTCACTAAATTTAATAAATATTACAAATGTTTATTTCGCGCTCTTTTGAAGCAATTTGCTTTCGGATTTGTTCTTTTAATTATATATATCTACATATCCCAGATCAAACTGCTTAAATTTGGACTTTTAAAATTTGAGCAACTTGATCTGGGTTATGATGTGATTATTTGTATACTTAAGTTATGATGTTACCCTGTTACTGGATTCTGTATCTGTTGGGTAATAAAGTATTATTATTATTATTATTAATAATATGTAGGTATAATTAAAAGAACAAATCCGAGAGCAAATTGTTCTAAAAGAGCACGAAATAAACATTTGTAATATTTATTAAAGTGAGTGAGTTAATGAAAGTAAGATTAAACTTAAGCAATATATTTTGAACTCTACTTTAAATCAGTGTTTTGTACGCCTGGCGCATGAAGTAAAATTTCGAGTTTAGAAAAGCCCCGTGAAAATTTGTAGAGGGTCGCTGCGCGACCCTCGACAAATTTTCTACGCGGGGCTTTTCTAAACTCGAAATTTTACTTCATGCTTAGTCTGGGAGTGGAAAACATTCGTTTAAAGCTTCAAATTGAACTTTAAAAAGAGAAACAAGGAATATCTAAAGATTTACAGAAAATAGGCTGAATTTGGAATACGCATTCTTAAAAGAAAAACTACCTGTGTACATACTGTATACTCAATCAATTTTCAGGCATTCGTCGATTTTATAAAAGCGTTCAATTTGAAGTGTCGACCGAGTGTTTTCCACTCCGAGACTAAGCATGAAGTAAAATTTCGAGTTTAGAAAAGCCCCGTGAAAATTTGTCGAGGGTCGCGCAGCGACCCGAGACAAATTTTCTGGGCTTTTCTAAACTCGAAATTTTACTTCATGCGCCACGCATATAAAACACTGATTCCAAGTGAGCTCCAAATATACATAAAGTTCACAATATTTTAGTGTTTTATCCGTGTGGCGCATAAAGTAAAATTTGGAGTTTAGAAAAGCCCAGAAAATTTGTCTCGGGTCGCTGCGCGACCCTCGAAAAATTTTCTGGGCTTTTCTAAACTCGAAATTTTACCTCATGCGCCACGCGGATAATACACTAAAATATTGTGAACTTTATGTATATTTGAAGCTCACTTGGAATCAGTGTTTTATATGCGTGGCGCATGAAGTAAAATTTCGAGTTTAGAAAAGCCCAAAAAATTTGTCTCGGGTCGCTGCGCGACCCTCGACAAATTTTCACGGGGCTTTTCTAAACTCGAAATTTTACTTCATACTTAGTCTGGGAGTGGAAAACACTCGTTTAAAGCTTTAAATTGAACTTAGAAAAAAAAAAACAAGGAAAACTAAAGATTTACATAAAATAGGCTGAATTTGGAATACGGATACCTAAAATAAAAACTCCCTGCATACATAACGTATACTTAAATAACTTTCAGGCATTCGTCGATTTTATAAAAGCGTTCAATTTGAAGTTTCAAACGAGTGTTTTCCACTCCCAGACTAAGCATGAAGTAAAATTTCGAGTTTAGAAAAGCCCCGTGAAAATTTGTCGAGGGTCGCGCAGCGACCCGAGACAAATTTTTTGGGCTTTTCTAAACTCGAAATTTTACTTCATGCGCCACGCATATAAAACACTGATTCCAAGTGAGCTTCAAATATACATAAAGTTCACAATATTTTAGTGTATTATCCGCGTGGCGCATGAGGTAAAATTTCGAGTTTAGAAAAGCCCAGAAAATTTGTCTCGGGTCGCTGCGCGACCCTCGACAAATTTTCTACGCGGGGCTTTTCTAAACTCGAAATTTAACCTTATGCTTAGTCTGGGAGTGAAAAAAACTCGTTCGAAACTTCAAATTAAACGCTTTTATAAAATCGACGCATGCCTGAAAATTGATTGAGTATACAAAAAAAAAATTACCAAATTGAGCCGAGTTCAAGTTTGTGACGTCACCGGTTTAAGTTAGTGCAACTTCACATTGACAATAGGTTTTATTCGTTTGGACTGCACTAAGTTGGACTGAGTTCAAATTTGTGACGTCACCAGTTCAAGTTAGTGCAATTTCACATTTACAATTGCAGATGTCCAGTTCATGTAACGAACAGATTCAGTACAAAAAGTGCTGCATTAGTTCATGTAAGGAACAGATTATTATGAATCCATCGACTAAAACTACCGGAAACGTTGCATGAATCACTTTCGTGTGTTCGCCTTTAAACGGAAGAAAAAGTATAAAAGATAAACAACGTCACGAGAATTCTCGGAAAAAACGTAAAAATATTGGTTGTAAGAAAACATATCACGTTATATTTTCTGAATCAGCAATATTTTAGATTATGTCACTTAAGAAAGCCTGCTAAATGATGGCTTGACCAAGTTTAGCTTAAATAGATTGACTAAACTGTTCAATGGTGGCTTAAGCCAAGTTTATATTTGCAGCAATGCAATTTAACACTTTCTGCAATGATTTAATCCAAATATTCCCCACGGCAGCCAAATAGCTATTAGGTATCTTAAACAAGTTTCTCATCTTTCACGTGGTGAAACATATTTAACTATGATTTAAAAAGGAAAACAGTGAAATTTCACTAATATATTAGTGACATTTAACTAAGTGTTTTCCTTTTTAAATCATACCTATTAGTTATGTAATTGATTGATAAGGCTGATAAATGTTGAAAGTTCATCTTCACTTTTATATAAATAAAATAAAATAATTTAAAACTTTCAAATATATGTTATATTGTAAACTCGCTACAATTGTTTCGCCACACTGTGGCTTCTTCAGAAGAAGCCACAGTGTGGCGAAACAATTGTAGCGAGTTTACAATATATATTTGAAAGTTTTAAATTATTTTATTTTATTTATATAAAAGTATTAGTTATGTTTAAATTAACACTTGACACACAATTAAGGCTATTTATGGAATTACCAGCAAACAGCTGATGCTTGTTAAAAATTTGACAATTTCGACCTTAAAACAAGGAAAACTTACAAACCTAGATCAACATAAAATATAAAGACAATTTATCATAAAGAAAAATTGAGTTTGTCAATAGTTTGCAGAATATTTACAAAATATAAAAACGAATTAAAATTAATATCGACTTTCTGCAAAAAGTTTGTCTCCAAATATCCATTGAAACATGCTCGAGAAGTAGTTGTTTCAATGAATATTTGGAGTCAAACTTTTTGCAGAAAGTCGATATTAATTTTAACTCGTTTTTATATTTTTTAACATAAAATATGCTTCAGTTAACCGAAAGGTACGCGTAACTTCACCGTTAAGCAAAGTGTTTCATATTTATAACGTACTTAAGAAAGAGTTTATTGTCGTTTGTCTTCTTTCTGTTTGCGGGGGCGGGTTTTAACAAAGTCGTCGTCGTCGGTGGCATTGACCCTGCGCCGGTCGTCGGTGGCCAGTCGGGCAACATTCCACTTAGAATACGTCAAATGTCGTCCACTAAAAAAAAAACAGTGCTTTTTTTCACATTCGGAGATTACAGCGAAGAAAAGCAGAAGCTCCGAACGTCAACAACGCAAACGGCACCGGATGTGGATCTATGGATTTATAACATATACAGTGCGCGCGGTTTGGTGAGGTGAACGGATTAAAAAGGAGAGTGAGATGGAAAGAGGAGAGGAACGGAGATAGGAAAGAAAGGTGTTTTGAGTAAAGAATGCGCGCGCGACCTTTGTCTGGGGCGTGGACAATACGATTTGAATTTCAATGAGAAGTATGTATGATACGGATTAGACGCATTCCACACGAGAAATTAACTCAAGTTTACATTTTCTTGTACAGGGAGTTTTTCTTTTAGGTATACATGTCCCAATTACAGCATACGATCCGTTTGTTTTGAAAGTGGTCTGTTTTGATGTTGGCTGTAATAACCTGTATAATTTGATGTTTTCAGTCATAAAAAGATCACATTTCTACTTGAAGATGACCAATGGTCGAAACTACTCGGAGAAAATGTACACTGATGAAACAAACCAAGTGTTTTAAATATCCAGAATTATAAAAAACAATTTATGGTTAAGTATATTCAAAATATATATTTTATATTTTGATTAAATTCAACCTGAAATTGTTGTTTATAGCAAAAAACCTCGAATTATGAAGATTATTTCAGTCAACAACGAAAAATTGAGAAATGGATCAGTTTTAAAATAAACGGCTCATATATTCAGCGAATCTTCTGTTATTGGTTGTCTTTTTTTTAAGAGTACAATTTGAAGATTTAAACGAGTGTTTCCACTCCCAGACTAAGCATGAAGTAAAATTTCGAGTTTAGAAAAGCCCCGTGAAAATTTGTCGAGGGTCGCGCAGCGACCCGAGACAAATTTTCTGGGCTTTTCTAAACTCGAAATTTTACTTCATGCGCCACGCGTATAAAACACTAAAATATTGTGAACTTTATGTATATTCAAACTTCACTTAAAATCTGTGTTTTAACGCGTGGCGCATGAAGTAAAATTTCAAGTTTAGAAAAGCCCAGAAAATTTGTCTCGGGTCGCGGATTGTTTCACCAGTTTATATTTTCTCCGAGTAGTTTCGACCTTGCGGCCTCCGTGGTCCTTTTGTGTGCCTTTGGATGGTTTACTCCCTGTGTACTTCTGTGTCCTCTATGAAGTTCAGGAGCTTAAGCCAGGGGGTTTTCTTGAGCTCTATTTCAGGAAGCACAGGCTTCCCGAATTGCTCCATGTGTTGCCTTTTATAGGTATCGCATGTACACAGTAGGTGTTGAGGAATATCCTTTTCTTAGAAAAACACCCACGGCATAGGTGGCTTTTCTCAATTCCTACCTAGCAGCACATTGACGCTGTCAGGACCGAGTAGAATGAAACTACGAAGAATCACAGGACTAGCCACTAGACACTGTAACCTGAATAAGCACTAGTCCAGTGACTAGTCCTTTGATTCTTCGTAGTGTTATTCTACTCAGTCCTGGCAGCGTCAATGTGCTGCTAGGTACCGGACCATCTAGGAAGAGTTTTGTGTGCCTCATTCCCTTTTGATGTTTCCATGCCTTTTTATGCTCCTCTACTAACTTGCGTCGGATTATTTCCTTTCCGGTTTCATGAGGTATTTCGAAAGCGGATTCAGGTCCAATAAATTCCGGTCTAGGACGTTTCATCGCCGCCGATTTATCGCCACCGATTCATCGACACCGATTCATCGCCGGGCCAGTTCATCGCCGGCCGTTTCATCACCAGGCCTGTTCATCGCCAATATTTTTATAAAATAAATTTTGAAAGAAAGATCATATCTAATGATAAAATTTCAAATATTACCCAATTCTGGAAATTGTCCACTAATTTAATATTAGGTTTTATAACCAAGTAATCGTTACTCATACTTAATAAAAATCGAATGAGGATGCTGTCATTTTTTGATATATGTCATTGAGTGCAATCCTAACCTATTCTAACCTATCATCACCAATCCTAACCTATCCTAACCTTATTTTTTATTTTGGGGTTTTACGTCATTTATTTCCGCTGCTAAGGCCAATCATGACGCCGGAGATTAGGTCTACAGCTATCCGGGAATTTTGCCGAACCCGGTCGGAGTTCCAACCCACCGGTAGGGATGCACGTGCACGCAACATCCAGGCAGTACACGGGTCCTACATGCATTTAACGTCATATCCGAGAAGACGGAGTGTTTGGCATTTTTATCCTAACCTATATAAATGCAGACAACTTGTTTGGCCGGTATATGAACCCCGGTCCGTGGCGTGGCAGTACAACACTCTAACCACTACACCACCAAGCTGCCCAACCTATACTAACCTATCCTAAACTATCCTGACCTATCATAACCTATCCTAACCCATCCTAACAAACCCTAACATATCCTAACCTACCCAGCCTATCCTAACCTATCCTGACCCATCCAAACCTATCCTGACATATCCTATCGCAATTGGCCTGGCGATGAACTGGCCTGGCGATAAAATGGCTTGGCGATGAAACAGCCGGCGTTCAACTGGCCCGGCGATGAACTGGCCCAGCGATGAAACGTCCCTATAAATTCCTCTGATGACCCTCAAGTGTCCAATAATTCTTTGGTCCTTGGGTATCCATACTAGCTGTGTTTTTACTGTTGTCGGCAGTGCGTCCAGCCTGTCTATGCAGGCCATAACCAGCCTGGACTGCACCATCGGCGAGGTTAGCGCTTTTAGGACTGCCTGGCTGTCTGACATAATGGTAATTGGTCCTTTGTTGTGTCTCGATTCCATTATGTGATGAGCACACCAGTCAATGGCGGCTATTTCAACCTGGAAGATGAAGGCAACCGCAAATTGTTTGCTCCGGTTGCAGCCTCCATAGATTCCAGCCCCGGTTCCTTTAGAATTTTTGGCTTCGTCTGTATACCAGATGGTTCCTTTAGAAGTATGTTACACTAGCCCATTCACTCCGCTGTGGTATGGTTACTTTGAACCGGTGGGATGGGTGTATGATTTTAGTGAACTCGGACCTCATTTTTCTAGGTTTTTTCTTCTTGTAGCACTTTGAATGTTGTTTGAATGTTGCTGGTCTTGATACTCCTATATTTAAAGTGTGTTCATTTATGCGCAGCCTGTAGGCTGCCTAATTGACTTCCACCATAACATATAGATATAGTGGTGGAAGCGATAATATTAGTTCCATGGCTGCTGTGGGCGTTGTTCTTATCGCTCCAGTTATCAGCAGACACGCCTGTCTGCACTTTTTCAAGTTTTACGGCTGCGCTCTTCGTTTGGATCTTTTCTACACATGTGAGCGCGGCGTATGTCACTTTGGGTCTTACGACCACGGTGTATAGCAATTTGGTCATACTGGGTCTCAGTCAGCGACGGCTCGCAGCCTAACTTCAGGGTCGGCCAGAGACCCAAGGGAATATGTGTCCGTTATTGAAAGGTGACTTTGTTGTGCAATTCCTTGTATTTATAAAGCGCGTTTCCAACCTCAAATTTTGTGTGCCTTAGCGCTGTGGCCGACCCTGAAGTTAGCCTGCGAGCCGTCGCTGGTCTCAGTCCCTATTTTTCTGGTCGCAAAAAGTTCTCTCATGGTCTTTTTGATGATATTCTCTAGGTGGAAGTTGAAGTCCAATCTGGTATCAAGTGTGAACCCTAGATACTTTGCTTTATTTTTGATTGGGACTTCCATCCATACATCCGTAGCGATTTTAGGTCATCGGCTTTTCGTCTTCTAGTGCAGGGGAAGATCGCTGTTTTGGCCAAGTTTACAGCTAACCCTTCGTCTTTGCACCATCTTTCTACGGTAATTAGTACCCTTTGCATCAAGTTAGATACAGTGGTCCTAAACTTCCCGCTTACTAGAATGCAGGTCATCTGCATATCCCAGGGCCTTGATATTCGAGTAGCAGCAGAAGGTCGTCCATGGCGAGCGGCAAGAAAACGCCTTCCTGTGGGCACCCGCCAGTGATTATTGCTTCTGCTGTTTTTCTATATAGAGTAGTTCTTACAGTCCGACTTTTGAGCATATTGTTTACCCAGTGTCGCACTTGCAGATTAATCCCTCTTTTCTCCATTGCTGTTGCTATGGAGTTAAAGGTTGTGTTGTCGAACGCACCTCCAATGTCCAGGAATGCCATCAACGCAATCTCTTTGCACTGTACGGTCCTTTCGCATCTGCTCACTAGCTGGTGGATTGCTAGTTCACATACAGTACGACTTTTTTGTCGCGCCGTTACAATAAACAGTACAGTACAGTACATACTTAACCATTAACCCATTAATGGCCGAGCAATTATAGAGATAACTCTAAATAATAATAACTTTATTGTCCAACAGGACAAACCCAATTACAGAACAAAAATTTGAATAAATAGGAAAAGGAAAGATACATGTAAGTTCGTGAACAGTGAATACATATTACAGGATAGTATGATTTATTGAATAAAAATATCGTTGAATAATTTTTCGGAGCACTGGCACAACACAGTCACTGGTGAACACTGCAACACATTAGAGCGCGCCGTTGGTAAGCGGAATGTTGATGAAAACCGTGTAGACTTCACAGGTAAAAGTTGATTTTAGGTAAAATTCTGCATTTCTTTTTATAATATCCACAAATGACTTATTGTATTACAGACTGTGAATTTTTCTTTTAAATATACATAATGTATATGCTGTAAAATTTGAGGCAATGGTCGATTTCATATAAAAACGTGCAGTATGAAGTTTAGACCGAGTGATTCCACTCCCAGACTAAGCATGAAGTAAAATTTCGAGTTTAGAAAAGCCTGAAAATTTGGTTTGGTCGCTCCGCGAAGCAGAGCGGCCAAACCAAATTTTCGGGCTTTTCTAAACACGAAATTTTACTTCATGCGCCACGCGTATAAAACACTGAAATATTGTGAAGTTAGAAATACACTCACATTCTTTTTTTTGATTGAGTAATAATCGAAATATTTAAATAACAAAATATTTACATTTTTCTCTTTACATTTTCAAGCCAGGTCAAATAATATATATTAAATTAACTTATTTAGTAATATAATTAGCCAAACATTTATAATGTTGCATGTACGCACCAATGGCGCTTAATGGGTTAACCCTTCAATAATAATTTTCTTATTTACTTGTTATTTAACCACTATTTTGGTTACTTGGTGTGATTTAAACTTAGATTAAGTGGATCAAACGAGCTAGACATTTATTCAAATTATTAATATGATGAATTAATTTCTCACTTAACCCGTGGTGAAACATATTTAATTAATACGCTTTGATTAAAACACTTGGTTTGTTTCACTGATTTAAATCAGTGAAACAAACCAAGTGTTTTAATCAAAGCGTATTATTCAAATTAAATTCTTATATCGAAGACGCATGAGTAATAATCACCTCGCGGCAGCCCCAGTATGTTTACCAAAATATTAAAATAAAATAAAATGGTTACTTGGTGTGATTTAAACTTAGATTAAGTGGATTGAACGAGCTGGACATTTATTCAAATTAAATTCTTATATTGAAGACGCATGAGTCATAATCACCTCGCGGCAGCCCCAGTATGTTTACCAAAATATTATAATATGCAGATATTTCTAAGTATTGTGAATACAATTTATAAATATTGTGGATTTTTTTTTTCTCTATTAATCTTAATCGTATTCCGAGCAAAACCGCACAAAAGTAATCGAATTCGAGCGGTTTGATAAGAAGGTAAGTAGGATGAGTCATCAAGAACTGATAACTTGCACGAAAAATAATTTAATGACCTGATTTGTTATTCCGTTGGTATTTCGTATTCGTCAGGTTTAGCTAACATAACAAAAAAAAAATGCTGTCGTAATAGCTGAGTGTGTGTCAAAGTTATTGGAAATATTTGTATTCTAATAACTTTCCGAGCGTGTACGTTGTGCGAAATTGTTTAAACATTGGGTTGTTGTTGTACGTGAGTATTTTAATGAATGGATGTTCAAGTATTTTTTTTACAGGAATTTTTTTTCATATCCCGATTATTGCAGCGTTTGCTAAATTTGTAGGAATTCGGTCAATTTGAAACGTGGATTAACACTGAGTGTTAATACGTCGATGGGCATAACAAATATGAATACATACAGGGATTTTTTTTTTATGTATACATATGCATACACTGTTTTTTTTTTTAAGATTTCAATTTGAATCTGTTTTTTTTTTTCAGAAATTGCTTGGGGTTAGGATGTTTTTTTTAAGATTTCAATTTGAATCTTTAAGTGAGGGTTTTCCACTCCCAGACTAAGCATGAAGTAAAATTTCGAGTTTAGAAAAGCCCCGTGAAAATTTGTCGAGGGTCGCGCAGCGACCCGAGACAAATTTTCACGGGGCTTTTCTAAACTCGAAATTTTACTTCATGCGCCACGCGTATAAAACACTAAAATATTGTGAACTCTATGTATATTTTAACCTCACTTGAAATCGTGTTTTATACGCGTGGCGCATGAAGTAAAATTTCGAGTTTAGAAAAGCCCAGAAAATTTGTCTCGGGTCGCTGCGCGACCCTCGACAAATTTTCACGGGGCTTTTCTAAACTCGAAATTTTACTTCATGCTTAGTCTAGGAGTGGAAAACACTCGTTGGAAGCTTTAAATTGAACTTAAAAAAAAAACAAACAAGGAATCTTAAGATTTAGAGAAATTAGGCGCATACGTATACTTAAAAGAAAAACTCCCTGTATCTGTTTCCTCCGGAGGAATATGAAGAATTATAAACCATAATAAATATAACAATTAATTCGCAAAAAACACTCGTTAATTAATACTATACACAATTGACGTTTGTTAAACAATGGCGACGACAAACAAAACACATTTATTTTTAAACACCCGAAAGACTACATTTCGTATTTCTAAATAATAAAAATAATTTATTTGCTTTTTATTTTTTTTTTGTGGCAAAACCGTACAAGATATCAAACATTATTAAGAGACAAAAAGCTTTTAAATAAACTAATCGTTTAAGATGTATTTTTTTAAATTTTAACAAGGTGCGCCAATAAAAACATATTTTAGTTTTTATGTTGTGGTACCATTGTTTAACATAGTATACTTCTTGTCAATCAATGATGACCATAATAACTGAAATGATGTGTTATATTATGATAATCAACCATAATCTCTACGTGAGGGTAGTTTTCCCACCTGCTGGAAAAGTGCTTATATCACGCCAATTTTTAAATCTGGTAATCGAAATCGTGTCGGCAATTATAGACCGAACTCTATTTTAGCTGTAGCACCTAAAATTTTTGAAAAACTACTTTGTGATTACCTAACAGGGGTACTGCAATCCTCGATCTCTATGCGTCAACACGGATTTCGTACTGGTAAATCAACTTCTACTAATCTTCTAGTGTATGATGCATATATTGTTCGTGCTTTTGAGGAGCGGTGTCAGGTGGACTCCATCTACACTGACTTCTCCAAGGCATTCGACACGGTCGACCATAACTTACTAATGAACAAATTAAGGGATTTTGGTATTGACAATACTTTGCTAAGTTGGATAGGGTCGTATGTCTCGGGAAGATTCCAATTTGTTAAAATTGGGCGCTGTCATTCACGTCCCATCTGTGTCACGTCAGGTGTTCCTCAGGGGTCACACTTGGGCCCCCTTCTATTTAATATATTTATTAATGATGTAGTTAAATGTTTTTCCAATGCAGAATGCCTTCTCTTTGCGGATGATATGAAAATATTCATGAAAATCCGTTCCGTCGAAGATGCCAAAGTTCTTAATAATGGCTTACAATCGTTTGATAGTTGGTGCAAGACTAACAAGCTATCTTTAAACCCAAAAAAATGTAATGTCATCACGTTCTCTAGACGGCAAACAACGGTAGATTTCCAGTATTCCATGCTGGGCGAACCTTTAATACGCGTAAATTGTGTAAAAGATCTAGGTGTTACGTTTAATACTATTTTATCTTTTTCAATGCACATCTCAAAGATTGTAGCAAAGTCATACCAATTACTTGGATTTATCAAACGTAACGTCCAAGATTTTCGGAGCCTTGGTACAATTATTGTATTATATAACGCGCTAGTTCGTCCACATTTGGAATACTGCTCTTGCGTGTGGTCTCCTTATAGCGGCGCTGATATTGAAAAAATCGAGAAAGTACAAAAAAAAATTGTTAAATTTGTAGCTTACAAATTTCATCTAGTTGGTGACTACTGCGACCTGCTCGATAAGGTTAATATTACGAGTTTATGTTCTCGGCGTGTCAACCAAGATATTGTGCTGGTAAAAAAAAAGTGTTTGATGGAGCTATTGACTGACTTTCTACAGCTTCTTGGACTCTATGTTCCCGCTCGTCCACTGCGAAATGTAGTTATATTTCACATAACGTTCCACAGAACTGATTATGCGAAACAGTCGGCTACTACACGCATTTTAAGGCATGCTAATCAATTTATCACTCGCACAGGTTTTGATATATTTGTAGGAACTCTAAGTTTTTTGCGTCGTGCACTCAGTGCAAAATAGCTAAGATTTTTTTTAAAATGTCTGTAATATGTTTATATATTTGTAATATTACTGACTGTTCTATATGAAATGGCCTCCGTTAATAAATAAATAATAATTTTTAGTCGGATTGAATATAGCGTTTAATTGTTATAAATAAAATTAGTAACATTTTTTTGAACTTTGATGACTAATTCCGGCTTAACCGTAAACTTTTGGATATAGATAAGTTATGTTAAATCATCATATTTTGATCCCAGGAATCTATGATTAAGCCATTTTCCTACATTAACGGGAGACCCTGTATGTCATGATAAATATCGTGATAGATATTTGATGTAATATACCTGTAGCCTTAAAATGCTACACATTTTTGGTTTATAAAATAAACGCACAATAAGTTTAGTTTTTTATATAAAAATATATTCTTGTGACCAAATGGCGTTTACTTTCATTATTTATTAATCAGATCGGGTTTCCAATAAAACTAAATCAATCCATAAATAAATTAGGTCCCAATTAAAGCCATGTAATCTCTCTCGTTGTCCGACCGACTACATAATGTTTACAAGAAAGTAAAGTAGGCCATGGAATCGTGGAATTTTCGCTTTTTGTCCATAAATGGCAATGCTGGGTTTTCGTCTGTGTGTGTTTGTGTAAGTGTAAATTATGTGTGTGCGTGTGAGTGAGTGTAAATTATGTTTGTATGTATCGCGTAATCTTAATCTCCATTAATCTTAATCAATCAATTAATCCCCAACTATGGATATCTCTCCGCGTATCTATCCAATATCTAAACTGTCCGTTTGGTTGGGTCGGTTTGTTTATGGGATAAGATTAATGGCAAGTGGGTCGAACGGAACGATTTTCCTGACTTGATGCCGGTAAATGGAAACCAGCCAGGGTCGCTTGCCTTTCTCATCGTTGTCATAATCATCACACGCTGTGTCTGACTAATAATAATTTCATTTAATTATCAAAATAAACATAATTATAGTAAAATATTAATTTATGCAATTTAAAGTTGTGTTTATTTTGCACAACTCTGGCTCAATTTGACTAGTAATGGCTCGAATATTTTGTTTGAGCTTTTAATAATAATAATAATAATAATCCATTTATTGTCCAACAGGAAACATTTCCCAATTACAAGACAAAAACAGAACATAAGCCTGGTACATATAAAAATATAATAATAAATGAAATTAGAATAAATTCTGTAACAATAAAATTACTTATTAAATGTTGAAGGCGTGTCCTGTGAATATAAAAACATTTTTTTAGTAAGAATAATTAATTCACAGTTGGCTCCAAGTTACAGAGTAACATTTTTAAAGAATCGTAAAAGATGTCACTACAATGCGAAATTGTATTAAAACAATTACAAATAATACTAACAGGAGATTTTAATCCCACGTTAGTCCGATGCGCAAATACATGAAATGTTGGTTTCTGCCTGCTGGAAAAAGAAGGAATATGCAGTCCGAGTTTAGCTAAGAAATCAGGCGAATCAATTGTGTTGTGCAAAACTTTATACAGGAAAAAAATACATGTACTTTTACGACGAGATTCAAGCGACCTAACGTTAAATATTTCCAGTAATATGTTATGCTCGATGCCTCTCTCTGGATACCTTCCCTCAAATTTGTAGTATAACAACTTTAGGAATTTGCGTTGCACACTTTCGATCTTTTTAATTTGACACTAATTTTGAGGAAACCAAACGAATGCCGCATATTCCAACTTTGACCGTACATGAGAATGAAATAAAGTTTTAAGTGTGACAACATTGTGAAATTGGGATGCGTTACGACATATAAAACCTAATGACTTAAATGCATTTCTTACCGTAACGTCAATATGGTAGTTAAAGCTAAGGTGACAATCGAAATAAACACCTAGATCTTTAAATGTTGTAACACGTTCAAGTAGTTTACCATCAATTGCGTAGTTAAAGTGAATAAAATTCGTTTTTTTAGTATAAGACATATATTTACATTTATCAATATTTAAATCGAGCCCATTCTCTAAACACCAAGTAACAATTTTGTTTAGGCCAATCTGCAAGTTACGACAGTCATTGATATTATTTATAGTATTGTAAATTTTTAAATCATCTGCATATAATAATAATAATAATAATATTTATTTATTACCCAATAGGAAAAATCCTAATTACAAGGCAATATGTACAATAATATAGTAGAATAATATGATACTTAACAAATAATAATAAACAACGTTTATATAATAGATGTTGACAATCAAGGTTTAGAAAAAGGTCGTTAATAAATATGTTAAAAACTAATGGACCAAGAATGGAACTCTGTGGTACACCTGATGTTGGATAATATTCGCAAGATTTGAAACCATTGGCAACTATATATGTTTTACGTTCACTGAGATATGATTTAATTAATGATATGGATGAGTTACAAAAACCAAAATTATCCAGTTTTGATAAAAGAACATTATGTTGAACTTTGTCAAACGCTTTAGACATATCTGTATAAACGACATCCATCTGCCCCCGGGCGTCAACAGTTTCAGCAATATCATGAGTAATTAAGGTAAGATTAGTGACTGTTGAGCGGTTGGGGACAAAACCATGCTGCTTATCAGACATGTAAGGCCTGACATGTGCATATATTTGGTCAAATAATACGCGCTCAAATATTTTTGCAATAAGTGGAAGTAACGCTATAGGGCGATAATTATTGATATTTTTAAGATGAGGCGACGTTTTAGGTACAGGACATACGGCAGCAACTTTTAAACATCTTGGAAACGTACATAACTTAATTGATAGATTGAATAGAGTAGCAAGAGGTTTACAGAGTAATGTAGCGCAATCTTTTAATAAGAATGAGGGTAGCTTGTCCTCCCCAGAAGAGCTATTATTTGGAAGCTTCCTAAGAAGGTCAAAGACTAGTTTCTTAGTGGTCATGGTAAATACAAAGTTCGGAAGCAGGTTGAAGCTTTTATCTATTAGAATTGTTTGTGGGCCATTAGCGTAAACTTTTTCCTTCATAGCCCCAAAGAAAAGTCTTCACTTTATAAGCATGCAGACTAAAATCCTTGTGCAGATGCGATGAAGGCTGGTCTTTGAAATGCCCAACTACTGTGAACGTCTTGGGATAGACAAACCCTGGTTTTCAGCAACACTTTCAACAACAGCGGTAATGTTCTCAGCTGACCTGGCGATACGAGTACGAATTGACAACTTTACCTCAGTAATTTGTTCTTTTCGCTCAAATTTAGTGATAAGTTTTACAATGACACAGCCAGACAGAAAACACAACGAACGTTGCGAAATTTGTTCCATATTAATAATGAATTTTCACTATTTCTATATGTTGTGGAGCAGTGGTGGGGAAACTTTTTTTAAGACGGGCCATTTGTAATAACCAGACAATCGTAGCGGGCCAAAGAACAATGCTTAATCGTAGGTAGGTAGTTTTTATGCGGGTCGTCACATTACGAAGTAAGAACGCGTTCAAACATTCTCACGACGGCACTCTTAAACGGGCCGGATTAAACCTGTCCGCGGGCCGGACTTGGCCGTAGTTTCCCCATCACTGTTTTGGAGAGTATATCTATCCATTTTCTCAAATCGTACACTTTTCACTTGAGAAGTCTCAAAAGATCAAGAATTCGAATTTTTGAATTGTTGTCTAAATGACGCGGCATTTTGACATTAAGGAAATTTACATATTTACGTAACTAAGAAACTCATAATGTCCGCTTTACACTATAACATCTTTTGTGTACTTAATTTTATTGCACAGAAGTGTAGTTGTGTGTTTTGAACTTCACTTGAAATCAGTGTTTTATACGCGTGGCGCATGAAGTAAAATTTCGAGTTTAGAAAAGCCCCGTGAAAATTTGTCTCGGGTCGCTGCGCGACCCTCGACAAATTTTCTACGCGGGGCTTTTCTAAACTCGAAATTTTACTTCATGCTTAGTCTGGGAGTGGACGACACTCGCTACAAATTTTTAATTATAAAATTCTTTGATTGTCATGTCTAGACGTTAACAATTCAGAATTGTTCAAAATGTCGAGAAAGTATTAAAACGGGAACATTTTTAGAAAATCTATTATACTTTTTTTTTCTTGAATAACTTTCTCATTTATCACTTGGTGAAACATTTTGAAATAATAAATAGTAAAACAAACTAAGTGTTTTTAATTTATCCTTTAATATTATCTATTATACTTTATACAACGCGAAATCAAACATAAGCTGTATGATCTGCCTGATGATTCCACTGTTTAGTAGTTGACACTGCAACAATTGTCACAGTCGAGACAATTGTTGCAGTGTCAACTAATAAACAGTGAAATCTTAACCAAATGTGTTATTTACTCAAAGTGATGATAACCAGTATATTTTGAACTTCAGACTAAATCAATGTTTTATACGCGTGGCGCATGAAGTAAAATTTCGAGTTTAGAAAAGCCTCGTGAAAATTTGTCGAGGGTCGCGCAGCGACCCGAGACAAATTTTCTACGCGGGGCTTTTCTAAACTCGAAATTTTACTTCATGCTTAGTCTGGGAGTGAAAGGCACTCGTTACTTTAAAATATGTCACAAGTGTTAATATGTGTGTCGGTACTGTCAGAAAGAAAAAAATTTGAGAAGTCTGTCATAGTACTTTCGCCTATGTTAAATATATGGCGGCCACCTTATTGAACTTACCTTTATTCCCAGTTGAATATGATCACAAAGTATCAAGGTTCTTATGTCAACTTCAGAAAATTGTGTGAATTTTGATCAATACCCGTCTGACCCTTCAGCTAACAGTTCGTGGCAAGGACTGGATTCGATCGTCCAATAATTCATTGAAACCCGTGGCGCCAGACAATTCATTTTTATTTAAAGACGGTTTTTGATTAAAATTCACACTGGTTTCCCAGTGAATTGCCAACCTGGCAAGAATAAAAGGCAGCAGTTCAATTCAAACATTTAATAAAAAAAAAACGGATTAAGACTTCTTAACACAGACACAAAATAATAGTATTCTTTATTACGACTAATGTAATTTACCCTGATTAACAAAATAAGGTAAGCAAAGAAACAGTTATTCCAAAAAAAGAAAAATAATTTTCAATTACTGCGGAAATTAGCCGCAAATGATCGCCTTTAATTTTCAATTGACTTAATTAACGGAGCAACTCCTGCACTCACAAAATTCTATTTAATTCCTTAATACGCGATAATCGTGACAATACAACACAACATCGTAAACTTCCCACATCAATAATATTTAACTTCAACTAAAACAGAAGTTTACTAATATCGTCGCCTACCGCACGATAGTCGACTCACAATTTAATAATTGGCTAAATTTTCATTTGATTTACTTAATTCTTCTCAGATTCTAAACATAAAAAAAACATCATCGCTTAACTAAGCCACACCAACGTCACTCAGCGTCACACCACGTTAGTGACTAATTTAATTCAACAATATGACAGCGGTTAGTGACTCGCTCTTCGTCATGAACGTGATCGTGAAGACGTTAAGCACTTGAATAATTTCAGTCAGCTACTGTAAGCTCTGCGAGCACATTATCACTCGCACTTGAGATTTAGCGATGCACGATGACAATTAATTTCACTTAATTCTAGTAAAATATTCAATTCTCATTTGATTCTTTCATCTATCGATTAACAGCTAACACACACACACACGTTCATTGCGCAATCAACAACACACATTAAAACTTAAAAGGGTAACATATTTATTCTGTAACATAAATTGCATACGACGTCGCGGATGTCGACAAACTGTCTAAACATAACCAATAAGTCATTCATCAGTCGCCCAAATGCTGGCCTTAACACTGCCAAAAGTTCTGCAGTATCGGCCACACAAACGCCTCAAAGTCATCAAAATTATCTAAAGATCACGCACTTGATTCATCGGTTTTCTCAATAACGATTGGCAAACACTCACTTTGCAGCAAATAACCCGATTGTGTGTCAATGTATTAAAATCCTGTTGGCCCACACCATATAAGTGCGTTTAAATATCACTAACTTACTCACTCAGGTTAGAACTAAACCATCGGTTGTTAACACCGAACTTAATCACTGCCAACAAAATCTTAACGAATTAAAATGACTTACATGAGCGAGAATCATACCAGTTCACACCACTGCGTCTTTGGCCTTCCGTTTATTGAGATTCCTTGTCTTTTTAGAGAATTCTTACTTCACACTGAGCTCAGCTGGAAGATCATAAAAAATATTATAATCACAGAAAACAATAAACTAACAACCGTACTATACCGCATTTAATATGAACAGATACTCCCCGCTCACTGCAATGTTTGAAACACTAAGCAATCAACACACAATACAGTATTCATTTATGCTAACAAAATCGTTTAAATAAGTTTACGTGTATTACACCCTATGCAAGTAACCCTGACTTGCGATAATTAATTACTTATTAAAATAAGTCAACCAAATTAATATTTAACATTATTCAATCACAACTATCTAAATCAAACACTTAATAGAATCAAGTACGTAACCTTTAGAAAATCTCTCTCCTTCTACGACCATCTGTCAAAATTATCCGATGACGTCATTCCACAGTCTTGAATAAGCGAGTTGACCTCCTACTATTCCGTATGAATCCCACAGGTTCTCCAATACCATCGATTTCCCTCGTAACGTGAAATAGGATCAAAACCTCGGCCTCCCGCTCGCCTATCAACAACCTCAGGACCTCTGACCTCGTCCTCGAATTCTTATGCTCGGAATCCCATATGACAGGACGTAGCCATTTTTATTTATCGGCTCTGTCCTATCGCTTTGGCCCCCAGTCGTGTGATAATTACATCAATTTATAGTGAATGATGGTTATAATTTTCGAGAAACATCTCTCACAGACGTGATGCGTGTCAACCCGTCAGAAAATACTTCTTCTTCTTCTTCTTTGCGTAATTAATGGCCTTAGCTATTAAAGCTCTGTTGACCAGTCACAGTAATTATGAAATAATAATTAAAATTGTTTTAAATTTATTGGAGTGTCGGTTGTATGAATGAATAAATGAGTGGATGAAGGGATGAGTAATGAAATCTTAAATCTAGGTCTTAAGCGTAGGTTAAAATCTGGACAGAGTTAAACAGCCATTGCTGCGCCCTCTGCCCTCCCCAAGGGATAGGAAATAGGAAATACACGTGGATTTTTAAAGGAAAAGGTTCAATGGAAGGGAATTTGGGAAAAGGATTATTGAAAAGGATGTGATTGAAAGGATGATTAAGGATATGGTGGACCACGTGGAGGCCGCACGTTTTAATTGTGCAGCGGGACGGACTGCTCGGGGTCAGCTCTCGAACCACACTCCGTCAGAAAATAAAACCAAAAAAAGGATTCCCATTCGATTGAAGTTGGTCGATAAACTCATCGATACCAACACAAATCGACCAAGCCGGTCGATAAAATAAAATCATAGATATTCTATTCTAAAATAGACAAGCGGGTAGATTCAACACCCAAACCGATCATCGCTCCATCCATCGCGAAGATCCGTGGAATTCACACCGATAGGAACAAGGCAATTCCCCCGAAATCTAACAGTTTAGTGCGCGTGACGCTCGCACTGGTAAAATAAACAGTCGTGTTTTCCTATCGTATCAAATTCACAGCTAGTAATTTGAGCGCGAAATTTGAGAATGCCACAAATACTTGAACTTTTTCAACAAATGTTTCTTATTCCTGTTAAACTTCGTTCATGCTTAACCTGGGAGTGAAATCACTCATTAAAAACTTCAAATTAAACTCTTTTATAAAATCGACGAGTGCCTCAAAATTACGTAAAAAAAAAAAAAAAAAAAAAAAAAATTCACTAAATATCTTTAATCTTTAAAAATGTAAGATGGCAAACGTGTGTATCGGACGTTCGGCATCAGAAAGCGATTTAAATATCTCTGATATAAATTTAATAAGTGAAAACAATGCGTGTGGTGGCTGCAAAAAAACAATGCTCTTAGATGAAATTCAGTGCAACGTATGTGATTCGCATTTTCATAACCAGTGCCTGAAGTCCGAGGAGAAATTTGGAATCATGTAGTAAATGCGAAAAAGTGGAATCCAAAAGATGAGCTTGCAAGTACTAATATTACTGTAAGGTACCCATCTGTACATTTATTTCATTTATATAATTTAATACTTTAGTATCGTGCATTTTTGATAATCATATTTAAAGTTATTTATTTAGTATTTTCAATATTTAACACTTATTTAATATTAAGTAGGTTCTTTTAACGAAGTTTATTGAATTTAATCGGAGTAAGTAATATTTTTACTGTCTTGCGTTCGAGAGTCAAATCAGAAGTGCCCGAAATAAAATCTAATAGTAATGAATAATGGTTCTTCGTTAAGCAAACAATGCGTAAGAAGGGGCACGCATAAGCCGGAGTGAACTTTATCATCTTTAGCGGAATTTTTCCATTAAGTACAAATTCTAATTAACTATTTATTCTTCCCAGGCTTATCTGTGCTCTAGCATTGCAAATGCATTCTAATAATAACATTTAGCAATGAATAAATAACTTTATGATTATCAAAAATGCATAAATTATATAAATGAAATAAATATACAGATGGGTACATTACACTTACATTACTAAAAAAGGAAATAAGTGGACTAAAACAGCAAACAAGGTATTGAGATGAGAAGCAAAGATTAAATTATTACTGCATTAACCTCGAAACTAGAAAACATCGGAAAAAAGGTAAACAACAATTTAAAATGGGACCTCTTAATGGAAAACCCTGTAGTATACTATTTTCTTGTACAAGAAAATATTGTCGTCTAACACAAGCTTTAGTTTTAACTTTGAAAATGATCGTAACGGATCGAAACATGTATCAGGCAACTGAAAATAAAAATATGAAACAAAACAAGTGATTTACTTTACCAAATTTGAAAATTAGGTTCCATCGAGGAAGTAGCAGAGCAAGTAATAGTATTTTACGATAACGCATTTATGCAACAAGGTTCTCTTTAGATTTTTTTGACATTTATCATATTTACATCAATTAATTAATATGCAAATTCATAGCGAGTGATCTAAATTTAGAGATGACAGCTAATTTGTCTTTGATTTATTTATTACTCGAAATGTGAATTTGTTTTCTTTTTATCGACATCAAAGAGAGCGGCCGCGTGTGTTTATTCTTGTTTCTCATTTGGCTTCTTATCGGTGTTAATTTTTTAATTTGTCCGTGGTTATCGTAATCTTTCCAAATTTGATTGGTTGATTGAATAATAATAAACAAAGGTTTTTCGAGACGAACATGAGCGAGCGCTCTTTAATTAAAATGCCGTTCTAGTTGATTTGGGCGGCAAAATCAATTCAAGATCAATAGGTCAATCGTTCTTGTTCACACAAACACTGCCGGCTCATTTGATCCACGAACAGATTTGAAGTTATAAAAATCAATCTATTTTCACCGACCAATTCAAAATAGCGTGATTTTTATTTCTTCATATGTGTGCGTGGATCAAATGAGCCGGCAGTGTTTGTATGAACAAGAACGATTATTAATCAAGAGGAGGAACTCAAATTATCGAAAAACCATTTAAAATATCTTATTTCTGTTTTCACACGATTAACTATATTATCGTTTACTAGACGTTGTGCTCATTAGTTACTAGATAAAATACACGTTTTTAAAAATATCTCAAAAAGGCAAAAAGTAAACAAACAATATATCTCTCCCTAAACAACAAAACAATACCACTTTTTATAATCAAAAAAACAATCACCCATTACGTGAATGCATAACATGAATATTATACATTATATTTGAAAATAAGAGCGGTACAAAAAGTGGCATTATCAGTTGTATTCGATTGCAGTTTGTTTGATTCGATTATCTTAAAAAATAGAAAAAAATCTGGTGAAAAAATTAAAATTTCCAAAACAACAAGCAAGTACAAACGATGCTCTTTCGATTGCAATTTGTTTCATTCGAAAATTAAAAAAAAAAAAACTTGGAAAAATTGCGATTTCTGAAAATAAAAGTATTTTTTTCTGACGAACCCTTTGAGGTACAAACGAAAATAAAAGTGGTACAAACGGGTACAAACGATGCTCTTTCGATTGCAATTTGTTTCATTCGAATATCTTGAAAAATAAGAAACTTGGAAAAATGTGCGATTTCCGAAAACAAAAGTATTTTTTTTCTGACGAACCCTTTGAGGTACAAACGAAAATAGAAGTGGTACAAGCGGGTACAAACGATGCTCTTTCGATTGCAATTTGTTTCATTCGAATATCTTGAAAAATAAAAAAACTTGGAAAAATTGCGATTACTGAAAACAAAAGTATTTTTTTCTGGCGAACCCTTTGAGGTACAAACGAAATTAAAAGTGGTACAAACGGGTACAAACGATGCTCTTTCTATTGCAATTTGTTTCATTCGAATATCTTGACAAATAAGAAACTTGTAAAAATGTGCGATTTCCGAAAGCAAAAGTATTTTTTTCTGGCGAACCCTTTGAGGTACAAACGAAAATAAAAGTGGTACAATCGGGTACAAACGATGCTCTTTCGATTGCAATTTGTTTCATTCGAAAATCTTAAAAAATAAAAAAACTTGGAAAAATTGCGATTTCTGAAAACAAAAGTATTTTTTTCTGGCGAACCCTTTGAGGTACAAACGAAAATAAAAGTGGCACAAACGGGTACAAACGATGCTCTTTCGATTGCAATTTGTTTCATTCGAATATCTTAAAAAATAAAAAAAAAAATGGAAAAATTGCGATTTCTGAAAACAAAAGTATTTTTTTTCTGGCGAACCCTTTGAGGTACAAACGAAAATAAAAGTGGTACAAACGGTTACAAACGATGCTCTTTCGATTGCAATTTGTTTCATTCGAATATCTTGAAAAATAAAAAAAATTGGAAAAATTGCGATTTCTGAAAATAAAAGTATTTTTTTCTGGCGAACCCTTTGAGGTACAAACGAAAATAAAAGTGGTACAAACGGGTACAAACGATGCTCTTTCGATTGCAATTTGTTTCATTCGAATATCTTGAAAAATAAAAAAAAATGGAAAAATTGCGATTTCTGAAAATAAAAGTATTTTTTTCTGGCGAACCCTTTGAGGTACAAACGAAAATAAAAGTGGGACAAACGGGTACAAACGATGCTCTTTCGATTGCAATTTGTTTCATTCGAATATCTTGAAAAATAAAAAAAACTTGGAAAAATTGCGATTTCTGAAAACAAAAGTGTTTTTTTTCTGGCGAACCCTTTGAGGTACAAACGAAAATAAAAGTGGTACAAACGGGTACAAACGATGCTCTGTCGATTGCAATTTGTTTCATTCGAATATCTTAAAAAATAAAAAAAAAATGGAAAAATTGCGATTTCTGAAAACAAAAGTATTTTTTTTCTGGCGAACCCTTTGAGGTACAAACGAAAATAAAAGTGGTACAAACGGGTACAAATGATGCTCTTTCGATTGCAATTTGTTTCATTCGAATATCTTGAAAAATAAAAAAAACTTGGAAAAATTGCGATTTCTGAAAACAAAAGTATTTTTCTTTCTGGCGAACCCTTTGAGGTACAAACGAAAATAAAAGTGGTACAAACGGGTACAAATGATGCTCTTTCGATTGCAATTTGTTTCATTCGAATATCTTGAAAAATAAAAAAACTTGGAAAAATTGCGATTTCTGAAAACAAAAGTATTTTTTTTTCTGGCGAACCCTTTAAGGTACAAACGAAAATAAAAGTGGTACAAACGGGTACAAATGATGCTCTTTCGATTGCAATTTGTTTCATTCGAATATCTTGAAAAATAAAAAAAACTTGGAAAAATTGCGATTTCTGAAAACAAAAGTATTTTTTTTTCTGGCGAACCCTTTAAGGTACAAACGAAAATAAAAGTGGTACAAACGGGTACAAATGATGCTCTTTCGATTGCAATTTGTTTCATTCGAATATCTTGAAAAATAAAAAAAACTTGGAAAAATTGCGATTTCTGAAAACAAAAGTATTTTTTTTCTGGCGAACCCTTTAAGGCACAAACGAAAATCAAAGTGGTACAAACGGGTACAAACGATGCTCTTTCGATTGCAATTTGTTTCACTCGAATATCTTGAAAAATAAGAAACTTGGAAAAATGTGCGATTTCCGAAAGCAAAAGTATTTTTTTTCTGACGAACCCTTTGAGGTACAAACGAAAATAAAAGTGGTACAAACGGGTACAAACGATGCTCTTTCGATTGTATTTGTTTCATTCGAACATCTTAAAAAATAAAAAAACTTGGAAAAATTGCGATTTCTGAAAATAAAAGTAATTTTTTCTGACGAACCCTTTGAGGTACAAACGAAAATAAAAGTGGTACAAACGGATACAAACGATGCTCTTTCGATTGCAATTTGTTTCATTCGAATATCTTGAAAAATAAAAAAACATGGAAAAATTGCGATTTCTGAAAACAAAAGTGTTTTTTTTCTGGCGAACCCTTTGAGGTACAAACGAAAATAAAAGTGGTACAAACGATGCTCTTTCGACTGCAATTTGTTTCATTCGAATATCTTGAAAAATGAAAACTTGGAAAAATTGCGATTTCTGAAAACAAAAGCATTTTTTTTCCGGCGAACCCTTTGAGGTACAAACGAAAATAAAAGTGGTATAAACGGGTACAAACGATGCTCTTTCGATTGCAATTTGTTTCATTCGAATATCTTGAAAAATAAAAAAAACTTGGAAAAATTGCGATTTCTGAAAACAAAAGTATTTTTTTCTGGCGAACCCTTTGAGATACAAACAAAAATAAAAGTGGTACAAACGATGCTTTTTCGATTGCAATTTGTTTCATTCGAATATCTTGAAAAATAAAAAAACTTGGAAAAATTGCGATTTCTGAAAACAAAAGTATTTTTTTTCTGAAGAACCCTTTGAGGTACAAACGAAATTAAAAGTGGTACAAACAGGTACAAACGATGCTTTTTCCATTGGTGTTTTTAGATTTTAAAAATGTTAAAGTTGAGCGCTGACGAAAAAATCCCCCCCTTGTAACTTTTTAACCCTTTAGGTACATTCGAGTGCGCTCCGGTTTATACCTTTCGGTGTTACCGTCCGTTTTAGGGAACGGTGGATCACCGCCATACCAGCGAAACCACTACCCGTCGGAGACCAACCCACATGTGGACCGGAGGGGCGGATAGACACCCCTGGGCTTTACAGGCCCACCCCCGACTCCTCATTTAATGGCGACAAGCACCAGGGCTAAGTGAACCCCGCCGTGTGTAGGTTAGCCCTATCCAAGATAGGGACACAGAGGTTACCTCAAGAAGGTCTACAGCTCCGACTTGGACAATCGTCCCTTTCAGACATCCATCGTCCGAAGACTCAGGTCTGCCCCCGCCGCCTCCTGTTTTTAGGTGCTATGACGGGATCCCCACCCTTTAGGTACAAACGAAAAAAAGGGTGATTTTGTGAGGTACAAACAAGGTAAAATCGAATGACGTCATCAGTTTTTAATTTTTTTAAAGTTGGGCGCCATGTTCACACCGGTAGAACTAGAACTATGACACATCACTTCTTTTTACCTGAATTACATTCACAGCAAATTACGGTTATCGTTATTGGAACAGTTGTAAAACTAACCCTAAATCGGATTTCAATTTATCCGATGACGTAGGCAGAGTATTTTTTTCTGCTGTACGCTCCATCTGTTCGATTCGCTTCACTTGTTTTATTCGGTTGCGCAATTTCTCTAGAGATGGACATGTGCTGTGTATGTGTGTGTTTTAGTTAAAGAGAACATATGTTTAAAGAGAGCAACTCGCGAATAGCCGTGGCCCGATGACCGTTTATGCCTTACAAGGGCATAAATGGAAACAGCACTTTGGCCTTTTAGCGCGACTGACTACCAAAAATGGCCAGACACACTCCACTGTTCTAATTTTTAACTTCTCGAGGAGAATTTTAGAAATTGCTTAGGATTAGGATGTTTTTTTTTTTAAGATTTCAATTTGAATCTTTAAGCGAGGGTTTTCCACTCCCAGACTAAGCATGAAGTAAAATTTCGAGTTTAGAAAAGCCCCGTGTTTATTTGTCGAGGGTCGCGCAGCGACCCGAGACAATTTTCTGGGCTTTTCTAAACTCAAAATTTTACTTCATGCGCCACGCGTATAAAACACTAAAATATTGTGAAATTTATGTACATTTGAACTTCACTTGAAATTTGCGTTTAATACGCGTGGCGCATAAAGTAAAATTTCGAGTTTAGAAAAGCCCAGAAAATTTGTCTCGGGTCGCTGCGCGACCCTCGACAAATTTTCACGGGGCTTTTCTGAACTCGAAATTTTACTTCATGCTTAGTCTGGGAGTAGAAAACACTCGTTTAAAGCTTCAAATTGAATAATTTTAAAAAACAACGAAGCCGACATTCAATTTACAGCTTATGCATATGTTTTTACATAAATTTCACAATGTTTTAGTGTTTTATACGCGTGACACATGAAGTAAAATTCCCAGTCTTAAACGAGTGTTTTCCACTCCCAGACTAAGCATGAAGTAAAATTTCGAGTTTAGAAAAGCCCCGTGAAAATTTGTCGAGGGTTTTCTGGGCTTTTCTAAACTCGAAATTTTACTTCATGCGCCACGCGTATAAAACACTAAAATATTGTGAAATTTATGTACATTTGAACTTCACTTGAAATTTTCGTTTAATACGCGTGACCTATGAAGTAATATTTCGAGTTTAGAAATGCCCAGAAAATTTGTCTCGGGTCGCTGCGCGACCCTCGACAAATGTTCACGGGGCTTTTCTAAACTCGAAATTTTACTTCATGCTTAGTCTGGGAGTAGAAAACACTCGTTTAAAACTCGAAATTTTACTTCATGTGTCGCGTATAAAACACTAAAATATTGTGAAATTTATGTAAAAACATATGCATAAGCTGTAAATTGAATGTCGGCTTCGTTGTTTTTTAAAATTATTCAATTTGAAGCTTTAAACGAGTGTTTTCCACTCCCAGACTAAGCATGAAGTAAAATTTCGAGTTTAGAAAAGCCCCGTGAAAATTTGTCGAGGGTCGCGCAGCGACCCGAGACAAATTTTCTGGGCTTTTCTAAACTCGAAATTTTACTTCATGCGCCACGCGTATAAAACACTAAAATATTGTGAAATTTATGTACGTTTGAACTTCACTTGAAATTTGCGTTTAATACGCGTGGCGCATGAAGTAAAATTTCGAGTTTAGAAAAGCCCAGAAAATTTGTCTCGGGTCGCTGCGCGACCCTCGACAAATTTTCACGGGGCTTTTCTAAACTCGAAATTTTACTTCATGCTTAGTTTGGGAGTGGAAAACCCTCGCTTAAAGATTCAAATTGAAATCTTAAAAAAAACATCCTAATCCTAAGCAATTTCTAAAAAAAAAAGTTGTACTATTTGATTTGATTTTTCACGGGGCTTTTCTAAACCAGAAATTTTACTTCATGCTTAGTCCGGGAGTGAAAAACATTCGTTTAAAGCTTCAAACTGAACTCTTTTAAAAAACGACGAATATCGGAAAATTTACAGCTTATGCATATATTTACCTAAAAGAAAAATTCACTGTATGTTGCTTGTTTCCCCACATTAACGGGACACCCTGTATATCGATATTTATAAACTCCGATATAATAGCATGGATATTTATAGAATGCACAAAACCATTAACATTGCGAACAACTGGGTAAATCAGGGAATAATCAGGAAATGTTATACATCGGAAAATGTCGTGGAAAAAATAAAGAATTTAAATAACTCATAAAACAAATAGTCTAATAATCAATTACACATATTTTTTCACGGATTATTCGTTCTTATCAGCGTTTACACATAATCCAAAAGTTTACATAAAACTTAGCGAAAACCAAATTAAGCGTGTGAAAAATCCATTCGATACGAATTTAATAAACAGAGTCTTGTGTTCGGGGGTTCAAAGGGCGATGTCACCAATTAAAAATCAATACTGAACGATAACGGCCAATCAAAATTGATAAACTCCGACGAATGTGACATTTGAAAATGATTTTATTGCTCCAAACTAATCACGTGTTAAAATTTAATTACCCTATTTATCAACAAGTGTTATAGTAATAATAATAATAACTACACCATTCCTTTAAATTATTCTGATGAGTATACTGTTAATTAATGATGATTCAAGTAATTATTAACAAATGAGTCGCCCAGATGCAAAACCATAAACTTGTGAAATTCCAAAAACTGATTTTGCATAATCTTTTAAATAAATTAAAATAAAAAGTTGCATTTCAGGCTGAAAGACCCCAGGGTCGATAGCCAATTCGCAGAATTTAATATTTGTTTCTTGTGTATACTTATTATGCATTCTAATTGTTGTACTGTGTATTCTGTGAATAAAGATATTAACCGATGTGAAGATAGCCACAGATTTTCCAGCCACGGATTTTGGCGCCTCCACCATCACACGAATTATGGAACAGATTCCCCAGATTTTCAAAAATTCATAACTCCCAAACCGCATATTTTATTTTCAAAATTTCTTCAATAATTGTTTAAACAATATATCTAGACCGAGCATACATGGTCAAAATGTTGTCACTCATATTTGTTAATTATTTATATAATATATTGCTGCACCGTTCATACCAAATATTAAAAAAATCATATCTCTTAAAAATCCTATTTTATTTTCCAAATTTCTTCACTAATTGTTTAAACAATATATCTAGACCGAGCATACATGGTCAAAATGTTGTCACTCTTATATAGCGTATAGCACCATTCATACCAAATATAAAAAAATCTATCACTCTGTCACTCTTATTTGTTAATTATTTATATAATATATTGCTGTCCCGCGTATAGCACCGTTCATACCAAATATTAAAAAAATCATATCTCTTAAAAATCCTATTTTAGTAGTGAAGAAATTTGGAAAATAAAATAGGATTTTTAAGAGATATGATTTTTTTAATATTTGGTATGAACGGTGCTATACGCGGGACAGCAATATATTATATAAATAATTAACAAATAAGAGTGACAACATTTTGACCATCTATACTCGGTCTAGATATAATGTTTAAACAATTAGTGAAGAAATTTGGAAAATAAAATAGGATTTTTAAGAGATATGATTTTTTTATATTTGGTATGAATGGTGCTATACGCTATATAAGAGTGACAACATTTTGACCATCTATACTCGGTCTAGATATATTGTTTAAACAATTAGTGAAGAAATTTGGAAAATAAAATAGGATTTTTAAGAGATATGATTTTTTTTATATTTGGTATGAACGGTGCAGCAATATATTATATAAATAATTAACAAATAAGAGTGACAACATTTTGACCATGTATGCTCGGTCTAGATATATTGTTTAAACAATTATTAAAGAAATTTTGAAAATAAAATATGCGGTTTGGGAGTTATGAATTTTTGAAAATCTGGGGAATCTGTTCCATAATTCGTGTGATGGTGGAGGCGCCAAAATCCGTGGCTGGAAAATCCGTGGCTATCTTCACATCGGTAAGATATTATATATACAGGGTGTCCCATTAGTGCGGTCTCGGAAGATATCTCAGCTCTCGTTAAAGATAGAAAAAAAATGTTTTCACGAAATTTGCTTGATTTTAAGAGCTGCATAACCTAAAATTATTTTCAAATATACAGGGTGTCCCATTATTCCATACTTAATACCAACTTTGTTATTTTAAATGGAACACCCTATATATTATTTTTTTATTTGATCCGCCTTTAAATAACCTACACAAAGATATATCATTATCGGCACTTTAGGTAATTCGTTACTTAAAAAAAAAATATTTTTTGAAAATTTTGGCAGTTTTAGTACTTTACTTAAAAATTCACTGTGTTCGTATTTTTTAAGATACCAGTCTGAAATTTTACACACATATGCAGTAAAGAATGCTCTATCCATTGACTATAACACATTTTAATATTACTTATAAAACCTAGTAAAAAACTACCCTCGAATATTTAATATTTAAAATGTACATTACCTTATTTTTTTAAATGGGACATCCTATATTTTTTTATTTTATCAAATCCGCAATAAAAAATGCTTTATTTCTTGTATATCATACCCTTTATCTATTTTCATTAGTTTTGGAGATATTAACATTTTTCTGTCAAATATAGGGTATACAAAAAATAAAGCATTTTTCATTTCGGATCTGATAAAGTAAAGAAATATAGGGTGTCCCATTTAGGAAAATGAAGTTTTTACTGCATATGTGTGTAAAATTACAGACTGATATCTTAAAAAATAAGGACACAGTGAATTTTTAAGTAAAGTACTAAAACTGCCAAAATTTTCAAAAAATATTTTTTTCTGAAGTAACAAATAACCTAAAGTGCCAATAATGATATATCTTTGTGTAGGTTATTTAAAGGCGGATCAAATAAAAAAATAATATATAGGGTGTTCCATTTAAAATAACAAAGTTGGTATTAAGTATGGAATAATGGGACACCCTGTATATTTGAAAATAATTTTAGGTTATGCAGCTCTTAAAATCAAGCAAATTTGGTGAAAACATTTTTTTTCTATCTTTAACGAGAGCTGAGATATCTTCCGAGACCGCACTAATGGGACACCCTGTATATATACAAAAAGTTGCCAGGTTCTGTAACTGAAAAATATATCAGAAATGAGAAAAAAGTATCCGATAAAATATAATATCACATTTTACAACCGAGAAATGTAGCGGATTTTGCATTCGACGGGATTTTTTAAACTAAATTTAAAAAAAAGTCTGTATTGTGGAGTTTTCCACTTTATTATACATTTTAATTTCTCAATAAAACACTTTTAACTTTTTTTGTATAATACTTTTTACTTTCCCCCGTATGTAATACAAAGGGAAAGTATTGTTTTCGTGAAAATTTTCGAATCAAAAATTTTAGCGGAAATATCCGTTTTGAGGTCCCCTGAGTCGAATAAGACCATTTTTGAAAAATGGCTGTCTGTCTGTCTGTGTGTCTGTGTGTGTGTCTGTGTGCGCTAAAGATATCGAGATGATACTTGAAACTTAAGCTTTTTGTTACAATCGGAAGAACTGAAAAGCTTTTGGTGAAAATCGGAAAACCGGAAGTGGTACTTTACTCTTATCGTTTTTCAGTTTTTTCAGATTTTTTCAATAAATGTTTCAAATAAAAGTTGTAGATAATAACAAAATGAAGATATATTGTTTATTTACTTTTTGTCATAGCACTCTTAGTTTTTGAGTTATTTTGAAAGTTGTTTGTTTTATCTAGTTATTGATGTGTAACAGTGTATGTGTCGATACAATTGAAAAATGTTTCAAATAAAAGTTGTAGGAAATAAAAAACTAAAGATTTTTTGTGGACTCACTTTTTGTCATAGCACTCTTAGTTTTTGAGATATTTAATAAATAGTGTTTTTTATCTAGTCATTGATTTGTGTCAGTGTGTGTGTTGATACAATTGGAAAATATTTCAAATAAAAGTTGTAGGTAATAAAATATTAAAGATTTTTTGTATCTTCACTTTTTGTCATAGCACTCTTAGTTTTTGAGATATTCAATAAATAGTGTTTTTTATCTAGTCATTGGTTTGTGTCAGTATGTGTTGATCCAATTGAAAAATGTTTCAAATAAAAGTTGTAGTTATCAAAAAGTTGAAGACATTTTGAAAATAATAATGCTACAAATATTTTAAAAGTGATTTAATACGCAATTTACGGGGGAAAGTACTATGATGGACACATCACCATTTTATTGAATGTGACTGTAGTTTCGGCAAATTTAGCTTATAATTATCAAACATGAACACTTTATGTTCGATAATGACAAGCTAAATTTGTCGAAACTGCAGTCACATTCAATAAAAAGTGTTATACAGGGTGGGGCGTGGAAACTTTCTTTTTAGAAAAGGGCGCAGTGAAGTTAGTAAAAATAACAGAATGATAGGTAAGGGCTCAATGGAAGGACTTGGATGGGAAATTTGTATCCCTAGTCATTTTAGTCGCAAAATTGCTTTGGTCGGGGGAGCAGCTCTCTTCTACCGCAGATTCCTATTTTTCACGGTAAACGTGAATTCAGAACTTTGTTGGAAAATGATTCAGCAGTTTTTTTTGCCTGCTCTCGAAGAACTGGATAATGTGTTTGTGGTTTTAACAAGAGGGGGCCTCAGCCCACACAGCTAGGACTTCAATGCATTTGTTGAAAGAAGTCTTCTCCATGCGCCTGATCTCCCTGAGAGAGGCGCGCTCGCCTTATTTAACCCCTTGTGATTATTTCCTGTGAACCAATCTCAAATTCCGAGTCTATAACAATTGTCCACAGACCCTGGAAGACCCACAGAAAAAATCCGAGCCGAAATTGTCAATATAACAATCGGAATGCTTAAAAGAGTGGATCGAAACTTCAGAATTCGACTGAATCAGTATAATGACTATTAAAGGCGAAATTTACAATATGTTTTTTTTTGTAAACGGTATAAAACCAAATTTCCCGTTTTATGTGACCAGAGAAAAATAACAATAACTATGATTTAATAAAGAAAACACTTGGTTAAATTTCACTAATATTTTGGTTTTTTATTCCAACTAGTTTCGACTTTGAGTCATTCTCAAGGAGTGAGGATGACTCAAAGTCGAAACTAGTTGGAATAAAAAACCAAAATATTAGTGAAATTTAACCAAATGTTTTCTTTATTAAATCATAGTTAAATATGTTTCACCACGTGAAAGATTAGAAACTTGTTCAAGATAACAATAAGTAGTTTTGAAATGTGCAAAGTGTTTTTATGTCATTTTCAAATGAAGTTACCACGCTCCACCCTGTACAAACAAAGTAAAACGTGTTTTATTGTAAATTTTAAAAGGTTTAGGTTTTGAAGGTCAATTTATTTTTCATTGTAGCCTGAAACGAGTAGAATCCAGGGATACCAAAACCTCAAAATCAGAAAAGTTTTTAGCGAGTTTTGTATCTGGGAGACTTAAATAATCATATAGATAATTTTTCTTTTAAGTATACACATCCCGATGATTGCAGCGATTAATACATTTTCAGGATTTTGTAATTTTTATAAAAACGTTAAATTCGAAACGAGTGTTGTCCACTCCCAGACTAAGCATGAAGTAAAATTTCGAGTTTAGAAAAGCCTGAAAATTTGGATTTGCCGAGGCGCGCGAGCGAAGCGAGTCGCGCCCCGGCAAATCCAAATTTTCAGGCTTTTCTAAACTCGAAATTTTACTTCATGCGCCACGCGTATAAACACTGATTTAAAGTAAATTCACAATATACTGCTCAAGTTTGATCTAACGTTAATAGATTTTCAAAATATACTGCTTAAGTTTCATTTTAAGTATATTTTTCAATACAGGGTGTCTACGCTAAACCGTTCGTTAAAAGTTTATGGGGTTGCCGTTGCACTATACATTTGGAAAAAATCCTCGTCATACGGTTGAATCAGTTCTCCTCATGTAAAATATTTTCAACTTTATATCACTTCCGGTTCCCCCCAATCGTACCATGTGATAAAAATTGGGTCATTCCATTTAAAAAAATTGAATTACTAGATATTGAAGAGGGCACTTAGATATTGACATTTTAAGAACACTTATTGTGAACATTGACAGTTTCCAATTAATTCACTCATAGAGGTATCCTCTAGGTACAAGTAGAGATATAAATCATATTGCAAAGAATCAATTATATTTCCATTAACAAATATTATAAATACATGCATTAAAAAATCCATAGTCCCGAATGCTATGAAAGCTGCTACAGTAGTGCCTATCTACAAAAAAGGAGACAAGAATAATCCACACAATTACAGGCCCATTTCTATACTCCCAGTTTTCTCCAAAGTATTTGAAAAAATATTACTGCTGCAAATAAAACATTATTTTGAATATAATGAGTTGTTTAACAAATCACAATTTGGTTTTCGTAGCGGAAAATCCACAACAGATGCTATAATATCTCTATTAGACGAGTTATTGTCGTCATACGAAGAAGGGGATTTTGCAATGGCATCTTTTGTGGATTTGAGCAGGGCTTTCGACTGTGTAAATCATGATGTACTAATTGGCAAACTAGAGCGCTACGGTTTCGATAAACCTAGCAGTAAATTAATACAATCATACTTATCCAATAGGACACAAGTTGTCAAATATGGCAATTGCGAGTCGAATGCTCTGCCTGTCAAACATGGTGTTCCCCAAGGGTCTATTTTAGGACCACTTTTATTTATAATATACATTAACGATCTACCAGATTTTGTTGATAACACATTCAAGGTGATATACGCGGATGACACCACGTTAATTAATAGGGCGAGTGAACTAGATGAAGCAATGCATAAAAGCACTACAGCTAATATTAGATGCAAAGAATGGTTTGGTAGCAATAAATTGCTACTAAACCATACAAAAACAACTCATTTGGCTTTCACCTTAAAAAAGCATACATTACCCATGCCATTATCGGTGAAATTTCTGGGTGTGCATCTTGATTGCTCAATGAAATGGCATGCACATAGCGATAACTTGGCAAACAGATTAGCCACAAATATATTTTTACTACGCAACCTATCACAAAGTGTATCCGCAAATACCTTAAAAATGTCCTATTACGCCACATGTCACTCTATCTTGTCGTATGGTTTACTTACGTGGGGACATTCGCCATGTTGGCAGCGCATATTCAAATTGCAGCGAAGGGCAGTACGTATAGTGGGTAGATTAGGTTACAGGGATGACTGTAGGGCTATCTTTCAAAAACTGCGCATAATTACCTTACCGAGTCTATACATCTTTCAATGTCTTGTTTATGTTAAAAAGAACTTGTCTGCGTTCAATTTAGCTATGTCTGTTCACAGTCATAATACTCGCAACAAAGATAATATATGCTTAAAACGGGTAAGACTACATAAATCACAAAATGCGAAAAACTATTGGGCTCCGAAGTTCTACAATACATTGACGGCAGAGGTAAGGTGTTTGCCGCTGAAACAATTCAAATCATATATAAAAAAACATCTACTAAATCATGCGTTTTACTCATGGGACGAGTTTCTAAATTCTAGAATTGAGATGTGATAGTTTGTTAATTTATTTCGATGTTTTTATTTATTTTATTTATACAAAGTTTTATATTTATATTTTAGCTATATTTTATTTAACGATATTTTAATCTTTATATATATTATATTTTTTTCATTTTAATCTGTTGTATATTTAAATGTCTGTCATGTTTTAATCATTTTCTATATTTATATTTTTATGTAATTTTAATCTGTCACACCTACTATTTTTAACTGTCTGTCCACCTTATTGGTGCTGCATTTAAATTTCGTCGATCATTTCTGATCAAATATCATGTTATATTATATAACCATTGTTACTCTGATTAGAACATAATTGTAATTCTTGTACGTTTTTTATGTTTAATTTCTTTTGACCTGTGTAAACTGTATCCACTGTATTGGCATAATTAAACAATAATAATAATAATATTTTTATCTTATTCTTAAGAAAAGTTACAGACAGATTTCAAGATGCCTTTTAGAGGTCAGAATTTTAGAAATGTTTTTTTTTCTTGAAAACTATAAGAGATAAGTGTACATATGTTCAAATAAAATATGTTGCAATTTAAACGAGGAACCCAAAAAATTACTAAGATATAGGGTGTTCCATTTAAAATAACAAACTTGGTGCTACTTCCGGTGGAACCGGAAGTGATATAAAGTTGAAAATATTTCACATGGGAAGAACTGATTCAACCATATAACAAGGATTTTTTTCAAATTTTTAGTGCAACGGCAACCCCATAAACTTTTAACGAACGGTTTAGGGTAGACACCCTGTATACCTTCGAATTTTTTCGGAGAAAATTCGGTCAGCAATAATAAATATTCGCATAAATTCGACGTGAATTGTAAATTCCGTTGAAACAAAAAAAAATATATATGTACATATATTCCCGATTTCACCGGAATTAGCAAATACAAGCGAAAACAAAAAAAACCGTTAATTGCTAATTACAATTGAAATTAACACTGACAACTCAAACACACATACATGAATTTATTTTGAAATTTCTAAATATTTCTGTGTAGAACACGTTGAAACAATTTATTTCTTTTCACGCACACAAAAAAAAATACTATCAAAAAAGTTTTTAAGTGAGCCATTCATATTTGTATTAATTTTTCTTTTAGACAAATAAATAAAAATGTGAATTTCTAAATTGTAAAAATGAAAATTTAGTGTAGTTTATTTTAATGTACTGTAAAATTAGTGTTATGTAAATATAATTCAAAAATGAAGATATTTATATACCGGGTGTACCATTTAACCTGACAAATCAAAATAACTCGAAAAATACGCATCGTACGAAAAAATTATGGAAATGTTACCTTTTGTTGGAACACTTTTCAGGTAAATATAGGTGTTTAATTGAATTCACTTGGTTTGTTTTACTAAAAATATTTTATTTCAACTAGTTCCGGCTTAATGCCATTTTCAAGAATTTCAAGTAAAGGGTGTTTTTTTTTGAAGTGTGGTTTTCAAGAAGAAATAAAACGCATATAATTTAATGTTATGGCCAAGAATTTAGCTTAATCATAAAGATAAGGGTTTGCCATTATGTTTTAAAAATGATTTCGGCAAGTGGGCGCCGCGGCTGGCTCGAATAAATTCCAGCCGAGAGGCCCAATTTCCGACCACTTTTTGCAGCAATTGGGGCGCCGAATATTCTCTTCCAAGGCGTCAATCGTCTCGGGCTTATCTGCGTACACAAGCGACTTCACATAACCCCACAAGAAATAGTCCAGCGGTGTTAAATCGCACGATCTTGGAGGCCACGCCACAGGTCCACGACGCGAGATAATGCGCTCACCAAAAGTTTCCTGCAACAAAGTGATTGTTGCTTGGGCTGTATGGCATGTAGCGCCGTCTTGTTGGAACCATAGGTCGTCCACATCAACACCCTCCAATTCAGGCACGAAAAAGTCATTAATCATGGCTCTATAGCGTTCCCCATTGACTGTAACATTATGGCCGGCTTCATTTTTGAAGAAATATGGACCAATAATTCCCTCTGCCCATTGAGCACACCAAACAGTGATTTTTTGAGGATGTAACGGCGTCTCAACAATGACTTGTGGATTATCTTTACTCCAGAAGCGACAATTTTGCTTATTGACATACCCATTTAACCAAAAGTGAGCTTCATCGCTGAACAAAATTTTCTTGTGAAAATCGGGATCGGTGGCCATCTCGTTTTGGGCTCATTCACCGAACGTGCGACGCGCTTGATGGTCGTTTGGCTTTAATGCTTGCACGAGTTGGATTTTGTAAGCACGCAAACCAAGATCCTTCCGCAAAATCTTCCATAAAGTTGATGGACACAGCACCAATTGTTGCGCGCGATGGCGGATAGACTCATTCGGGTCTTCTTCGATACTCTGCTCCACAGCAGCAATAGCGTCTTCGGTGCGCACTGTACGGCGTCTCTGAGGATGCGCACTATCCACTAGAGTAAACGTGGTGCGAAACCGATCCATGGTTGCTCGAATTACCGACTCTGCTGGGCGATTATGTCGACCGAATATTGGACGCAGCGCGCGATGCGTCGCGCGAACCGAACCACTATTTCGATAATAAATTTGCACGATTTGCAAACGTTGTTCAGGAGTAAGTCTATTCATTATGAAATGGCAAACCAAACTGAGCATAAATCAAGTGACAGCTGTCAAAAAGACCATCTCCGAAAAAAGTAGTGCCGACTTGAAAACCACACGTCTAAAACAAAAAACACCCTTTATTAGTTTTAAAGGTTTTTTATCAATGTTTAAAAGGTATTAACCCATTAACGGCCGAGCAATTATAGAGATAACTTTAAAAGTGGATTTTTGGTAAAATTCTTCGGCACTTCTTTTTATGATATTCATAAATGACTTATTGTATTACATAGTCTGAATTTTTCTTTTAAATATAAATAATGTATATGCTGTGAAATTTCAAGCATTCGTCGATTTGATATAAAAACGTGCAGTATGAAGTGTAGAACGAGTGATTCCACTCCCAGACTAAGCATGAAGTAAAATTTCGAGTTTAGAAAAGCCTGAAAATTTGGTTTGGTCGCGTAGCGCGAAGCGCGGAGCGGCCAAACCAAATTTTCAGGCTTTTCTAAACTCGAAATTTTACTTCATGCGCCACGCGTATAAAACACTGAAATATTGTGAAGTTAGAAGTACACTCCTATTGTTTTTTTTTTTTAATTAGTAATAATCGAAATATTTAAATAACAAAATATTGAAATTTTTCTTCATACATTTTTAAGTCAGGTCAAATAATTAAATAATAATAATAATAATCTTTATTTAGCATCTTTGCTATATAATAACATAGAAAAATATATGTATATCTATATATATATAAAATATATTAAATTAACTTTTTTTTTATTTGGATCGTTGATCCTGGCATAGACTCTCGCCACAGCCATATCTCTTATGTATTTTTATGCTAATTATTCTCATTCGGACAAACACACACATTTATACCACACCGATGGTCACGACGAAACATTATTTTTCAAATAAAGTCACGGGAATCGAACCCGAGTTTGTGGCTCGCCGAACGATACAGCCCGGCGACGTTACCGCTCGGCAACCACCTGCCCTTTAAATTAACTTATTTAGTAATATAATTAACCAAACATTAATAATGTTGCGTGTACGCGCATCAATGGCGCATAATGGGTTAAGTAATCGCTATTTTCCTTCATATTGCTAATTGTTATATTAAAAATATGTGGACTTTGATTTCAGCTCAATTTGTTTTATTGACCCAAACAATAATAAATTATGATGTTAATTAATTAAAGCGGATGATGGACACGCTGGCTCGTGTTAATTATAATTAAGAAGGAATCTGTGGGTCCACAATTACCGTTTGAATTCCTCATAATTTAAGCAAATAATTTGAATTGACAACAATCATCGAGGAATTTAAAAAAAATCGATACCGTCGTTAATTAATCGAAATTAAATCGTAACGTTTGAATTTTACCAGTTCAATCAGCAATTAAGATAACCACTGAGTACGTATTTTCAGAAGAGCAAGCCCAGCTAAAAACAGCGTCACGTATTTTAGTAAACCGATGTGAAGATAGCCACGGATTTTGGCGCCTCCACCATCACACGAATTATGAAACAGATTCCCCAGAATTTCAAAACTTCATAACTTTCAAACCACATAATTTATTTTCAAATTTCTTCACTAATTGATTAAACAATATACATAGAGTGAGTATAAATAACTAAAATGTTGTAACTCTTGATTGTTCTTTATTTAAACGATATATTGCTGTCCCGCGTATGTCACCTTTCATACCAAATATTAAAAAAAATCATATCTCTAAAAACTCCTATTTAATTTTACAAATTTCTTCACTAATTGTTTAAACAATATATCTAGACCGAGCGAAGATGGTCAAAATGTTGTCACTCATATTTGTTAATTATTTAAATAATATATCGCTGGCCCGCGTATAGCACCTTTCATACCAAATATTAAAAAAATCATATCTCTTAAAACTCCTATTTTATTTTACAAATTTCTTCACTAATTGTTTAAACAATATATCTAGACCGAGCAAAGATGGTCAAAATGTTGTCACTCTCATTTGTTAATTATTTAAATAATATATTGCTGGCCCGCGTATAGGACCGTTCATACCAAATATTAAAAAAATCATATCTCTTAAAACTCCTATTTTATTTTACAAATTTCTTCACTAATTGTTTAAACAATATATCTAGACCGAGCAAAGATGGTCAAAATGTTGTCACTCTAATTTGGTAATTATTTAAATAATATATTGCTGGCCCGCGTATAGCACCGTTCATACCAAATATTAAAAAAATCATATCTTTTAAAACTCCTATTTTATTTTACAAATTTCTTTACTAATTGTTTAAACAATATATCTAGAACGACCATAGATTTTTTTAGTAATATTTGCTTTATAGTAAAACTATCAAATTTGTAAATGAATAAACTAAATTTATCTTTAAACCATTGAGTACGTAATTTACAGAGGAGCAAGCACAGCTAAAAATTGCATCACGCATTTTGAATATTAGTAATATTTACTCTATTATAAAACTGTAAAATTTGTAAATAAATAAACTAAATTCAGCAACCACAATGAAACACTTTTTATTCCTTACTTTTTTGCTTTTATAAAGTGATGTAAGGAATTTGTATTCCTTACTCAGCTTTTATAAAAGTGAAGTAAGAAATAAAAAGTGTTTTATTGTGATTAAATACTCCACATGACACAATTAAACAATCAAAAGTAAACCACTTTTGATTGTTTAATTGTGTCATGTGGAGTATTTAATCACAATAAAACACTTTTTATTTCTTACTTCACTTTTATAAAAGCTGAGTAAGGAATACAAATTCCTTACATCACTTTATAAAAGCAAAAAAGTAAGGAATAAAAAGTGTTTCATTGTGGTTGCTGAATTTAGTTTATTTATTTACAAATTTTACAGTTTTATAATAGAGTAAATATTACTAATATTCAAAATGCGTGATGCAATTTTTAGCAACCACCATAAGACTCAGATACCACGTATTTACAAATCAGAAATATATAAATTAACCTGTAATGATTGTAAGGGAGTGTATATAGGTCAATCTGGTCGTAATTTTAAGACCAGACTCAGTGAGCATCTTTACTTTTTTCGGCATAGATTAATTGATAAGTCATCTTTCGCCAAACATTTGATTGAAAATAACCATTCTTTTGGCGAGGATGTACTTTCAGTTATTCACTTTGCCGAGAAGGGTAGAAAGATGGACCTCCTGGAGTCTTTGGAGATTCACAGAGCCCGCGCTAATCGGGAAATTCCCGTAATTAACGACCAGCTTGACCTTAAATACACCCCCCTATTTAACGCTGTTATTAGAAAATTTGCAAATATAAATAATGTTCCTTTGTACTTTTTTGTTACTAACGGTTTGATAATGATACGTGTAGTATCGAAACTATAGTCACCAAATAAACCAATTGTTATACAAACAAAGTGATAAACAGTGTTTTATTTATGTTCAACAATGTATAACGAAGTAGAAGCCTCTATAATCAGTGAGTTAATTCTAAAAGTTGACTTTTGGTAAAATTCTGCACTTCTCTTTATGATTTTTATAAATAACTTATTATTAATTTTTTCGATTATTACTCATTAAAGATAATACATTAGTGTGTTTCTAACTTCACAACATTTCAGAGTTTTATACGTGTGGCGCATGAAGTAAAATTTCGAGTTTAGAAAAGCCCCGTGAAAATTTGTCTCGGGTCGCTGCGCGACCCTCGACAAATTTTCTACGCGGGGCTTTTCTAAACTCGAAATTTTACTTCATGCTTAGTCTGGGAGTGGAAGACACTCGTTCTAAACTTCATATTGCACGCTTTTATAAAAAAATCGATTAATGACTAAAAATTTACAGTGCATACATTTTGCATATTTAGAAGAAAAATTCACAGTATGTAGAATTTTTCTTTTAAATATGCAAAATGTATACACCGTAAATTTTCAGACATTAATCAATTTTTTTATAAAAACGTGCAATATAAAGTTTAGAACGTGTGTTTCCACTCCCAGACTAAGCATGAAGTAAAATTTCGAGTTTAGAAAAGCCCCGCGTAGAAAATTTGTCGAGGGTCGCGCAGCGACCCGAGACAAATTTTCACGGGGCTTTTCTAAACTCGAAATTTTACTTCATGCGCCACGCGTATAAAACACTGTGAAGTTGTGAAGTTAGAAATACACTGATGTATTTTTTTGTTAATGAGTAATACATAATCGAAAAAATTAAATAACAAAATATTTACATTTTTCTTCATACATTTTCAAGTCAGGTCAAATAATATAATATACAAAATTAACTCATTTAGTAATTTGGTTAACAAAAAACGTATAATGTTGCGTGTATGCACCAATGGCGCTTAATGGGTTAATGTAAGAAAAATGATCTATTCTACAAGTCATTGGAAATTTCTCAGTCATTCATAAATTCGAACGCCTTAGATCATTTCCAAAATGTATGTGGGATATTCTTAGTTGCACAGGTTATTTTAAAGTTAGTCCTAAACTAATAATAACACGGCATGCTTTATTTTAACCCATATACTGTTCAAGCAATTCGAATAATTTTCGAATCACGAATACAAATCTTTTTTAATATAATACATTTTTAAAATCGACTAATCATAATTTCAAATAAAACTAATTAAAGAATGAAAGAAAATGAAAATATTGAGCCGTATTATTTCCCCTTTGTAAAGGCTTTTGTAAACTAAATAATTGATTAAAGTTAGTTAAAAAATAAACATGACAAAAACAAAATTCACGACTGTCTCTAACTTTAATTAGAGGTACGTACTTTTCTCTTATCATACTTTTAGTTTTTCTTAATTTTTGATCGCCGTTTATAGTAGATTTAATAATAAAAATAGTTTATTTATTTAATTGATGAGGCGAATACATGATGAAACTCCATAATATTATTTGAAATAAAACAACACAGTTGGGAGGGTTTCATTTTAATTGTTGAACACTGCAACATGTTTCACCACACAGTGGCTTCATCAGGCAGATGAAATAAATGATTCATTTATTTCATCTGCCTGATGAAGCCACTGTGTGGTGAAACATGTTGCAGTGTTCAACAATTAAAGTGAAACCCTCCTAACTGTGTTGTTTTATTTCAAATAATAAAAATAGTGTTTTCAAGTCATGTAAAACTTTTTGTAAAGAATGACTTTTTGTCGAAAAATAGACAATAAAATGGATTTTCCTATCCGGAGACACACGGTATATATTTTTAATAAGCGCTGAGCTGAACTAACATTATATAATTCTATTCTATGAAATTAGTATTTTATTTGTAGCAACAGCATTTCTTATCATCTACTCTTATCTGTGGTTAGGTTTTATATTAGTACAAAATTTCACTTAAAAGCTGATGTGAAATTTCGTATTTTATCTAAATCCACTTTAATTAACTTTTTTTAGCGTTCGAGTTTCGCGATAAAATCGAACGATAAAATTTAATTTATTAGTAGCTTACCTACATATTTACTCAGCACATACTTCAGTATATAATATTTACTTTGGAATTTTCTAAATTACGTTTATCTACGACTTCACCAAAAAAGGCTTCTTTTAGTTTCTAGCACAAAATCATGGTAAAGTCAGGGAAATTTACCATTTCAGATTGGTCGCTACCATGATATATCCACTAAAATTTTTAATTTTAAAATTTTCGCGGAACCAATACTTTCCCTTTTTATATATAAAAGAAAATAAAATGTAAGTCCCATTGGTAATGTTAACCAATGCATTTTAAATTGGATTTACTTTTTACTTTCTTTTATATATAAAACAAAGGAAAAGTATTGTTTCTGCGAACATTTTAAAATCCAAAATTTTAGTGGATATATCATAGTGGCGACCAATCTGAAATGGTAAATTTTCCTGACTTTACCATGGTTTTGTACACTTCTTCTGAATCACCCTGTAGTTTGAAATCTGACAATATGAACTTGGATAAACAAAGAACACTAAAGCCATTCGTATTACCTGAGTATTACAATATTCTTACACGGCCCCTTTATTTATGTCAATAATTACGCTTATATAGCTAATTATTAACGGATATTTGCCGATGATGAGTTACTATTTACTCATCATCGGTCGAACAAGAACCGAGGTGTGGAATGTTGTCGGTGTGTCTGAATCAGATTGTTCACAATTTCCGCAATTCAATTGAATTCAATACACAAACACTCTCGGAACGTGTTTCCAATTACTCATCAGACACTCACACACACAACAATGACGTCATTTTTAACGAACGAAAACCCAGAAATCGTTGACAACCAAAAGAAAAATAGAAAGCTAATAAGTTACCGAAACTCTAAGGCGCTCTAATTGTTGTAAATGTGCTTTATTAATTGCTTGCTCAGATTGCAATTGTGAGTTAATCGCCTGAGTATAAGCATCAAGCTCAATTTGACCAAGTTGAAAATGCGTAAAATTCAAATAAATTACCTGACATTCGTATACGACAACTAGATTTAAGATTCGTTATTTATACAGGGTGTCCCATTAGTGTTCTGTATGAATATCTCCTCAGCTCTTGTTAAAGATAGAAATTAAGTTTATTCACAAAAATTGCTTCATTTTAAGAGCTGCATAATCTATCAATTCATCAAAATATTCAACATTCAACATGTTTGGATTTGTTTGTGATGTATGTTGGTATATAATGAACTTTAGCCCGGGCATTTTGAAAAATTTAACCCGCCAACAGCAATCGGTCTATTTTGTACGCTTCGCTCGCGCGAATAAAATATAATACGTCAATGTTTAATACGCGTGGCGCATGAAGTAAAATTTCGAGTTTAGAAAAGCGTGAAAATTTGGATTTGCCAGGGCGCGACTCGCTTCGCTCGCGCGCCCTGGCAAATCCAAATTTTCACGCTTTTCTAAACTCGAAATTTTACTTCATGCTTAACCTGGGATTGAAAAACACTCGTTAAAGTTTCTTAAGAACTTGAAATTGAATTATCTAGCGATAATCGTAAATAAATAAGGGAGTTTGCGGCTGTTATCATAATCATATTTGAAATTATGATGATACTAAACTAATAACTGTTGACATTTCATCATAATCACCTCTTACAAACAAACAAAAAATATAATAAGTCAATGTTTTATACGCGTGGCGCATGAAGTAAAATTTCGAGTTTAGAAAAGCCCCGTGAAAATTTGCCGAGGGTCGCGCAGCGACCCGAGACAAATTTTCTACGCGGGGCTTTTCTAAACTCGAAATTTTACTTCATGCTTAGTCTGGGATTTTAAAACACTCGTTAATATTTCTTAAGAACTTGAAATTGAATTATCTAGCGATAATCGTAAATAAATAAGGGAGTTTGCGGCTGTTATCATAATCATAATTGAAATTATGATGATACTAAACTAATAACTGTTGACATTTCATCATAATCACCTTTTACAAACAAACAAAAAATATAATAAGTCAATGTTTTATACGCGTGGCGCATGAAGTAAAATTTCGAGTTTAGAAAAGCCCCGTGAAAATTTGTCTCGGGTCGCTGCGCGACCCTCGGCAAATTTTCACGGGGCTTTTCTAAACTCGAAATTTTACTTCATGCTTAGTCTGGGATTTTAAAACACTCGTTAAAATTTCTTAAGAACTTGAAATTGAATTATCTAGCGATAATCACAAATAAATAATGGAGTTTGCGGCTGTTATCATAATCATAATTGAAATCATAATGATACTAAACTAATAATTCTTGACATCTCATCATAATCACCTTTTACAAACAAACAAAAAATAATAAGTCAATATTTAAACGCGTGGCGCATGAAGTAAAATTTCGAGTTTAGAAAAGCCCCGCGAAAATTTGTCTCGGGTCGCTGCGCGACCCTCGACAAATTTTCTACGCGGGGCTTTTCTAAACTCGAAATTTTACTTCATGCTTAGTCTAGGAGTGGACAACACTCGTTCTTAGAAGTTTAAAATTGAAGGATCACCCTAGATTCCTAAGTTTATTATGCAAAGGACCGTCTTACAAAGGCTACAGCTCGAAGGACCAATTGTAGTCTTCAGAGACCGAAGGACTACAGGGAATTGAAGTTTTTTTTACAAAAAAACAACGAATATTTGAAGGCCCATAGCGTGGGTATAAAAGACAAATTGCAATTTAAAAAAAATCGGAATTGGGTTGGGTTGGGTGGTTTTCAGTGCTTTCAACTTCACCTTAAATCAGCGTTTTATACGCGTGGCGCATGAAGTAAAATTTCGAGTTTAGAAAAGCCCTGTGAAAATTTGTCTCGGGTCGCTGCGCGACCCTCGACAAATTTTCACAGGGCTTTTCTAAACTCGAAATGTTACTTCATGATTAGTCTGGGATTTTAAAACACTCGTTAAAATTTCTTAAAAATTTGAAATTAAATTATCTAGCGATAATCACAAATAAATGACTGAATATATATATAGTTTATTTACGGATAACCATTTTACAATACAAAATATGAAACAAACTGGTAATAGTTTTTGAATCGTTTTAAATATAACATTCCTAGGGTGTGTTCTAGATTTTGTAAAACTTTTGTGTATGCTACTCCAACTAATAATTATTATGCAAACTCACCTATTATAAGATTATCTCATAATATATAAAATTACGAAAAAACTATTCGTGAAAATGCAAACAGTGTCTTAATTAATAAGAATTAATAGCGTTGTAACAAATCAAATTAAATAAGATTTTAAATATTTCATTGTATAATTCAATATCCGGAGGTGTATTTGCACGGGAAGTAGTTGTTTCAATGGATATTTATCGTCTTAAATTGTCTTATTAATTAAGACACTGTTTGCATTTTCACGAATAGTTTTTTCGTAATTTTATATATTATGTTTAAAGTGTGCAAACTATAAGAAGCGTAAGCTTATTTTCTCGAATTCAAATAGTTTTGAATTTGAATTTATCTTAAGATTATCTCGACTTTATAATCATTACGCATACAATCTCGACATATTCACTTCAACATTCAAAGTGTTTAAGCATAATGTTAGTGATTCTATAAAATTATTATCTATCTTACCTTAGTTTATGAGTTAATTTTTAATATTGTTTATTTCTTTATGGTTTTATGTATTTCTGTTCTGCATGCATCTTTTGTTATATATTTATATAAGTTATATTGTATTTAATTTGTAATAATGATATAGCCCTGTTATTGGACTTTACAGTCTGTTGGGTTATTACCAAATAAATAAATAGATCCTAAAACAAGTAAGATTACAATAAATATACACAAAATAACGCACAAAACATATTAAAATATTACAGAAAAGATACATCAATATTTTTTTACACACTACAAAGTTATTTAAATTAAAAATATAGTTCCTTAATTTCTTAAGAGTGATATTAAAAAAAATCGACAGAGACAAAGCAAACGCGCTGTTCCGAACTGTTTGGCGTACTCATTTCTTTTTGTGGGCACAGAGAACATATAACAGTTTCTTAAAGTCCTAGAAGGTACGTGTAAACTAATACTATTAAGTAGCACGGGTGAATTAATGTGTCCATTTATAAGTTTGTAAAATGTTTCGTTCTGAGTTACGTGAAGATGATTTTAATAAAATAAAACACGTTAGTAATCCTTTTTCTTCACTGGTTTATTTAGATCGCTAAATGTACATTTCGTTCACGTTAGTTTAGTACAGCTATTGAAAATGTTCACATGGTGAACGAAATGTACATTTAGCGATCTAAATAAACCAGTGAAGAAAAAGGATTACTAACGCGTTTTATTTTATTATGAGTTTGTACACAAAAATAACATCAGAACTATATCGTCTGTGCTCTAAAGTGTGCAAATAATAAGGGAGTTTACAGCTGTTATCCTAATCATAATTGAAATTTTATTGATACTAAACTCAAAACTTTTGACATTTTATCATTATGACTCTCCTGACTTCTTAAATAGAATTGGGCTGCATATTCCATCTTTTCATAGTAGACAGTCTTCTACATTTAATTTAGTAGCACATAGAACTGATATAGGTCTGAAATCACCTGTCAGTATTGTGTCCAGATGTTTTAATGGCATTTCTTCTTCCTGTGATATATTTCATGATACTCTGAAAACTCTACTGACAGCCTTAAATCAATTATAATTCTTACTTATAATTATTATATACACTATATTTAGTAAAATGAAACTTGTATAGATTTAAGCAAGTTGTTACACATTCGTATATTGATTACTTATATATTTTTGTATGTTTTATAATTAATTTACTTTCTTTTTAACTATATTGTCTTGTAATTAGGATATGTTTCCTGTTGGACAATAAAGATTTATTATTATTATTATCACGACAAATCGTCAAGAACTTGAAAATCGTGAAGAATTTATGAAAAGCATTGATATTTTTAAATGAATAATTTAGGAAATTCACGAAAAGCATCAAGATTCAAAAAATTAATTAAAACTTCGGGGATTTACTAGATTTTCATTAATTTTCAATATTCCGCGAGCGCAAGCCAGTTTTTTGCCACTCGCGCGAGAGGACCTAGTTCCGACTCTGTCAGAATTCCTTAACAGTTGGCAGTAAACGCTCAACTATTGTTTCTGATGAACGGGCCCAATATTTTCAGATTAACAGCCATAAAGACAGAAGCCGATGCGACTTGTTCATTTTAACCGGTAACCGGTACACAGTGGACTGTCAGAAATTTCACAAACCTGTTTGTTTAGTAGACGAAGTTATTACGCATCAAGCAATAACTTCGGCTACTAAACAAACTGGGCACTGAAAATCCACCTGCATATTAAAAATAGACGCACTTGAAAGTGAAAGCAGATATAAGGCCAATGAAATATTTTAAGGAATGGGGATTTTAAATATGTTTAGATATTTGCCAGTGTCTCTTAGACCCCACTGTGCCGGTTACAGGTTAAATGAATCATCCTGTATACAGGGTGTCCGTATTTCGAGGAAATGCATGGGGATCTCGGTTATTTGAAGAGTTAGAGAGTTGGTTAAATTAGGGCAAATATGTGAAATTTGTAGCCCAACAATAATCCGAAAACAGATTTAAAATATCTTTTTTTGTTTTCGAGATATTGCCAAAAAACTATTTTTTTCAAATTTCGTTTATATTTTTTTATTCAAAAACTATTGGATCTAGGAATTTGCAACTTTTACATTATATAGGCACTTTTTAATCAGGAATTTAGTAGTGTACTTACATTTAAAATAACTTTAATATCTTCCCCGGAACCATAGCCAACTTTTGATTTTCTTATGGGCGCCATATTGGATTTTGATATTTTTAGAAAGAACTTTTTTTTCTGAATTAAACGGTATATCACACTTATAATTTATTCTGCGTTTCATTTGAAACATAGCAACCTTTTGTTTTTTGTAAAGAGTGCCTTGGAAACAATAATATTGATACGTTATTCAGTTATTGATGTGTCAATAAGATACGATCATTATACATAATACATAAAATAAAGTTAAAAATGGTGTTTTCGAACCAAGAAAAACGAGATATGATCGAAGTTTATTATACTTCAAACAAAAATGTACGTATTTCATCCGAAGTCTATCTACAGCGCTATCCAGAAAGGCAACAGCCAAGTGAAAGTCATTTCATAAAACTACATACAAATTTATTGGAATATGGTTCTTTCGTAAAGCCACGACAAAGATATGGATATCACCAACCCCATGAAAATAAAAACCAAATTTTGCAAGCGGTAAAATGATTTCATTTTAATTACAATACGATAATATTTATTCCCCTAGATTCAAGATAACCCTTCTTCCTCAACGAGAGAACTTGCGAACCAGTTTGGTGTGACGCGTGACGTTTCAATACGTATGGAGAATTTTGAAAAAAAAATAAATATCGCCCATTCAAAATTAAAGTTACTCAAGCTCTCCATCCTGGAGATGCTAGACGAAGGATGGACTTTTGTCGTATTTTATTGGGAAAATTAAACGAAAATCCGAATTTCTTGTCAAATGTGATATGGTCTGACGAATGCCGTTTTACCAACACAGGGATATTCAATAGGCATAATGAACATGTGTGGAGTATAAATAATCCTAGACAACATGAAGAAAGACGACGACAAGTGCGATTCGGACTAAATGTATGGGTCGGTATTTTGGGAGACAATATTGTAGGTCCATACATTTACGAAGATACATTAAATTCACAGAGATATCACGATTTTTTAAGAACATTTTTAAGTGATTACGTAGACAATAACATCCCCTTAAATATGTTAAGAAATGTATGGTTTCAACAAGATGGTGCACCACCTCACAACAGCCAAATTGTCGCTAATTGTCTGTCCGAAATGTTTCCAAATAAAGTTAGGGCAAATAATGGTGATATACGTTGGCCAGCTCGCTCACCTGATTTGTCACCTTTAGATTATTTTCTTTGGGGAGCTATAAAAGAAAAATTTTATAAAACTATTCCAGAGAACAAAGACGATTTAAGAAGAATTATAATAGTTACCATTCAGGAATTAAGAAGAAGAGACATTTTTCGGGCAGTCCAAAATTTAAGGAAAAGACTAGAATTATGTTTGGAGGTCAATGGTGATATATTCGAACACTTACTCTAAGTTTGTGATAATTTTAATTCAAAAGATATTTAATTAATTTGTTTATTCTTATTTAATATTATGAAAAACTTCATCAAGCAGCAGAGTGATTATTCTGGTTCCTTCCCTAAAAAAATATAGTTGTAGGCCTCAGGAATTTTAAAATGTGCAACTGTTTTCAAGGCACTCTTAAAAAAAAAACAAAAGGTTGCTTTGTTTCAAATGAAACGCAAAATAAATTATAAGTGTGATATACCGTTAAATTCAGAAAAAAAAGTTCTTTCCAAAAATATCAATATCCAATATGGCGCCCATAAGAAAAACAAAAGTTGGCTATGGTTCTGGAGAAGATATTAAAGTTATTTTAAATGTAAGTACACTACTTAATTCCTGATTAAAAAGTGCCTGTATAATGTAAAAGTTGCAAATTCCTAGATCCAATAGTTTTTGAATAAAAAAATAAAAACGAAATTTGAAAAAAATAGTTTTTTGGCAATATCTCGAAAACAAAAAAAGATATTTCAAATCTGTTTTCGGATTATTGTTGGGCTCCAAATTTCACGTATTTGCCCTAATTTAACCAACTCTCTAACTCTTCAAATAACCGAGATCCCCATGCATTTCCTCGAAATACGGACACCCTGTATATTGCATAATAATAATAATATTTATTACCCGACAGGAAAAATCCTAATTACAAGGCAATATTTATTTATTTATTTGTCAAATCAACGGAAGCCATTTACAGAAATACATAAATATAAAAATTGATTACAATAGTAAAGGTATAAAACTTAAAACTAACTTAAATCTAATAACTAAGACTTAAAAAATGTCACCTATACAGTCTGCTGATTCTGCATATTTTGTTAACTCGTATTATATGTACAATAATATAATACTTAACAAATAATAATACCCAAAATAAATGATAAACCTAAACAATAAAATGTTAACTTTTAAGTTACATATTGAATTAACAATTAACACATTATGAGATTTTTACGTCACACAGTGGGACAGAATAAAAATTTTTTTGGCAGAAACTTATGAAACTGGTCCAAATTAAGCTTGTGATTACAGGTAAAAATAATATAAAAAATACTATTAAGAAATTGGAGTGGTTATTAGGGGATGGAATTTGAAATGGTCGAGTAAAATTCTGAAACTTCGAATTCAAATAGAATTCAACCTGAGATTAATCGAAAAAATAGTGACAAAAATATGTAGGGTGAAATAAGGTGGTTTTAACGTGGCGAAACCGTAAAAACAATTTTAAAAACCTCGCAACTTCGGATGTACACAGTGTGTCAACAGAATGTATGGGAATCTCGGTTATTTGAAAAGATAGAGAGAGAGATTATTGGGCCCTAACATCCGCGACTTTGTCCCAATTCAACCGATTGGGGCAAAGTTGTGTATGTTAGGGCCCAATAATAATCTAAAAACAAATTTGAAATATCTCCTTTCGTTTTAGAGATGTTGTCAAAAAAACTGATTTTTTAAATTTCTTTTTTATTTTTTTATTCAAAAAAAACTATTGAATCTAGCCATTTTCAACTTTGACACTATAGGCACTCTTATCAAGAAATCTAGTAGCATATTTTATTTTAAGATAATTATAACATTTACCCAGGGACCATAGCCAACTTTTGTTTTTCTTATTTCGCCATCTTGTATTTTCATATTTTTTGATGATTTTTTATGGTTAATTGCACATTTAATATGTAAAATTTTAATCTTTTGTTTTCCGTATAGAGTGCCTTGGAAACAGTTGAGTAACTCACTCATTTGAACCGATGTGAAGATAGCCACGGATTTTGGCGCCTCCACCATCACACGAATTATGGAACAGATTCCCCAGATTTTCAAAATTTCATAACTCCCAAACCACATATTTTATTTTCAAAATTTCTTCAATAATTGATTAAACAATATACATAGAGCGAGTATAAATAACCAGAATGTTGTAACTCTTAATTGTTCTTTATTTAAACAATATATTGCTGTCCCGCGTATGTCACCTTTCATACCAAATATTAAAAAAATCATATCTCTAAAAACTCCTATTTTATTTTCAAAATTTCTTCACTAATTGTTTAAACAATATATCTAGACCGAGCGAGTGACAACATTTTGACCATCTATGCTTAGTCTAGATATATTATTTAAATAATCAGTGAAGAAATTTGTAAAATAAAATAGGATTTTTAAGAGATATGATTTTTTTAATATTTGGTATGAACGGTGCTATACGCGGGACAGCAATATATTATATAAATAATTAACAAATAAGAGTGCCAACATTTTGACCACATATGCTCGGTCTAGATATATTGTTTAAATAATTAGTGAAGAAATTTGGAAAATAAAATAGGATTTTTAAGAGATATAATTTTTTTAAATATTTGGTATGAACGGTGCTATACGCGGGACAGCAATATATTATATGAATAATTAACAAATAAGAGTGACAACATTTTGACCATCTATGCTCGGTCTAGATATATTGTTTAAACAATTAGTGAAGAAATTTGGAAAATAAAATAGGATTTTTAAGAGATATGATTTTTTAATATATGGTATGAACGGTGCTATACGCGGGACAGCAATATATTATATAAATAATTAACAAATAAGAGTGACAACATTTTGACCATCTATGCTCGGTCTAGATATATTGTTTAAACAATTAGTGAAGAAATTTGAAAAATAAAATAAGATTTTTAAGAGATATGATTTTTTTAATATTTGGTATGAACGGTGCTATACGCGGGACAGCAATATATTATTTAAATAATTAACAAATAAGAGTGACAACATTTTGACCATCTATGCTTAGTCTAGATATATTGTTTAAATAATTAGTGAAGAAATTTGTAAAATATAATAGGATTTTTAAGAGATATGATTTTTTTAATATTTGGTATGAACGGTGCTATACGCGGGACAGCAATATATTATATAAATAATTAACAAATAAGAGTGACAACATTTTGACCACATATGCTCGGTCTAGATATATTGTTTAAACAATTAGTGAAGAAATTTTGAAAATAAAATAGGAGTTTTTAGAGATATGATTTTTTTAATATTTGGTATGAAAGGTGACATACGCGGGACAGCAATATATTGTTTAAATAAAGAACAATTAAGAGTTACAACATTCTGGTTATTTATACTCGCTCTATGTATATTGTTTAATCAATTATTGAAGAAATTTTGAAAATAAAGTATGTGGTTTGGGAGTTATGAAATTTTGAAAATCTGGGGAATCTGTTCCATAATTCGTGTGATGGTGGAGGCGCCAAAATCCGTGGCTGGAAAATCCGTGGCTATCTTCACATCGGTCTCATTTGACAACTCCTAGGACCCATCATTTGCTTACACTGAAGACAGTTACGATACATATTTTAACAGTTGTGATGTATTTTAAACCAACGAGTGTTTTCCACTCCCAGACTAAGCATGAAGTAAAATTTCGAGTTTAGAAAAGCCCCGCGTAGAAAATTTGTCGAGGGTCGCGCAGCGACCCGAGACAAATTTTCACGGGGCTTTTCTAAACTCGAAATTTTACTTCATGCGCCACGCGCATAAAACACAGATTTCAAGTTAGATTCAAATATACATAAATTCACTATATTTTTGTTTTGTACGCGTGGCGCATGAAGTAAAATTTCGAGTTTAGAAAAGCCCAGAAAATTTGTCTCGGCGCGACCCTCGACAAATTTTCTACGCGGGGCTTTTCTAAACTCGAAATTTTACTTCATGCGCCACGCGCATAAAACACAGATTTCAAGTTAGGTTCAAATATACATAAATTCACTATATTTTTGTTTGGTACGCGTGGCGCATGAAGTAAAATTCCGAGTTTAGAAAAGCCCAGAAAATTTGTCTCGGGTCGCTGCGCGACCCTCGACAAATTTTCACGGGGCTTTTCTAAACTCGAAATTTTACTTCATGCTTAGTCTGGGATGGGAAAACACTTGTTTAAAGCTTTGAATTAAACTTTAAACAAGTGTTTTCCACTCCCAGACTAAGCATGAAGTAAAATTTCGAGTTTAGAAAAGCCCCGCGTAGAAACTTTGTCGAGGGTCGCGCAGCGACCCGAGACAAATTTTCGCGGGGCTTTTCTAAACTCGAAATTTTACTCCATGCGCCACGCGTACAAACCACTGATTTACAGTAAAGTTAAAAATATATAACGCTTAGATATGATGGTGATCAATATTTAGTGAGATGTAGCAGCAATAACTTTTTTTGTGAATAGTTTTGGAGTAATAAAAATAAAAGTAGAATGACGATAAGTCGAAACTAGTCGGAGAAAATAAAAAAATAGTAGTGAAACGAACCAATTGACTTTTATTTAATTATCAATAGAATAAATTTAGTTTGTGCAACTTTTCCATACGGTTGATATGTAAGTCATATCTTTAACGGGGAAAGTGCTATGATGGACACATCACCATTTTTTTACTTTATGTTTTGTGTTATAATCGATAAGAACACGTGCTTCGGGCCAGTAAATTCAAGTCTTCCTACATTTTGTGAAGTTGAAGACATGAAATAAAAGGAAAAATTAGATGCCCCGGTCCTCACATTTCCTGTGAAAGTCATTGGTGTTGATCATAGAATAATTTAATGGATAATCAGAATGGGGTGCATTCTGATTATCCATTAAATTATTCTATGATAATAAACCACTAGATCTATCCAGCACAGCGATTAGGTTTTAATGGCCAGTTATAAATTCCACTCCACTTTACTTTAATGAAAATCAAATTGAAGGGAGGGTGAAGGGAAATGCAGGTGCTGAACTGTTGGTGGGTGTCTTCATTGTCCCCCTTTTTATTTATGGATTCAAGGGAGTGCCGTAAAATAAGGAAGGGACACGGATGCAGTAGTATATGTACTAACTGAACTACATAGTATATAGTACGAGTACATACAGTTAACAACAGCAGGTGTGGCTGTGTTTTGCAAAAGGGTCGATGTTGCCATTAACTCCAAATGTTCACATTATAACTGCGAAATAAAAATTGTTTTTCAATTTTAGAAAGAAGATTGTCGACGGGCTTTTCGCATTTTACTTAATCCATAACAAAACGATCATATATTTAGTTTTCTTATTCAACTCGACTACCCGTCCTAAATATAACAACGTCAAATTTATTTTCATATTACTAAAATGTCCATAAATTATACAGGATGCCCGTTATTAATTTAAAAAAATGTTCAATGTAAATATATTTATAACTTTAAAAATACAGATATAATTCTGAAAAATAGCAACACATTACAAGCATTATTGTCTTATGTTGGTAATGTGCAGTTGTTTTTCAGAATTATTTCTGTATTTTTTAACCTATAAATAGATTTACATTACAAATTGGTTACAATTATTTTTGCAATTACATCGTTGTTGCACCGGAACGGCGCACAGTGGGAGGAATCGGGATTATAGCTGGACAAAACCCCCAGAAAAAAGTTAACAATAAACGTTGGAAAGTTCTCTGTGCTGATTCTTTAGTCTCCAGAGACTATATTTATTTATATGAAAGCGTCAGTAAGTTAATACAGAGTCATAAAATATTATTGATCGTATTTGATGTTTAAAGTATAGAAATAATGGTGTGTACGAAGGTCCTTCGCGAATGATCCTGCATCATCATATGACGTATTCTTCATATCCAAACAGTTACAGGCATCATACTTATCACGATGTTTCATGTTTTGTATGGCATTGAAGTTATATGTTTATGTAAACTAATATTTTATATGAGAAACATGGTTTCATTTGTTTTAAACCTTAGAACTTTTTTTACCGACTTTTACCGATGTGATCGGACATTCTCGAGATGCCTTGATATATATAATTGCGGATGAAAAAGAAATTACTTGCGACTTTGGTTTATATCGTATTTTTTCTACATTCCATGCATGTAATACGGGAAAGTATTGTTTTCATGATTTATTTCAAACTCGAAATTTCGACGGATATATACGTTTTATGGTCTCCTGAGACAATTCCGACCATTTTTGAAATGTGTCTTTGTGTCTGCGTATGTGTGTGTGTGAGAGCGCGTGTGTGTGCGGGTGTGTGTGTGTGTGTGTGTGTGTGTGTGTGTGTGTGTGTGCGCGCGCGTGTGTGTATGTATGTGTGTGTGTGTGTGTGTGTGTGTGTGTGTGTGTGTGTGTGTGTGTGTGTGTGTGTGTGTGTGTGTGTGTGTGTGTGTGTCCGTGGGCGTTGTATCTCAAAAACCGCTACAGCGTTTAGACTGAAACTTTAAACTTAGGTTTAATTCTTAGCCAAAAGAGGTCTGCCTAAAAAAACAATTAAGGATTTGCCAGAAGCTGTACTTCAACTTCTTGAGGTTAAAACGGATGAATCCGAAATGTTTGTAGAATGAACAATCATATAATGCTGTAAATAAAATATAATGCTTCCAAAACTGTTAAATAATTTTCTTTTCCTACAAACTGCCGCTTGTCAATAATCTTATTGTTTAGTTATTTCTTTTTTTCATAATTAATTGACAAATGTATTACAATCTGATAAATTATATTTCATTATATTGTTATAATAAATATAACAAAATAATTTTCTCATAAAATACCTCGATATAATAATGTTTACGAAAAATATGACATTTTCTAGTGTATAATTGTTTTATTTTATCCGCTATTTTGAATTGCCCATTATTTGCTTAATATTAGTAATTTTTAACATGATACAAGTAAATAGGTCCACTTTCGCCCATCGTACTAAAGGCTATGAGTTTTGTCCAGCTACAATCCCGATTCCGCCCACTGTGCGGCGCTTTGAAAGTTCTTTAATTGTATAATTTGCATATTTATTATTTTTATTTATTTAAAAATGACTTGGCTTTTCGCTAAAAAGACCAAATTTCCCTAAATTTTCCCGATGAATAAAATCCCCTGACTTTTCCGGTTAGTCGCCACCCTGTTCACTAATAGAAAGACTGTTATTCCTTACTTCACTTTTTATTTTTATGTTAGATGTACATTTCGAGACACAAGGTGCTCATTATCAATAACAAACTAAATTCTTAAAACTATGTGCGCGTTATATATAGTTGACGGGATATCGGAAACCCTGTTCACTTCTAAACCAAATGTTGCTAAGAACAACAAACAGTAAAAAATTTGCATCTCTGCAGTGGCCTTCTTCTTTGCCTCATTGAGGTTACGCCACTGACTCCGTGCACAAGGTCGAACAAAATGATTTTCATTTAGATGTCTTTGCATTTGCTATGTTAAAATAAGAAATACCGCTCTACAAAGATAGAGAATGAACTATCTTCACTTCAAAACATACATAAATTGTAAACATTAAAAGTGCCGAGATTCTTTTCGCAATCTACAACAAGTTAGTCTTACAAAGACTATATCAAACACTCATTGAAACAACTACTTCCCGGGCTAATACCCCGACGGACATTGAATTATACAACAAGTGTTTGCTGTTACATACAGTAACCTACTGCAAATGTAACAATTTGGGTCAAATTATTCAGGCCATCTATAGACGCGTTTCGAGATTTATCTCTCATCAGTATAGCTTCGCCATTCCCTCTAAATTGTTACATTTGCAGTAGGTTACTGTATGTAACAGCAAACACTTGTTGTATAATTCAATGTCCGTCGGGGTATTAGCCCGGGAAGTAGTTGTTTCAATGAGTGTTTGATATAGTCTTTGTAAGACTAACTTGTTGTAGATTGCGAAAAGAATCTCGACACTTTTAATGTTTGAAGTATTCTGCAACCAAGAATTGGCAATTTCATTTATATACATAAATTGTAATAATTTTCAATTTGATTGATTTATGACATATATTGACAGAACTAGATAATTCAAAAAGTGTAGAGCGGCACAGGAAAGCTTACATGTAAAAAAAAATCCAAACGTAACTTGATGAAAATCATTATGTTCCACACTGTATATTTTATTATAAACTTTGACGACAAATTTAGGGCCAGTTGCACCAAACAAGTTGAACTGGCTCAACTCTGAACTCGATTTAAAAGTGACATTAGAACAATAGGAACTGTCATCTTAAACTAAAGTTCAACGTTTTTGGTGCAACTGGGCCTAAGACAATTCATAAGAAATAAGAAATAAGATCGAGACATTCATTTAAAATCAATTATTTTACAACTAGTTGGAATAAAAAACCAAAATATTAGTGAAATTTAACCAAGTGTTTTCTTTATGAAATCATATTTTACAGGTGTTATGCAAAACTGACATTAGTGGCATTTTAACAGCTGATCATTTTTGTTATTCCTTTTTAAAATCAACAGTTTTCGATTGAAAAGATGAAATTTGTGAACATTTCCACAAATTCTTTGCAAAATCTTTCATTTTGCGGCGTGTCGTTCTTTTTCAATTCTCGGAATTCGGCGAATTTCCACGCCAGCCGGATCGCCCCGCCCATGCGTCTGACGCGACAACACCGTCAACGTCGCCGACGACTCAACGGTTTTCAACTGTTTTTAACCTCAACTCGACGCAACCCCGCCGGTAACCCACGAAAACAACAACAAAACCAAAACAAGAAAGGGCACTTACATAAATCAATCCCGAGTAGTAGCGGTCCTTGAGGTTGTGCAGGACGCAGGCCTCGTTCAGACAAGTCAACTCGGCCATATCCTCGACTTTGTCGAACTTGGGCGGATTCATCTTCTGGATGTCGTCCTTGGCGACCATCGCCCTCTTCCCGGACTCCTGGATCTCCACCTCGACCTCGTCGCCCTTCTCCCCCTTGATGCTCGCGGCGACGAAGCCCTGGGTGTCGTGCGGCACCCACACCAGCCGCTTCTGGGTCCATTCCGCCTGCAACGTCGGATCGTTGTACAAATTCCTGTCGACACACAGATACTTCAGTTCTGGATCGTAGCGATCCTTCGCCGACGTATTATCATCCTCGGCCGCCATTTCTTTTCAAACAAACACAAATCCTGCACACGCACACACACACACAGCCACTCTTATTTCTTTAAACCCTCTGTCTCTATACGTATTCAAACAAAAGAATCCGCAGCATTCGCACACTTGATTTTATCTATCTTAAAACACGCACACACACACTCGAGAATCGATTTGCTTTTTTTTATCTTCACGTGCACACACATACACACTGTCTGTCTTTTGTTACGCGCACTGTTTTTGTTTTTAGATCGTTTATTGTTTCGTGTGTCTGTCAGTATATGCGTGTGTGTGTTGGTGATATTGGTAGGTTAACACCCGACCGACCGTTTTTGTGTTCGGCACTGGAATGAAGCGCGGTGTGTGCGTGTTTGCGTGCGAACGTGTTTGGGAGAGTGAGTGGAGGTGCGGTAGCTGTCAATGTTCGCGCGGACTCGGGCCGGTTCGGGAGGTTTTAGTTCGGCTAAGAGTTGCACGGGGGCGGTAGCTGTCGGAGTGTCCAAGAACGATCGAGTGTATAGTGTATACAGGGAGTTTTTCTTTTAAGTATACATATCCCAATTACAGCGTATATACTTAGGCCCAATTGCACCGAAAACGTTAAACTCGAGTTCAAGCTGAACTCGGGTTCAAGATGACCAGCGGCGGCTCGCACCCTAACTTCAGGGTAAGCCAGAGATCCAAGGTAATAAGTATCCGTTATTGAAAGGTGACTTTGTTGTACAATTCCTTGTATTTATAAAGCGCTATCCCAACCTCAAATTTTGTGTGGCTTGGCGCTATGGCTGACCCTGAAGTTAGGCTGCGAGCCGTCGCTGAAGATGACAGTTCCTATTGTTCTAATGTCACTTTGAGCTCGAGTTCAAAGTTAAACCAGTTGAAGGTGTTTGGTGCAACTGGCCCTTAAATCTTCGGATATTCATAGTTTATTAAAAAATAATAAATAAATTCTTTATTTTCCAATGACTAAATTTGGTACATAGTATAGGAATCGTCAGAAATAATAAGTATAGAACTATAAGTAAAAATATTTGGCATATCAGTAATCATGTTAACATGTTAATGTTGGAGATAAAGCAAAATTAAGGTTAAATTTAAAGAAATATCACTCTCTGTCAAAGTATTCTCCATATGAATAAAATGCAGCCTTCTCAAGAAATGTTATCACCGATTTTTTAAATTGTTTGAAACTGCTTATTTCTTTAATTTCTTTTGGTAACTTGTTGTACATTCTTATTGCTACTGTTAATGGACCATTGCCCACTTGAAATGTCCTATATGGTGGTACATACAGATCATTGGCGTTTCTAGTGGGGTACTTATTAATATCACAGACTCGATTTAATTTTGATATATTTATCTTTACGTATATGACACATTGAAGTATATATAAGGAATGCACGGTTAAAATCTTATATTTTACAAAGTAAGGACGACACGACACTAAAATGTAATTTAAAAATACTTCTAATAATTCTCTTTTGGCTTATTAGCACACTGTTTATGTGTTTAGAATTACCCCAGCACATGATGCCATAAGCCAAGATAGAATGAACACATCCATAATAATAGGATAATAAGGTTTTGGAGTTAACGAACCCTCCTAGTTGCCTTATGCAATAATTTCTTGTTCCCAAAGTGTTTTTTAATTGTTTCATATGGGATTCCCAATTTAAGTTACTGTCTATAGTGATTCCTAAAAATGTTACTGAGTCACTCTGAATTATTATTCGATTTTATTAATAGGCTGTAGTTGTTTCGATTTCCCTTAGGATTGAACACTATTTGAGTGGTTTTCCGAGCATTTAATACAAGGCCATTGCTGTTACACCATGATGAAACAAGTTGAACAGTATTATTTGCTTCTACTCTAAGCTGATCAGCTGACTTGGATGTTATAATTGCAGATGTATCATCAGCGAACAAAGTTACGGAACAGTTGTCTACGCTGGAAACGATATCATTCACGTGTATGATGAACAACAATGGCCCCAAAATGCTTCCATGAGGAATGCCAGTAGTTATGTTATATCGGCTGGTTCAGATAATAGTTGTTGACAAATAGAAAGACTGTTATTCCTTACTTCACTTTTTATTTTTATGTTAGATGTACATTTCGAGACACAAGGTGCTCATTATCAATAACAAACTGTTATTTTGTTATTGATAATGAGCACCTTGCGAAATGTACATCTAACATAAAAATAAAAAGTGAAGTAAGGAATAACAGTCTTTCTATTTGTGATTAATCACTTCACGTAAACTCGAAACAATACAGTTATTAATAGTTGTTGCTCTCCATCATTCAGCCGGACGCGCTGCCGCCTCCCCGACAAATAAGACCTCACCCAGTTCCAGGGTGTTCCGCGCAAACTATACGTATATAGTTTATCTAGTAGTAATGCGTGGTTTATTGTATCAAAAGCCCTCGATAAATCAAAAAATATTCCAAGTGATTTGTGCTGGTTGTTGAAATTCTCGATAAGTTTTTAATAAAAAATTAAAATGGCATCCTGTGTAGATTTTCCCTTGGTAAAGCCAAACAGGCGCGGAGACAGCAGCCCAAACCTGCCCACGAATGAAGAGAGTCTTACAAAAAACGCCTTTTCTGGGATCTTAGAGAAAACTGACAATAGTGCAACTGGTCCATAGTTTTCTATATTGCTATGATCGCCCTTTTTAAATATTGGAACAACTATTGAAATCTTCAGCTGTTCTGGGAAGTAGCCTGTATCAAAAGAAAGATTTATTAGTGTGGTTAGTGGTATTGTAATATATTCAGCAATATGTTTGATTATCGTACACGGTATGCCATCAGACCCACTGGAACTTTTCTTGCTTGATGCAATTATTATAATATATAAAATTACAAAAAAACTATTCGTGAAAATGCAAACAGTGTCTTAATTAATTAGACAATTTAAGACGATAAATATCCATTGAAACAACTACTTCCCGTGCAAATACACCTCCGGATATTGAATTATACAATGAAATATTTAAAATCTTATTTAATTATGTTTAAAGTTTCTTGAGGAGTACTTGGATTTAAAAACATTGACTGTTGATTAAAATTTATGTGGTTAATATTTAAGTTAAAATTAGAGTTAGATACTATTTGTTTAATAGAGTTTATAAAAAAATTATTAAAAATATTTGGCATATCACGGATGTTTTCCACAGTATTATTTGAAATTTTCAGTTTCATTGGGACAGAGTTTTTTTTGCTTAGAATTTCTTTTATGATCTTCCATGAAGATTTCGACTTATTGTCCGAGTTTTCTATTTTGTTTTAAAAAAATCATTTTTTTGTATTGTTAATATTTTTCTGATGTTCTATTTTTAATATATTATATTGTTTTTTGATGTTTGGGTCATTATTAATTTTAATTATATTATATAAATCTCGAAGTGAGTTACCTTTTTTAATTATACTATGTGTAATCCAAGTTTTCTTGGGTTTGTAGGGGATATTCATAGTAAATATATAATATTCATAATATTCATAGGCTTTAAAGGAAAAGCTGTATTAAAATAGTAATTAAATACTTCAAAAAACATTTTAAATTTAGCTTCGACTGTTTGATTTAATGATAGAAAATCCCAGGTTTCACTATATAATAAATCTTTAAAATTATGTTTATTATAATCGCAGTAGTTTCGTTGATAAGCTACCTTGATTGGATATTTACATTCTTGAATAGAAAATGAGATTAATTGAGCATTGGGATCTGATGTCGTTGTACTGATTGTGGTTGTTTTGATATCATCAATGGGATAATTTGTGAAAATGTTATCAATTAACGTTTGAGATTTACCTTGTGTTCTAGAGAAGTCGTAAAAACACTGGTGGAGGCCATAGGACAAAAGAGTATGTTTCACCTCTTCGACCTGTGTTTTGTTATCTAAGAAATTATAATTAAAAGGTTAATTTAAAGCTTTAAATTAGTGTTTTCCACTCCCAGGCTAAGCATGAAGTAAAATTTAGAGTTTAGAAAAGCCCCGCGTAGAAAATTTGTCGAGGGTCGCGCAGCGACCCGAGACAAATTTTCGCGGGGCTTTTCTAAACTCGAAATTTTACTTCATGCGCCACGCGTATAAAACACTAAAATATTGTGAAATTTATGTATATTCGAACTTTCGAACCTGAAATCAGTGTTTAATACGCTTGGCGCATGAAGTAAAATTTCAAGTTTAGAAAAGCCCCGCGAAAATTTGTCTCGGGCCGCTGCGCGACCCTCGACAAATTTTCACGGGGCTTTTCTAAACTCGAAATTTTACTTCACGCTTAGTCTGGGAGTGGAAAACACTCGTTTATAGTTTCGAATTGATTTTTTTTTAAAAACAACGGATGTCGGTAAATTTACAGCTTAGTTAGAAGTACACTAAATAATATTTGAATGAACTTGCATCAAAATTGACATTTTCCGTCAATACAACGACAATAAACTAATAACGTCAATTTTCAATTATTTCAATAATGAAACAAACGAGTGTCCTCCACTCCCAGACTAAGCATGAAGTAAAATTTCGAGTTTAGAAAAGCCCCGCGTAGAAAATTTGTCGAGGGTCGCGCAGCGACCCGAGACAAATTTTCGCGGGGCTTTTCTAAACTCGAAATTTTACTTCATGCGCCACGCGTATAAAACACTAATATATTGTGAAATTTATGTATATTCAAACTTTCGAACTTGAAATCAGTGTTTAATACGCGTGGCGCATAAAGTAAAATTTCGAGTTTAGAAAAGCCCCGCGAAAATTTGTCTCGGGTCGCTGCGCGACCCTCGACAAATTTTCACGGGGCTTTTCTAAACTCGAAATTTTACTTCATGCTTAGTCCGGGAGTGGAAAACACTCGTTTATAGTTTCGAATTGATTTTTTTTGAAAAAGAACGGATGTCGGAAAATTTACAGCTTAGTTAGAAATACACTAAATAATATTTCAATGAACGACAATAAACTAATTACGTCAATTTTCAATTGTTTCAATGATGAAACAAACGAGTGTCTTCCACTCCCAGACTAAGCATGAAGTAAAATTTCGAGTTTAGAAAAGCCCCGCGCAGAAAATTTGTCGAGGGTCGCGCAGCGACCCGAGACAAATTTTCGCGGGGCTTTTCTAAACTCGAAATTTTACTTCATGCGCCACGCGTATAAAACACTAAAATATTGTGAAATTTATGTATATTCGAACTTTTGAACCTGAAATCAGTGTTTAATACGCGTGGCGCATGAAGTAAAATTTCGAGTTTAGAAAAGCCCCGTGAAAATTTGTCTCGGGTCGCTGCGCGACCCTCGACAAATTTTCTACGCGGGGCTTTTCTAAACTCGAAATTTTACTTCATGCTTAGCCTGGGAGTGGAAAACACTCGTTTGAAGTTTCAACTTGAACTGTTTTACCCACTGAGAAAAAAACAAACAAATAACGTTATATCAACCCACTGAGCTAACACAATTAAGTAATGTTTCATCAACATTAAAACAATGTTGCTATAATATTGATATAACGTTATTTGTTTGTTTTTTGCTCAGTGGGAACATTGTAACAACATTAAACGTTGTATTTGTTCGGGTCAGACGAGGAATTTTTCTATTACAAACAATTCCCGTCCTTGGACCGAAGTAATTTTAAACGGTCGGTTCTGAAGGGGATAATGAATGCGTAAACACGCGCGAAATGGTCAACGCTGCCAGCTAGGGGTTGTTCCAGATGGTGAACCTCTTCTAAGAATTGCTGGGTACCTGCATCTTGCGCGCGCTAAATCCACCCCCGATGACGGAGTTTACCCCCCACTTTGTAAATATTTTGTAAATATGTTCGTGTATATTTTTAGCATTAAGCTTTTGAACTTATAAGAAGAAGGTCTAATAGAAATCCTTAAAAAGTGTTATTCGTTTTATTTTTCGTTGAACAAATTAGTCGATGGTCGTAACAACTAGTCACCTTACAAGTGACACCGTCGCAAGACAACACAAAATTATACATGGTCCTTCGAACCGGATGAAGAAGAGTTTATCCAACCCCGTGACCAGAAGATTAATTGTTCATCGTGGTTATCGTCGGTGAAGCTGTCCAGGTCCTTAGTTCGCCCAAGTAGACGTCCAGGTAGCCAAAGAGAGCAGCTCAAGCCGATGATTGAGATCCAGTCCAGGAAGACGATTTTGGAGGAAAAGTGGTGAGTCTCTGACAATTTCCCCTTTCCTACCTTTGCCCTGGCCTTAGATCAGTTTTTGAATAATCTTAAATTTATGCACTAAATCGTGCTTAGTTTATTTAAATTAATTTAACCTTCTCATAAATAAATTTATTAAAAATGGATTTAAAGCAATTAATCCAAGAGCGTGGGTCGATTAAAGGCAAATTAACACGTACTAAAAATGCAGTTTCCGCAATGGATAAAACAAAATTAGATTATATTGATCTAGCAGATCGTTTACAAAAAATTCAGGAACTTTATGATCCATTCTTTAATGTTGTTGCAAAAATTCAATTGATCAATGAAGAGGAAAATAACGATGAGGAGAATTTTGAAAACGCATATTTTTCAACAACTAGTATGATTAAAACATTACTAAATTCTGCCCCGAAGGACACTAGTTCAAATCGGTCAATTTCATCTACCTCAAATTCCGATAATCAACTGCCTAAATTAAATATACCAACTTTTTCCGGTATTTTGTCTGATTGGTTAGGTTTTAAAGAATCTTTTGAGTCAATGATTCACGATAACAGTGAACTTAGTTCTCTACAAAAGCACCGCTATTTAAAGTCTGCTCTTGAGGGCGAAGCGGCGCTACTATTAAAGGGGATAAGTCTCTCCGAATGTAATTACCGTGAAGCTTGGGACGCATTAAATGACCGCTATAATAATACTAGGAAGTTAATTCACAGCCATATTATTGATATTTTGGAAATAAAACCAATAAATAGAGAAACGTGTGCTGAAATCCGAAAAGTAATCGATACAACTACTCGCAATATTCGCTCTCTGCGCGCATTAAAAGTGCCCGTTGATAATTGGGACGACATTTTAGTAGTTTTAACAGTATCTAAATTAGATATAAACACTAAAAGAGAATGGGATAGGACACTTGAGCGGGATAAACTACCAACATTTGCCGAGTTAGTTAGTTTTTTGGACAAAAAAAGTGGTTCATTAGATGTCGATCATGTTAATCACAGCAAAATAAATTCAGATCACGGTCGAACGAATCAAAAGTCAAAGTATGTTAATCATGTAGCTCAATTTGATAAAAAATGTATTATTTGTGGCAATTCACATCAAATATTCAAGTGCGACATATTTTTAAATTTAGCAGTTAGAGATCGTGTGTCTAAAATTAATGAATTAAAATATTGTGTATGCTGTTTGCGACCAGCAAATCATGCTATTCAAAATTGCTATGCGCGCTCGTGTTCCATTTGCAAAAAGAAGCATAACTCTTTATTGCACATTACAAAATCAATGCCAAATAATGAACCAGTGCAATCCACGTCTGCGCATTGCAGTTATGAAGGCGAAGTTTTATTGTCAACAGCGATTGTAAAGGTTAATAATTTAAAGAAAACACACGAATGCAGGGTATTATTAGACAATGGCTCACAGTTAAATTTAATCACTTCCAGTGTTGCGGATAAGTTAAATTTGAAAAGAGAAAAGGTTGACGTAACAATACGCGGTGTAATTGAATCTGTATCAAATTCTTCAGAAAAAACTGAAATTAACATTGCCTCTAGATTAAATAACTACTCGGCAAATATTTCATGCATTATCGTACCGAAAATTACAAATTCATTACCTCGTGAAACCTTTAAAAAGGGTACAATAAAGATTCCGCATAATATGCAATTAGCAGATCCACATTTTAATGTGTCCCGCCCTATTGATATGTTAATAGGTGCGAGTGTGTTTTGGAAGACTTTATGTAACGGTCAGGTAGATTTAGGGATAGGTAATCCCGTGCTGCAAAAGACGCACTTCGGGTGGATTATAGGCGGAGGTGAGACAAAGGCTATTGTTAAGCAGGGTCAGGTAGCAAGCCTTCAATTACTTAATTTGAAAACCGATGTAGAACATTTTAATTTGGAGCGTTTTTGGGAAATCGAAAATGTTGACGCAATTTCTAAAAAATTAAATCCCCAGGAACTTAAATGCGAAAGGCATTTTATCAACAATGTAACCCGCGATAAAACAGGTCGATTCACAGTTGCCTTACCGTTCGCTAATAATAAAATAGAATTAGGTGATTCATATAGTATAGCGCAGAAAAGATTCTATAATTTAGAAAATAAATTATGCAAAAATGAAGAACTTAAGTTGCAATACTCAAAATTTATGACTGAATATGTAGATTTAGGGCATATGCGATTAATAGAGTCCGATGATAAATCCGGCTATTATTTGCCGCATCATGCAGTATTCAAAAATGCTAGTGCCACCACTAAATTAAGAGTAGTATTTGACGGTTCATGTAAAACAACGAATGGAAAATCGCTCAATGATATGTTAATGAAAGGGCCTGTCATACAGGATGAATTGTTCACAATTCTTATTAGATTTCGCGCACATAAATATGTACTATCTGCAGACATAGAAAAGATGTACAGGCAGATTAGAGTAGACGATCATTCATCCAAATTTCAAAAAATACTGTGGCGTTTTGATTCCTCGTATAAATTAAAATCTTACAAATTAGACACTGTCACGTACGGTACCACCCCCGCGTCATTCCTGGCAACTCGTTGTTTACATGAATTGGCCAATAATGAAGCCAAACAATATCCCCAAGCCTGTGAAATAATTAAAAGGGATTTTTATATGGATGACTTGCTGACAGGTAGTGACTCAATTAAAGATTTAATAAATATCAGAAATAATGTTATATCAGTATTAAATAATGGGGGTTTTCAACTAAATAAATGGAATGCCAATAATGAATCGATCTTAAATCAAATTCCGCGTGACAGAGAGGACATGTTAATTAGACTTGATAAAGATGTCAGTACGAAAATCCTCGGCTGTCTGTGGGATTCTGCGTCAGATGTATTTACTTTTTCTGCTTGCAAACCCGATGAAAAACGTATCACCAAGAGAACCATTCTGTCTCAGGTAGCCAGTTTGTTTGACCCTTTAGGTTTCGTTAATCCTGTCATTGTATCTGCAAAGTTAATTATACAAAAGTTGTGGCAATTGAACTTAACTTGGGATGAGAGCGTGCCTTTAAATATTCATACGGAATGGAAATCTTTTCAAGCTAACCTGCAACTAATTAATAATGTTAGAATTTCTCGTAATATTAAATTTAATTCAGATTTTGAGCTTCACGGGTTTTGCGACGCAAGTGAAACGGCTTATGGGGCATGCATATACGCACGCGTGAAAATTAAGGATCAAGAATATTTTACAAATTTAATTACGGCAAAATCACGCGTTGCCCCTTTAAAAACGCAATCACTTCCCAGGTTGGAATTGTGTGGCGCATTGCTACTATCGCGATTAATAAATACTATAAAAAATGCGTTACAATTTAAAAATATTCAATACAAAAGCTATATGTGGTGTGACTCATCTATAGTACTTTGTTGGATTAATGCCGAAAAGGCTAAATTTAAAACGTTCGTCTCTAATAGGGTAGCTGAAATCAGGGAATTAACAAATACTGAGAATTGGAGGCACGTATCTACGACCGATAATCCCGCTGATATTCTTTCCCGGGGATGTACTGCACAAGAATTATTAAATTCAGATATTTGGTGGCGAGGTCCTTCATGGCTCGTAAAAAGTCAATCTGAATGGCCTCAATCCAAAGTTAATGTGATAACTAATATTCCTGAAATTAAAAATGTTTGTCTTGTAAATAGTGTAAATAATAGTTTTAGTATTTGGGACAATTATTCTAGTTTTTCAAAACTTATTAGAGTTACAGCGTATTGTCAGAGATTTTTAAATAATTGCAAGGCAAAGAAAAGCGGCAAGGAGAAATCAGTTGATTACCTCTCATCGGACGAAATTAAAAGGGGTACTTTGTCCTTGATAAGAGCCGTTCAAATGCAGTCATTCCCAAATGAGTACAAGCATTTAATTAACGGCCGCGAAATTAATAAAAATAGTAATTTATTAACTTTAACCCCATTTATGGATGAGATTGATCGGGTTATCAGAGTCGGGGGTAGATTAAAAAATGCATTGCTACCGTATAATAATAAACATCCCCTGGTTATACCTGGGCAACATAAATTAACAGAGCTAATGATTCAACATCAGCACTTAACAAATCTGCATTCGGGTGTTAATGCGACTCTCGCCTCAATAAGATTAAATTACTGGCCATTATCAGCAAAAAACCAGATTAAAAAGATTATCGGAAAATGTGTACGATGCTTTCGAGTAAATCCGAAATTCGGCGAACCGATTATGGGCGAATTACCTGAGCCGCGTGTGGTAATTCAAAAACCTTTTAATTCCACTGGAATTGATTTTTGTGGGCCCTTCTTGATAAAAGACGGTGTTAGAAAAGGCATCACCAGAAAGGCCTACGGTTGTTTATTCATTTGCCTAGCAACTAAAGCCGTTCACTTAGAAGTGGTCAGCAATTTATCAACGGACGCATTTATTGCGGCGTTGCGGCGCTTCGTTGCTCGTCGCGGAAAAATCACGCGTATATATTCCGATAATGCTACTAATTTTATCGGTGCTAGTAAAGAATTAAGCTCACTTTTTAAATTAGTAAAGGCAGAATTATCAAATAATAAATTAAATAATATTTTTGCAACAGACAATCTAGAATGGCACTTTATACCTCCTCGGTCTCCACATTTTGGGGGGATCTGGGAGGCAAACATAAAAAAAGTAAAATATCATTTAAAAAGAGTTATGGGAAACTGTATTTTGACATTTGAAGAGCTAACTACACTATTAAGTCAAATTGAGGCCGTCCTAAATTCTCAACCCCTGTGTAGTATTTCCAACGACCCCAACGATCCCTCTTTCTTAACTCCTGGTCACTTCCTTGTCGGAGATTCATTAACAGGTGTGGCAGATCCGAGTCTATGCGACATTAAAATCGGAAGATTATCCAGATGGCAACACCTGCAATACATGAAGCAGCACTTTTGGAAAAGATGGGTGAAAGAGTATCTTCCGACTCAACTACCTCGCACCAAGTGGACCAAGAACTCTAGCAAGATAGAGGTGGGGGACTTAGTGGTCATCAAAGAAGAAAACCTGCCCCCATTAAGGTGGCTCGTTGGACGAGTTCTGGAATTGCACCCAGGCAAGGACGGAGTTGCACGCGTAGCAACAATGAAAACTACAACAGGCGAGTTTAAGAGGGCGATAACCAGGCTGGCAGTTCTCCCAACAAATTGAGCCGAAGAGACTTCATTCCTTCAGGGGGGGCGGCATGTTCGGGTCAGACGAGGAATTTTTCTATTACAAACAATTCCCGTCCTTGGACCGAAGTAATTTTAAACGGTCGGTTCTGAAGGGGATAATGAATGCGTAAACACGCGCGAAATGGTCAACGCTGCCAGCTAGGGGTTGTTCCAGATGGTGAACCTCTTCTAAGAATTGCTGGGTACCTGCATCTTGCGCGCGCTAAATCCACCCCCGATGACGGAGTTTACCCCCCACTTTGTAAATATTTTGTAAATATGTTCGTGTATATTTTTAGCATTAAGCTTTTGAACTTATAAGAAGAAGGTCTAATAGAAATCCTTAAAAAGTGTTATTCGTTTTATTTTTCGTTGAACAAATTAGTCGATGGTCGTAACAACTAGTCACCTTACAAGTGACACCGTCGCAAGACAACACAAAATTATACAGTATTAATGTTGACGAAACATTACATTAATGCGTTTGCTCAGTGGGTAAGAAACAACGAATATGGAAACATTTTCAGCGCATCCATATGTATACTTAAAAAAAAATCCCTGTACAAGGATCGCTGGATTAGGGCCAGTTGCATCAAACACGTTAGGATTTCCTTCTTCGTGTTTGCATTGTCATTAACGTGCTGGTTGTGTTCTCTGATGGTCGCATCAATGTCCCTCAGTACCCTGCCCACCTTCCTTAGGAGTATCGTTCCCGAGCTTCCATAGTTTATATTTGTTTAAATATTGTTAGTAGAAAATTGTATGAATTGTAGGGTTACATTAATTTCTAATTGTAGGGTGTCAATTTATTTTGGTTTGAAATTATCTAAATTGGTTTTATAATTGTCTGTTAAACTGGTTCAACTCTGAGCTTGAGTTCAAAGTGACATTAGAACAATAGGAACTGTCATCTCGAACTTGAGTTCAGCTTGAATCTGAGTTCAACATTTCTGGTGCAACTGGCCCTTAGAATGCTAAGGAATGCGGGCGGGGTTTCCGGTCCAATGACGCGTACTAACACACAAACAAGTTTATATTTATTTTCACGTGAAATAAACCCAATCTCATCAACCAATGACAATAAATTGTGCTTAAAAAAGGTTTAGAACATGGACAAGGCCGTAGCCACATTGCCTACGTCACAGGACCGAGAACTGAGGCGCGGGGTAAGGTGGCTACTAAAAATGAAGGACACTGGTGAAGCATACCTTATATACATGTGTCACTCGAAGTACCCTGGGAGTCTCGAGAGAATTTAGTCAATGGCGTAACTAGTGATAGGGTGTTAAAAATATAATGAAAATAATATAATTGCACACGCACAAGTTCTTTTTTTTCTTCTTATAAACAATGACCCTACCCTGGTGACATTTCACGATAATTCCCCCCTATTCACGCCAGATAACCTTCTATATCATTATACCGTATGTTTAATAAAAAAAAAAACCTCTAGAGTGCCATGGAAAGTATTGTAGATTGTCAACTCTAAAATTATACATCACAATTATTATATCTGGCGTTTTGTATGTCAATTCCTAAAACGTGTAGCCAACTTAAATTAAAGAAAAGAATAATTAACACAAATAAGACAATTAGCTTTGTTTGTATAACTGAGGATTTTATTGTGACTATAGTTTCGTCAACTTTAACTTCATTCATTATCAAACATAAAGTTAAAGTTGTCGAAACTATAGTCGCAATAAAATCCTCAGTTATACAAACAAAGTTAATTGTCTTATTTGTGTAAATAATGATGTATAACGAAGTAGAAGCCTCCACAGTTAACAGTTTGAAAAGAATATTTCATGGCACTTTAGAGGTTCTTTTGGGGACCTTTGAAAAATAATAATAAAGGGTTTTCCAATAAAAGTGATATGATTTCTTTAAAAAAAAAATACACTTATTGTTATGGAAATTCAAATGTTTTTCATTTAATGTGAAGTACAATCGATACAATTAAGTTCTAAATAAAACGTCATTCAAATGGCCTCCACGACTTCTTCTGCAGGAACGAATCCGATGAACCCAATTTTCGAGCACTTTTACCACTAAATCAAGTCGTATGTCATGAATGACAATATATACTTGTCAATATTGACTTGTAAAGCTTGAAGAGAGTCTGGTTTATTTCGAAAGACCAATGACTTCAAATAACACCACAAGAATGGTGTTAAATCACAACTTCTTGGAGGCCAATATCACAATTTCTTGAAATAATCGAATCTCCAAACTTTTTTCGCAATAATTTAATTGTTGCATTTGCTGTGTGGCACGTAGCCCCGTCTTGTTGGAACCAAATGTTGTCAAGATCAACTTCTTCCAATTTCGGCCATAAAAAGTTGGTTATCATCGATCTATACCGCTCTCCATTGACAGTATAACACCGTTACTTCTTCATTTCGAAAGAAGTACGGACCGATGATTCCACCAGACCAAAAACCACACCAAACTGTCAATTTAGGTGAATGTAATGGTTTCTCTTGAATAATTTGTGGATTTTCTTCGCACCAAAATCGACAGTTTTCTTTATTTACCGCACCACTCAGATGAAAGTGAGCCTCATCGGAGAAGATGATTTTCTTAAAAAAAATCGTTATCGTTTTCAAGTTGTTCCAAGGCAAAATCAGCAAATTCACGACGTTTACGGTGGTCCAATGGCTTCAGTTCTTGAGTGAGAACAATTTTATACGGATGCAAACCCAAATCCTTTTTCAAAATCCGCCAGGTTGTGGTTTGAAACAGTCTCAATTGTTGAGAACGACAAATTGCGGTCTTCAGCAACACTTGCCTGAACGGCAGCAATATTTGCATTACTTCGAGCGGTTCTTTGCCTTATTGGCACTTTAACATTATGTAAAGAAAATGTACGCTCACAATTTTCAACAATTCGACGAATAGCGAGAACACTTGGACGATTATTACGACCATAAAATGGCAAAAGCGCACGAAAAGTTGCAATTGGAGAACGATTATTTTGATAATAAAACTGAATAATTTGTAAACGTTGTTCTTGCGTATATCTCTCCATGATGAAATTGTAAACAATACTGAATACAATGAAAAATAAATGACAGATCATGACGTATTACTTATGGCCGAAACGTCACTTCAAAATCATATCATCCCTATTGGAAAACCTAATACAAATTGCAGCTGACTGTATGGCCTAGAGCCGAGGTAAAAAAGGTTATTTTTATTGAACAACGATACTTTAGCGACATTGGGTGAATACCAGGATCGTAATCAGACCCAGTGGCGGATTTAAAGTGATTTAGGCCCCTACCACTAGGCATGGGAGAATTCCCTATTAGGCTCGGGCCTAGAGCGCCACGAATAGAGTGAAAAAGCAAACTAATCACGCTTTAATAAGAAAAAATTGCTCACACTGACAAAATTACAAACTAGTAGGAAATAGTTTATTCTAGAGGCGTACCTTGTATCTAGAATAGACCATTTTTAAGAGTGTTTTTTTTTATAGCTCGGGACACCCAAACAAAAAATGAAGATGTGTCCATCATAGCACTTTCCTCGTTATTTAAACAATTGATAATCGACATAGTCAAATTATTTCACTCTAATTAAAGTGTTGAAGATTTCACTTGAAATTAGTGATTTATACGCGTGGCGCATGAAGTCAAATTTCGAGTTTAGAAAAGCCAGAATTCAGGTTCTTCTAAACTCGAAATGTTTATATAGTCGCGCCTCGGTAAATCCAAATTTTCACGATTTTCTAAACTTGAAATTTTACTTTATACTAAACCCAGAATTAGAAACACTCGTCACATCACAGAGAAATTAATTTATAAAGGGGTCGCATCCCATAGTAATCTATGGAAACGCCCACTAGTGCTCCCGGTGGCCAGCTGGATGAATTAATAGCACGGAACACAACGGGATAGAACTTCAAAGTAAGGTTTGAATCCACGGTAATGGCGGGAGTTTGAAATCCTTATTGTTATTACACGCGCCACGCGTATAAAACACTGATTTAATATAAAGTTCAATATATTCAGGGGCGTAGATAGAAATTATTTTCGTGGGTGGTTATGACTTCCTAATAAAGTAATAATTTGCATCGGAAACTGAAAATACATTATAATTACGATTAAATATTAAAATTTCGGAGGGGGGGCGGTTATAACGTTCTAACCCCCCCTCTAATTACGCCACTGAATATAATATTTTATCTAGATTTTAAGCTAATTTTATTTATAAGTATATTATATATATAATATACAAAATTACGAAAAAACTATTCGTGAAAATGCAAACAATGTCTTATTAAATAAGACATTGTTTGCATTTTCACGAATAGGTTTTTCGTAATTTTATATATTATGTTTAAAGTGTGCAAACTATAAGAAGCGTAAGCTTATTTTCTCGAATTCAAATAGTTTTGAATTTGAATTTATATTATATATATACTGCCTTTCAAAAAAATCAGAACACAAAGTATTTATTGGATGATTTTAATGAAATTTCCAGAATTTGATCATGTAAATGAACTGCATCGATGATCAAAAAATCAATTGTTTTGGTTACTATTTAATGGTATTTTTCCTTGATTTCACCATTATGAAGAGCTGCTGATTTTTTAATGTAATTGCTTCTAATATCCAAATAGCCTCTGAGTAGTTTGACGTTTCAGTTTGTAAAACATAAAAAGATGCCCCGTGTTCGTCGGCATGCACAATATCATCATCTAAGTGAATTTGAAAGGGGTCGCATTATTGGAATGCGAGAAGCGGGTTTTTCGGATTGTGCTATTGCTGAAAGGGTAGGCCGTAGTGTATCGGCGATCGTACGCTGCTGATCTAGATGGTCCGAAGCTGGGGAGAATCGACGTAGACTTGGATCAGGACGTCCAAGAAGCACCACTGAGCGTGAAGATCGAGCTCTTCGTCTTACAACTTTAAGGGACAGATTTACAACGTCGCGGGCATTGGGAAATGACTGGTTGGCTCTAAATGGCCAAAGAGTATCAATGGCTACTGTTTACAGAAGAATCCGCAGTTTTGGTATAAGATCCTACCGTCCACAATTGTGTCTACCTCTTACTCCGCAGCATCGCAGAGTAAGACTTGATTGGTGCAGGGAAAGACAACATTGGACCCATGAATGGAATAACATTATCTTCAGCGATGAGTCTCGGTTCTGTTTATGGGCTCATGATGGTCGTAGAAGAGTGAGACGTCGACGCGGTGAACGCAGAATTTCACAATTTGCTGTTGAAAGACATACGGCTCTTACACAGGGAGTTATGGTTTGGGGGGCGATAACTATGGTAGTCGGTCTCCTCTAGTTTTTTTAGAAGCAAGTCTTAACGCGATTCGGTATGTTGACAACATTTTACGGCCAGTGTTAGTGCCCTATGTAAATGGCTTGCAGAACCCCATTTTTCAGCAAGATAATGCTCGACCTCACACAGCGGCCATTACAAGACAGTTTTTTGATAGTGTCGAAATCAATTTGTTACCTTGGCCATCTCGTTCTTCAGATCTATCGCCAATAGAACATGTTTGGGATATGATAGGTGTTAGAATAAGTAACTTACAGCGCCCCGCTAACACTGTAATGGAACTTAGAGGTCAAATTATCGAAGTTTGGAATGAAATACCCCAAGTCGATATTGACAGCCTGATTTCTAGCATGCCTCGACGTGTTAATGAATGTTTGGGAAATCGTGGAGGCCCAACACATTATTCATTTTTATTCATTTGTTTTTTTGTTTTTCAAGTTGATTTTTTAATCATCGATACAGTTCGTTTACATGATCAAATTATGTAAATTTTATTAAAATCGTGCAATAAATACTTGGAGTTCTGATTTTTTTGAAAGGCAGTATATAAATCTTTATTGGCAAATTTTGGTAATAGTAATAGTACAAAAATATCATAGAATTAAATAAAGTAAAAATTAAATAATTTGCCAATTGGCTATCGACCGTTGATCTTTCTGCCTGGAATTATAGAGTTCTGTCCTTGTCAGTTATTGTGTAGGAAATGTCTTGATTGCTAATGTAGTCCATTGTATAGTCAAATGAATTTAATTGTCGTGATCACTAGGGTTATGAAATGATGAAATAAAATCATGAATTGTAGAGGTAAAACGTTTACGTTTGGGAGTGATATTAGGGTTTCAAGAAATGCATAAAGGAAGGAGATTATAAAGGGTGGGGTTTGAGGCGAATTTATCAGCTAAATAGGATAGGCGGGTTTCGATGGGGGTAACTTTTGTTAGTTTGTACAGCAGGAGGTTGGAGGGGTTGTGCAGTGGGTTTTGGGGGTGACGGATTTTGGTAAGCACTCTCAGGGCCGATCTTTCGGCGACTTGTAAATGTTTGAGTGTAGTAGGATGGGGATTGTGGAAGAGGATAGCAGCATAGTCAAGTAAGGGGCGGCATATCATTTTATAAATATGAACGGCTGTTTTTGTGGTAATTCCTTGTTGTTTGAAGGTCAGACCTTTAAAATGAGCCGCCCTATTCTTGATTTTTGCTTTGAGGATTGTGGAGTGAGCTTTAAAAGTAAGGTTGGAGTCAAAGAGGATACCTAAATATTTGCAAGTGGTTGAAGGGCGGATAACTTGATTGTTTAAAGAAATTGAGAATAGGGATTGGTTTGCTCGGTGAAAAGGGATTAGAAGCTGGGTTTTATTGGGGTTTATGGAATAAGTATATTATTATTATCGTTATGTCTTTATTAAATATTTTTATTCAATTTTGTTAATTTAAATCGACATTATTAACTCCATAACAACCGTAATAAAGAAGGTTTTATTCACTAGTGAACTACATTTTTTTTTAGGTCACTAGTGAGTTAAAGAATTTATTTAAAAATAAATGTAAAGTACATTTTCTTTACAATTTCGTCAAAATTGAATAAAAACATATATACGCCAGGGAAATGAAACACCTTTATGCACTCAAAGAAATGATTTCACTCGCGCCGAAGCGCTCGTGAAATCAAAAATCTTTTCGTGAATAAAATCGTGTTTAATTCACTTGATGTATAATATTTATTATTAATCTCATTAACATTACAGAGTTCTGTCTACTAAGTTGCATCACTTTGGTATCCGTTTTTATTATTAGAATGTCTTGAAACATTATACCCCATCTTTTGACCTATGTAAAACAACTGTTACTAGCACCAATAAAGTATTATTATTATTATTATTATATTTCAACGCTTTAATCAACGGTACAATCATCATATTTTCAATTTTCTTAAATAACTGAAAAATATTAATTTTTAATATCTGAGAAAATTAATTATTTTTTTAATATCTGAGAAAACTACGCGATTTACTTAGCTACGGCCTTGGAAAAGACTGAAAATTAGGATTTGCCGACACGCAAGCGACAATTTTTGTTTTATCAATTTGTTCATATATAATTCATTTATAAATAAATAAACCTATGCTGGGCTTGCAGATTATAACCATATTTGATAATTAAACAATTACATCATCAAGTGAGCATTTGGGCAAAGTGTGCGAGAGCACGCACGATAAAATCTGGTTTGTGTGTCACACACATCGTACAACGCTCTCTTGCCGGAGAGAAAAAAAATAAATAAAATAAAACCGCGCGTAATAACGCCTTATAAGGTATGAAATGCCCTTATTTAGTCATCGCGAGAAAGTCGGTGGCTTTTTTAGGGGCAAAACTTTTTAAACCGTTTACGAAACGAGTTTATTATTGCAGTGATTGCGCGTGATTCATTTAATAACTATCCGTCGTCTCGAAATTTTGTTGTAATAATATGCAAATTATTGTTTTGGATTAACGTTCTGGACAAATGTTTTCGTTTTTTTATTTTATAAGGAACATCTGTTGAGTTGGCAATTCAAATAATTGTGCAAAATTATTATAATTCATAAAATTCCAAAATGTAACTGGTTTGTTCCTACTGAGCAAAAAACAAACAAATAACGTTATATCAACATTAAACGTTGTTTTAATGTTGATGAAACATTACTTAATTGTGTTTGCTCAGTGGGTTAGTTAGCTGTCAAATAAATTGATTAAAGCGAAGGCATAATAAGACAGATTGACACTTCAGTCAAGCTTTCGAAATCGTAACAATAGTAAATTTTAACAAACTCAACTTGATTTTACATATTATCTCACGTTAATTTATACACCAACCAACACAATTTGCACAATTTTCCCCAAATTTAAAACAACAAGTGGCATTTTTCATCGCAGATTTTGTAGTTATTTCAAAAAACCAACTAATACTCATCTTTATGTAAAAGCTCACACTATACATACAAAGATTCTTTCACTACAAAAATCCGTGCTTAGCCCCGCTTAATTACAATGTTCATTTTTAGGAATTCGTTGTTTTTAAAAAGCACGCAATTTAAAGCTTCTAACGAGTGTTTCCACTCCCAGACTAAGCATGAAGTAAAATTTCGAGTTTAGAAAAGCCTGAAAATTTGGTTTGGTCGTGTAGCGCGTAGCGCTACGCGACCAAACCAAATTTTCAGGCTTTTCTAAACTCGAAATTTTACTTCATGCGCCACGCGTATAAAACACTGATTTCAAGTGAAGTTCAAAATATACTTCGACTTAAGTTTGATCTGTAAAAGTATACTTAAAAGATAAAATCCCTGTACGTATCTAAATGTAATTTCAAATCGTAAATCAAGGGATTAACACCTGTAAATGGGATATTTAAATTTCATGAAAATTCACAGAAAACTTTTATATTATTGGTTGATCAAGCGTTTGTTTCACAAGAGTGTTATTAAATTTGTAAATATCCGAAAGGTTACAACATAATTTAAGTTTTTTAATACGTTTCAAAAAATCATTTTTTTCATGCGAAAACTAGAAACGTACGTGTAATGTAAAACATTGAAATAAGGGAAAAATATGTAGACGAAAGATTAAAAGACCGGTAATTTGTAATGTAAATATTGGCGAGTGAGTAAGTATGCGTCATTGGCGTTGGGTAAGAAAAGAAACTTTCGGTTAGTCACTTTATAATAATTAATCGATAAATTTTTATCGGTAATGATTAAATCAGGCACTCATTTACTCATTTTTGATATTTCTTTTTTCCAATATTTTCTTGAATAACATTACCAGCATATACAGGGTGTCTACGCGAAACCGTTAAAGGTTTATAAGGTTGCCGCTGCACTAAAAATTTGAAAAAAATCCTTGTCATACGGTTGAATCAGTTCTCCTCATGTGAAATATTTTCAACGTTATATCACTTCGGGTTCCATCGGGAGTAGCACCAAATTTGTTATTTTAAATGGAACACCCTATATATTAGTAATTTTTTGGATTCCTCGTTTGAATTGCAACATATTTTTTTCGAACATATGTACACTTATCTCTTATAGTTTTCAAGCAAAAAAAATATTTCAAAAATTTTGACCTCTAAAAGGCATCTTGAAATCTGTCTGTAACTTCTCTTAAGAGTAAGATATAATAAAATAAAACACTTTAACTTTGTATAACACAATATTTATGTATTTGGTATTTGGATTGAGTTACGTGAAGAGTTGAATATTTATTTATTTATTTATTTATTTATTTATTTATTTATTTATTTATTTATTTATTTATTTATTTATTTATTTATTTATTTATTTATTTATTTATTTATTTATTTATTTATTTATTTATTTATTCATTTATACAATCACGGAAATTACATTTCCTATATAAGATTGTACATCACTTAAACTAATATAACTAAATATAAAACATAAAACAATGAATACATAAAAGATAATTATGAGCCGTGCATTAATTCTAATATATAGTTAAAACATATTTTTGAATTAATCATATTGAAAATGTCAAGAGCAGGATCTAATGATAGTAATTTATTGTACACATCACACATTGAAAATATAGGTGATCTAATCATAACATTTGTTTTGGGAATTGAAAGTTGAAAAAATCTGTTGTGTCTTAAGCCATGGGGAACGTGAAATTTAATCTGAGCAACAATCTCTGGACAATCAATTGAATTATTTAATAATTTGTAAAGCGCAGTTATACGATGTGCTTTACGTCGACGTTTCAAAGATTGTAGTCCAAAAGCTTGAAGTAGCGATTCATAGCTTATAGTGTAGTCTGGATAGAGTCCTGACTTCTTAAAATATAAATACTTAACTAGGCGTTTTTGAATAGATTCTATTAAATTAGAATATTTAGCATAACATGGATTCCAAACACAACAACCATATTCGAGCCGAGATCGAACGTACGCATAGTATAACGATAGTATAGCATCACAACCTTCAAATAATTTGGAATTGCGAAAAATAAATCCTAAGAAACGATTGGCCGAAGAGACTATGCTTTCTATGTGAAAATTGAATGTAAGGCTCGCATCAAAAAAAATACCTAGATCTTTAAAGTGGTTCACACTCGATAGTTGGACGCCATTTATATTATAATTGTGTGTTATGGAAGATTTATTTCGTGAAAAGGACATCACTTTGCACTTATTCGTATTAAGTAATAAATTATTGGAACTGCACCAAGAATGGATAATATCAATATTGTGTTGCAAAGAGAGACAGTCGGTAATAGAATTAATTGGTTTAAAAATTTTCATATCATCCGCGAATAATAAGCAATCAACATCTAAGTTCTCAACAATATCGTTTATGAAGCAGTTAAAAAGCAATGGACCCAAGACTGATCCCTGAGGAACACCGGATGTTGCCAAAAATAAGTTAGCTTTATAGCCCATATATTCTACAAATAGCGGTCTTTCAAGCAGGTAGCTTTTTAATAAATTGCAGAGGGCTAGCGAAAACCCAAAATTATACAGTTTGGACAACAAGATGTTATGATCCAACCTGTCAAAGGCCTTGGAGATGTCAGTAAACACGACATCAACCTGAACCTGGCGATCGATGGAGTTTGTTAACTGCTGCGTGTAGAGCATCAGATTACTAAGCGTTGATCGCTTTGGTCTAAAGCCGTGTTGATTATCAGCCAGATTCAAGTTAACAAATGCGCTTATTCGATCACGCAAAACATATTCAAAGCACTTTGATAAGTTGGAAATGATTGCTATAGGCCTATAGTTGATAATCAAGTTTCTATCGCCCGACTTATAAATTGGAATTATGCGAGTCTTTTTCCACATATCTGAAAAAATACTTTGTTTTAAGCATAAGTTAAATATATACTTCAATGGTTCTGATAATACGTAACGACAATCTTTTAATATGAGTGCAGGAAGATTATCTGGCCCAAAGCACAATTTATTACCCAATTTGCTAAGTGCATCTTCAATAGCAGGTTGATCAAACCCTATTATGTGTATAGAATTATTATGTATTGACTTTCTACAAGTGGGAGACGTAGCAGTAGCTGACTCAAAAGATTTAGAAAAATTTGCCGCAAAACTATTTACAATATCTTGGGCTGATGTTATATCACGGCCATCATAACTCATAGTCTGTGGTATTGCATAATTATTTTTCATTGTATTAATATAGCTCCAGAATTTTTTCGGCGTTTTACGAACAGAATTCTCGCAATCTTTAACAAACGTTGAGAAGTCGTGTTTGCTTAATATTCTTACTTGCCGCCGGAGATTAGATAGTTTAAGTCTGAAGAATTGAGATAGTGGATATTTTTTTGTCAATTTGAAGTATTTTTTCTTCTCTTTAATTTTATTTCTTAGATTAGAAGAGAACCATATGGGATATTTATTTGATGGTTTACGAGTGAAGGGAACACAGATCTTAAATATAGAGTGCAGTTTTTCATAAAATCGCATACAAGCATTGTTGATATTGGTACAAGACATAACATCATTCCAATCAATGTTTGAAATTAATTCATATAATCTTACGAAATTGGCCTTTTTGAAATTAAACGATTTAAAATTTAAGTTTTGTGCGAATGAATCAATTAAATTAGGCATTTTTACGGTACAATCGATAGTAAGAGCGGGATGGTGAATGTCTTGAACTACAATAGGATCCATCATGTGATTTACAGAACACGTTAAATTACTAAATACCAGGTCAAGGATCCTGTGGTGGTGGTTGTAGACAGAATTATATTGATCAAGGCCAAAAAACTCTACACAATTTTTAAGGGTTTTCGAATAAGAGCTAAGTTCAGAATTGATTACGTAATCATTTAAATTAAAATCACCAAACAAAATAGTTGCATTGCCTAGTAGAAATGGGAAGCTATCTAACAAGTTAGCAAACTGCGTTAATTGGTCAAGGCTAATTGGTGGTCTGAAATACACATTAATAAGGAATACTACAGTTCTTGCAATAACTACTTTAACAATTACTAAATCTACACAGAGGCGAGATAAGTTACTGGAGTCAAATAATATTTCAGAAGATTGAAGTGAGGATTGCACCGCAATCAATACTCCTCCACCTCTACTTTTATTAGTTAAGTCAAAGTTCCTGTCTTTGCGGTACACTATAAAATTTGTATCGAATAGTTCACTGCTAGAAACATTATCGGAGAGCCAAGTTTCCGAAAAAGCTATGATAGAGAAATTACTAACGGCACTGTAGCAATACACATTATTACATTTTGAATTTAAACCGCGAGAATTTTGGTAATATATACTGACATCATAAAAATTATTTGGGAAATGGCTTCGTTGTAGTCGAATTGATATCCTTAGCGGTTTGTCTGGTTCTGTATCGATGGTTGTTATTGTCTAGAAACGTAGACTCATTAGAACGGCTGGCGACTTGATATGAAGGAACCGGGTCAACATTCGCTTTTCCGGCAGCGCATATAATTTACTTAATAAAAGACTAACACTTTCTTCACTAAAAACATTTATTTTCGCTGAATGTACATTTCGAACACTACGTGCTCATTATCAATAATAGCTTACAATATTTATATTTTTGTGACTGCAGTTTCGGCAACTCGACTTGCCATTATCAAACTTAGTGGAGTAAGTTTGATAATGGCAAGTTGAGTTGCCAAAACTGCAGTCACAAAAATATAAATATTTTGTTATACAAACAAAGTTATAGTGTTTTATTTTATTGAATTAACATGTATAACGAAGTATAAGCCTCCACCGTTCATAATTTAGTAAGATATAAATATGATTTATATCTCTACTTACATATGTTTGAATAAAATATGTTGCAATTTCAACGAGGAATCCAAACAATTACTAATATATAGGGTGTTCCGTTTAAAATAACAAATTTGGTGCTACTTCCGGTGGAACCAGAAGTGATATAAAGTTGAGAATACAACTCATAGCCTACTAGAACGAATTTTAAACCAATGAGATGCAAGGAAACCCGTAGGTACATGTCTATCACCGCGATGATAAAAAACAAAAGAAGCGGTGGGTGATAAGTTGTCCTGTCATTCGAAACGTCAAAATAGGTAAAGTTTCGTGCAGTGATATTAATAGAAAAGTGAAATGTGCGACGCCAAAAAACACCGTCATGAATAAAGAATCACAGTGGCGGCAGTTTACGAACTTTTGTGCTGTTAAAAAATTCTCAATCAATAGGGAAACAACAAAATATGAGCTGTCGATAATGTTAAGGGACTCACATTATTTTATTCGTTATATTCTCTCACTAAATATAACTCGTGATATGATTAATTATCGATGATATTTTGTCGTTGAAACCGAAGCAGCACATTCAACTCGTGCTGCGCACTCGTTGAATCTGCAGCTCGGTTTCAACTCCAAAATATCATCGATAATAATCATACCGCTCGTTATATTACGGCTGAGAATATAACTCATAGCCTACTAGAACGAATTTTAAACCAATGAGATGCAAGGAAAGCCGTAGGTACATGTCTATCACCGCGATGATAAAAAACAAAAGAAGCGGTGGGTGTTAAGTTGTCCTGTCATTCAAAACGTCAAAATAGGAAAAGTTTCGTGCAGTGATATTAATAGAAATGTGAAAAGTGCGACGCCAAAAAACACCGTCATGAATAAAGAATCACAGTGGCGGCAGTTTACGATCTTTTGTGCGGTTAAAAAATTCTCAATCAATAGGGAAACAACAATATCTTAGCTGTCGATAATGTTAAGGGACTCACATTATTTTATTCGTTATATTCTCTCACTAAATATAACTCGTGATATGATTAATTATCGATGATATTTTGTCGTTGAAACCGAAGCAGCACATTCAACTCGTGCTGCGCACTCGTTGAATCTGCAGCTCGGTTTCAACTCCAAAATATCATCGATAATAATCATACCACTCGTTATATTACGGCTGAAAATATTTCACATGAGGAGAACTGATTCAACCGTATGACAAAGATTTTTTTCAAATTTTTAGTGCAACGGCAACCCTATAAACTTTTAACGAACGGTTTAGCGTAGACACCCTGTATGTATAATTTGAATACATTTTTCACATTATCAATAAATTTGCGTTTATCTGAACTATTTTCTGTCTAAATCAATGAATTAAATACAGAGAACTATAATCTGTTTAATAACTAGGAGGAGCGTTTTAAATTTCACGCGCCAAAACCTACAACTCTGATTGGCCGAGAGCGCGCCCATTTTACACTATGCTAATTACGTCATTATTAGACGCAACAGCTGACATAACCTTAATTTGAAGCGTTACCGAGTTGCAAGTTTGTCTGTTTCGTGATAACCTTTTGTACGGTGTTTCTTTAGCTTAGTTAAAAGTTAGTTTTGTTTATATTGTTGTGATGGATTATGGACCCAATACAAGCTCGGTAATAATATCCCCTTCACCTCCAAAAAAGCGCAAGAAGTTGGATTTGGGTCAGCAGATGATAACAGATGATCCACATATAAAAATGACTGCTGTTGTATCAGACATTGTTGGTGCAGTAGATGAGATATCAAATAGCATAAGAATGTGCATCAAATAATAAAAGGTTTAATTTTTAGGAATTGTAAATTCAACTGTCTATTGCACCATTAGCGAATATAAGAAATCCTGAGAGATTTGTAGCCCTAAACAGCTTGGAGGACATAATTACAAGTTTTGATGACGTAGTGAAGAGATCCGTGCATAGTTTCTAAAAATGAACTGCTAACTTTGAATCAAGTTTTAAAAGAAGTATACGATCATGCAGGCATGCCGAAGATGAGTCATTCTACCTTGTATAGTTTTATGATACAAATCAATTTTAAGTAAGATAGAGACCAGGGCTGGGCAGGATTCAAATCATTCAGGATTCGAATCCTGGATTGGAATCCTTTTAGAGGATTTAAAAGAGGCATTCAAATACTTTAGTTCAACTGGATTCGTGACTTGGATTCGTTACATTTTTTTAAGAGGATTCCAGTTCGAGTCTAAATGTGAGTGATTCGAATCCTTGTAAAAGAATTCGAATCCTTGTAAAAGGATTCGAATACTTACAAAAGGATTTGAATCGTCAAAAATAATTCGAATTAATTCTGAGGTATAACATGAAAAATGTTTGTTTGTGTATTTTTAAATTTCTCGTTAAATCACTGTTTTATGCGCGTGGCGCATGACGTAAAATTTCGAGTTTAGAAAAGCCCAGAAAATTTGTCTCGGGTCGCTGCGCGACCCTCGACAAATTTTCACGGGGCTTTTCTAAACTCGAAATTTTACTTCATGCTTAGTCTGGGAGTGGAAACGCTCGTTCGAAACTTCAAAGTGAATGCTTTGATAAGAACATTAAATGATTGAAATTTTTTTTAAAGATAATAATCTAGTTTTCAAAATTTTGTTTAATATTGTTTGAAGTAAAACTGACATGGTAGCCACAATCTGAAATGTTAAATTTTTCCGACACTTCCCTGACTAAAGATTTTTTCCCTGGCCTTTTAATATAACTTTCTTCTGTGGAAAACCCCCATTCTGTTTAATAGTTTTCATTGTTTTTGCCAATATTTAAGTTAATTTCATAAATGTTTACGTGTTTTGTAATTTGACTGCTGATTTTGACAAATTTAATAATATCATATGGCTTTTTTGTTAGTGTTTTGGCCAATTTGAATATAATTCCATCACTTTTCTCTGCCTTTCCCGGTTTTAATGATATCCAGTGAATTTTTTATTTACGTAAATTTCAGGCATTAGTCGATTTTATAATAAAGTTCAATTTGAAGTTTTGATCGAGTGTTTCCACTCCCAGGCTAAGCATGAAGTAAAATTTCGAGTTTAGAAAAGCCCCGTGAAAATTTGTAGAGGGTCGCGCAGCGACCCGAGACAAATTTTCGGGCTTTTCTAAACTCGAAATTTTACTTCATGCACCACGCGTACAAAACACTGATTTAAAGTGGAGTTCAGACACACACAAATACATCTTTAACCATAGTAACAGAGTCAGATATTTAGTCTGTTATCAACGATGTTCAGTGATAATAATATAATTAGGTTACGAATATTTTTGTTAAAACAACTGGTAACGAAATTTATATACTAATGGTTGCAAAAAAATAATAAAATCAAATTTATTCTTAACGTATTTGTATTCGTGATTCGAAAAAACAGGATTCGAATCTTCGATTCGAATCATATTTATCTCTTACGAGTCCTTTATTCGAGTATTCGTGATTCGAATCATATTAGGTGATTCAGATTCGTGATTCGAATCCTTTTTACGAGGATTTGTCCCAGCTCTGATAGAGACACATTATTATATAAATTCCATATTACATTATGAACATAATGCATTTTAATTGAATTGACGATATCGTCCGACGGAAAAGAAAATACTTAACCACAATTAAGAAGTACAAAATGGATATTTGATTTTATTTAAAGAGTAATTATGAAATAATTTAAAATTGCCGCCAAATTTATCTAGTGATATTTTTAGTAACTTTTTATAGTGTAAATTGGTCTTTGGCACTTACTCCTTCTAGTTTTTAAACAAACTATAAGTCTGAATTATTCACCACATATTTAAGTTTAAGAAATCAATATTTCGTAGCAAATATATTAATGTAAACAATATATCAAACACTTACTGACACAATTGACACAAATAGTTATTTCAATGAGCATTTGATTTAGTCACATTTGTAGATTGCGTAACGAATCACAATTTTAATCTTATATATCTTTAGAAACCTCACCTATAAAATATCATAGCCACAATCATCCCTAATCGCAATAAACAGTTAAAACACGTTTTCGGTGGAAATAGATCCAAGTCAAATCCATAGCACATTCTCCATACAACACCAGCATTACTTCTATAGAATTATTATTAAATTCAGACACGATACGTTACACAACTTCTTCTATCTATGTGGAAAACTTGACTGGACAATAAAAAATCAATTGAGCCAACAACAGAAATCGCATCAAATTGGATTAAAAGAAGACCCTAAAGATTAGTGTTTGTTATCCAGTATATACTTTCGTGCTATCAAAGTTAGAAAAACTTAAAGGTGCATAGTGTAAAAAATGTGTTTTTTTGTTATTTAGTTTAAAACAAACACCTTCAATTCAGAATGTAGAAGTAGTTGTTTTAATGAATATTTGGAAAAGTCTCAAATTTTCACGGGGCTTTTCTAAACTCGAAATTTTACTTCACGCGTATAAAACACCGATTTCAACTAAAGTACAAAATATATCGTTTCTGTTTGTGTGATGGTGTGTGTGTATGTGCGTTTTCAAATGTTTATTTCTATTTAATCAAATGCGCAGTTAAAATATTTAATTGTACTTGCATATTTCATTTGTAAAAAAGTTCCTTAAATTTTATTCCTTAAATAGTATGTATTTTTGTACAGGGTGAGCAAAACTCGATGTCTCAGCTCTATTATAAGAAAACGAAAAACGATAGAACAAATCTGAACAGAGGTTCATAAATGGGATTGAGTAAGGTCTATTTTAAGCCAAAATGGCATACTTTTCTAAAATAAAACACTGTTTATCACTTTGTTTGTATAACAATTGGTTTATTAACCAAATAAACCAATTGTTGTACAAACAACGTGATAAACAGTGTTTTATTTATGTTCAACAATGTATAACGAAGTAGAAGCCTCTATAATCAGTGAATACTTTTCTAAATTTGAAAACTGAAGTAATGACGTCATCGAATATTTTTTTCCCAGAACTATACTTATATTTTTGGATATTTAAAAAGAGCTAATTTTTCTGAATTAACTTTGCAGAGAAGAAAATTTGCTATCTTCTTCCGTTAAAAAAATATAAGCAAATTTGAAAGAAAGGATTATCAAAAATTTACAATTGTCACGATTTAAACAAGTAGCCTTTGGAAGAAAATATCAAAGTCGCATTTGTCAATAATTAAACATTGAATAACACATAAAATGTTACTATATTACTATTATTTATTTATTTATTTATCTACAGATTTCTCTTTTTTACAACATTATAAAAAATGTTTAAAAATAAAATAATAATACGTTTAAGTTACAAAAAATAAATATATAAATACTAGATAAATTCAAATTCAAAACTATTTGAATTCGAGAAAATAAGCTTACGCTTCTTATAGTTTGCACACTTTAAACATAATATATAAAATTACGAAAAACTATTCGTGAAAATGCAAACAGTGTCTTAATTAATAAGACAATTTAAGACGATAAATATCCATTGAAACAACTACTTCCCGTGCAAATACACTAAATTTTAAATATTTCATTGTATAATTCAATATCCGGAGGTGTATTTGCACGGGAAGTAGTTGTTTCAATGGATATTTATCGTCTTAAATTGTCTTATTAATTAAGACACTGTTTGCATTTTCACGAATAGTTTTTCGTAATTTTATATATTATATATAAATACTAAACAAATGACCACAGAAAGATCCAAGTGTTCTAAGTTGTGAAGTTTATAATCAATTTAATCAATTTGTTCTACTACAGAAATGTTTACACACATAATCGTGGTAACCATTTTTTTTTTAAATTTGTCGTACCAAACTATATTTTAAATTCAACTCACGACAGGCTTGCCGAATCAAGTTCCTTGGCTGGTCTTGAAAATACTGCAAAACAGTTGCAACATTATTGTTAGAATTGATCCTTTTAGCAATTTGTGTTTCCTTTTGAGCAAAAAATGCCTCGTTATTTGCACGTAAATTGCGTTCCAATGTTGCAAATGGTTTAGAAGTTGGAACAACACGTTCAGGGTATCTCTAGGCGTATAACTGAACTGCTCTTCTAGGGTTCTTTTGAAATTCTTTATAAACTAATAACATGTCGACTTTTTCGTTGTGCGTGAACATTTTTCAAAATCAACTGACAACAAAATAATATCCATGAACCATTAGTTTACTTATTGACAGATGCGATATTGTTATTTGCTTCCTTGGCTACTTGTTTAGGTCGTGACAATTTTAAATTTTTGATAATATTTTTTTTTAAGTTTGCTTATATTTTTTTTAACGGAAGAAGATAGCAAATTTTCTTCTTTGCAAAGTTTATTCAGAAAAATTAGCCCTTTTTAAATATCCAAGAATATAGGTATGTTTCTGGGAAAAACATATTCGATGACGTCATTACTTCAGTTTCCAAATTTCGAAAAATATGCAATTTTGGCTTAAAGTGGGCCTTACTCAATCCCATGTATAAACCTTTTTTCAGATTTGTTCTATCGTTTTTTATTTTCTTATAATAGAGCTGAGACATCGAGTTTCGCTCACCCTGTACAATACGAAGTATATTTTTCGAATAAAGTGTATTTACTCTCATTATTTGCTCGTTTTTTCATTATTCAAATGTTATTGCTTTATAAATGATTTAAAAGCACTCATGATAACAAAAGATATAAAAAAATCAATTTAAGGTTGCGCTTCTTTTTTCAAAAAAATCATTGTGGAGAGCATGATGAAGTCACATTTTATAGTTTTAATTTGAAATTTTAATTTTAAATTAAATATATTTAATTTTAAATATTTTAATTTTATTTTTTACTATACTAAAACAAAAAATAAATCAAATCATTATGCCCTCTGAAATTCACTTTTAAACAGACGTGTAAAGAAAGAATTACCAAATTTCAAATAATAACAAACAAATCAGTATTTTTGGTTTTCATAGGGTAGAGAGCACTTTTAAACTCAATTTTAAATTCCTGAACATTTTTTTTTCTTTGATGATTTTTTATATTTAGCTTAAAATAAACATTCTGTATACACGAATTTTGAGTTCTATATAAATGAAACATTATAAATCAATTTATTTTCGTAATAAAAGTCGAAAATGATTTCTAATAAAGCTGGATATTTTTCAATCAATGTGTAATTTTGTTGCGATTAGATTAGATAAGAATTTAAACATTAGTGACTAAAGCGTCATGTATGCGCACTTATATGTTCACGCAATTAAATTATTGATTGATTCGCTGGCGTACTTTAGTCATGAGCAAATAATAAAATTACTCAATACTGAAAGAATCAACACCGGAATTTTCTAATCAAATTTATCAATCGTTTACACTTCAAGTATTTAACTAAAATAGATTAAGTAAGGTATTACACTATCGTTTAATTTGTCTGAATTTCAAAATTATAAAACTTTTTTTAAAAGTAATAGAATAGCTATGATCATTAAAATAAACAAATGCATGAAAATCGATCAAATATTATAACAAAGATTACTAAATTCTCATTATTAAAATTGAGCAAAATTATTTCATTTGTAAACAATTATTGAATAACAAATTTTAGCAGATTTTTTATTTTAGTTTGTAATTTTTCTTAGAATAAAAAGCACTTTCGATGGAACAAGATATCATAAAATCTGTAAATTTATTACTAGAATGAAATCTACTTTAATAAATCAAAACACTTTAACTTTTCACTGTGGAGGCTTCTACTTCGTTATACATCATTATTTACACAAATAAGACAATTAACTTTGTTTGTATAACTGAGGATTTTATTGTGACTATAGTTTCGACAACTTTTACTTGTCATTATCAAACATAAAGTACTTTGTTTGATAATGACAAATTAAAGTTGTCGAAACTATAATCACAATAAAATCCTCAGTTATAAAAACAAAGTTAATTGTCTTATTTGTGCACTTTAACTTTGTTTGTATAACACGATATTACTCCGTTTGATAATGGCAAGTTGAGTTGCCGAAACTGCAGTCACAAAAATAAAAAATATCGTATTATACAAACAAAGTTAAAGTGTTTTATTTTATTTAACTAGCATTTAGCCCGATTTACCAACCGGGGAGCCGAGGGCCGAATCAAGGAAATGTAGAAATGTAAAGAATAAATGATGTTGAAGAAAAGGAGAGGCGTTGGTGCATGAGCCGAATGGTGGTGACTACAAGGTAAATCGTTGTTTTGTAGTGGTTATGGAGTGGATGGATGTAAAGGTCCGTGAAAAGGTTGGAAGAGATGGTGGCTTCGCTCGCTTGCCTTGCTCGCTTCGCTCGCACATAGAGAGGGTAGTTGCTCCTTTATCCCCGCGAAAACAAATTTTCTCTATTTGATACAGTACAATAATAAGAATTATACCAGTAGATAGGAAATATAAATTTGTATACATGCTAAAAATTTCAATTATCTAGCTCAAGTTGGACCGGAGCAATAAATATTTTTTAGTTTTTAGCAATTCCGGAATATTTTGATGCGCTGGCTATCAAAAGCTATGAGTGGGACAAAGACAGACTTATGCGGGTTTCAATGTTAAATTTTGAATCAAGGGGTAGTATCCCCTAGATTTTTTGAAAAAAAAAAAAAATTTCTTAATGGTATCAATCAATTCCTTACTTTTTTCTATGATGTTTTTGTAATTAGTGTTTTATTTCTGCTCAATCGGAAGTATTTTTTTTTTAATAAATGAAATTTAAAAATCACCAAAAATTACAATTTTTTTTTCTTACTTCCGTCATAATAATAGTAGACCAATGGCAGTTGGACCGTAAATGGGCAACACGAATCTGCATAAATGCTAAAAGTTTCATTGATCCAGTTCTATTAGGGCGGAAATTGGTATTTTTTTTCTGCGATTCAAACCCCATTTTCATGCTAAAACGGCGAATTATAAATACAATTTTTATTTTTTAGCTCCGCTATTATTTATAGTACAATAATGGAAATTTAATCAATAAATAGGTAATACAAAGCTGTATGAATGCTGAACATTTCATTGGCCTAGCTCAATTTAGATCAAAACTAGAATTTTTTTTTACTTTTCAAATTATTTAAAAAAACAATTTTTATTTTTTTTTGCTATAGTATTTAAAACAGTGAAACAACTGCAATTATACGAATAAATAGGATATACAAATATGTATAAATGCTGAAAATTTCATTCATCCAGCTTAATTTGGATAGGAGATAGATTTTTTTAAATTTTTCATATTAATTAAATAAATAAATTATATTTTTTTTGTTTGAGTATTTGATACAGTACAATAATGGGAATTGTACCAGTAGATAGGAAATATAAATGTGTATAAATGCTGAAAATTTCAATTATCTAGCTCAAGTAGGACCGGAGCAATAAATATTTTTTACTTTTTAGCAATTCTGCAAAATTATTAGGCGCTGGCTATCAAAAGCCATGAGTGGGAAAAGGACAGACTTATGCGGGTTTCAATGTAAAATTTCGAATGAAGGGCCTTTGCATTTTTTTGAAAAAAAAAACAACTTTTGTTAAAGGTATCAAAAAATTCCTTATTTTTTTCGATGACGGTTTTGGAGCAAGTGTTTTTTTCTTTTTCAACTGGAAGTATTTTTTTTTTATTAAATTAAATTTAAAAATAATTAAATTTTAATCTAAATAAATACAAATAGCAAGTGTTACGATATTTTAGCGATTTTAAAAGTAAAAAAATCAAAGCTAAGCATGATTCAGTTTACGAGCGCAGCGAGCAGGCAAGCGAGCAAAGCGAGCTGGGGCGAGCGTTAGCGAGCAGCAGAGTCCTTTTAATATACGAACTGCTTTCTCCATCCACCGCATCAAGGAAATGTAAAAAGAATTGCATAATTAAAAAAAAAAATGATGTTGAAGAAAAATATATGTATAATAGTAGCAAGGGGAAAGGGAGGGGGAGAGGCGTTGGTGTATGAGCCGAATGGTGGTGACTGCAAGGTAAATCGTTGTTTTGTAGTGGTTATGGAGTGGATGGATGTAAAGGTTCGTGAAAAGGTTGGAAGAGATGGTCGCTTCGCTCCAGCCGCTCGCTTCGCTCGCTTGCCTTGCTCGCTAGGGTGCTCGCTTCGCCCGCACATAGAAAGGGAAAATGTGCTGACAGCCCGTGAAAAAAATGTAGATTTTTGATTTTGTATTTTTCTGTCGCGGATAAACAGTCGAAATCCAAATCTGAAATCCAAACTTCACTATCGCAATTTTTCGCGAAAAAACATCAAAATGAAAAATTAAAAATTTTTTTTTTGTTTTAATTGTTTTGTTTCGTCTTGTTTCATCTTGTCGGTTGCGGATAATTATTCGAAATCGAAATGTGAAAACCAAATTCCTCTATCGCAATTTTTCGAAGGAAAATGTGCTGACAGCCCGTGTAGGCGGCCAATAAAAAAAAAAAAACATGTCCCAACACCGCTAAATTTAATCGTAGCTATCTGCGTTTAAACAAAACATTTTGGAGAAAAAATAAAAACCATCGATTAAATGCGAGATTTAGACAGCCGGTATATATTTTTATGAAATTTCAATTGCAAAAAAAAAATTCTTTTCCTCGATAGAACAAATTCTCGATAGATAGGTCGTGTTTCTAATGGAATTCTGAACACGATAGAGGCAAAATTTTGAAAATCTATTTTTTTTTCCAATTTGGATTAAATGCGATATTTTTTTTAATCGGGCGATTTGAACGCTCGGGAGTGCCGCGTTGGAAAGGCCAGGTCAAATCCCATCGAAATTGTGGTATGCGCGACCTGAAAAAGTTCCGTGTGAAGCAAGACCAGCGTGTAAAGTATTGAGGTTAGGAAATCTTCCGTCAGGCGTAAAATTAAAAAAATGATTTAAAATAGAAAACGCGGTCGGATTTGAATGCCGCTTAGCCTAAGACACGCGGAATTTTTTGTTTTCGGTCCCGTGAAAATTTGAACTTTCTAAAATGAATTCTTCGATTTTTCCACTCCCGCTAACAGTCGTCTCCCATAAGAGCAATGTAAAAGTGGTTGCCATGGCGACCGAATCGCAGCCTTCTCGGATCCCCGCTGCTTTAACGTTTTTATTAAGGGAGATTAATATAATAATTAACATGTATAACGAAGTAAAAGTACTTTAGCTCAAAATGACAGAATAACCATGTGAAATATTTGAATATTCAAAAACATTTATTCTATGGAAGAAAATAATGGAACGAAAAGAACGATTTCCTATTTCAAAAACAAATTACACTCATAATTTGATATATCACAGAATTTAAAAAATGTATACTCTTTAAAAATATCAATATCCAAAATAGCGCCCATAAGAAAAACTAAAGTTCATTATGTTTCCTAGGTAAATTTTAGAGTTATCTTAGAACCGAGTTTTCTACTAGATTCTTTATTAAAAAGTGCCATCATAATGTAAATGTTATAAATGTCAGGATTCAATAGTTTTTGAATTAAAAATTAAAAACAGAATCGGAAAAAATCAATTGTTTAACAATATTTCGAAAAGAAAAGAAGATATTCCAAATTTGGTTTTAGATTATAATTGGGCTCTAAAGCACACACATTTGTAACCGAATGTCTACCACGCATTTCCAGAAAATATGGACACTCTATAGCAGTGGTGGGGAAACTATTTTTAAGACGGGTTATTTGTAATAACCAGACAATCGTAGCGGGCCAAAGAATAATGCTTAATCGTAGGTAGGTAGTTTTTATGCGGGTCGTCACATTACGAAGTAAGAACGCGTTCAAACATTCTCACGACGGCACTCTTAAACGGGCCGGATTAAACCTTTCCGCGGGCCGGACTTGGCCCGCGGGCCGTAGTTTCCCCATCACTGCACTATAAATTACATTTTTCAAGAATATTTTCTAGAGACACTTGTTACAGAGATGTTATAGACTTTTTTTAACATCAGACCCTTAAATAACTGGAATGCGATCATTGCCAAGAAAAAAAAAACAATAGAATTTGTAGATATAGATAAGATGATGACGTTTTTAACGTGTCTTCGGACATGGAGGAGTATATTTTATCATGAGATAAAGAAGTATAGGATAGTTATTATTTATCGGCATAAATAAATGTAAATATTTAGCAAACATAATTTTGGAATTTCCCATTTAAACTTTTGATTGTTGACTCATCTAACACTTGGTGAAACATCTTTACACTTTTTATATAAGGTTGATAGAATAAAACACTTGGTTTTTGTTTCACAAATTCAATATTTTATTTCCACGACTAGTTTCGGTCAGACGACCATTATCAATGTGGTTTACAAGGATTACTATGATTTACAAAAGAGCGGACCGCGTTTTATACATTGGGGATTAAGGCTAATGGCTTAAGACTAAGTAGGGTGGGAGGAGACCTGATTACTGGAGCGTAATTTGACAAAGGTGTCGATCAGCGGGGTGTTAATTGCGTCTAAATTGTCGTTGGTTACATATAGGCCCTTTCTGATCGCATCCTTAATGTAAAAAAATTCCCAGCAATTAAGTTTCCTCGATTTGTTTATGATTTTTAATGTTTTAAATTTCGAGGGAGTGAAAAAAAAAGGGAACACAGTAACAATAATTAACAAAACAGAGTATATCAACAAAACAGAATCACTTTTCAAGAACTCAACTTTTAAAATTTTAAAGAAAGATCCAACTAGTAAGTTTCAGATTGACTTAAAAAGTATACTAAAATCTTGCAAAACCCTAATAAAACCAGAAGAAACTTACAAATTATTCAATATGAACCCTTCTCCTCCTTTACCTTATAGCCTGCCGAAAATTCACAAAGAAAATATACCTATGCGACCAGTAGTACCCTATATGAATGCCCCCTCATATTGACTTTGCAAACTGTTAAACAAAGTAATTCCAAATTTTATCAAATTTAACTCAAAATACTCTATAAAAAACTCAACAGATTTCGTTAAAATTACAAAAAACCTGTCTATCCCTTCCGGTGCAAAATTAATTTCATTAGATGTCAAGAGCTTGTTCACCTCCATCCCTGTTAGTAAATTAAAATTAATCCTCAAATCAAAAATAGATTCCACATCAGAAACTCCAACAGCAAAAATAGAATTAGAAAACTTAATTAACATTTGTTTAAATCAGAATTACTTCAAATTTAACAATGTTCTGTATTCACAAACAGAGGGCCTACCAATGGGGTCACCGTTATCGCCACTGTTTGCTGAAATATACATGAACTACTTCGAAGAACTAATTTTAAACGACTCTAACAATAACAATAAAGACAATATATTGTTGGATACCGGGAGTGAAAAGTCAATGTTGCACTTAAACACTTAACTTAACTTTATTCTTATAACAATAATTACAATACAGCATGTATTCAGAATGACGGTTGGGTACTAACTAACTGCTTAAGTTCTAGAAAGGATATATATATGGAGGTAAGACCACACGCGTGAGGACAGACAGAGGCCCGTTTTTGGGGACGTTCCCACGAGGGTGGTATTTACCTATCGTCGATACAGAAAAAGGCTTTCAGACTTAAGGGTGCCTAATAAATACAGGTCTAAGACATTAATGGTAAAAGTTACTTGATGAAATTAAAAGAGAATGGTACCTAATAAATATACATATATCTACGACACTAATGGTAAAAGTCACTTAATGGAAAATAATGAAATGTAATACAAAAAGGGTGTCTAGTACACCTGCTAAACTTAAGATACTATATAATGGGGTTGTTTCCCACGAACGTTAGGGTAGATAGTCTTTATATGGCGACAGTCCGTCTAGCACTTGGGTGGTCATCTAACAATATTGCACTGGTCAAGATATGTAGACGACATTTTTTGCATCTTCAAAGGAACCGACAGGCAACTAAATCAACTTCTAACTTACGTAAATTCAATAGAACCATCAATTCAATTCACACTTGAAAAAGAACAAGACAACAAACTGAATTTTCTGGATTTAACTCTGACACGTCAAGACGGTAAAATTGCATATAATATCTTTCGCAAAACAACCTACAGTGATGCAATAATACCATCTAATTCCAACCAATCTATACAAATTAAAATGAGCGCCTTCCATAGTTTAGTCAACAGATTGTTTAGTATACCCTTATCAGAAATTGACTTCAACAAAGAACTTAGAACAATAAAAACCATAGCCACGAACAATGGCTATAAAGAAGAAATCATCGATCACATAGTAAATAAAAAACGAAAGAGTTCTTTGTTGAAGTTAATTTACGCTGGATCGGAAATTGTAAATCCAAAATCATATGTCTCTATCAATTTTGTTAATAATAAATCAAATGTAATCATCAACTCGCTGAACAAATTAAACATCAATTCTATTTGTGTTAATAAAACCAATTTAGGGAAAATATTAATTAATAACAAAGATCAAACAGAAAGGGGTGAAAAAAGCGACGTATATCAATTGCACTGCAACGATTGTGAAGCCATTTATATCGGCCAAACTGGACGAAATTTTAATACTCGTTTAAAAGAACACAAAAAATCTATCTTGGATAACCAGGCAAAAACAGGCTTCGCTAAGCATTGTATTGATAATGGCCATTTTTTCACTCCCTCGAAATTTAAAACATTAAAAATCATAAACAAATCGAGGAAACTTAATTACTGGGAATTTTTTTACATTAAGGATGCGATCAGAAAGGGCCTATGTGTAACCAACGATAATTTAGACGCAATTAACACCCCGCTGATCGACACCTTTGTCAAATTACGCTCTGACCGAAACTAGTCGTGGAAATAAAATATTGAATTTGTGAAACAAAAACCAAGTGTTTTATTCTATCAACATTATATAAAAAAAAAAAATTGGAATTTCCCGATATTAAATGCCCTTATTACTCAATAAAACCTAAAACTCGAAACTGTATATATTCCCGAACAAATCCATTTGTACATCATTCTTGATAATGGCATTAAGCCGAAACTAGTAGAAACTAAAATACATATAAGTGAAACAAAACCAAGTGAATTTAATTTACAAACCATTATATTTTAAAATGTTTTACCAAGGATTAATGAGGAAAGGGTGTCTGAAAATTTTGGCCCCTCAATTTTAGTTAATACCCCACTGTGCCCCGTTGAAATACATAAATAAATATTGAAAATTCTGTATTCGTATAAAAATTTTACGTGTAAACAACCTGCATGGAAATGAGCCTTCACCAAAGAAGAATATTTCACAAAATAAAACGTAAGGATCAAAAAAATACAGAATTTATTATTCTTATTAAAATTTAATATTTTAATAAGAATAAAAATTTCTGTATTCTTTAAAAAAAATCTTTGGAGACTTTTTTGATCCTTACGTTTTCTATTATAAAATATTCTTTTCTGCTGAAGGCAAGTAAACAATGTAAGGAACAAAATAAGTGGCACTAAGCAGAAAATTTATTTAATTTGAGGAAAAAATAACCTTTAACATAAAACTTGAGAAAAAGGTGCCCTTTCCGAAAACTTTGATCAACATTAAAAAAATCCGGTTCCCGATTAAAGTGTCGTTAAATTTTCCCGTAAACTTTCACTTTTTTCGCGTAAATATTGTTATGCACGTGCACTTATGTGGATACGCTCAAAAAGTGCGATATGTCAAGAATAAACGAGAACTGGTTTAATTATGATTTCGGGGCGTTCGAAATTAATTGAGGCATTTATGTGTAATCGTGTTCATAAAAATTCCACGCCATTTAAAGAAAATTGGTGAACAAATTAATGTAATTACCAAAAAAAGAATGCCAAAAATTAAATCTTAATTAATAAAAAAATACAGTATATTTTATTTAATCAAATACAATTTTACGTGAAACTTAATCTGCGAATTAAAGCGTAAGCAACACTTATTCGAATTCAAGATAGCTTTGAATTCGAAGTATACTTATACTCTGTTTTTTTTTAATATGACCAAACTTAGGGCGTATTTACTGCGAACAGTTGCAGTCCTGCTTTAACACTAGGGTATTTTAAAAATTAAATTTTGAGATATTGATAAATTATCGACGTTTTCCTATCGACGTACCTTGCACATAACCTACAAATGCAAAGTTGATTTACAACTCAACATGTGATTAACCCATTAAGCGCCATTGATGCGTACGCGCAACATTATAAATGTTTGGTTAATTTATTTATTTATATTTTATTTATATATAAAAAAACCGACTTCCCGGCAAGCGAGCGAAGCGAGCTTTGGCGAGGGGGGCCGGAGGCCCCCCGAGCCTAAACTATCAGACGGGGGCGGCCGAAGGCCGCCCCCTCTCCCCGCACCGCCACCCCTCGAAATTCCGACTTTGCGAATTTTTGGCGGGAAAACGGGTCGCGCAAAAAAATCGCCGCCCTCACCATCGGATAGAGCGCAAAAAGTTCTATGGAACGAGATTTTTTCTTGTAAAAAATCGCCGCCCCCGGGGGCGGGACGAAAGAAAGAAAAAAAACGTCGACGTTTTTGCGAAAAAAACCTGTGTCTAGGTTTTTTCCTGTCCACATCGTTCATATTACGGCGACAAAAAAAATACACGTTGTAGATTGGAACCTGTAGCGTCCCTTCCTACCTTGCGATTTTTGATTTTTTGCCCCGGGGGCCGGCAAAAAAAATCCAACCACATCGGGGGCGTTTTTCCGAGTTTTCACATTTTTCGCCGTAGCGTCGAGCTGCTGCTTCCGATCGAATCGCGGTTAACGCCGTCGGGTGCGCCCTCTGAAGGGCCTCCGATCGGTTTTTAGTTTGAGCGTCTGCCGCCTTCCGGGGGGCGGCAATTAAATAAAACAATTTTAAACTTTGCCCCTTAATAACTCCCTTATGCGACGATCTACGACAACTTTTCAAAGGGCAAATTGTAGCCCTCCGCTTGCTCTACCAGAATCATGCACACCGCCCCGCCTCACTTTCCCAACTCGGGGGCGGTGACGGTTCTTAGAAAACAAAAATTCTCCCTAACTTTGGATTTTCATTGTGGGCCAACGGGGCCCTCAAAAAAATATCCGCTTTCGGGGCCGTGTGCGCCGTTAAAAGGGCTTTCCATCGATGTACCCACTTTTTGCCCGGGCCCCATTATGGGGCCCACAATCGACAAAGTTCGCGTCGCGGTCCTCCGCCATTTTGCTCGGCCACATGATGACTCATCGGGCTGAAAAAAATACCCACGCCTAGCCAGAAGACGCCCCTATCACGTGTGCCCTGTGACCTTTCACTGAGACGGCCCGTAGGGCCGTCAAAAATCGCCAAACTTGACCAATTTTCGAAAAATTTCTTTTCTCATTTTTATCCAATTTTGCTTAGAAAAAAATTCACCGTTTGCATTTCTACCAATAAATAGGAAATACAAATATGTATAAATGCTGAAAATTTCATTGATCCAGCTCAATTTGGATAGGAGATAGATTTTTTTTTTCATTTTCATATTAATTAAATAAATAATTGATTTTTTTTTTATTGAGTATTTCATACAGTACAATAATGGGAACTGTACCAGTAGATAGGAAATATAAATGTGTATAAATGCTGAAAATTTCAATTATCTAGCTCAAGTAGGACCGGAGCAATAAATATTTTTTACTTTTTAGCAATTCTGCAAAATTATTTGGCGCTGGCTATCAAAAGCCATGAGTGGGAAAAGGACAGACTTATGCGGGTTTCAATGTAAAATTTCGAATCAAGGGGTACCCTTTGGATTTTTTTGAAAAAAAAAAACTTTTGTTAAAGGTATCAAAAAATTCCTTATTTTTTTCTATGACGTTTTTGTAGCAAGAGTTTTATTTTTCTCAACCGGAAGTATTTTTTTTTAATAGGACCCAGTCCTTGCGTTTTGACTTTAAAAAAAATCGTAGCTCCTTTACCTTTTTTCGTGGAACGTTGAAACTTTGCACGCGTGTACTAGACACTGGGGCCTACAATCTGTGCAGCCCCCATCCCTCCACCTCTTCGTTCCGCCGAGATATGATTTTTTTTATTAATTTAAATTTAAAAATAATTTAATTTTAATCGAAATAAATACAAATAGCAAATGTTACGATATTTTAGCGATGTCAAAAGTGTAAAAATCAAAGCCAAGCCCGATTCAGTTTGCGAGCGCAGCGAGCAGGCAAGCGAGCGAAGCGAGCTGGGGTGAGCGTTAGCGAGCAGCAGAGTCCTTTTAATATACAAACTGCTTTCTCCATCCATCGCATTCTCACTACCTCAACAACACATCATTCTCCAACCACAATATTCGGCTTACGTACCCTCCTCCTTTCCTCCCGTCATCACTCGATTGTTGCAGTTATTGCATTGTTAATGCATTAAAAATTTTTTAGTTTTGATTTAAACAATTCCTCACGTTTTCTACGGGCTTTAGCTTGATACCCGCAGGTAGTTCCAGCGGAGCGGAGTACTAGATACACACTAGTTATATTACTAAATAAGTTAATTCAAAATATTTTATTATTTGACCTGGCTTCAAAATGTAAATATTTTGTTGTTTAAATAAATATTTTGTTGTTTAATGAGAGTGTACTTCTAACTTCACAATATTTCAGTGTTTTATACGCGTGGCGCATGAAGTAAAATTTCGAGTTTAGAAAAGCCTGAAAATTTGGTTTGGCCGCTCCGCTTCGCGGAGCGACCAAACCAAATTTTCAGGCTTTTCTAAACTCGAAATTTTACTTCATGCTTAGTCTGGGAGTGGAAACACTCGTTCTAAACTTCATACTGCACGTTTTTATATAAAATCGACGAATGCTTGAAATTTTACAGCATATACATCATGTATATTTGAAAAAAAAATTCAGAGTATGTAATACAATAAGTCATTTATGGATATCATAAAAAGAAGTGCAGAATTTTACCTAAAATCAACTGTTAAGAGTTATCTCTATAATTGCTGGGCCGTTAATAGGTTAATCTCAGTGTTACCATGTCAGCGGAAAATCCGCTAGATCTGGCGGATTTTCAATCCGGATTGCGGAATATTTTTCATTTTAGCGGCTGGCGGATTTTCTAGGGAATTATTTTGAATTGTCGAAAAAACTAGCGGAATTTGATTTAAATTTGTAAACTTCATTATTTTCAATAAAGGTTAAATGAAATGTCATAACTAAGATTATTTTCTTGTTTATCTAAACACATTATTCTTTTCCGCTTAGTAAAAATAACACATATCTTCACACACGGGAAATATCGAATAACAGGCGATGCTCAGTACGGAATAAAATAAATAAACCTTCATTTAGAATGAGTATGTTACAAAAATCCAGATTAATCGAATTTCCTCTTTAGCTGACAAAATGTGAACACTACTCAATTTTTAATGCTGAGCACAAAATTAGCACAATCGGGATTTGTTATCATTCTCCTTCCATCTAATTCCAAAATGTTCTTAAAAGGATTACCATAATCATTTAGTACTCGTTGTGTGAAGTTGTGTCTGTGCTGTTTTGAACTTTTGAATTGTGGATTTCTTGAGTGTTAATTGGACTTTTTTTATCATTTTTTTCGTTGTACTTTACGATTACCGATAAGTTTGTTACTTTATATTAAGGGATACAATTGTCAATAAAATCTATTATTTTAGTATTACAAGCCGGCAGTTATTTGAAATTATTTATAATTCAATTTCAATAGTTTATTTAGTTATTGGTAAGTCTGTTGTTTTTATTCTGGGATAAATATAATGATATCTTCTATTTTAGTAATATACCGTACATATTGATAATGAAGGTTTAAATTAAATTACACTTGGTTTGTTTCACAATTTTTTACTTTACTATTTACTCGACTAGTTTCGCGTTTTACAGCATTATCAGGAGTGAACTAGTCGAGTAAATAGTAAAGTAAAAAATTGTGAAACAAACCAAGTGTAATTTAATTTAAACCTTCATTATCAATATTTAAAAATGTTTCACCAAGTGATAAGTGAGAAAATTATTCAAGAAATATACCGTACATGTACACTACTAGCAGCTAGGAATTAATTGAATTAAGTTCAGTTTAATTTTCATAGACCTACATATATATTTTCGGTAATAATATTTAAATATAATACATTTAATAGTTAAATTAACTTAAAACAATTTCAGACAGTACACAAAATAAGTGAAAATGCCAAAACCACAATATATTAAAAAATTCAGGAGTGCATGGTTGCAAGATCCGGATTTAAAAAAGTGGTTGGATGTTGTCGAATCTACTTCTGGACCAATGCCTAAATGCAAATTTTGCAAAGTGATGCTTAACAATAAGCTTTGTGATTTAAAAATGCATGCAAAGTCAAAAAAACACTGCGCATGAAAACGTAATTACCGGAATTACAACCAAAAAACAATTAACAATTAACTTTGGTAAAATGTCGGAAGAAAAAAAATCAAAAATATGTGAATGTAAACTATCATTATACATGGCAATGCATGGTAGTATTAGACATATAGATCATCTAACGTCCTTATGCCAAAGTATATTTCCCGGCGATAGTATGAATATTAAGTTAAAACGTACTAAGTGTTCTAATATTATTCAAAATGTGTTGGGACCATACATTATGAGTGAACTTTCTCTGGATTTTGGAGAAAGTTCATTTAGTTTATTATTAGATGAGTCAACTGATATAAGTGTTCATAAATATTTAGGTATTATTATTAATTATTTAAGTAAAATAATAATAGAATAGTTAGCACGTTTTTAGAATTAGCAGAACTTGCCAGTTGTAATGCAGAAAGTATTGTTCAAACACTATTAGCGGTACTAAAAAAATATAAGCTGTCTGTAATGACAGGAATTAATAACGGGGTGTACACAAAACTTAAAAGTTTTGTACCCAATCTAATACTTGTAAGATGTGCAGCTGCTACATTTTTGCCAAGAAATTTAGAAATTTTAATTCGAGAAACGTATGACTGGTTTAGTCGTTCCAGTCAAAGACAATTGGCGTATAAACAACTGTTCAAATTAATAAATAATGACCATGCCCTACTCAAAATTGTTCAATCTTGCAATACAAGGTGACTATCTATTGAATCTGCTGTAAGCCGAATATTTGAACAGTGGTTAGAATTAAAAACACATTTCGAGATCTGCAGATTATCCGAAAAATGTTACACTGCCGAAATGTTATACACTATGTATAATGATGATATTAATTATGCTTATGTTTGCTTCTTAAAACCCATTTTGGCAGACATTCAAAAAATAAACAAGGCTTTTGAAGGAAAAAATGCCGATCCAACTAAATTATTTTTTGATTTATCCATGCTAATAAATTCGTTTGTAAATAAAATTGTAATACCAGGATCTATTTTCGATATATTTAATCATCCATTTGATGAAATCGATAAATACATAAACAAAAGCTCCTATCTTGGATACCTATTTGAAAAAAAAATAGTGAAATGAAAGAGCACGGGTTCGTAGGGGAATATGCTATAAGAGAAAGGTGCATTCATTTTATTAAACATTTTTTAAAAGAAATAAAAAAACAGATTACCGGAAAACATAGATATTCTAAAAAAAAAAAAAATATGTTTTCTGTAGAAAATACGCGAAAAACTACATTTTAAATATTCCGATGAAAATATATCAAAAATGGATAATCAGTGGCGACAAATTAATTTATTTACATGGCAAAACACTAACCACACAGTCAATTTTTGAATAGAAGTTTTTAATTTTAAAAATGCGGATGGTGAAAATCCATTTGCTGGAATATCATCATTAGCATTATCTCTATTAACCCTTCCCTATTCAAATGCTGAAGTAGAGCGATTATTTTCAAAAATGAATTTAATAAAAAATAAATTGCGCAACCGCATTAATGTTAAAATGTTAAATTCAATTATTGCAATTAGGGAAGGGTTGACTAGAGAAAACATTTGTTGTCATGAATTTAAGGCACCAGATTTAATTTTGGATGAATTGAAATCTGCCAACGTATTTCAGGTATGGCCTGAAGACGATGAAGTAATACTTGAGGAATGTTTACAAATCCTTTAATTATTTTATTTTTGTTATTGTTATTTATAACATTGTTGTGTTTTGTACTATATCTAGTTGTTTTATTTTAAATATAGTCAATTGATTCAGAAAGTTTATGTATTTTTATTTATTTCGTACTTTTATATTTTCTGGCGGATTTCTGGCGGAATTAGGTTGGCTTTCTGGCGGAAATAACAAGCGGCCAGATGGCAACGCAGGTTAATCTTGTTCTAACCTAAAACACACAACCTGCATCACACCGATAAATCCTTGAAATGGCGAATTTGATTGGGCACAATAAAAGCAATTCAAAAACAAAACAGTGATAATTATAAACGGATAAGTGTAATTTTGTTTGGTGTTTAGTGCATTTGAGGTTTAAAATTCTCGCGCAAATACTCTTTGATTAAGGTGCATAGTTTCTTGTTTAACCACTTAGCCAACAGAAATAATTATGATTTAAAAAAAAAAACACTTGGTTAAATTTCACTAACTATGATTTTAATAGAAGACACTTTGTTAAATTTCACTAATATCAGTGAAATTTACCCAAGTGTTATCTTTTAAAACCATGGGTAAAAATGTATAACCACGTGAAAATTGAGAAACTTATTTAAGATAAAATGATATTGTAAGCTTTTTGTATATAAATACCTGGTTTCTTCATCTTCGATTTTGACTTTCTTCCTGAAAGGACTCTTCTGCCTCTTGTGGGAACTCCTGTTTGCGTGCCTGCTTTCCAAAAGCTCCTTGAGCTTGTTGACGTTCACTTGTGACAGTTCTCCGTCCATCACACAATTGTGACATGTTTGATGTAGGAATCTTCAAACTTCACAGACTGAATGATTACAATCAACGCCATTAGATGACATACACATCATATATTTTGAAAAATATAAAAACTAATGAAACCAAATCAAAATTATGTAATTTGATTGATTTATAGAACATCGGAAATCCATAATAATGACAACAAGATTAAACATTTTCGTTAAGCAATCCCCTCCTTGAAATGCTTGTTTGAGTGACACTGTCAATTAATGAAATAAACACAATTGTCATTTTATAAAACAACAAATTCAAGTTTTAATCTCCCATAATAAGAACGTTAAAGCAGCGGGGATCCGAGAAGGCTGCGATTCGGTCGCCATAGCAACCACTTTTATATTGCTCTTATGGGAGACGACTGTCACCGGGAGTGGAAAAATCGAAGAATTCATTTTAGAAAGTTCAAATTTTCACAGGACCGAAAAAAAAAATCCGCGTGTCTTAGGCTAAGCGGCGTTCAAATCCGACCGCGTTTTCTATTTTAAATAATTTTTTTAATTTTACGCCGGGCAGAAGATTTCCTAACCTCAATAATTTACACGCTGGTCTTGCTTCACACGGAACTTTTTCAGGTCGCGCATAGCACAATTTCGATGGGATTTGACCTGGCCTTTCCAACGCGACACTTCCGAGCGCTAAAATCGCCCGATTAAAAAAAATATCGCATTTAATCGATTTTGCAAAAAAAAATTGATTTTCAAAATTTTGCGTCTATCGTGTTCAGAATTCCATTAGAAACACGACCTATCTATCGAGATTTTTTTCTATCGAGGAAAAGTATTTTTTTTTGCAATTGAAATTTCATAAAAATATATACCGGGTGTCTAAATCTCGCATTTAATCGATGGTTTTTATTTTTTCTCCAAAATGTTTTGTTTAAAAGCAGATCGCTAGGATTAAATTTAGCGGTGTTGGGACATGTTTTTTTTTTTATTGGCCGCCTTCACGGGCTGTCAGCACATTTTCGGTCGAAAAATTGCGATAGAGGAATTTGGTTTTCACATTTCGATTTCGAATAATTATCCGCAACCGACAAGATGAAACAAGACGAAACAAAACAATTAAAATTAATTTTTAAGTTTAACGTGTATATACAGGGTAGTCTAAAACCGTGATTTTCTTGATTATTTTTTTTGACCGAGTTAAAATGCTCCAAAACGATTTGTTTGAACGTACGGTGGTATGGTTTGACCTCGCGGTGCTCAGCAAATTATTTTCGAGCCAACAAATGGCCGCCTTCCCGGTGTTTCAGCAAATTTTCGGTCCAAAAATTGCGCTAGAGAAAATTTGTTTTCGCGGGGATAAAGGCGCAACTACCCTCTCTATGTGCGAGCGAAGCGAACATCCTAGCGAGCGAAGCGAGCAAGGCAAGCGAGCGGCTGGAGCGAAGCGACCATCTCTTCCAACCTTTTCACGGACCTTTACATTCATCCACTCCATAACCACTACAAAACAACGATTTACCTTGCCGTCACCACCATTCGGCTCATGCACCAACGCCTCTCCCCCTCCCTTTACCCTTGCTACTATTATACATATATTTTTCTTCAACATCATTTTTTTTTTTTTTAATTATGCAATTCTCTTTACATTTCTACATTTCCTTGATTCGGCCCTCGGCTCCCCGGTTGGCAAATCGGGCTAAATGCTAGTTATTATTTTATAATTACTGTGACTGGTCAACAGAGCTTTAATAGCTAACGCCGTTAATTATGCATAGAAGAACTATTGTCATTTAGCTATGAAAATGGACACTTTGTGTTGGAAATACGCACACAGCATACAATAAAATAAAGTAAAAAAAAGAATAGAACAATAAAAAATATGAATATACAGGCTGAATCAATTAGGCATACACTGAAACAAAATAAATGATAACTTCAAACAAGTAATATGTTTATACACGAGCCTGCCAAATAACGTGTTTCCATCAAACATTCTAACTTGTTTGAATCAAACATATTACGTGTTTATATAAAAAGTCTGTAAAATATATATTGAGAAGGTTGGTCGATTCGCTGCTTAGCCATGTTGCCGTCTTGTTTGCGCAGTTGATATAAAATTCCACTCACTGGACAGATATCAGATTTTGTGCGATTCTGCTCAAATAATTTCAATAAAAAAAATATACGAGCCTGCCAAATAACGTGTTTTATTCAAACATGTAGCTTGTTTTCGTCAAAAATTCAAACTTGTTAGAATGTTGATATAAACGAAGGCTGGTAGAATAGAATATAAAATACGTTGGTCCAACCAGAGTAATCACGCCTGTAACTCGGAATCCACAGTTTGCATAGTGTAGCCATCTCTGAGGCAATTATCAAAACATCCACCTATTAAAACCTTCAACCAAAACAGTTTCCTGTAATTTTGATGGCGATTTAAGGCACAAAAACATATGTTAAAGGATGATTCGTTCATTGGAATGTTAATGTAAACATAAATATACTCATATTTTTACTTTCCCCCGTATGCAATACAAAGGGAAAGTATTGTTTTCGTGAAAATTTTCAAATCAAAAATTTTAGCGGAAATATCCGTTTTGAGGTCCCCTGAGTCGAATAAGACCATTTTTGAAAAATGTCTGTCTGTCTGTCTGTCTGTGTGCGCTGTACAGCAAAAACCGCTAAAGATATCGAGATGAAACTTGAAACTTAAGCTTTTTGTCACAATCGGAAGAACTGAAAAGCTTTTGGTGAAAATCGGAAAACCGGAAGTGGTACTTTACTCTTAGCGTTTTTCAGTTTTTTCAGATTTGTTCAATAAATGTTCATCAAACAAAAAATTCTTTCAAATAAAAGTTGTAGATAATAACAAAATGAAGATGTATTGTTCACTTACTTTTTGTCATAGCACTCTTAGTTTTTGAGATATTTAATAGTGTTTTTTATCTAGTCATTCATTTGTGTCAGTGTGTGTGTTGATACAATTGGAAAATGTTTCAAATAAAAGTTGTAGGTAATAAAATATTAAAGATTTTTTGTATCTTCACTTTTTGTCATAGCACTCTTAGTTTTTGAGATATTCAATAAATAGTGTTTTTTATCTAGTCATTGGTTTGTGTCAGTATGTGTTGATCCAATTGAAAAATGTTTCAAATAAAAGTTGTAGTTATCAAAAAGTTGAAGACATTTTGAAAATAATAATGCTACAAATATTCTATAAGTGATTTAATACGCAATTTACGGGGGAAAGTACTATGATGGACACATCACCATTTTTTGTTTTTAATTATACGGGTTACATTTATTTTCAAGTTCTCTTTGGTGAACTCGGACACATTAATAGATAGAGAAACGGTTAAATGAACAAAATAATGCAGCTTAGCGAGCAGAATAAAAATCCACTTGTATTTTTTTTGAAAAATTAGATACTTTGAAAAATGTCAATAGTGTCAATTTTTTAAATAGATTTTTCTTGGTTATTAAAAGAGAAAGAAAAAACTAGAAAGGGTGAAGTTTTATATAATATTACACTAATATCACAAACTTACGTTTTTTTAAATGGAAACTATAGTTGGCTATTTCATTATTAAAAATGTATTTTTTCTCTTTAGATATATCACTTGATCTACTTATTTATAAAATCAACTGAATTTTAACAATTTTCTATTTAATTTTAAACCAAAATATAGTTATCCTTGACTTTTTCGAAGTATTTCAAAGTTTATTTTTAATCAGCTCGTAAAACTGCACTACTTTGCCCATTTAACCGTTGTTGTAAATTTCAATCATCACATATTAGTAATTAGCGTTCATCGGCATTTAATGTATGTGCAAATATTGTGATGCACAAAAGGACATTAATGATTTCTTTTGCACACGTCTTCTCCCCACTTATAATGTTTTTGAGTTTACTTTTAAAATTTTAATTGATTTTTGAGAACTGATTCAGCCTTTGGGGTGATCAGATGTCTTGCCCTTTTTGTTAATAATGACAAATGTAATACTTGTGTAAAATAAAAATACTTGGGTAAATGTTTTTCCATATCTTTTAGTCGAGGGCGTGTGGGGGAATTTACCTACAGTTTACATAATCAACCTCTACCTCTGAATAATAAAGTTAAGGATTTGGGCGTAATATTTACAACAAAATTAGATTTCAAGGAGCATACTTCGCATGTGTGTAACAAGGCATTAAAAGTGTTGGGGTTTGTATATAGATTCTGCAAACAGTTCAAGGACACTACGGTCAAGTCTCTTTATTTGTCCCTGGTGACCATACTCAAAAAACGCTATCCATCAGCTGGAAATGACTCAGGGGAAATTTCTAAAAATTATGTCTTCTCGGCTAGGTGTAGCTAGTATCAATTTTAGTCATAGTGGCATGTTATCGCTATTGAACCTGAGATCGTTAGCTGAAAGAAGAGTATTTTTAAATTTGACTTTCTTACACAAAATTGTTAATGGTCTAATTAACTGTTGTTATTTGGTAGAGGCGCTAAATTTCTTTATACCTCGTGGTCTTCAAGCTAGACATAGGCCTATATTCCGTTTACGTTTTCATTCGACCAGATACGGGATGTCTAATCCCATCGATCGTATGATGAGGTAAGCCAATGGTATTAGCAATAACCCCAATTTTGTTTTATTTACTCCATCAATTCATCAGTTTAAGGTCCAGTTACGTCGTATTAGGCTATCCAATGTCATTGACTGTTAGATCTTTAGTTCAGTAATAATTTAGGTGGCTGTAATCAATGTAACTCTTTATATGGTTTTTGTTATTTTTGTTCAGTAATAATTTAGTCGGTTGTAATCAATGTAATTCTTTATATGATTTTTATGTTTTTTGTTATTTTTGTCATATATTACAATATGTATATGTACACTTATGTAATAAAATGGAGATTCCGTTAATAAATAAATAAATAAAAGTCTGAGTTAAAGTTTACCTACAGGTTTGTGTCAAGGTGACCCGCACCGTATCTCTATCTCTTAGAGTTTCCGAGATCCCCATAGAGAATATTAAAAAAAACTCACCTGTATAGTATAGTAGATTTGCCTAAAATATTTCCACAAACGTACATTTTTTTAACCAAATATGTATGATTATCTTAAAAACGGTGGATTCAAAATCATAATGAAATTTCTTTTTTCGTGTTCTTGATTTTCAAAATAAATCCAAACCGCACTTTTAAAAATACAAATTAATTTATGATTAAAATTGGGTCAAAATTACAGAAATATCAGCCTATGTATTTTAAATATTTTTAACATCAATAAATTGATAAGCTTAAAGAAATTCTTAAAAGTTTAAAAAATAACTTGCACAAAGCCTGCATTCAATGCATACAAGGTAACTTTATTTATAAAATCTTGGCAAAAACTTGAAACCTGTTACAACATTTCAAAAGAAGTGGATTAATAAGAAATCGTGGAAATTAGTGAAAAACCTATTTAAAAAATCTATAAATATAAAACATGGATTTGTGTGAGTGTTTTCCTCTCCCCGATTAAGCATGAAGTAAAATTTCGAGTTTAAAAAACCCTGAACATTTGGATTTGGCGGCACGAGCGAAGCGAGTTCAGGCTTTTCTAAACTCGAAATTTTACTTCATGCGCCACGCGTACAAACACTGATTTATTATGAAGTTCAAAAACACATAATCGATCTACTATTTTTGTCAGAAGTATAGTTGAAGATGTGAAATAAATGTACATAATGTTGATATGATTTACCAAAATACCGGTACATTTTGAAGAGCAATTTTTGCGATTAACCGGTATGCCGGTATTCCAATCCCTACCTGTATCATATAACTGTATTTATTTTAATTTAAATTGCATTACATGAGAGTAAATCTAGATTTCAATATTATATGTGGAATTAAAAATTGAATGGTGTAGATTCACGCTCGATTTGTTTATTTTGATAAAATAAACAAACCCAGCGTCATCATTTTTCGTTCCGTCGGTACCGTTAGAGAGGAAAAAATATAAACATTCCTCTGCGGATCCGATATACAAATGAATTGGGAAGAGTGGGGGAACCTAGTAGTTACTCTAAATCACACGCCTGCTGGGTGAGCCACCTGACAGAGCCGCCCCCCCTGACCCCGCACAGCCAGCGTGAATACTCTGGTTACTCCATACTCTGTGGCAGTAGTAACTGTCAATGGGTGGAAATATAAAAATTAATACAGGTTAAGGGGGTACATATGTGTATTTTGCCCCAAACTTTGACGATGGTTTAAAGAAAAAGTACTCATGCGATTGAAACGTTTTTTTTTTGTATTCAAAAGATTTATTTTTTGAGAATATAATACGTGGTCGGCAACTGCCGCGGTCATCGCGGTCATCTTGAAAGCGGTCATTTTCAGAAGTCCATATGCATTCCGGTGCCCACTGCTGCAATCAGATGGGTGGTGTAAACAAAAATTCAGTAAAACAGGGTTAATTGTATATATATTTAGCAACTTGTGACGTTCCAACATTTTGTTTATAATAATTAGAAATAATGTAGCGGCAATCTGAAAAAAAAATCGATTTTTACCCGTGTTTTTCAAAGTTTACCCTTGAATTAAATCATGAAGGGGTACTTTTTTTAAAAATGTTAGATCGTCACAAGTTGCGTAATATTGTTAAGAATATGTGTACAAAATTCCATATAAATCGGTTGAAAATTGAGCGAGTTCTGATGGGCACGGGCTTTGAAAATGTAGTTTCGAGAAAAACGCGTTTTTAAAGTTTTAACACTGCGTTTTTTGAATAACAACCGTTCTATCAGTTAGTTTGAAATAAAAATAACGACCCGGAGGGTTTTTGGGTTGCACATCACGAATATAAGGTCAAAATGTCAAAATTCAAGATGACGGACAAAACATGGCGGACAAAACATGACGGACAAAACATTAAAAAAATTTTTTTTTTTAATGCTTACGCTCAATCATCAATTCCAGGACCATAAAGTTGACCTTCTTTATGAAGAAACTCTTCATTTTGTAAAGATCTCTTTACCCTCTGAGCTATTCTCCCTATTTATTGAAAAAAAAATCTGACAAAAAATTTGATATAAAATATTATATAAAATATTATATACAATTTTATATAAAATTTTATGTCCCAATTTTTCGTCTATGAAAAGTTTCTTACACGCCAAATTGAGACATACAATTTTAGATACAATTTTATGTAACATTTTACATACAAATTTTGTAGTAGGTCTACCTTCGCGTGAAGCCTCGTGTGCCTTTCGTTCGGCTGCTGCTATTCGCCTGTTGTCCTCGGTTTCGCAATATTTAGCAGCGTTTCGTCCAACACTCAGTCCCAATAAATCCATTACCATTAGCAAAGCTGTACTTCCGTGGTTGAAAAAACATGCCGCCAAATTTGCCGCAATCTCAACAACGTTGGCCCCGCTGTGCATTGTTTTTGGCGCTATTTTCCATATGAGGTTATTCAAACTTTCATTTGCATTTTGTGTGAATCCTCCAAGACATTTTGAAAGTAACTCTTCCTTCGTCAAATCGGTGTATATTGGCTTGATGGCTTTCTGGACGTCCTCATGAAGTGATGTTTTATGTTTGTAATTGGATAGGTTATTTTCAGCTTTCGCTCTTTGCCATGTACACCAAGAATCACTACCTTCCGGACAATGCTCGTGATTTGGTTTCTTGTCTGTTGAAATTTTATGGTAAAAGGTCGCCCAGATAGCATCACGCATTTTCTCGACCGAATCGCTGTGCCGCCGAATCGCCAAACCATAATACTTTGTCAGCTCGTTAATTAAATTCGCAGTCAACTTTCCTCTACCACCAAGCCCTTTGTTCTTGGCTTTGCATGCACGAAGGTGACTTCCCATTCTCTTTTGCACATGTCCAACACATTCCCTCTTCTGCACTTGTACATCTTTATATGCAACCTTTTCACATATACCTTTAAAGGTTTTCGAGTCACCATCCCCAATGTAGTTGATATATTTCACGCCGTGCAATGATTCTGATCGTTGAAACATATCAACTATAGCGTCTACTTCCATCTTACCAGCAGAACCTTCATGATTGCGCATGCACTCATCATCGTGACTTTTCTTCCACTCAACGTATTCCTCGCTCCCTTTTTTTGCAGCCCAGGATTCGCAGGATTTGCACGTTGCCGATTTAACATTGATGTCTAAAACTTTGCCGGAATTTATTCCGATCAAAGTGGAGACGCCGTACAACGATTGAAAACCTCGTTTTCGCCATGTGCCGTCGCCTGAGACGCTCAGTCCATCAACTTTGTCCATTCCAGTTTGTTCCTTCGTCAAAGTAATTTCCTCCTTCGCAGCATTTTCGAGAATGACACTACGAAGATCGTCAGTCGCACATCGAATTTTATTTACGATGGCATCATACGTCGCTTGCGTTGGCGGGCTAGTCAAGTCCATGACAGCACAAAATCGCTCTCCTAGAAATAATTTTTTATATAATTTAATTGTGAAAGTCTTGAAAAATATGTTATTCACCTTGTTTTTGGGATATCCCAATGCATCTCATTGCCTTTGTGAAACGTGCATTTATTTCAAACGCGTTATTTATGAAGGGACTCGATGGAATGCTGACCCTGTCACATGTGTCACACATTACATTGATCTTAAAACCAAGTCCACGTGTTGCAGTTCTCTAAAGAAGTAAAACCCGTGCAAATTACAACTCAAAAATTACGAATCTTATGTTCATATTATTGTATAAGTTTATTCTTGTTCACGGATGTCCTACCTTAAAACGTATATCGCCATCACATGTTTTGCATTTCACATGTTCACTTATACCATTGAAAACGGAAGCAAAATCCACAATCACATTTTCGAAATCGTTTTCAATGTTGACGTCACAATCTCTTCTCAGCTTCAATTTCTTCGCGCTAGTGCAAACGTATTCTTGACGTTCTGCTTCATTGGGATTTATCGGCCGCTGACGGTTCTTATTTCGATATTTTCTGAATTTTGTAGCAGCCCTTGTTTCTCGATTTATTTTTACTGTTTGGTTAATATTCATTTTCACAAACGCGTGCACGCTGGGGTAACAGATCAAGAAGACTAACCTATGTTTTCAAAATACTTCAAATAATCAGACAATAGCATTACCGCTATCTATGGACGAGTTTAGAAATAGAAAAGGTCAACGAATTTTATACCTGCGCTCGGTCTTACCGTCCGAGCCGCTTGACCGATTAGCCGCTTAGGCGCTCGGTCGACAATTTTCGCTGTATCTCACAAATGAACTGAGATATCACTTTGACAATTTACTATAATATTCTACAGATAATAAAGAATTAATTTAGTGAAAAAAAATTATTTTGATTTTTTGAAATTTTTACACATATGTACCGACAAAAAATCTAACTGCTGTGACTGATCTACAGGGCTTCGAAGCCAGGGCCATTAATCTCACAGAAGGAGAAGAAGTAATAGAGGTTATGTCAAACGCCATTAATGTCACGATCGGCAATCGAAAACAAGCTACATGTTTGAATAAATCCGTTATTTGGCAGTCTCGTATATTTTATTTAGTTTCCCCAGGTCATTTTACCGAAAAGACTAAAGTTAAGTTTAGTTTAGTCGCTAAACTCAAGGAATAGAATCTGGCCCTTGAGTAATTGTTATATTGTTCAAATTGCCGAGGGGAGTCCTCTTGAACTACCCATCGATGATAGAACCAATACAAAAAGGTTTCTGGTATATCTTAGCCATTACTGCGAATGTAACTAGTCAAAACAACATTGTTATCTTTATGATAAGAGCAATGTACCGACAATGAAATAAAACGAGTTTAATTTCACAAAACGTCACTACATATATATATATATATATATATATATCACACATCAGTCTCATCAGCATAGACTCCGATTTACAACTCTTCAAAACTACGATATATTTTTTTTGGACACCTTGTATTAGAAGGGCGAAACCTCAGGATAGCCTCCCCTGATATAAGCAAGTCTCATCCCGTAAAGCGAATGATTAGAGGCATTGGAGTCGAAACGATTTCAACCTATTCTCAAACTCAAACTTTAAATAGGTGCTATCTCCGGCTTGCTTGAACGATGAAGCCGAGAGACAAATATATTATCATATGGACCCAGGGTGCTAAGTGGTCCACTTTTTATAAGCAGAACGCGTTGTGGGATGAACCAAACGTCGAGTTTTATTTGCCGATTTGTTATTCATAGCAACTTGGTAAACACGACATATTGTCCTGGAAACAGATATGATAAGTTATAAAACGCGTTTTCGTCAATTGTTTTTTTATTAATAAATAACCATTTTTGTTTAATTAAAAAGCGCTTTAAACGTTCCTACACGGTTTCAATGGATCCTTTCTTCTTTGGCGAGGGCGTGTTTTCCGCGATGAAGGACGTTTCTTCGCTGGTGATGGAGACGACGTCGACGTCGCGCGCCGGGACCGCCGTCGTCGTCGACGTCGATGACGTGAATTGATTGATTGCTGTGGTTATCGTGATTTCTGAGGTTTGCGGTGTCTGCGGCCGCGGGAGTATCGAAATTTTAGGCGACATGTCGATGAGGGTGGAAGGCGGGGCTTTTTTTATTAGTTCCAACGGGATTTCCTCGGATCTCGGACGCGGCATTCGCGGACTGCCTTCTCTTGATTTATTGCGATTGCCTATAAAAGATAACAATTAGTTAATTTTTTAATTAATAATCCATTTATTGAACCGAAAAGAGTTACAAAAGACCATCGAACGAGGTCATTCAGCCGCTTTATAATAATAATAATAATAATAATAATAAACTGTTTATTGATCAAAGTCTGCAGCGAATAACACAATTAAAAATATACAATAAATATAAACACAATTGTTGATCAAAACGGCTGTATTCAGTTTAATTAAAAACAATTAATTAAACTGATCTTCCATACAACTGTTGGTCTTAAGAATATAATTCAAGTGGGGGGTAAAAGTGCATTTATAAGTAAGAAAGAAGTAAGAAAACAGAAGAAATCTCACGTCAGCAATTTTTTTTACATGTTTTGGAGTGCAAGGAATCAGTTTAACATCTGATATTAGAGTTCACCAAAGCAGTCTGTTCAATTAGTAAATTATTTTGCATCTTAATTTTGAAAGTAGCGGGGGATAGTATTTTGAATTGTTCAGGTATACTATTGTAAACTTTCATAATTTGGTAGGTAAAGGACCGTTCGAATATTTTATAATGACATTTTGGCGTAGATATCATATGTCTAAAACGAAGATTCAAATTATGAACATCGGTTCTAATTGTTGTGGGACAGTCAAGGCGACGAACTCGCAGCAAAACTAAATAAAAACATCTTTGTCTTGAGAGGACTAAGAAATAACGTCTCATATGAAATGCACAGAACGGCCTATTTCGCGCTCTTTCAGTCCCGTCTTACTTATAGTTTAGCTGCTTGGGGCCACTCTGCAATAAGACACCGTATTTTCGGTTTACAGCGTAAGGCCATTAGAATCATATCCAACCTGGGTTTTCGAGATGACTGCAAAATGGCTTTTGTTAATCTCAAAATTCTCACATTTCCCTGTTTGTACATACTGCATTGTTTGTTATCTGTTAAGTCTAGCTATGACAACCACATATTACAACCCATAAATCATATATATCAAACCAGAACGAAGGAAAACCTGTATGTTCCAAATTTAAGATTGCAAAGATCTAGAAATGGTGTAAATTACTATGGCCTAAAATGTTTCAATGTCCTACCAAATAGCTTCAGAAATCTTGACATAATATTATTCAAGTCTAAGATTAAAGCAATACTACTGGAAAAAGCTTTTTATAGTTTGGAGGATTTTCTGGACCACACATTCTGATATCCAACTATAAATGTTTTTTAAATGTGTAGTTATTGTATGTAATTTTTTATATTTTAATATGTATGTGTTCGTTATAATTTTAAGACTTTATAGCTGAGTGGGTTAACACAACCATTTTATTCTTTATTTTTATTTTATTTTTTTTTTTTAATTTCAAATGTTGGGTCCTAAATTTTATGTTTAGGCTCGTAATTTTTAAATTTTGGCTTATTAGTTTTGGATTTTTGATCTTACAGTTTAAGTTCTAGATTTTAGGATTTGAATTTCAAATTTTAGATATTAAGTATTGTTTCTTAAATTTTAGCCTTTAAGTTTTAATTTTTAAATTTTAGCTTTTAAGTTTTAGGTTTTAAATGTTATTATTTATATTATATCTTTTCGCGACAATATTTTACTGTATATGTATTACTATTGTAATATTGCTGTGATGTCCTGCAAATTAATTATAATATTATGTTATGTATCTTATCTGACCTGTGTAAAACTTCCGTTATGAGCACCAATAAAGTATTATTATTATTATTATTATTATTATTATTTTTTTTTTTTTTTTAAATTGAATGGTCACCCTCTACACCCACATGCCTCTGATTTCATGTGGAGAGGGTGCCAAATATATCCCCTAGTTACCTCCTCCAAGCCTGGAAGTGGGGTAACTAGTGGTGCCTAACGGTATGCGATCTCAGCAGACGCAGCGAACCCAGTATCACGGCCTTCTGCATCCCTCCGATAAGGGAGTGTGCGGTGTCGCGACATGCTGGTATGGCCCTAAGGCTGCTCAGCATTGAGCCACTGATGCCGCCTAGAGCACCGACGACTAATACCACCAACTTAACAGTGTGGCCTGGGTAGAGTCTGCTCATGTCGTACAAAAGATCCTGATATTTCGTCCGTTTTTCCTCCTCTTTTAAAACGATGTTTGTCTCTGCTGGTGCAGAGAATATTATTATTATTATTATTATTAAATAATAATAATAATAATAATAATAATTTATTTCACATTAGCCACCATTTACAAAGAAATACATCATGTACATACATCATATAGAACATAATACATTTTGAAGTGGATGTGGACGTCATAATACAGTATTTATAGCTTATTCTAGGTTACATTAAAATATATCTATCCTAAAGTAACACATTAAAATTGGTGAAACGTAACAGAGTACGCGATTAAAATTGTAATAAGTACTTAAAATAGGATTCAAATATTAGATTAGACCTTACTTCATTTTCTTGGTATACTTAATTGTTTAAGAAGTCATTTATATTGTAGAAGCATTTTTCTATAAGAAATGATTTAAGTTTTCTTTTAAATTGGTTATGCGTGTTACAATTTGTTATTTCGTTTGGTAGTCTGTTGTACACTGCCGCACAATTATACAATGGAGACTTCTCATAAAGGGCGGATTTATGCATCGCAACCTGTATGTTTGTGCCATGTCTTGTGTTGTAATTATGGGCGCTATTATTTTTCTTAAATAGTTTGTAATTTTTGTACGCATATATAGCGCACTTATAAATATAAACGCTTGGCACAGTTAAAATGTTATTATTTATAAAGGCATTTCTGCATGTTTCCATTTTACGCAGACAAAAGATGAGTCGTATGATTCTTTTTTGTGCAACAAACACACGGTTTGTGTCGGCTCGGCCCCATGCTAAAATATTAAATGAAATATGGCTATATGCCATGGCATAATACATTTCAAAAATTGATTTTGGATTTATTTTGCTCTTTAATTTAAGAATGGCGTAGTAGGCCCTACTAAGCTTTGTTGCAACATGGTCTATGTGGGCTCCCCACCTAAGGTTTTCTTCGATGTGTAAACCAAGGTACTTAACACTGGTAGATCTATTTAAAATGGGATTAGCTGGTAATTTCCTATTATAGAATTGGACGATTTTTGTTTTGTCCGTGTTAAGTAAAAGGTTATTTTTATTGCACCAATCTCTCATTTCCATGTTCGTTCCTCTAATTTTCTGCGTTAGCTCATCCTGGTCAGTTGCTGATATTATAATTGCAGTATCATCAGCAAAATTAATAGTGCGACCCAAAGTAATAAATTCAGTTAAGTCGTTAATGTATAATAGGAAAAGCAAAGGGCCCAGCGACGATCCCTGGACGATTCCTTTGCTTAGATTACATACCGTGGAAGCACTATCAGCGATTTGCACAAACAATTTTCTGTCTGTAAGGAACGATTCGATGAATTTTGCAACATTTCCGCGAACACCCAACGCACTTAATTTTTCACAAACAAACGTTGCACTGATTGTATCGAAGGCACTCGTAAAGTCATAGAATAAACCAGTAACGAATTTGCCCTCATCTATATTTTTGTGTAATTCTTCCAATAAAACGACACTTGCAGATTCCGTTGAACGGTGTTTTCTAAATCCATGTTGGGCGTCGTTCATAAACTGAAAATTCTCGATATAATTTGATATCCTTGTTATAGTAGTCTTCTCATATATTTTTGAAAATGCATCAAGAATGGAAATTGGTCGGAAATTGTTGACGTCCGTTTTAGGTCCATGTTTATAAATTGGAATTATTTTTGAAGTTTTTAGTGCGGCAGGAAAAATTCCGCTTTTTAATGAAAGGTTGATTAGATACACTAAAGGCTCGAGGATCTCCATCACTACGCTCTTAATTATTTTGACTGGTACTCCATCTTGACCTGTGCTAGTTTTATTTTTTAATTCCATGATTACGTTATACAATTCGGTATCTGAAATGGGCCTTAAATACATTGATTGTATCGCGCTGTTCGAGGTTGTACATTCTGTTGATATATTTTCGCCGAAATGATCGTTTATCTTCTTATTTGTGATAGATGAGTAGTGTGTCGCAAAGGTATTCGCAATATCTTGTGCATCGTTGATTATTTTTCCTGCGCTTTTTGTAATCGCGAACACTTCATTTATCTTTTCGCCTTTTAGTTCTTCATTTATAATTTGCCAGGCTTGTTTTGGTTTATTTGCAACGTTTAGTAACCGTTGGCTGTAGTAGTTCCTTTTTGTGTTTTCTATAAGCTGTTTGTGTATCCTTTTCTCATTTTGATATTTATGTTTCATGCTATCAGTCAGTGAATCCCTCATAAGGCGATACGTCATTTTTAAATTACTGCTTGACCTTTTTGCATAGCCATTCACCCATGTCCGGCGTCTTTTATTATTTTTATTTATATTTGGGCATGCTACATTATAATTGTATAGGAATTCGTCTATGAATAGTTCGAAGCTTGTATTCACGTCCTCGGTTTTAATGAATTCCCAATTTATTTTCGATAAGTAGAACTTGAGCTCATTTATATTGTTAGTGTTCATTTGTCTGGATTTTTTTGTTATGGCGACGTAGTTGTCTACATTGGTACGGTTTAGAAATATGCTGGTTAATTGAGCGTAGTGATCTGATAGGTTTAGGTTAATATTGGTACTGTTCCAAGTATTATCAGGCATATTTGAGACAGTGTAGTCAATTTGTGTTGCAATCGGCCTATTTTCTGTTATTTGTACTCTTGTTGGTTCGCTTAATTTATTTTTCAGGTTAAATGAATTGAAAAGGTCGTTCAAGAGATTTTTTGCCGATGTATTTGTCATATTATTGATATTAAAATCTCCACATAAGATTACGTGGGAATATGTTTTGTATATATTTACCATAAGGTCAGTTAATATCTTAAAGAATATGTCGAGATTATTGGAGGGTGGGCGGTAGATACAAATAATAGCTATGGTGAGATTATCCGCTTTCATTAAACACCCAGCACATTCTATCTCAATTTCGACACAGAACTGACTTATATTTATAGGTTCATATTTGTATTTTGTGTCCGCAAATATCATACATCCACCGTGCTCTCTATGTTTGCGAGTGAACTCCGCAATTTTTCTATATCCATCCAGATGGACATATGTTGCATTATATTTGTTGCACCAAGTTTCAGTCAAACATATTATGTTTGGGTTATAATCGTTTAGGGCCACTATGAGTTCGTTTGATTTATTAAAAATACTTCTAATATTTTGGTGAATTATTTTAACTTCTTTAGAGTTGGTGTTAATGGGCAGATTCTTCCTGTCTAGGAGTATGGAGTTTTTGTTTAGGCCTGTAGGTTGATTTACGAAAAAATTTAAATTCACTTACACGTATTCCTTCAGGCCATAGGTTCGCATCTGCGAGTACATGGGCGTATTCTTCAGGAGCGCCGATTTTAAAGCACTTGTACTTATTCGAAGAATTCCGATCTTCATACTGCAGAGTTTCCATTGAGAACTGGATTTCATTGAATTTTGTTTTAAGAGAGGCCATAAGTTCTTCTTCGCAATAATTCGGTTTAAATTTCCCAATATGATACCATTTTTTCTTATGTGGTTTGTACACAACGTCGTTCTGGATACATATTTTCCCATCAGCTATGTCTTTTTCTTCTTTTTTGTTTAGTTCCCTTGGTATATTTTCATTATGGTGCGTGAATACGTTCGATTTCGTTTGTTTATTTATAGTGTTGTCCATTGACCTCTTTGTATCAGGTGTAATGTTTTTGCGTCTCTTATTTGGGGATTCCTTCGGTTGGGTTTTTTGTGGGTCTATCCGTTGGAGTTTTATCTCCTTAGTCATATTCGTTGGCGATGGTTTGATTGCTTTCGTAGTGGTCTTTGCGGCTGCGTCCTCTTGCGGGATTAATGCATGCGCAGTTGAGAGATGTATTGCGGATTGTATAGTTGTACACTGGATAACGAGAAGCTGATTTAATGTATTTATTTGTTTTTTGTTTTGTTTTTTTTTATTTTATTATCTTTGGATTTTAATAGTAATTTTAGATATTTAACTTCCATTTCTGTGGTGGTTCCGACAACCGTCTCCCCACTTGCAAACGATGAGTCGAGATCGTCTCCATTTTCAGTATCACTTGTGTTCTGTTCACCCGGTGTCTCTTCACAACAAATTATGGAATCCTTACTCAGTTGAATCACATTCTTCGTGTATTTAATGCACCCGGGATGCATTGTCGAGCCACATTTAACACATTTAGGTCCACTTTGTGGTATATTGCTGCACCATTTACACTTTTCGGTAGGAGCCTTCTCGCGCACGTCCACTTTACTTGTCGCCATCTTTATTTATCTTATTATAGAGATAAGAAGGCTGCTTGGTGTTGATAATTTTTTGATAAAGACAAGCAGCGTGTAATTTTATTCTGTTTTCTATATTGAGTCAATTTAGTTTCTCGAGCGTGTAGGAGATTTTATTAAATTTACGTATTCCGAAAATGAGTCTCAGGCATGCATTTTGGACTTTCTGGATTCTTCGACGATCCGTGGCATCGATGCAGGGCCCATAGACACTGTCACAGTAATTAAAGGTAGAAAGAACCAGACTGTCGCATAACATGCTTCGCAGATTTACACTAAGGCATTCTTTACTCCCATACAACACTTTTAGTTTGCCATAGGAACACTGTATTAGCTTGCTTAAATCTTAATTTAGTATCTACGAGGATACCTAGGTTCCTTGCACACTTAATGGGAAATAGCTGTTCGTTTTCCAAGGTGAGAGATACAGTATCTTTTACTTTTATCAAGGTACTATCTTTTCCAAAAAGTAAAAGTGCAGATTTTGCTGGATTCATTTGTAGGCAGTGTTTTTTACAAATGGTGCTTAGGTTGGAAAAATCACTACTCAGCTGATCAATTGCCCTGTCACTGTCATTAGCATCGAATGATAAATATAACACAAATACAAGTTGATTGATTGAGTTACATTACAAAATATACTACTAAAGCAGTATGCTAAAGCCGTATGTGTTTAACTTAACAACACAGGTTTATGCACGTGGCGCATGAAGTAAAATTTCGAGTTTAGAAAAGCCTAATTTGGATTGGCCGCTCCGCTTCGCTACGCGGCCAATCCAAATTTTTAGGCTTTTCTAAACTCGAAATTTTACTTCATGCTTAGCCTGGGAGTGGAAACACTCGTTTTTAATATCAAATTGACCGCTTTTAGAAATCAACGAATTCCTGAAAATGTACATCGTATTAATCGGGAAGTGTATACTTAAAAGAAAAATTCCCTGTATGATCTAATATCTGAATCAAGTTTGTCAAGTCAAGTTTGTTCAACTATAGTTATCTATAATGTAATACGTTGTAATATATTAATAGTATAGTAATTATAATGTGATAAGAGTAAAGAGTTAAGAGTGAATTGTTAATTTATTGCTTTTTAAATAATTAGATTTGGAAGTGCTAGGGTTATATGCCAAATAAAGGATATTTATATTTTAATGTGATAAGATGTATATTAAATATGTTTATGTTATAAGTTTTGTGCAAAGTATGTTTGTATTCATTTGATGAAAAAAAGCACTAATAACCTTTCTTCACACGTTTATTTGTATTTCCAAATGTACATACATTTCGGACACAAACTAAAATTATCAATGGATTAACACTAAATACCAAATATTTAGTGCTACTAAATATTAAATATTTGGTGCTAATCCATTGATAATGGTCACTTTGTGTTCGAAATGTATGTACATTTGGTAATTCAAATAAACGTGTGAAGAAAGGTTATTAGCGCTTTTATTCATCAAATGAATACAAACATACTTTGGACAAAACTTATAACATAAACATATTTAATATACATCTTATCACATTATAATTACTATACTATTATTATATTACAACGTATTACATTATAGATAACAATAGTTGAACAAACTTGATTCAGATATTAGATCATACAGGGAATTTTTCTTATAAGTATACACTTTCCGATTAAGGGGGGATTACAGTTAAGAAAATCAAAAAAATCGATTTTTCAAATTTGACGTTTTTCGATACTTTATACTATGTAGTTTATTGTCCCAAAGCCGTTTTACCATAGGGGGTTTCGTTCATGAGTTATTCGCTCGTCAAAGCCAACAGTGCCGCGCGCTGAAAAGGGCCTCTGGCGAGCAGCTGCGCGGTCGGGATAACAATGCACCGCAGGTATACAATTTCTTTCTGACCGACTGACCGACAACTGTGAGTTCTCGGAAGAGTCTGCAGATGGCGCTAGGGAGGAACTACAACTAATATAGAGTTCTATAACCTTATACGCGTATATTCCTAGTTCAAATCAGTCGACACGTGAATTCCGTTGCGCGTGCATTTCAATATGCCGAATCTTTCGAAAAAAGGTGTTAGAGGTGGTGTCAGTTACTCGAATAGAAGAAGAAGACGTTTTTCGATTAACCAAAGTACGATCGAAAACGATACTTCGCACGCGAGCACGTCGGCCGAAAAATTGAGCAGCACTTATGATGACATCGCGGTGAATCCCAACAGCTGCTACGTGTTGATGAATTACCTGATGGTGTTCAACTTTCTCTCGGCAAACGTAAAGTGCAAAACTTGTGATGGCGATGTCACTTTCTACCGTGGTGCAGAGCGAGGCCTGGGGTTCAAGCTGACGATGGACTGCAAGTGCCCCCGAAATTCGCGTTCCGTATTCTCTTGTCCCCTAATCGACAAAGCGTACGAAGTGAATCGCCGTCTCATGTTTGTCATGCGGCTTCCCGGAGTAAGTCAACAGGGAATCAACTTGTTCTGCGGGCTGATGGACCTTTCTACTGGATTTGGCAATGCGACATACTACGCTTTCCTGGAAAATTTGTGGACCGTCTCGAAAGCAGTTGTGGCCTGTGTTTTCAAGAAAGCAGTTGAAGAAGAGGTTGCGAAGAACCGACAACATGGAAACGAACCAACTCATCTATCGGTGTCAGGCGACGGCTCCTGGAAGAAGCGCGGATTCTCGTCTCTCTATGGCATATGCTCGCTGATTGGTTCGTACTCGAAGAAAATTCTTGATGTCGTTGTGAAATCGTCGTTTTGCCAGGCTTGCAATTTGAAGAAAGATTCTGTGGGCACCCCTGAGTACGACCTCTGGCTGAAGACACATGAAGAGACGTGTGCGGCGAACCATCATGGAAGTGCAGGTAAAATGGAAGTGGATGCGGTGAAAGAGATGTTTGGCAGATCGGAGGAATTGTATGGTGTGAAATACGAGAATTACATCGGGGATGGCGACACGAAGACCTTCAAGGCACTCCTGGATTCAAATCCTTATCCCGATCTGATGGTGCATAAGAAGGAATGTGTCGGGCACGTGCAGAAGCGGATGGGTACGAGACTTCGCGCAGCAAAACAGAACAACAAGGGCATCGGCGGAAAAGGAAATGGTAAATTGACTGATAATTTGATAAAGGAGTTAACAATTTACTATGGGTTAGCAATCCGACGTCATCCTAACTCTGTCGAGGAGATGAAAGATGCAGTGTGGGCAACGTTTTTGCATAAATGTTCGTCCGACGCCCACCCGCAACATGATAAATGTCCAGCAGGCAGCGACAGTTGGTGCAAGTGGCAGGTGGCGAAGGCTACCAACCAACTAGATAAATTCACCCACAACCCGCCGCTCACAGATAAAGTGCAGGAGGTTATTCGTCCGATCTACGAGGCATTGTCTGACAAAGATCTTTTGAGTAGGTGCTTGGGTGGTCACACTCAAAATTCAAACGAAAGCTTCAACGCTTGCGTTTGGAAGCTGAATCCCAAGCACCTCAGTTGTGGATCGAAGACCGTCTTCATTTCAACCTTCCTGGCCGCCAGCATCTTCAACGAAGGCTACACCTCCGTTCTCAAAGTGATGGAAGCATTGGGTATACACATCGGCCTTCTAGCGAAGGCGTGCCAGGAGCGGATCGACGCGGTGCGCGTGAGTCGCGCCGAACATCGGCTCACTCCAGCAGCCCGGGAAGCCATCCTGCAACGCCAACACGAGCTAAAGCTGCAGCAGGACTTTTACGAGGAAGAGGAAGGAATTCTGTATGGAGCTGGCATCGCTGACTGAAGGTAAAAATTGAAAACACGGTGTAAACTGGTTCCGAAACTTTAAACGCGTTTTTCTCGAAACCACTTTTTTCCTAACGGGCGAAACAATTTATTTTTTTGTATCCAACGAATCAACTTGCGGTTTTGGTATTATCTTCTCCACACTATTTTACGGAAACTGGACCGGTTTCGTTGCAAAATATTAAAAATTGGATTTTTCCGCCTCAAAGTTGAAAAAAACGTAGGCAAAAAGTGACCTTTTTCTTCAGACGGCTGCCATTTTCTTAATTTTCAAAAAAAAAAAAATCCCCCTCGATAATTTCCGTAGAATTTAATGCAGATTAAGAATATCTACTTGTTTTTGTGTTTCAGATTGAGCAAAGGACGAAAGTCTTTCGCCCGTGCAGGCTGACGCGCCGGACATGGTCCCATTCGGTCGCCATTTTGGGGTAGTTCATGTTGGACCACATACTTCAAAATATTCGATTTTATACTCCTTTAGACAATAAACAAAATGCAAAAAAGCGGAAGGTCCCAAGTGTTTTAGTTCACCCAAAAAAAATTCCTGAAAAACCGGTAGAAAACGACCGTCTAGACTGTAATCATTTCATTTTCAGGAATTCGTTGATTTCATAAAATCAGTCAATTTGATATTAAAAACGAGGGTTTCCACTCCCAGACTAAGCATGAAGTAAAATTTCGAGTTTAGAAAAGCCTAAAAATTTGGATTGGCCGCGTAGCGAAGCGGAGCGGCCAATCCAAATTAGGCTTTTCTAAACTCGAAATTTTACTTCATGCGCCACGTGCTAAAACTGTGAAATATTGTTAAGGTAAACACATACGGCTTTAGCATACTGCTTTAGTAGTATATTTTGAACTCCACAATATTTCAGTCAATCAAGGAGTGGAAACAACTGTTAGAACCTTCAAATTGAAGACTTTAATAAAATTGACAAACGCCTGAATGCTTACAGCGTATACAGCAGGATATATACATACCGTGCAATCATTTAAAACATGATTTAGAGCAGGCTTTGCATTTTAAATTAGATTGGCACTACTAACTATTAACATGTAGTTTACCATAACCTCAAATTTAATCCATCATTCAATTAGCATTCTGGGCAACCGCACAAGATAAAAATGTCGCCTACTCTAAATCATAATTAAAATGTATATACTGTATATACTTAAAGGAAAAATTCCCTGTATAATAATAGCATATTATTATTATTGCACAGCAAAAAACAAATGCTAAATAAAGAATATTAAATTAAAAAATGTATTTTATAGAGATGTTAATTTACCTAATGCATTATTTTGTAATTTTATTATTTGTACAAAATTGGTGAAAACTTACCAGAAGGCTCTCGCGATCTGGCTTTGGCTCCTCGATCACCGTTATTACCATTTGATATGTTGCTACTCTCTTTCTTAGCGTTGGTCATGGCTATCCTGCTAGGGCTGTCGCTTTCCCTCCGTCTCCTGTCTGTATCCGTTTTATGTACAACACCAGGGGTACTGTCTCTCCTTGGCGCTGAAGAAGAATGTAGTGGTCAATTTAAAGCTTCTAACACACCTTAATTAAGCATATGGGTACAAATTTACAGCATATACATCAGGATATGTAAATATTCTGTTTTTTTTTATTGGTCAACCAGATATGGTGATTTTTTTATAATGTTGGATATTTGGTTGGGAACTCTGGTTGTAATTCTGAATTTTGCCTTTAAAATAAATTTGAGGTTATGTTTTCCACATGGTTGCCATGTGATTAATTACACTATTATAAAGATTAATTAAGTGGCGGAACATTAATTTTGGCATTTTATTACCACTTTTTTGTCAAATAATTAATCAATTGGAATATGGCATTCATATATCAATGTCATTACATGACAAACAGTAGGGACCACCCAAATAATCAGAGAACCTAAGAAAAATAAATCTCAAATCTGGTTGGCTAATAAAACAAACAGAATATACTTACTTCGGAAAATTCCATGCGATTTATTTTTTGGATGTCTATTTTTTTTTTCTATCGAGACTTTTCTCTTACCAGCAAATCCAGGTACTCTTCCAGTGTGAAACAACGGCCGATTCTCCCTCGAAGTCCGGCTTAGTTGACGACTCGAATACATTCCTGCTCCGACGTAAGCCGGACTCGGAGGACCCGATTGTCCGGGAATGTCCAATAGTCTCGCTATGTGCTGCATTTTCTTTTGCCTCGCTTTTATCCTCCCCTGCAATAATAATTTATAAAATCAGTTAAAATAAAAAATGACAATGCAAATACACTTGTAAATAAAACACTTTTTACTTTGTTTAACCACTGATTCAGTGGTTAAACAAAGTAAAAAGTGTTTTATTTACAAGTGTATTTAAGATGTACCACAAAGTGAACGCCTACAACACCAAACAGACAATGCAAATAGTTAATAACTGGAATTACGCGGAAGAAGTTTTAGTAATTGGGGCATATCATGCGAGGAGATAAATACGCAACCCTCCAAATAATTATGCGAGGCAAAATAATGGGAAAAAGGTCGGTGGAGCATCCTAGCTAAAGAACCTATTAGAATGATATCGCAGAACATCAGCCGAATTTTTCAGAGATGCGAATTGTGATGATTACCCACCTCAGATTACGAGAAGAAGAGATGAACAAGAAGAAGTCTCTAAAATTTAGTTGAAATATTAAACTTTTAATATTTCAACTAAATTTTAGAGACTTCTTCTTGTTCATCTCTTCTTCTCGTAATCTGAGGTGGGTAGTCATCACAATTCGCATCTCTGAAAAATTCGGCTGATGTTCTGCGATATCATTCTAATTCAATCTATACTAGAACTAAAAGGTGAAATATTAATTGGAAAGGCAGGTGGATGGATGCATTCATGTAACAATTGGTAAATACTACCAATTGTTCTATTAATGCAGAAATAGTGAATTGAATTTTCTATTCCATTGCAATTGAGAATGAAAAAATCTTGTAAATGGATGCAAAAAAGGTGCCGTCGATGATTTAAATTATAAATTAGAGTAAGCGGCATTGTTTTTGTGTGGTTGCCCAGAATGCTAATTGAATGATGCATAGATGTCTATAGAATGATGGAATAATTTTGAGGTTATGGTAAGCTATGTGTTAACAATCAGTAATGCCAATCTAATTTAAAATTCAAAGCCTACTCTAATTTATATTTTAAAAGATCAAAACTATCGCTATCTACCTTAGTAAGTCGTTGTTTAGCCGCCATGCAACGAATGTTGTCGTCGAATATGAACTTAGCTGACAACAAGGGCACTCTGTTCGCTGTTGTGCTGCTCAATGGTCGGTGTATTGTGATATGTAAACATCTGTAAATTTATAATACAGAGAATATATCAAATAAACAATATTGCCATTTAGCTATTGAAAGTGTACACTTTGTTTTCGAAATGCGCATACAGTAAAATAGAGTGAAGGGAGGAATAAAACAATAAAAAATACAATTTGTGATTTGTAAATAAATTCCTTTGTTTATGAAAACGAAGTCGAATGAGAAAGACTTCACTTAAATTGTGTGGTTCTCTAGATAAACAAAACTGTTGCGATTAAACTGGATTAAGACTTACCTAGAGTCATCTTTATCACCAGTGACCTCAATGTCTTGTAAGAAGCCCACTAATTTAGCGACGCCCCATCCCAACCTTTTCGTGTCCGGTTCAACCAAAATTAATTGTAATATATCGATCACCAAAAATCTATCGAAAATAATAAGAGCAATTTAATCAAAGTCGGTAAAATACAAATCGAGAAGGTTGGCCCATCCTCTGACATATTTCATTTTCAATTAGTGACAGATATCAGTTTTGTTATACAGCATATAGGTCACATCGTGGCGTTAATGGTGTTTGACATAACCTCTATTAATTTTTATTATAATTAAACAGGGTTATTTAATATGAAGGAACAGATTTAAAACACTTATTTCTTCCAAACTACAAAAGATAGAAACACAATTCCAACGTTCCTGGAAAGAGAAAAGTTCAATTTTCACTCTTTCCGAGCGAGCCGTAGCGTGCGCATCGTAGTGAACATCTCCGACTTAAAAAGTTAAATTAGCATAGAAAAAAGTAGTTTACCGCAATCTCAGTTATAAATACGCGTTAGTGAGTGATCTCAACATGAGCTTCCAAACGGGGGCTCACAAAGAGCCCCCGGACGATCCAGACGATCCCGGTCCCACTGATCAAAAAATGGCGGTAGACCCGTCCCCGGCAAACGATAAGTATCACAAAATCGGCGTTCCTTATGACGAATTCGAACAATTAGAATCAAGTTATAATAATTCGCAAAGCAAAGTTACCCTAAATTCACAAGAAAGTAGACATATTGATACAAATCCCCAAAATATACATCGCATTGATAATGACCTCGAAACTTGCGTTAACGAAAATCAAACATCTGCGGACGAAATTATATATTCGGACGCGCCAAGGATAATTAAAAAAAGCATAACAATACTAGATAATTCACTCATTCATTCAGTAAATCGGGAAAAAGTTAATTTCAAGGCAACGGATAAGGGTCCATATTTCATTTATGTGGAAGGAAGTGAGAATCAAAACGTTGGTAACATGCACCCCATGCAAATTGGCAAAATGTTATTTACTTGTCATAGTGATATCAACAGACACATAGTTAATATCTCAAGGGCAGGTAGAAATAGAATTAAAATAGAGGCTTCCTCAGGCAAATCCGCAAATAATATTTTAAATCTTGAAATATTTAAAACTCATAATATGAAAGCATATATTCCAATATTTCTTGTAAATAAAAGGGGAGTTATAAGAAACATCTATAAAAATCTAAGTGAACAAGAAATACTATCTGAAATTAAGAACTCTGTCAGGGCTACCTCAATAAGACGCATTCAGAAAAAGAATAAAGAAGCCGAACTTGAGAATATTGGCACATGTATCGTAGCCTTTGATGGACAAGTGTTACCTAAATATGTATACATCCATGGAACACGCTGTATGGTAGAACCTTACACAGCTCCCGTACTACAATGTTATAACTGTCTCAGATATACTCATGGAAGCAAGCAATGTCGCAGTGCTCCCAGATGCGGATACTGTGGTCAGGACCACAATAGTAGTGAATGTCAAGATACTTCTACAGTACTATGCATATATTGTAAGACCAGAGATCACTCTTCATTAAATAAAGAATGTCCACAACACATCAAAAGAACCAATATGAAAAAAAATAATACACTAATGGGAAATGCCTATCAAAATACAAAGGTTAGGTTAGGTACCTTGACGTGAAGCGTGTAACCCTGTCAACATCCTTTTACCTCACACGATTAGATTAAGTAACACACTAAAAAAGGTGACTGGTGGAATGGTTTAATAACCAATATCCAAATATTCCCCATAGGGAATAATAGTAAAAAAAAATAAAGTTGAATTTTTTATGCATTCAATATGAGCACCATGTGTTACACGTGCTGTGGATTTTTTTGGGCTCCTTTCGTAAACTGTACGAATACGCTCGACATTTTCATTCGATGTGCGTGGACGTCCGTGCTTTTCTGTTTGTAGATGCGTGTACAAATTTTCGATGCCACCGGTAAATCTGCTTATGGGGAGGCGGTTTTTTATTAAACTGACGGCAAAAAGCACGTCGAACCTGAATAATGGAATCTAGTTTTGCTAATTGCAGCATACAAAATGCTTTTTCTTGTTGTGTCGCCATTTTACTACAAACAATCAACATGACAAACAATAGCGCCAATGCGGTCGTGGTTGGAACTTCTACCTGGTCTGTTCTAATTTTAAACTTTTATCTGTCCAGGAACGTTGGAATTATGGTTCTACCTTTTGTAGTTTGGAATAAATAAATGTTTGAAATCAGTTCCTTCTTTACGCCCATGCTGACAGTAACTACTGCGCATGCGTGAATATGGATGAACCTATTCTATATTCTATTCCCACCAGCCTTGCAAATTAGTTACATGGAATTTTTTAATGTGCACATTCCGTCGTAATTAAATCTTACCTTCGAATCTTTTGTCCGTCTTTAAGTGCGACAGTGCACGCAATCAAATCTGAATTATCTGGAAACAAGACAATAATTATCAGATGACCGATCGGATGATTATTACCACTTGGGGTGTACACACACGCCAGATTTCACTTCGATTAAAAAAACGGAGCAAAGAAACCGCAGTCCCGTTAATAAACCACAAAACTACAAATTGCACATGCTTGACTGAAAGGGGTAAATACGAGCAGGAGAGAACATTGCTAAGAATTAACGGGACTTTCGAAACAAACATATTAAATACTGTTACAGGTCGGCAAACATATTTTGCCGTTGCGCAGCAGCGAAATTGAGGGCGGGACGAAGAATGAGTGCTCTCGATAGGTTTCACGAAGAATTCATGCCCCTGGTACATTTAATTACAAAAGTAAAGCCTACGCTGTCGAGTTTTAAATGAATAGCACACGCCCGCAGAACGTGTATTTCTCTTGTATCGTAAGGTATCCTATCCTAAACGACGACTGAAACGACTGTAGCCGTACGACCAGTCACGCGGCCCTAACCGCTTGGTCGGATACCTATGCAACGACTATTACTTCAATTTATACGAGTTTGTTATGAATAATAGACGTTCTTTAGAGAAAAAATATTTTTAATTATGCAATTTATCAAAACCTCAAATAAGAGATGAAAGACCAAGCTAAGTTTATTTAATTTAAAAAAACAACTGTTTGGTGTTGTAGGCGTTCACTTTGTGGTACATCTTAAATACACTTGTAAATAAAACACTTTTTACTTTGTTTAACCACTGAATCTTACATTTAATTGTGTGACTAGTTTCGACTATCTAGTAGTCATTCTCAAACTAAAGTAAATACAAATTACACGTTAAAAACTATTTATACGGCTTCGAAGAGAGGGGTGTACATTAGGTCAACCTGGTCATTAAGAAGGGAAATTCCGGGATTACTACTACTACTAGATAGTCGAAACTAGTCACACAATTGAATGTAAGATTCAGTGGTTAAACAAAGTAAAAAGTGTTTTATTTACAAGTTTAAAAAAACAAGTTTTTATTTCATAATTTTACTCGGTTTGCCTTCATTAGACCATAAATTTGATAGAAACGATATATCTTGTAAGAAATATATTTTTTATCAATGTAATAACTTTAAAATGATAAAATAAACTCAATTTATGTTAAAAGCCGTGCGGCTCTTACGACTATACTGCTCTCTGTACCAGTATAGTCGTACGACTTAAGTCGCCGCACTAGAATCGTTACAGTCGCGCAGCTATAGTCGCGTCTTAGGAAAGGCTTCCATTTATTTACATGCAAAACAGTAGGGCGTGGCTAGAGTCGTTTCAGTCGTCGCTTAAGAATTCCACCTTTAGCTTTTAGCTTCTTTTCGTTGCGCAGCAGCGAAATTGAGGGCGGTACGAAGGATGAGTGCTCTCGATAGGTTTCACGAAGAGTTCATGAACCTGGTACATTTAATTACAAAAGTAAAGTCTACGCTGTCGAGTTTTAAATGAATAGCACACGCCCGCAGAACGTGTATTTCTCTTGTTAAGGTATCCTATCCTAAACGACGACTGAAACGACTGTAGTCGCGCGACTGTAGCCGTACGACCAGTCACGCGGCCCTAACCGCTTGGTCGGATACCTATGCAACGACTATTACTTCAATTTATACGAGATTGTTATGAATAATAGACGTTCTTTAGAGAAAAAATATTTTTAATTATGCAATTTATCAAAACCTCAAATAAGAGATGAAAGACTAAGCTAAGTTTATTTAATTTAAAAAAACAAGTTTTTATTTCATAATTTTATTCGGTTTGCCTTCATTAGACCATAAATTTGATAGAAACGATATATCTTGTAAGAAATATATTTTTTTATCAATGTAATAACTTTAAAATGATAAAATAAACTCAATTTATGTTAAAAGCCGTGCGGCTCTTACGACTATACTGCTCTCTGTACCAGTACAGTCGTACGACTTAAGTCGCCGCACTAGAGTCGTTACAGTCGCGCAGCTATAGTCGCGTCTTAGGAAAGGCTTCCATTTATTTACATGCAAAGCAGTAGGGCGTGGCTAGAGTCGTTTCAGTCGTCGCTTAAGAATCCCACCTTTAGCTTTTAGCTTCTTTTCTGTGCGTTCGTCCAATTTATATTTGCCGACCTGTACTCGTCAATTTTTGTGTATTTCTGTTCAAAATTGAATTTTGTAAATGCGATATGTAGGATTGTTTAATAACAATTATAATAACGTAGTGAGTTGTTCTGGCGTGTGTAGACCCGTGTGGCAGTGACACACAACGAGCTATACTCAGGTCCAGCGCCTGGTCGATCTGCACACAGCTCTGCGGGTTCGTCAACGGCAGCTCTTTCTCCACTTCCCCGTTCAGTGTGAGCACGGTCTCTCGTATCAGAAAGAAAACGCGGATCGCTCGTTTGGCACGTTCGACCTATCAACAACAAATCTTTGATTTAGTTGGTGTTCACTTTGTGGTGCATCTTCATAACAATTTAATTAAAACACTTAACTTTGTTTTACCACTTTATTTTACTTTTCAGTGACTATAGTTTCGACTACAAGCTAGTCATAATCAAACTTAGTTTGATAAATTGTTATCAACAACAAAAATGACAATAATTTCTACAAACGAAACATTTGTATTACATCAGAAAAACTCACCTCACCGCAAGGCAGTCTTTTAGTAAAATCGATTCCAGTTAGTGGAGTCCCAGTAGGCGGCAAGAGAATCGCACTGTCCATGCACAACCATTCTACGTTTAAAGATCCTTTCGACATATCACAGTACCTGTTGTAAAAAAAAACTCTAAATGTATCAGACACCCGTATAAAACATTGATTTCAAGTTTATTTTTTTTTTTATTATTTGCAAAACACTTAGTTGTATTTTACTATGATTCCAATCTAATCACAAATGGATCAATGAGTAATATTTAGCTAACTTAATTTACTAAAGGTTGATTTCAAGTAAAGTTAAAAATATACCGCTTTAGAGTACAGCTTAAGAAGGATATTTTAAACTTTACTTGAAATGAGTGTTTTATACACGTGGCGCTTCGCGACGCGACCAAACCATTTTCAGGCTTCTCTAAACTCGAAATTTAACTTCATGCGCCACGCCTACAAAACACTGATTTCAAGTGAAGTTCAAATATACATAAATTTCACAATATTTTAGTGTTTTATACGCGTGGCGCATGAAGTAAAATTTCGAGTTTAGAAAAGCCTAATTTGGCTCGGTCGCTCCGCTTCGCTACGCGCCCGAGCCAAATTTTCAGGCTTTTCTAAACTCGAAATTTTACTTCATGCTTAGTCTGGGAGTGGACGGCACTCGTTTGTTTCATCATTGAAACAATTATAAACCGACGTTATAAGTTTATTGTCGTTTCATTGACGGAGAATGCCAGTTTTGTTACAAGTTAAAAAGGATTCAAAAGATAATAGAAAAATTACAACCAATTTAATGATGAAGTACCATCAAAATGCCATAATAGTGAAAATACAGTCGACTATGATGAAATACTATGATGTTATACGCGTGGCGCATGAAGTAAAATTTCGAGTTTAGAAAAGCCCCGTGAAAATTTGTCTCGGGTCGCTGCGCGACCCTCGACAAATTTTCTACGCGGGGCTTTTCTAAACTCGAAATTTTACTTCATGCTTAACCTGGGAGTGGACGACACTCGTTTGTTTCATCATTGTAACAATTATAAACCGACGTAATAAGTTTATTGTCGTTTCATTGACGGAGAATGCCAGTTTTGTTACAAGTTAAAAAGGATTCAAAAGATAATAGGTAAATTACAGCCAATTTAATAATAAAATACTATAAAAATGCCATAATAGTGAAAATACAATCGACTATGATGAAATACTATGATGTTATACGCGTGGCGCATGTAGTAAAATTTCGAGTTTAGAAAAGCCTAATTTGGCTCGGTCGCTCCGCTTCGCTGCGCGACCCTCGACAAATTTTCACGGGGCTTTTCTAAACTCGAAATTTTACTTCATGCTTAGTCTGGGAGTGGACGGCACTCGTTTGTTTCATCATCGAAACAATTATAAACCGACGTAATAAGTTTATTGTTGTTTTATTGACGGATAATGCCAGTTTTGTTACAAGTTAAAAAGGATTCAAAAGATAATAGGTAAATTACAGCCAATTAAATGATTGTAACATCCACCCTGGACGCTCGCCACTAGCGACCATCCTTGTCGCACAGGCACTCTCGCGCTCGTCCACCACCCTCGCACGCTCGCCAATGGGACCCTTCATCCCCACCGCAGCTATCCGAGAACCGCGGCCGGACACCTTTAAAACCAGCGCACCCTGCCTAAGAATTCATTCTCTTGCTAGCGCTGAATACGGCCTAACCTAGAGAATCACTTCTAAGCACTGAGCACGGTCTTAGACATCTTACCAATTATCGTATTTATAGTCGTATCTGTATACTTGTACATACTTTGTGTTAAATATACGTTTTGGAACAACACCGGACTCTAAATATAAACGAACCCCTACATGATGAAATACTATCAAAATGCCATAATAGTGAAAATACAGTCAACTATGATGAAATACTATGATGTTATACGCGTGGCGCATGAAGTAAAATTTCGAGTTTAGAAAAGCCTAATTCGGCTCGGTCGCTCCGCTTCATTACGCGCCCGAGCCAAATTTTCAGGCTTTTCTAAACTCGAAATTTTACTTCATGCTTAATCTGGGAGTGGACGACACTCGTTTGTTTCATCATTGAAACAATTATAAACCGACGTAATAAGTTTATTGTCGTTTTATTAACGGAGAATGTCAGTTTTGTTACAAGTTAAAAAGGATTCTTTTTTTTAAGTTCAAATGTTCATTTCATTTATTTACGGAATCTCCTTTTACATAAATTTATAATATTAGTATATTTATGTATACAGAGTGGATAACAGAAAAATAACAATTGTATTAGACATGTTCATGTTACTCTTACTTTACGCGAGTTAAAATGATAATAATAAAAAAAATACTAAAGAGTGAATACATTATTTAGAGATAAAATCAACAAATCGGTACAAAGACTAATACATAAACAACTAATAAATTGTACAAATAACATATTGAAATTAATTACTGATATTGATGAGCAAAATATCACAGTAAATTGTACAAATAACATATTGAAATTAATATCAGTAATTGATGAGCAAAATATCACAGTAAAGACTAGATTGTATAATATAATATCGAATTAAAATTATATGAGTTCACAAACTAAGTAATTAAAATTAAGATAAAACATTATTAACAATAGCGGATAAATTGATTCGTTTCAAATTAGCCTTAAATGTTGAAAATGAAGAATGATGTAATAAAAAATGATTGTTATTGTTTAATTCGTTACAGTAACTCATCATTCTGCATATTGGATTAAATTTTGCGTAATTAACTGCATGATAGCGCAAATAAAATAAAAATTTCGATCTATTGGGACCCCTAGCAGGCACATAAAAGTCTAATTGTTCTAATAAGCTTTGGCAGTCTATCTCGCCGTGTATAAGCTTAAATAGAAAACACAAATCATTTATTATTCTTCTATTTTCCAACGAGCTGAGACACAACATATTATGCATAGTACTATTGCTGAATTGGTATCTAGTGTTGCCTAGCCTAGCAGAAACTAAGCGCAAAAAGCGACTCTGTACTTTCTCCAGCTCTGCTGAAAGTACCCTCGTATGAGGAGACCAAACGACAGATGCGTATTCCAAGTGAGGTCTGACCAAGGAAGTATATAATTTAAGTAAAACGGAAACATCAAAATCTTTCGAAAAGCGTCCAATAAAACCAAGGACTCCCAGTGCTTTGTTAGATATGCGTTTAATATGATAGCTAAAGTTTAAATTATAATTAAATATGACACCCAGGTCCTTGATGTTATCAACGCAAAGCAATGCATGATTACATATCGCATAATTAAATTCCATTCTGTTACGGCGATAAAATAAAATTGAGCTGCATTTTTGGAAGTTAAAAAATAATTTGTTAGTTTCACACCACGTGGACAAACTATTCAGATCCAACTGTAATTTATGTTGGTCATCCAGGCATTTAATAGATTTAAACAATTTCAAGTCATCGGCAAATAGAAGATAATTACTATATTTAATATACTGGCCAATATCATTAATAAATAGTACAAATAATACTGGTCCGCAATGGGAGCCCTGTGGGACCCCAGAAGTAACACTAATTTCTGTAGATATTGTATTACCTATCTTGACTACCTGTTTTCTATCTGTTAAGTAGCTTATTAACCATTTAAAAACAGTGCCCCCAAAACCGAGAGACGCTAATTTATGTAACAAAATTCGATGATTAACACGGTCGAAAGCCTTAGAGAAGTCCGTATAAATAGCATCAACTTGATAGCCCTTCTCTAAAGCGTTCGACAGGTATGTATGGTAGAAAGTAAGATTTGATACGGTTGATCTATTCTTCATAAAACCGTGCTGTTGATCAACTATTATATTTTTACAGTTCCACACTATTTGTTGAGAAACTAACAGATCTAATATTTTTGGTATTGTGGATTGCAAGGCTACTCCTCGATAATTTTCAATATTCTCTTTTCTGCCACTTTTAAAAATTGGTGTCAAGTAACTATTTTTCCAACTTTGAGGGATAATACTGGAAGATAAGGACAGATTAAACAAATCAAGAACTGGTTTAGCTAGAGTATATTTACACTTTTCCAGAAAATAGGCTGGAATCCCATCAGGGCCTGCGCTGCATGATTTATCCAGATTAGACAATGAGTTAAACACGTCAGTAAGAGTAACATTTACATTGCAAAAATTTATTATTGGCTGATTTTCAAAATTGGGTACCACAAACTGATCATCAATTGTATACGCCGCTGAAAAATATTCGGCAAATAATTGTACTGAATCATTAATTGAGTTTGCAAATTTATCTCGTAAATATAAGTTTTTCGGAAGACTAGATGAGTTACGGCACTGATTTACGTGTTTCCAAAAAGACTTAGGATTAATGTTTATATTTGCTTCTGTTTTAGCAATATAGGATGTGTACAGTTCATTGTTAAGTCTCTTGCACTTTGACCGTAATTCATTAAAATATACGTAATCAGTTTGAAGACCAGAACTTTTAAAAACAGCATGAGCTTTCTTTTTTTGTTTAGTTAGTTTAATTAAGTTACTGCTAAACCAAATTGGAAAAGTTGAAACTTTTATTAATTTTAATGGTACATACCTTTCAAATGCACTATATACAATGTTATTGAAATTATCAGTAGCAATATTAATATCATTAGTGTTCAAAGCATGAACCCAATCGATAGAAGAAAAATAATTATTTAAAGCAAAATAATCTGCACGTTTAAAATCGTGAATCCGAATTTCTGGCATAATAATATATTCAAACTTTTGATTATTTACTTCTAAAATATACGGATAATGGTGTACATCAGAACGGCATAATTGATCAATAGCCTTTGCAATTTCTATATCTTCACCAATGTTTGAAAAAAATAAATCCAAATAATTGCCTCTTTTATTAGGAATTCTATTAATTTGAGTTATATGGTGGTAATTTAACACATTAGATAAAACATAAGCTTGATGTGAAGTATTTTCATTGGCTAAAATTCAAAAGATAATAGGTAAATTACAGCCAATTTAATGATGAAATACTATCAAAATGCCATAATAGTGAAAATACAGTCGACTATGATGAAATACTTTGATGTTATATGCGTGGCGCATGAAGTAAAATTTCGAGTTTAGAAAAGCCTAATTTGGCTCGGTCGCTCCGCTTCGCTACGCGCCCGAGCCAAATCTTCAGGCTTTTCTAAACTCGAAATTTTACTTCATGCTTAACCTGGGAGTGGACGACACTCGTTTGTTTCATCATTGAAACAATTATAAACCGACGTAATAAGTTTATTGTCGTTTTATTGACGGAGAATGCCAGTTTTGTTACAAGTTAAAAAGGATTCAAAAGATAATAGGTAAATTACAGCCAATTTAATGATGAAATACTATCAAAATGCCATAATAGTGAAAATACAGTCAACTATGATCATGCTTAACCAAGTGTTGCCGATACAAACTCGTGGCAACACTGATGCATCACAAAATGAGGCGCAATCAGAAGAGTTAAATGAGTTGCCGATATCACCGCTAAGCGGAAATAATGACAATGAATTCAAAATAGTCAGAAGAAGTCGTAGGAGAAAAAGGTCACCAATTAAAGGAGAATCGTCAGCACCGATGGTCATAAAGGGAAAGAAGACGTACTCACACTTCTATATTACTGGATTTGATCCTTCTGTAACAAATGAAACACTGGAACAACACATTTCATCATTGAATATTAAGGAATGTATATGCGAAAAAATGTCATCTAAAAGACCAAAGGAGTATTCATCTCATAAAGTGTCAGTACTAGAGTCGGACTCTGCCATAGTCAAGGAGCCGAAAAATTGGCCGGAAGGTGTATATATTAACCCTTTTTTAATTCATCTACAAAAGATCACAGCGCCACTGCAGTGAAGAGCTTCAACATCGCGCAATTAAATGTACAATCGTTATTTAATAAACTCACACTAATTGATTTATTTTTGTTTCAGAATAATATTGAAATTTTGTGTATATCGGAACATTGGTTTCCCAGCAATAAACCACTGCCGCCGATTGAAGGTTATTGTATTGGTAGTCCCTCAATGGGGTGAGGGAACCACACTCGAGGCCGTTATAGCCTCAGCATACCTCCCCTACGACTCCCCGCAGCCCCCACCTTCCAAGGAACTTGAGGAGCTAGCGACCTACTGCAGGACGAAGAAACTGCAGCTGTTGGTAGGTGCGGACGCCAACGCCCATCACCAACTCTGGGGCAGCTCAGACACCAACAAAAGAGGTGAGTACCTATTAGATTTCTTAATGTCCTCGGACTTTGAAATTCTCAATCGGGGAAAGGAACCCACTTTTGTTACCAAACAACGTCGCGAAGTGATCGATATAACGTTTGCGTCGCGAGGTGTAAGTGCCCAACTAGTGAAGTGGTATGTGTCGGACGAACCATCTCTCTCCGACCACCGTTACATCATTCTGGAGATTGGTCAAACCCGGGAAACCAAAATCGAGTTCCGAAACCCACGAAGAACATGCTGGGAATCATACCTTGAAGACCTTGGCACCTGCCTTAAGGGTACCAAGGAAAGCATCAAAAATAAACTGGACGTAGAGCTTGTGGCAGAACAAGTCCAAGAGGCCATCCTAACCTCTTTCCAGAACAACTGCCCTACAACGAGGAGATCTTCCGGCAAAATAAAAAACTGGTGGAATGAAAACCTCGAAACACTAAGGAGGGACACACGCCGGCTCTACAACAGAGCGAGGAAATCTGGTGAGTGGGAGGAATATTTCAAAACACTAACGGAGTACAGCAAGGAGATCAGGAGGGCGCGCCGGGAGGCGTGGAGGATATTCTGCTCGGAGATTGACCAAGTCCCCGAGGGAGCAAAACTCCACAAAATCCTAGCGAAAACCTCCGACACCTCTTGCGGAACCCTGAAGAAACCAGATGGATCATTTACAGAAACCGGCAAGGAAACAGCGGAGATCCTCATGAGAACCCATTTCCCCGGATCTGAAATCCTGCAAAATGGTGCAGACACTCACTCAGTGCTTGTAACCCCTGGTAAGGCGGCAACACAACAAGACTGGGAAATCTCAAAGAAAATTGTAACCTTTGAACGAATCAGGTGGGCGATAGGTACATTCCACCGATACAAATCACCGGGACAAGACGGGATCTATCCAGTGCTCTTGCAGCAAGGGCTGGACCACCTTCTACCGGTGCTATCTAAACTCTTCAGGGGCAGCCTGGCACTAAAACACGTGCCAACTACCTGGAAGAAAGTCAAAGCGGTCTTTATCCCTAAGCCTGGGAAGGACTTAACCCAGCCAAAAGGTTACAGACCAATTTGCCTGACATCGTTCCTACTTAAGACGATGGAAAAACTAGTTGAAAGACACATAAGGGAAACCTCACTTCTAGAGAGGCCGTTCCACCCTTTTCAACACGCCTTTCAAGCTGGAAAATCATGCGAGTCTGCCTTACACCAACTGGTAGTTAAGGTTGAGGCCTCGCTGAAAAACAAAACAGTGGCTTTGGCTACATTTCTCGATATTGAGGGAACGTTTGACAACACCTCTATCAGAACGATCGTAAGAGCAGTCGAAAGTCACGCTGTGGAAACCACGATAAGCTCGTGGCTACAATCCATGCTGACGGACAGACTAGTAATTACGGACTAATTCCAAGAAAAAATCAGCATAAAAGCCAAAGGTGGATGTCCTCAGGGGGGCGTTCTATCCCCCCTTCTATGGGACATGGTGGTGGATGAGCTACTCACGTTACTAAACGACTCAGGATATTACGCCCAGGGATATGCGGATGACATTGTCATTCTCGTCACGGGAAAATATCCAACTACTATAACAAGCATCATGAACAATGCCTTGAAAACTGTAGAACGATGGTGTGGGGAGGTGGGGCTAAGCGTTAACCCCGCCAAGACTACGGTCATCCCCTTCACAAAAAGAAGGAAATGTGCGGGCCTCAAACCCCCAACCTTCTTTAACCAAACTCTACAACTAACCAATGAGGTCAAATATCTTGGTATTTACCTAGATACAAAACTCACATGGAACCGTCAATTAAAGCACAGAACCGACAGAGCAACAAGGACGCTAATGACAACAAAGCGTGCTCTGGGAAAAACATGGGGCCTTAATCCAAAAATGACCATGTGGATATATAATGCAATAGTAAAACCCATGATCACCTACGGATGCACCACTTGGTGGCCGAAAGTAGAACAAAGTACTGCGCAGGCAGCTCTATCTAGAGTACAGCGACTAGCCTGCTTATGCATAACTGGCGCACTGCGTACAACACCAACAGCCTCAATGGAAACCCTACTAAACCTCCAACCGCTGGACCTAGTGGTTAAAAGCGAGGCCAGACTAGGGGCATATAGGTTGAGGACAACTGGAAACTGGTACCCCACAGGAAACCACTAGAATAGAACAGGTAGTTACCAAACCTCTACTACAAATGGGAAGTGACTACATGATACCACGCTACTCCCTGAAGAGACCCTTCACAATAGAATGTGAGGGGGACAACGAGAAGCGCAACCCTTCACCTGGAATCCTGATCTGGTACACCGATGGGTCAAGAAGAGAAGGTGAAGCAGGCGCTGGGATTCACGGCGTAACCCCAAAATGTGACATCTACGTGTCTCTGGGGAGGATGGCAACTGCACATCAGGCCGAGATCTTCGCGATCAACCAATGTACCATGGAAAATCTGCGACGGGGATATAAGAGGCAAAAGATTCTGATCCTCACCGACAGCCAAGCCGCTCTAAGAGCACTCAACAGCTATAAGATCCAACCTGAGCTAGCATGGGAGTGCATCCAAAACCTGACGAAACTGGCGACGGAAAACACCGTAACACTACGCTGGACGCCGGGACACACAGGGGAGGATGGCAACGAGAAAGCCGATGCTCTGGCAAAGATTGGATCACGCAGACCCTACATTGGACCAGAACCAATGCTAACTATTCCCAAAAAATCAATAAGACCAAGCGCAAAAGAGTGGACCCTTGAAAGACACACCGAGCAGCTGGAAAAACCTGACAGGGCATAGACACAGTAAACTACTGATGGAAAAACCCTGCCAAGAACTAGCAACTGAGGCCCTCAGACTCAGTAGAAACAACCTTAGAATAGTCACAGGACTAATAACTGGACACTGTACCCTAAGGAAGCACCTGCATAACATGAAACTGTTCACAGAAGATCCAATATGCAGACTATGCCTGGAAGAGGATGAAGACGCCTCACATGTACTATTCGAGTGCGAGGCACTTTCCACCTGGAGGGAAACAAACCTTGTCCAAGGGAATCCAAGCCACTTCCCGAAGGGAAAGATGATCGAAAGGCTGCTGGGACTGGCCAAGGAGACAGAGCTTTTTGATTAACTACGGTAACGGAAGAAGTACAATAAGCCACACGGCTGCGGTGCTAGGGCAGAAATAACCCTAACTTCCGTTTCCTGCCCCTAAAAAAAATAATAAAAAAAAAAAAAAATTGGTAGTCAATATTCAAGAAGCCAACACATCCATGGAGGTGTAGCAATCTATTTAAAAAGCAGTTTATCTTATAAAACATTAAACTATTTAAGTGAGGAATGGTCAATCGAGAAGGACTTTGAAATCTGTGGAATACAATTAGACATTGACAAAAGTAGTACTATTGTATTAAGTATATATAGGGCTCCATCAGGTTGCTTTGATACATTTTATGAGAAACTAGAATTATTTCTAAACAGAAATATATATAAATTCTCTAAAAATTACAGGCGTAATAGTCGATATTACAAACGTCTTGATAATCTGTTTACATCTTTTGGTATGAACATTAAAAATAATCAACCAACAAGAGTATTCTCCAATATACACGGTAACATATCATCATCATGTATCGATTATATCGTCACAAATCTCGAAACAAATTTGCAGAAAATTGAGGTAATTAATGCTAATATAGGAGATCATTTAGCGCTTGTTGCTTCAATCAATTTAACACTCAAACGTGAAAGACTGCAAGTTTACAAAAGGTTATTAGGTGAATTTAATCTATCAGTATTAAAACATAGCCTACATTTAATTGACTGGAACGTTGCTAAGAAAAACAGAAGTCCACAAACAATCATTGTTGATAATAACATAAAAACTTCTTCCATAGAAATTGCAGAAAGCTTCGCAGATTACTTTTCGGATATTGTTCCAAATTTAGTACAAAAAATGTTCCAAAATTCACATTTAGGCAAATGCACTATAACAAATTTTGTAAACTCAAATTCATTTTATATTGAACCCATTACTGAAGCTGACATTATTAAAGTAATTAATACATTTTCTAAAAATTCACCTGGTCCAGATGAAATTTCACTTACCACATTAAAATCAATCACAAGTAGTATTCTTCCACACTTACTATATCTATACAATGAGTCTATTAAAGAATCTGTATTTCCTGATTGTTTAAAAATAGGACGTGTTACACCAGTATTTAAAAAGGGTAGTAAGGAAGACTTGAGCAACTACCGGCCTATACAATTACTATCATTATTTTCAAAAATATTTGAAAAGATAGTTAGTAATAGAATGAATAACTACTTACGAATTAACAACATTATAAATTGTAACCAACATGGATTTACGCCTAAAAAGTCGGTCGAAACAGCACTTTGCTCATTTATAGATTTTGTCATAAATAAACTAGATAAAAGAAAATACGTTGTGCTTTTGCTGTTCGACCTGACGAAAGCTTTCGATTGTTTTGATATAAATTTTATAATAACAAAACTTGAAGCATATGGATTTAGAGGTCATTTTTCTAAATGGTTACTTTCTTACCTATCAAACGGAAGTTTCTTTGTTGAAGTCAATAAATTTAAATCTACTTGTAAACAAACGTTTTATGGGGTTCCGCAAGGGTCAGTATTAGGCCCACTTTTGTTCCTTTTATTTATCAATGACCTTCCGGAATACTTGTTAGAAACCGCATTATTATTTGCTGATGACAATGCAATATTAGTGACAGCGGACAGTCGTACTGAATTAATTGACAAAATAACAAATGTCATACACAGAATGAATGAATGGTGTGCCGCCAATCACTTAATATTAAATTCGTCTAAAACGGTATGTATGCATATAGGTAAGAAACGTCAACTGCCAAATGACTTCAAAATCATAGTAAATGACATCAAATACCGCTCGTAGACTGTGTGAAGTACCTAGGTGTGCACATAGATCGGAAATTGACATGGAGAAACCACACCGATCATGTTTGTAGAAAGTTAAGTGAGGCACATTTTGTAATCCTTAGAATGAAGGACGAAACAGAAGAAAATACTTTAATGACTCTGTACTATGCATTTGTCTACCCTCACCTGTCTTTTAATATACTGGCATGGGGAAGAGCAGTTGATGCTTCATGGCACAGAAAAAAATTATTAGATCAATGTTTGGTCTTCAGAGACTAGATACATGTAAACATGTATTCGTAGCAAAAAAAATGTTAACACTGTATGGAATATATGTCTACAAGATGCTATGTTACATAAAACAAAATCTTAATGTTTTCCCTACGTCAAGTCAACATCACAATTATGAAACTAGACATTGTAATCTACTGCAGTTAGATAAATCGCACACAACTCTTATGAATCGAGCGAATTTTTGCGAAGGGAAAAAAATGTTTAATCTACTTCCAGATAATGTTAAGAAGTTAGATTATTCAAAATTTAAAAAATATATAAAAAATATACTTATAGCTCATCCTGTTTACTCAATTGACAACTACTTATTGTTATTCCCTACTTCCATCGACGGTAGTGGTAATAATTAAACATATCTGTAGTACAAATTTTTGTAACTTCTCTTCCTTGACGTTCACATCTTACAACTATGTTATTCAACATTTATTGTAGCTAAAGTGATAAATAAATAAATAAATAAAAAAATAAAATATGATGAAATACTATGATGTTATACGCGTGGCGCATCAAGTAAAATTTTGAGTTTAGAAAAGCCTAATTTGGCTCGGTCGCTCGCTTCGCTACGCGCCCGAGCCAAATTTTCAGGCTTTTCTAAACTCGAATTTTTACTTCATGCTTAGTCTGGGAGTGGAAACACTAGTTAGAAGCTTCAAATTGACACTTTTAAAAAAAACAAACACCTAAACATTTACAATGTATATATCGATTTATGTATACCTAAAAAAAGAGAAGAAGAAATGAACCTTTAATGGTAAAATAAAATAAAAGATAATTATGGTTAACTCTTCATTACAATATGAAAAATCCGGTTTATTCAATTTTTATTGCTATCAAAAAATATATCTACAAATAAAACTAACAAGGTCAAGTTTATTCTTTTAAATCATCTAAAACCGTGCAAAATCCGGACCACTTATCGAACCATAATCTTTCTCAGACGAAAATTTACTCAGACTCGAATAACTGCTCCTGTTCGAATCGCTGGTCAACTCGTCCAGCACATCTTTAAAACCTAAATCGTTCAAATTGCCCCCAGACGAACAAAACTCATCGCTCTTGACGTTCAAACTATCGAAAGACTTGAGCAACAGCTCCAATCTGGCTTCGCTCAAAATGAAATCCGTTGTGTCAGAATTCACGTCACTGTCGTTATCAGCTAAATTCGTGCAACTCGACACGAAAGAACCATCGCTGTCGGAACTGTCGTTAATCACCGATCGTAACAAGGAATTATTGTCCATTTCCACGCTTTTATCGTTACTATTTACAACGTCTTCGTGACTATGAATTTAAATGTTTTATAAATTACACTCGAGTTGTACGTGTTATTGTATAGCAAAGATTATTATTATTATTAGTTATGTCACATTGTCAAATTAAAAATGAATGGAAGGTTGATAAAATAAATAAAACATTAAAAGTGCGATTATAATATATAAAATTACGAAAATGTTGTTCATGAAAATGCAAACAATGTCTTAATTACTAAGGACAACTTAAGACAATAAATAATCATGGCTGCTGCAAGTAGTAGTGCTTGTAGAGCTGAAAATGTGTGCAAAGTTTGTGACTTACAAATGAAATCTAGTGATATAACTACCCAGTGTTTTGGTGTCTGGTTATGTCAGGCCTGCATAGAACTTCGTGTAGAAAGTATGTCTATATTTGCATATTTAGCCAACATAACTGCAAAGTTAGCCGAGCAAAGTGAACTTATCAAAGGTAACACCGCTGAAATAAAAAAATTATGCAATACAAAAATTATCAATGAACAAAGTACATCACAGTTGCAAACCAAAGCAACTAGCGTTATCTATAGTGAAACATCGAAAGCCGAGTCAAAATCAAAACAGCAAAAAAGTCAAGTTATAGGAAATTCTAATGAACGACCAATAATGAAGAGACCTGATTTAACACCGCGTCAAGTAAAGAAACCCGAACCACACTACGAGCAACCAGATTGGAGTATCGCGCCAACCGCCCCAATTGCCAACGATGATGATGATGGATTCACGAAAATAACCTCAAAACGAAACAAACACAAAAGAAGGGTATCAAAGGTCATTTTCGGACAAATCGAGAATCCTTCCATACAAGTCGTTGAAAAAAAGGCCTGGCTGCGCGTAGCGCGTTGTTACGGGGTGGGGTGCTTCGCTGTTGGAATTTAAATAAAATCTTCGTTAAACAATTGAGGTGTTAAACGAAGACCCACATCGCAACTTCCGGCTAGCTATTTAGTCACTGAATAATAAAATTATGCTTACCAGGGTAATCACTTCACTGATTCTAAGTCAAAAGGTAAATGAAAGGTTTGAAATTGAACTTTAAAAGTAAATGAAAACTTTAGTCAAAGAGTAACAAAATGTATTAACATGAAACAACAACAATTAAACAACAAATATAAATTTACAAATGAAGATAGAAAAATAAACAAGCAAAAAAAAACAAGAAATACAATTAAAAAAAAATAACTTACGTATGACCACTGGGTCGTAAAGAATACTTGTAAAAACTTTCGCGGACGCGGACCGAAATTTAGCGTAGTGACGATGCACGGTTCGAAGACTTTTTCGAAGTGATGTTGACGGGTCAACAGACTTTTTTGAAGTGATTTTAGCTCTTGAGGCCGGCGGTATTTATTTGGTTTTTGGTCAACCCTCTTCCGTCTTACCCCTCTGGCGACCACCAACTTTCGTTGGCCGAAAGAAAAATGGCCAAAATAAATATTAAATATTAATATTTTGAAATACAAAATATGTCATTATATGCGCGATATGATTCTGCGTCCGGACATATATGACATATTTTGATTCGAGCTAAGAACGGGGTTTAATAGACGTTTAATTTAATTAAGCCGAAGGGGTTGACCGAATTTGCCTAAAAGTAATACCAACGATGTGGAATGATAAAGCGCATCGTTTGGTATACCTAGTAACAATATGCATAAACAATTACGCCTACCAACTCCAAAAAACATATAAACAATAGGGGTGTTGTGCCTGGACTTAGAAAATGTATAATAATAAGGAAAATACTGAATAGAAGTTTATGAAACTTCGTCCAAGCATAACGGGGAGCATAGTAATTGTTTATACATATTTGTTACTATGTGGAACCTCGTCTAAAAGCAAATTAGTAACAATTAAATATCATGACAGCTCGCGGTTTACATCCTTCTGGTTCGAACTAACCATATCGTGTTTGGTGTCGTTCGAATCGTCTTTTTCTCAGCTATCCGATGAGAGTTGTGACGTTCGCGTATGTATTCTACATACGCGAACCACGTAGGGGATGTTCCTATCCCTTGCATTCGGCAGTTTTATAACCCCTGACGTCATGCCCGATCCTTTTGTGCTTCGCACGTACGTTTCGCTCGCGCGATCGGGCCGGTCGCAGGTAGCGGCGTCCCATCGCAGATGTGGCGAACTCGGGGGTAACCGGGAAATCCGTATATATTTTGGACAACCCTGAAACTGGAAATAGCGGATGCCGTAGAGTTCTACCCATGGATGGCCGAGAGGAGTTTTGAGCTGAGTTGAGCTGTCTGATGTTCGAGGGCGCTATTTGACGAGATTCCACTAGGCAACCTATCTAACTTAAATAATATCAATGTATGGCGCGAACTTTACTCATTTGGAAAATAAAAGAGAATGAAACAATGTGTACTGAAAAATAGAATGAGGTGAATTGGGACCGTTGTTCCGAATATTAAAATATGTAACAAAATAACACCCGTGGTTATGTTGCAGCTGAAATATTGCTGAATGAACAAGTTGACGACGCTTACGGAAAAGCGCCGGTAACAGCGTTATCCGCTTAACATGACCGCTGAAGAATTAAAAAAGATTGTAGCCCCCAGATTTAAATTTGATTTAATATGTGAGAAAATTGTGCCTGAGCATCCGAATCCTACATACAGTAGTTTTAAAATTGGATAACCGTTAACATCATTAGAAACTCTTCAGGACCCTAATAATTGGGAAAAAGGAATCGCTATTGGAAGATTCCATTTTTTTCAAAAGTGCAGAGACCCTCCGCAGAAGACAGATTGAACAACGTAAACAACGAAAATTCGAAAGCGCACATCAAAATTCTACATCATAATGTTCAAAGCTTAACTAATAGCATAAATGAATTAAGATCCTTAACTGTAAATATCAAAAACCTTCAAGTTATTTGCATTGTCGAGCACTGGCAAAATGCTGATCAACTCGAACTGTTTAGAATTAATAATTTAATTTATTAACTTCATATTGTAGATCTACTAACGAACACGGCGGCGTTGCTATTTTCTGTAAACGCAATGTCACAGCAATACCTATGCATAACATTAAAAATATGTCATTAAATAAAATCTTCGAGAGCGTTGGTATTGAAATTAAAATTAACAGTATTTTTATAAACATAATATGCATCTATAGACCACCTACCGGTGATATAAATACATTTCTTGAAAAATTAAATAACATCCTCAATTTATTATTTATTAAAAATAACACTTATTTTATTGTCGATGATTTTAACATAGATCGGCTAAAAAAAACCAGTGATTGTTTACAGTTCGAAGATCTTGTGGAATCATACAATGCTAAATTAATCGTCGAAGATGCGACAAGAACTCATTATAATGGCTCAGTGTCGTGTCTCGATAATTGTATAACAAATGTTGGGACTACAATTCCAGTTACTATGATAAAGACTTGTCTTTCTGATCACAGCGCTCAGCTCTATAAATATTGTTTGACGGATACTCCTACACAACCTCAATTAATAAGAAAAAGGTTCTTCACTGATTCTGCAATAGATAGTTTTAGTTCGGACATCGGTGATGAATATTTCTCTGAGGTCTTTGTGGATGGCAACGTATGTAAAAAATTTAATTCATTTATGAATATTTTAATCCCTTACATTAATAAACATTCTCCGCTGAAAAAAATGTCAATTAATGAAAACAAATCGCACTGTAACTTCAAGTCAAAAGAAGTCAAAGAATGTAGAAACCAAATAAACATTATTAATACAATATCTAATTTTATACCCGAAGCTAAACATGAATTGAGGCGTCTAAAATCAAATTATAACCAACTTCTCATACAAGAACAAAATACATTTTACGAAAATAAGTTAAATAAGTCAAAAAATAAGTCAAGAACATCTTGGAATATAATTTCGAATCTTATGGGAAACAAAAGAAAGCACATGACACCTGAGACAAAAAACTTGCACAAATTAGCAAATGACTTTAACACATTTTTTAATGGAATTGGAACTAAACTCCTTACTGCAAATAATGATATCACAAATAACACCGTCTTTATACCCTCCATTCCATATTATAGTACAGAATTCACTATAGAACCGATATCTGAAATTAAATTCGTAATGTAATTAATAAGCTTCAAAAGAAACCCTCTTGTGGTTATGATGGTATATCCATAAAATTAATAAAAAATAGCATTGATGCATTAGTAAAACCTCTCCAGCATATTTTTAATGAATCTTTTCAAACCGGAGTGTTTCCTGACCAACTTAAACTTTCAATTGTTACACCAATCTTTAAGAAAGGAGATGTAGAAAATATCGACAATTACAGACCGATTAGTATCCTAAGTACATTCTCTAAATTACTTGAATCAATTATGGCTAGCCGACTGACAAGTTTTTTCAGAAATAACAATCTATTTACTGATACACAACACGGATTTATAAAAGGACGTAGCATTGAAACTGCTCTATTTGATTTTGTACAACCAATATACAGTGCATTGGACAAAAATAATGTAGCCTGCGGAATGTTCTTGGACTTATCCAAGGTGTTTGATACAATAGATTATGAAATCTTGCTAGCAAAGCTTAATTACTACGGCATTCGTGGCACTCCCAATAAATGGTTAGAATCATACCTGTTATCTAGAAAACAATCAGTGAAATTGAGGAGTAATGCACAAGAAGTTGTATCAAGCGTCTTGGAGGGTATCATGGGTGTTCCCCAAGGCAGTATTTTAGGTCCCCTTTTATTCAACGTTTTTTTAAATGATATCAATTGCAATTCCGGAGTAGTAGGCTGCCAAATTATAAACTACGCGGATGATACTAATATAATATTAACGGGTGAACATTTCGCAGACGTTGAATCAGTCGGCAACATACATCTTAACAAACTCTAAACATGGTTCTATAATAACAAGTTATTACTAAATAAAGATAATACCACATGTATGCAATTTAAAGTTAGTAATAGGATAGAAACTCAGAACTACATTTCTTTAAATAGTACAAACTACGAAGTCACTCAAACTTCAAAATTTCTTGGTATTACTATTGATAAGAATCTTAGCTACAAGAGTCATGTCAGTAATATCTCAGCAAAATTAAACAAAGCCTGCTACGGTCTACGAGTACTGTCAAAGTATACCTATCCGAGCATCACTCGAACTTTCTATTTTGCAAATTTTTTCTCCCATATGAAATACGGCATAATGTTCTGGGGTAGTAGGAGTAACCTTCAAACAATTTCAATTGCCCAAAAACGAGCAATTCGAGTTATGTGCAAGATGAAGTATACTGAAAGCTGTAGAAATGTGTTCAGGGCAAATGGACTACTAACTCGCACTGGAGTGTATATATATGAGTCAATGAAGTTTATGTGGAAACATAGACATCTATATGACAAGTATAGACTCCTTAGTCAATACAACACTAGACATGGCATCGAATACAACTACCCATATCATAAGTTGATATTCTATGAAAAGAGTCCATTATAGAATAGTATAAAAATATATAACAACCTCCCCAAACATGTACGGGGCTCTACAACGTTTTCGAACTGGAAACAATCACTAAAGGAATTCTTACTAGTTTTAGAACCTTATAACATGGATGAGTATTTTCAATAATGATTATTTCTTGTAATTGACCCTATTCCGTGCAACAAATGTATGTTACTGTATATTCTGTTTTCATTGGAATAAAGACATATTATTATTATTATTATTATTATTATCCATATCCATAAATAACATTTTCGTAATTTTATATATTATGTTTAAAGTGTGCAAACTATAAGAAGCGTAAGCTTATTTTCTAGAATTCAAATAGTTTTGAATTTGAATTTATCTTGTTTGAAGTGCGATTATTTTTACAATCTACAACAAGTTAGTCTTACAAAGACTATATATTTTAATGTTTGAAGTATTCTGCAACCATGAATTGGCAATTTCATTTATAAATAAATAAAACTTACTCATGTTCGAACATGTCGAGGAAAATCTCTTCGGATTTGTAGAAATTCCTCAGGAGGGCTGTGCTCTGGGCCCTGCCGGTTTCTATCGACGCTTTGTGGCTCTCGCTCAGAATGTTCTTCCCGTCGCACATGACCAACTGGGCGAGCAACTTCAGTCCGAGTTCCAGGGTGACCAAACGGACTCGACACGACGGCTGGCACGATAACAAAACGATGTGCAGGATTTTATCGACGATCGAAGTGCTGTAGGAATATTTGATGTCTTTCGTTGAGGATGATGAAACGACTGATTTTTTGGGCCGTAGGATGTGTTCAATTAAATCCGATGTTACACCTGATAAATCGATTAAATTTACAAAGAATTAAATGTATTGAAATACACTTCTAGTATTTATTTATTTATACAGTATATTGTATTTTTACTTTATTATTGTAATTTGATTTGTCTTCTATGAACGGGTTTGCCAATTGTGATAAGGAATTGACTAATGCGAGTCTGTTGGGCTTAGTAGCATCGCACTTATTAAAATCATTAACTTGCCTTATTAATAGACGTAATGAAAATCCCATTAGACCTTGTATAAATAAATGCCATACCTTTATTGTTGGCCATAGCGTAGAGCAAGCTGAGCGCGAATAAAGCAGTGTAGTCGTTTTCGGCGCAGTCCAACGAGTTGAACACAGTTTCTAGGAAAGGCCGCTCCGATATCACTTCGCCCGGTTGTTGTATCGTCGTCACCAATTTCTCTTTTTCCTCGTCCGTTATATTAGTTACATCGATTTCTTTGGCATCCGCTTCCTTAGTTTCCACCGCCCCGCTAGTCGCACTCGAATCGAGAGCCACCGTCGGCTCACACTTTTTCACCACCTCATTCTGGTAATGCTCCAATAATTTATCTACACCTACAATTTATTTTAAACACACAAACTTATAACCACCGTAAAGGGAAGCTCACCGTTGTATAGGAAAAGATGCTAAATAAAGATTATTATTATTGAATATTACACCAACCTTTTCCAAAAATATTCGTGTCCGTCTTGAGAATAATCCAAGCGAGGGTTTGTATGAGCGGCGGATGCGAGATGATGAGGAAAACTTGCGAGAGCAGGAAGAGCGCCACCACGCACGACACCTTCCCGTTATTGCCGTCTTTCGTTGCCAGCACAGCGGACGACGAAGACGATGATTGCTCGTCGCTTGAATCGCTCTGACGTCTCGTCGCCGAACACAAGGAGTATATGTACAGAGGAATGAGCAGCTTGTGTAAAAGGTGATCCGTCAGCACTCGATTCAAGTCGATTATGTTCAGACATAGTATATCGTTCAGGTAATGCAGGTGGTCTAAGTGTTCGGCTACTAAATCGGCCAAACGATTTTGTGATTGATGACTGAAAATAAATATTAAATAAAAGAATAAATGCCTGTATGCATTTTTTCAAAGAATTCAATTTGAATCTTTAAACCAGGGTTTTCCACTCCCAGACTAAGCATGAAGTAAAATTTCGAGTTTAGAAAAGCCTGAAAATTTGGATTGGCCGCGTAGCGAAGCGGAGCGGCCAATCCAAATTTTCAGGCTTTTCTAAACTCGAAATTTTACTTCATGCGCTTTAGCAATCTAATATGTAGATGTGAAAAAAACGTGAGTCAAATTCTGCGCTGAACAAATTGTTTAAAACACTGATTATAGGCAACCCAATAACCCTAACGTATATTAATTTGGTTGCCAATAATCGTTGTTGTATGTGCGTGTTTTTAAAACTTCACTGTATATCAGTGTTTTTAAGCGTGGCACATGAAGTGAAATTTCGAGCTTAGAAAAGCCTAATTTGGATTGGCTACGCGGCCAATCCAAATTCTTAGGCTCTTCTAAACTCGAAATTTTACTTCATGCTTAGTCTGGGAGTGGAAAACACTCGTTAAAAGCCTTAAATTAACCGCTTTGAAACAACTAATTCAAAAAATTTAAAAAAACCGCTGTAATTATCGGGATATGTATACTCAAAAGAAAAATGCCCTGTGTGTTCTGTTTTAAACATGTTTCTAATTGTTAATGTTTCAAACGCTGTTTCAATGAAAAAAACATGTTTTAGAAAAAAACTGTTTGTTTTAATTAAAATGAAAAAAAAACGTTTTTTTTTTGACAGCCCTGATTGATATGACCAATAATGTCACGATACTTCAGCTATAAAGTTACGACTAAAAAGAAGAGATCAGCAATTGTGAGTGAGTGCGAACATTTTTAATTAAAACCCAGCGTCACCAAAAGAATATTATTAATTATAATAATAATAATAATAATCGTTATTTAGCATCTTTGCTATATAATAACATAGAAAAATATATGTATATCTATATATATATATATATATATATAAAATAAACATTTGATCATCCTTAATCTATAAATTGTGTATGTATAATAAATTTATCACATAATAATACTTAATATATAATCTTTTTACTACTTTAATAAAATTATTATTACTGCTTACTCGGTATCGACCAGTAATTTCAGAATACTTTAGCTATGAAGTTACGACTAAGAAGAAGAGATCAGGGGTTATCAAAGTGTGTGCGAACATTTTTAAATAAAACACAGTGCCACAAAAAGAACTCAAGCTATTATTTATTATTACTGCTTACTCGGCATCATTTCGCACGCATGTGTCCAACTCCTGGATGTGCTTCCCGATGAACCACACGATGTTCGAAAAATACGGGGCCGCCGTCCTATCCCTGATGAAGCCCAGCATGCTCGCGTCCTCCACTTTATACACGTTCAACGTCAGAGTACGGACGGCTATTCTCACCATCGATTCCGGGTGGTTGAAGAATTTTATTGCTTCCGTATATAGCGGAAAATCATTCGTGTGCTAAACAAAAATTGAGATAAAGAATTATTACAGCACGGCAAATTTAAGTTGGGCAGACGCTCAGAGAAGGCGAAAAACAAAGATTAGTGAGAGCGAGACTAAACTCGCCAAGAACCTAGCGAGTGCGCCCGTTTCTTTTTTTACAGAGAAGAAGCGAAGAATAAACATGAGCGAGACCAAACTCGCCAAGAACCAATGGAATCCCATTCCTTTTCCCACCACAATTCTACCATTGCACATCGGTTAGTAATGTTTGCCATACCATACAGTTAACGTATTCACTACGTAACGATTGTTTTTAAAAAGTTTTATTTATTGAACACAATTACAATTGAAAGAATGAAAATACAAAGATTAATTTGAATAAGTAATTTGATACGAGCGCGAGCTGCCGGAGTCTGTCGGGAACTGACTGGAACTGCCTGTTATCTCCAGGCGTTGGGTATTTATGGAGATGGGTAGCTGAATCAGCAAATGGGTAGGTGGCTGGTATGGTAACAATACATACCATGTAACTCGTAATATTACAGATGATGTTACCCCATTTTATACAGGGTGGTGCAGAGGAAACGCATGTTTTTCGAACCGCTAGTACGCGGCGACGGGAGGGGGTATTGACCTTGAACGAATGTTGGCAGACGGCCCATGCAATGCCGTTTCAGTCGCTATGGAGCGTACAACATCGTGTGTTCGTTGTCGAGCAGTTTTTTTAGAAACAATGATTCTGTAGTCACAGTGCAACGTCTTTTCCGTCAATATTTTAGAGTTGGACGTCGAGGTGCAGTGCCTGATCGAAATACCGTACTCCGATGGGTTGCAGCGTTTAGAAGTACTGGTTCTGTGATGAAAAAGAAACCACCTGGTCTTCCCCGTTCAGTTCGTACTCCGGAAAATGTAGACCGAGTGAGAACGGCAGTTGTTACTAGTCCTAGACGATCGACTAGACGACATGCTGTAGCACTGGGTATGTCACGTCGTTCGCTTCACCGCATCTTACATGATGACCTCAAGTTCCATCCGTACAAAATAATGATCGCCCAGCATCTTAATGAAGGGGATTTTGTACAGCCCAGAGAGTTTTGTCGCATAATGGATGAAATGTTTACGGAAGATTCCGATGCTACAGTCTTCATGAGTGATGAAGCACATTTTCATCTTGACGGTTACGTCAATGTTCAAAACTGTCGGTATTGGGCATCGGAGAACCCACAAGAATTACACCAAAGACCTCTGCACAGTTTAAAGGTAACAGTGTGGTGCTGCATTTCAAACTTGGGGATTGTTGGACCCTATTTTTTTGAAGAAGAAGGAATTGCAGTTACTGTTACATCAGCTCGCTACGTTGAAATGTTAAACAACTTCCTTCGCCCAGAACTTGAAAGGCGTCAAGTGAACATGAGAGACATTTGGTTTCAGCAGGATGGTGCCACAGCTCACACGGCGAGAGTATCCATGGAAGTGGTTTGACAAATGTTCCCAGGACATGTGATTTCGAGATTTGGTGATGTTCACTGGCCCCCTCGCTCACCCGACCTGTCGATATGTGACTTCTTTTTGTGGGGATATTTGAAATCAAAAGTGTACATAAACAAGCCTCGCACACTCGATGACCTTAAGAATTCCATTCGTCAGGAAATTGAAGCCGTGCCGAATGAAATGTTGGAGAGAGCCGTCCGTAATTTTCAGAAGAGGATCCAAATTTGTATCCAGCAAGAAGGACGTCATCTCAAAGACATTATTTTCCGAACCTAAATATGGTATGTAATTTCAAAAACTGCATTAAAATACCTATCATTTAATACTTGTTTTTATTATTTTCAACCCATTGTGTCCCAGTAATTCAATATTGAAAAACATGCGTTTCCTCTGCACCACCCTGTATTACCGGTAAGTTTACATACGACTTTTAATCGATCAAAATTATAAAATTTATAAAAACGTAATTGGAATTTACCTCGTTGTAGAAAAAGTGTATCGTATGAGCATTCAGTTTCAAGCTCAGTGTCTTCAGAAAAGATATGTAGTAGGCCATCACCTCTTCATCTGAGAAGTCGAATTTATGCACGATGATTGAATTAACGTGGTTGTTTGATAAAAGATAATCTACAAAAAAAAAAACATACATGCTTTTTACTGCAACTAGCTATGTATACATACAAAACATTTTCATTTAATTACAAATTCAACAGACTTAAAAATATGAAATGTTTTCTATTAAATAAACACATGAACGTACACGGTGCGGCAGGGAAACTTGCTGATTTGAAAGGTCAATAAAAGAAAAAGTATTTCACATATCGATTTAAAAAAATCGCGTTCACTGAGCTCTTGCACCCCGGCAAGTTTGTAAGGATGAAACTTGCGTTCGTTGTGAAGAATTCGTCTCACACTGCGATCAAAAATCCCCAGAGCACCTGCCTGTTTGCGCACCGAACGGCGGGGAGACCCCAAAAATGACAGCCTCACCCTATCGACGTTTTCTGGTGTTCTGGAAGTCCGCTGACCTCAAGACCCTTTTTTTGCCGCACCGTCACTTTCCCTGAATGCGTCCACCCATGAAACGATTGATTGCCGGCCAGGAACGGGACTCGTGGGATGAATATTGAACCGAGTTCGGAAGGCACGTTGGGTGGCAACCACCGAAAAGTAATGCCTCGACGTTGAACACACGCTCCTCCTTTGTCCAACGCATGACGACAAGTGGCTTCAGCGGTTGCAAAACTTCAAGACCCCCTCTATCGAATAAGACCCTCCCTACCCCTTTCTGACCACGACTTGCTCATTGGCGCCCAATTGAAGTCAGCAAGTTTCCCTGCCGCACCTTGTATTTTCTTTTAAGTATGCATATGTATGTGCTGTGAATTTTTTGACATTCGTCGTTTGTTAAAAAAGTTCAATTTGTAGTGTTAAACGAGTGTTTTTCACTCCCAGACTAAGTATGAAGTAAAATTTCGAGTTTAGAAAAGCCTGAAAATTTGGGTTTAAATTTTCAGGTTTTTCTAAACTCGAAATTTTACTTTATGCGCCAAGCGTAAAACATCAATCCCAACTGAAGTATAAAATATACCGAGCCCACGTTATTAATTTTTACAAATGTTTATTTGCAATCTTTCAATTTTCATTTAAACAAATCTTTCAGTTTTCGTTTAACCAAATCCTGAAATTTTCTAAACCCTGGAGCAATTTGCTTTAAAATATCTAGGTATACTTAAAAGAATAATTTTTCTGACAAAAAATATTCATCCCGAATTCTACAGGTAATATTTGTGTTGCCCACATTTTTATAAAAACGATATTCAACAAAATTTAGTCGTGACCGAAGAGCTAACCGCCAAAATCAATTCCCTCAAATACATTTTGTCCCTCGACCCGATTTCCCGTCCACAACCAAAATGAAATACTTACACAAAGAGGTTTCGTTTCGGATATTCTCGAAAAGAATATTCAACGTCTGCAACAGTTGAACACAGACAAAACTCGAACCACCGCTTCGCTGTCGCATAATTTTTAAAAAGAACGACAGCATATTCTTCTCCAAGAAAAAACTGAAAATGGATAAAAGCACCAAAAATAAAGATTTTTTACTCTCTCAGTATGTAATACAAACGTGCATGCATTTTTTCGTATAATTTACATGATGTTTCTTATATTTCTAAAATTTCAAACTCAACTTGTTTCGCAAAATTGTAGTCAATTTTTAAAAATATGGTTTATTTGCAGGTTATGTTAAGACATTATTTAAATTTGTTTATCTGTGCCCTTCTTTCTATTTTGTACGGATTTCAGCTTACACCAAACAATTATTATTATTGATATAAAGAAAACACTCAACTTTTCTATACCATTTTTATTTTACTGTTGTGACTAGTTTCAATTCAATTACAAAAATAAGTTAAGTGTTTTTTTAAAGAAAAATTTAACATATAGAAAAATTGAGTTTGTCAATAGTTTGCAGAGTATTCACAAATTATGAAAACGAATTGAAATTTTTTTTTTTTTGGGCTTTTGCCTGGCCTTGGGAACTTGCCCATTAGCCATCATCAATCTATATATTTTTGTATCAATTAATTTATTACAATTTACAATTTGTAGTATTTAACTATTCATTCGGACAATCACACACATTCATACTACACCCAGGGTCACGACGAGATCTTATTTTTGAAATAAAGTCTCCCCGTGCACGGGAATCGAATCCGAATTTGTGGCTCGCCGAGCGATACAGCCCGGCGACGTTACCGCTCGGCCACCACCTGCCCTGAATTGAAATTAATATCGACTTTCTGCAAACATTTTCAATGAGACTAAATTTTTGCAGAAAGTCGATATTAATTTTAATTCGTTTTTATAATTAAGTGTTTTCTTTATATCAAAATTGAGCATAAAGAAGATGAAAATACGGGCCATTATAAAGAGGTTTTTTATGCATAACAAATACCAAATCCTTTATATCCCAAGAGGATTTAGTATTTGTTATGCATAAAAAACCTCCTTGTGAAGGCCCGAATTTTCTTTTTCTTTATGATCAATTTTTCTAGAATCACATTCACGTTATTTGTTGTTACAGATCATGTAACTTACTCGAAAACGGATGAATCGTTCTGATCGCCCCATATCAGAATCTCGGCTATCGAGCGCAGCGACTCCACCAGCAAACCCCTGTTGTGTTCGGAGACGGTCTGATTTCTCGAGAGCACATTGTATAGGTACTTGAGGTGTTCAAGCGAATGGGGGTTCTTGGGCCTGCCCCAACCGCCCCCGAACCAACTCCTGCTCCTGAACATGATCACTAACCACTATAGCGATTATTACGGGCACATCTCGTCAACATTCCCGGTACACGCACACTCAAAGTTTTTTCTTTCGGCTACTAAACGCGTTTTCACTTTACTTCAACATTAGAGAAATTGAAGTTCTTCTTCTTCTTCTTTGCGTAATTAATGGCCTTAGCTATTAAAGCTCTGTTGACCAGTCACAGTAATTATGAAATAATAATTAAAATTGTTTTAAATTTATTAGAGTGTCGATTGTATGAATGAATAAATGAGTGGATGAAGGGATGAGTAATGAAATCTTAAATCTAGGTCTTAAGCGTAGGTTAAAATCTGGACAGAGTTAAACAGCCATTGCTGCGCCCTCTGCCCTCCCCAAGGGATAGGAAATAGGAAATACACGTGGATTTTTAAAGGAAAAGGTTCAATGGAAGGGAATTTGGGAAAAGGATTATTGAAAAGGATGTGATTGAAAGGATGATTAAGGATATGGTGGACCACGTAGAGGCCGCACGTTTTAATTGTGCAGCGGGACGGACTGCTCGGGGTCAGCTCAGAAATTGAAGTTGTGTGGATGACAGTTGGAATCACGGCGGGCTAAGGGGGGAAGATAAACTGTCATATGTTTCCAGTGGCGCGCATGTTATTATATTTTCCTATTTAGCTTTACTATAATTTTCAATTTCACAAATTATAACTACGATTATCAGATTAAGCTTCAATTAAACGTAATTAATCCGTAATTAAGCAATATATTTTAATTAATTATTAAGAAAGTCGTGTTCGTTTTATCCTGCTATTTGTGAATTGGGTTGCATATAGTATTACTTATCGAGCATATCATAGATAAACAATTTATTTCAAATTGAAAATTATTTTAATTTCAGAGAATAAGCGTACGCTTCTTTTAGGTTTTAGGCTTTAGGTTTCAGTGTTGTCCACTCCCAGACTAAGCATGAAGTAAAATTTCGAGTTTAGAAAAGCCCCGTGAAAATTTGTCGAGGGTCGCGCAGCGACCCGAGACAAATTTTCTGGGCTTTTCTAAACTCGAAATTTTACTTCATGCGCCACGCGTACAAAACAAAAATATTGCGAACTTTTGTATATTTTAACCTCACTTGAAATCAGTGTTTTATACGCGTGGCGCATGAAGTAAAATTTCGAGTTTAGAAAAGCCCAGAAAATTTGTCTCGGGTCGCTGCGCGACCCTCGACAAATTTTCACGGGGCTTTTCTAAACTCGAAATTTTACTTCATGCTTAGTCTGGGAGCGGAAAACACTTGTTTAAAGCTTTAAATTAAACTGTGACCGCGAACGGCAGCTCGATTTCGGTAGGCTGAGTCGTGGATCAAAATAAATTGAAAGAACTAAATAAAATGTTGAGCACCACTTGATTTAAAAAAAATATTTATAGTAGTACTTACCCTTAGTTAAAATCAAGAAATTATAGGGTAGTAAAATAAAAAGATCTTAATAGAAAAATTCAAATTAAAAAGTATATTATTAAAAATTGAAAAAAATGTAATAAATCAAAAATAAATAATAATTATTAATATTAGTCAAAAGAAAATAATCGAAACCAGAGAATAAACAAAAAATCAATATCGAGATCACAAACTTAAAGAGATTTTCAAAAAACACACAAATAAACTTCCCCAGAAAATGACGTCACCTTCTTTACAATTTTTGTAAAAGTACTCCGTGTTTCAATACAACGCTTGAGATCAAAATAAATATAATCCTCTTTTTTTTTTAATCTAGTTTGCCTACTTATATTCACTTCTTTTATTTTAATTTAAACAAGAATAAATTCCACTAATTAATTTTTAAATGTCACTGTTCGGCTTAACGAAATCACTCACAAAAAAATGTTGATAACAAGTTCTCAATGGACTTATCTTAATTCGTTTCGTGAATTCCTCCCGGCCCGTCTCCGTTACTTCATGAACAACATCCAGGTTCCAGCAATTCACCTTCCGCCAGCGACTCCTACTCCTGCCGACAATTCCGACTTCCACAGCAAACTCCCCGAGAAAGTCCAAACCGCAAAAAGTACCCTCGCCCGGAAAACAAAACGTCCGCCAGCACCCAGCCGGAATACGAAAAATTTAATTGGTGATTAAAATTCAACCACTCAAACTTCGAGCTCTAAAAAAAGAATCAAGTCGAACCTGACTTTAGTCGGAAGTCTAACTAACGGAAAACCGTCCGAAAATAGCAAATATTTAAAATTACCTGAAGATGAATTGCGGCCTCAATTAGAGTAATTATAATTTCGGGATTTTGCTGAATCAATCGCACCGATGTTCGCAGATTATAAAATTTCCAAACGACACGGCACACAGCACGCTTTCGTCGTTCCCCTTTTTTTTAACCTCTTGAGCACACAGCTCCACTCAGATTAAAAATTCGAAGGATTAATTCAATGATTAATCGAATCGGACGCCCCCTACTTGGATTTATAAATCTATTGGTATTTTCGATCTATTGACAATAACAACAAACCTTTGACAGCCGGCGATCGGAAAGTTAACAAAAACAAATGAGTTTTAAGTGGATTATGCAACAGATTCGATAACTACGTAGGGAAAATAAATTTAGAAGACTCGGAAAATTACCTAGAGACAATAATAACAACGTAAGTACTAACACTTCCCTTAGAGGTTAGGTTTAATCTAAATACATTTATAAAAGTAAAAAAAAACACACTTCCCAAAGAGGGAGCGAAGCGAGCTTTGGCGAGGGGGGCCGGAGGCCCCCCGAGGCCAAACTATCAAAATTTGACGGCCGAAGGCCGCCCCCCCCGCCTCGCACCGCCCCTCTCAAAATCCCGACTTTGACAATTTTTTTTGACTAAACTACAAGAGATAAAAAAACGCGGTTTTCAAATTCGGAAAGAGCGCAAAAAGTTCTATGGAGCGAGATTTTTTCCTGTAGAAAATCGCCGCCTCCGGGGGCGGGACGGAAAAAAGAAGAAAAACGTCGACATTTTCGCAAAAATGCGCGAGAGACCGTGAGGTCACTGTCTAAACCGTAGACATTACGGCCACTAAAAAAATCAGGTAGTAGCCCCAACTGTTTTACAGTGACAGCGGACAAGCAGAATAAAATCGGTTCACTGGGGGCCGAGAAAAAAAAATCCAAGTTCATCGGGGCCGATTTTCCTAATTTTCACATTTTTCGCCGTAGCGTCGAGCTGCTACTTCCGATTAAATCGCGGTTAACGGCGTCGGATGCGCCATCAAATTTGCCTTCAAATGGTTTATTACTCGGGTTTCTGCCCCCCCGGGGGGCGGCAATTTACAAAACAATTTTAAACTTTGGACCTTAATAACGCCCTTATGCAATGAGCTACGTCGACTTTTTTTTTTAGCAAATTGTAGTCCTTGACCTGCTCTACAAGAATTAAACCAGCCGCGCCGCCTCCGATCTTCAACTCGGGGGTGGCAACTGTTTTTTTAAAACAAAAATTTCCCTCAAGTTTGAAAAGCGATAGCGACCAAACGAAAGCTCCAAAAAAATATTCGATTTCAGGGTCTTGTAGCCCAATAAAAGGGCTTTCGATTGATGTACGAACTTTTTACCGGGGCCCCACTATGGGGCCCACAGCCAAGAAAATATCCGGTCCGGTCCTCCGCCATTTTGTTCGCCTACGCGGTGACTTATCCGATTGAAAAAAATACTCACAAGTAGCCAAAAGATCACTTATTAGGGTGTGCTCCATGCGCTCTTATTGAGGGGCTCGGGGGGGGGCGTTAAAAATTCACAAATTTCAATAATTTTCGATTTTTTTAAAATGGCATTTTTTAACGAAAAATCGGAGAAAAAAATTCACCATTTCCTGTGAGTTTATCGTAAAGGGCTGAAATTTTGATCGAATGTACTCTGGGGTAGTAACTTTTATATGCCCCGGATCGCTTCTTATCTTTTAGATATTTGCTGAAATATTTAAGTTTACGTTGGCGCAGTCGTGAAAATCACGAAAAATTACATTTTTTTTTTTTACTTCGGTCGTAATAATAGTAGACCGATGGGAGTTGAACCATAAATGGGCAATACGAATCTGCATAAATGCTGAAAATTTCATCGTTCCAGCTCTATTAGGACGGAAATTGGTATTTTTTTCTGCGCTTCAAAACCGCTTTTCAGGCGAATTAAAAATACAATTTTTATTTTTTAGCTCCGCTATTAATTATAGTACAACAATGGCAATTAGATCAATAAATAGGTAATACTAATCTCTATAAATGCTCAAAATTTCATTGATCTATCTCAATTCAGATCGGAAATACATTTTTTTTTGCTTTTTAAATTATTTAAAAAAAAACAATTTTTATTTTTTTTGCTATAATATTTAAAACAGTGAAACAACTGCAATTGTACCAATAAATAGGAAATACAAATATGTATAAATGCTAAAAATTTCATTCATCCAGCTCTATTTGGACAGGAGATATATTTTTTTTTATTTTTCATATTAATTAAATAAATAAATTTTATTTTTTTGTTTCAGAATTTGATACAGTACAATAATAAGAATTATACCAGTGGATGGGAAATATAAATTTGTATAAATGCTGAAAATTTCAATTATCTAGCTCAAGTAGGACCGGAGTAATAAATATTTTTTAGTTTTTAGCAATTCCGGAATATTCTGATGTACTGGCTATTAAAAGCCATGAGTGGGACAAGGACAGACTTATGCGGGTTTCAATGTTAAATTTCGAATCAACCCCCTTGGATTTTTTGAAAAAAAATTTTTTGTTTGTTAATGGTATCAATCAATTCCTTACTTTTTTCTATGATGTTTTTGTAAGTAGTGTTTTTTTTCCTGCTCAATCGAAAGTATTGTTTTCTAATAAATGAAATTTAAAAATCACCAAAAATTACAATTTTTTTTTCTTTACTTCCGTCATACTAATAGTAGACCAATAAGAGTTAGACCGTAAATGGGCAACACGAATCTGCATAAATGCTGAAAGTTTCATTGATCCAGCTCTATTAGGGCGGAAATTGCCATTTTTTTTCTGCGCTTCAAAACCCATTTTCAGGCTAAAACGGCGAATTAAAAGTACAATTATTATTTTTTAGCTCTGCTATTATTTATAGTATAACAATGGAAATTAGATCAATAAATAGGTAATACAAATCTCTATAAATGCTAAAAATTTCATTCACCTAGCTTAATTCAGATCGAAAATAGAATTTGTTTTGCTTTTTAAATTATTTTAAAAAAAACAATTTTTATTTTTTTGCTATAGTATTTAAAACAGTGAAACAACTGCAATTGTACCAATAAATAGGAAATACAAATATGTATAAATACTGAAAATTTCATTCATCCAGCTCAATTTGGATAGGAGATAGATTTTTTTTATTTTTCATCATAGTTAAATAAATACATTTTATTTTTTTTGTTTCAGTATTTGATACAGTACAATAATAGGAATTGTACCAGTAGATAGGAAATATAAATGTGTATAAATGCTGAAAATTTCAATTATCTAGCTCAAGTAGAACCGGCGCAATAAATATTTTTTAGTTTTTAGCAATTCTGCAAAATTATTAGGCGCTGGCTATCAAAAGCCATGAGTGGGAAAAGGACAGACTTATGCGGGTTGCAATGTTAAATTTCGAATCAAGGGGGGTACCCTTTGGATTTTTTTGAGAAAAAAAAAAACTTTTGTTAAATATATCAAAAAATTCCTTATTTTTTTCTATGACGATTTTGTAGCAAGTGTTTTATTTTTTTCAACCGGAAGTATTTTTTTTTACTAATTTAAATTTAAAAATAATTTAATTTTAATCGAAATAAATACAAATAGCAAGTTTAACGATATTTCAGCGATTTCAAAAGTGTAAAAATCAAAGCTAAGCCTGCAGCGAGCAGGCAAGCGAGCGAAGCGAGCTAGGGTGAGCGTTAGCGAGCAGCAGAGTCCTTTTAATATACGAACTGCTTTCTCCATCCATCGCATTCTCACTACCTCAACAACACATCATTCTCCAACCACAACATTCGGCTTACGTACCCTCCTCCTTTCCCTCCGTCATCACTCGATTGTTGCTTTTATTGTATTTTCAATGCATTAAACATTTTTTAGTTTTGATTTGAACAATCCCTCACGCTTTCTGCGGGCTTTAGCTTGGTACCCGCAGGTAGTTTCAGCGGAGCGGTGTAAATAAGCTTTAGCTTGGTACCCGCAGGTAGTTCCAGCGGAGCGTAGTACTAGATACATTCTAGTTTTCTTACTAATCCCTTTAAATTTGAAACTTGTATACAATTAATATATATATATATTATCAAAGTCCCTATTACCCTTTCGGGTGTTGGGTATATACAAAATATTTACAAAATAATACTTTACAAAATAATAAGTAGGTTCACTATTTATACACAAATTTGACCCAGTCTTTTTTATTTGTAGCTATTTTCCGTGCCTGTTCCAGTGTTGTCCCGTATTCTTGCAATATTACTTATATTGTCGTTCCACGTCTTTCTTGGTCTTCCTTGTCTTCTTTTCTTCGTTGTTCTGGCTAGCCAAACTTTCTTTGTTATCCGGTTATCTTCCATTCTGTGTATGTGTCCAAACCAACTCAACTGTCTTTTTTTTATGAATTCTAGTACTTCTTCTGCTTCCAGGTCTTCTCGTATCTTTGTATTTCTAATTCTGTCCATTTTTGTAACCCCTCTCACACATCTTAGATATTTCATTTCGACAGCTTGTATTTTACTTTTTTGTTCTGCACTTAAGTTCCACGTCTCGCAACCGAACGTTAAAACCGGTCTATATATTGTCTTAAAGACTGTCATTTTTGTTTTGTTTGAAATATTTTTGTTGCATATGAACTTTTTCTTCATTGCATAAAACAGTTTTAAAGTGCTCTCGATTCTTTTGTTTATTTCTAGTTCGCTTTTTCCCGTTGTATGTATACAAGTAATAACTTCTCTTATTATCTGATTGAATCTTCCCTTTTGTCTATTGCCTAATAACGCTATGGTGTTTACATTTTTTTAGAAAACCGTTGAATATTCCAAATCTCGCGCTATTATGCAACTAAGAGGACTGGCAAGACTATTGGATCATACTGCACGATTTCTAGGATTATATGGCATCATAACACTTGAAAATATCTTTTAATTTAAATTAATATTAATTAATAAAAATAATCATTGATTGCATTTATGATTTTAGGGCTGCCTACATTAAATACTGTGTTTTTAATTTAATTTAATTTATTCCTAATTTTTCTACTTATTACTACAACCTGTTATATATTTTAATTGAAAAATAAGAGATAGCAAAACGTGTACGTTACAAAACTTTAAAAAAATTTAACACGAAATATTAAAAAATCCATCTATGAAAGTACAGCGGAACCGGAAAGAGAGGTTATGATAGACTCAAAAACGTAACCAAATATAACGTCTTTGTTCTCTCTCGCGCGAACCATTGCCTGCGGGGAAAGGGGTAGGGGAAAACATGAAAAGATTCAATTCTGTCATACCTTGTAACACATATGTGTTACGCCCATCGACCTACCTTGGCGCGTCTTGTTAATTTGATTTAGTTTGAATTTGGCGCTTAAATGCGTCAAGATGGATGCCAGTTTGCGCTACTCTCTTACATACAGGGACACTAGCGAACACAGGTTTTAAAGCGCCACCTGTGAAAATATGCATACACCAAAACTAGCCTTGACAGCGGGGTGCGCGTTATATTTTGTATTTAGCTCTACTGTAATTTTCAATTCCACAAATTAAAACTACGATTATCAGATTAAGCTTCAATTGAACGCAAGTAATCCTTAATTAACCAATATATTGTAATTATCTCTTCTATAAAAGATAAAATCTGGAACGATGCGCATAAATCCGAACAGCATTTTGACTTCGTTTGAAATCAGTGCAGCGGCGGCTCGCAGCCTAACTTCAGGGTAGGCCAGAGACCCAAGGTAATATGTATTCGTTATTATAAGGTGACTTTGTTGTGAAATTCCTTGTATTTATAAAGCGCGATCCTAACCTCAAATTTTAAGGCACTGTGGCCGACCCTGAAGTTAAGCTGCGAGCCGCCGCTGAATCAGTGTGGCGCATGAAATAAAATTTCGAGTTTCTGAAATTTTGGATTTGTTGTGCGCGACTGGCTTCGCTTGCGCGCCTTGGCAAATCCAAATTTTCAGAAACTCGAAATTTTACTTCATGCATAATCCGGGAGTGGAAACTCATGTTTAAAATCAACAAAGACAAGTAATAAACAATCTTTTAAATAAAACTTGAAGATAACACTGCTTCAAAATAAATCATTCTGTTAACAATTACGAATTCAAATGCTTATGTCTGTTATATTCGAATAAATTTTATTTTATTTAGTCTATTTTGTACGAATTCTATTCATTTATTTGATATTCTAACATAATAAATATCCTTTTTTGAACACTGCTTAGCCTCATGGGCGTAGCCAAGGGCCACTTGCCCCCCTGGACGTCAGGACATCGTATATTTTTCACGTTTCACGTGAAAACAATTAACATATCACAAATATTTTGACTCTGTGCATTCAACAATATACTTTATTAATACATTTTACAAAAAAAGAAAAAAAAAACATAAAAAAGTCACAATACGTCACTTAAGTATTGTAAAATCACAATATCAAGCATCAGGACAATGTTTATATTAATATTTAAATCCATATTATATACAATAATTCAACAACCTACGTACATATATAAATATAAATATATATATATACCCAACGAGGAGCGGGGAAGGGAATTTGTGAGGAAAGACGGGGCACCACCGAGTGTCCAACGGGCGAAACATGTATCGTCATTTTTTAAGCGTAAATCGAATCACGGATCCTCGTTTGTGCGCAATCTTCTGTGTATGAATTCATTCACTTATTCGTTCAGTTATAAATAACTTATGTATACAAATATATATGACATATACATAGGTTTTAACATATACAAGGAAATATATACAAGGTGAATCTAATCAAAATAAAATGGGTATTGATTCTAAAATAACTTTGTATCTATAATAATAAAAAAACAAGTTCCTTTTAAAACATCTTGACTCTTTCATTCTAACAATTTTTTTTCGAATTCAATAAATTGCTTGAACCTAATTTTATTGAAAGAACATAATATAATAAGTATTGTCAATTTTTCATGTAATAAAATTAAAAACGGTAATACTGTGTGATCATTATGTAAAGTTAATTAAAGGAAAGGCACTTGGTATTGTGAAACAATTAAATCTTTATTCCGACTAGTTTCGGTTTGTTAGACCATTTTCAAAGGAATGTACAGAAAAAATTATTTCCTAAGTATATATACAATATTTTTGTTTCAGGTAATAAGAGAAGTCAGAATTGGGGAATTCCAAATCTCCTCGTTGTCTTTTACGATATTTTTCCCCATATTTATGGCCCTGTTAATCTCCAGGCCCTCTTTGAGGTTTAGTGCGTATCCCTTATTACCTGAATGCAAAATCTTAAAATTATGCGGATACGCACTAAACCTCAAAGAGGGCCTGGAGATTAACAGGGCCATAAAAATGGGGAAAAATATCGTAAACGACAACGAGGAGATTTGGAATTCCCCAATTCTGACTTCTCTTATTACCTGAAACAAAAATATTGTATATATACTTAGGAAATATTTTTTTCTGTACATTCCTTTGAAAATGATCTAACAAACCGAAACTAGTCGGAATAAAGATTTAATTGTGAAACAATACCAAGTGCCTTTCCTCTAATTAACTTTACATAGTGTAATATGTTTCACCAAGTGCCAGATAAGAAATTAATTCAAGAAACTGTGTGATCATTTACACATTCCCTGCCTGGGCGCGGCCTCGGATATCTGCTCGGGTATATTTTCATAGGAAAGTCGAAACAAAATGCGTTGAGAAATGTGTTTTTTAAGATTTTACGCTATATAAAGATATAAATACAAAAATCACAATTGTAATTAAATAATGGAATAAATTTGAGATTATGGCAAACTATGTGTTAACAGTCAGTAGTGTAAATCTAATTTAAATTTTGAAGATCAATCCACTTTATATTTCAAATAATCAAACATTAAAAGTGCCGAGATTCTTTTCGCAATCTACAACAAGTTAGTCTTACAAAGACTATATCAAACACTTATTGAAACAACTACTTCCCGAGCTAATACCCCGACGGACATTGAATTATACAACAAGTGTTTGCTCTTACATACAGAGAGTTTTATGTAACACCGAACATTTTTATAATGAGAACTTTTCTTTTAAGTATCCATATGCATACGTTGCACATTTTTCGATGCTCGGTTTATTAAAAGAATTGAATTTGAAGCTGTAAGCGAGTGTTTTCCACTCCCAGGCTAAGCATGAAGTAAAATTTCGAGTTTAGAAAAGCCTGAAAATTTGGTTTGGTCGCGTAGCGCGAAGCGCGGAGCGGCCAAACCAAATTTTCAGGCTTTTCTAAACTCGAAATTTTACTTCATGCGCCACCGGTACAAAACACTGACATGTTACGAAGTTTAAAACACACCGCTAAACTTTACATTAAATCAGTGTTTTGTACCGGTGGCGCATGAAGTAAAATTTCGAGTTTAGAAAAGCCTGAAAATTTGGTTTGGCCGCTCCGCGCTTCGCGCTACGCGACCAAACCAAATTTTCAGGCTTTTCTAAACTCGAAATTTTACTTCATGCTTAGCCTGGGAGTGGAAAACACTCGTTTAAAGATTCAAATTAAATTCGTTCAACAAACCGAGCGTCGGAAAATGTACAACGAATGCTTATGTGTACTTAAAAGAACAATTTTCGCTATGACAATGTTCGGTGTTACATAAAACTCTCTGTATAGTAACCTACTGCAAATGTAACAATTTAGGTCAACACTTTTTGTATAATTCAATGTCCGTTGCGGTATTAGTTTGGGAAGTAGTTGTTTCAATAAGTGTTTGATATAGTCTTTGTAAGACTAACTTGTTGTAGATTGTGAAAAGAATCGCACTTTTAATATTTGAAGTATTCTGCAACCAAGAATTGGCAATTTCATTTATATTTTCAAATAATCACACAGTATTAGGCATATTAAAAATGTAAATGTTTCTTTTCTTTAATAAAAATGTTTCTTTTAATAATCTATATGTCCATCTTCAATCACCCTGTATACATTGTAATTCATTCATACACGAAAACAAGCCTCGTTGAACACCCGGCCTTCGCAATAATAAAAAATCTTCTCTCGTGATGCTTCACAAAAAAAAAAGAAGAAACTTAAAGCTACTATTTACAAAAAGAACGCCTTATGTGATACTCGTTATGTGCATGTCGAACGGAGGACGCGGGCGTTAAAAAAATATTGCATTTCGTAGTAAAAAAATAAATATTCATTTATCATCTGTTTTAAATTCTCTTTTTGATTCAGCTTTCGTTATCGGAATACTAAAATAGCTCTTTAGTCGACGACTGTACGGCAACGAAACAGAAGAAATAAATTATAAAATCGCTATCAGACAAACGTAAATCGACGTTTCGGTTCGTTTGATTGTTGATTCTGAAAATCTCTCGTGATAAACTCACTTACAGCCGGGTTTAAAAAAATAGACAAAATAAATTATAAAATCGCTATTGGAACAAACGTGCAACGAGGTTTTGGTTTGTTTGATTGTTGTTTGTGTGTTGATTCTGAAAATCTCTCGCAATAAACTCACTTACAGCCGGGTTTACGAAATAGACAAAATAAATTATAAAATTGCTATCGGAACAAACGTGAATCGACATTTTGGTTTGTTTGATTTTTGTTTGTGTGTTGATTGTGAAAATCTCTCGTAATAAACTCATTTACAGCCGGGTTTACGAAATAGAGAAAATAAATTATAAAATCGCTATCGGAACAAACGTGAATCGACATTTTGGTTTGTTTGATTTTTGTTTGTGTGTTGATTGTGAAAATCTCTCGTAATAAACTCACTTACAGCCGGGTTTACGAAATAGAGAAAATAAATTATAAAATCGCTATCGGAACAAACGTGAATCGACATTTTGGTTTGTTTGATTTTTGTTTGTGTGTTGATTGTGAAAATCTCTCGTAATAAACTCATTTACAGCCGGGTTTACGAAATAAACAAAATAAATTATAAAATCGCTATCGGAACAAATGTGAATCAACGTTTTGGTTTGTTTAATTGTTGTTTGTGTGTTGATTCTGAAAATCTCTTGTAATAAACTCACCAATGCCGGATTTACGAACAATATTGGAACAAAAGTAAATCGACGTTTCGGTTCGTTTGATTATTGTTTGTTTGTTTGTCAATTCTTGTAAGAAACTCACTACTGCTCGGTTTTTATTGTGGCGAAAAAAGAAATGGGCGCACTTGATAAACCAAGGGTATAGTACGACAAACATTATTTGTCGATGCGCAGTGGTAAAATTGTGGTGGGAAAAGGAATGGGCGCACTCGATAGGTTCATGGTAAGTTTCGTCTTATTCTCGCTCGTGTTTGTTTCTTGCTCCTTCTCTGCGCGTCATGTTTGTTTATTGTTTTTTTCTGCGTGTCTATCCAACTTAAATTTGCCGTGCTATATTTATGACTTACGACTTTCAGTATTTTCAGATTATAGCAGTTAAAATAAGTTGCGATTTGAGATTTTGAGAATCAATAGAGAGCTTAAATAAAATCCTAGCTACTTTCGTTCGTTGTTACACGACCACCTTCATCAAACCCGCCTGGCTGTTGGCCCCTATGCTCGAATCGTCCAGCGAGTCCAAATCGAGCGCGCTCTCGATCATCGTAGTGTCCCTCAGAATCTTCAACCGACTCGCACTCAACAAAATGTTCTCCTTGTCCTGCTCCGTCAAATCGTTGTTCTCCTGCTTCCGCTTTTCGATCATGTTGGTGAGGATGTGCCCCTCGCGGACCTCCACTGGATCCAGGTGGAGGTCGTCGGCGTGGTTCGACGTCTTGTTGTCGAGGTCCTGGGCCAGCGACTGGGACTTGCTAAGGGGGAGCGGGTGGAGGGAGTCACCGTGGCCGTGCAAGTTGCTGTACAGGGGGCTTTGGACTAAGCACGGCTGCGAGGTGTACTGTTCGGATTTCGGGGTTACAGGGACTATGGCCAACGGCTGCTCGTTGCTCACCAGGTGTGTCACGCTACCCGCATTCGACTCTAAAAAATAGGCTGATGTTAAAATAATTGTACATAGATATAATAAAAACAATAAATTTATGCTTTTTCTGTTGTTAATATGCTTGTTTACAGAATTCTAACTCAAAATACTAACAAAAAAATCACGAGAAAAATAAACGTGATCACATAATTAACGCACAAACCAAAATGCATAGAATTTAATAATTTAGAGATATATCAATGTTTCCTATAACAATTTTCACAAGTTTTTGTTTTAAGTTGGAAACCCAGTGTATGTTCAATAATAAAAAAAACCTCTAGAGTGCCATCATTTCTTTTTAATTTAAGTTGGCTACATACTTTAGGAATTGACATATAAAACGTCAGACGTAACCTCAACTTTCTGTTAACGTTATTTTTAGATGTCAACTTTAATTTCTAATGTCCGGTTTCAAAAACTTCAATTAAATCTTATTCGTTAATTAAATTTATTTGTCGATTGGAATAGATATTTTCCATGTCATAAACATCAATGCCATATGAATTGATTGATTTATTTGACATGTATGTAATTCAAACATTAAAAGTGTGATTGTTTTCGCAATCTACAACAAGTTAGTCTTACAGAGACTATACCAAACACTCATTGAAACAACTACTTCCCGGGCTAATACCCCGACGGACATTGAATTATACAACAAGTGTTTGCTCTTACATACAGTAACCTACTGCAAATGTAACAATTTGTTGTATAATTCAATGTCCGTCGGGGTATTAGCCCGGGAAGTAGTTGTTTCAATGAGTGTTTGATATAGTCTTTGTAAGACTAACTTGTTGTAGATTGCGAAAAGAATCGCACTTTTAATGTTTGAAGTATTCTGCAACCAAGAATTGGCAATTTCATTTATACTTATGTATGTAATTATTATAGTGGAATTTTTCAAATTAGGCACTCTCATGCGCAGAACGAGCGCCGTTCGTGTATTTCCGCTGCTCAAAAAAGGAAAGGAATTCACGCGCACATGTCCGGTAGGGCATCGGACGAGAATTTCAATGGCGTTAATTGTTAATTCTGCAAGAGCCAGCGTTGAATGGTTCGGCCCAGCGTTTTCAGGACTGTCTTGCCTACGTTCGGGAAATGCTGTTCTACCGTACGAGTGCCTAATTTTGGTAATACATCTATACTAGATTTTAATCGATGAATAACTATTGGTCGATTTAATTATCATTAGTGAAACCCAGCATAAAACTTGCAAAATGACAAATAAAGACTTCTTCTTCTTCTTTTTTGTTTAATGACCTTGGCAACTGGGCCCTTTCGACCAGTCTCTGCTATTACGTTTTAAGTGATTTATGTAATTTATTGGATTAGGAAGGTCATTAGTTGGTTAACATATAACAAACACTAGAATAGAAAAGAATCATAGATATATATTATTTTCCAACATAAACTTATGTAAGATTAGGAAAGCTTTTATTGAACAGGATGAAATAACATAGTAGACATTGATTGGTGATTTAGAAAGAGTTGAAGAGAGAGAGTGATATAGAGCAATACATTTAGCATAATATTTGTTACAATCAAAGAATAGATGGTTGAGGTCTCCAACCTCACCACATTCACACAAAGGAGATGAAATTTGTTTAATACGAAATAAATGTGATGGAGCAGAATGATGACCCAGTCTAATTCTTATCAAAGATGTTATAAATCTTCTACCCAGTACTTTACTGTCAAAAAACCAAGGGCTAGCAGGTATAATTGGTTGTATATTATAATATTTTACATGAGATGAATTGGTAGTCCATTGATACTGCCATTGTGCCTTCATACTATCATTGAACACCTTATTATAGTCCTTATAGGGAGCAGGAATATTAGGATAAAAAGATAGTCAACCCCTCTTTGCTGCCTTATCTGCTATTTCGTTACCAGAAATCCCTACGTGGCTCGGAATCCAACACAATATTATTTCTGAATTTTGTTTTACAGACAGAGTATAATACAAATGTCTGATTTGAGCTTCTACTTGTGATATATTTTGAGAGGGTCTGGACTGATCTAACAGTTCCAAGGCACTTTTTGAATCAGAGAATATGATTGCTCTATATATTTTATAATGTAAAAGTAGAAATAAACACCTTAATCGCATATAATTCAGCTGTAAAAACTGAACATATATCAGGAATTCTTTTAGTCATGGTTATTGAATTTGTTATATGTACTGCATATGAACAGTATGGAGGATCATATGATTTAGAACCATCAGTGTAGCAAAAAGTGTAGTTTGGCCATTTTTCATTGATTGTTGCTAAGAACTGGAGATTAGTACTGGTGGTAGATAATGTAACGTTTTTGGTGAAACCTAGGTTAAATTTAATTTTGATTGGATAAAGATATTCTGGGTAAGGAAAACTATAACAAGGCAGATGATCATTTTTTTCCAAGTTAAGGCAGGATATAAGTTGAAAATCTTTCATCATTAGTGGCATTTTTTTATTCGTCCTTATTATATTTTTTTCCAAGTCTTTAAATGATTTTAAAAGAAATCAGTTGTTAACGGATATAGTTTTAGAAAAATATTTTCTTGCCATTAAAGATAGCCTTAGTGAAATCGGAGGTATCCCGCTCTCAACTTCCACTCCTCGAGAGGGAGATGATCCCATTGCTCCAGTTATAGTTTTTAAACATTTTAGTTGAAGTCTATCTATTTGTGTAAATAGCTTTTTTGAGATAGGGGACAAAGCAAATAAACCATACTCAATTTTAGATCTTATGAATGACATAGAATATCAAAAGTGTGTACGGATCCGAACCCCACCATGTATATGCTAATGATTTAATTATATTATGCAGTTTAAATACAGAAGAACCTAATTCTTTTATGTGTACCGTCCAAGTCAACCGGGGGTCAAAGTGTATTCCTAGATATTTTATCGAGGGTACTTTAGGTATTGGTACCCCATTGTATATAAGATTTAGGTTTAACAATTTTCTTTTTCTTGTAAAAATTATGTTCTGTGATTTAGAGGAAGACAATGACAGTTGATTTTCATATAACCAATCTGATAATTCCATCAATGCACCATTCAGTTTATTATACAAAGCTTGTATATTTCCACCCGATGTATACATAATCAAATCATCAGCATATTGTATTATATTGCAATATGGATAAAGTAAGTTTTGTAAGGAGTACGTATAAAGATTATATAAAATTGGACTTAGTATTGACCCTTGTGGCAATACAATAAAAGAATATCTTGGGTTTGTATAAGATAAGTCTGACTTAAGGTACAGTATTTTGTGTTGTATTAGTTCCCATATGATCTTGATTATTTTAGTGTTTAAACCGAGATGAAATAGTTTTGAGATCAAGATTGATGGAACAACTGAGTCGAAAGCTGCTGATATATCAACTAGTAGAGCAGCTGTAGATTGTCCGAGTGTAAGTGCAGATTGAATGTCTGTGGTTAATTTAGTTATAAAATCCACTGTGCACTTTCCTCTTCGGAAGCCAAACTGTGAGTCCGGAAGTATATTATTTTTTTCAGCCCACCAGTCTAGTCTAGATTTAATAATTTTCTCAAAAGTTTTCCTGACACAGGAAGTCAAAGCAATTGGTCGAAAACTGGAGGGAGAGTTAGGAGGTTTGTTAGGTTTTGTAATAGGGCATATTATTTGTTCCTTCCATGATTTAGGTATTATTCCAGTATTAAATATATTATTAAATTCCTTCAACAAATGATATTTTCCAGATAAAGGGAGATTGGAAATCATAGAATATGACACTCTATCCTTGCCTGGAGATGAGTCTTTTGTATTTTTGAGGGCATAGTTAAGTTCTGCAAATGTAATATCTGAAGAAAGATAAGATACTGAGGGTTCATTAAATGTGAACTCATATTGTGGTTCAACAAAAGAGGGTGTTAAGTTACAAAAGAAGGAGTTTAAGCAATCGGGATCATAAATTTTTGTTGAAGGAGGAACGAAGGATTTTCGATATATACGGATTGTTTTCCATACTGATGTTAAGGAAGTTCTTCTTGATAAAGTTTCACAACAAGCTTTAAAAGAATCTTTCTTTTTTTAATTGAATAATTTTTTTGCTGATGCTATTGCCTTTTTTGCTTCTATGTAGTAGTGCATTGTACCTATTTGATAATATTTCTTTATGGCATTTTTCCTAAATATCTTTGCATTATAACAATCTGAATCCCACCATGGACATGGTGATCTATAATATGAGTTAGAGGAGAAGTTCGGAATACATTTGTCAGCAGAGTGATTCATTATATCGATCAGTTCTGAGTATGACAAAAAGTCATCAACAGAACTCTCAACTTCATTAGAGTAATTAGGCCAGTCTCCTTGCTTGAACTTTCTTTTTGAATTAACACTTATAGGATTATTTTGGTATTGGTTATTTCCCGTGTATACATTATTTATAATTGGAAAATGATCACTTCCATAAGTGTCGTCTAAGGTTGAGGAGTCCATCAGTGGTCCTAAAGTAGGGGAAGTTATAACCAAATCAATTATACTGTTTGTTATTGATATAGGGTTGAATCTTGTAGGCTTACCATCATTTAAGATTAAAAGATTATTATTTTCTATGCAAGCGGCCAGGATTTTACCCCCGGAATTACTAAATTTTCCATTTACCACTGATAGGTGGCAATTAAAGTCTCCCAACAAAATGAAGTCAGAGTCAATTGAAAATAGATATTGCCAACATGTGTCTGAAATTGTAGTGGGGGGGTACATATCCAGAAATCAATGTGAATGATTGTAGTTTGACAGCGATGAATTGAGCTTGCTCTGGAATGTTAGCATTATCCAGAGAAGTAATAGAAAATGATATAGTTGGTTTTATTAAACAAGCTACTCCTCCTTTACCATCAAAGTGAGAGGCTATAATTGGTATAAAATGTTTGATTTTAATACTATTGTTGGCTTTTAGCCAAGTCTCTGATAAACAGATTATATCTGGAGAAGTTTTCAAATAGGTCTAAAAGATTTGCACGATTGGCTTGATAACTTCTAAGGTTCCATTGCAAGATCCTCATCGCTGTGCTGTCCATGAAATAAGTTTGTTATTTGTGTGGTTAAGGGGCGATTATTACTCAGAGTGTCGACTTCGATAAATTTAGATATTATTTCTATGAAGGATGCTGGATTAATTTCATATAATTTTTCAATATGTTCTTCTAGTTGACCTTGATCACAGTCAATTACTGATTGTTGTGAACTATTGTCAAGTTCCTTATAACATAATTTTTTTGGGATAGGAGAGAGGGTTTTTTGGGTATAAAATTTCATGATGCATTTTTTTTGTCTCTGGATCTATGCCCTCACTTATACTTCTTTTATTTGTCTTAGCTACCTTTGCAACCGATACATAAGAGGAACTAATAGAATATGTTTTTGAGAAAGTGAAGCCAGACGTAGTCGGTGCATTTGAATCTAAATAAGGAAAATTCTTGGGAAGAAGAGATGTTGGATTTTTTATTTCTGTTATTAAATTAGAAACACAATTTTTTGGGAAAATACTATTTGCTTCTGTAAATGTGACATTATGTATAGACATGTATTCTTTGATTTTTTTTTGTCTCGCATATTCTGGGCATATTCTATCTTTTGATAATGCGTTTGGTTCGGCTGAAAAATGTGCGCCTTTACAGTGCAAGCATATTGGGACACTCCTTGGACGATGTTCTGTGTTATGTTTATTAGAAGCACATTTACTGCATTTAGTTTTTCTTGATTTGCATAAGTTTTTCGTATGGCCAAAGAGTAAACAACTATGGCACTGTGTAACAGGAAAAATGTATAATTCAGGTTTTTTGTTAGTACATAACAATTTAACATTTGTCGGTAAATATGAGAGCCTGAATGTTACATTAATAGAATAAGTATTTATGTATGTAGGATTTTCATCAGTAATTATTTTTCTTTTCCACCTTTTAACCTGGATAGCTTTAAATTCATTAAGATCGTTTATACTAGACAAAATGTCCTCTTCGGAAAAAGAGGGGTCAACATCTCTTATTATCCCTTTTGTGGTTACTGTATGATTAGGTATGAAGGCCTTTAGGTTATTTTTATCTAGGAAGTCGGTTGACTAGATCAATTTATTGGCCTCAATGTAATTATTAAACACCACGACTACCCGATTACGGCCTCTTCTTGATGCTGTGACTTTAAATACCGTTAGTCTAAAAGACACGAAAAACGACACAAATACACTAAATAACAAACTGACAGCAATTACAAACCACAATAAAAATTGTTTTACAACAAACATCTCAAAACAAATGTTTACAATAAGTTTCCAATTACCATCTCATGGATGGATGGAACACTATTTTCATCATTATTTATAGGTTTTTTTTCAATGTAAACCAGATATGGGCTTCTATCTGTTTTTGTAAAGAATTGTATTTCGTTTTGTTTAATATCGGGTGGTTTCGGGTCCGGGGGGGTGCTCCCCCCGGAACATGTGCTCATGTTTTAAGGTTAAATACTATTTAATTTGATGAGTATTGAATAATACTTATTAATAAATGAAATTAAACGATTATGTACTAATTAAACTAAATATTTGCTCTACTGTTAGTAACTAAAGTGAAAATTAATAAATTCTTACGCTCACAACGACACAGGGATACAGTCACGGTGAAGGATTCAGCACGACCCTCACAAATAAAGACACAAATGCGGTTAAAGTTTAGTTGTCCAAATGCAGAGTTGCCAACATACAATATTTTCCATGGCACTCTAGAGGTTTTTGTTTATTGAACATACAATATTATTATTTAGTGATGGGCATAATCGAATCCTATCAATAATCGATTACTTAGATTAGAATTAAATTGATAATTGAATGATCGTGAATTAAACGATCACTCGATTGATTGCTGGAGTTATCACTTATATGCTCAACTTATATTACAATTGATGTTATATACGTGTGACGCATCATTCGAGAGATCTCTTGTGCAATCATTCGAAAGATCTTTCAAGAAATCTTTGGAGCAATCACTCGAGCAATCTCCAGTAGATCTCACGATGCTCAATTATATTCACAATCGACCGAATCGATTATTTTCATTGAAATAATCCCATCACTATTATAATTATATTCCCAGCAAACCAAATCATATAATATATACATAATATTTATGTAATACATATAACATATACAGAGAGTTTTATGTAACACCGAACATTATCAATATTCATTTTCGTATATTCTATTTATCAAACCAAAGCATGATTTGACACCTCTGATTTTTTAGGTTATGTGCAAATTGGGTTGCCTATATGACCATTACAAATTGTAGCCAATCAATCGCAATTAATGCCTCGACTTGTGAATACAGGGTTTTTTTCTTTCAAGTATACATGTCCCAATTATATGCGGTAAATTTTTAGATAATCGTTGTTTTTTTAAAAGAGTTCAATTCGAAACCTAAAATGAGTGTGTTCCACTCCCAGACTAAGCATGAAGTAAAATTTCGAGTTTAGAAAAGCCTGAAAATTTGGTTTGGTCGCGTAGCGCGAAGCGCGGAGCGGCCAAACCAAATTTTCAGGCTTTTCTAAACTCGAAATTTTACTTCATGCGCCACCGGTACAAAACACTGACATATTACGAAGTTTAAAACACACCGCTAAACTTTACATTGAATCAGTGTTTTGTGTCGGTGGCGCATGAAGTAAAATTTCGAGTTTAGAAAAGCCTGAAAATTTGGTTTGGCCGCTCCGCGCTTCGCGCTACGCGACCAAACCAAATTTTCAGGCTTTTCTAAACTCGAAATTTTACTTCATGCTTAGTCTGGGAGTGGAACACACTCATTTTAGGTTTCGAATTGAACTCTTTTAAAAAAACGATTATCTAAAAATGTACGGCATATAATTGGGACAAATTTTCAGGCTCTTCTAAACTCGAAATTTTACTTCATGCTTAGCCTGGGAGTGGAAAACACTCGCTTAAAGCTTCAAATTGAATTCTTTTAATAAACCGAGCGTCGGAAAATGTACAACGTAAGCATATGGATACTAAAAAGAAAAATTCTCGTTATGAAAATGTTCGGTTACATAAAACTCTTACATATACCGGATGACCCATTTTAATTTATCCACTGGAATATGTTGTGAAATATGCATCGTAGAAAAAAATATTCCAAACAAAAGTTTAATGGTTTCGAGGGGGCCAACCGATCCTATACTCCCCGGGGGGTGGGAGAGGGGGGCAACTTTAGAATCTTAAATAGGAATCCCTATTTTTTATTTCAGATTCAGATTATACACCAAAAATGACGTAGGTTTTATACGAGAATTTTTTTTGAATTCGTGATAGATGGCGCTGTATTCGCTTAATTTATCCATTAGATTATCTCGACAAATGTGCATCGTACAAATAAATGTCTCGAACTAAAGTTTAATGGTTTCGAGGTGGCCATCCGGTCCCATGAAATGTTCGCCACGACTACCCTCCCGGGGGTGGAGGAGGGGGGCAACTTTGAATTCTTAAATAGGAACCCCTATTTTGTATTTCTGATTCGGATTCTACGGCAAATATTATTTAGGTTTTATCCAAAACATTTTTTTGAATTCTTGATAGATGGCGGTGTAGTCGCAAAAATGAAGACGTTTCCGGAAAAAATGAAAAATTGCCTTCAAAAAATCAAAACAAACAATTCGACGACGCTTGCTTGGGTATTTTAATTCCGACTAGTTTTTCAACGGCATTTACGGGGACCGTGAGTCGTGGAATGAAAATAAGTAATAATAAGTATGTAAAATATACTTCACGAGTCTTTTTAACTCCTGGTAGATAAATAAATCTTGTTTTTTGTCAACGGGCAGACGGATTGCAACACAAAATACCTATTCATAATTTTGTTCACTATCGACATAGGAAGCGTCATCTTACCGCCGGCATGTTAGGTCGGATTTTTTAAATTTATTTAAACATTAGTCTTTTTACAATAATTCTTTTGTACATCAAGTAGCCCTAACAAGGGCTGACATTTCAACAGCCATTTAAGCAATTAGATGCTCAAAAGTCGCACCATTGTTCTCATGACAAAGATGAATTCGACGTTCAAAATTCCTCACTGTATGCAAAAGGGTGTTGCGCGGAATACTGTTGCACGCAGCTTGGATCCTTTGAATCATGTCGTCTCTAGTAGTTGGTCTTTCTCGATAGACAGTATCTTTCAGGAACCCCCACAAGTAGAAGTCGGGAGCTGTCAGATCTGGTGACCTTGCTGGCCATCTAATTGTACCCCCTCTCCCTATCCACTTGCCAGGATACGTTTGGTCTAAATATGTTTTCACTATATTTGCAAAATGTGGAGGAGCACCATCTTGCTGAAACCACAGTCTCATCCTTGTCTCCAGATCCACATGTTCGATTAAGCCGGGAAGATCGTCTCGAAGAAAATTCAAGTAATTCGCACCGGTTACAGTGCCCTCGAAAAAATATGGACCGATTAAGTACCCGTTGACTTCATTTTCTTTGCGTGATTATTAAAAGGTGCGAAAAAAGTGATCAATTAAAATTCTGCCGAATTACAAGTGACCGTTTCGGGAGGACGGTGCGACCACTGGAAGGTCGAATAATGCGCGAACATTGTCGCCGTCCCGTTCGCAAAGTGTGACCGTTCGATCGAGTCGAGAGAGTGATCAGCTGAAAAGTGGACAGTCGCACAAAAGGACGTTTTATTTTGTTGTTGTTTTGTCAACTGATTTCTGAGAGACTGTGGATTTCAAATCGTCAAACTGGAGCGATTACCGGAATACCTTCGGGACACCGTCGATTGGTTTATGGGAAAGGCGAGGCGCAAAGAAAGGGAAGGTACAGATGCAACAAATACTGGAGATTCGAAGCTTTACTTAGAGTCGGCCGTGCTTGAGAGTAAACTGTCGGAGATGGACATGAGGCTCCTTGTGGATTTACCGGCAGGTTTAGATTATAACGAGTGGCTGACGTCACACACAATGGCTTTGTTTGATCACGTGAACTTAGTATACGGAAGTGTTAGTGAATTTTGTACTATAATTGATTGTCCTGACATGACTGGACCTGGACAAAGAACATATTTATGGTTTGATGAAAAGGGGAAGAAAACGCGAGTTGCAGCCCCACAATATATAGATTACGTTATGACTTTTACACAGAAAACGATTAGTGATGAAACCATTTTTCCTACTAAATACGCTAACGAATTTCCTTCGTCATTCGAATCGATTGTGAGGAAGATAGTGAGGTTGCTGTTCCACGTGGTGGCACACCTGTACGCAGCACACTTCAAAGAGGTAGTCCTGCTGGGCCTCCACGCGCACCTGAACCTGACGTTTGCGCACCTGACTGCTCTGCAGCACCGCTTCTCGCTCATTGAGCCGAAAGAGACAGAGGTGCTGCGGGACCTGGAAGTGGCGCTCAGACTCACAGAGGATGGCAACAGCAATAGCCAGGAGGCGGCGGCCACTACGTCCACCGCTGACAACGAGTCAATAGACAACAACGCCGCCGATTCGGACAGTAAATCCCACAACACAGACAATACAGCTGGTACTGATTCAAAATCGTAGTGGCTATTTGATTTTTATTTGAAAACGAGCCTGAAAGGACACATGGCAAAATTAGGCTAAAAAAAGAGAATTAAAAAAGCGTTAGCAATTTTAACCATTAGAGCATGTGATTTTCCAAGACATATTAGTGACTTCTATATTAATTTTTTTAGTGCTATTTTATTTATTGTTTTATCCTCTTTTTATTTATATATCGATAAATTTATTAATAAAAATCGATTTGAATTAGAACGGGAATGCGAGATAATTTCGAGAGAAAGAGAGTAAAAAAAAAGAAGTTACATTTGTTTTTTTTTTTAAATCAAAATTAATTATATAGAGGGCGCTGACTTAAGCAAAGCTGACTTTATTAGCCCACCAGTCCGATTTTTTGTAAATAGTAATAGGTTGAGAGCGGTTAGGAAGAAAGAAGAAAATTAAGAAAGAAAAAAGGTTGTATATTGTACAGAAGCAAAAAAAATGATGTACTTATATAGCAAGAGAGCACTGGTAACGTGAAATTCCTTCATTTGTTTTCTTTTTCTAATTTTTATTTTTGTACAAAGAACACTATCCCCACACCCTCCTCTAAAAAAAGTACCCGTTGACAATACCGCACCACACATTCACAGTCCAGCGGTGTTGGTGGTCCACTTGCTTCATCCACTGAGGGTTTTCCGGCGACCAATAGTGACTGTTATGGAGATTCAATAACCCGTCACTGCGGAATGTAGCCTCGTCAGAAAACATCACGAATTTGAAAAAGTCTGCGTCATTCTGCATTTGCTGTATTGCCCACTGACAAAACATTTGCCGTTGTTCATGATCCTGTTCACTTAATGCCTGGTTCAAACACACGTGGTACGGGTGATACTTCGAGTGTTTTAAATATCTTCTCGCAGTCTCTCTCGGGATGCCAATTTGGTGCTGTATTTCGCGAAGTGATATCTGGGGGTTCAAATGGATCATCGCTAAAACTGTTAAAATGCGCGGATTCATACGATGATCATTGATGGGGTTTCGCTGTCGACGTTGAATATTTCCTCTCCTACATCTCGATTCAATATGACGAATCGCTGAATGATTGGGATGATGCTGCCGTTGGGGAAATCGTCTTCTGTATAATGCCGCAGCTCTTCGATAAGAATGGCGACATTCTCCTAGGACAAGGAGAATATCCACCGTTTCATTCGGAGAATAATCGCTCATTCCGGATTCTTCTACAAAGCGTTCTCAGTTCTCACGTCACAAGACATCGAGGTATGTGTACGAAGTGTCAGAAAAACTAGTCGGAATTAAAATACCCAAGCAAGCGTCGTCGAATTGTTTGTTTTGATTTTTTGAAGGCAATTTTTTATTTTTTCCGGAAACGTCTTCATTTTTGCGACTACACCGCCATCTATCAAGAATTCAAAAAAATATTTTGGATAAAATCTACATAATATTTGCCGTAGAATCCGAATCAGAAATACAAAATAGGGGTTCCTATTTAAGAATTCAAAGTTGCCCCCCTCCTCCACACCCGGGAGGGTAGTCGTGGCGAACATTTCATGGGATCGGATGGCCACCTCGAAACCATTAAACTTTTGTTAGAGACATTTATTTGTACGATGCATATTTGTCGAGATAATCTAATGGATAAATTAAGCGAATACAGCGCCATCTATCACGAATTCAAAAAAAATTCTCGTATAAAACCTACGTCATTTTTGGTGTATAATCTGAATCTGAAATAAAAAATAGGGGTTCCTATTTAAGATTCTAAAGTTGCCTCCCTCTCCCACCCCCCGGGGAGTGGGGGTGACGAACATTTTATAGGATCGGTTGGCCCCCTCGAAACCATTAAACTTTTGTTTGGAATATTTTTTTCTACGATGCATATTTCACAAGATATTCCAGTGGATAAATTAAAATGGGTCACCCGGTATAATATATGTGTGTTTGCTGGGTTCTTACAGCAAAAACATAAATTCCTTATCAAGTATTCCTATAAACTCAAAAAATGTTATAAAAATATTATTAGTATGCACATGTAATAACAAAAAACGTATATTTAAGCTGCACGTTTCTAATCGTAATCATAACTAAAAAAGCTGAAAGCGCTAATTTCTTTTTTTTATGCATATCCAATTAGTATAATTTATAAAACGGGAGTGGATAGGGGAACACGAGTAAGTTATCATGCTGGACAGAGCTAAGATCATGCTCAAACTAAACTTACCGATTAAAAACCCAATAAAGTCGGTACCCTCCACCGAAAGAAACGCAATGCAATCCAAACAAACAAAAAAAACACATGTACAATTCGGAAAAGAACACAACATCCGCCCATTTTTTTTGTTAATCGTACAGAGGGCAAACGTAAAAATTAAAAACAGAAGTTGCAAATTAATCCATGGACACAAAAGAATAGAACTGGTGTAAAAAACATTAAGCTCCCGAAATGCAAAAATTAATACTAGAAAGTACAGGGCGCAAAAATAATGACTCGAAAGTAGAGTGCGCAGAAATATACACTCGAAAGTAGAGGACGCAGAAATTAAAGGTTTTATAATGCGATTTTGTAGGATCGCTGATTTTGATTTGAAAATAGAAGGCTCAGAAATTAAAGCTTTTATAACGCGATTTTGCGGGATCGCTGATTTTGATTTGTCTATTTTCAACGTGTTATTATTTTTACAAATATTCAACAAAAAAAAATAACATAACTGTTGTTCTATCTAAATGTTACTTTAACAAACCTTTTCACTAGATAAAGAGCACAAACTGGGTTATTATAGCCTTTAATATTCTCTCTCCTTCATAAATGCATTCATAGGGGAAGCTTATTCATTTTTCTTTAGCGTTAAAAAAGGTTAAATATTAGATTCAAAGAACACAGTTATCACATAAAAAACCAGAATCCAGAAAAATCTGCAATTGCACATCATAACTTTACAACAGGTCATAAATTCAGCATCAACAATATGAAACTCCTAAAAGAGTCCAATAAGTATCAATTAAACATGTTGGAAGCCATAGAAATGCGTAAAAATAAAAATAATTTATTGAACTTCGATTTTAGTCCCTTAAATAACCCGCTTCTAAATTTGTTACCTCCATAAACAACACGCAATAAAATTTGTTAACCCACCCAAAGGTCTTCCCTTAATCTGGGTTTTTCCCTTTAATCCACTGTAGGTATAAAAAAATCGCGCAACAGTTGTAAGAATTAGTTGTTATTGAAAATGAGTGCTTAGCACTTGAAATATATATCTAACCATTAGAAAATAAAGTGTGAAGAAAGGATACAACAGTGTTAATTATTTATGTTAAAAAAGGTAATTATTTTTAATACTACTGAAAGTGAGTTAATACAGTGCGATCATTTAAGATATAAATTAGGATAGGCTTTGAATTTTAAAGTAGATTGGTACTACTGACTGTCAACACATAGTTTAAAATAACCTCAAATTTATTTCATTATTCAATTAGCATTGTGGGCAACCGAGTAAAAAAATATAGTTCATTTTAAAGCGTTAAACGAGTGTTTTCCACTCCCAGGTTAATTTCAGGTTTAGAAAAGCCTGAAAATTTGGATTTGCTGGGCGGAGCAAAGCGATTTGAGGTTATGGTAAACTATGTGTCAGTAGTGCCAATCTAATTTAAAGTTTGAACGAAGCATATTCAAATTTATATTTTAAAAGATCGCACGGACAATTACAATGTAAACTTCCCCTACTAATATTGTTATTTGTAAATTTCGTAATTAAACGTGCCAAAAATAATGATTGCCTCTTTACCTTGTGAAAATTCATTAGGAAAACTGTAAAAGGTTACTTTCGAAAAATGACTGAGGTGTGATTGTTAACGTTAGATGAGTTTTTAAATTTATTGAACAAACAAATTAGTGATGGGCAAAATCGAGTATCTGAACAATTGATCAATCAATGATTGATCAGTTGATCAATTGGATCGATCAAAGGATTGTTGAGTGGAATAATCGATTAATTTAAGGTGAGATGTTTTCATAATAGAAAATTTCTCAATTATTGTATTGCTCATATAATTTATCTAGAAATTAGAATATATTTTGGCTCAAAACACTGAAAATCATAAAATGAGACTTGTTTAACTTTTCAAAAATGGCATTATTTTTTAGGATATTACTCAAACTAAGTCGAAGTATATTTTGAACTTCACTTTAAATCAGTGTTTTATATGCGTGGCGCATGAAGTAAAATTTTGAGTTTAGAAAAGCCTAATTTGGATTGGCTTTTGTAAACTCGAAATTTTACTTCACGCGCCACGCTTATAAAACACTGAAATATTGTGAAATACAAATTATTTTTGTTTAACAGAATATTTATAATCCTGCTATATTGGTTAATTTCAGAAAACATCAGTTCCATTAGTTTTAAGAAAATGTATCTGAATGGCTATTTCTATTACTTAATTTTTCATAAAGTATATCATACTTGTAATAATTTATAGTACAAGAGAATTGAAAAAAGACAAAGTCAACATTTTATGCTAACGAACTCGATCGATATAAATAGAAAAAATTAGTCATATTTTGATTGGAACTTTTCACTTTCCCCCGTATGTATATACATACCTATGTATAAGGTACTTTATGTTGTTTATAATTTTGATTTTTAATATCATCAGATTATTGCGCATCAATTGTTTGATGTGTTTATGTGTATAAAAATTGGAAGCAGCCGAACTCTACTGTAGACTATCCTGAATGTACAACCGGCTAAACTCGGGCTTGGGAAAGTTATTAACCTTAACATTGGTTAGATTGTAAATAGCCCGGTCGCTCCTAACCCTGTTGACGTGGTGCCGCGGACACGCCATCTCCTCAGCGTGAACGTTCTGATAGACGAACCCGCTGAGCGGCCGTTGCCTGCGCACGCCGAAAGAGGCGCTGTACCGTTTCTCGGGCGGCGTGTACGGCCGCGCGTAATAGTGATCGAAGTTGCTGTAGAGCTGGTCGAGGGAGTGGTCGCGCGGCGGGGGCGGGAGCATTAGGTGGGGCAGCGAGTTGCTGTTGCGGACGACGTCCGGCTTTTGGTAGCGCGGGGAGCGGTCGTAGAGGGGCGGGGGCGGCGGGGTTAGGAACGAGTGGGCGACGTCGCAGTGGTTGGACGGCACTATTTGGTGGGCCCTTTGCAGGGGCTTTTTGAACGGGGTGTACGTACCGGTGTTTTCTGTCGTCTGCCGGTACACTCCAGGAATTTCCGTTGATAACGGTACTTGTTGTCCATTCTGAAAATAAAATTAAGAAAGAATTCAAATCAAAATTCACAAAGAGCCATAACAGATAGTACGTATGAAAAAAATATCAAATACGATTCTTTTAATACAACATACTAGGTGAATATTCCTAAACCCAACATAGGCGATTAACATGGGAAGAACGTTCTTTGCATATTGCCGCTCCCCATTTCAATTTAAAGTCGGGTTTCTCAACCAGGGGGGGGGGGGTACGCCACATTAACCCATTAGGCGCCATTGATGCATATACGCAACATTATTAATTTTATGTTAATTAAATTACTAAATAAGTTAATCTATTATATTATTTGAGTTGACTTGAAAAACGTAAATATTTTTTTATTCAAATATCTCTATTATTACCCTCTTAAAAAAATGTTTTCAGTGTATTTCTAACTTCACGATATTTCAGTGTTTTATACGCGTGGCGCATGAAGTAAAATTTCGAGTTTAGAAAAGCCCCATGAAAATTTGTCTCGGGTCGCTGCGCGACCCTTGACAAATTTTCTACACGGGGCTTTTCTAAACTCGAAATTTTACTTCATGCTTAGTCTGGGAGTGGAAATACTCATTCTAAACTTCATATTGCACGTTTTTATACAAAATCGACGAATGCCTTACATTTCCAGCGTATACAATATGTAAATTTAAAAGAAAAATTCACAGTATGTAAAACAATAAGTCACTAAAAGAAGTGTAGAAATTTACCTAAAATCAACTTTTTGAGTTAACTCTATAATGGCTTGGCCGTTAATGGGTTAAATCTCATGCTTTTCTAAACTCGAAATAGTACTTCATGCGACACGTGTATACGCCACTGATTTAAAATGTAGTTAGAAATAAAGCGCTAAAGCAGTTTCCTAGAGACGCATTTTCACCAAAAGTTGATTGAATACTACTATTGTAGGAAAGAGACTGGGGAGGGAAGAAAACATACGTGGGAGCACAAGGATCAACAGTAATTGACTACGTGATTATCAAGGGAATAGCAAGAGAGGAAGTGAGGAAGATGGAAGTGGAGGAGGTGCTGGGATCGAATCACCTGCCGTTGAGAGTGGAACTAAGGATAGGAAGGAATGAAGAAGGGAAACAGGAGCAAGAAATAAGAAGCTAGAGAGTGGGAGAGAGGCGATTAAGGCCATGAGGAGGAAATTAGAGAAGGTAGAATGGGAGGAGATAAGTTCATTGGAGGAGATGGAGAAGACCATAATAGGATGCGGAAGAAAGGTGAAGGGAACAAGGAGGAAGGGGCAAGAGTGGTTTGATGAAGAATGTAAACGAGCGAAGAGGGAGGTGAGGAAAGTAATGAGAGAATATATAAAGAACGGAGGAGAGGGAAAGAGGATGATGGAAGCGAGAAGGGCATACGAGAAGGTGTGCGAAAGGAAGAAGCTGGAAGTGGCAGAGAGAGCAGTGGAGGAAATGAAGGAGTGTAGGAACGAGAGAGAAATGTGGAATGCATTGAGGAGAGGGAAAGAGATGAGGAGGATAGGGGTGTCGTTAGAAGACTGGACCAGAAAGTGTAAGGAGGAGTGCGGTGAACAAGGGATAGTAAGAGAAGTAGGGCGAGGGATTGGAGGAGAGGAATTTACGGAAGAGGAAACAGAAAGAGCGTTCAAGGAGGTGAAGGGAGGAAAGGCGGCCGGAAGAGATGGATTGAAGGCAGAAATGTGGAGAGAGATAGGAGAAGGGGGGAAGAAGAAATTCCGAGAGCTAGTAAATGGAATATGGAGGGGATGGGAGAGCATGCCAGAGGCATAGAGAGTAGGCAGGATATGCCCGATATATAAGGGAAAGATGAGAGGAAAGCAGAGAACTATAGAGGGGTGACAATTATGAGCACGGGATACAAAATACTGATGATTATGTTGAAGAACAGATTAGAAGTAGAGGTAGAAGAGTAGAGGATGCTGCCAGAGTCGCAAGGGGGATTTAGGAGGGGGAGGGGAACGAGGGACCAGGTATTTACCCTAGCGAGGATGACAGAGAAAGTGATGGAAGAGAAAGGGCGTGTGTATGCGGTGTTTGTAGATCTGAAAGCGGCGTATGATTCAGTACCGAGGGAAGATATGGTAGAGTGTCTGAGGCGAAAGGGAGTGAGTGACGAAGTGGTTGAGTGTGTAAGGGAGGTGTATAGGGAAACATGGGTGGAAGCAAAGGTGGGGGAAGAAGTATCGGAAAGGTTTAGGACATGGAAGGGCTTGAGACAGGGGTGCCCCATGAGTCCGGTCCTGTTTAATATATACATAAGTGAACTAGAAGAGGTGTTGAGAAAGGGGCAGAAAGGGGGAGTGGTGATTGGAAAGGAGAAAGTATGGTTATTGGCGTATGCAGACGATATAGTGTTGATGGCGAGAGATTGGGAGGGAGTGAAAGGCATGTTGAAAAGGGTGGAAAGATATATGGATAAGAGAGGAATGTGTGTGAATGTGGGGAAAACGAAATGGATAAGGTTTAGGAATAAAGGGAGAGAGGGGAGAGTGGGAGAGCTAGAATGGAAGGGAGAGGTGATTGAGAGAGTGAAAAGTTTCAGATACTTGGGATTTATTTTCAAAGGGACGGGTGGGTATGAAGAGCATATAAGGTGGGTACAAGGAAAAGCGAGGAGAGCATGGGGAATGGCATGGAGAAAATGGGGGAGATGGATGGAGAATAGTATTAAGGTGACATGCAAGGTGTGGGACGCGTGTGTAAGACCGATACTAATGTAGGGGGTAGAAGCATGGGGAACGAGAGCGTATGAGGTGATTGAAAGAGAACAGTTATGGTTCCTGAGACGGATGCTGGGACTAGAGAAGTCGACACCGGGATATATATTGTTGCAGGAAACGAATAGAGAGAGATTGGAATGTGAGGCGGTGGAGAGAGTGGTGAAGTATGAAATGAAATTATGCGGAGTAGAAGAGGAGAGATTGGTGAGAATAGTATGGGAGGCGTGCATGAAAGTAGAAGGGGGGAGGTGGAGGGAAGAGAGAAGGAGAATGTATGAAAGGGGAGGACTGGCAGAGAGGAAGGTACAGGAATGGTTGGGTAGAGGGGTGAAGGTGGCGGCGTGGATGAGAGAGAAGATGAAGGAGGTGGAAGCGCAGGAGAGACAAGGACGGATAGACAAAAGTGAATATAATGATATGTTTGGGAGATGGCAAGTATATGGGAGGGTGCCGAGATACATGAGTGAGGATGGGTGGAACAGGGATGAAAGGGTGATAATGGCGAGGGCAAGGTGTGGGTCTGGGGAGAGGGGAAGGAAGAGATGGATGGGGGAAGAATATATGAGATGTAGGTTGTGTGAATGGGGGAAGGATACGTGGAGGCACTTGGCGGAGGAGTGTGAGGGTGTGAGTAAGGAATGGGTGGGAGTGAAAGGGAATAGAAGGGTGACGGAATGGATGAGGGAGGACGGAGCTAGGGTAAAGACGCTGGAGAAAGTGGGACGGGAGAAAGAGGGCAAGATGTGAAGGGAAGAAAAATAATAGAATGCAGAATGCTTAAAATAATGAAGAAATATTTTGCCATAAGACGTGGCTTCGCTAAGGGTTAGAATTAGGAAAACAGATTGCTAATATGCAGGGGTAAGGACGCTGGAGAAGTTGGGGAGGGAAAGGAAAGGAGGGAGAAGAGGGGCAATAATATAGTATTGAGATTGTAAGAATATAGTGTTGACATTGTAAATAGTTTTACGATATGCTAATAAAGGTCTTTTTTTTTTACTACTATTGTAATAAAAAAACTTAAGTTTATAGTGTCATCTTAACATCTCAATCAGTTTAGACTTTACCGTGGCGACATATTCTATTCAATGATTGCTGCTTTACTTCGGTAGTGGCATAACTAAAAAAGTGATTTTTATATTTTGTATTGAATCTATTCAAAGGTCAGTGAACTTTTATTGTAGAGAACGGCATATCTTCATTTCCTCTGAATAGCCACCAGAGGGCAGTTGTGTCGGTATCAACTTGAATAGATTCAATGCAAAACATAAAAATGACTTTTTTTAATATTAAGTGAATTGGATAGCTAACGCCATCTAAACGCATTAGCTATCCAATTCACTTAATAGTGTTCACATATCAGTTTGATATAGTAAGAAATGTTCAGTATTCCTCAGCACTGGGTCGGGACCACACTGAAGAGGACGTTAAAGTCCGAAACGCGTCTGTGGGTTTTGACTTTTGTGACTTTTTTTTAGTTGTGCCACTATCAAAGTAAAGAAGCGATATTATATTTTATATAACTTAAATAATGGAACAACAGTAAATGCAGAAAAATCTGTAAATTTGTTTGAGAAGACTTCGATAACCTAGACGAAGCAAAATGATAAGGAATACATTGGAAAAAATGTTGTAAAATTTAGCTACAAATGGGAGTAATGAGGCTTAAGTGCAGTGCAGAAATTCGCACTCCCCAAAGAACCAGAACCAGATTTGAGTCAGTTTTTTTAGATATTCTCTATGATGAGAGAGATTTAAAACTACGTGCAGTTAATAGACTTCGATACCCTAGTCGAAGCAAAATGATGAGGAATACATCGGAAAGAATGTTGTAAAATTTAGCTACAAATGGCATTTATTATTTAAATAAAGAACAACTTACTTGCATTGCATTCCCGTACAATTTTATAGGCAGTGTTGGTTCAGCAATGATTGGAGTTTTTCCCATTTCGATTTTGTATTCATCCGTAACGACTCCCCTTCTGTAAACAACCCCAAATTAATACTACCCTATACAAGAATGATCCTCTAAGTTCATAACCTCAAATATAAGAAGAAAATCAAGAAAATAAAGTTTCAACATTTATTTTAATTAGAAACTTCGCAATAGTCTAAAGTGTCATTTATTCTAATCACAAAATATTTAATACATCGACTGCAATACCAAAAATGTATATATGTACATATCTTACATTGGGATATAATGCAGTAAACATGTTAAATAAATAGAAATAAATTATACAATGTGGTCCAATTGAAAGTAGAGTTTTTTTTTAAATAGTCACATTGTATAATGCTCCTAATTAGTATGTAAGAAAGATGGAAATCAATTTGATAAAATAATTATTACACAAAGTATTTTCTCTAAATAGTATGCCAGCAAATAAATTATGTAAATGATATAGTTTCATTCCAGTGTAGTTAATATTTCTGAACTCACACTTTTCTTCTTCTATAAGCAGCATAAACGAACATTGCAATTAATTCTCTGCAGTCAACTCTCAGATCGTTGTGAATTATCAGTGAGATGTGCTAAAGAGACGTTATACATACTTTTTTTTTAATTACCCATCCATGTGTATTCCTAGTATGTACTGGTTAATAATAATTTGATTTGATTGCTTTAAAATATATGTTTACCTGTCGATTAATGAGGGTCCCAATGGTCCGCAGAGGATGTGCAAACAATTAAGACACACGTTGCCCTGCGAGTACGGATTGAACGAGTCCTGTCCGCGCTTCGAGGCGAACGAACCCTTGATGTCCTCGTTGGTCGTCTGGTTGCTGGTGGTGAGGTAGGTGTGGAAGCCGGCCAGTCCGAGGATGCTCCAGACACTGAAGAAACATATCAGGGCCACCACCATGCTGGCCGGCGACTGTTTCACCGCTTCCAGGAACTGTCCGTCTTCTTTACTAACTGTATTCATTTATCAATAACATTAGATTAGATAATAAATCTTAATTAGATCATTTCTTTCTGTGTGAGTTTTTTTTAGATATTTTCTATGGAGATCTTGGAAACTATAAGCTTAACCCATATAGTTTCCGAGATCTCCATGGAGAATTTCTAAAAAAACTCATATGAAATTGGACTAATTTTTGAGACAAAAATTTGGTATTAAAACTTGTCTCAAAAAGTGTTGTATAATATAAATGTCTGTGTTTTTTTTTGTGGGAGAGAGAGTAGATAGAGGAGCAAGAGAAGGAGAATGTATGAGAGGGTGGGTTTGTGGGAGACGAAGGTGATGGAATGGCTCGGGAATGGGGTAAAGATTGATGTGAGGGTGAAAGAGAAGGAGGAGGTGGAAGCACAGGAAAGACAGGGGTGTATAGAGAGGAGTGATTACAGCGTTAGGTACGGGAGGTGGCAGGTGCATGGAAGAATGCCGAGGTATTTGGTGGAGGGGGGATGGATTGGGAAGGAAAGGGTGGTGCTGGCGAGGGCGAGGTGTAGGTCAGAGGAGAGAGGAAGGAAAGTGTAGGTGGGGGAAGAGTATGAGAAGTGTGTAATGTGTGAGCAGGGGAGGGATACGTGGTGTCATTTGGTGGGGAGTAAGAGGCAATAGAAGAGTGACGGAATGGATGAGAGAGGATGGGGCCGGGGTAAGGACACTGGAGAAGTTGGGGGAAGAGAGGGAAAGCAGGAGAAAGAGAGGGGGTAGCGATTAGTGTAGATGTAATGTATTATTATGATAATAAAGGTTTCTTTTTTTTATAAATGTCTTTGTATTACACGATGCCAATTTGGCTCAAAATAATAATATGAAGGCATGCGCACTACATAATCAGCTGACGGTTCATTTTAAAAGTAATAGTGTAATCAGTGTTTTAATAATAAATACGGTTACTTTGCAAAACAAATAGTAATAAAATGATGAATTTATTTATTAAAAATTGAAATTCAATGAAATATAATAAATATAAAATATTTATGGATGGTAAAGTAGAAATCCTTCATCAAATGAAATCAGTGTATTTAGTTGTTCACTGATTGTGCTATTAGATGTCACGGGCTTGCATCATAAACTTTTTGTTACAATAACCAGTTGCAGCACAAATGGTAGTTTAAATAATTGTGTAATGCTCTTAAAATCAAAGAATTAAACGCTCTGTAAACGCAAAGGACAAGAAATCAGATTTATAATTCTGCCGTTGAGATTATATTTTTTCAAACAAACACATGAATCACACTGCGCATGCCTTCATGATAAAATGTGATGAAAATACAACATTTTATACAAGAATTTAGAATCAACACATTTTCTGTGTTAGAAAATTGAATCTAATTGTTTGTCTCAAGAATTAGTATCTTTCCAACATTAACTCAATCTGTTATTTTAATATGTTAGCTAATTTAATTATGTGATTTTGACAAAGATAAAACTGCATTAAATTGATTTTTTTTTTTATTTCGTTTGTTTGCACATTCAGATAATAACTTAGTGAAGTGTGGGTTCACCATTGTGTTAATTCGATAGATAAGGTACAGATTGTTCGATGTCGACATAATCAGCGTTTTAGATAAAAATGGTCGTGTACTTACTTAAAATTAAATGAGCGATGGAGCAAGCGAAAATAAACACCGCGAGGAAGGCCAGCGATACTATGAACATGTAGAAGAACCGGTAGTTTCTCCTTCCCACACAATTGCCAACCTAGAAATGAATATAAAACGAAACGTTAAAAGTACAAATAATCAATCGAAGCAAGAAGTAAAAGTTGTACAACGGCTTACACTAGGACGATCGGAAGGAGTTTTCCCTCCGATCGTCCTTGTGACCTAATCATTCTACAAAACAGTGCGTTTATTTGAAAAGATATCCAAAATACTAGTTTTATTTAGTGATCTTTATCTTTATTAAAACGGAAGGCCAATACATAATTACTTAAATACAAAAAAAAAATAGAACAAAAAACAAATAAAATAAAAAAAAGACAATAACACGCACTATAAAACAAATAGTGTAAAAAACTTGGTAGATGACAGTTTCACATATCAAGTTTAAACATAACAATAAAACAACAGACGTTTACAATGATGTTAACGAGCGCCGTAGGGTGTTGTACGAGTCCGAAAAGAAGTCAATATTGACTTCATTGGCGTTCCTTAATATGCGTGTTGACGCGGAGTGCAGAGCGTAATCCGTCCTTCTAAATGGTACGTTAAAAGTCGGTATTTTCCGTAAAGGTCTAGGCGGAACATGCATTCCTATCCAATTTAGAATGTCCGGACAATCGATTAGACCATTTACAATTTTGTAAACAAGAGTTACATCATAGTTAAATCGACGTTGCTCTAAACTTTGGATGCCAAAACGGTTGCAGAGTTCTTTGGTGCTCCCGATAATGTTAAATTTATAGCCTAAAAAGCGAACAAACTTCCTTTGGATGCATTCGAGTCTGTCTTTGTCCACCGCCGTATATGGAGACCAAACACAAGAACCATATTCCAGATGGTAACGCACTAAAGAGTAGTATAGTATGAGTACCGTCTTCGAATCGGAGAACTCTCTGGAGTTCCGTTTCACGAATCCCAGAAGCTTATAAGCTTTGGCGATAATGTTGGATACGTGTTCGTTGAAAGAGAGCACGGAATCGAAGACCACACCCAGATCCCTGATTGATGTTACGCGTTCCAAAGGTACGTCCATCAATTGGTATCCATACACAACGGAAGACTGACGTCGAGAAAAAGTTATTACTTTGCATTTGTTCAAGTTAAGTTGAAGCTTATTAGACCGACACCACGTTTGAAATGATAGCAAGTCATTCTGCAACCGAACGGCATCATCGTAAGTACGAACTCGCATGAAAATGTTCATGTCGTCGGCGTATAGGAGACATTGGGCATTTACGAAACATTCAATAACATCATCCACAAACACATTAAAAAGTAGTGGTCCCAAATAAGACCCTTGGGGAACACCGGAGGTGACAGAAATATTACGCGATACACATTGGCCAATCCGAACCATCTGAGATCTACCAGTGATATACGATTTGATCCACTGGAGAACGAGACCTCCAATGCCGAGATTACGCAATTTTTTGATGAAAATACAATGATCAACACTGTCAAACGCCTTCGAGAAATCGGTATAGACGGAGTCGACTTGTAAACGATCGACGAAGGCGCTGACTATGTAAGATTCGTAGATTAGAAGATTAGTTACGGTAGTTTTTCCCGTACGGAATCCATGCTGTTTTAAAGATATCAATGGTTGGAGTAATTCAGTCAGGTAACTGGTTACTAGTCTTTCAAACAGTTTAGGGATCGCTGACAAAATAGATATCGGTCTGTAATTTTCAAATAGTTTCACATTCCCTGATTTATGAATGGGAGTGATGAATGCACCCTTCCAAATTGAGGGAAATATTCCCTCAGTAAGAGATTTGTTGAAAAGGATCCACAGAGGCCTACTGAGTGAAAATGCACAGTTCTTTAAAAATGAGGCAGGTAAACCGTCGGGTCCAGAGTTATGGGTTGCTTTAATTGAGATGAGTTCGTATAAAACATCAGTAATTCTTATTTTCTGGAAAACACACTCATTAATATGATTGTAGGAAATAGTATTAGAATTGCACTTTGAGCCGTGGGTGTGGGGATTGTACACCGATCCGAAAAACGTAGCAAAATTATTTACTATGCCATCAGGAGTGTCAATTAAATTATCACCAATAGTGAAAGTTGATGGAATATTATTAGATGTTCGCTTCGAGTTAACGTAATTCCAAAAAGTTTTGGGATTGTGTTTGATGCTATCTTCAATTTCCTGGATGTAATTGGTGTGGCAGATCCGAGCAGAGTCTTTGCATTGCTGCCTAACAAAACTAAATTTACGATAATCATCGTCCAGGCCTGAGGCTGTGTAAACATTGTGTAGTTTCTTCTTCTGGATAACCAATTTAGTCAGCTCCGGAGTAAACCATTTAGGAAACCGAGATGGTTTAAACTTGGATGCGTGGATAATAGGAACAAAGTTATCAATTATTTCATAAATAGTGGAGTAGAAGTTCTGACAAGCCAAATCAATATTGCAGCCGTTCAGAATGGAATCCCAACTGATGTTCAGTACCGCGTTGTTTATGGCAACAAAATCGGCACGTTTAAAATTATATCGTAAGGAGTTGTCGTCCCATTGAGTACTACAGGAATCTGCGTTTATCGCGAACGAAGGAAATAGTTCCAAGACTGGATGGTGTAGGTCGCAAGGGATAATGGGGAATTGTGATTCATTTAAATGGGCGTACGAGGAGTGTGTAGAAGGTATAAAAATCAGATCTAAAGTGACATTATTATAGTTAAGTATGTTATTGACTTGGTGTGAGTTTATCGAACCGAATGTGTTTGCTAGTAGAACAGATTTTGGACATTTAGAATCCGTACACACACCATATTCATCATTTTGCCAAGAAGTGTGCGGTAAGTTATAATCACCAAACATAAAGAGATCGTTAAGATCACCGAGAGACTCAACTATTTCGCAATGGCTTTGGTATACTGAGTAGGCCGAGTTAGGGGGTATGTATGGGCGAGATCGATCAAAAAAGATCGACTACCTAATTCTTGGAAATGATTGAGCAGTGTTGTAATAAATGTAAAAATATTGATCAAGTAATTTTTGTGAAACTATTGACAACGCGAATAACAACAAGATTGTACAGACTGCAAATAAATAAGTTGAATTCCACTAGTTTGTTTTCTACAAAACCAACAGGTTATGGGCCCAGAGCGCATGAATTGAGAAAAGAACTTGTGTTCATCTCAAACTGAAAACAAACTGAAGTGGTGTTCCTGCAATTTAAAAAAAAAAACGATGACCGACCATCGAATATATGTGGAGAAACTCGAAGGGCCTGACGATTGGGCAAAATGGAAATGGCACATATTTATGGTGTTGCGTTCGTATGGACTAGAAGACATTGTTAACGGTGAACGTGAGTGTGTCAAGTTAACAGAAAATCCGTCAAACGAACAGAAAAAGGAATATGCTGAATGGCAGAAAGACGATGCAAAAGCAGCAAGTCTGTTAGCAAGTGCGCTGAGTAAACCAGTGGCCGAACTTGTGTTGACGTGTACCAATGCAAATGAAATTTGGAGAAAGTTACGCTCGCGATTTGAACGAAGTAGTACCCAACGACTGAACATGTTGATTGAATCATTCTTCCGAGTTAATCTGATGATACAGAAGATATTAGTACACATGTCGCAAAACTGCAGAAGTTATTTGTGGATTTAAATGACGAACTTGGAAAACACAAGGAAAACACATTGTCAGAAAGGATACTGAATGGTCGAATATTGTCTACATTAGGAAAGGAATATGATAATTTTAAAGATCTTTGGGACACAATTCCATCCGAAAATCAGAATCTAAATTTACTTATTGAAAAATTGTGTACGATTGAATTGCGTGACCAAAGCATAACACAATCAACTGTATTAGTAACGCACAGAAAGAAAATTCCTGGAAAAATATCAAAGGAACGGGCAAAGCAAAAGTTTCCATGTAACAATTGTAAACAATTAGGGCATTGGGCAGCGGAATGTCCACAAAAGAAGAAAGGCAAGCAACAGAAGAAGCAAAGTGACAATTCCACTGACAATTCTACATTTATGTCACAACATATCATGGGCGCATTAATTCAAAATAACGTTGATGCAAATAAATGGTATTGTGACAGTGGTGCAAGCAAGCACATTACTCCGAATAGACAGTGTTTCGTCTCGTATAGTGAATTTGCAGTGCCTGAAGTAATTTCTATTGGTAAACAAGACATGTTTATGTATGCGTATGGACAAGGTACAATAGAAATTAAAGTCCACCTAAACAATAGAAACTATAATGCTAAAATGATTAATGTGTTATACGTTCCTGATGCAAGTGCGAATTTGTTTTCTGTAAAAGCTACAACAGAAAATGGCCACAGTGTGACTATGGATAACAGATGTGTTAAAATTAGAGATGCAACTACTAATACTACTAAAATGACTGGATGTATGAAGAATGGTCTGTATGCACTTAACATGCAAGTTATTAAGCTGAAGGTAAATGTTCAAGCTAATTTAGTTTCATCATCCAACACGTTACAAGTGTATCATGAACGACTTGGTCATCAAAACAAACAACACGTGAAAAGTATCTTGAAGAAAATGGACCTAGATGTACAAGGATTGAAAGAAGAGTTCTGTGATGGATGCGCATTAGGAAAAATGCATAGGTTGCCATTCAAGAAAAGAACGAATCGTACAACAAGTACTGGTCAACTAATCCACGCAGATGTTAATGGTCCAATGAAAACTGAGTCATTTGGTGGTGCAAGATATTATGTATGTTTTAAAGATGATTATAGCAAGTATCGAAGAATCCATTTTCTGAAGCAAAAAGGTGAAGTATGTGAAGTTCTGGAGACATTTTTAAACGAAGCAAAAACAAATGGACATGTTGTGAAGCGGTTCAGATGTGATGGTGGTAAAGAATTTGTCAACAAATCAGTTTCTAAATTACTCGCAAGTAGAGGAATTGAGCAATGGATTACTCCTCCTTATACGCCTGAACAGAATGGGACAGCAGAACGTGAAAATCGAACCATTGTGGAAGCAGCACGTTCTATGCTAAACTCAAGTAAGTTACCAAAAGGATTGTGGGCAGTAGCATGTAACACTGCAGCGTACATTTTGAATCGAACTGGAAAATCTTGTCTTCCCAACAAAACTCCGTATGAATTGTGGTATGGTCAATCATTTGACAAGCTTGATCACTTGAGGATTTTTGGCACTGGATGTTATGTCCATATAAATAAAAATTTCCGCTCGAAATTTGACAACAAAGGAGTATTTGGAAATCTTGTTGGATATGTTAACGACAAAGATGGATATCGAGTATGGATTCCTTCTCAAAGAAAAGTAATAATGAGTCATGATGTTATATTCAAACCAGAAGTGGTGTGCAGCGTAACAATTCATGAAAGTGCAGTTCCAGATAAAAGTCTACCAGTCACATCATCCAAAGAACAGGAAGATTCCGAGGCAATTGAAACGGAAAACTTTGATACAGAGCCTTATTCCGGAGGAAGTCAACTTCAAAATGAAATTGTTGAATCGAATGACAGTGACAGAAATAATGAAAATAAAAGAACTAGAAGAGAACGAAAAAGACCAGGGTGGATAGAGAGTAACGATTTCATACTAACGGCTGGAAGCATTGTTAATGAATGTAAGGATTCAAACTCACTTACTGATGAAATGGATGCAGGCTATTCAAGAAGAATTGGACTCTCTGAAAGAAAATAACACTTGGGTATTAGTTAAACGTCCAAAAGGCAAACAGATTATTAAAAACCGATGGGTTTAACGTTTAAAACTGGAAGTAATGGAACTACTCGTTTTAAAGCTCGGCTCGTGGCGAAAGGATATGTTCAAAAGCCAGGAATTGATTATGAGGAAACGTTTAGTCCAGTTGCACGGTATGACACCATTCGAACTCTCTTAGCGGTAGCTGCTCTTAAGAACATGAAATTAAATCAATTCGACGTTAAAACGGCTTTTCTAAATGGAGTCCTCGAAGAAGAGGTATATTTAGAACAACCAGAAGGTTTTAATGATGGTACCGATCGCGTATGCCACCTAAAAAGAAGTTTGTATGGACTTAAGCAGGCACCACGTTGTTGGAACAAACGATTTATGGAATTTATGAAAAAGGAAGGTTTTCAAAACAGTAAGGCAGATCCTTGTTTATTTTTTTGTAGAAATAACAATCATTGCTTGTATGTTGCAATTTATGTTGACGATGGATTAGTTGTTGGTAGTGATAATAAAGAAATAACTAAATTCTTAAGAAGTCTTGAAAATGAATTTAGTATAACTCTAGGTTCCTTGAACAATTTTCTTGGTATGAAAATTGATCAACAACAAGAAAATTATACAAAAAGGATCTTTGATAGATTTAAAATGCAAGAATGTAATGCAGTTTCTACTCCTGTGTGTCACGAAGAAAGTAATTTGGATAAAGCATTATCATCTGATGTTCCATACTGAGAAGCAGTGGGTTGTTTGATGTACCTCATGATCGCGTCTCGTCCAGACATTGCTTTTGCGGTGAATAAAGTTTCTAGGGCCATGAAGAATCCAACAATAGAAGACTGGAATCGAATAAAACGTATACTTCGTTATCTGAAGGGTACTATAAACTATGGTATAGTATATCATAAAGAAGAAATAAATCTAGAGGTTTACAGTGATGCTGATTTCGCTGGCGACAAGAAAACGAGACGCTCAACATCTGGAATTGTAGCAACATATGCTGGTGGAGCCATAACATGGTCCAGCAAATTACAAAAAGTAGTAGCGACTTCTACAACTGAAGCTGAAATAATAGCAGCAAGTGAAGGAGCAAAAGAACTAATTTGGTTGCAGCGTTTATTGTCGGAACTGGTTGATGTACCAGAGGTGCTCTCAACACTTTATGTCGACAATGCAAGTGCTATCAAGCTGGCGAAAAATCCGGAGTTTCATCAAAGGTCAAAGCACATTGAAGTTCGATACTTTTACGTACGAGAAAGGTTCCTTAATGGTGAACTCAAGTTGATGCACATCGATGGGAAAAATCAGCTAGCGGATTTATTGACAAAGCCGCTAGAACGTGTTTGTTTTAATAGGCTACGGAAAAGCATAGGTGTACAAAATTGTGATAATTAATTCTGTATCAGATCAATTATTTTTAGATTTGGTGGAAGTGTTGTAATAAATGTAAAAATATTGATCAAGTAATTTTTGTGAAACTATTGACAACGCGAATAACAACAAGATTGTACAGACTGCAAATAAATAAGTTGAATTCCACTAGTTTGTTTTCTACAAAACCAACAAGCAGCTCAGTCATCTTCTAGATGGTGTGAAATGGAGGACGAGACTGCCAGGCACATCATTAGTAAATGCCCGGCACTCTCGTCTACGAGAGGATCCATACTCGGTGAAAGAGGACCGATGATGGACATCCTCAGGGATTTGCCCACCTCAGTAATACTGGACTACCTAGACAAGGTGGAATGGTTGAGCTGAGGATGGGTGACGCGTAGTGGAAGGCAGCACAATGGGTCTAATAGCAGTGCAGCAACTCCCCATTATACCAGATGAGCAGCTCTGCGCACTCCCTCTTATACCAGATACTAAATGAGCAGCTCGATATTTATATGTCTATCTATTCAGGGCCGGCCCAAACAAAAGCAGAGCTTTGAAATCATCATTTTTCATCCATTTAGAAGTAAAGAGCAATAAAAAAAGATCACTTCAAGACCTAGTCCTGTATCTATTGAGCTGCGAACATCTAGTCGGTCGGTGGTAAGAGTTATTCAGGTTGACAAAAAAATAATTATATTTCATATACTAAAAATCTTTTCCATGTAGCTAAAAAAAGTTTCTCAAGTAATTACTGGTCAATGTACAAGATAATGATGTAATTGTTGGACTTTATGCTCTGATGAATTGTGTCTCCACATACGGTTTGTTTTATTCTGGTCTAGCAACTTAAAAAAAAGCTACTGGCTATAATTACACTTTAACTCAATTAGATTTTATTATCATGACATTGACAATTATAAATTTAACAATAAAAAAATATTCATTTAAATGTGAATAGAAAGAAGGATTTTTTTAAACACTTTAAAATAATTTTTAAGAGAATAATAACTGTAATTAAATTTCATTTCCTTTAATATTAAGAAATAATAACTGTAAAATTACATAACACTAATGATTCATAGCAAGCCCAAATAGAAAAAAAATTGCAATTCAAACTAACAAAGATGACGAATACTAATGAAGCCATCTACAAAAACGGATACACGAAGGCCACTAATTTATTTTTGCACACATTTCAAGAACAAAATGAAAACAAGGTAAATCACGCGATATTATTGGCAAAAATCAAAGCATACGGATTTAATGGAAGAGTTGTGGAGTGGATTGGCTCCTTTTTATGTAATAGGGTTCAACAAGTTAAAATAAAAAACTTTATTTCAAAGGAATTCTCCGTTTATTCTGGTGTACCACAAGGTACACACTGTGGACCGATATTTTTCTTGGTTTTTATAAATGATATAATACACTCCATAAAGTCATGCAAAGCTATAATGTTTGCAGATGATTTAAAGCTATACCTAGCAATGTCGCAGCCTTCTGACTGCACATTGATACAGGACGATTTGAATAATATATTAAATTGGTGTGACAAGAATAGATTGCCATTAAACTTAAAAAAATGCCATGTAATATCATTTAGCAAGCATCAAGTAGTCCATAAATATAACTATATGTTGAAAGGTGTCGGATTAAGTCGGGTTAACGAGATTAAAGATTTGGGTGTAACACTCGATTATAAACTTAATTTTGGACCACATATTACAAATATTACCAATAAGGCAAGTAGGGTTTTAGGTTTAATTTTTAGAATTGGCAAAACATTTTCAGTGCGAACCTTACAGTTACTTTATTTTTCATTGGGAAGGTCGATATTAGAATATTGTTCGATTATATGGAGTCCACATTATGCTATCTGGATAAACAAGCTCGAGAAAGTCCAATCTAAATTTGCACGAGTATGTGCCTTTAGAATGGGAATTTCTGGAGATAACTTACAAATAAATTCATTCAAATCGACGATAAATCTAAAACCCTTGATTCACAGGCGCATTTATTATGATTTATGTTACTTGCACAAACTTTTTTCGGGCTATATTAATTCTTCTTTTCTTGTCTCCAAAATATACTTAGTAGTCCCAATAACTGACAGAAGAACGAGGCAACACTGTACATTTAAGGTCCAAAGTGCAACATGCAATTATAGCTTAAATAACCCGTTAACAAGATTATTCCGATTTGGTAATATTTTACTAGATATTAATTCCTTGATACCTCTTTCAAAAATCGGAAAATCTATTCAAAACCAAAATTAAGTTTATCAATTTCGTGCTTTTTACTTAATCCATATTAATTCGGTTGCATATATTAATTATTCTTTCCCTTAATAGAAGATGCTATTGTTTTATTAGTTTTATACTATAAGCTCTTGTTAAGTTTAGTTTAGTAGTGATGTAATTAGTTTTGTATACTTAGAGTGTATATATATTTTTTTTTATGTTAATGTTAAAATGGTTTTTACCGTAAATAAATAAATAAATATTTAAAAAAATTATCATTAAGCCATAAAAGTAACTTTCCAACACACACACATTAGGTAACAATAGCAGTAAAGTAATTTAAGATTATACACAGACACATATACAAATTGATTTCCTGAAATAAGACAGTCGATAGAAATAGATGAATTAGTTTATAAATAAAATGTAGGCCACGTGTTTATGAGAGAAATTTAGGTTTATTGGAAACATTTGTTGGAAAAATGATGAAATTATATGGATGTGAAGTTAGCAATAAATTAAAGCAATAGATTTTTAAAAAACGTATACAGAGATTTTTATGTAACACCGAACATTTTCATAACGAGAATTTTTCTTTGAAGTATCCATATGCATACGTTGCATATTTTCCGATGCTCGGTTTATTAAAAGAATTCAATTTGAGGCTTTAAGCGAGTGTTTTCCACTCCCAGGCTGAGCATGAAGGAAAATTTCGAGTTTAGAAAAGCCTGAAAATTTGGTTTGGTCGCGTAGCGCGAAGCGCGGAGCGGCCAAACCAAATTTTCAGGCTTTTCTAAACTCGAAATTTTACTTCATGCGCCACCGGTACAAAACACTGACATATTACGTAGCTTAAAACACACCGCTAAACTTTACATCGAATCAGTGTTTTGTACCGGTGGCGCATGAAGTAAAATTTCGAGTTTAGAAAAGCCTGAAAATTTGGTTTGGCCGCTTCGCGCTACGCGACCAAACCAAATTTTCAGGCTTTTCTAAACTCGAAATTTTACTTCATGCTTAGCCTGGGAGTGGAAAACACTCGCTTAAAGCTTCAAATTGAATTCTTTTAATAAACCGAGCATCGAAAAATGTGGAACGTATGCATATGGATACTTAAAAGAAAAATTCTCGTTATGAAAATGTTCGGTGTTACATAAAACTCTCTGTATGTGTTACAAGGTATGACAGGGAGAGCTGACTCAATTTCGTCAAGGTCAAAAAGTGGAAAAGACCCTTAAATATGTATTATACAGAGAGTTTTTCTTTAAAATATACCTATTCTAAATTCAGCCTATTTTCTGTAAATCTTGAGATATTCCCTGTTTTTTTTTTAAGTTCATTTTAAAGCTTTAAACAAGTGATTTCCACTCCCAGACTAAGCATGAAGTAAAATTTCGAGTTTAGAAAAGCCCCGTGAAAATTTGTCGAGGGTCGCGCAGCGACCCGAGACAAATTTTCTGGGCTTTTCTAAACTCGAAATTTTACTTCATGCGCCACGCATATAAAACACGAAAATATTGTGAAATTTATGTATATTCGAACTTTGCTTAAAATCTGTGTTTTATAAGCGTGGCGCATGAAGTAAAATTTCGAGTTTAGAAAAGCCCAGAAAATTTGTCTCGGGTCGCTTCGCGACCCTCGACAAATTTTCACGGGGCTTTTCTAAACTCGAAATTTTACTTCATGCTTAGTCTGGGAGCAGGGGCGTAGCGAAGCCTTAACTTTTGGGGGGGGGGGGGGGGGGGGGGAAACACCTATAGTTTTCCAACTTCAAAATTAAAATAAAAATGTATATTTTTATATTATTTTATTTTAACAAATTAATATAACGTAGTACATTGATTTATATAAATTAAACTTAATTTATTATCCAATAATAAATGCTTTTAGTAAAACTTATTAATGTTCATCAATTTGTTTCGTCCGAGATTTGCCAACTGCATTAAGCCCTAACCCATTTTCTGGGAACATATCCATTTATATCATATAATTTTTTTAGATTTGCCAACTGGTTTAGCAATTTTTCATTATAAAGTAAAATTTGCCAACTGCCTTAGCTTTGGGGGGGGGGAGCGTCCCCCCCCCATGGCTACGTCCCTGTCTGGGAGTGAACAACACTCGCTTAAAGCTTCAAATTGAACTCTTTTAAAAACCAACGAATGTCAGAAAATTTACAGTTTATGCATGTTCATCTAAAGTTTACCATGAAGTAATCACATTTATATTCAGCGCGCATTTGTGACGTAAGCGATCTCTAACCCCACTCCAAAATCTTCGATTCTGTCGATCCTTCTTACCGTATACTCGACTGTCCTTGAGTTGAACCAAACACATTGAACTGGTTCATCTCTGAACTATTTTATTTATTTACTATAACTTCAGTCGCTCCGCTTCGCTACATGACCAAACCAAATTTTCAGGCTTTTCTAAACTCAAAATTTTACTTCATGCTTAGCCTGGGAGTGGACAACTATTGCTTAAAGCTTCAAATTAAATTCTTCTTATGAACCGAGCATCGAAAAATGAGCAACGTATGCATATGGATACTTAAAAGAAAAATTCTCATTATGAAAATGTTCGGTGTTACATAAAACTCTCTGTATATCTAAAATTATGTACTGAAAAATAAAATTATTTTAACAGTACGTTCTATAAATATCACATAACCGCCCTTGTTTGTACTTAGTCACAAACACGCAAACGCTTTTATTTCAAATTAAAATTGAACAATGCTCTAAAAATGTCGTAACAAAAATAATAAATCATAACCTACAAAATCAAGAACAAAACAAACCTGATGAAAAGGACGAATTCGCTATTGTTGTACGTAAACAAAGGAGGAAAAGGCCTCTCATTATTGGGAACAAACAAAATACGGATTCAAAACTGTGTGCGGAACCACGGAAAACATCAGTCTATGTCAACAGAGTGAAAAAGGACGTCTCCTTAGAAATCGTCACTGATTATATTCTGAAGTTACTAAAACACAACCAATTTACACGTGAAATGGAAGAGCACGAAAATTACAACGGGTTCATTATATGTGCACCCTATGAAGATTATAATGCCCTTATAAATCCAGAAAATTGGCCGGAGCGTATAACAGTCAGTCGCTATTTTTTTTGAAGGGCCAAGCCGAAGGATCAGCCCCCGGTAACACACTCAAAACGAGTCGAAAACAAAAGCAAGTAGGGAAACCTTTATTATTCTACCTAAATGTACAGTGCCTTCGTAACAAGCTGGAAGAAATTGAAGCCTATATTGCTGATAAAAACATAAAAATTATTGCCCTAACGCAGGGGTCTCCAAACTACGGCCCGAGGGCCACATCCGGCCCGCGGACAGATTTTGTCCGGCCCGCGGAGAGCTAGCATACTTGAAAACTCCTTTTAGAGAACATATTTTTTATAGCAAATTAAATTTAGTTTACTGAAGTATTCTAATTTTATGTTGAATTATTATTAATATGATATCTACATTGATATGGTCATGGGCTAACTACTCATAACATTTTTCGGACATTTTTTTTTCATCAGTGGACTATTTCACTTTTTACCACCGACAGCAATGATAATATGGTTGTGGCCCTCGGAACTTACTGGAGTAATCAGTATGGCCCTAAGGCTGGAAAGTTTGGAGACCCAGGCCCCAACGGAACACTGGCTGTCACCGGGTGAAACGTATACTCTAAATTCGTTTACAATAGGTGATTGCTACTACAGGCAAAAATCCAAACATGGTGGTGCGCTTGTAATGGTACGTGAAGGGGAGGATTTTAAACAACTAAAATTTCTCACAGAATTATCTGAAGAAATAACCTGTGAAATGTCGGGCATAATGTTAAACAAATGTAACACGATTGTTATATCAATCTACAGATCGCCTAATGGTGACTTTAATAACTTTATTAATGTTCTGGGTACGGCTTTGGAACGTATAAATACTAGTTCAAGATTTGTTTTTGTTTGTGGAGATTTTAATGTCCATTTCAACGGTCAAGACAAAACAGCTATTGAGTTATGCAACTTATTGGCATGTTACGGTTTATATAAGATAACTAACAAAGCCACTCGAGGTAGAGCGTGCTTAGACAATATTTTTTCGAATGCTTTTAATAGTGATCAATGTAATAATGTTCAAATTATAGATGTTGGGGTGTCTGACCACCGTGGAATAATCTCTGAAATTAACCTTGTCTCTGAACCCATTAAAAGAATTGTGAGGCCAATCACAATGCTCGGTTAATATAAACTCTTTAAATATGTTCAACAATGTAACTATCAAGATATAATAAACTGTACCACTAATATAAACGATGCTTGGCATAGATTCATTAGCTTAATTAGTGAAGGTTGCTCGATCGCATTTCCTGATAAACTAAAATTAAGAAAGAATAGTTCAAATAATGTAAAATGGTTTGGACCTGAATTAAAAAACATGCGCAGTGAATTAAAACTCATGTGGGAATATAACCAACAAATCCAAACAGAGGAATCCAATAAATTATATAAGGTAATGAGGAATAAATACAGGAACCATATTGTAACACAGCAACGAAATGCGACTGAGCGACTTATTAAGACATCATCTAATAAATCGAAAGCGGTGTGGGACATAATTAAGTGTAAATGTCCAAAAAATCGAAATAAAAACAATGACATCCCAATATCTGCAAACGATTTTAATAATTATTTCACAACCATTGCAGATAAAATACTATCCAATGTCCCAAGTAATGGTCAGGACCCAATTTCAATTATGGCAAAAAATTGTTTTAATAATGCAACGAATTTTTTTAAATTTCAAAAAATATCTCCTACTAAATTGAGAGATGTAATAAATAAAATTAAAAATAAAAACAGCGTTGATGTCTTCGGATTAAATATTGGTATTATTAAAACAATAACTGATTTAATTATTGGCCCGTTGACTCATCTCATTAATAAATCCTTGTCTGAAAATATATTTCCTGATATTCTGAAAACTGCTAAATGTATCCCTATACTTAAAAAGGGAGATAAACATGACAAAAACAATTATAGGCCCATTTCAATCTTGCCAACTTTCTCCAAGATTTTTGAAGCAACTCTTGTGGAGCAAATAACTGCCTATATGGAAAACAATATGCTGTTTTTAGATAATCAGCATGGTTTCAGAGAAGGGAGATCAACGGCCACAGCTATTTATAGTTACATTGATTATATAGTGGAAGCTTTTGAGAAAAATGAACTTGTAGACAGTCATTTGTTCGATCTAAGCAAAGCTTTCGATTGTGTAACTCACTCGATTCTGATTAGAAAATTGTATTTCCACAACTTTTCCCCTGAAAGTTGTAGACTTATAACATCATTTTTGTCTAATAGAAGGCAACAGGTTTTCATCGGCGATGTTATATCTGAAATAAAAAATATAACACATGGCGTTCCGCAGGGGTCAACTCTAGGACCTTTGCTTTTCCTTATTTATATTAATGATCTTCCACAGAGTAGCAACAATGCCCTAGCAATTTTATACGCCGATGATACCTCGATATCTGTAAATGGACCCACAATTGAATCAGTTGAATCTACAGCAGCAACCGTGATTGAGAGGGTAAAACATTGGTTTGAGAGTAATAAATTAAAACTAAATACAGATAAAACTGTCAGAATTATCTATTCACTCAAAAATACACCAAGAATACCAAAAACAAGGACAAAATTCTTAGGTATTACTGTAGATTCAACTCTAACATGGGATGGGTACAAACATGAACTGGAGTCAAAACTGAGCAAAAACATTTATCTATTAAAAAACTTAAAAAGGGCAGTAAATTTAAGGACCCTTTTAGCATTTTTTCATGCATGTATTCAGTCCAATATAAGATATTGTCTACTTGCATGGGGCCATGCACCAATTCTAAGAGATATTTTTAAAATACAACGCCGGGCACTTCGTGTCGTAGCAGGGCTGGTTTATAGAGACGATTGTCGCGATAAATTTAGAACACTCAATGTTCTTACTGTACCATGTTTGTTCATATTAGAGTGCTTGAAATTTATCAAGAATAATCGCGGAACCTATGTGTGTAATAAAGATACACATTCACATGAAACAAGAAGGAAAAATGAGATTAGAGCGGGTAAATTACGTTTATCTAAGGCCAAAACTGCTCAACGGTATTATTGCATAAAATTTTACAATGTATTGCCACCATGGGTTCAAATTTTGCCAAATAAGAAATTTATACAGGTTTGTAAGAAATATCTCTTAGAAAACGCATACTATTCCATCGATGATTATCTTATACATTGTCCTCTGTCTAGTTGGAAGTTGGATTCCTAATGTAATACTAATAACAGTGCATGTGCGTTCCAAGGTTGTATCTATATATTATTTTAAAGTGTATATATGTATGTCTGTTGTGTTATAATTTTAAGTTCTGGTCTTTTTTAACGTTTTTAATTTACTGTAACAATATTCTGTTATCCTGTTATACTTTTGTATTTAATCACTTAGACCTTATCCCAATGCTTATATCTTGTATCTATAATTCTAAGTCATATATTCTTGTTTGTTATATTTTTACCAAAATTGTTAAACATATTATTACTACTTGATCGTACTTATAGGCACTACTTCATTGATTTATTTTCTTGTTGACCTGTGTAAAACTTGTTAAGTTGCTAACACCAATAAAGATATTATTATTATTATTATTTAAGCATACTGTTGGACAGTACACACCCTTAGCTATTAAATGCAACAATAAAATATACACCACCGCCCTTGGAACTCAACAAAATTATAATTTGTACTTAGTCACTTGTACGAACATTATTTCAAATTAAATTGAATAATCTTGTGTACGCATCATGAATTAACACGAATAAAATAACTTTCCAATTGAATTCGTCCAATTTCTTTGCAATAAACAATGAAACCATTCATTCCTTTACTTGTAGTTGATGTAAATATACAAGAAAGTGAATCTTTAAATAAGAACATTAATAAAATTTAATTGGACTGACAAAAAACTGGACTGGAAAATTGCTTAAAGCCTCAATTGCATTTGCGAGGACGTTAATTCATTCTACATTTTGCAAACTATGGCAAATTCAATTTTTCTTTATGCTGCAAACAGTTATTTTTTCCAAAGGTATAATTAATTTGTATGCAAAAATGTGCATATTAAAGTTGAGCTGACGTGATGATGCATTAAATAAAAGTGGATTGGCCTATCATTTATGAAAGTTCAGGGTCAAGAATTATTCGTTGAGTTAGATATATTGTCTGTTATCTCTATTGTTTTCTGTGAACTAGCACTTAAAATCTCAATAAAGGTAAAATCCTTATGACTCACTTTTTTTAACAAGTTTTGCGCAATTTTTTTTGTTTAATTATTAAATTAAAATTAGAGATTTGCAGTTATAATTATTACTCTTGGTAATTACAGTTAGACTTTTTGTGTATTAATTATCAAGGCTGGGGATTATTAAAATTAAAGAACTCAAATATTCATTCAAAAACATACTTAAATTATTATTATTATTATTACATAACATGAGTACATATATTTTCAACAAATTAACATCCGTTCTATAATATATTTCTTTTATATTGAGCAGTGTTCTGCTCAACGTAATGAATATCCAGATGTAACAATAATAGTTCAAAGCACCTAAGTGAGTGAACACTTGTAGCGTGCTGGCATGAAGTTCTTAGAAATTTTGTGCAATATATGATACATGTTCCAATTATTTGAATATTGTTTGATTTTGCAAATCTCGAGCAGTAATCAAAACGTGCAAAACATTCAACTGATGTTTGTAAAACTGGTCGTTAACGATTTAATTAATATTTTAGAAAACAAAGAAAAAATGACTTACCCAAGGGCAATGGTGATCGAACCTGTCGACGCAGTTGTCGCAGAGGCTGCAGTGCGACGCCCTGGGCGGCCTGAAGATCTTGCACGTGAAGCAGTATTTCAGCTTGACCGTCTGGCCCTTCACGAGGACCTCTTTCGTCCTGGGCGGGGGCCTGTACGTCGGACTGTTCGCTGAGTTTGTTACTTCTAAGCAAAACATTATATAAACCCACTTTAATACAAATAAAAAGTGAAGATCATATTTCAAGCAATTTTATTTTCTTGTTGTAAAACACTGGCTGCATTTTATGGCAACCCAGAGAGCCGAAAACCCTATAAACAGCAAATAAATGGTTTGTGTAAAATTTCTAGAGCGACAATGGGTTTTCGGCTCTACGTGCCTGATGAGGAACAATAGGCGCCGATCCGCCACCGAAAAACTTTCGCCGAAGTCATAAAATGCAGGCCAGTCGAAGGGATAATTTATTCTGTTTTATCCACTTCTATCTTCTTTCATTGCATGCTCTATTTTTATCTTTCCTTATCTAAATTTTCTCCCACTTTCCAACTCCTGTGAATTCTCTTCCTCAAAAACTAAAAATCTATTAGTCTTGTTTTAAACCGCTTATAAGTAAGCCTTTCTCATCGTGCATCTAAAACGTAAAACTTTGCTATTATTAAAAACTTTCAATTCAAAATAACACTAGTTAGAGAGTGTTTTCCACTCCGACTAAGCATGAAGTAAAATTTCGAGTTTAGAAAAACCAAATCAGGCTTTTCTAAACTCGAAATTTTACTTCATGCGCCACGCGTATAAAACACCGATTTCAAGTGAAGTTCAAAAGATACTTCGACTTCGTTTTGATCACATGTTCATTAATTTTGCAAATGTTTATATAGAAAATGCGAAAGTATACTTAAAAGAAAAAAATCCCTGTATGTGCTGTAAAGTTGCAAGTTGTAGCGTTCTCTTTATTGAAAATCTCTGATTTTGACACTCGGATTTGGTCGGTGCTGAATCCTTCACCGTGACTGTATCCCTGTGTCGTTGTGAGCGTAAGAATTTATTAATTTTCACTTTAGTTACTAACAGTAGAGCAAATATTTAGTTTAATTAGTACATAATCGTTTAATTTCATTTATTAATAAGTATTATCCAATACTCATCAAATTAAATAGTATTTAACCTTAAAACATGAGCACATGTTCCGGGGGGAGCACCCCCCCGGACCCGAAACCTCCCGATATTAAACAAAACGAAATACAATTCTTTACAAAAACAGATAGAAGCCTATATCTGGTTTACATTAAAAAAAAAACCTATAAATAATGATGAAAATAGTGTTCCATCCATCCATGAGATGGTAATTGGAAACTTATTGTATAAAAAAGGTTTTAAAGTCACAGCATCAAGAAGAGGCCGTAATCGGGTAGGCGTGGTGTTTAATAATTACATTGAGGCCAATAAATTGATCCAGTCAACCGACTTCCTAGATAAAAATAACCTAAAGGCCTTCATACCTAATCATGCAGTAACCACAAAAGGGATAATAAGAGATGTTGACCCCTCCTTTTCCGAAGAAGACATTTTGTCTAGTATAAACGATCTTAATGAATTTAAAGCTATCCAGGTTAAAAGGTGGAAAAGAAAAATAATTACTGATGGAAATCCTACATACATAAATACTTATTCTATTAATGTAACATTCAGGCTCTCATATTTACCGACAAATGTTAAATTGTTCTGTACTAACAAAAAACCTGAATTATACATTTTTCCTGTTACACAGTGCCATAGTTTACTCTTTGGCCATACAAAAAACTTATGCAAATCAACAAAAACTAAATGCAGTAAATGTGCTTCTAATGAACATAACACAGAACATTGTCCAAGGAGTGTCCCAATATGCTTGCACTGTAAAGGCGCACATTTTTCAGCCGAACCAAACGCATTATCAAAAGATAGAATATGCCCAGAATATGCGAGACAAAAAAAAAATCAAAGAATACATGTCTATACATAATGTCTCATTTACAGAAGCAAATAGTATTTTCCCAAAAAATTATGCTTCTAATTTAATAACAGAAATAAAAAATCCAACATCTCTTCTTCCCAGGAATTTTCCTCATTTAGATTCAAATGCACCGACTACGTCTGGCTTCACTTTCTCAAAAACATCATCTATTGGTTCCTCTTATGTATCGGTTGCAAAGGTAGCTAAGACAAATAAAAGAAGTATAAGTGAGGGCATAGATCCAGAGACAAAAAAATGCATCATGAAATTTTATACCCAAAAACCCTCTCTCCTATCCCAAAAAAATTATGTTATAAGGAACTTGACAACAGTAATTGACTGTGATCAAGGTCAACTAGAAGAACTTATTGAAAAATTATATGAAATTAATCCAGCATCCTTCATAGAAATAATATCTAAATTTATCGAAGTCGACACTCTGAGTAATAATCGCCCCTTAACCACACAAATAACAAACTTATCTCATGGACAGCACAGCGATGAGGATCTTGCAATGGAACCTTAGAAGTTATCAAGCCAATCGTGCAAATCTTTTAGACCTATTTGAAAACTTTTCTCCAGATATAATCTGTTTATCAGAGACTTGGCTAAAAGCCAACAATAGTATTAAAATCAAACATTTTATACCAATTATAGCCTCTCGCTTTGATGGTAAAGGAGGAGTAGCTTGTTTAATAAAACCAACTATATCATTTTCGATTACTTCTCTGGATAATGCTAACATTCCAGAGCAAGCTCAATTCATCGCTGCCAAACTACAATCATTCACATTGATTTCTGGATATGTACCCCCATCCACTACAATTTCAGACACATGTTGGCAATATCTATTTTCAATTGACTCTGACTTCATTTTGTTGGGAGACTTTAATTGCCACCTATCAATGGTAAATGGAAAATTTAGTAATTCCGGGGGTAAAATCCTGGCCGTTTGCATACAATATAATAATCTTTTAATCTTAAATGATGGTAAGCCTACAAGATTCAACCCTATATCAATAACAAACAGTATAATTGATTTGGTTATAACTTCCCCTACTTTAGGACCACTGATGGACTCCTCAACCTTAGACGACACTTATGGAAGTGATCATTTTCCAATTATAAACAATGTATACACGGGAAATAACCAATACCAAAATAATCCTATAAGTGTTAATTCAAAAAGAAAGTTCAAGCAAGGAGACTGGCCTAATTACTCTAATGAAGTTGAGAGTTCTGTTGATGACTTTTTGTCATACTCAGAACTGATCGATATAATGAATCACTCTGCTGACAAATGGATTCCGAACTTCTCCTCTAACTCATATTATAGATCACCATGTCCATGGTGGGATTCAGATTGTTATAATGCTAAGATACTTAGGAAAAATGCCATAAAGAAATATTATCAAATAGGTACAATGCACTACTACATAGCAGCAAAAAAGGCAATAGCATCAGCAAAAAAATTATTCAATAAAAAAAAGAAAGATTCTTTTAAAGCTTTTTGTGAAACTGTATCAAGTAGAACTTCCTTAACATCAGTATGGAAAACAATCCGTATATATCAAAAATCCTTTGTTCCTCCTTCAACAAAAATTTATGATCCCGATTGCTTAAACTCCTTCTTTTGAAAGAGGGTGTCTTTTGTTGAACCACAATATGAGTTCACATTTAATGAACCCTCAGTATCTTATCTTTCTTCAGATATTACATTTGCAGAACTTAACTATGCCCTCAAAAATACAAAAGACTCATCTCCAGGCAAGGATAGAGTGTCATATTCTATGATTTCCAATCTCCCTTTATCTGGAAAATATCATTTGTTGAAGGAATTTAATAATATATTTAATACTGGAATAATACCTAAATCATGGAAGGAACAAATAATATGCCCTATTACAAAACCTAACAAACCTCCTAACTCTCCCTCCAGTTTTCGACCAATTGCTTTGACTTCCTGTGTCAGGAAAACTTTTGAGAAAATTATAAAATCTAGACTAGACTGGTGGGCTGAAAAAAATAATATACTTCCGGACTCACAGTTTGGCTTCCGAAGAGGAAAGTGCACAGTGGATTGTATAACTAAATTAACCACAGAGATTCAATCTGCACTTACACTCGGACAATCTACAGCTGCTCTACTAGTTGATATATCAGCAGCTTTCGACTCAGTTGTTCCATCAATCTTGATCTCAAAACTATTTCACCTCGGTTTAAACACTAAAATAATCAAGATCATATGGGAACTAATACAACACAAAATACTGTACCTTAAGTCAGACTTATCTTATACAAACCCAAGATATTCTTTTATTGGATTGCCACAAGGGTCAATACTAAGTCCAATTTTATATAATCTTTATACGTACTCCTTTCAAAACTTACTTTATCCATATTGCAATATAATACAATATCCTGATGATTTGATTATGTATACATCGGGTGGAAATATACAAGCTTTGTATAATAAACTGAATGGAGCATTGATGGAATTATCAGATTGGTTATATGAAAATCAACTGTCATTGTCTCCCTCTAAATCACAGAACATAATTTTTACAAGAAAAAGAAAATTGTTAAACCTAAATCTTATATACAATGGGGTACCAATACCTAAAGTACCCTTGATAAAATATCTAGGAATACACTTTGACCCCCGGTTGACTTGGACGGTACACATAAAAGAATTAGGTTCTTCTGTATTTAAACTGCATAATATAATTAAATCATTAGCATATACATGGTGGGGTTCGGATCCGTACACACTTTTGATATTCTATAAGTCATTCATAAGATCTAAAATTGAGTATGGTTTATTTGCTTTGTCCCCTATCTCAAAAAAGCTATTTACACAAATAGATAGACTTCAACTAAAATGTTTAAAAACTATAACTGGAGCAATGGGATCATCTCCCTCTCGAGGAGTGGAAGTTGAGAGCGGGATACCTCCGATTTCACTAAGGCTATCTTTAATGGCAAGAAAATATTTTTCTAAAACTATATCCGTTAACAACAGATTTCTTTTAAAATCATTTATAGACTTGGAAAAAAATATAATAAGGAAGAATAAAAAAATGCCACTAATGATGAAAGATTTTCAACTTATATCCTGCCTTAACTTGGAAAAAAATGATCATCTGCCTTGTTATAGTTTTCCTTACCCAGAATATCTTTATCCAATCAAAATTAAATTTAACCTAGGTTTCACCAAAAACGTTACATTATCTACCACCAGTACTAATCTCCAGTTCTTAGCAACAATCAATGAAAAATGGCCAAACTACACTTTTTGCTACACTGATGGTTCTAAATCATATGATCCTCCATACTGTTCATATGCAGTACATATAACAAATTCAATAACAATGACTAAAAGAATTCCTGATATATGTTCAGTTTTTACAGCTGAATTATATGCGATTAAGGTGTGTTTATTTCTACTTTTACATTATAAAATATATAGAGCAATCATATTCTCTGATTCAAAAAGTGCCTTGGAACTGTTAGATCAGTCCAGACCCTCTCAAAATATATCACAAGTAGAAGCTCAAATCAGACATTTGTATTATACTCTGTCTGTAAAACAAAATTCAGAAATAATATTGTGTTGGATTCCGAGCCACGTAGGGATTTCTGGTAACGAAATAGCAGATAAGGCAGCAAAGAGGGGTTGACTATCTTTTTATCCTAATATTCCTGCTCCCTATAAGGACTATAATAAGGTGTTCAATGATAGTATGAAGGCACAATGGCAGTATCAATGGACTACAAATTCATCTCATGTAAAATATTATAATATACAACCAATTATACCTGCTAGTCCTTGGTTTTTTGACAGTAAAGTACTGGGTAGAAGATTTATAACATCTTTGATAAGAATTAGACTGGGTCATCATTCTGCTCCATCACATTTATTTCGTATTAAACAAATTTCATCTCCTTTGTGTGAATGTGGTGAGGTTGGAGACCTCAACCATCTATTCTTTGATTGTAACAAATATTATGCTAAATGTATTGCTCTATATCACTCTCTCTCTTCAACTCTTTCTAAATCACCAATCAATGTCTACTATGTTATTTCATCCTGTTCAATAAAAGCTTTCCTAATCTTACATAAGTTTATGTTGGAAAATAATATATATCTATGATTCTTTTCTATTCTAGTGTTTGTTATATGTTAACCAACTAATGACCTTCCTAATCCAATAAATTACATAAATCACTTAAAACGTAATAGCAGAGACTGGTCGAAAGGGCCCAGTTGCCAAGGCCATTAAACAAGAAAGAAGAAGAAGAAGAAGATTGAAAATCTCTGCATTGTGATAATTTATTTGACAAATTATGATTTATTTGTCACACTGGGTATTTTAAACAACAAATTTTGAGATGTGTTAAAGCAGGACTGCAACTGTTGGCAGTAAATACACCCTAAGTTTAGTCATATTAAAAAAAAATAGTATATAAGTGTGAATATGTAATAACATAACCATTATTAACAAACACTTCATATACTCAACAAAAGAAGAATCTATAAAAAATACAGTTTTCATTTCTCAGTGAGATACAATTTTAATAAGCTTATAACGGTGAAAGTATTATTATCCATCAAAATAATAACACAAATTTGTAATAGTTGTTTAAAAATTATCAGACTTCCGGAAACACTGATTAAACTTTATCTTAGTTTTGTATTATAATTCCGCTGAATTCGTAAATATGTAATGTATGATTTTCATACACAGGAAATTTTCGTTTAAGCACCAACAAAATTTATTTGTCATGTTGGCCGTAGAAAAAACAGAGTGTTAAACACGTTTTAAAAGCTGCATTGCATGCTCGTATCTTGCATTTACTTGCCCTGCGGGCTCGTAAATGCAAATTGGTACTCGCAAGCGAACCGAATCTATCAAAACTTGCCACACAATCTACTATACAGAGAGTTTTATGTAACACCGAACATTTTCATAACGAAAATTTTTCTTTGAAGTATCCATATGCATACGTTGCACATTTTTCGATGCCTTGTTTATTAAAAGAATTTAATTCGAAGCTTTAAGCGAGTGTTTTCCACTCCCAGGCTAAGCATGAAGTAAAATTTCGAGTTTAGAAAAGCCTGAAAATTTGGTTTGGTCGCGTAGCGCGAAGCGCGGAGCGGCCAAACCAAATGTTCAGGCTTTTCTAAACTCGAAATTTTACTTCATGCGCCACCGGTACAAAACACTGACATATTACGAAGTTTAAAACACACCGCTAAACTTTACATTGAATCGGTGTTTTGTACCGGTGGCGCATGAAGTAAAATTTCGAGTTTAGAAAAGCCTGAAAATTTGGTTTGGCCGCTCCGCGCTTCGCGCTACGCGACCAAACCAAATTTTCAGGCTTTTCTAAACTCGAAATTTTACTTCATGCTTAGCCTGGGAGTGGAAAACACTCGCTTAAAGCTTCAATTTGGATTCTTTTAATAAACCAAGCATCGGAAAATGTGCAACGATACTTCAAAGAAAAATTTTCGTTATGAAAATGTTCGGTGTTACGTAAAACTCTCTGTATAATATTTAATAGGTTAGTTTAAGAAGTTTATTTATTCACGAATAAAAACTTTATTACCTCAAACAACAAACGCTAATTAATAATAAAAAAACAAAAACACACGTATTACACAACTATTAAATTAACTAATTATTTACGCATTTCAAGTACCTATTTTAATTATGTATTCAAATTAACACCGCAGTAAATTAAATGAAAGAGAATTAAAAGATATCATTTCCTTTTAGCATTATGCAAATGATTTCACCTCATCTTTATTTAAAAGTACAACATTTATTTCATACACACACACACACACACAGGATAAAAGGAAGGAATAATGAAAATGCCGTTTCGTTTATGCATATTCATGCCCGACCTTGATCCAGTTCGAGTCGCCAGCATAAATTATCGTAAACTCTTAACTCCGTATCGTGTAATAAACTAATTATGCACGGGTAATCTCGTTACTCTCGCTTACTAGTGAGAAAGTGGAAATTAAATTCATCGCTCAACAACAAAATATTCTGTATAGTTATGACACGCACAAACACAAGATTAAATTAATGGGAAAGAGTGTTTCCAATCCTCGGTTAAGCATGAGGTAAAATTTCGAGTTTGGAAAAGCCTGAAAATTTGGATTTGCCGGGCGGAGCGAAGCGAGCCCGGCAAATCCAAATTTTCAGGCTTTTCCAAACTCGAAATTTTACTTCATGCGCCACCGGTATTCAACACTGATTTCCAGTGAAGGTAAGAATATACTAAATTAAACACAGTTATATTCCTTTCTTCACTTTGTAACGAACACAGCAAGAAAAAAAAATCTTTTTGCATAACTGTATTGCGAGCACAGCTCAGGTACCGCGGTCGGACCGCGCGCTCGCCTCAACCCCAATAAACCACCAGTTTCAGCGTGACCACGCTACCCTTTTTCCACCGTTCGAAGGAAGGCTCGCCAAGCCCTTGAATAAATTACCGAGAGGCCCCTTTTGGGTGAAAACATTTCAAAACACGAAGGACAGACAATTCAAACGACAAAGATGCAGAGATCGGAAAAGATATAAAACAGCAGCCCATCCACAAGGAAATCAGTACGCTCATGGCTTCGAAGGAGATCACCTCACCCGAACCTTGAACACGACTTCTGCTAGAGCTTCGAAGAGATTACCTCACCCGAACTCTATCCGACGAAGAAGTCTAAATCGTACCCGCTACTCGCATCTACGCGCCCCGCAAACGTGACCGAAGACTATCACATCTTGAACACGACTTTGTTAGAGCTTTGAACGAGATTACCTCACCCGAACTCTATCCGACGAAGAAGTCTGAGTCATACCAGCTACACGTACCTGCACTACCGCATTCACGAGACCACGACGTAAGCGTTCACCACTTCCATGCGGCCCACCAAACAGCCATACCTGGACAGCATCACCACACCCCCAGCCGAGCAAACCAACATCCACACAATCCAGACTGTCTATACTAATGTACACTTTGACATGTATATATAATTGTAAATAATAAAATATTACAAACATTACAACTTTCATTTTTCTAGCAAGAGAAATAAAAGTGAAGAAAGGAATATAATAAAGGAGTATTAAGACGAAGTAGTTATTATATGTCGCAAGCTACCAAAAAAACAATATATAACACTATTATACTACCACATTTTCACTTTGCAGGATCTATTCTTTATCTTGCAAATAGTGGATCTTTGAATAGACTCCAAATATTGCAAAATAAAGGAATGAGAATAATTTTAAATTGTAATAAATATACAAGTATAAGAACGATGTTAGAACAACTGGATTGGATAAACATAGAGAATTTTGTAAAATTTAAGGCATTAATTTTTATTCACAAAGTTTACACTGGGAAGATGCCCAAATACTTTGATGAAAGTATCATCACTAATGCAGACATCCATACATACAACACAAGAGGCAGAGGAAATATTTTTCTCCCATTCAAAAACACAAAGGCAGGACAGAATTCACTCTTTTTTAAAGCTGCTCAAGAACACAACAAGCTATCAATAAAAATAAAAGAAGAAGAAAATATTAATAAGTTTAAATCAAAGTTGCTAGATTACTTGAAGAGTCTTCAGAAATAGTCGTAGTGTATGGGCTGTGCATTGTGTGTATATATTATTAATTGTTCCTATATGTATAAGTACAAATTTTAAATAAGTATTATTACCTTTTTAGTTATTGTTTTTTGCATAAATGTATAAGTATTGTTGTATTATGGATTTATTATTTTTACATAGATATTTAAGTATGGTTTTAGACTGATTTTATTAGAGTAGTAAAAAGATTATATATTAAGTATTATTATGTGATAAATTTATTATACATACACAATTTATAGATTAAGGATGATCAAATGTTTATTTTATATATATATATATATATATATATATATATATATATATATATAGATATACATATATTTTTCTATGTTATTATATAGCAAAGATGCTAAATAAAGATTATTATTATTATTATAATTAAGTGACTTAACACCTTCACGTAACTCATACAACTACATTAAAAATATACTACTTATATTTGATCTTAAAGTTAATAAATTTTACAAACATTAAAAGTGCGATTCTTTTCGCAATCTACAACGAGTTAGTGAATGCGGTAGTGCGGATAGAGTTCGGGTGAGGTAATCTCGTTCAAAGCTCTAACAAAGTCGTGTTCAAGATGTGATAGTCTTCGGTCAAGTTTGCGGGGCGCGTAGATGCGAGTAGCGGGTACGATTTAGACTTCTTCGTCGGATAGAGTTCGGGTGAGGTAATCTCTTCGAAGCTCTAGCAGAAGTCGTGTTCAAGGTTCGGGTGAGGTGATCTCTTTCGAAGCCATGAGCGTACTGATTTCCTTGTGGATGGGCTGCTGTTTTATATCTTTTCCGATCTCTGCATCTTTGTCGTTTGAATTGTCTGTCCTTCGTGTTTTGAAATGTTTTCACCCAAAAGGGGCCTCTCGGTAATTTATTCAAGGGTTTGGCGAGCCTTCCTTCGAACGGTGGTAATGTGACCGCCAGTCTAAGGTGTCAAATTGTTTAGAGGGAATGGCAAAGCTATACTGAGGAGAGATAAATCTCGAAACGCGTCTATAGATGGCCTGAATAATTTGACCCAAATTGTTACATTTGCAGTAGGTTACTGTATGTAACAGCAAACACGTGTTGTATAATTCAATGTCCGTCGGGGTATTAGCCCGGGAAGTAGTTGTTTCAATGAGTGATTGATATAGTCTTTGTAAAACTAACTTGTTGCAGATTGCGAAAAGAATCGCACTTTTAATGTTTGAAGTGTTCTGCAACCAAGAATTGGCAATTTCATTTATACTTAATTTTACAAACGTTTAATTTATCTAAGCAATTCGCTCAGTGATTTGATTACATTTTCAGTATCTGAATTAAAGACAAAATCTCAAATTTTCAAAATTTTAGACTTCAAGAATTATGAAGGCATTTTATGTCTGCGTTGAAGAAAATTTGGCAAAACTGAATACAACCTAAATTTACAATTTTTGTATATAATTAGGTAAAAGCTATGTATAACAAATAAAACACGATTTGATTTCCTTTCTTCACGAATTTATTTTTCATTGTTAGATGTACAATCCCATCCGACACCTGAAAAGGTATAAGGATTCGAGAAGAAGAAGAAGATGTACAGTCAGCGCAACCCAAACGCCAAAATTTAATGGTGTAATTTACACTTTGCATCATAGTCGTTCGTCGCAATTAAATTTGACAGCTCTCAAAAATTAATGTCAAAAATTGCTGATGACGATTGTGCGACGTTTCGTCAATTGGCCGCTACGTCCACTAGTTCCTTCGTCCACCGCCCTTCAAATCCACTAGTTCTATCATCCATTCCATTTATAAATTTGAATATAATTGACATTTCACGTTAACCATAACCAAATTGACATTTCACCTTAACTCCCTGCCTTCAAAATTATGGCTGAGCTTGTGAAATCACTGCGGGGTCACTTTTTACATATTGACGGGTTTTTGTATTCTCATCACTCGTCGTCGCGTTTATTCTGGAGCTGAAGAAGGAGCAAGCTGATACGGAGGCCATGATTCGACAACTCGATTTGGGGCAGCGAATAAAGAGACTGCGTTTGAAATCAAAAGTGAAAAGCGAACAACAAATAAAAAATATAGTTAGGGAGTTTGCAACATATGATGAGGAAAACCGGATTTTGGAATATTTACGAACCATCGGCCACAATATTAATCTTTGAATATACACATTTGTAATATTTACACCTTTGTAATAAATGTTTATCAGAAAACTTGTAATTATTTGGAGTGTACTAACAATTAGTGGAGTTTAACGTAAGTGGAAGAAAAGGCCGGTGGAAGTATTAGTTAGTGGACGAGAACACCGGTGGACGAAACGGAGTGGACGAAACGGAGTGGACGAAACGGAGTGGACGAAACGGAATGGACGAAGCGGAGTGGACGAAGTGACCCCCCCCACCCCTGCTGATGACGCCTCTCTTTGTAATACCACTGGCCAAAGACAGAATTACAGGAATGAATTTCAGTAACAAATACCATGACAACCAAAGAGCGTTCACAGTTGGGTTGCGTCTACTGTACGTTTTGAGTACCACGTACTCATTTTCAATAACTGAATAAAAAAAAAAACGGTGAAAAAATAAATTTGTGAAGAAAGGAATTCAAACCGTGTTTTATTAGTGATTGATTACTTTACATAACTCAAAATAAACAGTGAATATAAGTGCATGTATGTATATATATACATATATGTATTTATTTTTAGTATATTCTTTTTAATTTTAATGTTTTTATTTTTTGTATTTGCAGCAATATTATTTATTTAAATATTTACTATTATAAGTTAGATTTGTTTATTTTTTGTAAAAGGAGATTCCGTTTAATAAAGAAACATGAAACATGAAAAACAAACTGTTTTAATAGTATCAATTAAATAATCTAATTTACGACTGACCTATTTGCTTTTCGACGTAAGCAGCCTCGTCCGGCGTGGCCCTGGGTATAATCCCCGGATCCGTCAGCGAAGTCCTCAAGAGGGCGGACATCGTGAATAAAAACAGGAGCCCCCCGATGATCGGTATGGCTATCGTCACGTTCACAGCCAGGTATGTGCAGCTGCAACCCGAGCAATTACAATAGTGAAAGCACTGAAACCTCACACACAGCACTCACTCGTAAACGAAAAACAGGGTGCTGGTGCCCGTGATCAGGAAGACGGTGAGCGCAAACACACCCGAGTGCGGCGCCGTCATCAAACGTCCGTCGCAGTAGAACCGGTTGCGGCCGGCGAAGACTTCCCACTTCCTCGTCACCTGCTGCTGCTTGGCCATTTCCTCACTATCTATAAAACCCTCCCACAAATCACTCCTCGTTAGTTTAAAAAAATCGAATCTTAAATATCCTTTTATAAATATCTTCACTCATGGATTTAAAATAAAATAGATCAATTGATCTTTTTTAAAATTATTCTTGTTGAGATCTTTCTAATAAGATCCTGAGAAGATGCAACATTTAAAAAGTGATTGTTTTAAAAAGGATCGATTGATCTATTTTATTATAAATCCATAAGTGATTATTTTAAAAAGAAATGTAAATAAGACACTTAAACTTTGTATAACTGAGGTTTTTTTATTGTGACTATAGTTTCGACAACTTTAACTTGTCATTATCAGATTAAAATACTTTAGAAGCCTCAACAGTTAACAGTTTGATTAATGCTAGTGTAGCTTTCAAGGCAAAAAAGTATTTTAATCTGATAATGACAAGTTAAAGTTGTCGAAACTATAGTCACAATAAAAAAACCTCAGTTATACAAACAAAGTTTAAGTGTCTTATTTATGTTAATAATGATGTATAACGAAGTAGAAGCCTCAACAGTTAACAATTTTAAAAAGAATTAATTGATCTATCTTAATTTAAATCCACGAGTGATTATTTTAGAAAGGATCGACTGATTTATTTTATTTTAAATCCATGAATCAGTCAATCCTTTTTAAAATAATCACTCGTGGATTTAAAATAAAATAGATTAATTGATCTCTTTTAAAACAACACCTCATGGATTTAAAATAAAATAGATCAGTCGATCCTTTTTAAAACAATCACTCGTGGGTTTAAAATAAAATAGATCAATTGATCCTTTTTAAAATAATCACTCGTGGATTTTAAACAAAATAGATCAATTGATCCTTTTTACAATAATCACTCATGGATTTAAAGTGAAATAGAGCAATCGATCCTTTTTAAAACAATCACATTTTAAATGTTGCATCTTCTCAGGATCTTATTAAAAAGATCTCGACAAGAATAATATTTATACTAATTATTGTCCTCTTCACGATTTCAAAATTGATTTACCCAGAGATCTCGGAGCGTACAATCCGATCGGGTGGTACTCGTAGTCCTTGTACATAAATCCCCGTTTGTCTCCTTTAAATCCTCGGCCCCCAAGAATTTTAAACTATTTAAAAAAAAAAAATACACCTAAAAACTATCCGAATTCGACTTTAGACACAATCATCTGGGGCTACGTCCAGTCCAAAATATAACCCATGTCCGCGCATCCACTCATTGTTTCACCGTTTTTTCCATCGTTAAAAACCTCCTTTTTCCCACAGTGGGTATTGTTTAAAAAAAAAATGTACGTGCGTCCGTTTCTCTTGCAAAACTCGAATCAAAATAATTTCACTTCACTCGCGACATATTTTACACTTTTTGACAGCTTTGACAGATGATGAGAGGCGATGTTGCCAAATTCTTACCCCCACTTTTAGGCCCGTATGAAAAAAACAGCACATTTTCGTGTGCATGAGATAAGCGCATTCCTAACATTAAATTTTTATCGCTTTTTTGTTTCTACATGAATATTTAAGCTTTGTCGTCACATTAAAAGATAAGCACGATATGTAAATATACAATTTTATACAATACATGCAATTTCGCAATATTTTATTTATTCAGTCAATGGAGTCCATTTAAAAAATACAGAATATAATACGACTAAAAATATAAAACTAGCATATTTAAACTATAAATATAAATTACAAATAAAAAATATGACACACACATAATCACAGTTTAAAATAAATAGTAACTAAACAGCGACGGCTCGCAGCCTAGCTTCAGGGTAGGCCAGAGACCCAAGGTAATATGTATCCGTTATTGAAAGGTGATTTTGTTGTGCAATTCCTTGTATTTATAAAACGCGATTCCAACCTCAAATTTTGTGTGCCTTGGTGCTGTGGCCGACCCTGAAGTTAGACTGCGAGCCGTCGCTATAACTAAAACATGAAGTTCAAATTTATTGTGTAATTACTTCATCATGTATAGCAACTTATAAATGTATTGCAACTTATAAACGTTCATTATGTTTTAGTATTACACTAGTTTATGTTATATTTAAACCACAGGCTCGCGGCCTAACTTCATACAAGGCTCAAATTCAAGATACAAAAATTGAGGTTAAAAGCACTACGTATCCACTTTGTTTATCAATGCTCCTTACGTCACGGAATTGCAGCATTAATACATGCGTTTAGCAGCACGACGAGCTCGAATTTTAATTCCGAGATGCATTACCTTGGCATTTTTGTTTCACATGAAGTTGGCCACCAGCCGTCAGTGATTTTAACTGTTATTCTTTATTTATTTTCATTGTTTTTCTATGTGATGATAATCTATGAAACACTCAATGTGTATTTAATATATTGCATAAATCTGCAAATTTTGCAAACATAATTAGTTTAATGATGTCTTATTAGGATTATTTTTAAAATTAAATTATTCAATTTAAAAATAAGCGACAGATGTTTAAACTGAAGTACACTGTTGCCATTCTTTCCCATACTTATTTATAATCTGTAATTACAAGAATTATTGAATTCAAGATTTTATTATTGTTATTATTATAAATATTGAATAAGCAAAGACCTCATGTAGTTTTTTGAAATATAAATTTATTATAAGATATATTCTACTCTATAAGATATACTTTACAAACGTTACCAACGTTGCATATTATTATTACATATTTAATTGCAATTATGTTTTAATGTGATCATTTTCTATTTTGAGTAGTGCTATATTATATATTTTTTAAATGGACTTTCGTTGCCTGAAAATAAAATAAAATATAATTTCAAGTAGTATGTGTTGCCATCTATCGTTTAGGAGTAATAATATTTTGTACATTGGGTTGCATACAGCGATTCACCATGTACAATATAAAATGCAAATCTGCTCCAAACGCCCTGGAGTAATTAACTCTAACCGCGTCTATACTCTGAATTTTAATTAAAATTATTATAATTAAATAGCTTTTTTAAGTAGTCAAATAAATTATTAATAAATAATTTAAGAAAATTGCTTCTTGTTAAATAGCTTCATAAAAATCCCGACAGGTGGACACAGTTTATTCAAAACATGTGGAATTTGTTGTTGTAAAAATTTCGCGTTTAAAAAGTGTGCTGAAAATATTCATCAATTAAATGTGATTGAGCGATGGGTGAATATTCCGGTTTAAACAAGAATTTTTGCGAGAAGACCTTTGGTAATCCGGCGACTTATAAGCATCCGATCAAAGAGATCGAAGTGAGTGGTTTTATTTTAATTTTGAGGTTAAAAACAGTATTTGTTTCTTCGGGATTGTTAAAAACAATGGATTTATTCACAGGAGAAATGGAAACTCGTGCCGGCGTTTTTAAAAGTGAAGGGTTTGGTGAAGCAGCATATAGATTCGTTTAATTATTTTATAAATGTTGAGATTAAGAAAATCGTCGAAGCGAATGATAAACTAACTTGCGATGCGGATCCTTTATTTTATATCAAGTGAGTAACAAATGTGAATTGGTTTATATTGTTTTTATTTCATTTGTCTTTAAATGTCGTTAGATTTATCTTTAAGAATTGCTATTTAAATATGGTCATATGTAAAGTTGATTGATAAGGCTGATAAATGTTGAAAGTTCATCTTCACTTTTATATAAATAAAATAAAATAATTTAAAACTTTCAAATATATATTGTAAACTCGCTACAATTGTTTCGCCACACTGTGGCTTCTTCAGGCGAAGAAATGATAAATTACATTTGTCAGTACAGGTATATATACAATGTTTATGGGGGGGTGGGTTTTTCAGCGAAATTTAAATTTAGGAGTGGTGAGTTTGTTAAGTCTAATTGGTCGTTCAAAAGTTGTCCTGTGTGTTTTCTTTTATTAATTTCCATGCTCTCCAAGATGTTAAGTTTCCGGCCTTTTTCTTCTCTGTGAAGCACTTTGAAGTTTTCGTCGAAGTGGTGGTTTTCTTCGATGAGGTGGTTGGAGTATGTGGAGTTGGTTTTCCTTTGTTCATAAGAGGTTTTGTGCTCTTTGATTCTTTCTTTGAACGACCTTCCGGTTTGTCCTACATATGTCTTAGGACAGTCTTTGCAATTTAGCAAATAGACTCCACTTTGTTGAGTTATACAGGTTTTATCTTTGTTATTTTTAATTATTTTCCCTATTGTATTGTTTGTTTTGAATGCTACCTTAATATTTATTTTTTCCAACATTTTCGCGACTTTATTGCTTATTTCTTCTGTGTATGTTAGTGATGAATAGTTTTTTATAGATTTGTCTTTGATAATAGGGTAAATAGAATTAATTGTTTTATGTCTTTGTTTTGTTTGTACTATTTTTTCAATTATAGATTTTTTGAAACCGTTTTTGTATGCAATTTGAAAAATAATGTTTAATTCTTTATCATAATTGTGTTGTGCCATTGGGATTGATAGTAACCTATGTACCATACTATGGTAAGCAGCTAATTTGTGTGAGATTGGATGGTTGGATTTATAATTAATCGTTGTGTCTGTATGTGTTGGTTTGTGAAAAATTGAAAATTCATGTCTATTATTAATTCTTTTTATGGTTAAGTCTAAAAAATTTATGGAACCCTCTGTTTCTATTTCTTTTGTAAATTGTATTTTATTATGTTGTGAATATTATTTATATAAATATGTAAAGTTATTTAAATAAAAAACACTTGGTATTGTTTCACAAATTATTAATTTAATTTGTGAAACAATACCAAGTGTTTTTTATTTAAATAACTTTACATATTCTTATATGTTTCACCAAGTGCCAGATGAGAAATTAATTCAAGAAAATAAATATGGTCAGCTCGTTATGTGAACTAGTGCAGCACTTTTTGCACTGGATTTGTTCATTACATGAGCTGGACGCATGCAATTGTAAATGTGAACTTACACTAACTACACTAACTTGAACTCAGTCCAACTTAGTGCAGTATGAACGATCAAACCTATTTTTTAGTGGCTGTTAGTAGTCGTGTGTGAATACGCTCTTATCATACAAATACATTTATACAGGTATACAAATGTGTATGTCGGTACACCGGATGTCGACGAGGGTTTCAACATCAGCAAGCCGACGACACCGCACGAATGTCGATTACGGGATATGACCTATTCGGCCCCAATAACAGTCGATATAGAGTACACACGCGGCAGCCAAAGGGTTTCCCGGACCGGTCTTCTTATTGGAAGGTAGAAACATTGGTTGTTAATTTTGTTTGTTTTTGTCATACATGTTAATTTTAATATGTTTTCACTCTCTCTAATAAATTTAATTAACCAACGGTTTAACCAAGGGAAAATCTTTCATTAATAAAAAAGGTTTAACTTTGTATAACACAATTTATTTTTATGTGACTGCAGTTTCGGCAAATTTAGCTTGCCATTATCAAACATGTAGTGACTAAAACTACTTACAAAACAGGTATATATTTACAAAATGGTTAGAGAAAAACACAAACAAATTACAATTTACAAAATTGCCGAAACTGCAGTCACATAAAAATAAATTGTGTTATACAAAGTTAAACCGTTTTTTTATTAATAAATTAACATGTATAACGAAGTAGAAGCCTCCACAATACAGAAAATCATTCAGCTCATTACAATTAAACTGTTAACGGTGGAGGCTTCTACTTCGTTATGTATCATAATTCACAAATGAAACACGATTTTTACATTGTATAACTGAGACTTTATTAAGTGACTATAGTTTCGACAACTTTAAGTGAGTTTGAGTTTAAAAATTACAAGTTAAAGTTGTCGAAACTAAAAGTTAAAATCTTGTTACATTTGGTCATTATAATTAAATCATGCATTTATTCACATCACAAGATTTTATTTGTTAGGATGCCGATTATGTTGAGGTCGTCGAACTGCGTACTAACGAATAAATCAGAGTACGAATTGGCGAAAATGAACGAGTGTCCTTTAGACCCAGGCGGGTATTTCGTCGTGAAAGGGCAGGAGAAAGTTATTCTGATTCAGGAGCAGTTGTCGAGAAATCGGTTGATTGTCGAGGAGGCGAAATATGGCGTTCAGTGTATGGTTACTAGTTCCACGCACGAGAAGAAAACTAGGACCATGGTTTTCGTTAAGGGGAACAAATATTATTTAGGACACAACACGTTTCAAGATGTGAGTGAAAATTAAGGATAGGGATTTTTAAAATTCAAGTGCTTGAATATTTTAATTGTTAACTGATCAAACCTTTTACCTGGCTTGACTAAAACAGATTTCCTCTATAAATTACAAATTCTATAATAATAATAATATAATAATACTTTTTTGGCGCTAGTTACCGTTGTTTTACACAGGTCAAATGTTACTTTCTACATTAACCCATTAAGCGCCATTGATGCGTACACGCAACATTATAAATGTTTGCTTAATTCTATTACTAAATAAGTTAATTAAATATATTATATTATTTGACATGGCTTCAAAATGTAAATATTTTGTTATTTAAATATTTCGATTATTACTCATTTAAAAAAAAAATAATAAGAGTGTATTTCTAACTTTACAATATTTCAGTGTTTTATACACGTGGCGCATGAAGTAAAATTTCGAGTTTAGAAAAGCCTAATTTGGCTCGGTCGCTCCGCTTCGCTACGCGCCCGAGCCAAATTTTCAGGCTTTTCTAAACTCGAAATTTTACTTCATGCTTAGTCTGGGAGTGGAATCACTCGTTCTAAACCTTATACTGCACGTTTTTATATAAAATCGACGAATGCTTGAAATTTTACAGCATATACATTATGTATATTTAAATGAAAAATTCAGAGTGTGTAATAATAATAATTCATTTATTTCCAGTATGAATATACAGACATTCGTGGGTGGGTCAGTTACAGTAAATAAATAGTAAATGTGGTGTAAATAAGGACATTACAAACATATTAAAATTGATACAATCAAACTTATTAAAACTTATATCTAGTTAAAAATCAGTTACAGTAAATAAATAATAAATGAGGTGTAAATAAGGACACTACAAACATATTAAAATTGATACAATCAAACATATTAAAACTTAAATCTAGTTAAAAAATTAGGAAATAAATTAAATAAATATAATACAAGGTCTGATATAAGATTAAAATATAAGTTTAAAATATAAAATTACGTTTACAATATAAATTTGAAGTACAGTCATATAATGCCGCACACGTTAATAAATTCATCTACTGTATAGCAGCAGTGAGTTAATAATATTTCCTTAACCCTTTTTTTGAATTGTTTCTTTGGTAATTGTTTTATTCTATCAGGCACAACGTTATATAATTTTAAGGACTGCACTATACATGAATTGTGGTAAAATGCATGACTGTGTTTTGGAAGTCTTATAGTTTTTGTTCTGGTATTGTGTTCGTGATGTACTTGGTTATTCCTTGATAGATATTCATTGTTCTTGACAAATTTAAGAGACTCGTAGATGTAGAGGCTGGCCAAAGGCATTATTTTGAGTCGTTTAAATAAGCTTCGACAGCTGCTATATGGTTTTGTATTTCCAATAGCCCTTACTAATCTTTTTTGAGCAACAAATACCTAATATATAAAATTACGAAAAAACTATTCGTGAAAATGCAAACAGTGTCTTAATTAATAAGACAATTTAAGACGATAAATATCCATTGAAACAACTACTTCCCGTGCAAATACACCTCCGGATATTGAATTATACAATGAAATATTTAAAATCTTATTTAATTTGATTTGTTACAACAATTACGTCTCTTCAAACCAATTTTCGTAATTTTATATATTATGTTTAAAGTGTGCAAACTATAAGAAGCGTAAGCTTATTTTCTCGAATTCAAATAGTTTTGAATTTGAATTTATCTTGTTTGAACAAATACCTTTTGCAAATTCATTTTTGTTGTACAGCCCCAAAAGATGATTCCATATGTGAGTTGCGATTGACAGTAAGCCATATAGGTTATTCTAGCTGCTTCTTCGTGCACATCTTTGCGTGTTGCAAATATAAGGTATGCATATTTTGATATTTGCATTGACACTTGTTGAACATGTGTATCCCACTGTAGATCATTTTGTATAGTAATACCAAGAAATTTTACTTCATCCCTTTCATGTAGTGTTTCGCCATTAAATTGTATATTTGTGTGTCCTGTTGGTGCTTTATAGTGCATAATATGAGTTTTTGAAACATTAGCCTTTAAATTGTTATTGGTTAGCCAAAAATGTAGTTCAACGAGCACATCATTTGTTGCTTTATTAAGTTCATCTAGACGGTAGCTTTCCATGTTAATGGTGGTATCGTCTGCGAACATTGTAATGTGTCCATTAATATTGAGTGGCATGTCATTTACAAATATTAGGAAAAGAAGTGGCCCTAATACGCTTCCCTGTGGAACACCAGTCTTCGGAGTGGCTGCGGATGATGTGTAATGAATGTATGAATCATACAAAGAAGTGCAGAATTTTACTTAAAATTAACTCTTAGAGTTATCTCTATAATTGCTCGGCCGTTAATGGGTTAATTAAAAATTACTTTACTTATTTGAAAAAAAAAAACTCAGTGATTTTCAAAAATTGGAATGTTTATTCACTACAATTGTTTCGCAAATTTATTGCTTCTTTAGGTGAAGAGAGTTATTAATTTTGGTTAAGTTTCAGTTTGAAACTTTGCAGAAATTAATGAAAGTAAATAACTTTCAGAACTATAGGGTGATTTTAATGTTTTACAGCCGATAGTGATTTCGATAATTTTCAAAGCTATGGGGATAATGAGCGATCAGGAAATTTGCCAAATGGTCGGCCTGTCTGATCTGAGGAAATTCACTCCGACTTTGGAAGAGTGTCATAACCTAAAAATCTACACACAAGAAGCAGCGTTGAAATATTTAGCCACTAAATTAGTGGTAAAACGATACGTTACATCAGCTAGTAAAATGAAGTCGCCTTCTGAGGAAGCTCGGGATCTTTTGGCGACGACGGTTTTAGCCCACGTCCCCGTCGTTGAATACAACTTTAAAATGAAAGCTGTTTATTTAGCTCTAATGGTAAATTGAATTAAAATTTACTGCACTCGACATAATATTTCATTCTAATATTTTAATGTAAACCACATACAAAGCCCTATTTTAATGAGTTTAAATTAATTTATTTTAATTTAGCTTAAGAGAGTTATTTAATGAGTTTAAATTAATTTATTTTTAATTTAGCTTAAGAGAGTTATCGAAGCTCAAAGCGATAAAAAACTATTGGACGATCGTGATTACTACGGTAACAAAAGGTTGGAGTTGGCCGGGTCCTTGTTATCCCTCATGTTCGAGGATGTTTTCAAGAGGTTTAATTTCGAGTTGAAAGCGATCGCCGAGAAGACCATACCGAAAATTCGTGCTACGCAGTTCGACGTGATTAAATATATGAGGTCGGATCTTATTACGAACTGTCTGGTTTTCGCAATTTCAACTGTGAGTACAAAATATTTTTTTATTTTAACTGGTAAGGATTTTTATGCATTTTTGTGTTTTGTCATGAGTAAAATGTCTTATGTGTTCGGTACAAACAAGCGGTTTTTCTGATCGGTTGGCAACATGCTCGCTTTTTCCAAGTTTCACCCTTTTTTGCTATGCACAACACTTCCCCCATCCTTGTTCGGTACGCTGAATGAGAGAGGAGAGTCGAAAAAGTACAGCGACACGCGACGGTCGATCTCGCGCCACCCTGGCAATTAGTGCATTAGTGACGATCACCTCCGAACTACACCCTCAGGAGAAGCTGGAAGGACCTGGATAACAACACCTCAAAGGTCAGTTTTCTCTCGCTACCGGTCCCTTGCAATTTCTCCAACTTTGTTGCCGTCCGCCGCAAAAAAACCGCTATGAAATTCACGGCAGCTCCCGCTGCGAGTAACCATATTTCATAGGGCACAAACCCCCTCAAACAGTATGTTCAATAATAAAACACCTCTGGAGTGCTATGGAATATATTGTAGGTTGGCAACTCTGAAATTATACATTATAATTTTTATGTCTGACGTTTTATATGACAATTCCTAAAGCGTGTAGAAAACATAGATTTAAAAAAAGATAAAATCATAGCACTCTAGAGGTTTTTTTTTATTGAACATATGATATAACATAGAATGTTATTTAGGGCAATTGGACGATTAAAAGGTTCAGGATGGAACGCCAAGGTGTTACTCAAGTTTTGTCAAGGTTGAGTTATATATCGGCTTTGGGGATGATGACACGAGTGAATTCGCAGTTCGAGAAGACTCGGAAAGTTTCCGGGCCGAGGTCGCTGCAGCCGAGTCAGTGGGGAATGTTATGTCCCAGTGATACTCCTGAAGGAGAGGTAAGTTTAGCATAGCTTATTTTGTGATTTTAGTTTAGTTTTATTCCAATTAAGTGTTATAATTTTCTCTTAATAATTACAATTTGTTTACCTTTTAACAGTGGATTAATTGGTTCTTCAATTTTTTCACCTGCTTAAAAAGAATACATGGAACAAAATTATTGTCTGTTCGTTCGTCTTTGTATTACCCATGCTAAAATAAAAAATGTCGTTTTACAATAATATTGAACGAACTATCTAACCTCAAAACATACATAAATTGTATTGTATGTTCAATAAAATAAAACCTCTAGAGTGCCATGAAAAATATTGTAGGTTGGCAGCTGTGAAATTATATATTATAATTATTGTGCCTGACATTTTATATGTCAATTCCTAAAGCGTGTAGCTAACTTAAATTTAATAAAAAGATTAAATCAATATAAAAGAAATATATTATAGAACGGATGTTAATTTGTTGAAAATATATGTACTCATGTTATGTAATAATAATAATAATAATAGCAGCCTAGAGTTTTTTTTTTTTTTTTTTTTTTTTTATTGCACATACGTTATTAATTTTCAATTTATGAAAATGATACAAAAGAGAAATACCGTTTAAATTAATTTTATTTTTTAAGCAACAAATTTATCTTTTGAATCTGTACAACATTTTTCAATATCACTATTATTAATTTTCTGTTTTAGGCATGTGGTTTGGTAAAAAATTTAGCCCTCATGACTCACATAACCACTGAAGGCGATGAATACCCTCTCATCAGGCTGGCGAACAACACAGGGGTTTTAGACATAAACACGGTGGGCGGGGAATTCATCAATTCTCCCGGTGTTTACATAGTTTTCCTCAATGGTAATATCATCGGTGCGATTCGTAACTACCGGCGATTAATAGTAATGTTCAGATTAATGAGGCGGTGCGGATATATTTCCGGTTACGTTTCTATTTATCCGAACCATCATCACCGATGCGTTTATATTAGTTCCGATGGTGGAAGACTGTGCAGGCCTTACATAATCGTAACAAACGGAGAGCCTCTGGTTGAAGAAAAACATATAAAAGAGTTGGAAAAGGGGATTCGGAGTTTCGAAGATTTCTTACATGAAGGTAAACGATTTGGACCTGTTATAATAATAATAATAATAATAATATTTATTGACGGGAACCCCCTTTTATACACAATAGATTTATAAAAAAGATAATATCACCATAAAGTGTACAACTAAATAAACATTAATAATAATAATAATACCCATAAAGTAACTAATAGAACTAAGAATAATTTGTGTGTATACATAAATTCCGTTTGAATGAATGTAAAGAGCCAGAATTGTTATGGATAATGAGTGCTTTGTACTCAAAATTTGTATCTAACGATTAAAAAAGAAAGTGTTAATTATTCGATTAAATTGATTTTTATTAATCTTTCATGCAGGTTTGATTGAGTTTCTCGATGTAAACGAAGAAAACGACAGTTTTATAGCCTGTTACGAAAAAGACATCACGTTGCATTCGACGCATTTGGAAATAGCCACTTTTACGCTGTTGGGAGTGTGCGCTGGTTTAGTCCCGTATCCGCATCATAATCAATCACCGAGGAACACATACCAGTGTGCTATGGGAAAACAAGCGATGGGTAAGTAAGGTACCTAAAAATGGTGCTGAATTCCTTTCCTCACCAGAACTTTATCACTTTTTTACAAATTTTTGGAAAATAAAGATTTGTACAAAAAATATTACCAATTCATTGTTTTTATAAAGATTTTTGGGATGAATTTTTTAAATTATATACAGGGAATTTTTTCAAGTATACATATCTCGGTGTTTTCGGCATTTCTTTATTATAGTTCAATTTGAAACTTCTACTAAGTGATTCCACTCCCAGACTAAGCATGAAGTAAAATTTCGAGTTTAGAAAAGCCTGAAAATTTGGTTTGGTCGCGTAGCGCGAAGCGCGGAGCGGCCAAACCAAATTTTCAGGCTTTTCTAAACTCGAAATTTTACTTCATGCGCCACCGGTATAAACACTAGTTTCAAGTGAAATTTTAAATATACTATAATTATTTAAATGTAATTATTTAAATATTCATTCAAATATTTGAATTATTCGAATATTTAAATATACGTATGAATACAAATTCGAATATTTAAATATTTATATATTCAAATATTTAAACATGTGAATAATTTAGTGATTGAAATATTCATATTTGAATAAACCACATTTTTGGGATGAATTTTTTAAATTATATACAGGGAACTCTTTCAAGTATACATATCTCGATGTTTTCGGCATTTGTTTATTATAGTTCAATTTGAAACTTCTACTGAGTGATTCCACTCCCAGACTAAGCATGAAGTAAAATTTCGAGTTTAGAAAAGCCTAAAAATTTGGCTCGGGCGCGTAGCGAAGCGGAGCGACCGAGCCAAATTAGGCTTTTCTAAACTCGAAATTTTACTTCATGCGCCACCGGTATAAACACTAGTTTCAAGTGAAATTTTAAATATACTATAATTATTTAAATTTAATTTAAATATTCATTCAAATATTTGAATTATTCGAATATTTAAATATACGTATGAATACAAATTCGAATATTTAAATATTTTAATATTCAAATATTCAAATATTCAAACATGTGAATAATTTAGTGATTGAAATATTCATATTTTAATATTCAATTATTCAAACATGTGAATAATTTAGTGATTGAAATATTCATATTTAAATAAACCACATTTTCAGGCTTTTCTAAACTCGAAATTTTACTTCATGCTTAACCTGGGAGTAAAGACACTTGTTAAAACTAAACCTTAATCAAATAATTTAACATAAAAAACCCATTTTCACAAACGTAAATAAAAACAGTGTAACATAACCTCTAAATTACCTGAGTACAATGAAGTTAGAACACATGAAAATGCAGCGTTGCCACATTACTTTTATTAATAGTTCAAAACTAATTAATAGCTTGTAGATTTTGTTCTATAATTACGAAATGTTAGTATCATGTTTGTACTCGTCTAGTAGAGATTAACTTCAGTTATTGAAAAAGAGTGCACGGTACTCGAAAATGTACCTCTAACAGTGAAAAATAAATTAGTAAAGAAAGGAAATCAAAGAGAATTTTATTAATAATTATAATTTATATTTTTATTAATAAGGCTGTTGATCTCTAATCCGTTTTTTTCCGAATATTATTTTTAATAAGTGCATAACACAGACAAACTCGTGTGACCACTGGTGTATTTAAATATTCGAATAATTTAAATATTTGAATGAATATTTAAATATTTAAATAATTATAGTATACTTAAAACTTCACTTGACACTAGTGTTTATACTGGTGGCACATGAAGTAAAATTTTGAGTTTAGAAAAGCCTGAAAATTTGGATTTGCCAGGCTCGCTTCGCTCCGCCCGGCAAATCCAAATTTTCAGGCTTTTCTAAACTCAAAATTTTACTTCATGCTTAGTCTGGGAGTGGAATCACTCAGTAGAAGTTTTAAATTGAACTATAATAAACCACATTTTCAGGCTTTTCTAAACTTGAAATTTAACTTCATGCTTAACCTGAGAGTGGACACTTGTTAAAACTAAACTTTAATCAAATCATTTAACATAAGAAACACATTTCCGCAAACGTAAATAAAAACAGTGTAACAACCTCTAAATTACCTGAATACAATGAAGTTAGAACAAATGAAAATGCAACGTTGCCACGGTAATATAACTAATAGTTCAAAACTAACTAATATTCACTTTATTCATCACTATAAGGTACGATTGGTTACAATCAGAAAAACCGAATGGACACACTCTTGTACAACCTTGTTTACCCGCAAGCTCCGATGGTAAAATCGAAAACAATAGAACTCACCAACTTCGATAAACTCCCGGCTGGGCAAAATGCGACCATCGCAGTCATGAGTTACAGCGGTTACGACATCGAAGACGCTCTCATCATTAACAAGGCATCCCTCGATCGGGGATTCGGCAGATGCCTGGTTTACAAAAACACGAAATGCATCATGAAAAGGTATGCGAATCAAACGTTCGACAGGATCCAAGGCCCTCTCATCGATACCGTTACGAATAAACCGATTTGGAAACACGGTCCGTTGGATACGGACGGAATTGTCGCTCCCGGTGAACTCATCGAAAATAGACAGGTAAGTGTAAAACGGTTTAATCAATCAAATTTTTGTTGACTGAAAAAAACAGTTCGACTTTAATGGCCTCGGCTACTAAAAAAACAGTTGAAAATATAAATAATTGGATGTTATGTATTTTGTTAAAAATAAAGCAGATTTATTAAAATAAAAATTTCTTAAAAATTTTAACCTGGTGATGGGCACAAATGAATAAATGAAGCTGATAATCGACTTATCATTCGATTTATAGTCGACTGATCATTTGAATTGTAATTGACTGATCATTCGAATGATAATCCGCTAATCATTCCTACGATAATTGACTGGTTATTTGAATGGTAATTGACTGATCATTGGAATGATAATTGACTAATTATTCGAATGAAAATGCACTAATCATCCCTATGGTAATCGACTGACCATTTGAGTGAAAATCGACTAATCATTGGAATGATAATTGACTGATTATTCGAATGATAATTGACTGATTAATAAAATGAAAATCGACTATCATTCCTATTGTTACCGGCACTTTTTAACAAGTTCCGTCAACTGCTATTTTGTATATGTATTCATCATTTCCAAATGAGTAAAGTTCGCGCCATACATTAGTTTAGTTTTACCAACTAGCGCCCTCGCATATCTGACAGCTCAACTTCACCCTCTCGTGGTGGAAGCTCCTCTCAGCTATCCAGTTTCAGGGTTGTCCAAAATATATACGGATTTCCCGGTTATCCCCGAGTTCGCCACATCTGCGATGGGACGCCGCTACCTGCGACCGGCCCGATCGCGCGAGCGAAATGTACGTGCGAGGCACAAAAGAATCGGGCATGACGTCAGGGGTTATAAAATCGCCGAATGCAAGGGATAGGAACATCCCCTACGTAGTTCGCGTATGTAGAATACATACGCGAACGTCACAACCCTCATCGGATAACTGAGAGGAAGACCATTCCAATGACACTAAACACGAGGGGGTTATTTCAATTTTGTACGCTATAGAAGACGAGCTGTCAGGAGGATTAATTGTTATTAATTAAGATTCAGGCAAGGTTTAGTGTATCCCATATGTATAGGAACTAGAGCAAAAGTTGCGCATTGCAAGTTACTATCTTTTGACCTAAGTCACATTCTCGTTCGACTTATGCTTTCGGAGTTATTAAATTAAAACTCATGAAACCACCATTTTAGCCTCCGATCAACATGTGTGACATATGTACGGATGCATAATTTCATCTCACACATGTTGATCTACTTTATATTTCAATATTTTTATATTAAATATTTATTCTTATTATTTTTCTGTGGCGAGAAATGGTGGGTACCTGAGAAGGTCACAGGGGTAGAGGGTTTGTTCTTTTCGATATAAAAGAGCTACCACTGGACCACAGAATTCACTCTGTATCCAGCATCCAAAAGTGTAAGTCGTCTGTAATTCTGTGTAAGTTGTTATTTTTTTTTATTCTTGTCTTGTTATTTGTTTTTTTAATTATTATTCGTGTTTTTAATATATTTGTTAAAGTTGAGAGCCAATTTTATTTCAAATCGTATTTTTTTTTTATAAAATAGAATCAGTGCTTCAGTCGAATTTTCTTAATTAAGAATTGAGCTTGCTAGTCGGTAGTTACTTGGTGGTGAAATAGTTGCTATTTTTTTAATAACTATTTTAAAGCCGAAGTACCCACCCCATAACACTATGATAATCGACTGATCATTCGAATGATAATCGAGGGATCATTTGAATGATAATTAACCTAGTGATGAGCACGAATTAATTAATAAAGCTGATAATCGACTTATTATTGGATTGATAATTGACTGATCATTCGAATGATAATTGACTGATTATTTGAATGATAATCCACTAATCATTTCTATGATAATTGATTAGTTATTTGAATGATAATCGACTGATCATTGGAATGATAATTGACTGATTATTCGAATGATAATACACTAATCATTCCTATGTTAATCGACTGATCATTCGAACGATAATCGACTAATTATTGAAATGATAATTTACTGGTTATTTAAATGATAATTGATTGATTAAAAGAATGATGATCGACTATCATCCCTATGATAATAGACTGATCATTCGAATGTTAATTGAGGGATCATTCGAATAGTAATTAACCTTAATATTACGGTATGAGTTACGTGAAGATAATATTAATTTAATAAAACTAGTAATCCTTGTTCTTCACTGGTTTAGTGATAAAAAGGATTACTAGTTTTATTTAAGTAATTAACCTAGTGATGGGCATGAATGAATAAATGAAGCTGATAATCGACTTATCATTCGATTAATCAGTTTTTATATCACCCTCCGATATTGATACTGACGCAACCACTATAGACCCCAGTAATATTCCCTTCTTCTTCTTCACTCCCACATCTGAAAAATCTGTCTACACTCTATTAAAAAAACTACCGAATAAATACTCCGCAGGTAATGATGGGCTACCAGCATTTTTCCTAAAAGATTGTGCTACTGTTTTATGCCAACCGCTAACTCTCATTTTCAACTTGTCTATGAGGACTTCAGTATTTCCCAACAAACTAAAAATTGCATCAATTTGTCCCATACCTAAAATGTCTAATAATCTCAGTAATGTAACAAATTATCGTCCTATTGCCATACTATCCCATATTGCAAAAATGTTTGAAAGAACAATATATGATCAAATTAATGCTCATGTGTCTCGGTATATATCACAGCAACAGCATGGTTTCGTTTCAAATCGATCCACTGTAACTAATTTATCTATTATTACACATGAAATAGTGGAATGTCTTGACTCAAAGGGTCAAATTGATGTAATTTATACGGACATGTCGAAGGCCTTCGACAGAGTTGATCATGAACTATTATTAGCTAAACTTGATTCCTTTGGGTTCGGTAAAAGTGCATCCACACTTATTGGTTCCTATCTTGAAAATCGCGAATCATATGTTACCCTAAATAGTTTCAAATCCGACTCATACTTTCCACGTTCTGGTGTGCCGCAAGGCTCTATCTTGGGTCCATTGCTTTTTAATTTATTTATAAATGATCTTTCGAAATTGTTGACATGTAAACATCTATTATATGCTGACGATCTAAAAATTTACTCAACAATTGGTACCCTTGATGATTGCCTCCACTTGCAGAACTCACTGGATAGTATCTCGAACTGGTGCACTGTTAATAAACTGAACTTAAATAGTGATAAATGTAAATTCATGTCTTTCACAAAAAAATCCAAACCCATTGTATTTTCGTATCTAGTTAGTAATAAAACCCTCTAGCAAGTCAAATTCTTTAAAGATTTAGGTGTTATCTTCGATAAAAATTTCACATTCAATCCCCATGTACAGTCCCTTACAAAGAGCGCATTTAGAGCACTAGGTTTTATACATCGGAACTCAGCCAATTTACGTGATCTTAGTGCTTTAAAGGTGTTATTTAATGCTTACGTTCGGTCCAAGTTGGAATATGCGTCCTTAATATGGTTTCCGCAGAATCAACAGCAGATACGGCTTGTTGAAGGGGTTCAACGAAAATTTCTCAAATTTCTCTACTTTAAAAGTGAAGGTTGCTACCCTATTAGAGGGTATAATCATATGTTGTTGATTGAGAAATTTAACGTTGAATTACTTCACTGCCGACACCTCAATGCAGGCATCGTTTTTTTGCACAAGCTAATGCGCCACAAGATAGACTGTTCTTGCCTATTGCAACTGGTGGGACTGCATATTCCAACTTTTAACAGTAGGCAAAAACCTACATTTAGCATTACCTTATTTCGAAATAACTTTGGATCAAAATCACCCGTACACATTAGCTGTAATATATTCAATAGTTTGCCTGTCACTTGTGACATATTACATGACTCATTAGAATCAATTTTGCTCTGTGTTTAATTGTTAATTTAATATGTAACATAAAAGTTAACATTTTATTGTTTAGGCATATCATTTATTTTGTTTATTATTATTTGTTAAGTATCATATTATTCTACTATATTATTGTACATATTGCCTTGTAATTAGGATTTTTCCTGTTGGGTAATAAATAAATATTATTATTATTATTATTAATGATTGACTGATTATTCGAATGATAATTGACTGATTATTTGAATGATAATCCACTAATCGTCCCTAGGTTAATCAACTGATCATTAGAATGATAATCGACTGATCGTTGGAATGATAATTGACTGATTATTTGAATGATAATCCACTAATCATTTATATAATAATTGACTGGTCATTCGAATGATAATGGACTGATCATTGAAATGATAATTGACTGATTATTCAAATAATAATCGACTTATTATCCCTATAACATTCGATGATAATCGCCTGATTATTTGAATGATAATCGACTGATTGTTCGAATGATAATCGACTAATCATTCCTATGATAATGGACTGATCATTTGAATGATAATTAACTGATCATTCGAATGACAATTGACTGATAATTCGATTGATAATTGACTGATTATTCGAATAATAATCGACTGAGCTTTTCTATGATAATCAACTGATCTTTTGTTTGGTAGCTGATCATTCGAATAATACTCGACTGATTGTTCCTATGATAATCGACTATTCATTTGAATGATAATCACTTGTAAATATGTTTAAAACGTTATCATTCAAATGGCAATTTTAAACATGATTCGAGTGATCATTTAAATGATTCTTGAATATAAAATGAAGTCTAACTGTTCGTTTTAACTATTTTCAATTTTAATAATCGAATAATTCGATTCAAACCTCTCTATTTATATCTCCATAAATAATCTAATACTTTTTAAAATTATTTTTTATGTGTCTTCCCTAATAAAAGGAGTTTTTAAATTTTGTTCGTCATGGCAATAAAAGCTTGCACATTCTCAACCAGTTTATATTCATTTTAACTAATTTTCAGACGCTGATTAATAAATCAGTACCTGTAATATCAACCGTCCCCGGAAGTGCGGCGAACAGCGTCGAGTACAGAGATGTTCCCGTTTCTTACAAAAACATCGAGCCGAGTTATGTGGAAAAAGTCATGGTCTCGACTAACGAGGAAGATTCCGGTTTGATAAAGATACTGCTGAGGCAGACGAGGCGGCCCGAGATCGGTGATAAGTTTAGTTCGAGACACGGACAGAAAGGTGTCGTCGGTTTAGTGGTCGAGCAAGAAGATATGCCGTTTAATGATTACGGAATTTGTCCTGATATTATTATGAACCCTCACGGGTTTCCGTCTAGGATGACGGTCGGGAAGTTGATAGAGTTGCTGTCGGGAAAAGCCGGACTTGTAGAAGGTGAGTGAAAATAGAAAACTTCTTGTGTTTGCATTTTTATTATCGTGTAATTTAACTAAAACACTTAACTTTATTTTACCAATTTTATTTTTATTTTTCAGTGAGTATAGTTTCGACTACAAGCTAGTCATTATCAAAAGTGCACTTAGTTTGATAATGACTAGCTTGTAGTGGAAACTATAGTCAATGAAAAGTAAAAATAAAAATGGTAAAACAAAGTTAAGTGTTTTAATTAAATTGTTATGAAGATTTACCGTACCACAAAGTGAACGCCAATCAAATTAAAGATTTTATCATGTAATTTTCGCTGAAAATTACCTCGAAAATAGCAATATTTTAACACAATTACATCTTCATATTACAGATGAAAGTGCTACTTGATCGACAACAATCGAAAGGAATGATAAAACCTAGAAGAGGCCTACATTCAGCAGTGAAGAAATAGTTGTGAAGAAGAAGAAGATTATTACATTACAAGTCCATAATCTTCTTCTTCTTCACCCCTATTTTGTTCACTGCTGAATGTAGACCTCTTCTAGGTTTTACCATTCCCTTCGATTGTTGTCGATCAAGTACCACTTTCATTCGTAATATGAAGATGTAATTGTATAGCAATTAAAACCACTATATATACAGAGAGTTTTATGTAACTCCGAACATTTTCATAACAAAAATATTTCTTCTAAGTATACATATGCATACGTTGTACATTTTCCAACGCTCGGTTTAGTAAGAGTATTCAATTTAAAGCTTTAAACAAGTGTTTTCCACTTCCAGGCTAAGCATGAAGTAAAATTTCGAGTTTAGAAAAGCCTGAAAATTTGGTTTGGTCGCGTAGCGCGAAGCGCGGAGCGGCCAAACCAAATTTTCAGGCTTTTCTAAACTCGAAATTTTACTTCATGCGCCACCGGTAAAAAACACTGATTCGATGTAAAGTTTAGCAGTGTGTTTTAAGCTACATAATATGTCAGTGTTTTGTACCGGTGGCGCATGAAGTAAAATTTCGAGTTTAGAAAAGCCTGAAAATTTGGTTTGGCCGCTTCGCGCTACGCGACCAAACCAAATTTTCAGGCTTTTCTAAACTCGAAATTTTACTTCATGCTTAGCGTGGGAGTGGAAAACACTCGATTAAAGTTCTAATTGAATTCTCTTAATTAACCGAGCATCGGAAAATGTACAACAAAATGCATATGTATACTTAAAAAAAATATTTTCGTTTTGAAAATGTTCGGTGTTACATAAAACTTTCTGTATAATTGTATAGCAAATGAAGATTATTATTATTATTATTATTATTATTATGTATAATTAGAATGCATTGTACGTTTTTATTGTTAGGTAAATTCCATTATGGTACAGCATTTGGAGGTTCAAAAGTGCAAGATGTCAGCGAGGAATTGGCTAAACATGGTTTCAATTATCAAGGGAAGGACTGTTTCACTTCTGGAATTACCGGTGAACCTTTGGAAGCGTACATTTATTCGGGGCCTGTCTATTATCAGAAGCTGAAGCACATGGTTCAGGATAAAATGCATGCGCGGTAAACAAATAAACTGTTTTTCTCTGGTTGAAATAATGAGGAAGTACACACAGGACATTTTTCCTTTAAGAATACATATCACTTTCAAGTTTGTAACAAGTGTTAAGGTTAAGCATGAAGTAAAATTTTGAGTTTAGAAAAGCCTGAAAATTTGGATTGGGGCGCAAGCACAATAATCAATGATGAAATAAAGTTCATTTGTTTGTTATTGTTGTAATATCTTTGATAATTATCAATTTTAGAGCCCGAGGTCCTCGTGCAGTTTTAACTCGACAACCCACCGAAGGTAGGAGTAGAGATGGTGGTTTACGTTTGGGCGAGATGGAACGTGATTGTTTGATTGGATACGGTGCTAGGTAAGTTAATTTTATAATCCTACACCTGAATATCATTCTTGAAGACTTCTAGAGTTGTGGATTGGTTGTTGTAAACAATAGATTTGAGGTAGCTTTACAGTCTGTCTATCTGTCAATCCATCTGTTTATAATGTTGGATATTTGGTTGGATACTTTGGTTGTAATTCTGACTTCTGCCTTTAAAATAAATTTGAGGTTATGTTTTCTACATAGTTGCCATGTGCTCAATTATTTTATAAAGATTAATTAAGTGGCGGAACATTATTTTCGGCATTTTATTACCACTCTTCTAATAAATTGATTGTGAGTTACGTGAAGATCAAATTAATTTGACGAATAAAGCACTAATAACCTTTCTTCGCACTTTTATTTGAATTACCAAATGTACATTTTGGACACAAAGTGACCATTATCAATGGATTAACACTAACACAGTGTTAATCCATTGATAATGGTCACTTTGTGTCCAAAATGTACATTTGGTAATTCAAATAAAAGTGCGAAGAAAGGTTATTAGTGCTTTATTCGTCAAGTTATCACTCTTCTGCCAAATAATTTATCAATTGCAACATGGCGTTTATATATCAATGTCATTACATGACAAATAGTAGGTTTTTTTTTTCTCGGATTAATTTCTCATCTGGCACTTCGTGAAACATATTAGAATATGTAAAGTTATTTAAATTAAAAACACTTGGTATTGTTTCACAAATTAAAACTTTATTCCGACTAGTTTCGGTTTGTTGGATCATTTTCAAAGGAATTCCTTCCTTTGAAAATGGTCTAACAAACCAAAACTAGTCGGAATAAAGTTTTAATTTATTAAACAATACCAAGTGTTTTTAATTTAAAAAACTTTATATACAAATAGTAGGGACATTCAAATAATCAAAGAACCTAAGAAAAATAGATTCCAAATGTGGTTGGCCAATAAAAAAAAAACGAATATATGTGACAAGTGAAGGGCAGCTGCAATTTTAGAGATTATTTATGATGTTTATTAACTTTACTAATATTTATATATATATATATATATATATAATCAGTATTCCCTTTTACCATATGGTGTCGGGTTTAATATTTATCTATTTCATTAATATTACAAACAACAGAATTTTCACGATGCTCATTTGTGCACGGGCTCTATACCACCTAATTTTGTCTGTGTATTTTCGGTGAATGTCCTCACATATCCAATATTTTATTTTGTATTTTTGCTATTGTTTACATGAGATGTGTTATTCTGTTATTGTAGTATGATGTTGGTAGAAAGACTGATGGTGTCCAGCGACCAGTGCGAAGTGGATGTCTGTAACAAGTGTGGCAGGCTCGGGTATTGTGGGTGGTGCAACAGCTGCAAAAGCTCGGGCCAAGTCTCGAGCATAACGATGCCTTACGCTTGTAAACTATTGTTGACGGAACTGCAGGCGATGAATATAACAGCCCGACTGACGCTAAACCACTACTGTCAATAGTTAGTTGTTTAGTATGTTGTATTGTTTAAATAAATTATTTTTTATTAATTATAGATCTGAATGTTTATATTGTCACGGCCCCTTATCTCTAAGGTCGCGAAGGGCTAGTAAAGACAACATTAAATAATCCTCAAATCAATTTATTTATTAACCCTCTAATGCACTAAAAAGACTGTTATTCCTTACTTCACTTTTTATTTGTATTGTTAGATGTACATTTCGAGACACAAGGTGCTCATTATCAATAACAAACCCAAATATTATTGATAATGAGCACCTTGTGTCTGGAAATGTACATCTAACGATACAAATAAATAGTGAAGTAAGGAATAACAGTCTTTTTTAGTGCATTAAAGGGTTAATTTTTTTTAGTGTAATAATCACTTCACGTTAACTCAAAAACATACAGTTAACCCTCTAATGCCCGAATTTCTTCGTCAAGCAATTATAGAACATTCCTTGATAATGACTAGAAGTCGAAACTAGTCGGAATAAATCAAATGTTTTGTGGAATAAACCAAGTGATTTTTATTTAAATTCATATTCATACATATAAAATTATACAAGGTTTAATTAAGGTTTATTAAAAAATATGGTGTTCTTGACCCTTCCAGTACGTAAACAATGCCCATTTCTTATTGTGTGTAGACGGGCACGGACTTCGAGCAGATACTTTGGCTCATACGATTTTTAGAAAGATTTTTTGATACTCGCCTCAAGGCAGTTTTGGGCACTAGAGGGTTAATCACTTATAAAATGTCTATTTCCTTTACGTAATTAACTTATTAATGAATTATAAATGTCTACTTACTTTTATTCACAATCAAACTTTCATCAATCTTTTAACTACTTAAACTTTCTTTTTTGATCGGCCTCATTTAAAACTCCTATTTCATACTGACTTACTAACTAATCTTAATCTACTTCGACGGTTAAATTTACCCTAGCATACATTTCCAATCCACAAATAAGCATGTTATATATAGACATCGCGTCACTTAGTAACATGCTTAGTAGCAGATATTGAAGACTAAGCAAAGCTGAATCAAACCGCCCATTGCACGTGCAAACTTGTGGCGCCGAGTTGTAGCGCCAAGTTCGTCGATTTATTGAATAATCCTAATGTGAATTAAACCCAATTCAAATTAATCATTATATTACCTTTGTTACTTGCCCCCCTGGACACCAAGAAAAGGTATATTTGTGATAATAATTGACATATCATATGTTTTTAACTAATATTTTAACTCTTGTCCGCCCTAGACACAATGGTCTGTATGATATCCCTTTTGTTAAAGTTAGAGACAGAAATGTTTTCAATTTTCTTGTATATATAATTTTGATATGTTTTCACTCACTCTAATCAATTATTTAGTTAACGAAAGCCTTAGCGAAGAGGAAATTATAAAGTCTATTATTTTGTCCCCCCCCTCTGGTTTCAATCCTAGCTGCGCCCATAGCATCACATATTCGAAAATAAAGGATTTTGAGCCAGAATCAGATATTTCATACATCGACTCTTGTAGCACAAGTATCGACTTAATTTATGATTAAACTATAAAATAATGGAGGGAATATAAAAGCTGTACTTATAACAGTATGTTTATTTAAACTTTAACAGAATATTGTGTTTTTATTTGAAAAAAAAATAATAGGAACTTAATTAGCAATCAGTATAAAAAAATAAAATTGGTCGAGATAAAAAAAATTGTGAACAAATATTGCACTGAATGGGCGAGAATGTTTTTGAAATGAATCATGAATTATTTGGAGTATTCTTTGTTTAAGGCCCTTCCGATTAGGAGTCTCCTGACTTCCGATGTTCCGGCACCGATTTCGTACAGTTTAGCGTCCCTCAATAAGCGTCCAGTAGAGTAGTCATTAATGTAGCCGTTTCCACCTAAAACAATTATAATGTAAAATATTACGTACACAGCATAAAATATTATTTACTACATTTAATTAGTCTTTTTTGAGAATTAAAAACTATAATACATAAAAAATTTGTAACATAATTAATTAAAAAACAAACCAATACATTGTACTTTGTTAATATTTTTAATTGGTATTATGAAGGAGGCTTCTACTTCGTTATACATGTTAATTCAATAAAATAAAACACTTGAACTTTGTTTGTATAACACAATCTTTTGATAATGGCAAGTTGAGTTGCCGAAACTGCAGTCACAAAAATAAAAAGATTGTGTTATACAAACAAAGTTAAAGTGTTTTATTTTATTGGTATTAGTTTAATAGAAACGCTTCAATTGTTAATTGTTGGCATCATTTTCTTAAACGGTAAACACTAAATGATAGTTGTTAAACATTTAAAAAAACCATGCATGGGCCCTTTCATCAAAATGTTTAACATTCAAGATGTTTGGATTTGTTTGTGATGTATTTTGGTATCTAATGAACGGTGCGCCAGTTGGTCTGTTGTGTACAATTGCAAAAATCCCAAACAGATTTACGATTAACAATCCGGTTATCAGAGAATTCTCCAACAGTTGGCAGTAAACTCCTAACTGTTGTCTTTGATGAACCCATTATTTTTTACTCCAATGGAAGTTGACATTTTAAGTTTTTGAATTTTTTAGGTTAGTTATGGAAACTAATAAACGTACCTAAAATTTGTACAGCATCCAAAGCCATCTGTGTAGCCTTTTCTGCGCAATACAAAATCACCCCCGCACAGTCTTTGCTGTTGGGCTTTCCTTTGTCGCACGCTTTGGCAACGTTGTACAAGTAGCTCCTGCAAGCGCTGAGGGTTGTATACATATCGGCCATTTTCCCCTTAAAAATAATAATGGATTATTTACTAATTCGAGTATTTATTCATAACATTTTACTCGGAGAATCAATGAAGTCCTTTAGGAAATGTTTTTATTTTTCATGGTTAGTAAAAAATGGTAATTTTTCTTGAAATTAAAAAATATACTGTTTAAAATTGGCTTTTTCACACATATTAGCAGCGGCTCACAGCCTAACTTCAGGGTAAGCCACAGCGCCAAGGTACACAAAATTTGAGTTGGGATCGCGCTTTATAAATACAAGGAATTGCACAACAAAATCACCTTTCAATAACGGATACATAATACCTTGGGTCTGCCCTGAAGTTAGGCTGCGAGCCGCCGCTGACACTTATCTATTTATTTTATTAGATGTGAGACATACATGGAGCTTTTTCTTTTAAGTATAGTTTAGTTTAGTTTAGTTTAGTTTTTATTTATCGTGTTACTACATCAATTTGTTTACACTTGTCAGTAAAATAAGCTTAAAACTATGTCTAATTCTAAAAGTATAAAACAATAATTCACAAAACATTGTATTTCATGAACACAGTACTTATAATATCACTACTCAAGATCACAGAATCTAAGATATTCTTGTTTGAGTTACGTGAAGGTTAGTTTAATGGTAATTAGTTAAGTTATTCCTTTATTCCTTTTACTTCACTTTTTTATTTTAATTCTATATGTACATTTCGGGTACAATGTACCCTTTATCATTGATAAAGGGTACATTGTACCCGAAATGTACATATAGAATTAATATAAAAAAGTGAAGTAAAAGGAATAAAGGAATAACTTAACTTAACCCTTTATCATTGATAAAGGGTACATTGTACCCGAAATGTACATATAGAATTAAAATAAAAAAGTGAAGTAAAAGGAATAAAGGAATAACTTAACTAATTACCATCACAGAATCTGTTGGACAGGCAGTCTTGGACGGTATAAAAAGCCTTAGACTGAAGGTATGATTTTAGTCTTGATTTCATTTTATTTATATCTAACGTTTTGATGGCATCTGGAAGTGTGTTATATAGGTGTGGACCATAGTAGTTTACACCATCCATGCACTTCGTTAGACGTATAGGCTTTTTGCAAATATCCATTTTATGTCTCGTCTCACGATTATGTATTTGATAATTGGTGACATATGACTTAATATGTGTTTTGGTATACAATATGCACTCAAGTATGAAGACGCATGGAAGCGTTAAGATGTGTTGATCGATAAAGGATTGCTTACAATCAGCTCTGTATGCCAGACCTAGCATTGCACGAATTGCACGTCGCTGTAGGCCAAACAATCTACTGGTTATATATATGTCTCAATTACAGTGTATATGCTGTGAATTCTAAGATGTTGATTATTTTTTTAAAAGAGTTCAATTTGAAGCTTTAAACGAGGGTTTTTCAATCCCAGGTTAAGCATGAAGTAAAATTTCGAGTTTAGAAAAGCCTGAAAATTTGGATTTGCCGGGCGGAGCGAAGCGAGCCCGGCAAATCCAAATTTTCAGGCTTTTCTAAACTCGAAATTTTACTTCATGCGCCACCGGTATACAACACTGTTTTCAAGTGAAGTTCAAAATACAAGGTTAAGAGATACAAGATAAATTCAAATTCAAAACTATTTGAATTCGAGAAAATAAGCTTACGCTTCTTATAGTTTGCACACTTTAAACATAATATATAAAATTACGAAAAAACTATTCGTGAAAAGGTCTTATTAATTAAGACATTGTTTGCATTTTCACGAATAGTTTTTTCATAATTTTATATATTAAGGTTAAGAGATGTTGTAGATAATCGAAAAATTAGCATTTAATGCATATTCACTTTATGTCGTCGCTCTTTTAGTTATTTTATTATTATTAATGGATTTCGATAGCTGACGCCATCTACTGCTTCATAGTGGCATCTTCTGTGGGTATCTGGTGCCGGAATACTGAACACAAATTCAATTTTGATATTTTATTAATACTGTTTTAAAAATGTGAATTTTTCAAATTAATTACGTTAAATAGGTGAGCTATTCCGATAAACGTCATTTTTGACCTTGTCATATTAATATTTTGTGGAAAACTGAAAACATAAGTGAGGCTTACGTCTTTAGCACATACTGCTTAAGTAGCATATTGTAAACTTCACATGAAATCAGTGTTGTATACCGGTGGCGCATGAAGTAAAATTTCGAGTTTAGAAAAGCCTGAAAATTTGGATTTGCCGGGCTCGCTTCGCTCCGCCCGGCAAATCCAAATTTTCAGGCTTTTCTAAACTCGAAATTTTACTTCATGCTTAGTCTGGGAGTGGAATCACTCAGTAGAAGTTTCAAATTGAACTATGATAAACAAATGCCAGAAACATCGAGATATGTATACTTGAAAAAATTCCCTGTATATAATTTAAAAAAATTCATCCCAAAAATCTTTAGAAAAACAATGTATTGGTAATATTTTTTGTAGAAATCTTCATTTTCCAAAAATTTCAAATTTTCAGGCTTTTATAAACTCGAAATTTTACTTCATGCTTAACCTGGGAGTGGAAAACACTCGTTTTAACCTTAAAATTGAATTTTTTTAATCAAAGCAGGTATCACAGGATACAAAATAATTAATTTACTCACTTGTATCAACTGGAACTCTCCGATTCTCGTGTTGAACTGGCTTCTTTCATGAGCGTACTCGAAGGCGATATCGCAGCAGGCTTGCATAATGCCTAAAGGACCAGCCGCCAAGACGAGCCGTTCCAAGTCCAGACCGGACATCAGAACGTAGACCCCCTTATTTTCGCCCCCCATCAAATTGGCAGCGGGCACTTTGCAATTGTCGAAAATTAATTCGCAGGTATTCGAGCCTCTCATTCCGAGTTTGTCTAGTTTTTGAGCTGTCGAGAATCCCTCGAAGCCCTTTTCGACTAAAAATGTGGAGATGCCTCGTTGGTGTTTTTCTGGTGCTGTTTTTGCATAAACCTAAAAACGTAAGTTACTATCTGGATAGCTCTTCTATGTAAAATTTTAATGGCTTCTTGGAGAAGCATTTCATTTCTTATTATATATTTTCTGATTAGAACTATCTACCCAAAATGAAGTTCCGAATATTGTTGTAGGGGAATTTTTGAAATTAGGGACTCTCATGTGCAGAATGAGCGCCGTTCGTGTATTTTCGCTGCTCAAAAAAATGAAAAAGTAGAGCCTGACTACGTTGGGCGCACATTTATTTGAAAGAAAGGAACTTGTGCGCACATACAAGTTGGTGCATTGGACAAGGACCCTTTGGGATTTCAATAGTGTTACCTCTGCAAGAGCCAGCACCATAAATGTAGGCCCAACGTTTTCAAGACTGACTTGCCTACGTTCGGGAAATGCTGTTCTATCTTGCAGATGCCTAATTTGGGTAATACACTTATACATAAAGCTTTTCACTCATTTTCCGTCCATCCTTTATTATTGTTGAGTGAACTTTACATTACATTACATTACTGAAGAAGCTACAGCGTAACGAAACAATTGTAGTAAAGGTAAATATAAAAACTTGAAAATCACAAATATTTTATTTATTAATTTACTAAAGTTAATGTAATTTTTACACTTATTCTGAATCGTGATGTCAACTCTTTGACCCATTGACTTACTTGATTGTTTTTAAAACATGGTGATTACAATTCTCTATTATACCTTGCGATCGTTTTTTTAATTTTATTCATAAACATTTATTTTTCCAATAACTTATACAATTATACAGGGCTTTCATTAATTCCCGAACCCCACGTGACTAAATTTAAAATTGCCGCGTAAATTGTATTTGTGCGTTGGAGGCATCGAAAAAAGTAACCAAACGTTACTAAAGTCAAATTTGACATAAACGTTTATGCGCGGTGCATCGTTAAACCAACCTTTGAGATCTTACAAGATTCGCCCGGAATTTTCAGGTAAGCAAAAATTGTTTAATTATTCTGAAACATTGAGTTTTATTTCTATTTATTTTGCAGAGTCAATTTGCTAGGATAAGCAAATACTGCGAAAATGGTATTTACAACGAAAAAATTAATAAAAATTAGTTACATTTTTGAAGATGAGCCTATTTGTTAATCATTTTAAATATAAAATTTTCAGTCGTCATAAAAATACGCCGGCGAATAAATATTTTTAAATCTAGGGAATTTTTGTGTGAGCCATACCACCTTGTACATTTGGTTGCCTATTATTTTTGGTCACGTGGGGTTCGGGAATTAATGAAAGCCCGGTATAACAGAGTATGGTAATTAAAATAAAATAAACGCTTATTCCAAAGTATTGTAATTTAGTAGTTTCCTTGTCTCGAAGCTAATGGCTTGTAGAGACGGAGGAGACTTCATTATTATTTTTCTTATTAACTAGTAAATAAGATAACATATAAAAATCCAAGAAGAGAAAAAATAGAAAAGAAATAAGAAGAAAAATGAAAAAACAAAATTATTTTGCTAACACAGTAATATAATAATAAAATTAACCTAACTATTACGCTTCCCTTCCCAAAATTTTTAAGGCAACATCGGGATCAACATCTTTCAATAGTCTCTTCAACTTGCATTTAAATTCGTTGTAGTTATGAATGTTTTTAATATTCAATTCTTTTGTTAAGTAATTATAGACTTTGGCAGTGTAATATAATATGTCTGATCTTCCTATCGTCTTTTTAATTTTTTTATTATATGCAAAGTTATTTTCTGCAATTCTGGTCTGGTAGTTATGTGTATGCATGTATAATATTGATGGGTTAGTTTTGTTTTTAAATATGTATTTTGCAATCGCAGTGATATATAGTGTATTTAGGTCCGGAACACCAGAATCCTCAAACACTTTAGCACTTGGGTACCTGTATGGCTTTTTTAGCATAATTTTTAATATCAATTTTTGCGCTATTTCAACTTGGTCTCGATGTGTTTTTAAGCAGCCTCCCCATACTGATATGCCGTAGGTGATAGTAGATTGCACAAACCCATAGTATACCATCTTTAGTGTGTCCCCTCTAGTCACGTTTTTTATTGTATTAAATAAGTAAACGAAGCTTCTTATTTTTTTTAGTGACATGTGCCGTTTGGAAATCCCATCTTAAGTGTTGGTCAATTCGTATCCCCAGATAATCAATTGTTTGTACTCTGTTAATTCGTGAGCAATTACAGTTTTTTTCACACTGCGGTTTGTGAATTATGATTTCGTTAAAACTAGGTAATGTATTCTTGTATGAAACATGATTTAGATTAGGCTTTGCATTTTAAATTAGATTGGCACTACTGACTGTCAACACATAGTTTACCATAACCTCAAATTTATTCCTTCATTCAATTAGCATCCTTCGCAACTGCACCAAAAAAATGCCGCCTACTCTAAATCATAATTTAAATGATTGCACTGTACTTATGTCTTTTTTTTACTTACCACCAATACATCGGCATCCGGTCCATTAGTGATCCAAAATTTATTTCCATTCAAAATGTAATAGTCGCCTTTTTTCTCGGCTTTTAACTTCATTGAAACGACATCTGAACCGGCACCAGGTTCAGACATAGCCAAAGCTCCTATATATTCTCCCGAGCACAACTGAAAGTAATGTTGATTATAATTTGAATAAATTTAATTTTTAGACTAAATTTTTGATAAATTCATTATCATCGGCTCTACAAAATCATATCATAAACAAATTAGATGCATTTAAAATATGAAACAATATTGAACAATTGCTTAAAAAGCTACATAAAGTAATTGTTCTTTAGCCCAGAACATACTGCACGTTCTAGGCTAAAGAACAATTAGTTTTTTTTATAGCTTTTTAAGCAATTGTTCTCAAGATATGTCCTACTGAGTAAAAAACAAAGTAATAACCTTATATCAACATTGTAGCAACATTAAATGTTGTTTTAATGTTGATGAAACATTACTTAATTGTGTTTGCTCAATAGGGTAAGTAGTTAAATTCCTTTGTCTTCACTGTTTTATTTTAATTCTAAATATACACATCGTGCCTGAAATGTACATTTAGAAATAAAATAAAACAGTTAAGATAAAGGAATTTAACTACTTACATATCTATAACTAACACTTGTTCTCAATTTATTGAAAATTATAAAAACAGTTGTGGAATTTATCTCTGGGAGTCTGGTAGCAAAGGTGTTGAGAAAATGATAATTACTTTTGGTAAATATTTCATTTTCTGCTCTTCAGATCCGTTTTTGTGGATTTGATTGACACACAGGTTCGAGTGTGCGCCGTAACTAAGGGCGACTGCGCTGCAAGCTCTCGAAAGTTCTTCCATCACAATCACATGATCTAAATAGGAACCCTCAGTGCCGCCGTATTCGGATTTCACAGTCACACCTGAAATTCGATTTTGTAGTAGCTTATTTAATTAGGAATTTAAAAATAAAATTGGTATGTCTATCATAGTATACTTTCCCTCTGTTTTGCATATGGGGGAAAGTAAAGAAAATAATGTTGCGTTACTGCAGCAATGGCGCTTAATGGGTTAAAGTTGCCGTGATTAGTTAATCAGAGTCGTTGCAAGTGGGCGTTAGTCTGGAATAGAAAACATACCCAGACATCCTAAACTTCCGAGGTTTTTCCAAAACTCTCTGAGTCCATCAAAACTGTTTTTCTTGTCGATTTCATTTGCGTAAGGAGCCAAGTGTTTTTGGGCAAAGTTGAACACAGTTTCGCGCAACTGAAAAAATCATTTATCATTTTATCTTAATTATACAAAATGCAGCGACGGCTCGCAGCCTAACTTCAGGGTCGGCCACAGCGCCAAGGCACACAAAATTTGAGGTTGGGATCATAGATTAAATTAGATTGATAACTCCTAGGGGCTCTACATATCATGATTTTAGTTAACCGACCCCCTCGATGGGGCAGCGCTGCAATCGCAAATGACGTCATTGGGCGCGGGGAGCGGGCGGGCTTCTTCTAAAGGTGCGCGGTACAGGGGGTCATAACTAACATAAATTACCGTGAGATGCGAAAAATAACAAAGACATAATGAACATGTTAGATGTATATTTTAAAAGGTATTACAAATATATTTCGCTATATGTCAAAACCTCGAGTTTCTCAATTGCATTTGACTTCTCAACAAAATGGCTGCAGTCCGTCAAAAGATGCATCTTAGAAATGAAATAAGAGTACTCCTTATCCGGAGAATGAATGCTGGCGTAAGTAGTGTGTTGGATAAAATCGCTAAGCTCTGGCGAGCGTTTTTATATTGTTTATATTTAGTTGAATTTCATAAGTGATTTTGTAAAAAAAGTTGTTCTGTCAACATACTAGAACGGAGAGAAATAAACACATTTATCATAATCCATTCTACTTATTAAAGTCTACGGGAATACCTTTCAATAGGTTATGGGCCCAGGATAACGTTAAATAAGAGAAGTGAAGGATTGATTTGATTTATTCGTGGAACAAGAATAAATAACGTGTATTAAGGAAAATTATCGCTTGAAGGAAAAAGAGATGGCTTCTTCAAACAGTGTGAGGATTGAACTCTTAAACAAGGATAATTATGATACATGGAAGATTCAAATGGAAGCTCTCCTGATAAAGAATGATGCTTGGTCATACGTCATCGGAGTAAAACGGAAGCCCGATCTCGTCGCTGGTGATAGTGCGTCGGCTGAAGAAATCGCAAGATGGGAAACAGAAGATCGAAAAGCAAAATCGGACGTGATTTTGTCGATAAACCCAACCGAGCTTAAGCAGATCAAGAACTGCGTTACATCAAACGAGGTATGGAAAAAAATTAAAAAATATCTACCAATCTCGTGGACCAGCCAGAAAGGCAACGCTGTTGAAAAGATTAACTTTGCATCGGATGGAGGATAACGAAGAGATTGGTGATCATCTTCGGAAATTTTTCGACACGCTAGATAAATTGAGTGAAATGGATATCGAGGTAAATCCAGATCTGTTAACAATCATGTTATTGTATAGTCTTCCTCCAAGTTTTGAAAATTTCCGATGTGCAATCGAGTCGCGCGACGACTTACCGACACCGGAAGCCCTGAGTTTAAAGATCGTGGAAGAGGCTGAAGCACGAAAGAATGACACTCGAATAACCTCATCGGACGCGATGTTCGTGAAGAAGAAATTCGATAAACGGCGGAATTCAAACTCCAAAAACGGTGGATCGAACGAAAAACAAAAACAGTTTTTCAATTTTAAGTGTCATCGCTGCGGAAGGAAAGGACGCAAGGCTGCGGATTGCAATAGTGCGAGTTCAGCAAAAACCCTGAGTTTCTACGCCATGGGAGAACACTCTGAGCAAGTTTTTAGAGCAAAATCGACACATCTCGACAAAAATTGGTGTCTCGTGCAGCCACTGGCACGTCACACTTATGTAAAAATGAAGGAAATTTTGTGACGATATCTGAAACGAGAAATCAGAAGTTGAATTTAGCTAGCAACGATTCAACGGAAATAAAGTCTCGAGGAAAAGTTTGTATTGCAAGCGAATTCAAAGGGAAATCAAAGAAAGTTGATCTTCAGGATATTTTCTACGTGCCAGATCTCCGCACAAATTTATTATCCGTTGGAAAAATCACTGATCGAGGATTCGAAGTATCTTTCAAAAGGAATAACGCCTCGATTATCGATAAATATGGCAACGCAGTGCTACAAGCAAAGCGAATCGACGGATTATATTTCATAAAAGAAACTGAAGGTGTCTGTCATGCGTTAACAGAATCGACGTTTAATGCAACTACTGATTGGCATCGTAGAATGGGATATCTGAACGTACGCGATCTGGTAAATGGCAGTAAAAACGGAGCTGTTCTCGGAATGAAGCTGACCGAATTAAAAGAAAATTTGGAATGTGATATTTGTCTAAAAGGAAAGATGACGAGGTCACCGTTTCCTAAGAAATCTGACAGAGGTTCCGAACTTCTAGAAATTATTCATTCCGATGTATGTGGACCGATGAGAGTCGAGTCGAACGGAAAGGCTCGATATTTCGTTACATTCATTGACGATTATTCAAAATGGTGCGAAATACGAATGATCAAGACCAAGGACGAAGTTTTCAAGGTTTTCAAAGATTTTAAAGCGCTCGTTGAAACCCAAACACAAAGAAAAATTAAATTCTTGCAAACCGACAACGGCCGGGAATATATTAATAAAGAATTTGAAGATTTCTTGAAGTAAATGGAATAATGAGACGCTTAACCGTAACACATACCCCTGAACAAAATGGAGTAGCAGAACGCAAAAATCGAACTCTGGTAGAGATGACACGATGTTTGTTGCTTTAATCAAATTTGCCTCATTCGTTCTGGGGAGAAGCCGCGAATACGGCAAACTACATAAGAAATAGATGTCCGTCGAGATATTTAAATGGAAAGACTCCTTTCGAAAAATGGACCGGGAAAGCACCAAACGTAAGTTATTTTAGACATTTTGGATGCAAAGTGTTCACGTTTAATCGAAAACCTGTCAAAGGAAAATTTGAATCTCGATCAAAGCGAGGAATTTTCGTCGGCTATTCAGAAACGTCAAAAGCCTACAGAGTATGGATTACGGAAGAACAGAAAATCGATATCACACGAGATGTAAGATTTAAAGAATACTCAACGATCTCATCTGAAAAGAAAAATGAAGAGTTTTATCAAACAAACGAAGAAGTCTCGAAAGTGAGAGAAATCGAATTCGAAATGCAAAGAATTGCGGAAAATGAAATCGTAAGAAATAAAGAAAATGAAATCGTAAGAAAATCGAAGAAGAAGAAGACGGAAACCATGGAACCAAGGAAAGACAACAAGAGAGTAACGACGAAGACGCAGTTCCAGAATGCCCAAAAAGAGGACCAGGAAGACCAAAAAAAAAAATAACTACTGGATTAAGACGGAGACCTCGCAAGGAATACCAAATGGTTAATAATGCCGAGGAAAATCCACCGATCGAAGAATCAGTTACTGAATGTGTTGCTTGCCTTGCTGAAATCCCAATACACGAAGCCGTCAACAGTTCGGATTCGAGCGAATGGTTCCACGCTATGGGAGCGGAATTGAGGTCTATCATAAAAAATAATACGTGGACATTCGTCGATCGGCCGAGGAATCAACAAATCGTTGGAAGTCGCGTTATTTTACGAAATAAATATAACTCGGACGGAACATTGAATAAAAGGAAAGCAAGAATCGTCGCGAAAGGATTCTCTCAACGTCCTGGAATAGATTTTAATGAGACTTTTGCGCCCGTAGCACGCCTAGGTTCAATTCGGACTGTAATAGCTTTGGCTGCTGAATATGACATGGAAATTCAACAGTTTGATGTAATAACAGCCTATTTAAATGGAATCTTGGACGAACATATTTACATGGAAATTCCCGAATACACTATTCAAACATTAGAGAAGATTATTCACAGTGAAGAACCGTCGAGCGAAGTCGGAAGAAAAGCACAACAGATGATGCGAGACTTGGAGGGAGGGAATAAGGTATGTCTTCTGAAAAAGGCACTCTATGGCTTACGTCAAGCCGGACGACAGTGGCACATACGTTTATGTGAAGAACTGAATAAATACGGATTGATTCAATCGAAGGAAGATCCCTGTGTATTCCACGAAAAACGAAACGACGATATACTATTGATGACTGTATATGTCGACGATATTTTAGTTGCATCAAGAAATAAAGACATGATCAAAAAAAAAAACTCACCAATCACTTGTCGCGAAGCTTTGAGATTAAACACCTTGGAGAAGTTAATTACTGCCTTGGTATAGAATTTTCTCGACAACACAATGCAATTTCGATGCATCAACGAGGATATATCAAAGATGTACTTGAGCGTTTTGGAATGAACAAATCTCGTTCTTCGGCAACTCCTCTCGATCTAGGCACAAAGCTGCAGAAGAGCAAAGAATCATCGAATTCAAAACTGAGCAAATTGCCATACAGAGAATTAATCGGTTCCCTCATGTACCTCGCAGTTTGCACTAGATCAGATATAGCATATGCTGTCAGTTATCTGAGTCAATTTAATTCATGCTACGACGACACCCATTGGAAATCGGCGAAGAGAGTACTTAGATACTTACGAGGAACTTCGGATCTCGGGCTAAAATTCAGGAAAACTGCGCAGCCTTTAATGGGATACGTTGATGCTGATTGGGCTAACTGCCTCATCGACAGAAGATCTTATATTGGATTCGCTGTTATTCTAGGAGGGTGTCCAGTCACTTGGGAATCACGGAAACAACCAACAGTGGCTCTTTCGTCAACTGAAGCGGAATATATGGCTCTTACCGAAGCTGCAAAAGACGCCATACATCTTCAGAGATTACTTAATGAATTTGGTTTCGATAAGATGACGAGAGTGAAACTTTTAAGTGACAATTGTGGTGCACAGAAACTGGCTAAAAACCCAATTTTTCACAATCGCACCAAACATATTGATGTTCGATATCATTTTGTACGCGAAATAATTGAAGCTGGAGCTTTGGAAATTAAATATGTCCCAACAAATGAAATGGCGGCTGATGTGTTAAACAAAGGACTTTCGGGATCCAATCATCGCAAATGTCTCGAACTCCTGGGACTTAACAACGTTTGATCCTCAAAAATACGTCATCATCTCGAGAGGGAGTGTTGGATAAAATCGCTAAGCTCTGGCGAGCGTTTTTATATTGTTTATATTTAGTTGAATGTCATAAGTGATTTTGAAAAAAAAGTTGTTCTGTCAACATACTAGTACGGAGAGAAATAAACACATTTATCATAATCCATTCTACTTATTAAAATCTACGGGAATACCTTTCAATATAGTGTTACATACATAAAATGTTTCTTTAAGGTAAACATATGCATAAGCTGTAATTTTTCCGACATTCGTTGTTTTTCAAAAGAGTTCAATTTAAAGCTTTAAAAGAGTGTTTCCACTCCCAGACTAAGCATGAAGTAAAATTTCGAGTTTAGAAAAGCCCCGTGAAAATTTGTCGAGGGTCGCCCAGCGACCCGAGGCAAATTTTCTGGGCTTTTCTAAATTCGAAATTTTACTTCATGCGTCACGCGTATAAAACACAGATTTCAAGTGAAGTTTGATTGTACATACATTTTACAATATTTTAGTGTTTTATACGCGTGGCGCATGAAGTAAAATTTCGAGTTTAGAAAAGCCCAGAAAATTTGTCTCGGGTCGCTGCGCGACCCTCGACAAATTTTCACGGGGCTTTTCTAAACTCGAAATTTTACTTCATGCTTAGTCTGGGAGTGGAAAACAATCATTTAAAGCTTCAAATTGAACTTAAAAAAAAGCAAGGAATATCTAAAGATTCACAGAAAATAGGTTGAATTTGGAATACGTATACTTAAAAGAAAACTTCCTGTATGTATAAATACAAATAAAATATTTCCAGAAGAAAGTTATTGTTACCGCAAAAATATTCAGCAAAAATATTAAAGGGAAAAGTATTTGCTATATAGTGAAACTCTTTTCGTAAATCGACAAATCTTTTAACTTATATTTGACAAGGTGAAAGATATTTGGGATATAGTGGATATATGTTATATATAATAATAATAATAATCTTTATTTAGCATCTTTGCTATATAATAATATAGAAAAATATATGTATATCTATATATATATATAAAATAAACATTTGATCATCCTTAATCTATAAATTGTGTATGTATAATAAATTTATCACATAATAATACTTAATATATAATCTTTTTACTACTCTAATAAAATCAGTCTAAAACCATACTTAAATATCTATGTAAAAATAATAAATCCATAATACAACAATACTTATACATTTATGCAAAAAACAATAACTATATACTTACGGTTGTAATTATTTTTTATTTATTAACGATCATCTCGAGACGATTTCGTCTAATCGGCAATTTTGTGCCTTCAGATTTGACAGCTGTTGATTGAAAACAAGCCCACGTTGGAAATTGCGGGAAATTAGAAATTCTGACATATGCGCCCTCCTATCGAGTGGGTCGGTCAACTATATAAGTGAATTTACAGAATCATAAGGCGTCGACTGGGTCTGGTTGGGATAGCGCTTTATAAATACGCGGAATTGCACAACAAACTCACCTTTCAATAACGGATACATATTACCTTGGGTCTCTGGCCTACCCTGAAGTTAGGATGCGAGCCGCCGCTGACAAAATGTTAAATGTGTTATTTAATACAAAAACTTTCAACTGATTAATGAGATAAATAAAACACTGTTTATCACTTCGTTTGTATAACAATTGGTGATAAACAGTGTTTTATTTATGTTCAACAATGTATAACGAAGTAGAAGCCTCTATAGTCAGTGAATTGATTAATGAGAACCTAATTGAAGATACAAAAAAACTTTTCATTCATTTTATTTAATTTTATAAAATGTTTGCAATGAAAGTTGCTGGTTTTATCAAAACACATATTATAATATGAGAATTAGATTTATGGATATTTCACTAAGGGCCAGGGCGGCTTTTTACAACACTGATGCAATTTGTGATCAACTTCGAGATTCCGCGCCATCTATTGCTAACAGTAAACAACTGTATTCCAAACGCGCAATGTTGCCAAACGTATCTGGCTGTTATTGGATGTAACGAATAAGTTTTGTTCACGACAATCTTATAATATGTGCATAATTTAATTGTGTGGACAGCATAAATGGGGTGCATTCAACACTCAAGTACATTTAACACGGATTTTCGTGATAAATGTATTTTTTTAACACGAATATAAATTGATTGATAAGGCTGATAAATGTTGAAAGTTTATCTTCTTCTTCTTCGAATATAAATAATGGCCTAGTTAGATTTTTTGCCGCTATGCAGTAACAGCGCTGTGCTAGTCAAATCAGCTTCTTTTGTCTTAAATTTAACCATGGTGATGATGTCGTCGACGCCATTTTGTTAACGCATCAACTCAATCTCCGCCGTTCTCACTAGTTTAACCCGCGTAAAACGCGTTTGTAAACATAAATCATTGTCAAATCGGTTAAACAATTGTGCTTCTATCTGTCGCGAGTGTTTTTTACAGCGGAACAAGCGTTCACACCGTGAAAACTCCATGCAAAGGGAAGAGTTCGTTTTTGGTGCAAAGAGCGTGTTTCTATGTAACTTAGGCGAAAGGATAGACTGTGTGAGTATTATTTATTGTTGAACGATTGTTCATATTTGTGTTAAAGTGGAATTAACCCTATTACACATTCAAATCACAGTACCGCAATCTGTCATCATTTATCTGTTAAATTACACTGGTCTGCAAAAAAAAAATTTTTTTCGAGCCCTGACACCATTCCTGCTGATTCTTATGTAAAATGACCTCCTGAATCCGAATACGACCTCCGTTTTCCCCCATCACCCACCGTTTTCGGGGGAGGCCCCCCCACCTATTTTTATAACTTTTCGATAATTTGGAGGGATGAAAAGGATTATTTTAGCCTTTACATTTCTTCTGAGGGGCTAGAGAGGTGAACAGTTCCAAACCATGAACATTTGTAGCAAGGAGGTAGATTTGGGGGGGGGGAATTGCCCCCTTAAATTGTAAAAAAATCATTAAAAATGATCAATTTTTTTCGTTTTTTTTGCAGTTTTTTCACTTATTTTCTACATATTCCAGCTTCCATTTCCCCTCATCCTCCCCCAAACACCCCCAAATAATAAAAATATATTGCAACAATATATAGCAACAATAATAAAAATATATAGTAACAGTTCGGAAGATTCACTGTACCACGCTGGCGCCCTCAATACTCCCCCCGTTTCCCCCATCCATTGGAGGACTGAAAAGGTTTATTTTAGCTGTAAAGAATAATAAATAAAAAGTAAAATAATAAATGTAAAGAATAATAAATAACTAAGATAAGTACCTTCATTTGGTGCTTGCTTTCCTTTTGTACCCTGAGGTAGAAGTTTCTCGTATCAAAAACCAGCAGTACTCTGCTAACATGCTCGCATTCCACTTCCCCGAAAATCTCCTCTCGAACTTAGAGATGTCTTGATGAAACCGTTCCCCGTATTCATCCGAAACTGCTCCTAAATTTTCAGGGAAGAAGTCCAGGTGTGAGTGAAGAAAATGCACTTTAAGAGACATGTTACACCCCATGGCCTTGTACGCTGACAGCAATTCCTCGACATGAGCGACATAATCATCACTTTTGCTGTTACCTAAAAAGTTCTCACACACGTTTTGGAATGCAATTCAAGCTCGTTTTTCTTTTCGATTCAGGTGTTCAATAAACGTCGAATCTTGGAAAAGTTGTCTAATCTGGGGGTCCACGAAAACTCCTTCCTTTGATCAATCCAAGTTTGATGTGCAAAGGCGGCAAGTAAATATTTTCCTTCGGAACCAGAGGATCGTGAGCGACGTTTTTCTGACCGGGAGTAAAACTTTCTCGCAGAGGCCAGTTCCGTACGATGTAATGTTTGTGTCGGACTCGGCTGTCCCATTCGCATAGGAAGCAGCAGTATTTTGTGAAGCCCGATTGCAGGCCCATGAGTAGAGCAACAACTTTTAAGTCAGCGCAAAGTTTCCAATTATAATCATGGTATTTGATTTTATCAAGGATCCGGCTGATGTTTTCGTACGTCTCCTTCATATCCACAGAGTATGCAACCGGGAGTGATGGTAACTCATTCCCATTGGCCAATAGGACAACTTTTAAGCTTGTCTTTGATGAGTCTATAAACAGTCTCCATTTGTCTGGGTCGCATGGCATCTTCAGTTCTATCATCAATGCATTTGAATTAGGGCAGAACACTAAGCCTTCATCTGCCGAAAAAGTAATTTCAGGGTTGACTGTCTAGTCCTGTAAGAAGAGATTTTTACACCCTTTTCTAAGAAATTCCACTGCTGAAGTCGAGATCCAAGAAGTTGAGATTTACTCTTAGGTAACTCCAAATCCCTGACGAGATCATTCAATTCCGACTGAGTAACGAGGTGAGGTTTTCGATGAGCTGAATCAGCAGAACACTCTTCATCATCGGTGAACGTATCATAAGATGGTCCAGGCTGTGGCTCAATGTCTTTCAAATCCGTTTCTGGCTCTAGAGTATAGGTTTTTGGGGGCACTGGGATTGGCAAAGATTCGTTGTGAGGAACTGGTCTTAGAGCTGAAGGGATATTAGAATACTGAATTGTATGCTTACTTTTGCTAGATAACCCGACGGCGGAAGTCATACAAAAGTAACAATCTGTGAGATGACAGCGAAGTTCGCGCCAAACCATGGGCACAGCAAATGGCATTGATTTACGGGTACATTTGAGCCATTTGATCAAGCTACTGTAACAAGTAGTGCAGCAAACTGTTGGAGCCCAATTCTTGTCCTGATCGCCAACTTGGCAATCAAAGTAAATTTTATAAGCAGTTTTAAGAAGCGGAGAAAGGGGTTTTCGTTGCGCTTTTTAAGTTAATTCCCCGCAAACATAGCAGAAGCTATCGAAATGATTTTTACACTCGCGTGGCATAATTAAACAGTAAATAAATTTTCGATATTAATCACAGCTCACACTCACGTACTGTAATTCACTTGGAAAAAGCCGGAATTAAAAAATTTCTACCGTTATACACAATTTAAACAACTTGGAAACACAGAATCTCCGCCTAGAGTACCGACAAGTTGACTCTACGATCGCTAGAGATGTACTGAGGGAAGATAAGGATAACAGTGCAGGTCTATAGTGACAAGAGCAATGCAAGTTTAAACCTGTCAAAGCATGAAAATTCCTGGGCAAACCTGTGCGCGCGACGTATTGAGAGCGCCAGCGTGGTACAGTGAATCTTCCGAACTGTTGCTATATATTTTTATTATTGTTGCTATATATTTTTGAGTTTCCAGGACGTTGGGTTGATCGTGGAGGCCCTGTACCATGGCCTCCAAGAAGTCTCCATTTAAACCCCTTAGATTTTTTTCTTTGGGGATACTTTAAAAGTGAAGTCTACACTACGGAAATTGACAACCCAACGTCCTGGAAACTCATCATCCAAATATCTTCTAACGCGCCTTTCAAAGTGAGCTGGCGCACCATCTTGCAAATACCACATTTTTCTAAGAACCGCTAAGGGTACATTTTCTAGAAGATCTAAAAGGTCATCTTGCAAAAATCGTAAATATCGTTCTCCATTCAAATTAAATGGGAACATAAATGGCCCAATTAATTGATCATTTAAAATACCTGCCCAGATATTAAGGGAGAAGCGATGGTGGAAATGAGTTGTACGCGTAACACGAGGATTTTCTATTGCATAAACATGCATATTATGGAAATTAAAACTTCCATTACGCGTAAAGCACGATTCGTCGGTCACTAAAATGTCTTTGGTAAAGTTAGGATTTTGAACATTTTGTGCCAAAATCCATTGACAAAATGCAATTCTTTTGGGAAAATCATGGGGTTGAAGATGTTGTACACGCTGGTAGTGATACGGATAGAAATTATTGTCTCGTATAACACTGCTGACAAATGTGTGCGATACATTTAGCTGAGCGGCGATAATTCATCTTCCGCTCGCAAATATAGCATTGGACGGTCACCACCTCCAGCGGCTCCTGCGACGGGCTGCAAACTTCCAGTGTCGCGTGCTCTTTGTAATAAATTTCTAAATCGGTTTGGCGGTGGTAAGTGTCGTTCAGGAAATCGCTCTTGATAAATTCTTACAGCTTCCGCGGAATTACACCGAGTTTCACCGTAAATAAGAAACATGTCTGCCAATTCAATGTTTGAATAAAAGTATCGCGCCATGTTACAAAATGTAGATGTTTCGTGGAATAAGTTTCACCATAGACTAAACAGCAAACTATTTTTATGTTTAAAAATGATCCACCCTCGCCGCTCTTATCTAAACATTTCAATAAGAGTGGAGATAAAGTGAAGTGTGAACCTAATAAGGAAAAATATTGAATTTCATTAACACGTTTAGAAAATTTTCGGAATTTAGTCAGCAATGGGTACTTATGAAAACGATAACAGACCAGTGATGGGGAAACTACGGCCCGCGGAAAGGTTTAATCCGGGCCGTTTAAGAGTGCCGTCGTGAGAATGTTTGAACGCGTTCTTACTTCGTAATGTGACGACCCGCATAAAAGCTACCTGCGGCGATATTCAAAACACAATAGTATTCTGGACAAATCCATCCGACCTAAACAGATGACTCATCTTCGCTCGAAACTTGTTTTCTCGAAAGAACCGGAAAAATCCAATTCCCGAACAATTCTTGCAGGTATAGGTATAAATACAAGCGAGGCCGCCCGAAGATCAGTTAGTTAGCGACTTAGTCAGTCATCTGCAACGACCCGCTGTGACTCGAGTAATTGTTTGTGTAATCCCCGAAACTCCCACTGCCTCAACAAACACCCGCGCAAGAGCATTAGTTAGCAGTAAGCTTTCGTCAATTGCGTTTCTGTGTGTTGTTCTCCGTAGTAGGTAACGTCTAAAATGGATGTTAAAAAAAGAAAAGTGGATTCAGAATGTCGAGTTTTTAAAGAAGAATGGACGTGGAAATATTTCTTTACTTTATTTAAAGAAAAACCTGTGTGCTTACTTTGCAATACAACTGTTGCAGTTTTAAAAGAATATAACATTCAACGCCATTTCAAGAGCAAACATGAAAACCACTCCTACTCATCGTTAAGTGAAGAGGTGAAAGAAATTAAATCGAAAGATTTAATAAAAAAATTATCAAGTCAAAAACAATTATTTCAGAGAGCTAATCATTCTCAAAGATGCGCTACAAAAGCCAGTTATGTGTTGGCTTATAATATTGCTAAATCTAATAAAGCATTTTCAGATGGTGAATTTATAAAGCAGTGCATGATAGATGTTTGCGATATTATGTGGCCTGAAAAGAAAAATGATTTTCAATCACTATCTCTCTCAAGAAGAACAATCACCGAGAGAATTGAAAAATATTAATAAAAATCTAATTTCACAACTGACTACAAAAACTCAAAAATTTCTTTTTTTATCAATTACCATGGATGAAAGTACAGATATCAGCGATACTGTGCAGTTACTCATATTGGTAAGAGGAATCAACGCCCACTTTGAAATTACAGAAGAACTTGTAGGGCTGCAGTCAATGAAAGGAACAACGACTGGTGCCGATATATTTTGTGAATTTGAAAAGTGCATCGATAAACTTCGTTTACCTATTGATAAGTTATGTAATGTAACTACAGATGGTGCTCCTAATATGGTTGGAATCAATCAAGGATTTGTTGGGAAATTTAATTCTAAGTATCCGGAAAATGATGTTGTTTTTTTGCATTGCCTTATACATCAGGATGCTCTCTGTAAATCGGCTTTAGATATTGACCATATACTTAATATTGTTGTAAAACTAGTAAATATGATTCGTTCCAGAGGATTATTACATCGCCAGTTTCAACAGTTTTTGGAGTCCGTACATGCTGAGCATTCCGATATCCAGTATAATTCAAAAGTTCGTTGGTTAAGTGCTGGAAAAGTATTTGAAAGAATTTGGGATTTAAAAGACGATATTGTGAATTTTCTTCTTGATAAAGACATTTATAATCAATTTGACGTCTTAGAAAACGAAACGTAGCTTTCTGATTTCGCTTTTTTCACAGATCTCCTCGTACACATGAATAAACTTAATCTCAAATTGCAAGGGAAAAATCAGTTTCTTCACGATATTTGGCAATACCTGAAAAGTTTCAAATTACAGTTATTATTATTTGCTAATCAGATCTCTAAATCTGATTTTTCTCATTTTCCAAGAATACAATCTTTAAAATTCACTATATCAAACAATAAGATTAAAAAATACGAAATTAATTTGAGAAAACTATCTTCAGAATTTGAAAGGAGATTTCAGGACTTTAGAAAAATGGAACCAGAGTTTAGTATTTTTGCGACCCCTTTCAATGTTAATTACGAAGAAGTTGATGCAAAATTTCTACTTGAGAAACAAACGTTTCATACAGTACCATTACTAGAATTTTATAAAAAATTAAGTCCAGATAATTTCCCAAATCTAATTACTCATGCAATGAAGATAATGACAATGTTCGGCTCATCTTATATATGCGAACAAATCTTTTCAACAATGAAGCTTAGGAAAACTTCTTTAAGAAACAGAATTACAGATGAGCACCTTTCATCAGTTTTAAGAATTTCTGCTTCGCAAATGGAACCGGACTATAATGAAATTTTGATGAAACAGTCTCAATTTCATTTTTCTCATGCACCATCAACCAGTAATGACACCAGAAAATAAAGTGATAATACTTCACATCAAGAACTACACTAAATTCATTTTATATTTTGTGCTTATAATTTTCTTACCTTTTGCTTTTTTACTATTAAAATAATAAGTGTATGTAATAATATATGTATATGTTTATAGAACACATACATTTTTTAACGATTAAGCATTATTCTTTGGCCCGCTACGATTGTCTGGTTATTACAAATGGCCCGTCTTAAAAAAAGTTTCCCCACCACTGGTATCCCAGTGTGCCCGTGCATTTAATGATTCTTTTAATTTTAATGATTTGCGTCAAAAGAACCACATTCCAAATGAACGTGGCATATTTCTTGATTTAATATTTTCTAATTTACTTAATATTAATATTAATACATCCAGTGATCCATTACTCAATAATAGTTATCATCACATATCCTATGATATTTCTGTGAACTTATCAAAGACATTTAGTCCTTTATACACTGATTATATTTATTATGATTTCAAATCAGCTAATTACAGCGCCATGAATGATTATCTTTGCAATGTCGATTGGAGTCTAGCATTTCAGGAACCAAATATTGATTTAAACTTAAATAATTTCTATAACATCATTAATCATGCCCTCTCATTATATGTGCCTTCTAAATATTATAAATCATCAAATTATCCAAAATGGTTTAATCGTGAACTCATTGATTTAATTATATCTAAGAAAAAAGCCCATGTCGCTTTTAAAAAAAGTGGTCGTGTTACTGATTATGAAACATTCAAAAAACTTAGATCTTCTTGTTGCAATTTAAGTGAAACACTTTATGAATCCTATATTCGGAAAACTGAGGATACCATAAAAGTTAATTCTAAAGTATTTTGGTCTTTTGTTAATGAGTGCAAAAACATCAAAGGTTTTCCAAATAAAATGAATTTTAATGATACACAATGCAATGCTGGAAGTTCTTGTGTTGATTTATTTGCTGACTATTTCTGCACTGTTTACAATGAGGATATAATTGATGCTTCATTATTCAATTATGATCATAACATATCTTGCTCAAGGTTTAGTCTAAAAACTTCCGATATATTTAATTCAATCAATGAGTTAAGTGACTCACTTAGCTCTGGGCCGGATGGTTTACCCCCTTATTTTGTAAAACAATGTATTTATTCACTGACTACCCCGATTGAAACATTATTCAATAAATCTATTAATACCGGGGTGTTTCCTACTTTTTGGAAACATTCTTACATCAACCCTATTTTCAAAGAGGGCTCGAGGGAAGTCATACAAAATTATAGGGGAGTTTCTATCCAGTCCGCAATTCCTAAAATGCTAGATAAACTAATATCTGATCAACTCATTTGGTGCTGCAGGAATATTATTTGTGACGAACAACATGGATTTTTGAAGGGCAGGTCTACAACGTCTAATTTGCTTTCCTACCAGATGTATCTGATGAGTGCTTTGGAAAGGGGTCGTCAGGTTGATTCTGTTTACACTGATTTTTCCAAAGCCTTCGATCGTGTTAGTCACTCTGTTCTCTTAAATAAACTTGAAGGCTTGGGATTTAGTGATTTTGTGACAAAATGGTTCGCAAGCTATTTACGGGAACGTAAACAGTTTGTTAAGATTGATAACTTCGTCTCCAGAGCAATCAACGTTACATCTGGGGTCCCCCAGGGCTCACACTGTGGGCCAATTCTGTTCTTGATCTTTATAAATGACATTGGGAGTTATATTAAAAATAGTCAATTTCTGATGTTTGCTGATGATGTTAAAATATTCAAAGTAATTGAGAGAAGTTCGGATCATGCGCTTTTACAATCTGATTTATATAACTTGGCTAATTGGTGCGCATGCAATCATCTTCATCTCAATTTGAAAAAATGTATGTCAATTTCTTTTTGTCGCCATAGCAATAATAGCAAGTTTGACTATTCAATTAATGATAATAAATTGCCCCTGGTCGAGACAGTGCGTGATTTGGGTATTATATTTGATTATCGCTTAAATTTTGTTACCCATTTGAATAAGATCTCTAGTAAAGCTCTTTCTATGCTCGGTTTCATTAATAGATTTTCGAAACACTTTGGCGTGGATACGTTCAAAACCCTTTACGTCAGTTTGGTAAGGCCACATTTGGAATATTGTTCTGCAATTTGGTCTCCTTACCACAACTGTAACATTGAAATCATTGAAAAAGTTCAGAATAGGTTCTTACTACTAGTATCTTTTAAAATGGGGATCGCACGCATTGACTATAGTCGGTCACACATATTGAATTGTCTTAATTTAAAATCTTTAGAATATAGAAGAATATCACTTGACTTATGCTATGGGTTCAAACTGATTAATGGACATGTCAATTGCAGTTCTTTATTATCATTGTTGAACTTTAATTTTTTTTTAACAACTCCAGTTCGTTGTAGGCCCTTATTTCGTTTAAACTTCCATCGAACAATGTATGGTTCCCATAATCCTGTGGCACGTATAATGCGGTATTGTAATGTCCTTATGTTGTATCCCAACTTTTACATTTTTAGTAATTCTTATAGTGTATTCAAACGCCATTTACAGTTTATAAATCTGGATATTGTTAATTAGTATACTTTTGTTTGTTGTATTATATTTCTCACTCTATTTATATGTTTTTCAAAGTAATGTTATGTTTATATTATATCACTATCTTAATTGTGTATTGATGTATAAAGGAGATTTCCGTTGATAAATGAATAAATAAATAAATATAGACTGTAAAAAACTTCAATTTTTCAACAATTAATTTTATCCATCATTAATTCATGTCTAAGTTGCACAATTGATTAGCTTCTAATAAAATTAAAATAAAATCGTCAATTGATAACAAAATAAAACATATAAACAAAGGATTTCATTATCAAATTGACGATATGTTAATGGAAACACTCTTACATTAATATAACCTTGAAAATAAACATCTGAGAAAAACATTTGTTGGGCTTTTTCCTATATTTTTAAAAAAAGAAATAAGAAAGCAACCCCCATTTTCACACTTCTACCAACATTTAAAATAAATTTACAAACGAAAAGCAGCTTTTTTTATTTCAATAAGTATTTAATGTATTCACAAAAACTCACCTGAATTTGATCCTCGTTTAAACCGAACACATTCTCATCTATTGGGTAGTGTTGAGACATAGGACGAACACATGGTGTTAATTTCGTCCTCCCAATTGTTTTAAAAATGGAACTCGCTAGTCTGCAGGTCATGTTTTTTGTTAGTTACCTAACGGCCTAATTATAATTTCGACACTGAAAATTGGTTCTATGCAACTGTGTTTGCAGCGGGGTTACTGGCTCAACTACAGCGTTACTTACTTAGCTGAGCTATCTGAGCATGCTTATCTCGCTCAAGGTTGTGTATTACGTACAATAATAAATCAATAATCACGTTTTTTTTACATACAATTTTAGAATGGTAATTTATGGAAATTCCAATGGACATAGGTAGTATATTACATTTAATAGACCAAGCTATAGGGATTTAAAGCAGCGTTCTCGTGACATAAATACTAGTAGCAAACCGAGTGTGCGATGATCTAAAACAGTGGTCTCCAAACTACGGCCCGCGGGCCAAATCCGGCCCGCGACTTGCATGAATCCGGCCCGCGATTGTTTGTATTTTTTTTTTTGTAAATGTCAGATTTTGAAATATTGTAACAATTGTTCCTTACATTTTTCATAATTTTATAAAATTAATTGGATCTTGGCCGACTTTATTATGTAGAATTGTATTTGTGGCCCGCGAAGAAGATAGTTTGGAGACCCAGGATCTAAAAGATAATAAGCAGATGAATAGGTATGTGTTTTTCAGTCGAGTTTCCGGTCCATTTGTTAGTTATTAACAATTTATTGCAAAATAACGCGATTTTTACTTATTTTGCTTGAAACTTTGAAACTAATGGAGCAATCGGAATGCCTCAATGACATGATTTGTAGAGAATTAAAATATCTACAAAATGAGAGGTCGAACGTGTCAATCAGATAATTAGGTCCTGAAAAATTTAAGAAAAACCGGAATATTAGGCGTTTTTTTTTCGAAAATTCAGTAGGAATTTTTCAGTAGGTTCTGTCGGATTATTAGTTTTCGTGAAACCGCGCTTCAAAGTTTGCAGTGCCCTTTTTTCCGGCAGACCTGTATGCGTTAAGTCCGATAATAGTTTCCAAAAAAGTTTTTAAAAGTTGACATAAAAACATATTATATAATTTGACAAAAACCTGGAAATATCGAAAATCTTATGAAAATGTTATCCAAAAATCTTGAAATATTGAAAATTTCATCAACATTTAATAAATCGACGAAAATCTCCGTATGTTAAAAATTTCATAAACATTTTATAAATTGATGAAAATATCGAAATATTGGAAATAGCCCGGTAATTACCACGTTTTGTAAATTTACAGAAATTCGCTGTTTTTTTGTAGGCAACTTGCTCAACGCCCACCGTAAAATTCTAATATATTTAATATAACTAAATTAATATTAAATCTAGGATTTTCTCTTAGTGAAGCGAAATGTCACACATTGTAATTTAAATTAAAATATATGCAGGGATTTTTATAAGTATACATATGTCAATAATTAATTACAGCGTTTTGTAAATTTACAGAAATTCGCTGTTTTGTTGTATGCAACTTATTAAACACACGCCGTAAAGGGTGTTTAATAAGTTGCATACAACAAAACAGCGAATTTCTAAAAATTTACTAAACTCTGTAATTATCGGGATATGCATACTTAAAAAAATATATATATATAATCGAAACCCCTTCTACCGATAGGTGTTGGGGTTGTTTTTAGGCTGGTTATACGTCTTGATGGTTTTCTTCCATGCGTTTCTATCATTGGCCATCTTTTCTGCCTCGCCTATGCTGAGTCCTCTGTCTTGCAGTGTCTTCATAATATTATTTTCCCAGTTCTCCAATGGTCTGCCCCTTCCTCTGCTTGCCGTGGTCCTTGCCTCCCATATGTTTTTTACCGGTACTTTTCTGTCCATCCTTTGAATACGTCCCCACCATCCTAGCTGCCTTTCCTCTACATATTTTTGTACCGCCTTTGAATTTAATTCTTCTCTCAAATCCACATTTCTTACTCTGTCTCTTCTAGTAATGCCTTTTACTCCTCGTAAAAATTTCATTTCCGCAGCTTGTATTTTACTTTTAGCTTTTTTGTTTAGAGTCCATGTTTCGCATCCGTATGGCAGTATGGGAACATATATAGTTTTAAAGACGGTCATATTTTAATTTAAGTTATAATGTTTGACATTTCGCTCCTTTAATAGAAAATCCTGGCTACAATATTAATTTAATTTTATTAAATATATACTGCCTTTCAAAAAAATCAGAACACAAAGTATTTATTGGACGATTTTAATAAAATTTACAGAATTTGATCATGTAAATGAACTGCATCGATGATCAAAAAATCAATTGTTTTGGTTACTATTTAATGGTATTTTTCTTTGATTTCATCATTATTAATGTAATTGCTTAATGTAATTGCTTCTAATATCCAAGTAGCCTCTGAGTAGTTTGACGTTTCAGTTTGTAAAACATAAAAAGATGCCCTGTGTTCGTCGGCGTGCACAATATCATCATCTAAGTGAATTTGAAAGGGGTCGCATTATTGGAATGCGAGAAGCGGGTTTTTCGGTTCGTGCTATTGCTGAAAGGGTAGGCCGTAGTGTATCGGTGATCGTACGCTGCTGGTCTAGATGGTCCGAAGCTGGGGAGAATCGACGTAGATTTAGATCAGAACGTCCAAGAAGCACCACTGAGCGTGAAGATCGAGCTCTTCGTCTTACAACTTTAAGGGACAGATTTACAACGTCGCGGGCATTGGGAAATGACTGGTTGGCTCTAAATGGCTAAAGAGTATCCATGGCTACTGTTTACAGAAGAATCCGCAGTTTTGGTATAAGATGTGTCTACCTCTTACTCCGCAGCATCGCAGAGCAAGACTTGATTGGTGCAGGGAAAGACAACATTGGACCCATGAATGGAATAACATTATCTTCAGCGATGAGTCTCGGTTCTGTTTATGGGCTCATGATGGTCGCAGAAGAGTGAGACGTCGACGCGGTGAACGCAGAATTTTACAATTTGCTGTTGAAAGACATACGGCTCTTACACAGGGAGTTATGGTTTGGGGGGCGATAGCATATGGTAGTCGGTCTCCTCTAGTTTTTTTAGAAGCAAGTCTTAACGCGATTCGGTATATTGACAACATTTTACGGCCAGTGTTAGTGCCCTATGTAAATGGCTTGCAGAACCCCATTTTTCAGCAAGATAATGCTCGACCTCACACAGCGGCCATTACAAGACGGTTTTTTGATAGTGCCGAAATCAATTTGTTACCTTGGCCATCTCGTTCTCCAGATCTATCGCCAATAGAACATGTTTGGGATATGATAGGTGTTAGAATAAGTAACTTACAGCGCCCCGCTAACACTGTAATGGAACTTAGAGGTCAAATTATCGAAGTTTGGAATGAAATACCCCAAGTCGATATTGACAGCCTGATTTCTAGCATGCCTCGACGTGTTAATGAGTGTTTGGGAAATCGTGGAGGCCCAACACATTATTCATTTTTATTCATTTGTTTTTTTGTTTTTAAACTTGATTTTTTGATCATCGATATAGTTCGTTTACATGATCAAATTGTATAAATTTTATTAAAATCGTGCAATAAATACTTGGTGTTCTGATGTTTTTGAAAGGCAGTATATATTCAAATGTTTGTATGTCCCCCATACATTTTGCTGTATGCAACTTATTAAACACACGCCGTAAAGGGTGTTCAATAAGTTGCATACAACAAAACAGCGAATTTCTCTAAATTTACTAAACGCTGTAATTATCGGGATATGCACACTTAAAAAAAATATACATATTTTAATTCAAGTTATGTTTGACATTTTAGTCCTCTAAGAGAAAATCCTGGCTTCAATATTAATTTAATTTTATTAAATATATTCAAATGTATGTGTGTCCCCCATACATTCATACATTTGAATATATTTAATAAAACTAAATTTATGTCGAAGCCAAGATTTTCTCTTAGAGGAGCAAAATGCCAAAAATTATAATTTGAATTAATATATATATATTTTTTAAGTATGCATATCCCGATAATTACAGCGTTTGGTAAATTTATAGAAATTCGCTGTTTTGTCGTATGCAACTCATTAAACACCCTTTACGGCGTGTGTTTAATAAGTTGCATACAACAAAACAGCGAATTTCTTTAAATTTACAAAACTCTGTAATTATTGACATATGTATACTTAAAAAAATCCCTGCATATATTTTAATTCAAATTACAATGTCTGACATTTCGCTTCTCTAAGAGAAAATCCTAGATTCAATATTAATTTAATTTAATTAAATATTTTAGAATTTTACGGTAAGCAACTTATTAAACACCCTTTACGGCATGTGCTTAATGACTGGCCCCCATTTTTACCACTCCATTTTTACCACCGTCCCTTTTTTACCACCAATTCTTTTTACCACCAACGTATTTACCACCAATATTTTACCGCTATTTAAAATCGAATTAGAATAACAACTGACAACTTCAATTCGTAACCTGTCAATGTATGTGCGCCACAGCCTTTGTGCCTGTAGAAGATGTCGAAGAGGCTTTTGATATATTTCTGGAGGATGTTCCAGATGCCTTTGCTGATATTGCCGACTACTTCGAGAACATTTACGTACGAGGCAAACCAGCAAGAGGAAGACGACGTGCCACATCCCCGCGATATCCGCCAATGCTGTGGAACATGTATCAGGCAGTTCTGCAGAATACGGCACGCACGAACAACATGTCTGAAGGAAAACGGTTATGCCATCCGTTTTTCTGTAGTCGTCGGCCGGGATCATCCTAGCCTATATGCTTTTGTCGTCGAGCTTCAAAAAGAACAGGGAGACACCGAGGCAATGTTCCGGGAATTGGACCTTGGGCGAAAAATTAAACGTACGGAAAACCTTGCCAGAATTAAAACTGAGGATAGGATTACAAATATAGTCCGAGATTACGATGTCAGAAAAGAAGAAGGGGAAATTGCAGAGTATTTAAGGGCGATCGGTCACAACATACAATTTTGAATAAAACTGATTTTATTTGTAAAAAAGTGTTTTATTGCATAAATATTGGTACAAATATTAGTGGTAAAACTGTATAGCGGTAAAAAAGTATGGTGGTAAAAATGCGGTGGTAAAAATGGATTGGTAAATTTGGAGTGGTAAAACTGTACCCCTACTGTGCTTAATAAGTTGCATACAATAAAACAATTTCTATGTTAAAAATCACGAAATGTCGAAAATTTCATCAAAATGTTGATAAATCGACCAAAATCTCGAAATATTGAAAATCTCATGAAACAAAAATCTCGATGTGTTGAAAATCTTATGAAAATGTTACAAATCGACAGAACGAGTGTCGTCCACTCCCAGACTAAGCATGAAGTAAAATTTCGAGTTTAGAAAAGCCCCGCGTAGAAAATTTGTCGAGGGTCGCGCAGCGACCCGAGTAGAGGGTTACAGCCGATTCTAGAACCTCCTCCTCATTTGAGAGGAAACTCCTCAAAATGATTAAAAGAGTTAAAACCTCCTGGTAGGGAGGAGGTGTCTTTTTAGAATCTCCAAAGAACCTTCTTTCCTCCTCCTCATAAAATGAAGAGGAGGAGGAGGAGGTTACTTTACGGTTTTATTGATTCTAAAGAGGCAATATACTCTTAATAATTTTAAGATAGTTTTCACCAAATAGAAGAGGTAGGGTTCATAGAATCGGCTAAAAATATCACCCTTGAGTGCTTACAGTCCACGGTCTAACGTATTGTCTAGCATCCATTAAAGACAAATAACGTGTCTAATCAAAATCCAAAGGGGCCCTTACCCCCTTAAGATTTTCACCCGATACATTACAGCTTTTATGCGCTGTATCGCTATAGGCGGACCATGCACAAGACAAGATGTGTTCATCTCGATGGTTCAAGGGCGACTGATGAATAATACATAAGATGTCATATATGAATCTATTAATAAATATTGTCAATGCGGTTAAAGTGTTGTTAGCAACATCGATGATTAAAGGTATTGAATGCCTTCAATTGGATTCTAATGAGTGGACAAACGACCTCCTTTAGGCGGGAAAAACATAAAGTAGTTAGTCCTTTTCAGAGGAGAAGTATGTGAGGTCGTTGTGATGTAAAAATATATACAGAACCTCCCCCCAACATAATATTATGGGACTATATAAGATCTGCCGGATTTGTGTAACTTATTACAGTACACGTGTTGTTGTCAAGAATACATCTGCCAGAACTGTGTCACTAATTAGTGTTGTTGTCAATAATAAATTGAATAATAAGTAAGTATTTGTAATTATTTTGAAAATAAATTAATTTATTGATTGAAGTGAAATTTTAGTGAAACGACAAAACCCGAGTAATAAACAAATTATTAGAGCACATATTCAAAATAATGGGCCAATTGATAATGCGAATTCAGCAAATGACTCGGGATTTTTTGAAGAGGGTGAAGAACCTTTTTCGAACATAAATCTACCGAATCATGGTGAGACTACTACTGTTGATGTTCCATGGAATATCAACGATACCAACGATGATGCCAACCACAACAATCAACTTGTAAAACAAAAGAAGAACGCTATGAAAAATTTACTGTCGTCGAATACGTATTTTTTAAATAAAAGTAATTCTAAATGGGTGTCGGTAGGTTTGGACATAGATCTTAATCTTGAACCAGTTATTAGAATATTGGGTAAGGGTGGGCAAGGAATTTCTTTGAATGAACAGATGTGGACAGTATTTTTAGAACAAAAAGTGAATATCAACCAAACATTTTTTTATGTAGATACGGATCAAACAATCAGCTTTAATGGAGTAAACATTTCATTTAGTTTAATGAATAATTGTCGTAAAGTTGCAAGAATTGATATCGGTGGAAATCACGTATTTTTATCGTATGAAGGTCTTCGTGAATTGTGGAAACTGGTTGATGTTGTTTCGTCTCGTTTGGAATATTTAAAAAATCTTAAGTTTAGTGAATATTACTATTCTTGCTTGGGTTTATTAAATGAACTGGATGGGGATATGAAAACTCGTTTTTCGAAAATAATGCAAGGCGAATGTAATGAATATGCTTGTATGATTGATGAATTGTTACTTTATGGTAATGATAAGTTATTGTTTGATTTTGATATGCAACATATAATGTTAGATTCTTATAATAATGGGAAGTAAAAAGAAAGTAGTAATGTGTGAAAGTAAAAATATTATTCATAATATGTATGTATGGAAATTTGCGTATAAAGAAGCTAGGAAAGGTGCATGGCATATATATTATTATGATTCTTTAAGATTCAAAGAAAAAATGAAAAGAATCGAATTAGCAATAAGTTTTTGTTTACAAAGTAGTTTTAGGGAGAATGTATATAACTCAAGGTTTAAGTAGAACATAGTTAGTATATGTGTTAGTATTAGGTGAAGTGGTAAATGTTTGTTAAAATTAAATTATAAAAATCAATAAACAGTTTTTAAGTTGCCACAGTTTATTTGTATACCTTATAATAAAATGTATGTCTATTATCCCGTCAGTCGTAAAAGAACTATCAAATGGATCGGTCGGGGGCTACTAAATAAATTAATAAACAAGCTGCCTTTTGAAATTCATTTACCTGGATATAATTATTGTGGGCCTGGAACAAAATTAGAAAAGAGATTAGCGCGAGGCGATAAAGGAATAAACGAACTCGACGAAGCTTGTAAAGAGCACGATATAGTGTACGATAATACAAATAATTTAAAAGAAAGGCATATAGCCGATCAGAGGTTACTCAAAACTGCAAAAAAAATAATTCAGAAGGTTGGTCCAAGTGCCGGAGAAAAGATTGCATCGGCAGGAGTTGCAGCTGCAATGAAAGGGAAAACTTCATTTGGAATGGGTCTAAAAAAGAGAAAAAGCAAGGGTAGAAACCGCAAAAGAATGAGTCGGGGTGGTACTTTAACGTTTAACAAGGCAGTTCGACTGGCCAGAAACGCTATCAGTAGAAGAAAACATAAAAGTGTATTTGATGCTACAAAAGCTGCATATAATGTTTTGAAAAAATATAAGAGAAAAATTAAATTTCCAAAACGTAGAGTCATTCCTATACCGAAACAAGGAGGATTTCTTCCGTTGATTCCATTATTTGCAGCTTTAGGTGCATTGGGTTCCCTTGGAGGAGGGGCAGCCGCTATAGCGAAAGCAGTAAACAGTGCAAAATCAGCTAAAGAACAACAAAAAGAAGCTGAGCGACACAATAGAGCTATGGAAGCCAAATCAGTGGGTTCTGGTTATTACATAAAACCATATAAAAGAGGATGTGGTTTATATTTTCCCGAATATTCAAAAAACTGAAAATAATGTTCCTTCATAAAAGACCTCTAAATAATTTGGAAATTTTAAAAATAGCAAAATTATTGAAAATACCATCGTTTAGAGGTGTCTATATGAGAAATGCATTACCGAAAAAAATTAAAAAAAATGAAAGTGCAGTTATCAATTTAGACAATAAAGAAAGTGAAGGAACGCATTGGGTAGCTTATAAAAAAAGTGGCAGTAGAGTAAAATACTTTGACAGTTTCGGTGATTTAAAACCTTCCATTGAAATTGAAAAATATTTAAGATCAGATGATAAGAATAATGTTATAAGTTATAACTATGAACGCTACCAGACAATCGATGATTTAAACTGTGGACAATTGTGTTTAATGTTTTTAATAAATAATTAAGAAAACAATTTAAACATCAGTCGAAGACTAAACGCAATGGTGAAAACTTCTCATTCGCTTACGTTTACGTTGACCGGAATCAGTTCCGAGTTAAGTTGCAATTTTAATCCACCGATTTATTTGAGCAAAGATGAAGATGAAGAATATGAGTTGGCTTTACTCAATTTTGAGTCATTCAATTCAATTCCAAACGTTGACATATCAAATAATTTATTTCACTACAAAATAGGAAACAACAAAAAAATAGTAGAATTGCCCGTTGGAATTTACGGTTTAGATGATATTGCTGATTTTATAGAGACTAAAATAGAAGGGGACATTGACAATACGGCATTGGTCCGTATACGCGGTAATAATAATACTCAGAAGGTGCACATAAAAACCGATGTAGAAATCGATTTTACAGCTGAAAAAAGTATAGGAACCTTATTGGGATTTGATAAGAAAGTACTAATGGGCGGAAAGAGTTATGAAGCAGAAAATATTGTTAATATCCACACAGTCAATGCAATTCAAATTTATTGCAATTTAGTGAGCGGTTCTTATAATAACGGTGAACCGGTACACGTGCTTTATCATTTTTTTCCTAAAGTGCCGGCCGGATATAAGATGGTAGAATCGCCACATTTACCTATATATTTATCTGTTACTGGAGATATTATCAGTACAATTGTGGTAAGAGTGTTGGATCAATCAGGGAAATTGATCAATTTTAGAGGTGAAGAAGTAACGACACGATTACACTTGCGTAAGGTTGAATGAGATGAAGTTATATAACTCAAAAACGTCGAATCGAAAGAGGAACCATATTGTTAAGAAGAAGAAGAAGAACACAGCAAACCGGTCAGCCTATAAATTGGGTAGCGATATGAAAAATGTGTGCAGTAGCCTAAAAAAAGTGAAGAAGTTAACAACAGAAAATCGTATATTCTTAGAAGATTTGGGCTATAAACTACTAAAATAATGGACATTTTAAATGTTACCGACAAAGTTAAATCTAACAATGCAATAGTAAGTTACGAGTATCATTCATACCAACCTTATGGATCGGCAAGTTTTGATAATAATGATGAAATTAGGATAACGGTTCCTGAAACTGACAATTATACATTACCAGGAGAGAGTTATTTATATGTAGAGGGTACTCTACGGAAAGTTGGTGAGGATGGGAATGTTAAAAACGAGGCTAGTAAGAATTCAAAATTAGTCAACAACCCAGCAGGCTTTATGATTAGCGATCTTCGGTATTTAATGAATGGTGTTCAAGTGGATTCCGTTAGAAACGTGGGAGTGACATCATGTATGAAAGGATATTTTTCGTATAATAAAAATGAAATGATTAAATTACAAAATGCAGGGTGGGACATTGAGAAAAAAGGTTTCTGCGATATAGTCGATGACAATGGACATTTTGCAATTAGTGTACCGCTTAAAAGTATTTTAGGATTTGCGGAAGATTTTAAGAAAGTTGTATTAAACTGTAGACAAGAGTTGGTACTCATTCGGAATAACGATGATAACGATGTAATTGTTCAAAGTGAAGCTGAAAAAGAAAAAGTAAAATTGACAATAGATAAAATTATTTGGAGAATACCTCAAATTGCAGTCGGTCTACGAGAACAGTTAGCCTTGACAAAATTAACTGACAAAAATCAAAATATCAATTTATGGTTTAGAAGTTGGGAGATTCATGAGTATCCGTCATTGCCGCAAACAACAAGACATACATGGGCCGTAAAGACGGCGCCGCAACTCGAAACGCCCAGATATATTATTTTCGGTTTTCAAACCAATCGAAAAGGCCAGATGAAGTCTTCAATGGCTCTATTTGATAATATAAAGTTGACAAACCTAAGTGTATTTTTGAACGGTACAAGATTTCCGTATGATAATTTAAATATTGATTTTGATAACAATAAATATGCTATTGTGTACGATATGTATAGCAGATTCCAACAATCATACTACTATGTGCCAGAAAGTGAACCAATGTTTTCACCAGCAGAATTTAAAGAGAAAATTCCATTAGTAGGAATCGATTGTACGTATCAGGCAGACACTATTCACAAAAGTGGCGTTGAAATTAAAATTGAATTTACTTCAAAAGAACCAGTTCCGGCTAATACGACAGCATACTGTTTAATTTTGCACGATAAGGCGTTTTATTATGCACCACTAACAAAAGTGGTAAAAGAATTGTTGTAAAAGAGGTGTTACCCGTCCTGCTGCAATTCCCTGTTGCTATAAAACAAGGAGGGGCGATTGTCATTATAAAAGTAGTGTAATTTGCTTTACACATCAGTCAAGTACAAGAAGTGAATGAATTAAGAAGTACACAAACAAATTATGGATACATTGGACTATATCATAATCGACATTCAAGGTTTTTACGATAGTAATGATAAATTACTACCGAAAGAAGTGGCTATTTGTGATAGCGAACGTCGAATTAGCCATTATTTGTTTGAGGCTCCCCATTCTGTAAATTGTTTACCTGCTAAGCAACGTCGAACAGCACATTGGTTAACTTCGAATTTCCACCATTTGGAATGGACTAGTGGAAATGTACCACTCAACAAAATTGATAAAATTATTCGAGTGTTTAGTAAAAAAGCTAAAAACATTTATGTGAGAGGTGAGCAAAAATCACAATATCTACAGAAAATATTGGATCGGCCAATTGAGGACATTAAAAGATTGGATATAAAGTTGTCAGCGTCTCACCCAAAGTGTACGTATCACAAAGATACAGATTATACAATGTGTGCATTAACAAATGTGTATTATATCTACGATAAAATGTCAAATCCTATCAATTATTACATGCAAGATGAAGAAGAAGAAGAAACAATTTTATAAAAGAGGTTGCGACGAAACAACCTTCAGCAAATGGAGTAGAACAGAAAAAAGAACAAATGTACAGCAAACTTGAATGCATATAATTGAGTCGGAAAGTGAAATAATATCAGACGGCATTGGTTCACAACTGTGTTAACATGGAAACAGTTCGACAGTATACTTGTAACTTAAAGTATTATGTTATTAATTATTTAAGAAGGATTAACAATGCATTATCAAAATATATCGGTAGAGACGGGACACCATTTCTAGAAGATCAACGTGCTACTAATTCTACATTAATTTATTTGCTAAAACGAATGACACCATTGGAACTCGCTACTTTATGGCCCATATTACCGGACCACATACGCACAATGAAATGTTTACAAGGAAGATTGCCATGCAATGAACATTTCAACACGGCTAATTGGATGACACATGTCGATGGACCACCACCAATGAAGAAGGATTGTTTCTTTTGCAAGAGTATCGTAAATTGTGATTGCTGTTATTGTTATTGTTCAATGTATATTGTTTAATAAATATTCAATGTATCCATGATTAGGAAATAAAAAATGTTTTTTATAATATAACTTGTTTTAATTGCGGCAACTAAAAAAATAAACAAAAAAGAAAGAGAAAAAAAGAAAGAGAAAAAAAAAGAAAGAGAAAAAAAAGAAAGAGAAAAAAAAGAAAGAGAAAAAAAAGAAAGAGAAAAAAAAGAGAATGATGGTTAGAAGGAATCTCCTCCTAGTCTCCTCCTACTTTCCTCCCACAAAGAGAGAGGGAAGAGTGGGGGTAGGAGTGGGGAAAACGTCTAAAAATACGTCCCCCCCCCCTTCGGCAGCGGGGAGGCGTCAAAATAAAATTACCCCCTCCAGTTACGCCCATTGCCACGCCCCCTCCTTGGCTCCTCCCACGCCACGCCCCCTTGGCCACTCCCCGCCCCGCCCCCTCCTTGGCTCCTCCCCCACGCCCAAGTTGGCTACTCCGCCCACCCCCCGAAAAAAATTTAACCTCGATTCCCCCTCACTTGTTTTACTTTCGCTACCGTTTACTGACCTCAAAATTGGGTATAAAAGAAGTCAGAACAAACCAAGAAATCACATCCAGTGCAAGTTTTGGAACGAACAACATCTCCACTCTAAAATGGAAGGTAAGTGGTCTTTATTTATATTTTGGTGATTGAATATTTTTAACATATTTTGGATATTCTTATTTTGTGTGTTTGTTTTTGCTTTTAGGTAACAAGATCATTTGCATCGACGATTTTCTGAACTCCAGCATGGATGGGAATATGTTAGGTATTTTTTTTTTTTTTAATTCTATTTAATCAAATGTATCTTATTTATTGTCTATTGTTTTAAGGTGAAGTTGAGAAAACGAGCACCACCAATTCAGATGCACATCCTAACATAATTGGACCTGATGTAAAAAGTATTTAAAACACGTCTTATTTAAATGTTTCTAGATTATCTATTGTTATTGTTTTCAGTTTCATTTGATGAATCATGGGATGATTTTGATTTGTTTACAAATGACAAAAAGAAATCAGTGGCAGATGATTCATCAAATAAATTGCTTTCGAAGGAGAAAGGCGAACCGGCAACTGATCGATCGTTGAAAGCGAAAAAGGAACGAAAGACTAAAGGTTATTTCCGGGTTGATTAGATATTTTATTATGTATTATTTTCTATTCCTAATTATAATTTTAATGCATAATTATTGTGTACAGGGCGAACGAATCCTATGTGTTCAATGCCGTTACTTGTTGGATCGCCTTCTAACCACCAACCTTCGACATTATCCAAGCAGGGCCAAAAAAACAAATACAGCAGCAGCACACATCAACTACAACGCCCTCAGAGCATACACCTAGTCGAACCGCAAACAAAAAATCCTTCATTCCAAATCCAACAAAATATGCAAATCCAACCACCACAACAATCCTCATTCCAAATTATTGCACAACCTCAACCCTCAAACCAGTTTGTCATCGTGCAAAACGATTCCACGTATTACGCGATGCCGACTGGACAAAATTATGTCGCGGTACCGACTGGGCAAAATTATACATTTCCTCAGTCATTGGTAAACTTGGTGGTTTCCCAGCCAGGTTTTGATGCATCACTTGCAACCAATGACGTGAGAGGTAAGTCCTGTATTTTTTGTAATATTTAATGATATTTATTAATTGCAATGTTATTTGTTTAATTGCAGGGACAAAATCGAGCACACCTGGGCCACAGCAATCAGCTCAGATGACTCAGTCTCCGTTGCGATTGTGGCCTGCAGGTGGGTGCCAAAGATCTTCCAGCCAAGTCGAGTCAGAAAATAATACTGATGGTCGATTTGCAGTTTCGGATATGGGAGACAGTGAGCTGGGTGGCTTGTTTAAATCAGTGCGGTTATCACAAGAAATTACACTTTCTCAAGATAACGGTGCTGTTCGATCTTCTGTCCGTGAATTGCAAATAACCAATACAGTTTTACCTGGAAGATCTTCATCAGCAGATGTAGTAAGAGCAACTAACCCCAATCTTAACGCTCCTCCACCGACAATTATACCACCCAACCAGATTCCTCCCTTAACCACTACTACTAACAATTTCGAAGAGTTTATGCGAGCCATCATTTGTGATAAAGGAACAATTCGTTCTATGCAAGCTCGCAAAGACTCTTTCATGACATCCATTGATGATCGATTGGAAAGAATTGATAGTATAATCGATAATTTGAATAGTTTTTCAAAGCCTGATGTGGTTGAGTTCGTTGTGCAATCTACTAATTCTAACACTCCTGACGTTAGTAATTACTTAGCTGCAAAACGAAATCAGCTACGAGAGGAGCATTATTCATTGACAAGTTTAAAAAAACGTTTAAAAGAAATTTAATTGTGAAAGCACATTACATTTTTGTAACAATTTTTTAAATTTGTCAATTTGTTTCAAGTCTAATTCTTTTCAAACAATTGTAATGAGGTGTTTGATTGCTACATCTGCTTTTGTGGTCATTGTCTGTTGCTAGTCGTGTGTGGTTGATGTGTGTCGCTCCTAGTCATTTGGATGTGTGTTACCATCTGTCAGGGAATTATTTTATAGTTCTTATTTAGTATTAGTTTTTTTATAGTTTTTATTTAGTATTAGTTTTTATATTTAATTATTAATATTATTTGTAATATATAACTGTTGACAATTCAATTTCTTTTCATTCACCCTTCAAAAATTAAGTTGTACGCAGGGTTGGGTTTTTTATAGCATTATTATGTCGGAAAATGTTGAAAATCACTGCTTGTCATTACCAATAATAAATTTTGATCTTAACGAGTTTCTATATAAACGACATAGTGATCTATTTGGAGGAAATTGCAAAAGAGGTCTTATTATAGGCCCTTCTGGCTGCGGTAAAACAAATGCAATGCTATCATTATTACTTGCAACCAACGGTTTACGTTTTAAAAACATATACTTGTGTTCAAAATCATTATTTCAAAATAAATACGCGTATCTACGATCAATAGTAAAAGACGTGCCAGAATGTGGTTATTTTGAGTTTTCGGATGTTGAATCACTTGGACCGCCTGAAAATATTAAAGAATATTCCATTGTTATATTTGATGATATTCCACCGACCGGTCATAATGTAATTAAGGAATTTTTTTCATACGGTCGACACAAAAATGTTGATTGTTTTAAAATATGCCAAAGTTACAGTGCCATTCAAAAGCAATTGGTTCGAGACAATTGTAATTTATTGGTAATATTTAAGCAAGATGCAACAAATTTAAAGCATATTTTCAATGATCACGTAATAGGTGACATGACATTGAATACATTTCTAGAAACTTGCACAGAATGTTGTAAGCAACCTTATTCTCCATTCGTAATTGATTTAGATTGTCCTGTAACGAATGGTCGTTATCGAAAAGGTTTCGATAAATTTCTGACTATTTAAAAAGCGCTGTAACGATGCAGATGTTATCAGTGTTTACAGACACTTTGCGTTCTTAACATGGATAAAGACATTGCAAAGCAACTCGTGGAAGCACGTAGTGCTTTGCGTGATAAAATTCGATCGTTAAAAACAGATATTGCAGACTCAAAAGAACATCTTGCCGCAACGTTATTACCCTTGAGTGAACCACTGAAACAAATCGCTAGTAAATTCAATGAAGAATTTGTTCCTATTGATTCTAGTTATGTTAAAGAAAAAGAAACGGGATTTGGTTCAAGTAGAAAATCGCAAATACGCAGAAAAATATTTACTACACCGCAATCCAATGTAACCTCATCTGAGGAAACTATTAGAAAACGTCCGTTGAAAATTAAAGTACACAAACGAATATTTACACCCATTAAAACGTCATCATCAACACCCAGAAGACCGAGACATCAATTGCATTTGAAAAAAGATATTATTACATCAACACCGATTGAGGATACTGCAACAGGATACACTGAAGAAGTTTATCAAACTTCACCGCCAAGAACAGGAAACGTCACACATGATGACGATGATGATGATGAGGATGATGATGATGATGAAGAGATCGTAGATTCTGATGATGACGCTACAGTCCTACGGACTGCTACCACACGTTTAGATGAAGCTCATGATAGACTGGTAGACGAACTTAATACTTCGTCAGTCCTACAACAAACCCTGAAACAATTTCATCATATACCTCGCGCATATTTGATTGACTTTAAATTAGATCGTGGAGATAAATTCGATACTCGTTATGGAGTTCGTCAAACATTTGATGGTGTTTTGTATATCGGAAACGCGGCACTTAAGTTTGATGGAGCAAATGTTGTTATTAACGATGTGCCATATAAGGGCACTACCGGTTTATACGAATTACTTTTCAAAAAGGACCCTTACACTTTTAAACCTGACGATGTTCGAAATTATAAACGTATTTTAGAGCAAACATCTGCGACGCGATTTAATTATGATCCAAGCGGAAAACGTATTGGTAGTAAAGCTTTGAAATATGTAAACATTATTAAGCCAATTTTAAATGGTCAACCTCCAAAAGTGTGGTGGACTAAAAAATGGAAAGTTGGACGCGGTTTGCAAAAAAAAATTATTCCCAATTCTTCCTTAGAATTGCAATATTGGGATAATCCGAATGAACTTGTAGATAGATTACGCTTATTATTAGCTTCACAAAGTGCTGGCAATAATGCGCATACAAATGAAATAATTTCAATAATTGAAGAATTGAAGGAAGCAAACATTATAAAGTAATATAAGTGTGGCTCCTGAAATAAACATATGTTATTATCTCATTAGACACCAGACGAGCAACCGGTGTATAAAATGAGTTTAGACAAATTTGGAAATTCTATTTTTGGTGCAATGACTGTTGACAAATTTGGAAAACATGTACATGGGCATAGTGTCTCGAGCTATATTAAAAAATCTAACAATTTAGACAAGATAATTCAGAGGTATTTTAAATTCGATGAAACAGATAAAGATAGAAGATATAGGTTAATTTTGACACTTGCCGGCAACGGAAACGTATCTTCCGATGGATTCTATACAATTGATAATAAGGGGGGTGATATATTATATAAAAACACATTATACGCTGGAAAAGTTCTTAAAACAAATTACCTGGGAAATGTAATTCTATTTATTAATGAAAAGTATGTATTGTCTGAATTAACAAACCTTAAATTGAATGATACAATACAAATTAAGCGCAGATTTGCAGCGACTCCAGAAGGTGTCGATAAGAAGTTTTGCATTGAGATATTAATCGAACAAAATACTAATGAAACCCAACATTAAACGCGATGTAATTGATGAAATTCACGCCCCAGTTCGGAAACATTTTCGTAGACGTCGAGTAATATTGAAGAGTTTAAATGATTTATACCAAGCGGATTTAGTTGAAATGATACCTTATGCCAAGGAAAATAAAGGATACAAATATATATTGATGGTTATAAATGCTTTTTCTAAATTTGGGTGGGCTTTACCGTTAAAAACAAAAACTGGAAAAGAAGTTGCCTTACAAATGGAAAAATTGTTGAAAAAGAGGCAGATACCTGCAAATATCCAAACAGACAATGGTACTGAGTTTTACAACAACAATTTTAAAAAACTATGTGAAAAATATGGAATTAATCATTACAGCACATTTTCATCTTTAAAAAGTTCAATTGTTGAACGGTACAATAGAACTATTAAGGAACTGATGTGGAAGGAATTTAGCATGCAAGGCAATTATAATTGGATTAGTATTCTACAAAATATAATTAATAAATATAATAATACAAAACATAGAACAATTGGTATGAAACCAAAACAAGTAAATAAAAATAAGGAAAAATTATTGTTAAATTCTGTGTACAGTAATTTAAAAGTTTTTGATGGATTTAGGAAGAAATTTAAAGTTAGTGACCACGTAAGGATTAGCAAACATCGTCAAGCATTTGATAAAAATTACACCCCAAATTGGTCCAACGAAATCTTCACAGTATCCAAAGTTCAAAACACGAACCCCAGAACATATCTACTACGAGATATAAAAAACCAGGACATAATTGGAGGATTCTATGAGGAAGAATTAAAAAAAGTTCAACATCAGGATGTATATCTCGTCGAAAAAGTTATTAAAAGAATGAAGAATAAAGTTTTAGTAAAATGGTTGGGTTTGGATGATTCACATAATTCATGGATATCAAATAAAAATGTTTTATAAATATTTAGTCTTTTATTAAATTATAATGTGTTATGGATCCGCAACCACACGAGCGCGTTATCCTCCGGGCAAATAATGGCCGTATACTCTGCCCTCTGGAGAATGATATTTGCCCGGGGTAGAGGAATTGGCGGTATCGAGTCATCCAGCTCGATTATGGTGACCTGTAAATTATTATAATCTCAATTTTCTCTTATTTACATGCACGTATTAACTTGTTTACTCGCTTGTTGTTGAATCGCCTGCAATATTCCTCTCTAATTTCGTTGTAGATTTGTGTGCGGTCTGTAATAAAAAAATATAAAACATAAAATATATGTAATACAAATGTAAATGTTTCTTTATAAATACAAAACATATTTTTTTAAATGTTGTTTTATTTAAAATAAATTACTCACCCATGATTCACTTTAACACTTTAAAACCGCTGTTCAGTTTGTTCCTCTCAACTTAGTGTGTTGGTGCTTAAATAGCTTGTAAACCGAGGAGGATGTATAAGGAGGAGGGGTTTAAAGTAAAACACCTCTTAAAAGATTTTGAGTTAACTTCTACTCATAAAGGTGTGGTAAAATTAAAAGGTGGGACTAAAATTACCTTTACTCATAAAGGTGTGGTTAAATTAAAAGGCGGGGCAAAAATTGCAACACTTTTTGAAAATTTATAAGGCGGAGCTAAATTGCAATACTTTTGACCGTTACAATAAGGTTACAATATTAATATAAAATAACCGGCTATTTTTCCATAGATCAAATCAATTTTTGCATTGTCAAATATAAGAACACAAATTAAAGTTTATCTACAATGAGTTTTGTTAATACTTTACAAGCAATCGCTCTAAAACAAGTGTGTTTAAATGTAATAGAAGATCGGTTAGATGTAAAAAAAATGGTACGCCTAGCAGAAATACCAAAATGTTTGGGTAAGACAATTTTTGACAACTGGTGTTTTTATGTTTGGACATTTGGACATTTACGACAAGCAAATATGTATTCGGTTCTTTGTAAATGCCGACCATTTACATGTCACAATCCATTACCTAAATATATAGTGGATTTTTTATTAAATCCTAATGGTAATATTTCCAAAATTATGAACATTCCACAAAATCCATTTTTAGTGTTAGTTAAAAAAAGATTTTGGATTGATACACAGGGAAAGAGATATTGCCGTTGGTGTAGAAAAAAAATTTACAATTTAGAACCTAATACAAAATTATTCAGGATAAAATACGAAAAGAATATTTTATTTCGAAAAGACAAATTGCATACATGGATATTAGAACGAAAACGTTATTGTGAATTTTGTTTCTTCACACCGTTATTCGAGCTAACAAAACATACTGTAAAACGTAAACGAACAGATAGTTCATCTTCATCATCTTCTACTTCATCAGTGTGGGACACATCGACTGACATGGATGAAGAAGAGGATTAAAATGATTGTAAAATGTTTTTTTCTCTGTGTGAGTGTGTGCATGTGTGAGTGAATGTGTTGTTCTTCGTCATATTAAATTTACCCCTCCTCATAGTTAAACCTCCTCCTTTTCTTTTCTTGATTAAGTTCACTATATAAAGGTAACGTATTGGCCCAAGCATCATATCGTGTGTTGACGTGTAAAGCAACTTACTCTTTTATTACATTTAAAGCATGTTTTTGTGCGAATATTGTGGTAAAAATTTTACAAGAAGAGACAACTTAAAACGACACGAAAAAAACTCGTGTGTTTCCAAGCAAAACTCATATGTAAGCAATAGAGGAGAAAAGCCAACAATCAAACTTATTCTACCCCGATCCGCACAACAGGGAGATATCAAAATGGTAAATCCACTTCCATCAACATCTTTGGAAAATCCATCCACAGCGAAACAAGTTTGTGAAATTCCAAATAAACGACAAAAACTTGCATCAACATCAAAACACAGAATATGTGATGTATGTAACATAACAGTAGATAGCGCATGTTTTGCCGCCCATTTGAGAACTAATTTACACAAAAGTAATGCATTTATTATTGTTGATGATGGAGTAGAGGAAATATCTACAGCTTATGGGGGCAAAATAACAAGTTACCGAATCACCGAACCTGGACACTATGTTGATTTAGACAAGTTTTCCATTTCAGTGAGGGAGAAAATTATTACTCTCATTGAAAGTAAATTGGCGGTTATTGGAAATTTTAAATTAAACATGGAATCCTTTGCATTGTACTTTTTGACAGCAAAAGAAAATGTTGAAATAAAATCATTTAACACGTCGAACAAAATTATCACCACTGCAACGAATCTATATGAGACATACGCACACTTCCTCGACGAAATTAAAACCAAGATGTCAGAATTTCAGGAGAAAGATTCAGGTAAAGTTAGAAACTTGGTGATTTTTAATGTTATAATTATTATTTTTTTTTCTTTTTTTTAAGGTTGGACATTATTTCAAATTACAAGCATTGAACTTAATTTCAATGTATATAATCCAATGAGAGCATCTAGTTACATCGAGTTACCTGCTTCAATAAAGGCAAAACGTGCAGTAATCAATGTTTACAATACCGACAATGCATGCTTTGCTTGGGCTATAACTTCAGCACTTCGGGTTCCAACAGGACTGGCACAGAGACCATCTTCATATCCACATTACTCAACAGTATGTGACTTTTCAAATTTACAATTTCCAGTTACAATAAAAGATATCAATATATTTGAAGGTAAAAATAATATTTCAATAAACGTTTATGGCGCTAATGAATATTTTAACGAAAATAAAATGGACTATGAATTCGTTCCATTACGAATATCAAAGAATAAGAAAATAGTTCATATAAACTTGTTGTATATTTCAATAGACAATCAGAATCATTATTGCTGGATTAAAAATTTGTCGCGTTTAATTGGAACTCAAATATCATTACATGGTCATGAAAAATTTATATGCGAAGGTTGTTTAATTTACTTTTCTAAAAAAGATGAATTAAAAAGACATCAAGAAGAAGATTGTGGAAATGTAAAAGCTGTTCTTCCGAACTGTAGTAAAAAAATTAATAAATTGGGTGAAGAAGTTCTGGGAAATATATTAGAGTTTGAAAATTATCAAAAACAAATGAAAATTCCTTTTGTAGTTTATGCTGATTTTGAGGCATTGTTAGTAAATGTTAACAATAATACTACTTATACAGATTCGAGTAAACCGTACACAGTTAAATGTTTTCGTCATGAACCTTATGCTTTTGCATACCACATAAAATGTTCATATGATGATAGTCTTTCAAAGTTTAATATATATAATGGAGAAAATGCTGCACAAGAATTTGTAAACAAATTAGAAGACGATATTAAAATTATTTATAAAAATTATTTAGGAGTACGTAAAGAAATGTTACCATTAACACCGGAAGAAAAACTAATATATGAAAGAAATGTATGTCATATTTGCGAAAGGACATTGTCAGTAAATGATAAAGTATATGATCATGATCACTTAACAGGAAAGTTTCGTGGCCCAGCCCATTCCGTTTGCAATATTAATTATAAAATTCCAAAATATATTCCAATATTTTTTCATAATCTTTCAAATTATGACAGTCATATGTTTGTAAAAAATATTGCATTAAACAAGGAAGATGTTGATGTTATTGCACAGAACAAAGAAAAGTATATAACTTTTACAAAAAATGTGCACGTTGGTGAATATATTAATGGTAACGGAAAAAAGAGAAAAGTATTTATAAAACTAAGGTTTGTAGATTCATTTAAATTTTTATCACAATCATTAGAAACATTGGGATCACTTTTGGACAATGATCAGTGTGTTGAAATAAGAAAAAGGTTTCAGGAGGATGAACAATTTAATCTAATACGGCAGAAAGGCGTTTTTCCTTATAGTTTTATGAATTCATTTGAAAAATTAAATTACAATCATTTGCCAAGTGAGGATGAGTTTTATGATCATTTAACGGATGAAAAAATATCCAGAAAAAACTATGAGAGAGCTTGTAAAGTGTGGGACGTATTTAATTGTAATTCATTACGTGATTACGTAAACACTTATTTGACATCTGATGTGTTGTTGCTTGTTGACGTATTTGAAAATTTTCGAAAAATGTCATTAGATTTCTACAAACTCGACCCTGCACACTATTTCACAGCGCCAGGATTTGCTTGGGACGCTTTGTTAAGGATGACAAATGTAAAATTGGAATTATTGACAGACATTGACATGTTACATTTTTTTAAAAAGGGTATCAGAGGTGGATTAAGTATGTGCACTCAACGAAAAGCTGAAGCAAATAATAAGTTTTTACCAAATTTTAATGCTTCTGAACCAACTTCATATATTCTTTATTTAGATGCTACAAATTTGTATGGGTATGCTATGAGATGTAAGCTTCCTGTTGGAAAGTTTCGCTGGCTTGATCAAAATGAAATTCTCGAGTTTGATATCGCATCACTGGAAGATGATGGTGAGATGGGTTATGTGTTAGAAGTTGATTTAAAATATCCAGTAGCTTTACAGGATTATCATAATGATTTTCCTTTTTGCCCAGAATCGGCAATACCTCCAAATTCAAAATATTCTAAATTAATTCCTACCTTATATGACAAAGAAAAATATATTATTCATTATAAAAATCTAAAACAATGTTTAACACAAGGCTTAAAATTGCGACGGATACATAGAATTTTAGAATTTAAACAAGATAATTGGATGCAAAAATATATTGATTTCAATACTAGTAAGAGAGAACAATCTAAAAATGAATTTGAACGCAATCATTACAAAAGTATGAATAATGTTGTATTTGGAAAAACGATGGAAAATGTTGAAAATCGCGTTGATATTAAATTATGTACGCATTGGGATTCTCATTTCAGGAAACCTGGTGCAGAATTTTATATATCGAAACCAAATTTTAAATCTTCAAAAATATTTTGTAATAATTTAGTGGCTGTGGAAATGGGTGTTCTCAAAGTGCAGTACACAAAACCACTGTATGTAGGATTTTCTATTTTAGAATTATCCAAAACTGTAATGTACGATTTTTTCTATAGTTTCCTTAAGAGAAAGTACGATAACAACGTAACATTATTGTACACAGATACAGATTCGTTAGTTCTTCAAGTTTTTACAGAAAATGTCTACGATGATATTAAAATTAATATTGATAAGTTTGATACATCCAACTATCCAGTTGACAATCAGCATTGCATCATTCCAAATAAATCTTACATCGGAAAAATGAAAGACGAATTTAAAGGTCAGATCATTGAATCATTTTATGGAACTGGTGCTAAGGCGTATTGTGTAAATTTACTCAATTCAAGCTCGATTAAAAAAGCTAAAGGTGTTAAAAAATATGTAATAAAAAAACATTTAACGGTAAATGATTACATTACTGTAGTGGAGAATGGGGGTGCAGTTTATAAAAAAATGTACAAATTTAGATCCAGTTATCATAATATGTTTACAGAACTTCAAAACAAAATTGCATTGAATTCAAAAGACGACAAAAGATACATTTTAAATGATAAATATCATACATTAGCATGGGGCCATTTACGTATAGCGGATTTAGAAAACGAAAAGGTGTTGGATAAAATGATTAACGATGCAATTCAAGAGCTTGATTAAACATTCAATTATATTTTTATTTTTTATAAACCTGGGTAAGAAACGCTTACTCTTTCGATACAATTACATTATAAGTATTATAAAGTTATTTGTATCTTTAATAAATGTATGTCTGAACAATTATAATTTAAATATTGCTTTAAATATTACTTTGAAATATATTTTGATTTTTCATAAACGTGGGTAAAAACACACTTACTCTTTCGATACAATTGAATTATAATTATTATAAGGTTATTTGTATCTTTAATAAATGTATGTCTGAACAATTATAATTTTAATTCTATTTTTATGTATATTTGTATTATTTTAAATATATTGCTTCAAATATTACTTTTGCCTACTTTATTATAAAACCACTATCCATTATAAATATTTCCCCAGGTAACTGCTTTTAAATATCTGATTTAATTAATTTAAAATATTTTTTTTTTATTTCATGAAACATTTCTACAATCAAAAAAAAATATATAAAAAAAGTACTCCCTCTTCTTCCTTCTTAGCCCAAATTCAAAAACCTCCTCCTCACCCCCCCCCCCCCCCTCCTCATCCTCCTCATCCTTCTCCTCCTCCTCCTCCTCCCACGAGATAGCCGATTCTAGAACCTCCTCCTCCGCGAGGAGGAGGAGGTTCTAGAATCGGCTATCTCTCCCTACTGACCCGAGACAAATTTTCACGGGGCTTTTCTAAACTCGAAATTTTACTTCATGCGCCACGCGTATAAAACACTGATTTAAAGTGAAGTTAAAAATGCACTGAAAACCAACCCAAATTCGATATTTTTTCAAAGTTAGATGTTTTTTTTTCTTATGCATGCTGTAAACCTTCAGATTTTCGTTGTTTTCTTGTAAAAAAACTTCGATTCCCTGTAGTCCTTCGGTCTCTGAAGACCATAGAAGGTCCTTCGAGCTGTAGCCTTTGTAAACTGGTAATAAACTTAGTAATCTAGTGATCCTTCAATTTGAAACTTCTAAGAACGAGTGTTGTCCACTCCCAGACTAAGCATGAAGTAAAATTTCGAGTTTAGAAAAGCCCCGCGTAGAAAATTTGTCGAGGGTCGCGCAGCGACCCGAGACAAATTTTCGAGGGGCTTTTCTAAACTCGAAATTTTACTTCATGCGCCATGCGTATAAAACAATAATTTCACATTTGACATTTGATATTGACATTTCATATTTGACATTTGATATTGACATTTCATATTTCACATTTGACATTTGTGGTTATTTGACAGATAGACTTTTTTTACATTTTATAAAAGATAAAGATATCGTCATTTTCGAGGGTTTTCATAAATAAAAATCAATAAAATTTTATATAAATTTTAAATCAAAATCTTGAAAGTAGAACTTGCAGACAGCAAGTGATTGAAACGAAAATGAAACTTCTTAGGCTTTTTATTAAGATATATCCACATGGAATAGGCATAATATACAACATTTCGTAATGTCTATACACAATTACAATATAACAATATAGATCCTTCTTAAAAAGTAAAACAGACAATAAAATATATATAATATGCTCTCTTTGTGTGATTATGAAAATCAACAACCATAGAAATAGAAATATATTAATAACCGCAATCAAATCGATTACGATTAAATCAACAACATTTACACAAAACATTCCAAAAAATTAATTGTGAACCATTTTTTTTTGCTGTAGCACAACAAATTTTCATGACCACAAATTTACCCCAATTAAACAGCACTTCCTTCCAATTTTATTTCAATTGAAACACCCCACAAAGCAAAAAACAAACAAATAACATTTTATCAACATTAAACGTTGTTCTAATGTTCCCAGCAAACCAAATCATATAATTTATACATAATATTTATCTAATATATATAAGATATATATATATATGTATATATATATATATATATATATTATATATATATGTATATATATATATATATATATATGTATATATATATATATATATATATATATATATATATATATATATATATATATATATATATATATATATATGTATATATATATATATATATATATATATATATATATATATATGTTAAAACGTAGATTTTCGCGGGCGTAACATGTATCACTGTTTCTTCGGGTTTGGTCCCGCGTATTTTCTTGGCTCTGGTCCATTATATTTTTAATTCGACGTCATCGAAACGTCGAATTAGAAATATAATGGACCAGAGCCAAGAAAATACGCGGGACCAAACCCGAAGAAACAGTGATACATATATATATAATATATGTGTGTTTGCTGAGTTGATAAAACATTACTTGAATGTGTTTCCTCATTGGGACGATTTCATTCACATTTAAAATTTACAAATAAAAAGTTTAACCTTCTTCCACTTAAATCACTAAAGAAATTGACTAGATTACACTCGATGCGCTATCCGCTATTTTTTTTACCAAAGCGGACAACAACTTAAAAATCAACAAATTAAAGTAAGTAAATCAAATCTAATTTACAACGAAGCAAATTAGTTGATGAGTAGCGTTTGTATATAATAAGTAGATAAATAAATTAGGCGTTTTTTTTATAAAACTAAATTAAATTTCTCTAAAAATAAAATAAATAAATACGTATACAAATAAATTACATTCTATAAAATAGTGGGTGGGTTTATAAGAAATGTACAATATGGTTTGTTTTTATTGGTTAATTAAGGTTTTTTTATAATAATTAATTTTATTAGTTTCATGATTTCTTTAACTTAAACTAAATTATTGTATTTTTTTTTCAATTAATTGCTTATACCTACCAAATTTTATTTATTGATGTTGTTTTGCTCTACGTGTTTTCTCTTATTATTGTTTCGCAAAATTTGATAGTTAAAAGGTTAATTTTTTAGATTTTTCGAATATTTTTAAAATATCCGTCGTTTCGAGTTTGTTTTTATATCAACCCACTGAGCAAACAACAAACAAATAACGTTTTATCAGCATTGTAATAACATTAAACGTTATTTTTATGTTGATAAAACGTTACCTAAATGTGTTTGCTTAGTGGGAATACCAGCACTAATTTATACATACATGTGTGTATATATTGTTAATTCACCCGACATCAAAGAGTAAATTCAAATTAGTTGTTACTCTTTTTATTTACTTTTTTTACTCTACAGTAGATTATTAGCCAAAATGTATGCATGTACTATTTTTAAATTAGTGCTGTTATTTATTTTTAAATAGGGAACATTTAATAGCTGCTTTCGGACATTACGCTCCACATAAGACGTTTGAAAGATCCACTTTGTTGGATGATTTCGTCTTGGTCGCCCATTGGGTTGCTCTGTTTTTGTGGAAGCGAGTAGACTGGTCCAGGTTTCTATAAAAAATAAATAAAGAAAACATTAGTCAGTGCAATTTAATGTAATGCATGAAATTTCGGGGGAGATGGTAAATAGTAAAAATACTAGTTTTGCTTTTACCGGGCCGCTTTTACATACAATAATTTAACATTTTGAAAATTTCGGGGGAGTTTGACATATAGTTCTATTCAAGTATATACAGGGCAAAGTGGTTCACCCCCCCCCCGGAAATTTTCAGAATGCTAAATTTTTGTTTGTAAAAGTGGCCCTGAAAGAGTAAAAACAATATTTCTACCAGTAGATTTTTTTTAATTGAACATACGATATCACAGTAAGTGTACGCTTTTAATTGAATAGAACTGTACAATAAATAAATAATCATTGGTAAAAGTCAGGGCCAGGTATTCTTTTGCGAATGTAATTACAGTAGAACCTCGTTATACCGGGATGGCTTTTGGCTATACCTAGCACGATATAAGGAAAACACGGTATATCCGAATATATGTAATTTGTATAATAGTCACATACACACACATATATATATATATATATATATATATACATAAATATACATATATATATATATATATATATATATATATATATACATATGTGCAATAGCCACCTATATAACACAATAATGACGCTGGAAAGTTTTACCTACTCAGGGCGGTACGCAGTCAATTGTTAAAATTAACATCTTTTAAAAAAAAAGAAACCTGAAAAATGACCCCGATATATCCGAATCACGGTATCTCGACGCCCGGTATAGCGAGGTTCTACTGTATTTGGTAATTTATCTCTGATAACCTTATTACATTTATATTATATATATAAAAAAGATGTATTTCTATATATTACATTTGAAGGGCGGGCGAGCTTAAATATAAAAAACTAAAAATTGTGAAAGAAATGTCGTAGTTATGTATAATGCGCACCTGAAATAAAATCCGAGAGCCCGAGCCAAGTTCAATAGAAAGTGCGTCGACGTTTGCCAAATGGTTTTGTAACACCTCTGAGCAATCATATGATGTATTTGGCCCAAATTTCATAATGCCATTCAAAAGTAAACAATCTTCTATAAATAACTGTATTTGTTCAAATGTAATCATAATAGATTACTGTATAACATTCATTGATAGGTACTGTTATATTTTCTGGAATTCCTAACCTGACCAATAATTGCAAGGCACTTCCTAATTTTTTATTAATAAACCTCAATGTGTATTATTCTGTTTAAAATCCCCGCCCTTACAAAAAGACGTTTGGCAACGTTGAGCGCTTAAAATCCAGTTGTTTACTGTTGGCGCTAGGTGGTGCAGGATAACCTGAGTTTGTTTTTATTTGTAATATTAAATACTTTACTCTCACCCTGTACAGGGTATCTACGCTAAACCGTTCGTTAGAAGTTTATGGGGTTGCCGTTGCACTAAAAATTTGAAAAAAAAATCCTTGTCATACGGTTGAATCCCCCCATGTGAAATATTTTTAACTTTATATCACTTCCGGTTCCACCGGAAGTAGCACCAAATCTGTTATTTTAAATGGAACATCCTATATATTAGTAGTTTTTTTGGTTCCTCGTTTATATTGCAACATATTTAATTTGAACATATATACACTTATCTCTTATAGTTTTCAAGAAAAAAAAAATATTTCCAAAATTTTGACCTCTAATAAGCATCTTGACATCTGTCTGTAACTTCTCTTAAGAGTACAATGAAAATATGATTTATATCTCTACTTGTAGCTAGAGGATGCCTCTATGAGTATATTAATGGGAAACTGTCAATTTTGTCAATAAGTGTTCTTAAAATGTCAATATCGAAGTGCCCTCTTCTATCTCTTCTTCTATCTCGTAATTCAATTTTTTAAATAGAATGACCCATTTTTTATCACGTGGTACGATTGGGGGGGGAGATTTCCTACAAAAAAGTATTAACATCTATACTCCTAAAGCAAGTGGTTTTCGAATTATTTCGAAGATTCGTTTTTCATCGCATTTATGTTAAGGAACAATGCGCGCATAAGTCGCAACTGAATTATAGTAGGCAAGCAGTAATGCTTTTGTTTTGTGGCTTATGTAATGCGAAATGCCAAATAATAAAAACAATTAGTACAAAGCTATACAGAAATCAACAAAATGAATAAATACACCCATCAACAAATTATCAGTTTATTATTTATACATGGCAACTGCGATAGAATTGTTGCTCGAACTAGTATTTAATGAAACTTATCCACATTTGCCGCCGATGAATAAAACAAGATTTAGAAGGTTAGAATCAAATTTTGTTCAATTGGCAGTTGGCGTGTATAAAGAAGGGTGCATTTATTCATTTTGTTGATTTCTGTAAAACTTTGTACTAATTCCTTTTATTATTTGACATTTCGCAATACAACTGCGACAAAACAAAAGCATACTACTGGCCTACTAAAATTCAATTGCGACTGACGCGCGCATTATACCCTGCATAAATGCGACGAAAAATGAATTTTCGAAATAATTCGAAAACCACTAGCTTTAGGAGTATAGTTGTTCATACTTTTTTGTAGGAAATTTTCACCACAATCGTACTACGTGATAAAAATTGGGTCATTCCATTTAAAAAAATTGAATTACAAGATATTGAAGAGGGCACCTAGATATTGACATTTTAAGAACACTTATTGTCAAAATTGACAGTTTCCAATTAATATACCTATAGAGCATCCTCTATCTACAAGTAGAGACATAAATCGTATTTTTATCTTATTCTTGAGAGAAGTTACAGATAGATTTCAAGATGCCTTTTAGAGGTCAAAATTTTAGAAATATTTTTTTTTCTTGAAAATTATAAGAGATAAGTGTACATATGTTCGAATAAAATATGTTGCAATTTAAACAAGGAATCTAAAAAATTACTAATATATTGGGTGTTCTATTTAAAATAACAAATTTGGTGCTGCTTCCGGTAGAACCGGAAGTGATATAAAGTTGAAAATATTTCACATGAGGAGAACTGATTCAACCATATAACAAGGATTCTTTTTCAAATTTTTAGTGCAACGGCAACCCCATAAACTTTTAAGGAACGGTTTAGCGTAGACACCCTGTATATGGAGTATGCGAATTCCATGTATGTCATTTTCTCATGTATAGTTTACCTTCGCTGCGGGAACTTTATTTGGAGTAAAGATTTTGGTTTGCGGGGGTACGGGTACTTCGTGAACAACGTCTCCAAGGGATTCTTCTTTAATGGCCTTGTAAGTCTCGCTCTCCTCGGGATTGTACTTCGTAGGTACCTTACGGGCACTGAAATTTAAAAAAATATAGATAAAATATATGTATGTACACAAGGCCGTAGCCAGGAGGGGATATGGGGGTTCAAACCCACTCCCACAATTTTCAAAATGTTAAATTTTTGTATGTAAAAACGGCCCTGAAAGAGCAAAAACAATATTTCTACCAGTATCCCTCTCCCCCACCCCCCGAAATGTTTTTCGAGCGACGGCCTTCTATGCACAATATTTTATTTAAATAATGAGACTTATAACACCCATATACAGGGTATCCCATTAGTTCGTTCGCCTAGGATAACTCGGCTCATGGTAAAGATAAAAAAAGTGTTTGTAACAAAGTTGCTTGATTTTAAGAGCTGCATAATCTAAAAATATTTTCTTGTATACAGGGTGTACCATAAAGATCACCTTGTATATTATTTGGTTTTTTAATTCCTCATAAAAGTTGCGTATTATTTTATTAAAAGCATTCCTTCTAAGACGTACCATTTCGGAGTTACTTCACATTTATTGATAAAAATCACGTTTGCGGTCGTTTCGTAAACCCAAAATATCTCCAAAAATAAATATTTTATTATATGTATTATAATAGTGACCCTGTATTTAAGAAAGTAACGCAAATTGGCATCCATCTTGACACCTTTAGGCGCCAAACTCAGACTAAATCAAATTAACAGGACGCGCGTCAATCATTATAGAATATTAATGTAGTTGTATGAGTTACGTGAAGGTGTTAGGTCACATAATTAAACACATATAACTGTGTTTAATACATATAACTGTGTTTAATTAAGTGATTATAGAATATGATTGGTTTAGTTTAAATTTGGCGCCTAAAGGCATCATCCATCTTGAAGCGCCAGTTTGCGCTACTCTCTTAAATACAGGGACACTATACTATAAAGTTGTTACGTTTAAGTTATTTGGCTACGAAATAAAAATAGTCAAACTTATAACGAAAATGAAAATATATTCATTCATGATAAATTCAAATTCAAAACTATTTGAATTTGAGAAAATAAACGTTCGCTTCTTATAGTTTGCACACTTTAAACATAATATAAAAAATTACGAAAAACTATTCGTGAAAATGCAAACAATGTCTTAATTAATAAGACAACTTAAGACGATAAATATCCATTGAAACAACTACTTTCCGTGCAAATACACCTCCGGATGAAGAGAGAGATGAGAATTTGACCTAAACGTTACATATACTTTAATAGAGCGTTGTAACAAATCAAATTAAATAAAATTTTAAATATTTCATTGTATAATTCAATATCCGGAGGTGTATTTGCACGGGAAGTAGTTGTTTCAATGGATATTTATCGTCTTAAGTTGTCTTATTAATTAAGACATTGTTTGCATTTTCACGAATAGTTTTTCGTAATTTTTCATATTATACATTCATTCATTATAATACATTCGCAGTAAAATACATAAAATAGTTGATATTTCGAATATTCCAACTAAAATAAACATAATTACATTTTTTTAAATGATTATTAAATTAACATCTATAACGAAGTAAAAGCCTCCTTAATACAACATTTTGTAACAATAATATCATAATTTAAACAATGTTCACTCTTACAACTTGCCATTCTATCTAAATGTATTTGAAATTAAAAAGAAAATAATACTTACGCAGAGACACCGGTTTGTTTATAGATAGTGTCAGCAATGTTGGCATCACTGTACATGTTAATCGGGGAGTTGAATTGCTTGTGAGAAATCTATATTTAAAGAAAATATATATATTAAACACTTTCAAAATACATATTTATAAATAAATGCAAGCTTTTATTCATTGTTTTCATTTGATTAAATTAACATGTCAATTATGTTTAACTTTTGTTTAATATTCTTTAAACAATAATTTAAGATTTATCAGATTTAAGTTTAAGTAACACATTTGAATACATGTTATTAATTGAAGGGCTTATTGCAATAACACGATAAGCCACACAACCAAAAAATTCTGTATAATTCTTCGATTTGATTAAGCAGCAATATAAAAAGCTACAATATGTTCATATTCGCATGGAAACCGAAGCTTTCAAAACTTGTCAAATAATCTACTATTGATTCTTAATATCATTGTAATACATTTTACATTTTTTTCCTGAATTTCAAAGTCGAATATCTTAGTTCTGTTTACTTGTGGCATATCATGTTATTACAATAAGCCCCTCAATTATAGTTTTTGATACACAAATAAATAAATATTGCGAAATTGTTTACTGTTTAAAAAAAATCATCTATCCTGGCGCTTTCACCATTTGTAAATAGGACAATACACATGTATGGCACAAACTGTCACAAAATATTTATGTGCCTATTAAAAACGTAAATGTTTATAAATTCAGAAAAAAAGTGATAGTTAGCTGATTCTACACTGTTTAAATAATTATTTGAATGCGGTTTCTCAGTAAAATTAATTCACGGAAACCTTATTATGCATGATCTAGTACAGTGGCTATAAGGGTTGCGGGGCTGCAGCCCCCCCCCCCCATCCTAGTATAAATTAACAGATCAATATTTTAGTTTATATCCTTATAGATATTTACTGAATGAATTCACTATCACTATTTTCTTATAAAAAAAATAAACATACAGGGAATTTTCTACCTCTTTTAAGCAGGCGGGTGAAAATGAGCGGAATCAAGAAAAAAACATAACACAATTTTAACTATTTTTTTACTAATCTAAGGTACGCAGCTCTCTTTTACCAATCTTCGGTAATAACAACCATTTATAATTGTCGTGAAATTAAAAAAGGTGAGTGAAAAGTATTAATAATATCCCAATTTTCAATTCCATAAATAAATTAGTAATATTTATTGTCACGTTTCACAGCGCGGACAATGTTTTCGAAACAGAAAACATTGTTTCATTATTTACGCACGCCATTTCTCATAATAACGTCCGTTTGCATATCCGAACATTAGAATTCGGCGCGGAATCCGAGTGTGCGTACGATCTGAGAGCACTGATACTGTCAGCCACGATCGCCGAGCGCGAGCTCGCTCGCAGTTTGAACAACTGACCAGACATTTGTCGAATTATTGAACACGCGAAAACATATGATGGTACATTTTGTTTCTCTTTTCAAATTAACACTAAAAAATTGATTTATTACAAAAATTTGAAATACAGTGGGTCAAAATAAAAATATTTAAAATGTATTACAAGAGAAATTACTTAGGGGTCATTCAAAAAGTACGTACACGCTCCCGGGGGGGGAGGGGGTTGGTCACGGGTGTACGGAAACGGGGGGGAGGGGGCGAATGAAAAGTGTACGTACACCTCGTTCCTTCTTAATAATTTGATTTTGATTCTAATTTGTATATATTTCGATCTCTATCGATTCACTTGATGTATTCATCGTATTACATGTGAACTAAGCATTATACGGGCGCGTTTCGAACAAGTTTCCAAGTGCTGCCATCTATACTTCCACGGTGAAATCCATTCGAACTCCAGGTCATAACCTAGAAAGGCTTCGTTCGAGATAACAATCTGAAGAAAACGTTCAAGATAAAATACGTGAAAGGAAGGTAAGTGTTGCTACACAAAATCACTCATTGCGATAACCTAACAGATAATAACCAAATATCCATGAATGTCCGCCAAACGTAAATTGATATACAAAAGTAAGTAAAAATATTGTCATTTTCAGAAATGCAACATGGACCGGAACAAAAAGTTTCAAGAACTGTTCAAACAGTACAAAGAGGCCTATCCTGATATGCAACCTGCTAAATTGCAAAAGATCAGTACTGACTTTTGGAACGATGCGAAGTCAAAAGATGATTTCGAGCAACGCATCGAGGAAAAGTTACGAGAGCTTTTCAAAATGGCGAGTACGAAGAAAGGCGCACTGATGTCATTTTGGATCAAGGTATTGTGTCATCTGAAAATGACATTCAGTCACATGATTATCTTAGAATTATATACCCGCTAATAATTGAATAATAAGAATATTAATGTAAAAACAATAAATATATATTATATATTTATTGTTTTTACATTAATATTGTTATTATTCAATTATTAGCGAGTATATAATTCTAAGATAATCATGTGACTGAATGTCATTTTCAGAGTACGACAAATCCAACTGCGGTCGCAAGTAAAGCATCCACCTCCGGGTCTGATCTTGGTCCAGGTTCAGCAGCGGGTGATCCAGGAAACAAACCATCGACCAGTGGGACCGATCTCTCTCAAGAGGTCCAATCCGACGAGCCAGGCACAGCGAAGTACAAAACTCCAGCCCAAGACGCTGTGTCTAAAGAGATATTGCGTTTGGATTGTGACATTCAGGGATTAACCATAAAGAAAAATGCAAACTTACTCTCGGAGGAAGAAGAAAAATCTCTGAAAGACAAGAAACTGAAATTGGACGAGTGCAGACAAAAACTGGCAAAGTTGAAGAAAGAGCAAGAGCGATCAGTCAAAACCAGAGCTGTGTTCAAACGGAAACTACAGGAAATCGCCGAGAAGGATCCATCAAACTCTTGGATGACAAGAACGAAGAAAGGACGACCGACGATCGAAGCAGACCAGCCGGACCTTCTACAAACGATTGTCGACATCGTCACCTACGGAGGAACGGCTGATTCCCGACGCAGAACCGACATGATACGTTCCGTGAAGACTTTGGATGAGCTGACAAACGCATTGAAGACTGAGTTCGGCTTCACTCTCAGCAGAAGTAGCGTTTATTTGCGTTTACTACCTCGGCAAGCAGATTCTACAGAAGGCAAACGTCATATCCGGACAGTCCCAGTCAAACTCATCAAAGCACAAAACGAGACTCATCGAACTCACACTGATGGTATATTTGCGGCCGCGACGATTGGAAATCTGGAGGTATTGGCATCGGTACTGGGACCAGAGGAAGTCTTCTTCATAAGCCAGGATGACAAAGCCCGCGTGCCCATCGGACTAACTGCAGCAAACAAACAGTCCCCGTTGCTGATGCACTTGGAGTACCGCGTCCAGCTACCAGACCACGATTGGGTGATAGCTCCATCGCACAAGTTAATACCCTCCGTTTATGCTCTGATTGAAGTCGACCAAAATAAAATTCAGAGGAAAGATGCGGTCTCCTATTCAGGACCAACGTACATAGCCATTCGATCAGCTAAACATTCATCGTCGACAGCCTTTTCCCACGCCACAGATGTCGACCACATTTTCGCGATGGATGAGTTCGCCGACGTGCTGAAACGGCCTGACGGTTTGGCTAAACCTGTCGGGATATTCACAGTTGATGGTGGTCCGGACGAGAACCCGAGGTACGTGATTCAAACTGCAATTCATCATTTTCTGGACCACGATCTGGATGCTCTGTTCGTGGCCTGCAACGCCCCAGGACGAAGCGCATACAATCGCGTTGAAAGACGCATGGCTCCATTGAGTAGAGAGCTTAGTGGAGTTATACTTCCACACGACCACTTCGGAAACCACCTGAATTCCAGAGGTCAAACTGTTGATGCTGATCTGGAAAAGCAAAATTTCGCAAAGGCAGCAACTGTTTTGGCGGAAATTTGGTCGCAGGTAGAGATTGATCATTTCCCTGTGATAGCCGAATATATTGACCCAGAGAAATCGGAAATGAGTCCTACGCAGCTTCTCGAAAAAGATCTAGCTTGGGAAGCCAAACACGTGAGAAGCAGCCAGTACTGTCTGCAAATTGTGAAATGCAAAGATGAATCTTGTTGCTCTCAGTTCCGAAGCTCGATCCTGAAAGTTTTGCCGGAAAGATTTTTACCAGCGCCTTTACCCATAGCTCAAACTGACGAAGGACTGCAACTCAACGAACCGTCTGGTGAATTCCCATCACTGTTTCTGCTTCAAACCCTCCAACCGTCTATAAAAGCTGATCTCCAAGACCACTCTTCTGCTGATGTTGAATTGCCTTACGATACAGCATGCCCGTCAGTCAAGAAGGACTTGAAGCGAAAGATCAAGCGAAAGACCAAGCCTTTTGCAAATCTGTTTGCGATTTGCCGAAAGTCCGACCCGTCCGGATAGCGAATTTTTGGTGTACGTACTTTTTGAATGACCCCTTATTCTAAATTACTTATTAAATACTTGTTCTTTTAGGGCTGTTATAAAAAGTTTAATTACGTACCTGTGATATATGCATCCCAGAATTGCTGCACTATTTATAATGAACTGTTCGTGTACTGCTACGGCGAAGTACTAAGAAGGAACTAATTCACGAAAAAACCTGAAGCGAGAACCTTTTTCACAAGTGTATTTTTGAGTAGCGATAAAAACAAAACAATACACGAAGAGTTTTGAACTCAAAGTAGTACACAAACGCAATTGAATGAATGAAAGAAGTTTTAAAATGTACTAGAAATTGTGAAACTTCTAGAATTTATACATATAAAGTATAAAATAATTTATTTACTTATAAATTATATATTTGCATACTGTAATTAAAATAATTGTCAGATGTTTGGACCACATTAATAAACGAATGCCGGTAAAATGTTACCGTACATTGCGATTACCCCATGAAAAATTATATTCAAATTTATAATCGTTTAATTATTACTTTCATCCAATGTATAATTAAACATGTAGTTACACTATTTTTATTATTTCGTCAATTACATGTGATTAAATGAGAAAACACATTTTAACTTGGAAAATTGGTAGTAATTAAATCCTATCGTGCCTTCAGACTAAACGTTTTGAGTTTTAAGCCATTTTTATCGAATTCCGCTGACTTGATATTTCAAGCTAGCGGAATCTACGAAAAACAAAAAAAAAGTGCAAATATATGCAAACGAATTATTGCAGAATTATTTACTATCATTCACACTAATTCTGCGATTAACCGTTTGCATATATTTGCACACTTTTGTTGTTTATCGTAGATTTCGTTAACTGGCGATTTCAACAGATTGAGAGCTGAGCAACAATCGTAATTCATTTTTGATGTTAACACGTCAAAGTTTAATCAAATGAGAGTAAATAATTCTACAATCATTTGTTACCATATATTTGCAGTATTTTTTGGTTTTATCTCTGATCCCGCCGGCGTAAGATATCATGCCAACGGAATCAGCTAACAAATATGTGAATGTGAAAATTATTAGTCCTAATACAAGATAGAATTTATTTACTAATGGTTCTTAAAAGTTTTTCGAAGCTACAATGTAGGGTTTGCAAAATGATTCCATGTTGAATCTGAGTGTAAACTTTCAGTACTAAGAGCAGAAACTTTGAAAATTTGCAACATTTTATTTTACGAATTGGAAAATACTACACGCAACTGGTAGTAATTAAATCCTATCAAGCCCTCAGACAAAAAGTTTTGAGTTACAAGCCATTTTTGTCGGATTCCGCTGGCTTGATATTTCAAACTAGCGGAATCTATGAAAATGTATTAAAAGTGCAAATATATGCATACGAATGATTGCTGATTTATTTACTATCATTCATATATTGTATATGACTATTCATATATTGTATATACTTGCACTGTTAGCCAACTAGCAAAATCGGGGTAAAACGATTCAATTTTAAATTTTTTGAAATTGTTTTTACGGTAATAAATAGTAATTAATTCAGTGATTGTTTCTATAGCTTATTTGCTTAGATTAAATCAATTATTTAGGAATCACCCGCCGACTTGAATTCAAGCTAGCAGAATCGTCATATCTTTTTACTGGAAATCAGTAAAAAAATAATTTTTACGGTAATAAAAAGTAAAAAAATAGTTAAAAATTGTGTTATGTTTTTTTCTTGATTCCGCTCATTTTCATCCGCCTGCTTAAAAGAGGTGAATTTTCTTTAGAAGTATACATATGCATACGCTTTCTTCAAAAGTGCTCAATTTGAAGCTTTAAGCAAATGCTTTCCACTCCCAGACTAAGCATGAAGTAAAATTTCGAGTTTAGAAAAGCCTGAAAATTTGGTTTGGTCGCGTAGCGCGAAGCGCGGAGCGACCAAACCAAATTTTCAGGCTTTTCTAAACTCGAAATTTTACTTCATGCGCCACGCGTATAAAACACTTATGTTAGTGAAGTTTAAAGTGAACTGCTCAACAGTTTCATGCTAAGTTTTACTATATTTATTTCACCAAGCCGACATTTAACCAATCGTGCCAACTTGACACGACTTTGAATAATGAGATCACATTCTATTTGTTTTTTTCTGTGTGACAGTTACGATACATATTTTAACAGTTGTGACATATTTTAAAGTTACGAGTGTTGTCCACTTCTAGATTAAGCATGAAGTAAAATTTCGAGTTTAGAAAAGCCCCGCGTAGAAAATTTGTCGAGGGTCGCGCAGCGACCCGAGACAAATTTTCACGGGGCTTTTCTAAACTCGAAATTTTACTTCATGCGCCACGCGTATAAAACACTTATGTTAGTGAAGTTTAAAGTGAACTGCTCAACAGTTTCATCCTAAGTTTTACTAATATTTATTCCACCAAGCCGACACAATCGTGCCAACTTGACACGACTTTGAATTATGAGATCACATTCTATTTGTTTTTTTCTGTGTGACAGTTACGATACACATTTTAACAGTTGTGACATATTTTAAAGTTACGAGTGTTGTCCACTCCCAGACTAAGCATGAAGTAAAATTTCGAGTTTAGAAAAGCCCCGCGTAGAAAATTTGTCGAGGGTCGCGCAGCGACCCGATACAAATTTTCACGGGGCTTTTCTAAACTCGAAATTTTACTTCATGCGCCACGCGTATAAAACACTGATTTCAAGTAAGGTTTAAATAGAGATAAATTTCACAATATTTTAGTGTTTTATACAAGTAGCGCATGAAGTAAAATTTCGAGTTTAGAAAAGCCCAGAAAATTTGTCTCGGGTCGCTGCGCGACCCTCGACAAATTTTCACGGGGCTTTTCTAAACTCGAAATTTTACTTCAGGCGCCACGCGTATTAAACACTGAAACAACTGACATATTGTGAACAAGTGAACTTCACTTGAAACCACTGTTGTGTACGCGTGGCGCATGAAGTAAAATTTCGAGTTTAGAAAAGCCTGAAAATTTGGTTTGGCCGCTCCGCGCTTCGCGCTACGCGACCAAACCAAATTTTCAGGCTTTTCTAAACTCGAAATTTTACTTCATGCTCAACCTGGGAGTGGACAACACTAGTTAAAGCTTCAAATTGAACTCTTTCAAAAAAAACAATGACTGAATATTTACAGAATGTAATTTGGATATGTATACTTCAAAGAAACACTAGCTGTATAACAGGTAACAAACATTTCAAAAAATACACACGGAATTGTCGTATACACCGTGCAAAATACAGGTAAAAAATGAACAACCACAAAACAATGGTGTAACAATAATAACCTGCTTGGTTGGATCTTCGTTCTGTATTCTTTGGAGAACAGAATTGGCGACCTAAATCGTAGTAAACAACAAAATATTAGTCAGCATCTACAAACTACATCAATAATATTCTAAACTAAATTATGCATTTCAAAAAGCGCAGTACGTATATATTAAATTTACCTTAGAAAATTAAGTTCTACAAAACTTTACAATAAGACCAAACGAACACAACCCACTGAGCAATCACATCTTAGTAATGCATCATTAACATTAAAACAACGTTTAATGTTGCGACAATGTTGACGTAATGTTATTTGTTTGTTTTTTGCTCAGTGGGAAATAGTATTAAGAAATTTATATTTGCAGAGTTGATAAATCGCCTGGTTATTCAATAAATACAATTCAAATGAATTTATTACTAACATTTTAGATTTTCTTGAAGCAACAAAAGCAGCGTAAACACCAAAAAGCATCGGCATACAGGGAATTTCTTATTCCGGTATACAAATCCCTATGTATACCCAGATAAAAAACGCATTAGAACGTTCGTGTGTACTATGCTTTATGTTGTGATTGTAGGCAACCAAACTTACGCATTAAAACGTCAATTAGTAATAAAATTGGTTTCGATTTCGTACGCGTTAAAGTTCCCAGTAGTACTGTATTCAATTAAATAAAAAGTTGAAATAGTAACCTGGCATCACAATTATAATAGCTTGAGGACTGTAAAGGACCTATTTTCGGCAAAATATCCCGAACGACCAATTCCGTGTACAAGAACAATCCAAAAGATCATCAAAAAGTATTCTTCAAAAGGTTGTGTGGTTAATCACGTTTTAAGTGATGAGTAAAAACGAATATTTCATGCATTGTGGAAGAAAATCCTGTTTCAGCACTATTAGAAATTGCAAAATATTTTGGAGTATCTCGAAGTTCAGTATGTAAAACTACACAAGTAGATGGTGGCTCAACACTTGTTGTAATTTTTTTAAGTTATTTTATATTGTTCAAATAATATTGTACTTATAATTTATGATATTATTAGATGTAAAAATAAGATTGAGTGCCCCACTAAGCATTATTTAAGATGCTTAATAAAATCCGAAGTCTACCTTCTAATGCCTTAATTACAGCTACGTGAAATAAATTAATTCATATTTTTTTCAGAAGATGGCAACATTTTAATAATGTTGATTATAATAAATACTCTTTTTTAATTGTTTAATTTAAACCATTATTTTCTTTAATTGTGTTACAATTATTTTAAATTGATCAAACAAGATAAATTCAAATTCAAAACTATTGAATTCGAGAAAATAAGCTTACGCTTTAAAAAATTAAAAATAAAATTAAAACAAACTTATGTTACCGGCGTTTTATCGAAAACGTCGTAACTTGATTATTTTATTCACATTCGCGAAAACATCGGACTCCATTAGTTTTGCTCATTTCATTTCATAATCATTTTAATTTCAAATGATTCAAGTTCGTAAATATTCATTCGATGTTCTTTTGTATATATTTTTGTAAATATTATAAGTAGGTAGTTGTACATTTCGCACCGGAACGTGACCAACACAATACGGCTACGTATTAACAAACATCCCCATCGTAAACCGCGCACCAAGCCCAACGCCCGAATTTTACAACCCCGAAGACGCACCGTCATAAAACTCCGCACCTCCGAGGGCCACCATTATAAACCTCCTGGCGAGCTTTAGATGTTTACGACCAGGAAGACAAAGCCATTAGAAATCTTCGTCGGGTTTGGGAAAGGGAAAAACTCCGAGAACAAAGGTTTATGGTCGTAACGACTGGCCCCCATTTTTACCACTCCATTTTTACCACCGTCCCTTTTTTTACCACCAATTCTTTTTACCACCAACGTATTTACCACCGTATTCTTTTTAATTAATTAGAATAACAACTGACAACTTCAATTCGTAACCTGTCAATGTCATTATCGGTTTGTCATTCGCCTAAATCGTTGGTCACTCGTCAAAATTTGCATCGTTCTGTAAATCATGGCAAGTTATCAAACTGTTGAGGTATTACAAGGCGTAAAAAATCCATTCCTCCATATCGATGGATATATGTATCACAAAACGGAAGAAAAAAAAGGAAGAATATTTTGGAGATGCAAGCAGTATCCGGAATGTAGAGCCAGGGCTGTGACGCGGTCACAGCGAACGCACGGACAGGTTGTGGAAGTAATTAGAGGTCCTGTGCAATCGCCGCACGAAACTCACGCCCCGAATCTAAAAGCTGTCGAAGCGGTAAGAATACAAAATCGATTAAAAAGACGGGCGGAAGAACATCCGGAAGCTCCACCGGCTCAGCTGTTGAGGACTGAACTTCACCAGGTTCAGTGACGACTTGTTTTTGTTTAAAATAAAGTTACACAAAATTTTATTACATTTTAGTTCACCAGGTTCCGTCAGGCGTTTTGTCCCAACTCCAGGAACGACAAAATTTAACTAAATCGATTCAGCGGAGCCGATTAAAAGATACGCCGACAAACCCAACAACCCTTGAGCAGTTGGGCGACCTGCCTCAAAAGTTTAAACAAACTCTAGGTGGAGAAGAGTTCCTCATTTATGATTCTCGCAATGACGACGCGATTGAGTCGGTTGGACGACTCATGATCTTTGCCACAAAAGAGAACTTGCGACGAATGGCAAGCAGCACAATCTGGTTCGTTGACGGGACTTTTAAAGTCGTCCCGACAATATTTTATCAACTTTTTGCTGTGATGGCTGGATTTCATCAAGTTATACGTGGAACCGAACAAAGAGTGGCTTTACCCGTTGTTTATGTGCTGATGGAAAATAAAACAGAAGCTGCATATCAAAAGGTGTTTATCAAACTAAATATATGTACAAATGTATAACTATAAATATAACTAAAACTTCTTTCCAGGTTTTTGATGTTGTAAGAGAGGAGTGCGACAGGTATGCTTACAGGCTTTCTGTTACGACGATTTTAACAGACTTTGAAGTTGCGATTATAAATGCAGCCGAAACAGTGCCTGGAGCAAACATTAGAGCCTGCTTTTTTCATATGCGGCAAGCGATTTTTCGTCGCTTACAGGCTGAAGGTCTCCAACAGGCATATAATGATCGTGAAGATCGTTCAATCAAAATCGCGGCGCAGATGATGTGCGCCACAGCCTTTGTGCCTGTAGAAGATGTCGAAGAGGCTTTTGATATATTTCTGGAGGATGTTCCAGATGCCTTTGCTGATATTGCCGACTACTTCGAGAACATTTACGTACGAGGCAAACCAGCAAGAGGAAGACGACGTGCCACATCCCCGCGATATCCGCCAATGCTGTGGAACATGTATCAGGCAGTTCTGTAGAATACGGCACGCACGAACAACATGTCTGAAGGAAAACGGTTATGCCATCCGTTTTTCTGTAGTCGTCGGCCGGGATCATCCTAGCCCATATGCTTTTGTCGTCGAGCTTCAAAAAGAACAGGGAGACACCGAGGCAATGTTCCGGGAATTGGACCTTGGGCGAAAAATTAAACGTACGGAAAACCTTGCCAGAATTAAAACTGAGAATAGGATTACAAATATAGTCCGAGATTACGATGTCAGAAAAGAAGAAGGGGAAATTGCAGAATACTTAAGGGCGATCGGTCACAACATACAATTTTGAATAAAACTGATTTTATTTGTAAAAAAGTGTTTTATTGTATAATTATTGGTACAAATATTAGTGGTAAAACTGTATAGCGGTAAAAAAGTATGGTGGTAAAAATGCGGTGATAAAAATGGATTGGTAAATTTGGAGTGGTAAAACTGTACCCCTACTGGTCGTAACATCTGCAGCACATCTTCGACACGCCAGAACGGTCCGAAGCCAGAGGCCCAAAACTTTTGGCCTCTGGTAGAAGTTGCCACTGCGCAACCCCATCCCGAAACTTCCTCCACCACAATCTTCGACCAATCACCGTCACCCCCAAGATACATGGCGGGGGTGAAGACATCGGTGGTTGGGAAGATCGAAGAGGGAAGAAGTGAGTTATCCTTGGAACATCATCAAGAACAGTTGAGTCTAAACTCAAACAATTATCATTTCATCGCGAGTCGAATCAAAAACACCATAGTGCAAGTCACGACATCTTCAAGACAGTTCATCAGTGCGTAACCATTCCGTGTCATCAGTGTCCGCGTAAATCATTTTCCGTCGTTCATCATTTCATTTGTCAGTATTCATTTTTGTTAATCGTAAGTCGTCGTCACTGTAAATTATTGTATTGTCATTTCATATTTACGTTCATTTACTTTCTTTTCATCTGTATATTCATTGTCTTCATTCTTTTTCATTTTTCGGTTTGGTTGTTATAATAAATTATATTGTTGTTGTTGGAATATTAGCGTTCACATATTCATTTTATTCAAACTAAATTAAACCCAAAAATCAAATGAAGTGTGTGTCCGAAACCAGATAAAGAGACAACGAGGAAGTCTGAGTAAGTATATATTTTTGTATTTAACTGAGCTAACGGAGTGTTACGGCGGAGCATCTTGTAAGTGCAAAAATCATGCTCTCCATTTAAATAAGTCAACGACAAAGCACGAATATTACAAGACGCCACAACCTCCGGTTAACACTTACTTGGAAAAAGTGTTGTGTGTGGAATGAGCAGGTACACAGAAATGGAATGAGTGAAAATGATAGTCGGTATTTATAGGTAAAAAAGGGGATTATGTCATTAGCCATAATCCCCCTTTTTACCTATAAATACTGACCATCATTTTTACTCATTCCATTTCTGTGTACCTGTTCATTCCACACACAACACTTTTTCTAAGTAAGTTTGTTTTAATTTTATTCCTATTTTTTTTTTAAACGTCATAAGCAAAGCTATACTGAAGAGAGATAAATCTCGAAACGCGTCTATAGATGGCCTAACACATTAGTTTTAATCCAAGTCCTTTCACTTCTAATTTGTTGCTATCTCTTTCATTTTAAATTTGTATTGTTAGTTGGTTTGAAGAGAATTTGACCTAAACGTTACATATACTTTAATAGAGCGTTTTAACAAATCAAATTAAATAAGATTTTAAATATTTCATTGTATAATTCAATATCCGGAGGTGTATTTGCACGGGAAGTAGTTGTTTCAATGGATATTTATCGTCTTAAGTTGTCTTATTAATTAAGACATTGTTTGCATTTTCACGAATAGTTTTTTCGTAATTTTATATATTATGTTTAAATTGATATTTGATTTGATTACTTTTTGATATTTTAGTATGTGTATGAAAGTTTGGTTGCCTATAATCGAAACATAAAGCATAGTACATATAGGAAAATGTATACCCACTGAGCAAAAAACACACAAATAATGTTATATCAACATTGTAGCAACATTAAACGTTATTTTAATGTTGATGAAACATTACTTATATGTGTTTGTTCAGTGGGTACCTAAAAGAAAAATTCCCCGTTATTTTAATTGTAATCAACATTTTGCAAAAGCAACACATTTTCAACTAAAAGCAAGATTTTATTTTACTGCATAAACAGAAGCAAATTCAAACATGAATATTTCAAATTCAAAACTATTTAAATTTGAGAAAACAAGCTTATTAGAAAATGTTCCAAATTTTACATATTATAAAGCATTCATTGTTTTAAAAGCAGTTTTTTGTTATTGTTTTTTTAAAATTTTATAATTTCTACCTTTTGCTTCAAAAAATGATCATGATTGATGAGATGGTGGGGTGGTGCTCTAACAGATGGATTGGGGTGGTGGCGCAAGTAGCTCTCGGTATGTCCGGCGTCCCTTTTGGCCTTGGCCCCGGGAAGGACCAAAGGTGTAGTACGGTAGGGCTAACGAAACAAACAGAAAACACAAAACAAATGAACAAACACAAAACGAACAGATCACATGAGGTATTCAATAAACATTTAAAAGATTGTGTTTTATTCTGCGTAAAATCAAACGGTTTTGGTATTAACTGTACTAATATCGTATGTTTAATTAAAGAAAAACCTCTAGAGTGCCATGGAAAAAATTGTAGGTTGGCAACTCTGAAATTACATATTAAAGTAATTATGTCTGACTGTAGTAATATCGTATGTTTAATGAAAAAAAGAACCTCTGGAGTGCCATGGAAAAAATTGTAGGTTGGCAACTCTGAAATACATATTAAAGTAATTATGTCTGACTGTGGTTATCGTATGTTTAATTAAAAAAAAAACTCTAGAGTGCCATGGAAAAAATTGTAGATTGGCAACTCTGTAATTACATATTAAAGTAATTATGTCTGACGTTTTATATATTAATTCCCAAAGCGTGTAGCCAACTTAAATTTTAAAAAAAGACGAAATCATGGTACTCTAGAGGTGTTTTTTATTGAACATACGATAGTTACTACCAAAACCGTTTGAACAGAAACTAATGTCGATAGAAATCTGATAACATTTTATTATTCAGCGTAAAATTATCTAAAACTTTGCCATTTACAGTTTTTTTCTATCTCTTTTATTAACTGAGAAAAATTGATTTGAAAAAATCGACACTTTTCACATTATTCAAAATATCTAGTTACTCTTGACTTTTTCGAAATGTTACAAATGTTTTTTTATTCAGTTCGTAAAACTGCACTACTTTACCTATTTAACCGTTTCTCTATCTCTTATAGTTTCAGAGATCCCCATAGAGAACATGAAAAAAACACCCTGTATAAATATAAATTAAATTGGAAATACTTGGTGGTAGAATATTTTAAAAAAGTGCCAAGATTATTTACTTAATCCACAATAAATTATATTTATGTAATAATAAAAATCGAAAAAAAAATCTTATAATCGAGAAAAATCGACACTCTTCACATTTTTCAAAATATCTAGTTACCCTTGACTTCTTCTAAAATTTTACAAACGTCTTTTTATTTAGCTTGTAAAACCGCACTACTTTGCCTATTTAACCACTTCTCTATCTCTTATAGTTTCCGAGATCCCCATAGAGATCATGAAAAAAAAAACGCACCCTGTATATATATGAATAATATTGGAAATATTTGGTTTTAGAATATTTGAAAGCATTATAAGTGTCGAGATTCTTTACGCAATCCACAACCAATTATATTTATGTAATATTGAAAATTTATTACAAGCGAAATACAGTGTCCCATGAGTGCGTTCTCGGAGGATATCTCGGCTCGTGTTAAAGATAGAAAAAAACTTTTTTTAAGAAAGTTGCTTGTTTTTAAAAGCTGCATAACCTAAAAATATTTGCATGAATACAGGGTGTGTTATAAAGGCAGTAGCAGATGCAACTTGCTTATATTAAATGGATCACCTTGTATATTATTTGGTTCTTAAATTGCTCCTAAAAACTGCGTATCATTTTATTAAAAACATTTGGATTAAATTGTTCCGTTTTGGAATCAATTGACATTTATATATAAAAATCACGTTTGCGGCAGTTTTATAAACCTAAAATATCTACGAAAGTAAATAAGATAGAGAGTTGCGGTTTTCGCCACTCTCTTCAGAATAGAAGGCGCTATCGAATGCACTATAAAGTTATTGCGATCAAGTTATTTGACTACGAAAAAAAATAGTCCAATTTATAAATTTTCAAACAAGGGTAACTTGATTTTTTAAAATGGAACCATATAATTTTTTAATGTCAATCAACTCAAAATTTTCATTAGGTTTATAATTTTTATCCGTAAGTTTAAAATTTTTAAGATAATTATATTACATCTACAGATATAAAATTATTATCAAATTAGAAATAGAATTTCATTTTGAGTCGATTGATATAAAAAAAGTTACACGGTTCTATTTAAAAAACGAAATTTAAAATTTATAAATTTAACTATTTATAGCCAAATAACTTAAACGCAACAACGATATAGTGCAGGTGATAGCCCCCCAATTCTCAAGAGAATAGTGCAATCTGCAGTTCTTTATCTCATTTAGTTTTAGAGATATTTTAGCTTTATAAAACCAATGCAAATATCATTTTCGTCCATAAATGTCAAATAACTCCGAAACGATACGACTAAGACGAAATGTTTCCAATAAATTGATAGGCAATTTTTATGATAAATTCAAAAACAAAATAATATACAGGGTGATCCATTTAAAATAAGCAAATTGCATCCGCTACTGTCTTAATGGCACACTCTGTATATAAACAAATAGGTGATGCAGCTCTATAAAACAAATAACTTTGGTAAAGAAACAATTGTTCTATCTTTAACATGAGCTGAGATATCCTCCGAGAACGCACTAATGGGACACCCTGTATATTGTATTACATAAGATGTTTTGTAACTGTATTGTTTGTTATTGATAATGAGCACCTTGTGTCTCGAAATGTACATCTAACATAAAAATAAAAAGTGAAGTAAGGAATAACAGTCTTTCTATTTAGGGATTTTGAGATGTTTTGTATTTTAATGTCTCTATATGATCTAAAACAAAGGGCTTAGATATTATAACAATGTTTATTTCTTTCTCTTTGTTATGGTATGAAAAAAGTCCACAAATAAATCATCAATCAAAAATCTAAATAATGAGAGCAGCTCGCATAGAGAATTTTAACATGAATAATTTAAATTTAAGACAATTTGAATTTGAGAGAATACGCTTACACTTATGAGAATTTTGATTATTCTTTGTTGTGCACTTCTTCAAAGTATTGAGAACAATTGTCATTTTCTCTACGTGTGTTTGATGTGTTGAAATAGTTTTAATATTCTCTATGCACTTTGATCTATTTTTATCTGGCTTTGTACGAATGCATGCATGTCTTAAAAACACAGGACTATTCATGAAACAAAATTAAACTGTAATTAAACTTAATAAAACAATAACACAGTTTTATTAGGTTTAATTATATTCACCTCTTTACGTAAATACATAAACTTAAACTATACTTTTACTTATTACCTTTTATAAAAGGGTTGGTTTCCTAATGGATTTAGATTTTCTAAAATTACTGAATGGAATCCAAATTAAAATGTTTATGAATATACATGTTGTTGTTTTCTTAACATTAACCTATTATGTGCCATTGAGTTACTAAATAACTTAATTTAATATATTATATTATTTGACTTGACAATGTACGAAGAAAAACGTAAATATATTTAAAACTTATCTAAATATCTTGCTTATTACTCATTTAAATAAAATGCTTTCAGTGTATTTGTAACTTCACAATATTTCAGTGTTTTATACGCGTGGCGCATGAAGTAAAATTTCGAGTTTAGAAAAGCCCCGTGAAAATTTGTCTCGGGTCGCTGCGCGACCCTCGACAAATTTTCTACGCGGGGCTTTTCTAAACTCGAAATTTTACTTCATGCTTAGTCTGGGAGTGGAAATACGCGTTCTAAACTTCATAATCCACGTTTTTATACAAAATCGACGAATGCCTTACATTTACAGCGTTACAAAAGTAAATGGCGACCGAAAGCGACAACGGTCGTGCACTGACAAGTGCAAGTGCAAGGATATCCTCGAGAATCGAGGATTTAGACAAGAAAAATTGTGTTTGCGGCGCGTTGGCGAAATCAGGTAGCCAATGCACAATATGCGGAACCATATATCACGCGAGCTGCACAAGAAAATTGAAACTGTGCTGCGGGACTAACCTCTTCACAGAGCAGATCGAGAACTTCGAGGTGGAAGCATACGTAAACCTCAAAGATCTGGTAAGCGAATTAAAGTCAAATACTCTGCTATTAATGGATAAAATACGCCGACTGGAAAAGGAAAATGTTGAACTACGTAATAGGGTCCACGCTTTCCCGCCAATATCTAGAGTAAACAACTCTGAAGTTAGCGACTAAAAGAGTACCGAAGTTAGCAACGCAACCAACACCGATATTGCCAACAATAAAAATAAAAATAAAAACAACACTCTTCGTGCACATAAAGTAAACGAAATAAAGTCGCCGAACCTAACAGAAAAACATCAAACAGCCCCAGCAAATCGATCAAGAAAAGTGTCATCCTCCGCCCCACCAGTCAACGAGGATGCTAATTTTAAGATGGCTACGTCAACAGCGACAAGAAACATCCATGGCAAACCAGAAAATAAACAAACAAACGATGAATGGAACCTCGTCCAAAGAAAGCACAAAAAACGAAATTCCGCAAAAACGATAGTGGGCTCGAAGAGCGGTATACAGATGGCCCCACAAAAAAATGCATGGATATACATAGGAAATTGCTTGCAAACCGTCACAAAGCAATCTATTACTGACTATCTCAAAGAAACGCTACCGTTTATCGAGGTCAAGGAAATAAGCGAATTGGATACAAAAGTAAAATATAAATCATTTAAATTAGGATCTGATTTTAAGCACATGGATCTACTGTCAGATGATACTTGGCCAGAACGTCTGAAATTAAGAAGATTCAACGTCCCGAAAACATCTAATCAGAAAGAAAATTTTATAAACAAATCGGCGCAAGCGCAGCTCACTTAGAACCAAACTTGACTCAGGAAAGTGATTTTTGCTTTCCCCCGTATGTAATACAAAGGGAAAGTATTGTTTTCGTGAAAATTTTCGAATCAAAAATTTTAGCGGAAATATCCGTTTTGAGGTCCCCTGAGTCGAATAAGACCATTTTTGAAAAATGTCTGTCTGTCTGTCTGTGTGCGCTGTACCGCAAAAACCGCAGAAGATATCGAGATGAAACTTGAAACTTAAGCTTTTTGTTACAATCGGAAGAACTGAAAAGCTTTTGGTGAAAATCGGAAAACCGGAAGTGGTACTTGACTCGTAGCGTTTTTCAGTTTTTTCAGATTTTTTCAAAAAATGTTCATCAAACAAAAAATTCTTTCAAATAAAAGTTGTAGATAATAACAAAATGAAGATATATTGTTTATTTACTTTTTGTTATAGCACTCTTAGTTTTTGAGATATTTTAAAAGTTGTTTGTTTTATCTAGTTATTGATGTGTGACAGTGTATGTGTCGATACAATTTAAAAATGTTTCAAATAAAAGTTGTAGGAAATGAAAAACTAAAGATTTTTTGTGGACTCACTTTTTGTCATAGCACTCTTAGTTTTTGAGATATTCAATAAATAGTGTTTTTTATCTAGTCATTGGTTTGTGTCAGTATGTGTTGATCCAATTGAAAAATGTTTCAAATAAAAGTTGTAGTTATCAAAAAGTTGAAGACATTTTGAAAATAATAATGCTACAAATATTTTAAAAGTGATTTCATACGCAATTTTCGGGGGAAAGTACTATGATGGACACATCACCATTTTTTTAATCTATATTTTATAAATATCCAATGTATTCGTAAAAAAATTAATGAACTAGAAGTATTTTTACTAGAATATTCATGCTTATTTAATATAATATGTATCAGTGAACATGGGCTACAAAATTGTGAAATTCCAGCACTTGATATTCCAAATTATAAATGCGCATCTAACTTCTCCAGATCAAACCACATCCATGGAGGTGTGATGCAGCTAATAAAAAATAGTACGCAATTTACTGAAATTTACAATATGAATTCACTATTGATAATGAAGGTTTAAATTAAATTACACTTGGTTTGTTTCACAATTTTTTACTTTACTATTTACTCGACTAGTTTCGCGTTTTACAGCATTATCAGGAGTGAATTACAAAAGATACCGACAAGCTTATATATAGTCAGGTAATAAGAGATTTTAAGATTGGGGAATTCCATATCTCCTCATTGTCGTTGACGAGGTGGTTTCCGTCTTTTATTGCCCTATTTATTTCTAGGCCTTCCCTGAGGTTTAAATTACGGCCCTTATTACCTGAATATAAAATTTTGAAATTATTAACATCTATAAAGTGGTTGTTGAATTCACTGTCAGTGGAAATGCACTGTGAAATTGCTGCAACTCACGTTCCTCTGCAGAATATTATCATTATTAATATTTACAGGACACCAAACGGCGACTTTAATACATTTATGGATGTTTTAGGAAGCCTGCTGCACTGCATCAACTTCAATAAAAAAGTTATACTGGGGGAAGATTTTAATGTCCATTTTCTCTCCGGTGATCAACGAGCTCACGATGTGACCGGTCTTCTATTATCATTCGGTTTCCGAGGCCTGGTTTCCTTTTATACGAGAAACAACAATTGTCTAGATAACGTTTTTTCGAACATTCCAGCAGCAGAAATATCCACCTTTCCAATAGACTAGTGCTTATCAGATCACGTTGGAATACACATCAAAATGCTCAAAACAGCCTCGATGGGAACAAATACTGTTAGAATGGTAAGACCCATCACGGAAAGGGGTAAATTTAAGTTATACTATATATTGCAAAATACCGACTTCTATTACCTCGATAAATGCCAGTGTCCAGATTCAGCTTTCGCAGACTTTATTTACTTATTGGAAACACATTTTTTTAATTGCTTTCCTTTAAAGAAACTAAAAACCTTGAACAACAATATCGTCTGGTACAACAATGATCTAAAACAAATGCGTGAAACTCTCTTCTTTATGAAAGAGGCTAGTTCTCGATCATTTGATTTAAAGGCAATTTATTCAAAATACAAAACCGAATATAAAATTGCACTTCAGCATGCAAAAAAAAGAGGCAAATCTAAATTACATTGAGAGCTCCAATAACAAACCAAAGGCAATGTGGTCATTAATAAAAAGAAACTCTAACTGTGATAAACCAAACTGTAATATAGATCCTAATGATTTTAACACATAATTCACTACGATAGCTGAATCTACTCTAATTAATCATCCTCAGTCAAATTTAGACCCACTGATGCTTATAAATCTACATACTATCGGTAACAATTTCTTCTCCTTCAGAGAGGTAAGTGAAGTCGAAGTTAGAGAGTCGATTGTGTCCCTAAAAAACTCGAACTCAAGAGACATATATGGTATGACATGTGGATCCATTAAATACATAAAAGATGTAATCCTAAGTTCGCTAACAAAACTGATAAATAACTGCATTCGAAATAATGTTTTCCCAACAAGTTTAAAACTAGCTACTGTCATCCCTCTGCATAAAAAGGGTTCGCATGCTGATGTTGGTAATTATCGTCCAATTTCGTTATTGCCTATATTATCAATTTTTTTGGAAAAATTGCTCCTAAAACAAATACTGAGTTTTCTGGAGGAAAACGATGTATTAAGCGATAATCAATATGGCTTTCGGAGGGAACGTTCAACTACCGATGCGGTTCGAGCTCTTGTTGAGGAATTTATCTATGGCTTAGAAGCTGGCCAATATACAGCAGCATTATTTTTTGACCTCAGTAAGGCTTTTGACTGCGTTCCTCACGACGTCCTACTCCGAAAGCTGTATTTCTATAATTTCAGTCCCGAGAGCTGTCGTTTAATGACTTCCTACCTCCAGAATAGAACATAACAAGTTAAAGTTAAGGAGCAGACATCAAATTTTGCAACAGTGTCATGCGTCGTGCCGCAGGGGTCGATATTAGGACCACTCCTGTTCCTAATATATGTAAACGACCTACCGGCCTACATAGAAGAAGGACACACTTTAATGTATGCAGACGATACGACATCTATAAATAGAGGCACAGATTTGCAAAACACACTGCAAGAGAGAGAGCTCATAAACAATCAGGCATTAGCGTGGTTTAATTCCAATAAACTCTCGCTAAACACTGCAAAGACGGTTCGCCTTTTATTTACGCTTAAATCAGGCAATAACGGACATGGACATTGCAGATTTTTAGGCATCAACATCGACTCTAAATTGAGCTGGAGGGAGCATGAAAAGGTACTTAGTCTGGCACTTAGTAGGACTACTTTCCTGCTTAGGAATTTGAGTAGCAATCTTGATAAACCCGCACTACTCACCGCCTATCATGCTCTCTTCCAGTCGAAAATTCAATATTGCATACTTGTTTGGGGACACTCTAGTATAGCCCCTAGGATATTCGGCCTACAAAGTCGAGCAGTTCGAGTAATAGCGGGCATAGGTTACAGAGACAACTGCGAGGATGTCTTCAGGAGTCATGGGATACTTACGTTACCCAGTTTGTACAAATTCGAATGCTTGCTACATGTTCATAAAAACGTAGATCATTACAAAAAAACTGATCAAGTACATAAATACAGCACGAGAGGTTGTGGGCACATTTATCAAGAACAATTACGGCTATCGAAGTCTAGGAGTGGTGATAATTTTTATGAGCCTAAATTATATAACTATCTACCACAGGCTGTAAAGTCTCTCCCCCATATAAAGTTCAGGAAAAGTGTAAAGGCATGTTTAATATCCAAGGCTTTCTTCAGCATTAATGAATGTATTACTCAAAAATTTACAGATCTTGTAACCAAATAATTGGTGTTTTTTATTGATTTTTTTTAATGGTTTTAACATGTAGTATTATGTAAAGTATTTATTTTGTATCTGGTATTTTATATTTTCACTTTTGTATTAACTTAACTTTTATACCTTATTTGTATTGACGTTTGTAAACCTTTGGTGACAGCAAGAATAAATTTACTTACTTACTTACTTACTTACTTACTATACATTATTATATTTAAAAGAAAAATTTTACATTCAATGAATTTTTCTTTTAAATATAAATAATGTATACGCTGTAAATGTAAGGCATTCGTCGATTTTGTATAAAAACGTGAATTATGAAGTTTAGAACGCGTATTTCCACTCCCAGACTAAGCATGAAGTAAAATTTCGAGTTTAGAAAAGCCCCGCGTAGAAAATTTGTCGAGGGTCGCGCAGCGACCCGAGACAAATTTTCACGGGGCTTTTCTAAACTCGAAATTTTACTTCATGCGCCACGCGTATAAAACACTGAAATATTGTGTCATTCGTGGAACTCATATAAAGAAGTGCAGAATTTTACCTAAAATCCACTTTTAGAGTTAACTCTGTAATCACTCGTCTTATAACTCATGCGGTTTTATCTATGTTTATAAAATATTATTATGACCCCTAGAATAAGAATTAAAGAAGTAGTTATTTACTTGACTGAAGTAATACCTATATTTAAAAATAAATAGATTGAATTAGATATCTGATAAAGATGCCGTTTTTAAGAAAGTTAGGCAAAGCAATTAATTTTAAAATTTTCAACTGGAATTGAACATTTTAAAGTTAATTAAAGTTAATTACATTGCCTATTTCTAGTTAGTTGCATAACTATTATTATTTAGTTTAATTGCATAAGTATTATTTTGTTAAAGTTTGATTATTTAGATTTAAATTTATTTATGTACATACATACATTGTTTATTGTATTATCATTGTCTTGTAATTGGGAAATTTCCTGTTGGGCAATAAATACTTATTATTATTATTATTATTATTATAAAACTGAATATATGATTTTAATTTAATTTATTTTTATATAATTGATTGTATCATTAATTACGGGCGTGATTTTAGTGTAGTTGAATTATTGTTTGTTTTTAATTGTGAAAATTTTGGTATTTTATATTTGTGAAATGGTGATTCCGTTTAATAAAGATTATAATTATTATTATTATTATTATCAATAGGAAATTGACAAAGTTACAGAGTTGCCACAGTCAATGTTGCTAACTATATCACTAATTACATAGCATACTATATTTTGGTTATTATTTTAAATTCAGAATAAGTCTTCTTTCTTCACTTTGGATGTCAATTAACAGAGTGTTGGGAAAATGCAACATTCTGTGTGTTTTGGGCGGCTGTTTAATGTTAGATCACGTCGGTTGGAAATAAACAGAGAGTGATGTTGTTGGGCGTGTTTTTTTTTTCGGGTGTATTTTTGGAACTGGGTTATATAATTGAGGCGATATGTGCTCAATTAGAGAGCCCCCAACCGACCGACCAACGAACCAGTGCCAATTTTAACACCCGATGAAATATCTTGACGTAAATGGAACAAAACCAAAAAAAGCATAAATTTATGTAGAATACACAATTTTCATAAGAAATAACTTAAAACTTTGTAATCATCGCATAAAATGCTTCCTACTCTCACGGTTGTTTATTAAAAAAATATTAAACATCGCTAAGTTAGCACAATAACGTCCTAAATTACATGATTTTGTAGAATATTAATAAACAAGTTACGACGTTTAATTTTTTTTATACCAAATAAGGTTACGGTGCAATAGGTCAGGATGAAAATGAATGAAATGATTAATGAATGAAAATGAATAATGAATGAAATGAATAAAAACGAATGAAGATTAATGAGAATAAATGAAAATGAATGACAATGAATGAAAATGAATGAAAATGAATGAAAGACGTAGAGTTTACTTTTCGCTTTGCTTTTCTTATAAAATATTGAATAATCAAATTTGTTGTTCTTCAATTTTATCATCTTTATCTCTAAATATTCCTCAGCAATCGGTAAGACAGCATAAATTGTTTGGTACGAGGTTCCACGGTACATCTTATGGCTCAAATGGCCCGGGAGCAAGGATGAACAGAAATGTAAATGCATTTTATAATTTAATAAACGTGTTTGGAGTTTCTCTAAAAATATTTAAACTAGATTGTTTAAGAGCGATCGATAATACGTGAACATACGTAAAGATATGTACCATAATCTTAGGTGTATATTTATATTTATATTTAGGTTATTGTGTTAATATAGTGCAAGTTGTTTTTCTCTTTTTAAATAATACTTTGTAACTATTTTGTAACAATTTAAATGGTGCCCGTAATAAAGAATTATTATTATTATTATTATTAAACTGAATGAAAGTGAATGAAAATGAATGAAAATGAATAAAAATGAATGAAAATGAATGAAATAGGATGAAAACGAATGAAAATGAATAAAAATTAATGAAAATTAATGAAAATGAATGAAAATGAATGAAAATGAATGAAAATGAATGAAAATGAATGAAAATGAATAAAAATGAATGAAAATGAATGAAATAGGATGAAAACGAATGAAAATGAATAAAAATTAATGAAAATTAATGAAAATTAATGAAAATGAATGAAAATGAATGAAAATGAATGAAAATGAATGAAAATGAATGAAAATGAATGAAAATGAATGAAAATGAATGAAAATGAATGAAAATGAATGAAAATGAATGAAAATGAATGAAAATGAATGAAAATGAATGAAAATGAATGAAAATGAATGAAAATGAATGAAAATGAATGAAAATGAATGAAAATGAATGAAAATGAATGAAAATGAATGAAAATGAATGAAAATGAATGAAAATGAATGAAAATGAATGAAAATGAATGAAAATGAATGAAAATGAATGAAAATGAATGAAAATGAATGAAAATGAATGAAAATGAATGAAAATGAATAAAAATGAATGAAAATGAATGAAATAGGATGAAAACGAATGAATGAATAAAAATTAATGAAAATTAATGAAAATTAATGAAAATAAATGAAAATAAATGAAAATGTATGAAAATGAATGATAATGAATGAAATGAAAAATAAAGTTCTCTTATTTTGAGGTCCTTAGACCACCACATCCGCCAACCCAACACAAACACTTAATATTTAGAACTTGTATATACAGAGAGTTTTATGTAACACCGAACATTGTCATAACGAAAATTATTCTTTTAAGTACACATAACAACGAACTCCTTTCAGAGTTCTGTACAACTAATAGCTGAAACATCAGTTCATTGAATTCTCAACAAGTGAATAATGTAACGAATTCGAATTCTATTATTTTAGATTTAATATTCTTAGACTCTTTACTTGCTAGTCATCACATTGTCTCACGGTCCGAGGTTAACTTAGTCAATTGCGATTGTCATCATCCATTCATTACTTTAGATATTGATTATTTAAAAATATCTACGCCTGGTAGCAATTAGAATTCAAAGTTTGTCTATAATTTTGCTCGGGCTGATTATAATTCCATTGCTGAACAAATTATTAATACCTCCTGGGACAGTTTGTTTTCTAACAACAATACAGATTTTAATGTAAATCTATTTTATTCAGTGTTGTACACCATTATTGATGATTATACACCAAAAATATTAGAAAATAATGCTTGTCGAACCCGGAGATATCCTAAATGGTTCAGTTCTGAACTCATTGATCTAATTTCTCTTAAGAAATTACATCATTTAAATTTTAAGCGCTCTGGTCTGGACTCTGACTTTCAGCTTTTTAGATCAACACGTTCACAATGTAAGATTTTGTCTCAGATTTGCTATGGGAACCATGTACAGTTAATTGAACAATCTTTGCAAAGCTCTCCAAAGTTGTTCTGGAATCACGTTAATGGAAGTAGAAGTAGCTCGTCCCCTAGCACGTTTGATCATGGCGATATATTAGTTAATAATATGCACCATATTGTTGAATTATTCGCAAACCATTTCGGCTCAGTGTATAATGTTCTTGCTCACACACATACCTCGTACGGATCATCCAGTGAATTACAAGATTCACATCATATTAATTTTAACTTATGCCCGATTGTAAAAATTTCGATGTTCTTCATGAACTAGACAAATTAGATAATTCGTACTGTACTGGTCCTGATGGGTTACCATCTGTTATTCTGAGACGGTGCTCTTTTCCACTTAGTCGCCCCTTGTGGCTACTATTTAACCAATCTCTTTACTCTGGTTTTTCCCCACTTTATGGAAGAACGCTTTAATAACACCTATTTTTAAGAGTGGCAAAAAGAACATCGTCTCAAATTATAGACCGATTTCAATTCTATCCCATATTCCCAAAATATTTGAGAAATTAATAACTGTACCCCTCACAGCTTGCCTCTCTAAGGTCCTGTCCGAAAAGCAACATGGCTTTAGAAACGGTTGTTCTACTTCATCCAATTTATTATCGTATAGCCACTATATCGTGTCTGCTTTGGAGAGGGGATATGAGGTTGACTCCGTCTATACAGACTTCTCTAAGGCTTTCGATACCGTTAATCATACCATCTTGCTTCGGAAACTTGAGCTTGTAGGAATCTGTGGGGGAGATGCTTAAATGGATCCATTCATATTTGATCGGGAGGACTCAGACAGTACGAATCGGAAGTGTTATATCATCAGCCATAACAGTGACTTCTGGGGTTCCTCAGGGGTCACACCTAGGGCCTCTTCTGTTCAACATATTTATAAATGATGTTACCGACTGCTTCTATCACGCAGAATGCCTGCTGTTTGCTGATGATATAAAAATTTTCACAGAAATACCTAATCTTTCAGCATATTTATTGCAAGATGATTTGGATAGATTCCAGTCTTGGTGTGTAACTAATGACATGACACTGAATTTGAAGAAATGTAACACTATTTCCTTTTCTAAGAGGAGGGCAACTGCTGAGAGGAATTATTTTCTTAATGGCACTCAGTTGTTGCGCGTCTCGTCGGTAAGGGACTTAGGCGTTACATTGACTCAACAGTGGGATTTCAACTCGCATATGACTAATATATCGTCTAAAGCTCATCGTATGCTGGGTTTCATAAAACGAAATACAAACATCAATACTCTACTGACATTATATTCGACCCTTGTGAGACCACATTTAGAGTACTGTTGCATGGTATGGACTCCCCATAGCAAGTCTGAGATAAATTTACTTGAAAGGGTCCAGACGAAATTTATACGCTTTATAGCGTATAAGTTCCATATTTGTGGTTCCTACCAAGAGATTTTAAGTAGCCTAGAAATAAATACGTTGGAGCAGCGACGGAGGAACGCGGATGTAATGCTAGGTTTCAATTTGATAAACGGTTGGATCGACTGCCCTTACCTTCTGGGCCAGTTTAAAATCAATGTGCCTAGCAAGGGTTTGCGTTCCTTCGACCTCTTCAACGTACCATTTCATCGTACCAATTATGGTAGAAACTATGGTATGGCTAGAGTTGCCGCGCACTGCAACTCGGCGAATATAGACTTTGCTACCACAAGCAAAAAGAATCTTAAGTCCATGCTCCGTGAGACAAATTAAATTTTTTTTTTGTTCACATTTTAATCTGTTTTGTTTGTTTTATTTGTATATTGTTTGTGATTTATATTTTAACCTTATTTATTACTTTTAACATGGTGATGAGCATTTTGATTTTAATCTGTTGTGTATATTGTTTGTGATTTTATATATTTTAACTTAATTATTACTTTTAACTTATTTTAGACTAGGCATTATGTATTTATTTTAAATGGATATCCGTAAATAAACATTAAACATAAGCATACGTAGTACATTTTCCGACGCTCGGTTTTTTAAATGAATTTAATTTGAAGCTTTAAACGGGTGTTTTCCACTCCCAGGCTAAGCATGAAGTAAAATTTCGAGCTTAGAAAAGCCTGAAAATTTGGTTTGGTCGCGCAGCGCGAAGCGCGGAGCGGCCAAACCAAATTTTCAGGCTTTTCTAAACTCGAAATTTTACTTCATGCGCCACCGGTACAAAACACTGACATATTACGAAGCTTAAAACACACCGCTAAACTTTACATTGAATCAGTGTTTTGTACCGGTGGCGCATGAAGTAAAATTTCGAGTTTAGAAAAGCCTGAAAATTTGGTTTGGCCGCTCCGCGCTTCGCGCTACGCGACCAAACCAAATTTTCAGGCTTTTCTAAACTCGAAATTTTACTTCATGCTTAGTCTGGGAGTGGAACACACACTTTTCAAATTTCAAATTGAACTCTTGAAAAAAAAAAGCAAAAAACAACGATTATCTAAAGATTTACGGCATATACGCTGTAATTGGGACAAAAATACTTGAGAGTATGTACAAGTTAAGGTATTAATTGCGATTGATTGGCTACAATTTATAATGGTCATATAGGCAACCCGATTTACACATAACTTTAAAATTAAAGATGTCAAATTGTATTGGATGAAAATGTTTGGTGTTACATAAAACTCTCTGTATGCTAATTCCGTGCAACCATACATTTTCAGTAATTAACATTTTTCGTGTTCCTGCAAGATAAATGCCCGCATCAATGCAGGAACTGAAAAAATGTTAATTATCGAAAACTTATGGCTGACGGGATTAACATACAGAGAGTTTTATGTAACACCGAGCATTTTCATAACGAGAATATTTCTTTTAAGTATACATAAGCATTTTTTGTACATTTTCCGACGCTCGGTTAACTAAGAGAATTCAATTAGAACTTTAAACGAGTGTTTTCCACTCCCAGGCTAAGCATGAAGTAAAATTTCGAGTTTAGAGAAGCCTGAAAATTTGGTTTGGTCGCGTAGCGCGAAGCGCGGAGCGGCCAAACCAAATTTTCAGGCTTTTCTAAACTCGAAATTTTACTTCATGCGCCACCGGTACAAAACACTGACATATTACGAAGCTTAAAACACACCGCTAAACTTTACATTGAATCAGTGTTTTGTACCGGTGGCGCATGAAGTAAAATTTCGAGTATAGAAAAGCCTGAAAATTTGGTTTGGCCGCTCCGCGCTTCGCGCTACGCGACCAAACCAAATTTTCAGGCTTCTCTAAACTAGAAATTTTACTTCATGCTTAGCCTTTGAGTGGAAAACACTTGTTTAAAGCTTCAAATTGAATTCTCTTAGTAAATCGAGCGTCGAAAAATGTACAACGAAATGCATATATATACTTAAAAGAAATATTCTCGTTATGAAAATGTTCGGTGTTACATAAAACTGTATAGTTTTAAATTTATTTATTTATTAATGGATGTCCATTTAAGTACAATAAAATAATAAAACTAAAAATAAAAATAAATGAAATATAAATACAAATACATAATAAATAAAAGTACATAAAAGAGTAACAAACAAACAACACATTTAGGTACAAACAACAAATTAAAATATGTACACTATTTTCCCTGTCGGAAGGTGTTCTTCAAAGCATTCCTGCTAATTGCACCAAAGTCGGGCTTGATGGCGTTACAATTAGTGGCGATTCTGGATATACCAAAATTTTTACCATAGTCCGTCCTACAATATGGTACATGGAACAGATCGAAGGAACGCAAACTTCTAGCTGGCACATTGATTTTAAGTTGGCTAAGTAAATAGGGGCAATCAATCGCCCCATTTATTAAATTGTATCCTAGCATTACGTCTGCATTCCTTCGTCTCTGCTCTAACGAATGGATATTTAAAGATTGTAGGACATCATTGTAGGAGCCGACAATCCCGAACTTGTAGGAGATAAATTTTGTGAATTTAACTTGGACCTCTCAACCATTTTTACGTCCGATTTACTATAAGGATTCTAAATAGTGCAACAGTACTTAAGGTGGGGGCGGACAAGGGATACATACAAGGTCGTAAGGGTATGAATGTTTGAGAAATTTCTGCTGTTACGTTTTAGAAAACCCAGAACACGGTATGCCTTAGCAGTTATATTGCGTAGATGGTTGCTAAAGTTCCAGTTGTGAGACAATAATACACCCGTCTTTAATGACTGAAACGCGAATTAAAAGGACGTTAGAAATATAGTAATTTCTCATTGTCGAAGCCCTTTTTTTAGTAAAAGTTATAACATTGCATTTTTTGAGGTTGAGATTCATACGGTTGTCAGTACACCAAACTGAAAATCTATTTAAGTCTTCCTGTAACAACACAGAAGATCTATCATCCACGATTCGTAAAAATAATTTTATATCGTCTGCAAATAGCAAGCACTGGGAATTATGGAAACAATCAACCACATCATTTATAAAGATATTAAATAAAAGAGGTCCAATGTATGATTCCTGGGGAACCCCTGAAGTTACAAGTATCTCAGACGATATAACACTACTAATCCGCACGGCCTGTGACCTTTTGGATAAGTAAGACTGTATCCAATCTAACATGGATCCTCCGATTCTTATAAGCTTAAGTTTCGAAAGAAGGATGCTATGATCTACTGTGTCAAAAGCCTTAGAGTAATTGGTATGTATATGCAAGTTTTAAATATCAAGTGTGTGTGTTGGGTTGATAGATGTGGTGGCCCGAGGAGCTCAAAATTAGAGCAAAACGATCGTCGTCAACTTCTGTCCCTCTTACACGCACACTTGATTTTTCATTTTATTCATTTTCATTCATTTAATTATTTCACTCATTTTCATCCTAACCTGTTGCGCCCTTTGTACAATATCTACAATATATATTAAAAAAATAATAAATATTAATAATATACTAGGATGTCACGCGCAAAACAGTTTTAAAATTTCGAAAAATTCACTACCCTATATTCTACAATAGGTTCACTGGAATGTCGCGCAATTCCAAAGAACTTATTGTAGGATAGAAATAAATAGAAAAAAAACTACAAAGGAACCTTCTACAAGCTATTTACGTTTCAAATTTGGATTCGCAGATAGCTACAGCAACATATTAGTAGCACTCAATTTGGACACTTTAGAGCACAGACGATATAGTTCTGATGTTATTTTTGTGTACAAACTTATAAATGGACACATTAATTCACCCGTGCTACTTAATAGTATTAGTTTACACGTACCTTCTAGGACTTTAAGAAACTGTTATATGTTCTCTGTGCCCACAAAAAGAAATGAGTACGCCAAACAGTTCGGAACAGCGCGTTTGCTTTATACTTGTAACGCTGTCTCTGTCGATTTTTTTAATATCACTCTTAAGAAATTAAGGAACTATATTTTTAATTTAAATAACTTTGTAGTATGTAAAAGCAATATATGTATCTTTTCTGTAATATTTTAATATGTTTTGTGCGTCATTTTGTGTATATTTATTGTAATCTAACTTGTTGTAGGATCTATTACCAATGTTTCACCAAGTGATAAGTGAGAAAATTATTCAAGAAATATTACCAGTTTGTTTCATATTTTGTATTGTAAAATGGTTATCCGTAAATAAACTATATATATATATATATATATATATATATATATGACTGATTTAGTTTTCCAATATTTTTTTTTTATAGATATTGCAGAAAAAATCAAATTTAAGAAGTGATTACGCTACTTTAGCAATGTTTGGTCTTTTTTTTATGAAATAACGGTAAAAATAGAAAACAATTTATTGAGACAAGTACAAAGTTTGTACTTTCCTTAGGGTATACCTATTTTTCCAAAATATTTCATCAATAAATAGGGATGCAGTTAAGACGGCAATACACAGAGTTTTATACGTTTGGATAGCGGTCGATTTCCTCTTAAATTATGCTATAGATATTTCGGATTGGACTGAAAACATTCCTTAATCACTTGTTTCCACTTGGAATATAGTTTTAGTCAGGTGTTTTACGGTTCGACTATTTATAAGTTAAAAGTCCTCTCTTGCAATTTCACGACCAGGAATAATTTCCATGGAACTGGGCCAAGGTTTTCTCCAAGCCATTTCCATTTGTTTTGATTAGATTCCATCCAGAAAGATTGCCACAAAATTAGTTTTATTTTCATTACCTTATTCAAGTTTTCGATTTATATGAATATTCTAAATATGTAAATACGTTTTTGAATAAATATTTGAATACTTTAATTTATAAAAATCAGGGGAAAACCCATATGAGTCCCAATTTTGAAATTCTGCAAGAAAACAACATAAAAATCCAGAACTCTGTATGTTTCACAGGTTGTGATATTTCTTTCTAAAAAAATTGTTTACATTTTCTTTAATTTATAGTAGAATAGTTTGCTTTTGTGAAAATACTTGGTCTAAGCCAGGGGTCTCCAAACTATCTTCTTCGCGGGTCACAAATACAATTGTACATAATAAAGTCGGCCAAGATCCGATTAATTTTATAAAATTATGAAAAATTTAAAGAACAATTGTTACAATATTTCAAAATATGACATTTACAAAAAAAATTACAAACAATCGCGGGCCGGATTCATGCAAGTCGCGGGCCGGATTTGGCCCGCGGGCCGTACTTTGGAGACCACTGGTCTAAGCTATACAATGGCGTCAAAAACGTTTTTAGTACTTTTTGGACTCATTTGGTTTTTGCCCTTAACCCTTCATTTAAATTATTTGTATTCGAATTCCAGCCTTAATATTAGGTACAGTTGCGAGAGAAAAAAAGTAGTACTGCAAAATATTTGACTATGTGAACTGGACTCACTTTGATTTTTCAAATTGTTAATCAAATTGACACGCAGATTTGTCGAACGAAATTAATTTAACATCGGCATGCCTCTACTAGGTGAAACGCAAAAAGCTATAATAACGACCCGTTTAGAGACGGTATTAGTATTAAAGACATTGCTAATGAAGTGCATGTCAACAAAAACACTGTCTTGTTGGCCAAGCAAAAAAAAGTTCTTAACCTGTAAATGAGAAGTTTTTTTTACAAAAAAATACGACATTTTAGAAGTGGCTAAAGCTCCCTGCTGTACTAATTTTTTTTTCTCGCAACTGTACCATCGGTGGATATAAAATGTTGGGACAACTCGAAAATTGGATAATGTCAAATATAACCAAACTTATATCGGTTAAGTCAGGTTTTATAAATTAAGGTTGTGAGTGACAATGAAAGTATGTAAATTATCGAAACATTTTTTTCATTTTCGACCACTGAAATATACTTATACTGGAACGCGCATTTGGTCCGCCAACCCGATCCAAGAGAGAGGGCTACAAGGGGGATCTCTATAGTACTCTAGAGCAGTGTTGCCAACTGGCCAAATTATATTTCTACTAGAATGCTGCAGTGTTGCCAACCGGCCAAATGATAATTCAACCAGAATGCCGCAGTGTTGCCAAGTGGCCAAATGATATAAAATATACACGCCTGGCGCATGAAGAAAATATTTCGAGTTTAGGGAAGCTTACAAATCGAGTCGCACCCCTGCAAATTCAAATTTTGGCGCTTTTCTTAACTCGAAATGTTTACTTCATGCTTATTTAAGAAGTGAAAAAACACATGCTTAATCTTCTGCGTTTTTATAGAAAAATAAACGTTTTTAATTTATAAAAATGGATCAAAAATCACCAGAATGGCATAAAACTGATTCGTTCTAAAAATGTGTACGTAGATTTGTTGTAATTTTGCAGTTTGTCGTTATTCTTTTTAGCCATTCTTCCGCTGAAAATAAATAATACTCCTAATAATAACAAATCAAAGCAGTCAACAAATCGTCTAGTTTAAATTTATCAAATATACCTTCAAATACACTAAAATGCATTTTTTTTTGGTTAAGTGTAGTAACCCGAAGAGAGACATTTCCTTGCATAGGTTCCACACGGGTGAACACGTTGACACACAACAGTTTTTCACCATTATATTAGATATTAACGGACGCGAAAAATGACATTTAGGTTAGAAGATCTAACAGCACACGCGAACGACAGGAAAAGGACAGGAATGACCCTTGCGCGCTATCTCTTTCGGCTCGCTTCGTTCCTATGTTAGAGACCGGCAATGCTCGTTCCAGTATAAGTATAGTATGTTCAATAACAAAAAAAAACTCTAGAGTGCTATGATTTTATCTTTTTATAAATTTATGTTGGTTACACGCATTACGAATTGTCATTTGAAACGTCAGACATAATAATTATAATGTATAATTTCCGAGTTGCCAACCTACAATATATTCCATAGCACTCTAGAGGTTTTATTTTATTGAACATACGAAATATTTCATTGTTTTCGACACATCAAATGACAACTAACTGACAAGTCCAAAGTTTGATATACACTGAAAAACTTTTACGTGTCTCAACATTTTGTTTCCATCGATAGTACTTTTAGAAGTTTGGTTTTGTCTGTTTTCCGGCAGTTTTTACCCCTATATTCATAATTCGATTTATTCTAGTATTGCTTTTCTTGTTTTATTTTTGGAAATTCAAAGCATTTTTGAAAAATACTGCTTCTCCAAAATGATCACATTAAAAAAACTGGTGAGTCAAGGTGAATATTTTCTGGTGCACATACGGATAATTTTAAAACTTGAAGCGACATTGGAATATGCGTGAAAATAACTTATTACCAAACCGTTTCCATTCGGCGTTAGAAAATCCGCGCTTACGAAAAGCACAAATATTATGAAATGTTTTCGCGATTTCTCATTACTTGGCACCCGCTTTAATATTTTGGATAATATATTGACAGAAATTTAGCGCAACGCTTTTAGTGCAGACAGAATTCTTTTGAAAGTTTCACATTACAATATTAACGTACTTGATTTTTTTAAGTAGGTTGAATGTCGTCAAAATACTAATGGAGGAGGTTTTTTTTGTTCAAAATAGCAATCACAAATAAATATGATGAATTAATTTCTCAATTAACCCGTGGTGAAACATATTTAATTAATATTAGAACATTGATTAAATCACTTGGTTTGTTTCACTAATTTTTAACGAGCATCTATAAACTGTCGGCATCTCGGTTGCTTTGAAAAAGATATTACATGTTTTAAATTATTCCATACGAAACGGTTAATCTTGGAAACGTCAAATACATTTAGTTATATGTCATTGGGTAGTGTCACAGTGCTGAATTTAATTACGACGTATGTTTCTAAAGTCAGAACTTACTGGGATGCCGACAGTTTATAGACACTAGTTATAATATAATACCGTGCGATAGTTTTAATGATGATTCTGAGTAGGCGGCATTTTTTTATGAGGTTATGGTAAACTATGTGTTGACACTCAGTAGTGCCAATCTAATTTAAAATTCAAATTATGTTTTAAACGATTGCATGACATAAGCAGTGAAATAAACCAAATTTTCAAGCTTTTCTAAACTCGAAATTTTACTTCATGCGCCACGCGTATAAAACACTGAATTACTCCGAAGTTCAAAACATACAGGTTGAGTTTGATTTCACGTTAATAACTGTTAGGTGTAAACAGGGTTGCCCGCTTAAAATTTTCCTTATACCGCGCATATCCTTTTGCCTTACCCTTACCCGACACACAATCGTAATAGAAACGGTGCGAGCCAGACCATTTTACGGGAAAAGCGCGTGGTTTCCAAAATCTCAAGTAAGTCCTCCGGCAACATTGATCGCCCTCCGGGATTTTAGTGGCTTTAGAAGAGAGGAGTTTGGTGAGTCCCTTTTACCTTTTTCCCTTTTTTTCTGAAGAGTGCGGCGGCTAAGTTTAGTCACCCAACAATAACTATTACGAGTTTGGAAAAGTCTGAGCGTTTGGATTTGGACGCGAAGCATCCAAATCCAAACTCAGGCTTTTTTAAACTACACCTCTCATTGCAATTTACACCTGTGTAATTAGTCTAAAAATATACTCTTGAAGTTTATATAAAAATTGGTCGATAAAAACATACTTTTAAATATAAACTTTAAAAGTATGTTTTCATCGATCAATTTTTCTATAAACTTTTCTATAAACTTTCTAAGTATGAGTATAAATGTTGTTTTATTTTAATTTTTTATCAAAATTATTAGATAAGTCTTATAATTTCCCGTCAAAATTACTTTTATAAATTTTACTTGTATCAATACTGTCATATATCTTCCCACAATTTCTTACCCACATTCTGGCAGCCTCTTCTTGGTTGCTGAAGTGGCTACCGGAGTAAGTCCTGGAGAGAATCATTTTTATAAAACTCCTTGCGTTATTTTTTTTTTCTTCAAATTTCGCGGTCCGAAACCGAAATTGAGTGGAATAATTTGCACCTCTGCCGCACTTTTCAGGTGTCTGCGTTCGACTGGCGTCGCGACGCCCGCAAAACCAATCGCCCACACGCCACAAAAAAGAAACATTTTCGCGGTGGTGGTAGGGCCGGGAGAACGCGCAAAATGTAAACACGAAATAAATTCACTCAACGTAATGTTCAAAATATACACTCTACGAATTATCCGACAAAAATATTTAACACTCTACGAATTATCCGAGAAAGTATTGATCGATGTTTACCGATGGAATGTAGGAATTGCAAATTTACGTCAGTTTATATTTCTGTATGTGGGAGGTAAACTATACCAAGTCGCATTTTTTTATACTGTTGGAATCAGGATTTTTGACTCTATCGAGAGGTAAATAGCACTGTATATTTAAAAAAAATTAACTTGTTTTAGTTTACCTCCCACATACAGATTTGTAATAATAACAAATTTAGAACGAAGAAAGCTTGAGCAAATGAAAATCTGATTTAAAAATCAAAATCAATTAGCAATTCATATTGTTCGGTACAAACAAGCGGTTTTTCTGATCGGTTGGCAACATGCTCGCTTTTTCCAAGTTTACCCTTTATTGCTATGCATAACACTTTCCCCATCCTTGTTCGGTGAGCTGACCGAGAGAGAAAAGTCGAAAAAGTACAGCGACACGCGACGGTCGATGTCGCGCCACCCCGGCAATTAATGCATTAGTGACGATCACCTCTGAACTACAACCTCAGGAGAAGCTGGAAGGACCCGGATAACAACACCCCAAAGGTCAGTTTCCTCTCGCTACCGGTCCCTTGCAATTTCTCCAACTTTGTTGTCGACCGCCGCAAAAAAACCGCTTTGAAATTCACGGCAGCTTCCGCTGCGAGTAACCATATTTCATAGGGCACAAACCCCCCCAAACACATATACTTCAGGGTAAGTCAGTGTTTTATACGTGTGGCGCGTGAAGTAAAATTTCGAGTTTAGAAAAGCCGCGTGAAAATTACAAGAAAAAAAAAAAACGAAAGCAAATTACGCCAGACGCTTGAGTTTTGCAAGATTTGCTCACATAAAATAAATATTTGTAATAGTAATTAACATTGACTCAACCTGTATATTTTGCACTTCAGAGTATAATAATAATAATCTTTATTTAGCATCTTTGCTATATAATAACATAGAAAAATATATGTATATCTATATAAGTCAGTGTTTTATACGCGTGGCGCATGAAGTAAAATTTCGAGTTTAGAAAAGCCCCGTGAAAATTTGTCGAGGGTCGCTGCGCGACCCTCGACAAATTTTCTACGCGGGACTTTTCTAAACTCGAAATTTTACTTCATGCTTAGTCTGGAAGTGGACAACACTCGTTCTTAGAAATTTAAAATTGAAGGATCGCCCTAGATTACTAAGTTTATTACTCAATTGACCGTCTTGCAAAAGGCTACAGCTCGAAGGACCAATTGTAGTCTTCGGAGACCGAAGGACTACAGGGAATTGAAGTTTTTTAACAAAAAATCAACGAATATTTGAAGGTTCATAGCGTGGGTATGAAAGAAAAAATCCAATTAAAAAAAAATTCGAAGTTGCGTTGGGTGGGGTTGTTTTCAGTGCTTTCAACTTCACTTTAAATTAATGTTTTATACGCGTGGCGCATGCAGTGAAAATTTTCTACGCGGGGCTTTTCTAAACTCGAAATTTTACTTCATGCTTAGTCTGGGAGTGGACAACACTCGTTCTTAGGAGTTTTAAATTGAAGGATCACTCTAGGTTACTAAATTTATTATCATTTTACAAAGGCTACAGCTCGAAGGACCAATCATGGTCCTCAGAGACCGAAGGACTACAGGAAATCGAAGTTTTTTTACAAGAAAACAACGAATATCTAAAGGTTTACAGCATGGATAGGAAAGAAAACATCCAATTTTGAAAAAAATATCGAAATTAGGTTGGCTTTCAGTGCGTTTTTAACTTTACTTTTAATCAGTGTTTGTACGCGTGGCGCATAAAGTAAAATTTCGAGTTTAGAAAAGCCCCGCGAAAATTTGTCTCGGGTCGCTGCGCGACCCTCGACAAATTTTCTACGCGGGGCTTTTCTAAACTCGAAATTTTACTTCATGCTTAGTCTGGGAGTGGACAACACTCGTTCTTAGAAGTTTTAAATTGAAGGATCACTCTAGGTTACTAAATTTATTATCATTTTACAAAGGCTACAGCTCGAAGGACCAATCATGGTCCTCAGAGACCGAAGGACTACAGGAAATCGAAGTTTTTTTACAAGAAAACAACGAATATCTAAAGGTTTACAGCATGGATAGGAAAGAAAACATCCAATTTTGAAAAAAAATATCGAAGTTAGGTTGGCTTTCAGTGCGTTTTTAACTTTACTTTTAATCAGTGTTTGTACGCGTGGCGCATGAAGTAAAATTTCGAGTTTAGAAAAGCCCCGTGAAAATTTGTCTCGGGTCGCTGCGCGACCCTCGACAAATTTTCTACGCGGGGCTTTTCTAAACTCGAAATTTTACTTCATGCTTAGTCTGGGAGTGGAAAACACTATTTAAAAGCTTTAAATTTACTATTTTTAAACCAACGAAATCCTGCAAATTAACCAAACGCTGGGGGTATGAATACTTAAAATATTTTCCTTTATATTTTAAGTTTTCATATCTCATTGCACAATTCATTCGCAATTCATGTACCATTGCACAAATATTATTAAAAACTGTTCATTATAAAAACAAAATTCGAAATAATCGTTTGAATATTGTACAGATGATTTTTAATAAAAATAAACGAACGCATGATTAAAGCGTTTCGTTATTTTTATTAAAATTTCCTATTCAATAATGTAACAATTTTTTAGTTTTGTTTTTATAATAAACAATTTTTAATGATATTTGTGCAATGATATAAGAATTACGAATGAATTGTGCAATGAGATATGAATACTTAAAATATAAAAGAAAATATTTTGAGTATTTATACCTCAATGATTACAGCGTCTGGTTAATTTGCAGATTTCGTGGTTTAAAAACAATAAATTTTAAGATTTTAACGAGTGTTTTCCACTCCCAGACTAAGCATGAAGTAAAATTTCGAGTTTAGAAAAGCCCCGCGTAGAAAATTTGTCGAGGGTCGCGCAGCGACCCGAGACAAATTTTCGCGGGGCTTTTCTAAACTCGAAATTTTACTTCATGCGCCACGCGTATAAAACACTGATTTAAAGTGAAGTTAAAAATGCACTGAAAACCAACCCAACTTCGATATTTTTTCAAAATTAGATGTTTTCGTTCCTATCCATGCTGTAAACCTTCAGATATTCGTTGTTTTCTTGTAAAAAAACTTCGATTCCCTGCAGTCCTTCGGTCTCCGAAGACCATGGTTGGTCCTTTGAGCTGTAGCCTTTGTAAAATGGTAATAAACTTAGTGATCCTTCAATTTGAAACTTCTAAGAACCAGTATTGTCCTTTCCCAGACTAAGCATGAAGTAAAATTTCGAGTTTAGAAAAGCCCCGCGTAGAAAATTTGTCGAGGGTCGCGCAGCGACCCGAGACAAATTTTCACGGGGCTTTTCTAAACTCGAAATTTTACTTCATGCGCTACGCGTACAAACACTGATTAAAAGTAAAGTTAAAAACGCAAAAACGCAAAATTTTCACGGGGCTTTTCTAAACCTTATTATAAGCGGATACATGTGTTTATGTAGATTAATTGATTTTCTATTGTTTTTGAAACTTAAATAAGGTAGTAGCAGTCAATTTTTATTTGGAAAATAGGTTATAACGAGATAAGCCAAAGCGAGATAAGCCAAAACCGTAGCCAGAAAAAAAAAATCGGCAGAGGGGGAGGCTTAATAGTAAAAAATTTGTCTGTGACCTAACATTGCAGCTTTTACATAGTAAAATTTAACATTTTGTAAATTTCGGTGGGGGGAGGGTTGAACCCCCATATCTCCCCACCTGGCTACGGCCTTGAGATAAGAAATAGTTTGGGCTAACTATTTAATTGCATTTTTTCTAAAAACACTCAAGTTTCGACGTTTTTAATGTCTTTCTTAACAATGCCGAAATAATATTTCATTTCAAGTGTTAATTTATTGTACTTTTTTTTATTTTTAAATTTGTATTTTATGTTTACCTTACATTTTTATATTGTTATTGGAACACCTAAGTTATGATGTTACCCTCTTACTGGATTCTGTATCTGTTGGGTAATGAAGTATTATTATTATTATTATTTAAGACTATTTTTAAAGCTAAAGGAATGAGTTGATAAAATCTTGCTTTTCGTTTTTCACAATCTTAAATATTTTTTGATACTATTTTGATATTATTTTGATATTTTCTTATAGAATACTATTTTTATAATTCTATCTATTTTTGTTCTCCTACGCAACTAGTGTATCGTAGGTCGTTGTTTATTATTATTATTAATTAATTAATTCAGTTGGACGCTGTCCAAAATATGGTAAAAAATGTATAAGTCGCACCCCCAATTTATGTATATATAGATTTTCTGTATAATTGGCTATTTGGGCGGGTTAATTTTGGACGCAGAAAAGACGCAAATAGAGCCCTATTGGACGGTGGCCAGGAATTTTAAATGGTTCGTCATAAAGGCGTCACACCGTGTCGATTACAAAAATATTACTACTACTTGGAAATCGATACACTGGACAGTTTAGTGAAACAAAACATGTTTATTTTTGAATCTTGCGAGGCAGTGCTGGCGCTAGGGTTTCTACAGGCTAACTACATTTCGCCCCCCTAGCCTAAAGTTCATTAGATTTTTATATTCATTCTCAAATTATTCTTAAGTTGGCAGAATCTAGCAACTTATAAGAATGATTCGATGGCACACTTGACAGACGTTGTAAAAACTGACAAAGAAAGGAATACAGAACATCTTTCCTCTCTGTATATAGTATATAGTGGCACCATCTAGGATTCTTATACCTGGTAATTTTTTTTGAAATTTTGACATTGGCAATTAATATAAAAATCAAATGAACCATAAATAAATATAATTCTGGATATTTAATTAAAACACTTGGTTTTGTTTCACTAATTTATATTTTCTCCGACTAGTTTCGACCATTGGTCATCTTCCAAAACCAAGTGTTTTAATTAAATATCCAGAATTATATTCAAAAATGTTTCACCACGGGTTAAGTGAGAAATTAATTAAAGATAACATAAATAAATAGTTATTTAGGTTGAATTTGTGTTCAGTATTCCGGCACCAGATACCCACAGACGCGTTTCGAACTTCAAGGTCCTCTTCAGTGTGGTCCCGACCCAGTGCTGAGGAATACTGAACATTTCTGACTATTTCAAGCCAATATGTGAAAACTATTAATGATTTCGATAGCTAACGCCATCTAATGCTTCATAGTGGCATCGTCAGTGACACGAACGCGTCTGTGGGTACCTGGTGCCGGAATACTGAACACAAATTCAATTTTGATATTTGTTTTCTAGTTTCACAAACAGAGTTTAGCTCGTTCGTGGACGAAACAGTGACCTGTATATGCACTTTGTGCATTCGTGTCACTGACGATGCCACTATGAAGCATTAGATGGCGTCAGCTATCGAAATCATTAATAGTTATTTAGGTGACTAGTGTGTGAAGTAGGGCTTTTGCGCACGACTTGCGAGTTTAAGGCACGAGCCGTTAGACGAGTGCCATAATCGCAAAGAGTGCGCAAAAGCCCTTCACATACGAGTTATCTACAAAACTTTATCTACGACCTTAAAAAAAACTATTTATTAATATTAATATTTATGCTTAAATTAGAACAATGCGATATATTTGATATAACTATTTTCTGTATTCGATTTGTTTTTCTGTGATTATGGTTTCTTTGGTCACGTTGACGAATGAAGTAGAAGTTGAAGGTTTTGGATCATCTATGTTGCCAAAAATTTTACAAGATGTTTGTTTCTTGTTTTCCAGTGAATTCTCCACATAACCTTCTGCCACATGCGAGGATTTCCATCCGCCGTGTCTTTTGACTGCTGTTATATCTGCTCCTGAATCAGCTAATAATGAAGCAGATGACCGACGGAAGCAATGACCAGTATAATTTTTAAATTGTGGCAATTTTAAATACTGGGCGATCAAAGATGGTATTTTACCAAACTGGTTAATCCCAACTGGTTGCTTCGAACATTTTCCGTTTTTATAAAAAAACAAAAAATCGCTTATGATTGCATGACGATGGTCGTAATGAGGCATATTTTAAATACATCTTAATGAATGTGTCATCAACAACTGTGAATTTTATTTTTGCATTCTCTGATTTTTATAATTAATGTAGTCCCTGCATTTTGAATGTCATCTATCTGCAGGTCACATAACTCATGACGACGACAAGCTCCCGAAATTCCAAATATTGCAACAATCTAAACAAATTATGAAGCGTAATAAATTTATTCGTTAACTTATTATTTGCTTACCTTCATCATTAAGAATAAATCACCTGGAGCATCTTCAATAAACTTTTTAATTTCCTCTTGTGTAAATATCTTGGACTTTTTTGGTTGATATGAATCCATCTCGCGTTTTATAAACGTAATTAATTTTGAAAATTTGCTAATATCGATATTATTATTTAGATTTAGTGTCGATTTGAGCATAGAGTAATGTGACCACAATGTCGGCGGTTTGTATTTGGCGGATAATTCAGAAAAATACGTTAGCAGTACATTTTCTGAATAATTTTGTATGTTTTTACCTCCGCACTAATTTATAAACTCCTTGTATGTGTTCATGTATACATCTTTTGATTTATCCGGGAGTAAATTTAAAATGACGTTTCTTGCAATTTCTGCCACTTTCGGAGGCGTACACATAATTAAATTGTCTTCTGAATCCATTTCTAATTCTTGATTTCTAATTAACTGTATTTATTTTTATTTATTTATTTATTTATTTATTTATTGATTCAGTCAGCTACATATAATATAGATTGAACATGTCAGGTGGTATATATTAAAAATACACAAAATACAAATGAAAAATAAAAAATATAAGAAACATAAGCGTGGGTACAATAATCACACATTAAAATTATTAATGCGATATAAAATCATTGAGCAAGGAATTCTTCAAATTCTGAGATTGTTTAACAGCATTTTGCAATCAACATATCTTTTAATTTCTTTTTGAAAGACTGTAGAGATTTGCTATCTTTAAAATCTCTAGGTAGTTTGTTAAATAATCGACAGCCAGCATAGATCGGGGCTTTCTGATAAAAACTATGATAGTGTTTGATTAAATAAATATTATTTTTTTGCCTAGTGTTATGATCATGTATGTATTTACTTTTGTTAAATTCAGTTATATTTCGAAAAACATGGCATAATAGTTTAAATATGTAAATTGAGCATACGGTTAGAAGTTTTTCTTTAATGAAAATTTCACGACAGGAGTCCATAAAAGGAATGTTAAATATTAATCGAAAATTCTTTTTTGCTGTATAAAAACTCGAGATACTTCTGTCGATTGACCGTATAACACAATGTTATACGAAATATGCGAGTATACGGATGCATAGTAAACATTGAGTAGTGCTGTCATAGACACATTGTATTTTAAAGTTTTAATCATATAGAAACTTTTATTTAGCAAATTACAGACATGCTGCACATTTTCTCTCCAGCTCAAACGATCATCAATAAAAGTTCCCAAAAACTTAAATGATGACGATGTTTTGAGTTTATGGTTGGGTAGTTTTATATTCAGTTTGGCCCTATTTATATTACTAAATTCCACTAATATGCTTTTCGATTGATTCACAATTAGTCGATTTTTTGTGCACCAGTTTACAAATTCAGTCATCGCTTGCAGTACTTTTTCTTTTAGTTTAATGGAACATCGATCTGAGATAACAATACACACGTCATCCGCATACATAAATGTTTCTCCACATGAGATATTCAATGGTAGATCATTCACATACATAAGGAATATTAACGGGCCCAGTGTACTGCCTTGTGGAGTGCCCATTGATATTTCATATTGAGAGGATATGAATTGATTAATTTTTACTACTAGTTTTCTTTTCTCAAGATACGATAATATCCAATCATTTAGGTTTCCGCGAATTCCTAAGGAATATATTTTGTCTTTTACAAATTTATGGCATACGGTATCAAAGGCTTTTGTCAAGTCAAACGCAATTGTTACTACATACTCACCAATATCTAGCTTATTATTAATGTATTGTATAAAATTTATTAAGCTACTTTCGGTTAAGAAGCCAGGCCGAAACCCGTATTGATTATTAGCGAGTATATTATATTTATCCAAAAATAAGTATATTTTGTTAGCGACAATTTTTTCTATGATTTTAGAAAAAGTACTGAGCAGCGCGATGGGCCTATAGTTATTTAAACTGTTATCTCCTTTTTTATGAATGGGTACAATAGCCGCCGTTTTTAGACAATCAGGAAACTTTCCGATTTCTAATGATGCATTTATTAGGTCAGCTAATATAGGTGATATTTCTACCGCACACGATTTAATAAGACTGGATGATATGTTATCGAGGCCAGTCGATTTTGTATTTTTTAGGTTGCGTATCGCATTAACAACATCAGATTCTAGAATGTGATCAATAAATAGAGAATTTCTTATGCCAGAAGAGGTAGTGCAACTATCTGATAAGTGGCTGTGAAAGTGATTATCTACGGTCTTTAATACTAGTTGAAAAATATTTTCCGAATATATTGACAATTTTATGGCTATCTTCCACAACTTCATTGTTATAAATAACTTTGTAGTCAAACTTAGAATCTGATTTACCTTGTATTTTATTAATTATTTTCCAACTTGTTTTGGATTTATTTTCAGAATTATTTATCATTTTATTATAGTATTTTTTCTTTTCTTAGAAACTTCAGTATTAATTTATTTTTTTAAGTGTTTGTATTCGTGATTAATATCATCAGATGGAATTGATTTACGTAGCCAATTTAGATTTTTTAATTGTTGAATTTTTTGTCTAAGAGTTTCAGGGAATAATATTTTGTATGAAGTTTCCAATTTTTTTATTGTCAACGATTTATTTTTCTTGAATACTAATTCATCAATCTTGTCTAATTCAAGGTGATTGTGTCTGTACATATTTAAATTTTGTTTGAAATCTGTAATTCTGTTAGAATTTATATTCTTATAATTATTTATCATTTGCACATTTACTGTTGTCGGAGGAACGCAAATTTGGTGATATGAAACAAGTTGGCCATAGTGATCCGATATTCCTATATCCCAGTTTTTACAATTGATGTTATCAGGAACATTGGATAAGATGTAATCAATTTGACTGGGATTATTATGAATACTTACTCTAGTGGGCCCTGTACTAAGGAAACTAATTGAAATGAATCTAAAATATCATAGAGGATTCTTAAATTTAGGGAATTTACTGAAGCATCTATATTAAAATCACCACAAATTATGATCGATTTGAACTGGAGAGAGGAATGCAATAATATATTATTTAATTGAATAAAAAAACATGTCTATATTACCTGATGGAGGTCTATATATGCATTGATTAATTAATTAATCACTCGTAACACTTTTACTACAACCAGATTCGAAATAACACAGTTTGTTTATACAAAGCCAACGTCCCTAAAGAAAAGTTGTGACGTTTGTTTTGTATTTTGCATTCCCGTTTAGTTGATGCTCCGGTCGCGTGGCGTCATTGGCGCTATATTCATAGTAATAGAAGATAAATAAAATAAACAAATATTTTGTTTTTTGTCCATTTAAATTTAATTATGATTATAAATTTCATTAATATTTATGATGATTTAGATATTCTGTAACAATAATTTTGCTTTATATTTTGGTTAGAGTCGTTAATATGTTCGGCGCAAGAACTGTCAAAAATGACAGATAATACAAACTCCCATTTAAATTGCATTGATCATTTGGACACTAGTGCTTAAAAGTAGAGCTTCGCGCATATTAATCGATGCATATGTTGTCTTTTTAGTGGTGTCGTAGATAAAAGTTTTTTTTTTACATAGAATTTTAGTTATTTTACGATCACTTTTCTTAAATGTCGACAGGCATTATGATTTTTATAGAACATCTTTAAGCCTGTTTATACAAACTACCCAAAATCTATTAACACAAGATAGAAACAAGCAGTATGTTTTGAACTTCACTTGAAATCATTGAAACAAAGAACGAGTTTAAAAAAGCCTCAAAGTTTGGATTGATCGACCAATCCAAACTTTAATAAATCAATAAATACATATTTTGTAAATATTCTGCAAACTATTGGTAAACTCAATTTTTCTCTATATTAAAATAAATACCTGGTTGACTACATGGGGTTCCTGATCTCCTGAATCCTGATTGATCGTTCCTGGGGTGAACTCGCGGACGCTGTAGTGAAGATGATCTATGGGGGTAAAAGGCAGAGAATAGTAGGGTTGAAGGGCTGGTGCTCCTGGGCTGTAGGGCGAAGGGCTGGACACGTTACCGCCAGCTCTTGGCGACAGATGGGGAGACACGGACAGGGGGCTGTAGGTGTGGGACGATCCAGCACTTCCAGGGGCCTTATTTTTACTGATTTCCCTAAAAACAATCAATATTTTGAATTAGTATTCAAAGGCAAACATTTATGGAGTGACGTCAAATTATTAAGGTTATTAAAACAGTTATTAGGTCGACTGGATCCAATATAATCGACTTGATGTTACTGAAAACCTTGACCAATGACGTGCCGTGTGGGTTCTTCATGTGACGTCAAATCAAGGTTTATTAAATTAGGTCGACTTAATTCAATATAGTCGACCTGTCATTACAGAAGACCTTGAATAATGACGTCACGCGTGGAATTTCTCATGTGACGTCAGATCAAGGTTTTATCAAATTCATTAGGTGGAATGCTTCAATATAGTCGACCTGTTGTTACTGAAAACCAGAGCTGGGATGAATCCTCAAAGGATTCGAATCACGAATCCGAATCACCTAATATGATTCGAAACACGAATACTCGAATAAAGGATTCGTATGTGAAAAATATGATTCGAATCAAAGATTCGAATCCTCATTTTTGAATTACGGATACAAATCCTTTAAAAATAAATATGAATCTATTATTTGCAACCAGTAACATTTTATTCCGTTTTCACTAAAGTATTAGAATACCTCTGTTGAATCCTCTAAAAGGATTCGAATTCGGGAATCGAATCCTGAATGATTCGAATCCTGCCCAGCTCTGCTGAAAACCTTCACCGATGACGTCACGCGTGGAATTATTCATGTGACGTCAAATCAAGTTAACTAAATTTATAAGGTCGACTCAGTTCAATATGGTCGACCTGATGTTACTGAAGGCCTTGACTAATGACGTCACGCGTGGAATGCTTCATGTGACGTCGAAAGTCAAGGTCACTAAATTTATAAGGTCTTCTTTATTCGATATAGTCACATGTAGTCGCAATTGTAATCTTTTTATATAATATAAAGAATGAACTTCATGTTTGTCTAAACACAAATGATTTCTCTTAACTAGCGAATTAATTACAAGAGTTCAAAATTGATTAAAATTGTTCAAACATTATTAAAATATCTCATTTGTGCGAACATCATTTGAGTGATATTGTATGTTCAATTAAAAAAACCTCTAGTGTCATGAAAAATATTGTAGGATGGCAACTCTGAAATTATGTATTATAATTGGGCCCGAGGAGCCTTGGTGGCCGAGTGGATAGAGACCCTGCCCACAGACCTAGAGGTCGCGGGTTCGAGTCACGTCCGGTGAAATCATTTATGAATATTAAATTATTCCCTGGTTGCAGTGTGAATGTGTTGTGGCGTCCTAGATATAATTTAGATATAGAATTGGTTAAAAAAAATACAATAAAATATAGATTGATGGCTAATGGTCATAGTTACCAAGGCCAATAAAACAAAAACAAAAAATTGGACCCGTTCATCAAAATCTTCAACATTCGACATGTTTGATTTGTTTGTGATGCATGTTGGTATCTGATGAACGGTACTCGGCCATTTTGGAAACTTTAACCCGTCAACACCAATCGGTCTATTTTGTATAATTGCAAAAGTCCCAAACACGTTTATGATTAACAGTTCAGTCATAGAAGAATTTCCCAATCGTTTTCAGTAAACTCCCAACTGTTGTCTTTAATAAACAGGCCCATTGTTATGTCTTTAAAACGTCAATTTCTGAAGCGTGTAGCCAACTTAATTTAAAAAAAGATTAAATCATGGCATTCTAGTTTTATTTTTATTGAACATACGATACCCACTAAGCAAAAAACAAAGAAATAAAGTTATATCAACATTGTAGCAGCATTAAAGTCATATTCAAGTCATATTGTTAGTATGATTAATTATCATGTACCACCTAGACATGCACGTAGCCGCATGCTACTTCATAACGAATTTTGCAGGACGACTTGCAGTTTAAATTGCCCCATGACTCGATTAACGCGCACGGCTAATGACATTTGTAGAGGTATTGACTTTTTAACTCATCTTTAGGTTTAATTAGGAGGAGTCTCGCGGATGGTGTGCACTAAATGTTATAACCCTATTGTGGTTTACGCAGATTAACATATGTGTCTTTGTGCATATTTGTGATTCATGTTTTGCGTCTTACATTTTAGTTATATGTTTTTGGCTCTACATTGTAAATGGCTTGTCCGTTAATAAAGAATTATTATTATTATTATTATTAAACGTTGTTTTAATGTTGTTGAAACATTACTTAAATGGATTTGTTCAGTGGGTACAATAAACTAATTTTTATAAGAGTTTATTCATTCATGTATAATACTATTTGGACTGATGAAAACTCTTTCATCTCAATCTTTACGACTTTTTCTCAGATTTTTATGAATGGCAACATCAAGCTATAAATAAGATTGTAATAATACATCAACAATTTTCGATGCGAGTAAACAAAATTGTGACAAATGGTTTCCGTTCCGGATTCCTGTTTATTTCATTTTTCTTAAAAAAAATTTTGCTCGAAAAATACTATAATAAATATCCTCTTTTAGGTCTGAAAATATATAAATGATAAATAAAGCACTAGTAACCTTCTTCACTCTTCTATTTTAAAATTAAAATCACAGTGTAAAAAAGGTTATTATTAGTGCTTAAAAAATATAAATTGAGTTCAGTGACATTCAAATTTAAAAAATTACAGAATAGATTTTGATGATACAAAAATTTTTTGGAAATGTTTTACATTGACAAACAAAATTCTTGTATGAATTTTAAAACGGATACAAATGGCTAACAAGTCATTTATTTATACTTATTAAAATTAAAATAAATAAGTTTTTTCTTTTTCTCCTCTTAATTATGTTATATTTTAAAAAAAAAAATATCTTTGTATTTATTTATTTTAGTTTTAACTTGCCCTGAAGAAGCTGACGAAAACTCAGCGAAATATTGGCTAAATAAAAATAAAGTTCTGCTAATAAAAGACAACTACAATTTTTGAATTCTGCCGCTTTTTTCCATAAAAATGTATAGAAGTTTTTGAGTTCAGTGTTCCATATTTTTAATATTTGTATTCTGTAAAACAGGGCTCCATTGTGGGTGAACAGTTGGTGTATACAAGCGGTCAATGCCACTTAGCAAATGGGTAATATATGGAGTTTACGTCGTCGTGTTTTGTTATTAGTGCTTCATTTATCAATAGAATTTGATCTTCACGTAATTCACTCTATCAATCTAAGAATGTATGCAGATATACTTGAATAAAATAAAACCGTACTAGGAGAAATACCTAGTATAATATATTTCTAATATTTGTGAAGAAAACACTACTGCAGGCAATTGAAAAACAAATTCCAATCACCTGTTATAATTGTGGCTATTGAGAGCATTTTTATGACTAAATGCAAATATAATTCAAAAAGTGATTTTTCGTACACAATTGTGCGACACCTTACAAATATATAAACGTCAGTACTTACCATAATGTTAGAAATATCATCTGCACACGTAAATAAACCATCAACAAATAAATTAGTACTCTTGTTAGTAATCACACTGAAAAAAAAGTGGTTAGTTTAATTAAGTAATAAGTTTATATACGAGCCTAACAGGTAACGTGTTTCCGTTAAACATTCAAACTTGTTTCAATGTTAAATTTAAACATGTTACGTTTTTATATTACATATACATTTTGTAAATAAAACACTTTTTACTTTGTTTAACCACTGAATCTTACATTTTATTGTGTGACTAGTTTCGACTATCTAGTAGTCATTCTCAAACTAAAGTAAATACAAATTACACGTTAAAAACTATTTATACGGCTTCGAAGAGAGGGGTGTACATTAGGTCAACCTGGTCATTAAGAAGGGAAATTCCGGGATTAATTCGGGCCTTGTGTATTTCTAGTACTTCCAGTAAATCCATTTTACGACCTTTTTCGTCAAAATGGATTACTGAAAGTACATCCTCGCCAAAAGTGTGATTCTCTTCTAAAAGATGGTTAGCATAGGTAGAACTATTATGTTTTAATCTAAAGGCTCGCTCGTGTTCTTTCAATCTTATTTTATTCTACGACCAGATTGCCCAATGTACACCCCTTTACAATTTTCGCAGTTCAATTTATAAATGCCTGATCTAACTAGGGGATTAAGTTTTGTTTTTTGGGTTGAAAATTATATTATTAAGTTTATGGGGCGTTTAAAAAAAAACTTAATAATATAATTTTCAACCCAAAAACAAAACTTAATCCCCTAGTTAGATCTGGTCGTAGAATCGAAATAAGATTGAAAGAACACGAACGAGCCTTTAGATTAAAACATAATAGTTCTACCTATGCTAACCATCTTTTAGAAGAGAATCACACTTTTGGTGAGGATGTACTTTCAATAATCCATTTTGCCGAAAAAGGTCGTAAAATGGATTTACTGGAAGCACTAGAAATACACAAGGCCCGAATTTATCCCGGAATTTTCCTTCTTAATGACCAGAGTGACCTAATGTACACCCCTCTCTTCGAAGCCGTATAAATAGTTTTTAACGTGTAATTTGTATTTACTTTAGTTTGAGAATGACTACTAGATAGTCGAAACTAGTCACACAATTAAATGTAAGATTCAGTGATTAAACAAAGTAAAAAGTGTTTTATTCACAAGTGTATTTAAGATGTACCACAAAGTGAACGCCTACAACACCAAACATATACATTTTGTTTCCACTGCTCTTTACGTCACGGAACTAGGTCTGTTCGTTACATGAACACAAGTAACGTATTTAACATTATTAGCATTGTTAAAACGGTTTTTACTGACGACGAGCCAGTCACCTTCTGGAGCCAGTAAAACCCGTTAACTTGCGTATATTGTTGTATATTTTATTTGTCAATCATTTGTAATTAATTAAAATACAATTATTTGGTAAATTTAATCAAATTGGAATTACAAAAAAATATGTAGTAAGTTATGAAACATTTCCGTGGATACTTATGTTGTTTATTTGATTAAATCAAATTAAATTATTTCGCAATTCGTTTAACATGAGCGCGTCAATTCACGAAAAACTATAAATTACTATTCCAGTACTAACTTGTTAAATTTTAACAAGTTAGTATACTGACTTGTTAAAATTTTACAAGTCAGTAGCTTGAAAACATAACCTTACTTGTTTAATACTGCCTATTGATAAATTGACGTTTACAAATGAGAGACAAATAAATATTCTAACAAGTTAGAATGTTTGATATAAACCAGTGACGGCTGCTGGGCAACTTCATGTGAAACTGAACTGCCAAGGTATTGCATCGCGAAATTAAAAGGTGTGCTCGTTTCACAGCCAGATGCATGCATTAACAGATTTGTTCATTTGTAGTTTATGTTTGTTATTGATAATGAGCACTTTATGTCTCGAAATGTACATCTAACGATACAAATAAAAAGTGAAGTAAGGAATAACAGTCTTTTTTAGTGTAGTTTATGTAACGAACAGGGGCCATATTTACAGCACCCGTGCAATTTGTCATAGGTGAGAATTTGCACCGTAATGACGTCATTTTACTCCTTACGGCTTGGTAAATTCTTCCCAAAATAACGTCATTTTACTCCGTACGGCTTGGTAAATTCTTCCCAAAATGACGTATTTCAGTGCGATTTCTCACCGGCGACGAATTGCCCGTAGGGCCAGTATTCACAGCACCGATGACGTAGAAGTGACGTTATTTTACTCCATACGGTTTGGTAAATCCTTCCCAAAATTACGTCATTTTAGTGCGATTCTCACCGATGACAAATTGCATCGGTGCTGTGAATAGGGGCCCTGTTCGTTACATGAACTAAAAACGAACAAACCTATTAATGCATGCATCTGGCAGCGAAACGAGCACACCTTTTAATTTCGCGATGCAATACCTTAGCAGTTTATTTTTACATGAAGTTGCGAAGCAGGCGTCACTGGTTTATATCAATCAATCTAACTTGTTAGAATATTTGATATAAACACGTTATTTGGCAGGCTCGTATAGGTATTTTTTCAATGCAAAATAAAATAAAAACAAATTTTATGCAAAAAATCTTTATTTTATTATCACAATATTATTTACAAAAAAATATTAAATAAATTACTCTAAGAAATGTTATCCATTTGTTAAGCGGGTGGCAACGGAATTTTTCTGTACAAAGCGGGGAGCAAGCGTTCTCTGCGAAAATGTCAAAAGTCAAGCTTTTTTAAAAACTGCAAAAGGAAAACCTCAAACTCACCTTTGCACAACTAATCTGACATTGTTGCCAGCGCTGTTGAAAAGGGTCTGGGCGTCCTGGTGCCTGATGTCCCTGGCGTCGTAGTTTCCCACCTTGGTGACGATGTCGCCCCTTTGGAGGAGTCCATCAGCAGGAGAACGGTATCCGACCTAAAATATATAAAAAAAGGTAGGTGTTAATTACGTGATTAATAAAAATCCGTTTTCATCTATACCTTTAGATTTGTTTCGAATTGTCTGTATTAAAATAAAATACAGGGAATTTTTCTTTAAAGTATACATACCCTACAAAAGACTGTTATTCCTTACTTCACTTCATTAAAAAGTGAAGTAAGAAATAACAGTCTTTTTTGGTGTAATAATCACTTTAAGTAAACTCAAAAACATACAGTTATACATACCCTCATGTATTCTCTGCAAATTTTCAGGCATTCGTTGTTTTTCAAAAGCATTGAGTTTGAAATTTGTAAGGAGTGTTTCCACTCCCAGACTAAGCATGAAGTAAAATTTCGAGTTTAGAAAAGCCCAGAGTAGTTTGCTTTAGCATACTGCTTTTAAAGTGTATTTGAAAGTTCACTATAAGCCATTGCGAAATTTATATACAGGGTGTTCATTTGAAAACCTCCCAACGCTGATTTATGGAAAACCACTGATTGAAAGAAAAAACGCCGAGACACGTCCAAAGATTTCCCAAGGGGGACAACTTTTTAACCAAAAACGACTTCACCCCCTTTTACCCTCTGCCCCCCGGGGTCATCCCCTTAAAAATTTTAAATGACAAGGGGTATCAAGTAATAGCTTGTTTGAAAGGTTTTTCAAAGTGCTTTATTTTGACGTTTGAATTTTTAAAATCGGTCGATTTGTTTACGGAAAAATTAGAAAAATCTTTATTTATCTTAATTTGTTCAGATAGAAAAAAAAAACACACGAAAATATAACCTTTTATTATATTAAGTTATCAACGGGAGGGAAGGTACCCCACGCTGATTACCAACTAGCTCAGGTTGGTTGAGTTAGAGAGAGATGAGCAACTAACTTTTGAAACACATATGCTGTTTTAAATTATTTATTTTAAACAAAATAAAACAAATAAAACATTAAAACAACAAATAGAATAAGAACAAGAGAAACAGTGCACGAGTTACAGGGCAGACTTGGTGTGGCGTCGGCGTCGCGATCGGGATTTCTACTAGACCAGCGGTGGCGTCTGGCTAGTGGTGGCTTCCGGATGGAGGCGGCGTCCAAGTACCAAGACGGCGTCTCGGTGTGAGACGGCGTCGGTGGGGTGGTGCATCTGGCTGGATCCGGAGGCAGCAACAAACACTACGCTCGTAGTGCGGGACGTCAGGAACGACGGCGAAACGGCTGGCGTTGGCGTCGGGCAAAGTTTCCTGGCGTCGGTGGGTTGCTGGCCTGGCCTGGATCCGGGCGGAAGCAACGAACGCTGCACTGGAGCGTCGTTGTGGCGTCGAGGCGACTGCGCTGGCAATCGGATTCTCGGCGTCCTGGTCCAAGAACAGGGACGACGGCAGGGACGGCTAACGTCGGCGTCGGTTGTTTCCTGTTGTTGGAATCTTCTTCTGGCGGCAGGAACGACGGCTAGGACGTCTGGCGTCGGCGTCGGTCAGAACTTCCTGGCTCAGAAAGAAGGGTTGAGGAATGGTAGTTCCTCCTGAATCCACATGCTGCCCCTGTACAGCACAAGAGTGGACTGCCTTCCTGGATGCCGTCCCCCGGTATTTATGCCACGAAAAATGGCTTGGAGAAGGGATGGTTTTGAGGACTACGTGACCGTTGGCAAAGAATTCGCTAGAAAGTAATTATTGCGGAAAACATAATTACTTCCAGCGAACCCTCAAATCCAAACAACCGTTAAGCTGCAATTTGAAAGAAGTATAGAAATTTATAATCTCTCTTCTTTCAAATTGCAACGGTGGTCATTAGTCCTCTCCCTTAATTGCCGATTTCGAAAAACCCCGAGGGACAATCCGCCACACCTGCCCAGGTAGATGGTGGCCCGGGCACGGTTTAAACCGCCCGAGATAATCCTTTGAACCGTTCAATTAGTTAATTGCTGGGTACGAACTCATTTTAAATAAAGGAAGAATTGTAAATAATATTTACAATTCTTGTTGCCGGAGATTAAAATAATCCCCGGTAACAAAGTGTTCAAAATGTTGCCCGTTATTGGCCAAACAATGATATAGGCGATGTTCAAATTCCTGCCGGACATTTTCAAAAACATGTTGTGGGAGATCATGGCAGCTTTCGGTGATGCGTTGACGAAGTTCATCTAAACTTTCAGGTTAGGGAGTGAACACAATAGATTTTAAATGGCCCCATAGAAAAAAGTCTAATGGGGACAAGTCAGGAGATCTAGCAGGCCATTCTATAGGCCCTCTTCGCCCAATCCATTTATCTGAAAATTCGTCGTCTAGCCATTGCCGAACCGGAAGAACATAGAACATAGTGAGGAGAAGCGCCGTCTTGCTGGAAATATATTTCAACCTCATCAAGTATAGGTTTTCCATCGTCTCCGATTTGGTTTTCAATGGTTTCAGTGATAAGCAGATTGGTGGTATTTTCCAACATATCTAAATAAATGCCTCCATTTAAATTCCCATTAATAAACAATGGCCCAATCACTTTGTTTCCTAAAATGTCTGCCCATACATTAATTTTTTGGGGGTACTGAGTATGCCCTTTTACAAAAGCATGAGGATTTTCATTGCTCCAATACCTGCAGTTATGCTTATTAACAAATCCATTTAGATAAAATGTGCATTCATCAGTGAAGCAGATATTCTTTACATGAATGGTATTATCATTAATCGCTGCAGTCATTTGTTCACAAAACTCAACTCGCCTATCGAAATCACCCTCGGTTAACTCTTGCAATATTTGCATTTTGAATGGATGAAATTTATGTAATTTAGTAACTGTGTGTACAGAGCCTAATGAAATACCAGTCGCATCACCAATTTTGCATAATGAAGTATAAGGATTTATGCCAAAATGACCCAAAACTTCAATTTGAGCGGCTTCATTTAAAACTCTACGATGATTACGTTTTTTATTTGCAACAGATCCAGTTTGAGTAAATTTAGTAACAAGGTCCAAAACATACCTATGCAAAGTTATCTTGTCCGAATGTCTGGCGTTAAATGTGACGGCAGTTGGCCGAGCACATTGATTTTGGGCACCATAAATTAGAATAATTTCCACTCTTTCGGCTAGTGTGTAAACCATTTTGGAAGTAAAATATGAATCAATAAATTTATTTTCACTATCCCAAGATTGCAAATAGAATTGTTTCTTTTCCATAGCAACTAACCCAAACTAAACAGGTATAAGAATAAATGTTATCTCCGTATTGATGAAAAGAAGGCGAAAAAAATAGGGTTTTTATTTGGTTGCTGCCAAGTTTTGTTGGTTTTTGAACACTTATTAATAAAATAAAAAGTGATATTTTCGTGTGTTTTTTTTTCTATCTGAACAAATTAAGATAAATAAAGATTTTTCTAATTTTTCCGTAAACAAATCGACCGATTTTCAAAATTCAAACGTCAAAATAAAGCACTTTGAAAAACCTTTCAAACAAGCTTTTACTTGATACCCCTTGTCATTTAAAATGTTTAAGGGGATGACCCCGGGGGGCAGAGGGTGAAAGGGGGTGAAGTCGTTTTTGGTTAAAAAGTTGTCCCCCTTGGGAAATCTTTGGACGTGTCTCGGCGTTTTTTCTTTTATTCAGTGGTTTTCCATAAATCCGCGTTGGGAAGTTTTCAAATGAACACCCTGTATATTCGAACTTCACTTGGAATCTGTGTTTAATACGCGTGGCGCATGAAGTAAAATTTCGAGTTTAGAAAAGCCCAGAAAATTTGTCTCGGGTCGCTGCGCGACCCTCGACAAATTTTCACGGGGCTTTTCTAAACTCGAAATTTTACTTCATGCTTAGTCTGGGAGTGGAAAACACCTTTTTATAGCTTCAAATTGAACTCTTTTAAAAAAAAGAACGTGAACATTTTTTTTTTAGGTAAACATATGCATAAGCTGTATATTTTCCGACATCCGTTGTTTTTCCAATAAGCTTAATTTGAAACTTTTAACGAGTGTTTTCCACTTCCAGACTAAGCATGAAGTAAAATTTTCTGGGCTTTTCTAAACTCGAAATTTTACTTCATGCGCCACGCGTATAAAATACTAATTTCAAGTGAGGTTTAAATATACATAAATTCACAACATTTTTGTTTTGCACGTGTGGCGCATGAAGTAAAATTTCGACTTTAGAAAAGCCCAGAAAATTTGTTTCGGGTCGCTGCGCGACCCTCGACAAATTTTCAAGGGGCTTTTCTAAACTCGAAATTTTACTTCATGCTTAGTCCGGGAGTGGAAAACACTCGTTTATAACTTCAAATTAAACTCTTCTAAAAAAAAAAAAAAAACAACGTGAACATTTTCTTTTAGGTGTGCAAACTATAAGAAGCGTAGGCTTATTTTCTCGAATTCAAATATTTTTGAATTGGAATTACTCTTGTGCATATCCTATTTTTAAATGCAACATATCTGACTTTCTAAATGCAACATATGTAACTTTTATATTTTAACAGTTTTAACTGTCACTAATTAGGGCAAATAATTTTAAAACACTTCAAAGAAAAGCCTTGATGCTTTTAACGACCAATAAAATTAAGTAAAATGCGGTTGATGGTATTTTTATATTCACATTTTTCGCTGGAAAAATTACTCAAAATAGTTTATTCCCTTAATAAAAATAAAAAGAAATAGTTTGGCTAAAATAAAACAGGAAATGTATCGTATGTTCAATAAAAAAAAACCTCTAGAAGGCCACGTAAAATAGTGTAGGTTGGCAACTCTTATCTTAAGTCCATGCTCCGTGAGACAAATTAGATTTTTATTTTTGTTCACATTTTAATCTGTTTTGTTTGTTTTATTTGTATATTGTTTGTGATTTATATTTTAACCTTATTTATTACTTTTAGCATAGTGATGAGCATTTTGATTTTAATCTGTTGTGTATATTGTTTGTGATTTTATATATTTTAATTTAATTATTACTTTTAACTTATTTTAGACTAAGCATTATGTATTTATTTTAAATGGATATCCGTAAATAAACAATAAACTCTGAAATTATACAGGGTTTCCTGGGAGAAATCTACCAAACGTCAGGGGTGTATTAATTAGGTCAATTTAAGCAAAAAAAGTTATATCAACATAGATCCGATTCGGAAAGGTTGGTAAATTATGGCAGGTTGAAAAAAAAACGGTTTAGAATTGTAAGGAGTTGGCTTTGGAAAGCATTCCTTCGCAAATATTTGTTTTGCTGTCATTTGTAAATTAACATAACTGGTAAATGTGATTATTTTAAACATGCTTTTGATGTTTACCAATGAAGAAAATGCTGATATTTGTTTTGTTTATGAATCTGTACAGAAACTTTTGAATACCTCACAAAGAAAATACCTAAATGTGGTTTCCTATGAATATGTAAACGATTCAACACCCGGTATATGGTATGGTGGATGCGCCGGGAAAATTCAATATCTTCGTATCGGCAGGGCCGGCCTAAACAAACGCGGAGCCCGGTGCTAACTTAGGTTTCGAGGTCTTGAACAGTCGCAGATCCACGGGCTAGTGGGAAAACTGCCTTCCTCAATAGTCAAACGACAAAAAAATAAAACGAAAAAAGGTTTACTATTTCCTCGTTAATGAAATTTATTTATTTATTTATTTATTTATTTATTTATTGTATATTACCCAACAGCCACGAAGGCCAATTACAGGACAAATTAAAAAGAAAAAAAAATAAAAGACAGTACAATACATTCCTAAATGATAGAACAGATACACGTATATGTATATACATATACATATTCACATACAAGAACACCAGAAAAATACACTTACACTTGAGTCACGTTACTTATCAATTCACTCATTAATCTTCGCTCGCTGCATGTATAAAATATATCTATATTTTTGCAATGGCTATTCACTGTTTTACACATTGACAAAATCGGCGAGTTCATGTGATGATATGTACTTGATGTACTTAAATAGAAAGTATGTTGTAGTCTACTATTTTGGCGTGGTACATAAAAGTTCAGTAAAGACAACAGTAATGAGTCATCGATTTTGTGGTGAATTAACTTATATACAAACATAATTTGAGCTAAAGTGCGCCGGTGTTGCAGTGATACGATACCAAAATCACGTTCCAACAGTTCTGATGAATAACCCTGCGCTGGATATACCCGGTATTTCCTATAGTACAATGTTTTGTAATAAATATGAAATATCTTAAAAGATTTGTAATTTTTTTTATTTATATATTTTTATTATACTTGTTCGGTAGAGATATTGAATGGGAAGACAGATTGGCTCAAAATCCCAATTTATTTCTAAACCCTTTTTTTGTTTACCCCCATCACCCCACACTTATGCGCAGCGGGCGCGTGAGTGGAAGTTGGAAAGAAGTCACGGTAGAGCATGGACGCAAAACGCGTGTGACTTATATATGTACGTTTAAAGTGAGGGCTGCAACGGGGTTGGGTGATATCAGTGACGTCGATTGTTTATTGCAAATATTAACTTTATTGGTGATCAGCGACACAGTAGTCTAGTGATCAGTGTTCGGCTGCCAGAAACTTCTGGGAGTGAAAAAAACGTGGGGCAAACGCGCGTAAGGACCTTACAACCCTTCCAGATTATTCGTTCATTTTGCCTATATAAGCGGGTGGATGGCCCGAACGTTAGTTCAGTTCTATTTGAGCTACCGAGGGGATAACTTGGACAAGCGATATCCTAGCGAACTGCTCGAGCCGTCAACTTGCTTTGTGACTTTGTGTGCATCTTGAGTGGTTACTAACTATAGTTTGTTATTAAGTTTATTGAACGAAAAGTAAACAAAAATGATGTCTGGTGGAAAGTAGATACAGAGGGTCGCCATTTTCAAGAAAAATGGACTGAAGAATTCTTTTTTATCTTGCACAATGGTAAGCCTATTTGTTTGCTGTGTATTGAATCCATTTCAGTAATGAAAGAATTCAATATAAAGAGGCATTACTCAACTAAGCATGCTACGCTGCACTCACTGACAGGACAATTAAAAACAGACAAAATCCAGAAGCTTACTGCAAATTTGTATTTGAACAGAAAAACAGCAACAAATGTTTCATAAACAAAGAACACAACTTGATAATGTTGTGAAAGCTAGTTTTATAGTTAGCTCAAAATTGGCAAAGACATTAAAACCATTTGCCGAAGGAGAATTTATCAAGGAGTGTATGTTAGAAGTTTGCGGTATTATGTGTCCTGAAAAGAAAAAAGAATTTGAAAAAATTAGTTTGTCAAGACGAACTGTTGTTCGACGTATAGAAATGATGGCTAATAATATAAAAACAACATTGACTGACCGTATGGCTGGTTTTAAATCATTTTCCATAGCATTAGACGAGAGCACCGGCATCGATTTGTCTGACACAGCTGAACTGGCTATATTTATTCGAGGTGTTGATAAGGAGTTCACTGTTACTGAGAAATTGCTTGCTTTACAGCCGCTAAAAGGAACCACTACAGGAGAGGATAATTTTATTGAAGTTCAAAAGGTATTCACAAGTTTTGTCTTGCCATGGCCAAAATTAATTGGAGTATGCACTGATGGTGCACCTTCTATGGTCGGCTTACGTAAAGGTTTCATCGGAATTTTGAATGAAAAAGCAACAGAATTAAATGTGCAAAAAGATGATTTGATAGTCCTTCATTGCATTATCCACCAACAGAACTTGTGTTCTAAGTCCATTCGACTCCAGAATGTTAGGAATGTGGTAGTAAAAACCATAAACTTTATTCGATCCCGAGGGCTTAACCATCGTCAGTTCAAGGCGTTTTTGGATGAAATATCAGCTGAATATAACGACATAACATATTATTGTGAAGTCAGATGGCTGAGCAAAGGAAAAATGTTGAAACGGTGTTACTAGCTTAGAAATGAGATAGCAGACTTTATGAAAATAAAAGATAAACCACTATCTGAATTAAGTGACCCAAAATTGATATGTGACTTAGCATTTCTGTCCGATCTTCTATTCTATTGAAAGTGAGTGGGTAGTTATGCTACCCTCCACTGCGACCGCAAGGATCTATTGTGGCTGTCCGATCTTACAGGCTATTGATAATTAAATAAAAGTCACTTGGTTTGTTTCACTACTATTTTTTCTTTATTCTCTCCGACTAGTTTCGACTTATCGTCATTCTCAAGGAGTAATACAGAAAATTATTTCACAAGATATATATACATATTTTTGTGAAGGTCAGGTAATAAGGGCTTTAAGAATAGGAAGTATTGGAGAGTTCCAGATGTCTTCGTATTCATTTATAATGTGTTTTCCCTGTTTTATTGCTTTGCTTATTTCCAGGCCTTCTCTAAAATTTAATTCTCGTCCCTTATTACCCGAATATAATATTTTGAAATCGTCTGAATTAAAGAAGTGCCCGTCATTGCATCGCATTCAACCACTTCTTTAATTCAGACGATTTCAAAATATTATATTCGGGTAATAAGGGACGAGAATTAAATTTTAGAGAAGGCCTGGAAATAAGCAAAGCAATAAAACAGGGAAAACACATTGTAAATGAGTACGAAGACATCTGGAACTCTCCAATTCTTAAAGCCCTTATTACCTGACCTTCACAAAAATATGTATATATATCTTGTAAAATAATTTTCTGTATTACTCCTTGAGAATGACGATAAGTCGAAACTAGTCGGAGAGAATAAAAAAAAATAGTAGTGAAACAAACCAAGTGACTTTTATTTAATTATTAATATTGTAAACATGTTTCATCAAGTGATTAATGAGAACCAAATTGAAGATACTTACAGGCTATTTGAATGATTTAAATTTGAAACTTCAAAAACAAGGACAGTTAGTAAATGATTTGTACAGCCATTTAAAAGCGTTTCAGATTAAACTACCCTTGTTGGAGTCACAGATGCTGTCTGGTAACAGTTACCATTTCAACACGCTCTCTGCGTATGAAAATATGCTCAATATGCTGAAGAACTCAAGTTACTGTAGGAACAATTTTCGAACAGATTTTGCGACTTCAAAGACTGTTTCAGTTTATTTGCTACTCCTACAACATATATTGTACAAAATGCTCCAATACACTTACAAATGGAGTTGATCGAGATTCAAGAAAACTCACTCCTAAAATCCAAATTTGAAGACGTAGAGTTGTGCGATTTCTACAAAAAATACCTAGAAGAAGACAATTTTCCGCAGCTTAGAAAATTCGCAAGAAGATTGATTTGTGCGTTTGGCAGTAGTTCTTTCATTGATGAAAGTTAATAAATCAACACATCGTACAAGACTGACTGACGATACTTTGGAAAATTCTTTACGTCTTTGTGTCAGTGGAATTAATCCAAATATCGATGGATTAGTTTCCCAAATTCAAGCTCAAGTGTCTCATTGATTTCGGTGTATTTAACTTTCGTAGTTTGTAACAATTGCAAATTTAACGATTTAATCATAATGTACCATTTTTTTAAATTTCATTTTGTTATTTTAATAAATTGTACTATAATAACATTGTCGTATTATTTCATGTCTAATATCTATCGCAAAAAATATTATCACTACTTTAAAATGTACTAAGTACTTTTAAACGCGGCCCGCGAACGTATTTGCACGCTAAAGTTTGGCTCTCAACATGTCAAAGGTTGCCCATACCTGCCTTAGGGTATTGATTCGCCACGTTAAAAATATTGTTTGGCTTTAAAACAAATCAAATCTCAAATTTCTGGTATGCAATTTCATTTTCTTTCGAATTAGTTGTATTTTTCATTATCATAAATATTACTGATTTGAAAATAAAAACATAATTTAAGTTTTCAGGTAAGTATAATGTACGGGAAAAAGTCACGCGCGGACGAAAAAATCCCTTTTTCTGGACTCCAAATGAAATATACTATTACATAAATAATGTCACTGGGATGTCGCGCGTAAAACATTTTTTTTTTTTTTTAATTTTCTGAAAATTCAATATCGTGCAACATTCCAGTGAATTTATTGCATAATACGAAAAAAATTTAAAAATATACAAATCTTCGCAAAGCGACCTTTTACGATGTGACTGATTTAGTTTTCATAGATAATGCAGAAAAAAATCTAATCTAAGACGTGATTACGCTACTTTACCATTGTTCGATATTTTTTTTATGAAATAACGGAAAAAGTAGAAAACATTTTATTTAGACATGCACGAATTTTGTACTTTTCTTAAAATATACCTATTTTTTCAAAATATTTCATCCCTAAATAAGGATGTAATTAAGACGACAATACGCAGAGTTTTATATGTTAAGATACCGGTCAACTTCCTTTTAACATTGTTTTCAAACGAATTGAGAGTATTCAAAATAAATTAGGAAATTGAAATAATTGACATTGTTGAATAGAAGTCTCATGTATTTAATCTTAATGGGAATTCCTTTAGGGAATCATGGATGTTTATTGACAACTGATGAATTTTCGATAGTGGATCGGGTCGGCGAGATTGTATCTGTGGTTAATCTGTCAATGAAGCACCCGTCTAGCTTCAGATTTAACACAGACCCAATCTTGCCAGTTCGACCCACTTTCGAAAATTCAATCAGTCGTCAATAAACATCCATGGTTTTACTCGTAGATAAATAAACAAGAGGTTATTTTTTACTCGGATATAGATGCAATTATTACGCGAATGTTTGATTGTCACGGTAAAAACACGAGAATCAAGGGCATGAAAAAATCACGACAGCGCGTAGCGCTGTAGTGATTTTTTCTTTGTCCCTTGTTTCGTGAGTTTTTGCCAGCGACGGCTCGCAGCCTAACTTCAGGGTAGGCCACAGCGCCAAGGCACACAAAATTTGAGGTTGGGATGGCGCTTTATAAATACAAGGAATTGTACAACAAAGCCACCATTCAATAACGGATACATATTACCTTGGGTCTCTGGCCTACCCTGAAGCTAGGCTGCGAGCCGCCGCTGGTTATTACCAAGTGAGTGCAATAATTTATTACTTTCCCCCGTATGTAATACAATGGGAAAGTATTGTTTTCGTGAAAATTTTCGAATCAAAAATTTTAGCGGAAATATCCGTTTTGAGGTCCCCTGAGTCGATAAGACCATTTTTGAAAAATGTCTGTCTGTCTGTCTGTCTGTCTGTCTGTGTGTGTGTGTGTCTGTGTGCGCTGTACCGCAAAAACCGCTAAAGATATCGAGATGAAACTTGAAACTTAAGCTTTTTGTTACAATCGAAAGAACTGAAAAGCTTTTGGTGAAAATCGGAAAACCGGAAGTGGTACTTTACTCTTAGCGTTTTTCAGTTTTTTCAGATTTTTTCAATAAATGTTCATCAAACAAAAAATTCTTTCAAATAAAAGTTGTAGATATTAACAAAATGAAGATGTATTGTTCACTTACTTTTTGTCATAGCACTCTTAGTTTTTGAGATATTTAATAAATAGTGTTTTTTATCTAGTCATTGATTTGTGACAGTGTGTGTGTTGATACAATTGGAAAATGTTTCAAATAAAAGTTGTAGGTAATAGAATATTAAAGATTTTTTGTATCTTCATTTTTTGTCATAGCACTCTTAGTTTTTGAGATATTCAATAAATAGTGTTTTTTATCTAGTCATTGGTTTGTTTCAGTATGTGTTGATCCAATTAAAAAATGTTTCAAATAAAAGTTGTAGTTATCAAAAAGTTGAAGACATGTTGAAAATAATAATGCTACAAATATTTTAAAAGTGATTTAATACGCAATTTACGGGGGAAAGTACTATGATGGACACATCACCATTTTTTATTTATTTATTCATACGGGTGGCCAATTACATAGAAAAAAAATTACATATATAATAAAAAATACAATAATACAACAATGCAATAACGTTACTTATGAGTTAGAATCTAAAACTACACGACACGTACGCTTAAAATACTTCAGACTAAATCCGAACATATCAATTAAATTATAATATTTGTTAACGTTATGTATTATGTAATTACGAGAGCTATTAAAACCAAATACAGATTTGTAAAATTCACAAGCAAGAAGTTGCTGATGCCGCGTTGCATGTCTGGGGATAAAAATGATATAGATGACAATACATCTGAGCAATCGATTAGATTGTTAAATATGCGATAAGCAAAGCAAAGCGATTATATAGTGGAAGGATGTCAAGATATTTAAGCATCATATCAAAATTGTCATAATATAAATGACAACGAGAACAAATAAGATTAACCATTTTCTTTTGGACGTGCTCAATGCTATTGATATGACATTTGTAATTAGGGGACCATACGATGGAGCAATAATCAAGGATAGGTCTAACGAATGATTTGTATAATGGTATAAATGTTCCGATGGATGTGAAGTGTATTGACAGTCGTTTTATAAAGCTAATTAATTGCAATGCTTTTGCCAAAATTACATTTATATGACTTGTGAATTGGAGCTTACTGCCAAAAAACGCGAACAGACCCGCGCATTTTTTAATTTCAATACATTTCTTTCATTTGTATTTCTATTCTTCATTGTTATATCTATTTCTTTGTTACTAGGGACCAGGGCTGCATTTACAAGGGGCGACCATCGCCAACCCCAATAAACAGACTGTAAAACTCTTTGTATAAAATTTTTCCTCCAAACCATTGTGTCTCGCGAAGACGTGCCTCAGCGCTGACAAGAAAGATTGTCAAGCTTCGGAGTTTTACAGCCTAAAACTTGTAAAATGCAGTTCCTGAAAATCTAAAATTTCCAGAATATTCGTACGCTATCCTACTCTTTCTTGTACAATTTTCTTTTTTTTCCTTTACCTACCCTGACTACCCCACCACATCCTTTCAACCAATCAAATCATTCCTCTAAAATTCACCATGAGTCTCTTCTCCACAAGACTTCACTTCCAATCGACCAAGCGTACGAGTAATTTATATCTTGTTTCTCATACTTGTGGTTTTTGCAATTTGTAATATTTTCTAAGACTTCATTCATTTACTTTGTTCATTTTCTGATATATTTAACTTTGTTCATTTTCTCATATATTTTAACTCTTTACACTTTCATCTTCATTTAATATTCTTTTTTAATTACCTTGTTATTTTGTTTGTATATATTTGTTTGTTCGTCTTTGATGCACGTAGTTAATAATAAATCTTTATTTTAATTTTACGTGTTTAAGTAATTTTAAACCCAAACCGTCAATAGGCGTAAACAACACCTAAGTCTCTGATTAAATCAACTCTCTCTAAGATATGACTGTTCAGAGAGTAATCAAAACGCTACAGTATACTTTCTTTCTTTGAGAAACGCATAAGTTTACACTTATTTATATTTAAGCTAAGGTCATTGTTATCACACCATCGCATGATCCTATTTAAATCAGTTTGGATTATGTTGCAGTCTTCCAAACACCTAATGGTTTTAAATATTTTCATGTCGTCAGCATAAACTAGAATATTGGAGCTAGTGTTGCTGCCAATATCATTAGTAAAATTAAGAAAGAGTAAGGGACCCAAATGCGAGCCTTGTGGTACCCCCAGAATAATAGCATCTACAGAGAGTTCTATGTAACACCAAACATTTTCAATATACATTTTCGTATGTTCGATTTGTCAAGCCAAAGCAATTAATACGATTTGATACCTTCAGTTTTGAGGTTATGTGTAAATTGGGTTGCCTATATGACCATTACAAATTATAGCCAATCAATCGCAATTAATGCCTAAACTTATTTTATTACAAATTGTTCCAATTACAGCGTATGTTCCTTAAATCTTTAGATAATCGCCGTTTTTTTAAGGAGTTTAATTCGAAACCTAAAACGAGTGTTTTCCACTCCCAGACTAAGCATGAAGTAAAATTTCGAGTTTAGAAAAGCCTGAAAATTTGGTTTGGTCGTGTAACGCGAAACGCTACGCGACCAAACCAAATTTTCAGGCTTTTCTAAACTCGAAATTTTACTTCATGCGCCACCGGTATAAAGCACTGACATATTGCAAAGTTTAAAATATATTTCGAGCTTCAGTGTTTCAGTGTTTTGTACCGGTGGCGCGTGAAGTAAAATTTCGAGTTTAGAAAAGCCTGAAAATTTGGTTTGTTCGCTCCGAGCTTCGCGCTACGCGACCAAACCAAATTTTCAGGCTTTTCTAAACTCGAAATTTTACTTCATGCTTAACCTGGGAGTGGAAAACACTCGTTTAAAGCTTCAAATTGAATTCTTTTAATAAACCGAGTGTCGGAAAATATACAACGTATAATATATTCCATTTGTTTCTGGATCTCGCCTAGCCATGCTTTCGTGTTGTTATGTTGCAGTATCAACATTTACATTTTTTATTAATTGCCACTCCTAATTCCTTATTTTAACAGTGTTGCAATAATTTATGATATCATAAGTAATCCTCTTTTTAATTTTCAAGAGGTTTATTGTTAATCTTGCAACAATTATTTCGCCACGCGATCGCTTCTTCGAGCATTTTATTATTAAATCAAATTAATCTAGTGTTGCAATGCTGTGTCAATGTCAAAGTGAAAAATAATTTCAGGCACATATTAAATATTAACATGCCAAAGATTATCTCTGAATCAAAAAGGTTACAAATTCTGAAATCCTACAAACATTTTAGGCAAAGTAATCCAAATCTACAGCATCACAATATTACGATTTTAATAGATATTTTTGGGGTATTTCTAGTATTTTAATTATCATATATATTTAATTAAAGATAATTACGTTTCAGGTAGGGAGATCTTCATAACAATTAATTTTACGACAAAGACCTGACGAATTGAAATCTACTACTTCTGGCAAACGATCTAAAAACAGCCATTTTTGGAATCACCTAGCTAGAAAAGATCTGCAACAACTAATTTGGCAATATAACTCTAGAAATCAGTATTTTACTTTGAGAGATCTTTTGAATGATTTGAAAGAAAATTATGAGTTCCATGGGAGTAGAACAACACTTTATAGGGTTGTTAAAAGTATGGGGTATAAATTGAAATTAATTAATGGGCGCAAAATTCTCTGTGAACAAAAACATGTTGTTGCAGCTAAAATTATTTTCCTTAGAAAATTTTTACAGTATCAAAATTCCAGTGAAGATATCCAATTCGTATACCTGAATGAAACATGGATATATCAGAATGGATCCGTGGTTAATCTTAAAACTGCATATTATTATCCTTTTATATCTGAAAATTTGTAAAACAGGCAACAGTGTAAGATCACAATAGTCAGAAATTATAACCTTAAAATCGAACATCTGACAGTAACATTTAAAAACCCTGATTTAAAACACAACCAGCCCCATTTACAATACTTAAACTGTCACTTTTCCATAGCTAGGCAAGATCCAGAAACAAATGGAATCGTGTGTAGTTCTCTGTATGAAAATTAACATTGATAATGTACGGTGTTACATAAAACTCCCTGTATATCCGAAAGAAAAAAATACTTCGAGTTTATTTTAGGTAGATTAATAAACAACTCAAGTATAATATTTTCTAGATTAATAACTATTAAATTACTGGGCTCAACCATAGTTTACGGTCTACACTTAACTAGCGCAGTAACAACGAATATAACCTCCGAAAAAAGGTAACTTTCAGACACAATTTATAAGCCTAATGTAAGTTTAATTACTTAAGAAACTAATGTTTTCGCTTTTTTTGATCATTAGAAGTAGATCCAACTCGGTAAAATTCGGTATTTTGTGAAATATATAAAAAATCGGCTGTGGTTGTACCAATTACTGAGTTATCATTATTAAAACTCATAGTTTGAATGCTAAAGGTGCAATTATTGTAAATAATGTTACTGGCTATACTCACTGCATTTCAGGATATTACTTTTAACTGCATTCGCACTAAATTCTTTAGACGCAACACCAAAACGCGTGTTATTGTTTCACATTTTAATTTTTACGTTTTGACGTATTTATTACTGTGGGAGAAACGTCAAATTTCAAAGCCTACTTCGATATTATTAAAAAGGAACATGGCAATAAATGAACGTTGCCTAGACAACGTTGTTTAATCGCTGTTAAAGGTGGCGTTGCTTGGAGATGTAAACAAAATTCTGTATCAAAATCGGTGGATCACAAGAGGTGTTTATTAATCGTAAGTAATTTATCATTTATTGTATTTAAACTTACTCTGGTGATAATCATGGGGGCGTTTACGTCCGAGCCCCCCACAAGGCTGAAACCCCATTGCTCCGACGGGGAATCCCTGCGCAGACTAACGACGACCTCGTGCGTTCTTCCCCCCATCACCCCGGGGGCTCGTTTCTACCAAGTATGTAAATCCAAAAACCAAAATGCACTACACGAAAACCGGCACTAAAACCCGCGCGACGCACGCTCTCTATATTATTCACGCCTGGAAGAAAGTGTGATCGCTGAAAAGAGAAAAGTGGTATGGATGTATGTAATGAGATGTGTTTGCACGTGTGAATGGTGGGGGTTAACCTAACCTTAACTAAAAATACAATCTAACTGATTGTGTTTGTTATTGCTGGTCGAGTGGGGTTTATGTTGTCGGGAATAGTTTTGTTTGTTGGCCGTTCCTTTCTTTTAGTTCTAGGTCAGGTTAGCACTACCCAGATATTCATTTTCTTATGCGGTTGCTAAATATAATTTTATTCTTTCAATTGATAATAATAATAATATTTATTACCCAACAGGACATCCCAATTACAGAGTAATATTACAAAAGTAAAAATTCTTAAAATAATATATATAAACAAAATAAAATTACAAAAATAAAGATCCCGTGATATAGATTATATTGTATTGGCAAAAAATAAGTCTCCCTCGCCCAATAAATTACAAACAAAATATTATTACAGTGACTTTTCTTGCAAAGATACAAATCCCGATGATTACAGTATTTGGTAGATTTTCAAGAATTTATCGATTTTATAAAAAGCGTTCAGTTTGGAGTTTTTAAAGGAGTGTTGTCCACTCCCAGACTAAGCATGAAGTAAAATTTCGAGTTTAGAAAAGCCCCGCGTAGAAAATTTGTCGAGGGTCGCGCAGCGACCCGAGACAAATTTTCACGGGGCTTTTCTAAACTCGAAATTTTACTTCATGCGCCACGCGTATAAAAACCTAAAATATTGTGAATTCTATGTATATTCAAACCTCACTTAAAATCAGTGTTTTATAAGCGTGGCGCATGAACTAAAATTTCGAGTTTAGAAAAGCCCAGAAAATTTGTCTCGGGTCGCTGCGCGACCCGAGACAAATTTTCACGGGGCTTTTCTAAACTCGAAATTTTACTTTATGCGCCACGCGTACAAAACACTGATTTACATTGAAGTTTAAAACACACTGCTTACGTTTGATCTCGCTTTATTAAAATTCGAACAATTTGCTTTTCTGCGTTATGTTCATACAATTAAAAGAGATTTTTTTTTTAATTTTCCCACACGAAATTCACATTTGTAATATTTATTAACGTAAGATAAACTTAAGCAGTACGTTTTGAACTTCAATTGAAATTAGTGTTTTATACGCGTGGCGCATGAAGTAAAATTTCGAGTTTAGAAAAGCCCCGTGAAAATTTGTCTCGGGTCGCTGCGCGACCCTCGACAAATTTTCTACGCGGGGCTTTTCTAAACTCGAAATTTTACTTCATGCTTAGTCTGGGAGTGGAAAACACTCGTTAAAAGTGAATTTCAATTAAAATTCAACATTTCCACAAACATAAACCAAAATAGTGTAACGTAAAGTGTTTAACCACACACGACCATGTACGACCATACGCGACCATACTTGACTATACCCGACTATACACGAACAAGCACTAGGTTTGGTCATGTATGTTTTAAGATTCTTATACACTGTTTTCTACCTAAAATAAACTCGAACTTATTTTTTCTTTCGGATATAGATGCTATTATTGCACTCTCTTGGTAAAAAGGCTCAGTCAACTTAGCCCCCCAAAGTTCGACTTAAAAAAAAAAAACTATTGCGCTAGACGGGCCTTAGCTAGCGCCACAAAAATTAGAGCTAGCGCTATTTAGACAAGAAAGCTACGGGGGTGTGAACTTTCGGGGGGCTAGGTTGGTGCTAGCCCACCGAGTTTGAATTTTTCAAGTTTTTTTTCTCGATTTTATAAAAAGCGTTCAGTTTGGAGTTTTTAAAGGAGTGTTTTCCACTCCCAGACTAAGCATGAAGTAAAATTTCGAGTTTAGAAAAGCCCCGCGTAGAAAATTTGTCGAGGGTCGCGCAGCGACCCGAGACAAATTTTCACGGGGCTTTTCTAAACTCGAAATTTTACTTTATGCGCCACGCGTACAAAACACTGATTTACATTGAAGTTTAAAACACACTGCTTACGTTTGATCTCGCTTTATTAAAATTCGAGCAATTTGCTTCTTTGCGTTATGTTCATACAATTAAAAGAGATTTTTTTTTAATTTTCCCACACGAAATTCACATTTGTAATATTTATTAACGTAAGATAAACTTAAGCAGTACGTTTTGAACTTCAATTGAAATTAGTGTTTTATACGCGTGGCGCATGAAGTAAAATTTCGAGTTTAGAAAAGCCCCGTGAAAATTTGTCTCGGGTCGCTGCGCGACCCTCGACAAATTTTCTACGCGGGGCTTTTCTAAAATCGAAATTTTACTTCATGCTTAGTCTGGAAGTGGAAAACACTCGTTAAAGTGAATTTCAATTAAAATTCAACATTTTCACAAACATAAACCAAAATAGTGTAACGTAAAGTGTTTAACCACACACGACCATGCACGACCATACACGACCATACTTGACTATACCCGACTATACACGAACAAGCACCAGGTTTGGTCGTGTATGTTTTCAGATTCCACGCTGAAACAGTGTCTTACGCGCGTGGCGCATGATGAAAAATTTCGAGTTTAGAAAAGCCCCGTGAAAATTAGTCTCGGGTCGCTGCGCGACCCTCGACAAATTTTCTACGCGGGGTTTTTCTAAAATCGAAATTTTAATTCATGCTTAGTCTGGGAGTGGAAACACTTCTTAATGGCTTTGAATTGAACGCTTTTGAAAATCGCTAATTGGGTAATTTAAAATTAATACACTTGCTTGGTTTTAAAATATTCCTGACAATCGCCCTCACCTGTCAATTTAATGAATTGGACCAATGACGTATTACTTAGAAATTAGCCAATCACATACGAATTACGTGGATATTTTGACAGCGAATATTTAGCCGGGCAAAATATTCGAATATTTCCCGCAAATATATCTAGATGCCTAAATTTCAATAATCTTATTATTGAAGGTAAATAAGAATAGCAAAAATAAGCATTTAGAGCAGGGGTTCTCAACCTTTATCAGGTCGCAACCCTCCCCCTCCCTCAAAACTCCACACCCCTTCTTCCTGATTTTATGTGGGTTTTTTAGTTAGATCAGTGGTCTCCAAACTACGGCCCGCGGGCTAAATCCGGCCCGCGACTTGCATGAATCCGGCCCGTGATTGTTTGTAATTTTTTTTGTAAATGTCATATTTTGAAATATTGTAACAATTGTTCCTTAAATTTTTCATAATTTTATAAAATTAATCGGATCTTGGCCGACTTTATTATGTAGAATTGTATTTGTGGTCCGCGAAGAAGATAGTTTGGAGACCCAGGAGTTAGATTAAAACACCATTATAGATTTATTTCACTTCACGGGACGCGACAGATTTCCTAATGAGAAGGTGAAGTGAAATAAATCTATAATGATGTTTTAATCTAACTAAAAAAACCCACATAAAAACAGAAAGGGGGGATGTGGAGTTTTGAGGGAGGAGGAGGGTTGCGACCTGATAAAGGTTGAGAACCCCTGATTTAGAGCTTTTTTTTAATAAGAGATCGAAATTGGAACAGTTGGTGAAATTAAAAGTACAGACAAACTTCTAAACACTGTAATCATCAGGGTATGTACACTTGAAAGAAAAAATACTTGCATTGTATCTACACTCAAGTTAAACATTTCTTACTCGTGGCATCAACAAAGTTAAGCTAAGTTCATCTCTGAACTCGAGTTGTTCAAAACGACAGGTTCCATTATTGTTATTAATTTTGAACTCAGTTCAGAGATGAACTCCATTCAGTACTGAGCAGTGGCGTAGATCCTATCTACGCCACTGCTCAATACTGGACGGAGATTAAGACGATCAATCCCCCTCCCCATGAGTGTTGAAAAATAAGAAAATTTAATAAATGGCTCAACTTCTGTTAACGGTTTATTTTGTTATTATTATTATTTACATCTAAATGAAAAAAATAACCATTGGGGTTGTTGTATATCGATTTACCTTGGTTTTTGAGATCCTGAAAACGGAATCGCGGTAAACGTGTGTGGGACGCACGAATCTAAAGTTCGTTGGTTAAGGCAACTTACCGTTTGGCCACAAATTAAATTTTAAGTTTCACTTTTGAGGTTATATATGGTCTTATTTTCGACTAAATAAGCACATTAGGGATACCTATTACACACATGATGAAATTATCTCTAAAATGATGACGTAAATTATCCAATTTGTAGTGTGATCTTTATTAATTCAGTCAATATCACGATATTAATTTTACACTAAAATTGACGTCTACTGACGTTTATTTAAAACAATGGATATATAAATCAAGATTGATTAGTGAATCATTGGTATTCTAATTTACGATATAAAAAATAGATGGCGCTAGATGTATTAAAATGTAATAAATATTAACTGTTTACGAAAACTGTCATCGACCTCTTTGGGAATGATGTAAAATATTAATGTTAGTATTTAAATATTCAGGGGCTATTCCGTACACACAACGAGACTTAGGCAAATTTAGGAGAAAGGTTTGCAATAAAATAAATTGCTTAAATCTCTTTGCGCAGATTAATTATTCTACATATTGCTAGGTTATGTTAGGTTAGGAGAGAAGTTTGCAACTTTTCTCCTAACCTAACATAACCTAGCAGTATGTAGAATAATTAATGTGCGCAAAGAGATTTAAGCAATTTATTCTATAAATGGATATCGATAGCTAACGCCATCTAATGCTTCATAGTGGCATCGTCAGTGACACGAATGCACAAAGTGCATATACAGGTCACTGTTTCGTCCACGAACGAGCAGAATTCTGTTTGTGAAACCAGAAAACAAATATCAAAATTGAATTTGTGTTCAGTATTCCGGCACCAGATACCCACAGACGCGTTTCGGACTTCAAGGTCCTCTTCAGTGTGGTCCCGACCTAGTGCTGAGGAAATGTCAGAAATGTTCAGTATTCCTCAGCACTAGGTCGGGACCACACTGAAGAGGACGTTGAAGTCCGAAACGCGTCTGTGGATATCTGGTGCCGGAATACTGAACACAAATTCAATTTTGAAATTTATACTATTGCAAACCTTTCTCCTAACACAACCTAGCCTACAAGTATGTGGAATAGTCACTGTGCTCAAAAAAACTTACGCAGTTTATTCTATTGAACACCTTTCTCCTAACCTAATCTAGAAGTATGTGGAATAGTCATCGTCTGCAAAGAGACATACGCAATTTATTCTATTGCAAACCTTTCCTAACCTAACCTAGAAGTATGTGAAATATTTAACTTGCACAAAAAAACTTCCGCAATTTATTCTATTGCAAACCTTTCTACTAACCTAACTTAAAAACATGTAAAATCCCCTAAGCATAATAAAATGTTTATCTGCATCTTATTATTTTATAGAAAAATTTGTGGCTATACTAAGCCTTCAATCAGATAATTTTTCTTGCTTATGTAGTTCTATTAAATTATTTTAATTGTATTTAAATTTAGCTGTGTCTACTAACCAAACTGGAGATGCCGTACAAATTTAATTTTAGTAAAAACAGTGAATTAAATATAAAAGTAATATTTGTAGGTGTTATTACATATTGTTATATAATTTATTAATATTTTATCATTGCAGTAAATATCCTAGTTATCGTGCGAAGGTGCCATCTATTTTTTATATCGTAAATTGAAATACCTATGATTTAATAATCAATCTCGATTTATATATCTATTATTTTAAATAAACGTCTAGCGTAAAACTAATATCGTGATATTGGCTGAATTAATGAAGATAACACTACAAATTGGATGAATTACGTCCTCATTTTGGAGATAATTTCATCATATGTGTAATTTGTATCTGTAATGTGCTTATTTAGCCGAAAATAAGACCATATATAACCTCAAAACTGGAACTTAAAATTCGATTTGGGGCCAAGCGGTAAGTCGCCTTGACCAACGAACTTTAGATTCGTGCCTCCCATACACCTTTACCCTGATTCCATTTTCAGAATCTCAAAAATCATGGTAAATCGATATGCAATGAATCCGAACCATTTATTGTACACTTCTGTGCAATAAAATTAAGCACAAGTCTTATAACTATATTTTACAATATTCTAGTTCTATAATTTGGGTCTGTTTTAATTGCCTAGCAGCAGTTTCAATAAATAATAAAACACCATAACACTTCTGCTCTGCTCCCAACGTTTCTTAAATCTGAAAACAGTGTCTTTATTGATGTTCACCAATCGAACAATTTGTCTAATAGAAAAAACATCTACTATTTTAGTTAGAATTCGAAGTTTTAAATTGTTGTCCAAATGATGCGGCATTTTGACATTAAGGAATTGACATATTTACGTAACTAGGAAACTTATCATGTCCGCTTTAATCTATAACATATTTTGTGTACTTAATTTTATTGCACAGAAGTGTACTTGTTTTTGTATAAATTAGGAAAAATAAATTTATAAAACTAAATACTAAGTCAGAGCCCCCTCCCCCGGCATCGAAAAAAGCTATCTACGCCAATGGCACTGAGTATTTAATTACATGAATGACATTTTTCTTTTTTGCCGTCAAGTTAACAACATTGATTTATATATTAATTAAATATTAATTGGGCCGTTGGTTTTAGCGGCGGAATTAATTCAAAAAAAATAAAATGGAGACGGAGACTTTATTGTAGAAATTTGTATGCAATTTATTATTTTTAATTTTTGTTTTTAAATATCTGTGCTTATATTTCGTCAATGGTTGTTGGCTTCTTCAGGGCAAAATTCTACAATTCAAAAACAGAAACCAGAAACAATGAAGTCTCTATTTTATTTTTTTAATTAATTCCGGCTCTAAAACCAATATACAGAGAGTTTTATGTAACACCGAACATACTAAAATGTACTCAATGTTAATTTTCCTATGTTCGATGTGTACCGGGACGCATCAAAGCATTGAGTGCGATGTGATTGGCTACGATTGCTAATTTTAATATAGTCAACCCAATTTACACTCTTCCCTTCAAAAAATAAATAAAATCTGTCAGTTATCGCAAGCAAGTGATATTCACTGTTCTAGCACTTGAAGCAGACGTAGACGAAGAACGGAGAGTTAAACATATCAATAATGTGTACAAAGGAGGAAAAGATTTTTCTTGCAAACTTATACCATGGAGAAAACAGTTCAAGAAATTCCCATGATTTATTTTCTGTTCAATCAGACTACCATTTATTTCAACCATTTCAACCTACTAGAACAGTTTGTTTGGATACATTTCACAAGCGAGGAGTTATAAGTCCGTCGATATTATCGGAAAAGATGAAATTAAACAATTTCTGTTATATCGAAGAGTGTCTAATAATATCCTTACTATTGCAAAATCATTTAATATATAAAAATCTTTTGTACGTAGGAGTTCTACAAGAATTTAAGTCTAGATCCTACAAATTCCAACATTAATAGTTGCTGTATAACAACATTAAGCGATAACATTTTTGTAAAATTGTATTTAATATGTTAAATTAAACAACGAAATGTTGCGAAAATTGTGTTTACTGATGAAGCGTTTATATCTTCTTACCTTCTTTAACTAGTATTTTACTGATTAAAAATATAACAAAAGTTGATAACTATTCCGTTGTACTAAAATATTCATAATACAGCATATTGTGGTTGACATAATAATTGACAAAAGTTAATTTATTTTTGACGTGAAGAGTGTACATTGGGTTGACTATATTATAATTAGAAATCCTAGCCAATCACATCGTACTCAATGCTTTGATGCGCCCCAGTACACATCGAACATAGGAAAATTAAGTACATTTTAGTATGTTCGGTGTTATATAAAACTCTCTGTATATTTAATTACATTCATATTGTAATAAAATTGGGCCTTAACGTACACTTCTGTGCAATAAAATTAAGTACAAGTCTTATGCCTATTTTTCACAATATTTTAGTTGTATAATTCAGGTTTGTTTTAATTTAGGGGTCCAATGCAATAACCAGCCACGTCCAGTTTTATAAAATGTTGAGGAGAGACAAAAAACTGTTTACATGCAAGAAAAAAAAACATAATGAACATCATGCATGCAACTAACAATACACCAATGAATGCAAATTTAAACCAGATTGTTGCATGCTATAACACAGAATTTTAAACTTTATAAGAATATTGAATACTTAGCCCATTTTCTCATAAAAATGGACTTGGCTGATTATTGCATTGGACCCCTCAATGTCCTAGCAGCAGTTTCAATAAATAATAAAACACCATACCACTTCTTTCCAGCTCCCAACGTTTTTAACTCTGAAAACAATGTCTTTACTGATGTTCACCAATCGAGCAATTTGTCTACTATAAAAACCATCTTCAATTATAGTTACTAATGTCCGCTTTAAACTATAACATATTTTGTGTACTTAATTTTATTGCACATATTCAAACTATTAAACTGTCATGTATAATTGAAACCGTTAAAAATAACGAATTTTGTAAATGCTTGAAAATATTTCGGCCGAAAATAAAAATTATTCAGGCAAACAGAGCTCGGTTTTGTTCGCTATCATACAGTGAAGTATTCAATGCTTGCGCCATCATATAAAAATAACTTTGACACTAATAAAATTATACAAAAATAAACAAATATTGCATACATTTTTCAAGAATTTCAAGACAATTAATTATTGTAGAGGAATTTCTTCGCTTGAAGAAGTCACAGTGTGACAAAACAATTGTAGCGAGTATACAATATATACACTCGACCGAAAAAAAACGCGCCACTTGAAAATTTACGTTTTTTCGTGAATATTCAAACAGCCATAACTTCGGTCAATGTGGATGAAATTTGATGAGTTTTTAGTTTTTGGAACGCTAAAGTTTTCTCTTTAAGGACACATAAGTGGATATAACGAAATTTAAGCACTTCTGCATTTAAAAGTCCTACCAACAAAAAAATGTTCAGAATGTTAGAAATGATAAAAGTTGAGAAGTTATACTGTGCCCAAAATAAATCGTAGCTCCACTTCAAAAAGAGCGCAACAAAATTCCATCGTTTTCCTTTGAAATAAGCGAAAAATTATGTCGATCCAATGATTTGGCTCGAAGTTATGGCAGTTTTTTTAAAAAGTGTATCTTGGGGCATAACTTTGGCGGACAGGCATAACTCTGCTCGCAAACCTGTGACATTATGCGATTTAAAAAGATTGAAGTTTTCTCTTTAAGGGCATGTTAGTCAGATCTTCAAACATGCACATTTTACCCCCTTTCACCCCCCAAAGGCGATGAAACGTTTTTCACTTTAAAACTTTTAACTTTGTTAACTTGTACAATGCGCAAAAAAATTGTGGCTTCGAGCAAGGGACATCCAGATAAAATTTAGTCCTTCTCCTTTAAATTTATTCTGGATGTCCCTTGCTCGAAGTCACAATTTTTTTTTGCGCATTCTACAAGTTAACAAAGTTAAAAGTTTTAAAGTGAAAAACGTTTCATCGCCTTTAGGGGGTGAAAGGGGGTAAAATGTGCATGTTTAAAGATCTGACTAACATGCCTCAAAGAGAAAACTTCAAGCTTTTTAAATCGCATAATGTCACAGGTTTGCGAGCAGAGTTATGCCTGTCCGCCAAAGTTATGCCCCAAAATACACTTTTTAAAAAAACTGCCATAACTTCGAGCCAAATCATTGGATCGACATGATTTTTCGCTTATTTCAAAGGAAAATGATGGAATTTTGTTGCGCTTTTTTGAAGTAGAGCTACGATTTTGTTTGGGCACAGTATAACTTCTCAACTTTTATCATTTTTAAAATGCAGAAATGCTTAAATTTCGTTATATCCACTTATGTGTCCTTAAAGAGAAAACTTTAGGGTTCCAAAAACTCAAAAATTCATCAAATTTCATCCACATCGACCGAAATTATGGCTGTTTGAATATTCACGAAAAAACGTGAATTTTCAAGTGGCGCGTTTTTTTTGCGGTCGAGTGTATTTAAAAGTGTTTGAAATTGTATTTTTTTTCTTTTACCCATACAGTGTAGAGGAATTTTGAAACACTTTGTTTGTATAATACTTGTAAAGTATTTAACAAATAAACTTTTAACCATTTCTAATGAACTAATTGTTGAATCCGTTGTATATTATAAAAAAAGTTATGTTTGTGCTAAATTCTATACATAAATGTTATGTAGTGTTCCAAAAGGAATAAAGAAATATGCAGTGCCGACCCTAGCAAAATTTGTAGGTGGTGCGACATCTCATGGTGCACTTATTATACTCTTATTATAAAAACAAACCAAGTAAACTGAATTTAAAACCTATATATATTTAAAGAAATGTTTCACCAAGTGATCAATGAGAAACAAGTTATTCATACAGTGAGTTTTTCTTTTAAGTATACGTATTCCATATTCAGCCTATTTTCTGTAAATCTTTAGACATTCTTTGTTTTTTTTTTAAATTCAATTTGAAGCTTTAAACGAGTGTTTTCCACTCCCAGACTAAGCATGAAGTAAAATTTCGAGTTTAGAAAAGCCCCGTGAAAATTTGTCGAGGGTCGCGCAGCGGCCCGAGACAAATTTTCACGGGGCTTTTCTAAACTCGAAATTTGAGTTCATGCGCCACGCGTTTAAAATAATAAAATATTGTGAAATTAATGTATATTCGAATTTCACTTCACATCTGTGTTTTAAACGCGTGGTGCATGAAGTAAAATTTCGAGTTTAGAAAAGCCCAGAAAATTTGTCTCGGGTCGCTGCGCGACCCTCGACAAATTTTCACAGGGCTTTTCTAAACTCGAAATTTTACTTCATGCTTAGTCTGGGAGTGGAAAACCCTCGTTTAAAGATTTGACACTTTTAACAAGGGTTTTCCACTCCCAGACTAAGCATAAAGTAAAATTTCGAGTTTAGAAAAGCCCCTTGAAAATTTGTCGAGGGTCGCGCAGCGGCCCGAGACAAATTTTCACGGGGCTTTTCTAAACTCGAAATTTTACTTCATGCGCCACGCGTTTAAAACAATAAAATTAATGAAATTAATGTATATTCGAACTTCACTTTAAATTTGTGTTTTAAACGCGTGGCGCATCAAGTAAAATTTCGAGTTTAGAAAAGCCCCGAAAATTTGTCTTGGGTCGCTGCGCGACCCTCGACAAATTTTCACGGGGCTTTTCTAAACTCGAAATTTTACTTCATGCTTAGTCTGGGAGTGGAAAACCCTCGTTTAAAGATTTGAAACTTTTAACGAGGGTTTTCCACTCCCAGACTAAGCATGAAGTAAAATTTTCACGGGGCTTTTCTAAACTCGAAATTTTGCTTCATGCGCCACGCGTTTAAAACAATAAAATTAATGGAATTAATGTATATTCGAACTTCACTTTAAATTTGTGTTTTAAACGCGTGGCGCATGAAGTAAAATTTCGAGTTTAGAAAAGCCCAGAAAATTTGTCTCGGGTCGCTGCGCGACCCTCGACAAATTTTCACGGGGCTTTTCTAAACTCGAAATTTTACTTCATGCTTAGTCTGGGAGTGGAAAACCCTCGTTAAAAGTTTCAAATCTTTAAACGAGGGTTTTCCACTCCCAGACTAAGCATGAAGTAAAATTTCGAGTTTAGAAAAGCCCCTTGAAAATTTGTCGAGGGTCGCGCAGCGGCCCGAGACAAATTTTCACGGGGCTTTTCTAAACTCGAAATTTTACTTCATGCGCCACGCGTTTAAAACAATAAAATTAATGAAATTAATGTATATTCGAACTTCACTTTAAATTTGTGTTTTAAACGCGTGGCGCATCAAGTAAAATTTCGAGTTTAGAAAAGCCCAGAAAATTTGTCTTAGGTCGCTGCGCGACCCTCGACAAATTTTCACGGGGCTTTTCTAAACTCGAAATTTTACTTCATGCTTAGTCTGGGAGTGGAAAACCCTCGTTTAAAGATTTGAAACTTTTATCGAGGGTTTTCCACTCCCAGACTAAGCATGAAGTAAAATTTTCACGGGGCTTTTCTAAACTCGAAATTTTGCTTCATGCGCCACGCGTTTAAAACAATAAAATTAATGGAATTAATGTATATTCGAACTTCACTTTAAATTTGTGTTTTAAACGCGTGGCGCATGAAGTAAAATTTCGAGTTTAGAAAAGCCCAGAAAATTTGTCTCGGGTCGCTGCGCGACCCTCGACAAATTTTCACGGGGCTTTTCTAAACTCGAAATTTTACTTCATGCTTAGTCTGGGAGTGGAAAACCCTCGTTAAAAGTTTCAAATCTTTAAACGAGGGTTTTCCACTCCCAGACTAAGCATGAAGTAAAATTTCGAGTTTAGAAAAGCCCCGTGAAAATTTGTCGAGGGTCGCGCAGCGGCCCGAGACAAATTTTCACGGTGCTTTTCTAAACTCGAAATTTTACTTCATGCGCCACGCCTTTAAAACAACAAAATTAATGAAATTAATGTATATTCGAACTTCACTTTAAATTTGTGTTTTAAACGCGAGGCGCATCAAGTAAAATTTCGAGTTTAGAAAAGCCCCGTGAAAATTTGTCGAGGGTCGCTGCGCCCTCTAAACTCGAAATTTTACTTCATGCTTAGTCTGGGAGTGGAAAACCCTCGTTTAAAGATTTGAAACTTTTAACGAGGGTTTTCCACTCCCAGAATTTCGAGTTAAGAAGCGACCCGAGACAAATTTTCACGGGGCTTTTCTAAACTCGAAATTTTGCTTCATGCGCCACGCGTTTAAAACAATAAAATTAATGGAATTAATGTATATTCGAACTTCACTTTAAATTTGTGTTTTAAACGCGTGGCGCATGAAGTAAAATTTCGAGTTTAGAAAAGCCCCGTGAAAATTTACTTCATGCTTAGTCTGGGAGTGAAAAACACTCGTTTAAACTTTCAAATTGAACTCCTTTAAAAAACAACGAATGTCGGAAAATTTACAGCGTATGCAAATGTTTACCTAAAAGAAAAATTCACTGTATGCATGTTTTGATGTATAGTAGAATTCACAAGAGGTGTCCTATGATTACAGATTTGAAATCTATGGTACAACTTTTCTTTGGGGTATTTTCATATCAACATTATTTTTTCTACTTTTGTGTGCTCAATCGCAACTTAAACTTAACTCTCTTATCTTAGGGATTCATATCATTATAAGTGTTTTAATTTTTAATTAAATGTCACACTGTAAATACAAAAATATAGTAAGTGCATGATCTACAAAATAACAAAATAACGATTAAAATATTATTCAAGCGCAAATATTTCTTGGCAATAAATTTGCGTTTTGTTCCATCGCCGGATGAAAAACGACATGCTTTTATTTTCTAAAAAGAAAACACATCGTGCTGCGCACTTATTTTTAGCCTAATTCTAATCTGCTGTGTTCATATTATATAATTTTATTAATCATTCAGCACGAATAACAAAAACACTTTTTTACTTTCCCCCGTATGTAATACAAAGGGAAAGTATTGTTTTCGTGAAAATTTTCGAATCAAAAATTTTAGCGGAAATATCCGTTTTGAGGTCCCCTGAGTCGAATAAGACCATTTTTGAAAAATGTCTGTCTGTCTGTCTGTCTGTCTGTGTGCGCTGTACCGCAAAAACCGCTAACGATATCGAGATGAAACTTGAAACTTAAGCTTTTTGTTACAATCGGAAGAACTGAAAAGCTTTTGGTGAAAATCAGAAAACCGGAAGTGGTACTTTACTCTTAGCGTTTTTCAGTTTTTTCAGATTTTTTCAATAAATGTTTATCAAACAAAAAATTCTTTCAAATAAAAGTTGTAGATAACAACAAAATGAAGATGTATTGTTCACTTACTTTTTGTCATAGCACTCTTAGTTTTTGAGATATTTCAAAAGTTGTGTGTTTTATCTAGTTATTGGTGTGTGACAGTGTATGTGTCGATACAATTGAAAAATGTTTCAAATAAAAGTTGTAGGAAATGAAAAACTAAAGATTTTTTGTAGATTCACTTTTTGTCATAGCACTCTTAGTTTTTAAGATATTCAATAAATAGTGTTTTTTATCTAGTCATTGGTTTGTGTCAGTATGTGTTGATACAATTGAAAAATGTTTCAAATAAAAGTTGTAGTTATCAAAAAGTTGAAGACATTTTGAAAATAATAATGCTACAAATATTTTAAAAGTGATTTAATACGCAATTTACGGGGGAAAATACTATGATGGACACATCACCATTTTTTTTTAAATAAAAACATCTTTGGGTAATAATGACCAAAACAATAATATGATTGAAACACGAGCTTAGTGCTAATGTTCTTAACCGAAAATAGCGTCCGTTTTTTAATGTGAAAAAGATCAACCAAAAACCGTGTCCTTATTATTCTTGGCGCGAAAAATGCATAAAAGTGAAACTGCAATTTGGCACACGCCGAAAACATAAACGGCGGTTAAATAAAATTGCAAATTTCACGGATGACAGCCGTGTTTTGCTCATAAACATCACAAATTGACAGTGATTTTCCGCGAAATAATCGACCTAGATTTTGTAAAAATATTTCATTAATGCCGAAACAAAAACATTATTATTTCAATGTTATTGTATTTACTTAAAATTTAAAAGGTTCAAACGTCTATAAAAAATTAAACAACTTGAAAGGAACTCTATTTTAACTGTATTTTCTCGCAACAATTACTATTTATTTGTATATTTAAATTCACGGGGCTTTTCTAAACTCGAAATTTTACTTCATGCGCCACGCGTTTAAAACAATAAAATATTGTGAAATTAATGTATATTCGAACTTCACTTCAAATCTGTGTTTTAAACGCGTGGCGCATGAAGTAAAATTTCGAGTTTAGAAAAGCCCAGAAATTTTCACGGGGCTTTTCTAAACTCGAAATTTTACTTCATGCTTAGTCTGGGAGTGGAAAACCCTCGTTTAAAGATTTGAAACTTTTAACGAGGGTTTTCCACCCCCAGACTAAGCATGAAGTAAAATTTCGAGTTTAGAAAAGCCCCGCGTAGAAAATTTGTCGAGGGTCGCGCAGCGACCCGAGACAAATTTTCACGGGGCTTTTCTAAACTCGAAATTTTACTTCATGCGCCACGCGTTTAAAACAATAAAATATTGTGAAATTTATGTATATTTGTAATAGTTTGCAGAATATTTACAAAATACAGGGTGTCTACGATAAACCGTTAGTTAAAAGTTTATGGTGTTGCCGTTGCACTAAAAATTTGAAAAAAAATCCTTGTAATATGGTTCAGTTCTCCTCATGTGAAATAATTTCAACTTTATATCATTTACGGTTCCTCCGGAAGTAGCACCAAATTTGTTATTTTAAATGGAACACCCTATATAAGAGTAATTTTTTGGGTTCCTCGTTTAAATTGCAACATATTTTATTCGAACATATGTACACTTATCTCTCATAGTTTTCAAACAAAAAAAATATTTTTAAAATTCTGACCTCTAATAGGCATCTTGAAATCTGTCTGTAACTTCTCTTAATAATAAGATAAAAATATGATTTATATCTCTACTTGTACCTAGAGGATGCCTCTAAGAGTAAATTTATTAGAAGCTGTCAGTTTTGACAATAAGTGTTCTTAAAATGTCAATATCTAAGTGCCCTCTTCAATATCTAGTAATTCAATTTTTTTAAATGTTATAACCCAATTTTTATCACGTGGTACGATTGGGGGGAAAATTTCCTACAAAAAAAGTATTGTACAACTATACTCCTAAAGCAAGTCATTTTCGAATTATTTCGAAAATTCGTTTTTCGTTGCATTTATGCAGGTTATAATGCGCGCATAAGTCGCAATTGAATTTTAGTAGGCCAGTTGTATGTATGCTTTTGTTTTGTCGCGATTGTATTGCGAAATGTCAAATAATAAAAAGAATTAGTATAAAGTTATACAGAAATCAACCAAATAAATAATTACACAAATTATCAATTTATTCTTATACATGGCAACTGCCAATTGAACAAAATAACAAAATTTGATTCCAATCTTCTAAATCTTGTTTTATTCATCGGCGGCAAATGTGGATAAGTTTCATTAAATATTCTACATGTTCGAGTACCAATTGTATCGCAGTTGCCATGTATAAGAATAAATTGATAATTTGTTGATGGGTGTATTTATTCATTTTGTTAATTTCTGTATAACTTTGTACTAATTGTTTTTATTATTTCGCATTTCGCATTACATAAGCGACAAAACAAAAGCATTACTACTTGCCTACTATAATTCAGTTGCGACTTATGCGCGCATTATTCCCTGCATAAATGCGACGAGAAACGAATCTTCGAAATAATTCAAAAACCACTTGCTTTAGGAGTATAGTTGTTAATACTTTTTTGTAGGAAATCTTCCCTCCAATCGTACCACGTGATAAAAAATGAGTCATTCCATTTAAAAAAATTGAATTACGAGATATTGAAGAGGGCACTTCGATATTGACATTTTAAAAACACGTATTGTCAAAATTGACAGTTTCCAAATTGTAACGTACGAAGGTGTTGTTTGTCGTTACGGTTCTTTTGTTTATATTTAGATTTCCTGGATTTGTTATCGAAGACGCGATTTAGTCAACTTGGGCCCAAACAAAGAGATTCAAAGATAAACCTTTTACTTGATATTTAATTTGCTACTTAATACATCAATTTACAGTTTAAAACAGAATAAGAATTAGAAGTCAAAGATTCAGAGTTTAGAATTTGTAATTGAATTGGCTGTCTTGCTCAACTGTCGAAATAGAAGTGTGCTCCTTAACACCAGAACAATGTTATTTCTTCAGTGATAAGATAAGATAAAATGGAATAACAAAACAAGATTATAATTCCTAAAACTCGATTTCGGAATGTGAAAACTATTTGATTTACGAATTATTTGCTATTCCAAAATTATCTGTACAATGAGATAATTACACTATAATTATAATAATATACAGAGTGATTCATGAAAGCATTAAATTTATACAAGTGAGAGGTACATTACAAATTAATACACTCATAAAGGCATCCTCTAAGTACAAGTAGAGATATAAATCATATTTTTATCTTACTCTTAAGAGAAGTTACAGATAGATTGCAAGATGCCTATTAGAGGTCAAAATTTTAGAAATATTTTTTTTGCTTGAAAACTTTAAGAGATAAGTGTACATATGTTCGAATAAAATATGTTGCAATTTAAACGAGGAACCCAAAAAATTACTAATATATAGGATGTTCCATTTAAAATAACAAATTTGGTGCTACTTCCGGTGGAACCGGAAGTGATATAAAGTTGAAAATATTTTACATGAGGAGAACTGATTCTACCGTATGACAAGGATTTTTTTTTTAATTTTTAGTGCAACAGTAACCCCATAAACTTTTAACGAACGGTTTAGCGTAGACACCCTGTATTGTTGTACAATTCATTACTTTTCATGTCTATATAAAAATAGCTTTATCTGTTCTTTTTCGGCAAAGAAATATCAATTGAAAGACTGTTTACTATGTTGACAAATAATTCAAGAAAACGGGGTCATGTTTGGCTGAAAAGGCACGCGTTACTGGCCGAAAATAGCTTTCGATATAGGCTCGTCTGTCAAGGGGAAGATTGAAAGCCATTTCGAGAAAAATAAAAAAAAAACACAGACACACACGCATATAAATTCGACAAATTGCAAAATTAGCGCCGCTAATCCGCGTTCGTGTTTTCGACATCGCGCTTGATTTGTGATTTCAAAATAACCATCGCGTACAAACATAAATGAACACAAAATAACTGGAATTGCTATTTTAAACCAGAAAAAGAAAAAGAAATGGTTCCAATCATGAAAGTCTGTTTTGTAAACAAATTAAAATTGTGTATTATATTACAGAAAAAATTGAATATTATCTTTAAAAAATCAGTAATTATTAATCTAGACATGGGCGTAGTTAGGATCGATATGAATTTGAAGCTTTAAACGAGTGTTTTCCACTGCCAGGTTAAGCGTGAAGTAAAATTTCGAGTTTAGAAAAGCCTGGAAATTTGGTTCAGGCTTTTCTAAACTCGAAATTTTACTTCATGCGCCACGCGTATAAAACACTGATTTCAGGTGAGGTTTAAGTATACATAAATTCACATGCGTGGCGCATGAAGTAAAATTTCGAGTTTAGAAAAGCCCAGAAAATTTGTCTCGGTCAAATTATTCAGGCCATCTATAGACGCGTTTCGAGATTTACCTCTCATCAGTATAGCTTTGCTAATCCCTCTAAACAATTTGACACCTTAGATTGGCAGTTCCTTTTTAGAGGGAAGCTTTAAACGAGTGTTTTCCACTCCCAGACTAAGCATGAAGTAAAATTTCGAGTTTAGAAAAGCCCCGTGAAAATTTGTCGAGGGTCGCGCAGCGACCCTAGACAAATTTTCACGGGGCTTTTCTAAACTCGAAATTTTACTTTATGCGCCACGCGTGTACAACACTAGTTTCAAGTGAAGTTCGAAACACACCCAAGTGTAGTGGTGGTATTATTCCTAACCTAACCTACTCTAATTCCAGATTTCTAACCTCACCCTAATCCGCAAACAACCTAACATTAGTCGACTAAAAACGCAATTTTATTACACTTATACACCTATGTGCAGGGATTGTCGAGGGTCGCGCAGCGGCCCGAGACAAATTGTCACGGGGCTTTTCTAAACTCGAAATTTTACTTCATGCGCCACGCGTATAAAACACTGATTTTAAGTGAGGTTCAAATATATCCAGAGTTCACAATATTTTAGTGTTTTATACGCGTGGCGCATGAAGTAAAATTTCGAGTTTAGAAAAGCCCCGTGAAAATTTGTCTCGGGTCGCTGCGCGACCCTCGACAAATTTTCTACGCGGGGCTTTTCTAAACTCGAAATTTTACTTCATGCTTAGTCTGGGAGTGGAAAACACTCGTTTATAGCTTCAAATTGAAATCTTTTAAAAGGCAACCGAACGGAAATCACTGTGATTTAACCTCAAACCTAAAACGTCAAGGTAAATCGCTATTCAAATTGTTACAGAGAGAAATTTCGACATTTAACGCTAACGGGTATTTATCTACTAAACGACATTTTGGTAATACTGCACATTTTAAAGGACAGTTAAGCTTAAATGATACTTAAGAGTGAATCGTAAATATCATTTAAGCTTAACTGTCCTTTAAAATGTGTTGATAATACCGGGCGTAACTGTTTTTAATTTTAGTAAATATACGCTGTTTTAAGCATTTTACTCATCTGATAGCCTACTATATTTTTAGATTTTAAATAATCATGGATTTACTTGCATATTCGCTTTAGAAAACATATAAATGGGAAAAAGTAATTTCCGTTATTTTTTAAATTATTGTTTTTGGCCTCTTCAACATAAAACAAAAAAACCTAAAGGTCTAGTAAATTTTAAAATATACTTTTTATGGCGCGCGCGTTAAAATGAAGAGTTACTCATTTTAACCCGCGCGCCATAAAAAGTATATTTTAAAATTTACTCGGCCTTTAGATTTTTTTGTTTTATGTTTACTATATCTTTGGTTAGGATAAGGATATTATGATGAGGTTTTCACCATTTTTCTCAGAATTTTTTCTTGAAATAAACTAGTGTAGGAGAAATATAGCTTATAATTTGAAATTTTTAAAAAAGTCTAAGCAATATGGGAATTGTTCAAAAACGCCCTCTGGCGCTTCCTATAAGATCTAAAGTAAAGGATAGTAGGCAGTGATTTAAAGTCCTTTCAATTACCTACCAAATGAGACTAACTTGATTAATTTTGGTTGTTCGTAACCAAAGTTACACGCAGTTTAATGATCACACTTTCCCGCTCTCCCCTGCTTCATATGTGCGAGATAAAGAAACAAGTGAGTAGTTAAAATTGAGTTAAATTCAACCTAGATTACGGTTTGTACATTTTTAACCTAGCTCAATTTAGTAGTTTATTGATAAAAATCTGTTTTTGTTTTTGTCGATAGATGCTACGCCCTCTAGCAGCGCAGGTAGGGACTCAAAACTAATTTCTAGTGATTTCTTTTGGCCACTTTCACTTTGCAATTTTGTATCCCAAGATGCCACACTACATAGTTTCTGAGATACAGCCAGTGGCCACGTTTAACCAAACATCCGGTATGAAAAGGTGGCCCTAAAAGAGCAAAAACAATATTTTTATCAGTAACCCTCCCCCCCCTTCAAAATGTTTGTATTGCCCCTCGAAATATTTTTCCTAACCAAGCTCAATTTAGTAGTTTTTTGATAAAAATCTGTTTTTGTATTTGGTGATAGATGTTACGCCCTCTAGCGGAGCAGGTAGGGACTCAAAACTAATTTCTAGTGATTTCTTTTGGCCACTTTCACTCTGCAATTTTGTATCCCAAGATGCCAGTTTCTGAGATACAGCCAGTGGCCACGTTTAACCAAACATCCGGTATTGTAAAAGCGACCCTGAAAGAGCAAAAACAATATTTTTATCAGTACCCCCCCCCCCCCCCCCCCCCTAAATGTTTATATCACCTCTCGAAATATTTTTCTTAACCAAGCTCAATTTAGTAGTTTTTTGATAAAAATCTGTTTTTGTATTTGGTGATAGATGTTACGCCCTCTAGCGGCGCAGGTAGGGACTCAAAACTAATTTCCAGTGATTTCTTTTGGCCACTTTCACTCTGCAATTTTGTATCCCAAGATGCCACACGACATAGTTTCTAAGATACAGCCAGTGGCCACGTTTAACCAAACACCCGGTATGTAAGAGCGGCCTTGAAAGAGCAAAAACAATATTTTTATCAGTACCCCCCTCCCCAAATGTTTATATCACCCCTCGAAATATTTTTTTTAACCAAGCTCAATTTAGTAGTTTTTTGATGAAAATCTGTTTTTGTATTTGGCGATAGATGTTACGCCCTCTAACGGCGCAGGTAGGGACTCAAAACTAATTTCTAGTGATTTCTTTTGGCCACTTTCACTCTGGAATTTTGTATCCCAAGATGCCACACTACATAGTTTCTGAGATACAGCCAGTGGCCACGTTTAACCAAACACCCGGTAAGTAAAAGCGGCCTTAAAAGAGCAAAAACAATATTTTTACCAGTACCTCCCCCCCCCCGAAATGTTTTTATCCCCCCTCGAAATATTTTTCTCCCCCCCCCCCCCCCCTAAATGTTTATATCACCTCTCGAAATATTTTTCTTAACCAAGCTCAATTTAGTAGTTTTTTGATAAAAATCTGTTTTTGTATTTGGTGATAGATGTTACGCCCTCTAGCGGCGCAGGTAGGGACTCAAAACTAATTTCCAGTGATTTCTTTTGGCCACTTTCACTCTGCAATTTTGTATCCCAAGATGCCACACGACATAGTTTCTAAGATACAGCCAGTGGCCACGTTTAACCAAACACCCGGTATGTAAGAGCGGCCTTGAAAGAGCAAAAACAATATTTTTATCAGTACCCCCCTCCCCAAATGTTTATATCACCCCTCGAAATATTTTTTTTAACCAAGCTCAATTTAGTAGTTTTTTGATGAAAATCTGTTTTTGTATTTGGCGATAGATGTTACGCCCTCTAACGGCGCAGGTAGGGACTCAAAACTAATTTCTAGTGATTTCTTTTGGCCACTTTCACTCTGGAATTTTGTATCCCAAGATGCCACACTACATAGTTTCTGAGATACAGCCAGTGGCCACGTTTAACCAAACACCCGGTAAGTAAAAGCGGCCTTAAAAGAGCAAAAACAATATTTTTACCAGTACCTCCCCCCCCCCGAAATGTTTTTATCCCCCCTCGAAATATTTTTCTAGCTACGGCCTTGAGTGTAAATGGGCGCATTCATCAGATATAACTGTTGGGGGTTTCAAGGCAACATTTGGGGAATTTTCTGATGAACGCACTCTCAATTTTGCAAGCGTACGAAATACAATGGCCAGAGTAGCGTTCACTAGACACCAACGTAAAGCGTAAAAAAAATCCAAACTTGTTGAGAGTATATTTTTCTGATGAATGCGCACTTTTATTTTTAAACGGATATTTTTTTGTAAGATGCACTTTTTAAATTTGTGGACTATTTTAACTTTATTTATTTTCTGAAAATATTCAACATCAATGACGTTTAGTATAGTTTAGAATAGAATTGAGCAATAAATCACAGTTTGAAAGGAATGATTTGGCGGAGAAAAGCGGCGCGCTCTAAATTTAAAAATAGTGTCTAAATGTCTTGAGTGTCTCTGGATTGTATTTCTAGGCTCTCACAAAAATGAATCCTTTTCGAAATGATACATTAGTGAGTGAGTGATTGTGTGTGAACTTATTAAAAATATACTTATAAACAAGCATTAATGAAAATAAAACCTTGAACGCACTGTATTTCAACCACAGCTGTCCAAAAAGATGCGTTGGACAAAGAGAGGGCGGCGTCAACAGGTTTCGCACGAAACTCGCGGTTTCAACAAAAGGGGCACTGGACACTATACGTTTGGGACAATATCCCGGGATAGTTTTGGCCGCTCGTAAATACACACGGGAGAGTTTTCCGTTTGTGTTATCCCCACTTTCTGTCGGAGCGGAAATAGATTTCGCGCGATCGGACGTACCGTTGGACAGTCCGGTCCTAAGGACGCGTCGCTCGGCACTGAAGAGAAGAAAGTCGTCGAAGATCCAGAAGAGAGAATTGAAATTGTTGCAGTGTGTATTTTTATCAAATCGCATTTCGACCTCTATCTAATCTGGGAAGAAGTTTTTTAGATCGTTGACTTGCTTTCGTTTCGTTTTTAGATTTCGATTCTATAAATGAATACAATGTTACTCTTAATGCACAATCTACCGTGTGCTTTTCTAAACCGCAGTTCAAAATGATATTTTCTGTTGCTTTTATTTGAATTTAGGCCAGAGATTAACTTAGTTTAGTAGTCTAATGCAAATGATAAAAACGAATTAAAATTAATATCGACTTTCTGCAAAAATTAGTTTCATTGAGACAATTTAACGAATAAAGCACTAATAACCTTTCTTCACACTTTTATTTGAATTACCAAATGTACATTTCGGACACAAAGTGACCATTATCAGTGTTAATCCATTGATAATAATGGTCACTTTGTGTCCGAAATGTACATTTGGTAATTCAAATAAAAATGTGAAGAAAGGTTATTAGTGCTTTATTCGTTAAATTAATTTGATCTTCACGTAACTCACAATCAATTCATTGAGACAAGTCTCGAAATATTCATTAAAACAACTACTTCTCGAGCTAATACCCCGACAGACATTGAATTATACAATGAATATTTGAGTTACACCACAGATTTATGCATAATTTATATGCAAAATTCAACATCAGGTCAAATTATTGAATGTTTTCAACTTCAATTTTCCAAGCAGTATGGACCGAATCCCACCTCAGGCTTTTCTAAACTCGAAATTTTACTTCATGCGCCACGCGTATAAAACACTGATTTCAAGAGGTTCAAATATACATATATTTCACAGTATTTTAGTGTTTTATGCGCGTGGCGCATGACGTAAAATTTCGAGTTTAGAAAAGCCCAGAAAATTTGTCTCGGGTCGCTGCGCGACCCTCGACAAATTTTCACGGGGCTTTTCTAAACTCGAAATTTTACTTCATGCTTAGCCTGGGAGTGGAAAACACTCGTTTATAGCTTCAAATTGAACTCTTCTAAAAAAAAACATAGGTAAACATATGCATAAGCTATAAATTTTCCGACATCCGTTGTTTTTCAAAAGAGCTTAATTTGAAACTTCAACGAGTGTTTTCCACTCCCAGACTAAGCATGAAGTAAAATTTCGAGTTTAGAAAAGCCCCGTGAAAATTTGTCTCGGGTCGCGCAGCGACCCGAGACAAATTTTCTGGGCTTTTCTAAACTCGAAATTTTACTTCATGCGCCACGCGTATAAAACACTGATTTCAAGAGAGGTTCAAATATACGTACATTTTACAGTGTTTTAGTGTTTTATACGCGTGGCGCATGAAGTAAAATTTCGAGTTTAGAAAAGCCCAGAAAATTTGTCTCGGGTCGCTGCGCGACCCTCGACAAATTTTCACGGGGCTTTTCTAAACTCGAAATTTTACTTCATGCTTAGTCTGGGAGTGGAAAACACTCGTTTATAGCTTCAAATTGAACTCTTCTAAAAATAAAAAACAACGTGAACATTTTTCTTTTAGGTAAACATATGCATAAGCTAAAAATGTTCCGACATCAGTTGTTTTTCAAAAGAGCTTAATTTGAAATTTCAACGAATGCTTTCCACTCCCAGACTAAGCATGAAGTAAAATTTCGAGTTTAGAAAAGCCCCGTGAAAATTTGTCGAGGGTCGCGCAGCGACCCGAGACAAATTTTCTGGGCTTTTCTAAACTCGAAATTTTACTTCATGCGCCACGCGTATAAAACACTGATTTCAAGAGAGGTTCAAATATACGTACATTTCACAGTGTTTTAGTGTTTTATACGCGTGGCGCATGAAGTAAAATTTCGAGTTTAGAAAAGCCCCGAAAATTTGTCTCGGGTCGCTGCGCGACCCGAGACAAATTTTCACGGGGCTTTTCTAAACTCGAAATTTTACTTCATGGTTAGCCTGGGAGTGGAAAACACTCGTTTATAGCTTCAAATTGAACTCTTCTAAAAAAAAAACAACGTGAACATTTTTCTTTTAGGTAAACATATGCATAAGCTATAAATGTTCCGACATCCGTTGTTTTTCCAAAGAGTTTAATTTGAAACTTCAACGAGTGTTTTCCACTCCCAGACTAAGCATGAAGTAAAATTTCGAGTTTAGAAAAGCCCCGCGTAGAAAATTTGTCGAGGGTCGCGCAGCGACCCGAGACAAATTTTCACGGGGCTTTTCTAAACTCGAAATTTTACTTCATGCGCCACGCGTATAAAACACTGATTTCAAGAGAGGTTCAAATATAAATACATTTCACAGTATTTTAGTGTTTTATACGCGTGGCGCATGAAGTAAAATTTCGAGTTTAGAAAAGCCCAGAAAATTTGTCTCGGGTCGCTGCGCGACCCTTGACAAATTTTCACGGGGCTTTTCTAAACTCGAAATTTTACTTCATGCTTAGCCTGGGAGTGGAAAACACTCGTTTATAGCTTCAAATTTAACTCTTCTAAAAAAAAAACAACGTGAACATTTTTCTTTTAGGTAAACATATGCATAAGCTATAAATGTTCCGACATCCGTTGTTTTTCAAAAGAGCTTAATTTGAAACTTCAACGAGTGTTTTCCACTCCCAGACTAAGCATGAAGTAAAATTTCGAGTTTAGAAAAGCCCCGTGAAAATTTGTCGAGGGTCGCGCAGCGACCCGAGACAAATTTTCCGGGCTTTTCTAAACTCGAAATTTTACTTTATGCGTCACGCGTATAAAACACTGATTTCAAGAAAGGTTCAAATATACATACATTTCACAGTATTTTAGTGTTTTATACGCGTGGCGCATGAAGTAAAATTTCGAGTTTAGAAAAGCCCCGAAAATTTGTCTCGGGTCGCTGCGCGACCCTCGACAAATTTTCACGGGGCTTTTCTAAACTCGAAATTTTACTTCATGCTTAGTCTGGGAGTGGAAAACACTCGTTTAGAGCTTCAAATTACGAAAAAACCTGTGTATTCCATTGGTAGATTTTCTGTTCATATGGTATTTATAAATAATAATCGTGAATTAATTAAAAAGTTTGGCATTCGAATTAGTAAAATTGTTTAGAGATGTACCGGATGTATGAGTGCATACACTGTTATTGTCTTAGCTTATAAATAGTATGTTTTCGAAGGTGAACCGAAATGAATAGTTGAATTAAGTCCATCCGCGCAAAACCAAACAACAAAGATCGGTGTTTACAAGATCAGATCGGCATGGGAATACAAATCGTTGCAAGTGCATCCGACATCCAGAAAATGGTGCCAGTTGAGAGGCGCGTTTTGAGGTCGCTATTTAGGTTGGTTAGTCTAGGCCGTCGTTATAATATAGGTGCCAAGAATACGATTTGCGACACCCGCACATAGGAACTAATACATAAACAACAATCGAGCATGTGTCTTTTCAAGTTGAACTAAAATTACGACAAATCGCCGATTAAATCGGTTTTGTCGAAGAGGGATTAGCGGGTTTGCGATGATTTACGTTCGGAAATTCTGGCCAAGAATTTTTGATACGGTGGATGTTTTGATTTTGACAACGTGGATTAGGGTTTCTTAATTTCGCGGCATTTATAATTTTATAATGTTGTACTTATTTATAAACCATTTCATAAGGCGATGAATATATGCATCAAGTGCTGAATGTTTTATCTATGCTTGTTGCGGATATCTCGCGACAATTATTATTTGTGAAATTGTGTGTTTCTTGAAATGTGAATTTGTAAATACGTTTTTATTTCTAAATACTTTTCCACGTATATGTTTCAACCTTATTTCAACCTTATTTTTATACTATTGTGCTGAATTGCTTTCTATATATTAGTTCTGCTTGCTGTCACATTTTATTGCTCTATTAGTCTATTTAATATTTTAAGGAATGTAAGCTAACAAGGACGTGTCGAATTTCTTCTCGGTTAATGGGCTTTTGTAAATCTGCACGGACCCTTTTTATGACGAGGGGGTGTTGTTTTGGTCACGGCGTATTTCGGAGAAAGTCTGCGTTCAGATATGTACTGTAGAACCATCATAACTTGCCGCTGCGCAGTGGCAAAATTGTGGGCGGAGCGAAAGATAGGCGGTCTCGATAGGTTTCGTGAAGAGTTCGAGCGCGTGGTACATTCATTCATAATTTTTTGCTAATTTACTAGAGCTTATAAATGTTTTATTTTCCTTCAGGAATGCGAATTGTTTTGCACCTGAGAAAATCAGGAACTTATCAGCTTTCATACCTGCTCATAATCATATTACGAAGAAATATAATAATTATTCTTTGTTGTTACTAGAGCTTATGTGTATTTTCCCTTGTCGTATTATTGTGTTTTTTCGACTACAATTTTAACAAAATACATAATTATGCTGAGGGGAGCGACCGACCATCTACGCTGTTGAGTTATAAATGAATAGCGCGCGCGAAGAACACGTGCTTGCTTATTCCAGCGACTGTACTCGGCCGCCAGATCGCCTCTCTCTCTTGTTTCATTTTCGCTTCCTCTCTGCGCGTCTGGCCAACTTAATCTGGTTAAGCAGTACATGGCCATGTGGCCAATTCTCAGAAATGAACCCCTTAACGGAAAATTACAAGTTTAGGTAAACGAAGGCACCTCCCTTCTTTTATCTAATTGGTAACTTGGAAATATACGGCACAACGCACCCCCACTCTTTGCATATTTCTCGAATTTAGAATTTCAAAATGTAAAGGATTTGCTTCAAAAACCTCAAACTATACACATCGCGCCTTGTTAACTTACACTACATTCAACTTATAAAAATACTTAAAACACATTCAAATTTAGTTAAACTTTATTCTTTATATATTGTGTATATATTATTTACGGTGAATATATAACGTTAAGTGCTACGAATTTTATTACTTCACTTATTCACCCGCATCGGAAACAGTGGCGATTTCCGAACCAGTCACACAGAAATCACCACAGAGAATTATCTTCATTCATTAAAAACAAAACGATAATTTCTCTAAACCAATGCTGATTGAAAAGAATCGTTAGAAATTATGGTGTCAGTGGTGGTGGGTTTTCTAAAATGCATATATTCACCGCCTAGTAACAATACCCATGACAGAAAACAATTTTAACAAAGAGCTCAACACGATTAACGATATTGCCACCAATAACGGAGAAAACAATCATCTCTTTCTTTTTTAACAGTGTCTATTTGAAAACTTTGTTTTCTCACTCCAAAAACTATTCATTTTCTAAGGGTCATATACAGGGTGTATTTGAAATAACGAACAGGCTCTTAACCACAAAGAGATTATATTATTTCTAAACATAATTCACAATTATTTTGTTTATAGTTCTAACAATGAGCCCGCAATTAGTTATTAAAATAAATGAGTAAAATAGACAACATTTTTGGAAGCACTGGCAATTAGAAATAATTATTTAAACGGCATGCGGCATCAGCTTTATCAAATTACAACAAGCGCTTAGGGAAAATATCGGAGTGCACTTAATGCAAGGTCGTCACGCCGTATTGTGTCAAAGGCCGGGCCTCGGGATTTATGGCACACTTGTAAAAACATTTATTGCTTACACATTTTTAGAAATGTACAATGAATTAAGTAGGGGTGGTAAGGGCGGATTTCAAGAAAAAATATGTTTGTGTTTAGTCTTTGCTGAAACTTATTCAGACAAACATCTTTTTTTTGTGAAAATGGCGCGACACATTTATTCTAATATTGAACTAGCCGATATGTTAATTATTTACGGCGAAGCTAGGTGCAATTCCGCGGAAGCAGTAAGGCATTATCAGGATCGGTTTCCCGAACGGCATTTACCAACACCAAATCGTTTTCGGGAGTTACTTCAAAGAGCAAAACATTAGTTGTCCCGTTCACGAGAAAGAGGATCCTGAAAGTGAGACCTCTTACTCTACGGGGAAAAACCATACCATTTGTGGAGGAGGCGAAGTATCTAGGAATCACCCTGGATAAATCGCTGAACTGGAACTCCCACTTGGACAAGACAATCCGCAAAGCAAGGTACGCCCTGTGGACGTGCCATAGAATTTGCGGGAAGTCATGGGGATTAAACCTCAAGCAAATGTACTGGCTATATGGTTCGGTCATAAAACCAATAATAACCTATGGCAGTGTCGCCTGGTGGCCGATTACAACTCGAAAAACGGCCATATCAAGGCTCTCCTCACTGCAGAGAATGGCGACAGTGACGGTAACTGGAGCCATACGCACTACCCCATCAGCGGCTCTAGAAATGCTACTGAACCTCACCCTCATGCATATCCTAATACAGGGCGAGGCCAGATTAGCAACGTATCGATATCACCACGCGGCCCTATTGGATCCGAAGGTGACAGTCTTCATACCAAATGGGCTGTCAACTGCCATTGAGGCGGATGACACCCTAAGTATGAGGACTGACTACGCAGTCACGGACTACTGCGAGGATCAGCCGTACAAGGTCCTGTTCCCAAGCAGGGACGACTGGGAGCGACCCAAAATCACCCCAGAAAAGGCTGATTCCTACTGGTACACTGACGGCTCAAAACTGTCCACTGGAACAGGAGCCTCAGTCGTCGGACCAAGGACTGAACTTTACTACAGCCTTGGCAGGTATGCTACCATACTTTAGGCTGAAATATACGCCATTGAAATGTGCGCCCACGAAATCCTTTCAAAGGGTTGGGCGGGCAGGACAATAAAAATATGTTCGGACAGCCAGGCGGCCCTTAGGGCCCTGGCATCTTCTAGATGCTCCTCGCTGGCTGTACGGAACTGCAAGGAAGCCCTCTGCCAAATGGCACAGGTAAACGGGGTCAGTCTGATGTGGGTGCCAAGCCACTCTGGCGTGAAGGGAAACGAATTAGCCGATTCCCTAGCCAGAGAGGGGGCGCGTACAGCCTACATCGGACAAGAACCCGCTCTGGGTATACCCAGATCAACAGCTAGAGACCGTAACAGCGGATGGATGACACACGAGGCACAGGATTTCTGGCAAAACCGCCCTGGGATGAGACATTTCAGAGCGGTAACAAGTGGACGGCCTCATGGTTGAAGCTGAGTAGATCAGATGTTCACACATTAACTGCTCTCTTCACTGGACACAGCCGTCTAAGGCATCACCTTAATAAACTAGGATTAAGCGACACCACTGAGTGCCGCCTATGCCTAGAGGATGATGAAACAGCAGAGCACGTCATATGTGCCTGTCCAGCTGGCGATCAGATCAGGACCACGGTGTTTGGCACACCGAAGCTAAACCTGAAGGACCTTGAAAAAACTTCAACTGACAAGATCCTTGACTTCATCAAGAAGATGGACTTGGAAGGTGAGCTGTAAGGTCGGATGTTCGACCTTAATTGAGAGCCACAATAGATCCTTGCGGTCGCAGTGGAGGGTAGCTTAACTACCCACTCACTTTCAATAGATAGATAGATACTTCAAAGAGCACGTGATACAGGAAGTTTGCAACCCGTTGGCGCAGTTGACAGAGGTGTTAACCGAGCAGATCATTTGTTTGCAGTTGTTACCGGCGTTTTACCGTAAACGCCGGAACTTTGATTTATTCAGTTACTTTTTCGGGCTACATAATTTTTTATTCATTTTCTTACATCGGCACCCATTTCTTTATATTTTTACATGACTTTATTTATCAGCTTCATAAATCACTTTAATTATAAAATGAGTAAAGTCCGTATTACATACATTGAAAGTTGAATTTGTATATTTTGTATATTTTGTATATTTTTAGTGTTAAGTTTAGATAGGTTTTATTTTCTTTCTTAGGATTAGTAGGTTTTTCCCTTGTACAAAATTGCACTCGCATTAAGCGCTTGTTAATCTTTTCGTTACGCCCAAAAGACGCTGTACCTCAAATATTTCTCGGAGACACCACAGGTACCGCTCCGCCCCAAATTTCGTACGAAGAAATTGTAATCCCGTTTATGATGCCCGGTTGTTCAAAACACCCGGGCTTTTGTTCGACGTAATTTGGGGAAAGTACCTGCAAACATGAAGGTACAGCTGAGGCACAATTTGTAAATTCCTCACTTAATTAAATGATAGATAAAACACACCTTTAATAAAACACATACAGACAAGGGCATATATGATGCCACACAACCATACAAGACGACGTATTTTTTTGAAGTAAGTTTAAATGTACTTCTTTTTATATATATATATATATATATATATATATATATATATTTTATCAAACCACATAGGGAACATCGTCGATTAAATACCATATATGGTATAAGTCCTATCGTTGGTACGGAGGCTACAACCGCAACACGTAAATATGTAGAAAATTTAAATATACATTTTTCGTTTAAATTTAATTACGCGGTTGTACATCCGTACTGGTTCCCGGCGATAGGCAATTTAAAGAGCGCATGCGCGTGCTCTTGTGCTGAGCAAGCAGGGATGAAAATTCATCCCCAACCCTGTGCGTCAGCCAATGGGAGAAGCTACCCCTGCTTCTCCATCAACAAAACTGTCTGACAAGCGGTCAGACAGGCAGTTGTTTCCTGAATTTTGAAGAAGTCGTTCCCAAACTTTTGAAGTGGTTTCCTGTATTGTTAAAAGTCGTGTTTGTTTTGTGTGGTACTTGTCTAATTTATTTAAGTGGGGTACTTAAATTTATTTTCATTATTTTTTTTGCTATTACTATATTTTTAAAGTTCTAGTTATTTTCATATTTTTTTTTTTACGCGAGTGCAACTTTACTTTCTCTTTTAAATTCGTTATATTTGTTTTTCTTTTGTCTAGTAAATATTTGTTTGTTTTTATTGTTCTCATTATTCATTTTATTCTATTTGATGTGAATAAATCACTAGTTGTTTTTTTTTAACTTTAAACAATTGAAAATTATTTCTTAATTGCACTTCCGAAACTACCCCTAGTTAAATCAATATTAAACAAAGTACTAGTGTTTATGTGCCAACCCAAGAGAGGATCCAGAAGGAAGAAGACATCAACTCTGAGCCAAGGACTCAGAGCAACAAAGGTCGGTGTTAAAAAAATTATATTTCACAGCTAACTAGCAAGTGAGCAAAGCCGGAGGTTAACGGAGAGCACCGCAGCATCTTTTGTCAAGAATTATTATATTTTTTTGTCAAGCGTGAGTGACCGCCTGTTACAATTGGCACTCAAAGTTATTAGATGCTCTGCCCCCCCTGTTACACAGTGGAAAATCAAATTTTAAATTTGTTAGAAGCGGATCCCGGTTTAATTTAAACCTTCATTATCAACATTTTCTTGTCAGTTTTTGACAATTTCGCTAGGGAAATATAGATTGTCAAATGGTTTTATATTCCCCTTTGGAAATATCAGTATATTACCCAAGACAATATTACTCATTATTATTATTATGATATTATGAGATTCAGAAATAAACGGAGGGAGAGAGAGGAGGGTGAAGGAATTAGAGTGGAAGGGAGAGGTGATTGAGAGGGTTACAAGATTCAAGTATTTAGGGTTTATGTTCAAAGAACGGGAGGGTATGAGGAGCATGTGAAATGGGTGCAGAGTAAGGCTAGGAAAGCGTAGGGGATGGCTTAGGGAAAGTGGATTGGGAGTAATGTGAAAGTGGCATGGGAGGGTTAAAAGATTCAAGTATTTAGGGTTTATGTTCAAAGGGGCGGGAGGGTATGAGGAGCATGTGAGGTGGGTACACGGGAAGGCTAGAAAGGCGTGGGGAATAGCGGGGGAAAAGTGAATTGGGAATAATGTGAAAGTGGCATGGGTGGGTTAAAAGATTCAAGTATTTAGGGTTTATGTTCAAAGGGACGGGAGGCTATGAGGAGCATGTGAGGTGGGTACAGGGGAAGGCTAGAAAGACGTGGGGGATAGCGTCGGAAAAGTGGGGGAAGAGGATGGGGAACAACGTAAGAGTGTCGTGTAGTATGGGATGAGTGTGTGAGGTCAGTGTTAATGTATGGGGTGGAAGTGTGGGGGACGAGAGAGTATGAGTGTATGAAGAGAGAGCAGTTGCGGTTCTTGCATACGCTTCAAGAACCACAACTGCTCTCTCTTCATACACTCATACTCTCTCGTCCCCCACAGAAAGAAACGAATAGAGAGAAACTAGAGTGTGAGGAAATGGTGAAACTAGCGAGGTATAGATGAAGGTATGGGATCTGGAGAAAAAGAGATTAGTGAGGGCTGTATGGGTGACATGCGTGAGTGGGAGAGAGGGTTGATGGAGGAGCGAGAGAATGAGAATGCATGAGAGGGTGGGTTTGTCGGAGGCGAAGGTGATGGAATAGCTGGGGAATGAGGTGAAGGTGGATACGTGGGTGAAGGAGAAGGAGGTAGAAGCACAGGAAAGACAGCTGTGTATAGAGAGGAGTGAATACAACGATAGGTACGGGAGGTGGCATGTGCATGGGAGAATGCCGAGGTATTTGGTAAAGGGGGGATGAAGTAGGGAGGAAAGGGTGATACTGGCGAGGACGAGGTGTGGGTCAGGGGAGAGAGGAAGGAAGGTGTGGATGGGAGGAAGAGTATGGGAAGTGTGTAATGTGTGAGCGAGTGACGGAATGGATGAGAGAGGATGGAGCCGGGGTAAGGACGCTGGAGAAGTTGAGGGAAGAGAAGGAAAACAGGAGGAAGAGAGGGGGTAGCAACTAGTTATAGCTAGTAAATATGCAATACATTATGGCAATAAAGGTTTTTCTTATTACTCATTATTGTATTGTGGTGTCGCCTGAACAAGAATAATCCGGACGGCGGGGAGAGATAGGAAGGTTGCCGTGGACACAAAAAATAATTAAAAAAATAATTTTAGAGAATAACGCGTGCTAACGTTCGTTTTTGTACGTGACATAGTTAAGTATAAATAAATCTCCCCAAGTACCTGCATTTCTTGTGTTTTCCTGTGGTAAGATTCATAGTATAACGACGGAATTAAATGCACCTATAACTGCAACCAAATGCACCTATGACCGCCGTTATAGTATCAATCACAAAAAAATCTTTAACAAATATCATAATGGTATTTACTTGAAAAATATGAATTATCGGACAATTAGACATTAGAAAACATTATTGAAATCATGTTTTTATATTTTATAGGCAGACTTTGTAATATGTTTTCCGATCGCCAACGTTTTTATTTATACACATACGAATGAGATCTACTCACTGGTGATCTGTAACATTTTTACTACATGTATAACGTTAAATATCACCGGCTTATTTTTAGCATCCGAAAACGCGACATCATCGCATAGCCTTTTTTCGATTGCATTCAAACATTATATAACTTGTTGAATATCAAAATATAATATTGAATTTTTTTTAAGAACAATAATACATACAGTGTCGCACAGTATACGATTTGACCGTCCTAGCGGGACAAAATTCAAATTTTCTAAACTAGAAATTTTACTTCATGCGCCACGCGTATAAAACACTAAAATACTGTGAAATGTATGTATATTTGAACCTCTCTTGAAATCGGTGTTTTATACGCGTGGCGCATGAAGTAAAATTTCGAGTTTAGAAAAGCCCAGAAAATTACGGGTGTGAAGTTATCCATAGATTCCAGCCATAGATTTTAAAAATTCATATCTCGGAAAAAAAGAGCAAATTGCATAAAATTTTGAATATATGCTAAGAAACATGCAGATTATTACTACAAAATAAATCAACCCCAAATGTTCACCCTTAATATTTTTGTCACCCCCATCAATATTTTTGATGATTTTTAAACAAATTTGACAGTATTCCATAAACATGCCTTTTTGCTCAAAATATCTCCACTAAGAGGGTGTATATGTTAAATCAAAAAAACGTTACGCTACCCCGTTCCTAGATGTAGATGTTTACTAACGTGAAATGAATTTTTTTTGTATAAATCGAAACCTGAAAAATAAGAGATGAGGCATTCGAAAATTTATGAATGGTCACGCGTAATTCGGCACAATACGAAAATAAATCCGGGCGTGTTGTGTCCCTGAGCCAATTCCATGCCATACTTTTTTTTTTATCCACGCTTGTTTAGAGACTGCGTAAGTTGTTCTTAGTTCTGACAACTATTATAATTCAACACCACTGAAAATAATTGCCAAGTTCAAAACGTTTAGCAACTTCAAGAAAGCGAATACAAACAATATAATCTAGGATATTTCTTCCAGACACTCCATTAAATTCCAACAACATTTATCTTTAGAACATTAAAAGTACTGACGAGATTCTTGTCGCAATCTACAACAAATTTCTCTTAAAAAGACTTAATCAAATACTTATCGAAACAACTACTTCCCGAGCTAATACCCTGACGGACGTTGGATTACACAATAAGTGTTTGCTGTTACTTACAGTAACCTACTGCACATGTGACAATCACAAGACAAATTTGTTGTAGGTTGCGGTAAGGATCTCGGCACTTTTAATGGTTAGAAGTATTCTACAAACAAGAATTGGCTTCTACTTCGTTATACACCTGAATTATGTTGAGTTGAAAAATGACAAGTTAAAGTTGTCAAAACTATAGTCACCTAATAATGTGTCAGTTATACAAACAAAGATGAAATCGTGTTTCATTTGTTTATCTTTAGATTAGGAGTCCTCAACCGGGGGGAGCAGACCACATTAGGGGAGCGCGGCAAGATATCAGGGGAGGGGAGCTGCGCAACAGTCCTAAAGAGTAGGTGACGTGAAATAAGGCTATACTGGTGTTTCAATATAACTAAGAAAACTCAAGGAGGAGGGCGTGGAGTTATGAGAAGGGCGACCTGAAAAAGGTTGAGAACGGTTGAGAAGATAGATCAACTGAACATCGTAAAGTAGATATGTTAACTTGTGTCAATTTTAGGTTTATTATCTAGCAGTTAAGTTTATATTTCTCTGTAACGATTGTAAAACTCTAGTTATCACATAATAAATAAATAATTATAAAAAAGTTGAGTCTCAGTTGTATTTATTCGATTATTTCACTCAATATATAGAATATTATAAATAATTGCCAAAATTGTTCAAATTTGTTACTTAATCGTTTAAAAATTATTACGTAAGGGTTATTTCATGTCAAGTGATCCAATGAATTTGACCTCCTCACCATTTTATATTGCTTTTATTTTCAGTTTGTTTTATAACTTTAGTATAAGAAAATCACCCGGGTATACAGGGTGAGTTTTTTTTTCATGTTCTTTATGGAGATCTCGGAAACAATAAGAGTCAGAGAAACTGTTAAATAAGGAAAGTAGGGCAGTTTTGCAAGCTGAATAAAAATTCATTTGGAAATTTTTCGAAAAAGTCAAGCGAAACTTGATATTTTGAAAAATGTGAAAAGTGTCGATTTATTTAAATCGATTTTTCTCAGTTATTAAAAGCGATAGAACAAAACTATAAATGGCAAGGTTTTGGATAATTTTACACTTAATAATAAAATGTTATCAGATATTTTATATCGACAGTAGTTTTCGGGATATAACACAAACTTGCATTTTTTTGAAAATGGAAACCATAGTTGTCTAAGTCTTAAATGATGACTTAGACAACTATGGTTTCCATTTTCGAAAAAATGCAAGTTTGTGTTATATCCCGAAAGCTAGGATATTTTTTCTCTCAACCTTTTTCAAATCGCCCCCCCCCCCCCTCATAACTCCGCGACCCCTCCCGATTTAATTTGGGTATTTAATTAGATTGAAACAGTATTATAGCCTTATTTCACTTCACCTACTGTTTAGAAAATCTGTCATCTGTCGCCCCCCTCCCCTGATAACTTGCTGCGCCCCCCTAATGTGGCTCACCCCGTCGGTTGAGAAACCCTGCTTTAAACTGATGTATCACTTGACATACATTTTTATAAGAATACATGAATATTTATAAGAGTTATGAAGAATTTTAATTTTTTTACGACAAAAAAATGGTTGGCCATGAAGAAGAATTTTCAATTTTTTTTACGACAAAAAAATAGTTGGCCAGGGAAAAAATGACAATTATAAAATAATTGAGGCTTTTTGTAACATAGGAGTTTATTAAATTTTTGTCAAATAAGTTTATTTGGAAGTTATGTGAAAGAAGAAATATAGATTTGTAGGAAATAAATTCCATACAAAAATAGTGGTTTTTAATACTAAATTAATTGACAAAAATACAACAATGAAACTACTAACTGTTACAAATAATCGCGATTGTTTTATTATAGTCATTATTTCAAGGCGAACTATTTTTTTGTTGTAAATAAAATAGAGAATAGTAAATAACTCAGTTATTTTTGTAAATAATTATGTAAAGTAACATATTTCATTATATGAAAATATGGTTTCTATTTAAAAAAATGTAAGTATAACACAAACTTACATTATTTTAAATGGAAACCATAGTTGATCATGTCATCATTAGAAAGATTTTTTTTAAACTAAATTCGATAGAAAAAATATGATAAAATTTTATTATTTAATGTAAAATTATCTAAAACTTAAAACTTTGCTATTTAGTTTTTTTCTATCTTTTTTAATAACTGAGAAAAATCGATTTAAAAAAATTGACACTTCACATTTTTCAAAATATCGTTACCCTTGACTTTTTCGAACATTATTTAAATATCTTTTTATTCAGCTCGTAAAACTGCACTACTTGGCCCATTCAACCGTTCCTCTATCTCTTATAGTTTCGAGAACATGGCAAAAAACTCACCCTGTATATTTGTTTTTTTATTTCATCCTGTTTTAGAGTTGTGATAAAACCCTCACAACTCTAAAACAGGATCAACAAAAAAAAAAATTTGAAAAAAATTGAATTTTTATTTTTCCTGGCAATAGAACAAACTTTAAAAGCTCAACCCAGAATTGATATGTTTCAAAATTAAAAACACCAATATCTTCAGAAATTCATGTTCTTTCATATGATGTAAAGTTATTGAGAGGACAAACATTTGGTATTGTTTCACAAATTAAAAACTATGTTCCCGACTAGTTTTGATTTGTTAGACCAAACGCGTTTATGATTAACAATCCGGTCGGCAGCAAGGCCGTAGCCCATGGGGGGGGGGGATATTGAAATTAACCCCCCCCCTCGAAATGTTGAAAAAGTAAAATTATTTTATGTCAAAGCGGCCATGTAAGAGCAAAATCAATATTTTTACCATTAAACCCCCGGAAATTTGTATAGCCGCCTCCGATATTTATTTCTGGCTACGGCCTTGGTCGGCAGTAAACTCCCAACTGTTGTCTTTGATGAACTGGCCCATTTTCTTGTCACTTTTTGACAATCCACATTTCCCTAGGGAAATATGAATTGTCTAAAAGTTTCATATTTCCCTAGGGAAATATGATTATGTTATGATATATTGTAACCAAGGCAATATTACTCATTATTGTATCAATCAGAAAAAAAACAAGTTAATTGTTCAAAAAACACTTTCGCTAAGGTGACTTGATCCAAACTAGAAGTTTAACAACTTTTGAAACATTTTTTTATGAGTGGATTTATACAGAATATTTTAAACTTATAAGTGAGAAAGATTTCTAATTTATAAGTTTAAAATATTCGGTATAAATTCTGTTTTTAATTGTTAATCAAATTGCAAATCATCGCAATGTTTCAGAAATTTAGTACAACGAATGAAATTGAAACGAACATATAATTTCGAATGTTTAATATTGATTTCTGACAATTTTCTTATTTTTCTTTGTGTACCCACTGAGCAAAAACAAACAAATAACGTTATATCAACATTGTAGCAACATTAAACGTTGTTTCAATGTTGATGAAACATTACTTTACTGTTTGCTCAGTGGGTAGTTTTATAAATTCGTAATGTGGCTAAAGTTACATTCCATTATTTGGACCATCCGCAATTTTTTTTTAGATTTAAATATATTTACACCCTTCAATAATTTTTAGACATAACAAATAAGTCGTGTAGATGCCAAATCGGTTACATCCAAGAGAGTTTTTTTTTTTTATTTCAGGAGAGCAAAAACGCGTTAAAGTCCCAAAATTAATTTTTCAAAAATATCGTGTTTTTAGAAACAATCAGCATTTTAGTTTAGTTTCGTTTTTATTCGAAACAATGGATGTAACTGGTTCAATTTGAAACTACAAATAAGTGTTCCCACTCCCAGACTAACCATGGAGTAAAATTTCGAGTTTAGAAAAGCCCCGCGTAGAAAATTTGTCGAGGGTCGCGCAGCGACCCGAGACAAATTTTCGCGGGGCTTTTCTAAACTCGAAATTTTACTTCATGCGCCACGCGTATAAAACACTGATTTAAAGTGAAGTTAAAAATGCACTGAAAACCAACCCAACTTCGATATTTTTTTCAAAATTGGATGTTTTCCTTAATATCCATGCTGTAAACCTACAGATATTCATTGTTTTCTTATAAAAAATCTTCGATTCCCTGTAGTCCTTCGGTTTCCGCAGACCACGATTGGTCCTTCGTGTTGTAGCCTTTGTAAAATGGTAATAAACTTAGTAATCTAGTGATCCTTTGGAATTGGAAATTTCTAAGAACGAGTGTTGTCCACTCCCAGACTAAGCATGAGGTAAAATTTCGAGTTTAGAAAAGCCCCGCGTAGAAAATTTGTCGAGGGTCGCGCAGCGACCCGAGACAAATTTTCACGGGGCTTTTCTAAACTCGAAATTTTACTTCATGCGCCACGCGCATAAGACACTGTTTCAGCGTAGAATCTGAAAACATACACGACCAAACCTGGTTCTTGTTCGTGTATAGTCGGGTATAGTCGGGTATAGACGTTTATGGTCGGGTATTGTCGTGTGTGTTAAACACTTTACGTTACACTGTTTTTGTTTATGCTTGTGAAAATGTTGAATTTTAATTGAAATTCACTTTTAACGAGTGTTTTCCACTCCCAGACTAAGCATGAAGTAAAATTTCGAGTTTAGAAAAGCCCCGCGTAGAAAATTTGTCGAGGGTCGCGCAGCGACCCGAGACAAATTTTCACGGGGCTTTTCTAAACTCGAAATTTTACTTCATGCGCCACGCGTATAAAACGCGATGGGTGCCGCGTTTGCTGACTATGGATCCACCACTACACACCAGAAACCAAGTAGCAGTCGAAACAGAGGATTTCTCCAGGCGAATCTGCTCCGAAGAAGGCAAAGACTGTCCCATCGGCTGGAAAGGTCATGGCCACCGTTTTTTGGGATTCGCAAGGTGTGATACACATTGACTTTTTGCAGAAGGGAAGAACTATCACGGGACAACACTACGTCGATTTATTGGATCAATTCAACGGCATATTAAAGGAGAAACGGCCTCATTTGCAGCGAAAAAAAGTGCTCTTCCACCATGACAACGCGCCGGCCCATTCATCCCGAATCGCCAATGCTAAATTGGTTGAATTCGGCTACGAGGTGGTGCCGCATCCCCCGTACTCTCCAGACCTGGCCCCGTGCGACTTCTTTTTGTTCACAAACATGAAGACTTGGCTCGGAGACAAGCGCTTTACGTCAAATGAGGAGGTCATCGCCGCCACTAAAGCTTATTTTGCAGAGTTCCCGAAATCATATTTTTCTGAAGGCTTAAAAAAGTTGAAGCACCGCTGGGAAAAGTGTATTGCCCTGCAAGGGTACTATGTTGAAAAATAAAAAATAAAACCTGTTCAATTACTGCGTTTTTTTGCCCATTCCAGAAACTTTTCAATCTACCCTGTACATGAAGGAAAAGTACCAACCCTGTCTCTTTTAGATTTGCAATATTTCCAAAAAGCATTAACATTATTTGGTATGTTATTTTCAATATTACGAATGTAGATAAGGTGGTCATTTTGAATAAGTCTTTTGCAGTCTGATCTTAATTTGGAAAAGGTGTTGTAATTTTTTATACATCCAGTATTCTTAAATTTTTTGTGTGCAAGACGTTTACTTTTAATTAACTTAATTAACTATGGCGAAAACCATTTAGGAAAATGAGACTTTACTTTTCTCCTAACTGGAACATGTTTATACAAGATATTGTATAATATTTCATAGAAAATATCAACAGCATCATCAACATAACTAGGCTAGGAACAACAGAGTCAAACTGGTCTGGGTTCCGGGACACGCAGGGATCAAAGGCAATGAAATTGCCGACAACCTTGCCAAGGAAGGGTCCAAGACTCTATTTGTCGGACCAGAACCTTACAGTGGAATAACTAAAGTCCGCATCAAGGGGATGATTCGGGAATGGGAAGATGCTGCCAAAAGTGCTCACCTGAGAAACACACCTGGTCTGCGGCAGGCGAAAAGCTTCATCGCCTTCTCTGCCGTAAGAGCCGGACAGTTTCTCAGGTTAAGCAAGGGCAACCTAAGGCTCATAACCGGCCTTCTAACTGGACACTGTCCTCTGAAGTACCACCTCACCAAGATGGGTCAGACAACTGATGCCAACTGCAGGTTCTGCAACGAGGCACAAGAAACAACAGAGCACCTACTTTGTGAATGCCCTGCCTTGTCCCTTCAAAGAGGGAACTACCTGTCATCGGCCAGTTTAAACACCGAGGAATTGGTACACATTAACCCTCAAGTTATAGTAGACTTCATAAGAAGTCTAGACATTGAGGGACTCAAGTAGGTCAGGGATAGTTACAAAAGATCTTTTAGGTCGAGGTAACTTCGAAAGGCCCAGAGGCCACACGACCCACCGACCCCATAACATAACATAACATAACATAACTACACAACTAGATTCTAAATGGTATGCCCAATTGATACTGCTTGTTTCATTACAAATAGCATTAATATTACAGTTCATAAAGTCCAAAAGAGTTTTTTTTTATTTTAGGGGAGCAAAAACTCGGTAAAGCCCCAACACTAATTTTTCAAAAATATCGTGTTTTTACAGACAATTAGCATTTTAGTTTAGTTTCGTTTTTTCGAAACAATGGGTGTAACTGGTTCAATTTAAAACTACAAACAAGTGCTTCCACTCCCAGACTAAGCATGAAGTAAAATTTCGAGTTTAGAAAAGCCCCGCGAAAATTTGTCGAGGGTCGCGCAGCGACCCGAGACAAATTTTCGCGGGGCTTTTCTAAACTCGAAATTTTACTTCATGCGCCACGCGTATAAAACACTGAAATATTGTATCAAAATTGACATTCTCCGTAAATAACACGACAATAACTTATTACGACAATTTTCAATTGTTTCAATGATGAAACAAACGAGTGTCTTCCACTCCCGGACTAAGCATGAAGTAAAATTTCGAGTTTAGAAAAGCCTGAAAATTTGGCTCGGGCGCGTAGCGAAGCGGAGCGACCGAGCCAAATTAGGCTTTTCTAAACTCGAAATTTTACTTCATGCGCCACGCGTATAAAACAATGATTTCAAGTGAAAATCTGTGAATATACTGCTTAAGTTTAATATCACGTTAATAAATATTACAAATGCTTATTTCGTGTACCCAAATCTTCGCACCTCGAGCAATTTGCTTTCGGATTTTTTCTTTTAGTTATACAATAAATACATATCTTGTAGAAAATTGTTTAATATCACGTTAATAAATATTACAAAAGCTTATGTAAAGTTATTTAAATAAAAAACACTTGGTATTGTTTCACAAATTAAAACTTTATTCCTACTAGTTTCAGTTTGTTAGACCATTTTTAAAGGAATGTATTTTATTTAAATAACTTTACATATTCTAATATGTTTCACCAAGTGCCAGATGAGAAATTAATTCAAGAAATTTACAAAAGCTTATTTCGTATACCCAAATCTTCGTACTTCGAGCAATTTGCTTTCTGATTTTTTCCTTTAATTGTACAATAAATACTTATCTTATAATAAATTGCTCGAATTTTGTTGAAAGCGCATGATTTGGTTAGATCAGTGGTCTCCAAACTACGGCCCGCGGGCCAAATCCGGCCCGCGACTTGCATGAATCCGGCCCGCGATTGTTTGTAATTTTTTTTGTAAATGTCATATTTTGAAATATTGTAACAATTGTTCCTTACATTTTTCATAATTTTATAAAATTAATCGGATCTAGGCCGACTTTATTATGTAGAATTGTATTTGTGGCCCGCGAAGAAGATAGTTTGGAGACCCAGGGGTTAGATGAAACAAATATTTTTCAAATTGATTAATGTAAGTTGTATATTTTGAACTTCAATTGAAATCCGTGTTTAATACGCGTGGCGCAAGAAGTAAAATTTCGAGTTTAGGAAAGCCTGAAAATTTGGTTTGGTCGCTCCGCGCTTCGCGCGACGCGACCAAACCAAATTTTCAGCCTTTTCTAAACTCGAAATTTTACTTCATGCTTTGTCTGGGAGTGGAAGACACTCGTTTGTTACATCATTGAAACAATTGAAAATTAACGTAATAAGTTTATTGTCGTGTTACTGACAGAGAATTTCAATTTTGATACAAGTGTATTCAAATATTATTTAGTGTATTTCTAGCTTCACAATATTTCAGTGATTTATACGCGTGGCGCATGAAGTAAAATTTCGAGTTTAGAAAAGCCCCGTGAAAATCTGTCTCGGGTCGCTGCGCGACCCTCGACAAATTTTCTACGCGGGGCTTTTCTAAACTCGAAATTTTACTTCATGCTTAGTCTGGGAGTGGACAACACTCGTTCTTAGAAGTTTCAAATTGAAGGATCCCTCTAGATTACTAAGTTTATTACCATTTTACAAAGGCTACAGCTCGAAGGACCAATCATGGTCTTCGGAGACCGAAGGACTACAGGGAATCGAAGTTTATTTACAAGAAAACAACGAATATCTGAAGGTTTACGGCATGGATAGGAAAGAAAACATTCAATTTTGAAAAAATATCGAAGTTGGGCTGGTTTTCAGTGCGTTTTTAACTTCACTTGAAATCAGTGTTTAATACGCGTGGCGCATGAAGTAAAATTTCGAGTTTAGAAAAGCCCCGTGAAAATTTGTCTCGGGTCGCTGCGCGACCCTCGACAAATTTTCTACGCGGGGCTTTTCTAAACTCGAAATTTTACTTCATGCTTAGTCTGGGAGTGGAAACACTTGTTTGTAATTTCAAATTGAACCAGTTACATCCATTATTTCAAAAAAAAAACGAAACTAAACTAAAATGCTGATTTATCTAAAAACACTCGTTCAAAACATAAAATTGAACGCTTTTACAAAATAAATGAATGCCTAAAAATTTACAGCGAATACATCGGGATTGTATACACATCCCGATGTATTCGCTGTAAATTTTTAGGCATTCATTTATTTTGTAAAAGACAAAAATCCCTGTCTATCGTGATTTTAATTGCGATTACAAACGTGTAATTATCAATCAAAGATAAGACGAAAATAAACACGCATAAAGGTTTTTGAAAATCGGCCAGCAGCGTCGCGACGCGACGATAATAACTACCGAGCAACCACCGACGGCGTCGTTAAACATCCGCACAACCACATGTTTAATAATAACAATAATAACTGATGTACTCACGGTTTCCTTTTTGCCGCCGCCGGACGATCGGTACTTCCAAAAAGAGGGCCTCTGGTAGGACATTTTGGGCTTCTTCTTGGGCCGCCACTGAAAACGAAAAATCGTAACCGCGCGGAAAATTCGCGAGAAATGTTCGGTGGGGTGGTGGGAGTTTGGTCGGTTGCTTAAGCCCCGGTTTCCGTTTATATTTAGGATGGTTTTATTGTCTGGCCAGCTGTTTGGCAGCGGAAACGGATTTTCGTATAAGATATTAGTTTTTTTTCTTGAGATGAGAATCATAACACTAACACTAACACATACGCACTCGCGTAGATGTGATGCACGTAGGCGTTTCTAACAAATTTGCGAATTTGCTGCATTTTTTTTATCTTACGCGCTTGTATTAGGTTATATAAAAAGTTTCAAATATCTATTGTATAACGCTACAATTGTTTCGCCACACAATCTTCTTACATGAGTTATTGTGAGCTATTAGGATACATATCTTTCACTATGTTCTCATTAATCACTTGGTGAAACATGATTAAATATATTATTTATTGAATCTCAGAGGTTTGGAAATACAAAAGGCAATAAAAGCCGGAAAACACATAGTTAATGACAACGACGAACTTTGGATTTCCCCAATATTAAACACCCTTACTACCTGATTGGAAATAGAAGCGGAAGAAAAACAACTGCTCCCGGAAGTGCAAGCGGGCTTCAGAACAGGACGATCCACTGTGGAGCAGATAGCTACACTAAACTGGATTATCGAAAAGACGATGAGCTAGAAGGAGAAAGTGTTTTTGATGTTCATAGATCTGAAGGCTGCGTATGATTCGGTAGAGAGAAAGTGGTTGATAGAGACTGAAAGAAATGGGTATATCAGAGCAAGTGGTGAATTGGGTGAACGAAGTCTACAGAAGTACATGGTGTAAAGTAAGAGTGGGAGAGTCGTGCTTTGAGGTGCAAAGAGGAGTGAGACAGGGATGCCCGTTAAGCCCGCTACTATTTAATCTGTATGTGGCTGATCTAGAGGCAGTACTGGAGAGGGGTCAGGCAGGAGGAATAGTAGTAGGGAGTGAAAAGGTCTGGAGCCTGTCATATGCAGATGATGTAGTAGTATTGGCAAAGACGATGAGTGAAATAAGGGAAGTGAAAGAGAGGCTTGAAAGGTATTTTGTAAGAAGAGGATTGACAGTAAATGTTAAAAAAACAAAGTGGATGGTATTTAAGAATAGGGGTGGGAGGAGGACGAATGAGGTAATGAGATGGATGGGGGAGGAAGTAGAAAGAGTGAAAGAATTTAAATACTTAGGGTATGTGTTTTCAGAGAGTGGGAACAGATCGTCACATATAGAGTGGGTGTGTAAGAAAGTGAGAGTAGCTATGGCGCGAATGCGAAGAGTATGGGAAGGAATGCTAGAGGAGAATGTATTGATGAAACTGACTTGGTGGGATGCGTGCATAAAAGCGATTATGTTGTATGCGGCGGAAGTATGGGGTGTGAACGGATCTGAAAAAATAGAGAAGGTACAGCTGCGATACTTGAAAACAATGCTAGGGTTAGAGAGAACAACGCCGAACTATATAGTATTGCAGGAGTGCCAGCGTATGTCGGTAGAATGGACGGCGAATGGACGGCTTAGGGGAGGAGAGGTTGGTGAAGCAGGCGTGGTGGGGGTGTTACAGCGGATGGCAAAGGACGGGCAGAGGAGGAAGATGGATGAGCGAAAGGGAAAACATACAAAAAAGAGTAGGGGGACATTTCTTCCACTCCATTTTTTCCACTCTATTTCTTCCGCTCTATTTCTTCCACCGCACTTTTCTTCCGCCAAGACTATTCTTCCACCAAGACTTTTCTTCCATCAATTTTTACCACAATTTTTTTTACAAAATTACATTTTTATTACAATTTTTTAAATCTTAATGTTATGACCAATCGCCCGCAAGTTGTTTACAATTTCTCCGTCTTCTTTTCTCCTTTCGTATTCGCGATCAATATTTGAAATTTTTTCCTTCCGCTTTACTCTACTCTGTTGTTCAGCTTTCTTTATTTTTCGACCGATGTCTAATTCACGAAACATTGTTTCCGTGTCACCTTGCTCCTTTTGCAATTCTACCAAAAATGCATATAAGCTAGGGTGATCTTTCTCGACAACTACTGAAAAACGATTGTGCCAGCCCTCGGACATGTTATTGGTGCGGTACGTGTTCTGCCGGACCGCATCAAACATATTCCACAGGGACGGTAGATATTGTGCTATGGTAGCGCGTCGCCTTCCTCTCGCTGGCCTGCCTCTAACATAATTAATTTCGAAGTAGTCTGCGATTACGGAAAACTCCTCTGGAATATCATCCAAAAAAAAAATCGAATGCCTCATCCACGTCTTCCAGCAGGACAAATGCAATCGCGCACATCATCTGTGCCGCTTCTTTTATCGACCGATCTTCAGGATCATTATAGGCCTGCTGGAGGCCTTCCGCTTGAATCCGGCGAAAAAATTGATTGCCTCAAGTGGAAAAAGCAAGCCTTAACGTTGGTATTCGGCTGCAGTTCGGCTGCATTCAAAATCGCCAGTTCGAAGTCGGTCATAATTGTTGTTAGGAAAAGGCGGAAACCATGCCTTTCTATCTCGTTCCTCAAAACTTCGAAAACCTGATAAGATATTTATATTAGGTTAAATTATCAACTAAGTTATTCACTAGAAATTAGAAAGACAGATATTAGACACCTTTTCATAAGCTTTTTGGGTTTTGTTCTCCATTAGTGCGTAAGCAACAGGTAATGCGACGCTTTGTTCAACTCCATTCGTGACTTGGACAAGACCCGCAAGGACAGCGAACAGTTGGAAAAAAATGGACGGTACAACTTTGAAAGTTCCGTCGACAAACCACATAGCGCTCCTTGCTAAACGTCTGAATTTTTTTTGTTGCGAATATCAATATTCTTCCGACGGATTCGTCCGCATCCGGATCATCCCGAGAATCATAGGTTAAAAATTGTGCTCCGCTTAAGGTGTGTTTGTATGTTTGGGGCAGGTCGCCCAGCTGGTCCATCGTCGTCGGATTTGTGGGCATATCTTTAAGGCGTTGCCGCTGAATCGCTTTTCACAAATTACTCCTCTCTGGCAGTTCCGATAAAACTCCAGCTGGAGCTATGTTCTCAAGAGCTGGGCCGGCGGAGCTTCGGGATGCTCTTCAGCGCGTCTTTTCAATCTGTTTCTTAATTTTAGCGCCTCAACGGCCTCAACATTTGGGGCATGATCATCATGCGGCTACTGGTCAGGGCCTCTGACAACTTCTACGACCTATTTTTATATTACTTATTACAATTAAGTAAACTCCATCGATTTAATTTACCTGTCCATGAGTTAAGTGAGCCATGGTGACGGCACGTGCTCTGCACTCAGGATACTCTTTGCATTTCCAATTGATCCGACCTTTTTTTTCTTCACTTTTATAATAGAGGTAGCCATCTATATGAAGGATTGGATTTTTGACTCCTTGTAAAAGTTCCACAATCATTTTGAATGAAACTGCAAAATTTTGCTAACGCTGGCGAACTAACAGAATTGACTTGTTTGGTTGTTTACTTTGAAGTTGGCTATAGACGTCAAATTTAGAATGTTTGAATAAAGAAAGTGGAACCAGAAATAGCGGAACTAAATTAGTGGAAAAAAGAATTCGGAGGAAAATATGTACAGTGGAAAAAATAATTGGTGGAAGAAAAGTACTGGTGGAAGTAATGGAGTGGAAAAAATGGGGTACAATCCACTTTTTTAGGTGGTCGGTGGGTTTCGTAGAAAAGAAATTGGGAAGGGGGGAGAAAATATAAGTGGAAGTGGGAGAAAGGTTTAAAGATGTAGAGCTGCAGATAAGGTAGAAGAGCATCCAAGGGAGCAATTACAACCCCAGTTATAAGGACCTGCATTTCTTCGGAAGCCATCCCCGGTATTTCACGAATTTGAGTGAGCAGGAGGTGCGTATGTTCGCGAGATTCAGGTGTAGCAATGAAGAGAGAGGAAGGAAAGTATGGATGGGGGAAATGTTTACAAGGTGTGTGTTTTGTAGAATGGATAGGGATGTGTGGGAGCACTGGATGAATGGCTGCAAAAATGTGTTTATAGAGGGGAGTATGAAGGTAAGAGGCGTGTGGAGACTTTAGATGAGAGCGCAAGTAAGATAGAGGTGGTGAAAGAGTCGGTAAGGCAGAGGGCAGGGAGGTGTAGCTAGATGCAAAACAGTGGCGGACAGCAGAGGAGCTCGCATTGGAAGTAGAGTAGAAGAGTATATTATGTAATATATAATTTGTAGAAGTTTATGCCAAATAAAGGTTTATGATAGATACTCCCTAATTATGTATATATAGTTTGTAAAAATTTAATTTCTGTACATTCCTTGATAATGGCTAGAAGCCGAAACTAGTCGGAATAAATCAAATATTTTGTGAAACGAACCAAGAGATTTTTATTTAAATAATATTCGTACTTATTTATATATTAGGATATAATTGAAGGTCAGCGCCTCGCGTATTAAACACTGAAATATTGTGAAATTCAAAGTATACTTCTCCAAATCAGTAATTAAAAATTTACTACTGAAGCAGCATTAAACATTTATTGCTAAACACAAATATTTTCAATTTCACTTGTACTCAGTGTTTTGTACGCGTGGCGCATGAAGTAAAATTTCGAGTTTAGAAAAGCCCCGTGAAAATTTGTCGAGGGTCGCGCAGCGACCCGAGACAAATTTTCACGGGGCTTTTCTAAACTCGAAATTTTACTTCATGCTTAGTCTGGGAGTGGAAAACACTCATTTAAAGCTTGGAATTGAACTCATTAAATAAGAAAAGAAAAACAACAATGACTCAAAAAGCATACGTTGAATCGGGGTATGTATACTTGAAACAAAATTCCCTGTATGTATAATTTCGTACCAAACAAAGTGAAAAATTCTAGATTGTTTTACGAAGGATGGTGACACTTTCAAATTGCTTGCTGGCAGCTCTAAATATTTTGATAAACAAAAGAATCTTATGATTTAGCAATTAGAAATTTAATATTCAACAATTGGCATTCAAACAATTTTGCCCTGAGAGTTGTACAAAAAAGCCAAATTACTTGAGTGGAAAATTGATTTGATGATTCCGTAATAATGGGATACATTCCATACATCTAAGCAATTTGAATGTATACAATTTGCTTCAGTTTTTATTATTACTAAACCATTTTTCCGACTGAATATTAAATCCACCATAAATACGTCCATAAAATCCTGAAAATCCACACAGCAATATGAAATTGTTTTATCCTAACATTGTATTTTTTATTTACTCAGTATACTTAAAAATAATTTTAAGTTATGAAATTGATCATTCGACAGAAGAAATTATTAATAATGGTGATAAAGATGGACTAATAAAATCAAAATGTGTGAAGTACCGTGCGATCGTTTAAAACATGATTTAGAGTAGGCTTTGAGTTGTATATTAGATTGGCACTACTAACTGTTAACACATAGTTTACCATAACCTTAAATTTATTCCATCATTTCATTGGACCCGTTTATCAGAAACAACAGCAGTTGGTAGCTTACTGCAAACTGCTGATGACTAAACTATTAATCGTGAACGTGTTTGGGATTTTTCCAATCGTACAAAATAGACTGCCTAGAGTACCGTTCATTAGATACCAACGTACATCACAAACAAATCCAAACATTGTCAACGGGAGGGAAGGTACCCCACGCTGATTACCAACTAACTCATGTTGGTTGAGTTAAAGAGAGATGAGCAACTAACTTTTGAAACACGTATGCTGTTTTAAATTATTTATTTTAAAAAATACAACAAAAAAAAAACATTAAAACAACAAACAGAATAAGAACAAGAGAAGCGCAGTGCACGAGTTACAGGACAGACTTGGTGTGGCTTCGGCGTCGCAATCGGGAATTTCTACTAGCCCAGCGGTGGCGTCTGGGTAGTGGTGGCTTCTGGAGGGAGGCGGCGTCCAAGTAACAATACGGCGTCTCGGTGTGAGACGACGTCGGTGGGGTGGTGCGTCTGGCTGGACCCGGTGACAGCAACAAACACTACTACTGCTCGTAGTGCGGGACGTCGGGAACGACGGCGGAACGGCTAGCGTTGGCGTCGGGCAAAGATTCCTGGCGTCGGTGGGTTGCTGGCTTGGCCTGGATCCGGCGGTAGCAACGAACGCTACACTGGAGCGTCGTTGTGGCGTCGAGGCGAATGCGCTGGCAATCGGGTTCTCGGCGTCCTGGTCCAAGAACAGGTACGACGACTGGGACGGCTAACGTCAGCGTCGGTTGTTTCCTGTTGTTGGAATCTCCTTCTGGCGGCAGGAACGACGGCTAAGACATCTGGCGTCGGCGTCGGTCAGAGCTTCCTGGCTCAGAGAGAAGAGTCGAGGAACGGAAGTTCCTCTTGAATCGACATGCTGTCCCCTGTACAGCACAAGAGTGGACTGCCTTTCTGGATGCCGTCCCCCGGTATTTATATCCCGAAAATTGGCGTGGAAAAGGGAGGGTTTGAGGACTACGTGACCGTTGGCAAAGAATTCGCTAGAAAGCAATTATTATTATTAAGTCAAAGTAAAATTTGACGTGAAGATGTTCTTCCAACGATAATCTGGTAGACATGATTGATTGTTGGTCGGTTGTCGGCCCCGTACGACTGTGTTCCTGTTCTTTTTGTGTTTCAATCCTTCAAAAAGTTAGTTGCTCTCTCAAGGTGTGGGCTTAACACGGCCGCTAGGTTGGGCGCCATTTGTCAACGGGAGGGAAGGTACCCCACGCTGATTACCAACTAGCTCAGGTTGGTTGAGTTCAAGAGAGATGAGCAACTAACTTTTGAAACACATATGCTGTTTTAAATTATTTATTTTAAACGAAAATAAAACAAATAAAACATTAAAACAACAAATAGGACAAGAACAAGATAAACAGTCCACTCTTGTGCTGTACAGGGACAGCATGTGGATTCAAGAGGAACTTCCGTTCCTCGACTCTTCTCTCTGAGCCAGGAAGCTCTGACCGACGCCGACGCCAGATGTCTTAGCCGTCGTTCCTGCCACCAGAAGAAGATTCCAACAACAGGAAACAACTGACGCCGACGTTAGCCGTCCTAGCCGTCGTTCCTGTTCTTGGATACCGACGCCGAGAGCCCGATTTCCAGCGCAGTCGCCTCGACGCCTCAACGACGCTCCAGTGCAGCGTTCGTTGCTTCCGCCGGATCCAGAGCAGGCTAGCAACCCACCGACGCCAGGAAACTTTGCCCGATGCTAACGCTAGCCGTTCCGCCGTCGTTCCTGACGTCCCGCACTACGAGCGTAGTGTTCGTTGCTGCCTCCGGATCCAGCCAGACGCACCACCCCACGGACGCCGTCTCACATCGAGACGTCGTCTTGCTACTTGGACGCCGCCTCCATCCGGAAGCCACCACTAGCCAGACGTTACCGCTGGGCTAGTAGAAATCCCGATCGCGACGCCGACGCCACACCAAGCCTGCCCTGTAACTCGTGCATTGTTCTCTTGTTCTTGTCCTATTTGTTGTTTTATTTATTTTATTTTCGTTTAAAATAAATAATTTAAAAAAGCATATGTGTTTCAAAAGTTGGTTGCTCATCTCTCTTGAACTCAACCAACCTGAGCTAGTTGGTAATCAGCGTGGGGTACCTTCCCTCCCGTTGACAACATGTTGAAACATTTTGATGAACGGGCCTATTGATTTTTTATACAGAGAATATTATACCGGGTGCTGATCCGACCGCTCGGTAATAGCAATTTACATGTAAAATCACACTTTTGCAGTTTCCTGTTTCCCTAATTATTTTAGAGCAAAAGCATGAGAGATCAAAGTTGTTCAGATTTAAAATGCTATATGATAGGTCCAAAATAGGACTAAAAAGCACAAGAGATCAAGTTGTTCAGAATTTAAAATGGTGTATGATAGGTCCGTATTTATTTTCAAAATAGTACTAATAGTACAAGAAAACGAAGATATAAATTAGTAATAATTTGAAAAAAATTACAATAGCCAAGATTTTAAAACAACATTTTGCGTCATCAACAACTATCAGTTGTTTTTAATAAAATCAAATTAAATGCTTAACCCATTAACAGCTAAGCAATTATAGAGTTAACTCAAATAGTTGGTTTTAGGTAAAAATGTTGCACATATTTTTATGATTTCTATGAATGGTTTATTGTATGACATACTTTGAATTTTTCTTTCAAATATACATAATGTATACGATGTAAATTTTATGCATTCGTCGATTTTACAAAAAAAAAAACGTGCAATATGGAGTTTATAACGAGTTTTTCCACTCCCAGACTAAGCATGAAGTAAAATTTCGAGTTTAGAAAAGCCCCGCGTAGAAAATTTGTCGAGGGTCGCGCAGCGACCCGAGACAAATTTTCACGGGGCTTTTCTAAACTAGAAATTTTACTTCACGCGCCACGCGTATAAAACGCTGAAATATTGTGAAGTTAGAAATGCACTGCCATTTTTTATGAGAAATAATCGAAATATTTAAAAAACGTCTTAAAGTCAGGTGAAATAATATAATATATCAAATTAACATATTTAATAATTTAATTAACAAAAACATGATAATGTTGCGTGTATGCATCAATTGCGCTTAATGGGTTAAAGAGAACTCCATTAGCGGCTAAACATTGACCAAGTCTATCATAAAAATGTCTGCGAACATTTGCAAGTTGCCGGTTCGTTATTTTGTTGCATTCTTCCGTAATTTTGTTTTTCAGAACCTTGATGTTAGCATGTCTAGCACCGTATATTTTTGATTTTAAGTGGCCCCATATAAAGAGCTTATTTGATGATAAGTCTGGTGAACGAGCTGGTCAATTCACCGGTCCGCCTCGTCCAATCCAGGTATTTGGATAGCAAATAGTTAAATACTCAGTGACATCTCTTGTAAAATGCGCAGGACATCCATCCTGTTGGAACCATACCACTGCGACGGCATCTATGGCGGGCCAATCTCCGATTGAAGCAGCTCAAGGTATTTTCTCCCGTTTAAGTGCCCATCAACGAAGAAGGAGCCTATAATATTAGATCTGTATATTCCTAACCATACGTTAACTGACTGCGGGTATTCGGAATGGTTATCGATCACCAAATGCGGGTTATCCGTATCCCAATAGCAATAATTTGTTACCGGGGATTATTTTAATCTCCGGCAACAAGAATTGTAAATATTATTTACAATTATTCTTTTATTTAAAATGAGTTCGTACCCAGCAATTGCCTGGTCCAAAGGATTATCTCCCGCGGTTCGAACCGTGCCTAGGCCACCATCTACCTGGGCAGGTGTGGCGGATTGTCCCTCGGGCTTTTCAAAATGACCATTTAATGACCACCGTTGCAATTTGAAAGAGGAGAGATTATAAATTTGTATACTTCTTTTAAATTGCAGCTTAACGGTTGTTTGGATTTGAGAGCTTGCTGGAAGTAATTATGTTGTCTGTAATAATTACTTTCTAGCGAATTCTCTGCCAACGGTCACGTAGTCCTCAGAACATCCCTTCTCCAAGCCATTTTTCGTGGCATAAATACCGGGGGATAACATCCAGGAAGGCAGTCCACTCTTGTGCTGTACAGGGGCAGCATGTGGATTCAGGAGGAACTACCGTTCCTCAACTCTTCTGTCTGAGCCAGGAAGCTTTGACCGACGCCAGACGTCCTAGCCGTCGTTCCTGAGGCCAGAAGGAGTTTCCAACAACAGGAAACAACCGACGCCGACGTTAGCCGTCCCAGCCGTCGTTCCTGTTCTTGGACCAGGACGCCGAAAACCCGATAGCCAGCGCAGTCGCCTCGACGCCACAACGACGCTCCAGTGTAGCGTTCGTTGCTTCCGCCGGATCCAGGCCAGGCCAGCAACCCACTGACGCCAACGCTAGCCGTTCCGCCGTCGGTTCTGACGTCCGGCACTACGAGCGTAGTAGTAGTAGTCCGGATCCAGCCAGACGCACCACACCACCGACGCCGTCTCACACCGAGACGCCGTCTTGCTACTTGGACGCCGCCTCCCTCCAGAAGCCACCACTAGCCAGACGCCACCGCTGGGCTAGTAGAAATTCCCGATCGCGACGCCGACGCCACACCAAGTCTGCCCTGTAACTCGTGCACTGTTGCTCTTGTTCTTGTTCTGTTTGTTGTTTTATTTATTTTATTTTGTTTAAAATAAATAATTTAAAACAGCGTTTCAAAAGTTAGTTGCTTATCTCTCCGTAACTCAACCAACCTGAGCTAGTTGGTAATCAGCGTGAGGTACCTTCCCTCCCGTTGACAAATGGCGCCCAACGTGGGGCCGTGTTAACCCCAAACCTTGAGAGAGCAACTAACTTTTTGAAGAATTGAAACACAAAAAGAACAGGAACACAGTGGTACGGGGCTGACAACCGACCAACAATCAATCATGTCCACCAGATTATCGTTGGAATAACATCTTCACGTCAAATTTTACTTTGACTTTTTCGACAAATCCTTCAAAACCCACGCGATATTTACGGACAGGATGAAGGTGGATTACGCCCTCAGCGGACTCGAAGGACCACTCGTCGACAGGTGCAGGAGTACGTTGAAGAACCGGTACACAACGTGGGAAACTCTTCGCACAGTGCTGTTTCGCCTCTTCGCGTTTATTCCGTTGCACCAAAAATACTTTGGCAACGGGTGAACTACGCGAAGATGGCGACTGGGAAGAAGTAGAAAAGCTGACGCTCGAGAAGCTCCCCGTTGTGTACCTGTGCAACGTAGCCCAGGAATGTGTGTTGGAGGAACCAGCCTGGGAAGAAGCTCCCGGAATTCCTGCGGATGCTCGGAAATCCGAATTCATCACCGTAGGCTCACACACCTACGAGTTCCCGGAGCAGTTCACCGTTTCCCAGTCCCTTATCGCCAAAGGAACTCGCGAGAAATTAGAGCTAGCCTGGTAATCGCGGGAACCGATTTAGATCACTTGGCCAGTAAAGTTTGTTCTAACTCGGGGTTTTCGACTCAAAAGTCCAAAGCCATAAAACCCCCCGTTGATAAATTTTGCACATTTAGCTCTCCATTTATAGGTCGATTCGTCAGAAAAACAAATGTTGTTAATGAAATATCTATCCACATGGGCCATTTCCATTCATGTTTCACAGAAAACTATTCTAGAACACCTGTCTGGCTCAAAAATATCCTGGGGGTTCGAAAACTTGTACGACTTAAAACTTGTTCTTCTTTAAAATTTTAAGAGCGGTTGTATTGTGCAAATTTAAATCGCCGCCAATTTGCCGAATACTAATGCGGGGATTTGCAACTGCCGCAGCAATAACGTTTATTTCGTTTACATTACCTCGCACAATTTCTTCTTCCTCGGCTATATTTGAAGTATGCTTTAAACAGGGCTGGCAGGGTTGGTTCTAGTTCTGGTTCAAAGGGGAGTGTGCAGTTCTGCACTGCACTTAGGCCCATTGTGCCACCTCCCGTAGATCACCCATCCTCAGTTTAGCCAGCCCACCTTGTTTAGGTATTCTAGCATAGCTGAGGTGGGTAGATCTCTTATGTAGGCCATTGTAGGCCATCTATCAACCAATATGGATTTCCTGATTGACGATAGTGCCGGGCATTCACAAAGAAAATGCCATGCAGTCTCGTCTTCCCTGCTGCAACCTCTACAAGATGGGGAGTCAACTATCCCCATCCTATAGAGGTGCCCGTTTAGTCCACAGTGACCAGTAAGGATGGCAGTTAAGCGCCTGAGATTCCCTCTAGCCAGCTGCAGGTACCGTTTCGCTGATCTCTCATTGGGATACACAAGTGTTTCCTTAGAGAGCTTGCAGCCCTCGATATAATCCCAACGCATCCTGATTTTCTCCAGGGCATTGGTTTGTAACATGTTACACAGGGAGAGAGGAGCTAATCGCACTAGCGGCTCCGGTGAGAGTAGATTCATCCCAGCCGCAGCTCTTGCCAGCGCGTCAGCTCTCCCGTTACCTGTGTATCATGCCCTTTCACCCAGCAGACTTCAATGTTGTTGTGCATTGCTGCCTGTCTGAGTTTCCCGTGGCACTCTATTTCAGTCTCTGACGAAGCATAGGCTTTCTGCAGAGACAGAATCGCTTGCCTGCTATCCGTTAAGATTAGTATGGCTACATTTGTCACCTTGCGGTTTATGATGTACTCAGCCGCAAGTGTTATTCCCATCAGCTCCAGTTGCGTGATGGTTCCATGAATTCCCATCGGAACCTTTGCTTGGATTTTTAGGGTTTTAGAGAAAACTCCAAGGCCCGATCCTTCTCTCCTTTTAGATCCATCTGTGTAGATCGTTATAGCAGACTCTCTCATCCGCTTAGTGGGTTAAACAGTAACGTTGTAGGGTGTGTTTCGTATTAGTGTTGGTACACATCAGTCATTAACAGCCTCTAAAAGAGGTATATCTCTACAGACATTCCTCCAGAGGTGTCCTCTAACTTCCCAACAGCTGTTACTGTTCCAAATCCCACTGCACTGAAGGCGAAGTATAGTCGCCATGGCCTCCTTCTCCACGTGGATATCAAGTGGTGGAAGGCATAGCATGACTTCCATCGCCATCGTCGGAGTAGTGTGCATGGCGCCTGTTACACTAAGACAGACTGTCCCCTGCACTTGCGAGAGTTGCTTCCTCGTGGTCTTCTGTTTGGTTCTGGGCCACCAAACTGAAGCTCCGTAAGTCAGCATGGGCCTTATGACAACTGTGTACAACCACAGAGTCGTGCGTGGTTTCAAACCCCAGGTTTTCCCCACTGCCCGACGACATTGCCAGAAGGCCCTTATAGCTTTGTCTGTTTTGATGTCGATGTGCGCTTTCCAGCTCAGTTTCCTGTCGAGAGTGATGCCCAGGTATTTCACCTCGTCGCTGTACTGCAAGTTGCAGTACAGGCTGGCAGGGTCCATATTTTACTTGCTTTAAAATCACGTTCTGAATTGTGGAGATAGCGAGTATCGGCCGATTGGGATATAAACCAGCAAACAAGTTTCGAACTTCATTTACACTATTACCCCAAAAAAACCACTTCAGAAATATGTTTTTTTCAGCTATTGTATAAGACAGTGATGGGGAAACTACGGCCCGCGGGCCAAGTCCGGCCCGCGGAAAGGTTCAATCCGGCCCGTTTAAGAGTGCCGTGGTGAGAATGTTTGAACGCGTTCTTACTTCGTAATGTGACAACCCGCATAAAAACTACCTACCTACGATTAAGTATTATTTTTTGGCCCGCCACGATTGTCTGGTTATTACAAATGGCCCGTCTTAAAAAAAGTTTCCCCACCACTGGTATAAGACATTATTATGAATTACTTAATTGAAAAGCGCACTTAAATATCGAAACGGAGTGCGATTTTACGAAAAGTCAAAACAGACAGTTGTTGATGACGCAAAATTTTGTTTTAAAATCATGGCTATTGTTATTTTTTCAAATTATTATTAGTTTATATCTTCGTTTTCTTCTATTATTAGTACTATTTTGAAAATAAATACGGACCCATCATATAGCATTTTAAATTCTGAACAACTTTGATCTCTTATGCTTTTGCTCTAAAATAATTAGGGGAGCAGGAAACTGCAACAGTGTGATTTTACATGTAAATTGCTATTACCGAGCGGTCGGATCAGCACCCGGTAAAACACCGAACATTTTTATAAAATACGATTTGTCACATTTAATTTTTAGGTTATGTGTAAATTGGGTTGCCTATATGACCATTACAAATTGTAGCTAATCAATTGCAATTAATGCCTCAACTTGTACATACAGGGAGTTTTTCTTTCAAGTATACATGTCCCAATTACAGCGTATATGCTGTAAATCTTTAGATAATCGTTGTTTTTTTAAAGGAGTTCAATTTGAAACTTATAATGAGTGTGTTCCACTCCCAGACTAAGCATGAAGTAAAATTTCGAGTTTAGAAAAGCCCCGCGTAGAAAATTTGTCGAGGGTCGCGCAGCGACCCGAGACAAATTTTCACGGGGCTTTTCTAAACTCGAAATTTTACTTCATGCGCCACCGGTACAAAACACTGACATATTACGAAGTTTAAAACACACCGCTAAACTTTACATTGAATCAGTGTTTTGTACCGGTGGCGCATGAAGTAAAATTTCGAGTTTAGAAAAGCCTGAAAATTTGGTTTGGCCGCTCCGCGCTTCGCGCTACGCGACCAAACCAAATTTTCAGGCTTTTCTAAACTCGAAATTTTACTTCATGCTTAGCCTGGGAGTGGAGAACACTCGTTTAAAGCTTCAAATTGTATTCTTTTAATACGCCGAGCGTGGTAAAATGTACAACATTTGCATATGTATACTTAAAAGACAAATTTTCGTTATGAAAATGTTCGGTGTTCCATAAAACTCTCTGTATATAAACATCTATGGAATGATAGAATAAATTTGAGGTTATACTAAACTGTGCATTATTATTCAGTAGTGCCAATCTAATTTTAAACTCAAAGCCTACTCTAAATCATGTTTTAAATGATTGCTCGGTACCATGCGATCATTTAAAACATAAATTGGAGTAGGCTTTGAATTTTAAATTAGATTGGCACTACTGAATATTAATACACAGTTTAGTCCCACTGAGCAAAAAACAACAAAACAACATTGTAGCAACATTAAACGTTGTTTTAATGTTGATGAAACATTACTTAAATGGATTTGCTCAGTGGGGCACAACCTCAAATTTATTCTATCATTTCATAGATGTTTATATACAGAGAGTTTTATGTAACACCGAACATTTTCATAAGGAGAATTTTTCTTTTAAGTATACATGTGCAGACGTTGTACATTTTACCACGCTCGGTTTATTAAAATAATACAATTTGAAGCTTTAAACGAGTGTTTTCCACTCCCAGGCTAAGCATGAAGTAAAATTTCGAGTTTAGAAAAGCCTGAAAATTTGGTTTGGACGCGTAGCGCGAAGCGCGGAGCGTCCAAACCAAATTTTCAGGCTTTTCTAAACTCGAAATTTTACTTCATGCGCCACCGGTACAAAACACTGATGTTAAGTTCAGCGGTGTGTTTTAAACTTCGTAATATGTCAGTGTTTTGTACCGGTGGCGCATGAAGTAAAATTTCGAGTTTAGAAAAGCCTGGAAATTTGGTTTGGCCGCTCCGCGCTTCGCGCTACGCGTCCAAACCAAATTTTCAGGCTTTTCTAAACTCGAAATTTTACTTCATGCTTAGCCTGGGAGTGGAAAACACTCGTTTAAAGCTTCAAATTTGACACATAACCTCAAATCGATTCCATCATTCAATTAGCATTCTGGGCAACCGTACAAAAAAAACGCCTGCTCTAATTTATAAATTAAATGATCGCATGGTATTTCCCCACTGAGCAAATCCATTTTAGTAATGTTTCATCAACATTAAAACAACGTTTAATGTTGCTACAATATTGATATAACGTTATTTATTTGTTTTTTGCTCAATGGGTCTATTTACTAAAATTTTAATTGTTTGTTTTAGATGCTAATTATAATAATAGTAATATTTTAAGACATAAACAAACGCATAATTTGGATGTATCACTGATGGATACATTTTTGAAGTTTGATCTTCTAGATGAAACTGCAACTCATTTAGCGAATGCGCCAAATTCTATTTTCAATGAAACCGTTTTCAAAATAAGAAAATGCGCTCTTGATATAATTGATGAATATTCGGAGAACGAATTTTTATGGATAGAAAACGACATCCGCTTATACAGAAATGAAATTTTACATAAAACAAAGAAACCTTATAAAATATTCTCCGCGTACACTACAACGCTAGATCTTGTAAAATTAGCAGTTGTAAATTTGGATAATCCAACTTTAGATAATTTGATTCTTAAAAAATTACAGCGTTTATTAATTTTGGTAATTTACACGGGAGATAATCCACAGTTGTTGCTTGAAAACTTATGGAAATCGAGTTATAATAAAATTGCTGTAATCACTAGAGATTTATTAATTATTGGTTATCCCGAGTTTAAACTGGCGAATTGTAAGCGTGTAATTTACACCCGAGTGTTTGGTAAATGTGGAAATGAAGTACCTAAGGATTTATTCAAATTTGAGACATTGAAAGATTACAAAGGTTGTAAAGTTAAGTTTTTCGCGAACGTTCTGGTTCCTTATGTAATCGACCCGTTTGATTTGAAAAATCCTGGATATGAAATATGGATCTTACAGGATATTTCTCGCAGGTTGAATTTTAGTATAGAGTTTCTTAGGCATAATTTCACAGATTGGGGCAACGAGATGAAAAATGGGAGTTATACTAACATGTATGCATTGTTGCTGGAGAAAAAAGTTGATTTTGTAATGGGAATGGTGATGGGTAACGGAACCTATTTCAGGAATTTCGAAATCACCTATCCACACACTCATGGTAACATCGCTTTTTACTTACCAGCTGCTTCAGTGAATGAACCTTGGAAGAACCTAGTGCTAATATTCGTTCCTGCTTTATGGTACTACATCATAGCAACAATCATTTTGGTGGTTTTAATCTCGTGGATTTTCGGGAAGGCTGTCGGGGAGGAACACCAGCATTTATCGTACTCTTTCACGCAAGTTTGGAGCGTGTTTCTCTTCGTATCAGTCAAAAAACCAAGCTCTAGGCTGATGAAAACTCTGTTTGCTCTGTGGATTTTTTTCAGCTTTATAGTCAACAGCATATACCAAGGCGTTTTAATTTCCTTCCTCACAAAACCAACGTACGAGCATCAAATCGACTCACTTGAAGAAATGGTCGAAGTTAAATTCCCACGCGGTGGATACTACACATTACGCAACCTTTTCAACAACCAAGACTCGAAAACCGATTGGGCTATCTACCAAAACTTCATCAAGTGCGATCTGAGCGTAAGGTGCATGAACAGAACCGCTTTTCAGAAAGACATGGCCACGTTCAAAAACCTCAAACAGATCAGATACGAAATACCCAAATATTATTTAGATGAAAACGGACGTTCCATGCTTCATGAGTTAAAGCCCAGTCTTTTTTTCCACATCTATATGGTTACGTATAAAGGAAGTCCTCTGTATGATAGTGTGAATTTAGTTGTGTTCAGGATGCTACAAAACGGGTTGATTTTTAAGTACATTTCGGATTTGGAAATGAACGTTGTTGGTGTAGCCGATGGGGACGTCGAGCCGTTGACCCTGAAGCATTTACAAGCGGCGTTTTATCTGATTGCTATTGGTTTGGGGTTGAGTTTGGTGGTTTTTGCTTTTGAGATTGTTTTATTTAGAAAACAGGGAAAGTAAATTAAGACTACATTTTGATCGATTTATTTTGAAGAAATAGTTGGTATTTCCTTAGATCTGTTCCCTAAGATCTAAGGAAATACCAACTATTTCCCTACCTATCTGGGCATACAAGTAAACAATTTATTTTTACTTTCTCCGTGAAAAATCAATGGAAAAGCACTGCTTTTTAGAAAAAGCCCAAATGGCCAATTTTAAAGGGAATATCCATTTTTGGTGAACATTCGGAAACCGGAACTGGTTCTTTACTCTTAGGCCTAATTTAGGTATAAATACACCAGCGACGGCTCGCAACCTAACTTCAGGGTCGGCCAGAGACCCAAGGTTATATGTATCAGTTATTGAAAGGTGACTTTGTTGTGCAATTCCTTGTATTTATAAAGCGCGAACACAACCTCAAATTTTGTGTGCCTTGGCGCCATAGATTAAATTAGATTGATAACTCATAGGGGGCTCCACGTATCATGATTTTAGTTAACCGACCCACTCGATGAGACGGCGCTGCAATCGCAAATGACGTCATTGGGCGCGGGGAGCGGGCGGGATTCTTGCTAAGCGGGGTGTGCGGTGCACCCACCATAACATTGAATGGTGGTTGCGGTGCGGGGAACATCGCATGGTATTAAATTACCGTGCGATGCGAAAAATACCAAAGACCTAATGAACATGTTAAATGTATATTTAAAAAGTTATTACAAATATATTTCGCTACATGTCAAAACCTAATTACATTTCACTTCTCAACAAAATGTCTGCAGTTCGTCAAAAAATGCATCTTAGAAATGAAATAAGAGGTCTCCTTATCCGGATAAGGATGTTGGTGTAAGTAGTGTTCTATACAGTCAATTTTTCTTTAAAGTAAACATATGCATAAGCTGTAATTTTTTCGACATTTGTTGTTTTTCAAAAGATTTCAATATAAAGCTTTAAACGAGTGTTTTCCACTCCCAGACTAAGCATAAAGTAAAATTTCGAGTTTAGAAAAGCCCTGTGAAAATTTGTCGAGGGTCGCGCAGCGACCCGAGACAAATTTTCTGGGCTTTTCTAAACTCGAAATTTTACTTCATGCGCCACGTGTATAAAACACTAAAATATTGTAAAATTTATGTATATTCTAATTTCACTTGAAATCTGTTTTATACGTGTGGCGCATGAAGTAAAATTTCGAGTTTAGAAAAGCCCAGAAAATTTGTCTCGGGCCGCTGCGCGACCCTCGACAAATTTTCACAGGGCTTTTCTAAACTCGAAATTTTACTTCATGCTTAGTCTGGGACTGGAAAACACTCATTTAAAGCTTCAAATTGAACTTTAAAAAAAACAAGGAATATCTAAAGATTTACAGAAAATAGGTTAAATTTGAAATACGTATACTTAAAAGAAAACTCCTTGTATGTATAAATACAAATAAAATATTTCCAGAAGAAAGGTATTGTTACTGCAAAAATATTAAGGGGAAAATTTGGTATATGGTGAAACTTATTTCGTAAATCGGGAAATTATTTGACTTATATTTGACAAGGTGAAAGATATTTGGGATATAGTGAATCTCATTTGATCAATAGTGAAATGCAATAGAAAAACCGTGTAATTGAATTTAAGACATTATTTTATGTTCTGAGATCGTACTTTGTGACTAGATGAAATTTCAGAATTGCTTGATCCAACAGCAACGGGAACATTCTCCATGGAAGTATGCTCCTAGCCCGGTGTGAAGAAAATCTCCACGTCCGTGGTTGTTTCATGCATAGTACTTGAAGATCATTCACGAATGCTAGGAAGAAATAAAGTGAAATAATAAAGAGAATAATGTGTTAACTATGTTTGACTGCAGATTTAATTAAAAGAATAGACAATGGCTTAAAAACTTAAAATATTACATAAACTTACGGTTTTAATTATTAATGTTACCGCCCATCCCCAAAGATTCAGAATTGCTTAATCCAACAATAACGGGGATCTACTCCATGAAAAAATGCTCCTAGTTCAGTATGAGGAAAATATCCACGACCATGGATATTTAGTATACTTGAAGATCATCCACATGTACTTGGAAGAAATAAAGAGAAATAATGTAGTAACACCCTGGTTTTAAATTTGTTTGACTGTACACTTATTTAAAATAATACACAGTAGGTTAAAACTTAAAAATATTTTACATACTTAAGGTTGTAATTATTTATGTTTATTAACGCTCATCTCGAGACGATTTTGTCTTCTTCTTCTTCTTCTTGCGTAGTTTATGGCCCTAGCTTTGGAGCTCTGTTGACCAGTCTCAGCTGTTGCTATTTTGGTTTTTTCTTCTTTTTTGTTTTTATTGTGTTATGTTAAGAGTGTTAGGGGAAGTTAGTTAGGATTTTCCCTTGAAAGAAAGAGACAATCACATTACACATATGTTTTGGTATCTGAAAGAAGTGAATAGAGGATGGAGAAACATTTAATAGAATTTGTAGATAGTATATTAGAGATAGATAGAGGTGCCTTTTGGCCTTCTTTGATTAGAGATGTATACACCCTCTGGCATTTTTCGTGATAATTTTTGCAAGAGAAGAAGATGTGGTTTAAATCTCCAAATTCCCCACAGGTGCAATTTGGAGAGGGGGTCATTCCTATTTTATACAGGTGACTTGGTGCGGAGTGATGGGAGGTTTTCATTCTGATAATGGATGTGATAAATCTTCTCCCTCTGACTTTTGGGTCAAAGAACCAGGGGTGGGTGGGGATAACAGGGTGGATGGAGAAATATCTGGTGTGAGAGGATAGTGATGTCCATACGGTTTGCCACTTTAATCTGAGATTTACTTGTAGTGTTTTACAATAGTCTTTGTATGGAGCAGAATGCTCAAGGAGAGGAAGTTCAGAAGATGATTTTGCGAGTGTATCCGCGATTTCGTTTCCGGGAATTCCTGTGTGACTAGGAATCCAGCATAAATTTATCTCTATTCCTTTTTTAAATAATTCAAATATTAAATAGCGTATTTTAGAAGTTAGATGATTTCTATATGGAAGGATTCCCTTTTTTTGGATAGAGTAGAGTGCTGATTTTGAGTCAGTAAATATTACATATTTATTAGAGGGTAATTCTTGTATCAGTTTGAGACATTCCAAGATGCTATATAACTCGGCTGTAAATATTGATGAAGTGTGGGAAATTTTAAATGAATAGGAGAGGACTCCTTCAATAAAAATTCTGCATCCGGTGTGGTTGATTGTAAACGAACCGTCTGTGTAACAAAACACTCTGTTGGGCCATTTTTTAGTTATAATAGAGTTAAAAGATTCATTTTGGTTTGAAGTGGAGCTGGTTGTGTCAAGGTTATATGTAATATTAATTGGGTAAAAATTTGAAAAGTATGGTGAGCTATAACAGGGGAGTTTAGGGGAGGAGAGGATGTTAAAAGAGGAGGCTATTGAGTAGTTTTCAAGGATCTCAGTTAGGGGTTTTCTTTTTTCCGTGTAGGCCTCTAGTAGACGGTTCATAGATGTTATAACAATTAAATTGTTCCAAGCTAGGCATTTTAAGAAATATTTTCTAGATAGGTAATCGCTTCGAACACAAATGGGAGGGACCCCGCTCTCAACCTCCAAGGCTCTGAGTGGTGCAGATTTCATACAGCCTAATATAAGTCTAAGGGTGGAGGTTTGAAGTCGATCAATGATCCTATACATATGTTTGCTATTGAGGGCTTTGTTAACTTTAATTTGGATGTCAAGGATATGTGATTTCCATGTGAGAGAAGAGTCAATTATCAATCCCAGATATCTGACCTCTGTGAGTTTAGGTACCGGGACTCCTTGGTAGAAAATTTGGTAGTTAGGGATATTTCTTTTTCTTTTCATAAATATGACATTTTGAGACTTGGAGGGGGAGAGCGAGAGTCCGTTGGGGAGTAGCCAGTCAGATAACTCAAATAGCGCTTGGTTAATCCTATTATATAATGATTGTATATTGATTCCTGAACAGTATAAAACTATATCGTCTGCATATTGGAGGATAGAACAATATGGTGATATTAGGGGTTGTAATGGGAGGGTGTATAGGATATATAATATGGTGCTAAGGATTGAACCTTGAGGGAGACCTATATGGGATACTCGAGGATTAGAGAACGAATGGTCATTTCTTAAGTATAGGTTTTTTTTTCTAGTTAGGGACCATATAGATCGAATTATATTTGAGGGGATGCCCAAGGAGATGAGTCTTTCGATTAGTATTGAAGGGATGACAGAGTCGAATGCGGATGAAATATCAAGAAATAATCCTACAGTGGTTTCTTTGTTAACAAATGCTAAATTGATGTCCATGGTTAATTTTACCAGATTATCTATGGTACTCTTCCCCTTTCTGAAACCGAATTGAGAGCTAGGGTATCTGTCGTTGTTTTCCAACCACCAATCTAGTCGCATTTTTATAAGATGTTCATACGTTTTCCTGACGCAGGAAGTCAGCGAGATCGGACGGAAGCCTGAGGGGTGGTTGAGGTCTTTACCTGGTTTCGGAATTGGGCAAACTATTTGAGTTTTCCATGTTTCTGGTAAGTCACCTGTGCTGAGGAAGTTATTGAATATTTTTAGTACGAGTAATTTTCCCGAGGATGGGAGATTTTTGATCATTGAGAAAGAGATATTATCGATACCAGGTGATGAATCTTTGAGGTTGTCTAGTACTGAGTTCAGTTCTGCAAGTGTGATATTTGTAGATAGGATTGGAGAAGCTGAAGGGGGAATTTGTAGGTTAAAGTAAGGTTCGACTAAAGGGGGGGTGAGGTTCATGAAAAATGAGTTTAATATTTCTGGGTTTATAGAGGAAGTAGTAGGGAGCTGAAAGCTTTTTCTGAAGATTTTTATTTTTCTCCATACTTCCGAAATTGGGGTGAAGCGTGAGATGGAGTCACAGAAGTCCCTAAAAGAGTTTTTTTTTTTTTGATTGAAATTTTTTTTTGAGAAAGCAATGGCTTTCTTTGCTGCAATAAAAGATTGTGTACTTTTGATTCTATAGAAATCTGTGATAGCTTGCTTTCTAGCAAGTTTCAGTTTAGAGCATTCGTCATCCCACCAGGGACAGGGGGAGGAGCGGTAGAATGGGTGGTGAAGGGGGATTGATTTTTTGCTGGCTGATACAAGGCAATTTACAAAATCAGAATATGTATAAGCGTTGGGAATGCTCTTGGAGAGTTCTTCAGTGAATTGTTTCCAATTTGCTTTTTTGAAATTTAGTTTATTATTTGTAAAAGTCTTTTGAGTAGGGTTGGGGTTGTTTAAGTTTAAATCTATTTGGATAGGAAAGTGATCGCTACCGTAGGTGTCTAAGATGGTTTTGCATGTAACCAGGGGACCTAAATTGTTTGAAATTATTGTCATGTCGATAATGCTATTTAATGTATTAGTTGGGGCGAGTCTAGTTGGATTGTCATCATTAGAGATTATTAGATTATTTTTTTGAGTGAAGTCCCAGAGTAATCTCCCATTCGCGTTCGAGAACGAACCATTCAACTGACGGATATGCGAGTTAAAGTCGCCAACAATGATGTAAGGGGGGGGCCCTGTAAGTAGGGAGTCCCAGAGGTTACTATTAGTTTTAATTGAGGGGGGGATGTAGCCTGAAACCAGTGTGATACCTGGCAATCTAATTGAAATGAATTGTGAATGGGGTAATAAATGGTTAATGTTAATTGTAATTTCTGAATAGGTGACCGAATGACGGACAAAGATGGCGATGCCGCCTTTTCCATCATCTCGTGACTTGGTTATGGATTTATAACCTTTAATTCTTATGTGGTCGGAGTGTTTGGTCCAGGTTTCAGATAGGCAAATTACATCTGGAGAAAAAGAATCTATTAGGTTGAGAAGGTTGGACTTATTACTTTTATAGCTTCTAATGTTCCAATGAATAATAATCATTGGATGGGAAGGGTTCTTGTTGGAATGAGGGTAGGTTGTATTTTCTCAGAGTGTCGACTGGTATGAAGTTGAGGAACCATTGGATGAAGGATTCTGGGTTCGAGGAATATAGTTTATACAGTAGGTCTGTAAATTGTTCAGGGTCGCAATCTTTTGGGGGAGAGGTTGAGGGAGTGGGAGAGGGGTTACTAAAGCAGAATTTTTTAGGGGAAGGGTTGGGAGAAGGGTGTATGATTTCGTGGTATTTTTGGTTGAAGAAGTGGTCGATTTGCTGAGGAGTGGAAGGACGTTTGTGGGAAGTTTTGATGACTGAGGTAAAGGAGCTTTGATTTTTGGGATGTGGAATAATGGGAATATATGTGGATCGGTTAAGAGGGGGGAAGTTTTGAGGTGTGGGGATTAGGTTTATATTATCAATTTCAGTTTGTTGGTTCGTATTATTTTTGAATAAAGGTGGGAACAGGGTGTTAGCTTCAGTGAAAGGTACATTATTTTTTGACATGTACTCTTTTATTTTTTTTTGCCGTATAAATTCTAAACAAGTTCTGTATTTTGATAGGACTCCAGTTTCAGTGGTAGTGTGTGGGCCAGCACAATGAACGCACTTAGCCTGTGTTGTGATACAGGTGTCTGTAGTATGCTCATTTGTGCCGCATTTGTTACATCTTTCCTTACTTTTGCATTGGTTTTTAGTGTGTCCATATCTAAGGCATTGTACACATTGCGTAACAGGAAAGATGTAAAGTTCTGGGGTTTTATTAGTGCAGAATAGTTTTATGTTTAATGGGATGGAGTTGGATCTGATTGTAATAACAATTGAATGAGTATTAATATACAGCGGTTTTTTATTAACTATGGTTCTTCTTTTCCATCTTCTGACATTTATGGATTGGAAAGGGTTACTTTTGTTTAGGTTTGTTAATATTTCTTCCTCAGTGAAAGAGGGGTCGACATTTCTGAGTATACATTTAGTTGTTACGAACTGGGAAGGGATATACGATTTGAGTTTGTTTTTATCTAGTAGTGATTTTGAGGTTAAGAGCTTGTTAGCTTTATTGAAATTCTTAAATTGGACCGCTACTCGGTTTCTTCCTCTCCTTGAGGAGACTACATCAAATCCATACTTATTTAGGATGTTACCAACCACCATTTCGTGGAGGGATGGGTTCTCGTTTTCGTTATCTTTAATTTTTTCGAGGTAAACCGTGTATGGAGGTCGATCGGTATTTTTAAATTGGATTATTTCAGTGGTTTTTTTTTCTGTAGGATTTTCGGGGGGAGGAGGTTCCCCCCCCGAACACGTTTCCATGTTTGTGGTGTATGCGTTTTACATTAAAGTTACCAGAGTGTGTATACTGATCCAATCAAATTATAAGGGAGTATAGAAAGAGGGTAAAGACTTACAAAAACACAGAAGAGATACTATACGTTAGAGCCCGAGGACGGCACGTGGATTTGGGAAGGCTTCTTTAGATGTGCTCTCTCTGAGCGCTCTCGGTCGAGTCACGATTTTGTCTTATCAGCATTTTTCTGCCTTAAGATCCGACGGATCTGACAGCTGTTGAATGAAAACGAGCCCGTTAGAAATTGCGGGAAATTTAAAATTCCGACATTTGCGCCCTCCCATCGAGTGGGTCGGTCAACTATATATGTGAACTTATAGAATCATATGGAGTCGATTGGGTCTGCTTGGCGCTGTGGCCGACCCTGAAGTTAGCCTGCGAGCCGTCGCTGAAATACACCGCATCTTTTGTAAACTAGTCAGTAAGCAATTGATAATGAGCACGTAGTACTCGAAATGTACATCTAGCAAAATAAAAATTATTGTAAAGTGTTAGTGTTTTGATTCCAAGTTTATCTTTAGATTGATATCTAGAGATCGAAGTATTAAAGAAAATTTAATTTTGCAAACTATTTAAAATTGAATTTTGTACTTTTATGTTTCAAAAAACAAACGTTTGATGGTGTATTAACTATTCTCTATAGGGCCAGTTGCACCAAATATGTTGAACTGGTTCAACTCTCAACTTGAGTTCTTGCAAGGTGATATTACAACAATAGGAAATGTCATTTTGAACTAAATTTCATCTTCAACGTTTTTGGTGCAACTGGGCCTTACTGTTGACTATCATTACTTATGTTTTAGAATAGAAGGTATATCAAGCTGCATACTTTAGCACATAGGCAACCTAGTTTACTATCTATTAGGTCGACAATTCCAGTAATAGAGGTTTGATAGCGTATTGATCATTCTCTTTACGTCATTGCCCAGGGTCGGTTCACTCTTACGGACTTGTTTATATTATAAAAAATATTTGAGGAAAGGACCAGCAGGTGGCGCATCCAGTACTAGATTCCTATATGTATAAGTACAAATTTTAAATAAGTATTATTACCTTTTTAGTTATTGTTTTTTTGCATAAATGTATAAGTATTGTTGTATTATGGATTTATTATTTTTACATAGATATTTAAGTATGGTTTTAGACTGATTTTATTAAAGTAGTAAAAAGATTATATATTAAGTATTATTATGTGATAAATTTATTATACATACACAATTTATAGATTAAGGATGATCAAATGTTTATTTTATATATATATATATATATATATATATAGATATACATATATTTTTCTATGTTATTATATAGCAAAGATGCTAAATAAAGATTATTATTATTATTATAGATTTGAAGGCCATATGCTCCATAGAAAATGTAACATCTAGATATTCCCGCTCATTCGGATATTAGTTTTCTATGATTCGGCTCATTCTTTGTTGTTGTTGAGAGAGATTATATTTGCATTTTGTAGGTTATAATCACTGCAATAGCATTATTTTGCGATTATTAGCAAATTATTCGATTGAAAGTATTCTCAAACGTTTATTTGTGTCTTCATTGCGATTTCCCAGATATCAGCGGTGGTGTAAGTCAATAAAGGTTAGTCATTTTTTAATTTTCTTTATTACATAAGGTTTGTTTGTAGTCTTTTTTTTATATTATTAATACTAAAAAGGACTAATTGGATGCTTAGAAGGAAACAGCACACCCTAAGAAAACGGCTAGATACATACGAAAGTATGTCTAGGAGTGAAATAATTAATATGGCCACATTAGACATAAATCCTATAATGAAACAATTTGTAACAGGCCAACTAAATTTGGAGGGACAACACCCTAACGGAAGAAGATTTTCTCTTAAAGATAAAGTGTTAGGTGTAACATTTTACAAGCAAAGTCCCAAAATGTACAGGTTGCTTTCTAAAATTTTTAGTATGCCATCAAAGAATACAGTAATGAGAATGTTAAAGCAAGTACCGGCAATGCCAGGATTCAATGATGTCATATTTAATAATTTAAAAGAAAGTGTTGAAAAAGTACAAGACCATGAGAAAAATTGTGTATTGTTATTTGATGAAATGTCAATACAGGCAATGTAATGGGTGTTCAACACTTTGGAGAAAAAACGTCAAACTTAATCGCTAGCAGTGTTACTGTCTTCATGATAAAAGGTATAACTAAAAAATGGAAGCAACCTGTATTTTATGGATTTTCTGCAACCGGCATGAAAACAATTGATTTGGTACGGACCATAAAAGACGTCATTGTCAAATGTCAAGAATGTGGATTACGTGTAGTATCAACAATTTGTGATCAAGGACCGTCAAATGTGGCTGCTATTAATTATTTACACAAACGATCAGCAGAAGAAGCTCTCAGAAAGGGAGAAGCACAAGAAGATTTCACTTTCAACATAAATGGAAAGAAGATTATACCGCTCTACGATACTCCGCATTTAATTAAAGGAATTCGCAACAACCTCTTAACAAGAAATTTAATATGGGAGAAAGGAAATGATGAAAAGTTTACGTGCAAGTGGAAAGAGATACAGCAGGCATACAATATATACAACCACAGCGGAGAACTTCGAGTCATGCCAAAACTGAACGATAAACATATGTATCAGCATAAAATGTCTAAAATGAAGGTGGCACATGCAACCCAAGTGCTTAGTCACACAGTAGCTTCAGCAATTGGACTTTTTGCAAGAACGTCACTTCAAGCTGAAGATGGAACATTCTTGGAAAAGCGAGCAAAAGAAACTTCTCAAGTCATACATTTTTGGGATCAATTATTTGACAGCTGTAATGGGCAAACATTACATCCGAAGAACGGAAAAACACTAAGATGTGCAGTTTCTAAAACCTCACCTCACCTGAAATTTTGGAAGGAAGCAAGGAAGAATTTATCAAAAATGTATTTTCAGAAGGAAGGTACTACAGACAGATTTATTCCGCCGTCATTAAAAAACTGGATTATTACTCTCAATGGTATGGAATTATTGGTGAAAGATTTGCTGCAAGGGGATATAAATAATAATATAATATAATATTATAATATGTCATTCTTTACGCCAAGGACTTTTAATCAAGATTCTTTAGAGAACTTTTTTGGTCAAATCCGTCAACATTGTGGACCAAATGAAAATCCTGGAGCAAATTCTTTCGTCAATTCTTACCGAACTCTGCTAGTAAATAATTTAGTAACAGTTCATTCCATTGGAGCAAATTGTAAAGATGATAACAGTGTTAACCTAATTACAAGAGTCGAAGAATTTATCACACAACAAAGCAATAACAAAACTGAACTTGCCCAGTGCAATGAATACGCAGTAGAAACAATGAAAAGATATTCACCGGTGGATAAAATGTCTGTAGGATATATTGGTGGATTTGTTACAAAAAAGATAGGGGATTATTATAAATGCGAAACATGCAGGGATTGTATTTTATGCAAAGATAAAAATCAACGAAACGAATGGCACAATTTCACGAAGGAAAAAGAATTAACTGATAGTATTCCCGAGAAATTAAAATACTGTACACCTCAATTAATAGAAGGACTTGCTTATTGCTACAATATTTTTAAGAATCTGTTTCCAAAAATATGCCAACTTGATAATTGCTTTAACATATTATTACAAAGTATTGAGAAGCACAAACCTTTCACATTTAAACCTTGCGAACACACCACTGAGATGATAAAAAAGATTATATACAACTTTAGCAAGTTATGTTGCTATAATTGGTGCAATGGTGTAAATAAAGTTCTAATGAACAAGGATGACCGAGTTGGAAAAAGGAAAAGGGATCCAATTTATAGCCAGGCATTGGAATATGCAAAGAAGAGGCAGAAGAAGAGGAAGTATAACCACAGTGCTTAGATACAGGGATTCTTTCTTTTAAGTATACACATCCCAATGTATACACTGTGAATTTTCATGTATTCGTTGATTGTATAAAAGCGTTTTATTCAAATTGTTTATCTTGCGAAGCAGCCCGACCAATACAAATTTTTAGCCGTTATAAACTGGAAATAATGAATAACTATTTTTCGGTTTAACTGATATTAGTGAAACTGGGCATATGTGTTTTTGTTCACTATGGAGATGTGGATTAAACCTACTGGGGATACCACATATAAAAAAAATGAGCCAAATAGCTCTACCTCCTGGGTGGTTTGGAAAAGAGTTAATATATATTTTGATTTATTTCAGTATTTATTTCTCCATAATAAAACATGTAAATCTTTTAATAGGTACCACATGGTTCAAGAATCGTCATGTGCATTACAAACAATAAACTGTTAATTTAATAATAAATGTATAAAACTAAACTTTAATTTTATATTTATTTTCCAATTTACCAAAATATTTTTTTCATGCAGGATATACTAAGGTAAGTAATTATTTTTTTTAATTAAGTTATTATATCAATAAACACATTTATTTGACCTTAAAAGGAATATTGAACTTTTAAATTCACTAAAAAAATTCTTTTATATCATTTTCGTTTTTTATTCTGACAATATTTATTATACAATTATAATTTCAAATTTTCAGTTTGAAAATAATGATTGTATAATTTAAAAAAATTGTCATAATAAATAAACATATAATATGTTTCAAAGCGCACAGTTTATTTTAAATACACGAGATTCCCGCCTGGTCCGCTGGCTCGGCATTTAGTACGGAGAAAGGACCACCAGTGGCGCTGAACGCAGTCTCGGCGACTATATGGGAGTGGGCCTTCTATAGATATTAGTTTTCTATGTCATTGCCTATGTCAAGGTACGTCGATGGGCTTAACACATATGAACACATACGTGTTACGAGGTATGTCAGAATTGTATCTTTCCATGTTATCCACTACCCCTTTCCCCGCAGACCGTAGGTTTCTATGGTTTAATGAATATTTGTAAATATTTTTGATTCTAACCTCCAAACTCGATTACTGGAATTGTCAAATTAATAGAAAGTACACCTGATTGTCTATGTATTAGCTTATGCAACTTAATATACTTTTAATTTTAATACATACGCAATGATGTAAAGAGAATGATCAATACGCCATCAAACGTCTGTTACTGGAACTGTCAACCCAATAGATAGTGAACTAGATTGCCTATGTGCTAATGTATGCAACTTGATATACCTTCTATTCTAAAACATAAATAATGATCCTAGACAAGAATGGTAATGATAGTCAAGGACGGTCGAGTATACGGTAAGAAGGATCGGCAGAATCGAAGATTTTAGAGTGGGGGTACAGATCCCTTACGTCACAAATGCTCGCTGAATTTAAATGTGGTTACTTCATGGTAAACTTCAGGTAAACATGCATCAGCTGTACATTTTCAGACATCCGTTGATTTTTAAAGGATTTCAATTTGAATCTTTAAACGAGTGCTGTCCACTCCCAGACTAAGCATGAAGTAAAATTTCGAGTTTAGAAAAGCCCCGTGAAAATTTGTCGAGGGTCGCGCAGCGACCCGAGACAAATTTTCTGGGCTTTTCTAAACTCGAAATTTTACTTCATGCGCCACGCGTATAAAACACTGATTTCAAGTGAGCTTCAAACATACATAAAGTTCACAATACTTTTGTTTTGTACGCGTGGCGCATGAAGTAAAATTTCGAGTTTAGAAAAGCCCAGAAAATTTGTCTAGGGTCGCTGCGCGACCCGAGACAAATTTTCACGGGGCTTTTCTAAACTCGAAATTTTACTTCATGCTTAGTCTGGGAGTGGACAACACTCGTTTAAAGCTTCAAATTGAAATCCTTTAAAAATCAACGAATGTCAGAAAATTTACATCTTATGCATGTTTACCTAAAGTTTACCATGAAGTAACCACATTTAAATTCAGCGCGCATTTGTGACGTAAGCGATCTTTACCACCTCTCTAAAATCTTCGATTCTGTCGATCCTTCTTACCGTATACTCGACCGTCCTTGACTGTTGACTATCAATACTTGTGGTTTAGAATAGAAGGTATATTAAGTTGCATACATTAGCACATACGCAATCTAGTTCACTATCTATTGGGTTGACAGTTCCAGTAACAGACGTTTGATGGCGCATTGATCATTCTCTTTACGTCATTGCCTATGTATTAAAATTAAAAGTATATTAAGTTGCATAAGCTAACACATACACAATCTATTGATTTGACAATTCCAGTAATCAGGTTTGGAGGTTAAAATCAAAAATATTTACAAATATTAATTAAACCATTGAAAACTTTATCTGATCTGTATCAAACGGTGAGTTATTTTGATTATTTTTGCTTTGCTGTTTATTCAATAAGATTATAGAACGTCAGTAGTACTGTAATTTGTATAACAATTTTTTGTGCGAATACAAACACTAATATTCAAGGCTATTCTGTTAGCCTACTACCTGTGTTATCTAGAATTATTCAGTTTAGTCAAATATTTCACAATATTCCCATTTTTTGTTTTCTCTTTATGACGTGTGGCGTTTTTTTTTTGTTTCATTCACTTAGATGAGCGACGATCCCTATGAACATGTGGCGAAAGGAAAACTGAAACTCAAAGGCGACTCTGGCGTCAAGAAGAAAAAAAAGAAGGATAAGAAGCTCATGAAGCAGGTTTCTAAAATGACCGAGACGCAATCAGATAGCAACAACAAAAAACTGCCGTTGCAAAGGACAAAAGCGGAAATGGCTTTCCAGCAAATGCAAGAGAAAAATGTAAGTTAACATCAAATGATTCACCTGATAAATTAAGGGCTCCGAATATCTGGAACTACTCGTTTTTGTGGAACTCTAGTTAAAAATCAAACCAAAACAACTCGTTCAGGTTTTTATCTTGAAAGAATATTACAAACAAAATATGTCAAACGTGGTTTGATTACATCATTAAATTTCAAGAGTTATTAATTTAAAAGAATATCCCTTAAAATCAGTGACGGCTCGCAGCCTAACCTCAGGGTCAGCCACAGCACCAAGGAACACAAAATTTGAAGTTGGGAACACGCTTTATAAATACAAAGAATTGCACAACGAAGTCACCTTTCAATAACGGATTCATAATACCTTGGGTCTCTGGCCTACCCTGAAGTTAGGCTGCGAGCCGTCGCTGCTTAAAATATTTTCTGAAGTTCTTTGAATACACCAGCTTAAAAAAAAATTTGACTCAATACTGACATTTTGTTTCTTTTATTTTTGCAGCAAACGAAACGAATTTTAGAAAAAGCCAACATGACTCACAAAGAAAGGGTCGAAAAGTTTAACCAGCATTTGGACAGCTTAACAGAACACTTTGATATTCCGAAAGTATCTTGGACGAAATAATGAAGTTATTTTTATTATATTTATTGAATTCAAAATCTTGCACTTATAAAAATGAATCGTTTTTCAAATATCTGGACTTTTTTTTCCATTCAATAATTATTTTTAAGTAATTAATTTAGTATTTATTTAGTTATTATCTAATAACTTTTTACACAATGAAACACTTTTAACTTTGTTTGTATAACACGTTTTATTTAATGTGACTGCAGTTTCGACAAATTTAGCTTGTCATTATCAAACATGGAGTAATTTAAACTAGAGGTTTTACAGCTATGGCTATTAACAATGGTTATGGTTGTGATTTGGTTGATAGACTTCTTAAAAAACAGAAATTTAATAACATCAAACATCTATTATACGCTGGAATATCATTTGAAAAAGAAACAATTAAATATAAATCGTTAACTTATTTTGGCAATGTCAGTTTTCAAGTTAAAAATATCCTAAAAAAGCATAATATTCAAGTTGCATTTAAACCGTACTGTAAAATCAATAACCATATCTTTAATAGTAAAACAAAATTAGATAAATTTAATAAATCCGGAATATATAAATTAACTTGTGCAGATTGTCAAGGGATATACATTGGCCAATCTGGTCGTAATTTCAACATAAGATTGAGGGAACATTTGCGCTCTTTTCGGCTTAAACAGAGTGATAAGTCGTCTTTTGCAAAACACCTTTTAGACGAAAATCACACTTTTGAAAAAGATGTACTTACCATAATCCATCATGCCGAAAAGGGTCGTAAAATGAATTTGCTAGAAGCACTAGAGATACACAAAGCCCGCGCTAATCCGGGAATTCCCTTAATTAACGACCAGTTTGACCTAATGTACACCCCTATTTTTACCGCTGTCTTGTAATTGTGTATATATACCTGTAAAACCTCTAGTTTAAGTTACTCCATGTTTGATAATGACAAGCTAAATTTGTCGAAACTGCAGTCACATTAAATAAAACGTGTTATACAAAGTTAAAAGTGTTTCATTGTGTAATTAACATGTATAACGAAGTAGAAGCCTCCACAATACAGAATTTAATAACTTTTTGTTTTGAGTTTATGTGAAGTGATTACTATACTAAAAAAGACTGATATTCCTTACTTCACTTTTTAAAAAGGGAAGTAAGGAATAACCACGGTTTATATATCTAACGGTTGTAGCATTCGTCGGGCGAAGTCGGAAATGTTCGTGCGTCTGACGACATTGTGGTCGCTCCTAACCTGTCAAACATTGCCCGCTTACAGTGTTTATGTGCGTTTAGATAATTACGAGTGGTTTTTTCTTAAATTTTATATTACAATTAATATAATTGCTGTTATTTTTGGTAAGTAATTGAATTATTACAAATTTCAATAAATGAAGCGTATAATATGCTGAAACAACGTTGTAACCGCCAATTGTGAAAATGCGGTATTTCCGTGGAAAAACGATGTATGCAGCCAGGATTTTGTCTTGGGGGAGGCAAGTTTAGTTTGCAGCAAGGCTCACTTGTGTTGTGGGCTGTATTACATTTTTAAATATGTGGTTTTGAATTTAAACAATAAATCAAAAATGTTAAAGAAAAGATATTTAAATTATTACAAGAAAAACGATAATAATTTAAGAACTCTACATTTAGGAAATAAAACATTTTACTACATTTAAGGAAATGTTTAAAAATTGTTAAAGCAATTAAAAGAGACAAAATTCTAGTTAACGATTTAACTTTATATTTGGGTTTCAATTGTTTTAGATTCAGTGATAAATTAATACTTCAACATATACATATTTAAATATATATTTTTTTGCTTAATTTTAATTTTATTGTTGGGATTTTATTTTACACACATCAATTTTTACATCTTCGTACTTGAAAATCAGTGAACCTATCAAGTGAACGTTTTAAAGAAATAGAAGAATTAATAATATGTTTCAGCAAGAATTAGAAGATAAAATCAAGAAAGTATCGAATGATGTTTTAAATGAATTGCTTTCGCACTAAATTCTACTGAATTTACTGGAATTTACATAAATTGCACGTTGTATGCAATACGTATTATAAGCAGCCGACTACACTGACGTCACGCGCTCGCGAATGGGCGGGGCCAGCGGCCGCATGCTACAACCGTTAGATATATGAACCGTGAGGAATAACAGCCTTTTTTAGTTATTATCTGTTTAAAAATGAATTGTTTTTCAAATATCTGGACCTTTTTTCCATTCAATAATTTTTTTCAAGTAATTAATTAAACGAGTATTTGTAAAGTTATTGTGTGTTTAAAAATGAATTGTTCTGCAAATATCTGGACCGTGTTTAAATAAATCTTCTCTTTTCCATTCAATAATTATTTTTTGAAATTAATTATTTAAGCTTTTGTAAAGTTATCGTGTGTGTATAAATAGTGTTAAGTATTTGTATCATTTTATTGTCATTTCTTACATATCAACAGCTATACTCTTCGGTGATTCATATTATTTACAAAAGTGATAATAATAAATTACATGCGCATTGTTATGTACAGATAATTAAAATTAGCTTAAAATATAAAATCAGGTTATTAGCGACAGTATAAATACGAAAACATGGCACATTTAAGGTTGTATTGCTCAAGACAGATATGCACATTGTTATTATATCATACAGGAAGTTTTTCTTTTAAGTATACGTATCCCGATTACAGCATAGAGTTAAATTTTAAGCTTTAAACGAGTGTTTTTTACTCCCAGGTTAAGCATGAGTTTAGAAAAGCCTGAAAATTTACTTCGTGCTTAGTCTGGGAGTGGAAAACACTTGTTTAAAGTTTCAAATTTAACTCTTTTGAAAACGAATGTTGGAAAATTTACAGCATATGCATATGTATACCTAAATAAAAAAAAATCCTAGTATATTTGAAGACGAAACAAACTCGCAAAGAAAATAATTACCATTATTATTTAAAATAGTTTAACAATTTTCACAAACACTTAATAGTTTAAAATGCTGAAACATTTTAAATACCTTAAATTTAAATGTCACTCAATAAATAAAATACATCATCAATTTAAAGGTAAAAGTCTCCAATTGTTTTTAATTACATATGCACTAACAATAGAAAGTTTTAATTTATCGTTTTACAAAAGACACTGACGCTAACGCCTACACTAAATTTGTTCGTTGCCCTGTAACCGATTGCTTTACCAAGCAACGAGCAAGTTTAGCGTTACCTGATTTCGTAAAACGATAAACTAAAAGTCCCCATTTAGTTTTATTTGCAGTAATCTGATCGAATAGAAATTTGTTCTACTTTCAGTTTAGTTATAGCAAGAAAATTGAACTCATCATTGACTTTATTTTAAGTTTATACTTGTTACTCTTTAATTGGATTTTTTTCCTGCTGCGAAATAAAGGTTATTATTCAATTTTCTTTGTAATTTGTTTCATTTTCAATGTTATTGATTGATTAATCATCGAAACAAGTAAAAAATAAACAGAAACGTGTTTCATATTAATAATGAAAAAATAAATAACAAGATAAGGTAAGATCACCGCTGATTGATTCTTCTATCTTTGGTATTACCAGAGCGCTCTCTCAACAATAAGTACATAGAAACAATAGATATATATTTTTTCGATATACAGGGTCGAGCAAAAGTACAGAATACTGAAATAAATTAATGTTTAAATAAATATAGAGTTGTCTACCTATATCTTTTAGAATTAGGGAGTTTTAGTTTATCGTTTTTCGAAATACGGTAACACTAAACTTGCTTGTTGCCTGGTAATGCAGTTGGTTACTGGGTAACAAGCAAGTTTAGTATAGATGTTAGTTTTACGGAATTTCAAAAAAAAATATAAACTATAACTCCCTATTACCTAGGGTCAGTTGCATAAAAGTTTTGAACTACAATCATTTAAGACCTACATAATTAAACTTAACTTAATAAAACATTATCGCTTTCGCATGTTATTTTTAACTATAGTTTAGAGATGAACTTAGTTAAAAAGTTTAAATGCCATTGACCCTTCCTGTATTGTATCCTTTTGTGAAACCCTGTATATTCCCCACGGCCACATCAAGTAATACCAAAACTACAAACATTTATATATTTTCAATATGTATATTTTTATATAGATCGTATAGTTTTAAGCTCACGTAGATATAAAATCTATTGCACATTTAATAAAATTCTTCACAATTTTCACGTTTTTTGTATCTTTCTTTTTGTTCGTGTATAAACAGAGAATGTTTGTTTGGTTATCTTTTTGCTATTACCGTTATTTCTACATGGAATGGTGGGTGTATTGGGCTTGTTTGGTAACTATTTTTAAAAATATCATTCTAGACATGTATGTATTGTTATGTACAGGCGAGTATGTGAGAAAATTGAACGGGTCACAATATTTAATTAGGTCGACATTTTTTACCATTCGAAATTTGTTCGTGTTTTTATATCCAACAGTAACTTTATTAAAATGCAGTTATATTCCTTTCTTCTCAATCAATCAATTCCTTTCTTCACTTTTATAAAAATAAAAGTGAAGAAAGGAATTGATTGATTGAGTTACGTGAAGATCAAATTAAATTGACGAATAAAGCACTAATAACTTTAGTGATCTTATTAATGGATTAACACTTATAACTTCGTGAACAAAGAATATAACTGCGTTTTAATTAAGTGACTTAAATAACTACATTGGTTTTATCATCAGTGTTTGAAATTTATATGACAGACGATACAATCAAGGACGGTTGAGTATACGGTAAGAAGGATCGACAGAATCGAAGATTTTAGAGT